>CM049426.1:272604391-275104391 GCA_026929855.1 Poa annua | reverse complement strand
GCACTGGTGGCCAAAGCACTACGAGCCGGGTTCTACTGGTTAACAGCCACCCAGTCGCCTTGGCCAGCGCCCTCTCGAAGGTGGACACAAGCGTCACAGCAAGCTGTGCAGCCCGCACTTTGACTCCACCCAATGACGCGGTCCGGCCATCAGGCCTACGGGGGAAGCCGCTGACGACCTTCTCGAAGTCGCCCTGAATTTGGTGGCCTAGGAGGAGCTGGAAGGTGAGCTCGGAGCCGCGTACCGTCTGCGCCCGAGTGAAGTCGGCGAGGGTGGTCGCGTCATCCTCAAATGGAGCAACAAGGGCGTCCACGGCAGTCGGAGGCGGGTCGCTTGGGTAGATGTTACGGTGCACCGTCGTGAGGGCTCCTGTCGACTTCTTCAGTGCATCTGTCGACTTCCTGAGAGCATCAGACGCATACGCGCAGACACGGTCCAGGAAGCCGACAGCCGTCGCCAAATCGACGGTGTCACTCGACGAGCCCTCATCAGGAGCTCCACCGCATGTCTCTGTGCAAAGAAGTCAAACATCAGACAAAGGCAAAAAGCAACTTCACAGTAGGCACCAAGCCGAAACTTACCCCCAAGAGCACCGGCGAGGGAAAGAAACGGTCGACTTGAGTCTTCTCTTGGTCAACCCGCGTCCGCTCCCGCTCCTGGAACTCGTGGAGAGACTTCTCAAGCTCACCCTGACTCCGAATCTTCAGCTCAAGTTCAGCAACCCGCTTATCAGCCTGGTCAAGGGAAGCGTGAAGCTGGTCCCTCTCCCTTTCCAGGCGAACGTAAGCAGTGGCTGCATCAAGTTGTTGGCGGTAGTAGGGCTGAAACAAAAGTAAGATCTTAATAAAGCTGCGGGCGACTCTACTAGTCACCCACACCTTCGGGGGCTACTCCCATCGGGAGCGCTGATCGCGCACCCGATGAAAATTCAAGACTACAAGTACAAGTACAAAGGACTTACGTGGTCTAGAAGCTCGGCATCAACAGAAGGCGGCGGAGGAGCGCGACTCGAAGACGCGATGACAGCAGGTTGCGTGCGCTCCTCAACTGCCACCCGGGTCACCAGCTCGGTCGAAGGGGCGGATGTATGCTCCACCTCACGATGAGGAGAGTGGACATTGCCAGAACGACGGCTGCAGCAACAGTACACTGACCAACAACAAGATTGGAACTACAAAAGACAACTCGAAGTCAACAAGGTACTAACCTAGTGGTCTCGAGTTCATCATCACTCCCCAGGGAGACGGACGGCAGCCGCGCGAACGCGCGCGGTGGTGCGGAGCTAACAGGGGGAACAACCAGGGGCTCGATCGAGCCACCTGGTGACCGCGCACCCGACGACGTCGCGACGACTTCCTCTGCATCAGCTTCCGCACCCTTCGCTGGCGGCAAAGCAGTCGCAGAGTCACCGCTGCTCCGGCGCTTCTGCCTCTTCCGTGCAGGTTCCTCGTCATCATCATCGTCGTCCGCTTCGTCGTTGGGGGAGACAGCGGACGGGAGGTCATCATCATCATCCTCCTCCTCGACAAATTTCAACTCGTCGTCGGGTCCGTTCTCGGGGAGAGGAGGAAGGCTGATCAGCAGGGACCGACCCTGAAGCAAGTAGACGCAAGTCGAATCAAGAAGCAAGTAGACGCAAGTCGAATCAAGAAGCAAGAAATCAAGAAACAGAGTAACAAGGAGAACAAGCCAAGAACTTACCTCAGGAACAGGGTTCGCGGCTCCATATGCAGCAACTGGACAGTTGACGTTGCAGAGATCCATGGCTCGGAGGCTGGTGATGCCCCTCACCTTGGTTTCCACCTCCTCGTCGTCGAGTGGCTCGTAGCTGACGCCCTTAGCCGCCCACATCGGGTGGGGCCGAGCACCCAGCGGTTGCACGCGAAGACGGAAGAAGGTGGACATCAGGAAGACGCCACCCGTCTCCCGCCCCAGGGTCTTGAGGAGGTCGCGCAGCAGGCTCATCAGCGGCCTCATCAACTCCTTCTCCTCCTTGGCGAGTGGATGCGACCAAGCGCGAGTCTTCAGCAGTCTGCGCTCGCGGTCGAATCGCGCCACGCCTTCCCGGTTCCACTGAACGTAGAACCACCTCTTTCGCCACCCCTGGACGGAGTCCGACTTCTTCATCTGGAAGTACTTGGTGTCACCACGCACCTGGATGCCGAAGCCGCCAACCGGTTATGGCAACCCGCTCTTTCCCACGTTCTTGCGAACGAGGAAGAGCGACTTCCACATCGCCCAGTGGGGTGCGATCCCCAGAAAGCACTCGCATAGCACGATAAAGCTAGCGATGCTCAAGACGCCATTGGGGGTCAGATCGTGGATCTGCACCCCATAGGCGTACAAGAGACCACGAACAAAATCGTGGAGAGGGAACCCGAAGCCCCGTGGAAGGAAGTCCACGAAGCAAACACGCTCCCCCTCGCGGGGCGCAGGAGATGTCTCCTTACCAGGGGCGCGTACTTGTGCCTGGTCAGAAGAAGGCAGGAGGCCCTGCATGCGCAGTCCGTCGAGATCCGCCCTCTTCACGCTCGACTTCTGCCAGTCGCCGTCGATCTTCTTCAACCCAGCCTCGGCGGCGGCAGCGGAGGATCTAGCGGTGCCCTTCGGCTTGCCCATGGCGCCAAAGGACAACAGCGCAAGGTGCACGGACAAAAAGCACGGAGCTTTGGTGAGGGCGAGAATGGCAGAATGCAGAGGAAAGGAGGCGTGGACGAATGGAGAAGACAATGCCCTCGCGTGGCGGCGCAGTACTTATGTCTCGGCAAAATCAATCTTAGCCCTCCGTCGTGCAGCGGTTCAGAGCATATTTATCCCGCCGTCCACGTGTCAAGCAAAGAGGCCAACTGTCGCCGCCATCTTCCTCCACTACGCACGAGAATCGAGGCGCCATCATCGTGCGCGAAAATTTCACGCCCAGTTCAAGAACGTGACAACAGCTGACCGCGGTCAGCACTGCCAGTGGGTCCCGCCATGTCACGTCCCATCGGGCGCAGAGGCGTGCAAAGAAACGTCAGCGGCAACGTCATCAAGCTAACGGCTCCAAACAACAAGACAGCGAGATAACTCGAATCCATGGTTCGGGTGGTAGGCTTCTTAGCTGAAACAACTGAAGACAATGCGCTGGCCAAGGAACCCGAAACGTTTATTCGGGTGACGAAGAAAGTCGAGTAAGCTCCCGCAGCCGAATCAGATCTACAAGTAAGCCAACAGGCTGCAGGGGAACAAGCTTCCCATGAAGAACAAGACAAAGTAATTCGACTACAAAGGTTAATCCCATCGGGAGAGGCCTGTTCGACTGAAAGAATCGGGTTCAAGCTCAAGATTAAGCAATCCAATGGCGCTTCCAGGAAGAAGAAGTCCTTTGCCCGACGCTGCGCTTCGACCAAGCACTCGGGGGCTACTGATGTGGGGCTACCTTTCGACTAGCCCACCGTAAGGCTACCTGGGCCGCGCCAAGCATGGAAAGGCCCACAGAAGGCCCACTCGGGGTACCACGTATCCTAGTCCAACTCGGTTAGGTCTTGTAACCTGCCATATCTGTACCAACCGCCCGAGACCTGGCTACCTATAAAGCCAAGAGGGTTGCCCGTCCTAGAGGACACGCTCATAGCCGCCGCCACAAACCCTAGCGAGATCGCAATCTCGCCATTGTAATCGCTACTCGCATCAATAATCAGACAAGCAGGAGTAGGGTGTTATCCTCCGGGAGCCCGAACCTGGGTAAAACCTTCCTTGTCAGCCGTCGTGATCACCAACACCTCTCTCTCTCCCCATCAATCAACCCGGGGTGCACAACCCTAGGATTTGCCGAGTTACCACCTCGTCAGAGGGATAATAAGCCGAACAAATGCAAAACATGTAAACATACGAGCTATTCAGGCACTCACCGGTGGCGGCTTGTTAAGGGAAGTATACATGGGAAAAAACTCGGTGAATTGAGTCATCTCCTTGAGCAGCTTCTTGAAGCGCATCAAGAAGGCGTCGTTCGTCAACTCGTCCTTGGAGACGCGGAGAGGATCATCATGAGTGCCGATGTACATGCACAGCAGGCCCTTGTTCTCCCGGAGAGGTTGCACCCGCCTTTTGAGCCAACACAGAATTGTATCTGTGCCGGTAAGTTTCGGCTTCGCCTCCGTAGTCATGTACTCAGTCCGTTTCTGGATGAGCTGGAGGTGTGCAGGCAGAACCTTCTACGGCTTCTCGTCCCACGAAAGGCGAGGAGAAGCGGTAGAATTAACAAAACGCGGGAGACCTATCGTCTTCCCCGTGGGAGCTATGTCTGAACAGTAGAAAAAAGGTGCTCGCCCAGCTACGGACATAGTCCACCTTGGGAACCTTAGGGTACCAAGCCCTATTCCTAAGCAAGTTAAGGCTAACGGTGCCCAAAGTGAGCAGCTCATCACCTTCTGTTTGGCGTTTACAGTGGAAGCAGTACTTTAAGAAATCTAAGCTGGGCGTTATTCCTAAGTATCCTTCAAATAAGGCTTGGAAGTCGGCTAAGTACAAGATGTTGTTGGGTCCTAGGTTGTGCGGCTGCAAGCCGTAATAATATAGGACAGAGACAAAGAAAGACGACGGCGGCAAAGCCATACCGCCATGCAGGTGGGAGGCAAGGATTACCCGGTCGTCGCCTTCTGGAGCTGGAATGGCGTGCTCGTAAGACGAGCGCTATTTGCAGATCTCGCGGGGAGGAAGGAGACCCTCGCGCTCCAGCTCCATCAAATCATCCTCGGTGATGGTTGATGGGAGCCAATGGCGTGGCAAGGAATCATCCTCCTCCTCGCAGCGGCGTCGCCGGAATCAGAGGGCATCTTCTCTTCGGGGAAGAGCCTGATGATCGGCTCCACGAGCAACGCCTCCGCGGGCGTGCTTGAGGAAGATGCGCCGCCAACGGCGGATCCCTCCGCCGTGCTCCTCGTCGCAACAGTAGCTGCCCTCGCCGCGTCTCCTCCGCCGCCGAACGCGTTGTAGCGGAAGCGATAGTCTGCTCCATGGATTTGGTGTGGATGTGGAGGGCGATGTGCTTGGTGCGCAGGAGAGAGCGAGAGGAAGAAGATGAACAGAAATGAATCGGTGATTTGATTTCGAATTATGGGAAGGTATTTATGGTCCACCCCACGATCTCCGCAACGGTTGGGTTTGCACCGTTCGATCCACGCCACGTGGAGCGGAGAAAGTGAGGGAGTCGTTTTCCTTCTCCCGTAAGCCTCGGGTCATGCGCGGGAAAATCGTGATGATTAGATTTGGCCTAGTCAACAGTCTAGACTGTCATGGACTGAACATTGACAAGACTTGACCTCAGGCTGACGAGGAATCTTTTCCTCTGTCCATCGGTTGACAAATTATTCAGCTTGTGCGCCCATGAGCGCAACGGTCGTTTCGGCTTATTGAAAAGCCGTATCCTCAGTTATATAGGGAATGATTCAACCTCTGTAGCAGTTCATCAAGAAGACGAAGACAAAAGTTCCGTAGTGAAGATTAAGACGAACAAGCTGGAGTGCTCCAACCTTTCCGGGGACTATTGTGGAGGATATATCAAACGGGTATGCCGACCACGAGGACCAAACCAGCCTACCAGGGTGGCCCAAGAGGTGATAAGATCTTCGGCTTATCGGGCGGCCCAGTGGGCTGAAGCACAAGAGGAAGCCTACAAGCCGACCAGGATACAAGAGAACAAGTTAGGATTTATCCCGTGTTAGTCTAGTACTCCTAATATAGGTCGGCTAGCCTTTCCTTGTAGGAGAAGGCACGACGCCTATATAAGCCGTTCTCTTGTTCCCCTCAAGAAACACGCCTCACAACCTATATTATAACATGTACACATATTCGCATCTAGTGAATTATAGCAGCACGTAGGATCTTGCCATCGCTGCAAGGTCTGAAGCTGGGTAAACCCTTGTGTGCAATCCAGATCCTAGAAGCCGCCATGCCTTCCGCTTCTCTCCACCATTGGAGCATGGCACCTCCTTACGTACCTAAGAATCCAATAACCCGACATCATTTCCTTGTTGAATACATCGTCAAGGTGAAGCCCTGTCTCCTTCTGCTACCTCCGAGTGAAACCCAACATCCACATATCGGATGTGGCGTCGTTCCACGTTGCTCCCCCCTGGGCATCAGTCCTGGAGTTGTACATCGGTTGGAGAGACCAGTGGTGTATCTCGGTGGCGGATGCACGGTTTCGTGTGGTGGCAACTGGGGCGATCACAATGGCGATGACAGATGGTTTGGTCACGATCAGGCTTTGTTAGACAGGCTCTTGTTTTGCCATGTCCGACTAGCCTTCATGATTGGAGTCCATCTGTTACGAAGTTAGACCTGCTGACTGACGTGTGTCGAGCGGCAACAGTGACCTGCGTGGGGTTGTCCGATATTGAAGACGTTCGCCAGTGTGGTCCTGCCCATCTCCTTTTCTAAGCTCATTTTCATACACGAATCTGTCGGGCTCCTATGCGAAGGGTTTGTCATAGTATGATGTGGGCTTCACGAGTCCGGTATGATGAGATCTTCTTTGGTGCTCGCTTTTTAGAGGAAGTTCGAGTTGCTCGCGAGGGGTGAATGATGATGATGAAGTCAGTGGTCCGCCTCGATGATGACCCTCGTATCTAATGGTGTGTATGCGGTTTGCGTTTGGTAGCCATAGTGATTTGTGTGCCCTCCTGACGATCATGACGGTCAGTCAGAGTGTTTGTATCATTGCGTTTGTATCGGTCAGTTTCCCGCTAATTAACTGGTTAACTCTTTCCTTCTTACCTAATGAAAATAACGAGTCTTTTTTCTCGTTTAAAAAACGAAAAGGACAAGTTTTGGAGTAATTCGTAAATGGGTCGTGGTCTGAAACTGTTTCTTTTCCTGTTGCCTTTCGACAGAAACAATATGTGCACGAAAGTCTACGAACTACTCGAAGAACCGTTTCCATTGATTTATCATCCCACGTACATGTGCCTAGGACTGAGAAGAAACATTTTTCATCCTTTTCCATAAAAATGGGCACGTAATCACTGTTTTCTTTGTCGACGCCACGTAATCACTCTTTCTGTGGGGCTGACTGGATTCGTTGTATATTACAGCATTATTTAAGTTTCTACATGACGACGACTCCTGCCAGGAGGTTCTGTGTCTCCGTTTGCCGACGTGCAGTTGCTATCCTAAGCACAGCGCCGAGGATTTATAGACTTGTTTGTGTTCTTTTTTTGCTTAAAGGACCCTGGTGAAACACCGAACAATACAAAATACATAAAAGAAATGAAAATTATAATGAGATCTTTGAGATGTCCTTCCTTTTCCACCTCCAGAAGAAGTTCTCGAGAAGCACATCACTCCCACAAACTTTTCGACGTTGCAGCCGAAATAAGGATGAATACGAGGATACTTTATTGAACATCCCGCCAACTCTTAACCCTAAATCTAGAAGAACGGAGCCCTCCCGCCGATGAAGGCCGAAATCCACCCCGCCTCCATCGTCCGAAGGCCATAAAGACGAGGCAGAGTGGCGATAGCGCTGACAGTGTGTCGCTGCGGAACGAAACATTTGGGATTACGCTTCCCTAGAGTTAATTTGTAGCAAAGCATGACTTGTCTTTGTTTGGTAAAGAATAGTGATATTGATGAGATGAACCAACTTATAGATGCTTTTCTCAACAGTTTTTATTTCTCGAGCATCGGAGACATTCTATACAAGTATCAAGATTCGTGCAAATGACAATGACGAAAAGATTGACCAGATGATTATTATGTCAAGTGAGAAATCTAAATGCTTGTAAATTTACTGAGTTGAAATACTCTTTCTAAACAATGAAGGTACCATTCCAAGCACAATCATATGTTTTGTCCATAGAAAATGTTGTGTCCATATAGAAGAATAGTCTTACTTAACATTAGATGCTTCAAGATTTAACTAATATAACAAAACTTACCTACATCAGACGAGGTGGGTTCACTTGGAGTCGGAGCCGAAGAATAAGTTAGAGTCATCTCCACCTCCTTTTTTCTGTCGCTATTTGTGTCCCTTAGCCTTGTTGTCGGCCAAGGACAGGGACATGACGGCCCTTGATTTCCAAACAAACGCCATGTGAGCGACAGTGTCTACATTGTCGAAGGACAAGGCGATATCTTCTCCACGTCTTGCACCACCCACCCGGAGGCCTCGACTTCGGCCTAGACCAAGGAGAGCTATGTGCACAATTGTCTTCTCTTACGTGTCCATCTCATGTATCCCCGTCCTCTAGCGGTGGAAGGGGAGTCCTCATGCAATCGCGATAGATGGGGTGGGGAGTCTCGATTCACCATTATACTCAAAGGATTCGGGCTTTTGAACGTCATTTTGGAAGACATCTTTCTAACGTACTCCCTTGAGTTTCGAAAAAGGAGAAGAGTCATTCCTTTTTCACCCATGTTCCAATTGGGAAAGGCTGATAGACTCATTCAAACAAGTTAGTGTCAGAGGGATATGAGAATGACATGAGTGATGGCTAGGGCAGGAAGTGGCAGAGTGAGAGTAGTTATAGTGTCGTATATATATGAAGACCGAGTCGATAGGCTTTTGGGCTGCACACATCGGACACTGGTAAATAAAAATGTTTGTTGCCGATGTGAAACGTGTCGATGGTCAAATACGGAATGTGTGGTTGTCCGCAAATCTTCCGAGGAAGAACGCTCTTGCTTTTTCACTGTGCTCGATGTGTGGCCTATGTTTGGTGGAAAATCTTTGCGACTTGTTCAGTAGCAGTGTAGTTTGGGCGATTGGTGGGGATAAATCCAATCCTGATTCTAAGTTTACGCACATATCTCAATACCGTTTGGTTTCATTTTTTTTTCTCACTCTATCTCTAGTGTGTTTTTCTCAGTAACTAGTACACCGCCCATCCCTACTAGATTGGGCACAATGTGGATTTGATTAGATAGGGTGAAAGTGGGGGTTTAACCCCATATTTTCTACACGATTGATATAGATTATCGATCCCCACTGATAGGGTTGCTTTCCAGTGATAGTCTGCTGGTGAAGATTTGAAAACAGCGTATGTTTCTCTCAATTATCTATCCGGGCATCACATCTTCTATGTGCGGCGAGGTCTCCCTGAGTACGATCGACGTACATTGCTACGACCGCGCCTTAATTTGGCCGCCGGCCTCACACCGTTACCCGTGGTCGGCAAGCTCCAAGACGCTCCCGTCCGCATTCTTTTGTTGGATGGTGAGAGCGGTTCTTGGACGCGTCGTCACTCACCCTGCTCCATCGGTATTAATTACTATGTGGCCTGTGAGGCTGCGATGATTCACTACAGCCTACAGCGTACCAGTGATGTTTCTACATTCTGTACGATCCTCTAGTCTAGTTAAAAATAAAAACGTGATCACATGAACAAATTTCGTAGAACATGGAAATAAAATAAACGCCCCCAGTTGCTAGTGCGTAGTGCTAGAGTTATTATGCCAAAATAACAGTGTACACGTCAATCACTATTGACGTGGCGGGCCGACATCTGAACTGTCTATGGAGTATTTGATTTTTCATGTGCGCATTCTTATGTCAGGTGGTTTTGTTGTCAGTTGAGACAACATGGTTTGAATCAGATTGCTGCTTGGCAGGGAGCGCTAGCCATACAAGCGATGAAGCTATCGAAGACCGTAAGTCACTGTGGTAGCTAGTATATATTGCTCTCACCCACGGCCAAGCTTCTAAATATCGGTCGACATAGCTGTCGACGTTCCGCTGTAGTAATCTGCCTGTCGACAGTCGACACCGAGTGATCGTTTCATTTTGACAGTGGTGTGGACTCACATATACCGCTCGCATATATAGCGTGATGACAGGAAATGTCTAAAATATATTAAGGCATAATTCAGCTTTGAGTTTCTTTATTGGGTGAGTGACCGAATCATCAATCACTGTGAATCGAGTAAATTGCAAAAACCCAAAAGAATTGAGAAAAAGTTATCAACACTTAAATAGGTAAAACATCACTTTTGATGCATTTTGGTTGGGTATTCTCACATTTCTCCATTTTAACGAGGCGACGCGAGGCGCCGGGCCGCAGGCGCGCAATGGTAGCCAAAGGTAAAGGTAGACGGCCACCACTATCGCCAGAGACGTAGTTACTTACATGTATAGGCTAACAATGCGACGCCGTGTAGGTGTGGACCGTTGAAAGCGCTCTGCACCCTGCCCTTAATTTTGTACAACTAATAACAAGGATATGTTGCCGGTTCAAGGTGAAATGATTAGGCAGACGGCTAAAGCGCATGCTGCTACGACGACTCTCCACTCCACAAGTCAGCAGTGCTTGCCCCGCTCAGTGTCAACGACGGGGAACTTTCGGAGGCACGCACCGACGCTGGCCGTGCGTCAACTTGACATGTTACTCTTCGAAGACGGGTGTCTTTTACGTGCCATGCATCGATTATACGGTGTAACTTTCAGCACATTGTCCGTTCGTTTCGTACTATATCTAGCATGCATATCTAGCACCCACTGCGCACGTTCTCGTCACGTCCCCCGGTCCCTGTCCTGCCGAACCCATTTCTTGAGTCGCCACCCCCCGGGGCATTCACGGATTCAGTTGCGGTTGCCGTTTCTGCCGCGTGTAGATTGTGACAAGTTTTTGGGTTTGCTTTGCACCGCGTGCAGCATCCACTGTACTAGCAGTAGGACGAATGAGCATGGTTCGTGTCGTGCGCACAACAGTGCTCCAGACCAAAATGGAATGTCGATCTTGATCTTGATCGCTGCGTGGTCACGGTCACTTGGATACGAAAAAAGGTTGGTGAGAGCTAGGTGGGCTAGCTGGGGCAAGGAGGTTTATAATCGGATGCTCTCTTCTGTGAATGGATGTCTACAAATGGCCACTGAATCTTACCCAGAAACCTGGCTCTAATATTGCAACCCAAAGCCCAAGGGCCTTCCGCAGCTGTTTTTTTCCCCTACCTACAACAACAATTAATTAATTTCAGTTGAATTGCACGCCCGTATGTCTTTGCGAAGGACCCAATTCGATTGGTAGGTCCTTGTGTTTTATATTTATTTTATTGCTTACTTTTTTTTTTCAAAGTCACGCTATTGATCAAAACGTTGCCTCCAATTCAGATCTATATAATGTCAATGCATCTGGACGCGGTTCAGTGTGTAGATTAACACATTTATAAGGTACTACATAAATAATACTATACTTCTTAACAATAAGAATTTTTAAAAGATAATTCCTAATTCGGATTGCATGTATCTGGACGCACGTAGATTAACCCAATTAGAACTGTGTGTTGAAGTGTAAAACATTTTATTATTCAGAACGAAGAGAGTTATTATCAATGTAGAATGCACCTCCCTATTTCTCTTATGTCAATTTACTTTTATGGGTCAATGATTATTCGGTGTGTACAACTAGTTAAAAAATGTGTTATGTCCATGCTTTGGGACAGGACTCGTCGGTAAAGGTTGTGTAACAAGTTTTCTCTCTCCATGCAGAAGTCGGGGTCTCAACATTTATTTCGAAGAGAACGAGGGTGGTTGTACCCCCATCCCATAATAGTTCAAATCTCAGATTTGACGCTTATATTTTTTATTTAGGTAGAATATTCTTTAATGGGAAGTGACATTCCGTCAACAGCGAGAAGAAGAAAAAACAGTTTTATCTCGCTACGCCTCAAAATAGCAGACCCTAAGTCCGCCCAGAAAAAAGTCTGCCATGCGGGATGCTAATCTCGGATATGTCAAATTATCCATGACGCCGGTCATCGGATCAGGTTATCCAAACAGACATTCAACAACGACCGTGTCATCGGATAGCAAGAACAAAGAGGGTCCAGCTGCCACTTGAAACCGGCCCTTACCCTTCGCGTTCGATCCATGCCATCCCGCCATGCATGCGCCCGTTCGAGCGCAAACGCCGAGGTGCGCACGGAGACCCGCTCTCGATCGGCGCCGCTCTCCGGCCACAGCTAGTATCTCGCGATCACGGATATATAGCCGGCGGCCGGGCACCCGCACGTACGTACACTGCCACCGACCACCAGCGCGCGCGACGCTCGTTCGTCCGTCAATGGCGCCACCACCGCTCCACATCGTCCCGCCTTACTTAGCCCCCACATGGCCCTTATCGCGCCCCCGTAGATTGAGCCCCCCGCCACCGCTCCACCCCTCCTCCGACCTCCTCACCGAGGCGCTGGGGACCGAGAGCTTGGACCCGGACGACGTCGCCATGGACGGCGTCGCCGCGGTCGAAGCCCGGAACCCGCCTTGCAGGAGGGAGCAGAATGACGACGACGCCGACCACGGGTTCATGACGCCCAGGCGTACGAGGAGCGGGAGGGCGTTCCCTCCACCAATTTCGGTGATCGGCAGGGGCGGGCGGCCGTGGCTCACTCTCCGGGCGCACCGGGAGGACGGCCGCCTCGTGCTTCGAGAGATGCGGCTGCCTTCCCAGGAGTTGCTCCAGCCGTGCAGGGAGGACGGGAGGTTCAAGTTGTTCATGCACCCGGAGACCGGCGGCCGGTGCGTCGTCGCCAGTGCCGGATCACGCGCCGCGCCGCGGGACTAGGGAAAGGGAAGCACCGTGAGACGGGGCTCATGGACCAGACTGTTCTGTAATTTAGTTCCTGCGTGACAGCGCTCGAGTTCTTGTTCTTCCTCTCTTCCCTGCTTCGACATTGTCGATGATCATCTTGACTTCCCATATGATCGATAGATGCATCGCTGAAAAGAAAAGATCACAATCTCCCACGTGTTCAAATCATCAAATGTCTCTTAATCTTATCTGGCCGATCTCTGTTTCGTTACATGTGTAGTGAAATACTGCATAGTGCATAGAGTACACTTCAACCACCTGAAACACAACAATTACAGAGAAAGCATACAAAAGTGCAGATATCCCCTCCGCGTATTGGACGTTTTTACTTTGTGAATAAAGAAGTTATGAGCATTTAATAAATATGGGATGACATGGATAAATGAATGTCTCAAATAGTGTATAATATGGTGATGATATGGATAAATAAATGGATCAAATAGTGGATTATGTGGATACCTTGCATATAGAGATAGACTAATTTAATAGTAGTACATGTGTGTGCGGGGTTTGCTTTATAAAAAGTAGAAATAGATATGTTGCTACCTCCATAGTTAAAAGTAACATAAGTGTAGTGTTATGCAAATGTTTATTATTCCGTAGACTCATATTGCATTGAAAAACATATTATGTGACAACAATTATCTCTCCTTACTAATTACTTGTCACGTCATATATTTTCATCTACATTGTACGCACTACTACGACTAGTATAACTAGTATTGCAGGTTTTAATATGTAGGATAGTTGGATAAAGTCATTGATGACCCCTAAATTTTGAGAAAAAGAGATGGCTACCATAAAGCTCGTAAAAATGCATTGTTTGAGTTATAGCGTTATGGTATAACGCACTTAAAAGGGAACCCTGGAAGTAAGCGGGGTGAACCATTGCATTTTTTGTAAAAAACAAAATTCTCATCTATCCAAATAATTTCACTTAATTCTCCAATAAATCTACCTCGCTGGAACCATCGCAAAGACCTTCTTGGTGACCTTCAGATCAATGAAATATTAATACTAGGAAAAGCATGATCACACACTTTTTGTTCAATCGAACTACTTCCGAGTGAAGCATTCAGGAAGCCTCTAAGATTGTGATTTTTCGGTGACCAGTGTCACCGTTATAAGTATGGAACTTCCTAACGAATCCAATCCGCTCCGAAATCTGACGGAAAATATGATAGAATATATAATACTAAAAAAGTCCGATCAGATTGGTTTACATGCCAACTCACTACTGTGTTTCTTGTGTATGCCCTTGCGAATGTCATCGGTCAGTATGAGTATTGTCACATTTTTTTCACATGTTTTCAGTTAATCAACTATGCACTTCTTACTCTCTTCTAAATTAATGAAAATGTAACGATCGCCTTGTTTTAAAAAAATCACCATAGTTGGGATTGAAATTTACAATTTCAATTCTTATAAAATCCAAGAACACCCCGTCTATAATCCAATTTGATTTCTTGAGTTCTAGACCAGATTCAGGATAATCAAACAAGCGTTAATATGTTATTTCAACCAGTAACATGATTTTCGAGGTTCATGTTCATCAGTTCGTCCTACACACACAACCTCTTCTTCCCGCACATTTCGCATCACGCTTCGTAGTTTCCGCATATCGCCCGCCCCCGCCACGAGATATCGGGCATGGACCATGGCCATGGCGATGGCGAATCCTGCACCTCCTCCAACCTTCTCCTCGCAGTCGCGAACACTCACCCCAAACATCTCAGTGCGAAGACCCCACTCCCGTGCCCTAGCTCTAACCGCGACACACGCGTGCTCCACCCGCCTCCGCGTCGTACGGGCTACCACCAAAGACGGCTCGCCGCCACCGCATCCGCATCCGCTCGCTGAGGTCCTCCCCTACGTCGCCGCGGAGTGGCGGACCGTCGCGAAGGGGTGGGCGTGCGCCGCCGCCGCCGTGTACTGCCTCTCGCGCACGGTGCCCGCCGCGGGGCGCCTCCCGCGCGCGCTCGCCGCCGGCGTAGGCGCTGGCGGGGGCGTCGTGTCGGCGGAGGTCTCGAGGGGCGTGGTCGCGCTCGCAGCTCTCGCCTCCGCGCGCGCGGCCGCGGCGTACGTTCAGCAGGCGTTGCTCTGGGAGGCGGCGCTGCGGGCGGTGGCGCGCCTGCGGGAGGACGCCTTCGAGCGTTTGCTTGCGCGCGACCTCGCGTTTTTCGATGGCAGAACGGGGATGGCTGCGGGCGACATCGCGCACAGGATCACGGATGAGGCGGACGACGTCGCCGACGCCCTGTACTCTGTTCTCAATGTGAGGTTCCCCTACAGCCTGCTAGATGCCTAGATAGTAGATGTGTTTGATGAAATGTACGATACCTGTTTGGGAAAATGCTCACTCCGCAAATAACTACAGTAGTATAAAACTGTTGAATTGCCTATTCATGTTCTCTCTCTTTTCTTTCTTCTGTGAATATTGCTCATACTTGATTGGCATTAACCTAGAGTACTCGATCAGGTTTACTTGGTTTTGATCATAGGAGTAGGCTCTTCCGCTGGCGCTGAAAATTATTGCACCTGCAATTGTGCAACGCTAATCTTTAATTTTGATGCAGACAATTGTGCCGACAAGCTTGCAGTTGGTAGCAATGGGTACTCAAATGGTGGCAATTAATCCTCAGCTCTCATTAGTTGCAGCCATGGTAACTAGTCTATAGTTTGGACTGTTCTTTCATGATCACTTCTGTGTATACTGCTAATTTTCTCTCTACATTACATGCATAGGTAATTCCATGCATGTGTGTAGTCATTGCAAAGCTTGGTGAAAGACTTCGCCAAATGTCCAAGGAGGCTCATCTTAGCCTCGCCATGCTTGCAGCCTATCTCAATGATGTCTGGTTTATTGACAATCATTAATTCGTGTATAACAGTCATGTACATCCATGCGGGGTTTGTTGTTTACTTGTGTGCCCTTTGTAGGTACTGCCATCAATGCTCACTGTAAAGGTAAACAATGGGGAGCGCAAAGAGATATTAAGATTCCATGAGTTAGCTTTTGTTGATCTGAAGAATAATTTGGATAAGAAGAAGATGAAAGCTCTCATGCCTCAAGCTATTCGAACTACATATATTGCAGGCCTGGTAGTTCTGTGTGCTGGTTCAGTAGCAGTTTCTGGAACCACATTTGATGCCGAGGGATTTCTGTCTTTCCTAACAGCGCTTGCTCTTTTTGTGGAACCTATTCAGGTATCAATCACCATTGAACATGTACTTATTTCCATATCTGCCATCTTGTCACTTATTAATCCTGTATAAATGTTACTTAAGTTCAAATAAATGTATAAAGCATCTAAAATTTATGACAATGATAATTATTTCCTTATCAGATTGCTAGATAATGTCAGTTAGGTGTCTGAGTAATTACACATTGTTCTCCCAAGAAAACATTACTTGCACATTTTCTTTTCCATTCGATGGAATATGCTTACAGTACTTTCCCAAGCCTTTTTACACCAGAAGAGGAATTATCAAATAGTGCTGGTTGCATAGAAATATCCAAAAACAATTTATTGTTTTGTCCTTTCTGTACCTGTGTTTATAGGAAAATTTCGTTGAGTATTTATAATAAGTATACCTATTAAACTTACGCTTCCTCTTACTATGTGTTATTAGCATTTTTTTAGTTCGAATGTTCTTTTTACCAAGTGCTGACTATAATTGCGGTACACCACTTGGTCGTCAACACTCATAATTTAGTTCTTACTGGAATGTACTCCATGCATAGGATTTTGGGAAGGCGTACAATGAATATAAGCAAGGAGAACCAGCATTAGAACGCATATTTGATCTAACAAGGTTCATCCCTGAGGTAATCACCATTTCTTGACTGCTTTAATTTATCCTTGTAAGATGTCTTGAACAGAGCAAGTCGCTGGTATGTTCTTTCCAAGGTTTGTAATGTATGTGTAGTTTTCGAACAATGTAATTTATTTTTCCTCTGGATTTGATAGTCGTGCGGTATTAGTTCTGTTTTGCAAGAGAAAATCTACCTGAAGGCAGAAAATAGTATATTGTTCGGATTTGTGAGAAATGAATTCAATAGATATACCTCTGAGAAAATATAAATTTGTTTTAGTATTTTCTTATAGTTTCCAATTGCTGTTATCAAGTAAAATACTCCCTCTGTTACGTAATATAAGATGTTTTAGAGATTCCAATACAGACTGCATAAGGAGCAAAATGAGTGAATCTGCACACCAAAATATGTCTATATACATCCGTATCCGTACGAATGAAGAAAAAGCTAAAAGGTTTATATTTAGGAACGGAGAGGGTAAAATTTTGAAGTTTTTTATCATTTCTGTCAAAAGTTGTAACTCATACGTCCATGCTGCTTTTGTATGCTGTAGGTGAGGGATAAACCAAATGCTGTTCATTTAATTTCTGTTAAAGGAGATATTAAGTTCCATGATGTTTCATTTGGATATGCTGCCTGTATGCCTCCAATAGTAGATGGCGTGAATCTTCATATCAGACCAGGAGAAACTATTGCGATTGTCGGACCATCTGGTGGAGGCAAAACTACTCTTGCCAAATTACTCCTCCGTCTTTATCATCCACAAAGTGGTACTGAACTGAACAGCAATGTAGATTCTGTAAAATGCTGTACACGTGTCAGTATTTTATCTTAAGTTTGGCATCCCATTTCTTGGTTACTTTTTTATTATCTTCTAATATGTTTATTGGTAAATTTCCTTTTAGGATATATAGTTCTGGACAACCATGATATTCAAGACATTCAGCTACAATGCTTGAGAACACATATTGCTTTTGTTTCACAGGATCCGGTAATTGCCTTTGGTGATTTCTTTTTGTGCCGCCGCAGTTTTAAAGCATCACATTTGGGGTGTTCAAAATAACATTTTGGCTATCTTCCCTTTGCAACTCTTGATGGAACTTAGTTTAGGTGGCATCTCAACACACACACACAATTTGAATATTTGTTTCTTTTGCATGTCGGACTAAGCACATCTTGCACGATCATTGTATTCTTTCATTTTCATTTCTTATTATTTCATAGATGTTGTTTTCTGGGACAATCGCTGAAAATATTTCTTATGGAGACCCTATGGGAGATACTAATATGAGAAAAGTTGAGAATGCTGCTAAGATTGCCAATGCTGATGAGTTCATTAAGATGCTGCCCGAAGGATACGACTCATATGTAGGACAGAGAGGCTCTAGTTTAAGTGGCGGACAAAAACAAAGGTAAGATATGCCTTGGCACAACATCCGGTATATTCTTAGGGTTTTGACTACACTGGTCTTAATGTTTTGTGAAAGCCATTATCTGCATATTTTGAACCCACAGGTTATCTATTGCGAGGGCAATTTATCAGAACTCTTCCATACTGATATTGGATGAAGCAACGTCTGCTTTGGATAGCAGATCTCAGCTGCTACTGAAAGAAGCACTGATGAATTTGATGAGAAATCACACTGTAAGCGGCGTATGCAGTGTCGTTCTTCGGAGACTTCTATATGCATATATGTTCTCATGCTGCACAATACTTTCTATTTTCAGGTTCTCATCATTGCTCATCGACTGGAGATGATCCTGATGGCTGATAAAATTGTTCTACTGGAGGATGGTAAAGTGCAAGAGATCACAAGATCAGCTTTCTTGTCCAGAGATGGCCACTTGTGCCCCGAGCCCAAAATTGGAGGGATTTAATAGTGCTACGAGGGAAAAGTTGTGGATGGAATTGTTTTACTGGAGGACGGTGAAGTGCGAGAGATCACAAGATCAGCTTTCTTTTTCAGAGATGGTCACTTGTGCCCTGAGTCCAAAATCAGGAGAGATTAGATACTATGAGGGAAAAGTGTTTCCCTTGCACTGCATACGCCTAGAATGACCAGACAGTAAAAGCAAGATGTTTGTCGACAATCAAAACCGAAGTGTGGCACAAGAAAGAATAACAAATTCATGAATGTGCTTAACAATAAACCGGGTAGTGAAAGCAGAAACCAGAGGTTGTGGCAAGCCACAGTGCTGGCTTCTCTGTATATATATCTAGCTACTCTGTGTTTGGGAACATTGAACCGATCCTCCAGTTGTTTGCTAGATTTTAGGTACCTTCCTTGCTTGACTTGTGTTTTTGAAATGACACAATCCCAGTATATAACCTCAAAGTACCTAGTTCCAAGGTTTGATGATAAAGCAGGCCAAAGTTTACTTCTCTATAGAAAAGCATGCCTTGCAAACACCATGGCAGGTAATAATGTACAAGGAATGCATCAGTACATGACAACAGTACAAGCTAAACTTGTCAATGAAGCATGTTTGGGGCAATGTACAAGGTGTAAGCATGGACTCTGAACTTGCAAAGTATGGAACCCAGCCATAGTCTCAGCCTGTGCTGTCTGTACTATAACATATCAGCCTGTGATGTTTGTTTCATACCATATCATATCACTGTAGCGGTCTTCGTGAAGTGCAGATGACAATTGGTTCCCCTAACTGTCACGATAACTAATAAATAGCTCCAGAACTACAGCGAGGATGAGAAAGTTTGAGACAACCACAAAAATAAGCAAAGCAATACAATGGCTCCCATAGTCCCATGCATGCCTAGTCCCAGGATGACCAAAATCACCGATATTGCATACTGAACAGCTCAGACAGCAATGGACGGGTCTCTATATGCCAAACTCAGCTACTCTGCTTCTAACCTCCTCAAGAAATGATCTGAAACCTGTGGAGCTAGCCAGATAGGTACCATCCAGAGCACGATCCTCAATAAGGTATTTCTCGAATGCTGTAGTATCATCATGTGCGCCATGAATAAAAACAAGTCTGGGGGTTAAATTTCTTTCTTGCTTCAGTTTATTGATAGTTGATCTCAACAGACCTGCAAACATTATTTGAGTGTAAGTATATGAATTGGAAAAAATAGGCATCAGTAACGATAAATGCCGCTCACTCCATTCTTCTGTAAATAATGACTTCAATATGTGCACAAAATACAAAGGGAAAATTTTGTTTTTGCCACACTAGTTCTTGTCCATTTTGCTTTTGCCACTCTAATTTTTGACATTTCATTTTTGCCCTTTTGAGGGGCAAAAAAGAAAGCAAAACAAAACTTCACCATTTTCATTTTGCTTTTACCCCACAGAGGGCAAAACTGATGGAACTGAAGCAAAAGTGAAATGTCAAAATTTAGAGCAGCAAAAGCAAAATGGGCAAAAACTAGTGTGGCAAAAGAAAAAATTCCCAAAAAGTCAGAGGAACAGAACTACTATGACTTAAGGAGGGAACTGTTAGTCTCAGGATAACTAAGTGGTGTATTAAACAAAATGGTGCTGTACTCACAGTCACGCGGAGGAGGAAAGGGGATTGAGGTGCTGGCTGTAGGCAAGTAATAAACCAAAAGGTCAGTGTAGGTGTCAAGAAGGAATATTGGTCTCTCGCTGGTGAATACACTGCGACTTAGTGACTGATGAACTTCTGCTTCTACATCAGGAGAGGAGTATGAAATCAACGTTGGACATATAGCTTGCCGGAGAGAAGCTGGCTCCAGCGCACTGTGAAATAAAAAATAATATAAGTGTAATTAATATTGTCCATTATAATGAAGCAGCACTAGCATAGATCAAATTACAGCAGTGAGAAAGTAATCTGGAATTTGGAAAGATAATATCAGACAGAAACATGTGGAATTTGTATCCAAATATATGCTTTACCTGAAGAGGCATTGCAAATAAGTCTGATAATCTGGATGAATATGTTGATCTTGAACATGAAGCAAGGGGCTTACTAGAAAAGCAAATACAAGGCGTGCCAGAGGTTGCAACTGTGAGCAGTTTGAGAAATCAACATCAATATCGGAAACGGCAGTATCAGCGGATCTAACGCTCTTGTAGGCCTTGTTGTACTGGGCGATGAAAATCGCCAACCAATCGTGGAGCCATAGTCTTGCTTCTACCACGTCATTTAGAGAAGCCAAAATAACCTGGAAAATAAACTGTTTTCAATCTCGAAGGAACAATCTGCTTGATCTTGGTAGTACTATTTTCTTCTAGAAGTTATCGTTAGGTTTGATAATCATGAAAACTTCTCTCCTGTTTTTTCGGTCACCAAGCAAGCATATATAATAGAAATGGGGCATATAGGTACAGACTACAGAATGCCAAAGGTTACTGCAAGATACAGTATGTCGCTTCAGCACCGTATTTAGTACACAAGCCGATTCAGATAATAGGGTTTAAACTAGGCTGGGACTCCTTATGCTGAATTCATGGATAACATATAATGACTTAACTAGGCTAGGATTCCTTATGCTGAATCCATGGATAAGATATAATGACTGCGGTCAAATTTTGCTAACCTTGCATATTAACAGTCTCCGGCTCAGTATGGAAACCAAGAAGTCAAAACTTGCTGGGTCGGATTAATTTCACTAAACAAGAAACTAGTGGCAGTCAGCGAGAGTATGTGTAGCTTTGGATTGGCCTAAGCTAGAGCCAAACACTGAAATGCAGTGAACAAGATAAACCAGCGCTGCCAACATAGGGACCTACTAACTCCTAAGCACAGAAGGGTTTAATGATATCAATCTGTAGTTATATTAAACATAAAGTTAAAGATGACTGTTAAAAAAAACTGTTGGATCAATGTTTAAATAAAAATACTAAGCCTGTACCCAGACAAAGTTCCTACCCATTATTTTATGTAGAACTGCACAGTAAGTTATTATAGTCCTATAGAAGTGGTAGCAACATTTGACTAATGTAATATAGCACTAGCAATTTTGCAAAAGCTACAACAATCAATCCGTCTAGAGTCCAGAAAAATCTATGCAGTTGATCCCGTTGATATGGCCTATGCTGCTAGGCTACCAGCTGTAGATTTATATTATGGTACCAACTTAGGGGGCAAGCTGCCAAACCATATACCCCGTCTGCCTAAATTTTGAGCAAGCCTTATGAGCAAGAAAATTTCAGCACCGTTATGTATGGTCTGGGCTATCCTATGAGAACCGGGTAGGAACAGTTTTTTTGGTATCTTCTCGATTTTGACGGCCAAGAAATCCATCAGGCAAAGCTTGTTGATAACTAGCATGCTTTGAATATAATGCTTCTACAACTTAATATCTACCTATCTTAAACAAGCATGGGAATCCATGTTCAGCTAATGGCATTTGTGCTTATCACAAAGAGCTTATTAGCAGTTGTGTTGCACTGGATAGTCCACACCATCTTACCACAAACTTGTGCAGTAAAACTGTATATGAACAAAAGGATGTACCTGGTGTACAAGTATGGTCAATACCACATCTGGATCAACAAAATCATACAGGTCCCAGATATTAGCAGTCGTGTTGTACTGGATAGTCCGCACCCTTAACCGTCTTTGCAACGAGAATTTAGGCCTGGAAAGGGTGTATTTGAATTATAAAAAGAAAATACTAATGTGTATAAAACTGCTGCTACCATGGAACATTCGCAAAATGGTAATCAGATACACAATAGCAAGCAAGTAATGAACTTGTAAGCCAATATATCATAGGATTACCAAAAATAATTTGGACATCTCAGACACTGGAGGAATGTAATATCAACAAACCAATCAGTATTCGCTAATCTCTGTCAAACAATATGCAAACTTACCTGCTACCAGAATTTGAGACGCCATCAGATGTGTCACCATGGTGCACAATCGTCGTGTACTTGAATGCGATTTGGAGAATAGGAGGTCTTGACTTCCTACAGGTTCAAATATGATGTCGTAAGGATTTTGGAGATAATATTTAGGAGCAGTTTAAACTGTTTGGCTGGAGACTTATTATACTGATCCCAAGTGACAGTATAGTTCCTTTTTTTAAAGCATTGAAATTCTACATTTATTATTATTAAAAGACTTACTCTAGTAAAGAAATTCACTTTCAAGTTTCAACAATGATTAGTATGTATGTTATGATTTAGTATTCTATTATGTATTTGTGTAGCATAGTTATTAATATCCCGGGTAGATAACATCCTTGTACATGCATCTCTTATTCTACTGTGGAGTCCTTTCAAGAGCAAATCACAAACATTATAGATACTTGGGATTTGGGTCAAAACATCTAGGAAAAATGGTAGATTCCTTGCAGAAAAATAGAATGAACTTTACCTCGAAAACCGGGAGTCCTTTTCAAACTCAAAGTCATAGGTGTAGCTCGCAAATGAATCACAACAATTTGTGTGCTGAACATGCATGTATTGAGGATCCGGAAAGAAATGGCCATACTATTGGACATAAATTAAACAACATCAGCTTCAGGAGCATATATAAAGTACAGTAGGTAAATTTAAATGTCTCTCAGAGAACTTACAGAATCAGCAATCTTGAACTCTGAAGATGTCCTCAATCGCAGTACACATCCCAAGGCATATGGACGGCTTAGCATTTTGTATCTGAAAAGTGAAAATGGTGGATAAACTTTACATTGTTGCTTCATAGCTACTCCCTCTGTTCCTAAATGGCTAAATGTAAGCCTTTCTAACCTTTTTCTGCACACATGTATATCACATGAACTTTGCACTAAAACATGTCTAGATACATGTGTGCAGAAAAAGCATAGAAAGGCTTACATTTAGGAAAGGGGGGAGTATATAGTAATCAAATGGCTCAGGCTATGAACAAAATGTGGAACATATTCTCACATTTTGCACATATATTTTATTATAGCTATATATGTACTACCTTGTACCACGTATCCAACTAACTTCAAAACTCAGTCTGCTACAGTTTATAGTATGGACATCTGGGGGTAGTGCATGACCAACACTCAAATTTTGGCAACGGCATTAGGCAAGTTGACATGATCTAAGATTCAAACAGTGAGAAGTACTAGGACGGACCAGTTGTCCACAATAGAACAATAGGAAGAAACTTATAGTTGTATGGGGAACCTCAATTTTCTTTTTCGAGAGTACACCAAAGGCATACCTTACTTTTATATAAGGCAGAAATAGTTAGAGCAGCATACCCTAATCACAAGCGAATAGGTCCAATTATAACTAAAAGCACTAAATAGATCCAAATGTCCATAGATGAGATTCCAGTTGAATGGGGTTCTAAGCTGTCAGGCCCCCAATTTCTTGAATCACACTTATCTACAGAACATGGGCATTGGTTATCTTATCAATCTAACTGTCCTACACAAAGGAAGCAATGAAGTATACACAGATCAAACAGTGGCTTGATATAGGATATATTTTACTTAAAGCAATACAGTTGAACTGCTGAATAAAAAGGATGCGGAGCACAGATGACGACTGAACTTACATATCTTGAGGAAGTGTGGATTCATCTGTATTTGAATACAAAAACAATGACCCACCACTTTCAACACTCAGAACTTTCAGGGAAGTAAGATCTGTGTACTCATTTGTAATGGCGAAAAGGTCCACGCACACACCTGCTTGAACAGCACTAGCAGCCTGTGATATGCAAATCAGGATACCTCCCAAAATATTCTCCAGAATGCATTGACCAATATTATGCAGGCTTACCAGATTCTTGTAGAAACTTGTCTGCTCAGGAAGCAACGTATGACCTGAATCCGTCACTTTACCGTTATGGTGGTCTCCATTGCTTCCCGCTTCTAGTTGCCCAGCCCCATAATTTGGCGGTCCAGATAGAAACACAAATATCCTAGCTGTTCTCAAAATTAACAGGAGAATGCATTTTAGTAGAAGGAAAGGCCATGTACTATAAAACCTTCAAATAGAAGATAAGTCTTTTCTACTATAATAGAATGATACTGTACTACTGTAGTAATAAAACCTTCAAATAGAAGATAAGTCTTTTCTACTATAATAGAATGATACTGTACTACTGTAGTCAATACAATAGCACAACTTTCCACAAGAAAAAAAATCACATACCAAGTTCAAACGTAGTTTCATATTCCACACTTAGGTAGTTGACAAGAGCATCCACTGCTACCCCGAAACCACGCGTATGATGCAGTGCATGATCTTGAACTTGTGATGCAGTTGCTGCCATTTCCCATGAAGATATTGGTTTAATTGATTCGAGTGCTTGAGCAATGCTATCTTTGCAGGTGTCAACCTGTAAAGATGCAATTAACATAAGTATAGATTGTGTATAAGAGAGATGTATACTCTAAGAACACAGCTAGAATAAAGAAAGAACACCAAATTGAAAGAACTAAAAATAAGAGGATAGTTGTAATTTATAGTGTAGTATACATACAGGAGCCAAAAATGAATGAAATGGCATGACATCTTTAAGGTCCACAAGTAAGGCGTCATCGGAATCAGGAGGGATAAAGACATTCTTCACAATTGGTATCGGACCTTGAACATCATATAGTCCTATCTTGCTGCTAAATGTTAGAATTCCAAATAATGATCCTGGAGGAAGAGCTGCAAGGCATCACTAGATCAGTGTACACATAGATGCATGAAAATATTTTGAGTTTTATGACAGAATCGTATAAATATATTAGCTCCTAAAGTTGTTACTGGACCTTACCTTCAAGAGCTGCCAGAAGAGCACTCTTGACTAGCTCCAAAAACTCCTCAGAAGCTAAACCAAAACATGAAGAAACAAATTATGAGTAGACACAAACAAGTGAACTTCAAAGGAAATGAAAAAAAGGTGCCAAAATTCTTGCAGGGAAACTGATAAATGGCTTTTAAGTTATTGTTGTGAAGATCCAAGATACTCTTCTAACAGGGCAACAGGTGCAAAAGTAATTTTGGGTGGCATGATTTCAGGACCCTTTTTTCAGGCTCAACTGGAATGATTTTGGATTTTTGGGTGGCCTCAATCCATGTATCGTGTTAGAAGGAAATAAAATGCAGCAACACAAAGGAATTTTGGATTGGTAGAGTTGCTCACTGTAATGCAGTAATGCTGCAATGGTTCCCTTTCATAATTCAAATAAACCACAGCAACCATGCTTCCAAAGGGCTCGCAAAAAGGAAGCAAGTGCACATTGTGGCCGTTGTTTTCTCCATTCAATTATTCTTATGAAGATCCTTAGTAGGGGTATATCTTAATCTTATTCATATTTGGACATGCTTCGCAAGCTTAAAACTTGAGTGGCAACCATTCCCCTTATCAGTTGATCACTCATTTGTTTGGAGACCCATGATGATCACAAAAAATTCGGAGGCACGGGTAAAACAAGCTGGAACCAGATGTTAACGGTTCAAGGCGAGGAAATATACAGTAGTAAGATCTCTTACAGGATAAGTCGACCGCTGCCACGTATACGGGCGTCGTCACAGCCGCCCCCTCGCCCTCCTCTGCAGAAAAAAATCACAAGCCCGTCTATCATCTCACTGCACCACATTGCATCAGATCGGAACCTCGGGAGGCATAATGTACCCGGGAGCAGGAGGTCGACGAAGGCGGAGCGCAACTCGGGCGGGTCGTGGCTGCCGTCGCGGGAGTAGCGCGCGGCGGCGTCGGCGGAGAGGTCGTTGTCCTCGGAGCAGATGGAGCACGTCCACGACCAGCGGTGCAGGGAGCAGTGAGTGCTGAAGTAGCCGAAGCAGGACGCGCAGCGCGGGATGAGGTGGCCCTCCTCGCCGGTGACCGGGGACGCGCCGCGCTCGTCGGTGGGGGAGAAGGGCGTGACGGCGACGCCCCACGGGAGGCCCGAGGAGTCGAGGAGCGCAGCGTCGGAGGGGAAGTAGGCGAGGCTCGGCCGTACCGCCATTGCTGCCGCGGAAGGTCTGGGATGTGGATCTGGCGGAGTGGTGACGTGAGGGAGATCTGACACGGGAGACGGCACAAAACGGAAGCGTGGCTCGGGCACTCGTGTAGACTGTAGTGTGGGTTTCTGTTTGACTGTTGAACATTACTGAAGACGATCAGGACCGTCTAATCGTTAATGTACGGCAAAAAAACGTCTGGCACAATGCCATGCCCATACGCATAAGTAAGACTCAGAAACCTAAGATGGAGGAGTTTCTATCTGAAAGTTAACCTTCATCCATGCCGAATAAATATGTCTCAACGTCTAAATGTATTGGTGTTGTATGTATGGAATCCATCGATAATTTCATTCTTCAGCCATATCATCATTCCTTACTTATGTCGATTGGACCATTGCTATTTGCTAACCGCCCTAGAAGGACATTCCACGTCCACGTCCCAACACGAAGTCTAGCTAGATCTTGATTAAACTTCACATTTGTTCATAGCAGAGTTAGACATTACTGTTAGAGAGTTGTATTCCCACGTCACTTAACCTTTCATAACCTAATTTATGAGTCGTCCTTGATATGAACGATCCAAAACGGAAAAATGCTTCTTCACCGCCATCAAACCAGCATAGTAAGTGTGAGTCCTTTTGTTTCGAGTACACCTGATACAATGCTTTTGACATATATGCTTTCTTCTTGGTTTGTTTTTTCAAACATCATCCTATGTAAGACGACTAGGCAATTTAGCGCGGCAATGCCGCGCCCGTAAATTTATATTTGGTAAACTATGTAGATTTGAAAAGTAGTGGGATCAAAAGAAGTATGCTCTCTTTCTTTTTTGATTTTCGAAACTATTGCAGCTGGGTCGGTTTTCATATATGAATTCCTTTTGTGTATAGAAAATTAGTACATTTAAAAGATGTATGGAATTTTGATATATGGAAATGTGATATTAACTTATATGGCACGTATCATCAGCATTTATTTTTTGCGAAGCTATTTATTAAAATGTTTTCATGTTTCTGAAGCTATTCGAAAGAGGATGTGCGTTGGGGGTTTTGCCAAATTTGAAACATCGGGGAAGAAATGATAACTTCACAGTTGTGTCATTAGAAAAAGAAATACAGTCCCGTAAAATATTATAGTAAGTTTGTATTTTCCTTTGGAAATGAAATTTGATTCCAGAATCAAGTGGAAATACATTAGATGAGAACTTATTAATTCGAATCTATAATTTGAGAAAATGTTTTTTTTTTAATATTCACTGCGTTCAAAGCTTTTCATATGTTTGCATTGGGTAGTAAGTAATATTATTAATTCTAATCTTTATTTGGAAGTTGTGTAGGTCAGAAAAGTACTGAGATTAAAAGAACTATGCTTTCTTTCTTTTTTTATTTTGGAAACTATTGCAGCTGGGCTGGTTTTCATATATGAATTTCTTTTGTGTCTACAAAACTAGTACATTTAAAAGATAAACGGAATTTTGATATATGGAAATGTGATATTCGCTTATATGGCACGTATCGTCAGCATTTATTTTTTGCGAGTCTATCTATCAAAATATTTTCATGTTCCGAAGCTATTCGAAAGAGGATGTGCATTGTGGGTTTTGCCAAATTTGAAACATCGGGGGGAAGAAATGGTGACTTCACAGTTGTGTCATTAGAAAAAGAAATACAGTCCCGTAAAATATTATAGTAAGTTCATATTTTCCTGTAAAACATAAATTTGATTTCAGAATCAAGTGGAAATACATTATATGAGAACTTATTAATTCCAATCTATAATTTGAGAGAATGGACCTGTCTTTTTTTAATATTCACTGCATTCAAAGCTTTTGATATGTTTGCGTTGGGTAGTAAGTAATATTATTAATTCTAATCTATAATTTTAGGCAATGACCTTTTTTCCAAAATATGCGTTGCATTTGCAGTAAGAAATATTATAGTAAATCTGTACTTTCCTTTGAATGTAAAACTTGATTCCATAATCAGATGAAATCCATCAATCTATTAATTTAAATCTATAATTTGAGGGAATGAATCTGTTTTTTTTTAATTTGGATTGAATCTGTTTGTTCCAAATGCTCACTACATTTTATGATTCAATATGTTTACACTGTCCAGCAATTAATTGTTTTTTGTATTACGTCGATTTTTTTTTTAATATGCAGATATGTTTGAAGGTAGCACAAATGGATTTGGATATTCTCCAAATACTCAACATAAAAAATCTTCAAATATGTTTGTATTATACCATAAGTTATTAGTTTTTTTTCCCTGATTATTTTGATATATTTTTCATTTTTTTTGGATGGACAGATCTGAAGATATGAATTTTGCAGTTTTAATCGTTTTCCTGTAATTTTTTAATTCGAAAAAACAAATACGCTGACATGCTGGTCCCACTGTGGCGTCAAGATGACGTCATCGATGGGCGGGATCCGACGCGGCGGCGGCGCCGACGAAGCCGGTGTCGTTTGACGGCGAGCTAGGCCGCGCGCGTGTAGGCGCACGGATGCGGGTTACCTGGGAGGCGCAGCGCCGCCACTTATCGGTTGCCGGAGCGGCGGGGGGACGTGCAGTTGCGACGGAGTTCATGGCGCACGGCGGCGTCGATTCCGGCGACGGCGCGACGTCTTGGAACGTGTCCGCCAGCGCGGAAGTAGATCAGAGGGCGGCGCACCTCGCCGTGGCCTTCTATTTCATGGGGAAGGTTCGTAGCAGCGATGACGCCCGGCGGCGGTGGATTCACGCGAGAGAGGAAGAAGAAAGGTTGATTGTGCGGGGTTTTTTTGCAATAAAATCCTTGCGTTTTGCCGGAATTACGTACAGGTCCTCGAATTGTTAGTTCTAGGACTGCGGGTTTGTTTTCTGTTTTGTGCAATGCTTTTGTGCGAAAAGGCAGGGTGACCGGCGGGACGGGCTGTGACCGGCCGACGACCGGGACACGCGGCGCAACATGATTGGGCTAGAGGCCCGTGCTACAGTACCGTTGCTCTGGGGTGTAGTTCTGGGCGCATCCTGGCCGTCCGACGCGCCGATCGGACGGCCAGCGGCTTTCGACGTGGAGGGCTAATCCGGACGTGAATTCAACCAACCTTTATATATAGTAGTATGTAAGCTATTTACCGACGAGGGGTGAGTTTTAAACCTGAGTATTAGATCTCAAGATCACCCTGATCTTTCGGACAACACACCACATACCCAAAACGTGTGAATAGGAAAAGACAAGAGTATGATAGAAATACAGGTTTTAAACATAGCAGTAAAAGACACAAGAATTTTGTAAAAGTGGAAATTTGATTTGCATAAATAGGAAAACACAAATCTCAAAAAAAAAAGGAAAACACACGTGACACCTAAAATGCATAGCTATACCAAATTTAAAATGCAAAATAAGATTGGGTTATGCAAGCCATAGCATCTGCATTCTTCTTTGTGCATAGGATTGTAAAACAGAGCTTTGAGTGGATTCTAAAGGTTATTCGTTTTTTGCAACTGAAATATCTCTCCATTTTTCCTATGCTCCATTACTTTGAGTCAAATGGATGAATATTGTCGCCGTATGAAAGAATTATATTCCTATGATTTTCCTCGACAATTCCTTGTTGGTTTTTGGTGCTTGTCGTGATCTTCATGACAAGACCAAGTTCTTCGAAAACGGTTGTTGTTTGGAAAACTCGTTACGTTTTCGGTGTGGAAATATTACCGGTTCAACCTTGAGGAAAGTTCCACACCTTCACATGTGTGGAGACTTTGCTCTATTTATGGTTTGCAATATTTCCATTTTTGGTAGCCCTCTCCTTGTCAGTGCCTTTCCAACGGAGTTGGTCTCAAATCATTCGGAGTTTATTTGCAAAAGATATTTCAGTTCTGTTGTTTATGCAGTTTTTCTAAGGGTCGGAAATGTCCGGATCTTGCTCGGTGATTTCCGGTGCTCGGAGATTTCCGAGCCCCAGTCCGGAGATCTCCGAGCGACGGAAGATTTTTGCTAAGTCCAGAACTCAATTGCGTACTGACTCAGTTCAGTTTTCCATCGGATTTTCTACCGGAGATTTCCGGGGTCCGGAAATCTCCGGCCCTGGTTCGGATATTTCCGGTCACAAGTTGTAGTTTTTCGCCAAGTCTTATTTGCTTTCAGCACTGATCTTTTCTCAGCTCGGATCGGAATTCCTACCGGAGATTTCCGGGGTCCGGAAATTTCCGGACCTCAGTTCGGAAATTTCCGGACTGGAGATTCCCAACGGCTAGAAATCTGGGAGGGGCTATAAATACCCCTCCCCTTCTTCTTCCTTGAGCTGACGACTTTCCCCTCTCTCTCTCTTGCCTTTGTTGACCTTGGGAAAGCTTTCCCCCTCTCAAATCCTCCCATGATTCTTGCATATCTTTGAGGGAAAAGTGAGAGGAGATCTACATCTACAATTCTACCAATCCATCTCTCCTCTAAGTAAGGGGAACATAGTGGATCTAGATCTTTGAGTTCCTTTGTGGTTCTCCCCCTTTGTTCTTGCTCTCTCTTATCCCCCCATAAGCATTAGTTGCTTGTGGTGGGATTTGGGAGTGTAGGATTTGTCTCCTTTGTGGTTTCTTGGTTCTTCCTCTCTTATTCCCCCATAAGCATTTGTTGCTTTGTTGGAATTTGAGAGTAAAGGACTTGAGCACTTTGTGTGTTCTTGCCATTGCATTTTGCATCGGTTTGAGCCCTCCACGAGGATTCGTGGTGGTGGAATTCGTGAGCTTGTTACTCTTGGGTCTTGGACCCTAGACGCCTTAGTGGCCGCCTTTGTGGCATAGGACCTTTTGTGATCAAGGCCTTTGTGGCTAGTTGGGACCTTTGTGGTCAAGACCTCTTGTGGTCATTTGGGAGCCCCCAATTCGGTTGTGGGTGTGTGCCCCAAGGTTGTTGTACGGGATTGTTCTCCGCCCCAAAGGAGTTCATAGTGGAAGGTGGACTCGGACCTTTGTGGTCGAGTTCATCGGAGAAGAAGGTGAAGCCTTTGTGGCGTTGAGCAAACCTGTTGTGGTTGCTCACACCTCTCCAACGAGACGTACACCTTTTGTGGTGGAACTCGGGAATACATCATCGTCTCCGCGTGCCTCGGTTATCCCTATACCCGAGCTCTTTACTTATGCACTTTACTTTGTGATAGCCATCGTGCTTGAAGTTCTTTACCTTGCTATACCTTTGTTGTTTGTCTTGCATAGCTTAAGTTGTTGGTGCACATAGGTGAACCTAGTATATTTAGGTTGTGTCATTGATAAGTTAAACACTAAGTTTTATTCTGCATTTATCAAGCCTAAATTGTAAAAAGTGCTCCTCGCCTATTCACCCCCCCCCCTCTAGGCGACGTCTTTCCTTTCAATTGGTATCAGAGCCTAGGTTATCTCATAATTAGGCTTTACCTCCTAGAGATAAAGATTTCGTTTAGAGAATTAGTGCACAATCCCACTTATATATTCGATGGCACTAATTATGATGTTTGGAAAATTCGCATGCTTAATATCTTTAGGGACATGGATCCTAATTTAGAGAGAATTGTAGATATGGGTTTTTCTCCTCCAAAGGATTCCCAAGAATTATCTTTAGAGGATGAGAAAAACTCTTATCTCGATACTCTAGCTTGTAATGGTCTTATCTATGTTTTGAGCGATGTAGTTCTTGCGTCAATCATGCCTTGTCGGAGCGCTCATGAATTATGGACCAAGCTTGAAGATATATATGATGTGTCCAACACTACCAAGGATGATTGTCCTCCTTCCACCTCCAACCGGGATGAGCTCACGTCTTCTTCCACTTCACCAACATGTGGCTTGCCACAAGGTAATGATATGGTGAGTGGTGATAGATATTGCATTATTGATGGTGAATCTACTATTGATCATATTTCTCACCCATCTTATTGCAATGCTCTATCTTTGGACTTAATCTCCTCTAGCACCATAAATGCCTTACATGCTAGTGTCTATAGTCCTTGCATATCATGTAGTAGTTGCTTAACTAAATCACATGATGATATGCTTTCCTTGTCTTGTTGCCATGATAAAAATGTTTCTATTTCCTCTAGTACTTGTTTGACTAACAATGTAGAGGAATCCAAACAATTGTTGGAACAAGACATGGACCTCAATGGTGCTTCAAGTAATTCTTCATCGTCCTCATCCACTACTCACTTTTGCCTTATGGCTAAGGAGTCTAAGGTATCTCCTACCTTGAATTCCAATACATCTAATGATGATATTAATGATGAAAGTGATAATGATGCCTCCATTGAAAAGAACTTTGATATTGTCTCTCATGCTCTTTTAAAGAAAAAACATGCCCATGATAGCTTCTTAGAAATCATGACTATTCTTATTGAGCGCAAGGATACTATTGAGGCCTTGGAGACTCGTTGTGATGAAGGATGGGGTCTTGCTCGTGATTCCGCGGGTGAGATTCACAATCTTGAGATTGCTCTTAAGGAAGAGCAAGAAACTCGAGTTTCTCTTGAGGAGAAGCTAGAAACTAGTGAGGAGTTAAATAATGAAATGATTGCTAAACTCACTAAAAAATGTGACCATGCTCTTGCCAAACTAAAAATGGGCAAATCCAAATCTCTTGAGGAGACTCTTACTTTAGAATTATCTAAAGTAAAAGAAACCCGTGATAGAGCTCTTGAGGAAGCCATTAACTTCAAAAGAAAGTATAATGAGCTTGTTAAATTGTCCTCTTCTATTCCCAATGATAATGATGCTTGTGCTACTAACACCATTTCTTGTGAAGCATCTATTTTGAAGGAAAATGTTGAGCTAAGGGCTCAACTTGAGTTGCTATCTAGCAAGTATGGGAAGTTGGAGGAAAATCATGAAAAGCTTTTGAGCTCTAATGATGATCTTCTAGCATCCCATGCTATGCTAGAGGTTGCTCTTGAGGCAATCTCTACAAAGGTAAAATCTTGTGAGCCTCTTGTGATCACTAGCACAATTTCTAGTAAAAATACTTCATTGCCATGTGCTAGTTCTAGTAATTCATCCACTCACAACATTGTTACATCTTGTGATGAATTACTCTCCATGCCGTGTTGCTCTAACAATGTAGCATCTACTTCCTCTAGTATTTGTGTTGATACTAACAATGTAGAGGAAATCAAATAGCTCAAGGCACAAGTCACTTCTTTGAAGAAAGACTTGATCAAGGGTCATGAAGGGAAGTCCACCCTCGACAAGATGTTGAGAGCGCGAAGACTTCCTCATGACAAGAGTGGACTTGGATTCAACTCCAATATCAAGAACAAGTCCATTGACAAGATGAAGCACAAGTTCGTCAAGAAGAAGGGCCAAGAACAAGCTATTGATTCGGCCAAGATTGTGTGCTTCAAGTGCAAGGTCGAAGGGCACCATGTTAGATCTTGCCCCTTGAAGAAGAAGAAGCCTCTTAGTGAGAAGCAACAAGGGAAGCAAGCTCAAGTTCACACTCAAGCTTCCCAAGTTGAAGGATCTTCACCTCCCAAGAAGAAAATTAAAGGCCGAGTGTGCTACACATGTCGTGGTAAGGATCACTTAGCCTCTTCATGCACTCATGGTAACTTATCCAACCCCACTATACTTGATCATGCTTTTTTCTTCGGAAGGATAAGGTTGGTAATTTGTTTGCCAAGTATGTTGGTACTCAAAGTGGTGTCAAGAAAAGAACCATTTGGGTTGCCAAGCCTATTGTGTCTAACCTCTTAGGACCCAACTTGGTTGGGGACCAACAAGCTAAAACTTGATCAATAGGTGGAGTCGGAGGACATTGGAGACTTGGCTACATCATGAAGAGTTAAGGGATCTTCATCAACCATATTCTCTCAAGCCAAGTCAATTGGATTATATTGCCTCATCTTATAACCAATGCTCCTCCTTGCGGTAACTTGTAATCATTTCATATGTACTCATTGAAAGTTACTTGCACCCTTGCATGTGTTTGGTTTTGTACCTTACTAGTGTTTTATATGTGTTGTGCACTCTACTTACTTTTGATTGAGTAATCAAGCTTGTGTATGATGGTTTGTACACCATGTATGTTTTTGAGCCTCTTGTCTATTTGATTTCATCTTAATTGGCTCTTTTAGGGATTTTAATGGACTATCCCATTTTGGGGGAGTGATGTGCTTTTTGGTAACTCACCACCCTAAAATGTGTATTCATGAGGAATACCACTTAGTGGTGATATTTCAATATTATCTACTCTCTTTGTGATATGTCTTACTCATGAGAAATTCAAATTCCGATGTCCATTAATTATCTCTTGTTGGATTTCTTTTGCCTCTTGTTAAAAAGAATGGATTATCACATTATGGGGGAGTAATAAGCTATGTGCATATTACAAGCCTAGAAAATGTGAACATGTGAGGTAGTGTCACCTAGAGTTGATATTGTTGATTATCTTGTTCCTAGGTGGCATGGTACTCAAACAAGTTCCATGTTTGCTTAAAATTATTTTTGTTCACCCATCTTTTGGTATCTTGTTTGTGAGAGAGTTTCTTGATACTTAGTATGATCATCGATTATTTGAAGCCATCAAGAATCTCTAGATAAGCATGGTTTTCAATTATTTTATTTTGCCACATGCTTATGTTTTGTGAATATGATCTTGAATACTTATATGTCTTGTACCACCGAGAAATGTCTCCATACAATCATTGTCTTTGACAAGTGATAATTATATTTGTGGTAAATTTATTGATCATATTCACATTGGCTATTGTTCTTAAGTTGTATATTTCTATTGTCAAGTTTGTTTTAGTGTAACCTTCCTTTTGTCTTCTTTGCTTCATTTGGATCTTTTTGTTGCTCTACTCATAATTTGTGTTGAACTTTCTTGAGTTAGGAAAAGCAAGGATCCCATTGTTGTGCATTTACATTCAAAGACTTAATTCTAAGTAACGCACTATTCATGGGGGGGCTATCCTACATTGAGTAGACCATCATCCTTTTTAATTGTTGTTGGGTCTTATTGACTTTCTTGAACTTTGTGTTCAAAAAGATATATGGAGGGTAATGATCCCACTTGTGTGCATTTTGTATTTACATACTAGATCTCAAATAATGCACTAATCATGGGGAAGCTACTCTATACTCTTTAGAACACTATTCTTTAAAATTGGTTTGATATCTTATTGCTCTTCTTGAACATGACTAATGTTTTAAAAATATATATGGAGAGTGATGATCTCATTCGTGTGCATTTTGTATTCATATACAAGATCATAAAGAATGCACAAATCTTGGGGGAGCAATCCTATATGGTATTGAACATTAGTTCTCTTCAATTGGTATTTGATCCCGATGACATGTCTTTTTGAAAGACAAACATTTTTCGTCTTGGTACTTTGTGCCATCATGAAAATTGTAGAGGGCTTGGTTTATTTGTTGGAATCTTACTTCTCTTTGTGGAGTTGGCTATCTCATCCCACGGTTCTTAGTGTACCTTCTTGGATGAGATGAAACCTTCGAGCATGTTTGCTTGTTTTATTTCTTATGCTCATTGGTTTAGCCTTGACCTTGTTTTCATTTGATATATTTTCTTATTGGTTTCTCGAATCATATGCTGGTTTGAGTCTTTGATACAATGAGAATAAATCCTTCTCTTGCCACACTTTTGTGTAGCTTCTTGATTTAATTGGTGGTTTGTCCAAATTGTATCTAGTTTGGTTCTTGAAAGTTTTGTGCATGCATATTTACTATTTGTATATCTTATGGCATGCTTACTTTCCTTGTTCCAATATATAGTATAAACTCCACCAAATCCTAAATGGTTAAGATGTGCTTGAAATTCAATTTCATATCAATAGGCACATATTTATGTGGAGTTTGTCCTATGTATTGTAGTTGCTCTAACTACTTTGGACCCAATGAGTTTGGGTACCACTTTGTACTTAAATTTGTTTTAGGTACATTGGAGATGCATTGGAAGCTTGTCTCGATTACAAGAAGGAAGTCCTCATCATGTGCCTTTTGAGCCAAGCTTGGATGATCATGAGCACCTACCTTCTACTTCTTCAATGCTATCTCGGTAACAAGTATCTATCTCATGCATACTCTTCTAGTCCTCAACCTTGTGTAGGTTGTTTCTTGGCATGAGTCTCTCGAGTTGCTTTTGATATGGTTTTTGCAAAGTTCCCTTCAAATCGTCTTTGTTACAAATATGAGCAAGCCGGGATGATTACATAGTAAAGGGAACATACTTGATCGTGTTCATGATTCATCAATTCCAACTATGTTAATCTAGCAATTCTTCTTTATTTGTCTCATATGCAATATGGATGAATTTTCAAAATCATTTGCCGCTTGAGAGAGTTTTTACCATTCTCAAAGCATCTCAACTATCACTTATTATTTTGGGTATTTGAGATACTTTGAAGAGTGTGTGTTGGAAGTCTTCCTAAAAATTTAGCTTTGTGTTGTGGGTCTAGGCAAAATTCTTATTGGTTTTTTTTAGACTTCCAAGTGAATATCATGTTTTTTTTATCTAGTACCTATTTTGTGTGTGCATGTTTCTTTGTGGACTTAGTGCCTACTTAGAAACTTATATACATGAGATTAGTTACATCTTTAATTGATATTCAAAATCTTTTTTGATCACCTTTATTGCTCTCTTGATCCTTTAGTGATATCTAAAAGGCACAAGCTTTGCATTAGTTTTGGTATCCTCTTGCCTCTTAATAAGCTTGTGAATCTATTTGACGTGTTTTCGTTGGTGTGCTTGTATGCGAAATACATGATATGCACTTTGTGCCACATACCTTGAAAGACTATGGGAATGCCTAGGCTCATCCTTCTTAGTCTCCTAACATGTGTTTCCATATTACATCCATCCTTCTCGTTTGAGCAAGTCCTTAATTGTCTCGTTTCTTTTCGTTTGCTCAACATTTGTTTGTTGCAAAGTGCATTCTTTCTTTTTCCGTCTATGCACTCTTGCACTTCTTGTTCAAATTAATCTAGGAAGGAACGAGGATTCCATGTTGCGCAACCTTTATTGAATTTCAAATTCTTCTTTGTGCATGTTCCTTGGGGAGTTCCATCTTGATTCATTTGAACACTTGATTGCTTTTATCATAACATCTTCTTGTGTCCAATTGGTTTTCGGATCCTTTGATTGCATCTTTCGAGTTGCAATTGGTATCTTTTTTTATTGATATCTTTTCTTTTGCATTTCTTGAATCCTCAATATAATTTGATTCCCTCCATGTATTCGTTATTGATATATGCATTTGATTTCACTCATATCATGAGAAATGCATAATTTATGGGGAAGCTCTTATTATATTGGCCTTCTAGATTTTTCTCCCATTCCGACAATGGATGCCAATGGGGGAGAGATTTAGAGGGTTTTAAGGGATTTAGTTCTTTTCTCTTGCAACCTTGCTTTGCTTAGTGTGTTGCATGGTTGTTTTTAATTCCTTATATAAACCCTCGTAAAAGGGATTGTCATCAATTACCAAAATGGGGGAGATTGAAAGGTCATGTGCCCTCATGTATGGTTTTGGTAATTAATGACAATCCCTAAGGACTAATGTGTGTTTTGAGCATATTGCAAATATGGCTTGAAGTTGTCAAGACATCACCTATAAGAAGAAAGATGGTATCTTCCATGAGCTTGCAACAAGTCACCTATAAGAAGAAAGATGGTATCTTCCATGAGCTTGCAACAAGAAGATCAATTCATATAGCTCATGGAGGATGATGTCATGCCATGATCGTCATCAAGGTTGACTAGTGCAAGACCAAGAGAAGTTGTCAGAGACATGAAGACGAAGCTAAGCGAGACTCTCCCATGATGGAGTATGGGGGAGTATATGGAGGAGTCGACCAAGGGAAGCTGTCAGAGACATGAAGACGAAGCTAAGCGAGACTCTCCCATGTTGGAGTATGGGGGAGTATATGGAGGAGTCTTCATCAAGCATGTGCTAGCAAGCGCAATCAAGAAAGGTGGTCCACTTGAAGAGATCAAGATCGTCATCATCTAGCTCAAGTGGATTGCTCAAGGCAAAGGTATGATCTTGTTAGGGCTATAGGATAGATAGGCGTACTATCAAGAGGGGCTCTCGAGTGAGTAACTTGATCGCATCTTTGTGGAGAGCTCAAACCTTTGCATGCTTGGCATATCATCTTTCTTGGTTCTTATTTGGCTTTTCTCCTTGTTGGTTTTTGGTGCTTGTCGTGATCTTCATGACAAGACCAAGTTCTTCGAAAACGGTTTTTGTTTGGAAAACTCGTTACGTTTTCGGTGTGGAAATATTACCGGTTCAACCTTGAGGAAAGTTCCACACCTTCACATGTGTGGAGACTTTGCTCTATTTATGGTTTGCAATATTTCCATTTTTGGTAGCCCTCTCCTTGTCAGTGCCTTTCCAACGGAGTTGGTCTCAAATCATTCGGAGTTTATTTGCAAAAGATATTTCAGTTCTGTTGTTTATGCAGTTTTTCTAAGGGTCGGAAATGTCCGGATCTTGCTCGGTGATTTCCGGTGCTCGGAGATTTCCGAGCCCCAGTCCGGAGATCTCCGAGCGACGGAAGATTTTTGCTAAGTCCAGAACTCAATTGCGTACTGACTCAGTTCAGTTTTCCATCGGATTTTCTACCGGAGATTTCCGGGGTCCGGAAATCTCCGGCCCTGGTTCGGATATTTCCGGTCACAAGTTGTAGTTTTTCGCCAAGTCTTATTTGCTTTCAGCACTGATCTTTTCTCAGCTCGGATCGGAATTCCTACCGGAGATTTGTCCGGAAATTTCCGGACTGGAGATTCCCAACGGCTAGAAATCTGGGAGGGGCTATAAATACCCCTCCCCTTCTTCTTCCTTGAGCTGACGACTTTCCCCTCTCTCTCTCTTGCCTTTGTTGACCTTGGGAAAGCTTTCCCCCTCTCAAATCCTCCCATGATTCTTGCATATCTTTGAGGGAAAAGTGAGAGGAGATCTACATCTACAATTCTACCAATCCATCTCTCCTCTAAGTAAGGGGAACATAGTGGATCTAGATCTTTGAGTTCCTTTGTGGTTCTCCCCCTTTGTTCTTGCTCTCTCTTATCCCCCCATAAGCATTAGTTGCTTGTGGTGGGATTTGGGAGTGTAGGATTTGTCTCCTTTGTGGTTTCTTGGTTCTTCCTCTCTTATTCCCCCATAAGCATTTGTTGCTTTGTTGGAATTTGAGAGTAAAGGACTTGAGCACTTTGTGTGTTCTTGCCATTGCATTTTGCATCGGTTTGAGCCCTCCACGAGGATTCGTGGTGGTGGAATTCGTGAGCTTGTTACTCTTGGGTCTTGGACCCTAGACGCCTTAGTGGCCGCCTTTGTGGCATAGGACCTTTTGTGGTCAAGGCCTTTGTGGCTAGTTGGGACCTTTGTGGTCAAGACCTCTTGTGGTCATTTGGGAGCCCCCAATTCGGTTGTGGGTGTGTGCCCCAAGGTTGTTGTACGGGATTGTTCTCCGCCCCAAAGGAGTTCATAGTGGAAGGTGGACTCGGACCTTTGTGGTCGAGTTCATCGGAGAAGAAGGTGAAGCCTTTGTGGCGTTGAGCAAACCTGTTGTGGTTGCTCACACCTCTCCAACGAGACGTACACCTTTTGTGGTGGAACTCGGGAATACATCATCGTCTCCGTGTGCCTCGGTTATCCCTATACCCGAGCTCTTTACTTATGCACTTTACTTTGTGATAGCCATCGTGCTTGAAGTTCTTTACCTTGCTATACCTTTGTTGTTTGTCTTGCATAGCTTAAGTTGTTGGTGCACATAGGTGAACCTAGTATATTTAGGTTGTGTCATTGATAAGTTACACACTAAGTTTTATTCCGCATTTATCAAGCCTAAATTGTAAAAAGTGCTCCTCGCCTATTCACCCCCCCCCCTCTAGGCGACGTCTTTCCTTTCAGCCGGCCAAGCTGCCGCCCGTCGACCGCCCACGGACCTCCCGCCCTGACCCCCCAGCGCCCATCACCCCCCTTGCTCAGTACGGCACCAACTTTGGCTTGCCAGGGTTGGACGCCTCGTCCCTTGGCTTGCTGCCTACTGAGCCGGAGGAGGACTGTGGGAGTGTGGCTCCGTCGTCGTCGCCGCGATCTGCTGGAGCGCTCTGCTACGTCCTCTCGCCAGGCTCGACTCCCTCCTCGCCTGCACTCTCACCGCCCCCGCTACCGGATACTCCAGCGGCTAGTGCTTGTGTGCTGCCCACGGCCTTCCCCGACACTCCCGTGGGGGGTACACGGACGTCGCTGACCCGCCCCAGCCGACAGACAGCGCCGGCATCCCAGACACCCCGCGTCAGTGCTAGGCTTGCCTCAGCACGGGGTGGGCTGGGGATGCCCGCGCCGACTGTTCAGGAGTTGGCGATCCAGAGGACCACGACCAGGAGGAGTCTAGCAGGTACGTTGCGTGGCTCTCCTCCGCTGTCCTCGGGTTCGAGATTTTCTGTCTTGGATGAGGTCCCTTTGGACCACTTGGTGCAGGTGGCCGACGATTGTGGCATCGTTTTTCGGGGCGAAAGAGGCCCCAAATTTGAGCAGGTGTCAGCCATCAAGGCGAAGGAAGTGTACGAGGGGGTTCTTGCTGCTGCACGAGCTCAGGTTGAGCCAGTGCGGGAGACGGCCCCTGAACCTGCCACCTCGGGGCAGGCGTCACACTCCTCGGCCTTCGTCGCGACGAGAGTTCACCCTAGTGAGGCCCTTCCCATCGTTACCCCCCAGGTGGGGAGGAAACGTGGGCGGCCGCCGAAGGGTGACTCCCAGCCGTCGTCCTCTAGTAGAGCACGGTCCGCTCCCCCTAGGGAGGCCTCGCCCTCCGCTCCTCCCCAGGTGGGGAAGAAACGGGGACGTCCTCCGAAGGGCCCGCCACAGCCCTCAGCTACTCTTAGATCTCGATCCGTCCCCCGTAAGGGGACAACCCCCGACAGTGTTCCATGATGGATACAATCACTCGATTATTCGATTGGAACATGCGGGGGTTTGGGCAACCCAGACGTCGCAAGCAGCTACGGGACTATATACGACAAGAAAATGCCAACATTGTGGGGATTCAGGAGACGATCCGTCAGGACTTCTCCATCCAGGAGCTGCAGGGACTAACCCCACACAAGTTTGTGTGGCAATGGCTCCCTGCTAGTGGGCACTCTGGAGGTATCCTCCTTGGGGTGAAGGAGGAGACCTTCAAAGTGGAGGATATGGACCGGAGCGTGTTCTATGTTAGCATGCTGGTCAGACACAGACGATCAGCCTTCAGGTGGGAGGTGATCATTGTGTATGGTCCCGCAGACCATACTAGAGCACCGGCGTTCCTCGCAGAGCTGAGCGCGAAGGTGGAGCGGTGCTCCACCCCACTTGTCATTGCCGGGGACTTCAACTTGATTTGAACCCCGGAGGACAAGAGTTTGGCGAATGTGGACCCCCGGAGAATGAGGATGTTCAACGATTGCATAGCGGATCTCGCTCTTAGAGAGATCCACAGGGTGGGAGCTCGCTACACTTGGTCGAATAACCGGGTAGACCCTATCCGGAGTGTTCTGGATAGGGTGCTCGTCTCAGTCGACTGGGAGATGTCATACCCTCTATGTTCCCTCCGTGCGATCACCAGGATAGGCTCTGATCACTCACCCCTACTGTTGTCCTCAGGAGGTGCTGCGCCGCCATGGCTAAACTGTTTCCACTTTGAGAACTTCTGGCTAGGTCAGCCAGGGTTTGTGGACGCCGTTCGCCGGAAGTGGACATGGGCTGCCAACCATCCCCGCATGTTTATAACGCCGTGGATGTCTGGCACCACTGTGCACAGATGGTGCGCCAGTTCATGAGGGGTTGGGGCGCAAATCTTGGTGCGACCCTTAGACTGCAGAAGGCGGCCTTACTGCGAGACATTCAGCACCTCGACAGTACGTCGGACTCGGTCGGTCTGACGGCTGACCAATGGGTCCAACGGTATGCATTGGAGAGCTCCCTTATGGAGATCTTCAAGGGTGAGGAGTTGTTTTGGCGACAGCGGAGTCGCCAAAACTGGCTCCTTAAGGGCGATGCGAATACAACTTACTTCCATGCGATAGCCAATGGCCGTCGCAGGAAATGCTCGATTCCATGCCTCTGGGAGAATGATCGACTGCTGGAGGTCCCAGCTGAGATCTCGTCGCATATCTACTCCTTTTATAAGGAGTTGTTCTCGGCTAGTCCCCGTTCTGGGGTAACCCTGGCTGCAGACTTATGGCCAGTGCGGTCTAGAGTCTCCGACAGGGAGAATGCGGATTTAACCCTCCCATTCCTGCCGGAAGAGGTGCAGAGGGCGGTGATGGAGATGAAAGCCAATTCGGCCCCGGGGCCGGATGGTCTTCCGGTGGCCTTCTTCCAGACTTTCTGGGAAGTGGCTAAGGCCGTGATTATGCCTATGTTCCAAGAGTTTTATATTGGGACACTGGTGGTATCACGGCTAAATTTTGGTGTGGTGACCCTGATTCCCAAGGTAGTGGGAGCCACGGACATCCGCCAATTTCGTCCCATCACTGTACTTAACGTCATCTATAGGATCTTGTCTAAGGTTTGCGCCGTGAGACTCGCCCCCGTGCTGGAGCGGATCACGCATTCTTACCAGTTTGCCTTTTTGAAAGGCCGGTTCATCCATGATGGAATTCTGGCTCTTAGTGAGATTATTCATGAGGTGAAAACACGCCGCCAGAAAGGCGTGTTCCTCAAGCTAGACTTCCAGAAGGCGTATGACCGTCTGGACTGGGCCTTCCTCCGCTTGGTTCTGGAGTGGAGGGGGGTTGATGATAGGATGATTGGGTGGATCATGCAGCTGGTGATGAGTGGCAACACTGCCATTAACGTGAATGGGGAAGTAGGTCCCTATTTTCGCTCTACCTGTGGAGTTAGGCAGGGGGATCCAATCTCCCCTCTGCTATTCAACTCCGCGGTAGATGCTCTTGCGGAGGTCTTAGAGCGTGCTAAGACCGCCGGCCACATCACTGGTGTGGTGGGACATCTTGTCCCCGAGGGTGGAGTGACCCACTTACAGTATGCTGATGACACTATGATCATGGTAGAGGGGTCGGAGCTGGATATTCTTAATCTTAAGTTCCTACTCCTTTGCTTTGAAGCCATGTCGGGCCTTAAGATCAACTTCGACAAGAGCGAGGCGGTGATTCTAGGGTACTCGGAGGAAGATCAACAGAGGATCACGGACAACCTGAATTGCAGGCTGGCGTCATTCCCAGTTACGTATCTGGGAATACCGATCAGGGACACTCGGATCCTGGCTAAGGATTTCACTCCCCTTGTTGCACGAGTTAAATCAAAATCGGAACCTTGGCAGGGGAGGTTCACCTCCAAGGGTAGCAAAACGATCTTGATTGACTCGTGCATGTCCAGTCTTGCCTTGTATATGATGGGGATGTATATCTTGCCAGATGGGATCCATGCTAGCTTTGACAGAGAGCTGGCTAGATTCTTCTGGCAGGCGTCGTCTGGAAAACAGAAGTACCATATGGTGAAGTGGGCCGACATTTGCGCCCCCAAGGAGTTTGGGGGCATAGGTATACTTGCGTCACGACACATGAACAAGGCTCTCATGCTTCGCTGGGTCTGGAGGATCCTTCGGGGTGAAGGGGGTCTCTGGCTCGACTTGATTAAAGCTAAGTATCTTAGGGGTTGCCCTTTGTTGGGGTGTGAGCGCAAAGAGGGGTCCCAGTTCTGGCACACCATCCAATCGATCAAGGAGCATATCAGAGTAGGGGCGGTCTCTGCCGTAGGTAACGGACGAGATACCCTGTTCTGGCTTGATTCCTGGTTTGGCGGAAGGCCGCTACGAGCGATGTTCCCAGACCTTTTTGCGATTTGTGCGGAACCTCTTATGTCGATAGCATCTGCCCTCCAGCAGGGGCGTTGGAACATTGGGTTCCGTCGCACGTTCGGCCCAGGGGAGGTTGCGAGCTGGAGGTCATTGCTCACGACACTTCCCCTAGCCCTGTCTAACAGCCCGGATAGGGTCTCGTGGAGTCTTACGCCGGCCAAGCAGTTCTCCGTCGGCTCCGCTTACCGGGCCTTTTTTAGAGGGCCTGTGTTATCTTGGGCTACCCATCTTTGGAGGGCACCTTTGCCTCTTAAGATCAAGATCTTTACGTGGCAACTTCTCCGCGACCGCCTCCCCTCGGATGTGGAGGTGGCGAAACGTTTGGGACCTGGTGATGGGAACTGTCCCCTTTGTGCGGTCCCCGAAACGGGGACCCATATCCTGTTCTCTTATCCCGCTGCTCGGTTCCTGTGGAGCTTCATTGCGGAGGCCTTGGGTCCTGAGTGGCAGGCTCTTGACTTAGCAGAGTTCCTGTAAGTGCAGGCGAACCATACCGGGAGGAGGAGGTCTCTCTTCTGGTTGCTGTTCGCGGTAATGATCTGGACCCTTTGGACGATTCGTAACAAGATGGTCATCGAGCATGTCTACCAACGACGGGCCACTGACTCAGTTTTCAAATTCTTGTCGTACTTGTAGGAGTGGCACCCGTTGGCTAGACAACGGGAAAGGCAGCGGCTGGACGATATTCTCGAGGATCTTCTAAAGGCGGCTCGCCTTTTATCCTCTCCGCCTGGTCGCTGAGCTCTACTGTGTAGAGTTTATATCAGGAGTAGTAGTTGTTGTACCTTTGGGCTGTATTGTGTTGTGGCCCCAGCAAAACCTTTGGTTCATTGCACTTCTCTCTTTGTTCAGGTGGTATTTGTAAACGTTGGATGTTTGCTTTATTTATAAAGCGGGGCGCGAAGGATACGAATCAGAGATGGAGAAAAAACAGATGTTTTAATACCAAGTTTACGGGGCTAAATTTGGAAGTCAATTAGTAGCAATTATCACCGTTGCTATCACACGACCAAACAGGGAAACTGAAATAGCGAGTAACGCATCTGAAATTTTCAATACTCTAGTCTAGGAAAGAACGGAGAGCAATTGGATTACATATGGAACAATATGAACGGGTACGCATTACAGTTGTTAATTAGCCGTTGCAGAGCGCAACATTGCAAAATCAGAGCCACCCAGGCTCGAACATCAGATGGGTAGACAAGCAAATCAACCCAATGCAACACCAAAGAAATCCACAACTGCAACCTCATCACGAGCAGATGGGGCACCGGACCAGGCCGTTCTCGTTGCAGTCGCCGCACTGGACCGTCTCCTTCCGTTCGCCGTCGACGCGCACCTTCCGGCTGCCGTTGCAGTCCCTGCACATGACGAACCTCACGCCGGCGCACCCGGCGCACCAGACCCGCGCCCGCGGCAGCCCCTGGAGCAGTGCCTTGAGCTTTCCCTCCTCGTCCATCTTGGTCACCTCTGCGGCGCCGCCGACGTGCTTGCCCCGGACGAACACCGCGGGCACGCGCAGCTCCCGTCCTCCCAGCAGCAGCCGCAGCTCCTCTCTGTAGCCCGAGTCCATGGACACGTCCCGCTCGATGAGCTTCACGTCGTGCGCCTCGATCGCGGCGCGCACCGCGTTGCACTCCTCGAATGTCTTCCGGATGCCGCGGAGGGTGGTGGTGTAGAGCACGACCGCGTCCGCGCCGCCGGGCGGGCACTTGCCCTCCGCCACGATCGCCGGCACCACCTTGGGCTGCTTGGGCTTCTCGGACCCGATGACCCGCTTGATGTGGGCGCCTTCCTCGGACAGCTCGCGCTCGATGGATGCGAGGAGCTCCGGATCGAACAGTGGGCTCAGGCTCCGACGCGACGACGACATGCCGCCAGCCTCGGCCGGGCTGGGCTTCCGAGCCACCCGGGCGGCGCTCGCAGGGGAGAACCGCTTGGACGCCCTGGACAGCTTGGAGTTGTCGATGGAGTTGTACGGCCTGAGGACCCTGTCCTCGTCGGCGACGTCGCTGGGCTTGCTGTTGATGGAGCAGCGCTGCAGCGGGCTGTTCTCCTTCCCCGGCGTGTTCCTCCTCTTCGCTGACGACCTCTTGGGCGACGGCAGGGCCAGGGCGAGGACCCTGGCGGGAGACCAACGGCCCGGCCTGGAGGAAGGCTTCTTGGCCGGCGAATCGGCGTCCTCCAGCCCGGCCATGATCTCCCACGCGTTGATCACCTCCATTCCGGAGTCCGGCTTCTTGGCGTCCGGCGCCGGCTTCTTGGCGGCGTCCGGGATGACGAGCGGCGGCGGCCGCCTGCCGGAGGCGCGCTTCCACTCCCGGCTGATCGGCTTCTCCTGCTCCTGCGGCAGAGGCTGCTCCTTGTCCTGGCACGATCCGGCGGCGGCGCCGTGCTTGCTCTGGAGGTCGAGGACGCCGTAGGTGGTGGAGGTGAGGGAGACGACGTGGTCGACGCGGCCACGCACGGTGGTGCGCGCGCCACCGCCGCGGCCTCCGGGCCCCGGCGGGAGGAGCTTCGACGAGATGCACCCCATTGCGCCTTTCTCTCTCTCTCTGACGGCGATCCTCCCCTTGCACTTTGGCTTTGTTGACCAGAGTGAGAATGCTGGCGGGCGTTCACAGTTCGTGGCCTTTGAAGCGTGGGCACAACGGTCTTCAAAGTTCTTTTCTTTTGATTTCTCCTCGCGCGGTGGGGATCGGAGTGATGCCGATGCGCTTTCATTCCAACGGTCGAATCGGTTGGTGCGAGCGCCAGGAGGACGACGACGGTACGGATACCGAAAAAAAGCGGCGCGGCCCGTGCCAGCAGAGGATGTGCCCGTTGGAGGATGCACCCGCATTGGGCCCTTCTTTTCTTCTACGACGTGCGACGGACCGACGGTGCAATGCAAGCCCGTATAGCTCCCAACTTTTTTTTTCTCTTGGTTATTTTTTTTGAGAAACACAGTACAACGCAAGCGCTCATATAAATGCGCATACACTCACCCCTATGAACGCACGCACGCACACCCTACCCCTATGAGCACCTCCGAGAGACTGAGCCGGCGGGTCTTGAGATTGACGAAGTCACCACGGGCGTCTCGTTGTCGACGGAAACGTCGCCTCCCACTGAAAGAATATTCCGCCTAAATGAGAACACCAGCGTCAAACCTGGGGTTTGAACTCTGATGGGCTGGGGATACAACCATCCTCCTAACCATCTTGCCACAGGCAAGTTCTCTCTTGGTTATCTTTTTTAGGCGCCCGTGCTTCGCTAACAAAGTGAGACTAGTGAAGCATAAGATTATACTCCCGTGAAAACAGAGTAACATCTTTTCTTTCCGTTCAGTTTAGTATCATACGTGTATAAGATTGGAACATCATCTATTTTATATAGTTTTTAATTGCTTAATAATTTGAAACCGTGAAACGTTTACCTAGGGCTACGTACGCGCAGGTGATCTTATTGCTCCCATTCCTATCCTCTGCTGTTTCCCCAGTCCTCCGCTGGCTGCTACAACGGTTGGAGGGTGGTGAACGTCAGATCATAGGGTATTGGAGTTCCTTGCCTCCGATGTAGGGGCATCGATGATGATGAAAATAAAGGTTTTCCAGCTCGCCGTAGATTAGTGTTCTTTTTTGAAGGAGCGTCGACGGGCTAGAGTTTGAAGTCAATCGTTCAATATTGTGTTGGCGTGGTAAGTGTCTATCTACAATGGGTGCGAGCAGTCGTTGGGATCATGTCGAAACGTATGGGTTTCCACAAGTTCTGCTTCCGCCGATGAAGTTCGGCTAGGTACGACGGGGAACTTGTGAGCTTGGTGTCTCACATGTTTGTCTGGTCGAAGCTGGGATTATCTTCTGGTCCTTGTTTGTACTAGCTTCTATGGGACGATAATCTCTCGAGATTGTGGTCGCTTCATCTTCTGGTCTACATCGACCACTTCTCAACCAGTGCTTCTACAAGCATTTTTTTAAGCTTTCGTTGAGCCGAAGGCCTAGAGGCGGCATCGAGCTATGCTCACTACGTGCCGTCGATGGATGTAAGAGAATGGTGCTGAAAATTTAATTACTTATGTTTTTTTTGTAAGGACGTTTTTGTAAGTGTTGGTTTCAGATAATATATGGGTTCAAGCCTTTTCCGCAACCAAAATTACTACTTCCCCTGTTTCAAAATAACTGTGTCAAGTTTGATTAAAAGAGGATGTATTTAGATACGAGAAAACCATGAATGAGTGATAAAAGAATCACGATTTACCAAAGTCAAACATCGATAACGCAAAGTTACCAGGAAGTAGCTGTACAAAAGAAAGAGACGGACACACAGGACACGCGAGAAGATTAAAGATTGGGGTTTTCACGCAGGTACAACTGCAGAAGCACGTGAACGTACAACTATTCGTCTGTTCCCGTGCACGCACGCACGCAAGCAGTTCAAACGGGACATCGCACTTCTCCTCCTGCCACGCCATCCGGCCACCGTCGCGAAGCAAGCCGCTTCACGTCTCCCAGCCCCGGAACCGGCCGCGGCGGCGACAGAGTGGCCGCCGTCGGCGATCCCATCGCCGTGGCTTCCGATGCACTCGCCGGCAGCTCAACTTCGCGACGACTGTCGGAGCGGCGCAACCCACGGAGCGCGGCAGCAACGCTCGCCCAGCACCCGCTCCTCGGCTCCTCCTCCCCACTCCGCGCAGGCGCAGGCGCAGGCGCCGCCGCCGCACGGACACGGCTCTCGTACCGTACAGCGCCGAAGCAGGACACCTTCGGGGACGAAGGCTCCTCCGTCTCCACGGCCTCGCTCGCGAACGCGAAGACCCTGGCGGATCCTCCCGCAGGCCGGCGCCAGCCGCGCCCGAGAACGGGAGAGCGCACGTGCACGGCCATCTTGCGAACGCCGATGACGACGGCCGGCGGCGGCCTCCTCGGCTTCTTCGGCGCGCCGTTTTTGCTCGTCCCCTCCGCGGCCGCCTTGGGGTTGGCGCTGCCCTTGGTGGACCCGTCCCGCTCCAGCACCGCGCCGGCGCTGGACCAGGCCCAGCTCGTCCGGCGCGACTCTGCCCGGCCGTCCGCGTCAGTCGCGTTGATGACGTTGATGGTGCATTGCACGACCTTGGACCTCGACTCGCCGGCGCCGGCGCGCGAGCGGGACTCCAGATCGAGCTGTGGCATTCTAGCCTCTTGACCGCTACTAGCCTGCTCCTGCTAACACTGAGAGAAGAGAGCTGTGAGCCTGTGACTGATTGGAATTAAGCGTGTGTGAGTGAGAAGCGAGACGGCGAGAGCGGGGAGGTTTGGTAGTATTAAAGGGGAGGCGCCAATGGCGTGAAGATTTGAAAGGTTAACCGGCGAGTGCCGTTGGAGTGAGGTGCGGCGGGTTAACGGGGAATTTTGGAGTGAGGCCAGCAGCTCAGTTGCCAACTGCCAAGTGCGCTCCCTCGTGAAGTTAACGAATGGAACCGTCAGGGCAGAGGCCGCCTACCGTGAATGGTCCGACTGTTCTACTCTCTCCGTTCCATATTAGATGACTTTTTTTTGTCAAAAAGTGGATGTATCTAGCAGCATATCTAGATACATCCACTTTTGTCCAAAAAGAAGTCATCTAATTTAGAACGGAGGGAGTACTTTCTTGGGTTTGTTGACAGCTTCTCTTTCGAATCTAGTGTTTATAAATCCTGCAGTACGCCAGACATAGGGCTTGTTTGATTCAGAGGATTTGCACAAAAAAAATGTGGAGAAATGAATCCTATAGAATATTTCCTATTTTCGTCATTTGATTTGTAGGATGGGATCCGACGGAAAAATTTCAATAAGTTTTTTGTACTACTTCCTATGAGAAATCCAACATTCATTTCAAACATATCTTACAATTCATTTGGTGGAATCAAACAAACTTTGATGTATGCATAATCATATAGGATTGAGATGTACAATGTACATCGTCGACGACCCTTCTCTATCGACATCTCCTCCTAGGTAGTCCGGTCCCGCCACTCACTCGCCGACCCTTAGGCACTTAAGGGTGGATGGCACGTTGGTTGTGCCTTTCTAGAGGTAGAGTTGGTCCGAGAAGTCCTCCTTCGAGCGTGACGCGGTCTCATAGTTCAGTGTATCGCCTCTTCACCTTCGCGGAGGAAGACGGTGCAAGGAGAGTTCTCATTGTTGGGTTGCGGGTTGTGTTGTAAGCCGTTTGGTGTGTGTGTTTGTATCGTGTCTGCCTTCTTTGACGTTGTTCTTCTATGAAACATAATGCACTTGGGTGTATTTTTTAAAAAAGATTGTGCATGTGACGAGGTTATACTAAACGGGTACCACGTCGTGTGGGTACATGGTGCACGTGATGACTACAACTCAATTGTCAATGTACAGAAGAAGCGCACTAAGGAAGCCCAAGATGAAAATTGTTTCCCAAGTTAGCACAGTCGGTTATAGTTTCCATACTTGTAATCCTAGTCGGTTACGTACCCGAGACCTAGCCCCTCGTATAAGGGCTAAGAGGGTAGCTGATCAAGGACACGCTCAACCAGAACCACCAAACCCTAGCGAGATCAACCCCTCCATGGACATTGTACTCCCCGTATATTCCACAATCAATAACAGACAGACGGGAAGTAGGGGTGTCGAGGGCCTTAAACCTTGGTAACTTCTGCTTGTTAGCCACGAATCTACTAACACTACGCGTCCTCTACCACATAATTCTAACCCTAAGCTATCAACCATGTGTTTGATGGGGACACCCCTCGTCAGCATGACATTGGGATCCTACGATTTTTCCTATCCTATGAATCAAAGAGGTAGGGACGATAAAACAGAGGAAATCATAGTGACGAGCATTTCTATCCATGAAAACGAAGTTACAGAAAACATCCGAGTGCAAATTTTGTGCTCCCGAGCTCCAGTGATCTCACTATTTTAAAATTTTCCAAATATATTTAAATGTCATTTTTTTCAAACAAATCATGTTTGTTCATAATGATATATTCTACAATACAAGCATGAAAACTCTTAATGTGAAATACTTTGCTTCTTAAGTTAATGTATTGTTATAAATTATCAACTTTTGTCATTTTTCTGTATACCATAATATGAAATATTTAGCACTCGGATTTTGCACACTTATGATATGCATCATTAACAATACACATAATTTCAGTTTTTTCAAACTTTTAAATATATTATTCATTTTTTTAAATGGACGAAGCATCTTGGGAGCACAAAGCACTTCCTGGGAACATCCCGAATAGTACATGCATGTACATTTGGCGGAGTTTTTTTATCTGAGGAGGGGGGGTCATCATAAAACATAAATGTACATTCCTCATCACCCTCCGCTTGACCGACGCTTATGGAGCACGATGAGACGACACACCAATAACCGGAGGCAGGGAGACAATACCCTCCCAAACATCCACCCCCAACCAAGTAGACCTAACCGGAGAACGAATCTAGGACAAGCACACCGGGATTTGAGACCACAACCCGCAAACCACTACCCACCTCTCCCACTAGACACCCTATCAAGCGGGAGACGAGCCAACATGCCGAAGGCCGGCCAGAGTGCAAAGGGACGAAAAACCGCATCAAGAATTATATCAGGAAACCACCATGGGAGACCTTACCCACCACAAGAACCATTAGGCTGGTGACCAACCAAATGGCGTGGAGACGGGTCACCGCAAGAATCAGAGGGGGAAACGACTATGGGCAACCCTACTCGCCACAAGAAGTGGTCCATGGATCTGCTGTAGAGGTGACATCGTAGATCGTGACTAACGGGAAGGAACTCGTCGGACCAAGGGGGTGGGGGTGGTCGGGGTCAAAAACATGTGAGGGAGAGGCAGAGGCCCCTAGCCCAACAACCTCGTCTGAGCCGCAATAGGGTTTGAGAGGCACATATCTCCCTCAGCGCCTTCACGGTTACCGCGTGAAATTGTCCGACGGTTGCCTCCACGGACGGTGAGGAAGGGAAGAGGATGGGAGAGAGGTGCAGGCGGGGCTAGGGTTTCCCCCTTCTCGCCACTCAGAGGAGGTGAATTGAGGACCTAGTCAAAATACCTTATCTTTCTTACTCACTCCGATCCATAGAAAGTGTCGCTCATTAGTACAAAGTTTGTACTAAGATAGTACAAAGTTTGTACTAGAGGAGCGACACTTTTTATGTATCGGAGGTAGTACTAGCTAAGAAGTTATCCCTTATCTAAAAAGAAGACCGATAGTTTCCTTCATTGTACAGGCCTAAAGCAGTACTGCGTTCAATCTTCCATGCGCGCATGCAGAAAAAAAACATAGAAACAGCAACATCGTGCGGCAGATCACGGAATCCAGCAACGAGCAACATGAAACGCCGAGGGTGATAGAGCAGGACAGCAGGTCGCGAACAAGACACCCACTTGGGAACTATAGCTCCGTACACGACAACTCCGGCGGCATCGAGCCAACGACAGCAAAGCTGACTGTGACAAGGCGCTTGCAGAACAAAACCTCTCGTTTCTGAGTATTTGTCACTGGCCGCTCAAGAGACAGCAAGACAGACGTAAATCATAACTCTGATCAGTAGATAGATAAGTGAAGATTTAGCATAACTTTGTAGACAAAAGGAGGATCACATCACCCCCCAACGACCATTTACAGACACGAAAGGCCTTACATTAAGTTAACAAAACTCAGACTTAAGTTTAGGCACATATATAGCCCTAACTGACGAAGTAAACTGATCTATAAGCTAATACCATTTGCAGAAATAACTTTCTCCCTGGACAAGTGGACAGGAAACCTAAAGACGGCACACTGCATATATAGTCATCACCAAAGACCGACGCACATCGATCATGCTTACGGCGTCTCGCTAGTCATGTTCTTCTTCCAGAACCGGCGATAGAGCTGCACGGTGCGGCCGTTGAGCTCCTGGGTCGGCCTGTTATTGCGCCGGTAGCCTTCCTCCAGGGGCGCGATCAGGGCGGCGGCCTGCTCCATCGTCATCTCCCTCACCTGCAACAAGGGTCCAAGCATCCATTAATTTAGCAGCACAAGCTTCGACTAGGTACTTAGTTCTACTTTCCTGCGGAGAAGATCGATCAACGGACATATATACCTGGCCGAGGATGTTCCAGATGATGTTCTCGGTGCAGGGCGGCGTGGTCAGTGATCCGACGTACCGGTAGTACATGTGGGTGTAACGCCGCAGCGACCACATGCTCACCACTCCGGCGGGGATCGGGGCACCTCTTTCGGCACGGCAGGCCTCCACGTAGAGCTCAGATAGCTTATCCTGTATCTGTCGTGCATGAACAGGGAAACAGTTGCACACAAAATTCAGAAGGGAGGATGCATATTAAGCTGTTATAAATCACTCTATCGTGAATGAATCTTAATATACTGCATAGCTAAGGCAATATAGTAGTGTCATTCCAAAGATTTACCTGCATCAGAAAAGGTTCTGGCCTGCCAAGTCGGTACAGGATCGCCACAACAGTTACGTTGCCCGCGTCACTGATGTGAACCATGTGTTGCTCCACTGCAAACCTCTGGCCGTTGATGGTGTGCTCCGAAGGAGAGTGCCAATGGATGTTCTTCAGCTTGTAGCTCACCCCGTCGATCTGCACCGCCCCAGGCACGTCTTGGTATCGGAGCTGCACCGATCAATGACACAGAACAAGAACGCAATGGAACCGATGAGATAAATTTTTGGCAGCAACTGTAAGAAGAGGACGAAACCACAAGCTGGAAGACAGCAGGTAAGCGTTTTGTAATCCAAAACAGATATTTTACCGCGATGTTGTAGATGTTGTCGATGAGGGTGGCATTTGCAGCGGTGTAATCCCGGTGGAGACGCCCCAATTTGGGGTTGTAGACCACCTCGTTGGTCTTGATGTCAACCGGGGACTGCATCGTTCCCTTGGCGCAGCGGGTGAAGTTGGGGCTCAATCTTCCCCAGTGCTTGGGACCGAGAGAACCGTTGTACCCAAACTGCGCGCCATCTGCTTAAATCAAGAACAGAGAGAATGGACATGTCATACACAGGGACGAGGACGACATAGTAGTAGAACTTATAACAGAAAGGAACTCTGAACGTACTGTTGTCGCATGCATGGGTGGTGAGGAAGCAAGTGCACAGCAGCAGAGCCAAGATTGCATTCCCGTTGCGAGTGGCCATCTTGTCCTGCCACAAGCGGCAAGGTATTCTCGAATTAAGCCACAGATAGCTAGAACAGGAAGGAATGCGCGCGGAAATAAATAGGCGTAGAAAGATAGGGCTTTGCGGCATTGTCATGGCCAATCTTCATTGGCCGGCCGATCGAACCTCCGCCCACCTCTGCTTTGCTGCGTTGTGGAGATCAACTTCAGTCGATGATGCTTTGGTCCCTGAAGGCAAAGTGGACGTGGTGACCTTCCCTGTGCTTCCAAGATGCAAGTTCCTGCAAAGAGACAGTCAGACAGACGAAAGGAGAAGGGATGGGATGATTCCCTGTGTCCATCACAAGATCACACGTAAAGGAGGGGTAATCATGCAAGAGCTAACAGTGACCTGACCTCGACTTAGATGACCTCAAGCCTCAGAATCAGTAGAACCCTAACCTTTCCAAAAGGTGAGTCGTCGACCCCTCGATCGGTGCTGGGCGGCAGGAATCTTTGTTCCGGCGACGACGGGCGTTGCCGGTGGAGGTGCTAGCTTGGGTTGAGTTTTGGTCTTTTCACTGACGGCCGCGTATATATACACAAACGGCACGACGCCACTTGACGATGTGGCCCATCATTTCTGCAACCGCTATGTAGATGTATTCCCGTGTGAAACAATCGCGGGCAGAGTTACGGTCTCGTGGGAGGAGTGGCTAGTGCTCCCCGTGGTAATAGTAGCACGTACTCCTACGTGTGTGCACCCATGCTTCAGACTTCAGAGATCGTTGCGCCTCTTTCGCGGGCATTATTTCCCGCGCAATTTGAGCAGTTGGCCAGCACACCAAATCCAGTTTCATTCTACCTTTTTTATTTTTGCGGATAAGTTCCATTCTGCCTTGTCATATCCCACATGTGTGCGGTTACCCAGCGTACAATCCAAGCGCGGTGACTACACACTGACGATCTTGTTTCAGGCCTGCTCATATTTCAATAGAGTTGCCACATATATGTATATCTTCAGACAATTACACAACTCAGAACTCAAACGAGAAGAATGAGAAAACCCCTTTACCTTCGGCAGCACCGCGAGAGCAACATTGATCACTTGCTGTCAGAACAAAAAAAGATTTATCAATAGCTAGAAACAAGAGACGTCAAAATGTCAGGACATATGCATCGTTTAGATAAAGGAATATATCCCACAATACAGGACGACAACACAAGGGCCACAACTTTGCGAGCTCTAGAGACAGCAGCACATTCTGAATGAAATCATGGAAGAAATAATAGACGCACCTCGAAGAGCATGACATTGATAAGTTTATCCATGCGTGCCACCATTGTCTACCACTCCAACACTCACAAAAAGTTAACTCCAATTAGCTGAAGATCAAATCATTGACAGTAGCCAAGGGAATAATTGAACAGCAGTAGAGCCTATGGCTGGCCAAACCTGTGCGATGGCCACTTCAAATGTGATAAGGGGATTCCTTGTTTATGTACCTTCATAATTTTGCCGCCCCATGATGTTTTAGTGGGAAAGATAATAGGTCGGTCCATGGGGCTGTCGAGTAGTACGAGCAAAAGCATGAACGCGCACACACACCGTTCACAGGCCTTGCATGCATATGCAAGCAAACTGCATGGAGAAGAAAGTAGAACATGTCATGCATAACATCGAGGAAAGAGTATAACATGGAGGTGCACATGCAAAAGGCTATCAAACTCCATGCACATGATTTCCCATACTCAGGCATAATCATTGTTGCAGATTAGCGGATATTACACTCAACTACGCACATCACCTATGTATCCATTGTATTATCTATGTACGTGAAAATACACACCACCGGAAACATCTCAGTTCCCAAGTACATATTATTGGGCACTCCACAACAACCAACCAACTTATGCCGAATGTCGAAAATACATACTCGACAGAAGACCGGCACTCGGAAACTGCCCTTGTTTTCGAGGGGCAACAGAACCCCGGCCTCTGCATCGGCCTATGCATACAAGCTCTTTATTGACTAACCTGAATGCCGAGTGTTGTCTCGACTCTCAGCCGTACTTGGCAAAGTCCTCACGTATACCCAGTGTCAGAATGGGGCACTCCGTAAATGCTTGGCGAGTACATGTCCCCAATGCTCGGCGACTCCACTATAAGGTAATTTCACTCTTCGACAACTCGCAATGTTTTTTGTCCAGTGTCATGCCAGAGGACACTTGACAAACACTAATGGCAGGTATTTTTTCGAATACCCAAGCACCTCGAGTATTCGAAAAAATACCTAACATTAGTGTTTGCCAAGTGTCCCTGGCATGGCACTAGACAAAAAACATTGCGAGTTGTCGAAGAGTGAAACTACCTTATAGTGGAGTCTCACTAGCTCACTACGTGATTGGCGCGAGGAGAGGAAGAGAAACACCACATACACGCGCTCGAATGGCTCCCTAGGAGCATCCTCGAGATGGAGCGGCACATTAAACTAGCTATTTTTATTTCCTAGTGTTATGCTTAAACTCAATCGTGCCTACGGCCCCTATGCTATAATGCTACCCTTATCATGTGTATGCTGGTGCCTTTTCCCCAGCCGATCTGCCCTTGTTACACTGTCTTGAGGCTTTATTAAGTTAGAGTCGGGCATGCCTTGCCTTTTATTAAAAAAAAGATGGAGCGGGCACATGCCTGCACCATGCATATAAATAGTCCGTCAAAATCCAGTTTGTTCCCTTGCAAGGGTCTGACCTCTTTTTACCGTTTGAAAATTTCAGTTTCTTGGTTGTTTAATCTACACGTTGGAAAATTAGACAGTTTAGATCGTGACACAAGGATGTTTGGTTCTTCTCGCCACTGCGAAACATATAACATATAAAATCAGGGTTTTGCATCCTCTCGCTTTTGCACCGTCATCGCAATCAAATCCACTGTAAGCACCTATGTGCATAGACGAACAGGAGAGGAAGTCCATGAAACCTCCGAAAATGCAAAACCACACATAGGAGGATGTTCCCGCTTATCCGAGACGTCCATAATGTTTTAAGATCCGCACATAAATTATCAAATATATTTGAATATCAAGATATTATGAATAATTGTTGGATTTATGAAATTTAAATATAGATTCATGCATTAATTAACATGGAATTTATGTACAAAAAAAATTAAAACCATGCATTAAAATATAATTTTTATTTTAGCAACACATCAGTTAGTATGAGTAGTATCGTTTGTCGGATGCCAAATCAACAATCAAGATAATGGGGGAGATTCTTCTAAGTGTGGAAAAACCGTGTTGCCTCTCTTCTGTAAGATTTATGTATGGGAGAAGGCGCCTTAGGTAACTGAGAAGAACCTTACACACTACATGCATTATTCATGATGCGTAAATCAGACGATCACTTACCACCTAATCTAATGCGACCGGTTTTCGCTGGTCTTTTTGTCAACAATGTTAGCGCTCCACCAACGGTTAGTTCATATAAACCAATCAGTATGTTCGCTATTTAATTATGAATATTGTTGCGTATACACGGCTTATATTCATGTTTCTTAGATGTTGCTCTTGTAAGTTTGAGTCCCACCTGATAATAGTCGATTTTATTGTAGACTAGAACATACTTGTAAGATACTTTTGGACCATACAGTTAGATATCTCTAACATAATTATGTATACACTACATAGTTTAAGAAATTATCCAAAATTAATTGATGAAGAAAGTACTGCAAAAAACATTTTAAATCTAGCACAATGCAAATATATTTCCAACTATATGAGCTCCCGCTATATTAAAAATAATGTTGCAACTAACATTTACCAACATCTGTGTGGTTAAGAAGGCCAAATAAAAAGTAGAAATACTATTATACTACCAATTAAGATTTTTGCATGTATATTCCGAATTATCGCATAATCATATACATGTCGACACTACTGTCGATCCTACGAATTTTCGTTGAGAAAAATATCTATTTTCTAAAGTGGACATCGACTATAATGTTTCGAACATATTAGCAGATTCTAAGACAGTTTCTGACAGACCACACTTTATTTAAAATAGAGCATGATTATAATTCCCCACATATCACCATATATGACATTATAATATTGTGAAACGAATTTTCACAAGTCTTTTTGTGTTGAAACCATAATTCAAAAATATTATCCTTTGATCGAATTTTGTGAATACAATATTCACTAATCTTTCTTCTGAAAAACCCCATTTGATCTATTATCAAATTAATTTCAGACTCCATAATTTACCGGGCAAATACTCCTATTTACCAAAATCATGGAAGAATTCGGATCATGCAATAACACCATTGATTAATCATTAAAAATGACTCTCAATCAATTTCCTCTAGTATTGCAACTTCAATACTGCATTTCAAACTTAATCAATTTTGGCACTCGAAATACTTAAATGGACCAAAAATATCCATTACTTCTTTCATTGCCTTTATGACTAAATTTGATGGTGTTTGTTCTTTGGACACATAATTTTATCATTCCCGCTATTATAAATGTATATCATACGCATAATGTAATTGAGATGTGATGCAAATTACTCATAACATGAAACAACTGTTTTGTTTCATAACATAAAACAACTGATGTGTTCTATATGAATAATTATGTCTTGTAACATTCAAGACACCAAACTAGATCACATTCTCACTATTACAAAATGTCTTATAAAAAACTATTGATGATAACTAATATGATATCTCGAGGGCGTGAGCACTACTGGCCATGAACTTGCCATCACTCGTGCACTGTCACGTCACCCTTCGCCACATACTTGTGATAATCAGGGACTGTTTCACAAACAGAACAATTATCAAACACTTTTCATCAAGTATGAGAAGAATACATTTATATCTTCGTATATCAAATATACCCATAGCGTCGAAGAACTCTTTTTCGATGAATCAACTTTTAAAGATTTGAACTTGTTCACGAACGTGAAGAAGCTCACCGTGTCTCTATAGCATATTCACGCACATGCTATTCACAGCTAGGAGGTAAAGCACAATCTCTATTGCACTGGAGTTCGCTATCTAGAAATCATAGATATTCGTAAGCCTGAAGTAGATGTCACACAACTTCTTCAACTGAGTCTCCAGACAGGTATGCTCCCCATGTGAATGGTCCGGAACTTTCTAAGCTGTCTGAACTGCTCAAGACTCAATTCATCTTTGAAGTGACCTCTGATCGCATCAATCACGACATATGGATCCATGTGTTGGAACAACTTTCAACTCAGGTGCTAGGCATACGCTCATGACGATCGTCACTTACATGAACATGTCATGATGCTTACGGAACTCATCATCTTGCTCCTTGCTATCAGAATCATCTGGTCTAACTCCTAACTAATGTTCTAGCACATATAGGATGTTTGTTGTGTTTGGAGAATGTTTCTAAAACCAATGCACCAGCTGATGAAGTTGGACCCGTCGGCTTCCAAGGTAGAATCCGAGCTCTTGAAGAAGTAACCGAAGTATAGTTGCGTAGTCTACAGATGTTATCGCAAAAGAGGTAAGGATAAGTTTATAATATGTAGGTGAGTTTTAGTCCTATAATCTCATTATCAAAAACACACCGCACCAAGATTATTATCCCTAAAATAACAATGGCGATGACACGACCCTTATCCACCACACTACCCCCGATCATCACGGCCGGCATCACAGCTTCAAAGGTGGACATAAAATGTCGATCATAACAACTCTATGACTCGTGCTCGATCTTTCGATCTTCCCGTGTTCCGAGGCCATACCTCTGAGTATGCTAGGCTCGCCAATCAAATCTCGAAGACCCTGCGCGTGTAACATGGCTTACACCCACTGTATGCGAACGACGAGATGTGTGACACCCGATCATCACGGCCTGCCTCATAACGTAGAACTTTCTTGGTGGTGCGCAACGAGGGAGAACACAATTTTGGTATTTGTTAGGGATCATCCTATTTATGACGCTACCGTTGTTTATCTAGTATATAAGCAATCAATAGGATGCACACACAACAACACACAATAATGATGCAATGAAGTGCGATGCGACATGGTCGATGCGCCTGGACCTTCATGGCGCCATGTGCCTGCCCCCCGGCGCCCCGGCATGACTCCGAGTCTACAGAGCCCTCCATTGCCTCCGACAGTACGAGTAATATAAAAAACTTACCGTAACCATGTCACATGAAATAACGCCTCTGCAAAACAAAGTTAGACGCCTCTAGCTTTATATAGTTTTGCAAGTTTTACGTGGCAAATAGGCTTATTCGTAAGAGAATCGCTTCCCTACCTACGAACTTTGTACCACAACGTCAATCGTATAATTGCATGTTTAAGCATCCCTTTCGGGCCCTCCATTGAAAATGCTTTGCCGACTAGAGAGAGAGAAACAGACACCCGCCAGCCACAGATACGGTGCAAGCCGTATGTCAGTAGTGGAACCAGTCTCGCGTAAGCGTACGCGTAAAGTCGGTCCGGGCCGCTTCATCAACTCAATACCGAAGGCATCGGAAGTGCACGCTAGAGGGTAGCAAATATAAGAAAGACGCCCTCATTCAACATGAGTTCTAACCGTACCAGCAGTACTACGCATAGATCGGCTCTGATACCACTGAAGGGGTTACGGTGCAGAAAACAATAATTTTCTAGCGAGCGAAACCCTAACTAGACAGGATCTATCTATCTAGTACATGCGATAACGGTGGCGGAACGGGTTACATTACCTCCATGTAGACTGATAGCGGGGATTAGGCTCCCGCACAAGCGTTGACGATGAAGTCGTACGTAGCCGACCTCGAGGTCGCGGAGAACTTGCCGCGATGTCGGAGTCGATGACGGCGTGGTGTCGACGATGATCTGCGTAGACGGGCGTCGGGCGGAAGAAGGCAGAGCGCCAGCACCGGGGCTGGTGCGCCGGCAGCAGAGGGGGAGAGGCGCGGCGGCTGCAGGGGGCGAGACGACGTCGCCCAAGCTCCTCAATAGAGTAGCCTCCGAGCACTCGCAAACATACGGAGCCTAGCGACAACTCCCGGTCATTCAGATCCAGCTGAAATCGCAGGAGTAGATCTTATATGGAATCCCGCAGAGCAACGGCGCTCTGCGGTATGACTTAGGTGGAGAGAGACCCCCTTCCTCAGCTCGGCGCGGCTCCGACTTGGGAACCACGAGATCGAGAGAGAAATTGGGAATTAATTGAATTTCCTGTGTATTAAATCAATTAATATGCCTTGCTATATAAAGGGGGAAGGGGGTGTGCCAACCCCCTTGGCTCCCCCATGTGGGACTAAAGGAGGAGAGGGGAGGGGGGGTTCGGCCGAACCCCCCATGGGCCCTCCCACTCCTAGTCCGAGTTGGACTAGGAGGCCCAGGCCTTCCCCTTCCTTGTGGGGTGCGGTTCCCCCTCTTGGGCCCTCTTAGGGCCCATTTAGGTGGGAGCCCCTTTTTTTCCTTTATTTAATTAATATTAAATTAATAAAAAAATCCTATTAATTCATAATTAATATATTTATATATAATTCAATATCCCATGACTCCGAAACTATTTCGGAACCACCCGAACAACTTTCGGACATTCCCGGAACCATTCCACACCTTCCCGGAACTCCTTCCGGACCACCGGAACTCTTTCCGGATCATTTCTCTCTCTCCAATAAAAACCTATAAAATTCCAGAACCTATCTCCTAGCGTCGCTAAGACCTTAAGTTTGTTACGCTACGGTTCGGGAACACTCCATACATGGTCGAGACACTCCGCTCACCAATGATCGTCAGGGATACCTGGAAATATATGACGACCCATGTGCATTCCACGAATATCGTCGTTGAACCATAAATATGATATTCATTCCCTTTGTCTCTGCGATACTACCTTGTCCGAGATATGATCGTAGACACACCGATGCCTTTGCTGTATCTCGTTACCGACGAAGTTTATTAACTCGTCTGCGATATTACATCTCCATGACCTAGTCATAAGCTGCGCAGCTATATATATGCAATATCACCGAGTGGGACCAGAGTATCCTTCCATTACAAGAATGAACAAATCCCGCTCTTGATCCTTACGTCTTGATGCTCTTTCGGAATACCCAAGATGGACACCGTTATTGTCATGCTATATAAGACACAACGTTTGATGCTCTCAAAGCACTCCTACGAAGCAACAATAAGTACGGTCTCACGGTCTAAGGAATAAGCTATCACACACTTATCTATTGCAAATGACAAACATCGTAATACGATCTTATTGCAATACTTTGCGTATGTCCACCACTTATTCAACTAACAAGATGACCCCATTGTCAACCGACGTCATTGTCCTTGATCGGGAATCTCGATCAACTGTTGCCCAATGGACTAGCTCATATAGAGGCTTGCTAGGGACCTGGTTGTCTATGTACGTGTATTAATAATTCCGATTAATACAGTTATAGCATAATACACAAAACTATTATAAACTTATGAGATAATAAAATAAATACTACTTATTTATTTGCCTTTAGGGCATATCTCCTTCAGGTCCTAACCGCGAGGAATATATTTGGGATTTTAACACAGTCATAAATGTTTAAATCAAAACACACATAATACTCAAAATAATTGCCGAATCAGTTTTCTTAGATCATATTACACCCATAAAATAGCAGACTCAGTTTGTTATCATATAACACATATACAATCACAATCACATTCACATTATAACATGCTCTATAAGTCTATTAACTTGATGTTGCACGTGTCTTCAAACTTCTTCAGCATGTACATGATAGTAGTGGATCCAATCAAGCTGCAGCTCACTCTTCCCGCTCCCCAGCGTCCAAATCTTGGTTCTTTCTAACCAGCAGCACAAATCATAGCCACGTTAATACACCAAAATCTAGATCGATCTGGCCTTTGTGTAAAATTAATTGAGAAATGTATGACTAGATGGATATAGCAAGTGCTAATTAATATTTATTTTTTTAGATAAAGGAAGCTTTATTACTTAAAAATTTAAGTATTACACCCAGTCTCTGTATAACCAGGATGCACACAGCCGAAAAAAGTCTGAAGTACGAAACAAATAAATAGGGTGAATTACATATCATAAAGATAAAATGTAAAAACGCCTAAGGAGGTGGAGGGCCGATCCGCAAATTATGCTGTCATCCATGTCAGGATAAAAGTCTCTCGCCATATCTTCCAGTCTGGTTCACACCTCCATAAACAGGTCTTGATGTTCCACACGTTGCAACTGAGACCACAAACGGAGAGTAGTAATTCTGTAGATAACCTGCATAAGAGAATAATTCTTATCATTAAAAACCTTATCATTTCTACATAGCCACATCAACCATATTACTACGAGCGCTCCTATCCTGATAAGTTGTTTGAACCTATTATCCACCCCATTCAGCCAGTTGCCAAAAATATTTGCAATGCTTTTGGGTGGGTAAATAGTAGAAACTATCTAGATAATGGACCATATAGAAGTAGCAAACTTGCTCTCGAAGAATAAGTGTTTGATCGTCTCGTCCTTACGACAGAAGACACACTGTTTGCTTCCATGCCAGTTACGTTTTGCAAGGTTGTCTTTAGTAAGAATAACCCCTCGACAAAGATACCACGCGAAAACTTTGTTTTTCAGTGGAATCTTCATCTTCCAGATTTTCTTATTATTATCGACTGGTACATCTGGTTGGATGAGAGCTGTATACATTGAGTCCATCGTGAATTTTCCACTCTTGTGTAAATTCCACCGAAATCCATCAGTCCCTTGTGTTAAATTGACATTAACTAGCCGTTGAAGCAACTCGTGCCAAGAGGCCAATCTGGGACCAACAAGATCTCTTCTGAACGTCATTGTTGGAATGTTTTCTACCAACACTTGAGCGAGCGTATCACTCTTATGACGTCCTTGGACTATATCATATTGCGCCGGATATTCGTGGAGAGTGGTATTGTCCAACCATTTATCCTCCCAGAATCTTATCTCAGACCCATCCTTCACGGAGAAAGAACCATATGGAAATAAGAATTTCTTCGTCACCATTAGGCCAACCCAAAAAAGTGAATCACCTGGTTTCCATGAAACTTGTGATAATGCATGAGAGCCTATGTATTTCCTCCTAAGGAGAGTTTGCCACACCCCATCTTCGGTTAGAAGCTTGTACAACCACTTACTAAGGAGGGATTTATTCTTGATCTCAAGATCATGAATCCCTAGACCACCATGGTCCTTAGGGCGGCATACTAAATCCCATTTTGTAAGTCGATATTTCTTTTTTTCACTATCCCCTTGCCAAAAGAATCTAGATAAAAAATAGTCCAATCGATACAAGACTCCCTTTGGTAACTGGAAGAATGAGATCATATACAGTACCATATTAGTAAGTACTGAATTAATGAGCACCAACCTACCACCCAGGGATAACAATTTTCCTTTCCAACTACTCAACCTTTTTTGTAGTCTTTCCTCCACATGTTTCCATCAATCGATTTAGTTTAACGTCTCAGCTTTGTTTTCAGTGCAAGAATGTAACAACACGACAATTACTTCAGCATGTAGTTAGTGGCGGAGCTAGGAGGACCAACAGGGGCCAGGCCCCCTGTCATATGTTGCAGCAAGGGATAATAGCATCTAATACGTAGGGATTAGCTGAGTCGGCCCCCCTTATTGAAAAGTTAGCTGCGTTGCCCCCTTGAACCTGTTTCCTGCCTCCGCCACTGCATGTAGTGATAAAAACATGCACTCAGTATGACAAGCAGCAAAACTCAATAAATAGTCCTTTCTTCCATGACATAATATATATACATCTTTATACATTACAAGCGCTCTGCACATCGAGAGATTACTTAGTCACGTGGATTTAAGTGCCTCTATACAAAATGCTCCATATGTTTCAGATCGATTGCTCAATCTGCCTTACAAGGCCACCGACCCTGTTCACTCAAAGCTTAACCTATTCAACAAACGGAGCAAATCCTTAAACGTATTTTTTTTTTTGAGAAACACAGTAGAACGCAAGTGTTCATATACACGTGCACACACTCACCCCTATGAACGCACGCACGCACACCTTACCCCTATGAGCATCTCTGAAAGACTGAGTCGGCGGGTCTTGAGATTGACGAAGTCACCACAGGCGCCTCGCTGTCGACGGGAACGTCGCCTCCCACTGAAAGAATATTCCGACTAAATGAGAAACACCAGCGCCAAACATGGGGTTTGAACTCTGGTGGGCTGGGGATACAACCATCCTCCTAACCATCTTGCCACGGGTAAGTTCTCAACTCTGTATTACTTTCTAGACATACTTTGTTCACCATTTATTAGAGGCTTGTAACACTGTCAAGATCTTAATTTAAATAAGATTAATTCATACATTACATGACCATTTCTTGATTCATCAAATTGATAGGCTCAAGATTATGTCTAAACTTTAGATCACGCAACTTCAAAGATTACGGCTGCTGTGTAGTTGTGTCCAAACGAAAAGGATTATGACTCAGCGGTACTGGGCCGTGTGTCACGCAGTGCCTAGGCGAGAGTTTGACAGAAATCGAGGATTTCCAGTTTGTCGAAGGAAAGGTATCATGCTGCACTACGCTGCCGCTGCAACTGGGCTTTCAGTAGGGGCTGAGGAGTCCTCCCCATTCCGGTGTTTAATTTTGCTCTTCTTTTTTTTTTGAAATCCCTGAGTCTTTTTTTTTCAAAGAAACTTCCAATTTATTTATCAATAATCAAGGCGGTACAAAAAACACCAGAAGAAATAAAAATTACATCTAGATTCGAAGACCACCTAACGACGACTATAAACACTAGAGCGAGCCAAAGGCGCGCCGCTGCCATCACCCCTCCATGATCAGAGCCGGACGAATCTTGTTCTAGAAGACAGTCGGAAAGTCGTCGTGCTACGGCCCCATGGGACCAGCGCACCAGCACTGCAGCCGCCGCTGATGAAGAGATGCATAGATCAGAAACATCTAATTTTTTGACACATGAACGGAGACGAAGGAAGACCGGATCCAACCGGATCCACCGAAGACACATACTGCCCCGATCTGACGAGATCCACCAGAGACAAACCTCCACACACCCTCCAATAACGCTAGAGACGTCGCCGGAACGGAGGCTGGGTGGGGAGGATCTTATTCCATCTTCAAAGAGCAGCCGCCGCTTGATCTCTTTAAGGAAGACACAAAACCTAATAAAATGGAGAAAAACTTATGAGAATGAAGCCCTCCCGCCGGCGGGCACCAGGATCCACCACGCAACCATGGCACAGAGGCGGGGCAGCCCGATGACGCCACCAGCAGGAGGCGAAAACCCTAGATCATCTCTCGCCTGGGAGTCACAGGAGCGAAGGGGTCTACCACCGCTTCTCGCTAGGACTGATTTGTTGCATGTACGGTGCTTTCAGTTGCTTCCCGATCTCGTAAAAAAAAATCCCTGAGTCTTAACAAGCTGATCGAGCTAAACAAGGGGCGTTCTGCTGCTTCTACCCTGCAGTGGTTCAGATTTCTTATGGTTTCCAAGACTTCACTTTTCATGCAGAAATACAGGGTGTTTCTTTCCTGAGAAGACAGCAGCGCTTTACATAAAAGAGAAGACAACACTGATCATTTTTTTTTTGTGTTGTTTTTTTCTGCGAGGGACAGAATTAACATCAGTGCTCTACTGGCGAAATGAATTTGAACAAATCCGTGTCGTTGGCGTTCAAACAGGGTTTCGTATGTCTCAACACGAATTTTGCCGTCCATGCTACTAACTAGTATTTCCTGCGTTTCAGATTATAATATGTTCTACTAACTTTTTCAGGATCGCATGTACACGATTTTAGTGTGTCTCTTCACCCAGTTTTGTTGGTATGCACTTCATACAGAAATATCAAAAACATTATAAGATTCGGAACAGAGGGTGTATTACTCCTTTTCTTAATTTTCAATGATGCTAGTAGTGCTCAAAACCGTGTTTGTCAAACTGGCGTTTTCATCTCAACACGAATCTTGCTGTCCATCGTGCTAATAGTACTCACTTCGTTTTAAATTAGATGACTTCTATTTGTCTACATGTGTAGATGTACGTATACAAGTAACATGTCTAGATACATTCACATATATGCAAATGAAAGTTATCTAATTTGAAATGGAGGGAGTATTACTCTTTTTTTCTTGATCAATGATGTTAGTTGTACTCAGGACCGTGTTAGTCATCACATTGACAGGGTTGTCGGATACTTTCACAAATAGTCCAAATGCTAGAATAAGCAATTCAGAAGCATGATGGAAGAAGAATGTATGTTTCAATGGCAGCCTTGGCCTGCCTGAATTTATCTCCTGTAGTCTGTTCCACTTATATACAAATACTATACAGTTTCATAGAGATCGAAGATATATCCAGAATGAATCGTGAAATCAATGTTGTTTGTACAAACATTGGCCATGTATCATGTCCAAGCAGTTAGTTCTTCTTCATCGGCGGTATGGAGCTTATTTCACAGTAGTTGCTTGGGTTTGCTGTGTGTTTCTGATTATCACAGAAAAGTTGTGCATCCTGGAGAAAATGGCACGTTGGTTAGTATTGTGAGCAAAACAATATCTTGATCATGAGCTGTGGGCTGCGGTACATGAATATCTGCATTGGAGGTTTTCATGACACATCCGCTGCCAAGCAAATTTTCAAAAGAAGGTTTCAGTCAGTTTGCTTACCTTCGTATCTGCTTGTGATATCCCTAGCAGCAAGAGATGCTGAGGGTCAATATCTTTTCTATGCTTTGCGGTGCGCCGCGGTCAACAGTATATACTCTCAGGATAAGATGAAAGTGAAAGATGCCATGGCGATGAGGGCAAACAAGTGAACCACCTGCAAACCATTTCACAGCATGTCAGGTTCAGGTATCATACAAAGCAGAAATGTAAAATGCGACAGCGTCGTCTCGTAAAGAACTGAAGACTTTGCATATCTACAATCACCTAATATTCCAAGTAGTATTTGTGATCGAGGTTCAGAAAGTATATTCAGAAGGATGTGACAACACGAAGCCTGAGGACTGAAGAACATTACCGTTCTTGTGCCATCCGATTCATCCATGGGCGGCAGGTACCCGCGCAGGCCGACATTGTAGACCGGCGTGCCGTCAGGGTAGAAGAGCCCGTAGTTCCGTTCAGAGGCCGGCCCCGGCTTTAGGTTCTCGTTGAAGAGCGCGAAGACGTAGACGTCTATCGGCACCGCCGGCCTCAGCGGCGTCCCCTGCTTCATCTCGATCCTCCGCAGCAGGTTCCCAATGTAGATGCCGGCGTACTGCGGCGTGGCGCCGGCCTCGTCGGGGTCGCCCCTGGACGGCCACCCGGTCTCGGAGATCTTCACGTCGACATCCGTGTGGCCCAGCGCCTGGATCGCGGCGTACACGGAGTCCACCTGGGCGTAGAGCATGTTGTCGTAGTTGAGCCCCGTGGTCGGGTCGGTCACGCCGGCGTTGGGCTGGAAGAGCACGTACTCCAGCGGCACGCCGTGGGGGTCATCCTTGTAGGCGAAGTACGGGTAGCAGTTGATGAGGAACGGCGACCTCGCCGTCGACAGGAAGTCGAGGAGCGGGGTCATGTACGGCGCGACGTCGGGCCGGAACGCGCCGGCGGAGGGAGGGTAGGAGCTGCCCATGATGTCCAGGGAGTGCGCCGTGGTGACGTTCACCTGCCCCTGCAGCCCCAGCGCGCCGAGCGCCTGGTACACGGACTGCATCGCCGGCAGGAGGTTGGCCTTGAGGGTGGTGTCGTTGCCCTTGAACACCTCGTTGCCGACAGTGATGCAGGTGATCCGCGTGCTGGGAAGGTACGGCCGGACGTGGTGCTGGACCCACGCCTGCGCCGTCGCCGGGTCAACCATCGCCGACACGTTCTCGTTCCCGATGCCGATCACGAACTCCACGCCCGTGTTGAGGAACGCGCGCAGCACGTTCTGGTCGGCGTCGTAGAGCTTCACCTTGCTCACCTGCATCGACCGGAGGAGCGACGACACCCGGGATGGCGAAGGGAGGTTGTCCGCGATTTGCCCGTAGTTTATCCCGATCGACAGGCCTCCTCCAGCGGCCACCGCTTGATCTGCTGCATGCCATGTATCAAAATCAAGTTCTCAAAAACACAGAACTGCATTTTCTGACAAGCAAAAAAGGGAAATTCATTAGTTGGATATTTATCTAGATGACATCTCTTCACTACCATTGAATATCTATGGTTTGACTTTGTTTTGGATCATACTAGCAATAACAAACATCACAGACGATCATTTTCGTCTTTCAGAAATGCCGGTAAGAATTGATCAGAGGTTCAAAGTAAAACAATCTAAGCTGCACCCTGCACCAGCTCTACACACCCACAGTCCTAGTACTAGATCAATTAGGCGATCCAGTGCAAGCTCGGGTCCACATGCTCGCATGTGATTGGGGTATCCTACCAAGAATCAACCCAATAAAATAGCACGTACGTCGTCGAACACCTTTTAGCAAGTTTGTTTCCGTCCCCGGTGGCCACAAGTGATCAAAAACCAGGTTTAGCTGGCAGCTACCATTACGAACTGTAATAAGCAAGCCACTTGGCCGCCCTTTGAAAACATACTTTACGGGGAAAGTCATCAGAGGTCAGTACCAGATCGGATCCACCTCAAAATTGGAGGAAAAGCAGATGGAAAATGGCAGCAGATAGAATCGTATCTAGGTAAAATAAACCCCAAAAACGTCTTAGATTTAGCTGGTATTGGGATTGGGAGATGCTATGCCATCGTAGTGGGGGTGTGTCTTACGGCATGGAGCACCTTGAGGGACCATGTTGTGAGCTCATTGGATATTCGTTGAAAACGAAGGTATGTACTAAGATAATCTCGGCAAGTACACCTAATGAATAACCACCGTTGGTTGCAGCATCGTCATGTTATACCGACACTTAAGAAAATTGAGTATATCCTAGTTACGTTTTAGTTGTTCAGAGAGGAGAAAATTACAGCAAAGATTGCCTTTTATAACCAAACAGAAATTCAGCAGAGAAGAAAACGAGAATGGAAGAAGCCACTTGACTCCGTGATTGATGATGTGGTGTAAGTATGGCAATGAGTACTGTAAGGATGGACAAGTAAAGATCACTTCGGGCCTAAATCAAAACCAGCTATCTCTGCCCGGCCAGTCACAGAAAAGGATCGGGTACTTGATCAAGGCGACCGAGTGTCCAATTCAATCCCGCAGTCTAATCCCCGCAAGAACCCGTCTGTATCAAGAAACATACACCCCGTATGCAATACAGTTGTGTGAGTGATGAGGTCGACAGGTTGCGCGGCGCTCACCTGTTGCTGCGAGGACGATCGTGAGGAGGAAGACACGCCGTAGCGGCGACGACGATCCAACTCTGGACGGCTTGGCCACGGCCATGGCCGGATTACTCGAGGAGCGGCGCAGCTGGCTCCGGTTTCAGCCAGGGACTGTCTGTATTGTAGGGATTCGGGAGTGAGGCAACCGATGGACGGAGAGCAGCTACCTGAGGCCGGGCAGGGTGTTTCTTGCGCTAATGCTGGACCTTTCGATGCTCTCTCGTGTTCGTGTGGTCAGCGGGACTGTGTCTGTCGCTCGCCGCGCTTGTTTTTTGCTTGCGTTTCTCGAGCTTCAGCAGCGCGCGAGTAAGGTCGAGGATATTTAAGCAGCGGGAAAGGACAAAGGAGGGCTAGCTAACCGGTGGACGGTGATGACTGACCCCTGGGCAGTTACAGCCGTTAGTTTAGGCCGTTGGGCAGAGTGCAGAGCGCGGGACTAGGCTGCCTGAAACGGGAACGCAGTGAGTGTCAATGTGCCGTCGACGCGTGTGGATCTCGATCGGATCACCGCCGCGCCGACCATTCCATGTCTGGGGCGCACCCGTCGTGTGCAGCATCGTCAGTTTGGTACTCTTTCTGAACAAACAACAACATCGTTAGTGTGTTCTTTGTTGATCTGCTGCTCTTCTAGGCCGAATCCTGTGTGTAGCCGGCCGGTAGATTGGGATCGGAGCTTCCCCTCAGGCGGAAATAGACGCGCGCGGCACGAATCATGCTGCACATTACAGGCAGCGACGACGGCCGTACGTCCGAGGGGAACGCCGACGGGAAGCAAAATTTGCAGCTCCTGAACCCTACAGCAGGAGCAGGACGGCGTGGACCACGGGTGGGAAGGGAGGCGTCGGTGCGGCGTGATGGGGCGGTGGCGATCCACGCGGCTTGGTTGGGTGTCCGACTCGGCGGCACGTCGACCGCCGGGCCCGCCCGCAGCACGTTGTGCGCATCGGACTCGCATTCCAGTCACACCCACCTCCGCTGCTTTTGTCCACGCGTACCTGCGACATTGCAACATACGGACCTACAAGGTGCAAGCGACAACGTTCATTCGACCGGGTGTATAAGTAGAGTCTAGATGAAATTCTGCAATTTCATAGATATAGGTTAGGGTGTGCGTGGGGTTTTTGGGTTTTGCCAGGCTGTTCCGACAACAATGGTAGAATTCTATAACACTGTGTTTGGATGTAGGAAAGATAGCCTGGAATCATGGAATCTGGAATTCAGTTCAAATTCCACCGTTTGAGGTGCATTCGGAATTGTGGCCTGGAAACTTGACCAATTCCGCGCGCAGCGCTCGGTAGGTGTCCGCTCGGGAGAAAACTTTCCGAGGGTCAAGCCTCGGAATCACACGGAAACGCTTCCCTCGCTCGCACCCCTCACTCCCTCGGTGAGAAAAGAAGCAGCCACTGACGGAATCCATCTGGAACTCGCCCTATCTCATGGAGGCGCCCACGACCTTCGTCCTCCTCTTCCCATCCCTCTCCTCCGAGCACCACCCTCACCTGTCCCTCTCCCTCCTCGACCTTCTCCGTTCCCGTCCGTCTCCCCACATGTGACAGTACATAACTAAACCTAACCCCAGATGCGCACGGCAGCTGGATAGGCTCACGTCGGCATGATGCCTTCCCAGCTGTCTCAGGCGCATGGAGGTTGTCCGTGCCACCGGCCGGGCGGCCAGCGGCAGGAGCGTCTCGCGGCGTGCGGCCGGAGGAGCGTTGTGCATCCGTAAAATGTTCCTGGCCTGCACCAAAAGCACCAGCCACGTGAGTCAGTCCATGATGAGATTCAAGACCAACTCTGGTTTGTAGCTGTGAGTGTTCAGTCTAGAGAAAAAGGTAGAAGAACACTCCCTGTCGGTACAGTAGGAGAACTAGAAAGTTCAGTTCAAAGAGAAAAGAAGAAGAATACTCTTTGTCTCTGTGAGTTCTTGATTCAGAATATGTTAGTGCGTTTGCAGCAACAATCTTCATCTTTTTATCTTGTAGATTTAGAACATCTTGTATTTTTTATTATTATCTTTCTTTTTTAATGTATGTATGCAAAATAATATATCAATATCTAAATATACATATATAATTTCTTTACATATAATCTTCTTTATATATTTAAGTTGTATATTGTCCAAATTCAACATAACATACAATTCCAAGATTTATACATCAAAACAGGAATTAGAATCGTGTGCAACCCTTAAATTCGAGCCATAAATTCCATTCACAACCAAACACCATAATTTGAATTGAGCCCATTTCCTTTCCATCTTGGAAATGGAATTGCTAGTACAATTCAATTCCCAACAAACTTTCCTACATCCAAACACAGTGTAATTGTATTTTGCTTCTTTTATAAAAGTAAGATACGATGATTGCGTACTCTCTAAAAAAAATATAGATGAAATGATTTTGCAACCCAGCTCTATTATATCGGTTCATTCTCAGCTTTTTATTCAGAATTAAGTCGACTCCCAAATCATCGATCCGACACTAAAGTCTATTTCGGTTGGTATCAAAACTCCTTCCCAAGTAACCCTAGAAGCCCGCCGATCTCCAACCCCTCCAGCCGTCGTTGCTGCCGTCTTCGGCGGTGGTGGCGACGCCCAATCTGTCCAAGGCAGCAGGCCGGAGAGATGCTCCCCGACAACGTCCAAGATGAAGAACTGTCTGTCGCCTGTCCTCTTTGATTTGGCTAGAGTGTCGAGTTTTGGAAGACTTCGCTGGCGATCTCGCATAGATTTTTATACCTAGAGACAGCTGGATCGGATGGGATTCGAAAAGGTCTGTCGTGCATAAACATCTATAAGTTTCAAGTCAAATGATCAAGTTACGGCCATTTACACAGCATAGTTTGTGATAGAGTTCTCATATTTCATAAATAGATGCATCTTAGTATAGGAAACAGTTATGCTGAAGGGTTTCAAATTATGTTTATAAATATAATTTTCTATTTTGAATCAGGTATAAAAAATATATGGTATAAAATGACACCAATCTAATTTTCACAAAGAGTATTCCATATTTGATGGATAATTCTCAAGTATTAGAATTTTCTTGATTTCTATCTCATTACGCTTAGTTAAACGATTTTATGTTGATTTTGCAAAAGTAATCCAAATTTGAACTACAAGTGCTTGATAGTTTGGTCTGATTAAAAAAAATCATTTTAAGGTACGCAAATAGCGGTTATATTAGAGAAACATCAAAAATATTAGAAATGGCCTCTTTCGATTAATAATCATGGAGGCCATTTTGACAGTTTTTACGAAAAATAAAATAAAATAATACCACAAAAAAGATATCCTTGGACATAGAGTAATTTTAAGTGTACTAGTAGGTATGAAAAATGATAAACTTGATTTTTGATAATTTTTTCTAAAAAATCTACATAAAAAGGTTCATCATGTATAAACATCTATATTCAAGTTCTGACCATTCTCATGGTATAGTTTGTGATGAAGTTCTCATATTCCACTCATATTGCACAAATATGTGCATTTTTATATAAGAACAATCATGACTTAGGGATTTTTCAAATTATTTTTATAAATATCATTTTGCATTTTTAAGTTCCAAAATAACTTTTTTTGTGAACAAAGTACAAATAATATGGCACAAAATAGAACCTTTCTAATTTTCACAAAGAGTATTCCATATTTTATGGATAATGCCAAGCATTAGGATTTTCTTGATTTTACCTCCTTTCGTCTGGTTAAATGAGTTTATGTCGATTTTCAAAAATAATCCAAATTTGTTTGAAAGTTTGGTCTTAAAAAATCATTTTAAGTTACACAATATTGGTTATATCACAGAAACAACGAAATTTTTAGAAAATTTGACCTCTTTCAATAAATAGTCATGGAGGCCATTTTTACAGTTTTTACGAAAAATGAAATAAAATGAAAAATACCACAAAAAAATATCCTTTGACATGGAGTAATTTTAAGTGTACTATTTGCTATGAAAAATGATAAACTTATATTTTGACAAACATCTATAAGTTTCAAGCCAAATGATCAAGTTATGACCATTCGTCCATTCCCACGGTACAGTTTGTGATAAAGTTTTCATATTTCACAAATATGTGCATATTTGTATAGCAAACAATCTTGACGAAGAATTTTTCAAATTATTTTTGTAATATCATTTTTCATTTTTTAAGTGCCAAATGACTTTTTTAATGAACCAAGTACAAAAAATAAGGTGGAAACGATGATATAGTTGTCATATTTGGATTCCTATCATTTTCTAATTGATTTAAACATTTTATTTGTTAAATATCAATTTACGAATTTAAAGATATAAATTATTTCATATTAAATGAAAAAACTAAGTGCATACGCTGACCCCTGTTTTTTTTGCCGTCTTTACGCCGTCAGTTAATCTGGGTCGTCGGCCTCGTCAGTCAGATGACTAGCCTAGGCACCTACGCCGACGGTCCCGACTTTTTTCTGTCGGTGTAGTCGAGGCCGTCGGCGTCTTCACATTCTCCTGTAGTGTGCTTTGATCACCAACCATCTATAAAACAAAAATAAAAAGTTGACTCATTCTGTGCTCACTACGGGACTAACAACGTACACCGACGACATTTGCCGTCGGGGTCACGCTGAAAACCGTCGGCGTACACTAGCCCAACGGTGGCCGTCGGGCTAAGGCCATCGGCGTGTAATCCATCGGTCTCACGCCATTGCCATCGGCGTCGCAAATACCGTCGGGCTCATAATGAGCCCGACGGAAATGTCGTCAAGCTCACAACTAACTACGCCAACGACATTGCCGTCGGGCTCATAGATAGCTCTACCAATTTTAAAAAAAAATCGATTTTTTTTTCCAGCTTTTATTATTATTATTTTGACTTCAATTTAGTCATATATTTAATCTCATATCACACACTTAATCATAATCTTAACTCAAACTATCCACTCACACACTTAATCATAATCTTAGCTCAAACTATGCACCATTAGTCAAACTTCTCAGACGGTCATCCATTATTAGAGTACTCCAGACCAAGCATGCTTAACTATTGAGTTCTATTCAAATGAGATTCCAGTTGAGATGTCATACCTTGCAACTCCAATTTAGTTATATATTTAATCTCATATCACACACTTAATTATAATCTTAGCTCAAACTATCCACTCACACACCTAATTATAATCTTAGCTCAAACTATGCACCATTAGTCAAACTTCCCAGACGGTCACCCATCATTAGAGTACTTCAGGCCAAGCACGCTTAACTATTGAGTTCTATTCAAATGAGATTCCAGTTGAGATGTCATACCTTGCTGTTATTAGTATGATAGCAATCATATTAACCCTCATTTAAGATATTATAATTTTTAATCTTTAAAAATTCAAAAATAAGATTTGAATGAATACTTGAATAATAATGTCTATGTCGTATACTTGAATGAATACTTGAATAATACTTGAAAAATAAGATTTTATAGCAATCATATTAACCCTATTGAGTTATATTCAAAATAACTATGTTTAATAATACTTGAATAATAATAATAATTAATTATTTTAGTTTTGTTTTGTCTTTTCCATTTAATAAGAAATAATTTATATATTCATATTTATATATCAAAATTTACTAAATAAAATGTCTATGTCGATCATTAAAATGAGAGTAATCCAAATATGACATCCATGTCATCATTTCGAAAAAGAATTTAAAAATTTCTTCGGTGACGTTGTTTCCCATACCATGACACACATATGTGCTGAATATGGGCACTTTATCACAAACTATGACATGATAATGGTCATACATTGGTCATTTGTCTTGAAACTTATGCATGTTTATAGATGATTGATATTTTTGTGAAGTTTCGTTTTGAAAAGTTTGCCAAAAATCAAGTTTATCATTTTTCCTATAAACTAGTACACGTAAAAGAACTCCATGCCAAAGGGTTTCCTTTTTTGAGTATTTTTTCATATTTTTTCATTTCTTTCAAAAAACGGTCACAATGGAGAGCATGGCTATTCATCAAAAGTGGTCGATTTTTTCAAAACTATTGATGGTTCTATGTTGTAACCACTACTTGTGTAGCTTAAAATTATTTTTGTAAGAATTTCAGAACAAACTATCACACAGTTGTAGCTCAAATTTGAATTACTTCCGGAAAATTGACATAAAGTCAATTAAAGAGTCGAATTTAGATAGAAATTAAGAAAAATCCTCATATTCAGATATTATCCATAAAATATGTTCTACTCTTTGTGAAAATTAAATGGGTGTCATTTTGGACCATATTTTAGGTACTTTCTTCACAAAAAAAGTCATTTTTAACACTTACAAAATGGAAAATGATATTTCTAAAAAGAATTTTGAAAATCGCTTCGGTGACGTTGTTTTTATACCATGACACACATACGTGCTGAATATGGGCACTTTACCACAAACTATGACATGATAATGGTCATACATTGGTCATTTGTCTTGAAACTTATGCATGTTTATAGATGATTGACATTTTTGTGAAGTTTCATTTTGAAAAGTTTGCCAAAAAACAAGTTTATCATTTTTCCTATAAACTAGTTCACGTATAAGGACTCCATGTCAAAGGGTTTCTTTTTTGAGTACTTTTTCATATTTTTTCATTTCTTTCAAAAAGATCAAAATGGAGAGCCTAGCTATTTATCAAAAGTGGTCGAATTTTTCAAAATTCTATGTTGTAACCACTTCTTGTGTAACTTAAAATTATTTTTGTAACAACTTCAGAGCAAACTATCACACAGTTGTAGTTCAAATTTGAATTACTTCCGGAAAATTGACATAAAGTTAATTAAAGAGGCGAATTTAGATAGAAAGTAAGGAAAATCCTCATATTCAGGTATTATTCATAAAATATGTTCTATTCTTTGTGAAAATTAAATGGGTGTCATTTTGCACCATCTTTTATCTACTTGCTTAAAAAAAGTCATTTTTAACACTTAGAAAATGGAAAATGATATTTCTAAAATGAATTTTGAAAATCGCTTCGTTGACGTTGTTTTCCATACCATGACACACATATGTGCTGATTATGAGCACTTTATCACAAACTATGACATGATAATGGTCACACATATGTGTTGAAACTATTGTATGTTTGTATATGATTGATATTCTTGTAAAGTTTTGTTTTAAAAAGTTGCCAAAACCAAGTTTATCATTTTTCTAAAAACTAGTACACGTCAAAAGACTGCATGCCAAAGTGTTTCTTTTTTGTAGTACTTTTTCATATTTTTTTTGAATGTAATCTAATTTTTTGAGAAAAACTAAAAAATTGTATAGTGAACCCGATGGTAATGCCGTCGGGCTCACAATGTGATTAGATGGATGTTAACGACACTGTAAGCCCGACGGTAGCCGTCGGGCTAAATAAATGAACGCTGACGGCATTGTGAGCCCGACGGTGACCGTCGGCTTTACAACTAGGACGCCGACGGCAAAACGACGTCGACGTTTTTTTTTCGTCGGTTTCACGTTGTGACGCCGACGGTCCCGACATATTGCCATCGGCGTTGAAATGGCCGTCGGGCTAGCCTGAGTTACCCGTAGTGGCTGAAGGAGTATAGAAGTTGCACTGTTGCGGTCGGTTGGAATTCAGTTATATACGTTGTTACACTCATTTAGTCGAATGAGCGAACTCACAGAATTGGCACATTAGCTCAGATCCATGACTCGCTCGTATGATTCATGATAATAGATACGGTCCATGTGAACAACATCGTAATCATCGATACCTTTTCTCCATTTGGCACCATTACGCTGCAAATCGTCTTTCAGCCAGTTCATCGTCCTTTTGTTTCATCAACTTTTGTCTCCCGCCCCCATGACCATGGACAGCCAGTTGCACTCTCTCCGTCCTACAGTGCGCACCTAACGCCGATGGGATATCCGGTACAGATACACGCGAATCCTATTTGGACACGCACACATCGTACCGACTCTAATAGTGATACACGATCCCTTTTCTTCGCACTAAATCTCAAAAAGCCTTCCAATTTTCAAACTTACGCTTCATAAAACCAACCAACACATACCATCCGAGCGAGATCACCGAAAATTCAGAGTGAAGAAAGGCGCGAAAACCATTTCTTGGGCATCTCCTCGCGCTGTCGAGATCGATGGTTTTGTGATGGTAACTTTACCCCCAAGTGAATGACACACACACCTTTCTGCACCAAAGCATCCAAATAATGGCGGCAGGCCTTTCAGCGATGTGATCTCATCCGCGAAGCAATGCGACATCCCGGGAAGATTCACCCATTTTTCTTCTCATGGACGTCGCAGTAACGGCGGCGAACCTGAAACCGATTGAATCGGCAGAGAAATACCCGCGGCCGTCTACTTCAAGATGGTCGACAGATTCCGAGATATCCACAGGAGAACATAGAGACAAGGGCTCAGGTTAAAGTAGACGGCGATCAACCGAGAATAAAATTTAGCTAAGATTCAGCGACGGCTACATATGCAGATCGATCAACGATCAAATCACAGTGTCAAGATTGCATGAAACCACTTCTGGCTAGTACAGGTCGGACTCCTTGTGCGTCTCGATGACGCAGTCGGAGGTGGGGTACGCGACGCAGGTGAGCGCGTAGCCGGCGCCGACCTGTGCCTCGTCGAGGAACGACTGGTCCGACTGGTCGACGCCGCCCTCCAGGACCTTGCCGGCGCAGGTGGAGCACGCGCCGGCGCGGCACGAGTAGGGCAGATCAACGCCGGCCTCATCGGCTGCGTCCAGGATGTAGCTGTCCTCCGGCACGTCGATCACGCTCTCCTTCCCATCTGGACCGATCAGCTTCACCTTGTACACGGCAGCGGCTCTGAAGTCCCTCGACGCCCCGGAGCCTGGGAACATGGGCGTGATCCTCGCTGGGCTCAGGTGCAAATGCAGTGGTTGTCTTGTGCTCTGATTCATTGGACCCAGCTGCAGCCGTGGGTTGCCCCTGAAGCTGCAGATAATTGGTGCTGTGAAAGTAGTTGCCATCTTGGATGTTTGATACCTGAAAATTGGTTATCAGGGATAAGAAAGGAGATTTTACATGATTCATGTGAGATAAACAAATATGGAGCAAGGTTTAAATGGAAAATAAGGTGTATTTGGTACCAGTTTTCAATTTTTTAGCTGCAAGACAAACATATGTGCCAAATAAAATGGAGAAATTAAGGGTTGGTCCTCTGATTCTGTTACAACTTAAAACTCAAGACTTCAGTTAGACCTGTCCGCAAATTATGATTTAGGATCGTAAGCAGTAAAGGTCCTTTATCATACTATATGGTAGCAGAAGTTCTTAATATTGGATTCTATTACTACTTAAAACTCAAGACTTCAGTTAGACCTATCCGCAAATTATGCTTTAGGATCGTAAGCAAAAAAGGTGCTTTATCATACTATATGGTAGCAGAAGTTCTTAATATTGTGTTGCTTGAGCTACATGATGTGACCAATCAACCAATTCAGTATTTCTGGATATAGAATAGAGCTGAAAGCATTTGCTAATAAATTAAACAGTCACAAATACGTCATAGCAGTCTTAGCAGCTTGCAGTTAACGATGCTGTCTGATCATAGAAGTTTGGCATATTAATTTCTAATGCTTCCCATCGACCCTTTTTTATTTAAAAGCAGGAGAATATATCACTAGGCCATGAAAAGCAGACACTGGAAGCTGATTGATGGCCGTGGATCATTTTTCTAATCTCTGACAGCGAACTATAAAACTCCAGGCCTACACCTGCTAAAAGTTGAAAAATTCCAACCAATAGGTTTCCACAACTGGTAGTTCGGATTTGGATATGGATGAGACTACAAGTGCTCGACACATATCAGGTATATGGTAGTGAATCGACTTTTCCGTTTATGTGGGGAACTCTATGTGGAGCTTTGTCATCCGCACTTGAATTACCATGATATAGTATCATGCAATGCAAGCTCTTTTAGAGTCACTTTTGACCACAAAGCCCTTCCATACTAGGCCGAAACCCTTACGATACAAGTAATGCCGATAAGAGTAAGCATGTCATCGATGGCAGCATGTGCTGCATACAAGTACAACACAACACTGAAAATTTTGCAGATAAGGTTGTAGTTTTTGCCCTTAAGCCAGGCCAATACTAGCTAGTGCTGATATGAAAACAAACATAATGTTCCTGCTCCTCGTTAATTAGAGTAAAATTTGATGCTAATTGGATAGTTGGACTGATAACTGGTAACACTGACTGTACTCACTGATACAAATTCAGGCAATTCAGGACTGCTGGTGCAACAAGGACTTCAGAAGGCTGGAGAGCCGCGTGCAGTGTTCACAAGTAAATAGATTTGGGTACCCTATAGAAACCTGAATCTAGAGCGACCCGGGGAAACACATTCACCGGAGGGGGCATATATAGCATGAGTCTCGAAGCCAGGAAAGATGAGCATGGGGCTCAGTGCATTGCACATCTGTACTACAGGGGTCTCAGGATAGCTAGTGACGAACAGTAATCGGCTACCGAAATTTGACGAAACTCCGTTGGGTCCATCCAACCCAATGTGCACGAAAGAAGAAGAATCACCGTTCCTCTATAGATAGATAAGATAAGGCGAGGATGCAATGAGATACTGTAACTGAAGATGGGATGAGGAGAGCATAGAGCATAGAGCAGAGGAGTGACTGACCCAGCACGATGGAGCTGCAATCTGGAGCAGGGCGAGGCGACGTCGACGAAGGGGAAGAAGAGGAGCGTGGAGATGGAAGAACGGTCACGGAGGGCTGGGATTCGGATTGGGGAGTGGACGCAGCGTGCATTAGCTAGAGCTTTCGGTTTTAACTGTAATGCCACGAGGACTCTGTTGCTCTGTCGGATCCCGCGTCCACGGCTCGACCTCTTCTGGATGCTTCGGTTGCTCCGCCAGGCGCCAGGCCACCAGCAGCTATCCTGTGGGCTGTGTGGGAAGCTCCTATGTGACGCGCATAGGAGGGAGATATAGGCCAAGCCCACCAGAAAGTCTTGGGTGTGATTGCCCCATAGCCATTTTTTCATTTTCGTTTTTCCTTATATATTTCTCTGATTTTAAATATTTTTAAACCTGAACCATTTTAAAAAATGAAAAATAAGAACCATTTTCAGAAATGAAACATTTAAAAAAAATAAACCATTCAAAAAATGAACAATTTTTAAAAATCTAAACCATCTAAAAAATTACTAATTTTCAAAATTAACATTTCCATAAATAAGAAAATACTCTTCAATTTAAGTAGTTAGCAAACAACCAAAAACTTATGAAACGACGAAAACCAAAAAAAGTGGTGAACTAGAATCTCAACAAAATAAGATTATATTAGCTGCAAAAATAATGGGCCGGCCCAATAGTGGCGTCAGGCGGACCGTGTACGGTGGCACGGCGAACGAGTTGGAGCCGTGATCTATGCAAGGAGGGTCAGTTAGGGATTGCCCATGCATACCTTCAGTAAGGAATTGTCGGCGCATAGCGTCAACAATGCATGCGACACCCACACCGTGGTTGTTGCTTGGCCGACCCAAGGTACGGTCAGTTTTTTATTTTTATTCTCCGATTTATTTGTTTTCCTTATTCCTTTCTATTTTTTATCTTTATCTTTTTAAAATCAAGAATTAAATAAAAAATATGACTTTTTATGTTAGGAAAAATGTTTACAGGATTAAGAAAATGTCTATTGAAGGAAAATTATAAGCATAAAGTTTGAACAAATTGATCGTGAGTTTTAAATGTTCATACCCTTAAAAAAATGTTCACATAGTTTACAATGATTGTTCACATGTTTGAAATTTTTTGCATGATTCAAAAATATTGTTCAAATGTTCAAAAGAGTGTTTGTGCAATTCATAATAATTGTCCTTTAAAAATGTCATAAAGCTCAAAATAATTATTGATGTGTTTCAGAAAAATCAAAATTTTCAAAATTCCTATTAACTTGTTCAGAGTATATTTTCTCATTACGTAAAAAGAAAAAAATCGTATCTTTTGGTTTTAATAAACAAAAAATGTAAAACATATAGAAACAAAAAGTAAAGAAATACAAAGTTAAAGTGAAACATCAAATTAAAGGAAAAATAAAAATAGATCACAAAAACAAAATAACAAGCGAAAAGGGAGCACACATGTGACATGTGGCCCCCACTCTACTATGTTGGTGACACTCCTATAAACGATGCAGAGAGCGTGATACAGGAACTGATTGTGGGTATTAGGCAGTAGCTGATTGGGCTGGAAACAGCACGACTACACCTGGGTTGCAAACTTGCAATGTAGCAGCACGTTGGCCTATCTTTTCTTTCTTTTATACTCCTTCCGTTAATAAGTCTTTTTGATTTGTCTATAAATATGAATGTATCCAGACTTGTTTCATTTTTCACATGCATATTTAAATAAATCTAAGACACTTGTTTTTTAGACGAAGGGAGTATATACATAGAAGCACCGCATAACATAGCAATGTAAATCCGAAATTTCTTAGAAAAATTAGCTCCCACGAGTTAATCCTGACAATATGTTAATATATGTCTGTTATATCTCTCTGGGAGTAATCTAAAGCGGATGAAAAAGAGACATACATGCAATTCACAGGGCCTTTCTCTAATGTGTTGAAGTGGTTACCCCGCCACATGGAGTCGAGGAATTGAACAATGTAGCATTCAGTTTCCTCCATGTACCTCTTTTTAATGCGCATTGAAGACTTCTCTCTGCCATCTATATTAGAGCATCTTAGATTACCAAAAACATGGGAGTGGTTTTAAAATTCTTGTGCGGTACCACAAATGCTCGGTGAACAGATCCTCCTTGTGTGTAGAGTTGGCTGGAAAATTGGGCGTACTTGCGGGGACAACAATCGTGGGAGTCGCAGGAGCTCGAGGAGGGAACATTGGAGGTTACAAAATCTGAAATCATATACCGGTAGTTGCAGGTCCTTAATGGCGGTGATTGAGTGTGTGCGCGTGTATATGAACGCTTGCGTTGTACTGTGTTTCTCAAAAAAAAAACTCGCACGTAGATCGGGGAAACGGATAATCCAGCGACAATCTCGAATATGTTGGGTAGAGGGCTGGTCTGTTTTATGTACCTGTATGGGTCGTTTTTTGCCCCGAAACCTAAAAACGTTTATTATAAGGGACGGGGCATTTTCCAGGATCTAATAGAGATGCTCTAAGTTTATGTGCATCAATTTTCTATAGTAGTGTTTTTAGCAAGAATGAAGTGCCTCTAGTAGTGTTTCTAGAAGGAAGGAAGTGCCAAGTATACATAATATTACTAGAATTATCTCTTACAAAGCTATTAGAAAGGTTTTATATTTGTTTCTTGAAATCCATTAAAGTCAATTTTAGGACGGGAGGTAGTATCAACTAGGGATCCCGTGTATCCATGTCGGACCACACCTTGAATACTCTAAATAAACCCTATTCCGGAGAAGGAAATTCTACATAATCACCGAAATCAGGAGACACATTTCCATCATTGCTAGAAAAAAAATGAGGGGGAGAGGGCCGCTCCCCCCATCTTCGCCATCGCTTCCACGGTGAGATGGTTTGTGGGAGTAGCTTGATCTATATCGCTTTATGTTCTATCATGACTAGGACAATATGAGCTTACCCTACATGAGTATGCTTATATTTGTATTATGTCATGGTGGATACTATGTTATGAGATGAGTAATGAGCTCAGTTTTAGTATGTGCTATGATGCATCTTGTAAATATATAGTACAACCACGTTCTTGTGTACTTGTTATGATCAAACTAGTATGTTGGACCATGTGACGGGCAAACGTGTGCATTAGTTGAAATAGATTGATAGTAGCAACTAGATAGTTGAAATAGATTGATAGTAGCAACTAGATTGTAATGTCGTTATCTTCGCCCAGTGACATAAAATGTGGCGCAAATGAACGCATGAGATCATCCAACATCATGTCATTTTTTGTAATACAATACTTGGTGTTGTCAGTTAATTCCGAGCATATAAACCACCCACTTGCTCAACAAAGAATTAGAGAGAGATGTGTTATGTTGTCTCTATATTAGAACACAATGCACATACATATGTTAACATAAATATAAAATATAAATTTGCATCATATTGTATCTTGCATGCAAATGCTATATTTATGGTACCATGTTTATGAAATAGAGAGGTCAAGTGAACGCATAAACCCTGGTCCATATTTTTCTATAATAAACATAATTTACCTTATTACATTTTATATTTATATTTATTAATTATTCGAGAAAGTCAAAAAATATATCCTGCACTTATATTGCATCTACATATTAGTTAGCCCTTGTCAAATATTTTTTCTTGCACCTTTGCATTTAGTTTAATTTATTGTATTTTTTTCATCTTGTGGAGATCATAAGTCCCTTTTAGGCCCACGACTAAGGAATATGGACAAATCGGATCAGGTTGGCCCACCAATTCAAAGGTTAGACCCCTGAGCGGGCCCGAACGCATAATTTTGGAGTACAAGGTACCCCTGAGGGCGTCACTAATCCAGAGACGCTGGAAGCAATGGCGTGTCGGGAGGGTTTGGCTGGGCCGCTGACCTCCTTCTACACAAGCTTAGGCTTGCGTTGGATTGCAGCAATGCCATCTGTAGCTTGCTGGGAGAAGGGATGTGACCCTATGGACACATTGTTCAAGAGTTTAAAGCAAGATCATCAATTTTTAGGGTCGTTGATCTGGTTCATCAGTCCAGGGTTGCTAATTGGAGACGCACATGGCCTCGCAAGAAGTTCTCTAGTTCTTGATTCTGGTAGGCATGTTTGGTTGGGTCGTCCACCTGATGGTGTTTCTAATAATATTAGGGTTCCACCGGACGGTGTTTGTAATCAGCGGAGGCAACAAGTTTCTGACGCGCTCTTTTCCTCACCAGGGTACCTAAGGGGACTTGAAGGTTTTTAATGAGTCGGCTTGTTTACTATTAATAAAGTGTTCTTATTCTAATAAAAAAAAGGTACGCCAATATTGTTGAATGCCCGACTTAGCGGGTACTTGTTGTAAACTGACTCAGACCTAGCATATCTTGTTAGAATTTATCATAGACGCTCCCATCCAAGGGCACGATTGGAACTCGGTAATACTAATCCTTACCCATGTATAAGGGATTGGGGGCTGACGAGCGGGCCACAATTTATACAAACAAGTGCCCACGACACCATTATCTTCCACCTTCACCCACCCACCATAGGAAATCTTGAGTTTTACTTTTGTTATGTATGGATGAGGGATGAGATTCCATGGATAGAGAACCAGCTCCAATAGACTTATGGAACGTTCCCGTTCACGTGCATCCAGCAGGAATTGAACCCGCAAATTTACCAATTATGAGTTGGGCGCTTTAACCATTCAACCATGTATGCTTAAGATCTCCGAGATAAAACCCACCATACAAAAAATGAGTACGCATTTTGTCGAGTGCTATGCACCAGGGGCCAAACCTGTATACATCGAGGGCTTTTTGTCCCGGGCCCGCGCCCGGTACAACGTATTCGGGACAAATAGGCTACCCTATTTGTCCCGGGCACGCCACCGCCCGGGATCATTAGGGGAGGCACGTGGCCAATTGAGCCAGCCAGAGGCTGGCTCTCATTTGTCCCGGTTCGTAATACGAACCGGAACAGTATGTATGATTTATTTTTTGTTTTTGTTTTTGTTTCCTTTCTGTTTTTGATATTTATGTTTCATTTCAAACAAGATCGAGTTGCATATTATACGCTACTATATAATATATATCATGAACACATGATTTTTTCCTCGGGATGGTCATGAATACTAGTAGTACACGAGTTCTCCGAAACAAATATTTATAACCGTAAGAATTGCATGTCTAAATATTTACAACCAGAGATAATTACATGACAAAAGAGGCATTACACCCTATTTTTTCCTCGGGTGGTCTTTTTCGGCTGGATCATACTGCATTCTGTGCCTGACTTTATGAAATAGTCAAACAGAAAGCCCGCAATTTTCTCCGCAATTGGCAGTAGGCGGTCTTTTGCATTAAGCCTGTTCCGGATCGCCTCAAACTAAAAAGGAGAGATCAACACCAATATATCAATCATCATGAAAATAATTAAATTTGAAAAGTGAACAAGTTTGAATATAGTGTTAACGTACGCGATTCCAGTCTGCCCCCTCATTGAAGTGAATTCAGATGAACTCGCAGACATATAATCCACACAAATTAGTGCCCTATTGCTGCTTCACACACTTTATGAGAGAATAAGATAAGAAACCAATCAAATAATAATAAAAAATATTGAAAAAATGGTAGACTAAAATTAAAGATATATGCATACGTGCAACCTAGCTAGTACGGCTTACCGCTCGCCATTTAAAAGTGAGCTTGCGGGCTTGTGAAAAGAGGTGAACTTGTCCTAAAATCTGAAATTTACGGTATAGAAAATTAGTTGTCGTAGTATCTGAATAGTTGATAGGAGACGGGGGTCCTCTAGCCTACGTATAGATGGTGGGGAAGAAGGTTGGAGTCGTCGAGTACGGGATTGAACACGGCGAGTTTACCCAGCTTCAGATCCCGCAGCGGTGGCGAGATCCTACGTGCTGCTAGAATTCACTATAAGGCAAATAGCCGTGAACAGGTTATAATGGGTATGATGTGTATTGAGCGTCGATGATCTTGGCCCTAAAGGCCTCCCGGTGGCCGGCTTATATAGTCGGCCAGACCCCAGGTTACAAGGTAAGTACTTGGCCGGCAAGTAAACAGAGTCCTAGACCTAGCCGGCTTAGTTACCGCCTTCCGTAATGGGCTTGGTGGCTTGATGGGCTTTGGCCTTCCGCCTTCCTTGGACCGTCCGCCTACTTCCTTGTACGTCAGCTATCTGGGCCGCTATACAGGCTTCAGCCTTACCACCCTTGGGCCACTGTGACGCCCGAAAATCAGTACTATGTAGATTTAAGCAATCCTGCTGAAATCCGCATAATAACGATTTTAGGTCGCTCACCATACATAATGTGCACGCCGAAACATGCACATTATGTGGGTGGAATTGTGATAACATTACAACAGTTTCGATACATCCACAAATACAACATAAGATATAATTACAACAACGACTCGAACGAGTCAAGATACAAATGATACAATACAAAGATTCAAATGACAGCGGAAGAAAAATAGTATCCGACTACGGATAAGATACAAATTGGACTAAGAGTTCTGAAGATAAGCAATAGCGCCATATCCCTGCCCAGCCAAGCCGGAGGGATTCCCAAGCTAACGTCGTCAGACTTCAAACCTGTTGACTGCACATAAAGCACATCCCAAAATAGGGTCAGGGCACTCCCTGACAAGTAAAACCGACTTGCCTACTTTCTACACCATCTACCAAAATATAGGGGAGGTGGACTTAGCGGCAGCAGCACTAGCAACCTAGAGAGACACGCTATAACTTCCGTCTAATCAGAGAGGGATAATAGAGCGCATAAGTAACCAAGATACTACTAACACCAAACATAACCCATTCTCGGATTAACCCCCTCAACCAAGTATGAGGAAGCAATTCGGGAAACTCACACGTTGAACAGTTTTAGTTATAATTTATTGTGAAAGTAATTCTATATTACTAGTCAAATTAGTTAACATTAATTAGGTGCAAGTTGTCTAGATCTTGTTAGCCAGCATCATCACCAAGTCGTCCATAATCGTGGACACGGCTCATCGATAAGATTATACCCTGCAGGGGTGCACTACTGGACCCGTACTTGTTCGATCAACCCAAAAATGCAAACCAGAAGGTAGGGCATCTCAACACGGCAAATCTCTTCTCTACAACCCATCCAGGGACCCGCATGATTGTGTGCACGGCTAGTCAGGTCCAGTGCCCGCGGGATCAACCTTCATAGCACTCTAAGAACGTGCCACCCTATATGAGAATCGACTACTCCATCATTGTGAGATCGTTATGTAACCATATGCATGCATCAAATGGAAAGCCCGAACTACTTGCGGCGCCCTAGATAAGAAGCGGATTAGATCGAAGCCGCGGGGGGCTCCATAGGGCCTCCCACAAGCGGTTAGTGCGCTCAAAATTAATTCTGAGGACAAAATCTCAGTTCCTAGGTCGACACTGAGCAGAACAAAGCACCTCGCAAGGCCTTCCGCCTGGTGCCTTATCTTTTAATTATAATACCCCAATATAGAACAACATTTTATTAAGGTAGGATAATCTATCATACTAAGCAGATGAAACATAAGACCAACAGACGACTCGCACAAACAACTCTAAGCATGCGCTACGACTCGCAAGGCTAACAGATAAACATACAACAGGTGATGGGATGTGGGGATAAAGCTGTATGGGCTGCAGGATAAACATTTGATGGGGTCGCAATTCAAGAATCATATACTAGGGTAGCAAAGATCAACGGTAGGAATGAAAGACAATGTATAGGTAAACAAGCAAACTTTGCTTGCCTGGAATCCCGCATGGAAGCAGGTCTTGTAGTTGCTCACACATCTCAACGTCTTATCCGCGAAGAAGCAACAAACACTAGAAAGCGTAAAAAGATGCATTTTACTGAAGGGGATCGTGTGCAGAAAACAAAATTTTCCTAGCAACGATATCCTTAAACTAGACAAGATCTACACTATGCAGATATAGAAGTACGGCGGAGATCGGAATACATACCCTCGTAGAACGAATAGCGGGGATTACGCTCCCGCACAAGCGTTGACGACGAAGACGACGTAGCCGACCTATAGGTCGCGGAGAACTCGGCGTGACGGAGACGACGAAGATGACCTCGAGGTCGGGTGGAGGAAGTAGGCCTCCGAGTACCGCTAGCGCAGCACCTCGCAGGGCGTTACACACATACGGTGGAGACGACGGCCTCCGAAGCTCCAGTCCAGGACGAGCAGCGGAAGACTTGGACCGGAACACCAGCAGCGCGACAACGAGCTATGGTGGAAGAGATCCCCCTCTCAACTCGGCGCAACTCCGACAAAGGGAATCACGAGATCGAGAGAGAATTGGGGAATTAATTGGTGAATTAAAAGGCCACGAGTGCCCCTTCTTATATAAGCTCCCAGGGGGAGCCAACCTTGCCAGCCAGGCAATGTGGGACTATCCTCATTGCCTGGTGCGGCTAGGAGACTTGCGCCGGCCCTAGGTGGGCTCCTCTTGGCCCACCTAGGCCGGCCTCCCTCAATCCGAAGCCCTGGGGGGGGGACTTTCCCCCCTCATGGGCCTTCTTTCCACCAGAAGGCCCATTTAGGGAAATCAGTCTTTAAAAATTCGAAAATAAATATATAAAATCATATTTAAATATTAATTACACTAATTAATATCAAACATATTTTATATAATTTATTCTAGCTCTGAAAACTATTTCGTCGCTGCCCGATCTCCATCGGACCATTCCCACGACGTTCCCGGTGATCTCTTTCCTTTCCGGTTGTCTTGTCGAAACCCCTTAAGTGTGTTACCCTAGCGGTTCGATCTAATAATAGGTACGATCAACACTCCTCTATGATCAACGACTAACTCGTAGGCCCGGGCCCCATGAATTAATCCCCGTGATATAACGAATGACTTTCATCTACCAAACCTGGACGTCTAGTCTTAAACCCTTTGTCATGGCGATACTTAGCGTGTCCGAGCATCATTCTCAGATATCTCCATACCTAGTATGATCTCGTTACCAACATCGCTATCTTCTACTCGTCTATGATATTATGTCAGCTGGTGACCTAGTCACATGTTTGCAAACTCATTTGACATAATCTCACCGAGTGGGCCATAGAGTATCTATCCGGCTATGCGGACTGACAAATCCCGCTGTTGACCCCTCGTCTCAATTACCCCCTTCCGATACCCAAAAGTATCACCGTTATTGTCACACTATATGAGATATGACGTTTGGTGCGATCAAAGTATCTTCCAGGGATAACAATAAGAGTAGATCTCACGGTCTTAAGGCGTAATGACTATGTCCTATAAATATTGGGTATGTCCATCACATCGTTACACCTAACGATATGACTTCCATTGCTGACCGGCGCCATGCCCTATGATCGGAAAACCTCCATCATCAATCGCGCAATGAAACTAGTCTTAGTAGAGGCTACTAGGGACCTAGTTGTTTATCTACCACACCTGTATTAATGTTTTCGCTCAATACAGTTATAGCATGGTATAAAACATATAATGAACAATTGGGATATTGCCAATAAACTATGTTAATTAAGTGCCTCTAGGGCATATTCCCTTCAGTCTCCCACTTGTACTAGAGTAACACTTAATCTAGTTTACAACTTTGTAAAAGCTCAACACCCATAGCATCTTGGTGTCTGCTCGCCTCGTGGAAGAGGAATACAGTCAATAGATCTCACACATTTAGACCTATATGTGCTTTGCAACACTTCTATGTCACCAAGTTTGACATCATCCCGTATCTTACGATCACGGTGAAATATATCCTAGTGGATGGAGTGAGACTCGAGCATCCGCGTAGCATGGGCCTTAAAAGTCTAAGAGATCTATTAAGGGGACCATCTACGCTCCGAAAACTGCTCAGTCCAATCACACTTGCTACTTCTGAAGTCGCGATATATTTCTATACCTATGTAGATTATGTGACAGTGCATTCATATGCGACTTCGCAAACTAACCATGTCTATCTTCAAAATAAAGGACATCTCCTATATGAGATTTCTAGTCGTATGGGTCAGTGTCATAACTTGCATAATCGTAACCGCTTTACGGCAAGTTGTCTTTCCACTCTTACCCTTTTAGAAAACATATCTTCAGTTCTCATAGACACTGAAGAATAAACTTAACGTTTGTTCATTGATCCACACAAGGATCACTCTAGAACATGTTCTTCAACCAAGAACTTGGGTCACACTAAGTCGAGCTTTCATTCTGATAGCATCTATGTCTGATACATAGATAATGTCGAACATCATTTGCTATTACTGAAAATGCCAAGATAAACTTAATATTTTACCTAGTCATACAAGTAAGAACCTCTTTCTTTGCTTGTCCTATTCTGAAACACTTCAGAATCTTGACTTAGGAAATATTCCGACTTAATGTTATTAAGCCCTTTACGATCTATACAATTATAAATCGGATGCCTAATACTCCTAACTTCATTTCATAGCAAATTTAATCACTTAAATAATCCTTTACACTCTACTAGAGGATCTGTGTCATTCAATATGTCGTTGCATACAAAATCAGAAATGACACCTAGCTCCCACTCAAATATGCCTTCCGCATATAAGATCAAGGAAAAGCTACTTAGCTCCCACTCAAATATGCCTTCCGCATATAAGATCAAGGAAAGCTACTTTGCTCCCACTCACTTCTTTGCAAATGCAGTTTTCTTCAACTATTTTGGACAACTCCAAAATCTTTTGATCACATTACCAAAGTGAAGATTCCAGCTCCGATATGCTTGCTTCAGCCCATGAATGGACCACTGAAGTTTGCATACATGTTTAGCATCCTCAGGATCATCAACTCTTTCTTAATGACACTATTAAGAAACATGGTTTTCTTATCCATCTATAAATTTCTCATTCGAAATTATAGTAATTGCTAAACGACCCAGAATAGATTTAGGCTTCGCCACTTGAGACAAACTCTCATGTGGTCAACTTTTGAATATGTCGGAACTGTTTCACGACAAATCGATCCTTCTCAATGTCTATTCTCTCATAAAATTCCATATTCTATTAACATCCTAGATGCCATCAAGAAGATCTCCCAAGACATTACCTGGTAATCGTACATGTATTTTATTTCAGATCATAAATGACTCATAGCCATTTCTCGGACTTAGGTCCACCATCTCTTCTTCTTCGTAGTCCGTAGGTCTGTCATATTCCATTAATATGACCTTCATAACAAGATTGCCGTAACACACAGTGTGGAACACAACCTCATATGCCTACGCTCTTAGTATGAGCTCAGAACATCATGATCTTGAATCATCAGCTTTTTCAAGCTATGGAGCTTGACACCGAAAACACTTTCGGTTGCGCCACTCTGATATCTGGAGAGGAAGTTCACCAACTTCGTCTTGCTCTACTTTCTTTCTCACTTATACACTTGGACAAAAAACTATTTCTTTCGCAAGGTATATCCCGGCAACAATTTTGCCTATGTCGTGCGACATGTACCCAACTAACTCTTTAGGTACGGTACACTACAAAGATTAATCCATTTTAGGTTTGATCACATCAAAACACTAAATTGTTGAAACGACAATCCAGGCTAAAAGCCATGCCATTACTCATATGGTATTGTCTCCATGGATTTAAATGGTTTCCCTATTACCTAACGTGAATGTTACGTTTCTACCATATGACTCTAATGATCACAATAATTCGGCAAGAGATTTATTTACCACACACTATCCGATAGAGTGCAATTACGATGTCCTAACACACCATAACACTATGGTGTTCCATGCGACGTAATTTGTGGAACTCTTCTCTCAAGTCTTCCAATGATGTGCCAACATTATAACTCAAATCTTCATTTCCTCGATCCGTATCGCGGGAATTTGATTTTCTTGTTAAGTTTATTTCCTACTTCATTCTGAACTTGATTGATCGAATCAAAATTTCCAGGCCAACATTCCACGAGTGGATATCCATATATCTACTCGAATGTTCATGAAGTCTTTGAAATAAATACTTCCACTACACGTTAAAGTACTTCATTGATTCACATACACCCATATGCATGATTCTCAACAAGTTATACTCAAAACGTTCAACGAAGTTCACGAAATAAAGGTCTCCACTACCCGTCAATTACTTCATTGAACCACATACATCTATATGCATGACTATCAATAAGTTATATGCCCGTTTTCCGAAAACGGTGTCACAGTTATTTTGCAAGTGTCAAAAGATCAAATCTTAGCACTTGTAGATCCATCCGGTGTGGAGCTAATGCATTGACTATAACATTGACATGACTAAACGGTAGTGCCACACATATGCGGTGTCTTTATTAAGTTTGTATCCTTTGGCATTAATTTTATGAATGTGGGAGCTTCTACCATCTAAATTCAAATCGGCTTATGATCATTACTTCATAATATATGACAACGAATTTGTCACTAACATATATGAACAAGTGTCTCGCTAGAGGAGACACACTTATAACGATCATACTAACAGGCGATCATAAAGAATTTACCCAAATGGTAGATCTAGAGGGAGAGTGTCTATGGCCAGCACAACAACTTGTCTCCATTATCAACACGCAATGTCGCCTCATCCTTTCAATCTACTCAAGCAGTAAACCTGGTTTTCATAAAACATGACTAGTTCAAAACTTAGTCACTACTGCGAGTACTTGCTTAGCTTAAACATTCATAACATGTATATCATATATACACCATCATCATCGATGACTTCCGGCGATCTGTTTCATCTTCTTGATACTTCCAACGTAATCAAGAACCATGAAGGTGAACGATTCCCCTTGCATGACAGTCTTTGACAGAGGATTTGCACTTGGCAACGATGTCTGTCATCCAGTGATCGAGCTGAGCGAGGCGTCTCAATGTTCATCAAGTATGAACATATGTCATTAAGTATGACCGCCACGTGCTCCCTCAATGTGTGTATTCTCTTCCATCTTGGTTGAGAAGACAATCAGTCAACGTACTGACAAACTTCATCAACCCAACCTTAGGGGTACCCCGAGTTTAGCGACCATCTCATATGTTTGCGATCCAATAACTCGTACCCACCATTGGTTCTCTATGGTAGAGATCATAACATACACTGGACTATGATGATATCATCCGCACAAAATCTGATAATCCAAATTATCTTTTGTTAGCGGAATCTCCGGGTTTATCTCCTAGCGGGTATTGTAACACAAAGAGCTAACGGTTTAAAAAAGGAGTATCCTCAAGCTAAAGTATAAAACTATGAAGTTTGGACCCAACCTTTAAAGTTTTTCAATCGCGGGAATGTGCCTAATTTTAGAAGATGCTATCCCAATGGTTAATGTCTACAAAGGTTTGCAAAACAGACTCTGTTCATTATATTCTGAGTTCTAGCATTTTAGAAAATAACTATCCGAACTCCCACTCAAACGAACATCCCTCCTGGTCATTTAACTGATTACACGACCCCCATCCATTGCACCACCCCTCATCGTCAGAGCCGGCATCACAACTTCAAGGGTAGACAATTGTCAATCACAACAACTCTGTGACTCATGCTCGACCTTTCGGCCTCCATGTGCCGAGGCCATATCTGCATATGCTAGGCTCGCCACAATAACCTCCACGCTGACGCTTGTGCAACATGGCTTACACCCACTGTATGCGAACGGCGATATGTCTGACACCCGACCATCACGACCTGCCTCATAGCGTAGAACTTTCTTGGTGGTGCGCGTTGGAGGGAGAACACTAGTGGTATTTTGAAGGGATCATCTTATATATAACTACCGCCGCGTAACTAAAATATACTAATATATATAATCACACAATATAAGACGCACACAAAACATCAAATGTAATGCGACGTGATATGGTCCATGCGCCATGGTCTTCTTGGCGCCCGCAGTTCATAAACAATTTAATAAAACTACCTTGACCATATCACATAGCCCCTGCAAAATAAAGTTAGACGGTTCTACTTTATCTTTTGCATATTTTACGTGGCTTGGGGCTGTCGTAAATAGAACCGCTTCATACCTACGAACCTTATGACCACAACAACGATCCAATAATTGCATGTTTAAGCATCCCTTTCGGGCCCTCCATTGAAAATGCAAGACCAACTAAAGAGAGAGAAACAGACACCCACCAGCCACAGATACGGTACAAGCCGTATGTCAGTAGTGGAACTAGTTTCGCGTAAGCGTACGCGTAAAGTCGGTCCGGGCCGCTTCATCAACTCGATGCCGCTGGAATCACAAGTGCACGCTAGAGGGTAGCAAATAACAGGAACGGTGCCCCCGTGCAGAACACGGGTTCTAACAGCATACAACTATATCTACGATAGATCGGCTCTGATACCACTGGAGGGGATTCTGTGCAGAAAACAAAAATTTTCCTAGCATCGATATCCTTAAACTAGCCAAGATCTACACTATGCAGATATAGAAGTACGGCGGAGATCAGAATACATACCCTCGTAGACCGAATAGCGGGGATTACGCTCCCGCACAAGCGTTGACGACGAAGACGACGTAGCCGACCTCATCCAAAACCAACATGGAACTTCCTTCCATCCTATTATGCCACTTTCACTTAACACACATATAGCCTTATTGAGATCAAAATTAATTTTATTCGGATATGTGATACAACTCCCCTCAGTGTAACATATTACAGCGATATGTTTGTCACTTTCGTATCCAAAATATATTCTTCGTTCTTCCAAAGCACCCAAAAATATCTTACTGTTATCCAGTGATCATCACATGAATCACTCTGGTATATGTATGTAACTATATTACAACATATGATATCTGGTTGTGTACATATCATGGCGTTTATGATTGATATAAAAAAAACTCATACTTCTAAACTCATCAAGTGTCGAATACACTCAAGTCTTGTTAACACGCCATGTAACAAGAACACTTCTTGATGTTTCCATATCGAACTATTTCGGTATCTCTTTTATGTACTTTGACCCAACCTTTTAAGCGTATCAATTCATCTCCATGAATCTTAGATGCCTAACATTATTTTTGGTCTAAGTCCTTTCAGTGAAAACTACTTTCAGTGAAACTTTTAATTATGTCAAGTAAATATACATGATCTTTCAGTCAACGATATGTCATCTACATAAAGTATCATGAATATGTTTTAGCGCTCCCACTTAATTTCTTGCGAAAGCAAGCATCTTCATTGTTCATAATGAAATCAAAAATTCATTTGACTATTTCATTCAATGAAGATATCATCTCCGTGATGTATACTTCTATCATGGAAGTATGCATTCCCCTTTCTAGCTCTCTCGGGATCAACAACTCCCTCGGATGTATCAGCTATACGTCCTTGGTTAGTACTCCAACTAAGGAACACAACTTTGTTACCCGGCATAACTCATATGCAGTGATTGCTAGAATAATCCCATTTAGATTTAAGGTTTCGCTTCGGAAGATCCAAATCTTAACGTACTCAACTTCTTGAACTTTGTCCTAAACAATATTTGACAACTCAAACTTTTTATGGATGTGACATCCACTTCTGTTTATAGACTCATTTTTATTTTACCAAGTTCCAAGCTTGATTTCGTCTATGAATACTATCTTGGATTTATGGTGTTCAACCATTTTTAACGGAGTTAAGGGCCCATCGCCGCTTCCTTGTATATAATCGGTTTACTATTGTCCTTCAATAATATTTCGTTCTCAAATCCTTATTATTCGATTACGAAAGTGTACCCGACTAGTGAGGTTCAATATATAATTCAATCTCCAGAGCTTCAAAAACTCGTAGTTGTGGGTGTCATAGGCGACATGGCTGTTTCCAGAACAAATTCTGATGTTGCGCCACTCTGCTCATCTTAGTTATTGAATTCTATTCTCCTCCCACTCAAAACTTTCATGAGAACATCCTTCTCGAAAATAAGCCATTCTCAACGACAACAACATTTGTCTTTAGCTTAAAGTGGAAAGAATTCCCAATGCTTCCTTGGGATAACCTACAAAGATATTTATCCATTTTGGTTGGAAAATAATTTGCATACCAAAGTTGAAGAAAAGACCGTTGGGTAACTTCCCGTCACATATCTCATATGGTTGTCAATTCAGTGGATCATATATGATGGTACTCCTTTAAGTGTAAAAGCGGTAGTGTGACGCCCTAAAATCGGTACTATGTAGATTTAAGCGATCCCGCCGAAATCCGCATAATAACGATTTTAGGTCGCCCACCAGACATAATGTGCACGCTGAAACATGCGCATTATGTGGGTGGAATTGTGATAACATTACAACAGTTCCGATACATCCACAAATACAACAGAAGATAAATTACAACAACGACTCGAACGAGTCAAGATACAAATGATACAATACAAAGATTCAAATAACAGCGGAAGCATAATAGTATCCGACTACGGATAAGATGCAAATTGGACTAAGAGTCCTGAAGATAAGCGATGGCGCTATATCCCTGCCCAGCCAAGCCGGAGGGATTACCAACCTAACGTCGTCAGACTTCAAACCTGTTGACTGCACATAAAGCACATCCCAAAAGAGGGTCAGGGCACTCCCTGGCAAGCAAAACCGACTTGCCTACTTTCTACACCATCTCCCAAAATATGGGGTAGGTGGACTTAGCGGCAGCAGCACTAGCAACCTAAAGAGACACGCTACAACTTCCGTCTAATCAGAGAGGGATAAGAGAGCGCATAAAGTAAACATCTACAACTAACACCAAACATAACCCATTCTCGAATTAACCCCCTCAGCCAAATATGAGGAAGCAATTCGGGAAACTCACACATTGAACAGTTTTATTTACCAGTTATGGTGCAAGTGATTCTATATTACTAGTCAAATTAATCAACATTAATTAGGTGCAAGTTGTCTAGATCTTGTTAGCCAGCATCATCACCAAAGTCGTCCATAACCGTGGACACGGCTCATCGATAAGATTATACCCTGCAGGGGTGCACTACAGTACCCATACTCGCATGATCAACCCAGTCAAAAACATTAGGGCCTCTCAACACGACTCATTCCTTCACTACAGCAAGTCCAAGTGCCACCCATATGAGTTGTTACCCGCGTCAGGAGTCCGGCCGAATCTCAATTGCGGACTCATTAGTTTGTGTCTGCGCGCCATGCGGCTCAAACCACAGTAGGAACTGTCCGCTTCGCGCGCACCACCCCTATATGACCCCCCCGTATCACATAACCTCTCATCAATCATCATCATCATGCACATGGATATGAGCAAATGGAAAACCCGAACTAGTTGCGGCACATGGACAAGCTGTAGATCCGTTCAAAGTCGAGGGGGGCTCCATAGGGCCTCCCACAAGTGGTTAGTGCGCTCAAAATTGGATCCGAGGACAAAATCTCAGTTCCTAGGTCGACACTGAGCAGAACAAAGCACCTCGCAAGGCCTTCCACCTGGTGCCTTATCATTTAATTATAATACCCCAACTTAATACAACATTTTTTTAAGGTAGAAAAATCTATCATACTAAGCAGATGAAACATAAGACCAACATTCGACTCGCACAAACAACTCTAAGCATGCGCTACGACTCGCAAGGCCAACATATAAACATTCAACGGGTATTAGGTTGTGGGGATAAAGATGTATGGGCTGCAGGATAAACATGTTATGGGATCGCAGTTCAAGAATCGATAATTAGGGTAGCAGAGATCAACGGCAGGAATGAAAGAAAATGTATAGGTAAACAAGCAAACTTTGCTTGCCTGGAATCCCGCATGGAAGCAGATCTTGCCGTTGCTCACACATCTCAACGTCGTATCCGCGAAGAAGCAACAAACACTGGAAAGCGTAAAAGATGCATTTTATAACTACGGCAAAAGATCCAACATGATCATGTGAGAATGATGCATGACATGGCAAGATGCATTGCGAGATGCACTTAATCCAAATTAACCGGAACTGGGGATTCCGACAATTAATATTTATGTGCAAGTTATTTATTTACCAGCAATATTAAATGTTGGTTAGCATGGCAACACATGGCATGGATGATCTAATTAAATTAACTGGAATGGGGCATTATATATTTATTACCCCACACATTCCATGTTGAATTATTTAGGTGATTTGCTACACCCGGAAACCCAAGAGTTGCAACACATGCAAGTATGATGCGATATGCTCAAGATAGATGATATTTAATAAAATAGGTGTAGGGTTAGGGTTTGGGTCCGTACGTCAGATCGGGAGAGATAGGGTTCGGAACCGACGTCTTCGGTCCGTAGAGGAAGTAGTCGTCGTCGTGGAAGTAGTCGTCGCGGAACAGGGGCATCGTCGTTTGTCGGTGTCGTGGAAGTGGCCGGGGAAGTAGTCCGGGTGGTCGTTGTTCGGATCACCAGTATCGGGGTCGGTGGCGCACTTGTCGTATCCGGTCTTCGGGGCCACGACAACGAACACTGGAAGGGGCGCGCGCACGCGCACGGGGCAGCACCACGAAGGGTGGACAAACACGGACGACAAAGTGCCGCCGGGGTGTTGCGGACATTCTGTCGAACATTTGGCGGGCGGCGGCGTGCACGCGACCGAAAATAGAAGAACGCACGGCGGCGCGGAGCGGCGCGGGCGGAGGCGCGCGACACGGTGGTGTGGGATGCGGCGCGAGGGCTGGGAGCGCGGCCGGAGGCTGGGCCGGGCGCGGGGAGCGGCCGGGCCGGTGCGGCGGCTCGGGACGCGGGAGCTCGGGCTGGTCTGCTTCTCCCGTGCGGAAAGGGAAAAGGTAGAAGAAAGAGAAAAAGGAAAGGAAAGGAAGGAAAGAAGAGAAGAAAGGAAAGGAAAGAAGAGAAAAGAAAAAGGAGAAAAAGGAAAAAGGAAAAAAGAAAAAGAGAGAAAGGGAAGGGGGTGGCTGCAAAATAATTCCAGGGGGTGGGAAAAGTTTTCAGGGGACAAAACCTAGGGTTTGGGGTTAGATGGGCTTGGGCTTTTATTTCTCACCCGTTTATTATTTTCCATTTTAGATTTTTAAAACAAAATCGAAAATGAATTTGAACACGAATCTTATACAAAATATTTTTAGTTTTGAATAGACAATTTAATAAACTAGTTTTAACATTTTAAAAAGATTTGAAAATAACAGATTTTTAATTAATTTGAAATGCATTTAAATTTAATCGTGGGAAAAAAGATTTAAATGCAACAAATTAAAATGATGAGATGAAATGCAATGTCATGTCGATGCAAAAAAAAAAAAGAAAACACACAAAATTAAAAGGGGATAAATTCCGGGGCGTTACAGGTAGTCTCTAAAGCATAGCTCTTCAAAAATATAATGGCAATTTCAATTTACATCTTTGATATTCCATGTCAAAACACGTCTGATTATGTCTCTCGAACCCACCATACTTCTGTGGTGTTTTAGAGAGGCATAATTTGTGGAATTAATTCCGCAACACTTAGATGTATTGTGCTAAACCTGTAACTTAAATAATCCCCTATATGAACTCATCATAGATATTATTGTTACGATGATTTTCTACGTCATGTTGAAATGTTTGAACATATTCAAATGTTTCAGACTTCTTTCTCATTGAATAGGTAAATCCGAATATATCTATTCAAATCATGAACGAAGTAGATGAATCTACCGCTTATGGCTACACCCAATGGATCACATACATCAATCATGTGTGATTTCCAACATGTTTAGCTATTCGTTCAATCTTAGGCCTCTCGAACGAAGTTCAAGTCATTTTCCTTTTAGAAAGTGTTGCAAGCGTCAAATGATTCAAAATCAGGTGACTATGAAATTTAACAACATTGAGTTTCTTCATGCAGTTATTTCTAATATGACTGAAATGGCGGTTCCACAATTATGTGGAATTCAAATCATTAGCCTTGTGGCGTTTAGCGTTAGTATTATAGATATATGTTTTACCAACAAGATTTATAATAACTTATCCATATTCTATGGATTATGGTAAAAATTTGAACAACTACTTGTTTTATTTAGACCAGAACAAAATAAAAAAATTATTATGTTATTTTAGAATAAATCTCGCGGGCTAGTTATAATACCAACTACGAAGACAATAACAAATTATCATATTTTCGTTGCGTATTGTTACCACATTCCTCGTAAGTCACTTAGGCCATTGTATTCTTGTATTAAGTTGTATGACAGTTCATACCAACCAATCTAGTACAAATACCCAAGAATTACAGTACGTGACTAATAGGAAAAATATCTATAACATGTATATCAGCCATATACATCTGAACTAGACTTTCTAGTCTTTTCTTTTCTGCCGAATACTTTTGCAGATCCTCTTTCAGTTTTTCCTCTCTATGCGGAAGAAGCATTCAACATTTATGTGTCAATCAAATTGGAACAAAATACTAGGCGTGAATAGTCAGTATTAGCATCCTTTGGAGTTTTATGTTGAAGTTGACCATCATATGATAAGTGTTCTTCTGGATTTCACTATAGTGGTCTTTTAGTGCAATGAACAAATTCACTTACACTTTTTATCCATCCCATCATGAATCCTATCATGATGAAGCTACCATGGCTCAATTAGATTGGATATGAATCAGTGCCAAACTAATTTGGATATCGAGATGCCTAGCATCTTCTATCTTGTAGTACATACTCATACAATATGAGCTCAGGTACTCCCACTGAAATTCATAAAACTTGTAACCAAAACAAGGTCCTAGATATCAGTCATATCTCATACCTCATTCATTTCTGAAAACAAATTTTCAGCTACATCGTTCTCCTCAATTATCAAATAAATTCGAAAACTAAGTTTCACGGAGACAAGAATGAATTAAGACACCAATAAGAATTGTTGCTCATTTTAGATTCCAAATCACATGGAGCAATTTTAGAGTTACCGAAAGTTTGCAATAGAACTTTAAAACTTTTCTATACATAATTACTTACTAACAATATGGTACCGGTCCATAGAGTAAATATCAGATTTTGAACAGTTTTGATCTCAACTGACAAGCCTAGTGCGTAGTGGACTACGGATGCCAATACTAAAAATATTCATGCAAACACAATTTTAGACTATGTTTATGATAGATATATGGAGTTAAACTAATTCTAAATTATTACGTCAACTCCCACTCAAAAACAACATCCCTCTAGTCGTTTTAGTGATTACACGAACCAAATTCACTACACCAATAACCGATCATCACGAGAGATGGTGCAGCTGCAAAGGCGAACATCGACCATGTTGATCATATCATTCATATGACTCATGCTTTACCTTTCGATTACGTGTTCCGAGACCATGTCTGTACATGCTAGGCTCGTCAAGTAGAACCGTAGTATTTGCGTGTGTAAATCTGGCTTACATCTGTTGTATGCGAACGTTGAGTCTATCACACCCGATCATCACGTGGTGCTTCGAAACGACGAACTTTCGTAACGGTGCATACTAAGGAAGAACACATTATTATTTTGATATTAACTGTGAGAGGGATCATCTTATAATGCTTCTGTCGCGATCTAAGCAAAGATCTAAGCAAAATAAGATGCATAAAAGGATTAACATCACATGCATGGATAATGTGATATGATATGGTCCTTCTCGCACTTAATCTCTATCTTGTGCATCTTGGCATGATCTCCATCATTCCACCGGCGTGGCACCAAGGTCCATGGCGCCTCCTTCTTGATTGTCCTCCAAATTTACAACATATCATCTAGATATGATATTTAGCACGCAGGCTATAAATTAAAAAGACAACCATTTGGCTCCTGCCGGTTTGTCATAATTTACAAAAAGGTATCATCTCATACATCAAATTTGTAACTTTGATCATATCACATCACATGCCCTGCAAAAACAAGTTAGACGTCCTCTAATTTATTTTTGCATATTTTACGTGGCTTAGGGCTTTCGAAGATAGAACCGTTCTTACCTACAAACATGAAACCACAACGGTGAAGAAAATATTATTAGCAACCCGTTCTATTTTATATCTTAACTATAGTGGGAGAGACAGACACCCGCAAAGCCACTTATGCAAAACAAGTTGCATGTCAGTCGTGGAACAAGTCTCATGTACATGGACATGTAAGATTAGTTCGGGCCGCTTCATCCCACTATGCCACTAAGATACAAAATATACAAAGGAAGCAATAACATGATCATCAACGCCAACATACACATATGTGTTCCACCCGTACAAAGCATCTACGCATATACACGACTCTGATACCACTGATGGGTTCGTAGCATAGAAAACAAAAATTTTCCTACAAACCAACAAGCCAAGATCTAGTCTAGGAGATGCTCGTAATGAGTGGAACATATTCCAAGAAAATCTCACCCTCGAAGACCGTAAGCGTTTCGAGAATAATTCTCGTGGATGATGTAGTCGTTCACTCGCCGATCTCAAGATCGTGAAGATGTGCGCTGCAACAGGCAGCACCTCCCTACTCGGTCACACGTACGGCTTGATGACGACCTCCGTTCCCTCGATCCAGCGGGGCAGCGGAAGTAGTAGAACCACCGGAAACTCCAGCAACACGACGGCGTGCTGTGGTGGAGAAACTAATCGGCCATGGCTTCGCCAAGCGGATGGCTGGAAGGTGGAGCAGCGGGAGGAGGGAGAGAGAGGCAAGTGTGTGGGGAGAGGGAGCTTACACCCCTCTTTATATAGGAGGGGGAGGGAGCCACGAATTTGGAGTGCCCCCACCTCTCCCCTCATCATGTGAGTGGAGTCTCCACTCAACCCACTCATTCTCTCATCAATTCCCACTCAAAATTCCAAGGGGTTTTATTTATTACATAAAACAATTTTATTTCTTTTTAATATTTGTTAATTCTATTAACAAACATTAACACTTACCCCCTTGGTTCATTTGTTAATTCTATTAACAACCATTGGCAACCATTGACAATTAACTCCATGAAATATTTCAGTATTACCCGAAACAATTTCGATGCTATCCAAACTTTTCTCCGAAATTCCGTGTCTACCCAAAAGCGTCGACAAACCTTAAGTGTGTCACCCTACGGTTCGTGAATAATGTAGACATGATCGATACACCTCTCCGATCAATAGTCAACAGCGGGATCTGGAGATCCGTAATGACTCCTACATATTCGACGATTAATCTTGTGATCGTGTGAACCAAAAACGTCATAACCAATTCCTTTTGTCTCCTGATATTTTACTTGTCCGAGATCTGATCATTGGTATCATCTATACCTAGTTCGATCTCGTTTCCGACAAGTACTCTTTACTCGTAATGTGATATGACATCCTTGTGACCTAGTCACGTGCTTGCAAGCGGTGTCGATGTGATATCACCGAGAGGGCCCAAAGTATATCTCTCTGTCATCTGGATGGACAAATCCCACTTCTTGATCCATGAGCCTCAACGAATACTTTCGGAATACCCAACTCCACCTTTATAGTCACCCTATTACGGTGTGACGTTTGATGTTATCAAAGCATTCTTCCGGTGTTAGCGATTGACATGATCTCATGGTCTAAGGATTAGGATTACTTCGTATGCTTAGTATAACAATGTAAACTTATTGACTTGATCGCATTGCTATACTTAATTTGGGTGTGTGTTCATCACATCATTCTCCTAATGACGTGATCCCGCAATTAACAACATCCAATGTTCATGATCAGGAAACCTTAATCATCAGTTAATCAACGAGCTAGTTAAACGAGAAGCGTTACTAGGAACTCTTATTTGTTCATTAGTCACACATGTATTAACGTTTCCAGTTAATACAATTCTAACATGAGAAATAAACATTTATCATAAACATGGAACAATATAATAACCACTTTATTATTGCCTCTCGGGCATATTCCTTTCAGCCATCTTGTGCATGTTGCCGGAGAAGCTGGAGCTGCCGACACGGCCGAGGCGGAGGGGAGCGATAGCTCTGGGGCTGAGGTTGTCAGCCCCCAAGCCTAATGTAGGCGGCCCCCGAGCCGAAGTTGCTTTTGCCGGCTTCCCTATTGTCTTGACGGCTAGCCTCCTCCTGCCCCTGAAACAATTAAATCTCAACCTGTAATATTTATAAATATCTTTTGGAGATGTACTGCTAGGCGTTTTATTTTGCCTTATTTAATTTGGCCCGCCTTAATATTATTCTGACTTATATGCTTGACTGTTTGTATGCTGGCAAACCTCAGCCGAAAACTTTAGCTGAAACAACCAGGGCTAGTACCATGAGTTTAGAATCAGGAACAAAAGCCAACATGTTGGTGCCAAAGACATACTACTAGGCGAACCACATATAAGTTGTAGCGTACCTGCACTTTAAATAAGGCAGATGCCTGTGTATAGTGGAAATCACTGGATCGATTCGTTTGCACACACAGTTTACGATGTAGTATCACAACAAAGTATCAATTTTATTACATCGATGATCCAGACTTTAAAAATATTCAATACAAGTTGCATAGCATAAAGCTAGATTTGAAAGAGTAAACAACGGAAATACAATAGCAGTGAGTCTCCATCACATTCATGTTGCCACAGGCGAAAACATGTTGGTTGTAGACTCGAAACCTTTAAACGAAACCTCACTCGTGATCTGAACAATCTGCAGTAAGAAAAATATTGCAACAACGTGGGTCAGATTCCATTAAAAATGGAGTCTGGCAAGTGACACTATGGTGGACACTTAGAGGAATAACTCTAATAACCTATATGCTTATTTGGCTGGTGGAGTTCAAGGCTATTTTGCATAAAGCCAATTTTTCCTAACTCTTTGGAAAACACTTTTCTTCTATTCGAGACATTCGTGGCATGAAAACCACTGTCTCATTCTTCCCTTGTTCACCCATCAAGTTTTAATTTTTGAAGTTGGAATGGTGGGAATCCTCCGTTGACGTCCGTGATCAGCTGCTCAAATTGTCTGTACCGGGGACACGACTAAGTACTTAGTTTTACACTCTGCAGAGGTTGTGCACGTTCACCATTGTACTCATTCAACCTAAACTATCTTTTACACTCTGAAGTGATAAGGAAAAGGAGAAGAATGAGGCGAGATCTTTCAGAAGCATTTTCCCTCCCATTCTGGCTTGACCCGTTCCACCTAGCACCCTCTACATCTGCTTGTCAAGCCGGGGCGAGTCCACGCAACTTAATTTATCAAGCCAGAGCCCATATGGCAATGGCTGCACTGGAAGCAATCGTCACTCGGAGTTCTTCAGATTCCTTTGTTCCCTGGGTGGCCATCCACAAGTGCACTCTCAGGTGAAAACCACCATGCTCATGGCCCCAAGTATAGTAAAAAATATCTTAGGCAAAGACAACCACAAGCACAACCCTGAGTAGCCACTCAACATAAACCATTCAACCAATCCACCCAGGTGATTCATTAACTTAGTTATGTGCACTCTCAGGTGAAAACCACCATGCTCACGGCCCTAAGTAGAATAGACATTCATCCTAGGCGACGACAACCATGAGCATAGTCCTGAGTAGTCACTTAACATTTTGTAAAACTTTCATAAATTGCATAGCATCAATATTTCTACTAAGTATTATATAGGAACCTAGACACAGGAATAAGGAATTTCTACACAGGTTTAGCATAGCAATATTATCCTACACATGCTTATTAACAATACACTAAGTAATGCATATAGGAAATAGTAGGAGGTTTATGAGGTGTGCCACTTGCCTTTGAATGAAGTCTTTACTCACAAACTCTTTTCAACGAACTCGGGTCTCTCCGTTCAGTCTAAACAATATAAACAAACAACAATACAACAATCATAAAACAAGGCAACACAACACATACAAAGAAGTTTCTTAAACTTCTAAGGGAAACATGTCATGCATGATATGCAAATTATATCTAAGGACTAGAGATGCATGTAATGCCATGGAAATCTTTTAAGTAAATGCAAGGCAAATAGGTTGGTCAAAAGTGACTAAGGACTAAGGTCATAAGTTGGATAAAATAGTTTGTTTTATATCATCTTGAGATAAGCACTCTAATGGCTTAGTCATGATGTGCAAAACTACTTAGAGAAAATACTTAGTCTATTCTTCAGGGTGATCCACAATTATTATCAACTCCTTGTAAATTGGATATTCACTATAGTGAGAGAGACAGACACCCGGCCAGCCACTTAAATTGTGGAACAGGTCTCATGTACGTGGACATGTAAGGTTTGTCTCCAGTCCGCTTCATCTCACTATGCCGTTAGGATCCAACAAACTCCAAAGATGATAACAACAAGATCAAAAATTGTTTAAGTCTGAAATGGAAGACAAGATTAGGAAAGAGGGAAAAGAAAGAAAGAAAGATGTAGTTGGTCTTCCAGGCTTCATCTCCAGACTTGTAATATTCGCCTTGGTGATGTCTTGATTGAATTCTTGGTAGACTTGAATAATCTTCAGACTTGATAATTTTTGTATCACCTAGGCTGATCTTGGAATTAACTTAGTCATCATAACACTAATAGAAGAAGAGAGAACAGAAAGAGAGAGGGAGCAGGACTTAAAAAATATTGCTGGTTGGTCTTCATGAACTTCTTCTTGATTTTCTTCTAAGTGCTTCTACTCCTTGAAGATACTTCTGAAGTCTTGTGTTGGCTAAGTCCTTCAATGGCCTTCTAGCTCCATGTTGAAAATCCTAAGTGTCTAAGTGCATAGCACTTTACCAAATTACTAAGTTGAAAATAATCCTAACTTAGAGAAAATGAGGGAGGAGTTTTCATATAAGGAGTATAACTATATAATAAAATATGTTATGCATGCAATGTACTTTTTAATCATAAGAAACATGATACTAATTTTTGTGATATTTATAAAATATGCATGAGGCTATACATGCAATTTAAATTAGTTTCTATTTTTGCAAAACATAATAAAAGGAATAATACAAGATTAAAGTTGTATGTGATTTAATTTTCATAACACAATTTTTATAAATGGTGTTAATATACAGAGGGAATTTAATTAAGTTTATAGCAATTGGATTTACTCAAAAATGATTTTTCTATCAAGAGTTATGTCAAAATTATTTAAACTAGTCAAATTAAATATATAACTATGAAATCATTTAAATAATACTCAAAAATATTTTATAACAGAGGCATCATATAACACATATTCCAAAGTTTCGAAAACAATTTTATTTGCAATTTTTGTATTTATAGATTTAAAATTATCACAAATATACTCAAATCATCCATTTGAAATTTGAATATTTTAAACTAACTCAAATTCGAATTCTAACAGATCTTAAATATTCTACATGTCAAGGGCTTTCCAAATATATAAAAATATTTGAATTTGACTAAACAGATAAAAAGTAATGATAAAAACAATATGTATGGGGTTTTCTGTAAAACTGCAATTTTATATTATTTAAGAAAAATCATTTCCACGCTGGCGCTGACGTGTCGATGACGCGGCGCTGACTATGCGCTGACGGAGCAGGCCATGTCAGCGTACCAGTTCGATTTAAATGATTCTAATCTAAACCGTTGATTTCAGATCGGACGGAGGCAGATGGATGGCTCACCGGGCGGCGCTTCTGGTCGCCGGAGACGGAGGTGACGGCGGCGCTCCGCTCGGGCGTGGCCGACGGCGAGGTTGCGGGGCTTCCCCGGCCTCCTGCTGGTGCCGACGATGTTCAGAGGAGGGCGGCGGAGTCGATGGCGGTGACGCCGAACCCGCGCGCGTCTGGGGATGGCTGGGGCGTGCGGCCGGAGGTGCTCGGATGGCGGCGAGTTTTGGAGGTGCTTGCCCCGCACGATTTGGACGTGGAGGAGATGGGACGACGGTTTGAGGGGGGTGCGCACGGCGCGGGGAGGAAGAGGGGGGCTCTAGGTGCTCGGGGAGGGTGGTTATCTCGCCGGAAAAGGAAATGAGGGCCGGCGGCTCGGAAGAACTCCGGCGAGGGTTTGTGGACAGCCTGGGGGCGCTCGGGCTAGGGTTCTTTGGGGAAAAGAGAGAGGAGGGGCAAGGGGTCTTATAGGCACACTCGGAGAATTCAATCCCGCGAGTTTCGCCCGTGATTTGATCCGCAATGAAGACAGGAGTTTCGGCCGGAATTCACGCCGGAGGTTGAAGATGAAGTGATGTCAGCAGTGACGTCATCAATTTTCCTTTTTCTGATTTTTTCCAATTAATTCATATCTTTTGATTTACATGTCCAAATGAAGTCAAATAAATTTCTAAAATTTTGTAAAAATAATATCTTTGTGTTAATCCAATTGTGGGTATGTTTTGAACACTTTAGAAAATTAATACTTTGAGATATTCATAAAATACACTTTTGCTTATTTTAGGTTAACTTTGAAATTAGGGATTTAATAATCCATTTGGGGTTGAATAAAATTTATAAAATTACCCACATTCCAATATGTTTGAAATCAAGTTATTTAAACTCATTTTCAAATACTAAATTCATTGTAGGCTTTAGTATAATATTAAATAGTATAACACAACTATATGAAAATGCAAAGGGAAATAAAATGTATTCATTTTTAATTCAAAATAATTTGTGGACCATTATATTTTATATTAAGATAATTCATTTGAAAACTTCATAATAACTTTGGAAAAGATTTTAGATTTAATTCATTTCTTATATAGAAAATATATTCATGAAAATCATTTTATGTTGTGAAAATAAATGAAAGTCATTTAAGCTAATGAAATTTTTATTTGGATAATTTTTATAAAATATATGAAGCTATTAAAGTTATAAACTCTAAGGTTGTAATTTCAACACTATGTTTTGAACTTAGTTGAAAGAATGAAAACCATTTAGCAATTAGATCAAGTTTTAAATAGTTTAAAAGAACACTTGCAAATATTATTTTAATTTAGGAATAGCTATGGCTAAGTGGTTGAATTCAAATACTTATAAAGAAACTAATTTATTACAATAAAATGGTTTGAAGATTTGTAAGACATTTGTCAAATTACATATTGAGGTTTTAAGAAATACAATGGATTAATGAAATGTTTAACTTGAACAACTTTTGAAAATAATGAAGCATTGAGATATTTGAATTAATAAACTCTTTCAATAAGGTTGAAGTTTTTCATAGTTGGTTTTCTGATGCATTTTATGTTTTATTTTAATCAAAAACAAAAGTTTTAAATTTTAGTGATTTTTGAACATTATAAAATGTTGGGATGTTACATAAGTCATCAAAGTAAAGGAATTAGGCGGCGCGAAAAGTTGATTTTTGCTTTGGGTTGGCTCGAAAGCTGCAAGTATCTACCAGTTTGAACCTTTGCACGGAGCTAAAAAACAGGTAACTTAGATACATAGGGGATATATGATTGCAAGAAAAGACAAAAGATGGCATGCTTCTCAACACAGATGAGGAACCACAGACTTTTATTTCATAATCATATATAACTTATTACAATTATAAATTGCTAAGTGTAGAAAGGACATAGCTGCTCAATGTTCCAAGGCCCTCTTGTTTGCGCAAACGGGTCGTCGATGCCTCTTTTGCGCTTGGTTCCTCTCCTTCCTGCCGCCTTCTTGCGTATTTTCTTTTCTTCTTCATCGCGGATGTCGGCTAGGTAGTAGGAACCATTGAGAACCGCCTTTGTGACTATAAACGGTCCTTTCCATGGCGAGGATAGCTTGTGCAAGCCTTTTCTGTCTTGAATTAGGCGGAGAACCAGGTCACCTGTTCTAAAGCCTCGCTTCCGCACACTCCGCCTATGATAGCGGCGGAGTTGTTGCTGGTACAAGGCGGAGCGATGTAGATCGACGTCTCTTTCTTCATCTAACAGGTCTAGGCTATCCTGTCTTGCACCTTCTACGTCTTTCTGGATGTAGGCTTGAACTCTTGGGGAATCGTATTTCATGTCGGTAGGTAGCACCGCCTCTGCGCCATATACTAAGAAGAAAGGGGTATAGCCGGTAGACCTGTTTGGCGTTGTGCGCAAACTCCAGAGTACGGACTGTAGCTCTTCTGCCCAAGTGCCGACTGCCCTATGTAACGGAGCTTCGAGACGGGGCTTAAGTCCTGAGAGGACTAGGCCGTTTGTACGCTCTACTTGCGCATTTGATTGGGGGTGTGACACAGATGCCAAATCAAGCCGGATGCCTAGATCACTGCAGTATTCTTTTATGTCGCCTTGAGATAGGTTGCTGCCATTATCAGTGATAATGCTGTGTGGAACTCCGAACCGAGAGATAATTCCCCAGAGGAAATTGGTGGTTGTTCGTGCGTCAAGTTTGCTGCCCGGCTTGGCCTCGACCCATTTAGTGAACTTGTCGACATCGACCAACATGTGAGTATACCCACCACGTGCCTTCTTGAAGGGACCAACCATGTCTAAGCCCCAGATCGCGAACGGCCAAGTGATGGGAATTGTCCTGAGCTCTTGTGCCGGCATGTGAGGTTGGCAGGCGTACAACTGGCAGCCTTTGCATGTTTTCACGATGTGCTCGACGTCTTCTTTGGCGGTTAGCCAGTAGAAACCTTGGCGGAAAGCTTTGGACACAATTGACCTGGCAGAGGCGTGATGCCCGCAAGTGCCGATATGTATGTCCTTCAGAATTTCCCGGCCTTCTTCTGGCAGTATGCACCGCTGATAGATTCCTCACGTGCTTCGCTTGTACAGCTTGCCTTTGATTATTGTGAATGATTTGGCTCGCCTTATGATCTGCCTTTTCAACACCTCATCATCCTCTGGCAACTTTTGGTCGATTAAGAAATCGAGGTATAGGACAGTCCAATCCGGTTGTACCAAGTAGAAGGCGAAACTTGCCGCTTCTACTGGTTCTTCTGCATCGGGGTCCAACAAGTGGGCGCCCTTAATGGACGGCTTATGCAAATGTTCCAGGAAGATGTCCTTTGGCACTTTTTTGCGTTCTGACCCGAGTCTGGCGAGGGTGTCTGCCGCCTCGTTCTCAGCTCTTGGAACATGCCGGACTTCGTAGCCCATAATTTTTTTGGCGAATTCGTCAACTTTGGCCCTGTAAGCCGCCATTGTTGTGCTTTTCGCGTCCCATGTGCCACTTACTTGTTGCGCGACTAAATCGGAGTCGCCATAACAGAAGATTCTTTTGACGCCAAGGTCGTTTGCCACGTGTAACCCGTGAAGCAAAGCTTCATACTCAGCGATGTTATTGGTTGCTGTGAAATGAATCTGCAAAACGTAGCTGAGCTTGTCACCTTTGGGTGTGCCCAGAACAACTCCGGCCCCCGAGCCTTTGAGCATCTTTTATCCATCAAAGTGCATGACCCAATATTCTGACTCGGGGAGTACTGTTTCCTCCATGGCTTCTGTCCAATCGGCAACAAAGTCTGCGACTGCTTGAGTCTTAATGGCGGTCCATGGTTTATAGACTATATCAAAGGCGGCAAGCTCGATGCCCCATTTGGCAACTCGGCCTGTTGCCTCTGCGTTGTTGATTATGTCTCCCAACGGTGCCCTGCTGACTACTGTCACTGTGTGCTCCTGGAAGTAATGCCTAAGCTTTCTGGCGGCGAAGAATACACCATAAGCCAGCTTTTGGTAATGTGGATACCTCTTCTTAGAGGCGGAGAAGACTTCACTGATGAAGTAAACCGGACGTTGCTCAGACGTCGCGGCTTCGCTTTCCTTTCTTTCCACAGCCAAGACAACGCAAACAACTGCTCCAGTTGCCGCGATGTAGAGCAGCATTGGTTCCTGCGATCGAGGTGCTGCCACTATTGCAGCGGACACGAGAGCCTCCTTAAGTTGCTGCAAGGCAGCATCTGCTTCTACTGTCCACTCAAAGTTGTCGGATTTCTTCAATAGCCGGTAGAGGTGAAGGAGATATGCCCTAGGGGCAAATAAATAAGTAGTATTTATTGCATTATCTCATAAGTTTATAATAGGTTTGTGTATTATGCTATAACTGTATTAATCGGAATTATTAATACACATGTGATACATAGACAACCAGGTCCCTAGTTAGCCTCTATATGAACTAGTCCATTGGGCAATTGTTGATCGAGATTCCCGATCAAGGACAATGACGTCGGTTGACAATGGGGTCATCTTATTAGTTGAATAAGGTGATGGACATACGCAAAGTATTGCAATAAGATCGTATTACGATGTTTGTCATTTGCAATAGATAAGAATATGATAGCTTATTCCTTAGACCGTGAGACCGTACTTATTGATGTTTCGTAGGGGTGCTTTCAGTGCATCAAACGTTGTGTCTTATATAGCATAACAATAACGGTGTCCATCTTGGGTATTCCGAAAGAGCATCGAGACGTAATGATCAAGAGCGGGATTTGTTCATTCTTGAAATGGAAAGATACTCTGGGCCCACTCGGTGAGATTACATCTATATAGCTGCGCAGCTTATGACTAGGTCATGGAGATGTAATATCACAGACGAGTTAATAACCTTTGTCGGTAACGAGATACAAAAAATACATCGGTATGTCTACGATCATATCTCAGACAAGGTAGTATCGTAGAAACAAAGGGAATGAATATCATATTTATGGTTCAACGCCGATATTTGTGGAATGCACAGGGGCCGTCATATACATCCAGGTATCCCTGACGGTCATTGGTGAGCGGAGTGTCTCGACCATGTCTGGAGTGTTCTCGAACCGTAGCGTAACAAACTTAAGGTCTTAACGACACCAGGAGATAGGTTCTGGAATAATATAGGATTTTGTTGGAGAGAGAGAAATGATCCGGAAAGAGTTCCGGTGGCCCGGAAGGAGTTTCGGGAAGGTCTGGAATGGTTCCAGGGATGTCCGAAAGTTGTTCGGGTGGTCCGAAAAATGTTTCGGAGTCACCGGATATTAAATAGTATTTAAATATATTAATTATATTTTATATTAATTTAATATTAATTAAATAAAGGAAAAAGGGGGGCTCCCACCTACATGGGCCCTAAGAGGGCCCAAGAGGGGGAGCCGCACCAGCAAAGGGGGTGGGCCCCATGGCTGGTTCGGCCAGCCCATGTGGGTGCGCCACCCCCCTCCTCCTTTGTTTAGTCCCACATGGGGAGCTAGGGAGTTTGCACACCCCCTCCCCCCTTTCTATAGCGAGGCATATTAATTGGATTAATTCACAGGAAAATACAATTAAATTTGTAGCAGGCCGGCCGAGCTGTTTCTCCGCCCGTTTTGCCTCCTCTCTCCACCTATGCTATACCGCCGGGCGCCGTTGCCCTGCGGGATTCCAGAAAAGGTCTACCCCTGCGATTTCAGCTGGATCTGAATGACCGGGGGTTGTTGTTAAGCTCCATATGTTTGCGAGTGCTCGGAGGCGACTCTTTTGAGGAGCCTGGGCGACGTCGTCTCGCCCCCCTGCAGCTGCCGCGCCGCCTCCCCCCTTGCCGCCGGCGCACCCCCCCTGCCGCCGGCACCTCGCCATCTTCCGCCCGACGCCCGTCGGTGCATGTCATCGTCGACACCCCGGCTTCATCGTCTACGTCATCGCGGCAAGTTCTCCGCGACCTCGAGTTCGGCTACGCACGACTTCATCGCCAACGCTTGTGCGGGAGCGTAATCCCCGCTATCGGTCTACATGGAGGTAATGTTACCCGTTTCGCCACCGTTATCGCATGTACTAGATAGATAGATCCTGGCTAGTTAGGGTTTCATTCGCTAGAAAAAATATTGTTTTCTGCACCATAACCCCTTCAGTGGTATCAGAGCCGATCTATGCATAGTACTGCTGGTACGGTTAGAACTCATGTTGAATGAGGACGACTTTCTTATATTTGCTACCCTCTAGCGTGCACTTGCGATGCCTTCGGTATTGAGTTGATGAAGCGGCCCGAACCGACTTTACGCGTGCGCTTACGTGAGACTGGTTCCACTACTGACATACGGCTTGCACCGTATCTGTGGCTAGCGGGTGTCTGTTTCTCTCTCTCTAGTCGGCAAAACATTTTCAATGGAGGGCCCGAAAGGGATGCTTAAACATGCAATTATACGATAGACGTTGTGGTACAAATTTCGTAGGTAGGGAAGCGATTCTCTTACGAATAAGCCTATATGCCACGTAAAACTTGCAAAACTAAATAAAGCTAGAGGCGTCTAACTTTGTTTTGCAGAGGTGTTATTTTATGTGACATGGTTACGGTAAGTTTGATATTACTCGTACTGTCGGAGACAATGGAGGGCTCCGTAGACTCGGAGCCATGCCAGGGCGCGGGGCCAGACACATGGCGCCATGAAGGTCCAGGCGAATCGACCATGTCACATCGCACTTCATTGCATCATTATTGTGTGATGTTGATTGTGCATCCTATTGAGTGCTTATATGCTAGATATACAACGGTAGCATCATGAATAGGATGATCCCTAACAAATACCAAAATTGTGTTCTCCCTCGTTGCGCACCACCAAGAAAGTTCTACGTTATGAGGCAGGCCGTGATGATCGGGTGTCAGACATCTCGTCGTTCGCATACAGTGGGTGTAAGCCATGTTGCACGCGCAGGGTCTTCGAGGTTTGATTGGCGAGCCTAGCACATGCAGATATTTTATGTGAGTCACAGAGTTGTTGTGATCGACATTTTATGTCCACCTTTATGATCGGGGGTAGTATGGTGGATGAGGGTCGTGTTATCGCCATTATTATTTTAGGGATAATAATTTTGGTGGGGTTTTGTTTGATAATATGATTATAAACTAAAACTCACATATATTATAAACTTTACCTTACCTCTTTTGAGATCACATCTGGAGACTACGGAACTACACTTCGGTTACTTCCTCAAGAGCGTGGATTCTACCTTAGAAGCCGACGGGTCCAACTTCATCAGCTGGTACATTGGTTTTTAGAAACATTCTCCAAACACAACAAACATTCTATATGTCCTAGAACATTAGTTAGGAGTTAGACCAGATGATTCTGCTAGCAAGGAGGAAGATGATGGGTTCCGTAAGCATCATGATATTTTCATGGAAGTGAAGGTCGTCATGAGCGTATGCTTAGCACCAGAGTTGAAAGTTGTTTCAACACATGGAGCCATATGTCGTGATTGATGCGATCAAAAGTCACTTCAAAGATGAATTGAGTCTTGAGCAGTTCAGACAACTTAGAAAGTTCCGGACCATTCACATGGGGAGCATACCTGTCTGGAGACTCAATTGAAGAAGTTTTATGACATCTACTTCAGGCTTACGAATATCTACGATTTCTAGATAGCGAAATACAGTGCAATAGAGATTGCGCTTTGCCTCCTAGCTGTGAATAGCATGTGCGTGAATATGCTATAGAGACACGATGAGCTTCGTCACGTTCGTGAACAAGTTCAAATCTCTATAAGTTGATTCCATCGAAGAAGAGTTCTTCGACGCTACGGGTATATTTGATATACGAAGATATAAATGTATTATTCTCATACTTGATAAAAAGTATTTGATACTTGTTCTGTTTATGAAACAATCCCGGATTATCACAAGTATGCGGTGAAGGGTGACGTGAGAATGCACAAGTGATGGCAAGTTACTGGCCAGCAGTGCTCACGCCCTCGGGATATCATACTAGTTATCATCAATAGTTTTTTGATAAGACATTGTGTAATAGTGAGAGTGTGATCTAGTTGGGTGTCTTGAATGTTACAAGACATAGTTATTAATATAGAACAAATCAGTTGTTTTATGTTATGAAACAAAGCAGTTGTTTCATAGTATGATTAATTTTCATCACATCTCAATTCATTATGCGTATGATATACATTTATAATAGCGGGAATGATAAAATTATGTGTCCAAAGAACAAACACCATCGAATTTAGTCATAAAGGCGATGAAAGAAGTAATGGATAATTTTGGTCCATTTAAGTATTTCGAGTGCCGAATTGATTAAGTTTGAAATGTAGTATTTAAGTGTCAATACGAGAGGAAATTAATTAAGAGTCATTTCAAATGATTATTAAATTAATTAATGGTGTTTTTTGCTTGATCCGAATTCTTCTAATATTATTGATGAATAAGAGTATTTGCCTGATAAATCATAAGTCTGAAATTAATTTGATAAGAGATCAAATGGGGTTTTTCAGAAGAAAGATTAGTGAATGTTGTATTCACAAGATTCGATCAAAGGACAATATTTTTGAATTATGGTTTCAACACAAAAGGCTTGTGGAAATTCGTTTCACAATATTATAATGTCATATATGGTGATATATGGGGCATTATAATTATACTCTGTTTTAAATAAAGTGTGGTCTATCAGAATCTGTCTTAGAATCTCTTAATATGTTCGAAACATTATAGTCGATGTCCACTTTAGAAAATAGATATTTTCTCAACGAGAATTCGCGGGATCGACCATGGAGTCGACATGTATATGGTTATACGATAATTCAGAATATATATGAATGGTTCTTTGTAGATTGCTCGCATTGTATGAGAGTGTATTCCAAAACCAAATGGAAACAAAACTTGGTTTGTTGTCTATGTAATTCCGAGGAAAATATGATTTTTCGAATTATGGTTTATGGATTGGAATTAGAAGCTTGAAATAAGGTGTCAGACCTACATTCATAAAAGTAGAATATTGGAAGGTGTTCCAAAGGGTATATGTCTACAAATAAAAATTTGGTGATTAAGAGTGAGTGAGACTAGAAAATTGTTTTCTGCTTGCAATCCTCTTCATAAAGATCATAATATTTTCATGAAAGAAGCTTCTGGATAAAGTGTTGTTATATTTAATATTGCTATCAGGTCACAGCACAATATTAAGTGTTTCAGATCTTGTTGACAGATCAAGGTGCACTTTATAAATACAAATAAAGTTGAGAAAATATCAGAATACGAAAAAAGGCTTTTTCAGCCTGAAAATCCAAGTTACATGAAAGGATTAAAATAGTAATTGTTGCTACAATTCTTATTAGAGGAATAAGATTGTTTAATAATCATATAAAGTGTTATATGAGAAATGTGACTATAAGAAAGATCGTGGAAGCATGTCTTGTCAAGAAATGTGTCTTGGACAAGATCAAATTTGTTGACTACATTTATGTAGACATGCTTGAAGTCTGAAGGATCTGTGTTAATGTAATACTGTAGTTTGTATTGAATTCGAATTGATAATAGATCAATGATTTTGGTTTGACCAAAACGTCGATTTTAAGTGGGAGTCGAAGTTAGTTCACTCAGGTGGAATATGTGAAGAACATATTTTTGAGTGGGAGCTTAGAAACTCAAATATGCGGATGACATGTTTTTGAGTGGGAGCTCGTGTTCTCAGATATGTGGAGACATAATTTTAGTGGGAGCCAAATTCATCTTGTGAAAATGACACATTGTGAAATTGTACCAGTAGAATAGATGAGAAGGATGAAGTTGTGAAACTATTTGAAAGTTAGTGTCTATTTGGAATAGAACGGGAATTTTAAATAGTTGGTCGAGTTGTTTTGGATTATATCTGAGTAGTCAGAAAAGAATCAAAGAGGATGGTCCTTGGAAATCCAATTGATCATTAAGAGTAATGACACACGGTAGTAATGGTTGTATGACATGTTGGTCTATTATGTAATATTAGACATCATACAGAAACCATATTATCTGCTCGATGAAATATAACCGATGTTCTTAGGAAAAGAACAGTTATAAAAGTAAATTTAGAATTTACTGGAAGTAGAAGTGCATTAGTTGTTAGATTGACATTGATTTATCCAGTTTTCTACATAGGTGTGAAAGTATGTAGATATCGTGAGTTTGTAATTGTTACAAGGGGCTCTATATGACTGAGTGTGTTTTCAAGGTAGTTACCTGGTTAGCATAATCAGAATAAGCGCTGGGAAACATAAGTCTCACTTAGTTACGGTAATTACATATGTGTTATTGGATAACATGGTGATATCAAGCAAGTTGATATCAATGAATCGCAAAAGAACGCACAATTATGTATTGTACAGATTATGAGAGTAACACTCTTCCACAAGCATGCATTATCAAATGACGCTTATTTGATAAGAGATTTTGATGAAGTAAAATGCAGCTTGTTTATTTGTACTCTAGTGCAAGTGGGAGACTGAAGGAGATATGCCCTAGAGGCAAATAAATAAGTAGTATTTATTGCATTATCTCATAAGTTTATAATAGGTTTGTGTATTATGCTATAACTGTATTAATCGGAATTATTAATACACGTGTGATACATAGACAACTAGGTCCCTAGTTAGCCTCTATATGAACTAGTCCATTGGGCAATTGTTGATCGAGATTCCCGATCAAGGACAATGACGTCGGTTGACAATGGGGTCATCTTATTAGTTCAATAAGGTGATGGACATACGCAAAGTATTGCAATAAGATCGTATTACGATGTTTGTCATTTGCAATAGATAAGAATATGATAGCTTATTCCTTAGACCGTGAGACCGTACTTATTGATGTTTCGTAGGGATGCTTTGAGAGCATCAAACGTTGTGTCTTATATAGCATAACAATAACGGTGTCCATCTTGGGTATTCCGAAAGAGCATCGAGACGTAAGGATCAAGAGCGGGATTTGTTCATTCTTGTAATGGAAAGATACTCTGGGCCCACCCGGTGAAATTACATCTATATAGCTGCGGAGCTTATGACTAGGTCATGGAGATGTAATATCACAGACGAGTTAATAACCTTTGTCGGTAACGAGATACAACAAAGACATCGGTATGTCTACGATCATATCTCGGACAAGGTAGTATCGCAGAAACAAAGGGAATGAATATCATATTTATGGTTCAACGCCGATATTCGTGGAATGCACAGGGGCCGTCATATACATCCAGGTATCCCTGACGGTCATTGGTGAGCGGAGTGTCTCGGCCATGTCTGGAGTGTTCTCGAACCGGAGCGTAACAAACTTAAGGTCTTAACGACACCAGGAGATAGGTTCTGGAATAATATAGGATTTGTTGGAGAGAGAGAAATGATCCGGAAAGAGTTCCGGTGGTCCGGAAGGAGTTTCGGGAAGGTCTGGAATGGTTCCAGGGATGTCCGAAAGTTGTTCGGGTGGTCCGGAAAATGTTTCGGAGTCACGGGATATTAAATAGTATTTAAATATATTAATTATGAATTAATTATATTTTATATTAATTTAATATTAATTAAATAAAGGAAAAAGGGGGTTCCCACCTACATGGGCCCTAAGAGGGCCCAAGAGGGGGAGCCGCACCAACAAAGGGGGTGGGCCCCATGGCTGGTTCGGCCAGCCCATGTGGGTGCGCCACCCCCCCTCCTCCTTTGTTTAGTCCCACATGGGGGAGCTAGGGAGTTTGCACACCCCCTCCCCCCTTTATATAGCAAGGCATATTAATTGGATTAATTCACAGGAAAATACAATTAAATTTGTAGCAGGCCGGCCGAGCTGTTTCTCCGCCCGTTTTGCCTCCTCGCTCCACCTAAGCTATACCACCGGGCGCCGTTGCTCTGCGGGATTCCAGAAAAGTTCTACCCCTGCGATTTCAGCTGGATCTGAATGACCGGGGGTTGTCGTTAAGCTCCGTATGTTTGCGAGTGCTCGGAGGCGACTCTTTTGAGGAGCCTGGGCGACGTCGTCTCGCCCCCTGCTGCTGCCGCGCCGCCTCCCCCCTTGCCGCCGGCGCACCCCCCTGCCGCCGGCACCTCGCCATCTTCCGCCCGACGCCCGTCGACGCAGGTCATCATCGACACCCCGGCGTCATCGTCTACGTCATCGCGGCAAGTTCTCCGCGACCTCGAGGTCGGCTACGCACGACTTCATCGTCAAAGCTTGTGCGGGAGCGTAATCCCCGCTATCGGTCTACATGGAGGTAATGTAACCCGTTCCGCCACCGTTATCGCATGTACTAGATAGATAGATCCTGGCTAGTTAGGCTTTCATTCGCAAGAAAAATTAATGTTTCTGCACCGTAACCCCTTCAAGAGGGGCATTGCCTTTTCCCCGAGGCGGCTTATGAAACAACTGACGGCTGCCGCCGATCCGGCTAAGCGCTGCACGTCCTTCAGACAAGTAGGTCTGAATATGTTTTGGATAGTCTTGATCTTCTCCGGATTAACTTCGATCCCTCGTTCTGAGACGATAAATCCGAGTAGTTTGCCGGCTGGAACGCCGAAAACACACATGGCGGGATTGAGCTTCATCTTGTATTTTCGGAGATTCTGAAAAGTTTCTTCCAAATCCTCTAGGAGATCCGCCTTCTTTTTTGACATCACCGCAATGTCTTCTACATAGACGTGAACATTGCGGTCGATCTGTTCGTGCAGGCAGTTTAGCATACAGCGCTGGTATGTTGCCCCTGCATTCTTCAGGCCAAAAGGCATCGTGATGTAGCAGAAAGTCCCATATGGAGTGGTGAAAGATGTTTTCAGTTGATCCGACTCCCTCATCTTGATTTGGTGGTACCCTGAGTAGGCGTCCAAAAAACAAAGTAGCTCGGAGCCTGCTGTGGAGTCTACGACCTGGTCAATTCTAGGCAACGCAAAGGGATCCTTTGGGCAACACTTGTTAACACCGGTATAGTCGATACACATCCTCAGCTCTTTATTCTCAGGATTTGCCATCCAATCGGTGTGTACAACTTCTTTTATGAAATTGGCGGCCTTCAGCCTATTTATCTCCTTTCCTATAGCCTTGCGTCTCTCATCACCAAAGCGTCTTGTTGCTTGCTTCACTGGCTTGGATCCTTTTATGACGTTGAGTGAGTGCTCGGCAAGTTCCCTCGGTACACCAGGCATGTCGGATGGCGACCATGCAAAGATGTCGCGATTCTCACGGAGGAACTCGACGAGCCGCCTTCCTATTTGCTATCAAGGTTGGAGCCGATGACAACTTGCTTAGACTTGTCACCTGGGATGAGGTCCGTCTTTTTGGTGTCTTCTGAAGCTTCAAAGTTCTTCTTGACATCAATATTTGGCTTGGGCATGGAGTTTTCTGGGTCCGCCTTAAGTAGTGCGAGCTCTTCCTTGTGGATGACGGCTTCTGCGAAGGCGGCCATGCCACGCTCGCACTCCTTAGTTTTCTTGAAGTTTCCGGAAACCGTGATCGTTCCATATTCCCCTAGCATCTTAAGCTTGCTATATATGTAGCACAGCCTTGCCATGAACTTGGCAAAAGCCGGTTGTCCGAAGATTGCATGGTAGGCGCTTTTGAAGGGGACAACTTCGAACCGGAGAAACTCTGAGCGATAGTTCTCCTTTGGTTCAAAAGTTACCTTCAGCCTAATGCTCCCCATTGACTTTACTTGTCTGCCGGGCACTATGCCATGAAAAGTGAGGTTGTTGTGTTCAAGCTGATCCTCAGACAAGTTCATGCGGCTTAGTGTATCATAGTACAGAATGTTGAGGCTGCTGCTGCCATCCATGAGTACTTTTGTGAGCCTGAAGTTGTCGACAATGGGGTCGACGACAAGGGCGTATATCCTGGGTGAGGGACGTGATCAGGGTGGTCGGACCGATCCCAAGTGATTGCCGTCTCGGACCAGTTCAAGTACTGAGGGACGTCCGGCATTGTCACGTTGAATTCGCGCATCTCCGCCTTGTCCGCCTTAGCCGAAGGCGTGCCGACAAAGCACACGAGTTATTCTTTGACCTTCGGGTATGGCTTATTTTCTTTGCGGCGATGTCGTCATCGCTTGAGATTGACATGTCGTCGTCATCCTCATCATCCTTGTTGTCTTTCTTGTCGTACTTCTTTGACTTTTTTGACTTCCAGCCAACCGTGGGATCCTTTTTGAATTCGTCCATGAAACGGCACTCGCTGAGCATATGGTTTACCTTGCCGAGTGAGGCGTGGATGGGGCATGGCAAAAGTTTTGCTTGCTCGTAAGTGATACGTGCCGCCTTAGGGCCTGAGCCAGCGTCATGGTTATATTTCTTGTACTTCCACTTCTTTTTGTCGGCGTTCCCTTGGAACGCGACGGCTACCTCGTTAGAAGGTCCGGCTTTGTCCTCCATTGCTTGCTTGCGTTTGTTGTTCTGCCTTGGCGCTGTGTTGACGTCTGTATCATCGTCACGTGCGTCATCATCTGCTGCCGCGTATTGGGCGGCTAGGTTGAGCATCTCGCCAAGGTCCGTGACTTGCCCGCGGACGAGCCGGTGACGGAGCAGGGACTTCTTCTGTAGGCCCGTGTAGAAGGCATGGATAGCCTGTGCGTTTGAAACACCATGACAGTTGGCCTTCTCGGAGATCCAACGGCTAACAAAATATGTCATGGTTTCGTCCGCCTTATGAATACAGCGTTGCAAATCCGTGTAGGTATTTGGACACTTGTATGTTCCTTGGAAGTGCTGGGAGAAAACCTTTTCCATGTCGTACCAGCTGTGGATAGACTTTTCGGGAAGGTTGTCGATCCAAGCCCTTGTCGTGCCTTCTAACATGAGAGGTAGGTAGCGGACGGCAATATGATTGCTTCCGCCGACAATTTCTATGGCCATGGCATAATCGGCTAGCCATGAGTCCGGCTTAACGAGGCCGTTGTACCTAGGACAACTTTTAGACACTGATGTCATGTCCTTGGGGAACGGCTCTCTGCGGATGGCGTCACCAAAGCACTTTGGGCCAGAGTAAAGCGGCTCCCTTCCTCTTGCTATGTCTTGTAGGCGATGTCGTGAGTCTTTTGGATTGAGTTGTTGTCCGCCTCTATTGGTGTTTGGCTCGTCCTGCGCTGCCCGACTTACATTGTGTCTGGGCCCTTCTGCCGCCTCCTTCCTTTTGCTATCGGTGCTGCGTTGCGGAGATCGGCTTCGACCTCTCCTGGGAGGGTCGTTGCCGGCATCTTTTTTAGGCGGCTGTCCGTTGTCCCGGCTACCGCCGTTACCGCGCCTTGGCTGGGTTGGAGGTGGCAGGTCTCCTCTGCTTCATGTCCGCGAGTTCTCGTCCCGCCTTGGTCTTGGGGGTGGCGTCTTGTTTGCAGGTAGCGTTGCTTTCCTTTTGTCGCCATGGCTACTAGAGCCGACCGGGCCTTTGGGGTCAGCGCGAGGTGCGGCTTTGCACTTTCCTGACTTGGATTCTAGATCTCCCCCGCGGGCATCCGCCATGTGGCCATAGGAGTCAGCGCGGGCTTGTTGTTCTAGGGCCTTGCTCACGAAGTGTCTTGCGTTGGCCAGCTTTTCCTCCGCGGTGTATGTCTTGTCGTCTAGGGTGTCAGCACAACAGCAGCGTTAAGGATGGCGGTGCAGAAGACAACATCCCCACTTCTGTCCACACGTTGTGGTGTTGTGCGCAAGTCAAACCCAAGATCTTGAGCTGCTGTTGTCGCACGAATTGGCGGCTCCTTATCACGGCGGTTTTTTGATGACCTTTTTTCCTCGAAGAGCTGCCGGCTCGGCTTTGCCGACATCTTTTCTTGCTCCTTCTCGATCTTCTTTACAAGGCTCTCAACATGCTCCTCTCTTCTGCGCAGGTAGTTAGAGTGCTTAAGCATATTAAGCCTAAGTTCTTCCACTTCGTCGAGTGGGGTATCCTTGTTCACCGGAGTGTGCATGATTTCCTCTACTTCTTTGATGACGGAGAGCAAATCCATGAGTTTGCTGCTGCCGCCTTTTTCGAGACCAGTTTTCTTCTTTGCGTGCACCTTGTCGGAACCGTCAATGAGTTGACCGGTATTGGTGTTGTTGGCATCTTCTGCCGGTTTATCTTGCGTCTCAGAAGCGACTGGGGTTGACTCTTGACCGATGACAATCATCATAGCCAGCTTATCAGGCATATATGCATTCGATGTGTTCTCTGAAGGAACCAAATCATCACTGGAAAAGAGGCTTTTGATTATCTCTTCGAAGAGACTAGAATCATCATCGCAGTCAGAGTCTATGTTGACTTGAACGGTAGATCTAGATCCGGCATCTGACATCGCATCCTCCTGTAGAGCAGGAAGGATTGACTCAGGATCGTTGTTTTCCGGATGGGAGTAGGATCCCAGTCCGACAACTCCGACAAAGTGGAAGTCAGATCCGGCCAACTCCTGGGAGAAGGCGGATTCAGATCCATCTTGTCGGTCTACTGCTTGGTCGAAGGGTTGGTGGGTGGGGTCGTAGAAGCGCGGTAGGCCGTACGCCTCTGGCGTGTACCCGATGAAGACGTCAATCCCTCCGATCGGTACGATTGCGCACCCGATGAGGTAGTCATCCGTCGGGAGCCAGGACTCATCTGAGTTGACGTAGCTGTGGCCGCCATACCTTGTGACGGCCGACGGCGATCTGCTTGCCCACGCCGCCAAGTGTTCCCGCCTGGAACGTGACGCCAGGAACCTTACGCCCCACGGTGGGCACCAACTGTCATAGTATCATCATAGTTGATAGGAGACGGGGGTCCTCTAGCCTACGTATGGATGGTGGGGAAGAAGGTTGGAGTCGTCGAGGACGGGATTGAACACGGCGAGTTTACCCAGCTTCGGATCCCGCAGCGGTGGCGAGATCCTACATGCTGCTAGAATTCATTATAAGGAAAATAGTCGTGAACATGTTACAATGGGTATGATGTGTATTGAGCGTCGATGATCTTGGCCCTAAAGGCCTCCCGGTGGCCGGCTTATATAGGCGGCCAGACCCGGGTTACAAGGTAAGTACTTGGCCGGCAAGTAAACAGAGTCCTAGACCAAGCCGGCTTAGTTACCACCTTCCGTCTTGGGCTTGGTGGCTTGATGGGCTTTGGCCTTCCGCCTTCCTTGCACCGTCCACCTACTTCCTTGTACGTCAGCTATCTGGGCCGCCCGGCAAGCTTCAGCCTTACCACCCTTGGGCCACCCTGGACTAGCCGGATTGATCCATGTTAGAGATACCACTAGTTGGTATATCCCCAACATTAGTAAAGAAGTTTACTAATTACAATATATTATTAGAAAAGACGAGGTCGATTGTGATAATGAACGAAATTACCTCTGGAGCATCTCTTTCGTGTCGTCGAACTTTTCTTCAGGTTTCGATAATGGGCCCAAGACATCAACTATTGCCTTTTAACCATCAATCTCAAATAATACCCAGTGAAATCTGCCATATGTTTATATTTGTTAATAACTAAATCATCAATTGCATATACTTAACATCGAGTATGTATAAGAAACTAAACAACTCACTCGAAGTTGAACGGGAAAATTATGGTGTTTTTGTAATGTTGTGCCATCAAGTAAGTTAGCAAAAGCTGCTCTGAATTCTCTGGGTAATGTAACAAACCATGATGATGAACTCGATTAGGGTCAATGAATCCAATCTTGTGATTGAGTCCCAACTTTCGAGATTGTATAATTTTCAGCCTCCATAATAGTGTACAAAAGGAATATAGTTATGAGGATAATTACAGGCAATAAAAATTAAGTTGAGCTAGATATAATTAATGACATATATACATAATTTAATTACTTACATGCAAAAGGCACTGATGATAGATTTGTCGAGCGCGTCAAAATTGAATAATTGCCAGAATTCGCAATACTCAATTTGAATCTCATCATCACCTGGGGCATAAAAATCCGTTGGAATTTTCTCATAGAGCCAGTCTCCGTCTTGACTTTTCGTGGTATGCATGTACCATGCATTTAGTTGGTGCAACCTAGCTGGTAGAGTGAGCACCATAGCAGGCTCGACAAGATCTTCTCCTCTAACATATTTCCGCACCACCTCATGTATGGTGACACTCTCGCCAGATTGTAATGCCTTAAGCTCTGCTAGAGATAGACCCATATCACTCGCTTGCTGCGAAAGTACATCGTCGACCGGATTCCGGTTGTAAGGCGCCAATATGAGTGGTGGGGGGGGGGGGGGGGGCGATTGTCCCGCCTGCATTCCCAGCTACGGAACATCTCTCTTCTGGGTGACAACAAGTTTTTGTTCTTCCCGCACTCTCCTAGATGTACGCACCAGAACACGTGTGTAGTCATCGTCCATATTTAGTTCATATTGCGACGGATGCGTAAGAAATTCTAGGGCCCACCGTATCGCATTTGTAGAATATACCGAAACAGGCAAAGCCATCTTTTTTGTCTTCTTTCTCTGGGCAGCCTGGATCTCGTTGACCCATATATCGACATCTTCGTGAGAGTTCACAAAGCGAGACTTCCCCGTTTCGCTTTTCTGAGTACTAGTCGACGTAGCGGTGCACTTCCGCTTCTTTTGCGGAGGCGACGGAGTCCGTTGACGCGGCGGCGGAGTACGCTCACGCGACGGCGGAGATGGACTAGCGCCGTGGTTGTCGTTGTCGGCGGTGTCTGGACTAGCGCATTGGTTGTCGTTGTTGTATTTCTTTGGAGTGGCATGTGGACTCGGAGGGCGATTTTGCTGCATGTGTGGGAACACGATGTATTCCTTTTTCCATAAGAAGGTACTCTTGAGGGCAAATTGCAACTAAACCTCGTCTTCACCCGTAGGGAAGTCCAGCTTAATTCCCTCATATGTCTTCATAACCTCATCAACCCCGACAACAGTATAGCCATCTGGAATAGGGCGGCAATGGTAAGTTCCATTTTGTGAAGGCGGTAGGGCACAACTGTGCGCCACCTTCACGGTTATGTTCAAGCATGGCACATGTAGGTCGCAACGTTCCCGCTGCACGATATTATCCATGGGGTGACGAGGACTCATCATATCATTGTGGCGATCGAGCTCCGACGAAGCCACGCTGCTTCTCCGCATTGATTTTGGATCAGGAGAAGGATCTTCGGGCGTCTCAGATTCGCAGGGCATCCGTCGAGTCTGCTTCTCTGCCTTCATCTCTGCTATCTCCTTCTCATGCTCTAGTAGTTTATTTTCCATCCTTTGGACCCGGTCGGCATGCTCTTTCTTCTTTCTCGATCGGCTTCTGTAAGTGCCAACATCTTTGGGAAACCCAATTATCCATGGTACGGAGCCGACGGTTCCTCGTGTTCGTCCACTGTGTTCAGGATTCCCAAGTGCTCGCGATAGCTCTTCCTTCTCTCTGTTACGGTGGAACTTGCCTTCCATGACCTCCTTCCATACCTCTCTGAGTGCTTCAATAGGGTCAGCTCCGTGCTCCTTGGTAAAAAGACAGTCACCTGTTACAGGGTCTACCTTTCCACCATGCCCATAGAACCAAGCCTTAAGGCGGTCTGGCCAGTCAAATGTCTCGATCTCTATACCTTTGGCCAATAACTCATCCTCATCGTCCACTTAGGCATGGCCGTCAGGTAGCCACCTGACCCCATGTTATGGTGATATATCTTTTTTTCAGCATTTTTCTTATTTCTCGCTGAGATTTTCTTAGCGGCTTCCGATTGCTTGTACGCCTTAAATGCGGGCCACTCATCTTTTATCTTTTCATACATTCCGACAAATTATGGAGTCGTACCTTAAGTTACGAACTTGTTTAGCCTTTTCTTCCAGCTGTGGAACAGTGCAGCCATCTCCATATAAGTCTAGGCCTTTCATCGATTCTCTATAAGTGGGTTATGTTCATCCTCCTCTTTCGGCAAAGTGAAATTTTGCATGAGCTCGTCCCAAAGGAGTTGTTTGTCTTCATCCGAGACATAAATAACCCCCTCTTTTGGCACCTTTGGCTTATACCATTCTTGAGCCCTGATGGAGAGTCTGTCTCGAACGATGACTCCGCACTGAGCTACAAATTTTCTTGCGTGGTTAGCGGGAGCAATCGGTTTGCCTTTTTCATTGATTACGTCGATGTGGTACTTCTGTTTCCCTTACAGCTTTTTGGTCCCGGTTCGTGGCCTGCATCGTTTCACGGATGCTTTTTTGCTTGGTCCCGATTCGTGGCCCGCCGACGGCTAAATACAAGAAAAAGTGATAGTTAATATATGTGTACACACAAATCTATTCAATAGAGACAAAAACCTGAGGGCATATATCTACCTCGGCGGACGACTTTCCAATAGTAGAGTCGGTGAACTGTCGGTGAGCTGAACTGTCGGTGACGTCTATCCCGTCTGATCCATCACCGGACTCGTTCAGGAATTGTCCGGTGAAACCGTCTAAGTGTTCACCCGACTCGCGGATGATTCCGAACATGTCCTCTTCTTGTTCAAGGTTTCTACCGGTGTCCATAGTTTCTGCAAGAGATTTCAATTGTACAAACACATTTCAATTTCAACCCGGAGCAAGGTTATTTGAATTATACAAATACATTAAGACATTTCAATTTTACAAACATATTTCAATCGTATCGAGTATCTCAATTTCTGTGTACATTTCTCTTTTGAAGTCTCTCGAACTTTACTAGGGCTCCGAGAGGGCGGCGGCGGCGGGTATGAGTATCTGCACTGCAACATGTAAAAACTTTAACAAACAGAAACTAAATACACAAACTTAACACCAATGACACACCAACATGTATTTTCTTTTTTTTGATCATTTTCATATAAAGTTTGTATCAATTACACAAACTAAACAACATGTATTTTCTTTTTTTGAACATGTATGACACAACATGTATTTTATTTTTAAAATGGAGAAATTAAATATACAAACTTAACATCAATTAGACAACAACATGTATTTTCTTTTTTTGAACGTTTTCATATAAAGTTTGTATTTTTCTTATTTAAATGATTTAATTATAATTTCCAAAAGTTTATTAATATTTCAACTCACAAAACTAACTAACTAAACACAAAATTTAACAAACACAGATTCTAAGAAACTCACAACAACATGTTTTTTCGTTTTCTGAACCATTTGATATAAAGTTGTATTTTTTCTGATTTAAAATGCATTCTGAAAATGATGACGTCGTGCTGACGTCATCAATGTTGAACCTCCCCGATTTCAACGAATTCGTGCGATTTTGGCTCGGCAATGGTGCGGAGGGGTGGAGGAGGGAGAGAGGGAGGACGCACCGAGGAGGACGAGGAGTGCGTGGCGGGCCGGGTGGAGGAGTGCGTGCTCGGCAATGGCACGGCGAATGGCGGCCGGAGGAGGAGAAGAAGTCGCTGCCGTATGGTGGTGGAGGGAGCGGTGTTGGGGACGGAGACGACCACGGTGGACGGCGGTGGTGGAGAGAGCGGTGTTGGGGACGGAGACGACCACGGTGGCGACGTCGGGGACGGAGAAGACCACGTCGGCGGCTAGGGTTCACGGGAAATTTCGGCAGCACTTCGGTAAGAAAGGAGAACTGCTCCGGGTGGTTGCTCGGCCCGGAGCGCTAAGTGTTGGTTATATAGCATAACGCTATCTGTCCCGGGTCGTGGCTCTGCCCGGGACAAATAGGGGTCATCTGTCCCGGGCTGTGGCTGCACCCGGGATAGATAGCACCCTATTTGTCCCGGGCTGAGCCACCACCCGGGATAGATGGGGTTTTTTATTTTTATTTTTCTTTTGTTTTTCTGTTTTCTGTTTTAAATAACTTTGGAATTTGAAAAAACTTTCAATATGAAAAGTGTTTGAATTTGACTAACTAATACAAAATCATTTTCTCTTTTCTATAATAATTATTTTAATTAGTTTAAAACTAGTTTGAATGTGAATTTGAATAACTTTTGCAAACTTTGGAATTTGAAAAAACTTTCAATATGAAAAGTGTTTGAATTTGACTAACTAGTACAAAAACATTTTCTCTTTTCTATAATAATTATTTTAATTAGTTTAAAACTAGTTTGAATGTGAATTTGAATAACTTTTGCAAACTTTGGAATTTGAAAAAACTTTCAATATGAAAAGTGTTTGAATTTGATTAACTAATACAAAAACATTTTCTCTTTTCTATAATTATTATTTTAATTAGTTCAAAACTAGTTTGAATGTGAATTTGAATAACTTTTGCAAACTTTGGAATTTGAAAAAACTTTCAATATGAAAAGTGTTTGAATTTGACTAACTCATACAAAAACATTTTCTCTTTTCTATAATAATTATTTTAATTAGTTTAAAACTAGTTTGAATGTGAATTTGAATAACTTTTGCAAACTTATTCAGGTGTGTGTTATTTTTGATGGCTTCTGAGCTGTTCGATCAACACTATAACTTCCAAACCGGGACTAAAGAAGCACACGGATCGTGTGTTTCTTTCAAGCACTTGTTAGTCGTTCGATCAGGTGTGTGTTTCTTTTTTATTGCTTCTGAGTTGTTCCATCAACATTTTCACTTCCAAACCGGGACTAAAGAAGCACACGGATCTTATGTTTCTTTCAAACACTTGTTAGCGGTTGGATTAGGGGTGTGCTTCTTTTGACACTTGTGAGCTGTTGGATCAACACTATCAGTACCACTGGTTGAGCCACGTGACCCTATATATAGCCCCCTCTCGGCGAGGGGAGCACTCAGTGTATCCTCATTCTAGTGCCCGGGTGGTGGTATACAAAGCATTCGGATTCCCTGCATACGTCTGACCGTGCATTTGTCATGCGAGGCACTCAAGAACCACGGTTGGGTTGTATGCAGGGGAAACCGTGTGTTTTGTTCTATCAAAAGAATAGTTGAAGTCATCTACTAAGGAATACAAATCACTCGGATTCACTGCATAGGCCCCACGGTGCATTTGATATGCAGGCACTCAGAAGCCACCATGGGGCTGTATGTAGGTGAAATCGTGTGTTTTGTTCTATCAACGCCGACAGATCCATTTGATATGCAGGTAAAAATGGAGCATCTTCTTCATATAAAAAGTTTAATATATTAATTATTATACATCCCACCAACATCTCCATCACACAACGCTGCCAGTTCTTCTGGGTCGGAACCATGGAGCATCTTCTTCAATCAACTTTATGATTAGGTCAATGTTCACTACAAATGGCGGAATTTCATCAAAATTATAATAATCATCTGACATGTCTGTCTTGTCCTCCACTCCCACGATGTTTCTTTTTCCTAAAAGAACTATGTGACGCCTCGGCTCCTCCACTCCCAGGATGTTTATTTTTTTTGGGTCTGCTAGACATGTCCTTCAAATAGAAAACCTGAGCCACAACATTGGCTAGCACGAATGGTTCGTCTCTGTACGCAAGATTGTTTAGATCCACTGTTGTCATTCGGTACATCTTGTCTAACTCAACCCCGCCTTTCAGATTGACCCATTTGCACCGAAACAAATGGATCTTAAAAGAAGGTCCATAGTCAAGTTCCCATATCTGCTCTATGCAACCATAATATGTGTTCTTCTGCCCATTGTTGTTTGTTGCATCAATGCGAACACCACTGTTTTGATTCGTGCTCTTTTTATCTTGGACACTCGTGTAAAATGTATTCCCATTTATCTCGTACCCTTGGAAAGTACATATAGTTGTAGATGGCGCCCTGCCCAACAAGTGTAACTGTTCATCAACCTTGTCTTTATTTTGGAGATGCGCTCGCAACCAACCGCCGAAAGTCACCCTGTGTGTACGTACAATCCAGTTGTCAGACTTCCCCGCGTGTAGGGAGCGTATAAGATTCTTTTGTTCATCGATATACGGGGCCACCAAGGTAGAACTTTGTAGAACTATATAGTGTGCTTCAGTGAAAGAATTTCCATTCATATTTTTTTTGTTTTCTTTCCTAGTGTGCCTTTTCCACTAAGTCTACCCTCATGTCGTGATTGTGGAACACCTATCGGTTTAAGGTCATGAATAAAGTCAACACAGAACTCAATGACCTCCTCGTTACCGTAGCCGTTGGAGATGCTTCCTTCTGGCCTAGCACGGTTATGAACATATTTCTTTAAGACTGCCATGAACCTCTCAAATGGGAACATATTGTGCAGAAATACAGGACCGGGAACTTGAATCTCTTCGACTAGGTGATCCAGGAGATGCGTCATAACATGAAAGAAGGATGGAGGGAACACCAACTCAAAACTGACAAGACACTGGAACACATCATTTTGCAACCCTGGTAGAATCGCCGGATCGATTACCTTCTGAGATATAGCATTGAGGAATTGTAGCGTACCTGCACTTTAAATAAGGCAGATACCTGTGTATAGTGCAAATCCCTGGATCGATTCATTTGCACACACAGTTTACGATGTAATATCACAACAAAGCGTCAATTTTATTACATTGATGATCCAGAATTACAAAGTATTTGATACAAGTTGCATAGCATAAAGCTAGCATTGAAAAAGTACACAGCGGAAATACAATAGCAGTGAGCCTCTATAACTTTCATGCTGCCACAGGCGAAAACATGTTGGTTGTAGACTCGAAACATTTAACGAAACCTCACTCGTCATCTGATCAAATCTGCAATAAGAAAAATATTGCAACAACGTGGGTCAGATTCCATTAAAAATGGAGTCTGGCAAGTGACACTATGGTGGACACTTAAGGAAATAACTCTAAATCCTATATGCATATTTGGCTGGTGGAGCTCAAGGCTAATTTGCATAAAGCCAATTTTTCCAACTCTTTTGAAAACACTTTTCTTGAAATCGACGAGTATGGCATGAAAACCATAAATCTCATCTTCCCTTGTTCACCCATCAACTTTTAACTTAGAAATTGGAATGATGGAATCCTCCGTTGACGTCCTTGATCAGCTGCTCAAAATTGTCCGTAACCGGGGACACGGCTAAGTACTTAGTTTTACACTCTGCAGAGGTTGTGCACTTTCACCATTGTACCCATTCAACCCAAGGTATCCTTTACACACCATTTGTGATAAGGAAAGGAGAGAATGAGACGAGATCTTTCAGAAACATTTTCCCTACCACCTGGCTTGACCCGTTCCACCTAACATCCCCCTACATCTGCTTGTCAAGCCGGAGAGAGTCCACGCAACATAATTGATCAAGCCAGAGCCCATATGGCAATGGCTGCACTGGAAGCAATCGTCACTCGGAGTTCTTCAGATTCCTCTGTTCCTGGGTGGCCGTTCTCAAGTGTACATACTCTAGGAACCATAGAAATGGACCTGAGTAGCCACTCAACATAAACCATCCGACCAATTACCACCCAGGTGTTTCATTCTTAACTTAGTAGAATTTAGATTTTCACAAAACCACATTTGCATAGCAACAATAATTCTACTAAGTATTGCATAGGAACCTAGACACAGGAATAAGGGATTCTACACAGGTTTAGCATAGCAACACATGCATATAAAATACACTAAGTAATGCATATAAAAATAGGAAGTTTATGAGGTGTGCCACTTGCCTTTGAATGTTGTCGTTGTTCACAATTCTTTTCAACGATACTCGGGACTCTCCGTTCAATCTAACAGTATAGACAAGCAACAATACAACAATCAACAGCAAGCACAACTCCACAATGCATACAAACACATACTCGATGAATAAATAAGTTTTATAAAACTTTCTAAGGAAAATATGTTTATGCATGATGTGCAAAATATTCCTAAGGGCTAGAAATACTTTTTCATGCCATGAAAATCTTTTAAGTTATTGTAAGGCAAATAGGTGGTTCAAGAATGACTAAGGACTAAGGTCTTAAGTTGGATAAACATACTTTGTTTTATATCTTCTTGAAACAAGCACTCTAATGGCTTAGCCATGATGTGCAAAATACTTAGAGAAAATACTAGCTCTATTCTTCGAGGTGATCAACAATTATTATCAACTCTTTGTAAATTGGATATTCGCTAAAGTGAGAGAGACAGACACCCGGCCAGCCACTTAAATTGTGGAACAAGTCTCATGTACGTGGACATGTAAGGTTTGTTTCCAGGCCGCTTCATCTCACTATGCCGCTAGGATCCAACAACTTCAAGATGATAATATCATGATCAAAATTGTTTAAGTCAAATGTGAAAGACAAGATTAGGAAAGAGGGAAAAGATAGAAGAAAGATGTAGTTGTCCTCCAGGCTTCATCTCCAGACTTGTAATATTCTCCTTGATGATGTCTTGATTGAAGTTCTTGGTAGTCTTGATGAATCTTCAGACTTGATGGTTCTTGTATCCTCGAGGCTGGTCTTGGATTTACTTAGTCTTCATGAAGTCTCAGAGGAGAAGAAAAGACAGAGAGAAAGACTTAGAGAATAAAAGGGAGGTTGGTCTTCTTGAACTTCTTCTCACTTTTCTTCTAAGTGCTTGACATCTTGAGGATGCTTCCAGAGTCTGTTTTCTTCTAAGTGCTTCTACTTCTTGGAGATACTTCTGAAGTCTTGTTTTGGCTAAGTCCTTCAATGGCCTTCTAGCTCCATCTTGGAAATCCTAAGTGTCTAATTGTATAGCACTTTACCAAAACACTAGGTTGAAAATAATCCTAACTTAGGGAAAATAAGGAAGGAGTTTTCCTATAAGGAGTATAACTATACAATAGATATGTCATGCATGCAATGCAATTTATTTCTAAGGACAACACTTAACAAAATAAAACAACTAAGTTTTCTAGATGCTAAAATTTTCTAAGGAAAAGATTTAGCATCTTTAAGATGTTGAAATTTTTCTAAGGAAGAGTGTTGTCGAAAAATATTTATCAATATTTTCTAACAAAGAATTTATTTTGTTTAAAGAGGCAAAATATTTCTAAGTACATTTTAATATCAAAGTGGTTATAATATGACTAAGTACTTTATAATTCGAATAGATCATGAAAATAAATTTTAATAAATTTTTAATCAATTTTAATCATTAAACCAACACTTAAAAGTATTTAATCAATATAAATTATAAAATCATAGAAAATTATTCTACAAAAATTAGTAGAAAAATACTACTGCCAATACTTAGACATTCAATTTATATCAAAAGAGTTTGACAAGTTTTAAATTTCAAATTTGAAGTTATGTTCAATTTACCATTAATGCCACTTTTGAATTTCAACAAATTTTAATTTGACAAAACATAAAAGTAATGATGCCAAAAGTTTCTACGTGTCATAAGCTTTCCAAAAATATTTTATTTGTAAAATTTGACCAAAAATAAAGTTGCTCGGATGGAAAAACACTCTTATTGAAAGTTGTAGAGAATTTCGTGCTCTTTCTAATTATCAGAATTATAACATAAGTGGATTAATAGATCGGTCACAAATCGCAAAATACCTGTCTGATCCGAAACTTCAAACGCGAATATCTCTCAGCTCGCTGAACCAAAAGAGGTGAGGCTTTGGGCAAAAGAAAGGTCTTGATCAGGGGAACAACTTTCGTATTCTCGTCCTAAACTTTTAAGATGGTTTGGTTACTCGAACAACATCAAACACGATCTGTATTATATAGAAAATTACGTACGTTAAAATAAAAAGTTGTTAACAGGAAAGTTGTAGATATAGAGTAGATCTACCTTTTCACCGAAGGAATTTCGATTTGACGCAACGAGCGCGAGGAGATCTGAGAAATACGACTTCAGATCTGATGGATGACGATTCGAAATTCTTCCTCCACGCTTGATGAAAATAGTTGAGGCTTATTGGGATGAAAAGATATCGACGAGATCTACAACAATGATTAAGGCCCGTCGCGATTGGAGATGGTTTTGTTCATCGAACGAACGAAATACTATTTCGCTGATTAGGGTTTCGGTGGAACGAAAAGAGTAAAAGAGATGCCGGCGGCTACAAGGGTTTATATAGACGGAGCGATGGTGGAATAGATAGGACTCGGAGTTGTGAACGCGTAGGATCAAGCGGATCCGGATTTGGAGTTATATTTCTTGAGATATATGTGTTTGAATGAAAGGTGGTTGGAAAAACGAATTTTCAGAGAGTTGGATACGATTTCGGTTCGCTTCGGTTCGGTGGGTCGTGGGCCGGCCGGCTGGCCCGTTTCGTTTTTTTTTCCTTTTTTTTTCCTCAATTCCTTCATAACTTTTGTTTTAGAACTCCGAATTAAGTGAAATTAATTTCTAAAAATTTCTAAAAATCATATCTTTATTTTAAAACATTTATGGACATGTTTTGACCACTTTTTTAAAATATTAATTTTGAATATTTGATTTAATGCAAATTTGACACTTTTGTCAAATTTGGAAATAGAAATTTAATTAATTTATTTATGGCTAAATAAAATTTGGTGCCACAATTGTGAACATATGAAAATAATTATTTCTAATAATTACAATCAAAATATTAAACTAAAGTAAGATAAATAGCATAATCATTATTTTGTTTTTAATATTTTCTCGGATAGATTTTTTAAAATGGAAATAGTATTTCAACCATTGTAATTTCAAATCTAAACAATGCAAGAAAATGATGAATGCATGCATGAATTTCGTTTTCAAATCGACATACAAATAGTTTTCAAAAAGTTTTTAATTTTTCTGATTTTTCAGAATTTGAAAAATCCTAAGATGTTACAGGAATGCACAAAGCTTCCCAATGGGTACTCGAACATTTTCCGGTAGTAGCCCCCTCAGTGCAATCGGAAGCAATTGCGTCATAATCACGTGGTAATCATGAGACTTTAGGTTCTGAAATTTTTGAGTCTCACATTTACTATCCTCTTTATATTTGACGAGAAGCCAACCGTGACCTTGATACTGCTCAGACATTCAAAGAATATTACTTTCTCTTGTTTGGTAAGAGCGTAGCTGGCAGGACCTTCGTAGTGTTCGGGACTTAGTCTGTCTCGTTCTTTCACACGTTTCTGGTCCTCCCGTGCTTGCTATGTATCTTTTTTCTTCCCGTACACGCCCAAGTAGCCTAGCAGGTTCACGCAAACATTCTTCGTCAAGTGCATCACGTTGATAGCAGATCGAACCTCTAGGACCTTCCAATATGGTAGCTCCCAAAATATAGATTTTTTCTTCCACATGGGTGCGTGCCCGTTAGCGTCTTTCGGAACCTGTTGTCGTCGAGGACCCTTTCCAAATATTACTTTTAGAACCTTGACCATATCAAATATTTCTTCACCAGTATGGTTGACAGACCTCCTACTGTGATCAGCCTCACCTTTAAAATGCTTGCCTTTCTTCCTTGCGGTATGCCTGATCGGAAGAAATCGACGATGCCCCAGATACACACACTTTTTACATTTATCCAAATATAAACATTCAGTCTCACCCAAACAGTGTGTGCATGCATTGTACCCCTTGGTCGACTGCACTGAGAGGTTAGCAAGAGCAGGCCAATCGTTAATTGTTACAAAAAGCAAAGCTCGTAGGTCAAATTCCTCCTGTTTGTGCTCATCCCACACCCGTACACCTTCTTCCCGCTACAAATGTAAAAGTTCTTCAACTAATGGCCTGAGGTACACATCAAGGTCGTCGCCAGGTTGCTTCGGGCCTTGGATGAGCAATGGCATCATAATGAACTTTCGCTTCATGCACAACCAAGGAGGAAGGTTATAAATACATAGAGTCACAGGCCAGGTGCTATGACTGCTGCTCTGCTCCCCAAACGGATTGAAGCCGTCTGTACTTAGAACAAATCTTAAGTTTCTTGCGTCATCTGCAAATTCCGGGAACTCTCTCTCAATTTTTCTCCACTGCGACCCATCAGCGAGGTGTCTGCACATTGCGTCTCTCTTACGGTCCTCTTTGTGCCATCGCAACAACTTAGCATGCTCTTTGTCCGCGAACAGACGTTTCAACCGTGGTATTATAGGAGCATATCACATCACCTTGGCAGGAACCCTCTTCCGGGGATGATCACCCTCAACTTCACCAGTGTCATCTCTTCTGATCTTATACCGCAATGCAGTGCATACCGGACATGCATCCAAATTCTCGTACTCACCACAGTAGAGGATGCAGTCATTAGGGCAGGCATGTATCTTCTGCACGTCTAATCCTAGAGTGCACACAACCTTCTTTGCTTGCCGGGCAACTCGTTGACCTTTGGAAGCATCTTCCTAATTATCTGCAGCAACTTTCCAAATCCCTTGTCAGTCACATCACACTCTGCCTTCCACTGCAGTAATTCCAGTGTGGTACCCAGCTTTTTCTGCCCATCTTCGCAACTTAGATACAACAATTTCTTGTGATTCTCTAACATATGGTCGAACTTCAACCTCACCTTTTCAATTCCGCACTCTCTCTTTGCATCAGCAATGGCCCGACCAAGATCGTCAGCGGGCTCATCTGGTGCCTCTTCATCTTCAGCTTTCCCCGTTGCAGTATCTCCGTACTCCGGTAACATAGGATAGTTGTCATCATCTTCCTCTTCTTCATTGTCTTCCATCACAACCCCTTTTTCTCCGTGCTTCTTCCAACAATTAAAGCTGGGCATGAAACCGTGCCGAATAAGATGACTTTGAAGGGTTCTCGCGCTTGGGAGATCTGTCTTATTCTCACAATTGACACATGGATAACACATAAAACCATTGTGACTGTGGGCTTGGGCTTTCTCTAAAAATTTACTCAAACCCGTCATGTACTCGGCAGTGCGTCGGTCACCATACATCCATTGTCGGTACATCTGCATTATATAATTAACTACATCAATAACCATTACAGAACATCGACAAATAACCACTGAACATGCACGTACGGTATCAATTAATGACAAATGAAATGAGAGAAAAATTAACCTCGATCATAAAGAAGGATAAACTTTAAGTGTAAATCAAATCATTTTTTGAACTCTCTCGGCCATTTCATCGAACACCTTGCATGCATACGTAAAAAAAATAAACTAGCACACACCCCCTCCTACCATTTCATAAAAAAAATAGCTCCAATGGTTTTGGAAAAGGGGGGCTACTGAATATATATGCATGAGCCATTTGTCCCGGTTTCAATCACAAACCGGGACAAAAAGGCTGGTGCCTTGAGGCACGCCCCATTTGTCCCGGTTTGTAATTAAAATCGGGATAAATGGCCTACTGCACATGCGTCTGGACTCTGCAGGCCCCCATCTGTCCCGGTTTGTAATACGACCGGGACATATAGACTATTTCCATTTGGTTCTTTGGCCTATTCTCTACTAGTGCTACTACCATCTTGACCTAGGAGTGTGACCTAATTACCGTAGTATTGCGTGACAACAAACATGGCTGAGTTTGGAACTCAAACAATTTGATACTTTTTTTAGGAGTGCTGGAGGTGGAACGCTTGTAGTCCCAACGAGCTGGTATAGACATAACAGTATTGCGATCACACTTATGTTTATAGTTGTAAACCTTGAGCTAATTAATACCTAAGCATAAACCTTGGTGAACGTCATAAGAAAACAATGTTCGGTTTGCAAGCATTGCACTCGCATAGTCGCATGACTCAACTAGCTAGGAGGAATATGCATTCACAATTTGTGAGGTTCGAACAATTTCTTGCATATCCCCGTCAATCTATATATGTCTTTTAGTTGCAAAGAAAGGGTAAAAATATAAAGTATTTTTAAGGCTTTTTATGTGCAAACAATAAACCCTACATATTTCATTTTTTTTACCTAATGGCACACCCCGTCGATTTTCATTACATAAACCACCTATTTCTGCAAAGTGTTAATAAATAAGAAAATAGCCAAAGAAGAAAGTAGAGTTCAAAGGGACATATACTCTCGGCTACTTACTACATCACCCTCAGAGAGGAGCTTGGATCATAAAAGCATGATAAATCAAAACACACACATAACGTTACGTTTCTTGATCATCCTACTAAGAGCAAAACTGATGCCAACATTCAATCTCGCATAAGTAGGCTCCCATCCATGTCGTCTTGACTAGGCTTCCCGAATCATCGGGTTGGTCTTCTCCGCACCCTCTTCAAGATTTGTTTCTTCGTTTTTCTGCAAGATCATCGACGAGTTAACAATATCATAGACTATATATCATTCTCACCGGATCATCGGGAAAATGGCGTTTGAGGCAGGCATCATTTTCCTAATTTTCCAAATTATCCAACACACCCCACAACACCCCTACAAAGCACCAGGTTGCGTATGGATGCAGGAAACGAATTTTCCCAATTTTCAAAGATATTTCAGCGAAAGCTATAAACCCTTGATCACCTAGAACAGCCTAGAATTGCATGTCATATATCCTTCGTTCCAGCCGACTCTATCTATTTCATCTTTTGTTGCAAATGCATCAACCGAGATCACTCAAATAAAAACGATACACGTAGTACACTGTACGATTTTTTTAGATAAACTAGTACATACTAGTAGAAAGCAGACCTTTCGTCCAGAGCATTAGTCCCGGCCGGGTTGGGGGCCGGTACTAATATGGCAATAGTACCGGTCCCAATAGCTAGTTTGGCCGAGTGCATTAGTACCGGTCTGTGACGAACCTCTAGTACCGTTCCGTGACATGAACCGGTACTAAATGTTTTGCGTCAGACAGGGCTCGAGCCGAAACCTTTAGTACCGGTTCGTGACACGGACCGGCACTAAAGGGATAACCGGTACTAAAGGTTTAGGCTATAAATTCCATGTTTTGAATTATTTAAAAAAATCCACATAAACTCATTTAAGTAGCCAAAATTAGGTAGAAATCAAGAACACTTATAATCTTTTGGAATTGCCCATAAAATGTATACTATTCTTTGTGGAAATAAGATCAGGGTCATTTTGCATCATATTTATTAAACCTTGTTCACAAAAAAAATCATTTTTGGCATTAAAAAATGGAAAATGAAAATTTATGAAAATAATTTGAAGAATCCATTTGGCATGATTGTTTCCTATACCAATATACACATATTTGCGGAATATGAGATCTTTAGCACAAACCGTGTCGTGGAAATGACCATAACTTTTTTGAGATGTTTATCATTTTATTTCATTTTTCGTATAGACCATCAAAATGGCCAGCATGACTATTCATCGAAAGAGGTAAGATTTTCTAAAATTATCAGTATTTCTGTGATATAACCACTATTTGTGTATCTTAAAATGAATTTTTTAAGAGATTCAGACCAAACTATTAAATAGTTGTAGTTCAAATTTGAATTACTTTTGAATAATCGACATAACCTTAATTAACTAGGTGAAATTAGGTAGAAATCAAGGAAAAAATTGAAGGAGATATGCCCAAGAGGCAATTAATAAAGTGCATTTCTTTATCATATCTCGATTGTTCATAATACGTTTTGTGTCATGCTATAACTGTATTAAACGAAAACATTAATACAGGTGTGATACGTAAACAACCAGGTCCCTAATAGACTCTACTAAGACTAGTTCAGTTGCGCGATTGATGATCGAGGTTTTCCAATCATGGGGCATGGCGCCGGTCGGTAATGGAAATCATGTCGTTATTTAAACGATGTGATGGACATACCCATATTTATAAGACAAAGTCATTACGCCTTAACACCGTGAGATCAACTCTTATTGTTATCCCTGTAAGATACTTTGATCGCACCAAACGTCATATCTTATATAGTGTGACAATGATAGGTGATACTTTTGGGTATCGGAAGGAGGTAGTTGAGACGAGGGGTCAATGGTGGGATTTGTCAGTCCGTATAGCCGGATAGATACTCTAGGGCCCACTCGGTGAGATTATGTCTAATGAGCTTGCAAGCGTGTGACTAGGTCACGAAGACATAAAATCATAGACGAGTAGAAGATAGCGATGTCGGTAACGAGGTCAGCTAGATATGGAGATATCTAAGAACGACGCTCGGACACGCTAAGTATCGCCATAACAACGGGCTTAATACTTAACGTTCAGGTTTGATAGATTAGAGTCATTCGTTATATGACAGGGATTAATTCATGGGGTCCAGGCCTACGAGTTAGTCGTTGATCAGAGAGGAGTCTCGATCATACATGTTATTATATCGAACCGCTAGGGTAACACTCTATAGGGGTTTTGACAAGACAACCGGAAAGGAAAGAGATCACCGGGAACGTACCGGGAAGGGTCCGATGGAGATCGGGCAGCGACGAAATAGTTTTCGGAGCTGGAATAAATTATATATATTATGTTTGATATTAGTTAGTGTAATTAATGTTTAAATATAATTTTATATATTTATTTTCGAATTTATTTAGCCTGATTTCCCTAAATGGGCCTTCTGGTCGAAAGAAGGTCCAATAGGGGAAAATTCCCTTGGGGAATTTGGTGGGGGCAAGGAGGCCGGCCTAGGTGGGCCAAATAGGGTCCACATAGGGCCGGCGCACGTGCTAGAGCCGCACCAGGCATGTGGGAATTGTCCCACATTGCCTGGCTGGCAAGTTGACCCCCCCCCCCCCCCCCCCCGGGAGCCTATATAAGAAGGGGCACCCCTGGCTTTTTAATTCACACATTAATTCCTTAATTCTCTCTCGATTTCGTGATTCCCTTTGACGGAGTTGCGCCGAGTTGAGAAGGGGATCTCTCCACCATAGCCCGCTGCCGCGCTGCTGGTTTTCCGGTCCAAGTCTTCCGCTGCTTGTCCTGGACTTGAGCTTCGGAGGCCGTCGTCTCCACCGTACGTGTGTGACATCCTGCGAGGTGCCGCGCTAGCGGTGCTGGGAGGTCTACTTCCGCTACACGACCTTGAGGTCGGTCTTCATCGTCAACGTTCGTGCGGGAACGTAATCCCGCTTTCGGTCTACAAGGGTATGTATTCTGATCTCCGTTCGTACTTTTATATCTGCATAGTCTAGATCTTGGCTAGTTTAGGGTTATCGTTGGTAAGAATTTTTTTGTTTTCTGCACACGATCCCCTTCAGTGGTATCAGAGCCGATCTATTGTAAATATAGTTGTACGATGTTAGAACCCGTGTTCTGCACGGGGGCACCGTTCCTGTTATTTACTACCCTCTAGCGTGCACTTGTGATTCCAGCGGCATCGAGTTGATGAAGCGGCCTGGACCGACTTAACGCGTACGCTTACGCGAGACTGGTTCCACTACTGACATACGGCTTGTACCGTATCTGTGGCTGGCGGGTGTCTATTTCTCTCTCTTTAGTTGGTCTTGCATTTTCAATGGCGTGCCCAAAAGGGATGCTTAAACATGCAATTATTGCATCGTTGTTGTGGTCATAAGTTCGTAAGTAAGAAGCGGTTCTTTTTACGAAAGCCCCAGCCACGTAAAATATGCTAAAGATAAAGTAGAAGCGTCTAACTTTATTTTGCAGGGTCATAATGATATGGTCAAGGTAAGTTCAATAAATTGTTTATGAACTGCAGGCGCCAAGAAGACCATGGCGCAATGGAATATATCACATGCATTACATTTGATGTTTTTGAGTGCATCTTATATTGTGTGATTATATATTGGTTACATGGCGGTAGTTATATATAAGATGATCACTTAAAAAATACCACTAGTGTTCTTCCTCCAACGAGCACTACCAAGAAAGTTCTACGTTATAAGGCAGGCCGTGACGATCGGGTGTCAGACATATCGTCGTTCGCATACAGTGGGTGCAAAACCATGTTGCACAAGCGTTGCTTGGAGGTTATTGTGGCGATCCTAGCATATGCAGATATGGACTCGGAACACGGAGACCGAAAGGTCGAGAATGAGTCACAAAGTTGTTGTGATCGACAATTCGTTGTCTACCCTTGAAGTTGTGTTCCCGGCTCTAACGATGAGGGGTTGTGCAATGGATGGGGGTCGTGTGATCGCTTAAACGACTAGGAGGGATGTTCGTTTGAGTGGGAGTTATGATAGTTATTTTCTAAAATACTATAACTCAAATCATTATGAACAAAGTCTTATGTTGTTGCAAATTCCATTATAGATGTCTCACCCCTCCTTTAACCTAGCCCTATTACTTGAGAAAGAGAAGCTTAAGACCAATGGGTCTAACTTCATGTCCTGGCTCCGCGATCTGAAGTCCCTTCTTGAAATCCACAAGGTGAATTACATCCATGAAGCCCCCTTAGGTGATCTGCCAAACACCGCCTCAGAAACTGATAGGATTGTCCATGAGGTTAAGGCGGAGATTTCTTCTTATGTCCAGAGTGGCATGCTCTTTGCCATGGAGGCTGACCTGCAAAACCATTTTGAGACAAGAGTGCTTATGAGATAATCACTGAACTCATGGTTGTTTTTGCATGACAAGTCATGACTGAGAGGTTTGAAGCTACCAAGCTATTCTTCTCATCTCAGATGGAAGAACACGGCAATATGAGTGAGCACTTAGCCAAGATATTTGGCAGCGTCCAGCTCCTGAGTGATCTGGGAAATGTAATCCCAGAAGAGCTGGTTATTGATAGGGTGCTGATTTCTGTGCCCCCTAGCTATAAGAACGCCATCGTGGACTACGGCATGAAAGGGACGTCAAAACTCCTGTCGGGAATCCTGAAGATGCTCGAAGTGGCCGAATTAGAAATCAAGATGGAGCAGATTGTGGTGACCATAGGATCACCTGAGCGCAACTGCCCCAAATACCTAGAGGACTAGAAAGCTGGCAAGATAGTCACCAAAGAGAAAGGTATATTTGATATACATGTTATAGATGTGTACCTTACATCCACCTATAGCAACACTTGGGTATTTGATACTGGTTCTGTTGCTCATATTTGTAACTCTCAGGATGAGTTGCGGAATAAGAAGCGCCTCGCTAAGGATGAGGTGACGATGCGCGTCGGCAACGGATCGAGAGTCGACGTGGTGACTGTCGGCACACTCCCTCCACATCTACCAACGAGATTAGTTTTGGTTTTAAATAAATGTTATTTTGTACCATCGTTGGGTGTAAACATTATCAGTGGGTCTTGCTTGTTACAAGACGGTTATTCATTTAAATCAGTATCAAGTGGTTGTGCTATTTCGATGATAGATATCTTTTATGTTGATGCTCCCGAGAGTAATGGTTTATTCTTGTTGAATCTCGATCGTAGTACTCACATCCATAACATAGATGCCAAAAGGATTAAGTGTAGTGATGATACCGCCATGTATATGTGGCATTGCCGTCTCGGTCATATTGGTGTAAAGCGCATGAAGAAACTCCATGCAGATGGACTTTTAGACTCGTTGGATTTTGGATCCCTCGATACTTGCGAACCATGCCTTATGGGAAAAATGACCAAGACACCGTTTAAAGGTTTCGTTGAACGGGCGTCGGACTTATTGGGAGTCATACATACAGATGTGTGTGGACCAATGAGCGTGTCGACACACAATGGTTATCGTTACTTCGTCACCTTCACCTATGACTTGAGTAGATACGGTTATATCTATTTGATGAAACACAAGTCTGAAACATTTGAAAAGTTCAAAGAATTTCAAAGTGAAGTTGAAAATCAACTTAACAAGAAAATCAAGCACCTTCGATCCGATCGTGGTGGCGAGTATTTGAGTTTTGAGTTTGGCACACATCTGAAGAGTTGTGGCTTCATGCCGCAACTTACGCCTGTCTGAACACCACAACGTAACGGCGTGTCTGAGCGACGTAATCGTACTCTATTGGATAGCGTTCGGTCTATGATGTCTCTTACCGATTTGCCCGTATCCTTTTGGGGTTATGCGTTAAAAACAGCCGCATTCATTTTAAATAGGGCTCCGTCCAAATCCGTTGAAACGACACCATATGAGCTATGGTATGGCAAGAAGCCTAAGTTATCGTTTCTGTAGGTTTGGGGTTGTAAGGCGTATGTTAAGAAACTACAGCCCGACAAACTCGAACCGAAGTCGGAGAAAGTCGTCTTTGTGGGATATCCATGGGAAACCGTTGGATACACCTTCTACAACCAAGCTGAGGGCAAAACGTTTGTCGCTAAGACCGGTACCTTTCTTGAGAAGGAGTTTCTCGTGAAAGGAGTAAGTGGGAGGAAGGTAGACCTCGACGACATCGTTGATCCTAAACTCAAAATTCCGAGTGACGCAACGGAAGTTGTTCCGGAAACGTCCTCCACAGATGGAGTGGGAGAAACTGTCGAGGAAATTATTCTACCTCGTAGGTCTAGTAGATCTCGTATCCCACCAGAATGGTATGGCAACTTGGTTTGTACCGTCATGTTAATTGAACAGGACGAACCTACGAACTATAAGGAGGCAATGGCGAGTCTAGAGTCCGAGAAATGGCAAGAAGCCATGAAATCCGAAATAGGATCCATGTATGATAACAAAGTGTGGACTTTGATGGAGATTCCCGAAGGACGTAAGGCCGTCGAGAATAAATGGATCTTTAAGAAGAAGACTGATGTTGATGCTAATGTGACCGTCTAGAAAGTTCGGCTTGTCTCAAAAGGTTTCTGACAAGTTCATGGGATTGACTACGATGAAACTTTTTCACCGGTAGCGATGCTGAAGTCTATTCGGATTTTGTTAGCAGTTGCTGTATATTACGATTATGAAATATGGCAGATGGATGTCAAAACAGCCTTCCTAAATGGAAACATTGAGAAAGAGTTGTACATGGTACAACCGGAAGGTTTTGTCGATCCAGAAAATGCTAACAAGGTATGCAAGCTTCAACGCTCCATCTATGGACTAAAGCAAGCATCTCGGAGCTGGAATCTTCGCTTTGATGAGGTGATGAAGGTTTTGGATTTGTCCAAAATTTAGAAGAGACCTGCATTTACAAGAAAATGAGTGGGAGCTCGGTTGTGTTCTTAGCACTATATGCAGATGATATATTATTGATTGGGAATGATGTGGAACTTCTGAATAGCGTGAAGAAATATTTGAATAGTAAATTTGCATAAAGGACTTGGGAGAAGCTGCATACGTCTTAGGCATTAAAATCTATCGTGATAGATCAAGACGCCTATTAGCGTTGAGTCAGAGTACATATCTTGATAAGATACTGAAGCGTTTCGGTATGGAGATGGGAAAGAAGGGTTCTCTGCCTGTTATCAGGAATAAACCATTGCGAAAGGCACAGTGTCCGGTAACGGAACAGGCTAAGGCCGAAATAACTAAACATCCTTATGCTTCAGCCATAGGATCGATTATGTATGCAATGTTGAGTACTCGACCTGATGTAGCATTGGCTCTTAGTTTGACAAGCCGTTTTCAGAGTAATCCAGGAATAGAGCATTGGATTGTTGTTGACGAGGGATGTCCCCATCAATACCCATGGTTACTAGCCTAGGTTAAGAGTTATGAGGTAGAGAACGCGTGGTGTTGGTAGATTCGTCGGCTGACAAGCGGGAATTATCTAGGTTCGGGGCCCTCGAATGAGGTAAAACCTTACTCCTGCTTGTATGTTATTGATTGTGTATATGCGGCGAGTACAGGGGTCTAGCAAGATGTCGATCTTGCTAGGGTTTTTGTGATTCTGGTTTGGCGTGTGCCTGGTCGGTCTCCCTCCTGTCCTTTATATAGGGGTACAGGTCTCGGGTGGTAACTGACAAGGACTACAGTTATGGAAAGTACTACCGACTATGCTATCTATGGTATAAGTCTTCGACTTGGGCTTCGCTTGTTGGGCTTTTTCAGCCTATTGACAATTGGGCTTTAGTCATTACATGCACCAGGTACCCACACGAAGGGTACCCGTTTGGCATAACCTTGTCAGTTGTTAAGAGCATTCTTAAGTATCTCAAAAAGACAAAGGAAACGTTCTTTGTCTATGGTGGTTGTGATGAAGAACTTGGCGTAACGGGTTACGTTGATGCAAGTTTCTGCTCAGACCTCGATGACTCTAAGTTACAGACAGGTTATGTGTTCAAGGTGAATGGAGGCGCCGTGTGCTGGAGAAGTGGGAAGCAACCCATCGTGGCGCAATCTACAATGGATTCGGAGTACATTGTTGCTTGTGAAGCTGTGATTGAAGCTGTGTGGCTAAGGAAGTTCATCATTGAACTTGGAGTGTTCCTATGCGCGCAAGACCCCGTGATTCTCTTCTGTGACAATACGGGTGTCATTGCTAATGCGAGGGAACCAAGGTCTCACTCCACTGCCAAACATATTCTCCGACGCTTCCATGTGATTCGACAGTACGTACAAGGAGGCGATGTGAAGATTTGCAAAGTGCATACGGATCTGAATGTGGCAAATCCTCTGACGAAACCTCTTCCGCTTGACAAGCATGAGAAACACCAAGTAGCTATGGGTGTTAAGCTTTTACCAAGTTGTAATCTAGATTAATTTGTACTCTAGTGCAAGTGGGAGACTAAAGGAGATATACCCTGGAGGCAATTAATAAAGTGTGTTTCTTTATCATATCTCGATTGTTCATAATACGTTTTGTGTCATGCTATAACTGTATTAAGAGAAAACATTAATACATGTGTGATACGTAAACAACCAGGTCCCTAGTAGCCTCTACTAAGACTAGTTTCGTTGCGCGATTGATGATCGAGGTTTTCCGATCATGGGGCATGGCGCCGGTCGGCAATGGAAGTCATGTTGTTAGTTGAACGATGTGATGGACATACCCATATTTATAAGATGAAGTCATTACGCCTTAAGACCGTGAGATCAACTCTTATTGTTATTTCTGGAAGATACTTTGACCGCACCAAATGTCATATCTTATATAGTGTGACAATGATAGGTGATACTTGAAGGGGATCGTGTGCAGAAAACAAAAAATTTCCTACCAACGATATCCTAAAAGCATGCCAAGATCTATTCTATGCAGATATAGTAGTACGAACGGAGATCGGAATACGTACCCTTGTAGACCGAAAGCGGGGATTACGTTCCCGCACAAACGTTGTCGATGAAGACTGACGAAGCCGACCTCAAGGTCGTGTAGAGGAAGCAGACCTCCGAGTACCGCTAGCGCAGCACCTCGCAGGGCGTCACACACGTACGGTGGAGACGACGGCCTCCGAAGCTCCAGTCCAGGACGAGCAGCGGAAGACTTGGACCGGAACACCAGCAGCGCGGCAGCGGGCTATGGTGGAAGAGATCCCCCTCCTCAGCTCGGCGCGGCTCCGACAAGGGAACCACGAGATCGAGAGAGAAATTGGGAATTAATTGGTGAATTAAAAGGCCAGGGGTGCCCCTTCTTATATAGGCTCCCAGGGGGGAGCCAACTAGCTAACCAGGCAATGTGGGACTAACCCCCACATGCCTGGTGCGGCTAGGGAGGGTGCGTCGGCCCCCTAGTGGGCCCCTTGGGCCACTTGGGTCGGCCCCTTGGGCCACTTGGGTCGGCCCCTCTTGGCCCCCACCGAATCCCGAAGGGGATCCCCCCCCCCCTCTTGGGCCTTCTTTCGACCAGAAGGCCCATTTAGGGAAATCAGCCTAAATAAATTCAAAAATAAATATATAAAATCATATTTGCATATTAATTACACTAATTAATATCAAACATAATATATATAATTGTTCCTAGCTCCGAAAACTCTTTCGTCGCTGCCCGATCTCCATCGGACCTCTCCCGGGACGCTCCCGGTGATCTCTTTCCTTTCCGGTTGTCTTGTCGAAACCCCTTAAGTGTGTTACCCTAGCGGTTCGATATAATAACATGTATGACCAAGACTCCTCTATGATCAACGACTAACTCGTAGGCCTAGACCCCATGAATTAATCCCTGTGATATAACGAATGACTTTCATCTATCAAACCTGAACGCAAAGTCTTAAACCTTTTGCCATAGCGATACTTAGCATGTCTGAGCGTCTTTCCATAGATATCTCCATACCTAATCCTGACCTCGTTACCGACGACGCTATCTTCTACTCGTTCATGATCTCATGTCTCCGTGACCTAGTCACATGCTTGCAAGCTCATTAGACATGATCTCACTGAGTGGGCCCGAGAGTATCTATCCTGCTATGCGGACTGGCAAATCCCGCTCTTGACCCCTCGTCTCAACTACTCCTTTCCGATACCCAAAAGTATCACCGTTATTGTCATACTTTATAAGATACTACGTTTGGTGCGATCAAAGTATCTTCCAGGAATAACAATAAGAGTTGATCTCACGGTCAAAGGCGTAACGACTACGTTCTCCAAATCTGGGTATGTCCATCACATCGTTCTCCAACGATATGACTCCCATTGCCGACCGGCGCCATACCCCATGACCGGGAAACCTCGATCATCAATCGCGCAACGAAACTAGTCTTAGTAGAGTCTACTAGGGACCTGGTTGTTTACGTATCACACCCGTATCAATGTTTTCGCTTAATACGGTTCTAGCATGACACAAAAACCTATTATGAACAAACGAGATATGATAAAGAATACACTTTATTAATTGCCTCTAGGGCATATCTCCTTCAGTCTCCCACTTGCACTAGAGTACAAATTAATCTAGATTACAACTTGGTAAAAGCTTAACACCCATAGCTAACTGGTGCTTTTCATGCTTGTCAAGCGGGAGAGGCTTCGTCAGCGGATCTGCCACATTCAGATCCGTATGCACTTTGCAAATCTTCACATCGCCTCCTTGTACGTACTGACGTATCACATGGAAGCGTCGGAGAATGTGTTTGGCGGTGGAGTGAGACCTTGGCTCCTTGGCGTTCGCAATGGCACCCGTATTGTCGCAGAAGAGGATCACGGGGTCTTGCACGCTCGGGAACACTCCAAGTTTGATGACGAACTTCCTCAGCCACACAGCTTCATTCGCGGCTTCGCAAGCAGCGATATACTCCGACTCCATTGTAGATTGTGCGACTATGGGTTGCTTCCCACTTCTACAGCACACGGCGCCTCCATTCACCTTGAACACGTAACCTGTATGTGACTTAGAGTCATCGGGGTCTGAGCAGAAACTTGCATCTACGTAAGCCGTTACGCCAAGTTCTTCATCGCAGCCACCATACACAAGGAACATTTCCTTTGTCTTATTGAGATACTTAAGAATGCTCTTAACAGCTATCCAATGCGGCATTCCAGGATTACTCTGGAACCGGCTTGTCAAACTTAGAGCTAATGCCACATCCGGTCTAGTACTCAACATTGCATACATGATCGATCCTATGGCTGAAGCATAAGGATGTTTGGTCATATCGGCCTTATCCAGTTCCGTCACCGGACACTGTGCCTTCCGCAATATCTTATTCTTGATAACCGGCAGAGAACCCTTCTTTGCCTTCTCCATACCGAAACGCTTCAGTATTTTATCAAGATAAGTACCCTGACTCAGTGCTAATAGGCGCCTTGATCTATCACGATAGATTTTTATGCCTAAAACATACGCAGCTTCTCCTAAGTCCTTCATGGAAAATTTACTGTTTAAATATTCCTTCACGCTATTCAGAAGTTCCACATCATTCCCAATCAGCAATATGTCGTCAACATACAGTGCTAAGAACACAACCGAGCTCCCACTCATTTTCTTGTAAATGCAGGTCTCTTCCACATTTTGGATAAATCCAAAACTTTTGATTACCTCATCAAAGCGAAGATTCCAGCTCCGAGATGCCTGCTTCAATCCATAGATGGATCGCTGAAGCTTGCACACCTTGTTAGCATTTCCTGGATCGACAAAACCTTCCGGCTGTACCATGTACAACTCTTCCTCAATGTTTCCATTTAGGAAGGCCGTTTTGACGTCCATCTGCCAGATTTCATAATCATAATAGGCAGCTACTGCTTACAAAATCTGAATAGACTTAAGCATCGCTACCGGTGAAAAAGTTTCATCGTCGTCAATTCCATGAACTTGTCGGAAACCCTTTGCGACAAGCCGAGCTTTATAGACGGTCACATTACCATCAACATCAGTCTTCTTCTTAAAGATCTATTTATTCTCGACGGCCTTGCGCCCTTCGGGAATATCCATCAAAGTCCACACTTTCTTATCATACATGGATCCTATTTCGGATTTCATGGCTTCAAGCCATTTCTCGGACTCTAGACTCGCCATTGCCTCCTTGTACTTCGTAGGTTCGTCTTGTTCAACTAACATGACGGTGCAAACCATGTTGCCATACCATTCTGGTGCGATCCGAGATCTACCAGACCTACGAGGTAGAATACCTTCCTCTACAGTTTCTCCCACTCCTTTCACGGAGGACGTTTCCGGAATTGCTTCCGTTGCGCCACTCGGAATCTCGAGTTCAGGATCAACGATTTCATCGAGGTCTACCTTCCTCCCACTTACTCCTTTCGCGAGAAACTCTTTCTCTAGAAAGGTACCGGTCTTCGCGACAAAAGTTTTGCCCTCAACTTGGTTGTAGAAGGTGTACCCAACGGTTTCCCGCGGATATCCTACAAAGACGACTTTCTTCGACTTCGGTTCGAGTTTGTCGGGTTGTAGTTTCTTAACGTACGCCTCACAACCCCAAACCTTCAGAAACGATAACTTAGGCTTTTGGCCATACCATAATTCATACGGTGTCGTTTCAACGGACTTGGACGGAGCCCTATTTAAAATGAATGCGGCTGTTTCTAACGCATAACCCCAGAAGGACACTGGCAGATCGGTAAGAGACATCATAGATCGAACACTATCCAGTAGAGTACGATTACGTCGCTCGGACACGCCGTTACGCTGCGGTGTTCCGGCTGGCATAAGTTGGGGTACTATGCCACAACTATTCAGATGTGTGCCAAACTCAAAACTCAAGTACTCTCCACCGCGATCGGATCGGAGGTGCTTGATTTTCCTATTAAGCTGATTCTCAACTTCACTTTGGAATTCTTTGAACTTTTCAAACGTTTCAGACTTGTGTTTCATCAAATAGAGATAACCGTATCTACTCAAGTCATCGGTGAAGGTAACGAAGTAACGATAACCATTGCGTGTCGAAACGCTCATCGGTCCACACACATCTGTATGTATGATCCCCAACAAATCCGACGCCCGTTCAACGAAACCTTTGAACGGTGTCTTGGTCATTTTGCCCATAAGGCATGGTTCGCATGTATCGAGGGATCCGAAATCCAACGAGTCCAAAAGTCCATCGGAGTGGAGTTGCTTCATGCGCTTTACACCAATATGACCAAGACGGCAAAGCCACAAATACATGGCGGTATCGTCACTACACTTAATCCGTTTGGCTTCTATGTTATGGATATGAGTACTACGATCGAGATTCAACAAGAATAAACCGTTATTCTCGGGAGCATCAACATAAAAGATATCATTCATATAAATAGCACAATTGCTTGACACTGATTTAAATGAATAACCGTCTTATAACAGGCAAGACCCACTTATAATGTTTACACTCAAGGATGGCACAAAATAACACTTATTTAAAACCAAAACTAATCCCGATGGTAGATGCAGAGGGAGCGTGCCGACAGCCACCACGTCGGCTCTCGATCCGTTGCCGACGCGCATCGTCACCTCATCCTTCGCCAGCCGCCGTCTATTCCGTAACTCCTCCTGAGAGTTACATATATGAGCAACAGAACCAGTATCAAATACCCACGTGTTGCTCCGGGCGGATGTAAGGTACACATCTATAACATGTATATCAAATATACCTTGCTCTTTGTCGACCGTCTTGCCAGACTTCCTATCCTCCAGGTACTTGGGGCAGTTGCGCTTCCAGTGACCCTTCCCCTTGCAGTAGAAACACTCCACGCTAGCTCTGGGACCAGACCTGTTAGTCCTGGGCTTTGCAGCCAACTTTGCCTCCCTGCTGGACTTCCAGCTCTGCTTTCCCTTGCCACCGGATTTCTTGAAATCAACGGTCTTGTTGACCATCAACAGCGTGTGCTCCTTCTTAATCTCCACCTCAGCAGTCTTGAGCATCACGAACACTTCACCCAGGGACTTAGCCATGCCCTGCATGTTGTAGTTCATGACGAAGCCTTTGTAGCTTGGCGGCAACGATTGCAACACCCTGCCAATCTCCAGCTCATCGGGAATCTTGCATTCCAGAGCATTCAGGAATTGAACGTAGCCAGACATCTTGACTACATGATCGCTCACACTGCTATGCTCTTCCATCTTGGCCGAGAAGAAAAGCTCAGAAGCCTCATATCTCTCAGCCTTAGCCTGCGGCGCAAAGACAGCCTTCAGATCAGAAATAATCTCGAAGGCGCTCATCTTCTCGAAGCGCTTCTGCAGGTCGGGTTCCATGGCGTAGAGCATGCCACTCTGGACAAAGGCAGAATCCTCCGATCGGGTCTGGAAGACCTTCTTCTCATCCTCAGAGGCATCATCTGTGGGAGGGTCACCTAGGGTGGCCTCAATGACGTAGGCCACCCTATGGGGAGTGAGGAGGATCCTCAGGTTGTGGAACCAGGCCATGAAGTTTGACCCATTGGTCTTAAGCTTTTCTTTCTCAAGGAACAGACCTAGGTTAAACGAGAGGCGAGACATCTACAATGGAATTTGCAACAACATAAGACTTTGTTCATAATGACTTTGAGTTATGGTATTTTAGAAAATAACTAACATAACTCCCACTCAAACGAACATCCCTCCTGGTCGTTTAAGCGATTACACGACCCCCATCCATTGCACCACCCCTCATCATCAGAGCCGGCGGCACAACTTCAAGAGTAGACAAAAAGTCCGCCACACCAATTTTGTGACTCGTGCTCGACCTTTCGGTCATCCTGTTCCGAGGCCATATTTCTGAATATGCTAGGCTCACCACCAAAGACCTCCACGCTGACGCTTGTGCAACATGGCTTAGACCCACTGTATGCGAACGACGAGATGTCTGACACCCGATCATCACGACATGTCTCATAACGTAGAACTTTCTTGGTGGTGCGCGTTGGAGGGAGAACACTAGTGGTATTTTGAAGGGATCATCTTATATAACTACCGCCGTGCAACTAATGTATACTATACACACAATCACACAATATAAGATGCACACAAAACATCAAATGTAATGCAATGTGATATAGTCCATTGCGCCATGGTCTTCGCCCGCAGTTTATAAACAATTTAATAAACCTACCTTGACCATATCACATAGCCCCTGCAAAATAAAGTTAGACGCTTCTACTTTATCTTTTGCATATTTTACATGACTTGGGGCTTTCGTAAATAGAACCGCTTCATACCAACGAATCTTATGACCACAACAATGATCCAATAATTGCATATTTAAGCATCCCTTTCGGGCCCTCCATTGAAAATGCGAAGACCAACTAAAGAGAGATAAACTGACACCCGCCAGCCACATATACGGTACAAGCCTATGTCAGTAGTGGAACCAGTCTCGCGTAAGCGTACGCGTAAAGTCGGTCCGGGCCGCTCCATCAACTCAATGCCGCTGGAATACACAAGTGCACGCTAGAGGGTAGCAAATAACAGGAACGGTGCCCCCGTGCAGAACACGGGTTCTAACAGCGTACAACTATATCTACGATAGATCGTCTCTTATACCACTGAAGGGGATCGTGTGCAGAAAACAAAAAAATTCCTACCAACGATATCCTAAAAGCATGCCAAGATCTATTCTATGCAGATATAGTAGTACGAACGGAGATCGGAATACGTACCCTTGTAGACCGAAAGCGGGGATTACGTTCCTGCACAGACGTTGTCGATGAAGACCGACGAAGCCGACCTCAAGGTCGTGTAGAGGAAGCAGACCTACGAGTACCGCTAGCGCAGCACCTCGCAGGGCGTCACACACGTACGGTGGAGACGACGGCCTCCGAAGCTCCAGTCCAGGACGAGCAGCGGAAGACTTGGACCGGAACACCAGCAGCGCGGCAGCGGGCTATGGTGGAAGAGATCCCCCTCCTCAGCTCGGCGCGGCTCCGACAAGGGAACCACGAGATCGAGAGAGAAATTGGGAATTAATTGGTGAATTAAAAGGCCAGGGGTGCCCCTTCTTATATAGGCTCCCAGGGGGGAGCCAACTAGCTAACCAGGCAATGTGGGACTAACCCCCACATGCCTGGTGTGGCTAGGGAGGGTGCGCCGGCCCCCTAGTGGGCCCCTTGGCCCACTTGGGTCGGCCCCTCTTGGCCCCCACCGAATCCCCAAGGGGATTCCCCCCCTCATGGGCCTTCTTTCGACCAGAAGGCCCATTTAGTGAAATCAGCCTAAATAAATTCGAAAATAAATATATAAAATCATATTTGCATATTAATTACACTAATTAATATCAAACATAATATATATAATTTTTCCTAGCTCCGAAAACTCTTTCGTCGCTGCCCGATCTCCATCGGACCTCTCCCGGGACGCTCCCGGTGATCTCTTTCCTTTCCAGTTGTCTTGTCGAAACCCCTTAAGTGTGTTACCCTAGCGGTTCGATATAATAACAGGTATGACCAAGACTCCTCTATGATTAACGACTAACTTGTACGCCTGGACCCCATGAATTAATCCCTGTGATATAACGAATGACTTTCATCTATCAAACATGAACGCTCTTAAACCTTTTGCCATAGCGATACTTAGCATGTCCGAGCGTCGTTCCATAGATATCTCCATACCTAATCCCGACCTCGTTACCGACGACGTTATCTTCTACTCGTTCATGATCTCATGTCTCCGTGACCTAGTCACATGCTTGCAAGCTCATTAGACATGATCTCACCGAGTGGGCCCTAGAGTATCTATCCTGCTATGCGGACTGGCAAATCCCGCTCTTGACCCCTCGTCTCAACTACTCCTTTCCGATACCCAAAAGTATCACCGTTATTGTCATACTATATAAGATACGATGTTTGGTGCGATCAAAGTATCTTCCAGGAATAACAATAAGAGTTGATCTCACGGTCAAACGCGTAACGACTACGTTCTCCAAATCTGGGTATGTCCATCACATTGTTCTCCAACGCTATGACTCCCATTGCCGACCGGTGCCATGCCCCATGACCGGGAAACCTCGATCATCAATCGCGCAACGAAACTAGTCTTAGTAGAGGCTACTAGGGACCTGGTTGTTTACGTATCACACCCGTGTCAATGTTTCCGCTTAATACGGTTCTAGCATGACACAAAAACCTATTATGAACAAACAAGATATGATAAAGAATACACTTTATTAATTGCCTCTAGGGCATATCTCCTTCAATACTTTTGGGTATCGGAAGGGGGTAGTTGAGACGAGGGGTCAACAGCGGAATTTGTCAGTCCGTATAGCCGGATAGATACTCTAGGGCCCACTCGGTGAGATTATGTCTAATGATCTTGCAAGCGTGTGACAAGGTCATGGAGACATAAAATCATAGACGAGTAGAAGATAGCGATGTCAGTAACGAGGTCAGCTAGATATGGAGATATCTAAGAACGACGCCCAGACACGCTAAGTATCGCCATGACAAAGGGTTTAAGACTTAACGTTCAGGTTTGATATGAGAGTCATTTGTTATATCACAGGGATTAATTCATGGGGTCCAAGCCTACGAGTTAGTCGCTGATCAGAGAGAGTCTCGATCATACCTGTTATTATATCGAACCACTAGGGCAACACTCTATAGGGGTTTCGACAATACAACCGGAAAGTAAAGAGATCACCGGGAACGTACCGGAAAGGGTCCGATGGAGATCGGGCAGCGACGAAATAGTTTTCGGAGCTGGAATAAATTATATATATATTATGTTTGATATTAATTAGTTTGATTGAATTTTAATATGATTTTATATATTTATTTTCGAATTTATTTAGCCTGATTTCCCTAAACGGGCCTTCTGGTCGAAAGAAGACCCAACAGGGGAAAATTCCCTTGGGGAATTTGGTGGGGGCAAGGAGGTCGACCTAGGTGGGCCAAATGGGGCCCACCTAGGGCCAGCGCACCTGCTAGAGCCGCACCAGGCATGTGGGAATTGTCCCACATTGCCTGGTTGGCAAGTTGGCTCCCCCACAGGAGCCTATATAAGAAGGGGCATCACTGGCCTTTTAATTCACCAATTAATTTCCTAATTCTCTCTCGATTTCGTGATTCCCTTTGTCGGAGTTGCGCCGAGTTGAGAAGGGGATCTATCCACCATAGCCTGTTGCCACGCTGCTTGTGTTCCGGTCCAAGTGTTCCGCTGCTCGTCCTGGACTGGAGCTTTGGAGGCCGTCGTCTCCACCGTACGTGTGTGACATCCTGCTAGGTGTCGCGCTAGCCGTGCTGGGAGGCCTACTTCCGCTACACAACCTTGAGGTTGGCTTCGTCGGTCTTCATCGTCAACGTTCGTGCGGGAACGTAATCCCGCTTTCGATCTACAAGGGTATGTATTCCGATCTCCGTTTGTACTTCTATATCTGCATAGTTTAGATCTTGGCTAGTTTAGGGTTATCGTTGCTAGGAATTTTTTTGTTTTCTGCACACGATCCCCTTCAAAAACTAATACTTGGGGATTATCCATAATATGTGTACTAGTTTGTATCAAAAATAAATGGGTGTCATTTTGCATCATATTTGTTGTAGTTTGTTCACAAAAAAGTAATTTTCCACACTTAAAAAATGGAAAATGATATTTATGAAAATAATTTCACGAATCCATTTGACATGATTGTTTCTTATACCAATATACACTTATTTGTGGAATATGAGATCTTTATGAGTAACTATGCGTGGAAATGACCATAACTTGATCATTTGGTTTGAAACTTCTAGATGTTAATAGATGATAGACCTTTTTGTGAAGATTTTTTTACACATTTTGTTAAAAATAAATTTTATAATTTTTCATGGCAATTAGTACACATATAAGGACCCCTTGCGAAAGGATTAACTTTTTTGAGGTGTTTATCACTTTATTTCATTTTTTTCGTAAGAACGATCAAAACGGTTGCGATGACTCTTCACAGAAAGAGGTAAGATTTTCTAGAATTATCAATATTTATGTGATATAATCAATAGTTGTGTACCTTAAAATGATTTTTTTTAAGATTCAGACCAAACTATCAAATAGTTGTAGTTCAAATTTTAATTACTTTCGAATAATCGACATAAACTCATTTAACTAGGCGAAATTAGGTAGAAATCAAGAAAAAACCTAATACTTGGGTATTTTCCATCATATGTGTACTAGTTTCCATGAAAATTAAATGGGTGGCATTTGCATCATATTGTTTGTACTTTGTTCACAAAAAAGTCATTTTTGCACTTAAAAAATAAAAAACAATATTTATGAAAATAATTTTAAGAATCCCTTTCGCATGATTGTTTCTTATACTAATATGCACTTATTTATGAAATATGAGATCCTATGACAAACTATGTCGTGGAAATGACCCTAACTTGATCATTTGGCTTGAAACTTCTAGATGTTAATAGATGATGGACCTTTTTATGAAGACTTTTTTTTGCATATTTTGTCAAAAATAAAGTTTATCACTTTTCATGGCAACTAGTACACATATAAGGACCCTGCCAAAGGATTTCCTTTTTTTGAGATGTTTATCACTTTTATTTCATTTTTTCGGAAGAACGATCAAAACGGTCACGATGACTATTCATAGAAAGAGGAAAGATTTTGTAAAATTATCAATGTAACCAATAGTTGTGTACCCTAAAATGATTTTTTTAAAATATTCATACCAAACTATCAAATAGTTATAGTTCAAATTTGAATTATTTTCTAATAATCGACATAAACTCATTTAACTGAATTAGTTAGAAATCAAGAAAAAAACTATTACTTGGGGATTTTCCATCATATGTGTACTAGTTTCCATGAAAATTAAATGGGTGGCATTTTGCATCATATTTTTTGTACTTTGTTCATAAAAAAGTCATTTTTCGCACCTTAAAAATGGAAAATGATATTTATGAAAATAATTCAGGACTCCCTTTGGCATCCTTGTTTCTTATACCAATATGCACTTATTTGTGGAATATGAGATCTTTATGACAAACTATGCCGTGAAAATGACCATAACTTGATCATTTGGTTTGAAACTTCTAAATGTATATAGATGATAGACCTTTTGTGAAGTTTTTTATTGCAAATGTTGTTGTTAATGAAGTTTATCATTTTTCATGGCAACTAGTGCACATGTAATGACCCCCTGCCAAAGGATTTCCTTTTTTTGAGGTGTTTATCACTTTATTTCATTTTTTCGTAAGAGCGGATTTAAACTGTCGCGATGACTATTCAGAGAAAGAGGAAAGATTTCTAGAATTGTCAATATTTCTGTGATATAACCAATAGTTGTGTACCTTTAAATGATTTTTTCAAAGGATTCAGACCAAACTATCAATTAATTGTATGTCAAATTTGAATTACTTTCGAATAATCGACATAAACTCATTTAAGTAGGCAAAATTGGGTAGAAATCAAGGAAAATACTAATACTTGGGGATTATCCATCATATGTGTACTAGTTTTCATGAAAATTAAATGAGTTCCGTTTTGCATCATATGTTTTGTACGTTGTTAAAAAAAGTCATTTTCGCACTTAAGAAGCGAAAATGATATTTATGAAAATAATTTCAAGAATCCTTTGGCAAGATTGTTTCTTATACCAATATGCACCTATTTGTGGAATATGAGATCTTGATCACAAACTATGTCGTGGAATGACCATAACTTGATCATTTGGCACGAAACTTCTAGATGTTTATAGATGATAGATCTTTTTGTAAAGATTTAAAAAATCAAGTTTATTATTTTTCATAGCAACTAGTATATTATAAGGACCCCATGCCAAATAATATCCTTTTTTTAGGTGTTTATCGTTTTATTTCATTTTTTGTAAAACAATCAAAATGGTCACCATGGCTATCGATGTTCTGTAATGCAAAAGATAATTTGGGTGTAATATTTGGATTCCTCTAATTTTTCAATTTAGACATTTTATTTGTTAAATTCCAATTTAATGATTTAAAGATACGAAATATTCCATACTAGATGAAAAAGGAAAAAATAAATTAAAATTTATTTTATCATTATTTAATTCAATATTATTATTATTATCATTGTTGTTTATTCAACTAATTTTTTATAAGTCAAGCAATGAAAAAGTGTAACATTATAACCAAGTAGTTAATATGATTGATAAGATAGTAATATCATTAAGTTCTCAGTTCTCTCTTAGTATCTAATTTGAAAGGAATCTAAATGTTAAGCGTGTTGGGGTTAGAGTAGTCTGAGGATGGGTGACCGAATGGAAAGTTTGACTAGATTAAATAGTTTGACTTGAGACAAAGTGTGTAGTTTGTTTGAAGTGGGTGTGTTAGTTGGTAGTTAAGTGTGTGGCTAAGTGAGTAATTCCGAAATTCAAAAAAATTACTTTTTTCAGAAAAATAAGAAAATCAAAAATATTTGAAAAACTTTTAGTACCGGTCGGTATTCCAGACAAAATCTGCCCCGCGCCTCACGTGGAGGCCTTTAGTACCGGTCGCAACATGACTGGGACTAATGCTGGGGGTCCTTTAGTCCCGCTTGGGCAGTACCGATTGCACAACCGGTACTAATGCCCCTCCCCGACCGATACTGGAGGTCTCTTTTCTACTAGTGACACTGTATAATCGTACCGTCTGGTTGCATGTGTCTATGTTCGGAGTGATCGACAGTGGCGGAGCTATGTTACGTTCAGGGGGGGCCGCCGCCCCCCCAGCCCAAATACATTTTTTTTAAAATTACCTATTGGTTCGCTACGAATTGGCCCAAAGAGAGCACCCGGCCCCCCCAAACCCAGCCCCTTCCGCTGCTTCTCTCCGCTCGGCAACTTCAGCGCAGCCGCGACCTGACCTCCACGCCAGCCGCCCCCCGCGACCCTCCTCCTGTCCTCCACTCCACCACGGCCCCTCCCCAGCTGCTGCTGGGCAGCCGGCGACCAGGAGCGCAGCAAGCCAAGCTGTGTCGCTCGCCCCGACCTGGCGAGCCAAACGGCGTCCGGCCGTCGCCTCCGACCTAGCCGCCGGCGAGCAGCATCTGCGCAGCAGGCCAGCAGCGACCCTGCCGGAGAATCCACCGGCCGATCCCTCCAGATGAAGTGCTGACTGCTGAACGCGTGAATCTCTCCTTGACTCATTTGATTCTGGGTAAGCTGTAATTTAGTTAGAAAATAGAAATATTTTTTTGTTCCGGTAGAACTTGAGAATTGAACTGAAAATGGTGTTTTAGCTGCAGATTCTTGCTAGTCTGCTAGACAACACTGCTGAAAATGGGTAAAAAGGGCAACATTGCATCATACTTCAAAAGACAAAGAATAGATGCAGTTGAGGAAGATCTTCCACCACCACCAGAACAACCTTTGCCTTTGCTTCTTGAACTCGAACAGCGACAAGAAAATCAAGATGGAGATCCTCAAGAAAATGAAACATTTTCGGAGCCTGTTGTATTTCGAGGTATTCAATTCTTGGAGCGAGACCCTGCATTGCGACCACAAATATGGCGATATCCACCTAATCAAAGGGATTGTGTGCGTCGAGCTTATTTGATGCTAGGCCCTATGCAACCTCGTTTGACACATTATGAAGCTTCTGGCAAAACAGGCCACCAACGTCGCTTCCGATACAATTGGTTCAGTATATTCCCATCATGGTTAGAGTACTCACAACACAGCCATCGGGCGTATTGTTTATTCTGCTTTGTTTCCAGCAAAAATATCTTAGCAAAAGGTGGTTCTGATGTATTCTCGGTACACGGATTTGAGAATTGGAAGAAGGTGAATGATGGAAAATATTGTGCATTCTTAGGCCATGTGGGTTCTGGTCCTTGCTCACCACATAACAATGCAGTCACAGAATGTCAAGCCCTGATGCATCAACCAGGCCATATTGAAAATGTAGTAGCAGCCAAGGACATGGAAAAGGTAGAAAGAAATCAGTTAAGGCTAAAAGCTTCAGTTGCAGCTGTCCGGTGGCTCACATTTCAGTCTTGTTCTTTTAGAGGACATGATGAGAAAGCCGACTCGAAAAATAAAGGAAACTTTCTTGAATTGTTAGAGCTTCTTGGGGAGTTCAGTCCTGATCTTGCGAAAGTCATTTTAGGGAATTCTCCATACAACTCAAAGTACACATCTCCGGATATTCAAAAGGAAATCTTGGGCATATATGCATCTAAAGTTAGGAGGCATATCCGTGAAGAAATTGGTGATTCTAAATTCTCTATTCTTGTGGATGAGACATGTGATGTAGCCAAAAGAGAACAAATGGCATTGGTTTTCAGATTTGTTGATAAGAGTGGTTGTTCACAAGAGCGGTTCTTTGATTTGATACATGTGGCCAATACTAAGGCTGTGACATTGAAAGATGAATTGTGCTCAGTATTATCCACATATGGTTTTGATATCCAGAACCTTAGAGGACAGGGGTATGACGGAGCTAGTAACATGAGAGGAGAGCTCAACGGATTGCAATCACTTTTTCTTAAGGTATGCCCATATGCATACTATGTTCATTGTTATGCTCACAGATTGCAACTTGCACTAGTAGATGCATCTAAGGAGGTGGTTCCTGTTGCACAGTTCTTTCCTCAGCTTATCTTTATTATAAACACATGTGATTCATCATCAAAGCGTCATGATGAACTCCATGATGCCCAGCTTGCAGAACTAGCACGTTTGATAGAAAGTGGAAAGCTTCAAACTGGTCAAGGGGAAAATCAGATCAGATCAGATCACTTAAACGTCCTGGGGACACTAGGTGGGGTTCTCACTTCGGTTCTGTTCATAGCCTTATGGAAGTATTTAAAGCAGTAACTTTTGTGATCCAAGAGATGGCTGCTGATAGATCGGTTGCTGGACAAATACGTGTTGATGCTGACACGGTTTATAGATATATGTCCTCGTTCGAGTTTGTCTTTGTCTTATGTATGATGAAGGAGATACTAGAGGTAACTGAAGGGCTTGGCCAAGCTCTACAACTGAGATCACAAGACATTACAAATGATGTTCGTTTAGTGTTTGCTGCAAAAGAGTGCCTTCGTATGTTCAGATCTGATGATGGTTGGGAAAATTTCTTTTTCACAGTTGGTGAATTTTGTGTGGAACATGGCACTGCAATTCCAAACTTGGAGGAACCTTATATCATGCGTGGTGGTCGTGCACGACATCAGCCTGGTGATTTCACCAAAGAGCAATATTTTCGAGTGGAGGTATTTCGTGCAACTATTGATTGCCAACTACATGAGTTGGATCGGAGGTTCAGTGAGAAGATAATGGATCTACTATCCACCACTGCCAATCTAATTCCTAAATATAGATTTAAATCTTTGAAAGGCAGCGATATATGTGACTTAGTGAAGAAGTACTACCCAGCAGATTTTACTCAACAAGACCGCTATGGATTGGAGCAGCAGCTAAAAACTTTTGTTGTAGATGTTTCTAATGATGAAGAGCTGAAAAATATCTCAACTTTGACTGATCTTTGCCGTTGCCTTCATGAGATAGGAAGAGATACTATCTACAATCTGATTGTCAGGTTACTCCGTCTACTTGTCACTCTTCCGGTTTCTACTGCAAGTGCAGAACGTGCATTTTCAAGTTTGAAGATCGTCAAGACAAGGCTGCGTAATAAGATGGAAGATGAGAATCTTGCCAATAATTTGGTAGTTAACATAGAGCGTGAAATTGCTGAGAAGTACGACTTTGAGTCTGTTTTGGCAGAATTTAAGAGCAAGGCGGATCGAAAAGCTGAATAATAATGCCTCCATGATCTGCTAATGAATTTCAAGTTTCAAGCCTGGTCGGTATGATCTGTGGCATATTTTGGTATAGTTCTATATTTTGTTCTATTAGCCCGGTATATATATGGATCTCGTCATACATGTATTTTGCAAACTATGTCGCTAATATCTATATATATATATATATATATATATATATATATATGATCAAGTCTATAAGTTCTAGTTTGTTGCAATTGTCCAATTTATTTTTGGTCTTTCGCCCCCCCCCCCCCCCCCACCCCCCACCCCCCCAGCCATTTTTTCAAGCTCCGCCACTTGTGATCGATGTATAATTACAGGCAAGAAAAAGAGTAATGTAATTAAGATAGGTTGGTAACTAACTTTTGTCTGGGTATTCCCCCCTTCTAAGACAAGAACACGCAAGAGCTAGCAATGCAGTAGGGCCAACAAGAGTCCTATTCAGTGGCACTCCTGAGTCCACGATCATAGCGAACTGGCCATGCATGCAGATATATATGAAACTTCTAGAAGCAACCGTTAGCTAGCAAAAGATCCCCGTACAGTTTGAACCAAGTATGTTGCTGTAGTTGTCAACTAGAGTGCTACGTACGTGTATACATCGAGTATTTATTGATAAACAATAGGCACGTCTGAATTTGTTCTAAACTGAAATGCTACGTATAAAAAAACAATATACATGGGAGTATGGTTTTGAGCTAGACATCGATCTAGGGTACGTGCGCAACATGTACTAGGTCACGTGCATAATGCCAAATGGGCACTAGCAAGTTGGAACTGAACGAAAGAGGTGAGAATCTGTTCCTCGAAAAGGAGAAGCCGAAACGAAAGAATGGCAGGAAACCACGTCACTAGTGTTGAAAAGGTTCACCTGACGAAACAACAAGCATAAATAAATCCGATCTTAAGCTTTATGGCGATCTATACCTGCAATCCGATCGATCCTATTGACTCATTAAAGGCCACAGATATTTCTTGACCAAACTATTTACACGTAAAACCAGCAAACGGTCTAATCAAGGGTATAACAGCCAATTTCAAAAAAAAAGTATAACAGCCAATTAACCAAAGGTAGCTACATATGATATGCCCCTTAACTGTACTGATAAAATGCACAACACATAATACATCCATCTGTATAGATCAAACGTCCCCGATCGATAATCAATAATAAAATTTGCATCAATCGACCGATCTAGATTCTGAAGTAATCGCAGTATAAGCTAAGAAAATGGGCTGAATATAATGTAACTGCAATTCCTCAAAAAATATCATCATTGAATCACAAAAGGATGAACCTTCACAGCTCCCAAACAAGAAGGATATGGTATCTTATTCGAGCAAGAACAAAAGCTAGGCATATGTGCAGCATGTATGTATAATTGTAGTAGATAGAGATGAAGCTAGAGCTCAAGAGCAGCCGTTTTGCACCCGGAGAGGAGGACTGGAGCTGGGACGTGGCGTCGGTGCCGGGCGGCGCGCGCAGGACTCGGCGACAAGCGCCCTCCGCGCCGTGAGCAGGCCGGCGGGGACGAGCGGGCGGTCGAAGGCGGAGCAGTCCATCCAGTCCTTGAGCAGCTTCTCCTGGCCCCACATCTCCGGCACCCACACCCTCCCGGCCATCTCCCGCCTGTGCCGCTTCAGCCTCTCCCTGGTGCTCTCCCCTTCCTCCTCCTTGGCCGCCGGCGCCGGGTGCAGCAACTTCTCCACCTCGTCCCGCTCTTGGGACGTAGACATTCCTGCGGATACCTCCACCGCCTCGTTGTGGTGATCGCACGAAGTCGTCGACTCGGCCGCGACCGGCCGGCCCTTCTCCGCCAAGCCGCCGCCCATGCCTGCGTCGGCTTGGTGATGATGAGCTGCGCCGTGCTCTGGCACCGCTTCGACGTCGCCGGAGTATGCCATGCAGCCGATCGAGCTAGGAAGGCAAGAGCGAGCTAGTAGAACAGCAGCAACGATTCTTGAGAGAGAGAGAGAGAGAGAGCTTGGCAACACCAGGTCTTTGGTGCCTAGCTTCCTCGCCCCGATATAACGAGCACCGGGGGGGAGACGGAGATTAAAAGATTGGGCGAGGTGGGGGACGGGTGGGGAGAGAGACGGACACGTTATGAGCAACAGGGGAAGGAGATTGCAGGCGCTCGCCTATGGTGGCCGCGGGGTGAGCGTGGCCTGCCGCTGCGGAGCATCATGTGGCTGCCCTTGCCGCCGCGACGTACGTGGCCGGAGCCGTGGAAGTATAGTAGTAGTAGGTGAAGTAAACCGCGCGTAAATGTGTGTGTGCGTGGTTGGGTTTGCATTTCTGAGGCTGGGGCGGGCTGGATGCACCATGGCCAGTTGCTTGATACCGCCAATAGATTTGATCTTTTGCGGGAGCCACAGCCCACTGTTCCAATATCTCCCCCTGCCTTAACTTTGAGACCCTGACCCGACATTACTGATTGGAGGAAGGTAGGGGGAACGATCCACGAGAGGATTCCAGCTCTGTTTTACTGTTGCTGGTGAATTTTAGACCTCAGCTTTCGAGGTTTATTGCTGGTGGTTCACCTCGTCGCGCGTATGTGGAACTCTTGTGGACAATCTTCGCCGCACGCACCGGCTACCACACGATGGCGCAAGGCGGCCCGTTTGCTATAGTAGTTCTTCTGTACGATGACAACGGCCCAAGGGCCAACAAGGGCCGATGCGACGAGCAGAGGAGAGAAACTGGGCAGCTAAGGAGGAAGAAAACGACAAGGTGGCTTGCCACGAACCGAATAGCATGTAGCCTCTGTATGCCCGCACCGAGGTCTGCGACGTTTTCTAAATTAACTCCTTTGGGGGGAATTCAACATCCCATGGCATTTTGGGCATCTTTTTTAAGCTTTATTGATCAGGCAACAGCGATATTACAAATCGTTCAAGCCACGCAGGAAGAAACTGATTGGTTAAATCTGAACATTGTATTTTGGGGGACATCGAATGCACCAGTATCAACCACTAATGCTCCGTTTGAATGTTTACATTAAGAGGCTAGACATTATATTACGATGAATGCCCAATATTCAAAACATTGATATTGAGATTGAATGTGTCAATATTTTGTTTGGATGTGTTAGATATTAAAACCCACACAAGGGGTATGGTGACAGCCCAATTAATCAAGCTAAAGTCTTAACTTTGGTGGAAGGAAACATATTGTCCCAACAAGTAGAGAAAAGAATAGGCCTTATCAAACTAATCAGAACATTTTATATTCCATTAATTAATTTGAACTTATGTTTATCATAGGATTTACCATACGTAAACATAATTTGCATGTTGTGTTTGTTTTTTATCTCTAATGAGACAACACACACAAAATTTGTCAATTTTCCATGCCAGTCTATATCACACGTATCAAAATTTACACCAACTACTATGCCCCTATATGTACCAATAGATGGCAAGCAATTACAGGGATACTTCTCATGGTTGTCAGAAGTTGTAAAATACATCTTCTTAGTTTTAGACAGACCAATAAATCAAGATGATGCTCTTTAAGGAGCTCTTTTGCTCTAAAATGCTTAATTATCATGCCCATTTAGATCACTAGAATTCCAAATAAAACTTATCACTTAGGTTTAAACTTTAATTCTACAAGTACATTTTTCCTAGCAGCAACCGCAATGAAGGTGACTTGTAGGATTTATTCTCACTACTATGAGTAGCGTTAATATTGTCTGCATTAGTAATCTTTGTTAGTAACATTTACAATTAGCATGTAGAAACATGTCAGGATTTGAGTCGTGAAAGCATTTTAGTCTTTCATTCTCCATACTCCTCATGTTATTTATGTTAAACTTTAATGTCCTCTCCAGAGTTATCCAGACTACACCCATTATCCTAGCCCTATGCATTAAACTCGTGCTATCTCCGTGTTCTTGGCTTTCTTTAAATGTTGAGCTTTTTTAACCATTATCCTTTCATCCCTCTTAATTTTGGCACTCGTTGCAGGGGCAAGCACAGGGCCCCATTTTTGTGCAGTAGGCAAGTGTTGGAGCCATGGCTCCCTAGATTCCTATGTGTCAATCATGTTTTTTTCTCAGAAGATAACTGGATTGATGTATTCAAAGTTCATAATGTTGCCAGTCAAACAAAAGTTCATACTATTAGATGCGCCAACAAAACTCGTTGTGAATTATCAGTTAATTTAAGTTGACATGAACATTATCTGACAGTTGTTGAAAACAAAGACTAACCATTTCTATAAAACACATATAATGTTCTGTTGGCCGGGTTGCGCCCCTAAGAAAAAACGAGCAAAGAAAGAGGTAAGGGCTGGGTCAGAGACGGAGCCGACATTCAAAGCAACCATCCTAATAGTATATATTTTTAGAATAACTTGATTCCATTTACATCACACCGCAATTATGTTACAGCTTTCTGTACAACAAGAAATACTTAAAGTCTAGAAAAAAAAAGGATAAAATGAAGAAGCAACAACCTTTCATACAAATCTCGTGCATGAAGCTGAACAGCTTTCTGGTATAGCTCATGAAATGTATGCCTTCGGAGGGTAGCTGTCCAGGCTATCCGGCCACGGGTTGCAGCCACGCCGGTCAACCTGGGCGCAGGCGGGGGACACGGCAGGCACGTCGCGGAGCGCGCGCCAGACGGCGCTGTTGCACTTGAACCCAGAGCCGAATCCGATCTGCCACACCCGGTGGCCGCGACGGACTCGGCCTTTGGCTTCCGCGTAGGCCAGCTCGTACCACAGGGAGCTGCTACTGGTATTGCCGAACCGGTGCAGCGTGCACTTGCTGGGCTCCATGTCGCCGTCGTCGAGACCGAGGCTCCGCTGCACCTCATCCAGCACTGCGCGCCCGCCAGCGTGCACGCAGAAGTGCTCGAACGCGCGGCGGAAGTCCGGCATGTAGGGACGCACGCCGCGTACACGTAGGACGCGGTGGATCACCAGGGATCGGAGGAACTTGAGCTGCTCAGTGAGCGGGAGGACGAGGGGGCCCAGGGTGGTGATGTTCGTCTTGAGTGCATCGCCGGCGACGGCCATGAGCTCGCGCGCCAGCGACACGCCCACATTCCCGTCGGCGTCCTCGCGCTGGTACACGCAGTTGAAGCATTCGTCCGCCGCTCCTTTGTGCGTTCGCACCGTGTGGAGCAGCCGGTACTTGGCGCACCGGGCGTCAGCGCGGCGGTTGGACAGCAGCGCCGCCGCCCCGCCCATGCGGAAGATGCAGTTGGACAGGAGCATGGAACGGTCGTTGCCGAAGTACCAGTTGAGCGTGACGTTCTCGGTGCTGACCACGACGGCGTAGGAGTCCGGGTTCACCTGGAGGAGGTCCCGCGCGAGGTCGATGGCGATCAGCCCGGCGCTGCAGCCCATGCCGCCGAGGTTGAGAGACTTGATGTCCTCGCGCATCTTGTAGTGGTTGACGATCATGGACGCAAGCGACGGCGTCGGGTTAAAGAGGCTGCAGTTGACGATGAGAATTCGCACATCTCGGCTCGGGTCGATACCCGTGGCGGCGAACAGCTCGTCCAGGCAGCCAAACATGACAGCCTCGGCCTCGGCTCGCGCCTCCGCCATGGACAGCTGCGGTGGCCGCGACTGTATCCCTGACGGCAGGTAAGTCCGGTCGCCCAGCCCGGAACGCTTGGTGATCTTTGTCTGGAAATCGAGCGCCTCAGCATTGAATAAGCCGGTGCTCTCGGTCATGTCCAGGAAGCCGTCCTTGGAGATCTCGTGCTCGTCACCGGGCTTGTAGCAGGCGAACTCCACGAGGTACACTGGGCAGGGTCGCTTGAGGAAGCAGGCGACGAGCAGGAGCATGGCCGTGCCAAGCCAAGCGACAGAATCAAAGGAGTGGAGCTGGAGCACTCCCACACCGAGATCGAGACGGCGGAACGAGTACGCTGCCGCTGCGAGGAGCGGAGGCGCAACCGCGAGCAGGGTCCAGCACGCTGGCACCGGCAACATACCGGAGCAGATGCCGAGCTTTACGTACTTGAGGTTGACCGACAGTGCGAAGTCCGGGAGCCGTCGCCGGATTTTGATCACGATGCTAGCTGCCCGAGGTTGATCCTTAGCCACCTCGTCCGGCGGCGTGAAGGCCATCTCGGCCGTCAGGCGCTCTCGTTCCATGACCGTCGACGCCATCGTCTTGGTTTGTTGTCGACTTGTGGCTAGACTTCTTTGTGTGTTCCGTTAAGAGTTCGGTACTAGGCACGAGGCCACGAGCTAGGGAAGAAGTTAATTTATAAGCACTGAAATGGAGGGGACTGGAGTACTGGACTTGTTTCAAAAGGAAATGGAGGGCAATTTTACAAATATGCTCCTCTGCGTTTTGCAATTGTAAAAAATATCCTCATCTAAACGTAAATGCTAAGTGTCTTTTTGGATCAGAGGTGAAAAACACGGGAATATGAAAAACATAGGAATCCCACAGGTTTGCAGTGTAAAATAGAGTTGTAAAATGCAGGAAAATGACAGAAATAGTCGTTTAGATGAAACGCAGGAAAATGACAGAAATAGTCGTTTGAATGAAACATGGGAAAAACACAGGAAAAATGTCTCAATCCTACGCGCTCGAGTCTAAAAAAAGACGTTACAGTGGATGTTTCAATTCCTATGAAATTGAGTCATAGTAATCCATTCATAATATTTTGGTATCACCATTCGTTTAAACCAAAGGTAATCCATAGGAAACATTTCTAAGAATTGGAATCTTTTGAAATTTCGACAATCAAAAGAGGCCCTAAAATCAATATGGCGGAGAACTAACAAGACGACGGGTTGCACAATGCACTATCCTAGTTGACGGAAAGAATTCCGACGTCCCAGTTGACGGAAGGTGGTGGTGCCCCCTCCGTTTGTCCCAACTGGCGTAGTGGCTATAGGTATCTTGCTCCACGAAGCACATATGCAATCTGTCAACTAGGATGGCGGGATGTGCTTTAATTTTGCCAACTCGGATGGCGGGTTATGCCACGTGTCGCGTTGCGATTTTTTTGAGAGAAAAGGAACCTCGAAGAGTCCCTAGTTTTGTGTAAGAAATTGGCAAGTCAGGCCAGTTTTATAGAATGGCAACAAAAGCCGACGAAATAAATAGGATAACACCTGCTGCTCTCGAAAAACTGAACTCCAAAAAGGAGAGAAACTAAGCATTGAACTGAAGTAGAAATAGAACCATGTAATAGGACACTAGTTTTTTTGTTGAAGCATAAACAACACTGCATGTGATCTTCGCTTCAGGGAATTCCTTCACCCCATGCACTATCCGCCTACCTCCCTAAAGTTGAAGCCTTTGGGGCTAATTCTTTAAAAACAAGATTTGCCCTTGTTTTCCAAATAGCCCAAAAACTAGCAGTAGATCCAGTCATAATCGTTTCTTATATCTACCCGAAAAAACATCAAACTAGGCTTAATATAAATGTCTAAAACCAGTAGGAGCCAAAGCGATACCTAAAGAAAACCATAGTTCATACATACTTCCCCCACGGACACATGAGAAGAATATGCGCTCAGTAGTTTTGTGCTTGGCACAAAAATCACACCGGTCCAATTTTCTCCATCCCCTTTTGAGCATATCTTCTTCAATCAGACTTATATTTCTGATCACTATAGCCAGCAAAATTTTAACCCTTAAAGGAAGCTTTCGAAGTTTAGAGCCCAACAAATAAACCGTACAGAAGTGGGAAACTCTTATGGGTTTTTATGAGAGCTGCTATACGAACGATAGTTTTACGTCTTCCCCTAGCCATGGAGTGGATGGGGTGCCGGGTCCGAGCCAGGAGGGCCTAGATCCGGTGACCGCCTAGACAATCTGATTTGTTCAGGTCTGTCGGTGCGACTTGCGGGTGCGTCTCGCTCGTTGCACCCCCGCTGTCCGAGGGCTGCTTGGCTTGTGGTTCTTCTCCTGTCCGCTCCGGTGGAATTGTCGCTACGACCTCTACTGCATCGTGATAGGAAGATCTTGGGCGTCGGAGCGGCGGAAGGTGGACTGCATGAGCGGCTCTGCAGCGAGCGTTATGGCAGTGGTGGTGGTCTTCTTCTCAGGCCACTTGGGTGGAGAGGAGTAGGCGAAGAGAGACCCTGGAGCTGGCGACGCTTCGACAATGGCGGCTCCCAGATCGTGTTCCGGCCTGTGGGTGCCATTACCCTCTTGGGGGAGTTGTTGTAGGCACCTTTCTCGTGTTAGGGCTCCGGGTGAAAACCCTTGACCGTCTAGGTCTCGACGGCGGGGCGCAATGTGTCGTCACCCTCTTGGGGGCGTCGTCGTGGAGCCTTGAGCTCTCTCGATCGTGTTACGGGGTGCTTGGTGGCAAGTCTGATGTTCCTTTTCTTTGTTGTTTATCTTTGATCTGCTTGTAAGAGGGGTTTTCATCACTTTGTATCCGATTTGCCGTTGTGACTTTATATATAAAGCGGGGCTTCGGCCTGTTTCGAGGAGGATAAAAAACGTCAGATGCACGTCCTTCCCGGTTCTTATTACACACCCAATTGTCTTCTCAAAATATGGTACCTCGAGCAACAAACTTTAAAAAGCATGCAACAACTATAAAAAAACATCTTTAACAACAACAAACCAGACCATAAATACGAATGTGCATGACTTTGTTTACATTGAGCAACGTACAATTCTTCAAATACTTTGCACAACCAATGCTTACTGTTATAAGAGAGATGCCTAGTTTCTCTCTCTCAAAAAAAAGGTGCCTACTTATATATTCTCTTGGATAAATATGCACTTGCGGTTAACCATGAGACGTTAATTTTGTTAATCACCTCTATAAACACTTTGCATTATACATGGCCAGATGGCCTAATACATAGAACAATACACGTGCACCTGAACAGCCAGACCGTTGATCCACACGCAAATGAGGTTAGCAGCCTAACTTGGTTTGGTTCGCGGCTGCCGCAGATAACGTTCATGCGCTCGGCGCGAGCTGTTGCGTGTCGTATACCGGTGTCCTGGTACAGATTCCTGCTGCCGGCTTACCCCTTTCGACCGAAGACGACGTGGCAGGCCCCGGCATGGCGACGTCCGCTGCTTCTCCTCCTCAGAATAATGGTCCTAAATTCGTTATGAAATTCCGTGGTGTTGATTACGTCCGATGCCTAAAAGGCAACGATTGCCACTCATCAGCGAGCAGTTTCCCCGGCGGCCGAGTCGCAATCTGCGTTCCGCAACTTGTCATGTGCGCTGAGAAAAAGATATACTTGTGATGTACTCTCTCCATTCATAAAAAAAGATGCTTCAACTTTGTTTAAATTTGCATGTACCTAGACATGAGATTTAGCGTATAGAATATAGATACATGTAAATTCAAAGTTAATACATCATTTTTATGGACGGGGAAGTAGTATATTTAGGTGAACATAGAAATTGTATTGTTTGATTGGTATAATTTGTTTCATAATTTAAGTCTTTTTTAGCTAGTAGTATTTCAAACTTGATTCCCAAGAGAGAAAAACACGCTAACTCCAATTCTCTTAGAAAGAATGTTTGTTAACTGGCATAATCCCCAAAAAAGGACTCATGCGTATTTCGTGAGTTGCAAGCAGATAACACAAACGATTTATTATTGATTCTGGAAGGATATAACATAATGCAGCACATAATTCATATGTTTTTCGCTTTCCTGTGCTTGTAATGTATTCCAACGATCATGTGGTGTACACGGTTTTCTCAAATCCAAGTTTATTGAACAGCACTCAAGGCAACCGCGGCCTCGACCATCCCCAGTAGGCAAAGAACCGGCAAAGGGACAGGGAGGCGAGCAGGCATGAATAAGAGCACAACCCTTAGAAAATTTGTTACAAATTTAGACCGAGGGAGCTGCGATAAGAGAGGTTAGGCTAGGAAGGCATTAACATTTTCTACAACACTGACAAAGCTTGCTGCTACACATTATTGGCAGTAACATTTCCGAAATAAAAACAAAAGGATCAAACAAAACTAAAACAGAAACCTCTACGGAAAACAAACTAGACTCTACAGGTCTGGTATCTTACAAGTGGGCAGCTAATCTAAGATGGGCTGAGTGTGAGAGGGAGTCTGGGGAAGAGTCAAATTCGCGGGAAGCGAGAAGGCCCTCTCCTCCGAAGGAACTCAGGAATTTCCACCTTGCTGCCACCCGTGGAAGATGGATGCCGACCATTGTCTCCTTGCATTTGTTGGCCCCCCTGGTGAAAAAAGTAAGACTGCATAAGGAATTCCACTCAGAATATAGACTCATCAGTTATATTTAGTTATTTACCTTTGAGTTACGACCTTCTGGTTCATCTTGCCGTTTAAACCCAGTAGCGATCAAGGTTATGCTTACCTGCACAAACAAAATTATGTGCATAAGAATTTCCAAGTGAATAAAAACAAGTTAATCGTATTTCACCAGTTCTTGAACTTGTTAGAAACTTTAGTCAAGTGATAAAAGTGTAATCAATCATACTGGATAAGATGAACGACAATAAAAATAACATGTTTATGACTTACCTGGCCACTTAGTGATGGGTCTATGACAGAACCAAATATCAGATTTGCATTTGGATCAACAAGATCGTAGATTATTTCAGCGGCAGCATTTACCTAAACAATAGGAAAAACCAAGTCTCCGTAAGTGCTTACCCTGGACACAGAACCAATTTTGATGGTGCCTACATAAGCTAATTTTGAAATTCTATGACCGCTGTGGAAACATGGAAGCAACATCGAGACAACAGCTAAACTTTAGTACCAAAGCCCTTCAGACAACCAAAATTGCTTTCAAGAAAAGTAACTCTTGTGAGTAAGCTATCAAGTCCAGCACTCAACAGTGTAATAGCTATATTGATGCCAAGGACTTGATATTTGCAGTTTTGCGAAACAGAAAGTTTCTAATTGGCATATATTATTGAACAGATGGAACATCCCGAGTGTTGAATCTGCTCCGTGATGGGGTGTATATTATCAGCCTATAGCAATCAAAGCATGCAGTGCAACTGACAGTATAGTTATGCAGGAACATTTTGTCTAAGAAATGGCATCAACCTTTGATGTTAACATGGTTAAGTTTGAAAACAATGATGTTGGAGAAAGGTGCCTCATCATGCAGCAAAACTGATCACATTATATCATGAGTTCATAAACCATCCCTCAACTGATCCAAATTTGTTTCCCCCATTCAATAAATAGAAGAGAAGTTATATTTGAAATGTTTGCCATTGCTAGATCGTTTTACTAAATGCAGTTTAATACTGAGATGACAATTTGATACCCTGAAGTCCATGGTACAGAGGCATATCGTGACGATTTCAGATCAAGGCAGCATACCGGATTCTTAACATAGCTAAGGCAATAATAACATTATGAGGTAAAAATCGAACAGATATTTTCCATTCATCATGTCATTTACAAACTTTCAAAACTAGGCCAACCCGAAGTGTTGAGATTCAACCAGAACAGTAGGACACAAGTCTAATCGGACATCAAACCCCTCCAAATAACCTTTTCCTATATATATAGATTTATTGCATTGCTCTATCTTATTGGATCAATCAACAGGAGCCTGATAGAAACACCCACAAGAAACAAAGCAACTAAAATATGGCCCCATGGTCGATTCTGAAGGAGAACTAGCCTCTACACCACAAACACAAGATGTCTATTTCCTATAAAGCCATAATGATACCCTTTTGTAGTAATATTGTCATGTGCAAATCAAACAAAATACTTTGTATCCTAGTAGAAACTTTTCTGCTTAATACATACAAGCTATATAACAACTTTACAACCATATAATAAGCTGAACAGCACAGCAATCTTAAAAAAGTAAGTTCATCGAACAATTCATGACGTGATTAAATACTGGCACACAGATGGACCAAACCTCAAACAAAGTCAAATCAGCTCCACCAGTGATATTCCACACGATGCCTGTAGCTCTCTCAATTCCAATATCTAGCAGTGGTGATTGGATGGCATTAAGGGCCGCATCTCTGGCTCTTGACTTGCCTGAAATATTAAGCCAACACAATAAATATACAAAAAAAAGGAAATTTTAATTTCAGTTAATTATGGATGTACGTCATCTGCATGGAAGCTGCAGACTGCAGTACAACAGCAAGAAAAGTTAACTCAATTTTTCATTTTCAGCCTAGCACCTGGCATGTGCACTATGTACCTTTAATAGATTGGTTCTCGTGTGTGAGGGTGAATGTATTAACTTAATGTCATAAGTTAAAGAATAAAACAATTCTGAAGCTACAAAATATCCACAAGTTCAAGTTCTGGTAGCATGCATCGGAGCTAATAGCCTCACTGATGGCAAGCAATCACATTTTTCTCTCTAATAACAGTGTTTGCTCAGCTGCACCATGTAATGAGGTTTTCTCAATGAACAGGGTGCAAACCAGAATTTCCTTATAAAAGGGTGCAAACTGGAAATGAACTTACTGAAATTTGAGTTAGATACGTGCAGCAGTCATATCAACACCAACAAAAATATATAAAATCCCCAATTTCAAATGTAATACCTGTAGCAGTTCCAATACCCATCAAAGATGATCCTGCATTTTGCATGATGGCTCGTACATCAGCAAAGTCAACATTAACCAACCCGGGAACCTGCAAAGGAGTAGCAATAGAACAATAAATTTCTGGAAGTCATAAATCTCTCACATTCTCAAATTCATCGATGCCACCATTTTTTAGTAGCATTGATCCCAAGTATAAGAAGGGTGTCCCTCTTAGAAGCTATTTGTTCTTCTAGACTAACCTTTCCCTCCTCGCACCCAACACCACTAAAGTCACACCTCATTACTCAGTCATGGTCCTAGTAAGTCTAAACCCCCTGGATTCCAAGTTTTTATCCATAGCTCTAATTTCCAACTTACACACACCCTAATTTCATCTACTAACACCACATCATCAGCAGAGAGCATACAGCAAGGAATGTATCCCTATATATTCTTCGTAACCTCATTCTGACATGAGACCTAAATGCATACATCAAATTGCTTACCGTAATGATATCAGAGATACCACGAATTCCTTGCCAGAGAATATCATCAGCTAAGTTGAATGCTTCCGTGACAGGAGTGTTTGGAGAAACAGCAGAAAGCAACTTATCATTTGGGATGACAATGAGAGTATCCACGCTATTTCTCAAGGCTGCTATCCCCTCTTGAGCCTGAACTGCCCGCCTCCTCCCCTCAAATGAGAAAGGTGTCGTGACAATACCCACCGTCAGAATACCCATGTCCTTGGCGATTCCAGCAATTACAGGGGCACCTCCAGTTCCAGTTCCACCACCCATTCCAGCCTGCAATTTAGCACCAAAGCGGTATTATCATACCTCCACATATCATAATATCATAGTTTCACACGGTAAGCCATCTATGTGGGTTGACATTTACCGTCACAAAAACCATGTCAGCGCCGTGCAGCGCTTCTTCTATGGACTGACAACTCTCCTTGGCAGCATTCATCCCAATATCAGGGTTTCCACCCGCACCAAGACCTCGGGTCAGCTCCTGCCCAATCTGCAGCCTATTCTGGGAATGCACCGGGGACATCCTTATCGCCTGCACATCAGTGTTGACAATCCAAAACTCGACGCCATTCATGGAGCACTCAATCATCCTGTTGACAGCATTCGAACCCCCACCTCCGACTCCAATGACCTTGATCTTGGCAGCGTTGTAATCATCACGGTTGGACGGCGCCCCCAACCCCTCCAACGTGTTCCCATTAGAGGAACCTCTCATTGGGTTAATAACCTCGTCGTTCTGCTCACCACGGAGCAGGGACACCTCAGGGTGGAGGTCCAGAAAGGATTCTTTTTTCTGAAACGAGTTAGCGCTGCGCGGGCTCGCGCAGCACCTGAAGTGAGAGTGGCCCGAAAATGGACTGGTTTTGACCGATGCCCTCCCAGATGTACCCCCGAGGCTCCCGGCTTCGGTTCTCCATCCGGGTGACGGCGGAGCGAGCTGCGTGAAGCACGGCAGCTGCGTCGCCATCCCAGCAAGCTTTAATGGCGCACGGGGGACGGATCCAGATGGTGTGCCGGGTGCGCGCCGGCACGCCCAAAATTTGCGGAGGTTAGCTCGTAGAAAGGGAACGGCGACGGCGGCGGCGCGACTGAGAGGCTGACCACGGCGGTAGCTCTAGGGCACGGAAATGTCTGAGATTCGATTGCATAAAAAAAGAAACAAATTTGATTGTATCAGATGAAATGTAGGAGAAATTTGGGGCGGAGAAGACGAGGCCAGAAACCTTACCGCGAGCGATTCCGGCCAGGCTACGGCGCGGGAATCACCGCCGCGCGCTTCACGGCAGAACCAGCGACCGCCTGAGATTTGGGGGACGAGGTGGAGGATTTGAGGTGGTCGGCCGCCTTGTCGTGAGAGGTGAGTGGGGAGGGGGGAGGGGTTTCAGTTAAGGATTTTGGAATCTGGAATCTGTCGTTGCTGGGTTTGCGGCTTCCGCTAAACCCCTAGTACATGTGGTTCTGTTTGCTGCCAAAGCTGCTTGGCTGATTAGTTGTTCTTTACCAGTGCAAAGATCGTTTATTAGTGATGATGATGTATAAAGATGACAATTGCTGGTGGCCGCACGTTCTTCTTCCCCGTCCTTGCTACCAAAGCTGGGTAACCTAATTTGTTTCATAGTTCCAACTCTTCGGTAGTCTAATTTGTTTCACACAACCATAAACATGACAATTCGCGTCTATGTCTCTTGCTATGAGAGGTGTCAGATTTTGGATGGTTGCTCTGCTTGCTGCCTAATTGGGTTGTCTGATCAATCCACAGGTTTTCTAGTTGTAACATGTTCATATTTCAATATGAAGTGCATACAGATTTGAAAGAGTAAAAAAACACACTAAACAAAAGTTATATACTGCCAAAAAGATGCTAATTCGCGACTATGTCTCTTGCTATGAGAGATGCCAGATTTTAGATGGTTACACGCGGGTTTTGTAGCTAGTGTTTTCTGTTTTTAATTTAACATATTTAAAAATATTAAAAAATGGACTACATACGGATTAAAAAGAGGGACCAAACACACTGCAACACAAGTCACATACATCTAATTTAGAACAAGTCAAATATCTTATGCCAATTCGGAGTGGAAGGAATACTATCTAGAGGTCTCGTTTAAAACATGGAACCCCAATGTAGATTGTTTGCTAACATATCGGGTGAAATGGAAAAGAGAGCCAGCCGAACGAGAGATACTCATTTGGGTTGAATCGGTTATTATGATATTGCTGCTACCTTGTTATTGGGTTATTACGCATAAACCCTCTTTTCTTCCTTTAGAAATGAGACTGTCTAACTATCCTTTGACATAGTTCCTAGTGGATATTGTTAATCTTGTGGGTTTTTTGAATCCTAGATGGAAGTGGTCGCCCCAAAGCTCATTCTTGATGTGTGAAACATCATGGTGCTTTTGTGATGCTCCAGTTGAGCTTTTTGTGATGCTCCAGTTCAGAGGCACCAGAATAATGTGATAAATCAAAAACCATAAGAAAGTAATTTTAAGTAGGAATACAATGTATCAATTGTATGTCACATAAAATACATATTAATAGAATAATTGGTCGGATCCTAGGTCAAAGATACACCTTATATTATGGAATGGGGGTAGCGGGTTGTTCAGGTAGTTGCACATCTAACTAACATTTTATTCGTTGAACCCCTTAAATTGAAAAAGGTAATATTGTTAGTCTTACGTTCATCTCCTGCCCTCTTTTTTTTATGGAAAGTGGTGGCGGAAGCCCCCACAGCGAGTTTTTTTAATAATAAGAACTCAAATTCGCGCCCGTGAGGACTTAAACTGAAGGAGATATGCCCTAGAGGCAAATAAATAAGTAGTATTTATTGCAGTATCTCATAAGTTTATAATAGGTTTGTGTATTATGCTATAACTGTATTAATCGGAATTATTAATACACGTGTGATACATAGACAACCAGGTCCCTAGCAAGCCTCTATATGAGCTAGTCCATTGGGCAACAGTTGATCGAGATTCCCGATCAAGGACAATGACGTCGGTTGACAATGGGGTCATCTTGTTGGTTGAATAAGGTGGTGGACATACGCAAAGTATTGCAATAAGATCGTATTACGATGTTTATCATTTGCAATAGATAAGAGTATGATAGCTTATTCCTTAGACCGTGAGACCGTACTTATTGTTGCTTCGTAGGAGTGCTTTGAGAGCATCAAACGTTGTGTCTTATATAGCATGACAATAACGGTGTCCATCTTGGGTATTCCGAAAGAGCATCGAGACGTAAGGATCAAGAGCGGGATTTGTTCATTCTTGTAATGGAAAGATACTCTGGGACCACTCGGTGATATTGCATCTATATAGCTGCGCAGCTTGTGACTAGGTCATGGAGATGGTAATATCACAGACGAGTTAATAACCTTCGTCGGTAACGAGATACAACAAAGGCATCGGTGTGTCTATGATCATATCTCGGACAAGGTAGTATCGCAGAGACAAAGGGAATGAATATCATATTTATGGTTCAACGACGATATTTGTGGAATGCACAGGGGTCGTCATATATTTCCAGGTATCCCTGACGATCATTGGTGAGCGGAGTGTCTCGACCATGTCTGGAGTGTTCCCGAACCGTAGCGTAACAAACTTAAGGTCTTAGCGACGCTAGGAGATAGGTTCTGGAATTTTATAGGAGTTTGTTGGAGAGAGAGAAATGATCCGGAAAGAGTTCCGGTGGTCCGGAAGGAGTTCCGGAGAGGTCTGGAATGGTTCCAGGAATGTCCGAAAGTTGTTCGGGTGGTCCGAAAGAGTTTTCGGAGTCACGGGATATTGAATTATATATAAATATATTAATTATGAATTAATGGGATTTTTATATTAATTTAATATTAATTAAATAAAGGAAAAAGGGGGCTCCCACCTATATGGGCCCTAAGAGGGCCCAAGAGGGGAGCCGCACCACCAAGGGGGTGGGCCCCATTGGCTGGTTCGGCCAGCCCATGTGGGGGCCGAACCCCCCCTCCCTTGTCCTTTGTTTAGTCCCACATGGGGAAGCCAAGGGGTTTGCACACCCCCTTCCCCCTTTATATAGCAAGGCATATTAATTGATTTAATTCATAGGAAATTCAATTAATTCCCAATTTCTCTCTCGATCTCGTGGTTCCTAAGTTGGAGCCGCGCCGAGCTGAGGAAGGGGGTCTCTCTCCACCTAAGCCATACCGCAGAGCGCCGTTGCTCTGCGGGATTCCAGATAAGATCTACTCCTGCGATTTCAGCTGGATATGAATGACCGGGAGTTGTCGCTAGGCTCCGTATGTTTGCGAGTGCTTGGAGGCTACTCTATTGAGGAGCTTGGGCGACGTCGTCTCGCCCCCTATAGCCGCCGCGCCTCCCCCCCCTCTGCTGCCGGCGCACCAGCCCCGGTGCTGGCGCTCTGCCTTCTTCCGCCCGACGCCCGTCGACGCAGATCATCATCGACACCCCGGCGTCATCGACTCCGACATCGCGGCAAGTTCTCCGCGACCTCGAGGTCGGCTACGTACGACTTCATCGTCAACGCTTGTGCGGGAGCATAATCCCCGCTATCGGTCTACATGGAGGTAATGTAACCCGTTCCGCCACCGTTATCGCATGTACTAGATAGATAGATCCTGGCTAGTTAGGGTTTCGATCGCTAGAAAAATTATTGTTTTCTGCACCGTAACCCCTTCAGTGGTATCAGAGCCGATCTATGCGTAGTACTGCTGGTACGGTTAGAACTCATGTTGAATGAGGGCGTCTTTCTTATATTTGCTACCCTCTAGCGTGCACTTGCGATGCCTTCGGTATTGAGTTGATGAAGCGGACCGGACCGACTTTACGCGTACGCTTACGCGAGACTGGTTCCACTACTGACATACGGCTTGCACCGTATCTGTGGCTGGCGGGTGTCTGTTTCTCTCTCTCTAGTCGGCAAAGCATTTTCAATGGAGGGCCCGAAAGGGATGCTTAAACATGCAATTATACGATCAACGTTGTGGTACAAAGTTCGTAGGTAGGGAAGCGATTCTCTTACGAATAAGCCTATATGCCACGTAAAACTTGCAAATCTAAATAAAGCTAGAGGCGTGTAACTTTGTTTTGCAGAGGCGTTATTTTATGTGACATGGTTACGGTAAGTTTTGATATTACTCGTACTGTCGGAGGCAATGGAGGGCTCTGTAGACTCGGAGCCATGCCGGGGCGCCAGGGGGCCAGGCACATGGCGCCATGAAGGTCCAGGCGCATCGACCATGTCACATCGCACTTCATTGCATCATTATTGTGTGCTGTTGTGTGTGCATCCTATTGATTGCTTATATGCTAGATATACAACGGTAGCATCATAAATAGGATGATCCCTAACAAAATACCAAAATTGTGTTCTCCCTCGTTGCGCACCACCAAGAAAGTTCTACGTTATGAGGCAGGTCGTGATGATCGGGTGTCACACATCTCGTCGTTCGCATACAGTGGGTGTAAGCCATGTTGCACGCGCAGGGTCTTCGAGGTTTGATTGGCGAGCCTAGCATACTCAGAGGTATGGCCTCGGAACACGGGAAGATCGAAAGATCGAGCACGAGTCATAGAGTTATTATGATCGACATTTTATGTCCACCTTTGAAGTTGTGCTGCCGGCCGTGATGATCGGGGGTAGTATGGTGGATGAGGGTCGTGTCATCGCCATTATTATTTTAGGGATAATAATCTTGGTGAGGTGTGTTTTTGATAATGAGATTATAGAACTAAAACTCACCTACATATTATAAACTTAACCTTACCCCTTTTTGCGATCACATCTGTAGACTACGTAACTATACTTCGGTTACTTCCTCAAGAGCCCGGATGCTACATTAGAAGCCGACGGGTCCAACTTCATCAGATGGTACAGGGGTTTTAGAAACATTCCCGAACACAACAACATTCTATATGTTCTCGATGAACCGTTAGGAGGAGGACCAGGAGATTCTGCAAGCGAGGAGGAGGAAGATGATTTCCGTAGGCGTCGAGACATATTCATTGAAGTGGAGATCACCATGACCGTATGCCTGGCACCCGAGTTGAAAGAGATGTTTCGACGCAAGGAGCCAAGCGTCATGATGGATGCGATAAAGACGCACTTCGGGGATGAATTAAAGCGTGAGCAATTCAGGCAGCTTAGAATGTTCCAGACCGTTCACATGGAGGAGCATACCTGTCTGAAGACACATTTGAAGAGATTGTATGACATCTACTTCCAGCTGACGATGGTCTTCGATTACTGGATGGCAGATTCTTGTGCCATTCGGACTGTCCTGATATCTCTACCTCCTAGCTATGAGAAGCATGTGCGCAAGTACATCTTGAAAGCCGACGATATTGTAACGTCCCAGCGTTTAGGAAACCACAGAGGGTAGAAATAGAGTTTGTGCATTTGCATTCATGCATCTGAAAGTCCGAATAAATTTTTCGCAACTTAAAACCCTGAAGAGATCAAAGTTTCTTTCAACTCGTTGTGTTAGGGCTTAGCTCAATGGAGGTGATTGTTATAAATTTTGACATGACCTTTAGGTACTTTATTTGTTTGAGGAAAATTGAGCAAATTCAAATATTCAAATAATTTGAATTTGAAAATACACAAACAAATGATAAGTAGTTATTTAATAAATGTGCAACTCACAAATTAAATAATTACAAATACAAGTTATAAATAATGAAGTACAAAAATACTTACTTTATTAATAAACAAAAATGTTACATTGTATTTACAAACATTTAAATAAAAACTGAAATAAATAAGAGATTACATATAGAAACAAAATCCTAAGAAAAACTAATTCTTGCATCTTAATCTTCTCCATCTCAATATTCATCTGCTTCATCTTCACACCATTTATCTTTCCTGGAAGACAAAAGGAAGCAACACAAAAACAATAGGAGACAAAATAAAAGCATTTCATAAAGGGGAAGTATTGGTAAAATAATACTCTCAGATTAACAGTGAAATGCACTGTTAGTCTCATCATCGAGTTAAGGACCTTAACCAAGGTTAGCATCTGTTCTTATCAAATACTTTAGTCTCAGCACCACATCAAGGTCTGGATTAAGGAAAAGCCATTTGGCAGCACAAAATAACTTCCACAAACAGGATAATCTCAAAGAGAGCCGAAGGGATCAGCTCCAAGCACAGGACCTGGGCAAGCTAGTATGCAGGCAGCTCTCTCACACATGCAAAACCTCACTGCTGTCACCAGCACAGAAGAACTAGGATAGATAAGAGGTGCTGCCGTAGCAGCAAGGGAAGCAAAAACCCTTTGGTCACTTCAGCTCAAACACAACACACATCACCCTCCTCTGTTCATCACCCAACCAATTCATCCACACCAGTTCATCTCTACCCAAATCATCCACCCAACACCACTAGACCAGATCTCACCTTTGCTAAAAGCAAAGCAAGAAGCAGGCCAGCAATACCTAGGAGGAGAAGGGCTGAGTACAAACCAGGAGGAGAAGGGCAGCAGCCACAGGGAGCAGACCGGAGCCCAGGAGGAGGAGGTGAACAACAACTGATCAGGATCTGCACAACCACAGCTGATCCAGGACCTCCACAACAACCTACTACCACACCACATCTACTAAGGTTGAGTTCAACCCCTTAAAGCAAGTTATGCAAGCATGGTAGATGTGTGGTAGGATTTTCCTCAGCTTTGCACAGGAGTGTTGTGCACAGCTCATCATTGGAAATACTAAACACCTAAATCCAACCAGTATATGTTCTTATCTTAATTTAGCCTCAGCCTTTGCATCATAGGCATGGGGTAACAAATAATTACACAGCAAGCCCAAATATATTTTCCAAGCAATACAAGCCTCAGTCTGTGCATCACAGGCTACTAGAAATAAATTACTCATGCAAGTAATGCAGGATAGCTTATCTCAGAGAGGCCTCAGACCACCATCACTGGCCATTATGAAATAAGTTCGAGGCAATTGAATTACACATGTTCTGATTTAACTAAGCCTCAGCTTATGCATCATCGGCTGAGGCAACACAACCCAATTCCTTGCTAATAGCAATTAGCTAAAGATCTTATACAAATCAACCTGATCTAGCACATGGTTTGCTGGGCACTAATTCTCGGTGGAAATAGCACCACAAGCACAAACCTAAATAAGATCTTACCAACTTAATCAAGGAATCGTCTAATTATTTATCATATCATCTTCCTGTAATCAAAATCCCAGGAATCATTTATAAGTAAAGCAACAAAGCTTCCGGCAGCAAACTGAGCATTTGCTTCAGTTAAACATCTGTGGCACATCTCTGAACCAAGGGATCAGAGGAGCACCCACAGATACATCAGAGCAGATAATAAATTGGACATCAAACCAACCAAACCAGATGATTGAATCAATCCAGAGGAACTGCCAGTAGCAACACCAGTCGCCAATCCATAAGATTAGCATAACAACACACAAGCTGGTCAACCCTAAGCACCACAAATAGCCTCTAATCACTACCAATAGAGAGGAATATCACACAGCACGGCCTCGGGCCCAAATAGAGTGAGAGAGAGTGGAGGGAAGGATGGTGCTTACCAGCGCCGGTGTGCAACCACGACGGCGTGGTGGGGCAGTGCCCACACGGCCGCCGCAGCGCAACACCGGGAAGTCTTCCTCGTGCACCAGAACCACCGGAGCATCGTCGGAACCAGCAAAAAGCCGACGGCGGAAACCCTAGCTTAGGACCAAAGAGGACACGGCCGTGCAAGGACAAATCCGGCGAGAAATCGCGGACAGAGGGGTGGAGCTCGGTGCGGCGCATCGATTGCGTGCGGTGGCGGCGGCGGAGGACGCCGGAGTCGGCCGGAATCGAGCGGCGGAGGCGCCGGCGATTTCGATCGCCAGAGAGGAGAGAGAAAGGGGATCGGGGAGAGGTGCGGGTCTGGTCCACTGGACCGGTTCGGCCAGCCCGAGCTGGTCTAACCAGACCGTGCCACTGGCCCACTGGTCAGTGGGCCATTTAAAATAAAAAGCCCAAGGAAAATTCCTCCAAATAAAACAAAAACATAAAATAAAACCATCTACCAGGTAACTAAATTTGAACTCCAAATTTAAATAAAGATTAGTTTTGAATCTAGAAAATGTAAAGTATTCAAAATTGTTTACTCCTGATTTTAAATAATATCTTGTAAAATAAGTTTATTTATAAATCGTAGATTATTTAAAAAGAAAGAATATATGTAATGTAAAAGTCAAGAAAATAAACTCATCTTATTTCATCATGAAAAATAAGTTACAAACTAAATTTTATTTTAAAAATATTTCTATAAGGAATTTAATTGTGAGAAATATTGCAAATAAATAAAATAAAAATATTATCCATTCTTACAAATTAAAATAAGGAAAATAAATTCTATTTCCTTTATTAAATCATATCAATTAACTTTTTGAAATCATTTATGTTTTAATTATAAAACCATTTAAAATTTTGAATTCCAAATATTTGTTTATCCTCCAAAGATAAGTATTAACTACTCCTGAAGAATTCAAAAGGAAAGAAAATAACACAAATTCTTTTAACACTTCAAAACAAAATTTCACCTCAATAAGAAATTAACAAAATAAACTCAATGCATAGCATTATTATAAATAATAGCATCATTTGCCTCTTTAAACATTGTCTTATGAGACAATGATGCCTTATTTCAGAACCCGAGGTCCCGGGTCAGTCTGAACCTTCACGTTACACCACCACTCAGCCAGCAGGCAAGTTCATGCCTTTTATTCATGTCCTCTTGATGTATTTGTTAAGGAACTATTTTCAAAATGTTAGTATTGCATATCACACAAAAAGGGCAAAACTTATTTCATAATAATATGAGTACGGTTATCCACCAGTGAGGTGGTAATCTCATATGGCTGGCAGGTGGGACCACGGTAAGAATGTTGTGGTGGAGGTTCCATTTGCACGGGAAAGTATCACCTAGGACTTAACAACAAATGTCGCCAGTGATTCTTGCGCCGAATATTACGCGCAACCATAAGATTTGGAATGGGACGGAGAAGTCAGCTGTACCCTTTTCCTCTCGTACACCAACGGGTGACTAGATCAAAGCCGGGCGGTTTGTAAATCCGCTGAGCTTGAGGTGGCCAGGATAATAACCTCACCTTCGGGTTGTGGCTTCTAGCATCTATGAAGGTTGGCTTCGGGAACTAAGTTGGGGTGTCTCCCACTCGTTTGCAACTAAGCTGGGGTGTCTCCCACTAGTTGGTAGCTGTTAAGCTGGGGTGTCTCCCACTAACATGCACCGGAGTAATGGGGGGTGTGCGGGGATGGTGGAAAGGCGCAGTGATTGGCTTGGATTACTGACTGGGCCCCACACCAAGGAAGTGTGGATGGGAAAGATTCGCCCGGTTGTGCAACAAGGTCTTGATCTCTTATGGGTAAAGCAGCGCATCTCTGCAGAGTGTATGAATGTGACATGTTACTCCACGTTCCAGGACGGAACGACGAACGCAGCAGGAAAGGAGGCTCCTCAAAGCCCTAGCTCTGTGACTCCTGACGGACATAGCTCTTCAGAATAAAAGCAACCTTTGAAGAAATGTTTATAAAAATTGCATTAGCCTACGACAATCCATTGTCTGTGGCTGTAGCTAGTGCATCAAACTTCCCACCTTACCATAATGAACTTGCGGGGTAACGCTGTTACTCACCCTTGCCTTAAACCCCTTTCTAGACTTTGAGGCCACAGGAGACGAAGGAGGTTACGACATATACAACCAAGACAATCTGGTCTACGACGAGCCAGACCTATCAGGTGGAGTCGAAGGCGTCGACTACCTCATCACCTACGGCGGCCAAGAGGAAGAGACGGAAGATTACTATAGCAAATCCCTAGAATAGTTAGTGAGCCGAGCAACATAGAACTTTACTAAATAAGTTGCTGAGCTCCATGGTTTGAAGTTTGTTATTACCCCTTGTTTGTAAACCTTTGAGTTTACAAATAGAACCCAGTAGTGCGGATCCTCGGTGGACCAAAGAGGATCTTTCTGAATTTGTACACTTTTGGCTTGTAATAATATGTGTATGACCGTTGGACCCACGCAATGTTTCTGTTGTGCCACTCTGATGGTGTGAAATTTGCGGAACGGTGTTCCGTGAGTTTTACATCGATGTCCTGCGTGCTGCAATCATGCGGTAGCATGGCGGGTCATCACAACTGGTATCAGAGCAATTGCTTTGACCTTAGGTTGGAAACCTAGTAATGGGATAGAACCTGTAGGGATAATGAGCAACGATAAAGAGTTCTCTAGGAATATGATGAATGTTCACTTGAGAATAACATTGTCATATTTTTAGTGTGATAATTCTTTATTATGATGCATTAGTACTAATTATAAATTCTTATACAGTACTCCAAAGACGATGGCTTCCGAGAAGTCGACATGGGCTCAACATGATACGTTGGATCAGTTCCAGGGAACATTTACCGAGAAGTTGCGGTCACTGCTTAGAGTCTTTGGATATCCTACAGATATTCCTGTCAAGACTTATACCTTTACGGAGGGAGAGGAGTTAGTGAAGTATCAGGTATTAGTAATAATACCTAGAGAGTTTACACCGTGTCCATTTCCACCCAGAGGGGAAGGATTGAGTGTCCCCGCAGCTTATAATGAGGCTGTTTTGGAGGCGATCGCTACTATTCGTGAGAATAGGGCAGTAGAGTTGGAGGGTACAAGTTTCATAGCCTTGCCCCATAGTACTCATTCCACAGAGGAAATGGTAGACCACTCAGTCTTGGTTAAGACCAAGCCTCGCCTAGCGACTAGGTTGCTAGACAGGTATAGACAGGTGGTGGGATCCTTGTACAACACCCATTGTGTTATGGTGGAAGACAAGGACGTGATGATCGAGGACCGAGAGGATCCTCGGAGAAGGAAGAGACAGGAGAAGAAGGCAGTTCCGGAGACAGGAGAGCCTAGTAGGGTACATGAAGAAGGTACATCCAGGAGGCCATCACAGTATGTGCCATTCTGTTATTCGCCCACGCCAGAACCTATCTTTTATCCAGAGATAGCACATAGCGATCCACTCACACCAGTGGGAGATTATGATGCCGAGATTCCTATGGAGAACTCGGATGGCTGGAGGTACAACTGGTACGCTGGCACGAACCAGGATCCAGTGCCCGTCTACGACACCGACGACAGTGTGGTGGATATCGCACCACCAGGGCAGGCTGCAGGCGCGGGGGCAGATCACATAGTGATAAATATCTCTTCCGACGAGGATGAGAATGTGAACGCATACCAGGCTGGGCAGGATGCCGCGAGCTATGTTGGCATGGGAGGACTGTTTCCTGACACCTCCGATACCAACTATATTCCACCAGGGAGGCTCTACACTCCAGACTCAGTGCGCCGGACTTCACGTCACCAGGGGTGAACTTCGGGGAGGTATCGCGAAGAGTGACGGACCAGAAGCATAACGGTGCGATGAGAAGAGATAGTAGTACTATCTAGTCCTTTAGAGGGTATATGTATATGTTATAATAATGGGGAGCGAGTTCTCCCAGAACCCGGGGCAAACTGTGTAGTATACCGGGTGAGCTTGTAATATGTCTTTAGTGAGGTACTGTACGAACCCTAGATTATGTGTGTTTGTTGTATGTGTAATATACCGCTAGTTTTATTTGGATTTGGTTCTTTCTGTGACACGCATTGTGCATTGAGTTGAGCTCAGAAAGCATTGCATGCTGTAATTATGAGTTTCGCTTTTTGTACAGGACGTGGGGGAACATGGCGTTAGAAATCACGGAAGAGGAGAGGGTCCGGATGGAGAGAGAGACTAAGCAGAAGGAGGAAGCTGAACTCGGACAAGAAGGGCTATCACAACCACCACCCTTGATGACATCGCAACAGTTTGCACAATATCTCCTTACGATGGAGGAAAACCGTAGGAAAGATCTGGAGAACCAGAATAAGTTTATGGATGCCCTGCTACAAAAGGCAGGAGGAGAGAGGTATCCCGAGGGAGTTCGGGGTGTTACTTTAAAGAATTTCCAAGAGGCAAAACCACTACCGTTTGCAATGGCAACCGAGCCCATGGATGCGGAAGATTGGATCCGTGACACCGCAAGGAAGCTGACAACGGTGGGGTGTTCTGACCAAGAGAAGGTACGCTATGCTGTACATCTATTAGCGGGACCAGCGGCCGCATGGTGGGAGAATGTGGTGAATGTATACCCAGTGGATAAGATATTCACCTGGGAGGAGTTCCAGTGGAAATTTCGTGAAGCACACATCCCCGAGAGTGTGATGGAGTTGAAGCGGCGTGAGTTTGAGAACCTCAGGCAGAACAATCTGCCGGTTCAGAAGTACATCCGAGAGTTTAACATTCTTTCTCGATATGCTGAGGATGATGTTAATACACCTGAGAAAAGGAAGAAGAGGTTCCTTCGAGGATTGCATCCTTACATGAAAATGCAAATCAGACTGACCAAGGCAGCCAGTTTTGAAGAGCTGGTGGATGCGGCAATAACCTGGGAAGACGATTTCAAGCAAGTCCAGGAGGAGAGGAATAAGAGGATGAAGGTTGAACCAAGGAGAGAGCAACCCAACAAACCGACACCTAAGTTGGTTTTCAAACCTCGCCCCGTCATGGCAAACAATGCACCCACCACCAGGATACGGGATCCCAAGCATAGTATCATTTGTCATAATTGTGGTATCCCTGGGCACTATCAGAGAGAATGCCCGAACCGGAACGCAGGAGGCAGACCCGGAATGGGAGGAAGCCGTCCGGAAGGAAGTGGACCACCAAGGGGTGGAAACTCTGGCAAGAACGACAATGTGAACGGAGGCAAGCCTTATGGAAAACTCAATTGTACCACTTTGGAGGAGGCGATTCGTTCTGACAAGGCTGTCATAGGTACGCTTAAAATTCTAATTCATCCCGACAAGTAATTATTTGGAACTGGAGCCGCTATTTCTTTTACGGCATCCTAACTTATAGATAGATATGGGCTTAGACATAGGATTTTAGGAACACCAACCATTTTAAGGTCAGCAGGAAGGATACTTACAGCCACCCAGATGAAAGAAGAGCAGGTCATTATGAACTGTGGCATGCATAGTATGTCAACCTATATGGATACCAACAAAGCATATCAAGGATGATTGCTTGGCAGATCGTATGGTGCAGAAATCAACTATGAGGATAAGACCATACTCATTTGGAACACAGAGGAAGGCCGGATAATATACCAAAGCAATTAACTTCGGGACGAAGTTCTGATTAAGGGGGAAAGACTGTAACGTCCCAGCGTTTAGGAAACCACGCAGGGTAGAAATAGAATTTGTGCATTTGCATTCATGCATCTGAAAGTCCGAATAAATTTTTCGCAACTTAAAACCCTGAAGAGATCAAAGTTTCTTTCAACTCGTTGTGTTAGGGCTTAGCTCAATGGAGGTGATTGTTATAAATTTTGACATGACCTTTAGGTACTTTATTTGTTTGAGGAAAATTTAGCAAATTCAAATATTCAAATAATTTGAATTTGAAAATACACAAACAAATGATAAGTAGTTATTTAATAAATGTGCAACTCACAAATTAAATAATTACAAATACAAGTTATAAATAATGAAGTACAAAAATACTTACTTTATTAATAAACAAAAATGTTACATTGTATTTACAAACATTTAAATAAAAATTGAAATAAATAAGAGATTACATATAGAACCAAAATCCTAAGAAAAACTAATTCTTGCATCTTAATCTTCTCCATCTCAATATTCATCTGCTTCATCTTCACACCATTTATCTTTCCTGGAAGACAAAAGGAAGCAACACAAAAACAATAGGAGACAAAATAAAAGCATTTCATAAAGGGGAAGTATTGGTAAAATAATACTCTCAGATTAACAGTGAAATGCACTGTTAGTCTCATCATCGAGTTAAGGACCTTAACCAAGGTTAGCATCTGTTCTTATCAAATACTTTAGTCTCAGCACCACATCAAGGTCTGGATTAAGGAAAAGCCATTTGGCAGCACAAAATAACTTCCACAAACAGGATAATCTCAAAGAGAGCCGAAGGGATCAGCTCCAAGCACAGGACCTGGGCAAGCTAGTATGCAGGCAGCTCTCTCACACATGCAAAACCTCACTGCTGTCACCAGCACAGAAGAACTAGGATAGATAAGAGGTGCTGCCGTAGCAGCAAGGGAAGAAAAAACCCTTTGGTCACTTCAGCTCAAACACAACACACATCACCCTCCTCTGTTCATCACCCAACCAATTCATCCACACCAGTTCATCTCTACCCAAATCATCCACCCAACACCACTAGACCAGATCTCACCTTTGCTAAAAGCAAAGCAAGAAGCAGGCCAGCAATACCTAGGAGGAGAAGGGCTGAGTACAAACCAGGAGGAGAAGGGTAGCAGCCACAGGGAGCAGACCGGAGCCCAGGAGGAGGAGGTGAACAACAACTGATCAGGATCTGCACAACCACAGCTGATCCAGGACCTCCACAACAACCTACTACCACACCACATCTACTAAGGTTGAGTTCAACCCCTTAAAGCAAGTTATGCAAGCATGGTAGATGTGTGGTAGGATTTTCCTCAGCTTTGCACAGGAGTGTTGTGCACAGCTCATCATTGGAAATACTAAACACCTAAATCCAACCAGTATATGTTCTTATCTTAATTTAGCCTCAGCCTTTGCATCATAGGCATGGGGTAACAAATAATTACACAGCAAGCCCAAATATATTTTCCAAGCAATACAAGCCTCAGTCTGTGCATCACAGGCTACTAGAAATAAATTACTCATGCAAGTAATGCAGGATAGCTTATCTCAGAGAGGCCTCAGACCACCATCACTGGCCATTATGAAATAAGTTCGAGGCAATTGAATTACACATGTTCTGATTTAACTAAGCCTCAGCTTATGCATCATCGGCTGAGGCAACACAACCCAATTCCTTGCTAATAGCAATTAGCTAAAGATCTTATACAAATCAACCTGATCTAGCACATGGTTTGCTGGGCACTAATTCTCGGTGGAAATAGCACCACAAGCACAAACCTAAATAAGATCTTACCAACTTAATCAAGGAATCGTCTAATTATTTATCATATCATCTTCCTGTAATCAAAATCCCAGGAATCATTTATAAGTAAAGCAACAAAGCTTCCGGCAGCAAACTGAGCATTTGCTTCAGTTAAACATCTGTGGCACATCTCTGAACCAAGGGATTAGAGGAGCACCCACGGATACATCAGAGCAGATAATAAATTGGACATCAAACCAACCAAACCAGATGATTGAATCAATCCAGAGGAACTGCCAGTAGCAACACCAGTCGCCAATCCATAAGATTAGCATAACAACACACAAGCTGGTCAACCCTAAGCACCACAAATAGCCTCTAATCACTACCAACAGAGAGGAATATCACACATCACGGCCTCGGGCCCAAATAGAGTGAGAGAGAGTGGAGGGAAGGATGGTGCTTACCAGCGCCAGTGTGCAACCACGACGGCGTGGTGGGGCAGTGCCCACACGGCCGCCGCAGCGCAACACCGGGAAGTCTTCCTCGTGCACCAGAACCACCGGAGCATCGCCGGAACCAGCAAAAAGCCGACGGCGGAAACCCTAGCTTAGGACCAAAGAGGGCACGGCCGCGCAAGGACAAACCCGGCGAGAAATCGCGGACAGAGGGGTGGAGCTCGGTGCGGCGCATCGATTGCGTGCGGTGGCGGCGGCGGAGGACGCCGGAGTCGGCCGGAATCGAGCGGCGGAGGCGCCGGCGATTTCGATCGCCAGAGAGGAGAGAGAAAGGGGATCGGGGAGAGGTGCGGGTCTGGTCCACTGGACCGGTTCGGCCAGCCCGAGCTGGTCTAACCAGACCGTGCCACTGGCCCACTGGTCAGTGGGCCATTTAAAATAAAAAGCCCAAGGAAAATTCCTCCAAATAAAACAAAAACATAAAATAAAACCATCTACCAGATAACTAAATTTGAACTCCAAATTTAAATAAAGATTAGTTTTGAATCTAGAAAATGTAAAGTATTCAAAATTGTTTACTCCTGATTTTAAATAATATCTTGTAAAATAAGTTTATTTATAAATCCTAGATTATTTAAAAAGAAAGAATATATGTAATGTAAAAGTCAAGAAAATAAACTCATCTTATTTCATCATGAAAAATAAGTTACAAACTAAATTTTATTTTAAAAATATTTCTATAAGGAATTTAATTGTGAGAAATATTGCAAATAAATAAAATAAAAATAATATTCATTCTTACAAATTAAAATAAGGAAAATAAATTCTATTTCCTTTACTAAATCATATCAATTAACCTTTTGAAATCATTTATGTTTTAATTATAAAACCATTTAAAAATTTGAATTCCAAATATTTGTTTATCCTCCAAAGATAAGTATTAACTACTCCTGAAGAATTCAAAAGGAAAGAAAATAACACAAATTCTATTAACACTTCAAAACAAAATTTCACCTCAATAAGAAATTAACAAAATAAACTCAATGCATAGCATTATTATAAATAATAGCATCATTTGCCTCTTTAAACATTGTCTTATGAGACAATGATGCCTTATTTCAGAACCCGAGGTCCCGGGTCAGTCTGAACCTTCACGTTACACCACCACTCAGCCAGCAGGCAAGTTCATCCCTTTTATTCATGTCCTCTTGATGTATTTGTTAATGAACTATTTTCAAAATGTTAGTATTGCATATCACACAAAAAGGGCAAAACTTATTTCATAATAATATGAGTACGGTTATCCACCAGTGAGGTGGTAATCTCATATGGCTGGCAGGTGGGACCACGGTAAGAATGTTGTGGTGGAGGTTCCATTTGCACGGGAAAGTATCACCTAGGACTTAACAACAAATGTCGCCAGTGATTCTTGCGCCGAATATTACGCGCAACCATAAGATTTGGAATGGGACGGAGAAGTCAGCTGTACCCTTTTCCTCTCGTACACCAACGGGTGACTAGATCAAAGCCGGGCGGTGTGTAAATCCGCTGAGCTTGAGGTGGCCAGGATAATAACCTCACCTTCGGGTTGTGGCTTCTAGCATCTATGAAGGTTGGCTTCGGGAACTAAGTTGGGGTGTCTCCCACTAGTTTGCAACTAAGCTGGGGTGTCTCCCACTAGTTGGTAGCTGTTAAGCTGGGGTGTCTCCCACTAACATGCACCGGAGTAATGGGGGGTGTGCGGGGATGGTGGAAAGGCGCAGTGATTGGCTTGGATTACTGACTGGGCCCCACACCAAGGAAGTGTGGACGGGAAAGATTCGCCCGGTTGTGCAACAAGGTCTTGATCTCTTATGGGTAAAGCAGCGCACCTCTGCAGAGTGTATGAATGTGACATGTTACTCCACGTTCCAGGACGGAACGACGAACGCAGCAGGAAAGGAGGCTCCTCAAAGCCCTAGCCCTGTGACTCCTGACGGACATAGCTCTTCAGAATAAAAGCAACCTTTGAAGAAATGTTTATAAAAATTGCATTAGCCTACGACAATCCATTGTCTGTGGCTGTAGCTAGTGCATCAAACTTCCCACCTTACCATAATGAACTTGCGGGGTAACGCTGTTACTCACCCTTGCCTTAAACCCCTTTCTAGACTTTGAGGCCACAGGAGACGAAGGAGGTTACGACATCTACAACCAAGACAATCTGGTCTACGACGAGCCAGACCTATCAGGTGGAGTCGAAGGCGTCGACTACCTCATCACCTACGGAGGCCAAGAGGAAGAGACGGAAGATTACTAGAGCAAATCCCTAGCGTAGTTAGTGAGCCGAGCAACATAGAACTTTACTAAATAAGTTGCTGAGCTCCATGGTTTGAAGTTTGTTATTACCCCTTGTTTGTAAACCTTTGAGTTTACAAATAGAACCCAGTAGTGCGGATCCTCGGTGGACCAAAGAGGATCTTTCTGAATTTGTACACTTTTGGCTTGTAATAATATGTGTATGACCGTTGGACCCACGCAATGTTTCTGTTGTGCCACTCAGATGGTGTGAAATTTGCGGAACGGTGTTCCGTGAGTTTTACATCGATGTCCTGCGTGCTGTAATCATGCGGTAGCATGGCGGGTCATCACAGATATGAACTTCTACAAGTTCGTACGTGAGTTCCAGTCTCTGAAGGTTGATTCCATCGAAGGAGAGATCTTTGATGCTACAGGTATATATTTGATATATGCAGAATTATGAATTCGCCCATGGTATATGATGAAATGTTTGATAATTGCTCTGTTTGTGAAACAGGTCCTGATTATCACATATATGCGGCGCAGTTTGATGTGACCTGGCGCTGAAGCTGGTAGTCAAGGAGTTGATGGCCTTTTGGTGTTCACGTCCTTAAGTTATCATAGTTATCATTAATAATTCTTGATACGATCTTTTGTAATAGTGAGCGAGTGTGTGTGTCTTGATTGTTGCAAGACAAAGTTATTCATGTAATAAGACAAGTTCAGTTGTTTTATGTTATGGAACAAGTCAGTTGTTTTATCTTATGAATAAAGTTTCCACATCTCAATTACATTGATTGTATGATAAGTATTCATAATTGTAGATATGATAAAATAGCTTGTCCCATGAACAAAGGTTCTATTGCTAGAACAAACACCGTCGAGTTTAGTCATAAAAGCAATGAAAGAAGTAATGGATGTTTTTGGTCCATTTAAGTATTTCGAGTGCTGAGTTGATTAAGCTTGAAATCAAGTATTGAAGTTGCAATACTAGCGAAAATTAATTGAGTGTCATTTTAAAATGATTAATTAATGGTGTTTATTGTTTGATCCGAATTCCTCCATGACTTTGGCAAATAGGAGTATTTGTCCGATAAATTGTGGAGTCTGAGATTAATTTGATAATAGATCAAATAGGGTTTTTCAGAAGAAAGATTAGTGAACATTGTATTCACAGAATTCGATCAAAGGACAGTATTTTTGAATTATGTTTTCAAGACAAGAGACTTGTGGAAATTCGCTTCACAGAATTATAATGTCATATATAGTGATATGTGGGGAATTATAATCATGCTCTATTTTAAATAAAGTGTGGCCTGTCAGAATCAGTCTTAAAATCTCCTAATACGTTCGAAACATTATAGTCGATGTCCACTTTAGAAAATAGATATTTTTCTCAACGAGAATTCGTAGGATCGACAGTAGTGTCGACATGTATATGATTATGCGATAATTCGGAATATACATGAGTGGTTCTTTGTAGATTGCTCGCATTGGATGAGAGTGTATTCCAAAACCAAATAGAAACAAAATTCAGTTTGTTGTCTATGTAATTCCGAGAAAAGATGACTTTTCGAATTATGGTTTATGGATTGAAATTAGAAGTTTGGAATAAAGTGTCAGACTTATGTTGGAAGATGTTCCAAAGAGTATATGTCTGCTAATGAAAGTTTTAGTGATTAAGAGTGAGGGAGACTAGAAAATTGTTTTCTGCTTGCAATCCTCTTCATAAAGATCATAATATTTTCATGAAAGAAACTTCTGAATAAGGTGCTGTTATATTTAATATTGATGTCGGGTCACAGCACTGTATTAAGTATTTCAGATCTTGTTGACAGATCAAAGTGTACTTTATGAATACAAAGAAAGTTGAGAAAGTATCGGAATACGAACAAAGGCTCTTCAGCCTGGAAATCCAAGTTGCGTTTAAAAGGATTAATAGAGTAATTGTTGCTGCAATTCTTATTAGAGGAATAAGATTGTTTAATCGTCATATAAAGTGTTATATGAAAATATGACTATAAGAAAGACGCAGGAGCATGTCTTGTCAAGAAATGTGTCTTGCACAAGATCAAATTTGTTGACTACATTTATGTAGACATGCTTGAAGTCTGAGGGATTTGTATTAATGTAATACTGAAGTTTGTATTAAATTCGAATTGATAGCAGATCAATGATTTTGGTTTGACCAAAATGTCGATTTAAGTGGGAGTCATAGTTGGTTCACTCAGGTGAAATATGTGAAGAACATATTTTTGAGTGGGAGCTCAGGAACTCAAATATGTGGATGACACATTATTGAGTGGGAGCTCGTGTTGTCAAATATGTGGAAACATAATTTGAGTGGGAGTCGAATTCATTTTATGTAATTAACACATTGTGAAACTGTACCAATAGAATAGGATGAAGTTGTGAAACTATTTAAAGGTTAGTGTCTATTTTGAAATAGAACGGGAATTTTAAATAGTTAGTCGAGTTATGTTGGATTATATCTGAGGAGTCAGAATAGAATCAAAAGGATGGTCCTTTGGAATCCAATTGATCATTAAGAGTAATGATGCATGAAGGTAATGGTTGTATGACATGTGGGTCTATTATGTATATATTAGACATCATACAGAAACCATATTATCTACTCGATGAAATATAACCGATGTTCTTGGAATGAGAGCAGTTATGAAAGTAAATTTGGAATTTACTGGAAGTAGAAGTGCGTTAGTTAAGGGATTGACATTTGAATGTTAAGTTTTCTACATTGGTGTGAAAGTATGTAGATATCGCGAGTTTGAATTGTTACAAGGGGCTCTGCATGGCTGAGTGTGTTTTTCAGGGCAGTTATCTGGTTAGTATAATCAGAGTAAGCGCTGGGAAGCAGAAGTCTCACTTAGTTACGGTATTTGCATATATGTTGTTAGACAACATGGTGATATCAAGCAAGTTGATGCCAGTGAATCGCAAAAGCGTGTACAATCATAGATTGTGCAGTAACACTCTTCCACAAGCAAGCATCATCAAATGATTCTTATTTGAAAAGGGATTTTGATAAAGTAAAATGCAGCTAGTTTATTTGTACTCTAGTGCAAGTGGGAGACTGAAGGAGATATGCCCTAGAGGCAAATAAATAAGTAGTATTTATTGCAGTATCTCATAAGTTTATAATAGGTTTGTGTATTATGCTATAACTGTATTAATCGGAATTATTAATACACGTGTGATACATAGACACCAGGTCCCTAGCAAGCCTCTATATGAGCTAGTCCATTGGGCAACAGTTGATCGAAATTCCCGATCAAGGACAATGACGTTGGTTGACAATGGGGTCATCTTGTTGGTTGAATAAGGTGGTGGACATACGCAAAGTATTGCAATAAGATCGTATTACGATGTTTGTCATTTGCAATAGATAAGAGTATGATAGCTTATTCCTTAGACCGTGAGACCGTACTTATTGTTGCTTCGTAGGAGTGCTTTGAGAGCATCAAACGTTGTGTCTTATATAGCATGACAATAACGGTGTCCATCTTGGGTATTCCGAAAGAGCATCGAGACGTAAGGATCAAGAGCGGGATTTGTTCATTATTGTAATGGAAAGATACTCTGGGACCACTCGGTGATATTGAATCTATATAGCTGCGCAGCTTGTGACTAGGTCATGGAGATGGTAATATCACAGACGAGTTAATAACCTTCGTCGGTAACGAGATACAGCAAAGGCATCGGTGTGTCTACGATCATATCTCGGACAAGGTAGTATCGCAAAGACAAAGGGAATGAATATCATATTTATGGTTCAACGACGATATTCGTGGAATGCACAGGGGTCGTCATATATTTCCAGGTATCCCTGACGATCATTGGTGAGCGGAGTGTCTCGACCATGTCTGGAGTGTTCCCGAACCGTAGCGTAACAAACTTAAGGTCTTAGCGACGCTAGGAGATAGGTTCTGGAATTTTATAGGAGTTTGTTGGAGAGAGAGAAATGATCCGGAAAGAGTTCCGGTGGTCCGGAAGGAGTTCCGGAGAGGTCTGGAATGGTTCCAGGAATGTCCGAAAGTTGTTCGGGTGGTCCGAAAGAGTTTTCGGAGTCACGGGATATTGAATTATATATAAATATATTAATTATGAATTAATGGGATTTTTATATTAATTTAATATTAATTAAATAAAGGAAAAAGGGGGCTCCCACCTATATGGGCCCAAGAGGGGGAGCCGCACCACCAAGGGGGTGGGCCCCATTGGCTGGTTCGGCCAGCCCATGTGGGGGCCGAACCCCCCCTCCCTTGTCCTTTGTTTAGTCCCACATGGGGGAGCCAAGGGGTTTGCACACCCCCTTCCCCCTTTATATAGCAAGGCATATTAATTGATTTAATTCATAGGAAATTCAATTAATTCCCAATTTCTCTCTCGATCTCGTGGTTCCCAAGTTGGAGCCGCGCCGAGCTGAGGAAGGGGGTCTCTCTCCACCTAAGCCATACCGCAGAGCGCCGTTGCTCTGCGGGATTCCAGATAAGATCTACTCCTGCGATTTCAGCTGGATCTGAATGACCGGGAGTTGTCGCTAGGCTCCGTATGTTTGCGAGTGCTCGGAGGCTACTCTATTGAGGAGCTTGGGCGACGTCGTCTCTCCCCCTGTAGCCGCCGCGCCTCCCCCCCTCTGCTGCCGGCGCACCAGCCCCGGTGCTGGCGCTCTGCCTTCTTCCGCCCGACGCCCGTCGACGTAGATCATCATCGACACCCCGGCGTCATCGACTCCGACATCGCGGCAAGTTCTCCGCGACCTCGAGGTCGGCTACGTACGACTTCATCGTCAACGCTTGTGCGGGAGCGTAATCCCCGCTATCGGTCTACATGGAGGTAATGTAACCCGTTCTGCCACCGTTATCGCATGTACTAGATAGATAGATCCTGTCTAGTTAGGGTTTCGATCGCTAGAAAAATTATTGTTTTCTGCACCGTAACCCCTTCATAAACATGGGTGGCTGAGTTGTACATCCACTCCACTAGCCAACTGAGCTGGGTTCACTTCCTCAGGTATGGCCTCTGAACTGGAGCATCACAAAAAAGATATTTACTATTAGAGGCTAGTCTCTTTATTAATAAGATATTTACCATCGTCTAAAGGTATGGCCAACGACCCAAAGGTTAGGGATGGTGAAGTTACATTACACACATTGTCGATGATGCACCGGTGACGGTGAGGTATCTAAAGAATGCTTTAGTGGACTTCATATTACCAATTGTTACAAAGTAAAAAAAACAGTAATGGAATGCCTTAAAGCTAAAGATCTCACCTCATCCCTTACAACTCCCAAAGTAGTGGTCATCGACACCAGGTCGTTGTTACTATTCCAAGGTAGGGTGTAGTAAGGAGAGATCTTAACCTACCAAAGGGGAAGGGTTCATGCTCTAATTCAGCGGCCCCCCGTGTGGTGCCCAAACCATCTATACGCCACACATAAAAAACTTGGCCTCTACCTATGCTTGATGCTACTAATTTCATTAATTGGTAACTTACCATGGATCTCATACTTGTAGCTCTTCAAGATAATTGTGGAGAATCATTTAAGATGGGTTCGATCCAGAGATTATTTTCTAAAGAGAAGTGGACAAGCAACTCAAAGCCACCACTTTGCACATTATCCAAAAGTCTCTGACCTTGGCGAACCTTGCTCACATTCGCCCATTCTCTCACATCTCTTGGTGTTTTCTTTGAGGGATCATGGGAACAAGGGTGTGGATGAAAATTTGATCAAGTGGATTTGCCAAAGAGAGAACCTCCACACCTTTTCCTCCAGTGATGTGTTGAGCGAGTTCATTTCTACGGGGATCTTGAATGAGACCGCCGAGGATGCTCTTGCTAGTGCTAGAGGTGAGAAAACTCCAATCTTTTCACTGAAGGACAAGGCAAGTCAAGTGGAATAAGAGGAAGAGTATTTTTCCGAGCAGACCAAGTAAGTTCTCAATGAGAATATGACCATAGCTTCAATTCTTTATTGGGACAATAGGAAGAACTTCAAGTCAAACAATTTAAGAGATAGCTCAAGTGGATTCAAGCTCAAGCGTGTCATAACGTGCTACAATTGTGGGAATGTGAGTCACTCCATCGCAAAGTGCCCTTATGAGAAGAGGGGATATATTGGAGGAAAACTTATTTGTCAGGATAAGCCCAAATTTGTCCCCTACGGTGATGTGCTTCAAAAAGGCCAAATTCGTCCAAAACAAGAACTTCACTAAGTAGAAGCCTCACAAGATGTTGGTAGTCGATGAGGAGTTTATGATCGACAATGAAGATAAAGTTGTATGTGTGGCCCAAGTCATCATGGCTGTCCGTTTTGTTGACAATGTATTTGGGCATGGAGATCAAAAGAAAGTGTATGCGTATCAAAAGGGCAAATAGTAACCAGTTTCCTAATATACATGATTATGCAACCAAGAAATATGCCCCAAATCAATCATCCGCCTAACCCAATAACAAAGGGAAAATAGTAAAAATTATACCCCAAACAATAAATATCCCCCTAACAGGGAACACATCAAACCAATGCATGGAATAAACCTTGTAGACAATACACCTTAAACAATAAATTTCCCCCAAATCGATACCAGATCACCTAAACATTTAAGTTGGCCCAAATTGGGAGCATATGAAACCCTAGACAAGGAACTAGCACCACATCCAACAAACTAAAGATATATTTACAAAATGTCCATCCTTCAAAAGAACAAAAAAAACTAAAATAAGCAGAATCAAGCTGATGCAGCATGATTGAACCCTAGAATAGTGTGTACGGATCTATAAAAAGTATTTGAGACTATGGTGGAGGACCTACCACAACTCCAACAACTTAGGGATGATGGCCAGTGCTGATGGAGGGAGCAAGGTGGTCGTCGATGGCCTCGACGTCGCTATGATTGTGCCAGCGGAAGTGGAACTGAAACCGTTGGCGAACACAAAATACGATAGAGTGAGGGAGAGTGAGTAGTGAGGAGATTTTATGGCACATTTTTCTAAAGCAATGTGCCGCTGCTCTACACCGCTTATGCACTCATCACATGTGTCCCTCTTTGTACTCCCGCACATTTGATCCACGAAAACGGTCAATTTAGTCGTCCCTCCCGGATCCGCCCCAATCTGTTTTGAGAAACGTGCACTATAGGCCCAGCGCACGCAGGCAGGAAAACAAAGCCCTAAGCATTTTCATCTTGTGGTAGTAGGAGAATCTCAGAATGTCGTAGACAGTTGATCAGCGTCTCAATCCGATGGTAGTTTCTCCGTCTTAAGCCGAACACTCCACGTAGTGTGCCACAGAGCCCGGACGACACAGCGCAAGCTGGAGTGCAAATAGCAGGACAAAGAGCCAGGAAGGAGAGAGTACGCCAGGCAGCTAACGTGGACCACGGAGAGCGAGAGCGCTGGGCGCTCCGCATCGTGCCATCATCGGCTTGCTGATTTCATTGGTTCCCCGGAAGGGCGGAAGAGCAAGGCTCCAACACCGCATGGTCCAACTCGCCGGCAGATCGACAGCTTGCCGCCTCTCCGCCTCACGGACTCATATCGTCATGCCTCGGGTCACGGGCGACCAGCCCAGGTCGACGGAGTTCAAATGGAATTATTTGTCGCATGATCAAGCATTTCAGCACCATTTTCTGCACGACCTATACAAAGTCCTTGTGTTCCAAACTGAAAGAAACCATTTTATTCGGTGCAAAGTTCTTATGGAGCAGCTAACTACACGGTGTAGTGTCTGTCTCTCGATCTGTCCCAAGAATATAGCCCTTTCACAAGCGTTGAATGTCACTGATCTCCGAGCAGCAGGGACTTGACGATGGCGTCAGCATTCCGGCTGTCGATAGGGAACATGTGGCCGGATTTGGGGAGCTCGTGGTAGACGACCCAGGGGAGCCTCTCGCTGATGTACCTCGACAGGCTGCACGGCACAATCAGATCCTCCGCCCCATGCCACAGGTGCACCTTCCCTTCGCCGCCGGCGAACGGGTCCTCCAGCTCAAGGGGGCTCCACTCCCACTTCCCGAACCCGACGATCATGTCACGGTGTAGGCTGTGGTACTCCCCCTGCTGCCTTATCATCGGCTGCGAGATGATGCACAAACACAGCAGAGAAATGACCAGTCAGTTACTTACGGTTACATCAGGGTATTGTATGTAGTAGCCGACTTAATTATGAGCGATTCACGAGTGTGTTTGGTTGTTACCAAGTAGCTTCGCATGCCAAAATCCAGGAGCTTCATGTCTTCTTCAGACATGATCGCAGGGTTGTAGGTGATGACGCTGGAACGCGGGAAGAGCTTCTGGGTGTTCCACCAGTAGGTCAGCCATGGCAGGTGATGGGAGACCCAGACCGCCCACTGGTCCTGCGGGAGCTGCTGGTACCAGGAGTCCCGCCACACGTTCGACGGAAAACCGGACCACCAGTAGTTGCCCACCGGCGCCAGAATAGCCACACCCAAGAGTCTGTTCGTCCAGCACGGCCAAAACAAACATTCAGCCTCTGATGTTTTCAGACAATAAGGACGCACGGTTATCAACACCCAGCAGGACATGCTGGTTAAGTTCTGGATCATGTGTTACCTGTGTGGGATGTACTTGAGGCAGCTCCACATGACCTCGCCGCCCATGGAGAAGCCGATGAGGTGAAACTTCGGACCAAGCTCCAGGTTGTCGGCGAGCTCTTCGATGTCGAGGGCGATGCTCTTCTCAGTCCGGGCTGGGTTCGCGTCGCTCTCAGCGTATCCAGGCCGGTCAAAGGATAGCAGGTAGATGCCCAGCTCTTGTGCCACCTCCTGCACCAGGATTCCAGTCAATGCAACATGGCAACCGCTTCGTGTTAGCTTGAACCAGATTGTTCAGTCTATACAATGATTCTAAAGATAGCAGTAATTAGCAGTATGTACCGGGGAAATCGGAATGGCGTCGAGTCGGCAGGAGTCGAACCCATGAACATAGATGATCTTGTACTTGGCCTTCTCCTTTGGCACGCCGGCTTCCTTGTACGCCAAATGCCTGCCATCTTTGAGCTTGGTTCTCGGTGCTGTAACCGGGGGGCCATTCGGTGAGCCACAGATTTTCGGAGGTGGAGGCTGAATCTGCTGGTACAGCAGCGCCGACAGGATCACAAACACAACTACCGAGAGCTTCCTCGCCATACCTGTGAAATGAAAAATAAAGACCTGAATTGGTTTTGTGTGTTATTGCAGTCTTAATATATGCACTTTGTTCAATTGTTGTGCAGGTTGTAAATTGTCTTCTCTTGTAAGTAATGGACGGTTTCCACTTAGCTTTTGACCTATATCAGACAGAGATGGAGGGTTTGAACATGCACCAAGTTGCAACCTCATACATCTCTACCAGAAGGCTTGTTATTATATTAGAGATACAACATGACACCAATGCTTTCATGATTTTCTGTGCTTTGACATCACCATGACTTTAACATCATTTTCTCGTGGAATGTTGGACCTATCTTGAGAAATTACCATGACTTTGACATCACTGTCTTGTGGAATGTCGACAGAATTGTACACATCAGACATTCAGATGTCTGAAACTATCATAAGGAAAAATTCCTAAACACGACTTGGCAGATTAATGAAGTATGAAAGCATAGTCTACTCAACTGTTTCGAAAATAAGCATAGTCTACTTAGTTGTTTGAACAATAAAATTAAATAACGCATATTCTGCCAAGTTGTTTCGGGGCTTGGAGGGCTGCTAGGTTGTTTCGGGGTTGCCTCCTAGAGGCAGAGCGGTGGAGGTGCCGCGAGTAGTTAGCGTGTGTTTGTGGCTGCTTGTCAGCGGGATTGCACGCTCGGCGTCTGTGCCTGAGCTTGCTTTGTAGCCTTGGCCGCTTCGCCTTTCTTCTATGAACCCTGATATGCCTCCTTGAAAAATAACGCATATTCTGCTAACATCGAGGTCCCAAGAAAAATAAATAGAAACGTAAGTTGCATATGGCAGCCAACCTGAGCCCTACATGGCATAAACAATGGAGGTTTGGAAGTATGATAGGCCATAACAAAACAAATGAACATCTGATCCAAACGTGTAGTTTATAATTCTAGCTGTAAGCGTTTTTTTTCGGGAGAGAGGGCTTCAATCCCAAGTTTTAAAACTCATGAGTGAAAATGTTAACACGTGGCCGTTCCTTGACTTAAAATAGCATTTCACTACAAAAACTCCAGCTCTTCTGATATTGTCTTTTGAAACAAGCTCTTCTGAATTTTTTAATCAAGATTAAGAAGAAACAACCAACGCACACACCATACGGAGAACAGGGCTCGAAGACGGGTGGCGGTCCGGTCCACGCAACTAGTCAACCAGTGAACACTATGTTCCCTAGTAAATGCAAATCTCGAGCAACACCTCATGGGTCATGTATGCTAATTCGAGCATCGTTGCATCACGCATCGCAACACACTGAGCGAACGCTTCTGCAACTTCTTTTCAATGGAGTAATTATTTTCCTCTGAGAAAATAATCCGGGTGCTTTCCAGGAAACAACTTTCAAATGTGGTCAAGAAATTTGTACAACGGATATGCACAGGTATGAAATTGTGAGACCAACATGAGCATGGAAAGCATGAACTGTAGGTAATCTTTGAATATTATAACAAGGGAAATAATTTGGAATAATATGTAGATTAATTAGAAAGGATAATCTCAACAGAAAATGTCCTAAAGAAATATTAACTGTATCAGGTGCCCTTTGGCAGCTAAGAAGTTGAAAACAAAAGATATAAAACAAAAACTCCATTAAAATGCAGGACAACAGTACTGTCATCCTGAACTCCTACTTTTTAATCTAATATTCATCACTTCATCAGTAATGTGACCATTCAAAAAAAAACTTCTTCAGTAATGCATGCACTCAGTCCCTACACATGATGATTAAATAGCAGGACAACACAGGATTGATGTGCAAAAGAGTACATATATATAATTAGCGATTTTGCATATCTTAAAGCATTCTGACGAATAATACAAAGCCTTATTTCAACAAATTTGCACAGTCTCTTGAATATTAGAGTGGTACTCCCTCTGTTCCACAGTATAAGATGTTTTAGCCTTTTCCACATGCACATGTTCAAGCTTCTATCTAGACACATTTTAATATATGTGTACACTTATTTTAGAACGGAGGGAGTACTTCATTATTACTGAAATGAATCGTTCTATCAAGAAGAGTGATCCTAGTCAGGTCATCAAGAATCAAACGAACCACTAGCGTACACTTCGGAAAACGAGCAACTATTTTACTCCTCTGGGAAACAACAAGTACATATTCTAGTATTTTGCAGGGATTCCAAGGATGGCTTCTTCACCTATTGACTATTGTCTTTCAGTTGGATGCGACTAACTTGCTTGGTGAATAAATATTGTAGTGCTGAAAAGGGCAGGACGGGGATACTACGATGCTACGAATTTGTACTAAACATGAATCAGACTAAGTTTTGCGACTGGTTGAGAAGATACGTGCATCATTGGCGATTAATGGCTCACGCCGCTTGCATCAACAGAACAGAAGGCCCAAGGAACCACTGCGCAGCCGTAAAGCAACAAGCAGAAGTGGACATTTCCTTGCGGGGAACAGATGGCGACTTCACATATGGACGAACGATCTCGCGAATCACTCGCAGTAGCGGTATCCAGCAGTACTCGCGAACCAAGAACCAGGAAAAGAAGCAACCAAGCGGATCAAACGGTACCACATCAGCAATCGCCGAGGAAGAATGATCGTAAACACTAAGCAGATAGCAGACAAGGCACACGAGAGCACGGGGAGTGTGTGAGCGCGCGTACCGCCGGAGGCCGGCGCCGGTGTCGGATGCCGCTTCCCGGCGGGCTCGGCCATCGATGGACTGCGCCGGTGGCCGGGGCCAGGTCGGCAAGCAAAATCGGCGGACTGGACGAGTAAAACGGCGGTGCTTCCTCAGCAGCTCCTAGTCCAGTCCAGCTACTTGCGGTACTTCCTCAGCAGCTCCTAGTCCAGTCCAGCTAGCTACTGGCCGCCCCCGGCAGTGCATTTAAGCTGGGCAGAGCCCTGGGCCCACGTCTGGAAGTGGGACCGGCCTGACTGGTCGAGATAAGTTGGGACCTGGGACAGTCGATTTCAAGGCCTCCCAAAGCAGGGTACAGGGTCCTCCTCGAAAGATGCGTGCTGCTAATAGATTTTTCCTAAAAAAGAAGTATAAATAGATAACCAGAAACGAATTGCTGTGGAGAAAACATGACCGGAAATGAAAAGTGTAAACTACTAGTCTCCAACCGCAATACACTTACCTAGAGGCTGTAGAAAAATTTATAAAATGATGTAATGTAAACACAATTTATAACCACACAACATACTTGGTCATTTTATTTATTTATGTTTTGCATCTCCGAGATAAGCTGGGACCTGCGACATAGTCGATCTCCTAAAGCAAGGTATTCTTTGCACGATTGTTGTTGGGATCTCCATCGTGGGGATCAGTGGTGGAGAACTGTTGCGATGGCTCGTTCGATAAGTGATGTTGTTGCCTCCATACCAACACTCTTCATGTTTCTTTGCAACTCATGGCCGGCCTCGGTGGCTGGGAGGAGAGAAGCTTTGGTCGTCGACGATGCTAAACGGTGGTGGGGAAGGCTGCCTCACTTAGGTGTAGGCTGCGTTTCCCGCAGCAATGCGAGGTACACGAAGGTACCCCATGGCCAATATCTCATGGCTTCTGTGTTGTGAGACTTGGTACATATGTTAGAAACCTGTGACATGTAGAAATCGAAGCAAATTTTTGACTAATCCAGAGGAGACAAAACAACATGAACACCATGAAATTCCATACTTCGCACAATTACTAAAAGAGGACAAATGACAAATTCATATGAAGACGACTAAATTAGTATAAATTGTATCCGATACAACATAACAGACATGATTATATACGTACATAACACACATGATTATATCATGATTATATGATATGAACCGTGTGCGTTAATTAAATGACCCACATGTGTGTTACCCAAGATTAACTTTACACATGCTCCTCGGCCTCGCACTTCCGGTATATATTGGGGCATCTTCTTCATGGTATCAATCTTGCAAGACAAAATAGTGCCAAGACATAAGCAAAGAGACTGCAATTGGACCGGAGCGAAGATACATTCACTCGTTCACATGCACAAACTGACAAACCTGATTACCGATAATGGTTCTTGGAAACCTCCTAAGGCGTCGTCCATCTAAAAAGATGGGACGCCATGAACCATGAACATAACAGGGATGGGATGATCCCCTTGAAGCGCAAGTCGTTGAATCACAATTCACTATAATGTCGCAAAACATTGCAGCTCCACGAAGAATCAAGCCAACATAATCAACATGAACAATAAAATAAACTCACCAGATCTAAACAATCAGATTTATGAGGATGTAAACTTCTGTAGCTTCATGACATCTTTAGAGAAAACCAGAAAATTAAGCTTCATTAAAAAAAAGTAGCACGACCTATACTAGATGGTGACGAAGAATATAAAACTCTGAAACTCCCCTCTCGTGCCAGGGTGGCAGCCGGAGGTGAGGGATCCAAAACAAAATCTCCAGGGCGGCGGCCACTCTTCGAAACCCCATTGCCAGCGTGTCGATGTGATGGTTTAGCGTGTAAAGGGACATAATACTTAGGATGCCTCTAATGGGTCGACGTAAACTGACATGCATTGTGTTCGGTTTTGTTTGTTTGAGTCACCAAATAGAGAGGTGTCTTGCCCATGTCCGCCCTTCCCTGCCACCGCACCCAACGGGCAGACACATTGAATCTGTCCGGTCAGGGTTTTGTCCATTTTGATCAAATCAATCAAATAAATTATAGGGCAACATTTAATCAAACATATTATACCAACATACTATTGCCATGCCGACATGCATCCCAAAATATAATCAACAATATCCCTGCCACCTCTTGGCCATGTTCTTTTGGCCATCTCAACCATAGTTCAACACCAGGCTAAACATTCATAAAATGACCGAGATGTGATAAATCTCGCTCCATATAGTATCTTTGCTTCTTGAGGTAGTAAGCCTTCTTCATGGGAGTGAAGGCAGAGAGATCCATGTCCATGACCCGGGCCTCCTCTTGGTGTAGGGCGAGCTCAAGTTCTTTGGCCTTGACATCGGAGTCCTTGGATCTTGCCTTGGCCTCCTTGTCTCTAGCATCTGCCTCCTTGGCTCTTACTTTGGTTTCCATTTCTCTTGTCTGAGCATTCTCTTTTTCGATCTCGAGCCTGTTCGCTTGCAATTTAAAATATTTTTAGACGACTACTCCCTCCGTCGGCATTCCCTCTCTCTCCTCTCCTCCTTCTTCTCATATCCCTTGTCCTTTTGGGTTAGGAATCCGTTCAAGGTCTTTAGCAAGGCCATCATTGTTACGTCCCTTTTCAACTTGGCTTGGAGTTGTCTTCCCTCTTGGCCTCTTCTCCTTCTCGGTCGTGTCCTCATTCGATGGGGCAATTGGATCCCCACCATTCTTCGTGGACGCGGAGAGGTCCTTCCATTTTTGTTGGTCCTTGAGAATCTTGTAGTAATGAGTCAAAGTGAAAGCCTTCCCATGTTGACTCTTGAACGTTTCCAATGCTTCCAAGGCCTAAACATAGGGAGTAAGGGATGAGGGAGAAACACTCAAATGCAATATGGTCAACTGAGCAAAATATGGGAAAGAATGGAAGATGAATTACCAATTCCTGCACTCCAAGACCACTATGTGGCCGGGCTTGGGCGTGCTCGTAGGAGCCACACAACTTGCTCATCTCCGCCGAGATGAAGTGTGCCGCCTCTTTGAGATTGATATCCTCGTCCGGTCACATATTGGTTTGATATGGTAGGGTGGAAGGACCCGCTTCTCACTGTAGTGCTTGTAGAACCCTCCTCAGTACGTACTTCCCTTTTTGCTCAGCCTCGATGATTGATCTGTACCAACCTTGATCCATGACTCGCAAATAAGCCCGTCCTCCTCCTGTCTGAGTGAGGCGCCCCTTCCGCTGACCTTCCTCTTTGTAGCTCGGGCTTCTATGTCGAGCTCTTCATAAAAAAACGGCTCATGCTCGATGTTGATCAACTCGGGGCCATTCGATGGAAACCTTATCTTCTTCGGTCGTGTAGTCGTCATTGTCATAGGCATTGTTGTCCCTGATCATGTCCTGGAGGAAGTCCTCCCCTTCCATCTCCACATAGTACCTTTCATCCGCCGGCGAGGGCCTTGACATTTTGCTCAACATGCTACGGCCTTGGATGACAACTGGTGGGGCAGCTATACACGCAGCCGCAATCTGCTGTGCAAGTGAGTGTCAGGACCTGGGGGTGGTGGGCGTGTTGAGATCAAGGGTAGGTACCTCGAGGGTGGCCGGCGAGGATGCACAGACGTCCGGCGACATACGATTGTGCACGGCTTCAGGAAGGTATCCGTGGGTAGGTCGTTGCGGTGGCGGCGAGGATGGTGTCGTAGCAGACTTCGACCTTGGCCGCCTGACCGCCGATCCGTTGGAGCTGGCCACCGCGGTCGCTACCGCGGGTGGAACAATCCCAATCATGAGAAGGGAAGCGGTCGTGATCCTCACCCGTCTACTCGGCGGGGGCCTTGCTAGCGTCAACATCGCGGGCCACCCTGGTCCTTTGCCTTCGGGTCTTTCGTTTCCGCTCTCCTCGACTCTCTGCTATGCCGTGATCTCCTTCTTTAACTTCTTTGGAGCTTCGGCTTCCATAACGAACACGAGGGCACCTCGGGAACAGGGCCAACAAGGTCGGCGACGATGACGGCTGGTGCTTTGGCCATGGCTAAGGCTGAGCGGGAGTGGGGTCTTTGGGAGAGGAATGGCCGGAGTGAAAAGTGTCGATTCTACCTCTGATGAGCGGGCCAAGGATGGACTATAGAAGGACAAACTTGTTGTCTCCACGTGAGACCAACACAAACTTAACCCAATTTAGACCTACTAGCAAAATGCCTGTGCGTTGCTACAGGTTTATGACACAATTTAATTATTTATTATTTCAAATCTATAACTTTCTAGATTCATCCAAATATAGTAAGAGTTGGATCACTATCCTACCAATAGGTGCATGTACAAAAGTATACATCTCATACAAGTGTAGAATAAATGAAGCTATACAAGATAAGTATGACCTTGCATGGTATAGAAATTTAAGTGGACGCGGATTTAAAGTCATGGTTTGAGTAAAAGTATGATGTAATCACACACGGTATTACAATGAGAGGCAAAAGTTATATGTGTATTGAAGTTATCGACACAAAATTGAGATTTTCATATAAACAAAGCCAGGTGTTGAATAACGAAAGATCCAAAATCAATTCCAGAACTTGATAGAAAATTTCATACTTATCTGGTTATCTTGTCAACAATATTCCACAAACAGATCTCATGTTCTTATCAAATCTGAGACCCAAGCTCAAAGTTGAAGTACAAAATCAGCATTACCTTCCCTGCCATAATCCAATCCTTCATGTCCACACTTCAACATTTCTTTAAACAACCAGCCGAGAGCTTCCAAGATTGAAACACCCAAGTCCATATCTCTCTCCTCACATCGCCTACTAAACCGCAACTGTATGTGTTCGTCTGATTTGCGAAATCGCTCTCTAAGTTTTTTCTTACAAAAAGCCATATTCTACAACCTCTTGGACATCTAGGCCTTAGCCATCCATTTAACCCATTTTCTTAAAATTGGTGGCTGCATTTTACCAAAAAAAATTGTGACGCAACTGTAGTTTTTTTGAAAATAGGTGGCTGCATTTTGGCAAAAATGAACCTTGTGATATGGCCGTCTGTGTATCAATTTATGGGCTCAGTCCTTAATTACTTTCTCTCCACAATCGTCATCTTCCTCCAGTACACCCCCTTCCCCTGTCTTTATGCCTTACATAAAAAACAAACAATATGAGATCCTGCATTTGTAGATGACCATCAAGTTGAGATACTCAGGTTAGATGCTCATGTCACTGTACAGTCATTATTATTTTTAGATGATTGCTGAAACAGTCTCCATCGGTCGTGCAACTCTGTAGCAGTTTCATCGGTCGTGCAAGCTAAGAATCTGTCACGAGCAGAGCAAGTAAAAAAGTTAACCAGATGCAAGGTTTTTCCGGGATATATAGTAGATGGTTTTAGATGGGAATTAAGAAGCGGTGATCACCTGCGGCCTGAGGGAGAGGAGAGGGGCACCGCGGCCGTCCTGAGCAGAAGCTCGCCCGCAAAGGCCTTGGGGCGGTGACCGGTGGGCGTAGTTGTCGACGCGGAAGGCGAGCTTTCCTGCAGTGTCGCAGATGGAGAAGTCGTCAGTTCCTTGGATTCCTCTTCTCAATGACGAAGTGTGAGGCTCTGCACAGCACCAACGACGCGGATGTCGTCATCTCGTCATCCTCCTCAACGTCAGGGCTGCGCGGCGGCCGGGCTCTGCCCTCCCCTCCTCCGGGCTTCCGCGTCGAGGGCTGCTTCTCCCGGAAGAACTGCAAGATCTCCGGGACCGATGGCCGGGAGGTGGCACGGAGGATATGGATATTTAGGAAGAGAGCTGGTGCGGCTGCGGCGGCGTCCAGGCCGATCTCTCTTGGCGACGACTTGTTCAGCCTGGTTGTTCTCGTCTCCTGCCTCCTCTCCAAGCGCAGATGCGCTCTCCTCTTTCTCTCGTCGACCCAGCACGCTCCGGCCGACCTCCTTTCACCTCCCCGGTTATCCTCCTTCTGCCGCTGCTGAGGAGAGCTTCTTTTCCCCATTGATGACGCTTTGCTGCGGCTGGGATTTTGCTGAGACGGGGCCAGGAGATGAGGCTGGGGTGTTTTCTCGAAGCGGTACCAGGGTCTAAAACGCAAGTCTTTGTAACTTAATGTTGGACTGTGGGTATGATTTCCTTATTTTGCAGGGATCGTTTTGTAAAATAACCGCGACGTACCATGGACACGGTAAGCCATATTATATAGTAGAGATAATGGGTCGTGACGGACAGAAAAACGGAACGTTATCCCGTTTACGTCTCACCGCCCTAATTTTACCTTACACGCGGACAGGAAAAAACACAAGTGGCCTCAGGCCGGTTGGAGTCATCCACAGCACTCAAGTTGTGAACTGATAGTTTCTCCCTGCCTCCCTGCAAAAAGTAAAATAAAATGAAGGTGAACTGTCAATCTTGTGGATGTTAACCAAATTCCAAAGCATATCGTGCTGTCAAGTGCTAACGGTTCAGGGAACCTACATGGTTACGGGTGCTACAAAACTCGACGACAGTCAGGCCAACAACAATTTATCAGCTAGCAGAAGCTTAGCGGCTGACTAGTGAGGCGAGAAATCTAGCTCAACTAAAACAAAGACTATACTAGTCGGTGCCATAAAACACACTCGGTAAGCATACGCAACCTGTCGGATTGCTTGCAAATTGACCACTCTATGTATGAAACTAAAATGGAAAAACTTAGACGATCTGATTTTTATCTATAAACGGACCAAAGACATCGGATCAAATAAACTGCGGAAACAAATGAGAGCTCTAATGAAACAAAAAAGTCACATCGTAGTTTTTGGAAGTGGTTGTGTCGAACTAGACCTTTGCATCTCAACTTCTCTTCATACCTCCCGTGAAAACTACACACAAAACCAAGACTGCACAAGCAAAGGTAGTCTAGCTGCTCAATCGTCATACTATTGGAAAAAGGAGTAGAGTATAAAATAGAATAATGTGGGACAAATGTGTCCTTATATATTAGGTACAACTCGCCATAAATCTGAGTCAATCAATTTAGAACGGAGGGAGTACATGTTATTGATGTTCGACTCCAACGTCTTACGTCTAACTCTCCTTTGTACAGATGTTCATCACAACATTAACATCTCCTTTCACCAGTTCTCTTCTAGATTTAATCTGGTCAGATAATGTACTTGCATTAATATTATACTAAGGGCTTTGGAGGCTTGATGTATTAACAAAGATGCGAGTATTCTGGTGGAGAGTACTCACATAATCACGGGGTGGGGAATCCGGGAAAGAAGCACCAAGTCGCGCAAGGTAGGGGATCAGCGACCTCTATTTCTTGCCCTTGCCCTTGCACGACGCCGTTGTAGATGAAACCGAGGAATTCAGGTGGAAGATTGGTGGCTTCTTTGTTGGCGCCGGCGGCGCGAATCGCCAGAGGAGATGTACGGCAGTACGGGAAGGACGGAAGGATTTATTCGTCATACGACTCGGCTCGCTCGCTCGTTGACTCGTGGTAACGATTGTTTACGCTAGATGGTGGCCGTAATCAGTTTTGACCTGTGTTAGGACCTGTTTAGATGGGACTTGTTTACGAAAGGAGATACCCAAATCTATATAATATCTGATGTCTATGCACGCTTCTATTCTCGTAGACAGTGTTGGGCCTCCAAGAGCAAAGGTTTGTAGAATAGCAGCAAGTTTCCCTTAAGTGGATCACCCAAGGTATATCGAACTCAGGAGATAAAGGTCAAAAATAACTCTCTCAAGCAACCCTGCAATTAAGATACGAGAAGTCTCTTGTGTCCCCAACACACCCTATACACTTGTCAGATGTATAGGTGCACTAGTTATGCGAAGAGATAGTGAAATACAAGTAATATGGATGATTATAAGTAGTAATTGCAATCTGTAATAAAAATGGCAGCAAGCAAACATGTAGCAGAACTTGTTGGAAACGGTGTTTTAATGCTTAGAAATAAGGTCTAGGAATCCTACTTTCACCGGTGGACATTCTCAACAATGACATCAAAGTTAAATAAATAAACACTACTCTTAAACACTCTCATAAACACTCCCATGTTGGATAACAAACACCATTCATTGTTGTAGGGCTACAAGAGCACCCTCAAAGTCGGAGTAAACTAACACCAACAACTTCATAAAGGGAGTCACACACGGTGCACACACTGTCACCATTACACACGTGAATAACCCCGGAGTTTATATTAAATTAACATCTAGAGTGCATAATAGATAAAGAGTAGCATCACATATTCAACTAGATTACAAATCTCATGATCACATAAAATATCACATCATGGAAGAGAGAGATAGACCACATAGCTACCGTAGATCCCGGAGCCCCAGGGAGAACTACTCACTCCCGTAAGAGTCAGCAACGGCGATGGAGATGGTGGTGGAGTCGATGGAGATGGCTCCAGGGGCGATTCCCCGTCCCGGCAGGGTGCCGGAACAGGGACTTCTATCCCCCGAATCTTGTCTTCGATGGCGGCGGCGCTTTGTACCCGTGGAGGAAATATCGAACAGTGTGCGTCTGTTTTTAGGTCAGGAGATATTTATGGGCGAAAGGGCGATGTCGGTGGGCGTCCAAGGGGCCCACACCACCTTCTGGCGCGGCCAAAAAGGGAGCCGCGCCACCAGGTGGTGTGGCGGCCTCGTGGCTCTTCTCCGTTTCGTTTTCGACGTTCTGGATCGCAAATATTCCAAAAATAATTGCAGGATCTTTTATTCCAATTCCGAGAATATTTCCTTAAGTAATTTTCTGAAACTAAAAACAGCAGAAAACAGGGAACTGGCACTTTGGCATCTTGTTAATAGGTTAGTCCCAGAAAATGCATAAAACTATATAAAATGCATATAAAACATGTAATAATATGATATAACATAGCATGGAACATAAGAAATTATAGATATGTTGGAGACGTATCAACATCCCCAAGCTTAGTTCTACTCGTCCCGAGTAGGCAAGAACGATAAAAGAAGAATAATTTCTGAAATGACATGATTAAACACAATCTTGATCATGTAATAATGTAAGGCATATAAACTGAGATCAAATGAATAAAGGTTGTAGTTTATATTGATATCAAATGAGTAATAAATAAACAAGTAGGTGAAGCAAGCAAAGCTTTCAATGATATAGTACTAGATAGCAATCAACTGTGCAAAGTAGATATTAAAGATGATTTAAGCTTCAAGCACTACAATATAATCATCTAATGCTTCCAACAAACATGAGAACTTAATGAAAGGATCAAGTCAAGCAATATTAATATGCATGTAGAAGATCAATACTCTATTTGTTCAAAAGAAACAAGCAAGCGTTCAACGTTGGTTCCTGGCACCAGGATGTTATGGCTAAGAGAATGTTAACGGGGATTTGGAAGGCCAACAGAAAAAAGGCTCACAAAGCTGTAAATGATCATTAGACAAGAGAAAGTCTGACAATCGAAGCTATGCTAGGAGTAATGACTGCCACACAACGGATGCACAATGAGCTATAAGTATATGAAAGCTCTCCAATAGAAATAGTGGGGGTGCATCCAACTTGCTTGCTCACGAAGACCTAGAGCACTTTTGAGGAGGCTCATCATTGAAATATACAAGCCAAGTTCTATAGTGTAAAGTTCCCCACATAGTTATGCAACTAATACATGAAAACTCTCTCACATGGAGTAAAAGTGCTAAACATGAGCACAAATGATGATCATAAACGATACAGTGCTATAACATGAGCACAAGTGATGACTATAAATGATATGGTGCTATAACATGAGCATAAGTGTGTGATAAAGAATAGTAATGCTGCCCCTTTTTTCTTTTTTTTCTTTTTCTTTTTTTCTCTAATTTTTTCTTTTTTCTGTTTCTCTTTTTGATGGCCTCCATGGCTCTTTTCACTTTTAGGGGCAAGCATCCTAATATGATACATGACGTATGACAACAAACTAATGATGATAAGACAACATACTGATGCTACAAGTAATTAATATGAATGTGTCATAAGAATGCATATGACAACTGTGCCTCTGCCAGTGTAGCAGGTTATGAAGTGATCTAGCGTAACATGGGTAAACCACATATCAGCTTTATAGAAACACGCAAAGAAATAAATAAATAATGAATGACAACAAGTCATGTAATGTAAGATGGATGTTGCATGGCAATATATATCGGAACAACTATGAAAATGCTGTAGTAGGTAGGTATGGTGGATGTTTGGAGGAAGATATTTTACTTATGTGTAGGAGAACAAGATGAATATCTCCCACGAGTTTGGATGTACCCGCGAAAAATGCACCAACTCTCAATGTGAGAAAGGGCAATGCAAAGTACCAAAGAGGCTAGCAATATGGTGGTGGAAGTGCCATGAAAATCACAGTTTTAGAACTCATAAGTAAAAATATTCCAAATAAAATATGATCATGCAAGGCATAATGAAAATTACTCCTAGGGGTGCTGTGGAAAATGAACAAGTCACTGTTGGGGACCCGACCATAGCGCATAACACAAAGTCATTACGGTTGATTTAGGCAAATAGAAGTCATATACCATTATGCAATCAACTGGAAATTTAAGTGTGGCACAATTTTCAAGTTTTTCTAGACCAACCATTAATCATTCCACTTTACTAAACCATCATGTTTACCATTAAGCAAATGAATATCTCAAAACAACATCAATGATTCAAGTGACACAATTTAATGATCTACAAGATTATGTATCATTTAATTATACCATCTACCACATTTAGCATTTTCTGTTCTCAACCAAACACTAATCAACTTATTTAAAAGATAAACTCTCCAAGTAATTAAACAATGAGATATGAGAGTATAATATAACAAAGCTAACAACTCTAACAAGAGATGCATGAAAAACAAGAGCTAGAGAGCAAATGATAACATGAAAAGAATACTCAACGAATATAAGTGAAGAATACGAGTATTCATAAGAAAAAATGGAGCGTGTCTCTCTCCCACACAAAAGAATGCTAAGATCCATTTTATTCAGAGAATGAAAATAACAAGGCATCCCCAAGGTTTGACGCTTCAGTCTTCTTGAATTATATTGGGGTTGAACCACCGGGACATCCCCAAGCTTTGGCTTTACTATCCTCTTGATCACATTATATCATCCTTCTCTCTTGATCCTTGAAAACTTCCTCCACACCAAACTTAGAGTAACTTCATTAGAGGGTTAGTGCAAAAAAAAATTATGATATTCTGTAGGAGCACAATTGCTAACAATGTTACTGGACATTAGCTACAGCCACTGATACTTAATAGGATAAAAAGATCCAATCAAAATAGTAAAAGAGGCATTGCAAAAATAAATGGCAGAATCTGTCAAAAACAGAACAGTCCGTAAAGACAAAAAAAAATCGAAGCACTTAAATTGCTTAGATAAAAAAACTCAAAATTAATGAAGTTGCGTATACATCTGAGGATTATTCACAAAAAAGGGAAGATTTTTCTCACATTCCACTGAATTGTTATGAATTTAACGGTAAACAGCAGAAATCTGTTTCAGCACAGGAATTGAATTTTAGCATCAACTTTCAACTAGAGGCTTAACTTGACACAACATTACAATAAAATAAAGATACAAAGGAGTTGCTACAGAGGAAGGACCATCATATAAATCATTATCATATAGCACATTTAAGCAACATTCCTCATTATCATTAATAAGTTCATTAGTAGGATCATGAATAAAATTAACAATATAACTATCACATAAAACATTCTTATCATGAGACACATGCATAAAAGAATTAATAATCTGCGCATAAGCATAGTCATTCTTATTAATTGTAGTGGGAGAAAATTCAATAAAGTAGCGATCATTATTATTCTCATCACCCTACTCATCAAATATAGGAGGCATATCATAATCAATATAAAATATATCCTCAACAGTAGGTGGACCAAAAATATCACAATGATTATAATTATCATATATTGGAGGCAAGGTATCATCAAAGAAAATTTTCTCCTCCGTGCTTGGGGGACTAAAAATATCATGCTCATCAAAACCAACTCCCCCAAGCTTAGACTTTTCCATAGCATTAGCAATAATGGTGTTCAAGGAGTTCATACTAATAACATTGCTACTAGCATGCAAATAAAGTTCCATAGGTTTTGTCGATCTAGAAAATGCTAACAAGGTATGCAAGTTTCAACGTTCCATCTATGGATTGAAGAAAGCATCTCGGAGCTGGAATCTTCGCTTTGATGAGGTGATCAAAGGTTTTGGTTTTGTCCAAAATTTTGAAGAGACCTGCATTTACAAGAAAATGAGTGGAAGCTCGGTTGTGTTCTTAGCACTATATGTAGATGATATATTATCGTTTGGGAATGATGTGGAAACTCTGAATAGCGTGAATAAATATTCAAACAGTAAATTTTCCGTGAAGGATCTAGGAGAAGTTGCATACGTCTTAGGCATTAATATCTATCGTGATAGATCAAAACGTCTATTAGCGTTGAGTCAAAGCACTTATCTTGATAAAATACTGAAACGTTTTGGTATGGAGATGGCAAAGAAAGGTTCTTTGCCGGTTATCAAGAATAAAACATTGCAAAAGGCACAGTGTCCGGTAACGGAACAAGATAAGGCCGAAATGACTAAACATCCTTATGCTTTAGCCATAGAATCGATTATGTATGCAATGTTAAGTACTAGACCTGATGTAGCATTGGCTCTTAGTTTGACGAGCCGTTTCCAAAGTAATCCAGGAATGGAATATTGGATTGCTGTTATGAGCATTTTTAAGTATCTCAAGAAGACAAAGGAAACATTCCTTGTCTATGGTGGCTGTGATGAAGAACTTGGCGTAATAGGTTACGTTGATGGAAGTTTCTGCACAGACCCTGATGACTCTAAGTCACACACAGGTTATGTGTTCAAGGTGAATGGAGGCACGGTGTGCTAGAGAAGTGGGAAGCAACCCATCGTGGCGCAATCTACAATGGAATTGGAGTACATTGCTGCTTGCGAAGCCACGAATGAAGTTGTGTGACTGAGGAAGTTCATCATTGAGCTCGGAGTGTTCCCTAGCGCGCAAGACCCCGTGACCCTCTACTGCGACAATACGGGTGCCGTTGCTAACACGATGGAACCAAGGTCTCACTCAACTGCCAAACACATTCTCCGACGCTTCCATGTGATACGACAGTATGTACAGGAAGGCGATGTGAATATTTGCAAAGTGCATATGGATCTGAATGTGGCAGATCCTCTGACAAAACCTCTTCCGCTTGACAAGCATGAAAAGAACCAAGTAGCTATGGGTGTTAAGATTTTACCAAGTTGTAATCAAGATTAATTTGTACTCTAGTGCAAGTGGGAGACTGAATGAGATATGCCCTAGAGGCAATTAATAAAATGATTTATTTATCATATCTTGTTTGTTCATAATACGTTTTGTGTCATGCTATAATTTTATTAAGCGGATACATTAATACACGTGTGATACATAAACAACCAGGTCCCTAGTAGCCTCTACTAAGACTAGTTCATTGTGCGATTGATGATCGAGGTTTTCTGATCATGTGACATGGCGTCAGTTGGCAATAAAGTCATATCGTTGGTAGAACGGTGTGATGGACATACCTGTATTTGTAGGACGTAGTCATTACGCCTTCGACCGTGAGATCAACTCTTATTGTTATTCCTGAAAGATATTTTGATCGCATCAAACGTCATATCTTATATAGTGTGATAATAACGGTGACACTTTCGGGTATCGGAAGGGAGTAGTTGAGACGAGGGGTCAAGAGCGTGATTTGCCAGTCCGCATAGCAGGATAGATACTCTAGGGCCCACTCGGTGAGATTATGTCAAATGATCTTGCAGGCATGTGACTAGGTCACCCGGACATAAGATCACGGACGAGTAGAAGATAGTGTTGTCGGTAATGACGAGGGTGTAACTCGAAAAATCCCTGGGTTGTCCACCCCGGGTTGATTGAGGGGGGGGGGGGGGGGGGGAGAGAAGCGTTGGTGATCACGACGACTGACAAGCGGAGCGATTTACCCAGGTTCAGGCTCCCGGAGGATAACACCCTACTTCCTGCTTGTCTGATATTGATGGCGAGTAGCGATTACAATGGCGAGATTGCGATCTCGCTAGGGTTTGTGGTGGCGGCTATGAGCATGTCCTTGAGACGAGCAACCCACCTGGCCTTTATAGGTAGGCCAGGTCCCGGGTGAACGGTGCCGATGGCAATTACAGATATGGCAAGCTATGCGACCTAACCGACTAGGACTAGGTCACATGATACCGCTAGTGGGCCTTCTGCGGGCCTGTGTAAGCTTGGCGCGGCCCAGGTAGCCTCACCGTGGGGTAGTCGAAGAGTAGCCCCACGTCAGTAGCCCCCGAGTGCTTGGTCGAATCGTAGAGTCGGGATAAGGACTCCTTCCTCCTGGGCACGCCGCCAGATTGCTTGTTCTTGAGTTTTAACTCGTTTTTTTCAGTCGAAGAGGACACTCCCGATGGGAGTACTTTCTGCAGTCGAATTACTTTGGCTTTGTTCTTGTGTGAATCTTGCTTCTATTTGGCCTGGTCGCTTACTTTTGAATTGACTTAGCCTTCTGAACTTACTTCCTTTTCTTTGCCACCCGAATGATTGTTTCGAGTTCTCGGACCAGTAGCTTGTCTTGTTTGTTTTCAGCTGTGAAGCTTACTACTCGTATCGTGCGTTCGAGCTGTCCCACCGCTTCGCGACTTCTTCAGATTCATTGTCTTGCTGACGTCAGCGATGACGCTTCATGGCATGCCTCTGCGCTCGATGGGACGTGACGTAGCGGGCCCCATTGTCAGTGTTGACCGTGGTCAGCAATTGTCACGTCTCTCTGAACTTGGCACGAAAATTTCGCGGCACAATGATGACGCCTTGATTCCCGTGCGTAGTGGACGGAGTGGGCGGCGACGGTTAGCCTCTTCGCACGACACGTGGACGGCTGGATGCGCTTGTGTGGAGCAGTATCTTCGCGGACGGCTGAGATGGATTGTGCACGACATAAGTACTGCGCGACGGTGCGAGGGCAGGTCATCTTCTCCAATCGTCCGTGCCTCCATTCCTTGCTCCTTGCAATTCTTCCCTCCGTAAGCTCCATTCCATTTGTCCTCCCACCTTCTGTGATCCATCGACGCCATGGGCAAGTCGAAGATCGCTGCAAGCGCCGCCGCCGCCGAAGCCGGGGTGGTGAAGAAACCCGAGGGCGATTGGCAGAGGTCGACGGTGAAGAAGACGAACTTCGAGCTCCTGCGCGCGCAGGGTCTCCTGCCCCCGACGGATGAGGCCACGGTACGTGCTCCTGTCAAGGAGGTGTATCCCGCTCCTCGCAAGGGGGAACGCGTGTGCTTCGTGGATTTCTTTCCACGGGGCTTCGGGTTCCCTCTCCACGATTTCGTTCGTGGTCTTCTGTACGCCTATGGGGTTCAGATCCACGATCTGACCCCCAATGGCGTCTTAAGAATCGCGAGCTTCATCGTGCTCTGCGAGTGCTTCTTGGGGATCGCACCTCACTGGGCTCTATGGAAGTCGCTCTTCCTTGTTCGCAAGAACGTTGGTGACGAGGTGTTAACTCGACAAGTCCCAGGGTTGTGCACCCCGGGTTGATTGATGGGGAGAGAGGAGAGTGCAAGGTGATCACGACGGCTGACAAGCGAGGTTTACCCAGGTTCAGGCTCCCGGAGGATAACACCCTACTCCTGCTTGTCTGGTTATTGATGCGAGTAGCGATTACAATGGCGAGATTGCGATCTCGCTAGGGTTTGTGGTAGTTCTCAGCGTGTCTCTTCGTTGGTTGGTTGTCCCGGGGACGAGCCACCCTCCTGGCTTTATAGGTAGCCAGGTCTCGGGCGGTTGGTACAGATATGGCAGGTTACAAGACCTAACCGAGTTGGACTAGGATACGTGGTACCCCGAGTGGGCCTTCTGTGGGCTTTTCCATCCTTGGCGCGGCCCAGGTAGCCTTATGGTGGGCTAGTCGAAAGGTAGCCCGACGTCAGTAGCCCCCGAGTGCTTGGTCGAAGCGTAGAGTCGAGCAAAGGACTTCTTCCTCCTGGACGCGCCATTGGATTACTTGATCTTGAGCTTGAACTCGATTTCTTCAGTCGAACAGGCCTCTCCCGATGGGAGTAACCTTTGCCGTCGAATTACTTTGTCTTGTTCGTTCTGTGAAGCCTGCTTCTGTTCGGCCTGTTGGCTTACATGTAGATTTGATTTCGGTTGCTTGAGCTTACTCAACTGTCTTTTCCACCCGAATGGATGTTTCGGGTTCTCAGATTGGCACTCTGTCTTGTTCCTGAAAACGATAGTTAGAGAAATTCGACTCCGGCCGTTGAGGGCTTTACAGAGGATGCTTTAGTCGTTAATGCTTTGACTGAGTCTATTGGGACCGCGAACAGCGCTCCCGATGGGAGTAGCCCCCGAGATTAAGCTGAATTGCTTGTAATTGAGGTTAATCTCAAAAACTTCTCAGTCGAAAAGAGATCTCTGAGATGGAACCACTGTCCTTTTTTATTTGAGTGCTCATTCAGCCCGACGGCCTACTTGGTGGATTCGACAAACATATCGAGTATTTGCTCAGCCAAACGGCCTACTGCATTGTTGAACCTGTATGGTGCAGCCCCCGAGTGTTCGAGCGCGGCCTAGGTTTTCTTGTTGGACCTGTAAGGCGCAGCCCCCGAGTGTTCGAGTGACGGCCTAGGTTTGACTTAGACCTGTGCGGCGCAGCCCCCGAGTGCTTCGGGTGACGGCCAAGGATTTTTCGAGTTATACCTGTATGGCGCAGCCCCCGAGTGCGTCGGGTGACGGCCTAGGTTTGACTTAGACCTGCGCGGCGCAGCCCCCGAGTGCTTCGAGTGGCGGCCAAGGATTTTGTTTGTGGCCTGTGCGGCGCCACACCCGGGAGAGCATCAGGTGTGGCCAAGGCGAATTTGTTTGTGACCTGTGCGGCGCAACACCCGGGAGAGCATCAGGTGTGGCCAAGGCGAATTTGTTTGTGACCTGTGCGGCACAACACCCGGGAGAGCATCAGGTGTGGCCGAGGCGAATTTGTTTGTGACCTGTGCGGCGCAACACCCGGGAGAGCATCAGGTGTGGCCGAGGCGAATTTGTTTGTGACCTGTGCGGCGCAACACCCGGGAGAGCATCAGGTGTGGCCGAGGCGAATTTGTTTGTGACCTGTGCGGCGCAACACCCGGGAGAGCATCAGGTGTGGCCGAGGCGAATTTGTTTGTGCGTGGCGGACTGGAGTCGACGCGGCGGACCGGAGTCGACGCAGCGGAGTGGTGCCGTAGAGGCAGTCGACGCGGCGGACCGGAGTCGACGCAGCGGAGTGGTGCCGTAGAGGCAGTCGACGCGGCGGACCGGAGTCGACGCAGCGGAGTGGTGCCGTAGAGGCAGTCGACGTGGCGGACCGGAGTCAACGCCGCGGAGTGGTACCGTAGAGGCAGTCGACGCGGCGGACCGGAGTCGACGCGGCGGAGTGGTGCCATAGAGGCAGTCGACGCGGCGGACCGGAGTCGACGCGGCGGAAATAGTTGACGCGGCGGACCGGAGTCGACGCAGCGGAGTGGTGCCGTAGAGGCAGTCGACGCGGCGGACCGGAGTCGACGCAGCGGAGTGGTGCCGTAGAGGCAGTCGACGCGGCGGACCGGAGTCGACGCGGCGGAGTGGTGCCGTAGAGGCAGTCGACGCAGCGGACCGGAGTCGACGCGGCGGAGTGGTGCCGTAGAGGCAGTCGACGCGGCGGACCGGAGTCGACGCGGCGGAAGTAGTTGAGGTAGATCTTGATTTGATCGACCGCACGACCGAGGTTGGGGTAGTAGACTCGATTCGTGCGGCCGTTGCCGAGATTGTCGATGTAGATGCCCTCTTCGCGGGTGCAGCGGTCGCAGCCCCTGCGGGTGCGGCAGATGCGATCTTCACGGGTCCGGCGGTCGCGATCTCTGCGAGTGCGGCAGATGCGATCTCAACGGGTTCGGCGGTCGCGATTTCCACGGGTGGGACAGATGCGATCTCCGCGGGTTCGGCGGGCGCGGCCTCCGCGGGTGCGACAGATGCGATCTTCGCGGGTTCGGCGGGCGCGGCCTCCGCGGGTGCGACAGATGCGATCTTCGCGGGTTCGGCGGGCGCGGCCTCCGCGGGTGCGACAGACGTGATCTTCGCGGGTGGTGACGAAGGCGCGCGGTAGATCCGCCGATGCAGGTGCTCCGCGCGTGGCGCGGTTGCCGCGGACCTGAGTATTCCACGACTATCGATGCAGCAGTATATGGAGCCGAAGGTGATGTGTATACCTTTGTCCAGATCGGCGTACACCGAGCGGTGGGCCGGCGGGTGGAGGACGTACTCGAAGGAGCCGAAGCGGATCGACTCCCTGGCGGCTGACACGCCGATCTTCATTGCGGATGGAGCCGGAGCGACCATGATCCTAGCACTTGTTTGCCTTCCCACAGACGGCGCCAATTGACGAGGTGTTAACTCGACAAGTCCCAGGGTTGTGCACCCCGGGTTGATTGATGGGGAGAGAGGAGAGTGCAAGGTGATCACGACGGCTGACAAGCGAGGTTTACCCAGGTTCAGGCTCCCGGAGGATAACACCCTACTCCTGCTTGTCTGGTTATTGATGCGAGTAGCGATTACAATGGCGAGATTGCGATCTCGCTCGGGTTTGTGGTAGTTCTCAGCGTGTCTCTTCGTTGGTTGGTTGTCCTGGGGACGAGCCATCCTCCTGGCTTTATAGGTAGCCAGGTCTCGGGCGGTTGGTACAGATATGGCAGGTTACAAGACCTAACCGAGTTGGACTAGGATACGTGGTACCCCGAGTGGGCCTTCTGTGGGCTTTTCCATCCTTGGCGCGGCCTAGGTAGCCTTATGGTGGGCTAGTCGAAAGGTAGCCCGACGTCAGTTGGGAAGAGCGGCTTGACATACCCAGTGGGCGGCTTCGGCATCCAGGTGCGCGGCGACACCGCGTTCTTTCAGATGAAGAAGTCGGACTCCGTCCAGGGGTGGCGGAAGAGGTGGTTCTATATCCAGTGCGACCAGGAGGGCCTGGGGCACTTCGACGACGAGTGCGGCTTGCGGAAGACTCGTGCCTGGGCGCACCCCCTCGCCGAGGAGGAGAAGGAGTCCGCGAGGCCACTGCTGAGCCTGCTTCGCAACCTCCTCCGGACCCTGGGGCGCGAGTGTGTCTACTTGATGGCCACCTTCTTCCGGCTGCGCGTCCAGCCGCCACGCGCTCGCCCCCACCCGATGTGGGCAGTCGAGGGCGTCAGCGACCAGCCGCTTGACGACGAGGAGGTGGAGACCAAGGTGAGGGGCATTACCAGCCTCCGAGCCGCGGACCCTTGCAACGTCAAGTGTCCGGTCGCTGCTTACGGAGGAGCGAACCCTGTTCCTGAGGTGAGCTTTTGTTTTGTTCTCTTCATTGCTTGTTTTTCTCGATCTTCTGTTTCTTGATTCGACTTTGCTTTGTTTGCTTTAGGGTCGCTCTCTTCTGGTCAGCCTTCCTCCTCTCCCAGAAGAAGGACCGCACGATGAGTCGAAGTTTGTGGAGGAGGAGGGTGACGATGAAGACATCCCGTCCGCTATCTCTCATTGCAAAGAGGTGGAGGATGATGACGACGAGGAGGAACCCGCGCGGAAGAGGCAGAAGCGGCGAAATGGTGGCGACTCTGCGACTGCTTCGTCACCCGCAAAGGATGCCGATGTTGACTTGGAGGAGGCTGGCATGTCTTCTTCGGGTGTGCGGTCCCAGGACAACTGGGACGAACCCTTGGCTGCTCCTCCGGTCAGTTCTGCGCCACCGCGCGGGTTTGCTTGGATGCCGTCAGTCTCCCTGGGGAGCTATGATGGCGACGAGGCCACCAGGTGAGTTCCTTTTCTTCCTTATTCGTCGAGTTGCATTTTCGAGTTTCTGGCTTCGAGTTGAGTTTTGCCTTGATTTTGTTCCAGCAACTGCTCTGGCGGCGCCAGCTCTCCTCGTCGCGAAGTTGAGCACACCTCTGCTCCCTCGACGGAGCTGGTGACGCAGGTGTTGGTCGAGGAGCGTGCGCCGACTGGCGACTTCGCGGCACCGGGTCGTGCTCCCCCCGGGACTTCGAAGGATGTCGACCTTCTGGACCACGTAAGTCTTTTTCCTTGTTATTGTAGTCTTGAAAATTCATCGGGTGCGCGAACAGCGCTCCCGATGGGAGTAGCCCCCGAAGGTGTGGGTGACTAGTATAGTCGCCCACAACTCTATAACTTCTTGTTGTTTTTGCAGCCGTACTACCGCCAGCAACTTGAAGCAGCCGCTGCCTATGTTCGCCTGGAGAAGGAGAGGGACCAGCTGCGCGCCTCTCTGGACCAGGCTACTAAGCGAGCTGCGGAGTTAGAGCTGAAGCTTCGAGCTTAGGTGGAGCTCGAAAAAGCACTGCACGAGTCTCATGAGCGTGAGCGTGTGCGGGCCGTCCAGGAGAAGACCCAGGTCGACCACCTGCTCTCACTTGCCGGTGCCCTTGGAGGTGAGTTTTCGGCTTTAAGCTTACTTTGTCTTTGCTTGACTTGCTTTTTGTTGGCTGCTGACCCTTTGTCCAGAGAGATGCGGTGGCGTCCCTCCTGAAGGCTCATCTAGTGACGACGTCGACTTGGCGACCGCGGTCGGCCTCGTTGATCGCGTCTGCGCGTATGCATCCGCTGCGCTGCAGAAGTCGACTGGAGCGCTCACGACTGTGCATCGGAGCATTTTTCCGAGCGACCCGCCGCCGACTGCCGTCGATGCCCTCACGGCGCCGTTTGAAGATGAAGCGACTACCCTCGCCGACTTCACTCGGACGCAGACGGTACACGGCTCCGAGCTCACCTTCCAGCTTCTGCTAGGCCATCAAGTAGCTGCCGATTTCAAGAAGGTTGACAGCGGCTTCCCGCGAAGGTCCGATGGCCGGACCGCGTCCCTTAGCGGGGTGAAGGCGCAGGCTGCACATTTGGCTGTGAAGCGTGTGGCCACATTCGAGAGGGCGCTTGCCAAGGCAACTGAGGCGGCTTCCCGGAAGAGTCGCTCCCGGTCGGAGTCGGTAGCTTAGGAGATTTTGTAGTGTAGGTCCTTTTAGTCACAAGAACCTGTACTTCATTTTGCAGCTTGTAATGACTTTTATTTTGTCGGGTCTTCTGGCCTTGGATCCTCTTTTATTCTGAATTATAATTTCCTTCCCTTCAACTTGCTTTGGCTGAGAAGTTATCTTTTCTGTATTGACGCTGCATATTCGTGACAGACTGTCCTGCACGAGTCCACTTCCGTTGCTCCGACGATTGGCGCGAGGGGCGAGGAAGGTTCTCGCTAGACTGCAGCTGGCCGTCGTCGTCGATCAGCACCCGTTCCTCAGCGAAGCACGAATGACCAGCGGTTGATCACCTATATGAGGAATAAGGTGATTGGCCTTGAAGCGAATCTGAAGCTTGCTGAGTTGGAGCTGGAGCGCTCCAAATCGCGTCGTACTGCGGGGTTCTCCCAGCGCGAGGAATTTTTGCTTGGCGAGATTGATCTAATCAGTCGGCGGCGGCAAGGTTGGTAGCCTTTTGTTTCTTGACTTCCTCCTTGAGATTTGCAGGTTATAACTTGTAATTTTAGGGCGCAGATGTGAACCCAGATTGGCAGGCTGAACAAGCTCGGGTTGAAGAGCGGGTCACCCGAGAGGCGACTGGCGATTCTTTCGAGGCTCGCCACTTCTGGTCAAACAAGTCAGGAGGGCGAATCCTCGCGCGCATGCTCGGTCTTGAAGGTTGCCGGAAGACCCTCTGGCATATCCACCGTGTGTACTTCCCACACAATGGACAGCCGCATGGGTTGGCCGCCTTGCTGGAGAGGTTCCGCGAGGGTGACGCGTTGAAGGAGGTAGTCAACGCGCAACTCGTCGCTGGGGGCGAATGTGGCGCTGGCGTACGTCCGGCTGCACCGACTGAACCTTCCTCTGGAGAGGGTGCTGGGTGGCCTGCCCGGGGACGATGACTACGCCGACACCTTGGCGGGTGCTCGCCAAATGGTTGAGCAGGTCCAAAAGCTGAGTGAGCGCCTTGTAGGGCCACTCGACGCGCCAAAGGATGAGCCTGCAGAATAGGGACAACAATCTTCTGCTGTACAGGATTAGTCATAGGAGGCAAATTTGCCAAATGTAAACATCAATGTATGAGATATGGGGAATCCCCGAGTAAGCAAATTAAAACTGTTTGCTTTACTGTACGACTATCTGTTGTGCTCCTTCAAATGGACTTAGTGCGACTTAGGACTAGGTCTTGTGCGACGTGGCTCGTGTACATTGAGCGCGAGTCGTGGACCTGTACGGCGCAGCCCCCGAGTGCCTTGGGTAGCGGCCATGGCTGTGTCGTGGACCTGTATGGCGCAGCCCCCGAGTGTTTCGAGTGGCGTCCTAGGATTTCAAGTGATACCTGTAAAGCGCAGCACCCGAGTGTTTCGGGTCGCGGCCTAGGATTTTGGGACTTGACCTGCATGGCGCAGCCCCCGAGTGGTTCAGTTGGCGGCCTAGGATTTTATGAGTAGGGCCTGCATGGCGCAGCCCCGAAGTAGTTCGAGTGGTGGCCTAGGATTTCAAGTGATACCTGTGAAGCGCAGCCCCCGAGTGTGTCGGGCGGCGGCCTAGGATTTTAGAACTTGACCGGTATGGCGCAGCCCCCGAGTGGTTCGGGTGGCGGCCTAGAGTTTTACGAGTAGGGCCTGCATGGCGCAGCCCCCGAGTGATTCGAGTGGCGGCCTAGGCTTATTTTTCAACCTGTATGGCGCAGCCCCCGAGTTATTCGAGTGAAGGCCTAGGATTTTTGTTTCAACCTGTATGGCGCAGCCCCCGAGTGATTCGAGTGACGGCCTAGGTTATTAATTGCCTTGACTGAGAAGGTAAGGTGGACAGCTTTTTCTGTAAATCTTCTTTATTGATTCTTGCGAACAGGACGCCTCATTAAAACCCTTCCAGTCCCCTTAGGTACCCTGGTAAGGGAAAGAGTGCGTCTGAAACCTGTCGTGTTGACATGCTTTCTTTGGTACAATGATTTTGTCGACAGGCGTAGAATCGGCGAAGTTGCGCGACGTTCCATGGGTTGCTGCAGACTGCTCCCGTCTTCGAGTCCTTTAGACGGTAAGATCCGTTGCCGATTGCCTCTGTCACAACATACGGGCCCTCCCATGGGGAGGCGAGCTTGTGCACCTTCTTCTGCTTGAGGAGGAGGACCAGGTCGCCTGCTATGAATGCCCTTGGTCGCAACCTCCTTCCATGGTAGTTGCGCAGGTCTTGCTAATACACGGCTGACCGTGCGAGCGCGATGTTGCGTGCTTCATCCAGGATGTCCATGCTGTCTTCGAGTGCTTCTTCTGCATCTGACTCGTCGTAGGCGACCACTCTTGGCGCGTCGAATTTGATGTCGCAGGGGAGAACCGTCTCTGCACCGTACACCATGAATAATGGAGTGTACTGAGTGGACCTGTTTGGCGTGGTTCGCAGACTCCAGAGGACTGACGGCAGTTCTTCTACCCATGCGCCTGCGGCACGTCTCAGCGGTACTCGCAGGCGTTTTTTGATGCCGCTACAGACTAAGCCGTTGGCTTTCTCAACTTGCCCATTGGACTGCGGGTGCGAAACAGATGCATAGTTGAGCTTGATGCCTTGTTCTGAGCAGAAGTCTTTGAACTCTTCGGCTGTGAAGTTCAAACCGTTGTCCGTGATGATCCCGTTTGGTACCCCGAATCTGAAGATGATGGATCTGATGAAGTTGACCGCTGACGATGCAGTCGAACTTGTGATAGGCACGACCTCAATCCACTTGGTGAACTTGTCGACTGCGACCAGGAGGTGAGTGTGCCCTCCGGGTGAGGATTTCTTCAGCGGACCTACCATGTCCAACCCCCATTGGGCGAAGGGCCAGGCTAGTGGTATTGTCTTGAGCGCCGATGCCGGTGCGTGTGGCTTGTTTGCAAATTCTTGGCACCCGGGGCATTTCTTTACTAGGTCTTCTGCGTCTTGCATAGCCGTTGGCCAGTAGAACCCGGCTCGCAACGCTTTGGCCACCAAGGCTCGACTGCTTGCATGATGCCCGCAGATACCCGCATGGATGTCGAGTAGGATGGCCTGGCCGTCTACTGGATCTACGCACCTTTGCAGAATTCCTGAGATGCTTCTCTTGTAGAGTTCCCCGTTGACGACGGTGAAACCTTTGGAGCGCCGGATGATGCGCTTTGCTTCGACTGGATCGGTTGGCAGCCTCTGGTGCAGTATGTACGCAAGGTATGGTCCTGTCCATGTAACTTCGACCAGCATGACCTCCATGGGCTCTTTTTCCTTGCTCGGCGGGTTGGTGGTGCTCGTTGCTAGTGTGGAGGGTTTTGTTGCGGGGCGAGTCTTAATGGATCTCTGCGTGATGCGCTCGAGGAAGACGCCGGGTGGCACTGGTACCTTGTCTGACCCCATGTTGGCGAGGGTGTCGGCTTCCTCGTTGCTATCACGACCGATGTGCCACAACTCGCTGCCGTCGAATGTGCCCTCCAGCTGGTTGTACAGGTCTCTATAGGCGATCATGTTGTCAGCAATGGCGTCGCAGGACTTCATGGTTTGCTGTACGACGAGGTAGGAGTCGCCGTAGATCATGAGGTGCGTGGCGCCGCAGTTTTTGGCCATCCGCATGCCATGGATCAGGGCCTCGTACTCTGCTTCGTTGTTGGAGGGTGTCGGGAAGTCCATCTGCAGAACATATTGTAGCTTGTCGCCTTTGGGGGAGATGAGTACGACTCCTGCCCCTGCTGACTTGAACTTCTTGGATCCGTCAAAGTACATTGTCCATGCGTTGGACAGGTCAAGGACATCTGGTAGCTGGGCTTCTATCCACTCGGTGGTGAATTCCGGGAGGACTTGGGCCTTGATGGACTTCGGGTGAGCGTACTTTAGCCCCCAGGGTCCTAGTTCGACAACCCACTTGGCGACTCGTCCTGTCGCGCGCTGGTTTTTGAGGATGTCTGCTAGTCCAGAGGAACTTACCACCGTGATCGGGTGCTCGGAGAAGTAGTGGACGACCTTCCTGGAAGTCATGAAGACTTCGTATGCCAGCTTCTGGTAGTGCAGGTAGTTTTGCTTGGACAGTGTTAGGACTTCGCTGAGTTAGTAGACTGGCCTCTGGACAGGATGACTGTGCCCTTCCTCTTCTTGCTCCACTACAAGGACGGTGCTCACTACCATATTGGTTGCTGAGACGTACAGGTATAGCGGCTCGTTCTCCAGTGGTGCTACCAGGATTGGAGAAGTCGTCAGGGCCTTCTTAAGCTGGCCGAATGCCTTTTGTACTTCTTCTGTCCACTCGAACTTGTCCGTCTTTTTCATAGTTGGTAGAAAGGCAAGGCCTTCTCACCCAACTTACTTATGAACCGGCTGAGAGCTGCGACTCGGCCGGCTAATCGTTGTACTTCACAGAGCTTGGTGGGTGCTGGCATTGTGAGTATATTCTGCACCTTCTCGGGATTTGCTTCGATTCCTCTTGCAGAGACGAGGTACCCTAGTAGCTCTCCGGCTGGCACGCCGAAAATGCACTTTTCTAGGTTCAGCTTGATCTGATATGCGTCGAGCGCCGCGAAGACCTTGCACAGGTCGGCGACTAGGGTTTCCTCCTTTCGGGTCGTGACGACGATGTCATCGACGTAGACTTTGACAATTTGTCCGATGAGCCATTTGAGGCATGCTTGCATTGTGCGCTGATACGTGGCGCCAGCGTTCTTCAACCCGAAGGGCATTGTCTGGTAGCAAAATACGCCGTCGGGTGTGATGAACGCCGTTTTTTCTTCATCTTCGACTTTCAGTCTGATCTGCTGGTAACCTGAGTAGGCGTCCAGAAAGGACAGGCGTTCACAGCCTGCTGTCGAGTCGATGATCTGATCTACCGCGGGAGCGGGAAATGATCCTTGGGGCAGCATTTGTTGATGGCGGTGAAGTCGACGCACATGCGTAGCTTCTTCGTCTTCTTCTTCTCTACTAGGACAGGGTTAGCGACCCAGTCCGAGTCCTTGATTTCTCGGATGATCTTGGCGTGCAGCAGTCGGTTGATTTCTGTGGTGATCGCGTCCCATTTGGGTCCGGAAAAGCGTCTCATGGCTTGTTTGACGGGTCTGGCGTCCTTGTGAACTTTTAAGGAGTGCTTGGCGAGATTACTGGGTATTCCTGGCATGTCAGAGGGTTGCCATGCGAAGATTTTCCAGTTCTCACGTAGAAACTCGACGAGCGCGCCTTCCTATGCGGGGGTCAAGCTTGAGGACACTTTGACCGTCTTGCTGCTGTCACTCGGATGGACCTGATGAGTTGTGGTATCGTCGGTCATGTTGAAGGCGGCATCCTTGGCTGGTTTCTTTAAGGGTGGGAAGATGGTCTTGTCGTTGTCGGCTGATATGGCCTTGAAGTGCTCTTCGACCCCGAAGAACTCAGAGATCCTGCTGAACTCGCGGTCACAGCTGTTAGAGCGGTCGAAGTCTCCGCGTACCGTGATTACACCTTTGGGTCCAGACAACTTGATCATCAGGTAGGCATAGTGATGTACTGCCATGAATCTGGCGAAAGTTGGGCGCCCAAGAATAGCATGATACTGTGACTTCCTGTCGACAACCTCAAATTCGATCGACTCTTTCCTGAAGTGCTCGGGTGTCCCGAGTATGACGTCAACTGTGATCGTTCCCATGGGTGTGATTGCTTGCCCTAGTAGTATGCCGTGGAATGTGGTCTCGGACTCTCGCAGCTTATCTGTCGACTTGTTCATTCTTCTCAGGGTGTCGGCGAATATGATGTTGATATCACTTCCTCCATCCATGAAAACCTTCTTCAGGTTGTAATCTCCGATCAGGGCTTCAACGACTAGGGCGGCATGCCCGAGTCGAGTTACATCTGACGGGTGGTCTGCCCTGGAGAACGTGATTGGTGTCTCTGACCCTCTCAGGTAGTTCGGTACTGCGGGTGGGCAAGTAGTGGCATGTAGTACTTGGCGGGTTATGAGCTTCTGCGCCCTGTTTGAAGGGCGTCCTTTTTGTATCATATTGAGCTATCCCCGTGCAGCTGGGTACGCGTCGTGTGCCATTGGCTGGGCTTCCTGTAGCTGCTGCTGGGGAAGGTGCCTGCTGCCTGTGTCGGGTTGTTGTTCGCGGGTGCTGCCTGAATGGCGAGCTGCGGGGCTGGCTGCAGCGCTGGCACAGGGGTGATGATATTTTGCATCGCCTGGTAAATCTTGCGTGCTTTGCGGCAATCTTTCAATAGGTGGTTGGCGCCCCACTTGCCCGTTTCCGGGTTGCGGAACGAGTGATGCTTACAAGGTTGCATCAGCTCCTCTGCTGGGGTTAGCGCGCGCTTCCACTCGCGTTTCTGGCCTCCGTCATTGCGGCTAATGTTGCCGCTGCTGCGGTTGTATTGTCCTGGGTCGGACTGCCGACCGTGATCGCTGTTTCGAATGTACTGGCGACCTTCATCATAGTAGCGACTGCTATCGCGCGCGTCATCATGGGGGGTTTGATATCCCGCCGCTACTAGCTCGATCGAGTCGAGGTTGGTGGAACGTTGTTTCTTCTTTTGGCGTCCATCTCGCCAGTTACTTGTTCCGGCTTCGTTCTTTGGGGAGGTGTCACGGACGTAGTCCTCTCCTTCGGCCCACTGGTTCCAGAGAAACTTTTGATAAAGGTATCTTGGAATTCTTCCCAAGTCTTGAGAGAGTCCTTGGGTTGGCTGGTGAGCCATCCGCGTGCCGAATCCGTGAGCATGAGCTTGATGTACTGCATCGATGTGGTCGATGTCCCACCTTGACAGGTACAGGCGATGAGGTAGTCTTCGAGCCAGAGGCGCGGGTCTTGCTTCCCGTCGTACCTGGGTGTTCCTGCTGCTAGCTTGAAACTCTTCGGCATGCGGGTGTCGTGAATATTGAAGTTGAAGCATGCGGCGCCGCACGGCTCAAAGTTACGATCGGCCTGCTCATCTGGGCTCGTCGTGTCAGACGAACGCTAGCTGCGGTTGCGGTCTACCGTCCTTTGCGTGATGACGTTGCGAAGGTCTTCGCCTGGTTGTGGCTGTCGCAGTGGCTGTGCTGCAGGGACATCCGGTGCTGCCGGATCGCGAGCTTGGCGTTCTTGCTCTTCACGTGCCCGGTTGCTTGGCACCCTGTTCGCCAGGGCTTCCTCGATTGCCTTCATGGACATGATTTGTTGCTTGTGGAGAAGGGCTCGTGCGTCTCCCTCCGGTGGTTGTGTGAGCCGAAGGTACGTTTCGACTGCCATGATGCAGGCGTTCGCCGTTTTTGGGACGGGTATCCCGTTTTCGTCCTCGGTGACGAAGGATGAGTCAAGGTTGCGGGTGATCCTGGCTCGATCGGCTTCCGTCATGAGGGGAACGCGGGCTCTGCGTCGCCGTCCTCCTTGGCTGACCTCGGTGGACGCGGGGGTGCTGTGCCGGATAAGTTCAGTTTTTTCGGCGCGTAGTCATTCGCCTTCGTCAACGTGCTTCATGGCCATGATCGCCATGTCTCGCGTGATTGTGAGCCGAGTCGTCTGGTCGGGCATGACCACCTCCAGTGGGTATGCGGGTTCGTCGTTGCCTTCTGGGGGTGCTGTGCCGGCCATGAAGACTTGCGCGGGGTAAACCTGGGTAGGGGTGTTTACGCTGCCACTGCTGCTTCCGTCATCCGAATCTTGCTCTGGATCGAAAATTGCTGCCACGTGGCAGGCGGCGCAGCCGTTGTTGCGTCTTCTTGCGATCTTTGCAGGGGTCGTGGAAGGAGATTTCGCAGTCACCGGAGCGAGTGCGATCGGCTTGGGGTAGACTTGATGAGTCCACGAAGATGTGTGCGACGTGGCTGTCGGCAGCACGTCATTGGTCACACGTGCGGGTGCAATCGATGCAGTCGCGGTCGAGGTAGATCTTGGTTTTGTCGGCCGTGCGATCGAGGTGGTTGAAGTAGACTCGATCTGCATGGCCGCTGTCGAAGTAGTCGATGTAGTCGAAGTAGATGCGATCCTCGTAGTTGTAGCAGATGCGGCTCCCGCGGTAGAAGACGGCGGGTACGGTGCGAGGGTAGCCGATTTGGGTGTCACCGCCGTGCGTGGTGCGATCGCTGTGGACCTGAATACTCCACGACTGTCGACGAAACAGTATATGGAGCCAAAGGTGATGTGTATACCTTCGTACAGATCGGCGTACACCGAGCGGTGGGCCGGCGGGTGGAAGGCGTACTCGAAGGAGCCAAAGCGGATGAGCTCCAGGGTGTTGCAGATGTCGATCTTCCTTGCGGATGGAGCCGGTGCGACCATGATTCCAACGCTTGTTCTTTCCCACAGACGGCACCAATTGACGAGGGTGTAACTCGATAAATCCCTGGGTTGTCCACCCCGGGTTGATTGAGGGGGGAGAGAGAAGCGTTGGTGATCACGACGGCTGACAAGCGGGGCGATTTACCCAGGTTCAGGCTCCCAGAGGATAAAACCCTACTTCCTGCTTGTCTGATATTGATGGCGAGTAGCGATTACAATGGCGATATTGCGATCTCGCTAGGGTTTGTGGTGGCGGCTATGAGCGTGTCCTTGAGACGAGCAACCCTCCTGGCCTTTATAGGTAGGCCAGGTCCCGGGTGAACGGTGCCGATGACAATTACAGATATGCCAAGCTATGCGACCTAACTGACTAGGACTAGGTCACATGATACCGCTAGTGGGCCTTCTACGGGCCTGTGTAAGCTTGGTGCGGCCCAGGTAGACTCACCGTGGGGTAGTCGAAGAGTAGCCCCACGTCAGGTAACGAGATCATACTAGGTATGGAGATATCTATGAACGAGTCTCGGACACGCTAAGTATCGCTATGGCAAAAGGTTTAAGACTCGACGTCCAGGTTTGATAGATGATAGTCCTTCGTTCTATCACAGGGGTTAATTCATGGGGTCCGGGCCTACAAGTTAATCATTGATCGGAGAGGGGTCTCGATCATGTCTGTTATTATATTGAATCGCTTGAGTAACACACTTAAGGGGTTTCGACAAGATAACCAGAAAGGAAAGAGATCACCGGGAACGTCCCGGGAATGGTCCGGTGGAGATCGGGCAGCGACGAAATAGTTTTCGGAGCTAGAATAAATTATATATAAAATGTGTGATATTAATTAGTGTAATTAATAATTAACTATGATTTTATATATTTGACTTTGAATATATAGAGGCTGATTTTCCTAAATGGGCCTTCTGGTGGAAAGAAGGCCCATGGGGGGGGGGGGGGGATTCCCCTAGGGAATTCGGTCGGGAAGGGAAGGCCGGCCATGGGGACCACCTAGGGCCGGCCATGCTGGTTCGGCCAAACCAGGCAACGGGGGATAGTCCCACATTGCCTAGCTGGCAAGGTTGTCTCCCCCCGAGAGCCTTTATATAGAGGTGCACCCCTGGCCTTTTAATTCACCAATTAATTTCTTGTTCTCTCCTTGATTACGTGATTCCCTTTGTCGGAGTTGCGCCGAGTTGAGAGGGGATCTCTCCACCATAGCCCGCTGCCGCGCTGGTGGTGTTCCTGTCCAAGTCTTCCGCTACTCGTCTTGGACTGGAGCTTCGGGAGTCGTCGTCTCCACCGTACGTGTGTAACGCGCTGCGAGGTGCTGCGCTAGCGGTGCTGGGAGGTCTACTTCCACTACACGACCTTGAGGTCGGCTTCGTCGTCTTCATCGTCAACGTTCGTGCGGGAACGTAATCCCCGCTTTTGATCTACAAGGGTATGTATTCCGATCTCCGTTGTACTTCTATATCTGCATAGTATAGATCTTGACTAGTTTAAGGATATCGTTGCTAGGAAAAAAATTGTTTTCTACCTGCGATCCCCTTCATTCTGTTGGAGCTTTTTGCAAACCATTGGCTAATGTACTTGATGCTGAGATGGCAGAGACCTTTGCAATTTGGGATGGTCTCATAGCTGCAAAACAATTGGCCTGCCATAATGTGATAGTCCAATCAGATTGTCTGGTTGTAGTTGAAGCTTTAAATTCTACTAGTTATTTATGCTTCTAGTCATATCTTAGATGAGTGTTGGGAGTTGATGAAAGACTTTGGTAAAGTCTCAGTGCAATTCTGTAATAGAGAGGCAAATAGTGTAGCAAATGAGTTAGCTAAGTATGGGAGGGAGAATCCATCGACGTTGTGGTGTGATGTTCCCCCTGATTTTATTTTCCCTCTCTTGGTGAAGATGTAACTATAATTGATTAAAAGCAGCAAGTTTCAGACGCGTTCTTTTTCTTGCAGGGTACCTATAGGATCAGAAGATTTTAATGAGGCGGCTTGCTAGCTTAATATATGAGTGGTTTAATTTTTTTAAAAAGAGAACCAGCAGGAGGACAGGGAGAAGCGCGGTGGCGAAGAAGAGATGGAGGCCTTCAGCCGGAGGAGTTTGCCGGTGTTTAGGGGTGTAAACGGATCGGATCGGATTGGATTTTGCCTTTACCATATCCTATACCATAATTTTTAATCGGATTCGGAGCGGATCGGATAATGACCGGATGCGGATTCGGATGCGGATATCCGTGATGGCGGATTCGGTGGCGGAAACGGAGCGGACTCGGACCGGTAACAAAATTAATCGGATAGATACGTGTACAATTAAATTTTCAAACCATACATACAAAAATAATTGTTTGATTACTTAATAACTAACCAACTTATAATTCATAGTCGTTACAATGACTATTTAAGTGAGATGTTGTTCGACTAATGAACTCGACAACTTACTAGTTTCAAATTATGCATTATGCTATATTAGACTAGACAATTCGGTAGAAAATCGGATTATTCGGATTCGAACCATCGGATAATCCTATTTAAATTTTAGATAATCCATATTTTATGCTATTTTACATACCATATCCTATACCATATCCGGGTGTCAACTTCGGAATCGGATATCCTTATCCGACGGATTCCTTAAAACCGGATATGGATTGTTAAAAACGGTTTCGAAATCAAATATGGTGCGGAAATTATCCTACCCGTTTACACCCCTACCGGTGTTGGACCCCTACTGCCCTACATGCCCGTCAGGCCCTCCTCGATTCACGCGATGCAGGAGGAACTCGCACAGGTCGCTATGGACGAGGCCTCATGGACCTTCTCCACCGACGGCGCTGCCTGACGAACCACCTCCACGGACTACAGGCTCACATCGAGTCACCGAAGCTGGGGAAGAAGCGAGCACTCACCTTCGACGCCGTGGTGTATTCTCCGTGTAGACGTTGCCCACGACCGCCCAGAAGTTATTTCCTGCCGTGCAGAGTAGTCAGGATTTGGGAGATTCATCCTTGTGAGGTGGAGGTGCAGCGGATTTGGACTATGGATGGCGGACGACTAGAAAAGGGTGGAGAGGAGGCGCCAGTCTGTCCATCCTCCATCGTCCTCACTGTCACAACGATTTCAGAATTTTTCTTCCTTTGACTAGCGGTTTGGGAGTTTGGATCTGGAAAACTGAGAAAGCAAATGGGTAAGGCATGTCACTGTCATGGTGTACATCCGAAAAGGAACGTATAAGGTGAATGTGTCATTTTACAACAGATGCTCACTGGGGCCATTTACCAAGCTATGATTTCTGCGTGGGCATCCAATACTACTTTACATAGTACTAGCACTACAGCTTAAGCTTGATGCAACTGATCCGTCAGATTGAACATTCCATGCTTCTATGATGTTGATGATTAGTTGGTGACTAAGCGGTAGTGATTGAAGTTTCCGTCAGGATTTAAGGTGAATTGCGGCCCCTAAATCTCTTTTTTCTGATGGTTTTCTTTGCTAATTGGTGATTCCAGCGTTCTCATCAGTTTATGTTCTTCTATCTATAATCAAATCTTACTTTCCAATCCTGTTGCGATTATTTTCTTTTTTGTTGGACAGATAAATTGGAGTGTGGTCACAGTCAATTTTTCCTTTGGTGAACGTTGCATATATAGTATATAATAATATAATATTATGAGATAAGGACATTTTATTAAAATGGAAATTAAGTATCAGATGTGGCGCACTGATCTTAATAACGTTCAGTTCTTTTTCATTTTGAACCCTTACCATTCAGAGGTTCATTGCGAAGAACTGTTTCAGTAAGGACAGAAGGGTTAAGATGATGCACGTTCCTAACTTTGGGAGTAGTCAATTCGTTGTTGATATTCACCTTCCTAACTTATTTATTTGATTTGTATAAATTTAAGAGATCATATATTATTTATAAATATCAGTCTAAATTTATTCGTCCGTTGCAACGCACGGACGCTTTTACTAGCATGATTAACGATACCATGTTGTAGCAGACAAAAACGTGCGAACGAAACACGACCTCACTCAGAGGCATTGTGCCTGATTATGCTATTCTTACCAGGCCACATGTGAGAGTTGAAAAAGGAACACAACTTGATATGTGTGTGAGCAGGTAATGAGTTTAGAGTGGATATACTTTTATCCTGAATTTTGAGTCACAACCTGACAGCTGATTGTACAGTGTAGTTTGCCAAAAACACACAAAACTAATAAAGATGTAACTTTTAAACATTTTTCAGCCTTGGAAAACGACGTGCTTCCTCCGACACAGTTTACATGATACACATAGTTTAAGAACACATTTTGACCATTAGTTTAGTCAGCAAAATTTACCATAACCCTCGTTAAACCACGTGCACTAGCCTCCTCCTTCCCCGTCCCCACCAATTTAGTACAACTGTCCTCTCACACACATCGCCGCAAGAGATTCATCCATAGAATGTCTTACCACCATGAGAGCGACCACAATTTTTGTCACTACCCGAGCAGATGGACTGCGACCTTTGCAACTAGCAAGAGTATGCAAACCCACCCCCCCTCACCACCTTTGGTTCCACATTCAACTCTCACAACTTCTGACGGCCGCCGATAGATGATGGTGTAGTAGGCGCAATATTTCCAGTTGCAAGACATTCCGATGTTGTTGGTCGATGGCCGCCTACCAGACCGGTTGGGTGACCAATTTTGTTCATGTCGTGGTAGCGCCACCTCTCATCGATCAGTCCCGACAAAACTTCATCAAAAGGACATGGCATGCCATGCCATGGTAGGGGCGGCTCGATCCCAAGTATGCTATGTTGTCACCCATTTGGGACGATCATGTGAAAGAACAGAGGACAAGGGCTGCCTCACTGTAGCTTTTACCCCACCTACGACGATCGTGAGGCGTCAACAGAGTGGTTTCGGTCGGGCAGCGACCTCTCCCCACTGACTCCTACTACCCCGATAATGTGCAAACTCCAGCGGTATGTACCAGCTACAGCTAGTGACCGTATACCCCATGGTGGCCTGCCTCTGTATGCAAGGTTGAATCCAAACGTCCTTGGCACATTCACCATCACTGCCGGCTCCTGCCGCAATCTGACTGCCGCAATCTGACGTCGTTGCATTGGTCCTTGGCGCCACCATCGAATCACCCGAGCTAACAACATCCAAGTTCATCAATGTCGGGGTCAAATGCGCTGTTAGACTTATGGTTTAGTTTCAGTTTCCCTCAAGTTTGTAACTTTTTTGTTTAAATTTCAAATTAAATATCACCGGTTCGTATAAATACATGTTTCAAAACATTTTTTTTGCAAAATCTGTTGGGCTCGCCACTGGGACACCCGACCCCAATAGTGCCTGCCCGAGCGCCGGTGGAGATGCTCTTAGATTTTTTGACCCATTAGATCTTTAACTTACCGAGTAATACATCATATTGTGTAATTCTAGCTCTATATTTTATTCAGTACAAGGGTTAGTGTCTAAGAAGAACATGCATGTTTGTGTAAAATCATAAATGACAAACTGGACTAAGACTAGACCATGACCCACCGCCGCATTACGTAACTTATAGAATTTCAAGCTTCTAAACTCCTGCCAAAGCAAAATTTACCACATCGGCCACACAGTGCCATAATGCCATAAGGCAGCGCGGTGAAACGCACTATTCATCTAGTTCCATTTTAAGGTTACTTATCAAAGTGAAAAGTGTATGCCTTTTTGTGACTATATCTTGTACAAGGGTTAGTGTCTTAGAAGAACATGGATACTTGTGTAAAACCATAAATGACAAACTGGACTAAGACTAGACCATGACCCACCGCCGCATTAAGTAACTTACAGAATTTCAAGCTTCTAAACTCCTGCCAAAGCAAAATTTACCGCATTGGCCACGCAGTGCCATAACGCCATAAGGCAGCGTGGTGAAACGCCCTGTTCATCTTGTTCCATTTTAAGGTTACTTATCAAAGTGAAAAGTGTTTGCCTTTTTGTGACTATATCTTGACAAGACAGCCAAATCTAATCATGGTAAAATGAATGCACCACGATGGTAAGTAGGGTAAGTGGAAAACATGGATATAACACCTCATCACGTCAGCAGGCGCTTCATTCCGATTTTTACAGGTCTAGCTGAGCGAATGAAAACAGAAACTGCTGTCGCCTGCTGACTTCAGATGCATAAGTTGGGTACAGTGAGGTCGTCATGTAATTTCAAATATCCGGAACGAGCAATACAAATTACAATAATAGATGCAGGCATATCCCTCTTTGTTGTGCTGTCTACCAACCTTTGTAATGCGCCATTGCTCGAATTCATCCCTACCCTGATACGACGACCACAATTTCAGCCGGTAACGTTGTGATCTTATCAACAGTCAGCTATTCCTTTCCAGCCATATCGATCCCGCCGTGAGTAGGATTAGCCAAAGGAACCGCTCTGAATCAGAGCCTCTGATGATCCGAGGCTGAGAGCTACGGTGGCCGAGAGTTTTAAGCGATGGACCCTATTAGGTAGGAGAGTCACTGATACCACACTTCCCTTCCCCAGATTAGGAACTTGATGGAGAACTCGAACGTAACCAAATTCTTGTAAAACTCCTTCTCTACCTTAATGGAAAAGACACGTGATTTTTGCTCGTGTACTTGAATAATTACAAGGATGGCATCGCTCTTCTCCCCTTAATGGAGGTTATCTTCTCATAAAGGAAATAGGGGACAATTTCACTGTCATTCGTGCTTTCCAGTGATTACTTTTGCGGTTTTGCCTGCCAGGAAACAAAGTAGCACTGGTTGTCACATCATTGTTCGCCCTACTTTGCTAAGTGGTGGAATGAATGGTCACCGTTGATGTCTATACTTAGGGATGCTGCTGGGGCCTGGGTGTAAGAAGGAAGCAAGTGCATGTGCATCAGCTAAGAGAACGATCCAAATTTGGGGGAGTGTCAATTATGCATGTATTAGTGTCAGTTGCACCGGAATAATAGCTTTGCATGATCAAAACAAATCAGATAATTATAACACTTCACTGTCCTATTTAGAACCTCAATCTGTTTTTCAGCCCAAACAAATTAAAATCGTCTATCTTTCAGAGTCTACTAAATTCAGTACCTAATTCAATGTGCACTGTTTTTCGGTAGTTTCAGCATGATCTCAGATAGGTAAATAGTATGTACTTCTAAATATTCAGGTAGCATCCAAGATTGGAAGGGTTTCGCTCAAAACCAAATGTCAGCCTTGTGTTCAGCCGAACAGAAATGCGTACTGTATTAAGGAATGTACGAAAGATATTCAAAGATGAGTGAAAGACAACCAAGCGTGATGCAGATGTCAAACGTCCTAATTTCACACTTGCTTCTTTGATTCGTAGGATAGAAAAGTGTAGGAATAGGAATGCTATAGGTTGAGATGGAATGACTAACCGAATCCTATGTGAAGAGAAAGTTCCTTTGATTGTGTAGAAGAATTTTTTCATGAGATTGGACCTCATGTTATTTTTCTATAAAGTTTACACGATATGATCCTATGAATATGACGGCATCGAAAGAAAAAATTCTAACAGGATTTCAATACAACATAAATCGTTTACAAATCCTATAAATCAAAGTAGCCACTCGGTACCACTGAGGAAAGGAAGGAGGTCTTTTATGGTACCCTCAAATTAACCACATCCGTTTATTTCCGTGCATCCAAAGGATGAGAACGTTTCATACTAGTGCTAAAAGTGTCGCTAGTATGTTTCGTACTAGTGCAAAATCTACAGCACCCGCAGATGGGCTCTGGCCCAAGAAGATAGAACGGTTTTGGTCCATGGCAAAACCAAATTAATGAGACTCTGTCCCGGATGCAGTTCATCCTTGCCGGAATTCTCCAATTTGGTAGAAACGGAAACCCTAGCTCGTCCATGCCTCCAGCGAAGAAGAAGATGTGCTCGTTGTCTTCGCCTCTGTGTCGCTGCCCGTTCCGGTAGTCGACCTGGAAGCGACCATCCCGCTCGTCCCTTCGCCACCGGGTACTGGGAGCCGCCGATGCCGCAGGCGGCGTGCAAGGCCGTCAGTGGCCGGGGGAAAGCAGCGGAAATGGATCAATGGCGTCGGAGACTCGGAGCTTGGCTGGTGGGCAGAGCTAGAGGGCCGCCACGTCGTCTGCGACATCTGAGGTGTCGGAGACGTCGTCCTCGGCCGCATGTGCTGACATCCGTCATCGCGACCTTTTGCACAAGCAGCTTATAAATTTGCAAGTCGTGCTTAGCTATTTTTCTGGATTCAATCTTTGATGTTTGTAGAATAGTACCACCCACCAGGTGGACATGATCCTCAACGACGAACATACCGTGTCCACCATAACGCCTGTCTTTCCTGCTAGCTATTACACCGAGTCTTCTCATAAATATGCCTGCTCAGTCATGTTAATTTTTGGCAAAACTTAGAAGTTGCGTTTGATGTGTACACTTTGGTTTTGTAACTGTTGAGCTGCTGTTCAGAGGTTGTCTTCAGCGCGCCATACCTGTTCGTCGGTTCAGAACTGTTTGCATACATGGAGAAGCACACTCACATGACACATCAGTAGACAGGATACATATATAACAGAAATGCAAATGTGGAAACTACAGTTTTCTGGTTTATGTTATTGGTGTATGTAGCTTGAGGATTAATCCCAAATCAGTGAATTCTTTGCATACAGGGAGAATCACTCATGACACATCAGTAGACAAGATACATATGGAAGAGAAATGTAAATGTGGGAACTATGGTTTTCTAGCTCGAGGAATAATCCCAAATCAGTGGATATGCAGTATGATAATGCATTCATATTAAACATTTTGTACTGTGATAAAAAAATAGTTGAACTCATTTTGAATAGAAAAAACATTTGATCTTTGAGGCCAATTACAATTTATAAGAGCTTAATTACAATGTCTCGGACATCACTTAGTAATACAATTATTTTCCACTGAATATGCAAACTAATTCGGACTCCCAATAACAAAAACTTCATCTCAAGTTCACTAGCATAAAAAAAAGAAGCACCGGGTTGAACCACAAACCAGAGGAGCTCGACTGAAAAGCGCTTGAAACTTTAAGAAGACAAATGATTCTGTGAACCATAGACCTATCCGACAACAGTAAATAGAAGATCTACATGCTTCCCAATTTTTGCCATACGGAGGGCACACAATTTATTAGATATCCAGGCAGGAGTGAAGAATATCTCAGGGTGCTCTTTTGGATCAGAGTACTATCTCTGATTTTACAATTATTCCATGAGATACATGTACATATTATAAGATGGAAGAACTATGTGCCACAATACTGAGAGGCGTTCTGTTGCACACACTTAATTAAACCTTTAACACTATGCTGAAGAATGCTACAAGAGCTAGATGTTTTACCACATAATATCCCGACACACATTTGCAAACTTGAGCGTGCAAAGAATTAGATCATAAATTGCCGAAGTTCACTTCTTTCCACAATATTCATTGGAAGCTAACTTTGCCCTCTCACTTCTCAGCGTAAGTTTCCATGCAAGAAACTTTGATACTTGCATCCGCTGATTCAACATTATCATTTAAAGCTCGAAACTGCTCCTAAGCAGCAAAAGATTTAACACAGTTAGCTGCCACTAGTAGAACTGAGAGACAAACAAGAGCAACACGAGCAAACTAGTATCCTGTTAACTGAATTTGACACTAAACTGACATACAAACACGAGTAGAACAGACAGACTAACACGAGCAGATGCGTACCGACGAAGTTCGATGATGATGCGGCCGTCGGAGGCCCGACGAGCACTTGCGACCTGCAATTGGAACAACCACGACCTCCTACTACCAGCAGGAAACCAGCGGTGGCAGAGAGAGCTGAGAGAGGAGGACGCACAACGGCAGGGGCGAGAGCTGAGAGCGGAGGATGCGCAACGGGCGGCGGTGAGACCTGAGAGAGGAGAACGCGCGGTAGGCAACGACGATAGCTGAGCGAGGAGACGAGGCACCGCGGCGACTTCGAAGAGGGTTGGAGGGTGCAGCGGCAGCCGCGAGAGCTCAGCGAGCAGGAGGCGTGGCGGCGTGCAGTGAGGGCGGAGGATTCCTTCGTTGCTGAAAACCTGATAGCGTTTTTTTTTCACTGGAATTTGGGCTGCTAGGCTACTGTTTTGTAAACAAAAACTACAAATGGACCTGCTGGGCCAAATCTTTATCAGCCGTAGGATAAAACTATACTAGTCCTTTTATAGGACTAGTAAAAGGTACAATAAAAGTGCTTTACTTTTTTTTCCATAAAGAGACAGTGCTTTACTGCTGCGATCAGAATTGCACACACCGATTTTTTTTTGGCTATGCACAGAGGCATCTAGCACGAATCCCCAATTTTAAAGAACTAAGACTCAGACGTCACTTCTGGACCGTCAGAAGGCCTTATCAATGGCATCGTTTTTTTTTCAAGTAAACGAGCATCAGCATTGAGTCCAACTCCTTCTTCTTAAAAAAAAACTAATTCGATCTTGGTGCAGTGCAAGGTCGAATTTGGCGCCAGTGATAGAGCCTTCTAAATGTGTCGAAGTGGCCCAGACAGAGCAGCCCGTTAAAAATCTCGTGGCTTTGAGGCGAGACCCAAGTGCACATTGGACTACGGGAAGGGTTGCCTTCGCAAAGAGAAACGTGGGCGCGCGGGCGCGCACCGCTCGCGACACGTGGTGCGCGCGGAGCTAACCCGGAGACAAGCGGATCGGACGCGGGCGTTTTTCCCTTTTTCTCTTTTCTCGTGAAGCGGGCGCGCTCCGCAATCTAGACCCGATAACAATTCTGTGCGAACCCAGACCTTCAGTTTTGTACGACCTGTTTTGCCCTTCTTGTACAACCAATTTCCCTTTTTCCATTTTTGAGGTACAGAGAGTTAAACCAATGTAGTAGTTTTGTACAACCTGTTTTGCCCTTCTTGTACAATCATTTTCCCTTTTACCCTTTTTCAGGAACAGAGTTAAACCAATGTAGTTACTAACTTTCACATTTGTTATTTTGACTTTGTAATTTTCGGGCAGGGAGATTTCAGGCGTAGTTATGGGAGGGAGGTATCAACTTTCAATCAAAATATGATGCAACTTTTAATAAAAAATACAAAATAAATATAAATTATATATATAATAATTTTTTTAAAAAAATTGTCGTTACTCGCATTGGTCGTAGCGTGTGCTACGGCTCGGCTACGCCTCGCCAATGACGGCTCGGCTTCGCCCCGTTATCTTTTAATAATATCTTGAAAGGGGGGCATTGGTCGTTGCGCGCATTTGTCGTAGCGTGTGCTACGGCTCGGCTTCGCCTCGGCATCTACGGCTAGGCTACGACTCGCCAATGACGGCTCGGCTTCGCCTCGTTATCTTTTAATAATATCTTGAAAGTGGGGCATTGGTCGTTGCGCGCATTTGTCGTAGCGTGTGCTACGGCTCGGCTTCGCCTCGGCATCTACGGCTCGGCTACGCCTCGCCAATGACGGCTCGACTTCGCCTCGTTATCTTTTAATAATATCTTGAAAGGGGGGCATTGGTCGTTGCGCGCATTTGTCGTAGCGTGTGCTACGGCTCGGCTTCGCCTCGGCATCTACGGCTCGGCTACGCCTCGCCAATGACGGCTCGGCTGCGCCTCGGCAATGACTGTATTTCCGGTTGTACGTTAGTAGGTGTTTTGTTGTACGTTCTGTGCTTTATTTGCTGTACATCTACAGGTATTTCTTGTTGTACATCTAACTTACACTCTGGACGAGATAATAAATTCTTTCATCCTACACAAACTTCAACTGCTTCTCCATAATGTCTGTTAAGTCAACTTTGTTGTCCCTGTTCTTTATTAGTCTCTTGAATCATAGTATTCCATGAACATCATGCAGAAGAAGTCACAATCAAATCTGTGTTTTTGTAAGTTCAAAAGATTTATTAACATTCACCATCAACTCTATTGTTGTAAATCAAATTTATGGCGGTGTAAACTTACATTGTTCTTTGCTTTGGGTGATCAGGAGTGAAGTGCTTGAAATTTCCAAAGTCTTTTCCAGATATTTCAGAGTCTTTGACAAGTGTTGAGAAATTCCTGAACTGTTTGATCGAAAACATTGTCTTGTTATCCATAGTTAGATATTCTATATCAGTTATTTTGTTTCTAGGTTGTTGTCTTCTTACCAGATTCATTGCTTCATTTTCCAGGATGCTTGCTTTATAATCTGACTTCATGGAATCAAAAATGTTGAACTGTTGGCGCAGAAGGTTGAAGCAACAAACAATCCAGTGATTGTTTTTCACTACTGGGAAGAACAGCTGTATTTCAACATTAAAAAAACAGACTTATAGTTAAAAATCAGCAACTGGAGAAGGTAAACAAAATTGGGTAAAGGTTTTCAAAACTTACGAGGTCGTCGTCTAGAACGTTGAAATTTCTATTTATTCTTTTGAAGGCTCCCATACAACTGCTGGACTTGAATTCTTTTGGATCAACAATCAGTTTCATCTGTTTTATTTTACCGAAATTTGTAAAATTAATAAAATTCGATAGAGAGGCCCAAGTGTGTAGTAATCTTTAAAGTTCTTACCGCCAGGTAGCATGAGAATGCATATTTTTTTACTAGAAGCTTGTTTTTGTTAGTCAGCTGTCCTTCTATTTTATTGAAATCCTCTGCCCATATATCCATGACCTCGGAGCTCAGTTCCTCGCGTGGCCTAAGATAGTCTTCGAAATTCTTGTATGAGCAGTGTGCTTCACCAATCTTAATAAAAGGTTGCCTGCAAAAGTTAGGCCAAAAAAAATGTATTTAGTATGTGCTTGTATTTGTTTGATTAATTTTTCTTCTTCTAAATAAGCTTGTCCGACTTACGTGTCTTTGTTTATGACCTTGGTATTCTTAAATTTTCGACCATGAGCTACGTATTGCCAGTACAAGTTCTGCTCTTCCATAGTGGCCTCAATTTTCCTTTCGTTATGAATAAGCAGGTCCATGTCTTCTCTTTTCTTCAATTTTGTCTCCTCCATTGTCTTTTTTCCTTTTTCAAATTGTTGATTGCTGGCTTCATCTGAAAAAATATCGTTCACCTTAATTGTAAATAACAAAAAAATCAAATTTCATGGCTTAATTGGCGTGTCATGTGTCATAAAAATTGCAGAGAAGTTGAATTGAATATTGGCATCATAACTGTGATAATTTGTTTCAAACCTGTTTGTGTTGTCTGTCTCTTGGTCATTTCATGTGTTTTTTCAACAATCTGGTGTATCGATTCATAATCTCGATTGTCTGTGTGATCAATGGAGTCTATTATTAACTCTTTTGTTAGTGCCCCAAAGTTTTCTGGGAGTTCTTAGAACATAAAAGGAAGGCTATTGCAATAAAAGGAATGAAAAATATTATAGATTGCAACCTTGTTGTTCTGGTCTGTCTTCTTCCCTTAGTTTGTCAACATGTCCTGAGGTATTATCATTTGATCTTTATATTTATGCTAGCAAAAAAATTCAAATAGAGGAGATTAACATGAAATTGTTGTTTTACATATCTGTTGTTTTAGTCATCTCTGAAGCCTCTGGAGCTTGTTCCTCTGGCAAGTCAGCCGATGTTTCAACATTCTGCTGTGTTGTTTCTGTCCCTGGAGAGTATATGGGGTGAGTGGAGTATATTTCAACAAAAGGAAAGAAAAAAATATTATAGATTGCAACCTTGTTGTGATGGACTCTTTTCTTCCCTTTGGTTGGCAGCAGGACCTGAAGCAATATCATTTGTTTGTGAGTTGAAGGCCAAAAAATATATATTTCTAATATAGATGAAAATCTTGTATTGTTGTTTTACAGACCTGATGTTTTAGTCTTCATTCCAGGCTGACTCTTGGTCAAATAATCTGAGGCTTCAACATTCTTGTGAATCAATTCAGTCTCTGGATTGTTTATTTTATCAGTGGAGGTTCAATGTTTTAAGTTTTTTCCTAATACAAAATAATATTTCTACTAACTGGATATTGCATAATAGGAAGGTCAAATATTATAGAAAGGCAAACCTTCTTGTGCTGGTCTGTTATCTTCATCAGGATCGATCGTATGATTCTTTTCCTGAGCTTTCCTGCCTTGTTTTACCCTGATGTTCTTGAAGTTTTTATATGATTCTTTGAGATGGAATGTACTCCGCTGCAAGTGATGTAGAAACAGATTTTCTTCTTCGTCGTTCGCATGTGATTTTTCTATTGTTAGTGAAACCTCGTACGTCCTAGTCATCAAAGAATCAATTTCTTCGAATAATGTATAATTTGGACTTTTGCTTCTGCTTCCTTCATATTGTTCTTTTGAACAACTTGGACTTCCTTTTTGAAACTGTTTTTTGGTTGCCCTTTGTTCTTCATGAGATTCGGCTACTCTCTTCATTGGAGTTTTTTCATAATAGTAAACAATGTCGTTTGGTGCTTTCCACTGCAATCAATAATTAAAATTTTAGTTCATCATAATTCTGCAGATATAGGCGCGGTATATTAGAAAATTATTTTGAGAATTTGCTCTTACCGGTAAGTTGCCGTACCCCCACGATTTTGCACCGCCACATCCTTCAGTTACCATGTCTGCTTTTGCAAGCAGCTTAAGCTTTTTTGTATCCAAGTAGTGCATGCGGGGTGTTTTTTTGTCCATATCAGATAAGTTACTTTTGAGTGAGCAGTCCAAGTATATCAGCAACGGTGTTGGGGATATATCAACTAGGGGTATAACGAACATGGATCAATCCGGCTAGTCCAGGGTGGCCCAAGGGTGGTAAGGCCGAGGCCTGCCGGGCGGCCCAGATAGCTGACGTACAAGGAAGTAGGCGGACGGTCCAAGGAAGGCGGAAGGCCGAAGCCCATCAAGCCACCGAGCCCAAGACGGAAGGCGGCAACTAAGCCGGCTAGGTCTAGGACTCTGTTTACTTGCCGGACAAGTACTTACCTTGTACCCTGGGGTCTGACCGCCTATATAAGCCGGCCACCAGGGAGCCTTTAGGGCAGAGACAACTTCAATAGGCATCATACCCATTGTAACCTGTTCACGACTATTGCCTCATAGTGAATTATAGCAGCACGTAGGATCCCGCCACCGCTGTGGGATCCGAAGCTGGGTAAACTCGCCGTGTTCAATCCCGACCTCGACGACACCAACCTTCTTCCCCACAATCCATACGTAGGCTAGAGGACCCCCGTCTCCTATCAAATATGCCGATACCACGACAAACGGCGCCACAACGCAACCTGGTACTGCCTTTACTTTTGACTTTGCTTTCTGGAAGTTTATGGTTGCTCTCTTTAGCTCGTCAACAATCAACTGACAGATGTCCATTTCTTTCAGATTATTCAAGTCCAGGTTCTTCACCAGGGTTGCCTCCCTTGAGACTCGCACAGAAGTTCCTGGACATATGATCTTCATGCACATTATCAGCATAAAAACTTTTATGACTTTATCATCCTTCCCTTCATCATTCACATTCTCCTCAAGTAGTTTCCTAAGTTTATCTGTTTTGATTTGGTCGCTCCTCTTAAATCCCAGCTCTTTCTTCAAGTCAAATAAGTCCTGGTCATTACCGGTGTCCGAAGGTCTGGGTGCTGTGTTGTTGCCATGAGGAAGACCAAACAATTGATGGATTGCGTATGCAGTTATTTGTATAACTTTGTTTGATACTCCGAGGTCCAATGTCATTGTTTCTGGATCTAATTTTTCCATGATTCGATAAGCTAGCTGTCGATCAATGTTTTCTTTCACTTTTCCATCTAGGAATGGTCCAAGTCCTGCACCCCGTAGCCTTCTTATGTGTCGTTCTTCATCCAACAAATCTACGCATTTGTAGAACTCTGTCAGAGAGCATCTGATAGTTGTATCTCTCAAGATTCTTTTCAGCTTTTTTGCTCCTCTTCTCCTCGTTGAATCCTTTTTGTTGAGTTTTTTGCCCTCCCTCCTCTTTTCTCCTTTCACTCTTTTCCCCTGCATTTATTATGAGCATTTAATTCCATATAAAATAAGTATTGTAAGTTTATTCAGCACATTAAGAGTAAAGTGTTATTGTACCTTCAGGCTGTTATTGTTTTCCTTCTTATTGTTGTCATCGCTACTATCACTACAATCTTGTTGCTGGCTACTTGTGTCCTCTTCATCCTCCTTTCCCCCCCCCCCCCCCCCTTGAAAATTACTATCTCTAGAATCTTCTTGCTGGCTACTTTCATATTCTTCCTCCTCTGAGGGATTCAGGTGTACATAATTAGTACTTTTGGCAGTACTTATAAATCTAGGGCTCCTGCGCTCGCCAAGATCTTTCCGGTAAGCAGATTTCTTGGTCTTTTTCCAGACTCTATGCCCTGTGGTTTTCTGTTCCAATTGATCCTGTGTGTTCTCAGTAGTTGCTTCTGTATCTTGTTTTTCTAGCTTTCTTTTCCTTTTGCTCCTCCTCATCGATGCATGAGGCTCGTTTTCGGGGCCTGTTGAGTCATTGGAACTATCCGGAGGTAAAACATTTAGTGGTTCCACTGAAATGGTTTTCTCATCTTCGTCGCTAACTGTTGTGCGATTAGGGTCCATATATTTGCTCTGCAACATTGTTTAGCCAGCAGTTAGACATCGAAATCTGAAAACAGAAAAAGTATTACTCAGTTTCCTATTTGTGCATAGTATATAATATTTCACATCTATGAAAAATCATCATATAAGTGTTGTTCAACCCGTCTTGAAATTGTTGTCCAACTTGTGGTACTTTCAGGATCTCCTGGATTTCAAATTATTTTAAAACTATTTGGGCGGTTATTTCCTTAATTTTTCTTCCTGGCTTGTTGAGAATTGGTGGAAAATTTCTTCCAACCCTAGCGAGCAGATCATTGCTTTGTTTATTTGTTTGAGTGGCAGAGATTTAAAGTTGCAAATGCGTTAAAGAAAACTAACCTCTGAATTGTTGCTCCTGCTTGTTGTTGTGTAGTCCGTCCTTTCCGATGTGCTGGTTCGATTTGATTTTGTTCGGAGTTGTTGCGGGCGGTGGATTTTGAATCGCCCGCTCCTTGATCCCGTGGCGTTGCGGCGTTGCTCCCAGGGATCTCCGAGTTCCGAGAGACCGAGCCAAAACTCTGGTTATCTCGGCGACGTTGCTGCCTAGTTGTAGGCGGTGGCGATGCGGGAGGATAGATCTAGGTGGCGGCGATGCGGAAGGGAGGTCCCAGATGAACCTCGACTGCTCGGCTCCTGGAGTTGTGCGCGGCGTGGGAGAGAGACGGCAGAGGTTGCGAAATGGTGGTGGTTAGTTTAGTCAGGTGGTCCCCCAATTTATCAGGCCCCACTAATTAGTGACCCCAAGGTAAGGATAGAGTTGTACAGGATAGACGCTCCTTCCTGTACGATCTCGCATGATAGGTCTGTACAGGATTTCGTTCATGATTGTACGAAACTTTGATTCGGCGATATGTGATTCGGGTTGTACATGTCAATGCGCGAGGATCGTACGGTCACCGCTAAGTGGTTGTACAGGAAAAATTCCATTGGTGTTCGAAGAAAGAAGGGAATCCTATCCCCAGGTCAGGAAAGTGTTGTACAGTATAGAAGAACTAGCTTTTACGGACCCAAATAAGGGTGTTGTACAGGAAGAAATAGCGGGTGCTAACCCCAGATCAGCAAAGAGTTGTACAGGATAGACGCACCTTCCCGTACGATCTCGAACGATAGGGTTGTACGGGATTTCGATCATGCTTGTACGAATCTTTGATTTGACGATATTTGATTCGGGTTGTACAAGTCAATGCGCGAGGATCGTACGGCCACCGCTAAGTGGTTGTACAGGAAAAATTCCATTGGTGTTCGAAGAAAGAGGGGAATGCTATCCCCAGGTCAGGAAAAAGTTGTACAGTATAGAAGAACTTGCTTGTACAGACCCAAATAAGGGTGTTGTACAGGAAGAAATAGCGGGTGCTAACCCCAGGTCAGCAAAGAGTTGTACAGGATAGACGCACCTTCCCGTACGATCTCGAACGATAGGGCTGTACGGGATTTCAATCATGCTTGTACGAATCTTTGATTCGGCGATATTTGATTCGGGTTGTACATGTCGATCCGCGAGGATCGTACGGCCACCGCTAAGTAGTTGTACAGGAAAAATTCCATTGGTGTTCGAAGAAAGAGGGGAATGCTATCCCCAGGTCAGGAAAGTGTTGTACAATATAGAAGAACTAGCTTTTACGGACCCAAATAAGTGTGTTGTACAGGAAGAAATAGCGGGTGCTAACCCCAGGTCAGCAAAGAGTTGTACAAGATAGACGCACCTTCCTGTACGATCTCGCACGATATGGCTGTACAGGATTTCGATCATGCTTGTACGAATCTTTGATTTGGCGATATTTGATTCGGGTTGCACAAGTCAATCCGCGAGGATCGTACGGCCACCGCTAAGTGGTTGTACAGGAAAAATTCCATTGGTGTTCGAAGAAAGAGGGGAATGCTATCCCCATGTCAGGAAAAAGTTGTACAGTATAGAAGAACTTGCTTGTACGGACCCAAATAAGGATGTTGTATAGGAAAAAATAGCGGGTGCTAACCCCAGGTCAGCAAAGAGTTGTACAGGATAGACGCACCTTCCCGTACGATCTCGAACGATAGGGCTGTACGGGATTTCGATCATGCTTGTACGAATCTTTGATTCGGCGATATTTGATTCGGGTTGTACAAGTCAATGCGCGAGGATCGTACGGCCACCGCTAAGTGGTTGTACAGGAAAAATTCCATTGGTGTTCGAAGAAAGAGGGGAATGCTATCCCCAGGTCAGGAAAAAGTTGTACAGTATAGAAGAACTTGCTTGTACGGACCCAAATAAGGGTGTTGTACAGGAAGAAATAGAGGGTGCTAACCCCAGGTCAGCAAAGAGTTGTACATGATAGACGCACCTTCCCGTACGATCTCGAACGATAGGGTTGTACGGGATTTCGATCATGCTTGTACGAATCTTTGATTCGGCGATATTTGATTCGGGTTGTACAAGTCAATGCGCGAGGGTCGTACGGCCACCGCTAAGTAGTTGTACAGGAAAAATTCCATTGGTGTTCGAAGAAAGAGGGGAATGCTATCCCCAGGTCAGCACCCGCTCAGGAAAGGGTTGCACAGTATAGACGATCTTGCTTGTACGGACCCAAAAAAGGGTGTTGTACAGGAAGAAAAAACGGGTGCTATCCCCAGGATAGGAAAGAGTTGTACATGATAGACGCACCTTCCTGTACGATCTCGCACGATAGGGTTGTACAGGATTTCGATCATGGTTGTACGAATCTCTGATTCGGCGATATTTGATTCGGGTTGTACATGTCAATGCGCGAGGATCGTACGATCACCGCTAAATGGTTGTACAGGAAAAATTCCATGAGTGAACGAAGAAAGAGGGGAATGCTATCCCCAGGTCAGGAAAGGGTTGCACAGTATAGACGAACTTGCTTGTACGGACCCAAAAAAGGGTGTTGTACAGGAAGAAAAAGCGGCTGCTATCCCCAGGATAGGAAAGAGTTGTACATGATAGACGCACCTTCCTGTACGATCTCACACGATAGGGTTGTACAGGTTTTCGATCATGGTTGTTCTATCACATGAGGATGTTGTACAGGAAGAAAAAGAGAGTGCTATCCCCAGGATAGGAAAGCGATGTGCATGATGGTCGGACCTTCCTGTACGAACACGCTTGATGTCGTCGTACAGGAAGAAAGATAGTTGTCGTACGAAAATTTGAATCGGACATACGTTTTCCGGGTTGTACAGAAAAGTGCGCGTGGAACGTTCGGCCATCGCTAAGTGGTTGTACAGGAATATATCATGGGTGTTCTAAGTAGGAGGGGGGGTGCACCCCAGGGCAGTATAGTGTTGTACTTGATAGATGTACATACTTGTTCGGACACACATGTTGGGGTTGTACAGGAAATCGATAATGGTCTATATTATTCATGTATGACTATAATATGTTCTCTAAAGACATATCTGAGATTGGCAATCCCTGTTCTCTACGAATTCAGAGTCCCAGCTTCATTTCTTTCTGATGTTCCTGTGTCTTCACTGTCATTCCTGATTATTTTGATGTGTTCTGGAAACAAAATAGTGCTTATGTTATTAGTCCATTATTAATAAGTTTGCTGAATAGTTAATCTTGGTTGCTAGGCAAAAAAAAAGATTTACTTTACAGTTTGTCAACTCTTACTCCTGTAGTCCGGTGGAGCAAATTCCTCGATCTCTTTTGGCAATTGTGCCATGTTGTGCGAGCTGAACAACATGGTGTACAAGTACTCCGCCTTCCATTCATTTGAGTTGGTCTGTAAGATCACAAAAACATGAGTTCAGATTTATTGTTGTTCAAATTAAAAATAACATTGCAACCGAGCTTGCTTACATCTTCGTCCACAATTTTTTTGTATTTCATCCTGTTCTCTGGTTTGTCGTAAATCATTTGATGTCCATCAAAATGGTAGGCGTACCGCAGCATGTAGAAGCCACACTCGTTGACCCCTTGGCAAGGGACTTTGATCCTCTGTTTTTTTTTAGCAAGTTGAACCCAATCTGGCTGTTTGCTTGCTTTGTATGCAGCCTCTCCGTACTTTTCCTTTAGTACTAGTTCCATTCTGCACATCTGTTTTAATATAATTTGAGCTCATTTCATCAATACTTTTTCAAACAGAAATAATAATCATGTAGTTGATGATTGAAAAATAATATGTGAGAGTTCAGAACTTACAATCTTCATTAGTTCATAGTTGAAGGAGTTGTATGAGCGCACATCCCTAGGTTTGTATTTCCTTGAGTCAATTACTTGAACTGACTTTTTGTATCTATTCATTATGTACAGGCAGTAATGGTTGCATTTGAAATAAGGTAGAAGTATCTGTTAAGAGTACAAATATAGAGTTGTAAGTGTTGGTAATCAAGACCAGTAAGACATATCATAGGGCGTAAAAATTAAAAGAGTCAGGTTGTACAGGTTCACCGGACCTGGTGTACATATACAAAGAAAATAGATGTGCAAAATATTTTACTGATGCAGTAGTTTAGACGATTGTTGTACGGGAACCCAATACCTGTTGTTCAACCAGGAAGAGTAGCTGTACAGGCTATCGGAGTAGTAGTAGGTTCATTAAAACTTTATGTGCATGTAGTGGTAGGAGAGTAGTGCATGAATGGCTTATCATGTTGTACAATACAGAGGTACCACTTGAACTGGTTTATCTGAACTGGTGAATCCCACGGCAAATCTGAACAAGCACGATTGCTAATGCGATCCCACGGCGTTCAATATTACGGTTTATAGTGGTTCAGGATCGAGTTATCTTCTGTACAACTAGTTAGTAAATAGTTTTGCAGTCCACGAAAGTTCTTATTGTACAACGACTGACAAGATTACGAAAAAAAATCATTGATCAGAAAAATTACCAATTTTGCTTGAAGCAAACTTTTGTTCCTTCTTACGTGTCTGTCAAACATTTTCATTGCATTGTCCATGTCAAATCCCTTTACCATCTCGTCCTTTGTTTGAACTTTGCCATATTTCGTTTCAGCTTTTTGTCTCTCCATTTCTACCGTATCTGCTGTCGATTCAAAAACTTGAATCACATCCTGTGGAGATAAGTTTTCTAGTGAGATATTCTGTTTCATTCTATAAACAATTATCTGTGAAATTTGCAGTTTGGTTGTTTTCCATGGTAACGAGGACTTAACTTTATAAAATCCGGTGTCAGCATAATGCGTTATCCTGTCCTATATAGTTCGGATGTTCTGTTCCAGTCATCAATGATGTAATCCATCACCTGACATTCGATGCAACTGCTAGGACCGAACAAATCTTGGATGTGTTTTGGCCATTCAGAGAAAACGTGAGACCATTTTCAGGAAATTTAATATGTTTTGCTTCGAACAGGAGATCTCTGCAAAACGGTCAGTGTTGTTAGTTTTCATAGCATACGTTTATAGTAGTAGTTTTTGAGGCAGTTTTTTCAATTCAAACTTCTCACCCTGCAATCTTTCCTCTTGTCTCATGTCCGAGTATGACATCCATCACCTTCTTTGCTAGGTTGCTATTTTTAAATACGAGTGGACGATATTCAGCAACTTCCTCGCAGACCTTGTTTGCAGGTGCAATCGGCCTCACGCCTGACAGTATGTCTGCAGAGTTAACGCCTTTCTTCCTTTTCTGAACCTCTGGGACTGCGGGTCTTCTGATATCTGCTGAAGAGCCCTATAACGATCAGGTGTTACTGCGTAACCTCCAGGTTGTTGATTTTCTGTTGGTACTGCGTAGTTAGGAGCAGGGAGGAGCTGCATCTGTGGGGTATCTCTTCTCGTTGTCGCTTGTTTATCTGGTTTCTTCGGTTCTACTTTTTCGGTTACTTCTTCCTGAGGTCCATCCTCTTCTCTCCTTTTTGTCCTCCTGTACTCCATGCTCAGTTGCTTCTGCCTGTTATCTTCGATATCAGCTTGATCAATCACCACAACTACCTTGTGATGCATTTTTTTGTGAAGGACATAGTTGTCTGTACTCGTCCTTTCTCTTATGATTATTTGAGGGGTTTTTTCAATCTCCTCCATTAACTTTGCTTCTGGATGGATCTTCATGTCTGGGAGCAGACGACTTAATTCTGGAAACTTGTGCAAGTAATCTACACAATTGAAATTAGGGTTGTCAGGAATTATAAAAAAAACTGTAAGTGTCACCAGGATTCATATTTGCATTCATATTGGATTTGTTATTGTAAGGGAATTTTTGAGTATTTATCTAAGAACAATTGAGGATAACAGAAAATTTGTTTTAATTTATTTTGTCCAAATGAGATATATACCATACTATATAGACAATATATTGTAGGGCAGGGAGAGTTCAGGGGAACTATCATAAGCACAACAGCTTATATTGTGGGAGGGGGAGGTAGCAACTATCAATCAAAATATTATAAAACTTCAGCAATTAACAGCTGAACTATCATAAAGCACACGTGTTCGTTCTCCTGTTCAAACCCCTCTTGCGGGACCGTGTAATCTTGTTCGTCTATATTGTACAACCCTTTCCTGTCCTGGGGGTAGCTCCCCCTCCTTCGTTGACCCATTTTTAGCTTTCCTGTTCAACCACTTAGCGTTGGCCGTACGTCCTACGCGCCCTGTCCTGTTCAACCCGAATATCCGATTTAAATTTTCGTACGACCTCTATATTTCTTCCTGTACATCCCCCCTCATGCGAGTTCCCCCTCCTTCGAACCCCTATTTTCACTTCCCTGTACATGCACTTAGAGGTGGCCGTACGTTCCTCGCTCCCTCCGAATAATTTTTCTTTCATTATCAAAATTTTCGTACGACAATTATCGTATTCCTGTACAACCCCCTCATGCGTGATTGTACATATCTCCCTGACATTATTTTAATTATATTTTACTTATCCACTCCATCATGATTTAAGAAGGAACCCAGTGCAATGTATTTCCACTAATATACATAAAAAGTAGATTAGATAGAGGGTATAAAACCTTGCTATCTATATAGTTTTTTCTTCAAAGAAAAGGACATATCATATGGTGTTAGGGAATGAAATATAGTAAGCGAATGAAGCATGATCATTAACAACTCAATTTACCTTTGTTATAACCAATCAGGCTGAAGTCTATCTTCAAAGTTTTCCATGTCATGAGTATGTGTAGTATTTTTTTTCTGACTTGGAGAATATCCGAACTGTCAAACTTGACCAACGATCTCCCAGTCCAGTGCATTAAGATTAAGACCATGTGAAATCCACAATTTAACCTGCATTAAACATCCAGATTAAAAAAGCTGTTAATCTATGGTATCCAACTTTGTTTTCTGTTGTTAAATAATTTTTGGTTTTTTTAAGACTCTTACGTCTCTCCTTGGTATGGAACATAAATCTTGTAGCACTTAAAGTCGTATATGCTTGGCGGCGATAGCTCGTTGCCGCTTTCCTTTACTGCAAGTCTCCATAATTCCTTTAGAACTACCACCATTCTGAAGAAGAACAGCTCGTATCTTTTTCCTCCTAAGGAATCCAGTAGTTCGAATCTTTTTCTCTTTACGTTCAACGTTATCGTGAAGAAATGGGCAATTTCTCCCACTTTATCAGGCTCATCCATGCAAGGGATCTTTATCTGTGAATAATCAGCATTCCAGTAAATCTTATTATCCATTCCAGAAGCAAAACAACGTTAAAAAATCAGAGGAAAAAAATAGATCATTGATGTGAAATTATCGTAACAAATTGTATCCCTTCAGAAAACGGTCTGGGTTGTTTGGATCCATCGCTTTGAGTAGTCGTTTCAGAGCTTTCTGTCAAATCCACTCTCTTTGTTACTCTCATCTGAGGAAATTGAAGTGCGATCATTTTTTTCTCATATTATGATGAAGTTTAAATCATAATTAAACTGATGCAGATAATTGTACTCACAAGCGTGAACAGTGGAACTATCAGGGTTTTTGTTTCCTGTGCTTCTTCTCGGATTTTTTCAATTATTATGTTTGCTACACGTGAATCAAGACCAGATAGATCTTTAAATGATCTTGCAAGAGTACCAAGATTCACTATGGTTTCTCCATTTACTTCGTCGCCATGTACGACAAATGTTTCCTCCCTGTTGTATTTAATCAAAACAATCGGTAAAAAAATCAAATGCATTTATCCCTAACATGTACCTCGGTGAATTTTTTTGGTTGTTTGCTTACATTTTTTCTTTTGTATGCTGTTCTGTGCAAATATCGCTATGCAGCTTCTCTATCACTCCCTCCAATGTTTCCATTTCTTCGAGTGCACATTCTTCTTTTCTTTTTTCTCCAGAATCTTCTTCAGGTTCCCTAGTACCTACAATAGAACAAATCCAGTGCACCGGCGATAAGAGATTCAAAGATTCAATCAAGTGATAATTAAGTTTGAACTAATATGACCTTAAAATCAGTGCAACAGATATGAGATACATGGACTTTCCTTTTTTGTCTTCAATCAAGCATGAATAATTGGGGAAAAAAATGTAGTTTGAGAGTGGCCTTTACTTGTCTGCTCAAAAGTCTTCTCTTTATTTATAGATGTTGTCCTTGAGTAAAAGGACTACGAAATGCGAATGGCAGGAAAGATCGCAACCTCCCATGAAGTACATTTCCAGTACAGCATGAGAAATATACATGATCCCTCGATTTTCTTGTTGTCTGCATGGCCCATGGTTTTAAAAAACATAGTTCTACTTGCCTATGTCTTCGAAAGGACTTGGTAGGGCCTTTTCTACTTGTTGTTCTTCCACCTGTTGTATTTCCCTCGATGAGTTGGGTTCTTCTGGTTTTTCCGGTTAAGGAATATCACTTTCTTGGCCTCTTTCTTGTTTTTGTTTCTTATCAGTGCCAACATCTTGTGGAGCCTCTGCTATCTGTCTGGTTGTTTCCTGGATTAAATTTTGACGTAATGGAATTGAGACGACAGTTTGTTTTTTATTTTTGATGTAAAAAGCATAAATAAAATCGAAAAAGAACATCTTACCTGATTCCTTTTTTCCTCTTTGGTATTATTTTCGCTTTCAATGCTTGCCCTAATTCTCCTGTATTTTCTTTCCCACAGCCTTGAATGGAAATTGAAAAGAAAGATGCAACTAAATATTTGATGGACTATACTGGTCTGTTTTTATATTCATTTATGTGCAGTAGTTTGTTACCTATTTGTTTTTGTTGATCATGTTCGTCGTCCTCTTGTGGATAGACAATTACACTGTCCGCAAATTTCAGACTCTCGGCGTCTGTTGTATAAGAAATCGAAAGAACTTTATTTTAGCTATTTAGTAATTCTGAGTTCGTAGAAACAAAATTTTGATTCTATTTGTTCTTGCCTGTCTTGTTTTTAGGATCTTGATCCTGTTGATGAGTCTCCTCTAGATCAGCAGTTTTATTGTCCATCTTGTTTTCTCCGTCGCCATCCTTAGCAGGAGTTGTCTCATCATCTTTCTCCGAAGAGCGATGATCTTGTTCTTCGAGTAACTGTTTAGCAGGAGTTGCATCCTTAGGCTGATTTTGTGCTTCTCCTTCCTTTAGCTGACATTGGGTCTCGTCTGCTTTATCCTACAAAAAAGTATAAACATGATGAACTTACGATAGAATAAACAGAGAACACCCATCTGGTAGAACGAGAACGCAAGGCTTGTTGATCAAGCTCAGATGCTGGTTCGATCCTACGGCGTAAATAAATACGGATATTGGTGGGAGAAGATTACCTCGCCAGAAGTAGTCACCCAATCACTCACTTTTAGTTCGTCAGCTGTTTCTCCAGTTGTGGGATTTGATTTGCTTGTTCCTGAAAAATAAGAATCAATGACAATTGAATCAATCAAATCATTGTCGCAATTGTTCAGTCCCCATTTAAAATTTAGCCGATCAAACAATTTCACCTAAAATTTCTTCTGGTTTGCCTGCCAGTGTTTCTGTCTCTTGAACCGCTGACGCTGGATCGACCACTTGTTCGTCAATTTTTTTAGCAGGTGGCTGTTTCTTCAACCTTTTCTTTTTCTGGTTCTTCTTTTCATTTCTGTGCTCGTCTTGGTTGGAACAGCCTGCGGTTTCCTGATCAAACCGCACTTGTTTTGTTGTATTGTGAGACGGCACAGCCATGTTTTCATTCATTGTGTACTCCTGGTCTTTGGCAAAGTTGCGAAGCATCTCAATGAGATTGGTTGTCTGGCTTATAAATGTTTTTATACTTCTCTCTTCCCTAAGGACATCTTGAGCAAATGCATCCTTAGGTTTTTTGTTGTTGTCTCCTATGATTACACCAGATGTTGGTATTATTTCTGCTAGTCGAACCACCTCCTACAAATTTTGTTCAATCCTTCCCAGTACATCCTCTTTGCATTCTCGGTCACCATCAATCAATTTCCTCTTCCTTGATTCCAAGGGCACTACTTGGGTTGAAGGATCCCCATCTGTAGCACGAAAGATGGCTAAGGCCTTGTATTTTCTAGCTTCTTTTTCTGCTGCCTCATGATCTTTGTAAGTTTTGAATACTCGTTGTGCCTGTGCTTTCCAGGCCTGAAAATCCAGTTAATTTCTTTGTCAGTCCAAAAAAAGTTCTCACAAAAAAAGGATTGTAAAGGAGAAGTAAATCAACTACAATCTGACAAAGAAGTAGGAGAAGGAATACTCACTTTAATAGGAGAAGGAATCCCATCTTCATCCTTTCTGCAATCAAGCTGTGCAATTCTTTCTAGATTAGCTGTTTTCAGATAGGATATTCTAGGAGATCTAGTAGTCATTTCGGCTAGGTTGTCACATATCAGCGAATCTAAGTACATCAGCATTGGTCCAAGGGTGAAGCCTTCTAGATACGTCCATTTAGTCCTTTTTGTATTGTGTTGCCATTCCTCCGCTGCTCTTTGAATCTCGTCCACAACAATTTGGCAGTAGTCCATTTGTATCATTTTATCGAACTGCAGACCCTCAACCATTCCAAGTTCTCTCATCAGGCGTGCTGAAGATCCGGGGCATAATATCTTGTTGAAGAAGATTAGGTAGAATACTTTCAGAGCAGTGTTTTTCCTTCCAGGCTCAGGTGCTTTCAGTTCATCGTCTACCAACGTACCCAACTTTTCTAGAAGGGACTTTATTGTTATCTCACCCTTATTCCCCATCGTTATCTGTAGTTCACTCTTCAACTTCACAACTTCTTTATCTTGCGCCCTTTTTCTTGTCGGTCTTGGGGCTGTCTGGTCCCCATTTGGTAGTCCAGTCAACAAGTGTATATTGTACCGGTTAACCTCTATCTCTTTGTTGTTGCCAAACTCCATTGTCATTGTATGGGTGTTGAGAGTCTTCATGCAGAATCCCATACAGTTCTTGTTCATTGTTGTGGATATATCAGTGGTACGGAAAGCACCGAACCCTGCAGCATTGACACTCTCTAACCATGCTGGAACCTTTTCTAAGTGTTCAAATGCTTTCTTTACCACTGAAACCGATTGCTGGCTCTAGAAATCATAAGGAGACTGGTTTTCCTCATCCACTAGGACTAGTTTTTTTCTTGACGCTTTGGGTCTCTTTGGATTTGCAGCCACTCGAGGACTAGCAGTCTGAGAGTCATGAAGCACAATCTGGCTATTTTTTCCGTGTGGGGGTTCTTCATCATTTTCGGCATCATAGTCGTTGTCTACTTCATCTTGCTTCCCCTCTTCTTCTTTGTCCTCTTCCTCTCCTTGCTCTTCATCCTTATCTTGTTCTTCTTCTATTTGTTTATCCCTTTTATGTTCATCTGCCCCATTTCTTCTAGTAGTTACTGCCTTGGATCGAGCTGGCGAACTCCTGAGAATTCTCTTATCTGATTTTCCTTTTTCCCCATCGTCTGCAGCAACCTTTCTTAATTTCTTGGTCCCTCCATGCATCATTGGCTTCTTTGGATTTGCAGCCACCTGAGGATTGGAAGTATGGGAACCATGAAGCACAATCTGGCTAGCTTTTTCGTGGGGGGGTTCTTCATCATCTTCGGCAGCATATTTGCTGTCTTCCTCATATTCCTTTCCTTCTTCTTCTGTGCTCTCTTCCTCTCCCTGCTCTTCTCCCTTATCTTGTTCTTCTTCTCTTTGTTTCTCCTTTTTATGTTCCTCTGCCCCATTTCTTCTGCATTTTGCGTTTCTTCCAGTAGTTACTGCCTTGGATCTGGCTGGCGAACTCCTGAGAATTCTCTTATCTGATTTTCCTTTTTCCCCATCGTCTGCAGCAACCTTTCTTAATTTCTTGGTCCCTCCATGCATCATTGGCTTCTTTGGATTTGCAGCCACCTGAGGATTGGAAGTATGCGAATCATGAAGCACAATATGGCTAGCTTTTTCGTGGGGGGATTCTTCATCATCTTCGGCAGCATATTTGCTATCTTCCTCATATTCCTTTCCTTCTTCTTCTGTGCTCTCTTCCTCTCCCTGCTCTTCTCCCTTATCGTGTTCTTCTTCTCTTTGTTTCTCCTTTTTATGTTCCTCTGCCCCATTTCTTCTGCGTTTTGCGTTTCTTCCAGTAGTTACTGCCTTGGATCTGGCTGGCGAACTCTTGAGAATTCTCTTATATGATTTTCCTTTTTCCCCATCGTCTGCAGCAACCTTTCTTATTTTCTTGGTCCCTCCCTGCAACATTTTACTGTCTGCAGACTTCCAAGTTTTAGACCGTTTGTAAACTATTTCAAGTTTTTTTCCTGATGGGGAATCATCCTGAGCCTCAAAAGACTTCAAATCACATATTGTTTCAGCAATCTTCTGGCTAGTCGGCGAATTTGCAAAACCACCTGAGACCAGATGGTAAACCCCGGATTAACTATCAATTTATCTAGGGTTTCGGAAGGGTTAAGAGCAAGGGTTGTCTTCACCTGTTTTTTCCTTGGAGGAAGACATCCGGCAACAGCCTTCTTCTCCTCCTCACGGCTCCGATTGACTCCTCCACCTCTTTACGGCTCCGATTTCCCCGATGTCCCCGATGATGTTGAAGATTAAGAAGCCGTGACGAAGGTGACGGAGTTGGAGGCGTCGGAAATGGCGGTGACGGAGTTGCCGGTGTCGGAGTTGGTGACGACGGTGGCGACGGAGATCACGAGGACCGCGGCGTCGGAGTTGGCGACCGAGTTGGCGGCGACGGAGATGGCTGCGGCGGGGTAGGCAAAGGCGACGGAGATTTGTGGCGGCCGGGTTGGCGACGAGGGCGCCGACGGGGATAGTGAGGACGGCGGCGACGGAGATGGCGGCGTCGGCGACGATGGAGATGGGTCGGCGTCGACGGAGATGGTGGCGTCGGTTCTGATGGCGCGCAGCGGTTCCTCCGATGAACCAGTCCCCTTTGCTGCTATTGAGTAGTTTCGCTCTTCGAGTTTTCAAAATAAGCTAGGCACCCGGGCGTGATGGAGAGGGCCCTGCGTGGTGGGGCAGTCTCGTAAACGGGATTTAATTGGCATTTGTACTTCTTGGAATACAGACTTGTACAACTCTGAAACAAGAGGTTGAACTACTTTCTAATACATCCAGTACACCCTCATCAAATAATATTTTCATGGAACATCTTTGTATATCTCGGTGTACGGCCATTTTGCTCACCGTGTACAGTTGGTTATATGTGTTTGTTCGTAGGTGTATGATTTGATAGTGGGGCAGTCTCGTAAACGGGGTTTAATTGGCATTTGTACTTCCTGGAATACAGTCATGTACAACCCTGAAACAAGAGGTTGAACTACTTTCAAATACATACAGTACACCGTCATCCGATAATATTTCCATGAACATCTCGGCGTACAGTTGTATATCTCCGCGTACGGCCATTTTTCTCACCGTGTACAGTTGGTTATATGTATTTGTACGTGGGTGATTGAAATGACAGTACTGCAGAGGCTAAGTCGTTGTAGACGTTTAGCAACAGTGAAAACACAAACACGAAACATTAGATAGTGCATTCTTTTAATCCATACTAACTCACTGTTCTTTCATTCCAGTTACTACATAAACATAAACATTGAGACAATTATTTTGAGGACAGAGGGAGTAATTGTTTAGAAGGCAGTATAAGGGAAAAAATGGCATTCTCACTGACCCATAACATAAAATTGAAAAAAACATAAACAACCAAATTATAAAAACCGTCACCCCACGCATAATTAACATAAACATTGTCTTAAACAAATCACTCAATAAAATTTAAAGAGAAATAGATTCACACACTGATAGGATAAGGTAGATAGATGGAAGTGGCAAATTGGGGTCCAGGCTGCATCAGTTAGGACTGGGTGGCAGCGATGGAACGAACCACATTGGTGCCTCGCCTCTAATTTCATCTCCGTGATATCTCCTTATGCCCAGCGATCCTCCAATTGCAGCCCCCCACGGACGTGCATGCGGCTCCAGGTTGGTTCTTGCTGAGGGTCGAAGTCAAACACGCTTGGATGAGAAGCATACAAGCAGTCAGGCCTAAACACTGGCTCCTTTTGGGGAACCTCTTCAACAACAGCAGGCTGTTCATCTTCACCCCCAGGAGGCTGTTCATCATCATCACCAGCAGCCTCACCATCCTGAACTTCTCCACCCTCAGCTCCAGCATCATCACCATCAGCAACAACAACACCAGCAGGCCCTTCTCCTTCTTCCTCACCATCACCAGCAGCAGCACCAACAGGCCCTTCTCCTACTTCATCACCATCACCAGCAACAGCACCAACATGCCCTTCTCCTTCTTCATCACCATCACCAGCAGCAGCACCAACAGGCTCTTCTCCTACTTCATCACCACCACCAGCAACAGCAGCAGCTTCCGCTTCCTCGGCGGCAACAGCAGCAATAGCAGAGTCAGGGGGCTTTAAGAAAAATGGAGTGTTGACACCCACAAATAGAGCAAGGCCATCGAAGCTGTCTATTCTTGACCACTCTACTGCAACAGCGTCATTGTGGTACTCATTTGCATCCCGCTTGAATATGTCGCATCAGCGGTCTGGGTAAGAGTATAATCTTCTCCCCATAACCTTCGATGGTCCACGAGACGTCGCTGAAGAGCCACTGATCTGGATCCACAGAAGATCATATCGATCTTGTACCAGGAACCAGTTTCGAGAAGCAGGGCCTCCTTCGGCTGCGTCTTCAACTGTTGGGGGCTGGATGAGTCGCGGCGCTGCGTGCGTACCTATGAGTTTACTCTGAGTTAGTTGCTATTAAAGGAAAAATATTGATTGATATACAAAACAGCAGTAAAAATGAATCTCAGCAGGAAACTAAACAGTAAATTAAAATATACTCATATAAGAAATATATATAACTCTGAAGTTTTTATCTAGACTTACCCCATACGAACGGTTCCCAGACATACACATTGACATGGGGTTTAGTTACCGCGTATATGCGGCCAAAGCTCCAGTAATCCGAGGTTGGGTAACCACCCACAGCATCCACGTACGTCGATGGACGTAGGTCTGTGTGGGGCAGGAATGTCCATGCCTTGTCTTCCGGCCAGCAGATGATTGCGATGGCTTTGTCAAACACAGCTATCGCATCGCAGCGTCACTCATCGTTGATCTGGTAGGGCCTTCGAGGGAACTGAACCTTTTGGAGCATTATTTTTGCCCCATTGTAGATGAAAGTGAATGGGTCGTTTGCCAGCCAACCTCTGTAATGAGATAAGCCGGACACTTCTAACGATGGCATTCTGAACTTAATTGCTCTGTATACGTTTGACAGAACCCAGCTGCAAGGATCTGCAACATTAATCATCATAATCCACTCTTCAACTCCCCCGACCCAGTACTGTCTACCAGCTCCCTCCTGCACGCGAACCAACACCGGGACATCGCCCTTATCCAAGATCATAATTTTAGTGCTTATCTCGTCCTACAAGATTTAAGTTCAAATTTGTTAATTTAACAGCAGATGATCAGAACCAATGGTTTGTATGTCAACAATTTAACAGCATAAAATTTGTTACAGCCTAGGCTGTACTGGTGGCACAAATCATATATATTGGTCAATACAAACAATAGTGTCCGGTTGTATATGGAAATAAAAAATATTGCAACAATCTCAAACTACATCTGGGTAAAAAGAATTATCTAATTGAGTGTCAGCAGAGGGTTTACAGGTTGTAACGATCAGATAGTCTTGATGGTAATATATCACACGTTACTCTTTTTCGTACAGTATAAGTGTAAGGATATGTACGTCGACATCTCTCAGTTTGTATGTGGAGTTAACAAGAAATTGTACGTTAAATCATACCAAAGATGATCATTGTTACGTTTACTGGCAACACAGACTGTGAGTTTTTCAGGTTAAAAAAACAAGATATTCTTGTATGTACGACCTGACCTGACCGGTTGTACAAGGCAGGAAAAAATTGCACGTGTTCGCATCTATGCTCTATCTCAGAGATACTAGGTTGTGGGTGGTATAATGGTAGTAAGAAAGCAACTGAAAGATATAATGTATAGCTGTTCAACAAACATAGACCTATCCAAGAATCTACAGCTAGTTCGGTTTTTATTATTGCCATTATCAGATAGTCTTAATGGTAATATATCACTCGGTTATCATGTTGTATAACCTAAGTGCACCGATATGTACGACCACACCTCCCAGATTGTACGTGGAAACATCAAAAGGTTGTAGGTTCTATCCTATCTCAGATGTTCATTGTTATGATTTTGGTAACGCAGACTATGGGTTTTTAAGGTTGTACACTCAAGGTGAACTAGTATGAATGACCGTACCTGAGCGGTTGTACAAGCAAAAAAAAAGAGACTACTCGATTCTATGCTCTATCAAAGAGATTCAATCTGAGGTATAATGGTAGTAAGCATGTCATAAGATACAAACTAGGGCAGTTCAATAAACGTAGATCTATTCAAGAATCTGCAGCTAGATCGGATATTAGTATTACAGATTCAGATAGAATTGACTCAGAATTAAACAGCTTCAGATGAACTCCTAACCTAAACCACTCCTATTCCAGATTGTGCAAACAATTGAAGGAATGCCAACATTGAAAAAACCGAGGGAGAACTCACCGACGGTTCAAAAGCCTGTTCATCACCATCTTCCATGTGAAGGAGACCCGACATGTTGTAAGGATGGTTCGTGTCTTGACGCATCCCTTCGCGAAAGCCAGGAAAGGCGCGACTGGTGCGACATGCAGTCATGATGTCCATGCTGCTTGTGATATTACAAACGCTTGCGGGATCAAGGTTCCCCCATCCCCAATCCTGGCAGTACCTTGGGTCCGTGGTGTTCTCCCCAACGTTGAAGTACCTCCCACATAGCCACCCATCAGAATCTACAGCCCTGCGCTTCGACATGGCGGTGCTGAGAGCGGAACGTCGGGGTTTTTGTTTGCGGGGCGAGGGTGGTCGTCGTGTGGGTTTTTTTGATCGGGACGAGGGTGGTGATGAGAGCGGAACGACGGGGTCAGGGGACCTGAATATATAGTGGGAGGATCGACCAACGGGACAGGGAGGTTGTTGCCGTATTGCGAGGGTGGTCATTGGAACTACTCCCAATCTATCCGCGTGTATCTCTAACTGATTCATTCGCGAGCGAGGAAGAAGGAAGAAGAGCTAGAATGGTTTCTGGAGGTGTAGGCTTGAGGAGGATGAGTGGGCGCTGGGCGGCGGAACTCCAACTGAATAGGCAGCGAGGAAGAAGGAAGAAGAGCTGGTTTCCAACTGAATCGGCAGCGAGGAAGAAGGAACACCAGGGAATATATCGGGGGTTTGGGGGTTTTCCTTTTTTTTTGGCAAGTTTTCCGACTAAGTTATAGCGGATGAGATCCTGTCCGTGCACACCAAACGGCGCAGCTCGAGGGCCGCAGGATCCCGAGTGGGCGGTGATAACTGTATTGAGGTGACCGGTGGCGACTGTCGAGTGAAAATGGTTGTACAGAGCGATCCTATACCTTTGTACGAGCGCGAATGACAGAATGTACACTAGGACCAAAACCGTTGTACGAACAAGTTCATATGGAAGTTGAGCAAATGAGGAACCAGGTCGTACTGTATAGGCTATGTGGTTTGTAAGAAATCAAATAAGAAGGTGAAAATAGGTTGCAAAATGTTTGGACGTTCAACCTGTGTGCTTATGCTAGTCCATACGAAGGAGATTTCAGGTTGTTCGTACGACGACTGTGCTATTTGTAGTTCAGCGAATGGGTATCCTGGTTGTACAGCACGATCATAGGGGTTTGTATGAAAGCAAGCTGACCGTGATATACAGATCGCACAGAGGAAAAAGTACAAATATTGTCAAGAGAGGACCTCTTTGCTATTTCTACTAGTTCGCATACTTAAATATATTTTTACCTGTCTGTTAACAACATATACCAAAGCTAGACACGACCTCACCGCAGCCCTCTCCAAGTCGTCTCCTTTGCCGTCAGTGAGCTTGGCCGCTTAGCCGCCGGGTCTGTCGCCATGATTGGCCGCATAGCCGCCGGTTACGCCGCTCGGGACCATCGGTACGTTCGAGCTCCTCTAACCAGGAGGGTCCCCGAGAAACTCAGAAGCTTCTCTAGTTTCTTTAGGATGGTTTATTTGTCGGCTTCAACGAGGTATTACCGTCGCCGCCGTCATGTGCTGGTTGTTGATGAGGCTCCGCTACGCGACCAGCATGACATGGATCCAAGGTCAGATCTGATCCAGAAAGGGTCGGTAGAGGCTGATTTAGAGCGTGGTAACCAGGTTGCCGCAATCGACTTGGATGAGGAGGAGGCTAGCATGGTAGAGCATGAAATTGAGTGTGAAGCAACATTCGTATCTGATGTCCATGGCTTTGATGGAAACCTGGAGATTTCTGAGAAGAAAACTGAAGATGAAGAAGACGTCGTGGTTGGAGAGGTGGTCGATGATGGTTGCATGGATCAGGAGGAAGTGGAAGACCACAAGGAGCATGGTTTGCAGCCTATGGCAACAGGTTTATTTCTGGTCGATGAAGAGGAGGTCACACCGGCAGACAATGATTTTGATGAGATTGAATTGCTACAGCTAGTTCTTGTTCAATCGTTGACTCCTCTTGGGACACATGAGGACCCAGCCGCCCAAGCACAGAGGCTGTCTGACCGTCGTTCCGCGTTTGCAAGTGATGATTCAGAAGACACTATCGAAAGAGACAACCGTCCCCGCAACTCTGTGAATGAAGGACATGACACCAGCATCCAGAATGAGCTTCCCCTCGGCATCATTGAGTCCAGGAAATCGTTTGTGACCGACCAGGCTCGAAGAAACAATGCACTCCGCTGGTTCATCGACATCGAGACTTCTCTTCCTGGAAAAGTGAATGAAGTAACTGTTGTCTCGTCTGATGAAGAGTAAAGCTCTTCTGGAAACATCTGTTATCTGTTCAAGGTCTGCTTGTTATATATATATATACATATATATATATATATATATATGTCTATGGTGAATGTCTTGTGCCCAAGAGTGAACTTGTTAATTTATAAGTACGGATCCTGTAACAGAACAAAGTTTATTCATCTGGATTATTCAAGAGATTCTAAAAGTGATATTTAGTTATGTGCTTCTTAAGAATGGAAGAGGTTTGCGAATAAGAAATTATGTTGTCCTGCTTTGTTTTGTGTACACCCCTTCAGACAGAATTTGTTCCACCTGAAAGGTGCCGATGTATTTTATATCTTCCTGCGTTATTCAGTAGATAAGTGAACTAACTGTTATCCCCCATTCTGTTACTCACCCATTATTATTACCTTGTTCACCAGTTCAGTTGAGATCGTACAAAAAATAACCTATTGAGGTCACCGGTGTCGACTGGTGGTGACTGGCGAGTGAAAATGGTTGCATGGAGGTCACCACAGTCCTGCAGATTACTGAGTGCGTGCAACGTTTTCTCATCGGGTGTACATGGTGTCAGCTGCGCGTGTACACGTGCATCATAATTGTCTGCACAAACTGTAAACACACTGGCAGAGCACCACACAGGATTTACGTACATCAAACTTGCTATACAGGAACGAACTTCTATTATTCTTTACTTGTTCAACCAGGAAACCTATTAGCTCATCTCCTAATAGCCCCCACGTTGTGCCTACAATCGTGTTTCGTCGGGTACACACGCGATTTGAAACAGAACATGTAAACACACTCGCAGTGGGTTCCATCAGCACACAGGTTGGACGTACAACCGTTAATTTTCCCATGTACGTATATGAATATCTCGGCGTACGTCAATTTTTCTCACTGTGTACAGTTGGTTGCATGTGTTGGTACGTGGGTGTATGAATGATAGTACTGCGGAGACTAAGACGTTGTAGACATTTAACATCAGAGATAGCACAAACACGAAACATTAGAAAAGAGCATTCTTTTAATCCATACTAACCCACTGTTTTTTTTCATCCCAGTTACTACAAAAACATATCATTACAAAACCATCCACAGTACAAAACGGTAACAAGAAGATTTATTTGAAGACTAGCACTTCAGTGTTAATCAGATTGTTGTTCCATTACAATTGTCTCGCAATAATGTCCTTGACACCACTCGGGCAAAAGGTGTTGTCCGAGAACGTAAGCATGTAGTAGGCAATTTGTTCACGGAGCTTCTTTACGTTGTTCTGCACACAAAAAATGTTAATCAGCAATTTATAATATTGAAAAAAGAGAGAGACAGAAGGTTAAAAAATGATAGATTACGGCTCTAATAAAATATGGGAAGTCTCCATTATGGCAACGTAAAATCGCCATTACAATAATGCCAGCGTCATTCCTGTTTCAGCAGAGTATAAAAATAGCGGAAGAAGAAGCAAGTAAACTTCATCACAAAATGTTGCACAAGTAAAAAGGAAAATTCAGCAACAAAAATGTAATATGAGAAATCCTACTCATTAGAATCATCTGTCACGATTTGCACATGCTTAATCTGCATGTTATGGGCACTGAATGGGTGAGAATGGTAGGCCCCGTGATGGGCGCGCTTGAAGTTCGCAATTACAACTCCTGCAATTCTATCAACATCTTGGGCGTTGTTGTAGGGGCAGTACGTCTCAAAACATTGACGTTGAAAATTGGCAACAATAAGGACCCAAAACTTCTCTTCTATAACTGGAATATAAGCCTGAAAATAAACAGAAGCATGAATACAGAGAGCACGCAAAAGCAGGAGAGTGGCAGCACTGCAGAATAATTGAACTCACAACAGAAAAAAAATTCATCCTGGCAGACATGATTGGCTCGCTGATCACTTTTTTTAACTTCTCAACATCTGCATGAACGGTCGAACAGTGTCTGACAAATAAATAAAAAAAGAATGAGAAAACAGAAAAAAGAAAACAAAACAAGATAAATATACAGCACTAAATAAGCTAAAAAAACGCACCGCAGCTTCATGGTTCATCATGTACTTTAAATATGTTGGTCGACGCTGATCATAGTGTTCAGTGTTGTTATATTGCTCTTGCATCAAAGTTTCAGTAATAACATCGATGACATATCCATGAACGTAACCACCAACTTGCATAAAAAGGCCAAAATTACGATGCACAGCGTATCTTTTGTTAATCTTTACTATTCTTGGATTGTACAATAAGAAAGTAAATTAATTGTTAAAATGAACACCAAGACAATTAAAGTATCGACAGAAATTGAAAATACACTTGTAGTACCTTCTGGCAAATTTCCCTGGCAAGTATTTATTAACCCATTCCAACACCAAAACTTCTTTCTCTGTCGATTCTCTCACGATTAGTTCTAGTTTGTTATCAGTTGTAACGGCGTTTTCCACACTAAGAACAGCAGAGTCAATCGTTGGATGATAACCAGTTCCTGAGTTTGCTGATGAATGGCTTCCAATCCCAAAAAAACGGCTACCAGATCCTGAAGAGTGATCAGCATTGAAACCTTGCTGACAATTGCTGAAGTTTTGGTGGTTCTGATGCCCGTAAGACGAAGAAGGACCACTGTCAGTTGGACGGAAGCTAACACAAGCAGCAAACCGATTGTTACAACTGTTGCCTGAACCCATAGGATTAACAAGAGAATGGTCCATCCTCGTGCTAGACGACGGGGCTGAACGTGAGTGCGGATAAAATCCTTGGGAACAAAAGCTGTCGATGTTTGGCCGGGAAACACATGGATTCTGGGAGAAAGGCCTTGCGCATGGGTCCGGGCTGCTGTACATAAAACCTGTTGCACCAGCTGATGCTCCAAACCCAGGTCTAGCAACGCCACAAAAAGAATTCGCCATTGTACCTGGAGAGTGTCTAAAATTATCCATTCTCTGCATTCCAGGATGGCTGGTTTGTCCTCTGTAATCCATCACACCAGTTGCGGGAGGCGACTGTGAATACATATGCGACACATGCGGGTCTGAGAAGTGAACAACCCTTGGACAAGCGATTGGCGTTCTGGATTGATTTTCACGAATGAAGCTGGAATGCCTATAGGAGGGTACATCAACTGAGGGTTGAAACGAGTTGTTTGCAACGGGAGAAGGGTTCTGCTGAAAACTGCAGACAGCTTCTTTCATCCTCAGTGAGCTTGGATCTTGGGACAAAGGAAACCTAGTAGAATCAGAAAATGAAACCCCCGACCTGGCAGCTCTCTTTCGTTCTTCAATTTTATCTATTCTCTCCCACACCTCAATACTATCCAAGGATCTATCAAAGTCCGAAAAAATTGAGTTCTCAAAGAACAAATCCTTCCCTGTCTCATCAACCCTCGTCTTCTTCACAGATTCTGGATCTACAATTTGCGGAAAGTATCTTTTCGAACCAGATAAACCTACAGCCTGATTTTCTGAGAGTTTGGACTCATCGAGGGAAATAGATCCTTCCTCTGCCACTATCTCTGGGGCTCTATAAGATGACACATCTTTTCCAATATCGTTTGCTACACCCTTGCCCTTTTCAGATGCAAGTGAGACATTCGATCCAGCTCTCCAATAGGATTGCAAGAAACTTCAGAGCTTGACTCCCCTTTTCCAATGACTTTTGCTACACCCAAGTCCTTTTCAGATAAGGACACGAGATTCAAGTCTGCAGCTTTCAAAAATATTTCAACCTTTTCACCTTCACCAAATGGTTTGCAAACAATTTCAGAGCTTGATTCACCCTTGCCCTTTTCAGATGCAAGTGAGACATTCGATCCAGCTCCACCAAAAGGATTGCAAGCAACTTCAGAGCTTGACTCCCCTTTTCCAATGACTTTTGCTTCACCCAAGTCCTTTTCAGATAAGGACAAGAGATTCAAGTCTGCAGCTTTCAAAAAAGTTTCAACCTTTTCACTTTCACCAAAAGGTTTGCAAACAACTTCAGAGCTTGATTCACCCTTGCCCTTTTCAGATGTAAGTGAGACATTCGATCCAACTCCTCCAATAGGATTGCAAGCAACTTCAGAGCTTGACTCCCCTTTTCAAATGACGTTTGCTACACCCAAGTCTTTTTCAGATAAGGACACGAGATTCAAGTCTGCGGCTTTCAAAAAGGTTTCAACCTTTTCACCTTCAACAAAAGGTTTGCAAACAACTTCAGAGCTTGATACACCCTTGCCCTTGCAAGAGTCACAAACACGGGGAGTGTTTAGCTCTGCACAATGGATGCATTCATCCATCGCTGATTGGAATGGAAGCGTATCTGGAAGAACATCAACAACACGGTCTAGATAATTCTTAAGGTTCTGGAGGAATTCTATGTAGAGAACATTGGGACTGTACTCGCAATCAACCTTTATTACCTCCTGTAACAACCTGATCTGCTCATGGACTGTCTGACTTAGTGGAATAATCCTATCCTCCAATTTTCCATCAGATGAATCAGGCTGACTCAGTGGCTCGATCCTTGCGGAACTATCTTGGTTGCCCTTGTCTGACGAGTTGCTACGCAACTTTTCACTTGAGATTACGATTTCCAAAAATTTACATAGACTCTTGTCAACTACAGGCCGGATAGCACAGAATATGTCCGTGTACATACCCCCGAGAATTCCCTTCAGATCATCCATTGCATATAGTACAAAAACAAGAAAGTTTAGTTTTATAGGGCATGCAAATGAAGGAAGGATAGAATGCCTTGAAAGATCAAACATTGGTAGTACGGGAACATAAGTCCAGTTGTACAACTAGGAAATTAAATTGTAGATATACTCGTACAAAACAAGCATCAGTACAGAAACGTCAAAACAAGATGTACAAAATAGAAGGTCAGCTTCAATTTGAACACCTGAACTCACGTACACCTACAAGAGAAAAGCTGAATAAGAAACGAATGCTAATGCGATCACACGGCCTACAGGACCGTGAGTCGTTGTGTACAACTATAAAGAAAAACCTGATGTTCATATTGTACGTAGAAGAGAAAACAGTTGCTCGGGAACACAAGACTCGATGAACAAATTCAAATATTGTACGGGATCACAAGACTTGGTGAACAAAATCAAAGAAAAGCTGAACAAGCAAGACGGACAGGAAACCATCCACGAAAATAACCAGATCCATCAAATCGATACCATCCTAGATGAATACGACTACATACCAGAAAATTATGTCCAGCTCCAATGAACGAGCTCAGGGAAGAACCAAGGTCATGTCGCACATCATCATCCAGCGGAAAATCTAGACGAACACCCTGATAGTAAACAGTATGCTTGGTATCCTTCAACTGTGACAAACATAGAAAAAAAGATATAAGCAAAATAAAACAAAACAAAACAAAAAAGTTACAGCCAAAGATTATAGGTAATCAGATAGCACATAAACTTACAGATAGTCCACCGAATGTTCCGTCTTCTTCACATATCAAATCAAGCGCCCGATAGAGTTCGACTGTTTCATTGTCCCATACACTGATCCGCGGGACAACTCTCAAAAGCTTCGCAGCTTCAGAGTTCAGATGATCAAGATATGTCACCTAGAAGAAAATGATCACAAGGGAATAAAAATTAGAGAACTTTGGTTGATATGAACTTAAGAATAAGAACTACTCCATATGTCCAGCTCAAAACTACTGACCAGAGGAACAAGAAGGCAACCACCCAAAGCTCCAGAGAAGCCATTGTTGATAAAAGTTTCAACACACTTTGAGAGCTTCCAGAAAACAACGCTGGACCAGTCGTAAGAAGCTATCTCTTCAGTTGGACCTTCCAGTGCGGATAGGTATTCCGGGCTGACACACTCATATGTGGTGGGGCAGAGGAAGACAGTAATGTTGAACCTCATCCAGTACATTTGGAAATCAGCATCATCTAAATCAGTTTTCAGAATCTCAATCAACTCGTTGATGGAGGGCAACTGGCCAGCACATTTTGTCTTCTCTCTGATTGCTACCCTGAATTCCTCACTGCACCTGTTAGGAATTAAACGGCCACCGATGGGGACGCCTAGAACCTTGCGAGTACAAATCGAGTTAAGCCGAAAGCTTGAACCATCAGGAAACTCGACAGTATTCTTCCGTGGGTTGAAATGTCGAACGATCCAGATGACAAGGTCTCTGGGCAACTCTTCAAGACACAGACCTAAAAGAGAGCCTTGACCAATATCATTGACAAGCTTCTCTCGCTTGCCACATAGAGAACGCCGGACAGACAAGAACTTTGGAAGACTAAATTTAGTAGTCAACTCAAATTTAGAGCCAGACATAGTACTTGCCCTGTCGACAAGAGAAGAATTAAGATTGGATCAATAAACTTAAAACAGGGGAAAGAACAAATTTATAAAACTTGAATGAGTAACCACAAGTTAACAAAGTATCCAGACGGAGAAGTACAACCACTCATTTTTTGTTGTACGTGGAAAGGAGGGAGATAGTACAACCATAAATTACCATGGACAAGGATCACTAATAACAGTCTAAGTTCAGATGTACAAAAGTTGTAGGGCAGCATGTACAAATTACACTCTTATCTAGTACAAATATGGCTATTATCCTGAATCACACAATGGTTTCAGATATAATGGAAGAAGCAAACCTGGATTTCTGTTTATGTACTCCTCGACAGACAATTGAAAGGAAAAGTATTGTCCTGAATCCTAACACGCTCTATTTCTAGCTGGTCTGCGACCATATAATCCTGCGTAACTATCTCAGATCCTTCGTCTGAACATGAAGGCGAATCTATCCACTGAGGACATGAATCAAACAACAGATCCTCATCACACGAACTCGACTGATCCAGGTTGGCGAAAACCCTATCTCCAAACTGATGGACGAAACCTCTCTCCAATCTGACGAATCTGACGGACGAACCCTCTCTCCAATCTGACGGACGAACCCTCACTCCAATGTGGCGGACGAACCTACCTAGAAGAAACGAGGAGAAAAGAGGTGAGCCGCCGGAGAAAATGGAAAGAAAAGAAACGAAAGGAAAGGAATCGAGAGGAAGAAGATGGACCCACACGTAAGGGAGGAGAAGGGGGCGGAACAGAAGACGCAGAGTAAGTTGGCCCCACCTGTAAGAGATCGATAAATATCTGTACCTTTCCGAAGCTTTCCCTTCTCTCACCTCTCACCCCTTTGATAGATTCAAATTTCAAAACCACACAAGAGAAAACCAGGCGGCGAAGGCGATCGCCGAAATCTCATAGAGCAATCCTCGTCCTCTTCGTAATTCCTCCTCGATCTCGGCAATAGGTTCGTCCTAACTTCAATCTTGATCTCTGATAACCGGATTTTATCTCCGATTGAATATAAACAGCCGGAGCATGCCGACAAATAGCTCACCGATAGCTGCATCGACAACTAATTTGTTTGTTAAGAAAGCTCGCTACAAGCTAGGCAGTAGTCAATCTCCCTACGAGCTGCTATTTTCTTGCGTCGTCGTCAATCTCCGACTTCCTCCTCTTTCCTCGAGCTCGAGATCACACACGCCTTCCGGTGGTTTGACGCTTGGGGTTATCCAACGGGCAGTGAGGTGGAGCCTCGACAGAGATGGGGCTCGGCCGCGGCATTGTAGACGAACAGATCGATGGCGCTCGACCAGCGTCCTTTGGGGGCGCTCATCTTCACTAGGAGGAGGCGACCGCGGGCAGCTGCCCGGGCTGTTCCTGCAGCTATTCCTTGAGAATTAGCTTAAAGATAGTGATTAGGCAGGGGCAAAAGCTAGTTGTCGTGCATTGTTATTAGTTTCTACCCAGTATCCCTGAGTGGTCTGCCTCCGCCACTGCCATGAGCCACCAGATGCCAACCTAACTGGTGATAGTTCAACAGGATTTATCTTTTGGGTCTAACTAAACCTATTAACTCCTGAGTATTACTTAAATTGGTTTATTCTTAATATGGTTTTTCTTGTTGAATACAGGGCAGCGAGGATGCTAGATAAGATGAATGAACAGAACAACGGAAATCTTATACAAAGCAACCCACCACCAGAGATGAGGAGGCTACCAACGAGGGAAGAGATGGGATCAATAATAAGAATGGTAAAGAACAAAACGAAAAGAATGGTGTTACACCATACTAGCAACCGTGAGTTAATGATACAATGTGTTGTTTCAATTGCAGTTAATTTCTAAAAGATGGCGCGACAAGAGAGCAAGGAAAGATACAGATCAAACTACTACGCTCATAGAATCCATCAGAGAGGTACAACAATCACACCTGAGACGAGCCTTGGTAGGGGTAAAGAAAGAAAAAGTGTGGCAAACAGTAGAGTGTACCACTGGCAATAAACATCCACTAGACAATACAGTGGATGCAAAAAATACAAGGAAAAAAATGAGGAAATAAACAACATCAACAAATTCAACAACAATCTACACTTTAACGAATCTGTCGCATACACCAACGAACATGGTATGACTTGAAAATCTTTGTACTTTGTCAGATATAATAGTTGTACAACTAGCATTACATGACCTGAACATTTTATGTTGCCCTTCTAGATTCTTGTACACCACGAACCTGGTAGCTATGCAGTTGCACAATATAATGATTTCTAAACATCTATCTGTACAACATAGACAGGAGCCCTGCTTTGAACACTATGTACTCTCCGACCATGCTTGCTCGTACAATTTGCAATGGTTGTACTGTACTTGCGAATTAACTACCTTGAACGATGTGGAAACTGGAAGCTTGTACTTAACCCGATCCTTTCTTTTATTTTTTAACAGAATGAGGACGCTACTGCAAGTTACTCTGCTGGGATAACGCAATACGGAGGACCATCAGTTTCCAAGGTGCGCATGTTTTCTGGAAAATTTGAACTATTGATTATCTATTATAAGGTGGATTAAACCAGGGGTTTATTAAAACTTGTACTCCAACAATATGGCTTTGCTATACAAGTTAATGCACATCAGAACATGGATTATGACTTGAAACTCCGTCACATAACCTCTTTGTACAACTTCAATTAAAAGTCATGAACTTTTATGTTGCCCTTCTAGAGAATTGTACAACTGGCAGACAATGACCTGTACTATCTATTGATCTTCCTTGAACGACGTCGAACTGGTAAATTGAACTTCACCTGAATCTTTCTTTTATTTTTGAACAGAATGGGAACACCACTACAAGTTACTCTGCTGGGATAACCAAATATAGAGAACCACCAGTTTCCAAGGTGCACATGATTTCTGGATGGAAAATTGACGAAAGCATAAAAAAGAAGAAAAATAAAAAAGGGAAGCTAATTTAATTTACATTTCTATTTCTAGGAGAATTTCAAGACTAGTGGAATCAGACAGGATAGCAGGTTTCACAATCAACAACAAATGACGGCTCGAAACAATCAAAGTGAAGACTACATTGGAGATGAAAATTACTCCACACCGAGCAAGGTGAGAACCTAAATCGACAATATGATCAACGGTACTGCATATCTTAAATATACCACCCACCACCCACATATCTTCTTTGTACCTAATATTTTCCTGAAAATATTGAAACTCTTGATTATATATATAAGGTGGATTAAGCCAGGGTTTTAATAAAACTAGATCTCCAACGGTATAGTTTTGCTATGCGTGAAGATGCACATCAGAACCATGGGTCATGAATTGAATATCTTGTACTCCGACACAAATGCTGTTTCTACAACTTGCCCTAAATGTCCTGTACTTTTATGTTGCCCTTATAGAGAATTGTACAAATTGCAACTCAAGTCCTGTACCAGCCATTGATCTTCCTTGAACGACGTGGAACTGGTAGCTTGAACTTTTCCTGATTATTTCTTTTATTTTTTCAACAGGATGGGGACATTGCCAGTCGGCTACTCTGCATGGAAGTATGCAACGAATCTTCCATGAACGACGTGAAACTGGTAACTTGAACTTTTACTGATTCTTTCTTTTATTTTTGAATAGGATGGGGACACTGCTGCCAGTTGCTCTGCTGTGTTTGCACAGTCTAGAGAAACAAAAGTTTCCAAGGTACGGATGGTTTCTGGAGGGAAAATTGAAGGAAGCAACAAAAGAAGAAAAAAAAACATAAGGCAACTGATTTATTTTACATTGCTATTTCCAGGAGACTTTCAACTCAAATGGACTCAGACATGATATCAGCTTGCACAATCAACCACCAACGACGACTCGAAACAACAAAAGTGAAGACTATAGTGGAGTTGAAAACTGCTTCACACCAACCAAGGTGCGTACCTAAAACTACAATATGATCAACAGGGCCGCGACTAACAAGTGTACACCCCCACCAATCTTCTTTGAAACTGATTTTTCCTGGAAATATTGAAATCTTGATTATCTATAAAAAGTGGATCAAACCAGGGATTTAAAAACTTGAACTCAAACGAACTGGTTTTGCAAATACATGTTGATGCACATCAGAAACATGTTATTCTAAGTACTAGATTATTGTACAACTGGCAATCCACATCCTGTACTAGAGATTGATCTTCATAGAACGTCATGGAACGGATAGCTTGTACTTTACATGATTCTATCTTTTATTTTTAAACAGGATGGGAACACCACTAAAAGTTACTCTGCTGGGCTACAAGCAGAAAATAGCAGCCATAGCGAATGGAAAGGAAAAGAGGTAATATATAAAACATAACCAAATTCAACTTACTCTTCTGCAGCAACAGACCAAATAAAAATATGTAGTTAACATAACGAATGTACACAGAGTTACGAAGGAAGCTACAAGAACAAGGAGATGATGGAGGAGAGCGCAGGCACAAGAACACCATACACAGAAAGTTCTGCAACAAAACTGGGTTGTTCACCCCATGATCAGAGAAGCGGTCAGAACCAGAACAGACAGACAATAAGAATACTTGAAAATGATTTCACTATGCACGGTGAGATAATGGGAGAAAGCTCTCCAAGAAAAGTTGGAACACAAAGCTCAGCAGCAAAAGACGATGGATCAAAAGACAAGCAAGCGGAGGAAGAACAAGAAAACACTGAAAGTATACAAGATGACGAACCAACAATAAACCGTGAACCACCAACCATGATGGAGGAAGAAATGGACATGATGTTTGATGCAGACAGCTATCCAGCAGTGGAAGAAATTGTCAACGCACCAACCCCAAAGGAAGGAGATAGATTCAAAACTTTGGAAGATGCATTTTACAGATACGCTCTGTATGCAAGAAAAGCAGGGTTCTCAATAAAGAAATTCAGCAGCAAGAGATCAAGGAAAGACAATGAGATATACTTGCAGTTCTTCACATGCAACAAACAAGGGGAGACTAAAATGGATGTCAAACCTGCCAAGACAAGGAGAACAACCTCTCTAGTGAAGACTGGATGTGGTGCAAATATAATGGTTCATAAGAGTCAGAATGGTTGGTTTATCAAAAAAGTGAACCTCCAACACAACCATCCACTGGAACCAACTGACTACCTGACCAGGTTCTCGCATTGCCACAAAAGGATGACAGACCTAGACAGAAAGCTGATTCAGCTTCTACAAATGGGCCGTCTGCCACCTAGAAAGACGATGCTAATCTTCAGAAAGATCAGAGGGAGTTTCCGCAACATACCTTTTGATGCAACAGATCTGAGCAACTTACAGTGTCAACAAAATGTGATTGAGAAGGACCATGATATTGACCACTGCATAGAGCGTTTTAAGACGCTCCAGAAAAAAGTGCCTAAGTTCTATTACGCAATTGAAAAGGATGAGCAGAAAAGGGTTAGAAGCATTTTCTGGATGGATGCTATGTGTGTCATGAACTATAAGATGTTTGGAGAATTCATATCATTTGACACAACATTCAGCACAAACAAGTATAATCTGCCGTTTGTTCCCATAGTCGGAGTGAACAATCACGGGGCAATTGTGCTCTTTGACGTAGCGCTACTGAAAGATGAAAAGATTGGTTCATTCAAGTGGGTCCTCGAGACATTTGGTGAAGCAATGGGAGGAAAGGAGCCACAAACGATAATAACGGACATGGACAAAGCTATGAAGAGAGCTATCCAAGAAGTACTGCCAAACACAACGCATAGGAACTGCTACTACCATATTGTAACGAAGATGAGCCAGAAGGAAGCTTCCTTCTTCGTAACACACCCAAACTGTTCAGAACAATTGAGGTTTGCAGCGAAGAATGCCTTCACTCCAGAAGAATTTGAACAAGCATGGAACCATGTCATAGAAGAATATGAAGCTGCAGGAGAGAAGCATCTAACTAAGCTGTACAGAATAAGGGACAGATGGGTTCCAGCTTATTTCATGGACAAGTTCTATCCATTTTCATCAAGCACAGGAAGAAGCGAGAGTACAAACAACATGTGGAAATGCTACAGTAGGAACTCAGACACAATAACAAAGTTCCTCGAGCAGTACGAAGTTATCCAAGATAAGTGTTTGTCAGCTCTGGACAAGAAGAAGTTGAAGTCAACACTTAAAACAGCGAAAACAATTACACACAATCCGTTCGAGAGGAAAGCTCTTGAGGTGTACACCCATGACATTTTCCTAAAGTTCCAGACTGAATTAACGAACATCACAGCTTTTGCAGTACACGGAATACTTCCAGGCCAAATAAATCTCGTGAGAGTGAGCAGTTACGACAAAATGGAGTTTTGAAGGAAACATTTTGATGTGTATCACGACCAGGAGTACAAGGTTTTCAGCTGCAGTTGCAAGAAAATGCAGAGGGATGGAATACAGTGTTGCCATGTTTTAAAAGCACTAGTGCACCTTGGGATAACAGACTTGCCAGACAGTTTTGTAATCAGAAGATGGAGGAAAGATATAGAGATTGAAATAGAAACATTAGGAGCTTCCGAGGGTGATAGCAACACAGAGGAAACTATAAGGTTTGCAGGCACCATGAGCAGCATGGCAGAATTATGCAACCTGGCATGCCCAGTGGATAGAGCATACAAGGTAATGAGGGAATGTATGCAGGATACGCAATCAAGAGTAATGGCAGCGCTGGCAGGATAAGAAAACGAACAGGAAAATGAAGAAAACAACAACGAGGATGACAGGCTTCATGATCCGCCGATAACAACTAGAGAAAACACAAACAGAGGAAACAGACCTAAACCTGGTTCAAAAAAATCCAAGCAAAGGAAGTGCGGCCATTGCAAAGCGTCAGGGCATATTAGGACAAAATGCCCTACCCTAAAAGCTGAAACAGAGTCTCTTAAACACAGAGAAAACAGTCAGCAAACACAAAACAATCAGCAACAACAGCAGCAGCCACAGCAGAACCAAAATACTTCAACAACACAAAACACGTACAAAGACAGAGGATCATGGAATCAAAACGATGGAAGGGTATGTACTGGATTCAATTTCTTGCTATTTGGAACACCAAGAAACAGGTAAAAAGTTCATAATGCTGTAACAAAGATATCTAGCAACATTTTTGTGTTTCTTGCTTATAAATCAATACAATCATTACAAACTGTAAAAAAATTAATGCAGGGAAAACAGCTGACAAAGAGGAGAATAGAATGACAAGATAGAGTGATAAAGAGGAAAGAGGAAGGAAGTATGACAAGATAAATAGAAAGAAAAGCAATAGTTAAATATGGCAACTAGTTTCGAAAAATATTACTACACCTATTGAGAAATATGTAAGCTACAATATTTAAACACACAATATGTGTATTTCACACACTTAAACGATAATTCAAGGAATTATTTACTGGATGTTATCACAAAATATATGTTATCATGATTGTACAGGTCACGACGCGCAGAATGTACAGACACCTATAAGTAAAAGTACAGGAAAGAAGAAATTAGTGTACGAACATGGAGACGGTGCTAACACCAGGTTAGTAGACTTATGTACAGAATAGACGACACTTCATGTACGAACACGAATCAACACGTCGTACAGGAAAACGAGCACGGCCGTACGAAATTTTAATTCTTCGATATGTACGGCCACCGATAAGAGGATGAACATGAAATATTATGGGTGAACGAAGAAAGAGGGGGAAGCTAACCCCAGGTTAGGAAACTTTTGCTTCGCGTCTATGTTAATTCGGGGTTGTACAGCACAGGGCGGCTGGAACGTACGGCCACCGCTTAGCCTATGTACAGGAGATAATAAATTGGTGTACGAAGAAGGAGAAAGTGCTAACACCAGGTCCGGAAATAATTGTACAGAAAAGGCTTACAAACCTGTACAGACTCGCATGAGGGGGATGTACAGGAGAACGATCACGGTCGTACAAACTATAGCCTTGCGACTTTGTTATTCGGGGTTGTACAGGACATGGCGCGTGGAACGTACGCCACCGCTTAGGCCATGTACAGGAGAAAAAAAATTGTGTACGAAGAATGAGAAGGTGCAAACACCAGGATAGGAAAGAGACGTACAGGAAAGACAAAACTTCCAGTACATACTCGCATGAGAGTCTGTACAGGAGAACGAAAATCGACGTACGCGCATTACAAACGAAGATAAGTTATTCGGGATTGTACAGCACAGGGCGGGTGGAACGTACGGACACCGCTTAGCCCATGTACAGGAGAGAATAAAATGGTGTACGAAGAATGAGTATGTGCTAACACCAGGTCAGAAAATAGTTGTACACCAAATACTTGCAATCATGTACAGACTCGCATGATGTGACTGTACATCCTGTACAGACTCGCATATTTTGAAAGTTCAGCTGTTATTGAAAGTTTCATCATATTTTGATTGAAAGTTGCTACCTCCCTCCCTTAACTACCCCTGAAAACTCCCTGCCCGAAAATAACAAAGGAAAAAAAAACAAATGTGATATTTAGTAACTAAATTGGTTTAAATCTGTTCCTGAAAAAGAGAAAAAGGGAAAATAGACGACGAAGAACCAGGAGGAAGAGAGTACAAAGAACGCATAGAAGGTTGTACAAACCATGTAAACCCGGAAGTACGAAAACAAAAAAGTTATGAAACATAAAGACAAGGGATCTACTTTTTAAGATCTCAACGCGAGGAGCTCAAAAATGAAAACCGTTCGAAAATCCGATTAACCGATCTCGAGATATTTCGAAATTTCTAATCGGAGATGAAAGAGTAAAGGGAAGAAGGGAAAAGTGAAGGGGATCGTGTGCAGAAAACAAAAATTTTCCTACCAACGATATCCTTAAACTAGCCAAGATCTACACTATGCAGATATAGAAGTACGGCGGAGATCGGAATACATACCCTCGTAGACCGAATAGCGGGGATTACGCTCCCGCACAAGCGTTGACGATGAAGACGCCGTAGCCGACCTCTAGGTCGCGGAGAACTCGGCGCGACAAAGATGACGAAGATGACCCCGAGGTCGGGTGGAGGAAGTAGGCCTCCGAGTACCGCTAGTGCAGCACCTCGCAGGGAGTCGCACACATACGGTGGAGACGACGGCCTCCGAAGCTCCAGTCCAGGACGAGCAGCGGAAGACTTGGACCGGAACACCAGCAGCGCGGCAGCGGGCTATGGTGGAAGAGATCCCCCTCCTCTACTCGGCGCGGCTCCATCAAGGGAACCACGAGATCGAGAGAGAAATTGGGAATTAATTGGTGAATTAAAAGGCCAGGGGTGCCCTTTCTTATATAGGCTCCCAGGGGGAGCCAACCTTGCCAGCCAGGCAATGTGGGACTATCCCCCATTGCCTGGTTCGGCCAAACCAGGTGCGCCGGCCCTAGGTGGGCCCCATTTGGCCCACCTAGGCCGGCCAAGCCTCCCCCACAAAATCCCCTTGAGGATTTTCCCCCTCTTGGGCCTTCTTTCGACCAGAAGGCCCATTTAGGGAAATCAGCCTAAATAAATTCGAAAATAAATATATAAAATCATATTTGCATATTAATTACACTAATTAATATCAAACATAATATATATATAATTTTTCCTAGCTCCGAAAACTCTTTCGTCGCTGCCCGATCTCCATCGGACCCCTCCCGGGACGTTCCCGGTGATCTCTTTCCTTTCTGGTTGTCTTGTCGAAACCCCTTAAGTGTGTTACCCTAGCGGTTCGATATAATATCAGGTATGATCAAGACTCCTCAAAGATCAACGACTAACTGTAGGCCTGGACCCCATGAATTAATCCCTGAGATATAACGAATGACTTTCATCTATCAAACCTGGACGTCTAGTCTTAAACCCTTTGTCATGGCGATACTTAGCGTGTCCGAGCATCATTCTCAGATATCTCCATACCTAGCATGATCTCGTTACCGACATCGCTATCTTCTACTCGTCTATGATATTATGTCAGCTGGTGACCTAGTCACATGTTTGCAAACTCATTTGACATAATCTCACCGAGTGGGCCCTAGAGTATCTATCCGGCTATGCGGACTGACAAATCCCGCTGTTGACCCCTCGTCTCAACTACTCCTTTCCGATACCCAAAAGTATCACCGTTATTGTCATACTAAATAAGATACGACGTTTGGTGCGATCAAAGTATCTTCCAGGAATAATAATAAGAGTTGGTCTCACGGTCTTAAGGCGTAACGACTATGTCCTATAAATACTGGGTACGTCCATCACATCGTTACACCTAACGATATGACTTCCATTGCCGACCGGCGCGCATGCCCTATGATCGGAAAACCTCGATCATCAATCGCGCAACGAAACTAGTCTTAGTAGAGGCTACTAGGGACCTGATTAATTATCTACCACACCTGTATTAATGTTTTCGCTTAATACAGTTATAGCATGGTGTAAAACATATAATGAACGATTGGGATATTGCCAATAAACTATGTTTATTAAGTGCCTCTAGGGCATATTCCCTTCAAAAAGGACTAACCGCACCAGCTAACGGGTACGACCAACCCGCTAAACGCGTAAGGTTGCGGACCCGCAATTCCCTCTAATGCGAACAAACAAGAAACTGACACTTGTCACGCGCGGACAAAAAGTGGGGAGAGACAGCAAACGAAAACACGACACTTGGCAGCAGCGCAGCGGAGGAGAAACGACCTTCGCGAAGGGTTGCCTTTTTCTAACGATTTCCAGCGCCGCAACACCAATCGCACGATTCACATATCCCTCTTTCTCTATTCTAAAAAAAACATATCCCTCTTTCTCATTATTCGTTTTTTTATTTACAAGTTTTATGGTGGTTGGCATTTTTTAAAACTATTCATCCATCAAGATCCGACGGTGTTAAAATTGTCGGTACCAGACTGACGGTACTAAATTGTACCGCGGTACCCAAAATCATGTGGGACCGGTACCGAAATTACGTAGGACCGGTATTAAAATTAGACCAAAATTAGGCTGGACCATTATCTGTAATTGTTTTTAAAATTATTTTCAAGGGTAAATTGTCATTTGCAGAAGAACGTCTGACCGCTTCTTTCTTCCCTATCGACCTTGCTCCTGTGTGGCGAATGGCGACCTGCCAACGACTCGCGTTATGCCGACCTCCTCTTCCTCCTAAATTGTGTTCTTCTATCTTTGATTCCCGTGGTCCTCTCCAAGGTCAGCCTGATTCCTCCATATCCGCCTCTCTCTCCCCCCGTTTTCACGCCATCAACCCCTCCCCTGTGTTGAGAAGGTGCTGCTCCTACTCGGTTTCGTCCGTCGCCCAGAACTTTCCAGAAGACCACTTTTTTTCTGACCGTGTCCTGGAGACCACTTCATACATCTTATTCTTCAAAAGATTCATAGTATCTCAGCTAGGCGACTTATGCATGATGCCTTCATCATCGATTGCCCGCTGGTGTGTGCGGTAACAAATTGACTGTCAGATGGCGTTTCTCTGATCAGCTCCTTTTGTTCAGTTACTGTTAACTATACTACTGCATTTACAATCCATGTCTGTTGTAGTTCTTTCCCTGTAACTTCCCTTCCAAAGGCACCGGCCGAAAAGAAGACATATGCTTCATCGGGTTCAACTACGAACAATACATGATGGTTGGTCTGTCAGAACAGCTCGGTCAAGATGTGTTTGGTTCCATAATTAGGAGGAACGGAATGGCATGGTTCCATTCCGAGGGCATGGAATGGTTCCGACCCTGTGTTCGGTTCGGGAAAAATCGAGGAATGGAATGGTTCCATTTTCTGCTCGGTTGGGAGCAGAAATGAGGAAAGGAATGGCATCTTTTTGGCTCAGCTCACCTCTTTACTGTACACGGTGAACATACCTCCTGTTTCTAGCATCTGGCACAATAAAAATTAGGCAGCACTTCCTTCGTATTTTTAGTAATAATCAGTTACCAAAAATTATCACAAGCAGAACATATATATGGCAGGAAAAGTAAGACATTTTGTTTGAAACAAAAAAGTAAGACATTTAGATGCATACAATAAATGCCATTACAATCCATTTAGTTATAAAGGCCATTACAGTCCATCAAGGCCATTACAGTCCATCCAAAAGCATACGGTGCATATTAGAGGCCATCTAATTATAAAGTTCATTACAGTCCATCCAAAAGCATACGGTTCATACTACGGGAGGCCATTACAATCCATGAAGCTACTTGAAGTTCATAGCATCAGTTCAGATTATAAGACACTCGAAAGGTCTTGAACACGTACCTAGACACCAAAACAACCTGGTTTTCTTTTTTGAGTGTCATGAATGCTTTTGCAGTCTTGTTGTTCTCAACAAGATAAGCATAGTAGTGAACAATATGCTCCTCATCAAATCCTTTGATTGCATTCAAAACATCCCACAAATCATCAGGGACATCATCATCATCTCCACCAGATTTTAGAGCTTCAGCCACCATGAACCCATCTTTGAGAGTGGAGACTAGAGGATCATCTTCAATTTGCACAATCTTAGCCTTCTTTTTTGCTGGTGCTTTGGCATCAGACTCACCTACATTTGGTGAAGCTTGCTTCTCAGTTTCTTCTTCAACATCAACCGAGAAAGCATCATTCCCTGACTTAGCATATTTCCCAGTAGCCGTGGATCCCCCAAAAATGGTTTCCATTGCACGATAGTGCTCAATAGGGTTATTCAACCAGGGAATATCAGATTTGTTGTTCTACAAATTAAAGAACAATCGAGGCACACACAACAGATTCAAATAGTGCAAGTGAGTAGCAAAAAGTACACAAATGTTTGGTGAACAAACTTACAGCAACATGCCCTGCATAGTGTTCTTCACTCAGCCTAATGGTGCAAGTATCCTCGTCCCACAGAGCTCCACTCAGGTTTTCAAATGGACTATCCTGCCCCAAATCTTTCTCCACTTTTTAATATGGTTGGTAACTTGATCTCCGGTTAAAGATAGCTTGAAATATTCATTGAGAAAGTTGGCACATTGGTTGTAATGGCAAGTCTTGAAGCCACTTGAAGTTCTTTGGCCACTAACCACAAGGTCATCCAAAAAACCTAGATGCGAGGTGGACATGGCATTGGTCCATGCGACCACCCCTCCCTTGCTGATCTTGCTTGTAGCGGTGATGGTTGTCTCGGTGGTATCAAAGTTGTCCATTCCTGTCAAGCCAACAAAATGTAGACGAAACATGAATTTAAGCATCACAAACAAATGATATCATTTCAACAAATGAGTACAATTTCGTCCAGCCAACAAAATGTAGACAAAACATGAATTTAAGCATCACAAAAAAATGGTATCATTCCAATAAATGAGTACAATTCGTCCAGCCAACAAAATGTAGAGAAAATATTAATTTAAGCATCACAAACAAATGATATCATTCCAATAAATGAGTACAGTTTCGTCCAGCCACAAACAAATCGTTTCAATACAATAAAAGAGTACAAAGGTAGCATAACTGAATACAAATACATGTATAATGCAACACTGAATGACCATAATGGGCCTGCCTATTCGCCCACATTTGGTTAGCCATTTGTTGCCAAGCATTTACCACGTCCATATGGTCTCTTGCTTGTTGACGTTGTGACCGGATTAGTTGTGTGGTCCAGATCACGTCTGGTGCAATGAATTCATCAATTCCTTGTGATAGTGCAAAATTGTGAAGAACACACCAAGCTACAACAATGTCCACTTGTGCCAAGAATGAAAAGAATGGTGTGGCATCATTTAAATTTTGAATCTCCTCTTGAGTGATGCAAAAGCACGCTCTACCGTCACCCGTAGACACGAGTGCCTAAGGTTGAAAAGCTCCTCCGCATTTTGGACGGGATTGTTTCCCCACTTATTCAAATGATATCTCACATTGCGAATAGGAGGCAAGAAACCGGGCTTCGCTCCATATCCGGCATCAACAAGATAGAATTTGCCTAAAAATAAAACAATTATTTAGGGTGACAATTGTTTGGACAACATATGCTAAATCATGGGTGACAATGGTTACCTTGTCATAATTGTAGGCCTCTCTCACGTGATAATGCATCAGCTAAAACTAATGCATCATGTGCCGAACCTTCCCAGCCAGCCAACACATATGTGAAGCGAAGGTCAAAGTCTACTGCTACCATAACATTTTGAGTGGCATATGTTTTCCTACCACGGAAGGCATCTTTCATATCTCTTGGGACGAATGCTCTCACATGTGTGCCATCAATAGCTCCAATACAATCCTATGGAGGTAAAAATTAATTGATATGAAGTGTGTTCTATATGGCTAAAGAATAGTTTCAGCAAATATATTTATTAGGTAGCTCACCTTAAAATATGGGTCAAAGCGAGGGTTTCCTGCTATTTTTTCTGGGGTCTCCATGAAGGGATTCTGGTGCAGAAAACAATATTTTTTCTCGCGTAAGAACGCCCTAACTAGTCAGGATCTATCTATCTAGTACATGCGATAACGGTGGCGGAACGGGTTACATACCTCCATGTAGACCGATAGCGGGGATTACGCTCCCACACAAGCATTGACGATGAAGTCGTACGTAGCCGACCTCGAGGTCGCGGAGAACTTGCCGCGATGATTTAGACGATGACGCGGAGATGTCGACGATGACCTGCGTTGACGGGCGTCGGGCGGAAGGTGGCGTGGCGCCGGCGGCTGGGGGGTGCGCCGGCGGCAAGGCAGCGGCAGGGCTGCTGGGTGGGCGAGACGACGTCGCCCAGGCTCCTCAAATGTGGCGCCTCTGAGCACTCGCAAGCATACGGAGCTTAACAACAACCCCCGGTCACTCAGATCCAGCTGAGATCGCAGGGGTAGAACTTTTCTGGAATCCCGCAGGGCAACGGCGTTCGGCGGTATAGCTTTGGTGGAGAGAGGAGGCAAAACGGGCGGAGAAACAGCTCGGCCGGCCTCCTACAATATTAATTGTATTTTCCATGAATTAATCCAATTAATATGTCTTGCTATATAAAGTGGAGGGGGTGTGCAAACACCTTGCCTCCCCCATGTGGGACTAAAGAAAGGAGAGGGGAGGGGGGTTCGACCAGCCATGCCATGGCCGAACCAGCCATGGGCCCCTTCCCCTCCTAGTTGATGCGGCTCCCCCCTCTTGGGCCTTCTTGGCCCATTTAGGTGGGCTGCCCATTTTTCTCCTTTTTTAAATTAATATTAAATTAATATAAAAGATAATTAATTTATAATTAATATATTTATATATTATTTAATCTCCCGTGACTGCGAAACATTTTCCGAACCACCCGAACATCTTTCGAACATTACCGGAACCATTTTAGACCTTCCCGGAACTCCTTCCGGACCATCGGAACTCTTTCCGGATCATTTCTCTCTCTCAATAAAATCCTATAAAATTTCAGAACCTTCTCCAGGTGTCGCTAAGACCTTAAGCTTGTTACGCTACGGTTCGAGAACACTCGAGACATGGTCGAGACCCTTCGCTCGCCAATGACCGCCAGGGATACCTGGATGCATATGACGGTCCCTGTGCATTCTACGAATATCGTCGTTGAACAATAAACATGATATTCATTCCCTTTGTTTTTATGATACTACCTTGTACGAGATATGAACGCAGACATCCGATGCCATGTTGTATCTCGTTACCGACAAAAGTTATTAACTCGTTTGTGATATTACATCTCTATGACCTAGTCATAACCTGCGCAGCTATATAGATGCAATCTCACCGAGTGGGCCCAGAGTATCTTTCCATTTTAAGAATGAACAAATCTCGCTCTTGATCCTTACATCTCAACATACCCTTTCGGGATACCCAAGATGGACATCGTTATTGTTATGCTATATAAGACACAATGTTTGATGCTCTCAAAGTACCCCTACGAAGTAGCAATAAGTACGGTCTAACGACATAAGGAATAAGCTATCATATTACTTATCTATTGCAAATGACAAACATCATAATATCTTATTGAAATACTTTGCGTATGTCCATCACCTTATTCTACTAATAAGATGACCCCATTGTCAACCGACGTCATTGTTCTTGATCGGGAATCTCGAGCAACTGTTGCCCAACGGACTAGTTTATATAGAGCCTCATTAGGAACTCTGGTTTGTCTATGTATCACACGTGTATTAATAATTCCGATTAATACAGTTATAGCATAATACAAAGACATATTATAAACTTATGAGATAATGCGATAAATACTACTTATTTATTTGTCTCTAGGGCATATCTCCTTCACTTCAAGGATGGTGGCCTGATATATTTATTGCGTAGCTCACCGATGGCTTTGAGGACACGATTAAAATAAATACTGTCTATGGAGAATGATCTACCAAAATTGGCTGCCACAACCCTATTGCGAACATCATGTCCAAAAGTGTGCAAGAACATCGCCACTTGTTGCTCCACATTTACATGAACACTATCTTCTAGCAACTTGCGATCCCCCAATATGTTACAAAGTTTAAAGAAAGGTGCTACATTGAATCTCAACATGTTTCTACATTTGACATCACTCTCCTAAATTTTACTATTGAGATATTCAATTCGTTGCCGATCTCTTTCATGCATTGGCCCATAACTTATACGAGCTCTTCTCTTCTTTCTTATAGCCCGAATAGCTACAACAATTGCATCAAAAACTACAAAAACAGCAGCTCCTCTAAGCATCTTTTTTTTCCTTTTATCTGTCATCTTGCCCATCTACAAATGCATTCATTCTTTCTTAAATTAACAATTACATGGTTTATGAACAACATATCACAAGATTCCATCAAATTAAAATGATGCAAAATAGGACAGCATCACACATAGCAAATTCTGAATCCAATCTGCACAAAAAGGAGCATTTGAGCCGGATTTTTACCTCACAGTCGCATGAGGGAGAGGATGAGAGCCGAGCCGCCGGGAGGAGACGGAGAGGGGGCGCCGCGCCGTCGGAGATGGAGAGGAGGAGAGCCGTGCCGCCGGGAAAAGAGGGAGAGGGGGCGCCGCGCCGTCGGAGATGGAGAGGAGGAGAGCCGCGCCGCCGGGAGGAGAGGGAGAGGGGGCGCCGTGCCGCTGGCGATGGAGATGGAGAGGGGGTGAGTCGCGCCGCCGGGAGGAGAGGGAGAAGGAGGTCCCGTGCGATGTGGAGGAGAGGGATAGGATAGGGTTGCGGTGAGGATACGAAAGGAATCGAGCCTGCGGTCTGGTTAACGAGTGATTTCGCGTCGTCCGGCCGATTCGTGCGGATGATTGAGTTCCGCATCTTGGGCGAATATTCCATCCCGGAGGGACTACTTCGTTCCGTTCCGAAACTCGACCGAACAGAGGAACGGCTCCTAGGGATGAAACCGACTCGTTCCGTTCCTCCTTATTCTGGATCTGAACACATCCTGACTGCATCAGCATGGAACGGACGAGGATTGGGAAATCGACCAGCATTTCGCGGGCTTTAGGATGTCAAGAAGCGAGAGGATACAGATGTGTTGTTTATCTCTGAAACAAAGCTTGATGAACGACGTATGGAAAAATTCTGATGGTTGCTGGGTATGCCGAATATGGTTGTGTACAATTGCGATGCAAGAGTGGTGGTCTAGCTCTCTTGTAGTCTTGTGGAAGCGCGATGTAGAGGTCTCGGTTTGTCCGTGATGCTAATTGCCCTGTTCTGTTTGTGTAATATTGAGCTGCATATATCTACTGTAGAGGCTCATATTTGTATGTATAGTCTGATCATATGCCATTTATCAATTTAGTGTTTTGGATTCGGAAGGACCTTTCTGAACTGAGTGGCAAAAAGGTAAAATATTGTACTGTAACAAGGAGAAATAAAAGAAATATACTGAGATTCAGATAACAATTTCCTGAAACTACTATAAGTTTCAGACGGGAAATACATATTGTTAAGCAAAGATTTCAGTACATGTCGCGTATGCAAGTATAGTACTAGTTTACTGATACAAGGTATCTTATTTTGTTGAGGTAAAATACAAGGTATCTTCCGAATGTACAGGTATTACATTCTTGTACGAAAGAGCTTCCACCCGGAGCCCCTGTGTAGCACACCTGATAGTATAGAAAGTATTAGCATGTCACTGCTACTACCAACATGAAATTTGTAGAGCATTGAACTGACTAGCACATCTCAAGTACTGTCCAAACAATCTCGATAAAGAGGCAAAGCTTTTGCCTCTACCTTCGACAGTAATCTATTATATATCCCATCTACTCAAGAAACTAAACATGTAAGCTGAGCAGATAATCCATAAAAGGTCCTTTACCCAATAAAGTTAAATAAGCATGCTAGCAGACCACGTAATGCTGCATTGTCTCATCAGCATTTTCTTAGCATCAATGTGTTTGGATTACAACCATGATAATGCAGGGACCAGATGTGCATGATCATCCATTCAGTGGCGGAGCTAAGATGATTTTCTTGGGTGGTCTTGCTTAGTCAGTAATCCTGTTTTGCTGAATTTAACTAGTGCTCTTAACTGCACCGAACTATTTGCAGCTGGGCTAGGTTGTGGTGATACTACCCATAGTCCCAGATCACCCACTAGCTACACTCTCTGCTTCCATTCAATCAGTCATAGTGGGTAAGGCATAAGAAGTAAGAAGTGGAGGAGTAACCTGAAAGAGGCGGGAATCGTGAGTCACGGGGACGGGACGCCGACAGAGAGGGTGGGTCGTGGCGAAGCCCATGGAGAGAGCCATGGGCGAAGATGTATGACAGCGGACGCGGTGTCTGATGGTGGCACAGTGTGCATCGAACGGTGGCCTGTACAGAGACGGCGCGGTGTGCCGTTTAGGCGTATGAAGGAACATCGTAGGTGATTCCCTCCCCCGCTCCCTCTGTGTCGCCGCCGCGGACCTCCTCGCTGCGAGCCGAAATCACCAATAACAGTGGCTCGCCGTGATCATGCCGCGATGATGTTGATGTGAACACGCCGCCACCCGCGTGACCACCACGCAACTACGCCGCCTACAAACACAAAGGTTCCACCCGACGACCACGCCACTAGTAGGAAAAGGCTTATAGCCACCAAAATAGCAACGACGAACAAGAAAAAACGACCGCCAGACGCATAGCCGTCACAGCCAGCGGTAAAACTGCTACCGCTGGCGGACAGAAAATTTGTTCGCCAGCGGTAGCTCTGAGCTGGGCGGGGCTATATTATCGCTGGCGGACAAATTCGCCAGCTGTACAATTCTTACTGCTGGCGAACATCCAACCCTGTGCGCCAGCGAGAGGGTGGAGGCGCTAGCAACTCACACCGCGGGTGAACCTGCCAGTGGTTTGTCTCTCGTTGCTCTCCTTAGCTGCACGGGCACGGCCTTTTCTCTCTGCCTCACCTAACCACACACCCGCACTTCACCTTATCTGCCCCACACTTTGAGCGCCTCTGCACCTGCGGCCGCCCTCCCCAGCCTCCGTCACGCCGCCGTCCACCTCGCTCTGCGCGAGTTCAAGAGGCAGGGAGCTGGGCGTCCTGACGGGTTCCACCGCCGCGGGCGACGCTGAGCCGGCCGGGTTTGCCAAGCCACCTCCTCCTCCTTCCTCTCGTTCGCCGACCCGCTCGCCGCCGTCGCCGTGGTGGGCGCGCGCGGCGGCGCCTCCCGCTTCCCCTCCGACGCGGCCGGATCTGAGGACCCGCCTCCTTCTTCCTCTCCTTCCCCGACCCTGGCCGCCGCTGGCCCCGGCCGCATCCGCACGTCAGGCCAGGCCCCCGACGACGCCGACTCACGCCGCACCGAGACGCTCTCCCGCCCGTCCCCGTCCTGGAACAGGTGGACCAGGAAGCCCCGGTCGTCCCCTTCCTCCGGTTCTCCTCCGCCCACGCCTCCTCTGGTAGCCGCCTCGAGTGGGTAGGGAGGGGATGGCCGCGGTGTCTTGTTCCTGCACCCCCATCATCAGCACGCCGGCGAGGTATGAATTGCAATCGTCAATGTTTTAACTGCATTTTCAATGTTTTAAGTGATCTCTGTTCTAGAAACGAAGTTTATTATGTCCTATTTGTCTTGCTGGTTTGTTATTCGTATGCAATGAACCGACACTAGTAGGAATATGCTTATAGCCACCAGAATAGCACTGACGAACAACTAAAAATGTGCGCCAGCAATTATAGCGCTGGCGAACATGCCGCCACAGCCAGCGGTAAAACTGCTACCGCTGGTGGTGGTGATCAGCGGCGATTGCGGTGCCGTGGCAGTGACCAGATCGATGGCGGCAAATAGGTAGTTATCAATCATGCATATAGGTAGTTGTTAATGAAGCATATAGGTAGTTTCAATCATGCATTCTTAGTTTCGATCATGCATATAGACTATCTTCAAGTCTTGATCAATTTGCAATACAACTGATGATTTGCATATATTTGTGTCATCTAATATGAGTGTTGTGATTTGCATATATTTTTGTCATCTATACATGAAAGAATGCATGTTTTGGGTATTTATTTATCAAGCAAATGCTCTCTCTTACCGATGATTAAAATGTTTTTCATTTCTAGAGTGCCGATGATTAAAATGTCGTGACACTATGTGATACAGAGACGGCGTCAGTGAAACTTGTGATGTGCACGAATATATTCACATTTTCTGCATCCCACTGGATTTCGCTAACGTCGTCTCTGAATTTCTGTGTCCAGTCTAAGTATGAGGCATTCTTTTCCTTGTTATTGCATTAAATTAAATCTGTTAGAGCTTACTGTTTCACTATCCGGACGATAATTAGAACAGATGATTTGCACATTACATTTTCAGGGAGGAGTGAGTGAACCATGTGGTTTGAACCCAGATGCAGTGTTCATTCCACGTTGTTCGCTCACTCCGTCTCTGAAGTTAATGTGTGTGTTCAATTCCATATGAGGCATTCTTTTCCATGTTATTGCATTAAAATCTGTTAGAGTTGCACTATTCTTTTCCACTGGATTTTACTATTTCACTATTCGGCCGATAATTAGAACAGATAATTTGCATGTTGCATCTTCAGGGAGGAGTGAGTGAACCATGTGGTCTGAACGCAGATGCAGTGTTCATTCCATGTTGTTCGCTCACTCCATCTTTAAAGCAATTCCATATGGGGCCTTCTTTATTGTTTTTTGAGTGACTTCTTTTGCTATGCCAATGATTAAACTGATGTCAGCACCCTATATGATATCCTGATAGTTTGTTGAACCTTGTATGATGCACACATATAAGTTGTGTGCCTCCGACTTGGTTCAACGAGGTTATCAGGATCCATTGTGTGTTTTAATAATTGATTAAGTATGAAGCATTTCTTTTAAATCTTGTGTGTTTCAATATATGAGGCATGCTTTACCTTGATATGTTATTTACCATCTTTTGATATGCCGATTATTAAACTGTTGTGACACAGGTTTCAGGTTTCAGGGGCACTAGCCTTGTGATATGCATGAGTGTATATATCTCGTGCATCCTACCTGGCTAGCTGGCTCCATCCCTGAAGCAAGTCCATATGGGGTATTGGACTTATTTTCTGAAGTTCTCGCGATGTGTTCAATTTCAGTGCTTTTACCATCTTTTTTATATGCCGATGATTAAAATGATCTCGCACACTATATGATATCCTGATAGTTTGCTGAACCTTGTATGATGCACACATATAAGTTGTGTGCCTCCGACTTGGTTCAACGAGGTTATCAGGATCCATTGTGTGTTTTAATAATTGATTAAGTATGAGGCATTTCTTTTAAATCTTGTGTGTTTCAATATATGAGGCATGATTTACCTTATTTACCATCTTTTGATATGCCGATGATTAAACAGTTGTGACACAGGTTTCAGGGGTGGGGCTAGTGAGCCTTGTGATATGCATAAGTGTATAGATCTCGTGCATCCTACCTGTCTCGCTGGCTCTATCCCTGAAGCAAGTCCATATGAGGCATTGGACTTATTTTTTGAAGTTCTCGCGATGTGTTCAATTTCAGTGCTTTTACCATCTTTTTATCATCTTTTTTATATATCTTTTTTATATATCGTTGATTAAAATGATGATGTCGCACACTATAGGATATCCTGATAGTTTGTTGAACCTTGTACACATATAAGTTGTGTGTCGTCCTACTTGGTTCAACAAAGCTATCAGCATTGCTTGTGTGTTTCACTATATGAGGCATGTTTTACCTTGACAACACCAATTTTGTTTATTTCTCACTTCGTAAGTCATGATGTATAGTAGGATGAAGGAGTGGAGCAACCGAAGGAGGAGCTGGAAGCTAGAAGCTTGCATGGAGGAGCCGGAAGCTAGAAGCTTGGGAATTGTCAAACTGTGCATATGTGTGAACATTGTATTTGGGTATTGTGCATATGTTTGTAATGCATATGTGTGAAACTTTTAATGTCATGAACATGTCTGTAATTCATATGTGTGAATCTATATTTGAGCATTATCAAATTGTTTGTAATCCATATCTGAAATTTTGAGTAACTGACTGTAATTCTGGTATATATATAATCCTGTAATGCGTTATTTTAATTAAAATATTTAATTTGAAAATTATACCGTTGGCGGACAACAATGTCAGCGCTGGCGAACAAGCCCCTACCACGCAGGGACCAGCGCCGGCGAGCGGGTGTAGCACTGCTGGCGAATAAGATCCGTTCGCCAGTGCTGTGGCCTACTGCCGCTGGCGAACATAGCCGCCGCCCGCCAACGGTGGCCGCCTCTACCACTGGCGAGCAGCTGTTCGCCAGCGGTAAAGGTTACCACTGGCGTAGCTCTGCTATCGGACAGCTGTTTGTCAGCGCTAGGAAAAAACTACTCGTCAAGTAGTAGTCTTTTTCCTACTAGTGCGCCGTTTGCCGACCCACCAACCGCCAATCAATCTCTGACCTCCTGTGGCCCCCTCGTCACACGCCTAGTTCAGGAAAGGTGGACGTGCCGCTGCACCCTCGCCATGAAAGGAGGCACCCAGCGTTGGCGGCGGCTGCGCTAATCGCTAGATGGAACGACGCGGCGACCAGCCCTAATCCCGACTTGCACTGAGGAACACCGAGGCGGCAGCTAGATTAGAACAATATTTGATTGTGAAACCGGTGTACCTGTTTTTAGAAAAGTGGAATTAATCAAGATTTAATCAATGGTTGAAATAAACTATATTGTAATGAACGGTTCAGACAAATGAAGTCGATAGTACCGACGGTACCACCCGGTACCGTGCCAATCACCGTAAAAACATTTTTATTAGTCGGAACATTTCTTTGAACTCACATTTTTTTCTCTCTTATGAACACATATAAAACCCGCAAAAAGTTTATTTGTACAAACTCTATGAATAGCCAAAATATAAATAAGAACAATAAAAGATAAAAAGAACACGAAAGACAAAGGGGAAATAATAGTATGCTCACAAATTTATTACATATGTTCATTTTTTTAGACAATTTTTTTGTGTTTCCTTAAAACCTAACAAATAATAGGGAAAATCATAACAAGAAAAAAACTCGTTGTACGCTACTTCTGTCACTAGCGTGAAATGGTAGCCCAGTCTTGGCCGCCCTATTTTGATATGCAATGCGTCATATAAGTGCTCCTGACGTGATGAACCTAGGGGCTTCTTCCCTATTTTTAAAAAATGCATTTAAAACTCGATTTAATATGCACAAAAAATTCAAAACATTTTTTTCGTTTAAATCTCCCCAAATATGCATGTTGTTCAATTCTGTTAGAGTTGGTCCAATTCTCTCCCACTAGCAATGTGATAATTAACTTTCAATTGACTTTATAGTGTATAGGCAATGGAATGTGATTTTGAAAATTTCGGGATTTAATAGACTAAATGAGCCAAGCTCCATAAAATCGACAGAATATACTTTCTTTTCTCTACACAGCAAATAACTACTAAGTTTTCATTATAAAGAGCAAAGAATATTTCCGTGGGGCCTAGGTATAGATAGTTTTTAGAAGTTTTGCCAGAAACAGCGACAGACTTCTCAACGCTGCACTTTTGGCTTCATTTTCGCCGACTAGACTAATCTATTTCTCATGGGTCCAACGCATTCGAGGAGTTATTCTCGATTTTCCCGTAATTCCATCAAGCCCTTTTCCATTCTAGGAAGGGGGGACATTCTTTAAGTTAGCGTATGCTCTGAAAAATGACAAAGCACAGACAGGAAACGCAGCCTCCAAATTAGATTCGACGTTCTCGTTCGTGTGTCACCAAGAAATTATATTCCTCTTTTCCTACAGCAGGGAGACAATATGTTCTGGAAGCTCCCCTAACGCATCGATGCTTAAATAATCAGTCTTTAATTTCCATAGGAGTTACCCACTTTCTTTTCTGATTGTAGGATAACATCATTGACATTCCTTGCTCTCCAAAGTTAATCTCTAATTAAGAAAACTACCAGTACGATTTTCTTTATATTTGTCTTGTTTACTCTCTTGTACCGTATATATCATAGAGTAAGCGATTCGTGTAAAAATGGACGCTCTTTAATACTCCTACAACAGAAAGACGCGAAGCACGACGAAGCTAAACCTGGGCAGCAAAGTGGAGGAGCATGTGCCATATTTAGGTCGAGCACATTGGCGGTGCTGAGGACGGCCCGATTTTTCGTTTATAGCAAAGCACTATTATTCAGCCACTTTTAGAAAAGCACCGGCCAGCTCTTGGAGTTGTTTAGACAATGGTGCAACTATGAGCGGCTTATTTGCCACCGTTGCGCAGGTAGCAGGTTCCAAGGAAGCCAACTGGAGTTCTGAGAGTGCAATAATCAAGATTGGAGGCCTAGTATGGCGAAGGATCATGTGCTTGATCAACCTAGGCATACCATTTCTGGAAACAAAAGGGAACCTAATTTAGCCTAGTGCAAAGCTACCAAATAGTTTGACGATCGATGCACGGCCGGTTCACAGTATGTGCTCGGAATTCTGCTCATGCGACAGCCTCACAGTTGTCGCGAGAATAATTAAATCACTGGTAGTGGCAAGTCTCATAATGCAATGCCGTTGATAGAATGTTCTTTGCAACACTATTAACCTAACGGCGCAGCATGGACAAAACAACAACAAAATATATAGGGTTAGAATAGGGGGACGCTACGTTTGTTCACTGAAACCGTGTTAATCGTGTGGACAATTATGCGATCGCCCTCCTGGGGCTCCGGAAAGACATTAGACTAGTCATAGTGGGTAGTAACATAGTAGTAACATTGTTGCCACGTAGGACAAAAAACTGATGTGACAAACATTTAATGAGGAAAGAGAGGGTAGTGGTAACATAGCTAGTTACGGTAACATCACATATCCCAAGACATTATGAGTCTATAAGCTAATAAATAGAGGTTTGCATGACACCACATGCTTGTTACTACCCACTATGGAGGTGATAACATAGCCTAGAATAACGTGTATGTTGCTGCTCTATGTTACTGTCCATTGTGACTAGTCTTAGTAACTTACTATCCCATTTGTTTTCTTCCTTACAGAATCCGGAATTTTCTCAGTCAATAGAAAGGAGCGAAATAATTGCACACTGCAGCCACAAATGTGGAAAAGTAAGATGAGACGTCGCTTACAAAACAGAATATTTTTTCCGAGGAAAACGACGAAACTTGAATATGACCATTATGCACCGCTGAGTAAAATGCTCACGCATATTTTATCATATTGGTCTTTTCCATCATATGGCAATGACGTTGAAAGAATGCTCTTTGCAACACTGTCTTCCTAACGGCAATTTGCATGGACGTGACAGAAATAGGTTAGGATAGAGGCACCAAGGTATTCGACGAAACCGTGTTACTCGTGTGCACAAGTAGACAGCCTTCAGGGATAACTGGCTGCTGAAAAGCCTAACCAATTTAGCTCGATACTGCTTATTTAATACGGTGTTCAGAATTATGCCCAGTTGATAAAAGGGAGCCAAGACGAATTCCACATTGCAACCACCAATGTGGAAAAAGAAAAGTCGGTGTCATTTACAATATCAGAATATAACCATATAGTGAACTGCTATACAAAATGTACACCCATATTTACGGTACTGGTCCTATCCAGCCGGACAAAATAAAATAAATGCAAGTCATTTCCTTTATAATGAGCAATTGGCTACTTCACATGATTTTGCAAGTACAAATTTTATACTAAATTGGACTTGGAACATTCTCACTTGATTTTTTTTGGCGTTGCGAATGTAACAGGACGCATAAATCCACATTCCTGACACATGTGAACACAACAAGAACCACGATAAGAACCACGATAAAGTGAAAAATCTGTGGTAAGAAGCCTGAAATATCGCTATAAGCATATTTTAGTGTTGCTCTGCGGCTGAGACACTTCCAAGGAAGATAACAAAACAGGTCAGAAAATATAATTCGGTGTTAATGGAAAGAGGAAAATTGGAGCATCGCCTAAAAGAGTGACCCATCATTTATCCCCTGCTCGCCAGTCGCCAGCCATCAAATAAGACGGCCACCTTATTATCCTTCCTATGTTGGCATGATTTGTTTAAGCCTAGTGGAATCGGAAAGTGAAATGGCACGGCACAGAGAATGCCGGCTGTAGTGATGCTTAAATAACTATAAGGAATGGACGAAAAGTGCAACGGCAATTAGCATAAGTTATGCTGGTGGACGGGCAGCTATCTTTGACTTATCATGGAGATTCACGGCTTATGTAGCCAGAGTTTAAATCCTCACGAAATGAACCTTTTGGCTTAGCTAGACCCTCGGGAGTCGGGACCATTTCAGATTACTGTTTGGCCTAGACAGCAACAGTAAGCAGTAAACTTACAAAGCTGGTCAGTGTTCAGATTCAAGACATAACAAAACAGAAAAAAAAACTGGAACCAAAAGAGAGATATCAGTTTTCAAAAGATAATGTATCATCAGAATTATCCTTTTGAAATACTAGAAAGATTCCTCACACGTTGTGGCGGGAATTTCTTTTAAAAAAAATTGCATTACAAAATATAGGGTATTTGAAACATGCAACATAATGTAGTCCGGGAATACACATGATTCGAGAATATAAAATTTGATTTCCATGGAATGTTCGTATATTAAACAACTAATAATTTATTATGTGGAAATTGTATGGGTAAAAAAAGAATAGTGTGAATAGATTGTATGTATGAATATATTTTTATTAATAAACATGGGATGACAGGGATAAATGAATGGTTTAAATAGTGGATAATGTGGACACCTTACATGTAGAGATAGACTAATTTAATGGGTTTTGAAATATAACACGTTTTGTTAGGCTAGTTTAACCTCACAAGACGTCTTGTATTCTAGGGCAGAGGAAGCACAAACCAATCGTTCCATGCATCAAATAAGGAGTGGAAAATGACAATACTTCTTCGAATCTCAATGAACAATGGCACAATGGCATGCCATTTGTCAAAGCGAAAACAGAGAAAGCCTCTGCAGTAAACACATATAATAAAGAATTTGACGTTCAACACGTTTTCCTTTATCTGCATTCAATACATTCATTTTTTTATTAGAAGGAAACCATTGAGGGCTGCTCCTTCCTCAAAGGCGCGAGAGAGGAGCGGGACGAGACAAGGACAATGGCTTCTTGGATGCGACAAGACGGTTGGACGCTCACGACCTCCACATTGACCGCGACAGGGCGCTGGTGGAGCTCGAGGCGGCCAGGCCGGGCTGGCGGGACATGATCTCCTCCTTGTAAAGATGTGGGGACACTGCTTCCGCTGTCTTAGCCACCACCAATTCGCGTTTGACAATCGTGAGCCCAAGGTGTGTTGCAGGTGCCACAAGCGCGACCACCTTGCTGGAGGCTATAGTGAACCTCCGGCTTCGCCTCCACCTACCAAGCCACCGCGCAGGAGTGTCACCTCGCCCTTCTCTCCTCTTCGATCCTTCTGTGACGTGCTTATGGCGCTAGCGGATCTTGCGGGCACCCTGGAGTTGGACGTGTACTGCACCAAGGAAAAGGGGGTGGTGCTGGCCAGTCATTGGTGCTACAAGGAGGTCGTGGATGGTGCTCTCGCGGAGGAAAACAAGCGGGCCGGTCGGATGCTGCTTTTGCAAGGAGAAGATGGTGATCGGACCACGAGGCGATGGAGCAAGGAGGGAACGTCATCATAGATGAAAAGGCTGAGGTTGTTGATGGGGAGATGCAGTAGTTGGTGACATGCCTCGCCGAGCTGGGTGGGCAGGTGGTGGTGCTGGATGATGAGGAGGTGGAGCATGAAGAGGAGGGTGTTGCCGAACCCGGAGCGGGCTTCCACTGTTGTCTATTCAGGATGAGCATGTTGTGGAGAAGGAGGCCGGGCAGCAGTTTGAGAAGGACTTCGTCTCACCGGTGATGGGTCGCCCCTGGACTGCTGGCCATGGAGGTCGGTGCACCTATGTGCCCCTTGTCGGCATTCTTCGCCCAGATCACAGTGCCGCTAACGGCTACCGTTTTAGGCACGCCTGCCATGGCGATGGTCCACGAGAGGGAGGTGGAGGCGTCGTCTGTGTGGAGGAGCGACGAGATTGTCAAGCTCCACCCAAAAGGCGCCAACAACGAGCAGTTGGTCAAGGAGACCATGGCATGCCGTTGGGACCCACTAGCGTGGCTTATTCTGACAATAATATCACTGGCACAGTAATTATTTAGTGCCGGCGTGTCCACCTCATCAGTAGTATCTGTGGAGTTAGACACGCCAGTGATGCCAACATAACGTTACTAACATGGGCGTTTTCTGCCAGTAACCTCAAAAACGACACGCCGATGATGCTGTTTCCTGGCAGTGGTACAAGCAACACCAAAAAAAGCCCAACAACAGAGAATCGAGGATGAGCAGATTAGAAGCGAGGACAGTGACACCATTGGTGAGCGCAAGGTGGGTGCAACGTGCACGCAGGGGCCAATTTGTCAATTACCTGCTCTGTTGTTCCGCCCCTTGATATTCTGCTTGCAGGTTGCGCTATCAGTTTGGGCGTTGAGCAGAACTGGAGCACACCATCTCACTGTTTTGGACTTGCTACTACCGTACTACGTTATCTCTCTGTTTCGTAATATAAGATATTATAGACGCCGTACATGTTGTTTAGAATCATAAAATGTGTCTAGATACATGTGTACATATATAAATGTGGAAAATATATCTTAATATAAGATATATAAATGTTTCTTGTGCCCTGTCCAGATATGTCTGGCAGAGTAGGGTAGTCTGTTTCTGTCCTGTTTTCTGTTTTACCGGTGGTTTCGGAACGATGTATTTTCGTTATCTGTTGGTAATGAAAATCAACCCGTGGGGGCCGCTTGTAAAAAATAAATGTGGAAAAATATTAAAATGTCTTATATTATGAAACGGAGGGAGTACATCATAATATAGTTGCAATACCTATTAAAAATACAGTGTTGTAAAAGTATTTCAGTACAAACCAGCAAATCATTTATAAGATAGAACTTTTTTGACCAGGTAGAAATAAACTACATGGGCTATACTCATCAGCATCGCTAAACCAACTTTCAAAAGGTGTTTAAGCAATTTTCAACGATGAATGTCGCTTGCAATATATACTTCGATCCTAAGGATCAATGAACTGCCTGTGGCAAGATGGTTAGGTTGATGGTTGTATCCCCAGCCCACCAGAGTTCAAACCCTATGTTTGACGTTGGTATTTCTCATTTAATCGGAATATTCTTTCAGTGGGAGACGACGTTCCCGTCGACAGCGAGGCGCCTGTGGTGACTTTGTCAATCTCAAAACCCGCCGGCTCAGTCTCTCGGAGGTGCTCATAGGGGTAGGGTGTGCGTGCGTACGTTCATAGGGGTGAGTGTGTGCGTGTGTATATGAGCGCTTACGTTGTACTGTGTTCCTAAAAAAAATGAACTGTTTCAAGGACTTCAAATATGGTATATTTGCTCCACCTCGGTTTGGGAGTTTGTGGGCGCATACACGCCAATAGGCTTTCGTCTTTTACCAAATGTGTGGATTCTATGCATTAATTCGACTAAACTTCTCCCAAAAACTATATATCTCGAATATATGGCCCTATATTAGTTTACATATTCGAAACTTTTTAAAGATGTGCGTCTCGATTTTATAGTGAGCCCAGCCAACTGCCAAGGATCGGGTGGAATAATCAAACACCACCTAGTGATAATCTAGCTTTAGCTTTTCATGCTACTGGCCCACTCACACAGTTCTCTCAACTGAGCGGCTCCTCACAGCTATAAATAGAGCCTCTATACCCATTCCAAGCAACAACCATCAGGTTATAGTTCCTCATTCTTCTACTAGCTACCTCGGTTACAGATCTTTGTCACCAATCACACCAGCTTTTCAGTTCAAGCTAGCTAGTTACCCATGGCTAGGGTATTGGAGCCTCTCATCGTCGGCAAGGTGATTGGGGAGGTCATCGACAACTTCAATCCCACCGTGAAGATGACGGCAACCTACAACTCCAATAAGCAAGTGTTCAATGGCCATGAGTTCTTCCCGTCAGCAGTCGTGGCCAAGCCACGCATTGAGGTCCAGGGCGGCGACATGAGATCCTTCTTCACGCTGGTTTGTGCTTCCCTCATCTCTGATCATTCCGTGCATACACACTGATTAAGCTAAGCTAAAATCAAGATGATTAATTAACTGAGTGTTGCTGCTCTCTTCAGGTCATGACGGACCCAGATGTGCCAGGACCTAGTGATCCATACCTGAGGGAGCATCTCCACTGGTAATACTAACCCCACAAGTAAAATAGATCATAATTGCATATTTTAAGCACACAGCACCATATGGAAAATCTCATAAGTTATACGAAAGAAAAATCAATTGAAAATTAATGGTCAGATTTATATATTGATCGGTTATGCATAAAAATATGCTGATCAGGTTATGACTTTGTATGCAGGATCGTCACTGATATCCCTGGCACCACTGATGCTTCTTTTGGTAAGTCCTTTTCACGCATCACTTGCTTTAGCTTTTGCTGATTGGTTTCATTCTTAATTTCTCCGAATAAACATATACGAATGAATGCAGGGAGGGAGGTAGTGAGCTACGAGAGTCCGAAGCCCAACATCGGCATTCACAGGTTCACCTTCGTGCTGTTCAAACAGAAGCGGCGCCAGGCGATGAACCCTCCCTCCAGCAGGGACTACTTCAACACTCGCCGCTTCGCCGCCGAGAACGACCTTGGTCTCCCAGTAGCTGCCGTCTACTTCAACGCGCAGCGAGAGACAGCTGCACGCCGTCGCTGATGGAAATAATCAGCCAGAGCATTCTTCTCCCGCATGCATGCATGGCAGTTGGCACTTGCATGCAAGCCTATGGATCAACCAATAGCTACTATGAGCTACCCTTATATGTCTCCATTCGAATAAGATCGAGTTCGCTTGTGAGCTTGTCTTGTGTCTAGTGTTTGTCTGTTTCTGGTAGTCTGTCTACTATTCACATATTCAGTACTCTTCAGTCAATTTAGTGACTAGTCGATCTGTGAACTAGTGTACGTGCAAGGTACATTTGCCACTATTGCGAATTTGGTTCATCTCCTATTTGTGGAAATCCAGGAACTAGCTCCTATCTCGATGATAGATGCATCCAGGATGCACTGTGCTGGCTGCTAGCTAGCTCACTGCAGCTTAGCTCTTGCAGTGTACTATCTTGTACCTATCCTGTTTTTTTCCTGCTCTGTAAGTTGTAATAAACCATTGTCTTTCGATCTCCTCCTAGATTTTCTGTGTGACAAGACAAAGCATTGCTATTTATATACCTCTGTCGACTGTCGTGTGTGTACATAAATGTTAGGTCTTGCATGTGCATGCGTGCGTGTGTATGTTCTATAATGTTAATACGGCTGCTGGTGAGAAGAGGCATCAGTTCTTGGCCCCCCCCCCCCCCCCCCCCCCCCCCCCCCCCCCCCCCCTTTTCCCATCATCTGGGTGGCCTATTTGGTTGATTTCGTAAATAAATAAATTTGAAACGAGGATCTGGTAGTACTAGATCATGGGCATATGCGCGTACAATGTTTTTATACTTTCTAGATATGCATCGCTAGCTTCATGAAAAGGCAGTGTTAACTAATTATATGATCCAAAATATCTAAGACGTAGGAAAAGAAATTTAACTGACATCAAGTTTGTATATAAGTACATCATAATGGCCAAGACAAACGCTGAATCAAAGAAACGGACATTTATAAAGATAGAGTTCTGTCTACTCATCTGATGTAGCGACTACCAGCTAGTGTGCCTCCGCCTATTAGAAAATAATAGACCAAATGAAGAGTAATAATTTAGGCGTATATGCATCAGATAAATAGAGTGCACCTATGAAGATATTAGAGCACCTCCACCGGTACAACCCAAATTCGTGTCGACACCCCAAATTGAGGCCCAATCGAGGGTGCCGATAAAGGGGCACAGTCCACAGTGGCGTCTAAAAAAGGACTAATGCAAAGAAACTTTAAAAGGTTTCAAATTTCATTCAATTTTCTATATATATTATGAAGAGTTTGAATGAAATTTGACAAACGGCGCAGCTAGCCTAATCCTCCTCGCCTAACCACAACGCGTCGTCGTCATGGCCATTGTCACCGACGACCACCAGGGTGTAGGAAGAGGCGGCACAGCTGGTGGAGGCGTCATCTTGACACACCGTACGGCTACTGGAGGCACCACAGGAGAAGGTAGGCATCTGCGTGGAGCTCGCCAGGGTCACCCATGACGATCGACGAGTCTCGCTCGATGATGGGCACCAAGTCGGCTAGCGCCGCCAAGAAGCCTGGTTGTCGTCACCTTCTCGTATGCAACAGGGATGACACGTCGTAGCCATCAGGGATGACCTCCACCGGCCGTGACTTCAACTTGGGGCCACGCCGGTAGAGGTGATACGTCTCAAACGTATCCATAATTTATGTTGTTCCACGCCTATATTATACCAATTACAATATGTTTTATATACACTTAATATGTTTTATATACACTTTATATCATATTATGGCACTTATTGGACTAACCTATTAACAAGATGTCAGCCACAATGTCAGTTTATGTTTATTATGTCTGTGTGTTGCAGAAAAGGCCCGAAAACTAAAGTGCTCGACTGCTCGAAAAAATCCAGAAAAACTACAAAAATTCTATTTCGCCAGAAGACTCACGGAGCCAGAAGGGCAAGTCCAGCAGAGGCCCACGGCCTCCTCACCACGTTGTGGCGCGCCTAGGAGTGGGGGGCGCTAGCCGCCACCACATGGTGTGGGCGACTCGGCCACCCCCTCGCGTCGCCCTTCCGCCTAAACATTGCCTCTGCCCCGAAAACCCTAAAACAATCGTCGTTTTACGGAGAAGAGTTTCGATGCTCTGCCGCCACCAAAAATCCTAATTCGGGGGACAGAAGTCTCTGTTTCGGCACCCTGCCGGGACGGGGAATTGCCCCCGGAGCTATCTTCATCGACTCCATGGCCATCTGCCGTTGCTGACTCCCATGATGAGGAGGGAGTAGTTCTCCCTGAGGCTGAGCGATCTACCGGTAGCTATGTGGTTGATCTCTCTCTCCCATGATGTGATCTTTATGTGATCATGAGTTTTGTAATCTAGTTGAATAATAGATGTTACTCTTTATCTATTATACACTCTAGAGGTTACTTAAATATGAACTCTGGAGTTACTCTCCATGGTGTGAAGTTGACAGTGTGCGCATCGTGTGTGACTCCTTTATGACGGTGTGGTGTTTGTTTACTCAGACTTTGGGGTGTGCTTTTATAGCCCTACGCAATGAATGATATTTATCATCCAACAAGAGAGTGTTTGAGAGTAGTATTATATTCAGTTATGATGTCATTGTTGAGAGTGTCCACTAGTGAAAGTATGATCCCTAGACCTTATTTCTAAGCATTGAAACACCGTTTACAACCAGTTCTGCTACATGTTTGCTTGCTGCCATTTTTATTTCAGATTGCAATTACTACTTATAACCATCCATATTACTTGTATTTCACTATCTCCGAGCTAGTGCACCAATACAAGTGTATTGGGCGTGTTGAGTACACAAGAGACTTCTTGTATATTAATTGTAGAGTTGCTTGAGAGGGATATCTTTGACCTCTACCTCCCTGTTCGATAAATCTTGGGTGATTCACTTAAGAGAAACGTGCCGCTGTTCTACAAACCTCTGCTCTTGTAGGTCCAACATTGTGTACGAGAATAGAAGCCTGCAAAGACATCAAGAGGCGGCCGCGTAATGGCAAATGGTGTTAGTGAAGTTCACATATGACGATGCCGCCGCCACCTACTACTCCACGAGGCGTTGGTGATTGTGGATCCTGCTTCGCCGCTGGGTGTGGAGGCGGTGAACGCGACATTGGTGGTAGCAGGCGGAACGGATCGTGCTTCCCATGGCGGCCATCTGGGGTAGCAGGCGGCCTCAATCGAGGCAACTGTGTGGTCGGTTGCCTCCCACCACCGGAGTTGCCCGTCAGAGTTGTCGCGTGTCTGGAGCGCCGTGTACCATAGACAATAGCAATGACCGCCTCATGCTCGCGCGCTTGAAGTGGTTGATCCAACGGCCCCAGTTGAGCTGGCCGTCGTCATTCTCGGGCAAGGGTCGCTCCTCCAGTGTCATCCATCTGCAACATCATGCGATGAAGCGGTGCATATGCGCCGCCGTCTCGAGTAGTGGTGGCATGGGGAGGCCACCATGGGAGATGGACCGTCGACAATGTTGATGGTGCACCCAACACGGTATGCCATGGATTGATGAGCACCCAATGCGAGGACGAGGAGAGTTAGGGCGAGGAAAGCAGGGTTGATGAGCACGCCGACGCCGCGGGATTTCCTCACCAAGTGGGGCGAGGGATGGTGTGGTCGGCGTAAATGCAAATCATGGGGAATTCGCAACGCCGCCCGCGTGGCCTTGCGAATCGTCTATCACGTATCGGAATACAGACACCAGGGAGATCAATGGCTCTCCCCTTTTTGTTCGAGGAGGGCTGCGGGGAAAATCCAATCAAACACAAAGGCGACATGATCAATCTCAGAGATTGGACACATTGATTTTTCCCAGGTTCAGACCATCCGAGGAGGATGTAATACCCTACGACATGCTTGTCTGATCTTGGATTATGGTGTAGATGTTGGTTACCATGACATGATCTCTTCAGCTACCTGAGGGAGTCCCTCTGTTTTCTCTCCCTTCTTTCTCTACTATCGGGTCCTCCTTTTATAGAGTGAGGGATACCACATGGTGTGCATGCCCAAGTGCCACCTCACAGCCAAGTAGGCCTTGCTTGACAGATGGCAGTACTTCTCCGTCGCGCCACCTTGCCATCCACGCGTCATCCTCCACCTGAGGTCTTGGTGGTGACTAAGCAGTTCCCCTTCTCGGGAGGATGACCTTTCCTTTGAAGGAGTGTCTTAATAGTTAATCCCTCCCGGAGGAGGGTGAGGCTTTAGCCGGGACGAGACGACCACACGCCGCCAAGTCTGGCACCTCCGGTTGGCGGGGTGCCGACATTGTCGTGTCGCCTGGCCAGCGTTAATGCTATATGCGTGGAGGGTGTGCACCGACGTCGCATCACGTCGTGTTGGAAACCGTTGACAACTGCGCCATTAACGCCGCCAGACCGGCCTCTTGCACAACATGATTAATAATACTTGTCCGGACAATGTGACTCTGACGAGCAGGGCCCGCCTATTGGAGGATATGTCCGGGCAGTGTCCGACACCCTCGAGAGGCCCTTCATGTTTGGCGACCATCTAGGGTGTCAAACAGAAAATTGCTCATTACAGACACTTGGGGTGCTGTTGGCGGCGATATTTGATCCGGGCCCCACTGGCCTTTTAGGGAGTCAATTAGGGGTGCGCGTGGACATGCTCTTAAGTTGACACGTGAACTGTCCGGTCACACACATTATGAAGCCTAGGCGACCTAGCCAACGGATCAGGCATAATAAAGAGGGGGTTTCCTCTCATGGGGTGTGTGGGATAGAAGTAGGGACCCAAATGGGTTGACACATTGGCCCATACCTCAGTAAGATTCCATTCCTAGCTCAGTCCGGGGTCATTTTTAATATGATTTTTTGTCAAGCCAAAAAAATTGAATGGTAAAAGTCCCTGAAGGACCTAGAGTCTGCATTAAATTGGCACAGTGTTTACATTTACAAAGAGAACTCTAAAGAAACAAGTAACTAAAACAGGTCCCTGGAAAAAGCAGAAAGCACCCGAACAAAGATCGTCGCGATCAAGACCATGGTCGTAAACGGCGAGAAGATCCTGACATGACCACACCACTGGACGACACCGCGGACGAAACCACTTGGTGGAACGTCGGTGCTCGGTGTCGCGCTGAAGCAAGTGAAGATCCTCCTGAGGAGGAATAAGCTCAATTAGATCGAACAGTCAAGCACGGCGGGACCAGCCCTCTGACCTAGGATAGCGGCGGCTGAACATCGTTGTCGTTGGGGAGCCACCGAAGGATATGCAGACTCCAAGGTCTCCGGACGCCAACCTTGCGCCCACAGTCGACAAAAAGCAGCACATCACCTCTCCCTCGCCATCCCGGCTGGCCGAGAGGGGAAACACAACTTGAGTCGAACTGGAGCACATGGTAAGAGATTGCTTATTGATGGAGTTGACCAGGAGCCCGACATCTTCATCCTCCCACAGGAGCATAATGACCGAGCCTCTGACCATCTATTCGATGCAGCGCCCTGGCGTCATAGTAGAACCACCCCGAAGAGCTGCAAATCTAGGCCTTCGACGCCAAGCCACCACCATGGGAGCTCAGATAGGCGGTAAAAGTCTAGATCTGGACTTTACGCGATTATTGAAGGGAGCCTCGTCAGATCTGGCCGCCAGCGTCCAACCCTACAGCAGGGAGGCACCAACAACATGCTCCAGCTTGCCGCGCGCCAGCGAATTAGCAGCTCCGAGACGGCAAAGTGTCAAACTGCCACACGAGCATAAAGCAAACCCTACAACTACTATGCACAAGAGGGTCGGGCACCCTCTCCACCCTCTGCTTCAGCATGCTGAGCCGTCGGAGAGGGAGGGAGGGAGGGAGGGAGAGAGGGAGGGAGAGAGAGAGAGAGAGAGAGAGAGAGAGAGAGAGAGAGAGAGAGGGGCCAGAGCAGCACCGGCGACACTCAAAGGGAGCGGACGAGGGGAGAGAAGAGAGGGGGGGGGGGCTTTGTCAAGCCAAATGAACCAAGCTAGTATACATTCTTAGAATATGAACGAGGTGACTAGTTTTGGGAGTAACTTGTTTCAATTATCAGTGACTAAAATCAATTCAAACTCTTAACCAAACAATTGGTATCTACAGGCATGAAAAGACACCAAGATTAGTTACTCCATGATCACACTATGTTTAACTGTAGATTTGGGTGCAAACTCTACCAACATCCTTAACTACCCATCATTTTCAGCCATCGTATTAAGTGCCAACAAGCATGAACAGAAAATAGAACAAGAAAATGTATCGTATACCTTATATCGCTCATGGCCATTGATCATTGTACCTAAGATTAATCCTGTTCAAGAAAGTCACAGCATCATATACTGTATCAATGGATATTCTTCACATCAATTTCTAATCATAGATGAGTGGGGACGTGGGGTGCAGTTTAACCGATATATTAATCATCTCATATCATATTGGATGCTAGAAGGTATTTACTTATAACGCATCCAACTGTGTCATTATGGTTTTTGCCAAGACGTCTCAACTCTCAACTTCCATTTCTCAAATCATTTAGTTTTTATGGAAATTCCTAGAACTCTCCAAGTCTGATCACCTTTTATGATGCAGATCTAAGACAAATATAAAGAGGCAGAAGAAACTACTCTTTTCAAAGACAAGTTTGACTAGAGCAATGCTTGCAATGTGTCTTACAAGCCAGAACTTTTATGCACCTCGCTACAACGAGAAAATTGATATGAAATTAACTGGTTAGCAGGCCCCCATATGACAGGTGCCTTTTTTTTAAGGTCTGACAGTTGCTTTTTCAAAACAAGAGCAAAATGTTTGCCCATTTTAAATGATTAGGCAAGAGGTTTAGACTTTAGAACAAGACCTAGCCAACATGCCCCAAGTGCAAAACAAAAAATGACTACTCACGCGGCACGATGGTCCCCAAATGTTTTGCCCCGGCGATGCTCCAAATGGTTGCTTCCTTTTTAATGTTGGAGAAGAGAGTTGCTTCTAAAGACCCTTGCATTCCTTTAGTTCCATATTTCACAACAAACAAGCATTGGGAGCGCTGAGATCGATCTTCTATGGGACCCATGAAGATTTATGACGGCACACCACCAGCCCCACATGACAGTGATTCTCTATGAAAGAACATCATAGTGATCGCCATAAGTAAAAATATGTGGTACACATTACGTACTACAGACCAAAATAATTATGGTAACATAGTCACACCCCTGTCAAAAAAGAAAACAAGGCATCAATCATGGAAAGTGCATTCTGAACTGATTTGCAAGTGAGACTTGTCTTTTTTAGATAAACAACACTTGCTTTGTTATCCTAATTACAACCAGGTATAAGAAGTCTATGCCTACGTTTTTGCAACTAATTTGATGTGAAATCCGTGCAGATAACATGCTGTGAGTGTGCGCATACACCAATTTTGCAGAAATGTAATTCAGTACAAATACAACAATTATAGAGCTAATAACAGAAGCAACTAGGCGAACTTTGGGACACACAGACATGTTACAGTTCAGCCTTCAGGTTCGGAAAAGCTGTTTCTAACTTTCCTATCAGCTTTACTACCATTATTGTTCCCAACCATGTCCCAGAAGTACGATCGTAACAGGATTTGGGACATGCAAACAGAACCGGTAGTACTCCAAAAAACTAACATTAACAAACATGAAGGACAATAGACAGATCTGACAGGGGAAAAGGTGGGAGATATGGGCACTCACAGTATTGATACGTCTTGGCAACAAACAGGGTATTAGTCAGTCTCCAAGATAGGCTCGCCGATGTGTCGATGCCGGAAGCTATCTCAAACTTGAGAATTTAACCCACACCCTCACAGAGCCCGTAGAAACAACAGCTATACTCGCCCAGAGCCTGTTTGTGTACCTTCTCATATTCCCACCACTTGACATGATTGCACACAAGATGCTCACAATTATACATGACTTCAGTCTACATTATAAAGCCACGCAGAACTGTGCATTCAACCAGAGAAGCTATACGAGCAGAAGATCTTCAGATTACCACTCTGAATCACTGACCAGTGAGCATTTTTCAATTGTATAAATATTATTCCGTCCTATCAAAAGATGCCATATGCAACGCCATGTGCTGGACAGATCCCAGTCCACTGAACCTAGCATATGCATCATTTCTCGCAACTCAAGTATTGACAGATCTTGTACCATGTTTGACAAGTAAAACCTAGTGATCCGTGTGCCTTTCTCAAGTATGAGCCAAGTCTCCCATCAAGCTTTTACCAAAGACAGACTATTGCCACTCAGCTCCAACTTCAGATGGGCTATGGGTACCTACAAGTGAAAGTCTTCTGGTTGATTCATCAGAAAAATTGACTCTGCCCATTTTAGTGATCACTATTGCAAGTTCAGTTCAGGGGATTTTCCTTTTTGAATGGAGTTAAGGAACTCAATGAGCTGAATACACAAGTTCTGGTTGCTGCAATATCAGAATGACAGCTACATTAAGATCATAGCTGGTATATGCATAATCTTGTATATATTTTCAAATGTGGGCTCCCGAACTTGTTTTGGCAACCAAAGTACACGATGATATTGCCATAATTTACTAAATAGACGTAACTTTCCAATGGGAGTTGGTACATATTACTACTCCTAGTACTTTAAGCACAGCATATTTACTAGCCATTAAAAAATAACAAAGAGTACAGGAACTGCAAACAATGTTCGCCAAGGAAATCGTACATTCAAGATAAGAAACAGAATAAAGCTTCACCGCGTATCCAGTATACACCAATGTTTGCTAAAGTATTATAGCAAACCACCAGTAATCATTGAAGATTAGACTAACAGGAACTAGCCCCTTTGGGTTATTTATTAATTAAGGAGACAACCATGATGTGCATAAAACAAGGCACAAATATAAGTGATGATCATGTAAACATTATTCACTGCTCGGATGTGGGTGCCAGCCTGCCAGGCTCAGCATGAGTGCGCGCCTCCAGCCAACTGGGTGTCGACACCCAGTTCCCACATAAGATTTATATATGAGCATGTGTGTTCCTATAAGATCAGTTTCTAATGCAAATGAGCAGAAATGTTAATGAATGAAGCAAATGCTTGTTCCATATCCACCTTCTAGACTGACTAAATAACCCCGAGGATCATTACTTTCTTCACACTCATTTCAAGAAACATACATTTTTATATTCACTGCTCTATTAGCTGCATAAGTGAGTGTTTAAAAAAAGGGCATATGAAGTGCATAGATTAAACATGGAAATACCAACATGGTCTTCCGTCTAAAAAAACGGGCACATGAGGTGTATTTATGTTGCACACTACAGTGAAACCAGCCACAATTGTTTTTAAGGAACAGCCACAAATTTTGAACATGTTATTGGTTATGATGAACTGATGATGTTTTATCAGTAAAATTTAACTGGCAAAATAACTGGTTAACATGTCAAACAACACAAGGAACGGCCAGTAATCCAGATTCGACCACCAAGCAGCACAGCCACATAAATGGCCTAAGATGGATTTTGTTTCCTTCAGAAGAGCAATGAGCTTATTCTGCCAGGACAAGCACATATGGGAAGATATAGAAGAAATACCGACTTCTAGTCCTGAAGGCCTGAACCATAGGGTGCAATAAATATTTTAACTTACAGGTCACATGTACAGTAGACAGAATAAATTCAGATACTTTCCAATCCCAGCCTGTGAGTAACTTTATTTAGCCAGGTAAAAATAGTTTGTAAACCATGGTTGCAATCATGTAACTGACCCCAATGATCTAATGCCGCAACTCCTTGTTTCCAATTTACTCACTCTGCAGAACCCTTACCACAGCCCCCACCGAGAGGAGGAGCTCCGTCGGACGCTGGTCATCCGTGAGCAAGGACGAGCGCGCTCCCCGGTGCGGTCGGCGGAGGCGGGGGAGTGGATTCGGGACCGAGACAACGCCCAGCCGCAGCCCCCACCGAGACAGCCACTCGCGTCGAATGCGCCTGGTGCTCCGACGAACAAGAAGACCAAGAAGAGGAAGAAGAAGAGCTCGACGGGGGTGGACGGCGCTGCGGGAGGGAGCCTAGGTGGGCTCCCACCTATACCAGCCTCGTCTGCCCCTCGCCGCGACCCCAGTGGCTCATCCCAGGTGGGGATAGCCGCGGCCCGACCTCAGGGTGAGGAAGGGCGGGACTCGCCGTCGAGACGTATGTGCTTCAACTGTGGAGCTACAGGGCACTACCGCTCAGACTGCACTCGCCCTCCATGTTGTTTGAGGTGTGGAGACCCCGGACACGCTATTGGTGAGTGTCCCCTTCAGCCAGCACAACTTCACCGGTCCCGGCTTGAGACCTTGGGTCTCGGGTTGGATGCACTTTTCTTCTTTGTTGACCTAGGGGAAGCCGAGGTTGGCACCCCGTAACCAGGCGACGCTGACAGTGCTACCAGCCCAACTGCCGGGTGTCGCCGCAGCACTCACTAGGGAGAGTCTGAGGGAGGAGCTAGCGTGGATCTCACCTGAGCACCAGTGGCAGATTCAGGAGCTTGCGCCCTCGGAGTTCTCTATGGTTTTCTCCTCGGCTGAGATGTTGAGGCTCTGCTGCAACTTGGACGAGTATTTCTACACCCTACCGCTCAGCAGTATCCGCGTGTCCATTCGTCCCTCAGCTCTGGTCCCCTCGGCTATCACAGCCCTCCAGTCTACCTGGGTCCGTCTGTACGGACTCCCGGAGGAGGCCAGGACGCAGCCAGTGGTTGCGCTGGTGGCCCAGCTGTTGGGTAGGTTTGAGGAGGTTGACACTGACTCCCTGGCTGGTGAGGGTCCAGTCCGTCTCCGCGTCCTTGTTCCCCACCCAGCTCTGATCCGCGAGGACTTGCCGCCGTTCTACTTCGGGGGCAGGGGAGGGAACCGGAGCGGATATCCGGGTGGTCTGTGAGCACGTGCCACCTCCCCCCTCAGCTGCGACAGACCCTGCAGGGGACTCGGAGGAGGAGGATGACGACTCTCAGCCGTCGCACTCTGACGACGACGACGACCCAGGCTTGGACGACCCACAGTTGTCCGCTACGTCAGCTGAGGCCCTACAGGCCCCGGGGCAGGTACCTTCACCTGTGCCCACTGAGACTGCGAACCCCACAGCCGCGCAGGCTCCTCTGGCCTCGGTGCAGGCATCTTCGCCTACACCCCACCCTGCTCTAGCTGAGCCGGTCCACTCTCAGAGTGCGTCGGCCAAGCCGCCACCCGTCGACCGCCCGTGCACCTCCCGCCCGGACCCTCCTGCCCTCGTGACCCCCCCCCCCCCCTCTTGCTCAGTACGGCAGCAACTTTGGCTTGCCAGGGTTGGACGCCTCCTCCCTTGGCATGATGCCTACTGAGACAGAGGAGGACTGTGGGAGTGTGGGGCTGGAGGTGGCGCCACCTTCGTCTCCGCGCTCGGCTGGGGCTCTCTGCTACGCTCTCTCTCCAGGCTCGACTTCCACCTCGCCAGCGTTTTCACCGCCTCTGGTTCTGGCTACGCCGGCGGCGGACACTTGTGTGCTACCCACGGTCTTCCCCGACACTCCTGTGGGGGCACACAGATACCCCTGGGCCGCCGCAGCCGCCAGTCGGCAGCGGGGCCCCGGCTTGCTTCAGCACGGGGTGGGCTGGGGATGCCCACGCCGACAGTTCAGGAGCTGGCGATCCAGATGACCACGGCCAAGCGGAGTCTAGCAGGAGTGGCACCCGTTGGCTAGACAGAGGGACAAGCAGCGGCTGGACGGCGTCTTTGAGGATCTTCTGAAGGCGGCACGCCTTCTATCTTCGCCGACCAGTCATTTAGCTCTACGGTGTAGAGCTTGTATCAGGAATAGTGCTTCTTAGTTTGGGCTGTATTGTGTTGTGGTCCCAGTAAAACCTTTATTTTTCGTGCCTCATGAACTTGTACTCGGTAACTATACGCTGTGGTTGGTTGCTTTATTTATAAATCGGGGCGCAAACCTGTTTCGAGAAGAACCCTTACCAGGTCAATCGAACGGAAACTTGCGATGAAAGGTCGATCACAAAGCGGCAGGGAGCTACTTGCCGCCGTCGAACGAACGAAAATCCACGGTGATGCAGCGCCTCCGCCCAGCCTGCGGCTCCGGAAGACCGGAACAACCACTCGTCGGGAATTGGGAAGATTGGGGCGTCGCAGCTAGGTGGAGCGGAGGTAGATGAGGGCTGGGGACAGGGGTCCGGTTCCCGGCGGGCAGGAGCCGCCGTCGCCCGTCGGGACTGCCTTTGCGGTGGGAGCTGGGAAAACAAATGGGATCGCGTATGAGTTTCGCACAGCCATAAGGCCGAATATGGGCCCACAAAGGCAACAAATAGCATCGTGTCTACGTAGACAATTGTAAGCAAGCCCACCAATTCATCTGCCTCGTTCGGGCTGGCGATTTCCCCAGCTAATCGCCCACAGGCGACGCATCACGCTCGCGAGGCGCAGGTGAGCCGGCCCATCCAGCGTTTTTTTCTCGTTTTCATTTTCTGTTTCTGTTTCCGTTTTTATTTTGTATTTTTATTTTCTTTATTTCATTTTCGTTCGAAAAAATGCAAATTTAAAATTTATTCAGATTAAAAAATTGGTCACTGTTTTCATTTTCGTAAATCAAATTCGAAAGTGTTCATATAGAAAATCTTTGATTTGAAAATTGTTTATCGTTTTCTTTAAACATCCGTTCCAAAATGTGTTCATATTAAAAAATTGTTAAAATCTTAAAACTATTCATACATTTTGAAAATTGTGCATATTAAAATGTTTAATTTTTTTTAGATTTTAAAAATGTTCATATCTCAAAAATATTCAGCTTTTGGAAAAATAAATACAGGGCTTTTTCATTTAGGTTATTTTTGAAGCTATCTTACCGGGCCGCGTCACCCTGCAACAATGCATAGGAACGGAGCTCCTAGTTTTTTACCTACCGTGGAGCACTCTTCGCTCCACCTCCAGGAAGACGGCTCTAGGGCATTCCCATCGAGGCGCCACCCTCTTATTCCCATGCGCACCTCTCTCTGCACCTCTCTCTGACACCTACTCTTTGCCGGCCATCCGCCGCCACCCATGCCCGACGTCCTGTCCTGCTTGAATCACGTGTGGTCGTCACTTGTCCGTCGCCGGTCCGGCTTCCTTCTAAACCCCCACACCCATCTTCTTCTTCTTCGACATGTGCCACCCCGCACCTGCACTGCTGTGGCGAGCCACGTCTTCCTCACATAAGGTCACCTGGTCGACGACGTCACCGCCAGCCACACCATCCCCGCCCTACATCTCAAGCCCTCTTTCCCTAATTCTCCATCTCTGGCCATGTGATTACTTGGGCCGGGCCCATTAGTCGACAGACGCGACAACTATTATTTTCTACATAACACAAGAAAATTACACGTAACACCAAGCTTTGGTGTCGTTGTTGCACAGAACACATAATCAAAACCTGTTTTGATGCAAACCTCAGTTTTTGGTCTAATACATTGCAGGTAGCCCCAAAAGTTGATTTAGACTCTTGACATGTGTCTAACATGTGGCCTCATGACACTAAACCATATTTGAATAACGTAGGTCACAATTAACATGTCTCTAACGTTCACACAGGGACCAGCCCATGTAAAAAAATCATATAATATGGTATAGAAATATGGTGCAGTGTCATGGCCTAAAATATTGTACTATTCTATTTAAAATTATTCTACCTTTTTTGCAAAGACATAAAAGTAGATTTTTTATGTACGTAGAAATTTTCAAAAATACGTTATATTTTAAGGTATACAAAAATACATAAATTCGGAATCACAGTACGTTTTGGTAAGCAACTGGTTAACTTGGCACACGCTGCTAGTTGTTTAAACAATAACGTAGCTAGAATGACAAAATTATGCCAATATTAACAAACCTGTACGAAGGCCTATGTTGATGCCACAGTTTTGTATATGCAATTTTTGTAGAAAAATGACTTGTAGTTGTGGTTTACGTTATATATAAAATATGATGTAGCATGGGGCCACATGCTAAGAGGCTAAACCAACTTTGTAGGCTACCTGTAATCGTTTAGATTTTGTGTTCTGTGCAACAATTGCACCAAAACCCTGGTGACTGGTTTTACTTACAATTTTCTCGCATAAGACCCACCCGACTTCCGTGTGGAAACGGAACAAGCCGGATTTTATGCCTAGTTTTGGCGACCCGTCAGTGCCGCCACCGATTAATTGCGATCCACGACCGGAAACATGGTAAGAGCATCTCTAGCAGAGCACTCAAACCCGCGGAAAAACTTAAAACTCCGACGGTTTCACGGGCCAAGACTTTTTTTCGCCATAGCAGAGCCTGCAAACTCCGCGCGGCCCGTAAACACGATAAGATCACCTGTAGATTTCCTCCGTGAGCCGGTATATATGCTGAGATCCCTGCTTTTCTAAATTCACAAACCCTATCCGCCGCCGACGCCGACGAGCAATCCCCCCCCCCCCCCACCTTCTTCTTCGGCAAGCAATACTCCGTAACTGGAGAACCTCCACCACCGCCTCCTCCTCCATGATGGCCCCCAAGCATGAGAGCTCCACCCCGCCGTGGGATGGAGACCATTTCGATGACGACTACTCCGAGGAGCGTCGCGCGAAAGCGGTGGCCAGCGACGCCGGCCGGAAGCGCGGAGCACGCCGCTTCAGCAACCGGAACATGCCGGTTTGGAGGGGCTTCATTCGGCACGAGGTCGAGAAGTTCGACCGACTCCGCGCCGAGCAGCGGCACCCTATCTGCCGCCGCCGTGCGATGCTCTACGGCGAGGGAAGCTCAAGCGGCGGCGCGAGCTCCTCCTCCGCGCTCCAGACTCTCCCTCCTGCAAAGGAATACGACGGCGCCGCCTTCGGGTCCGCCTTAGCGCCCGAGGATTTCGTCGCCGACAAAGCATTCGAGGCCGTGAGGCGGTGGAGCGGAAGGCCCAGCTCAACCGCGACGAGGAGCTCGACCTGATCCTCCTCCACCAGGGCCTCGAGGCGGACCGCCTCGCCCGGGAGAGGAGGGCCTACTGGGAGGAGGACGCGGCCCGTCGTCGTCCTCGACCTCGTCGCCGCCGCTCCGGAGGCTCTGGTGAGCCCATTTTGGGTAGTACGGTAGTGCGGCGACTATTTAAGTAGTTTAGCTTTTGGACTCCCTCTAGTTCTATCTAAATTAAATAAGAATCGGAGATGAACTCGTGTATCGAACGCATCGGTGACGAACAATTTTTGTTCCCGCCAAATCTATGAAATATGCAGTTTCGTTTAAGGTTTCTGCTATGCGCCGCGACCCAAGCAGTTTTGTCAGAAAACGTGAACCATATATTGTTTTTGAGGTTCTCAGGTAGAGATACTCTTCCCGTAACGAACCCTTCGAGCTAATGCCTCTCGCGAAGCTTACTCCTTTAGTTATTTATTCGAATTACCACGCAGCGGCAGTAGAAAATGTCTGTGAGGGTTCTTGGATGCTGAATGATTCTGCAGAGAAAAATTGGAGGAAATTATGCCCAATTGACGCTTGTTCCATTGATCAAGTTGCGCGTCCTGCTGCATCAGGGTGATCATTGTGTTTTTGGTGTGGAGGGGGGAGCAGTAACCCACTAACCGTGATTTTTCAGAATTGATCAGACGTTCCCGTATACCGCTGCCATCAACGCAGATTTCCGTTTCTACTTGGCTGCTTGTGTTGTCTACAGACTACAGCAGGCAAGTCCGGTGGTCCCAGTGTAAGTTGAGCGAGCCTTTACATGTGCAAACTTCGCGGCCTCTACTCCATTCGGGTCTGGAATTGCGGCCATAGGGTTTGATCGATGATTGCTAGGTCTTTTATTATGAAATCTAATAAGATTTGCTTTGACCATCTGGGCTTCTCATCGCACAGAGTGCAGATTCTTTTTTGCTTAATGTCTTACGACAAAAGAGATGAAAACAACAGGATATATGTGACTTTGGACCTGTGAAATTACCACCCCTAGTCTCTGTATTGTTCCACACAATCACCTTTGGCTTTCTTTTCACTAGTGTGCAGTTAATGATGCGCTTGTAGAATTAAATACTAGTTGAATTCGGCGTGGCGACACGCCACGCCTTTGCTGAGAAATTACTGTGTTTTCTGTTCAAAGTGAGAACAAAATGTTTGTTGCATAACTACATGAAGTATTATCTATAGTGAGAACTATGGTGCAGTAACTCAAGCTGAGGCGGCAAAACGCTATGGTAGGCATCAATAATATGACATGGCAGTCAACATTACTACACACATAATAGCGACACTCTAATTTTACAGCAGAGCACAATGCTCCTTTGTCCATAAAGTGTACAACCATGAGGGTCATCAGTACAAATAGGTCTTTCATTACAACGTCTATAAACTACTACAGAGATAGATAAACATATATGGTGGAGGCATCAAAATATGCCACATAGTGTGATTAGTACAGACTAATACATTGCTACTATTTGTATCAATTGGCAGGAAGGATAGGCAGATGGAGAGGCACCAAAACGACCATCCAGAGGTACAGACAGTCCATAGAGAACCGACCATCACTTCACTGTCATAGATGATCTTGCCAAGGCAGCTCTTCATGTTATGTGTTAGTGAGGTAGAGAGTTGAATGGTAACCTGGAAACTGATGGGCTTAACTTGAATCAGAATCCATCCGTGTCATGGATATTGACCTACTTTCCCCATCAAGAATTCTAATGTTTGTACCTATATAAATGTGTAGATAAAAATACTTGTGTATATAAATGTTGAATGGTAACTTGATGTCTTAGTTGTATGACTTCTATTCTATCCCTTAATATAATTCACTATAGCAATCCCCAACAGTAAAACCGAGAAACTATTCAGGAAGCAAAAAAAATATGTTTAACATATATGTTATTCAGGAAGCAAAAAAATCAAGACAAACAGATAGCCCACAAAAATCTAAACACCTGGGGTATGCGTTTCTAGAGGAATGGCTACAGTCCCATTTAAACCAGAAAACAAATATATTTGTACTAAATATTTCATGTAGTGAGAGTTGGACAATCTGACAACATTAGAAGATCATCTAGCATAGCTAACCAGGGTATGTGTTTTATTTAATTAGAAATATAGGAACATAAACATTCATATTCTACGGACTTTAAAGGCAAGATTTCTATTTAACTTAATGAGCTACAAACATAGTGCAGAGGAAGATACTGAAACTTATTGGAGAAAACTCACCTCAAGTTTCAGTTGGCAACCAATGGATACAATAGCATCTACATGAAGAGTGTGGCAAGGGCACGCATCAAACCGACTGCCATATTCTACGGACTTTAGTGGCAAGATTTCTATTTAACTTAATGAGCTACAAACATAGTGTAGAGGAAGATACTGAAACTTATTGGAGAAAACTCACCTCAAGTTTCAGTTGGCAACCAATGGATACAATAGCATCTACATGAAGAGCGTGGCAAGGGCACACATCAAACCGACTGCCAAAATACAACCTTTATTGATTGCAAGATCTATCTGAGAAACAAATCCAAAATGGAAACAAAACACATTTATTTCGGCACATGCATATAGTTTCTGAAATATTCAAAATAAAAAGGGTGTAAGAATTCTGCTAGGAAATAATCTAAATCATTAGCAATATACACAATGAAGGTGTGTAGATGGATCCTTTTGACTCAAAGGAAAGAAACTATCTCATGACTTAGCAACATTAACTAAAAGCAGTGGTATATAGAGAACCTATAATAGAATAGTGCCAGACTGCACAAAAAAACAATCATAAATGACAACAGACCGGATACAGTGTGGTCACCTCAAGACCCAAGGCAACAGCACATAAGAGGAATTGAGGGGTAAGCTCTCCCTTAACACTGGAAATTCATCTATGTGTAAAATAAAACGATCAGACATCAGATTTAACATATAGAAAGAAACAATATTCTAATTTACAGCATACTGTAAATGTATACTTAACATGCAAGCAGATCATATTGTGACAACATAGTCGGAAATAACTACCTGATGCCAACACGGCAAAGAAGATGCAAGCCCTGTGCAAAAGCAACAAACTATAGTGCGTTCTGAGTAAAGTCTGCAGAAAGCGAGAAATCAACTAAGCAAACATCTACCAAATGTAAATAGTTGATATTGGCGTGGCGACACGCCGCGCCCTTTGTGTGAAATTTTATCTATAATAAATCTTTGTAATTAGATTTTGTAACTGAAGTATGCATGTACATAATTACACACGGTTTGCATCAGTTGGTAGCTTGTCCGTTTTTATAAAACCAGAGTTGCATGGGAAATGTCATGTTTCATGTATTCTATTTACAAAATGTTTAAAACTTAAAACATGTTGTTTGTCTGATTAACAAAGTGGCCGGATGGACGTCATAGAGGCCGTGGCTTGATCAACATGGAAGCCACATCGTCGTCAGAAAAATTGGCACATAGGACTTGTACTTAGCTAACATAAGCTTCAGCCTGAAATGTGTTGTGTTGATCGCGTTAGAAACTGTACAATATCAGTAGAAATAGCCAAATGCTTGAGCTGCTTAATCTGATACAACAGATTATGATTCGATCATAGTTTATCCGCCAAGAAAATAACGATGAGGAAGGAAAGACAATGAGACAGCTCCACCTACAAAATGATAGATCATAAGCAAAGCAACTGAAGGTGCATATAGGATAAACATATATCTTCAAACTTCTTTCATAACCAGAACCTATTCAGGTTTGGTGCCAAAAAGAAAAGGAAACTGAAATATCGCATTTAGCTGGTTAATGTGGTGAGTAAGTATTCTCTATAACTGTAATATTAGTAGGAGAGGAAAGAATTTCTACACTTTGTAGGTATCATGCTACTACACATTCATACTATTACTTAAAAAGCATGAGAAAACATATACATACTTGAAGCATATATCCTGTAATATACACAATACATATTTATCCCATGAGCCAAAAAGTATTTACCTTGCAAATGAAAGGCCATATGCTCAACCGAGCGAAAAATATCTTTAAGCATTCCCCATATGCCCCCGTCCACCTTCAGTAATTATACCTCTTGAAATGATTCTTCCATAACAATCAGACCTCAGTTTGAGTTCTAAATTCGAGTCCACAAAAAATACACTAAAAATAATCAGCTGAATAATTTACCTTCAAAATCACATTCAAGCATGGCAGATCATTTTGAATCTGTAATGAATCACCCCCCAAAACTACAAACAAACTGAAGAACAAATCATTTTCTTCATACAAAATGAAGCACCATTCTGAAATATGAGCGCATTACCATGCATCAAGGGGGCAGATGGACGCCACCTTAGTTTGTGTGAGTGCAAATAAAGTAAGCATCCGTAGATAAATTGTTTTTGCCATGCATCAAGGGGGCAGATGGACGCCGCTTTAGTTTGTGTGAGTGCAAATAAAGTAAGCATCCATAGATAAATTGTTCTTGGTATATATTCAAATCAAACATAGTATGTGGACGGTATACTACAGTATACTGAGCTTGATGAAGAAATGTTTTCTAACAAACCTATCGGTAAGCCATCCAAATGTAACAGCCCCATCGGATTCGACCCAAGAATGCATCCTCCTTGGAAGAAACCACTGTCCCATGGCACAAAACACTCAACTCTCATAGAAGTGATGGAGAACATGAATTGCTTACACTTATGGGAAAAGGGCACAAGGAACACAATAAACAATAGACAAATGTTTTACTTCATGACAACACAGAACATCAAATAAACTAACTATGAATGAAATAACTATTAGGAAAATCCAAATTTTACTTTGTTTCTAGAGTAAAACCATAATATTAACAGGAGACACCCCCCCTCATTTGGACAGAATGGCAAGATAGAGTAAATCGGAACATACACAAATGCATTTTATCCTCTTTACAACTATGCAAACTATGCATGTATGTTGAGAACAAACAATACATTCTCTGGTTCAGTCTAACAATATTTGGTGATAAGCATCATATTTGACATTAGGAAACATAAACTAATGTTTATGAAACTGTTACACCATTGACGGAGAAAAAAATGATTATGAGTAACTACAGAGCAAAACACTTCAGCATGAATGGAGGACACAAAGCGTACCCTAAAAGAGTTCACTCTACTGGTCAACCGAATCTAACCGAATCTAACCCTCAAACTACCACCTAAGTGAAGGGGATCGTGTGCAGAAAACAAAAATTTTCCTACCAACGATATCCTTAAACTAGCCAAGATCTACACTATGCAGATATAGAAGTACGGCGGAGATCGGAATACATACCCTCGTAGACCGAATAGCGGGGATTACGCTCCCGCACAAGCGTTGACGATGAAGACGCCGTAGCCGACCTCTAGGTCGCGGAGAACTCGGCGCGACGAAGATGACGAAGATGACCCCGAGGTCGGGTGGAGGAAGTAGGCCTCCGAGTACCGCTAGCGCAGCACCTCGCAGGGAGTCGCACACATACGGTGGAGACGACGGCCTCCGAAGCTCCAGTCCAGGACGAGCAGCGGAAGACTTGGACGGGAACACCAGCAGCGCGGCAGTGGGCTATGGTGGAAGAGATCCCCCTCCTCTACTCGGCGCGGCTCCATCAAGGGAACCACGAGATCGAGAGAGAAATTGGGAATTAATTGGTGAATTAAAAGGCCAGGGGTGCCCCTTCTTATATAGGCTCCCAGGGGGAGCCAACCTTGCCAGCCAGGCAATGTGGGACTATCCCACATGCCTGGTTCGGCCAAGGCTGGTGCGCCGGCCCTAGGTGGGCCCCATTTGGCCCACCTAGGCCGGCCAAGCCTCCCCCACAAAATTCCCTTGAGGGTTTTCCCCCCCATGGGCCTTCTTTCGACCAGAAGGCTCATTTAGGGAAATCAGCCTAAATAAATTCGAAAATAAATATATAAAATCATATTTGCATATTAATTACACTAATTAATATCAAACATAATATATATAATTTTTCCTAGCTCCGAAAACTCTTTCGGCGCTGCCCGATCTCCATCGGACCCCTCCCGGGACGCTCCCGGTGATCTCTTTCCTTTCCGGTTGTCTTGTCAAAACCCCTTAAGTGTGTTACCCTAGCGGTTCGATATAATATCAGGTATGATCAAGACTCCTCAATGATCAACGACTAACTCGTAGGCCTGGACCCCATGAATTAATCCCTGAGATATAACGAATGACTTTCATCTATCAAACCTGGACGTATAGTCTTAAACCCTTTGTCATGGCGATACTTAGCGTGTCCGAGCATCATTCTCAGATATCTCCATACCTAGCATGATCTCGTTACCGACATCGCTATCTTCTACTCGTCTATGATATTATGTCAGCTGGTGACCTAGTCACATGTTTGCAAACTCATTTGACATAATCTCACCGAGTGGGCCCTAGAGTATCTATCCGGCTATACGGACTGACAAATCCCGCTGTTGACCCCTCGTCTCAACTACCCCCTTCCGATACCCAAAAGTATCACCGTTATTGTCATACTAAATAAGATACGACGTTTGGTGCAATCAAAGTATCTTCCAGGGATAACAATAAGAGTTGATCTCACGGTCTTAAGGCGTAACGACTATGTCCTACAAATACTGGGTATGTCCATCACATCGTTACTCCTAACGATATGACTTCCATTGCCGACCGGCGCCATGCCCTATGATCGGAAAACCTCGATCATCAATCGCGCAACGAAACTAGTCTTAGTAGAGGCTACTAGGGACCTGGTTGTTTATCTACCACACCTGTATTAATGTTTTCGCTTAATACAGTTACAGCATGGTGTAAAACATATAATGAACGATTGGGATATTGCCAATAAACTATGTTTATTAAGTGCCTCTAGGGCATATTCCCTTCACTAAGGAGAATTAAACATAAACCGGTGACAATTGATCTACAATGAAATTTGAAGTATATAAACGGGTATGACTTTTTTTACTAATCCATTGTGCAATGATATTTAGTTCACCTTGTCAGTATCAACCGGTACAGATAGTATCAACCAGCAGCCTGTGGAGAACGACTCACCCATCAGCATCACTCTAGGTCTAGCCCCAACACTTTACCTGTTGCCAAAACCGGACAAAGGAATCCGTGGAAAAAAAGCGCAACCGCACAAATCGTTCTCATGCATATGCATGTACAGGCCGTCAGATGGTATCTCTTGTACTCCATGTCAAGCGGAGAGAATAGTAAAAACAACTAACACAATGGGTTATCTCTATAATTTTCCATAAGTACTTAAGTCGTGCATGGATTATAAATGCTATCATCAAGAAAGTAAATTATCTTTAATGAACTATTTGTGTTGCCTGGTCGCAAGAACTGAAGATTTCATTGTATGCAATTTCCCAATAAGATTATTTCATATGAGCGTAGTTTTGCTTAATAACTTGTATATTGCACACATAATTTATAATTTAATCAGTATGAGTGTAGATGGGCAAGTCAGGGTAGAAAAGAGAACAACTCACTCCCTAAAACTCCCAAAAGCAGTGCTCAACATTTAAAACCAGTATGAAATAATCATTCACGGATAAAGAATTACAGCTACTTAATCCAGGCTCTTACTACATATTATCTATATTGAAACTATTGATAACTTAAAACGACAAACCATATGATTAATCCAATAATTCTCCTAAAAGTTAAGATCAGATGGCCAAGCTTAAATCAGGCGAAAATTCAGATGCATAGTGAGCAAGCAGCGGCAAGCATCTACAAAATCTATCTAGCTAGCACAGATTCATAGCACCTAGCAGAAAAATGAGCACAACAACACACGGCTATACATAAGCATGGAAAAAATTGAGAAGGGGACAAGGTCAGCCGAGATGGTGCTGACCTTGGTAAACTGTAGTAGGGACAGGGGACGGGGGCGTAGGTGGATTGGAGGGCACGCGAGAAGGCAACACAGATGCTCTCAGGTCGATAGTGGCGAAACGCCCGCAGGCGTCGTGGCCAGGGTGGTGTCGTGGTGCGGGAACCAGCGATGGCCAAGCTAGAGGCGAGGTGTTGATTCTCACGCTGCTGGAGGAGAGGAACTGGAGGCGGCGGTGCAGGAGGGTGCGGCGTCGGCGGCCGTGGATGCGTTGGCCCCGCAGGCGCTACGGCGCAGCGGGACAGGGTGGTTGCCGCGGTGCGGGAGCCAGCGCCGGCCAGGCTGGCAGCAAGGTGTTGCTCCTCCCGCTGCTAGAGGAGGTGAACTGGAGGCTGCGGTGGACGGGTGCCCGGCGTTGGGCGCAGCGCGCTCGGGAGGCGCTGGAGCTGCTGTGCACGACGGCCGGCCGAGCGACGACGGTGAGGAGGAAGGCGCTGGTGGCGCCGGTGCTCGGCGTGGACCGGGCAGATGAGAGGTCTGCCCACGCGGACGCGGCGGCGGCGGCGGCGAGTGCAGCCTCCTGCCGGCGTTCCTCCCGCTCGCCCACGCGGACGCGGTGGCGGCGAGCACGTCCTCTGGTGGTGGCCGGAATCGCCGCCGGCGACCGCTTCCGCGGCGGTGGACACCGCAGACGCCGGCGACAAACTCCAGCGGAACGGCGGCGACTCCGGCCGCCCGAGCGCGATTCCTCCGGCTCGAAGATAGAGGAGACGACACCGCGTCTCCCGGTGGCCGTGGACTGGAGCGGGGAGGCGCGGAGCGGCGGCGGCGCCGGCGACTCTTAGGTCGCGGGAGAGAGGAAAGAGCCGGGGGTTGTGTCCAGGTGAGCGAGGGGAAGGAGGAAGGCGGTCGCGAGCGAGGGGGCCGGCGGCGGCAACCCTAGGACGGGTGGTGAGAATGAGGGGAATTAGGTCTCCGGCTGTACATTAGGTGGGTGATTTTGCAGAAAGTCCCTGACTTTCATGGTATTTGCATCAAGGTCCTTGACGAGGGGGAAATTGAAAAGCGCGGTTACTGTTCATAATGAACAGTAACCGGTGCGCTCTCAGCGCGGCAATCTCTTCAGCCTTAATATATAGAGTAATATGCTAATTTAGGGGTTGTAGTGCATCCACCTTGCAAAAACCACTTGTTCGACCATATCAGTGTTCAGTCTATTACATGACTATCGCCTCTAATTGTAGTGTGTGCAATATAAAAGCAAGGTTCGGATACAATCCTTCAACAGAGATGGGATCTGATCATGTTAGAGACAAGACAGTAATCTGCAAGGCTAAATGTTCCCAACTTTTGCCAATCTGCCCTTCTATAGTGTGAGGCCTCTTATTGAGTATAATGATAACAGACTATTTCACTGCAACATTAATACAATAGAGCTGATTTACTATTTACATACTAGTGTGTTAGGAACTTGGTATGCTGATGCAAGGATACATGATTCAGAACTGACGCTGTTTCACAATGATCTTGTAGAATTGTACTCATTTCGACTTGTCTTTGTTTCCCTGCATCTATTGACAACCTGAGATCCAAAACAATCATTCACAGTGCTGAGTAAGTCTTTTACAGGATGGGCAGGTGCCATTGCCAGGAATAGATTTTTTGTGGCTTCTTGGGCAGCCTAGATCAGATGGTTCCTAACTTTTTTGAAAAAAAAAACCAGATGGTTCCTAACTGAACTCTCAGGAAGCTCATATGGTCTTTTCTTGGGAGTGTAGGCTAAAACCATGGGCCATGAGGAGGAGGCCCCGCATACACGTATTTTTTTTCCGAGAGGTCTGGTAAATTGCTGGCTTCCATGTATTAGCAGGTGGAACAAAGTACAGAAACGCCGTCAGAGGCAAGTATTAAAGCGAAAATAAAATTGGAAAAAGACCGGCAAGGCCTGGAAAAAAAAACTGAACCGCATACACATAATAGTCTGCTTGTTTCCTTATGTTAAATTAAAGGATTGTTTTCACTCCATTCAGAAAACGATCCATGTTTTCTGGACCAAAGGGTGAAAGCCTAAGTAAGCTCAAACTGACACCAAAACCTAACATGTATAAACGTCATTGAGCACATGGATTTTCTTTCTGTATACTGGTTTGACTCACTTACACAGAGTCTGAACTGGTATACGGAACATAATAGGTTTTTGCAAGTCCAGAGCATTGCCTGTGTATCAACACAGACAGTTGGGAGGAAGGTTCAGGTAGTCAGTTGTATCTCTGATTGTCTGGTGATACAACTGTACATGGAAACAACTCGGCAGGATGGTGTGTTGATGTGATCGAGGAGAGTTGATATGTACTATGTTCTTTCGAACTCTCCTGGATTCGTGGAGATGTGGGACAAAACAAGGTCATGATATGCATGATACTGCTTGCATGTGCAGTACAAGAACATTGTCTAAGCTACTGTTTACACCTCATACTATATTGTTTCTTATTTAATTGTGGGAAAATTTGGTGACTTGGACAGTATAATGTCCTGTATGTGAATTTATGCTAACGATAATGTAAGTGCAAACATGGATTTTGTTCGTCCATCGTGGGAAGTGTCATATTTTCTCTTATTATGCGATCATGATTGCTAGTATGTTACACTTACTATATTACTGAAAACTATATTTAACACATAAGTAATCACTTGGTTCTCTTGTATAACAACCAATATTGTTTATTTTTAAACGTGGTCAAATTGCTTAATAATGGTGCTCACATGGTCGTCACTGGAGATTATATCTCTTCTGGTCATTGGCAGATTGATATGGATGATGACTGAAGTGTGGCGACTGGTCACTTTGACCTTGATTGTGAATGCTGGATGTGAAGAGACAGTGATTTGTTATGCTGGAGGTCAGTATATAAATTTAGTAAAACAGACAGTTATGTTCTTGTGCACCTGTATTGAGATAGCATCAACATGCTAACATTTAGTAGTTTCAAAAGTCCGTCTTAAAATCTAATGTTGTGATGAATTTTCGTGCATGATAGAGAAGTACTGTTCTGCTTCAGGGCTTCTGTCTGCTTTACATGAAAATTAGTCAATTTAGCATAATGCGAAAGAGAATCCAGAGTTGAAGATATCATGGTGCATTAGAGTGTCACATTGCCATCGAACGAGCAGTGAATGACATTCAAAACAGGACTGGAAAGTGAGAGCTGCTCCAACACCACTGCCATGGATTACAGATTGAGCCCCAACCATGCATGTTTATATACTATAGTTGACCTATCTATCCATCCGGAAGGAGAAGGACCATTCTACATAGCGGTAGGCGTGCGCAAATCCATAGCTAAAACGAAGCAAACATTCCTAACATTCAGAGCTAGACCCTGAATGGTTCAAAGCACTACTCCATGGAAGTACCAGGGAGAACACGTCCAGCACGTGCCTGGGAGCACTGGATATGTTCTTTCTCCGGTACCAAGCTGCATCAGTTTGCGGCCATCTTCTTGGACTTGTGTGCCGCCTTGTTGTCGTGGATGGCGTGTGCCGGTGGAGCCGCGTTGAGGTCAGGGAGGGGCACACGGGCACCGGCCGCAGCGTTGCCGTTGATGCTGGCCTTGGCGGCGGCGGTCTTGGCGAGCCGCTGCTTGAGCTCGGTAAGCAGGGCCTGGTTCTCCTGGTTGAGCAGCTGCGCCTTCTTGCGTAGCCGCTCGTTCTCCTTGAGGATGTAGCAGTTCTGCATGAAGAGCTTGGCGTTCAGCCTGTCCATATCCTGCCTGCCTGCAGCCACCAACAAGAAACAGGGTAATCGAATTAGCAGCCCCAAGGACCCTTCTTTAGACAGACTTACAGTTATACAGTACTTGTCTCTGCGTTGTTAACGTGTGCTGCTGTGACTGCAGAAAAAGAAGACATGGAAGCTCACAAGTGTGTGCCGTGGTGGAAGGAGCTATATTAGGCAGACTGAAAGAAAACTAGCAGTAGACTGTAGCATGATATGGCACCCCTAAAGCTTCTACTGTGCAATGCACTAAGTGCAAGGTTATTGCATGGTTTTAAGTAAATCATGACAGTTGTTACACCCATGTTAACTTACTATTGACAGAGTATAGTACTAGTATTAGGAGGTTGCAAAGATGACAAGACTGAATAAACAAATCAAAGGCATTGGAGGGGAGGCAGCAGATTGCAGGCGAGTAGGCAATTTACAAAGTAGAAACGAACAAAAAGAGAGGCAAGAAAGGGGAGAGGCCCCCATTGGCACGCACGAGCAAGCTTATGATTGTGCATGCCTGCGATCGAGGAGCACATCGATCGCCAGCAACGAAAGTGATGAGACTGAGTGAGGATCATCACTCACCTTGCCGGAGCTTCTTGCTGCTGCTGTGGAGCTGGAGACCGGAGGAACTCGATCGGCAGAGGCGGGAAGCTAGAGACAGCAGAGGAGCAAGAGTCTCCTTGGTCTGTGTGAGTGATGTGGTGCTTGCTCGTTGTGGTGGACGGGTGGGGCTTTATTTATAGCCCCATCCCTCCTCGTTTCATACCAGTTCATCGTAGACGTTGTGCAGCTAGCTCATCTTTGTTCTTCTTCCGGTCGAGTCATCTCGCTGACACGCGGGGCCGGCGGCGGTGGTCCACGTGCTACCGCTCGTCGCACGTACGAACGGGAGGCTCTCATGAGGGCTTTGAACGGGAGCGGCATCGTGCACGGTCGCGGGGAGACGACGATCCCATCGATGGCGCGGCAGAGGCTTAAATGGTGGCTAATCATGAGGTTTGGCTGCCGAGGGTCTGGCGTCCCCGTGATCGATGGTTGGTTGGCCGCCAAAAACTAAAACTAACCTCGCCGTGTACGCGCCGTCGTCGCCACCATAGCCGTCACACTGCTGGGCTCTTATTTGACGTCCAAGTAAGTATGCTCTCCAGTCTCCACACGTACAGTACTGAAAACCAACTTGTTTATGGGTTTCTGTTCGTTTAGAGAGTGTTTAGATATAAATATGGACACTGTCCCAGGCGGCCTTGCTAAAATCAAACGCGCCCCCCTCCTGCGTTCTGAACATGCATGTCCGGAAAGCTCACTGTCCTCAAGCAACGAACTGGACCACGCCGTCTGATCGAGTGATCGAGAGACATTGTACGAGTAACCTAAACTTCTCCTAGATCCGACCATGCATTGCATGTTAAGTGAAGTCAGCTCCCGATCATTTGCCAGTAAGTGGTCCGACGATCGACAAGCAAACGTGCATGCATGCATGGGCTCTTAGCGGTCAACACAGCACTGCATTCCCCTGCATACTTACTTGCTAGTACTAGCTACTTTTATTACACGAGTGTACTGATTTTTCCTAGTGGTTTAGGTGGCCAAACCAGATGGTCAGTCAGTGTGGAGTGTGAAGGAGCGAGAGATAGTGTGGTACGGACGTGGATGCATACGACGGTGAGAAGGGGCTTCAAATGATGATGATGATGGGCCTCGGCCGGCCCAAGATTCGTAATGATGGCTCGGCTCCCGGTCCTCGCTCATCATCACGCTACAGCCCTGTTCCGATATTCCTCCTCCTCTCCTTTAGTTTTCAATCTCCTATCCTCCTCTTTTATATATCTTCTTCTTCTTTTTCTTACTGCCTTCAATACGATCCTCCGGTGAAGGTTATCATGACCCCCTCTTCCCTCGATTCAATGCATTGCAACTGCGACTGCGCTACACAAACCCCTTCGTATTTTTTTCTCTCTCTCTTTGCACCATGCATCTCTTTCTTTCTTGGAGGGTTCTTCCTTTTTCTTTTCTGGCCCATGCTTCTCAACCTCTAACCTCCTGCTTTTTGCAACACTTTTGCTGAATGTGATTGTTACAACGAACAGAACAGAATCTCTCAAGGAAAAGGTAAAGGAGGTGATGATGACAGACAGCTTGGACTCTCTAATGCGTGTATATATGGGAGCAAAATTTCTTTTTGCGAAAAGGATCCTGGATTAAAAAAACATCGAGCAATACAAAACATGTCAACAAAAATAAAAATTACAACAAAATCTTTGAGATGCCTTTCGTTTTTAACCTCCACACCGTGTCGATTTTGGTCTGGAGCTAATACCCTCCCTTAACACACTTGGATGGTAATTACGACAGTTAACATGCAAAACCTATGGGGACATCTAGTCTCCTAGACAACACTGTAGTGACCGTATTGAATAATTTCCTATGACAATGTGGAAGTAGTAGTAATAACAACCTCTATCATATCATGATAACAGTTGCAAGATTTCATCAATCAATCGATGCATATGGGCTCTTCTTGCTTGCAGTTGCAGAGTATGCGTGCTGCACATGGAGACAGGCAATTAAGATTCTAGGGGAGTACGAAACCATGATCGCCGATTAAAAGCAAAGCCATCATTTGGATTCCACGTTCTTGTGCTCATCCTAGCTGCCATCGCTCTCTTTTCTCACCACTCGAAAGCTTCATCGATGCCTCCGCCCTATCGGACGTACGCATACCACAACACGCACTCGATCATGGGCAAGAAAATGAAAAGGCTGCCTTACTTCATTTGGCCAGCCATGATTTAGAGCATAATTTATATCCTTCCTTTTGGATCAGAGTTTTTTTTATCAAAGCATTAGAAAACAGAGAAATTAGAAAAACACATAAATTTTATAGGGTTGATTGCATGAAACAGAGAATTAAAAAACTGAGGAAAACATCATTTGGACGAGGCACATGAAAAACACAGTAAAACTGTCTCGATCCTATACAAATGAGTGTAAAAAAGAGCTTAAAGTGAATGGTAAAATTCTTATGAAATTGAGGTGTAGGAATGCAATTCATAATTTTTTTTGGAACTTTCATTCTATTTGATCTAAAGAGATTCCTTACAATTTTTTTTCAATGAATTGGAATCCTCCAATATTCTTATACAAGAAAGTAATCCAAAGAGAGCCTTAGACACCAGATTTGATGTTGTTGTCTCTCAATTAAACGAAATATTCTTCGATGGGAGACAATGTTCCTATGATAGCGAGGCGTCCATGATGACCTTCTCATTCTTAAGATCTGATCCGCCGGCTCAATTTTTCGAGGTGCTCATATTGCATTCATAGGGGTGAGTGCTTGCGCGTGTTCGTGAGTGTCTACGTATGTACTGTCTTTCGCAGAAAGAAGATGTTCGGACAAATATCACGTAGATTTCTAGCCGGATTGGCCCATTTGTGAGTCAAATAAATCATTATGTTATCTCTTTCTCTTTGTCCATCAACCTCCTTTGTCTACATGTATCGTTCTGCACACCATCGCCCCTACTCTGTCACCACCGATATAGCTCGCCTCACATCTCTCATGTCACGCAAAACCCGCTGATTCCACTGTCTCCTAGACCATCGTCAACTCGTCCTGCTCCCCTCACCCTAATGCACCCGCATCGAGATCTCTAGGACATTGTCATCGTAGAGGGCAATGTAGCACAACATGTGTGTCGAGGCCTAGCGAGCTCATCGAGAGCGGTCGAGAATAGAGATAGCCTTCATCCTTGGTCATTGAGTGACCTATCTTGTCCACGACCCCGCTTGCCGATGCATCACATCTGACATGGCGACAAAGATATACTTGCAGCTACTGGCAAAGCTAGGGGACGATCAAGTACAACCCCCCCCCCCCCCCCCCCCCCCCCATTCTATGATAGTGCACACCATGACAAATTATGTACTAAAGGCTACATTTAGATATGATTTTAAGAAAAAATAGCTTTGTTGGCCCCCTCTAATTGAGATTTACCATGTCCAGCCCTCCTCAAATTTGAATCCTGCTTCCGCTCTACATGTATTGGGGGAACTTGTGGTCTAAGTAGTCTTTGTTTGCTCGGACATCCTGCAAAGTGGTTGTCATTTGGAAACTGGCACCATTTATCCAGACATGGTGTATGGACGACCCAAACAGATAAAAATTGGGACTCCGTATGGAGATTCACGAGTTTAAGAAAACCATAGCAAGCTTCAAACACTAGGGCACGCTTCATCCTCCCCCATCCAAAGTTTGGGTGGATCCCCACCCGGCCTACCTCCATCTCCACAGCATGGTTGTGGTACTGAGGACGTGGTGATGCTTTTGCGTCGGGATCAAGCGATGGTCGTGCTTCTGCGTTGTAGTTCCTATGGAGGGCATCGTTCTTTTGATTTTGCACCGGGTGGAGGGACAAGTAGTTGTGGTGTTGAGCCCTAGAGCAGAACTAGCCAATGGTCCCGGGCCGGGAGGGCTATTTGTCCCGGGCACGCTCCCGGGACAACGTGCTCGGGACAAATAGCCACCCCTATTTGTCCTGGGCACGCCACGACCCGGGACCATTAGGGGGGGGGCACGTGGCCAAAGCAGCCAGCCTCTGGCTGACTCTCATTTATCTCGGTTCGTAATACGAACCGGGACAATATATATCTTTTTTTGTTTCATGTTTTAGTCTGGCTCTCATTTATCTCGGTTCGTAATACAAACCGGGACAGTATATATGTTTTTCTGTTTCATGTTTTGTTTTTTGTTTAGTGTTTTCTATTTTATTGATTCTTTTGTGATTCTGTTTTTCATATTTATGTTTCATTTAAAACAAGATCGAGTTGCATATTATACGCTACTATATAATATATATCATGAGTAGACGATTTTTTCCTCGGGATGTTCATGAACTATTAATACACGAGTTCTCCGAAACAAATTTTTACAGCAAATATTTACAACCGGAAGATCATGTCTAAATATCTACAACCAGATCATTACATGACAGAGAGGCATTAGACCCTATTTTTTCCTCGGGGTGGTCTTTTTCGGATTGATCATACTGCATTGTGCGCCTGGCTTTAAGACATAGTCAAGCAGAAACCCTGCAATTTCCTCCGCAACTGGTAGTAGGCGGTCTGTTGCATCAAGCCTGTTCCGGATCGTCTCAAACTAAAAGGAGAGATCAACACCAATATATCAATCATCATGAAAATAATTCAATTTGAAAAGTGAACAAGTTTGAATATATTGTTTACGTACGCGATTCTAGTCTGCCCCCTCATTGATGTGAATTCGAATGAACTCGCTACATATAATCCACACAAATTAGTGCCCTGTTGCTGCTTCGTGCAGTTTATAAGAGAATAAGATAAGAATCCAATCAAATAATAATAAAAAATATTGAAAAAATGGTATTGTGAGACTAAAATTAAATATATGCATGCGTGGACCTAGCTAGTACGGTTTACCTCTCTCCATTTAAAAGTGAGTTTTCGGGCTATACCGACGTCCTTGTGGAAAGAGGTGAACTTGTCCCAAACTCTGGAGTTTACGGTATAAAAAGTTAGTAAAGAAGTTTACTAATTATGATATATTAGGAAATGAAAGGATCGGTATGACACCTAGAGTGGGAGTTAATAGGTGCTAATTCAAATTTTAGTTCTTTTTCAAATTAGGCTTGACGCAAAAGGTAAATTCTCTAGATATGCAACTATGTTGAATTTACTTATATGACAAGCTAGCAACTAAGCAAGATATAATAATAAAGGCGGTAAACAAGGATAGAAGAAACCGAAGTGAAAGCACGAGACGACAAGGGTGTATTCCGGAGTTCCTCCCTTAAATGGGAGTACGTCTCGTTGGAGAGGTGTGAACCAACATAATGGTTCAACGGCCACAAAGGCCTCACCCAAATCTCCGGTGAACCGCACCACAAAGGTTTGGTCCACTTTTCACTATCGGAATCCTTTGAGGCGGAATCCGGAGCCTTTACAACAACAATTCGGGGCACGACCCACAAAGGGCTTGGGGGCTCCCTAACAGCTACAATATGTCACAAAGACAATATGTAAGTACAACAATGGGCTAGGTTTTCCTAGTGGAAACCTTAGCAAATGGTCCCTCAAGTGAATGAGGGGGAAATGAAGAACGGCTCGGTGAGGATGTACATCAAGGCCTTCTCCTTCAATCCTCCAAAGATCAACGAGTTTGGACGGAGGGATTGGGAGATCTAGTGATTCTTGGACTTGCAACAATGGTGTTTTTTTCCTTTTCTGGTCGAGCAGCTTCGCTAGAGGAAGGGGGAGGGGTATTTATACCCCGCCCCAAAAGATAGCCGTTGCAGTCCACTTAGGCCGGAGACTCCGGTCCTGGAAGGTCGTAGACACCGGCCAGGCCAGAGACTCCGGGGTCACTCCGGACCCCCCCCCCCATCAGAGGGTGCCGTCCTCGGCTCTCTTTTCGTCAAAAAGCAGGGGACCGGAGACTCCGGCCCCTGAGCCCAAATAGACCGGAGACTCCGGCCTGGCAGATTACTTTCCAGAAATCCCTTTTTGGATTGATGCCATGTGGATGAATTCTTTTCTTTCCTGCAACACTTATTTAAACATTAGATGATTATATACTAGTGTTGTTGCCTAACACACAAAACTATGGGAATATAAGATATGCTCTTTCAATCTCCCCTTTTTGGTGTTAGATGACAACACTAGGATTTGCAATAAGACATAATTCACAACCAACACGATTCAACAAATAATTGAGGAGCTCGCCCTACATGTGTGCATATAAGTAGTTTGCATTTGAATATAAATGCTCAACATGTATAGGAGAGGCACCTCACAATTATATTTGAGCAACATACCAACTTTGGACAATGGATTGAGAGGAAAGAGTCATACCTTGTGCACATTTAATAAGAAATTCATCCAATGCACAAATATACATATCACCATAATAAACACCATCTCAACCATTGATAGAAAAATCCATAAGTCTCGAGCTAGATGATCTATGGTCTCACAAGCATCAAATAGAACATAGTCTTACAAACATTTAGCAAAGCAAATAGGGTTCAACAAACGAGAATAAAAAGGGGCACAAGCTTTAACGAAATGATAAAAGAGCATGCTTGTGACCCGCCCATGCAAATCCCACGGAGAGAACCTAATAGAACTACTCCCCCCCCCTTTGGCATCGAAACGCCAAAACGGGAAAAGAGCAAGACTACCGCACCCCAAAGGAATCACTCGTAGGCATCTTCATCGGCGTCGTCGTCACCGTCAACATCATCATGTTCATCATCATCACCACTAGCCTCTTCATTTTCTTCCTCACTATCTTCCTCACTCGCTTCTTCATAGGTCATGGGTGCCTTGCCGGTGTTGCGAGAGGAGGTAGGCATGGAGGACACATCTTGGAAATCACCACATGGGAAAGTATCACAATTCCATTCTTCAAGAGGGATGGTGCGCTCGGAAGGCGGTGAGGGCGGAGCACCTTGTGGACGAGGAGGAGTGTGGCCACCATTGTTCGTTTTGCGCATCTCCTTCATCATTTTGGCTTGGTTGGACAAGATCCTCTTGTTGGAGACATAGTTTTGAGTATTCTCCTTGTGCTCCACAATGCCCATGCACAACATAGTCTTTTGCCACCAAGATACACGCCTCACCTCATTGTTGACACGGGTACGCACACCTGAAAGCGATGAGGAAGGAGTGACATTCTTCCTTCTTGCCCTAGGAGCTTCTTCCTCCTCAATCTCTTCATAGGTGCGTTGAGAGGAGCTATGAATTGAAAGCACTTGAAGAGTTCCATACTTGTGTGACGTGAACCGAGAGGGGTCAAGTTGGACCCTTGAGAGAATGAGCTTCATAACATATGGAGCATACATTGGGTTCTTCCTCTCAATGAGGGCGATGTGTATCTCATTCCTCATGAAGTCCATCACATCAATCTCAAACCCTTGACACTCCGGTCCGGCAAGATAAGCCCGGTGAGTATGATGCATGAGGTTGACTAGAGCCCCACGGATGGCATCCGTATTACCGTCTTGAGGTGCAATGCTCCAACGAAACATCCAGATCAAAATGTTGTAGATAGGCTTGAGACCACGGGTGGTTGCTAGATTACCGGTGCTAGCACAAAGTGGGATGAGGAGCTTCTTATCATAGGATTGGCCCTCAATATGCATTCTTCTACCAACCGGAGTGGATACTCCTTTGAACTCATAGCCCAAAAGTTGACCAAACTCGGAGAAAGTGGCGGAGCATTGGATGGGCCCGGTCATCCAAGTCATCTTGGTGTCCTCTTCCGGTCCAAGAACAAGAGTGGCAAAGAATTGTTGGACCTTGATGATATCATAATCTTGAACGGTGGAGATGAGGCGCTCTAGTCCCAACTTTCTTGCAACCCAAAGAGCTTCCACAAAATATTGCTTCTTGGCCAAGGTTGGAAAGTGCAAAGGCTTTTGGGGACACACACGAGCTTTTGGGTCAAGATGAGCATAAATTTCCTTCATGATGAGCTCTTGCTCTTTTCTCCAAAAGTATCCATCGGAGGAGTTGTTGGGCATAGCATAGAAATTTTGCATCCTCATAGTGCGGAAATCTTCCTTGTTCAGGCTCTTGACGGAGGTGATATTCTCAAACTCGGCCCTCTTGGCCCTTTCTTCCCTTTGAAGTGCAGCCTCTTGCTTGAGCCTATGTGCCTCAGCAGTACGTTCTTGATTCAACACACTCCGCTGGACAGTCCGATCGGAAGCTTCATTATAGACTAGGTAGTCTCTCGCTTGCTTCTTGGAGGATGTCTTCTTAATCTTGGATGATGATGAGGCACCGGGGTACCGCTTGCTAGCTGTGAATAGAGGTAGAGAGATAGCATAGATAAGCATACATGTCCAAGGAACCAAGAAAATTAATTGAACATCTTTTACTCAGATTTGGTCTAGACCGGAGTCTCCGGTCTCCGAGGGGTGGAGTCTCTGGTCTGGTGGACCGGAGTCTTCAGTGGAGACAGAAAACTTCGAATCTGGCACAAATCTGAGTGAAAAATGACACAACTAATTTTCAAAGATGTGCATTGCCAGCATAAAGGTACTACACCATGAATTTCCACAAGTACTCCGCTCAAAACTAGACCGGGGACAAATCTTGAGAGGAAAAGAGAGGAGTACCCGTTTCTTTCATGATGGAGTTCAAACAGCGGAGATAAACGCTTCCAACGCTTGACAAGAGAGGGGGCCGGTGGCACGGCAAATTCCCGCGGCAGGGAGCGGCCAGATTAAGGTTCTTGAGGCGTGGGCGGTGGCTGGGAGCAAGTTGGAGTCGGGGGTGGGGAATAACTCCTCACCCCGACTGCCCTATGAAGGCCAGCGAAACCGAGACCGGAGTCTCCGGCCTAAACACACCGGAGTCTCCGGCCTGGCCGGAGTCTCCGTTGTTTGGAGCGGAGATTTTGGTCTAGACCGGAGTCTCCGTTCTTTTGGACAGGAGTCTCCGGTCTTTTGGACCGGAGTCTCCGGCCCCTACGACCCAAAAACTTCCAGATATTTTGGGGGACATGTATGGGGCAAGAGGAGCAAGGTTTTGGGCGAGGAGGCTTGGGTTAGAAACAAAGTCACTGAGAAATGGTACTATACACTCAAGTTTGGTAAGAGGCAACAAAAACGACGTTAAGAAGCAAGGCTTGAGTGTATTTTCCATAAGAGTACGAATTAAGAAAATAAATCCAAATAACACCACAAGAAGATCAAATCTTCACAAGGAAGATGTCGGTGGCCTAGGCAACCATGTATGAGTGTATGTGGTGTGACACCGCGAAGATATATCTTGGGTTCACCGCCACTACTCATCATTTTTGTCGGCCCAGTGGGAACTGGGGTATCAAGAGCCCATTCCTCCCAGGCCTCGCTTGCGGGCCAGACGGACGAAACGGCTAAGGACCAGGCGTCACCGCCTGACGGGACCCTTGAGAGGCGTTTCCCCTTGAGGGCCTGAAGAGGAGTCAAGGGCCTCAAGGGACCCCTCGCTTCAGGGGATCCTCCCCGTCAAGGAACCAACCCGCCTGAGGGAAGTCTGGCAGGAATCTCCCCTCAGGCCTGGAGGGAAACGTCATCGCCAAGGAATCCCGGCAGAATGCACGTGACCTCTGCCACGCTCGTACAGTGGCGCTCACACCCCCGTCGTTGTCCCTGGCGATGAAGCGGTGAACAATGGTGCGCCGCCTGCTGCACAGTTGCGAGGACCTTCTACTCCGACGATAAAGCAGGTGGACGACGCAACCCTCCAACGGAGATCGTCATCGCGGGCTCCACCTCAGAGACTGCCCACTCTACGGATAGTACGAGCGCGGTCGGCCGCCGGCCGGCCACGGCGCCACCTTTATCAATAATGGACCAAGTCCATGGACGAATGGAGCACGGTGGACTCGTGCTCCGCCCCGCCACTGGCAAGTGGGAGCCACCTTGAAGGCCAAGCCGAAGAAGAAGGTCCGAGGCGCCTATAAAAGGGAGAAGAGATCCATCGTAGCAGGGGTCGGCCCTTTGCGTGCAAAAACTCCCTTGTAAACCCTAGCAACTCTGGTTAGGTTAGCCTCTGGCTGGAGGAGGAAGAAGATCATCGCTTCCCTCCCCAGGCAAGAACTGCCTCAAGGGGGCTTCCGGCAAGCTCAGTTGTACTGTAACCTCCCACATATAATACAGACAGGCAGGAGTAGCGGTCTTACCTCCTCACGAGGGCCGTGAACCTGGGTAAAGGATGGTGTCTTCCTTGGTCGGGTGTGCGTCTTCTTCAGGTCCGGCGAGCAACGTCGCGGAGCCACTTGAGGGTTTAGACCTCCGCGTTCAATCCCCTCTTGATCTACACTTCAAGAAGTGACTACCCCCGATTCTTGGGAGTCATAACCCGACATTTGGCGCGCCAGGTAGGGGATTGAGGCGCGTCAACAACCTTCGAGTTTGTCTCCGTGCCATGGTGAATACGCGCGCCACCCGCACCGCTCGAGTCAGCCGACGTGCGCCCGCGGGAACACGCACGCCCCCAGGTGCCGCGGCCACCCGCGCGACCACCCGCGCAAGGCGAGGCCGACCCCGCCAAGAGGAGCATGTCCCTTCCGGCCCTCACGCGGAGGCGCCGGAGCATGACGCCGAGCACCAGGAGGACGCGCAGTCGTCGCACCCGACGCAGCGCCCGAGCGGCTCGGGCCCGGCGATGACAGACCCTGCGCCCCACACCACGCTGCTCATGGCACAGGAGCTGCTACGCTACCAGCCCACTGCTGAGGCCCACGAGCAGTGGCTCCAACGCCTCAACCACCTCGTCGGCATCGCCACGACGCGCCCCGCTCCGTCGCAGTCCAACATGCACCCCTCTCTCGCGGGAACGGTCGCAACAAATGCACCTCCGCCACCTCCGGGGCCTGCACCGGCTGCGGCACAGAGGGCTGCTTCGCACGCGACCTCGGCGCGCGATTGCATGATCGTGCAGCGCACCGCGCCCGATGCTCGTGTGGGGATGGAGCTCCAGTGAGACCGCCAGAAACGGCTCGTGGAGGAGCTCGGCCAGGCGGGACAGCAGAACCGCGGCGCGCTTCAGCACGGGGTCGCTACATACACCTCGGGCTGCATGGCGTTCACTCGCTCCCTGCGCCGCGTGGTCTGGCCGCAGAAGTTCAGGCCGACTCTTCCCAAGGGTTACGACGGCTCCAGCAAGCCCGTCGAGTTCCTGCAGCTCTACACCACCTCTATCCAAGCTGCGGGGGGAGACGACAAGGTCATGGCCAACTGGTTCTACGCACGCGCTACGCAACTCTGCGCTGTCGTGGCTCCTGAACCTCCCGGAGGACTCTGTTCCTGGGAGGAGCTCTGCAAGCAGTTCGTCTCCAAGTTCAAGGGGACGTACGAGCGCGCCCTCACCCACAACGATCTGCGCGCTGTGGTGCAGAGGAAGGATGAAACGCTCGGCAAGTACATCCAGCGCTTCAGCCAAGTGCGCAACAAGATCCCGAACATCCCCGACACCCAAGTCATCGCCGCCTTCCGCGAGGGCGTCACGAACAACAGGATGCTCGAGAAACTGGGCATCCACGACCAGCTCACCTCTGTGGTCAAGCTGTTCGACATGGTGGACAAGTGCGCCAAGGCTGAAGGGGGACTCCTCTTCATGAAAATGTCCTCGAGAGGGGACGATCATGGTGAGGGGTCCAAGAGCCAGAAGAACAAGGAGGAGCCCAAGCGCAAGGCCACCGCAGCTCTCGCGGCAGAGCCTAACACAAAGGGCACCCGCAGGGACTCCCCCGAGGCGAGAGAGAGAAAAGATGATCACCGCCCTTTCTGCATCTACCACAACAGGCGCGGCCACTCCACGGAGTCCTGCTACGACCTCAAAAGTTTGAGCAAGGAGCGCGAGCAAGCAGAAGACAGCGGCGGCCGCGGTCGAGGCCGTGGCTACCGCGGAGGCGGACGCAAGGGCGGCTACCAGAAACCATCTGGAAATCGAGCCAACGCCGCAGAAAAGAATGGCAACCTCCCTGATGAGGAAGATGGCGGCTACCAAGCCCCGAGGGGCGCCATTGCCTGCATCCTAGGGGGTGCGCAGGCGCCGAAGTCGAACAACCAGTTCAAGCAGTTTGCCCGCGAGCTCAACGCCGCCCTCCCAAGCACGGAAACCTCCAGGCCCCTCAAGTGGTCGTAGTACACCATCGCCTTCGACGCTCAGGACCACCCCAAGTCCACCAACACTGTTGGAACCCTCCCGCTGGTCTGCACCCCCACCATCGACAATGTGGCTGTCTCCAAGACGCTCATCGATGGCGGAGCAGGCCTGAACGTTATCTCCATAGATACGTTTGAAGCGCTTCAAGTGCCCTACGAGAGGCTTATGCCCTCGAGGCCCTTCACGGGGGTCACCAGCGGCTCAATCGAGCCTCTAGGCCAGGTCAGACTTGCCGTTACCTTCGGGAGCGAGGAAAATTACCGCACCGAGCACATCGACTTCGATGTTGCGCACATCGGCCTGCCGTACAACGCCATCTTCTGCTACCCCGCGCTCGCGAAGTTCATGGCCGTCACGCACCATGCGTACAACATGGTCAAGATCCCCGGCAGCACCGGCACTATCACCATACGTGGGCATGTCCTGGACGCTACGCGTGCTGTGGAGACGGCCTAGAAGACCGCCGCCACGGCCTTCCCCGCAGACGAGGACCAAGAGCCTCTCGAGAGGCCCAAGAAGAAGAAGCAGTTGTTCTCCCAGGAGTCAGCTGCTACAAAGAAGATCTCTCTGAGCTCAGGTAGCTCGGGGGCTGAAGGCTCGGGGGCCAGCGTCACCATTGGCGCCGCGCTGCTTCCCAAATAGGAAAGCGCGCTCGTCGCCTTCCTCCAGGCAAACTCTGACATGTTCGCATGGACACCGTCAGATATGTCTGGTGTACCGAGGGAGGTGATCGAGCACCACTTGGCCGTGTGCCCAAACGCGCGCCCCGTCAAGCAAAAAGCAAGCCCCCGAGAAGCAAGCATTCATCTTCAAGGAGGTCGAGAAGCTCAAAGCGGCAAAAGTAGTCCGCGAAGTCGCGCACCCCACTTGGCTCTCCAACGGCGTGGTAGTCCCAAAACCCGCCGGCGGAGGCCGCCTCTGCATCGATTACACCGACGTGAACAAGGCCTGCCCCAAGGACCCTTACCCCATGCCCAGAATTGACCAGATCGTGGACTCCACGGCAGGCTGCGACCTCCTCTGTTTCCTCGATGCCTTCTCTGGTTATCACCAGATTAAAATGGCTAAAGAGGACGAGGAGAAGACGGCTTTCCTCACCCCATGCGGTGTGTACTGCTATGTCTGCATGCCCTTCGGCCTAAAAAATGCCGGAGCCACTTTCCAGAGGTGAATGAGGATAGCCCTTAGCGGGCAAATGGGGCGAAACGCTGAAGCTTATGTCGATGACATCGTCGTGAAGTCACGAGAAGGAAATACTCTTCTCGGAGACCTGGAAGAAACCTTCGCTAGCCTGCGCAAGGTGAACATCAAGCTCAACCCCGCCAAGTGCGTCTTTGGAGTACCTTCAGGAAAATTGCTGGGCTTCCTCGTGTCTCATCGGGGCTTAGAGGCGAACCCAGACAAAATCAAGGCCATAGAAGGCATGCAACCTCCACGCAGGCTCAAGGACATGCAACGCCTGGCAGGCTGCATGGCCAGCTTGGGTCGATTTATCTCCAAGTTCGGCGAAAGAGCCCTGCCGTTTTTCAAGATCATGAAAAGAACGGGCACTTTCAAGTGTACCCCTGAAGCTGAAAAAGCATTTGAGGACTTGAAGAAGTACTTGGCCAGACCACCTGTAATGGTCGCCCCAAGGCCTGGCGAGCACCTAAAGCTGTACTTATCAGCTACCCCACAAACAGCCAGTGCTGTCCTTGTGGTGGAAAGAGAGGAGCATGTACTTCACAAGAAGAGTGCAACCACTCCAAAGAAGAAGCCTCCTGATAAAGAGCTCGACGAAGGGGCGGTCATCACAAGGCCCACGCCAGGCCCAAAGCCTCAAGAGGGGACCGCCCCGAGTCAACTGCTGCAAGAGGTTCGTGCCGAAGGGACCGAGGAGACTGAAGAGGCTAACACACTCGAGGCCCAGGAGGAACGCTGTGAGGCCACGTCCCTCGAGGCCACATCCCTCGAGGCTTCGTCCCTCGAGGCCGCGCCCCTCGAGGCCAAGTCCCTCGAGGCCACGTCCCTCGAAGCCAAGTCCCTCGAGGCCCAGGACAAGCCCCTTGAAGCCGACCCCATCGTGGGCCAAGCTGGACCACCTCAGGCGAAAGACGCCAAGAAAACAGAAACTACTCTCGTCGAGCATCCGGTTTACTTCGTCAGCACAGTACTGCGTGATGCTCGCGAGCAGTACCCGATGCAGCAGAAGCTTATCCTCGCACTCCTCATCGCCTCAAGAAAGCTGCGGCACTACTTCTAGGGGCACCCCATCACGGTGGTAACCTCTTCCCCCTGGAGCAAATTCTGCGCAACCCGAATGCAACAAATCGTGTCGCAGGATGGAACATCGAGCTACAACCATTCAACTTGCGCTTCGATACCACAAGGGTAATCAAAGGAAGAGCGCTGGCAGACTTCGTCGCCGAATGGACTGATCCAACCCCTGAAGAGCCCTGGGAAGAAGAGCACGAGTCCTCTGGAGCCGCAATGCCCAGCTACTGGACCATGAAGTTCGACGGAGCTTTCGCTTGTCGCCACGGTGGGGCAGGTGTAGTCCTGACCTCACCCAAAGTCGACAAGTTGTATTACGCAGTCCAGCTGTGCTTTGGAATCGACAAGATATCCAACAACATCGCCGAGTATGAAGGGCTGCTTGCTGGCCTACGCGCCGCAATCGCCCTAGGCGTCAAGCATATACTCATCAAGGGCGACTCCCAGCTGCTCGTCAACTTCTCCAATAAAAGCTACAAGGCCAAGGACGACCACATGGCCGCATACCTTGAAGAGGTCCGTAGGCTGGAGAAGAACTTCAGGGGAATGGAGCTCATGCACATCCCAAGAAAGGAAAACCAAGAGGCCGATGACATCGCCAAGGGCGCATCAAAGAGGCAAGCCCAGCTGCCAGGTGTCTTTGAAGAAAGGCTCGTCAAGGCATCCATAAAACAGCCCCTCGAGGCCCTGCCCGCAAGCACAGACGAAACGCTCCCGCCACCACCTGCAAGCGGAGCCCCAGGATGCGGGCCCCCAACAGGAGAGCGTCTGTTGCTCACAGCGGTGCACCAAGAGGCAGGATGGATCGACGAGATCAAAGACTACCTCCACAAAGGGATCCTTCCCGAGGAAGATGTTGAAGCGGAGCGAATTGCCCACCAAGCAAAATCGTACCAAATCCTCTGTAATGTACCTGCACCTAAAATATGGCAGATACATGTGTATAGTGCAAATCACTGGATCGAATCGTTTGCACACACAGTTACGATGTAATATCACAACAAAGTATCAATTTATTACAACGCAGATCCAGACTTAGAAAGTATTCATTACAAATTTGCATAGCATAAAGCTAGCAATAAACAGAGTAAACAACGGAAAATTTATTCTTCGTGGAGTCCCCAAACATCATCATGTGCCACGGGCGAGCATGTTGGTTGAAGACTCGAAACCCTTAGTAAAACTCTCACTCACCATCAGGACAGTCTGCAATAAGATATATATATTGCAACAACGTGGGTCAGAACCATTAAAATGGAACTGGCAAGTGACACTATGGTGGACACTTAAAGGAATAACTCTATGACCTATATGCTTATTTGGCTAGTGGAGCTCAAGGCTATTTTGCAGAAAGCAAGTTTTTCCCTAACTTTTTGCAAACACTTTTCTTCTACTTGAGACATCCGTGGCATGAAATCCACTGTCACATCCTACCCTTGTTCACCCATCAAGTTTTAAATTTATAAGTTGAAATGGTGGAATCCTCCGTTGACATCCTCGTTCAGCTGCTCAATTGTCCGTTTCCGGGGACACAGCTAAGTACTTAGATTTTAACTCTGCAGAGGTTGTGCACGTTCACCATTGTACCCATTCAACCCAGGTTATCCTTCACACACCATTTCTGATAAGGAAAGGAAAGAATGAGGCGAGATCTTTCAGAAACATTTTCCCTCCCACTCTGGCCTGACGCGCTCCACCTACAAATCCTCTACAACCACCTGTCAGGCCGGGGAGAGTCCACGCAGCTTAGTTGATCAAGCCAGAGCCCATATTGGCAATGGCTGCACGAGAAGCAATCGTCACTTGGAGTTCTTCAGATTCCTCTGTTCCTGGGTGGCCTTCCACAAGTGAATATTCCACAGGTAAAACCCCTGGGAACAACACTCAACTCATACAGCCAAGCAACCAATTTCCACCCAGGTGTTTGATTAAAACTTAGTAGACTTATCTTTTTCATCAAAATAGTTTTTGAATAGCATCACTATTCTACTAAGTAATTTCATAGGAACCTAGACACAGGAATAAAGAGATTGTCGGGGGGCTACCCCCCGGGTAGGGGCATATCCCGGTATAATCCGGTAAATATCAACAGTACTTGACCTTTGGCGACAGCAAGGGACACCTCCTGGTATGCTGAAAGGGCAGATTGACCCCTGAGCGCTGGTAGAGGACAAAGTGCCTCCTGGCAGGCGCAAGGGTCAGCTCTAGCAGCTATAAATAGACACCCCCGGCCCTCACAATCGCAGCACAAGCGTGAGCGGGTGGTTCCTCTAAGAACTAGCTTCTCGAAGATGTCTTCGCCGGTAGGCTAGGACATCTTCGGGAGGCTAGGCCTAGAGATACTCATCCTGAGACGAGCTCGGACGTCTCCGGGAAGGATCCCGGATCTAGGACTCCGGGGAGACTCCCGGGTGGAAATGTACTCGGCTTTACCGGATAGGTATTCCGGGTAAGTACTAACCGGAATGTGTATCTCGGTCTTGATCTTATACAGATGAGGCTCAGTGGCAAGCAAGGAGGTATCCGGAGTAAGGGCTCCCGGTAGACCGTCAACGGTCCGTAGCAGGCTTTCCCGTTTATAGCGGGGGGAAGTACCATTCCGCCTGACACGGAAGCATGGTCACCTCCCGCCTGACACGGAAGCATGGTCACCTCCCGCCTGACACGGGAGCGCGTCAGCCGGTACGAGCGTGGTACGACAAGACCTGACATGCCTAGCCCGGCAATCCGGAAAAGGCTATCCGGGATGGGCAAGGACATGTCTTGTCTCTGACAAGGGGACAATGCGCCGTCCTTAACGAGATGATGACGAAGGGGCTACACTGGATAGTCCGGCGACTAGGTCGCACTAGCCGGTGACGACATCCCGGTTAGGCCTGTCCGGTGGGGCCAAGCCAAGTTAGGGTTTCCGGCCCTCTTGGCCGGACCTCTATAAAAGGCGCCATAACTGCTCCTGAGAGAGAGAGAGACCAACTTCAGAGCCAAAGCTATAGTCGCATTTACTCTTAGAGCAGTTACTCCTTCTCACCTTGAGTTCATCCAGTTCTTTGTACTCCTTCCTTTGAGAGATCTTGTAGCAAGTTGTAGTTCTTATATCACCAATATATAGAGAGGAAAGGCAGGAGTAGGGGTGTTACCTCCTCACGAGGGCCCTGAACCTGGGTATATCGGGTGTGTGCTGTGTGCCTTCGTGCATTTGTTTGTATTTGTTAGATCTTCCCCTTTGCACTTTGTTCTTGTTCCCTGTTCTTGGGAGATCTCGGTTTTACCGGGATCCTCCCCGTGTGAGCTCTTCAGCTCGCTATCCCTCCCCGGATCCACCAACGTCCATCGGCCCCACAAATTAGCCATCCTATGGCATCTGCCGTGACACCACCACGACAGTTGGCGCCCACCGTGGGGCTGACAGAGGCGTTGGCTAGTATACATATCCGGACGGGCTCCCCCGTTCATTTCGACGTTCGGGTTCTTTCTGGCCTAGTCGTAAGGCTAGGAGAGATGGACTTCGTCTGCGACAACGCAGGGTGCTTTCGGAACAGACCGTTCCCGGTGAACGGATGTCTCATCGATTTCGGTGGTTTCACCACCTACGTGGCCACCGAGGTTGTCCGTAGCTACCCGGACGTGGTCCTGGAAGCTGAGGACCCTCCCATGCTCTGCGCAGCTCGGGGTCTGCGTGCCGGTCGCCCCCCGAGTTCCGTCGCAGTGATGATGGTCGCGGCAACCGAGGAGGAGTATCAAGATGCTGATGGCGATACTGACGGCCACCCCCGTTTGGCCAAACCCCCGCAGGAGAGGCCTGCGGCCCGGGATGGAGATCCGCAGTCATCCCATCCGCGACGTCGTCCGGATCCCCTCTCGGGACTCGTGGAAAAGTTGGCTGTACCGGTAACTACCGGAGCAGATGCGCAGGCCACTTCGGCTGAGTTAGAGGAGCAGTGGAAGTTGCTACTCGCTGAGGCCCAGGAGATCGCCGAGATCCGCCGCGAGCTCAGCGCTAGCCTCCGGGAGTACAATGCAGCTCACGGATTCCCAAAGATAGACTTCCGGGAGAAGCGCATTGCAGATCTGCGCAAGAAAGGAAGAATGGTGAACGAGGAGCTGGCTGGTAGAGCCACCACCAGCAACACAGGAAGTCGGATTTCTGCGGGGAAGCCGGTGTACAGCTCACCGGCGAAAACCCTTAGGGCCGCTGAAGCCTCCATGGCCGAGTTGGTGGGGCTATCCGGTGAAGCCCTGCGCAAGCAGCAGGAGAGGGTAAACGAGTTGGTGATAGAGGCCAATCGTCAGAATCTGGCCTTCAAGAAGAAGCACCCCGGGGCAGGATCCCAGGTGTACTCGGCCAGACCCGACAGCCAGAGGTCGGATGGGGAGGCCTCTTCCCCGCATCCAAGCAGAAGCAAGAGCAAGAGCAAGAGCCGGAGCCGGAGCCGAGGTTCCGGGAAGAACAAACAGCTACAGACATATGATCCGGCTTTCGCCGGTATCCAGCAAGCCGGGCAGGCCGGACAGCGTAACTCGGGACAGGCGGGAAGTACCCGTGGGGATGGTATTCTGGGTGTAGGAAATAATAACCCGGCTAGCCGTGGTAATCCACCCCGCAATCCTCCTCACGTTCAGGGAAACCCGCAGAGGGAGGTCGTCTCCGTTCCCCAGCAGGCCCTGGTCCCTACACAGGACAGGCTCAATGATGGCAACTCGAGGTTGCAGCAGCTCGGATATCAGCCAGACGAGAACCCTTTGGGATCTCGGATAGGAACCAGGCAGTTGAACCCGGCAGACGCCAGATTCCGGCTCGACCGGATTCACCAGTCCGAGTTGGTGGAAGAGCAAGGACCTCCGGGACCTGCCTGTTTTGGACCTCGGATCATGCGGGAACCTCCTGTTCGAAACTTTCAGCTCAACCGAGGTGCCAAGACCTATGACGGTAGCAAGAAGCCGGAGGACTGGCTAACCGACTATGTAACTGCAGTAAGCATAGCCGGTGGAAACAGACGATGGGCGGTACGATACGTACCACAGATGTTGGAAGGACCAGCCCGGATCTGGTTGAACAATCTGAGAACTGGCAGTATAGACTGCTGGTTAGATTTCGAGGAGGCGTTCATCAGCAACTTCACCAGCACGTACAAGAGGCCCAACAGGCCTCAACAGCTCGCCATCTGTAGGCAAAGGAGCAATGAGACTGACCGGGAGTACCTTACCCGGTGGAGCAATATTCGCAACTCTTGCGAAGGAGTGGTGGAGGCACAGGCCATCTCCTGGTTTGCGCAAGGATGCCGGCATGGCTCTATGCTGTGGCAGAAATTGCAGAGAAAGATGCCAACAACCTTGGCAGAAACCATGCGCATCGTCGACACCTATACGCTTGGAGATCCCATGCAACCCCTGGTGGATGTCGGAGACTCCAACAGGAGGAATGCGGGACCTCAGCGTTCGGGACCGAGCAGGAGCCATGATCGCCAGGAGTTCGGCCACAAGAGGAATCAGCCCGAGTACCACCATGCCGCGCAGCATGTCGCAGCAGTGACCCGGGAGCAGGAGGATGCCGGCAACAGCCAGCATCAAAAGACAAGTGGCCCGGCTTGGGGTCAAAGTCAGGAAGTGCAAAAGACTTGGGTGGAGCAGAAGAAGCCCCTGACGTATGAGGAAATGCTGAACAAGCCATGCTGCTACCACACTCTGGAGGCCAACAAGCCCGCAAACCATTCTACTCGGCAGTGCAGCTGGTATCAGCGCACGTTGCAGGAGGGCAGCTCGGGAGCTGTTCGGCAGAATGCTCCGGCATCTCGGCCCAGCATCCCGAGACCCCCTCCTCCGACATCGGGGGCCAACGCTGTGCGACTTCCCCCTCCTCCGAGAGGACCCCCACCTCACCCAGTGAATGTGGTGCATACCCGGAACGACAACGGTAACCAAGCCGGACATCAGCAGAGCAACTACCGGGAGGCACATCAGAGCTATGTGGTCTTCGTGACCGAGCCCACTGACCGAAAGAGTGTGCGGCAGCGTGCCCTGGAGGTGAATGCTGTGATCCCGGCGGTGCCCAAATTCTTGCACTGGTCCGAGATGGAGATCACCTGGAGCCGGAAGGATCACCCCCGGGTTATGCCCAAGCCGGGAGCGTATGCCTTGGTGGTGGACCCAACTTTTGTCGGACCCAACCTCAACGTCCGTTTCAGTCGGGTTCTGATTGACAATGGCAGTGCCATTAACATCATGTACAAGGACACGATGCTGAAGCTGGGAGTATCCATGAACACCCTGCTGCCCACCGAGACAACCTTCCACGGCATTGTGCCCGGAGTCTCTTGCTCGCCCATGGGAAAGACCTGGGTTGAGGTGCTATTCGGAACCCGGGAGAACTGCCGAACCGAGAGCTTGGAGTTCGAGGTCGTGGACCTCGAGAGCCCGTATCATGCACTGATTGGCAGACCGGCCCTCGCCAAGTTCATGATCTCAACTCATGTGGGCTACCTCAAGATGAAGATGCCGGGACCTAACGGTGTAATCACCATCTCGGGAGACCACAAGCGCTCCATGGAGTGTGCCTCGGCAGGGTCGTGCTTAGCTGAGTCCCTGGTGATCGCGGAAGAGAAGAAGAGGATCCAGCAGGTGGTGGCGATGGCCAAGACCTCCCAACTCGGAATGCCCGGGATGGTGAACCCGGAGCAGGGGGCATCATTTCAGCCCCCCAAGGAGGCCAAGAAGGTGTGCGTGGACCCCAGCAACCCGGAGCGCCAAGTTATCATTGGCAGCAACCTGGACAGCAAATAGGAAGGCGAGCTCGTCGACTTCCTCCGTGAGAATTGGGATGCCTTTGCGTGGTCGAGTGACGATCTGCAAGGCGTCCCGAGGGAGTTGGCTGAGCACTCTCTGTTTGTTCGACCGGATGCGAAGCCGGTGAAGCAACCAACTAGGCGCCTCTCGGATGAGAGGAGAGCTGCTGTCATGGAGCATCTGGCTATACTGCTGGCCGCCGGATTCATCATGGAGGTGCTGCACCCGGATTGGATTTCGAATCCGGTCCTGGTGGAGAAGAAGAAAGATGATCCCCTCCTGCTTAAGGTGTGGCGCATGTGCATCGACTTCACCAACCTCAACAAGGCATGCCCGAAAGACCCCTTTCCGCTGCCCCGGATAGATCAAGTGATAGACTCCACTGCCGGGAGTGAGCTTTTAACTTTTCTAGATGCTTATTCTGGTTTTCACCAGATACCTTTGAATCCGGATGATCAATTAAAAACTGCTTTCATTACCCCTTATGGGGCTTATTGCTATCGTGTTATGACTTTCGGATTGAGAAATGCTGGTGCTACATACCAGAGGTGCATGCGGAAATGCTTGCATGACCAAATAGGCCGAAATGCCGAGGTCTATGTCGATGACATAGTCATAAAAACAAAAGAAAAAGCCTCGTTAATAGATGATCTGAGGGAAACATTTAAAAACCTAAGAAGATTCCAGATGAGGTTGAACCCGGATAAGTGCACATTTGGTGTGCCAGCAGGGAAATTACTCGGCTTCCTCATCTCCAGCCGGGGAATCGAGGTCAACCCGGGTAAAATTCGTGCTATTGAGAGCATGAAGTTGCCCGTGCGTCTCAAGGATGTGCAGAAGTTTACCGGGTGTCTGGCATCCCTAAGTCGGTTTGTGAGCCGACTTGGGGAGAAGGCCTTGCCTCTGTATCAACTGATGAAGAAGAGCAAGACATTGTTTGGACCCCGCAAGCTGATGCGGCGTTCAATGATCTGAAGAGAATGCTCTCAACAGCACCTGTGTTGGCATCCCCGTTACCCAAGGAACCTATGCTGTTGTATATTGCCGCAACCAACCGGGTAGTCAGTGTCGCAATGGTAGTAGAAAGGGAAGAAGGGGGCAAGCTGATACAGAGGCCGGTGTATTACCTCAGTGAGGTGATCTCGGAATCCAAGCAGAACTACCCGCACTACCAGAAGATGGCATATGGAGTGTACATGGCAGTAACCAAGCTCAAGCACTTCTTTCAGGAACACCCGATCAAAGTGGTATGCGAAGCTCCTCTCGCCGAGATCATCGGTTGCAAGGATGCTAGCGGCCGGGTAGCCAAATGGGCCATCCAGTTGTCTCCGTACGCTCCGGCATACGAGAGACGAGATGCCATCAAGTCGCAGGCGCTGCCGGACTTTTTGGTAGACTGGGCCGAGATGCAGTATGAACCTCCGATACCGGATTACACTTTCTGGAGGATGCATTTCGATGGCTCGAAGGCTAAGATCGGATTGGGTGCCGGAGTGGTCCTCACTTCCCCAAAGCAAGATGTACAGAAGTATGTGCTGCAGATCCATTTTCGGGCATCCAACAATGTCGCAGAATATGAGGCCTTGGTTCATGGACTGAATGTCGCCAAGGAAATCGGCATCCGCCGGATAGAGTGCTTTGGTGACTCGGATCTCGTAGTACAACAGGTGTAGGGGAATTGGGATGCCCTTGATGCAAACATGGCCTTGTACAGATTTCATGTGTAGAAAATTTCCGGATTTTTTGAAGGGTGCGAGTTCAAACATGTGCCCAGAGGAGAAAACGAAGCAGCGGATGTCTTGTCCAAGCTAGGGTCATCCCGGGATGCCATCCCACCCGGGATAGCCCTAGAGCATCTGAGGAAGCCATCTATTCAACCATCACCCGAGTCAGAATCTATCTTCATCCCCAAGGAGCCTGGTTCAGATGCCGTACCCATGGAAGTAGATGTCGAGAGCGTAACATCGAACCCGGGGACTGCGTCCCAGTGCTCGGAGAGGCAAAGAAAGATGATGATAGAGGTGATGTCGGTAGAACCAATGGACATAGACACTCCCGTGTTCCCGGATAGACCTGTCCCGGGATGGGCACAGCCCATTATGGCTTACATCTTGGAGGGAACTCTCCCGGAGAATGAAGTGGAAGCCCGGCAAATATTGCGAAGATCAAAGGCGTATACTATCATCAATCAAGAGCTGTACAAGAGAAGTGTCACCGAGGTACTCCAGAGATGTGTGGAACCGGCAGAAGGACAAGAGATGCTGGTGGAAATACATCAAGGGGAGTGCGGACATCATGCATCATCCCGGGCCCTGGTGGCAAAGGTGTTCCGGCATGGGTTCTACTGGCCCACTGCATTGCAGCAAGCAGAAGATATTGTCCGGAAGTGTGGGGGATGTCAGAGATTTGCTCACCGGATACACATGCCGACGTCAGCACTAAAAACAATCCCCATCACTTGGCCATTCGCAGTATGGTGTTTGGACATGGTCGGGCAATTCAAGCCGGCAAGGGGCAATATGACACACATACTTGTCATGGTGGACAAATTCACAAAGTGGATAGAGGTCAAGCCAATCCGGAAGTGCGATGGACACACCGCTGTGCAATTCCTGAAAGACATCATCTTGAGATACGGATACCCACACAACATTATCACAGATAATGGAACGAACTTTGCTGTGGGGGGATTCGCTCGATTTTGTGCTGAGAAGGGAATCCGGCTGGATGTAGCATCAGTCGCACACCCGGAAGCAAATGGGCAAGTCGAAAGACTAAACGCCTTGGTCTTAGCCGGTATCAAATCTCGCTTGATCGAACCACTGTTGAGAACTCCGTGATGCTGGATAGAGGAGTTACCGGCAGTACTATGGGGGCTCCGGACTACACCGAATAGATCTACCGGGTACACCCCATTGTTCATGGTATACGGGGCTGAGGCAGTACTCCCAACCGACATACAGTATGACTCCCCGAGAGTAACAATGTTCACCGAGACTGAGGCAAAGGAGGCCCGAGAAGATGATGTTGATTTACTCGAAGAGGACAGAGAATTGGCACTATCTCGGTCGGCAATTTATCAACAGAACCTCCGTCACTATCATAGCCGGAAAGTACACCCGAGGGTGTTCCGGGAAGGAGATCTGGTGCTGAGGCTCATCCAACGCACGGCCGGAATGCATAAGTTGTCACCTCCATGGGAGGGACCTTTTGTGATAAGCAGGGCATTGCACAATGATTCCTATTATCTTATAGATGCACAGGAGGCTAGGAAAGGTGTAATGGACAAATCCGGTGAGGAAACCAAACGTCCATGGAATGTAGCTCTACTTCGCCCCTTTTACACGTAAAAGGTTCAGTGTATGTTGTATCTCAATTTTCAGTATTAATGAAAGTAAGGCACCCCGGGAGGAACCCGGGGACTGCCTCGTTATGAGCTTATCTTGTTATTTTTGTCAAATTCATTTATTATTTTGTACCGGCATCTCGGGAAGGAACCCGGGGACTGCCGGATAACTGTTTTCTACTTTTCTTTTGTATGCCGGGAAAGTTCCGAGTTTGATTCTCAAAGACAAAGTAATGTATGTCATGTGAAATCATCTTGTGACTCGACTGACGAACGCCGAAATGGTAGTCAAGAGCAAAGAGAGGGAAGGTGTGAAACACGAAAACGGTCTCGGGGACTCGGAGCAGGAACTTATCCGGCATGCTTGTTTTTTATTAACTTAGTCGTTTTTTATGCCGGGAACTCGGTTAGTAGGAACTCGGATTGCTTTGAGTAATGTATGCTGTACGTGGAGTTTCGTGACTCGACTGTCGAACACCGAAATGGTAGACAAGAGCAGAAATTGCCTACGTACGGTAAATATGAAAGGCAATTTGGGAACTCAAAACAGAGTAAATTGGCATAAGTGGTTCGAGTAGATGGTTCACTGAGAAACGAAAATAGTATGACTGTATATTACATATGCCACCCGGCATCCCGGGGATTTAACGAATCTACTAAGTTTTTTAAGCAGTAGGGGAACTCGGCTTCTCGACATAGACCTCGGGAGCAGCGACCTCGGGAGCAGTGGCAGCAGCAGCAGCAGGAGCAGCAGTGGGAGCGACTTCGGCTTCGGTGCCGGCAGCGCTACTCGGGGCATCCGGACGCACCTCGGTCTCGGGGGCCTCGGGTCTTGGCGAAGTCGCTGCGTCCCGGGGAACCACCTTCTCGGGCGCAGCACCGGAAGCAGCGTCATCTCCTTCCGGGACATCGTCTTCCGCCTCGCCGGAAGCGGCATCATCTTCGTCGTCCTCATAGTCCGATTCCGAGTCGGAAGGGATGACGCTAGGGGTGAACGTGCGGAAGCTTGACCACGTGGCGATGCGGTGCGACACCTCTTGTCGGCGCTGGACCTTCTCCGGATTGGTGACCCACGGAGAAACCGTCCGCAGGCGCAGGATCGCCCCCAGATCGAGACCTTCGTACCAGCTGAGTACTTGGGTCAAGACCTGGTCGGCGCCAGCCCGTGCACCGGAACGCTTCCAGGCGTGGATGCGCCTCCCGGCACCCCGAAGTGCGCTCGCGAGCTCGGGAAGCGAGAGCGTCCCCCGGATACTTGGCCACAGTGCGCCATGGACGTGGACCGCAGCGCTGAGTAGGTCTGTCCCGATAGACCGGAGTGGTACTATCCGGGCCTTCAGGGCGACGAGGTGATCCTCGATGTCCCAGTCATCTGAGATAGGACCCTTCCCGACGCGCTTCTCGCGGAAGGCGGCAACAGCTTTGGCGGCAGCCTCGCGGGAGTGCTCGAACTCTCCTTTAAAAAGAAGAGCTGTCAAACGACTAAGTCATAAGAGTAGCAGCAAGAAAGAAAGCAGAGAAAAAATGAGAGGGATGTCGGTCCACTTACTGTTCAGATCCCGGTTTAATACTGTGAGCTCCGAGAGCCAAGTATCATACCGGGAACGGAGAAGAGCAAGCTCAGTCTCGGCAGTATGCGAGCGCTCCTCGGACTGGTCCAGGGTCTCTTTCTGCTTCTTGGTAGCTTTGATGAAGCGCGTCTTCATCTCGGCCATAGCAGCCTGGACCTTCCCGAGCTCGCCGTTCAGCCGCGCGATCTCGGATTGCGCGGTAGCAAGAGCGGTCTTCTGGTCCACCGAGACCTTGCGCGCCGCATCCCGCTCCTCCCGGAGGCGCTCCTCGGATTTCTTGGACTGCCCGAGGTCAGCAAGAACCCGGTTGAAGATATTGCGGCGTTTCTGGCTGCACTCCTGATATCAAGACAAAGAAGAAATTAGTCGGGAAAAGATATAAGCAACCTATCCGGTTGGGAGGATCTCGGGGACTCGGTGTCCGAGTCCTGGATTTTTTCTCTAAGATTGGAACCTAGTGATCTGCTATTCGGTGGAATCTAGAGCACTAAGCACCAATCTCGGGGACTAGTGGTGGAGCAAATTTTGAAGCGACCTATCCGGTTGGGAGGATCTCGGGGACTCGGTGTCCGAGTCCTGGATTTTTTCTCTAAGATTGGAACCTAGTGATCTGGTATTCGGTGGAATCTAGAGCACTAAGCACCAATCTCGGGGACTAGTGGTGGAGCAAATTTTGAAGCAACCTATCCGGTTGGGAGGATCTCGGGGACTCGGTGTCCGAGTCCTGGATTTTTTCTCTAAGATTGGAACCTAGTGATCTGGTATTCGGTGGAATCTAGAGCACTAAGCACCAATCTCGGGGACTAGTGGTGGAGCAAATTTTGAAGCAACCTATCCGGTTGGGAGGATCTCGGGGACTCGATGTCCGAGTCCTGGATTTTTTCTCTAAGATTGGAACCTAGTGATCTGCTATTCGGTGGAATCTAGAGCACTAAGCACCAATCTCGGGGACTAGTGGTGATGGAAGGAACAAGTATTTTTCAATAAAAGAGAACAAGCTTACCTCGGGCACCCGGGTAACATCCAGTGCGGCCACTTGGAGAGCGTGCAGAGCTTGGGCGTTGCGGCTTGGGCCTGCAGCGTGCAAGTCTCCGGCGATCTCGGAGGCATCGGCGGCGAGCCAGGCATTGTTGTATTCATCAATAACCCGTATGCCGGAGCCGCCGGGCGCGCGAGTAGCGGCAACATCCCGGGATCCTGAAGGAGCAAAGGAACTGATGGTTGCTCGCAACATCCGCAAGGCAGCAGTAGGGATCTCGGCGGGAGGCGGTGGTAACGAGGAAAACGTACCCGGGCGCAGCACCAAGTCCTGAGACGAGGATGTCGGGGCAGTTGCGGGCGGGGCAGAAGGTGTTTTCTGCCCAGCAATCTTGCTGCGAGATTTGGGAAGTTCATCTGCTGGCCGGGAGGAGGCTGTACGCTGCTTCTCCGGGATGGTCTTGGTCGCGGCTGGCCGAGAGGCGCCACTTGCCGCAGGTTCCCGACGAGGGCTGAGGATCTCTGCCTCCAGCCCGGGAACCCGGTGCGGGCTCTCCGGAAGAAGCACTTCTCCCGAGGTGGTCGTGGCCTGCACCGGGATCTCCTCGATCACCGGATGCGCATCCAGGGTCGCAACGGTAGCCGGTGCGGCACCAGAAGCCGCAGGCTTACTGCCTCGGGTAGAAGGTCGAGGAGGTGAAGGAGAAGCCCGAGCCGGGCTGGGAGTCCGAGTCCCGGGAGGAGGAGGAACAGCAGGAGACGGGAGCTCGAGTGCATCCCTGAAAGGAAATGTCTTAGTAATAGTTGTGGAGAAAGCAAAGTCAGATAACATAAGGCAAAGAGGACGTACCCGGAATCCACAAGGGGAGGACCCCTTTGCCGGCGCCGAGCAGGCTTCTCGGTTGTCTGCTTACTCGGTTTGTTCTTCTTGGGGGGGTTGCCGGGGTTATCGGCCCCCTCGGTGTCGGAAGCCGCACGCTTCCGGCTCTCGGCACGTTTGGTCCCGGTTGTCGGTTTCGGAACCACAGCTGAGGCCCAATTCAGAGGGAGAGCGTCAATAACATCTAGAATCTGGCAGTCAGTCTCATCCTCATCATCCGAAGAAATGAAAACTGCCTCTGGAGTTGAAGGATTACCCGGGGCCTTGACGAAAGGGATGGCGAGGTGGTCCTCGCCGTCGGGATCCTCTCTCGGCATCACGTCCGGTTTCGGGAAGTCCGGCGTGTAATTCCCGTTGACGTGGACGGCGTCTTCTTCGTGTTGACGCATGTACGAAGGCGAAGGCACGAAAGACTGATATAAGCACCTGATCGCATGGTTTTCTCCGGCATCCCCCAATGACCCCCCAAGAGTAGTCCTCCGTCATCTCCGTCCGGGCAATAGCTCGAACGCGACGGACGACCCCGGCATGGCTTAGCCCAAAGATACTAGTCCTAGTGGGATCATAGTTCCCGAACATGTGGCACATCTTGTGCACTCGGTTTTGAAGGGGGCAGACCCGGCGAACAATGAAGCATCGCAGGAGATCATCCCCGGTCATCTTCTGAGTTAGCACGTGCAGAACCTCGTGCATGCAGGTAATCTCATCGCTATCCGGAAGCTTCTTCCAGAGACCGAACTCGCGCGGAGGACCAATAATGAACTCCGGCAGATTGATGAAGTCCGGGTTCGAGGATCCCGGACCATCTCCCGAGTACTCCCGGTTCTTCACATAGAAGAAACTCCGCTGCCACTTCCGGCAGGACTCTAGTCCCTTAACTATGGGGAATCCGGAATCCGCGCGGGGAATGATGGTGGCCGCTCCGCAATCGACTAAGTCTTTAACCTTCTTATCCGGATTGGGGATGGCTTGGCGACGGAGGATGAAGTACTTGGCCCAGAGATCCAAGAAGGGCCAGATGCCGAGGTATGCCTCCGCATATGTCGTGAAGACCGAGAGCATCATTATGGCATTGGCGGGAAGATGGTGAGGTTGAAGGTCGTAGAGGTCGAGGAAGTCGCGCAAGAAGGGGCTTGCCGGAAGCCCAAACCCGCGCTCGAAGTGCGCAAGGAATACTACGTATTCCCCGGGTTGGGGTTCCGGTGCAATCTCCTCTCCCGGGAGACGGCTCTCGACTTCCGGAGGAATCCGGTGAGTCCGATACAGCCAGTCCAAATCGGACTGCTTGGTCTCGGACCCGTCCCAGCATCCCCGGGTACGTTCTTCGGCCATGTCGGAGAAGTACACAGCGGTATCCGAGCTACTCTGCAGACGCAGCGGCGGTTAGTCGGAGTTAGTCTATCGGAAACTAGGATATCGGAGCACAAACTGCTAAACGTTACCGGGTTCCTAGGAAACAAGATCTACCGTATGCTAAATAATCAAAACTAAAGGAAGGAAAAAAGGCTAGCGCTAGGCTCGGGCGAGGCAGAAAACAAATGAGCAATCTACGCCCTACCGCGGCAATACATCACCGCCGTGTGCCTCGTGCGCGCCGCTCGAGTTGTGCTCGCCGGCGGTGGCACAACCGCGCTCGTGCTACGGCACGGCCGGAGTCGGACGGTTGGGTTACCGAAGAAAAGCACCGGAGCGGAGAAGAAGAACTTACCGGTGAAGGAGGAGATCGGTGATGAGCGAGGCAGACGGCAATGTTCGAGCTCCGGCGCGCGGCGACGGCGACGGCGTTCGGCGACGAAGGCGACGGCGGCGGGGCGCTCGAAACGGTGAGGAGGAAGAGTGCGAAGGAGAAGAAGAAGGGGAGGAGACCGTTCCGGTCCCCTATTTATGGGGGGGATTCCGGAGCGGTTTCCGATTTTCCCGCCCACGATCTCCACGATCGTGGGTGGGATCTGTTTTGTGCCGCGCACCACGTGGCACTATCCGGAGCGCCCGATCCGGCCACACCGAGGGCCACACGGCTCCAACGGTTGGATTCCGGATCGGTTGCGGCTACCCGGCGCGGGAACCCAAGCGACACCGTGCGTGCGCAGAAGCACTCGAGTGCGTCTCTGCGCAGACGGGACGTCGGCTGGGCCCTGGCTCGGTGTCTCGAATTCATCGGGAGATCAACGGTCGAGATTCACTGAGATGGTGATATCCGGTCGCAGGCTTCGCCTCCCGGTTGAGACAGTCTCGGTGGGATGATCTCGGTAAAAAGATCTCGGGAAGAATCGATCTCGACATGGAATAATAGGATGGTATAATTGGTTCTTGGAAAATGGTTGTTATTAAAGCTGATCCCGTACATCATCCGAGGTCGCTGTGCAGCACCAGCTTCGGGGACTAGTGTCGGGGGGCTACCCCCCGGGTAGGGGCATATCCCGGTATAATCCGGTAAATATCAACAGTACTTGACCTTTGGCGACACCAAGGGACACCTCCTGGTATGCTGAAAGGGCAGATTGACCCCTGAGCGCTGGTAGAGGACAAAGTGCCTCCTGGCAGGCGCAAGGGTCAGCTCTAGCAGCTATAAATAGACACCCCCGGCCCTCACAATCGCAGCACAAGCGTGAGCGGGTGGTTCCTCTAAGAACTAGCTTCTCGAAGATGTCTTCGCCGGTAGGCTAGGACATCTTCGGGAGGCTAGGCCTAGAGATACTCATCCTGAGACGAGCTCGGACGTCTCCGGGAAGGATCCCGGATCTAGGACTCCGGGGAGACTCCCGGGTGGAAATGTACTCGGCTTTACCGGATAGGTATTCCGGGTAAGTACTAACCGGAATGTGTATCTCGGTCTTGATCTTATACAGATGAGGCTCAGTGGCAAGCAAGGAGGTATCCGGAGTAAGGGCTCCCGGTAGACCGTCAACGGTCCGTAGCAGGCTTTCCCGTTTATAGCGGGGGGAAGTACCATTCCGCCTGACACGGAAGCATGGTCACCTTCCGCCTGACACGGAAGCATGGTCACCTCCCGCCTGACACGGGAGCGCGTCAGCCGGTACGAGCGTGGTACGACAAGACCTGACATGCCTAGCCCGGCAATCCGGAAAAGGCTATCCAGGATGGGCAAGGACATGTCTTGTCTCTGACAAGGGGACAATGCGCCGTCCTTAACGAGATGATGACGAAGGGGCTACACTGGATAGTCCGGCGACTAGGTCGCACTAGCCGGTGACGACATCCCGGTTAGGCCTGTCCGGTGGGGCCAAGCCAAGTTAGGGTTTCCGGCCCTCTTGGCCGGACCTCTATAAAAGGCGCCATAACTGCTCCTGAGAGAGAGAGAGACCAACTTCAGAGCCAAAGCTATAGTCGCATTTACTCTTAGAGCAGTTACTCCTTCTCACCTTGAGTTCATCCAGTTCTTTGTACTCCTTCCTTTGAGAGATCTTGTAGCAAGTTGTAGTTCTTATATCACCAATATATAGAGAGGAAAGGCAGGAGTAGGGGTGTTACCTCCTCACGAGGGCCCTGAACCTGGGTATATCGGGTGTGTGATGTGTGCCTTCGTGCATTTGTTTGTATTTGTTAGATCTTCCCCTTTGCACTTTGTTCTTGTTCCCTGTTCTTGGGAGATCTCGGTTTTACCGGGATCCTCCCCGTGTGAGCTCTTCAGCTCGCTATCCCTCCCCGGATCCACCAACGTCCATCGGCCCCACAAATTAGCCATCCTATGGCATCTGCCGTGACACCACCACGACAGAGATCTATCATGGCTTGCATAGCAATGCTATCCTACACATGCTTATAGAAAATACTCTACTCATGCATAGAAAATAATAGGACTTTTATGGGGGTGTGCCACTTGCCTTGGCAATCGGGAGTGCAGCAGTTACAGTTGCAAAGATTCTCGTTTCCCTCCGAATAGTCTAACAAAGAAATAAACAGCCACACATAAACACACAAGCAAGGTTCACACAAAGAGGATATATGCTATGCATGAGATGAGATGCAACAATTTATTTCCAAATGTATGCATGAATTTTTTTTTGATTTGTTTCTATTATTTAACCATCAGTAAAGGGTTAATGACAAGGACTTTAGTTCACTTAAATAAACTTTCAAATCAAATTTTTTAAAAATTACATTTGGGCAGAGGGCATCTAAACAAGTTGTTAGCAATTTGATTTACTCAAAAATAAATTTTCTAACTAAAGTTATGTTAAAAACACTTAAACTACTCTCAAAAATATTTGAAAATTTTGTATGTGTCAAAACAGAAAACTAATGAATCCAAAGTGTCTACTGGTTCTAAGGATTTCAAATATATAAAAATATTTAAGTTTGGTTAAACAGATAAAAAGTAATGATGAAAACAGTATGCAGGGGGTTTTCTGCAAAACTGCCAAATTAAATGATTTAATAAAAATTCAGAAAATAATATCTGACGCGGCGCTGACGCGGTGCTGATGTGGCGCTGACGAGGCGCTGACGCGGCGTACCGGTTCGGGTTTTTAAGTGAACTAATCCTGGCCGTGCACTGGGGATCTAACGGTCCAGATCTAATCGACCAGAACCGAGCGGCGCTGTCGCCGGAAACCTAGCCGGAGGTGACTCCCGCGGTGGCGGCGCGCCGGCGACGGACGTTCTACACGATCTAGTGCGCTATGGGACGAACGGATCATACCAGAATGCAGAGGAGGTCGACGCGGAGACGATGGCGAGGTCGTGGGGCCTGGGGCGTCCTTTGCTTCCTGGGATTGCTCGCTGGAGTCGTGCGCGGCGGCGGGTTGCTTCGGTAGTGCACCGTTACGACGACACGCTGCGAGACAGAGTGCGAAACCATGTCGCAACGATGCGCAAGGATGAAACAAAACGAAGGGGAGAGGAGAGAAGGTCCGGGGTGGCCGGAGTTGAGCACACGGTGCGAGTTTTACCGGCGGTAGCGGCGGAAAGTCGAGGTCTCGTGCGGGCAGCCTCGTGGCTCTCGGAAGGTGGTGCTTGGGGCAAAAGTGAGAAGGGATCGAGGGGATCTTATAGCAAGAAACGGCGACGTAAAAGGGGCAATGAATCCTCCGCAATGAATCGAGATTACTCGGCCGTTTCTCGGCGTCGTCGTGGGCGTGATTTGGGGCGAGCCGTTGCAGCGGGAGGGATGACAGGTGGGGCCCACCTGTCAGCGAGTGAGCGCACGCGCGCGGGCGGAGATGGGCCGCTGGCGGGCTGGATTGCGTCGCGCGCGCGGTAGATAGCTAGTGGGCTTCGGCCCACTGGCTGGCCCGACTCTATTTTTTTCTTTTTGAAAATTCTTTTCTGATTTTAATTCTTTTGATTATAAAACAAATTCAAAACTATATTAAAACTTCTTAGAAAAATTCATAAAAATATAATTTGAAAAGCTTATGAAAAATAGATCCTTTTGACATTATTTTTGTCTAAAGTAAAAATAGAATAAAAGGAACCTTATTATAAATTCCAAATAACAATTTTAAAGACATAAATTCAATTAAAACATATTTAAATAATTAAATTCAATTTTTATGGAATTCTTATGACAAGTTTAATGATGATGATGCATGGATGCAGAAGTTTTAAATTTTTCTGAAAATTGGGATGTTACAAACCTAACCCCCTTAAGATGAATGTCGCCCTCGAGATTCGGATTGGCTAGCAAATAGGTGAGGGTGATCTTCTTTAAGGTCATCTTCTCTTTCCCAAGTTGCTTCCTCTTCTGAATGGTGATTCCACAGTACTTTACAGAATTTGATGGTCTTGGTTCGGGTGACACGTTCTGCTGTCTCCAAAATCTTTATTGGTTTTTCTTCATAAGTGAGATCACTTTCTAGTTGTACTTCCTCTAGTGGCACCGTATCTCTTAGCAGTGTTTCTGCCATTTCTGGATGACATTTCTTCAGCTGGCTGACATGAAACACACTGTGAACCGCGGAAAGTGCTTCCGGGAGTACCAATTCATAGGCGACCTCTCCTTTACGGGATAATACCTTGAAGGGTCCAATAAATCTAGGTGCCAATTTTCCTTTGATTCCAAATCTTTTAACTCCCCGTATAGGTGAAACTCAGAGATAGACTCGATCACCCACTTCATACGTGACTTCTCTCCTTTTGGAGTCCGCATAACTTTTCTGTCTGGATTGTGCTATCTTTAAACGGTCTTTAATCAACCTGACTTTTTCCTCAGCCTCCTTGATTATGTCTGGTCCGAACAAACTACGTTCCCCTACGCCACTCCACAGTAGTGGGGTAGTGCACTTTCTCCCATACAAGGCTTCAAATGGCGACATCTCTATGCTCGCTTGATAGCTGTTGTTGTAAGAGAACTCGGCATATGGAAGATTATCATCCCAGCTTGACTTATAATCTAGAGCGCATGCTCTCAGCATATCTTCTAGGATCTGATTTACTCTTTCTGTCTGTCCATCCGTCCGCGGATGAAACGCTGTACTAAACTCCAATCTAGTTCCCAGAGACTCATGTAATTGATTCCAGAAATGGGAAGTAAACTGAGTACCCCTATCCGACACAATTTTCTTGGGAACACCATGTAGACACACAATCCTCTTCATGTAGATGTCAGCTAGTTTGGCACTAGTGTATGTAGTCTTTACGGGTATAAAGTGGGATACTTTCGTCAGCCGATCGACTATAACCCATATAGAATCATACCCTGATTTTGTCCTGGGTAGACCCGTGATGAAATCCATACCAATATGTTCCCATTTCCAATCTGGTACTGGTAACGGTTGTAGCAACCCAGCTGGTTTTTGGTGTTCCGCTTTCACACGACTGCAGACGTCACACTTTGCAATGTATTCTGCAATATCACGTTTCAAGTTGATCCACCAATACCTCTCCTTTACATCCATATACATCTTGGTGTTACCCGGATGTATGGAATAAGTTGAGTCATGAGCTTCTTGAAGTATTAACTTCCTGAGGTCGGCATTGTCAGGAACACAAATGCGTTCTTTATACCACATGGTTCCTTCTTCATCTTCTCTAAAATCTCTGGCCTTACCTTCGCTTAGGTTCTTCTTGATTTCTTTTACTGCTTTATCCTCTAACTGAGCTGTCTTGATTTTGTTAAGTAGAAGAGGTTGAACTTCTAAGGATGCTATGAATCCTTCAGGTACCACCTCTAATCGAAGGTCCTTAAACCCTTTACAAAGGTCTTCCGGCAATTCCCCTGTCGTGAGTCCGTTTACATAAGTCTTACGGCTCAAGGCATCAGCCACTACGTTGGCTTTCCCTGGGTGGTACTGTAGACTTAAATCATAGTCTTTGATCAATTCTAACCATCTCCTTTGACGCATGTTTAATTCCTTCTGAGTAAAGAAATACTTGAGGCTTTTATGATCCGTAAAAACTTCACATCTCTTTCCCCATAAATATGGCCTCCATATCTTTAGCGCATGCACCACAGAAGCTAACTCTAAATCATGAGTAGGGTAGTTTACTTCATGATTTTTGAGTTGCCTTGAGGCGTAAGACACTACTTTGCCTTCTTGCATCAATACGCTTCCTAGGCCGCGATATGAAGCGTCGCAATAAACCTGGAAGTCTTTCTCTAGATCTGGTAAGCATAAAACTGGTGCCGACACCAAGCGCTTCTTTAATTCCTGAAAACTGATCTCACAAGCTTCCGTCCACTCAAATTTCTTTCCCTTCTTCAGTAGTTCAGTCAAGGCCTTGGCAATCTTGAAGAAGTTTTCAATGAATCTCCGGTAGTACCCTGCCAGTCCTAGAAAACTGCGGATTTCTCCCACATTTTTGGGCGATTCCCAATTTGTCACAGCAGCAACTTTTTCAGGATCCACTGCTATCCCATCTTTAGACACCAGGTGTCCTAGAAATCCTACTTGTTTTAACCATAAATCACACTTGTTGAACTTAGCATATAACTTATGCTCTCGGAGCCTTTGCAACACCAGACGTAAATGTTCTTCATGTTCTTTGTGACTTTTGGAGTAGACTAAGATGTCATCGATGAAGACAACAACAAACTTGTCCAGAAAATCCATAAACACCTTATTCATCATATTCATGAAATAGGCTGGGGCATTGGTTAACCCAAAAGGCATTACCGTGTACTCATACGATCCATATCTTGTAACGAAAGCAGTCTTGGGTATATCCATCTCTCTGACTTTCATCTGAAAGTACCCTGATCTGAGATCGATCTTGGAGAAGACGACAGCCCCTTCTAGTTGATCGAACAGTTCATTTATTTTGGGTAGCGGATACTTGTTCTTGATTGTATGCTCATTTATGTCACGGTAATCGGTGACTAATCTCTGAGTACTATCCTTCTTCTTGACAAAAAGGATCGGGGCTCCCCAGGGTGATGAACTTGGACGGATAAAGCCTTTCAGCATAAACTCTTCCAGTTGTTTCTTGAGTTCTTTCAGTTCGTCAGTTGCCATTGGGTAGGGCCTTTTAGCAATGGGTCCTGTCCCCGGTTTTAGTTCTACGAGGAACACTACATCTCTATCGGGTGGCATTCCTGGTAGTTCTTCCGGAAACACGTCAGTGTATTCCTTAACTATAAGGACCTCACCGAGACTAACCGCCTTAAGAGAATTAAGCCTAACCTTCTTTAGTTCAAACCTTGATCTAAAGTTGATCTTCGAGCCTTCTGGAGTGGTGAGAGTGATGGTTCTATTTGCGCAGTCTATGATTCCTGCATAGCGGGTCATCCAATCCATCCCTATGATAACATCCAGGCCTTGTGTTTCCAGGATGATCAAGTCCGTAGGAAACTGATGCTTTCCAATCTTCAGACTCAACTGTCTACAGCCAGAGGTTACTAGCATCTCTCCGCCCGGCGAGCTTACTCTAATGGGGCTTCCTATATTTTCCACTACTAACCCATGTTTGTTTACAAAAGCTCTTGAAATGAAAGAATGCGATGCTCCAGTATCAAATAAAACTAATGCTGGGCATGAATTTAGCAAGAACGTACCAATGACAGCATCAGGTTCATCGTACACTTCTTCCACATTGATGTGGTTCACCTGTCCTTTCTGGAAGGGATTGGGCTTGGCAGCTTCTGTGGCCTTCTTTTCGGGGCAGTCAGTGGCGTAGTGACCCTTGTTATTGCACTTTAAGAATAGGACTTGGCTGATATCTTTCTTATATTCGGGGTTTGGGCGATGTTGTCCATTGTTGTGGCCAGCATTTCCATTTCCCTTGTGATTCCCATTGTTTCCCTTGAAACCACCACTATGGTTGTGACCATGATGTTTATGGTTGCTTCCTCCACTAGGATAGTGACCAGGTTTATAACTCTGGTTTGCATCTTGAGGGAAGGATCTCTTGAAAGAAGTCTCAGAATGGGGTTTGTGAACATTCAACTTTCTCTTCCTATTTTCAGCCTTGTTGATGTTATCCTCTAGTATGATAGCCTGATCTAGGAGAGTCTGATAATTTGGGGCGTATGCCACTGTCAAAGGGATCTTCAGCTCGTCACTCAGTTCATTTAGGAATTTTGCCTTCCTCTTTGCCTCGGTGTTAATGTCTTCAGAGGCATAACGGGAAAGGGCATGGAAATCAGCCATGTACTCCTTAAGGCTCCTGTTTCCTTGTCTCAGGTTTCTGAACTCTTCCTGCTTCAAGTTCATAATGCCCGATGAGATATGATCATTACGAAAACCTTCCTTGAAATTTTCCCAAGTCATGGTTTCTAGTGGGTAGGTGATTTGATAGGTCTCCCACCACTGGATCGCTGGTCATTCCAACAGATGAGTGGTGAACCTCACCTTCTCAGCTTCAGTACATTCACAAGTCACCAGATCCCTGTCCACTGAACGCAGCCAGTCATCTGCCACAATGGGTTCAGTTGCAGTGGAGAACTTGTTCGGTCGGAGTCTCAGAAATCTGGTAAGTCTATCCACATGGGGGGGGGGGTGGTGGCGGAGGCGGGTTGTGGTTGTTGTTGTTGTTGTTGGTTGCCGCAATGAACTGGGTCATCATAGTCATTAGCTGAGCTTGAGCAGCCATCAACTGTTGTATAGCCTCATTGTTGTTGTGGTCGTTGTTGTTGTTGTTGTTGTTGTTGTTGTTGTGATCGGGCGTACGACGGGGAGGCATCTGTGATTTTGTATAGGTGAGTTTTTAGACGGAAAGGTCTAATGAGAAAGATTACCCCAACAAACAAACAACCTAAGGAACAAAACAAACATCACACAACTGAAACTTTGGATAAATCAGACATGAGAGTTTTGGAAAAATATAGCGCGAGGTTCCTCGGAATACAATGGAAGGTACTGCCTTATCACAAGTTGATAGGTCAATACAAGACTAAGATAACGATGAGGTGTAAATAAATGGTAGTCTCGCTAACGAACTACTCGACCATGTCGTCTTCTTCTTCTTCAATTTCCTGAATCTCGATTCCTTCATTGTCGAGTACTTCCCTTAATTCCTTCACTTCTTTCTCCAGGGCAGAGTTCTTCTCTTGCAGTTCCCTTTTCTCGGTACGAAGACGCTTGATCAAGTCACTATCAGCTTCAAACTCGACTTCATTGCTCTCGAGTTCTGCCTTCTGTTCTCTGATAGTCTTGTTTTTCTCTTGAACCCTTTTCTCCTGTTCTCTTGTATTTTTCCTCTTGTGAAGCAAACTTTTCTTCTTGGGCCTTAGCCACTTCCTCTTGAGCTTTTATCTTTTCCTCGTTCTCCTTGAGTAAGGCACACAACTCATCGTTCTTCAGAAGTTCAGTGCGTGTATCCTCATAAAGTTCTGTGACGAGGACCTCCAACTTCTGGAACTACAGACTAAGGGGCTTTGCTTTGCCTCTATCTCCAACATCAAAGAGGTATGGTTCTCCCTCCTCGTTTCTCCTTCCAAAGAAAATGGAGTAATGGCCCCTCAACTCTGTGCTATAGCGTCCGCAGAGACATCCAATCAGGTCCTGGATCACGAGATTGAGTCCTTTTTCTTTGGAGTCACTAACCATTTTGATTTCTAACGGGGGCTCTTCTCCGCGTCCTGGCTGAGTTGCTTTTATTCCCCAACAGCCCTCCTTGTTAAACTTCTTCAGGATGAAACCCTTAACTTGAGGTAGCGGTAAACCTATCTTCTCACCGATGTCGAGAAGGTAGCAGCCAAAACGGGTGTCCTCGAAGTCCTCCGCAGTGGTGAAGTGGAAGCTCGTCATCCTTTAGGAAGACAGAAAAGAATTTAAAACAAGAAATGTGTAAGGTAAGGAGGTCCTAGTCATAAGTGTATTATTAAATTAGAGTCAAAACGAAGTCAAATCTCAATGTGATCAACAAATATAAACAACTCTTTGTAAATTGGATATTCACTATAGTGAGAGAGACAGACACCCGGCCAGCCACTTAGGTGTGGAACAGGTCTCATGTACGCGGACATGTAAGGTTTGTTTCCAGGCCGCTTCATCTCACTATGCCGCTAGGATCCAAAAATACTTAAGTAGTTAATACTATGATCAAAAGGTTTTTCCAATCCTAAGGGCTCGAACCTACAGGCAACCTGGCTCTGATACCATCTGTAATGTACCTGCACCTAAAATATGGCAGATACCTGTGTATAGTGCAAATCCCTGGATCGAATCGTTTGCACACACAGTTACGATGTAATATCACAACAAAGTATCAATTTATTACAACGCTGATCCAGACTTAGAAAGTATTCATTACAAATTTGCATAGCATAAAGCTAGCAGTAAACAGAGTAAACAACGGAAAATTTATTCTTCGTGGAGTCCCCAAACATCATCATGTGCCACAGGCGAGCATGTTGGTTAAAGACTCGAAACCCTTAGTAAAACTCTCACTCATCATCAGGTCAGTCTGCAATAAGATATATATTGCAACAACGTGGGTCAGAACCATTAAAATGGAACTGGCAAGTGACACTATGGTGGACACTTAAAGGAATAACTCTATGACCTATATGCTTATTTGGCAAGTGGAGCTCAAGGCTATTTTGCAGAAAGCAAGTTTTTCCCTAACTTTTTGCAAACACTTTTCTTCTATTTGAGACATCCGTGGCATGAAATCCACTGTCACATCCTACCCTTGTTCACCCATCAAGTTTTAAATTTATAAGTTGAAATGGTGGAATCCTCCGTTGACATCCTCGTTCAGCTGCTCAATTGTCTGTTTCCGGGAACACGGCTAAGTACTTAGATTTTAACTCTGCAGAGGTTGTGCACGTTCACCATTGTACCCATTCAACCCAGGTTATCCTTCACACACCATTTGTGATAAGGAAAGGAAAGAATGAGACGAGATCTTTCAGAAACATTTTCCCTCCCACTCTGGCCTGACGCGCTCCACCTACAAATCCTCTACAACCACCTGTCAGGCCGGGGAGAGTCCACGCAGCTTAGTTGATCAAGCCAGAGCCCATATTGGCAATGGCTGCACGAGAAGCAATCATCACTTGGAGTTCTTCAGATTCCTCTGTTCCTGGGTGGCCTTCCACAAGTGAATATTCCACAGGTAAAACCCCTGGGAACAACACTCAACTCATACAACCAAGCAACCAATTTCCACCCAGGTGTTTGATTAAAACTTAGTAGACTTATCTTTTTCATCAAAATAGTTTTTGCATAGCATCACTATTCTACTAAGTAATTTCATAGGAACCTAGACACAGGAATAAAGAGATCTATCATGGCTTGCATAGCAATGCTATCCTACACATGCTTATAGAAAATACTCTACTCATGCATAGAAAATAATAGGACTTTTATGGGGGTGTGCCACTTGCCTTGGCAATCGGGAGTGCAGCAGTTACAGTTGCAAAGATTCTCGTTTCCCTCCGAATAGTCTAACAAAGAAATAAACAACCACACATAAACACACAAGCAAGGTTCACACAAAGAGGATATATGCTATGCATGAGATGAGATGCAACAATTTATTTCCAAATGTATGCATGAATAAATTTTTGATTTGTTTCTATTATTTAACCATGAGTAAAGGGTTAATGACAAGGACTTTAGTTCACTTAAATAAATTTTCAAATCAAATTTTTTAAAAATTACATTTGGGCAGAGGGCATCTAAACAAGTTGTTAGCAATTTGATTTACTCAAAAATAAATTTTCTAACTAAAGTTATGTTAAAAACACTTAAACTACTCTAAAAAATATTTGAAAATTTTGTATGTGTCAAAACAGAAAACTAATGAATCCAAAGTGTTCTACTGGTTCTAAGGATTTCAAATATATAAAAATATTTAAATTTGGTTAAACAGATAAAAAGAAATGATGAAAACAGTATGCAGGGGGTTTTCTGCAAAACTGCCAAATTAAATGATTTAATAAAAATTCAGAAAATAATATCTGACGCGGCGCTGACGCGGTGCGGACGTGGCGCTGACGCGGCGTACCGGTTCGGGTTTTCAAGTGAACTAATCCTGGCCGTGCACTGGGGATCTAACGGTCCAGATCTAATCGACCAGAACCGAGCGGCGCTGTCGCCGGAAACCTAGCCGGAGGTGACTCCCGCGGTGGCGGCGCGCCGGCGACGGACGTTCTACACGATCTAGTGCGCTATGGGACGAACGTATCATACCAGAATGCAGAGGAGGTCGACGCGGAGACGATGGCGAGGTCGTGGGGGCTGGGGCGTCCTTTGCTTCCTGGGATTGCTCGCCGGAGTCGTGCGCGGCGGCGGGTTGCTTCGGTAGTGCACCGTTACGACGACACGCTGCGAGACAGAGTGCGAAACCATGTCACAACGATGCACAAGGATGAAACAAAACGAAGGGGAGAGGAGAGAAGGTCCGGGGTGGCCGGAGTTGAGCACACGGTGCGAGTTTTAGCGGCGGTAGCGGCGGAAAGTCGAGGTCTCGTGCGGGTAGCCTCGTGGCTCTCGGAAGGTGGTGCTTGGGGCAAAAGTGAGAGGGGATCGAGGGGATCTTATAGCAAGAAACGGCGACGTAAAAGGGGCAATGAATCCTCCGCAATGAATCGAGATTACTCGGCCGTTTCTCGGCGTCGTCGTGGGCATGATTTGGGGCGAGCCGTTGCAGCGGGAGGGATGACAGGTGGGGCCCACCTGTCAGCGAGTGAGCGCGCGCGCGGGCGGGGACGGGCCGCTGGCGGGCTGGATTGCGTCGCGCGCGCGGTAGATAGCTAGTGGGCTTCGGCCCACTGGCTGGCCCGACTCTATTTTTTTCTTTTTGAAAATTCTTTTCTGTTTTTAATTCTTTTGATTATAAAACAAATTCAAAACTATATTAAAACTTCTCAGAAAAATTCATAAAAATATAATTTGAAAAGCTTATGAAAAATAGATCCTTTTGACATTATTTTTGTCTAAAGTAAAAATAGAATAAAAGGAACCTTATTATAAATTCCAAATAACAATTTTAAAGACATAAATTCAATTAAAACATATTTAAATAGTTAAATTCAATTTTTATGGAATTCTTATGACAAGTTTAATGATGATGATGCATGGATGCAGAAGTTTTAAATTTTTCTGAAAATTGGGATGTTACAAACCTAACCCCCTTAAGATGAATCTCGCCCTCGAGATTCGGATTGGCTAGCAAATAGGTGAGGGTGATCTTCTTTAAGGTCATCTTCTCTTTCCCAAGTTGCTTCCTCTTCTGAATGGTGATTCCACAGTACTTTACAGAATTTGATGGTCTTGGTTCGGGTGACACGTTCTGCTGTCTCCAAAATCTTTATTGGTTTTTCTTCATAAGTGAGATCACTTTCTAGTTGTACTTCCTCTAGTGGCACCGTATCTCTTAGCAGTGTTTCTGCCATTTCTGGATGACATTTCTTCAGCTGGCTGACATGAAACACACTGTGAACCGCGGAAAGTGCTTCCGGGAGTTCCAATTAATAGGCGACCTCTCCTTTACAGGATAATACCTTGAAGGGTCCAATAAATCTAGGTGCCAATTTTCCTTTGATTCCAAATCTTTTAACTCCCCGTATAGGTGAAACTCGGAAGAAGGAAAATGCGTCCCTCCTGAAGAAGGAAAATGCTGATTAAGGACATCCACAGCGGGGAATGCGGCCACCATTCGTGCGCCCGCACCCTCGCAGGGAAAGTCTTCAGGAGCGGCTTCTACTGGCCTCAAGCGCTTCAAGAAGCAACGGACATCATTCAAGCTTGTGAAGCCTGCCAATTCCACGCCAAGCACATCCACCAACCAGCGCTGGGCCTACAAACCATTCCGCTCTCGTGGCCGTTTGTGGTCTGGGGGCTGGACATCCTGGGACATTTCCCAATGGCGCAAGGTGGATATCACTACCTCTTCGTCGCCATTGACAAGTTCACAAAATGGCCTGAAGTGGAGGCGACGCGTACAATCACAGCAGGCGAGGCGGTGAAATTCATCAGAGGCCTGGTCTGCCGCTTCGGAGTGCCTAACCACATCATCACCGACAATGGCTCGCAATTTACAATCAACATCTTCAGAGCCTACTGCCAGAAAATGGGCATCAAGCTCTGCTTCGCCTCAGTCGCCCATCCGCAAAGCAACGGGCAGGCTGAGCACGCAAACGCAGAGGTCCTCAAAGGCTTGAAGACCAGGACCTTCGATTTCCTCAAGGGCCACGGCAAGGGCTGTATCAATGAGCTACCCTCGGTGCTCTGGTCCATCCGTACCACGCCACCCAAGCCAACCGCGGAAACGCCGTTTGTCGTGGTGGTGTCACCGCAGATGCCATAGGATGGCTAATGTGTGGGGCCGATGGACGTTGGTGGATCCGGGGAGAGATAGCGAGCTGAATATCCCACGCGGGGAGGATCCCGGTATAACCGAGATCTCCCAAGAATCAGAAACAAGAGCAACGTGCTAGAGGGAAGATCTAACAAACAAGAACAAATGCACGAAGGCACTCCACACACAGACGATATACCCAGGTTCAGGGCCCTCGTGAGGAGGTAACACCCCTACTCCTGCCTTTCCTCTCTATATAACTGTGGTATAAGGGCTACAACTTGCTCTTAGATCTCTCAAAGTGAAGAACACAAGGAACTAGAAGAACTCAAGGTATGAAGAAGTAACTGGTGTAGGAGTAAATACAACTACAACTTTGGCTCCCAAGTTGGTCCTCCTCTCATAGAAGCAGTTATGGTGCCTTTTATAGGGTTCCGACCAGGAGGGCCGGAAACCCTAAACCGGCTTGGCCCCACCGGACAGGCCTAACCGGCATGTCGTCACCGGCTAGTGCGACCTAGTCGCTGCGCTATCCGGCGTAGCCCCTTCGTCATCATCTCGGCAAGGACAGCAGGCGCCGTCCTGGAACATCATTGTCCCCCTGTCAGAGACAGGACATGACTTGGCCCATCCCGGATAGCCTTTTCAGGATTGCCGGGCCAGGCAGGTCGTGTCTTGTCGTACCGTTGTCGTACCGGCTGACGCGCTCCCGTGTCAGGCGGGAGGTGACCATACTTCCGTGTCAGGCGGGAGGTGACCATGCTTCCGTGTCAGACGGAAAGGTACTTCCCCCTGCATCAGGCGGGAAAGCCTGCTATAGACCGTTGACGACCTACCGTGGTCCCTCGTGCCGGTTATCTTCTTGCTCGACCTCGCGAGTCCTTCCTGCACAAGTTCGGGACCGAGATAGATGTTCTGGTTAGTACTTACCCGGATTGCCTATCCGGCAAAACCGAATACCCTTCCGGGAGTTTCCTTGGAGCCCAAGATCCGAGATCCTTTCCGGGTGCAGCCGAGTTCGCCTCAGGATGAGTATCTCTAGGCCTAGCCTCCCGAAGATGTCTTAGCCTATCAGCAAAGACATCTTCGAGAAGCTAGTTCTTAGAGGAACCATCAGCTGATGCTTGCTGCCATTGTGAAGGCTGGGGGTGTCTATTTATAGCTGTTAGAGCTGACCCTTGCGCCTGCCAGGAGGCATTTTGCACTCTTCCAGCGCTCAAGGGTCAAGTTGCCTCTGCAGCACACCAGGGGGTGTCCCTTGCTCTCGCCAAAGGTCAAGTACTGTTGGCATATTACTGAGTTATTCCGGGATCTGCCCTACCCGGGGGGCAGCCCCCCGACACTAGTCCCCGAAGCTGGTGCTGTGCAGCGACCTCGGATGATGTCCAGGATCAGCTTTAATAACAACTATCTTCTAAGAACATACGATATTATCCTCCGACTAGATGCCGAGATCGGTTTTTCCCGAGATCGTCATACCGAGATCGTTTCAACCGGAAGGCGATGCCCGTAACCGGATACTGCAGCCCTAGTGAATCTTGACCGTTGGCTCTGCATTGAACTCGAGATCACGAGCTGGGTCCCACCCGACGTCCTGTCGATCCAGAAGTGCACTCGAGTGCTTCTGATCGAGCACGCCGCTGCTCGGGTTCGCGCGCTGGGAGCCGCAGCCGATCCGAAATCCAACCGTTGGGGCCGTGTGGCCCTCGGTGTGGCCGGATCGGGCGCTCCGGTGAGCGCCACTGCACAGAGCGGATCCCACCCACGATCGGAGAGATCGTGGGCGGGAAAATTGGAAACCGCTCCGGAATCCCCCCATAAATAGGGGACCGGAACGGTCACCTCTTCTTCTCCCTCTCCTTCACACCTCCGTCACCGTTGTCTCGAGCGCGCCGTCGTAACCGTGTCCGGAGCTCGAACGCCGCCGCTCTCGTTGGTCGCCGGAGCCCGAACGCCGCCGTTCTTCTTGCGCATCATCGGCCTCACTTTCTCCGGTGAGCTCTTCTCTTCACCCCGATGAATCTTTCTTCCACGGGAACAACGCCTCGCGCTTGGTCGCGCAATAACACACGTGCGGCTGCGCCGCCGCCGGCGAGCACGATTCGCGCGGCGCGCACGGGGCGTGCGGCGAGGATGCCTAGTCGCTGTAGGACTTAGCCCTTTTGCCCGCACTATGCCTCGTTTGAGTCTTAGTTCGAGCCTATTTTCCTCATATTAGTTTTGATCTACTAGCACGCGGTAGATCTTACTCGCCAGGAACCCGGTTATCTTTAGGAGTTTGTGATTCGGTATCTTGGCTCCCGGTAGATTAATTTCGACTAACTGCCGTTGCGCCTGCAGAGTAGCCCGGATACCTCTGCGGACTTCTTCGGCATGGGTGAAGAAAGTATCCGGGGGTGCTGGGATGGATCCGAGACTAAACAGGAGGACCTGGACTGGCTGTACCGGACTCACCGGATTCCGCCAGAAGTTGAGAGTCGTCTCCCAGAGGACGAGGTTCAACCGGAACCCCAACCCGGGGAATACGTTGTATTCCTCACGCACTTCGAGCGCGGGTTTGGGCTTCCGACTAGCCCCTTCTTCCGCGACTTCCTCGACACCTACAGCCTCCAACCCCATCATCTCCCAGCTAACGCCATCATGATGCTTTCGGTCTTCACCACCTACTCGGAAGCATATCTCGGCGTATGGCCATTCCTGGACCTCTGGGCCAGGTACTTCATCCTTCGTCGCCAAGTCATCCCCAATCCGGATCAGAAAGTCAAAGACTTGGTCGACTGCGGAGCTGCCACCATCATCCCCCGTGCCGACTCCGGATTCCCTATAGTCAAAGGACTAGAATCCTGCCGGAAGTGGCAGCGCAGCTTCTTCTATGTGAAGAACCGGGAGAGCTCGGGAGATGCTCCGGGATCCTCGAATCCGGATTTCATAAACCTGCCGGAGTTCGCCATTGGTCCTCCCCGCAAATTCAACCTCTGGAAACGGTTCCCCGACACCGAGGAAGTCAGGTGTATGCACGACGTCCTTAACGTGCTAGCCGACAAGATGACTGGCGACGATCTCCTGCGTTGCTTCATCATTCGCCGCGTCTGCCCCCTCCAAACCCGAGTGCACAAGATGTGCCATATGGCCGGGAACTTAGACCCTACCAGGACTAGTATTTTTGGGTTAGACCATGCTGCGGTCGTTCGACGCGTTCGAGCTATTGCTCGGACGAAGATGTCGGATGACTATGCCTGGGGTGCCATCTGGGGATCCCGGAAAAAACCCCTGAAACAGGTGCTCCTGTCTGCCTTTCGTAAACTTGCATTCGCACCCGGGTTCTGCTGGAAACCGACATGGTTATCATGTGGTTATTTATTTGCGCAGTTATTCGAGCGGCAAACCGAGGAGGACGCTATCCACGCCAACGGGAATTTCGCGCCGAACTTCCCTACACCGGAAGAGATGCCGAGAGAGGATCCCGACGGCGAGGACCATCTCGCCATTCCTCTAGTCAAAGCTGCTGCCCCGGGTAACCCTTCAACCTCAGAGGCTTTTTCGATTTCTTCGGATGAGGAGGATGAGATTGACTGTCAAATTCTCGATGTGATTGACGCTCTCCCCCTCAACTGGGCTTCAGCAGTGGTTCCAAAACCTACGGCCGCAACCAAGCGTGCCGAGAGCCGGAAACGTGTGGCTTCCGACACCGATGCCGCCGATGATTCCGGCCACCCCCCCAAGAGGAGCAAGCCGAACAAACAAACGGCCGAGAAGCCTCGACGCCGGAGGAAAGGTCCTCCCACTGTGGATTCCGGGTACATTTTCTTTGCTTCATGCTACATGACCTTGTCTTTTCCTGAAGTTTTTACTGAGATACTTTTTTCAGGGACGCACTCGACCTCCCGTCCTCCTTTGTCTCCCGTCCACCTGGATCCCGGACTCCCAGCCTGCCTCGGGCTGCCTCTTCTCCACCTCGTCCTTCCGCCCGAAGGAGCGAGCCTCCCGCTTCTGGTGCCGCACCGACTGCTGCCGCGGCTCCGGATACTCGTCCGGTGGTCGACCAGACTCCAGTTCAGGCCACGACTACCTCAAAAGACATCCTTCTTCCGGAGAGTCCGCGCAGGGTACCCGGGCTCGAGGCGGAGCTCATGAGCCCTCCCCGGCGCCCCGTGCCAAGCGGTCCCTCCCGGCAAGCTGTGAACAAGACAGCCCCGGAGAAACAACCCACCGTCTCTTCCCGACCAGCTGATCAGCCTGCCGCGAAAGCGCGCACCAAGGTTGTCGGGCAGAAAACCATTTCTGCCCAACCTACTGCTGCCCCGACATCTTCGGCCCAAGACTTGGCCCTGCGCCCGGGTAAGTTTTCACCGTTACCGCCACCTCACGCCGAGATCCCTACTGCTGCCCTGCGGACACTGCGAGCAACCGTAAGCTCCTTTGTGCTTTCAGGATCCCGGGAGATTGTTGCTGCTCGCGCGCCCGGCGGCTCCGGCATACATGTTGATGACGAATACAACCAGGCCTGGATTGCCGCTGACGCCTCCGAGACCGCGGGGGACTTGCACGCTGCCGGCCCTAGCCGCAACGCTCAAGCTCTGCACGCTCTCCAGGTGGCCGCGCTGGATGTTACTCGGGTGACCGAGATAAGTTTGTTCCCTTTCCTTCTCCAATAAATATTTGTTCCTTCCCCACTAGTCCCCGAGATTGGTGCTTAGTGTTCTAGATTCCACCGAATAGCAGACCACTAGGCTCCAATCTTAGAGAAAATTTCAGGACTCGGGAACCGAGTCCCCGAGATCCTCCCTACCGAGTAGCCTTTAATTATTATGGATCTCGAAGTCTCGCGAGTTCCTTAAATCTTTTCCAATATTGACTCACCCTTCTTTGTCTTGATCTCAGGAGTGCAGCAAGAAACGTGGCAGCATCTTCCACCGGGTTCTTGCTGACCTCGGTCAGTCCAAGAAGTGCGCGGGGTGCCTCCGGGAGGAGCGAGATGCCGCGCGCAAAATTTCGGTGGATCAGAAGGCTGCGCTTGCTACTGCGCAGGCCGAGATTGCGCGGCTCAATGGCGAGCTTGAAAAGGCCAGATCCGCTGCGACCGACATGAAGACGCGCTTCGTGGAGGCGACGCAGAAGCAAAAGGAGACCTTGGACCAGTCCGAGGAGCGCGCGCATCTCGCTGAGACCGGGCTTGCTCTTCTCCGGTCGCGGGCCGATACTTGGCTCTCCGAGCTAACTGTATTGAACCGGGATCTTAACAGTAAGTGGACCGACATCCCCCATGTTTTCCTTGCTCTCTTTCTTTGTTGTTACTCTTCTTATGCCCTAGCCGCTTGAAAACTCTTCTTTTTAAAGGGGAATTCGAGCACTCCCGCGAGGCTGCTGCTCTTGCTGTTGCTGCTGCCCGGGAGAAGCGTGCCGGGAAGGGCGCTGTCTCGGATGCTTGGGACATTGAGGATCACCTCACTGCCCTGAAGGCCCGGATAGTGCCCCTCCGGTCAATCGGGACAGAGCTGCTCAGCGCCGCGATCCACGTTCACGGTGCGCTGTGGCCGGGTATCAGCGCGACGCTCTCGGTCGGCGAACTCGCGAGCGCACTCCGAGGTGCTGGGAGGCGTGTCCACGCTTGGAAACGCTCCGGTGCGCGGGCTGGTGCCGACCAGGTCTTGACCCAAGTACTGAGCTGGTACGAAGGTCTCGATCTGGACGTGATCCAGCGCCTGCGGACGATCTCGCCGTGGTGCAGCGATCCGGCTAAGGTCCAGCGGCGACAAGAGGTGGCGCATCGCATCGCCTCTTGGTCCAATATTCGCGCCTTCACCGCCAGCGCCGTTGCTTCCGACTCCGAGTCCGACTACGATGATGACGACGAAGCCGGTGCGACCGACGACGCGGATGCTGAGATCCCGGAGGAGGATGATGCTGCTTCTGCTGACGCCGCTGAGACCGTGGTTGCCCGGGACGCTTCAACTCCTTCGCCACCCGAGGCCTCCGCGGCCGAGGTGCGCCCAGATGCCCCGAGTACCGCTTCCGGTGCTGAGGACGCCGCCACTGCTGCTCCCGCTGCTGCTGTCGCCGAGAAGCCGGTTTCCCCTAGTACTTAGAAATCTTTACGAGTAGAACTGTTAAATCCCCGGGATGCCGGGTGCAAAATGTAATATATACCATCAACATTTATGTTATGTACCAATTTATCTATTAGAACAAGTTATGTCGGTTTATTCTATCATGAGTTCCCGGGTTCCTTTTCATGTTTACCGCACTTAGGCAATTTCTGCTCTTGTCTACCATTTCGGCGTTCGACAGTCGAGTCACAAAACTCCATACACGGCATACATTACTTAAGAAAATCCCAGTTCTATCTAACCGAATTCCCGACATAAAAAATAACTGGGTTAGCAAAAACAGGTATGCCGGATAAGTTCATGTTCCGAGTCTCCGAGACCATTTTCGTGTTCCGCACATTTGATTCTCTTTGCTCTTGACTACCATTTCGGCGTGCGTCGGTCGAGTCACAAGATGATTTCACATGACATACATTACTCTGACTTTGAGAATCGAACTCGGAACTTTCCCGGCATACAAATAACACAAGAACTAGGTACTCGGCAGTCCCCGGGTTCCTTCCCGGGGTGCCGGTATGAAATAACCAAATAAAGTGGACAAAGTAAATGGGCACATAACGGGGCAGTCCCCGGGTTCCTCCCGGGGTGACTTACTTTCATTAATACATAAAAACTGAAATACATCATACACTGAGCCCTTTATGTGTAAAAGGGTCGAAGTAGAGCTACATTCCATGGGCGTTTGGTTTCCTCTCCGGATTTGTCCATTACACCTTTCCTAGCTTCCTGTGCATCTACAAGGTAATAAGAATCATTGTGCAATGCCCTGCTTATCACGAAAGGTCCCTCCCATGGAGGTGACAGCTTATGCATTCCGGTCGTGCGTTGGATGAGCCTTAGCACAAGATCTCCTTCTCGGAATACTCTCGGGTGCACCTTCCGGCTATGATAGCGGCGGAGGTTTTGCTGGTAAATTGCAGACCGAGAAAGTGCCAATTCTCTTGCCTCCTCAAGTAAATCAACATCATTTTCTCGGGCCTCCCTTGCCTCGGTCTCAGTGAACATTGTTACTCTCGGTGAATCATATTGTATGTCGGTTGGGAGTACTGCCTCTGCACCGTACACCATGAAGAATGGCGTATATCCGGTAGATCTATTCGGTGTAGTCCGGAGACTCCATAAAACTGCCGGTAACTCCTCTATCCAGCATCCCGGAGTTCTCAACAATGGCGCGATCAAACGGGCTTTGATGCCGGCCAAGACCAAAGCATTTTCTCTTTCGACTTGCCCGTTTGCTTCCGGGTGTGCAACTGATGCTACATCCAGCCGGATTCCCTTCTCAGCACAAAATCGAGCGAATTCCCCCACAGCAAAATTGGTGCCATTATCCGTGATAATGCTGTGCGGGTACCCGTATCTCAAGATGATGTCTTTCAGGAATTGCACAGCGGTGTGTCCATCACACTTCCGGATTGGCTTGACCTCTATCCACTTGGTGAATTTATCTATCATGACTAGTATGTGTGTCATATTGCCTCGTGCCGGTTTGAATTGCCCGACCATATCCAAACACCATACTGCAAATGGCCAAGTGATAGGGATTGTCTTCAGTGCTGACGCCGGCATATGTATCCGGTGAGCAAACCTCTGGCATCCTCCACACTTCCGGACAATGTCTTCTGCCTCTTGCAACGCAGTGGGCCAGTAGAACCCATGTCGGAACACTTTCGCCACCAGGGCTCGGGATGATGCATGATGTCCACACTCCCCCTGATGTATTTCTAGGAGCATCTCTTGTCGTTCTGCCGGTTCCACACATCTCTGGAGTACCTCAGTGACACTCCTCTTGTACAACTCTTGATTGATGACAGTGTATGCTTTCGACCTTCGCATTATCTGCCGGGCTTCCACTTCATTCTCCGGGAGGGTTCCCTCTAAGATGTATGCCATAATGGGCTGTGCCCATCCCGGGACAGGTCGAACCTGAAACACGGGAGCGTCTATGTCCATTGGCTCTGCCGACATCACCTCCATCATCATCTTTCTTTGCCTCTCTGAGCATAGTGACGCAGTCCCCGGGTTCGATGTGATGCTCCCGACATCTACATCCATGGGCACGACATCCGAACTAGGCTCCTTGGGGATGAAGATAGAATCCGACTCGGGTGAGGGTTGAATAGATGGCTTTCTCAAATGCTCAAGAGCGATCCCGTGTGGGATGGCATCCCGAGATGACCCTAGCTTGGACAAGACATCCGCTGCCTCGTTTTCTCCTCTGGGTATGTGCTTGAACTCGCATCCTTCGAAAAATCCGGATATTTTCTGCACATGAAATCTGTACAAGGCCATGTTTGCATCAAGGGCATCCCAATTCCCCGACACCTGTTGTACTACGAGGTCGGAGTCACCGAAACACTCTATCCGGCGGATGCCAATTTCCTTGGCGACATTCAGTCCATGGACCAAGGCCTCATATTCCGCGACGTTGTTGGATGCCCGGAAATGAATTTGGTGAAGTGAGGACCACTCCGGCACCCAACCCGCTCTTAGCCTTGGAGCCATCGAAATGCATCCTCCAGAAATTATAATCCGGCATCGGAGGTTCATATTGCATCTCGGCCCAGTCTACCAAAAAGTCCGGCAGGGCCTGCGACTTGATGGCATCTCGTCTCTCATACGCCGGAGCGTATGGAGATACTGGATGGCCCATTTGGCTACCCGGCCGCTAGCGTCCTTGCAACCGATGATCTCGGCCAGAGGAGCCTCGCACACCACTGTAATCGGGTGCTCTTGAAAGTAGTGCTTGAGCTTGGTCACTGCCATGTATACTCCATACGCCATCTTCTGGTAGTGCGGGTAGTTCTGCTTGGATTCCGAGATCACCTCACTGAGGTAATACACTGGCCTTTGTATCAGCTTGCCCCTTTCTTCCCTTTCTACCACCATTGCCACACTGACTACTCGATTGGTGTCAGCAATATACAGCAGCATAAGCTCTTTGGGTAACGGGGATGCCAACACGGGTGTTGTTGAAAGCATTCTCTTCAAATCGTTGAACGCCGCGTCGGCCTGCGGGGTCCAAACAAATGTTTTGCTTTTCTTCATCAACTGGTACAGGGGCAAAGCCTTCTCTCCAAGTCGACTCACAAATCGACTTAGGGATGCAAGACAACCAGTGAACTTCTGCACATCTTTGAGACGTACAGGCAATTTCATGCTCTCGATAGCACGAATTTTACCCGGGTTGACCTCAATTCCTCGACTTGAGATGAGGAAACCGAGTAACTTCCCCGCCGGAACACCGAATGTGCACTTATCCGGGTCCAATTTCATCCGGAATCTTCTTAAGTTCTTAAATGTCTCCCTCAGATCATCTATCAGTGAGGCCTTTTCTTTCGTTTTTATGACTATGTCATCGACATAGACTTCGGCATTCCGTCCTATCTGGTCGTGCAAACACTTTTGCATGCACCTCTGGTATGTAGCACCAGCATTTCTCAAACCGAAAGTCATGACACGATAGCAATAAGCCCCATAAGGGGTAATAAAAGCAGTTTTCAATTGATCATCCGGATTCAAAGGTATCTGGTGAAAACCAGAATAGGCATCTAAAAAAGTCAAAAGTTCACTCCCGGCAGTGGAATCTATCACTTGATCTATCCGGGGCAGTGGAAAGGGGTCCTTCGGGCATGCTTTGTTGAGGTTGGTGAAGTCGATGCACATGCGCCACACCTTAAGCAGGAGGGGATCATCCTTCTTCTTCTCTACCAGGACCGGATTTGATATCCAATCCGGGTGCAGTACTTCCATTATGAATCCGGCGGCCAGCAGTATAGCCAGATGCTCCATGACGGCAGCTCTTCTTTCATCCGAGAGGCGCCTAGTTGGTTGCTTCATCGGCTTCGCGTCCGGTCTAACAAACAGAGAGTGCTCAGCCAACTCCCTCGGGACACCTTGCAGATCGTCACTAGACCACGCAAAAGCATCCCGATTCTCACGGAGGAAGTCGACGAGCTCGCCTTCCTATTTGTTGTCCAGATTGCTGCCAATGATGACTTGGCGCTCCGGGTTGCTGGGGTCCACACCCACCTTCTTGGTCTCCTTGGGGGGCTGGAACGATGCACCCTGCTCCGGGTTCACCATCCCAGTTGGGAGGTCTTGGCCATTGCCAGCACCTGCTGGATCCTCTTCTTTTCTTCCACGATCACCAGGGACTCAGCTAAGCATGATCCCACCGAGGCACACTCCATGGAGCGCTTGTGGTCTCCCGAGATGGTGATTACGCTGTTAGGTCCCGGCATCTTCATCTTCAGGTAGCCCATGTGAGTTGAGATCATGAATTTGGCCAGGGCTGGCCTGCCGATCAGTGCGTGATACGGGCTTTCGAGGTCCACGACCTCGAATTCCAAGCTCTCGGTTCGGCAGTTCTCCCGGGTTCCGAATAGCACTTCAACCCAGATTTTTCCCATGGGTGAGCAAGAGACTCCGGGCACAATGTCGTGGAAGGTCGTCTCTGTAGGCAATAAGGTGTTCATGGACACCCCCAGCTTCAACATCATGTCCTTGTATATGATGTTAATGGCACTGCCATTGTCGATCAGAACCCGGCTGAAGCGGACATTGAGGTTTGGTCCGACAAAGGTTGGGTCTACCACGCCCCCGGCTTAGGCATAACCCTGGGATGATCCTTCCGGCTCCATGTGATCTCCATCTCGGACCAGTGCAAGAACTTGGGCACCGCCGGGATCACGGCGTTCACCTCCAGGGCACGTTGTCGCACACTCCTCCGGTCAGTGGGCTCGGTCACGAAGACCACATAGCTTTGATGTGCCTCCCGGTAGTTGCCCTGCTGCTGTCCGGCTTGGTTACTGGGGCCTGCACCGTTGTCGTTCCGGGTGTGCACCACATTCACCGGTCGAGGTGGGGGTCCTCGCTGAGGCTGATTGATCCGGATCACGTTGGCCCCCGATGTCGGAGGAGGGGGTCTCGGAATGTTGGGTCGAGATGCTGGAGCACTCGGCCGAACAGCTCCCGAGCTGCCTTCCTGCAATGTGCGCTGATACCAGCTGCACTGCCGAGTAGAGTGGTTTGCTGGCTTGTTGGCCTCCAGGGTATGGTAGCAGCATGGCTTGTTCAGCATCTCCTCATACGTCAGGGGCTTCTTTTGTTCCACCCACGTCTTTTGCACTTCCTGACTCTGACCCCAAGCCGGGCCACTTGTCTTTTGACGCTGACTGTTGCCGGCATCCTCTTGCTCCCGGGTCACTGCTGCGACGTGCTGTGCGGCATGGTGGTACTCGGGCTGATTCCTTTTCTGGCCAAAATCCTGGCGATCATGGCTCCTGCTCGGTCCCGAACGCTGAGGTCCCGCATTCCTCCGGTTGGAGTCACCGACATCCACCAGGGGTTGCATGGGGTCTCCAAGCGTGTAGGTATCGGCGATGCGCATGGTCTCTGCCAAGGTCGCCGGCATCTTCCTTTACAATTTCTGCCACAGCATCGAGCCATGCCGACACCCTTGTGCAAACCAAGAGATGGCCTGTGCCTCTACCACTCCTTCGCAAGAATTGCAAATATTGCTCCACCGGGTAAGGTACTCCCGGTCAGTCTCGTTGCTCCTTTGCCTACAGATGGCGAGCTGTTGAGGCCTGTTTGGCTTTTTGTACGTGCTGGTGAAGTTGCTGATAAATGCCTCCTCGAAATCTAACCAGCAGTCTATGCTGCCAGTCCTCAAGTTATTCAACCAGATTCGGGCGGGTCCTTCCAACATCTGCGGTACGTATCGTATCGCCCAGCGTCTGTTTCCACCGGCTATGCTTACTGCAGTTACATAGTCGGTTAGCCAGTCCTCCGGCTTCTTGCTGCCTTCATAGGTCTTAGCACCCCGGTTGAGCTGAAAATTCCGCACAGGCGGCTCCCGCATGATCCGGGGTCCAAAGCAGGCAGGTCCCGGAGGTCCTTGCTCTTCCACTAGCTCGGATTGGTGAATTCGGTCGAGCCGGAATCTGGCATCTGCCGGATTCAGCTGTCTGGTCCCTATCCGAGATCCCAAAGGATTCTCGTCGGGCTGGTATCCGAGCTGCTGCAGTCTCGAGTTGCCATCGTTGTGCCTGTCTTGCGCCGGGATCACAGCCTGCTGCGGAACAGAGGCGACCTCCCTTTGCGGGTTTCCCTGAACATGAGGAGGGTTCCGGGGTGGATTACCACGGCCAGCCGGGTTATTGTTTCCTACACCCAGGTTGCCATCTTCACGGGTACTTCCCGCCTGCCCCGAGTTACGCTGTCCGGCTTGCTGGATGCCGGCAAAGGCCGGATCATAGGCCTGCAACTGCTTGTTCTTCCCGGAACCCCGACTACGGCTCCGGCTCTTGCTCTTGCTTCTGCTCGGATGCGGGGAAGAGGCCTCTCCGTCCGATTTCTAGATATTGGGTCTAGCTGAGTGCACTTGGGATCCTGCCCCGGGGTTCTTCTTCTTGAAGGCCTGGTTCTGCCGGTTGGCCTCGATCACCAACTCGTTCACCCGTTCCTGTTGTTTGCGCAGAGCCTCACCGGATAACCCTACCAACTCGGCCATGGCGGCTTCGGCAGCCCTAAGAGTTTTTGCCGGCGAACTGTACACAGGTTTCCCCGCCGAGATCAGGCTACCCGTGTGACTGGCTGCGGCTCCACCTGCCAACTCATCATTCACCATTCTTCCTTTCTTGCGCAGCTCCGCGATGCGCTTGTCCCGGGAGTCTACCTTAAGGAATCCGTGAGCTGCATTGTACTCCCGGAGGCTAGCATTGAGCTCGCGACGGATCTCGGCGATCTCCTGTGCTTCAGGAGTAGCAACCTCCGCTGCTCCTCCAAATCAGGCGAAGTGGCCTGGGTGTCTGCTTCAGCAGTTACGGGGACGGCCAACTTGGCCACCAGACCCGAGAGGGGATCCGGGCGACGTCGTGGCTGGGACGGTTGTGGATCGTCATCTCGGGCCGCACCTCTTTCCTGAGGAGGTTTGGCCAAACGGACGTGGCCACTTTCGGTATCGCCGTCAGCATCTTGGTACTCCTCCTCGATTACCCCGACCATCATCACCGCCACGGAACTCGGGGAATAACCGGCACGCAGACCCCGAGTCGCGCAGAGCATGGGGGGATCCTCAGCTTCCAGGACCACGTCCGGGTAGCTACAGATAACTTCGGTGGCGACGTAGGTGGTGAAACCACCAAAGTCAATAAGGCATCCGTTCACCGGAAAAGGTCTGTTCCGGAAGCACCCTGCGTTGTCGCTGACAAAGTCCATCTCACCCAGCCTTACGACAAGGCCAGAGAGAACCCGAATGTCAAAGTGAACTGGGGAGCCCGTCCAGATGTGTACACCAGCCAACGCCTCTGTCAGCCCCACGGTGGGCGCCAACTGTCGTGGTGGTGTCATGGCAGATGCCATAGGATTGCTAATGTGTGGGGCCGATGGACGTTGGTGGATCCGAGGAGGGATAGTGAGCTGAATAGCCCACACGGGGAGGATCCCGGTATAACCGAGATCTCCCAAGAATCAGAAACAAGAGCAACGTGCTAGAGGGAAGATCTAACAAACAAGAACAAATGCACAAAGGCACTCCACACACAGACGACATACCCAGGTTCAGGGCCCTCGTGAGGAGGTAACACCCCTACTCCTGCCTTTCCTCTCTATATAACTGTGGTATAAGGGCTACAACTTGCTCTTAGATCTCTCAAAGTGAAGAACACAAGGAACTAGAAGAACTCAAGGTATGAAGAAGTAACTGGTGAAGGAGTAAATACAACTACAGCTTTGGCTCCCAAGTTGGTCCTCCTCTCACAGAAGCAGTTATGGCGCCTTTTATAGGGTTCCGGCCAGGAGGGCCGGAAACCCTAAACCGGCTTGGCCCCACCGGACAGGCCTAACCAGCATGTCGTCACCGGCTAGTGCGACCTAGTCGCCGCGCTATCCGGCGTAGCCCCTTCGTCATCATCTCGGCAAGGACAGCAGGCGCCGTCCTGGAACATCATTGTCCCCCTGTCAGAGACAGGACATGACTTGGCCCATCCCGGATAGCCTTTTCCGGATTGCCGGGCTAGGCAGGTCGTGTCTTGTCGTACCGTTGTCGTACCGGCTGACGCGCTCCCGTGTCAGGCGGGAGGTGACCATGCTTCCGTGTCAGGTGGGAGGTGACCATGCTTCCGTGTCAGACGGAAAGGTACTTCCCCCCGCATCAGGCGGGAAAGCCTGCTATAGACCGTTGACGGCCTACCGGGGTCCCTCGTGCCGGTTATTTTCTTGCTCGACCTCGCGAGTCCTTCCTGCACAAGTTCGGGACCGAGATAGATGTTCTGGTTAGTACTTACCCGGATTGCATATCCGGCAAAACCGAATACCCTTCCGGGAGTTTCCTCGGAGCCCAAGATCCGAGATCCTTTCCGGGTGCAGCCGAGTTCGCCTCAGGATGAGTATCTCTAGGCCTAGCCTCCCGAAGATGTCTTAGCCTATCAGCAAAGACATCTTCGAGAAGCTAGTTCTTAGAGGAACCATCCGCTGATGCTTGCTGCCATTGTGAAGGCTGGGGGTGTCTATTTATAGCTGTTAGAGCTGACCCTTGCGCCTGCCAGGAGGCATTTTGCACTCTTCCAGCGCTCAAGGGTCAAGTTGCCTCTTCAGCACACCAGGGGGTGTCCCTTGCTCTCGCCAAAGGTCAAGTACTGTTGGCATATTACTGAGTTATTCCAGGATCTGCCCTACCCGGGGGGCAGCCCCCCGACACCGTTCGCACTCGTCTATGGAGCCGAAGCAGTCCTCCCCACAGAGATAAAGCATGGGTCCCCACGGGTCCTTGCCTTTAACGAGGACCAGCAAGAGGACATCCACAACGACGACCTGCTGCTCCTTGAAGGGCTAAGACGCCGCGCCGCTCTACGTGCGGCCAAGTACCAGCAGTCCTTGAGGCGCTACCACAGCCGCAATGTGCGCTCGCGCACCCTGGAGGCAGGCGATCTCGTCCTCAGGCGAATCCTCTCCAGGGAAGGCCTCCACAAGCTGTCCCCGATGTGGGAAGGTCCCTACAGGGTCACCCACATCGCCAGGCCTGGCGCGGCTCGCCTCGAGACGGAAGACGGCGTCCCCGTCAAGAATCCATGGAAAATCATGCACCTATGCAAGTTCTACCCATGATCATCATCACGTCAGGGCATTTAGCGAAAGAGGCAGCCCACGGCTCAACCTCCAAGCACCTTTTTGTCCCTCAAGGTTAAAGCTCAAGGCTTAAACCTCGCAAACCTTTGTATCCGCCAGGAACAAGTTAAAAAAGTGATTATTGTCACGCCCGTGATCATTGTCACGTCAAGACGTCAAGCGGACGAGGCAGCCTACGGCTCAACCTCTAAGCATTTTTCGTCTTTAGAGGTTAAAATGCCGAAAGGCTTAAACCTCCAAAAACATAGCTTTGTCTCCTAAAGGAACAAATGCCAAAGTGGTCATTGCCACACCCGTGATCATTGTCACGTCGAGAAAACAAAGCGGAAGAGGCAGCTTACGGCTCAACCTCCAAGCAATGTCGACTCTAGAGGTTAAAACGCCAAAAGGCTTAAACCTCAAACAAATGCTTTGTCTCCTAAGGGAACAAACGCAAACGTGGTCATTGCCATGCACGTGATCATTGTCACGTCGAGACTCCTAGAGGACGAGGCAGCTTACGGCTCAACCTCCAAGCATTCTTGTCTCCGGAGGTTAAAACGCCAATGGCTTAAACCTCCAAAGCCTCAAAGGCTTCCCTCGAGGGAAAACCCTCCGAGATCTCAATTAAAACGAGCCACCTCAGGCCGTTGAGAGTCTCTGCCACCAATAGGTGGTCCCCATGCCTCGACATGGTCAGAGCATTAACTTGGCAACCCCAAGCATAATGACTCAATCTCGTTCCTAAGTGAACTTAGCGCTTCGACGCCGCTTAAAAAAACGTTTTTGGGGGGGTTTTATTTACGCATTATTATTGTTGAAGTGTGCCCTTATATCTCTCCACATGCGTACCTCGCGAGCGGGGGCTGAGTACGGTGCCAGTGCCTCAAATGACACACAAGCAGCACTGCAAAATCCAAGAGTCCGAGCTCTGGCTGGAGGGCAATTCCCCGCAAACAAGCCATCTCTACAGAGGACCTTGGTACTTGCTCTCCTCGCAAGGAACGCCTGAGGGGACCTATAAGCGCGCACGATCCCTCGATCCATGTTCCAGCGTTTGGTTCGCCCCTCTAATACCTGCAGGGAAGAATTCCCCCGCGAGCCTGAAGGGGCATCCGTGAGCGACCCCTCAAGTGGGCAACCTCGCCAGGCAAAGAGCCTCCCCAGGAGCGACCCTTCAAGCGGGCCACCTCGCCAGGCAAAATGCCTCCTCAGGAGCAACCCCTCAAGTGGGCAACCTCGCCAAGCGAAAACCTCGAGAAGCTAAGTCTCGCACCCACGCTTTAAGAGTGTTTTTCTCTCCCTAGCGCGCGTCTCTGCCCCTCGAGCGACTTCGTTTTCCCTTACGCTTCATGGATTACTCGCACGTCTGAGGGGGGCACTTGAGCATCGCGACTCAAGGCTCTTACCTCTCCTAGGCCTAAACTCCCCCCCGGCCTTGCGGAGTCAGTGCTCCCACGAACCGAGGTGGCGGAGTCATGACACGAAGAGATGGGACCTAACGACGCAGAGAACAAATAGACATGAAGATGAGCTCAAAGAGACCTCACGAGGGGCAGACAAGCTCGAATTAAAACAGCAATTAAAAGTGTGTTACAAGCCAAAAGTCTTAAGGTGTCTAACAGCACTCAGCTGGTGCAGATACAAACGCTCGCATGCGTAATAGAGGATGGTTCAATGAGAAGCAACATCGTCTTGGATCTCTTCCGCGGCGGCCTCGTCAGCCTCGGCAGAGCAGGCCTCCTCCTCGCTGTCCTCCGGCGTAGCCTCGGCACGCCTGAAGCGGTTGCAGAAGGCATCCACCTGCTCGTGGAGGGAGCTTGAGACCCGCAGTGCGTCCTCGCCTTGGGCGGCTTCGGTCACAGAACCCAGGTCGAAGTCCGGCGTGAGAAGCTTGAGGTTGGTGAAGATGCGGTCCACCACCACCCCCAAGAGCTGCCGACTCTTGTCCTCGATCATCTCCCGAAGCTCGGCGACGGGACCCTCGAGCGCTGCGAAGAGCTGTTCGAAGTAGACCAAGTACATGGCAACATCGCCGCGGCCCCGAACGTCGGTGTGCGGCGCATCTGCTCCCAGCTGCGAAGCCAGCTCGTTGCTGAACGGATATACGTCGCCTAGAGGGGGGGGGGGGTGAATAGGCGATTTAAAAACTTTTTCGAGAAGCCGGATTATCCGGTCCAAGAAAGACCCGGATATTCCGGTATGCTTGATAAAGGGGGAATAAAACTAGAGGTTTACTTTAACAAGCATACAACCTAGATATAAATACTAGGCTCACCTATGTGCACCAACAACTTATGCTAAGCAATAGAAGTAACAAGGTTATAGCAAGATAGATGACTTCAAGAACGAAGGCTATCACAATATAAAGTGCATAAGTAAATAGCTCGGGTATAGAAATAACCGAGGCACGCGGAGACGAGGATGTATTCCCGAGTTCCACCCAAAGGGTGTACGTCTCGTTTGGAGAGGTGTGCGCAACCACAACAGGTTAGCCGCAACGCCACAAAGGCTCACCTTCTTCTCCTGATGAACTCAACCACAAAAGGTTGCGAGTTCACCTTCCACTATTGATCTCCTTTGGGGCGGAGATCGAATCTCGTACAACACTCTTGAGGCACACACCCACAACTTAATTGGGGGCTCCCAAGTCTTGACGCACACACCCACAACTTAATTGGGGGCTCTCAAGATGACCACAAAAGGTCTTGACCACAAAAGGTCTTGGCCACAAAAGGCGTCTAGGGTCCAAGGACCCAAGAGTAACAAGATCACAAGTATCACCACCACGAATCCTCGTGGAGGGCTCAAACCGATGCAAATGCAATGGCAAGAGCACACAAAGTGCTCAAGTCCTTCACTCTCAAATTCCAACAAAGCAACAAATGCTTATGGGGGAATAAGAGAGGAAGAACAAAGGAAACCACCAAGGAGTCAAATCCTTCACTCCCAAATCCCACCAAAAGCAACTAATGCTTATGGGGGGAGAAGAGAGAAAGAACAAAGGAGAAGAACCACAAAGGAACTCCAAGATCTAGACCCACTAGGTTCCCCTCACTTAGAGGAGAGATGGATTGGTGGAAATGTGGATCTAGATCTCCTCTCTCTTTTCCCTCAAGAAATAGCAAGAATCATTGGAGGGGTTGAGAGATCTCAAAGCTTCGGAGATCAACAATGGAGGAGGAGAGAGAGCACCAAAACTTGGGAACCATTGGGGAAGATGACCCCTTAAATAGGTTCCCAACAAATCTGGCCGTTGGGGACGGTTTTCCTCACTCGGGCCGGAAGTTCCGGGCTCACCCCGGAACTTCCGGACCCCCCGGACACCCCAAAACGCGTCCAGGAAGTGTTCTCTGGTCAAACAGGAAGTTTGGGCGGAAGTTTGGCCGGAACTTTCCGGCCGGCCGGAACTTCCGTCCTAGGGCCGGAACTTCCGCCCCTGACAGAAACGTCAACACGAAAACGATGATATCTTGACCATACGAATTCCGTTTTCGATGATTTTTGGCTCGTTGGAATCACCACGAAGAGCTCTATAAGATCATGCAGATAAACATCATGGTACATGTCGTGGTGGTGTCACGGCAGATGTCATAGGATGGCTAATGTGTGGGGCCGATGGACGTTGGTGGATCCGGGGAGGGATAGCGAGTTGAAGAACTCACACGGGGAGGATCCCGGTAGAACCGAGATCTCCCAAGAACACGAAACAAGAACAAAACGTAATAGGGAAGATCTAATAAACACGAACAAATGCACGAAGGCACCAAGCACACACACGATATACCCAGGTTCAGGGCCCTCGTGAGGAGGTAACACCCCTACTCCTGCCTTTCTTCTCTATATAATGGTGGTATAAGGGCTACAACTTGCTACAAGATCTGTCAAAGGAGGAAGTATCAAGAACTAGATGAACTCAAGGTAAAGAGGAGTGAATGCTCTAAGAGTGAATGCAACTATAGTTTTGGCCCTCAAGTTGGTCCCCCTCCCTCAGGAGCAGTTATGGCGCCTTTTATAGAGTTCCGGCCAGGAGGGCCGGAAACCCTAATCCGGCTTGGCCCCACCGGACAGGCCTGGCCGGGGTGTCGTCACCGGCTAGTGCGACCTAGTCGCCGGGCTATCCGGTGTAGCCCCTGCGTCATCATCTCGTTAAGGACGGCAGGCGCCGTCCCGCATCATCATGGTTCCCCTGTCATAGACAGGACATGTCTTTGCCCATCCCGGATAGCCTTTTCCGGATTACCGGGCTAGGCATGTCAGGTCTTGTCGTACCGTTGTCGTACCGGCTGACGCGCTCCCGTGTCAGACGGGAAGTGACCATGCTTCCGTGTCAGGCGGGAGGTGACCATGCTTCCGTGTCAGGCGGAATGGTACTTCCCCCCGCGGTATACGGGAAAGTCTGCTCTAGACCGTTGTCGGCCTACCGGGATCTCTTTCACCGGGTACCTCCTCGGTTGCCATCGAGAACCTCATCTGCATAAGACCAAGATCAAACAGATTCAGCATGATTAGTACGTACTCGGAGTACCTACTCGGTAAAACCGAGTACGCCATCCCCCGGGAACCTTCTCGGTGCCCCAGGCCCGGGAACCTTTCCGGACGTGCCCGACATCTCCGGATGCGCAGCTCTAGGCCTAGTCTCCCGAAGATGTCTTAGCCTATCAGCCAAGACATCTTCGAGAAACTAGTTCTTAGAGGAACCACCCGCTCATGTTTGTGCTGCGGTTGTGATGGCCGGGGGTGTCTAGTTATAGCTGCCAGATGTGACCTTTGCGGCAGCCAGGCGGCTCCTTGCCCTCCACTGGTGCCCAAGGATCAAGCTGCGCTGTGGGCACCTCAGGAGATGTCCCTTGCTATCTCCAAAGGCCAAGTACTGTTGATATTTATTACACTTTACCGGGATCTGCCCCTACCCGGGGGGCAGCCCCCCGACACTAGTCCCCGAAGCTGGTGCTGCATAGCGACCCCTGACGATGTGCGGGATCAGCTTTGATAACAAACCCTCCTCCGAGAACTTGTGACGTCACGCTTGCGTTCCATGCCGAGATCAGTTCCTTCCGACATCCTCTCACCGAGATGATCTTAACCGGGAGGCGGAGCCTGCGACCGGGTACTCTCATCTCAGGAAATCTCGACCGTCCATCTCCCGATGCGGCCGAGACAGCGAACTAGGGCCCACTCGACGTCCCGTCCGCACAGAGATGCACTCAAGTGCCTCTGCGCGTGCACGGTGTCGTTTGGGCTCCCGCGCCGGGCAGCCGCATCCGATCCGGAATCGAACCGTTGGGGCCGTGTGGCCCTCGGTGTGTCTGGATCGGTCGCTCCGGATAGCGCCACGTGGCTCACGGTACAGACAGATCCCACCCACGATCGTGGAGATCGTGGGCGGGAAAAACGGAAACCGCTCCGGAATCCCCCCCACAAATAGGGGACCGGAACGGTCTCCTTCTTCTCCTTCGCACTCCACACCTTTCTCCCACCGTCTCGAGCTCGTCGCCGCCGCCGCTCCCGTTGCGCGCACGTCGCTCCGCTTGCCGCTCGTCGTCGTTCGCGCCCCGTCGGTCTCCTCGTTCACCGGTAAGTTCTTCCTCTCCACCCCGATGCATCTCCTCGGTAGATTAGCCGTTCTAGCGCCGCTGTGTGCTGGCACGCACGAGCACGGCCGCGCCGCCGCCGATGACCACATTCGAGCGGCGCGCGCGCGGTACATGGTGAAGAACCACCGCGTCAGTAGGGTGTAGATTAGCTATCCATATCCGTGACTCGTTTGAGTTTATCACGATCTCTTTTTCTGCCTTTTAACTTCGATTAAACGACCCACGGTAGATCTTGTTTTCATGTACCCGGTAGTTTCTAGCAGTTTGCGCCCCGACATCCTTGTGTCCGGATAGACTAACTTCGCCTAACTGCCACCGCATCTGCAGAGTAATCCGAATATTCCCGAGTACTTCTCCGAGATGAGTGAAGAACGTGCCCGGGGGTGCTGGGACGGATCTGAGACAGAGCAGTCTGATCTCGATTGGCTGTATCGGACTCACCGGATTCCTCCGGAAGTCGAGAGCCGTCTTCCGGGAGAAGAGGTTGCGCCGGAACCCCAACCCGGCGAATATGTGGTATTCCTATCACATTTCGAGCGCGGGTTTGGGCTTCCGGCTAGCCCCTTCTTCCGCGACCTCCTCGACGCATATTCCGTGCAGCCTCACCATCTCCCCGCCAACGCCATCATGATGCTCTCCGTCTTCGTCACCTACGCAGAGGCGTATCTTGGCATCTGGCCCTTTGTGGACCTCTGGGCCAAGTACTTTATCCTGCGCCGACAAGCCATCCCCAATCCGGATCAGAAGATCAAGGACTTGGTGGATTGCGGAGCCGCCACCGTCATCCCCCGCGCAGACTCCGGATTCCCCATCGTCAAGGGGCTAGAGTCCTGCCGGAAATGGCAGCGCAGTTTCTTCTACGTGAAGAATCGGGAATCCTCGGGAGAAGGTCCGGGATCCTCGAACCCGGACTTCATCAACCTGCCGGAATTCGTCATGGGTCCTCCGCGCGAATTCAGTCATTGGAAGTATCTCCCCAGGTCGGAAGAGATCGACACTATGCACGACGTCTTGCGCGTGCTAACTCAGAAGATGACCGGGGACGATCTTCTGCGATGCTTCATTGTTCGCCGGGTTTGCCCCCTCCAACACCGAGTACATAAGATATGCCACATGTCCGGGAACTATGATCCCACTAGGACTAGCTTCTTTGGGTTAACCTATGGCTCGGTCGTCCGTCGTGTCCGAGCTATTGCCCGGACGGAGATGACGGAGGACTACCAATGGGGGATGACAGGGGGATCCCGGAAGAAACCATGCGAGCAGGTGCTTATATCGGTCTACCGAGCGTTTGCCTTTGTTCATGCATTCACCTGGACACCAACACGGCCTAATCTGTTTGCGCAGTTGTTCGAGCGTCAACACGACGAAGACGCCGCTCACGTCAACAACACTTACGCGCCGGACTTCCCGGAGCCGGAGAAGATGCCGAGAGAGGATCCCGACGGCGAAGACCATCTCGCCATCCCTTTCGTCAAGGCACCGGGTAATCCTTCGACTTCCGAGGCAGTTTTCATTTCTTCGGATGACGAGGATGAGAGTGACTGCCAGGTCCTTGACGTTATTGACGCTCTCCCTCTGAATTGGGCCCCAGCAGTGGCTCCAAAACCGACAACCGGAACCAAACGCGCCGAAAGCCGGAAACGCGCGGTTTCCGACGCTGAGGGGGCCGAGACCTCCGGCAACCCCCCCAAGAAGAGCAGACCGACTAAGCAGACGACCGAGAAGCCTCTTCGGCGCCGGCCACGGGGTCCTCCCCTTGTGGATTCCGGGTACGCTTTTCCTGCCTTAACTTATTTGATTCTGCTTTCTTCATAACTTTTACTAAGTCATTTTCTTTCAGCGATGCGCTCGAGCTCCCGACACCTGCTATTCCTCCTCCTCCGGGTACCGGAACTCCCAGCCCAGCTCGGGCCTCTTCACCCCTTCGCCCTTCCGCTGGAGGAAATGAAGCGGCCGCTTCCTGCGCCGCACCGCCAAGCGCCGCGACCTCGGATGCACCTCCGGTGGTCGACGAGATCGCGGTGCCAGCGACGACTACCTCGGGAGGGGTCGTCCTCCCGGATAGCCCGCGCCGGGTTCCCGAGCTGGAGGCCGAGGTTGCTAGCCCACGCCGGCAACTTGCGCCTCGCGGAGCTTCTCGGCCAGGCGCACCCAAGGCCATCCCGGGGAAACAGCCTGCGGACTCCCGGCCAGCTGAACAACCCGCCAAGTCTCGCGGCAAGACTTCTGGGCAGAAAACACCATCTGCTCCGCCCGCGGCTGCTCCGACAACTTCCTCCCAGGACCTGGTAGTGCGCTCGGGTAAGTTCTCGTCGTTACCACCACCTCCTGTGGGGATCCCTACTGCCGCTTTGCGGACGTTGCGCGCAACGGTCAGCTCCTTTGCATCTCCAGGACCTCGGGACGTTGCCGCCACCCGCGCTACCGGCAGCTCCGGCATCCGGGTTGTTGATGACTTCAACAAAGCCTGGCTTGTCGCCGATGCTTCCGAGACTGCGGGGGACTTGCACGCTGCAGGCCCGAGCCGCAGCGCTCAAGCCCTGCACGCTCTCCAGGTGGCCGCACTGGAAGTCACCCGAGTAACCGAGGTAAATTTCCCTTCTTACATTGAAAACATAGTTGTTCTCCACCACCACTAGTCCCCGAGATTGGTGCTTAGTGACCTAGATTCTCCCGAATAGCAGGTCACTAGGTTCCAATCTTAGAGAAAAATTTGGACTCGGACACCGAGTCCCCGAGATCCTCCCAACCGGATTCCTTACTTCTTTTTCCATATTGATTTTGCCTTCGTTGTTTTGCTACCAGGAGTGCAGCCAACAGCGCCGCAACGTCTTCAACCGGGTTCTCTCTGAACTCGGTCAGACGAAGAAGTGCGAAGAGCGCCTCCGAGAAGAACGGGACGCCGCGCGCCAGGTCTCGGTGGATCAGAAAGCCGCCCTTGGCAGCGCCCAGGCCGAGATCTCACGCCTCAACGACGAACTTGCCAAGGCCCAGACCACCATGCTGGAGATGAAGAAGAGCTTCATTGAAGCGAGCAAGAAGCAGAAGGAGACCCTGGACCAGTCAATGGCACGCGCGGATAACGTCGCGGCCGAGCTGGGTATTCTTCGGTCGTGCTCCGACACTTGGCTTGCGGAGCTCACCGTGCTGAACCGGGATCTCAACAGTGAGTAATCCGACAACCCTTTTCTTCTGCCACTTCCTTTATCTGCCTTTGTTTTCCTTGTGACTTAGTCGTTTTGACAGCTCTTCTTTTTAAAGGAGAATTTGAGCATTCTCGTGACGCTGCCATCCAAGCCGTTGCCGCCGCACGCGAGAAGCGCGCCGGGAAGGGTCCCATCTCGGACACTTGGGACATTGAGGATCACCTCACTGCCTTGAGGGCCCGGATAGTACCTCTCCGGACTATCGGGACGGAGCTCCTCGACGCCGCGATCCATGTTCACGGCGTACTGTGGCCCAGCGTCCGCGGGACTCTATCGATTCCGCAGCTCTCGTTAGCACTTCGGGGTGCCGGCAGCCGTCTTCACGCATGGAAGCGTTCCGGCGCGCGGGCTGGCGCCGAGCAGGTCTTGACCCAAGTACTTAGTTGGTACGAAGGTCTTGACCTGGAGGCGATCCAGCGTCTGCGGACGGTGTCGTCATGGCTCACCGACCCGGAGAAGATCCGACAGCGGCGAGAGGTGGCGCACCGCATCGCCAAGTGGTCCAACATCCGGGCCTTCACTGATAGCCTCATCTCCTCCGAGTCTGAGTCAGACTATGCGGACTCTGAAGAGGATGAAGCCGCTTCCGGTGACGGGGAAGACGAGATCCTGGATGAAGATGACGATGCTTCCGGTGCCGCGCCCGAGAAGGTGATTTCCCGGGAGGAAATATCTTCTCCGATACCCGAGGCCACCGAGAGCGAGGTGCGTCCCGACGCCCCGAGTGGTGCTCCGGAAGGTGAAGTCCCTCCTGCTGCTGGTACTGCTGCCCCCGAGGTTGCCGCTCCCGAGGTGGTTGCTCTGGAAACCGCCGCCGAGAAGCCTTCGTCCCCAACTGCTTAAAATACTTAGGCGCAAATTTGTTAAATCCCCGGGATGCCGGGTGCCATATGTATCGTACACTTATGCTATTTCTATTTCACTGTGAACTATTTATTCGAACAAGTTATGTCGATGTATTCAGCTTTCTTAGTTCCCGAATTGCCTTTCATGTCTACCGTACTCAGGTAATTTCTGCTCTTGTCTACCATTTTGGCGTTCGACAGTCGAGTCACAAAACTCCACATACGGCATACATTACTTAGAACAATCCGAGTTCCTATTAACCGAATTCCCGACATAAAAAAATAACTTAGAAAAAACAAGCATGCCGGGTAAGTTCTTGCTCCGAGTCCCCGAGACCATTTTCGTGTTCCCCACCTTCCCTCTCTTTGCTCTTGACTACCATTTCGGCGTTCGTCAGTCGAGTCACAAGATGATTTCACATGACATACACTACTTTGCCTTTGAGAATCGGATTTGGAACCTCCCCGGCACGCATACAGTAAAAAGGTAAGATAGCTATCCGGCAGTCCCCGGGTTCCTTCCCGGGATGCCGGTAGAATAAATGGACTTGACCAAAAAATAACAAGATAAGCATGTAACTAGGCAGTCCCCGGGTTCCTCCCGGGGTGCCTTTCTTTCATTAATATTGAGAATTGAAACATAACATACACTGAACCCTTTACGTGTAAAAGGGGCGAAGTAGTGCTACATTCCACGGACGCTTGGTTTCCTCACCGGATTTGTCCATTACACCTTTCCTAGCCTCCTGTGCATCTACAAGGTAATAAGAATCATTGTGCAATGCCCTGCTTATCACAAAAGGTCCCTCCCATGGAGGTGACAGCTTATGCATTCCGGCCGTGCGTTGGATGAGCCTGAGCACCAAATCTCCTTCCCGGAATACCCTCGGGTGTACTTTCCGGCTATGATACCGGCGAAGATTTTGCTGATAAATTGCCGACCGAGATAGTGCCAACTCTCTTGCCTCCTCGAGTAAATCTACATCATCTTCTCGGGCCTCTTTTGCCTCAGTCTCGGTGAACATTGTCACTCTCGGGGAGTCATACTGTATGTCGGTTGGGAGTACCGCCTCAGCCCCGTATACCATGAAGAATGGGGTGTACCCGGTAGATCTATTCGGTGTAGTCCGGAGACCCCATAACACCGCCGGCAACTCCTCTATCCAGCATCCCGGAGTTCTCAACAATGGTTCGATCAAGCGAGCTTTGATACCAGCCAAGACTAAGGCGTTTGCCCTTTCGACTTGCCCATTTGCTTCCGGATGTGCGACTGATGCTACATCCATCCGGATTCCCTTCTCAGCACAAAATCGAGCGAATTCCCCCACAGCAAAGTTTGTTCCATTATCTGTGATAATGCTGTGTGGGTATCCGTATCTCAAGATGATGTCTTTCAGGAATTGCACAGCGGTGTGTCCATCGCACTTCCGGATTGGCTTGACCTCTATCCACTTAGTGAATTTGTCCACCATCACCAGTATGTGTGTCATGTTACCCCTTGCCGGTTTGAACTGCCCGACCATGTCCAAACACCATACTGCAAATGGCCAAGTGATAGGTATTGTTTTTAATGCTGACGCCGGCATGTGTATCTGGTGAGCAAATCTCTGGCACCCTCCACACTTCCGGACGATACCTTCTGCCTGCTGCAACGCAGTGGGCCAGTAGAACCCATGCCGGAACACCTTTGCCACCAGGGCCCGGGATGACGCATGATGCCCACACTCCCCCTGGTGAATTTCCAGTAGCATTTCTTGCCCTTCTGCCGGTTCCACACATCTTTGAAGTACCTCGGTGACACTCCTCTTGTACAGCTCTTGGTTGATGACAGTGTATGCTTTTGATCTTCGCATTATCTGCCGGGCTTCTACTTCATTTTCCGGGAGGATTCCTTCCAAGATGTATGCCATAATGGGCTGTGCCCATCCCGGGACGGGTCGCACCGGGAACGCGGGAGCGTCTGTATCCATTGGTTCTGCCGACATCACTTCTATCATCATCTGTCTCTGCCTCTCCGAGCACTGGGAGGTAGTCCCCGGGTTCGATGTTATGCTTCCGACATCTACTTCCATGGGTACTGCCTCTGAACCGGGCTCTTTGGGGATGAAGATAGAATCTGATTCAGGTGACGGCTGTATAGATGGCTTCCTCAAATGCTCCAGGGCGATCCCTGGTGGGATGGCATCCCGGGATGACCCTAGTTTGGACAAGACATCTGCTGCTTCGTTTTCTCCTCTTGGTATGTGCTTGAACTCGCATCCCTCAAAAAATCCGGAAATTTTCTGCACATGAAATCTGTATAATGCCATGTTTGCATCCAGTGCATCCCAATTTCCCGACACTTGCTGTACGATGAGGTCGGAGTCCCCGAAACATTCTATTTGGCGGATACCGATTTCCTTGGCGACGTTTAGTCCGTGAACCAAAGCCTCATATTCCGCGACATTATTGGATGCGCGAAAATGGATTTGTAGCACATACTTCAGTATATCTTGTTTCGGGGAAGTGAGAACCACTCCGGCACCCAATCCGATCTTCGCTTTTGAACCATCGAAATGCATCCTCCAGAAATTGTAATCCGGCAAGGGAGGTTCATACTGCATCTCGGCCCAGTCTACCAAAAAGTCCGGCAGGGCCTGCGACTTGATGGCATCTCGTCTCTCATACGCCGGAGCGTATGGCGACAACTGGATGGCCCACTTAGCTACTCGGCCGCTAGCATCCTTGCAACCGATGATCTCGGCGAGAGGAGCTTCGCATACCACTGTGATCGGGTGTTCCTGAAAGTAGTGCTTGAGCTTGGTTACTGCCATGTACACCCCATACGCCATCTTCTGGTAGTGCGGGTAGTTCTGCTTGGATTGCGAGATCACCTCACTGAGGTAATACACCGGCCTCTGTATTAGTTTGCCCCCTTCTTCCCTTTCTACCACCATCGCCACGCTAACTACCCGGTTGGTCGCAGCGATATATAACAGCATAGGTTCCTTGGGCAATGGGGGTGCCAACACTGGTGTTGTTGAGAGCATCCTCTTCAAATCATTGAACGCCGCATCTGCCTGCGGGGTCCAAACAAATGTCTTGCTCTTCTTCATCAGCTGGTACAGAGGCAAGGCCTTCTCCCCGAGTCGGCTCACAAACCGACTTAGGGATGCCAGACACCCGGTAAACTTCTGCGCATCCTTGAGACGCACCGGCAACTTCATGCTCTCAATAGCACGAATTTTACCCGGGTTGACCTCTATTCCCCGGCTTGAGATGAGGAAACCGAGTAGTTTCCCTGCTGGAACACCAAATGTGCACTTATCCGGATTCAACTTCATCCGGAATCTCCGCAGGTTCTTGAATGTTTCCCTCAGATCATCTATTAGTGAGGCTTTTTCCTTTGTTTTTATAACTATGTCATCGACATAGACCTCGGCATTCCTGCCTATCTGGTCATGCAAGCATTTCTGCATGCACCTCTGGTATGTAGCACCAGCATTCCTTAATCCGAAAGTCATAACACGATAGCAATAAGCCCCATACGGGGTAATAAAAGCGGTTTTTAATTGATCATCCGGATTCAAAGGTATCTGGTGGAAACCAGAGTATGCGTCTAGAAAAGTTAAAAGCTCACTCCCGGCAGTGGAGTCTATCACTTGATCTATCCGGGGCAGCGGAAAGGGGTCTTTCGGGCATGCCTTGTTGAGGTTGGTGAAGTCGATGCACATGCGCCACACCTTGAGCAGGAGGGTATCATCTTTCTTCTTCTCTACTAGGACCGGATTCGAAATCCAATCCGGGTGCAGCACTTCCATGATGAATCCGGCGGCCAGCAGTATAGCCAGATGCTCCATGACAGCAGCTCTTCTCTCATCCGAGAGGCGCCTGGTTGGTTGTTTCACCGGCTTCGCATCCGGTCGAACAAACAGAGAGTGCTCAGCCAACTCCCTCGGGACGCCTCGCAGATCGTCACTCGACCACGCAAAGGCATCCCGATTCTCACGGAGGAAGTCGACGAGCTCGCCTTCCTATTTGCTGTCCAGGTTGCTGCCAATGATAACTTGACGCTCCGGGTTGCTGGGGTCCACGGACACCTTCTTGGTCTCTTTGGGAGGTTGAAATGATGCACCTTGCTCCGGGTTCACCATCCCGGGCATCCCGAGCTGAGAGGTCTTGGCCATAGCCACCACTTGCTGGATCCTCTTCTTCTCTTCTGCGATGACCAGGGACTCAGCTAAGCATGATCCCGCCGAGGCACATTCCATGGACCGCTTGTGGTCTCCCGAGATGGTGATTATGCCGTTAGGTCCCGGCATCTTCATCTTGAGGTACCCCATGTGCGTTGAGATCATGAACTTGGCGAGGGCCGGTCTGCCGATTAGCGCATGATATGGGCTCTCGAGGTCCACGACCTCGAACTCCAGACTCTCGGTTCGACAATTCTCCCGAGTTCCGAACAGCACCTCAATCCAGATCTTTCCCATGGGCGAGCAAGAGACCCCGGGCACAATGCCGTGGAAGGTTGTCTCAGTAGGTAGCAGGGTGTTCATGGATACTCCCAGCTTTAGCATAGTGTCCTTGTACATGATGTTAATGGCACTGCCATTGTCAATCAGCACCCGACTGAAGCGGACGTTGAGGTTGGGTCCGACAAAAGTTGGGTCCACCACCAAGGCATACGCTCCCGGCTTGGGCATAACCCGGGGGTGATCCTTCCGACTCCAGGTGATCTCCATCTCGGACCAATGCAAGAATTTGGGCACCGCCGGGATCACCGCGTTTACCTCCAGGGCACGCTGCCGGACACTCTTTCGGTCCGTAGGCTCGGTCACGAAGACCACATAGCTCTGATGCGCTTCCCGGTAGTTACCCTGCTGCTGCCCGGCTTGGTTGCCGTTATCGTTCCGGGTATGCACTACATTCACCGGGCGAGGAGGTGGCCCTCTCGGAGGAGGGGGAAGTCGAACATTGTTGGCCCCCGATGTCGGAGGAGGGGGTCTCGGAATATTGGGCCGAGATGCCGGAGCACTTGGCCGAATACCTCCCGAGCTGCCCTCCTGCAACGTGCGCTGATACCAGCTGCACTGCCGAGTAGAGTGGTTTGCGGGCTTTTTGGCCTCCAGAGTGTGGTAGCAGCATGGCTTATTCAGCATCTCCTCATACGCCAGAGGTTTCTTTTGCTCCACCCAGGTCTTCTGCACCTCCTGGCTCTGACCCCAAGCCGGACCATTTGTCTTTTGACGCTGGCTGTTGCCGACATCCTCCTGCTCCCGGGGGCCTGGTTCCTGCTCCCGGGTTACCGCTGCGACATGCTGCGCCGCATGGTGGTACTCCGGCTGGTTCCTCTTGTGGCCGAACTCCTGGCGATCATGGCTCCTGCTCGGTCCTGAACGCTGAGGTCCCGCATTCCTCCTGTTGGAGTCTCCGACATCCACCAGGGGTTGCATGGGATCTCCAAGCGTATAGGTGTCGGCGATGCGCATGGTTTCTGCCAAGGTCGTTGGCATCTTCCTTTGCAGCTTCTGCCACAGCATGGAGCCATGCCGGCATCCCTGCGCAAACCAGGAGATGGCTTGTGCTTCCACCACTCCTTCGCAAGAATTGCGAATGTTGCTCCACCGGGTAAGGTATTCCCGGTCTGTCTCATTGCTCCTTTGCCTGCAGATGGCGAGCTGCTGAGGTCTGTTGGGCCTCTTGTACGTGCTGGTGAAGTTGCTGATGAATGCTTCTTCAAAGTCTAACCAGCACTCTATACTGGCAGCTCTCAGATTGTTCAACCAGATCCGGGCAGGTCCTTCCAGCATCTGCGGGATATACCGTATCGCCCAGCGTCTGTTTCCACCGGCTATGCTTACTGCAGTTACATAGTCGGTCAGCCAATCCTCTGGCTTCTTGCTGCCGTCGTAGGTCTTGGCACCCCTGTTGAGCTGAAAATTTCGGACAGGTGGTTCCCGCATGATCCGAGGTCCAAAGCAAGCAGGTCCCGGAGGTCCTTGCTCTTCCACCATTTCGGATTGGTGAATCCGGTCCAACCGGAACCTTGCATCTGCCGGGTTCAGCTGTCTTGTTCCTATCCGAGATCCCAAGGGGTTCTCGTCTTGCTGATAGTCGAGTTGTTGCCTCAAGTTATCATCATTGAGCCTATCCTGCATAGGGATTCCGGCTTGCCGGGGGGCCGAGATGATTTCTCTTTGCGGGTTTCCTTGTACATGGGGGGGATTCCGGGTTGGATTACCACGGCCGACCGGGTTATTGTCTTCCAGACCCAGGTTACCATCCCCACGGGTACTTCCCGCCTGTGCCGGGTTGTTCTGTCCGGCCCGCCCTGCCTGCTGGATACCGGCGAACGCCGGGTCATAGGTTTGCAGCTGTTTGTTCCTCCCGGAACCTCTACTCCGGCTCCGGTTCTTGCTTTTGCTCTTATTTCTGCTCGGATGCGGGGAAGAGGCCTCTCCATCCGACCTCCGGCTGTTGGGCCTGGCCGAGTGCACTTGGGACCCTGCCCCGGGGTTCTTCTTGAAGGCCTGGTTCTGCCGGTTGGCCTCAACCACCAGCTCGTTGACCCTCTCCTGCTGCTTGCGCAGAGCTTCCCCGGATAGCCCCACCAACTCGGCCATGGCGGCTTCGGCGGCCCTGAGAGTCTTTGCCGGCGAGCTGTACACCGGTTTCCCCGCAGTGATCCGACTCTCGGTGTGGCTAGTGGTGGCTCCACCAGCCAACTCATCATTCACCATTCTTCCCTTTTTGCGCAGATCTGCCATGCGCTTCTCCCGGGAGTCAATCTTGGTGAATCCGTGCGCAGCATTGTACTCCCGGAGGCTAACGCTGAGCTCGCGGCGGAGCTCGGCGATCTCCTTTGCCTCCGCGAGTAACACCTTCCGCTGCTCCTCTAGCTCAGCCGAAGTAGCCTGAGTATCGGCTCCGGCGACCACAGGTATAGCTAACTTGGCTACTAGACCCGAGAGGGGATCCGGACGGCGTCGCGGCTGGGACGGCTGTGGATCACCATCTCGGGCCGCAGGTCTCTCCTGCGGAGGTTTGGCCAAGCGCGGGACGCCGTCGGTATCGCCATCAGCATCCTGATATTCCTCCTCGGTGGTTCCGACCATCATGACTGCGACGGAACTCGGGGAGCGATCGGTACGCCTGCCCCGAGCTGCGCTGAGCAAAGGGGGGTCTTCTGCCTCCAGGACCACGTCCGGATAGCGACAGACGACTTCGGTGGCCACGTAGGTGGTGAAACCACCGAAGTCGATGAGACATCCGTTCCCCGGGAACGGTTTGTTCCGGAAACAACCGGCGTTGTCGGAGACGAAGTCCATTTCCCCTAGCCTCACGACCAGGCCAGAGAGAACTCGAACGTCGAAACGAACCGGAGAGCCCGTCCGGATGTGTCTACCAGCCAACGCCACTGTCGGCCCCACGGTGGGCGCCAACTGTCGTGGTGGTGTCACGGCAGATGCCATAGGATGGCTAATGTGTGGGGCCGATGGACGTTGGTGGATCCGGGGAGGGATAGCGAGTTGAAGAACTCACACGGGGAGGATCCCGGTAGAACCGAGATCTCCCAAGAACACGAAACAAGAACAGAACGTAATAGGGAAGATCTAATAAACACGAACAAATGCACGAAGGCACCAAGCACACACACGATATACCCAGGTTCAGGGCCCTCGTGAGGAGGTAACACCCCTACTCCTGCCTTTCTTCTCTATATAATGGTGGTATAAGGGCTACAACTTGCTACAAGATCTGTCAAAGGAGGAAGTATCAAGAACTAGATGAACTCAAGGTAAAGAGGAGTGAATGCTCTAAGAGTGAATGCAACTATAGTTTTGGCCCTCAAGTTGGTCCCCCTCCCTCAGGAGCAGTTATGGCGCCTTTTATAGAGTTCCGGCCAGGAGGGCCGGAAACCCTAATCCGGCTTGGCCCCACCGGACAGGCCTGGCCGGGGTGTCGTCACCGGCTAGTGCGACCTAGTCGCCGGGCTATCCGGTGTAGCCCCTGCGTCATCATCTCGTTAAGGACGGCAGGCGCCGTCCCGCATCATCATGGTTCCCCTGTCATAGACAGGACATGTCTTTGCCCATCCCGGATAGCCTTTTCCGGATTACCGGGCTAGGCATGTCAGGTCTTGTCGTACCGTTGTCGTACCGGCTGACGCGCTCCCGTGTCAGACGGGAAGTGACCATGCTTCCGTGTCAGGCGGGAGGTGACCATGCTTCCGTGTTAGGCGGAATGGTACTTCCCCCCGCGGTATACGGGAAAGCCTGCTCTAGACCGTTGTCGGCCTACCGGGATCTCTTTCACCGGGTACCTCCTCGGTTGCCATCGAGAACCTCATCTGCATAAGACCAAGATCAAACACATTCAGCATGATTAGTACGTACTCGGAGTACCTACTCGGTAAAACCGAGTACGCCATCCCCCGGGAACCTTCTCGGTGCCCCAGGCCCGGGAACCTTTCCGGACGTGCCCGACATCTCCGGATGCGCAGCTCTAGGCCTAGTCTCCCGAAGATGTCTTAGCCTATCAGCCAAGACATCTTCGAGAAACTAGTTCTTAGAGGAACCACCCGCTCATGTTTGTGCTGCGGTTGTGATGGCCGGGGGTGTCTAGTTATAGCTGCCAGATGTGACCTTTGCGGCAGCCAGGCGGCTCCTTGCCCTCCACTGGTGCCCAAGGATCAAGCTGCGCTGTGGGCACCTCAGGAGATGTCCCTTGCTATCTCCAAAGGCCAAGTACTGTTGATATTTATTACACTTTACCGGGATCTGCCCCTACCCGGGGGGCAGCCCCCCGACAGTACAACAAGTGAGGTTAAAACCAAATGAGAAATGTAAGACTCTAGATAATAGAGCAACCAGTAAAACCTTCAACATAAAAAAACGCAACATGTTTCCAAAGTAAATCCGTTTTCGATGAACTAGAGCTTGACATGGAGATGAACCAAATTCTAATCCTCACAAGGATAAAAGCCAAATAAGAACCAAGAAATATGATATGCCAAATATGCAAAGGTTTGAGCTCTCCACAACGATGTGATCAAGTTACTAACTTGAGAGCCCCTCTTGATAGTATGCCTATCTATCCTATAGCCCTATTAAGATCATACCTTTGCCTTGAGCATTCCACTTGAGTTAGATGATGACTATCTTTATCTCTTCAAGTGGTTCATCTTTCTTGATTACACGTCCAAGAAAGTTCCGGCCTAAGTTCCGGAGGAACTTCCGGCCTGGCCAGGGCACAGGCAGTTCCAGACTTAGAGAAAAACCAGCATGTTCAGCACCGGAACTTCCGGTGGTTTGGCCGGAACTTCCGGTCGCCCGGAAAGATCCAGCCAAACTTCCGGCCAAAGTTCCAGCTTTGCCCGAGTGCGAGCAATTCCTGACTTAGCCGATTTTCTTGTTTGTCTGGAACGGAACTTCCGGTCGCCCGGAAAGTTCCGGCCAAACTTCCGGTGAAAGTTCCGCCTCTGCCAGGGGCTAAATCCTAAAAAGACTTAGCCGTTTTCTGGCCAGATGGAAATGTCCGGTGTAGGCCCGGAACTTCCGGCCCTTCGGCCGGAACTTCCGGCCTGACAAAACAGGAAAAACTGCCAGCCAGTTCTCTCATTCATCCCTGAAGATCTTCATCCTTTTTGTTCTTCAAGGTTATGTAGTATCCATAAAGGGAGAGTCTCGCTAGGCTCCGTCTTCATGTATCCATAGCAAGCTCCAAGCATAGGAGATCTTCAAGAAAGCTTCTCTTGGACTTGCACCACTCATCGTTTCTTCACTAAGATGGTGTCTTGAATCCTCAATACATACTTGCAATAAGCTTCACTCAACACATGGGATTCAAGAGTTCAACACATGAACTCCACTATTTCCATGGACATGATCTATAAGGATATCTCAATGCAAACATTAGTCCATAGAGATTGTCATTCAATTACCAAAACCACACATGAGGGAAAATGCTCTTTCAATCTCCCCCATTTTGGTAATTGATGACAATCTCTTTTGAGAGGGTTTATAATATGGAATTTAACGAACAAGAATGGTTGCACTAACATCAAATACTACAAAGGCATGTGATGTTAGTTCATCCACATATATAGACCAAACTCCCCCATAATTTATGCACGTGTGTATGAACATGAATTCATTGCATATATTATCGACCATTATCGACGGTGGAGTTTCCACTATATATAAAACCAAGCAACGAATGCAAAGGCAAGGAAGGCAAATACTTAAGAATAAACCAAAGTACAAATCCAATTCCATACAACCCTCCAAAACTTCTCCCCCATTGTCAACGATTGCCGAAATGGGCGAAAGGTTTTGGAAAGGTAACATAATAAGATCTCCTTCATGATTTATGCATTTATCATGATATGAGTGAAATTAAATACACTTATCCAATGACGAATAGATGGAGGAGATCAAACTATATTTAGGATCCAAAAATTGCACAAGAAAGATATCAATTGAAATCCACTAGAAGGATACCAATTGCAAAGAGGGAAAGCATTCACAAAGAAGCAAGCAATCAAGGAATCCAAAACCAATTGAGCACAATAGGATATTATGATAAGATCAACCAAGTGTTCTAAAAATCAAGAGGGAACTCCCCAAGGTACGTGCACAATGAAGGATTTGTATTTCAATATAGTGTGCACAACATGGAATCCTCACTTCCTCCTAGATTCTTTCGAACAGAAAAAGGTGCAAGATTGTATAGTTAAGAAAATAAGTATACCTTGCAACAAACAAATTTTGAGCAATAAAGGAGAGAAGTGGAAAATAAAGACTTGCTCAACCGGGAAAGGATGGGTGTGACATGGAAATACAATTTAGGAGACTAAACACGGATGAGCCTAAGCAACACCATAGTCTTTCAAATTATGAGGCACATAGTGCATATCATGTATTTCGCAAACAAGCACACCCAAGAGGATAAATAAAATAGGATCACAAGCTTATTAAGATGCAATGTGAAACTAAAAGAAAAACAAAGCTTGTGCCTTTTAGAGATCATCAAAGAATCATGGAAGTAATAAAAGGTGATCACTAAAGATTTTGAATACCAATTAAATATGTAACTACCCTCATGTGTATAAGTTTCTAAGTGGACACTAAGTCCACAAAGAAACATGCACACACAATGTAGGTACAAGGTAACGCACGTGGTATCCAAGAGGAAGTCATAAATACACCAATAAGATTTTTTGCTTGAAAGCAAAGCACATAGCTCAAATTATTTTTAGAGGGTATATATGAACTTCCAACACCAAGTTCTCAAAGCATCACAAATACCCACATAGGATAAGTGATAGTTGGGATACTTCGAGACACAAAACAAATATCACATAAGGCAAATGATTTATGAGAATTCATCAATACTGCACATGAGAGACTTTGAAATGAATTTGCTAGATTAACATATTGGGGATCGGTGAATCATGAAGACGATTATATAAATCCCCTTGATGTGTAATCATCCCGGCTTACTCACATTAGCAATGAAGATATTTTGAAAGAAACTTTGCAAAAACCATATCAAATGCAACTTAGATAAACTCATTCCAAAGAACAACCTACACAAGGTTGAGAGCTAGAAGTATATGCATGAGTTAGATACTTGTTACCGAGATAGCATTGACGGTGTAGAAGATGAGAGTTCACAATCATCCAAGCTTGGCTCCAAGAAGCACATGGTGAAGACATCTTCTTTTAAATGAGGCAAGCTTCCAATGCATCTCACATGTACCTAAAACAAATCAAGTACACTATGGTACCCAAACTAATTGGGTCCAAAGTAGTTAAACCAACTACAATACATAGGACAAACTCCACATAAATATGTGCATATTGATTTGAAATTGAATTTCATGCACATCTTAGCCATTTAGGATTTGATGGAGTTTATCCTATATATTGGATCAACGAAAGTAAGCATGCCATAAGATATATAAATAGTAAATATGTATGCACAAAACTTTCAAGAACCAAACAAGATATAATTTGGACAAAACACCAATTAAATCAAGAAGCTACACAAAAGTGTGGCAAGAGAAAGATTTGTCCTCATTGTATCAAAGACTCGAACCAACCCATGATTGGAGAAACCAATTTGAAAATATATCAAATGAAAACAAGGTCAAGGCTAAACCAATGAGCATAAGAAATAAATCAAACAAGCATGCTCGAAGGTTTATCTCATCCAAAAAGGTAGAATAGGAACCATGGGATGAGATAGCCAACTCCACAAAGAAGAGTAAGGTTCCAACAAATGAACCAAGCCCTCTACAATTTTCATGATGGCACAAAGTACCAAGACGAAAAAAAATTGTCTTTCAAAGAGACATGTCATCGGGATCAAAAACCAATTGAATACAACTAATGTTCAATAACATATAGGATTGCTCCCCAGGATTTGTGCATTACTTATGATCTTGTATTTGAATACAAAATGTACAAACATGGGATCATCACTTTCCAAATATATTGTTAACCAATTAGTTATGTTCAAGAAGAGCAATAAGATACCAAACCAATTTTAAAGAATAGTGTTCTAAAGAGTATAGAGTAGCTTCCCCATGATTAGTGCATTTTTAAGATCTTGTATGTAAATACAAAATGCACACCAGTGGGATCATTACCCTCCATATATCTTTTTGAACACAAAGTTCAAGAGAATCAATAAGACCCGATAACAATTAAAAGGATGATGTTCTAATCAATGTAGGATAGCTCCCCCAAGGATGGTGCATTACTTAGAATTGATTCTTCGAATGTGAATGCACAACAATGGGATCCTTGCTTGTCCTAACTCAAGAAAGCACAACACAAATTATGAGTAGAGCAACAAAAAGATCCAAATGAAGCAAAGAAGACAAAAGGAAGGTTAAACCAAAACAAACTTGGCAATAGAATAATACAATTTAGGAACAAAAGCCAATGTAAATATGATCAATAATTTTACCACCAATATAATTATCACTTGTCAAAGACAATGATTGTATGGAGATATTTCTCGGTGGTAAATGACATATATGCTCAAGATCATATTCACAAAACATAAGCATGTGGCAAAAGATAAGAATTGAAAACATGCTTATATAGAGATTCTTGATGAATTCACATATTCAATGATCATACTAAGCATCAAGAAACTCTCTCACAAACAAGATACCAAAAGATGGGTGAACAAAATGCATTTAAGCAAATATGCAACTTATTTGAGTACCATGCCACCTAGGAACAAGATAATCAATAAATATCAACTCTAGATGACACTACCTCACATGTTCACATTTTCTAGGCTTGTAATATGCACATAGCTTATTACTCCCCCATAATGTGATAATCCATTCTTTTTAACAAGATGCAAAAGAAATCCAACAAGAGATAATTAATGGACATTAGAATTTGAACTTTTCATGAGTAAGACATACCACAAAGAGAGTAGATAATATTGAAATATCACCACTAAGTGGTATTCCTCATGAATACACATTTTAGGGTGGTGAGTTACCAAAAAGCACAACACTCCCCCAAAATGGGATAGTCCATTAAAATCCCTAAAAGAGCCAATTAAGATGATAGCAAATAGACAAGAGGCTCAAACATACATGGTGTGCAAACCAACATACACAAGTTTGATTACTCAACATAAGTAAGTAGAGTGCACAACACATATGAAACACTAGTAAGGTATAAAACCAAACACATGCAAGGGTGCAAGTAACTTTCAATGAGTACATATGAATTAAATACAAGTTACCGCAAGGAGGAGCATTGGATATATGTTAAGACAATATAATCCAATTGACTTGACTTGAGAGAATATGAATGATGAAGATCCCTTAATTCTTCATGATATAGTCAAGTCTCCAGTGTCCTCCGCTTACACCTATTGATCAAGTTTTAGCTTGTTGGTCCCCAACCAAGTTGGGTCCTAAGAGGTTCGTCACAATAGGCTTGGCAACCCAAATGGTTCTTTTCTTGACACCACTTTGAGTACCAATAACTTTGGCAAATACATTGCCAATCTTATCATTTCGAAGAGAATAGACATTGTCAATTATAGTAGAAGGGTTGGATAAGGTACCATGAGTGCATGAAGAAGCAAAGTGATCCTTCCCACGACATTTGTAGCAAAGGCGGCTTTTACCTTTCTTCTTGGGAAGGGAAGGTTCTTCAACTTGGGAAGCTTGAGTTTGGACTTGAGGTTGCTTCCCTTGTTGCTTCTTACTAGGAGGCTTCTTCTTCAAAGGGCAAGATCTCACATGGTGCCCTTCAACCTTGCACTTGAAGCACACAATCTTGGCCAAATCAATAACTTGTTCTTGGCCCTTCTTCTTGACGAACTTGTGCTTCATCTTGTTCTTGGACTTGTTCTTGTTGTTGGAGTTGAATCCAAGTCCACTCTTGTCATGAGGAAGTTGTTGCACTCTAACATGTTGTCGAGGGTGGACTTCCCTTCATGACACTTCTTCAAGTCTTTCTTCAAAGAAGTGACTTGTGCCTTGAGCTCTTTGAGTTCCTCTACATGGTTAGTTTCAACACAAATACTAGAGGAAGTAGTAGCTACATTGTTAGAGCAACAAGGAAAGGAAAGTAATTCATCACAAGATTTAGCAATAGTATGTGATGTAGAATTTTTAGTACTAGCACATTGCAATAAAGCATTAGAAGTAGAAGTTGTGCTATTGTCCATAAGAGGCTCACAAGATTTTACCTTCGTAGTGTCCGCCTCATGAGCTAACTTTAGCCTAGCATGGGATGCTAGAAGACCCTCATTAGAGCTTGAAATCTTTTCATGATTTTCTTTCAATATCCCATACTTGCTAGTTAGAAAATCAAGTTGAGCCCTTAGCTCAACATTCTCCTTCAAAATAGATGCTTCACACAAAGTGGAGTTAGTAGCACAAGCATCATTAACATTAGAAGTGGAAGAAGACATCATGACAAGCTCATTGTTTAACTTAGCATTTTCTTTACTAAGCACATTACATTTAGCAATAGCATGGTCATGTTTTTTTGTGAGTTTAGCAATTACTTCATTGTTTAACTCCTCACTAGATTCCAATCTCTCCTCGAGGGCAACCCGAGTTTCTTGCTCTTCCTCAAGAGCATTCTCAAGATTGTGGACCTCACCCGCGGAATCACGAGCGAGACCCCACCCTTCATGACAACGGGTCTCCATAGCCTCAAAGGTATCCTTGAGCTCAACAAGGGTGGTCATGATTTCTAAGAAGCTCTCATGAGCTATTTTATTATTTAAGAGAGCATGAGAGACAATATCAAACTTCTCCTTAATTAGATCATCATCATCATCATCATGAGATATATTGGAGTGCACGGTAGGAGATACCTTATACTCCTTAGCCATTAGGCAAATGTGAGTAGTGGATGAAGACGATGAAGAGACACTTGAAGCACCTTTGAGGTCCAAGTCTTGTTCCAACAATTGTTGGGATTCCTCTACATTGTTAGCCAAAGTACTAGAGGAAATACAAACATTTTGATCATGGCAACAAGACAAGGAAAGCATATCATCATGAGATTTAGTTAAGCAACTACTACATGATATGCAAGGACTATCAACACTAGCATGTATGACATTTGGAGTGCTAGAGGTGTTTAAGTCCAAAGATAGAGCATTGCAATAAGATGAGTGTGAAGTATATTCAATAGTAGATTCACCATCAAAAATGCAATTTCTATCACCACTCACCATATCCTTACATTGTGGCAAACCACATGTCGGTGAAGTCGAAGAAGACGTGAGCTCATCACGACCGGATGTGGAAGGAGGACAATCATCCTTAAAAATGTTGGACACCTTATATATATATCTTGAAGTTTTGTCCATAATTCATGAGCGCTCCGAAAAGGGATGATCGACGCAAGGACTACATCGCTCAAAGCACATATAAGACCATTAGATGCTAGAGTATCAAGATAAGAGTTTTTCTCATCCTCTAAAGATAATTCTTGTGAATCCTTTGGAGGAGAAAAACCCATATCTACAATACTCTCTAAATTTGAACCCATGTCTCTAAAAATATTAAGCATGCGAATTTTCCAAACGTCATAATTTGTGCCATCGAATCTATAAGTGGGATTGTGCACTAGATCTCTAAACGACATCTTTATCTCTAGGAGGTTAGTCCTAATAATGAGATAACCTGGCTCTGATACCAATTGAACGGATATACGTCGCCTAGAGGGGGGTGAATAGGCGATTTAAAAACTTTTTCGAGAAGCCGGATTATCCGGTCCAAGAAAGACCCGGATATTCCGGTATGCTTGATAAAGGCGGAATAAAACTAGAGGTTTACTTTAACAAGCATACAACCTAGATATAAATACTAGGCTCACCTATGTGCACCAACAACTTATGCTAAGCAATAGAAGTAATAAGGTTATAGCAAGATAGATGACTTCAAGCACGAAGGCTATCACAATATAAAGTGCATAAGTAAATAGCTCGGGTATAGAAATAACCGAGGCACGCGGAGACGAGGATGTATTCCCGAGTTCCACCCAAAGGGTGTACGTCTCGTTTGGAGAGGTGTGCGCAACCACAACAGGTTAGCCGCAACGCCACAAAGGCTCACCTTCTTCTCCTGATGAACTCAACCACAAAAGGTTGCGAGTTCACCTTCCACTATTGATCTCCTTTGGGGCGGAGATCGAATCCCATACAACACTCTTGAGGCACACACCCACAACTTAATTGGGGGCTCCCAAGTCTTGAGGCACACACCCACAACTTAATTGGGGGCTCTCAAGATGACCACAAAAGGTCTTGACCACAAAAGTTCTTGGCCACAAAAGGCCGGCCACAAAAGGCGTCTAGGGTCCAAGGACCCAAGAGTAACAAGCTCACAAGTATCACCACCACGAATCCTCGTGGAGGGCTCAAACCGATGCAAATGCAATGGCAAGAGCACACAAAGTGCTCAAGTCCTTCACTCTCAAATTCCAACAAAGCAACAAATGCTTATGGGGGAATAAGAGAGGAAGAACAAAGGAAACCACAAAGGAGTCAAATCCTTCACTCCTAAATCCCACCAAAAGCAACTAATGCTTATGGGGGGATAAGAGAGGAAGAACAAGGAGAAGAAACACAAAGGAACTCCAAGATCTAGACCCACTAGGTTCCCCTCACTTAGAGGAGAGATGGATTGGTGGAAATGTGGATCTAGATCTCCTCTCTCTTTTCCCTCAAGAAATAGCAAGAATCATTGGAGGGATTGAAAGATCTCAAAACTTTGGAGATCAACAATGGAGGAGGAGAGAGAGCACCAAAACTTGGAAACCATTGGGGAAGATGACCCCTTAAATAGGTTCCCAACAAATCTGGCCGTTGGGGACGGTTTTCCTCACTCGGGCCGGAAGTTCCGGGCTCACCCCGGAACTTCCGGACCCCCCGGACACCCCAAAACGCGCCAAGGAAGTGTTCTCTGGTCAAACCGGAAGTTTGGGCAGAAGTTTGGCCAGAACTTTCCGGCCGGCCGGAACTTCCGCCCCTGACAGAAACGTCAACACGAAAACGATGATATCTTGACCATACGAACTCCGTTTTCGATGATTTTTGGCTCGTTCGAATCACCACGAAGAGCTCTATAAGATCATGCAGAGGAACATCATGGTACAACAAGTGAGGTTAAAACCAAATGAGAAATGTAAGACTCTAGATAATAGAGCAACCGGTAAAACCTTCAACATAAAAAAAGCAACATGTTTTCCAAAGTAAATCCTTTTTCGATGAACTAGAGCTTGACATGGAGATGAACCAAATTCTAATCCTCACAAAGATAAAAGCCAAATAAAAACCAAGAAATATGATATGCCAAATATGCAAAGGTTTGAGCTCTCCACAACGATGCGATCAAGTTACTAACTTGAGAGCCCCTCTTGATAGTACGCCTATCTATCCTATAGCCCTATCAAGATCATACCTTTGCCTTGAGCATTCCACTTGAGTTAGATGATGACTATCTTGATCTCTTCAAGTGGTTCATCTTTCTTAATTACGCGTCCAAGAAAGTTCCGGCCTAAGTTCCGGAGGAACTTCCGGCCTGGCCAGGGCGCAGGCAGTTCCAGACTTAGAGAAAAACCAGCATGTTCAGCACCGGAACTTCCGGTGGTTTGGCCGGAACTTCCGGTCGCCCGGAAAGATCCGGCCAAACTTCCGGCCAAAGTTCCGGCTTTGCCCGAGTGCGAGCAATTCCTGACTTAGCCGATTTTCTCGTTTGTCTGGAACGGAACTTCTGGTTGAGGGCCGGAACTTCCGTTCGCCCGGAAAGTTCCGGCCAAACTTCCGGTGAAAGTTCCGCCTTTGCCAGGGGCTAAATCCTAAAAGGACTTAGCCGTTTTCTGGCCAGATGGAAATGTCCGGTGTAGGCCCGGAACTTCCGGCCTGACAAAACAGGAAAAACTGCCAGCCAGTTCTCTCATTCATCCCTGAAGATCTTCATCCTTTTTGTTCTTCAAGGTTATGTAGTATCCATAAAGGGAGAGTCTCGCTAGGCTCCGTCTTCATGTATCCATAGTGTAATGCCCCAATCCATAAATTATACAGTGATGCTATGTGTCGGTGGTCATGCTACATCATCGAAGGTTACTGGGGTTACCACTCCCAGGCCGAGTAAACATCGGCAGGCGTGCTCGGCATGGATCATCGGCAACACAACCCTTCGATCATGCCATATCCAAAGCATAGCCCTCACGTATAATAAAGAGACTGAAACACCGGAACACCTGGCACATGACAGACCCTACGACTCCAGATAAATATAGTTCAACTCTTAGTAGAGAAAGATAGCAAATATTACAATCCAGGGTCACAGACCCATCAGTACATCAAGCGGAAGCAAAATAAGTTGTTCTAACAACAAGATCCAAATATGGCCTAAGAGGCCTACAGATAAACAATCCCGTGCCAGCTGGTTCCTAGTTGCCCTAGGCTGCCACCCGGGAACCCCAGACTACTCGTCGATGTCAACATAGAACCCACCTTCGGGGTAGGTAAAGTCCTCCTCTGAAACAAAAATAAACAAGGGTGAGTTCGACGAACTCAACAAGATTTTGAGCTATTTGCTCTATGATTAGCTCTCCAGGTTTTATGGCTGTTTTGCGTAAAGCTGATTTTATTCTTAAAATATGACTCAAAGGCAGCGACTATCAGAACATTTTCGAAGAGGGGTAAGAAGTAACTCTTTTCTTTTATCCACTTACTCTTCCTCTTCCATCACTGTACCTGTTTAACCAAGGCACCTCCCCGAATCCCCCTCGAGGAAGTCAACCTTACAATCGTGAGTGGTACCTTTAGTACCCAGTTTTTAATCATTCCGTTAAAGTTATTCTATGATCCCTGAATTCGTCACCAAGTCGTCCTTAACCGTGGACACGGCTTTTCGAAAAGATTTATCCCTGCAGGGGGTGTACAATGTGAAAGTCGCCAGGTTCCCGAGGGACCTCCCAGCTCCTTATCCATGCGTACCGTCCGGCCCATTGCCTGTACAACTAGCTCTCTTCCTGGGAAAGCCGGCTGGGTGGGAACGGCTACGACCTTTACCTCGCTTTGGACTAACCCAGGATCATCAGTGACCGTAGGACAAGTTCAGTGCCTCCAACACCCTGCCCCGCGGCCACTCATTTTCCTACCACCATCATCCTCATCTCAGTCTTGGCCACCATCTCAACACACGCGCAAATGGAAAGCCAAACTAGAGGACCCTCGGCTAGTCCGACACCAGTTAGTCGGTCGATGAGGTTCCATATACCCACGCATGGTAGCACGCTCAACTTGGCTCGAAGGCGAGAACTCGCACTGAGGCGGCGAGAACGAGACAACCCACCACATACCATGTGGCCTCTCACCCCCACCTTTTAGCATTTTATTAAATATTACCACCATTTCTCCACCATCATCCACGAAAATTTCCACATCTGATCCCGACATGAATATCCATCGGATCACTAAGCAGTTAACTAAGCAGGGCTAAGCAACAACCTAGCAAAGTAATTAATTCCGGCCATCCACACAATTCTATGGTTAATAGGAGGGGAAAAACAGGTAATGGCTTCGGTAACTGAATGCAACTTTAGGATACTCTAATCCAATCAAATTGACATTTGGAACCGCATGCAATAATATAGTGGAGAAAATAATTTGCGTAAAATAGGATAAGATATGCAAGAGGGTGGGGATCACGCTTGCCTTGCTCAACAGGCGGGTAATACTGATCTTCGGGGTATTGTGGCGAGACCCCGGTTCCTGGATCTATCGATGCGTAAAAACACCGGAAAGGACACAATCAATACAAGCATTACATATGCAATGCGCAAACACATGATGGTATGACATTTTAATGCACTGAACTATTATCACAACTATATGGCATTAAAATGGGATGCTAAGAACAATTATTCAACGATATAGGAAACGTATTTTCCTATTTGTTTTTATGTGCATCTTCAATTTTATTTGAGGTAAAATGCTTGAAATGAGTGGTAAGGTGTAGTTCATGGGCTGATGAGCATTTCCAATAACAGGGGCACCACTTTAGTAATTGGAGAAACTTATTTTAAATTTGAATCACACATTTTTATTTCTACCCCTTTGTTAATTTAGCAAAACAGAAAAATATACTAACAGCAATGGACATATGAATCATCCTATTAGATAGCATTTATTTTTCTGAGCATTTTGGTATATTATTTGCTAAATTTGGATAAGTATTTTGAAAGTTATGAATTTTTGAAGTTTGAATCAATTTCTGTCTTTTTATTAATTCGCAGAAAACTACTCCGGTCGTTTTTCACCGTACGCGAGTCTACCCCAGCCACTGACGAGCGGGCCCCGGGCCACGCTGGCGCCCACGTCAGCGCCACGTCAGCCGCGCGCGTGGCCGTTGCGGGATGCGCAGCCGGCGCGGCGGCGCGCCGCCGGCGAGCACCGTTTCGTCGATTCGGACACGAGGGAGGAAGGGGAAGTTGTCCAGGAGGACGGGGCGCTCACCCTCGACGCGTGGAGGTGCTCAGCGGGGTCGGAGGAGGTCGGGAGGGGCGGCAATGGCACGGCGAAGCTCCGGCCGGCCGTGAGGAAGACGAGCGTGGCGGCGTCGAGTTTGGACCTCCCGCGGCGATTCCTTCGACGAGGAGGTAGAGGACGGCGGGGCCGAGGCAGTGGCGCGCTTCGGTCTGCTCCGGGAGGCTCAGTCGACGGCGATTCGCGGCGGCGACCTCGGCTAGGGCACGGCCATGGCGGCTCGGGAAAACGAGAGAGGAGGAAATATCGGGGGGGGGGGGGGGGGGGGGAAGAGAGCTGAGCGCGCGGTGGCGACCTTAACCACTTGCGGGCAGAGGAGGAGAGAGGGGGGGGTCCGGAGCGGCGTCGGAGAGCTCGACACGGCGAGCAGGTCCGGCGGGGTCGAGCTCCTCGGTCGCTACAGGAAGAAGACGACGAATTCGCAAAGAACCCCCTGCCCAGATTATTTCCATCACAAACAGGTCCTTTTGTATTTATTTTTAAAACCAGAGCACTGTTTGTATTTTATTGAGGCAGTTAAACATTTTATAAAAATTTGAAAAAATTCAGGGAGCTTCCCCACACTTTGTAGAAGCACTACAAAATTTGGCTTGTCAAAATAAAATATTTTGCATCACTTTTGTTCATAGGTGTTAAAAAGGGAAGTTTGTTGGTATTTCCATATGTTGTCACTTTCATTAATTTTAGACAATGCAAATTTTAATAATTGGAACCCTTGGAACTTCCTTGACAAATATGCCATGTTCAAAATATTTTGTTCTTAGCAAGTGCAATTATCTCCTGTTGAACTCCTGGAACTTCCTTGACAAATATGCCCAATTCACAGTGTTTGGATGCAATTGATAATATAGTAGCAAGTTGATATAATGCCATGATGCAATTACACAAAAGTGGAAAATTTACAGTGAGTTTCAGATTTTCAAACTTGGGCTGTTACAAATATACCCCCCTTACAGGAATCTCGTCCCGAGATTCTAAAGTGGCGGAAGAAAGTCGGGATAATCCTCACGAAGACTAGACTCTCTTTCCCAGGTAGCTTCTTCTTCGGAATGGTGAGACCACTGAACCTTGAAGAACTTGGTAGTCTTATTCCGAGTCTTCCTTTCCGCTTCATCTAGGATACGTATGGGATGCTCGCGATACGTGAGATCCGCCTGGATATCCAGCTCCTCATGACTGACTCCACGGATAGGATCCTTGAAGCAACGGCGGAGTTGGGATACATGGAACACATCATGTACATCCGGGAAGTTGGCGGGGAGTTCGAGTTGGTAGGATAGATCTCCTCGTTTGGCCAGAATAGTGAAAGGGCCAACAAAACGAGGGGCCAATTTTCCCTTGATTCCAAAGCGACGAACACCACGAAGAGGAGAGACGCGTAGGTAGGCCTTGTCACCAATTTCATAATGGACCTCCCTATGGTGCTTATCATAGTAGCTCTTCTGCCTAGACTGGGCAATCTTCAGATTCTCTCGTATGATTCTCACCTTCTCCTCAGCTTCATTGATCACCTCTGGACCCAGGAGTTGCCTCTCTCCGGTCTCGGACCAATTCAGCGGAGTTCGGCATTTTCTTCCATACAGAACCTCGAATGGGGCCATACCCAGACTCGCTTGATAGCTATTGTTGTAGGAGAACTCAGCGTAGGGAAGGTATTTTTCCCACCCCTTTCCAAAAGAGATTACACAAGCCCGAAGCATGTCCTCCAGAACTTGGTTCACCCTTTCGGTCTGTCCATTAGTTTGGGGATGGAAGGCCGTGCTGAAGTTGAGGCGGGTTCCCATGGCTTGTTGGAAACTCGTCCAGAATTTGGAGGTGAACAAGCTGCCACGATCAGAGATTATCCTCTGGGGAACACCGTGGAGTACGATGATCCGTGAGGCATACAGGTCAGCCAGCTTAGCAGCTGTGATGTCGACTCGCACTGGGAGGAAGTGAGCCACTTTGGATAGCCGATCGATGATCACCCAGATAGCATCGTTGCCCTTGGGAGACTTTGGCAGTCCCGTAATAAAGTCCATACCAATCTCATCCCACTTCCATTCTGGTATCGCAATCGGGCGAAGGGTGCCAGCAGGCCGTTGATGTTCAGCCTTTACACGACGACAGGTGTCGCATTCAGAAACATACTTGGCGATTTCTCTTTTCATCCGAGTCCACCAGAATAGTGGTCGGAGGTCTTGGTACATTTTAGTACTACCGGGATGAATAGAGAGAGGGGAATCGTGCGCTTCTTTGAGGATCAGCTTCTTCAGATTTTGTTCCTTTGGCACTACCAGACGGTCACCAAAGTACACGATTCCCGCTTCATTCTCCGAGAAGCATTTGGCCTTTCCACTAGCAATGTTCTTCTTGATGTTAAGAATGCCAGTATCTAGTTTCTGCGCCTCCTTTATCTGGTCTACCAGAGTAGATTTGACTTCCAGATTTGCGAGATAGCCAGAAGGGACAATTTCTAGGTTCAAACGGGCGAACTCTTCATGGAGAGCAGGTTGAGCCTTCTCAACCATCAGGTTGTTGCTATAAGCTTTTCGACTTAGCGCGTCAGCCACGACGTTCGCCTTGCCGGGTTGGTAATTCAGACTCACATCATAGTCTTTGATTAACTCCAACCAACGTCTTTGCCTGAGATTTAGATCCGGCTGAGTGAAAAGGTACTTCAGACTCTTGTGATCTGAGTAAATCTCGCAACGGTTACCAAACAGGTATGGTCTCCATTGCTTCAGAGCGTAAACTACTGCGGCAAGCTCCAAATCATGAGTCGGGTAGTTTTGTTCATGTGTCTTCAATTGGCGAGAGGCATATGCCACCGCATGGCCATCTTGCATTAACACACAGCCCAGGCCTTGCAGGGAGGCGTCACAGAAGACCACGAAATCCTTGCTTGCGTCTGGCAGGGCAAGCACAGGAGCAGAAGTGAGTTTGGCCTTCAGGGTTTTGAAGCTCTCCTCGGCTTGGTCCGTCCATACGAACCTTGTATCCTTCTTGAGAAGGTTGGTCAGAGGCTTGGCTATTTTGGAGAACCCTTCGATGAATCGGCGGTAGTAACCTGCCAATCCCAGAAAGCTGCGGATGTCCTTGACAGACATGGGGGTTATCCAATCCATAATAGTTCGAACCTTGTCGGGAACGACAGCCACTCCATTTGCGGATATCACATGTCCGAGGAATATGAGATTATCCAACCAAAACTCACACTTGGAGAACTTGGGATAGAGGCGGTGTTCTCGAAGGCGTGTCAGGATCAAACGAAGATGTTCAGCATGCTCTTCATCGGTTTTGGAGTAGACGAGAATGTCGTCGATGTAAATGACAACAAACTTGTCGAGATAATCCATGAAGACGGAGTTCATGAGCCTCATGAACGTCGCAGGAGCATTGGTGAGACCAAAGGACATAACGGTATACTCATATGAGCCATATCGAGTAACAAATGCCGTCTTTGGAATATCCTGCTCTCTGATCTTGATCTGATGGTACCCTGATCTCAGGTCCATCTTGGAAAATACCGTTGCTCCAGCTAGTTGATCCAATAGATCATTGATACGAGGAATAGGGTACTTGTTTTTGACTGTCACCGCATTTAACGGCCTGTAGTCAGAGACTAGACGAGGCACGGTAGAATCCCTCTTCTTGACGAAGAGTACGGGACAGCCCCACGGTGAACTGCTCGGCCGAATGAACTCTTTCGCTACCAGTTCATCAATTTGCTCCTTTAACAGCGCCAGCTCCTCCACCGGCATCCGGTAGGGCTTCTTGGCAACCGGCGCGGTACCGGGAAGCAGCTCTATGACGAACTCCACACTTCGATTAGGTGGCATGCCCGGCAATTCTTCCGGGAACACATCCGGGAAGTCACACACAACATGGATGTCTTGGATTTCAGGAGGGGATAAGCCTTCCATAAGGCAAAGGAGAAGCTCAGGTGAGTTGGGCCTGGGTGGAGATGGAGGGCTGGACTGTGCAGACCAATACTCCACAACTTCGCCGGAAGATGAGGTCACGGTGATGGTTCTGGCAGCACAGTCGAGGTTAGCTTTGTATTTCCCTAGCCAGTTCATACCCAATATGGCATCAAAGCCGGTGGAATTGAAGGCTATCAGCGGAAACGGGAAGGGGAATGAGCCTATATTAATTGAAACTTCAGGGGTCACCCTTTTGGTTTTCCAACGAGTACCAGGGCTGGTGACATATAACGGTGCTTCCAACTCTTCAAACGGTATATTGTTTCGTTGTGCAAATGCTACCGAAATGAATGAATGTGATGCTCCAGAATCAAACAGTACTGTAGCTAGAGCTTTAGCAATTCGAAGCGTACCCATGAGAACACTGGGGTCGTCTTCCACGTCTTCAACAGTGACGTGGTTCATGCGACCACGACTAGCCGTACCCGTCTTGGCTACGGGCGTGGCAGGTGCTGGTGGTGGCGCCTTCCTCGGGCATTCCCTGGAGTAGTGGCCTGGCTGGCCACAGCTGTAGCACGTGCTTGTTGGTGGTGCAGGGAGTTGAGGACGATAACCACTTCCGCTCGGGCCCACTTTTGGAGTTGGAGGGCGCGGCGGAGGTGGCCTGTACTCCGAGGTCCTTGACACAAACGGAGGACGGGGCACAGAGCTATAGGGGACGAAGACCCTACGCTTCTTGCCGTCTGCAGCCGAGGAGCTCTGATGATCCCCCTGGAGTGGCCTCTTAGTGGCCTCTAGTTCTTTCCTTCCCTGTTCCAGTGTGAGAGCCTGGTTGTACAGTTCCTGGTAGCTCGTGAACTTGAAGGGAAGCAACTCGTAACGAAGCCTCGGATTGAGCCCCTTGCGGAACAACTCCTGCTTGTCCGCATCATTGGTCACATCCCGAGGGGCGTAACGGGATAGACGGCTGAACTCATGACCATAGACTGGAATGTCCATCCGTCCCTGATGCAAGTCCAGGAACTCCCTCCTCTTCAAGTCCATGAGGGGCTTGGGAATGTAGGCAGCGCGGAAGGCAGTGCGAAACTCCTCCCAGGTGAAAACATGTCCAGCAGCGGACATCGTCTGGTGGCTCTCCCACCACGCGCCCGCTGCACCCGCCAACAGGTAAGTGGCGAAGTTGACTTGTTCCACAGCTGGAACATGCAGGGCAGCGAACTTGCGCTCCAGTGCACGCAACCAGTCATCTGCGTCCAAGGGCTCCTTAGCATCGGAGAAGGACGGTGGCTGGGACCGCAGGAACTCAGTGAGATTATGACAATCGTTATTCCTCCGGTTCCCTTGGTGCACCAACTGCTCGAGGAGTCGGTCGCTGCGCACTCGGCCCTCCTCCATAAGTAGGAGGACCTCCGCCATTGTGGGAGGTGGCGGTAAGTCTTCGCCACGGCGACGGCCCGTCATTCTGGATATTGACAAGGACACAGTTAGCATCCCATCGTGCCATCCTTGTACACAAAAATTAGGGACAGCAGAACTGGTAGTAGCAACAGATAGAACAACATGCACATTACTAAACGCACGCATAAATGGAACTGAGTTCACAAATATAGGTTCTAGTACAAGCCATAGTCTGCTGCGAGAGAGAGGTACAAGCCTCATACATATTACACCGAATGGTTACTAGGAAGATAACAGTGACGAGTCTGTTACATAACGAGCTCTACTGCTCCAGGCTCCAGAGATACCACAAAAGAGTAATTGGCACAACTAGCAGGAAGGCACAATCACTCGAGCATCTCCTGGTGATACACATAGCTAGTAGTACGCCATGACATCCTCATCAAGTGGCGCCGGGGGAGTGTGGAAACGACGCGCACTGGCAGGCTGGTTGCCATACGGCGACTCGAGTGCAGTAAGCCTCGGGTCTCGGTGAGGACCGGTAGGCGGGGTTACGCCGCCAACATCTGGACTGCAAGCGTCGGTGGGCAACTCCTCCAGCGGGGGTGGGCGAAGTAGTGTGAGAGGAAGCGTCCCATCCATGACATACGGGCGCATACTCATCAGGGTATGGCGGTGGCTAGCGCGCGCCGAAACAGCGTAGAGGTACCACTGCCGGGCTCGACGGTCCAACGCCCGGACTAGCTCAATCAGTGCCCGGTGCCTGCTGTCCGACTCCAGCTCGCCGCTGCTGTACACAGCTCGGTAAACACCCGACGTGCTGTCGTCGGCAGCTGGGAAGTGGCAGAAATCCGACGCCTGGTTAGCGAGGTACGGACAATAGCTGCGGTAAATAGAGAGGCCGTTATACGCGGCCTCCTGAACCGCCTGCTCCACAGTCATACCCACGCCTCCAGCTACGTTCTCAACGCGACCCTCGTCGTTGAGCACGCGCACCTTACAGAAGAACTGCGCCTGGCTGTACGGTGCATACTCCTCATACACCGTGTACTCCGGGTACCACCTACAACCCTGGCTGGCCAAAGCTGCGGCAAACAAGGCGGGGAACCCTCGAACGCCCTCACATCGAGTGAGGCGAACAACCAAGCCCGAACCAGTCATCTGTAGGAAAAATAGTTCAAATGTCAGGACCGGAGACTCTCGAGTCAGGAATGAAAGTAAAACTCGGGTAGAGACTAGGAACAGCAAGGAAAAGATCCTGAAAGCGAACAGAGGGACGGGAGCCCCAAAAGCTGGTCGCCCCACGCCCTGAAACCCAAAGTGAGTAAGTGTATGACACGTCATGCGCGGCGGAAGCGACACGTGATAAGGCACAAAACAAATAGAGGTAAGATTTGCTCCGAGATTAGAGGGTAACCAGATAAGGAGTAAAAAGAATCCTAAGATGGTTTTCACAACTCATTTTTAGGTTAAAAATATTTTTACCAACACTAGACTCATCGTCGACCAGTAGTAAGGGTTTCCTACAGGCGGTACTGCTCTGATACCAAGTTGTAATGCCCCAATCCATAAATTATACAGTGATGCTATGTGTCGGTGGTCATGCTACATCATCGAAGGTTACTGGGGTTACCACTCCCAGGCCGAGTAAACATCGGCAGGCGTGCTCGGCATGGATCATCGGCAACACAACCCTTCGATCATGCCATATCCAAAGCATAGCCCTCACGTATAATAAAGAGACTGAAACACCGGAACACCTGGCACATGACAGACCCTACGACTCCAGATAAATATAGTTCAACTCTTAGTAGAGAAAGATAGCAAATATTACAATCCAGGGTCACAGACCCATCAGTACATCAAGCGGAAGCAAAATAAGTTGTTCTAACAACAAGATCCAAATATGGCCTAAGAGGCCTACAGATAAACAATCCCGTGCCAGCTGGTTCCTAGTTGCCCCAGGCTGCCACCCGGGAACCCCAGACTACTCGTCGATGTCAACATAGAACCCACCTTCGGGGTAGGTAAAGTCCTCCTCTGAAACAAAAATAAACAAGGGTGAGTTCGACGAACTCAACAAGATTTTGAGCTATTTGCTCTATGATTAGCTCTCCAGGTTTTATGGCTGTTTTGCGTAAAGCTGATTTTATTCTTAAAATATGACTCAAAGGCAGCGACTATCAGAACATTTTCGAAGAGGGGTAAGAAGTAACTCTTTTCTTTTATCCACTTACTCTTCCTCTTCCATCACTGTACCTGTTTAACCAAGGCACCTCCCCGAATCCCCCTCGAGGAAGTCAACCTTACAATCGTGAGTGGTACCTTTAGTACCCAGTTTTTAATCATTCCGTTAAAGTTATTCTATGATCCCTGAATTCGTCACCAAGTCGTCCTTAACCGTGGACACGGCTTTTCGAAAAGATTTATCCCTGCAGGGGGTGTACAATGTGAAAGTCGCCAGGTTCCCGAGGGACCTCCCAGCTCCTTATCCATGCGTACCGTCCGGCCCATTGCCTGTACAACTAGCTCTCTTCCTGGGAAAGCCGGCTGGGTGGGAACGGCTACGACCTTTACCTCGCTTTGGACTAACCCAGGATCATCAGTGACCGTAGGACAAGTTCAGTGCCTCCAACACCCTGCCCCGCGGCCACTCATTTTCCTACCACCATCATCCTCATCTCAGTCTTGGCCACCATCTCAACACACGCGCAAATGGAAAGCCAAACTAGAGGACCCTCGGCTAGTCCGACACCAGTTAGTCGGTCGATGAGGTTCCATATACCCACGCATGGTAGCACGCTCAACTTGGCTCGAAGGCGAGAACTCGCACTGAGGCGGCGAGAACGAGACAACCCACCACATACCATGTGGCCTCTCACCCCCACCTTTTAGCATTTTATTAAATATTACCACCATTTCTCCACCATCATCCACGAAAATTTCCACATCTGATCCCGACATGAATATCCATCGGATCACTAAGCAGTTAACTAAGCAGGGCTAAGCAACAACCTAGCAAAGTAATTAATTCCGGCCATCCACACAATTCTATGGTTAATAGGAGGGGAAAAACAGGTAATGGCTTCGGTAACTGAATGCAACTTTAGGATACTCTAATCCAATCAAATTGACATTTGGAACCGCATGCAATAATATAGTGGAGAAAATAATTTGCGTAAAATAGGATAAGATATGCAAGAGGGTGGGGATCACGCTTGCCTTGCTCAACAGGCGGGTAATACTGATCTTCGGGGTATTGTGGCGAGACCCCGGTTCCTGGATCTATCGATGCGTAAAAACACCGGAAAGGACACAATCAATACAAGCATTACATATGCAATGCGCAAACACATGATGGTATGACATTTTAATGCACTGAACTATTATCACAACTATATGGCATTAAAATGGGATGCTAAGAACAATTATTCAACGATATAGGAAACGTATTTTCCTATTTGTTTTTATGTGCATCTTCAATTTTATTTGAGGTAAAATGCTTGAAATGAGTGGTAAGGTGTAGTTCATGGGCTGATGAGCATTTCCAATAACAGGGGCACCACTTTAGTAATTGGAGAAACTTATTTTAAATTTGAATCACACATTTTTATTTCTACCCCTTTGTTAATTTAGCAAAACAGAAAAATATACTAACAGCAATGGACATATGAATCATCCTATTAGATAGCATTTATTTTTCTAAGCATTTTGGTATATTATTTGCTAAATTTGGATAAGTATTTTGAAAGTTATGAATTTTTGAAGTTTGAATCAATTTCTGCCTTTTTATTAATTCGCAGAAAACTACTCCGGTCGTTTTTCACCGTACGCGAGTCTACCCCAGCCACTGACGAGCGGGCCCCGGGCCACGCTGGCGCCCACGTCAGCGCCACGTCATCCGCGCGCGTGGCCGTTGCGGGATGCGCAGCCGGCGCGGCGGCGCGCCGCCGGCGAGCACCGTTTCGTCGATTCAGACACGAGGGAGGAAGGGGAAGTTGTCCAGGAGGACGGGGCGCTCACCCTCGACGCGTGGAGGTGCTCAGCGGGGTCGGAGGAGGTCGGGAGGGGCGGCAATGGCGCGGCGAAGCTCCGGCCGGCCGTGAGGAAGACGAGCGTGGCGGCGTCGAGTTTGGACCTCCCGCGGCGATTCCTTCGACGAGGAGGTAGAGGACGGCGGGGCCGAGGCAGTGGCGCGCTTCGGTCTGCTCCGGGAGGCTCAGTCGACGGCGATTCGCGGCGGCGACCTCGGCTAGGGCACGGCCATGGCGGCTCGGGAAAACGAGAGAGGAGGAAATATCGGGGGGGGGGGGGGGGGGGGGGAAGAGAGCTGAGCGCGCGGGTGGCGACCTTAACCACTTGCGGGCAGAGGAGGAGAGAGGGGGGGGTCCGGAGCGGCGTCGGAGAGCTCGACACGGCGAGCAGGTCCGGCGGGGTCGAGCTCCTCGGTCGCTACAGGAAGAAGACGACGAATTCGCAAAGAACCCCCTGCCCAGATTATTTCCATCACAAACAGGTCCTTTTGTATTTATTTTTAAAACCAGAGCACTGTTTGTATTTTATTGAGGCAGTTAAACATTTTATAAAAATTTGAAAAAATTCAGGGAGCTTCCCCACACTTTGTAGAAGCACTACAAAATTTGTCTTGTCAAAATAAAATGTTTTGCATCACTTTTGTTCATAGGTGTTAAAAAGGGAAGTTTGTTGGTATTTCCATATGTTGTCACTTTCATTAATTTTAGACAATGCAAATTTTAATAATTGGAACCCTTGGAACTTCCTTGACAAATATGCCATGTTCAAAATATTTTGTTCTTAGCAAGTGCAATTATCTCCTGTTGAACTCCTGGAACTTCCTTGACAAATATGCCCAATTCACAGTGTTTGGATGCAATTGATAATATAGTAGCAAGTTGATATAATGCCATGATGCAATTACACAAAAGTGGAAAATTTACAGTGAGTTTCAGATTTTCAAACTTGGGCTGTTACACATAGCAAGCTCCAAGCATAGGAGATCTTCAAGAAAGCTTCTCTTGGACTTGCACCACTCATCTTTTCTTCACTAAGATGGTGTCTTGAATCCTCAATACATACTTGCAATAAGCTTCACTCAACACATGGGATTCAAGAGTTCAACACATGAACTCCACTATTTCCATGGACATGATCTATAAGGATATCTCAATGCAAACATTAGTCCATAGAGATTGTCATTCAATTACCAAAACCACACATGAGGGAAAATGCTCTTTCAATTGCCACGAGCGACCAGTGCCTCGAACATGCGCTCGCGCTGCTTCGTGAGCGCCCGAGCCGCGCTGGCGGAGTCCGAGGCCTCCGCCGCCCGCTGCATCGCCGGAGCCACTTGCTCCTCCACGTCCTTGGCCAGGGAGTTGAGGTTGTGGACAGCCTCGGTGCGAGCCTCCTCCGCTCGGCGGCGGCCGTCCTTAGCGCAAGTAAGCCGGGCCTCTAGCTTGGAGTTGGCCTTCTCGAGCTCAGCGATCTTACGAGCATCCGCGGCATCCTTGGCCTTGAAGCGGTCCTCCTGTGCCTGGGCCATGTCGCGGTACTTCTGGGAAGTGGACTTGCAGAACTGCTTCTCACGCTCCGCGAGGGCGTCTTCGGCCTCCTTTTTATTCTCGGCGAAGTGCCGCTCAAAGCGCTCGTAAGACACTTTCTGGGCAGCGACGTTGTCCTCGTACTTCTGAGTCGCCTAGGCCAACTCGCCCTCTCGCTCCTCGAGGGCCTCGCGCTGAGCGGCCAGGTCCTTCTCCGCCTGGAGGCGCTGCTCTTCGCGCTGCTGCAGCCCCTCCTCCTTGAGGACCAACTGCTGCTCACGCTCGGCAAAGGCCTTGCGGTCCTTCTCCAGAGCAGCCGATGCGGCCTGGTGGGTGGAGAGCAGCTGAGCCTCCAGCTGGCCCAGCTTGCAGCGCTTCTGAGCCAACGAGCCCTCCATCGCCTCGCGCTCTGCCCTGACCTCGCGCAGGAGCTTCGCCGCAGCGTCGCGTTCCGCCTGGAGGGGTTGGAGCAGTTCTGCAGCGTCGCGGATGGCCGCCTCGCGGGTCTCCTTGGCGAAGTTGATGGTTTCCTCGCGGGCGGCCTGCAGCGCCAAGTCTTCCAGCCGGCGCGTCTCAACCGCCACGTGGAAGGACGCCCACGATTTCGCCAGCTCCTTCTGCCGCTGAGTGAGCCATATGTCCCCAAGGTCGAGGTGCGCCTCCAAGCCCTCCAGGGACTCCCTCACGAGGCTAAAGGCGGCCTCGCGACGCCCCGCGCTCCAGTCCCAGCCGCGGAGCACCAGGTCTCGGCTAACAGAAGTGCCGGCCTCGGCGTCAAGTCCCGCAGGACCGGCCTCGGGAAGGACAAGGGGGCTGGCTTGAGCCCCACCGGTGCCCGTGCCCGCACCCCCTTCAGACCCTGCAGCCGCGGGGCGCTCCTCGCCTTCAGCCTGGTGGGGAGGAGAGAAGGGACCGTCCCCGGCAGACGCGCCCGCGCCTGCTGGCGCCTCGAAGGCCTCCGTCGCGGGCTGCGCAGAGGCGCTGGGCGCAGAAGACGCAGTGGGCACACCCGGAGGCGTCGACACACGCGGCGGCGTCGGCCCGCGTGGCGGAGTGGCCTCGCGCGGAAGCGTAGCAGCACGTGGCGGAGTGGCCTCACGCGGAGGCGTAGCCGCGCGAGGTGGAGTGGCGACACGAGGTGGCGCGGAAATCCTCGCCTCCGAGCCCTCCACCGACGGAGACTCGCGCGGCGCTGCAGGAACGTCCGGGCCTACGGCGCTCTCCTTCCCAGGTGGACCAGCCGCCCCCGCGAGGGGCGCCTCCGCCTCTACTTGAGGCGTCTCCTCGAGGGGGACCGTTGGGGCTGCCTCCTCAGGCCTCGCGGCCTCATCAGCCACGGACCCTGCCGTGGCGGTCTTCACCTCGGACGCCTTGCGGAGCCGGCGGCGCTTAGCAGGCGCAGGTCCGCTGTCAAGAGCGCAAGGGAAAAACTTCAGCAAAGGATGAGGTGGAAATAGAAACCAAGAGGGCAAGCGACCCAACGACGTATAAACTCACCCTGGAGGGGGAGCACCCGCATCGACCCATGCCAGGCCTGACGAGCGCCATGAGGGAAAGGGCTTGGGAGCAGGCCTCGGGGGGCGCCTCTGCTTTCCTCTTGGAAGGGACATCAGATAACCTCGCCCCTGTGTGGTCCACGGCGGCCTTGCCGCGAGGCCCGCACCTTCCTGGAGAGACCTCCGCGCCTGAGGCCTCTCCTTCCTCAGCCTTCTCCTCCACGGGATGCGAGGGCGCCACCACGAAGGCGTCTTCGTCGCCTGGCGAGATATCACGAATCTCGTCAGTGAAAGGCCCGGCTCTAGAGGAGGAGACCTCCCCAACTGTGGCTTCCTCCTCACCTAGGCCGGCTCCTGAAGCCAGAGGAGAATCGGCCCCCTCCGCTCCCCGCGGGGCCGGCATTGGCACGTCAGAGTCCGTCGGGCCTGTCGAGGTGAACGAAGGCATCCCTTCCAGGCGGGCCATGCGCTCCGTCAGGTTGTACTGATGAAGGGACCGGAGCGCCGCGCGAACCTCATCCGCGTGGAGCACAGAGGGGTTGACGAAGAGCGCGGATAGTATGTTGTCGACGACGTCCTTGTCGTTGTCCTTGACGTGGAGCCGCATCTTGTCGTTCGGCCCCGAGTACATCCACATGGGGACCGAGTGAGCTTGGAGGGGCACGATGCGACGGGTCACGAAGTCCGCCATGACCATCTGCCCTGTGAGGCCCTCCTCGCGAAGGAAGCTCAGGCGCCCCATCAGGCTCGAATTCTTGGCGCCGTCGAAGGTAGCCTTGCCCCAATGCGAGTTCTTCACCGGAGGCTCGTCGAGGACCTCGAGGAAGACAGAGGGACGCTCCACCCGACGAAGAACCACTTCTGGTGGAAGTCGTCTACCTTCTTCGTCACGGATGTGATGGCCTTGCCCTCGCTCCAGGACATGGGGATGTAGACGCCCCCCATGCCGTCGACGATGCGGAACGAGACGCACCCGGAGCGCTCGTTCTTCGCCGTGTTCCGGAGCACGTAGAAGCACCGGAACAACCCCAACGTGGGCTTCAGGCCCAGGTACGCCTCGCAGAGGTAGGCGAAGACGGCAAGGATGAGGATGGAGTTGGGGTGCAGGTGCAGCTGCTGCACCTGGTAGAACGCCAGCACCGCCTCCAGGAACGGAGAGAAGGGTGGCACCAGTCCCGCGGCCAGGCAGTGCTGGAAGACCGGGAAAAACCCCCGCGAGCGCTTCCTGTGCGCCGCGGGCTTCAGGGCGGTGGCGTCGTGCTCGTTCGTCCGGTCCGCCACCAAGTATCGGACCTTGGAAAGCGCCTTCTCGTTGACGCGAACGCCGAGCAGCACCCCGCCCATCACGGTTTCCGCGGCCTCCGCCTGGGAGGAGGACCCCGCGGCGGCCTTGCCCTTGCTCTTGAGAGGAGTCATGGTCACAGGCGCGGTGGTGGAAGGAGTCGGAGAACAGGAACTCGCAGGAGAGCGCGGAGGCGGAGAGCTCTGTGGAGCAGAATTTCCTGCGAGGAGTTGGAAACGGTAACGGCTCCCTGCCGCATCGCTCGGGCTTTATGTCCCCTCCAAGAGCAGTTACCGGGACGTGGTGGGACCCCCCACGACTCACGCCCCAGATCGTGCGAAGCCGTTAGTCGTCCAAGTGCCGCGTGGCTCGGGCCGGCTGGGCACTAAGGGCCCACGACGCTTCACCGCAGCCCATGGGCTCAGTCGTGCCCATCATGGGCCCGGGGGCTACTGTCTGCCCAGTGGGAACTGGGGTATCAAGAGCCCATTCCTCCCAGGCCTCGCTCGCGGGCGAGACGGACGAAACGGCTAAGGACCAGGCGTCACGCCTGACGGGACCCTCGAGAGGCGTTTCCCCTTGAGAGCCTGAAGAGGAGTCAAGGGCCTCAAGGGACCCCTCGCTTCAGGGGATCCTCCCCGTCAAGGAACCAACCCGCCTGAGGGAAGTCCGGCAGGAATCTCCCCTCAGGCCTGGAGGGAAACGTCGTCGCCAAAGAATCCCGGCAGAGCGCACGTGACCTCTGCCACGCTCGTACAGTGGCGCTCACACCCCCGTCGTTGTCCCTGGCGATAAAGCGGTCAACAAAGCTGCGCCGCCTGCTGCACAGCTGCGAGGACCTTCTACTCTGACGATAAAGCAGGTGGACGGCGCAACCCTCCAACGGAGATCGTCATCGCGGGCTCCACCTCAGAGACTGCCCGCTCTGCGGATAGTTTGAGCGCGGTCGGCCACGGCGCCACCTTTATCAACAATGGACCAAGTCCATGGACGAATGGAGCACGGTGGACTCGTGCTCCGCCCCGCCACTGGCAAGTGGGAGCCACCTTGAAGGCCAAGCCGAAGAAGAAGGCCTGAGGCGCCTATAAAAGGGAGAAGAGATCCATCGTAGCAGGGGTCGGCCCTTTGTGTGCAAAAACTCCCTTGTAAACCCTAGCAACTCTGGTTAGGTTAGCCTCTGGCTGGAGGAGGAAGAAGATCATCGCTTCCCTCCCCAGGCAAGAACTGCCTCAAGGGGGCTTCCGGCAAGCTCAGTTGTACTGTAACCTCCCACATATAATACAGACAGGCAGGAGTAGCGGTCTTACCTCCTCACGAGGGCCGTGAACCTGGGTAAAGGACGGTGTCTTCCTTGGTCGGGTGTGCGTCTTCTTCGGGTCCGGCGAGCAACGTCGCGGAGCCACTTGAGGGTTTAGACCTCCGCGTTCAATCCCCTCTCGAACTACACTTCAAGAAGTGATTACCCCCGATTCTTGGGAGTCATAACCCGACAATTTTGAAGGGGATCGCAGGCAGAAAACAAAATCCTTCAAACATGCCAAGATCTATTCTATGTAGATATAGTAGTACGGCGGAGATCGAAATACATATCCTCGTAGACCGAATAGCGGGGATTACGCTCCCGCACAAGCGTTGACGACGAAGACGACGTAGCCGACCTCTAGGTCGCGTAGAACTCGGTGCGACGAAGACGGTGAAGATGACCTCGAGGTCGGGTGGAGGAAGGAGGCCTCCGAGTATCACTAGCGCAGCACCTCGCAGGGCGTTACACACATACGGTGGAGATGACGGCCTCCGAAGCTCCAGTCAAGGACGAGCAGCGGAAGACTTGGACCGAAACACCAGCAGCGCGGCAGCGGGCTATGGTGGAGAGAGAACTCTCATCGTCCTCGGTGCAACTCCGACAAATGGAATCACGAGATAGAGGAGAAATCGAGAATTAATTGTGTGAATTAAAAGGCCAGGGGTGCCTCTTCTTATATAGGCTACCGGGGGGAGCCAACCTCCCTAGACAGGAAATGTGGGACTATCCTACATGCCTTGGTGCGGCTAGGGAGCATGCGCCGGCCCTAGGTGGGCCCCATTTGGCCCACCTAGGCCGGCCCTCCCCCAATCCAAAGCCCTGGGAAGACTCCCCCCCCCCCTCTCATGGGCCTTCTTTCCACCAGAAGGCCCATTTATGGAAATCAGCCTTCAAAATTCGAAAATAAATATATAAAACCATATTTAATCATTAATTACACTAATTATATCAAACATATTATATATAATTTATTCTTGCTCCGAAAATTATTTCGTCGCTGCCCGATCTCCATCGGACCATTCCCGGGACGTTCCCGGTGATCTATTTCCTTTCTGGTTGTCTTGTCGAAACCCCTTAAGTGTGTTACCCTAGCGGTTCGATATAATAACAGACATGATCGAGACTCCTCTCCGATCAATGACTAACTCATAGGCCTGGACCCCATGAATTAATCCCTGTGATCTAACGAATGACTTTCATCTATCAAACGTGAACATTTAGTCTTAAACCCTTTGTCATGGAGATACTTAGCGTGTCCGAGCGTCGTTCTTAGATATATCCATATTTAGCTGACCTCGTTACCGACATCGCTATTTTCTACTCGTCTATGATATTATGTCAGCTGGTGACCTAGTCACATGTTTGCATACTCATTTGACATAATCTCACCGAGTGGGCCCTAGAGTATTTATCCGGCTATACGGACTGACAAATCCCGCTGTTGACCCCTCGTCTCAACTACCCCTTTCCGATACCCAAAAGTATCACCATTATTGTCAAACTAATTAAGATACGACGTTTGGTGCAATCAAAGTATCTTCCAGCAATAACAATAAGAGTTGGTCTCACGGTCAAAGGCGTAATGACTACGTCCTATAAATATGGGTATGTCCATCACATCGTTCAACCAACTACATGACTTCCATTGCCGATCGGCGTCATGTCCTATGATCGGAAAACCTCGATCATCAATCGCGCAACGAAACTAGTCTTAGTAGAGGCTACTAGGGACCTGGTTGTTTATCTACCACACCTGTATTAATGTTTCCGCTTAATACAGTTATAGCATGGTATAAAACATATAATGAATAATTGGGATATTACCAATAAACTATGTTTATTAAGTGCCTCTAGGGCATATTCCCTTCAGTCTCCCACTTGCACTAGAGTAACATTTAATCTAGTTTACAACTTGGTAAAAGCTCAACACCCATAGCATCTTGGTTCATGCTCGTCTCGTGGAAGAGGAATACAGTCAATAGATCTCACACATTGAGACCTATATGTGCTTTGCAACACTTCTATGTAACCTTGTTTGACATCATCCTGTATCTTACGATGACGGTGAAATATATCCTAGTGGATGGAGCGAGACTCGAACATTCGCGTAGCATGGGCCTTAAAAGTCTAAGAGATCTATTAAGGGGGCCACATATGCTCGGAAAACTGCTCAGTCCAATCACACTTGCTACTTCTGAAGTTGCCATATATTTCAATACCTACGTAGATTATGCGACAGTGCATTCATATGCGACTTCGCAAGCTAACGATGTCTTTCTTCAAAATAAAGGACATCTCCTATGTGAGATTTCTACTTGTATGGGCCAGTGTAATAACTTGCATCATCGTAACCGTTTTACGGCAAGTTGTCTTTCCACTCTTACCCTTTCCTAGAAAACATATCTTCAGTTCTCACAGACACTGAAGGATACACTTAACGTTTTTTCATTGATCCACACAAAGATCACTCTAGAACCCGTTCTTCAACCAAGAACTCGGGTCACACCAAGTCGAGCTTTCAGTCTGATAGAATCTATGTCTGATACATAGAGAATGTCGAACATCATTTTCTATAACTGAAAATGCCAAGATAAATTTAATATTTTACCTAGTCATACAAGCAAGAACCTCTTTCTTCGCTTGTTCTATTATGAAACACTTCAGAATCTTAACTTAGAAAATATTCCGACCTAATGTTATTAAGCGCCTTACGATCTATACAATTATAAATCGGATGCCTAATACTCCTAACTTCATTTCATAGAAAATTTAATCACTTAAATAATCCTTTACACTCTACTAGAGGATATGTGTCATTCAGTATGTCGTTACATACAAAATCACAAATGACACCTAACTCCCACTCAAATATGCCTTCCGCATATAAGATCAAGGAAAGCTACTTAGCTCCCACTCAAATATGCCTTCCGCATATAAGATCAAAGAAAGCTAATTTGATCCCAGTCACTTCTTTGCAAATGCAAGTTTCTTCAACTATTTTGGACAACTCCAAAATCCTTTGATCACATTATCAAAGTGAAGATTCCAGCTCCAATATGCTTGCTTCAGCCCATGAATGGACAACTGAAGTTTGCATACATGTTTAGCATCCTCAGGATTACATACCATTATTGTACTGATTGCAACTCTTTCTTAATGACATTATTAAGAAACATGGTTTTCTTATCCATCTATCAATTTCTCATTCGAAATTATAGTAATTGCTAAACGACCCAGAATAGATTTAGCCTTCGCCACTTGAGACAAACTCTCATGTGGTCAACTTTTGAATCTGTCGGAACTTTTTCATGACAAATCGATCCTTCTCAATGTCTATTCTCTCATAAAATTCCATATTTCTATTAACATCCTAGATGCCATCAAGAAAATCTCCCAAGTCATTACCTGGTAATCGTACATGGATTTTATTTTGGATCATAAATGACTCATAGCCATTTCTCGGACTTAGGTCCACCATCTCTTCTTCGTAGTTCGTAGGTCTGTCATATTCCATTAATATGACCTTCATAACAAGATTGTCGTAACACACAGTGTGGAACACAACCCCATACGCCTACGTTCTTAGTATGAGCTCAGAGCATCATGATCTTGTATCATCAGCTTTATCAAGCTGTGGAGAATGACACCGAAAACACTTTCAGTTGCGCCACTCTGATGTCTGGAGAGAAAGTTCATCAACTTTGTCTTGCTCTACTTTCTTCTCACTTATACCCTTGGACAAAACTATTTCTTTCGCAAGGTATATTCCGGCAACGATTTTGCCTATGTCGTGAGACATGTACCCAACTAACTCTTTAGGTACGGTACACTACAAAGATTAATCCATTTTAAGTTTGATCATATCGAAACACTAAATTGCTGAAACGACAATCTAGGCCAAAAGCCATGCCATCACTCAAATGGTATTGTCTCCATGGATTTAAATGGTTTCCCTATTATCTAACGTGAATATTACGTTTCTACCATATGACTCTAATGATCACAATAATTCAATAATAGATTTATTTACCACACATAGATTACGACGTCCTGGCATACCATAACACTGTGGTGTTCCATGCGACGTAATTTGTGGAACTCTTCTCACAAGTCTTCCAATGATATGCCAACATTATAGCTCAAATCTTCATTTCCTCGTTCTATATCGCGGGAATTTGATTTTCTTGTTAAGTTTATTTCCTATTTCATTATGAACTTGTTTGATCGAATCAAAGTTTCCAGATTAACATTCCCTGAGTGGATATTCATATATCTACTCGGAATATTCATGAAGTCTATGAAATAAAGACTTCCACTACACGTGAGAGTACTTCAGTGATTCACATACACCCATATGCATGATTCTTAACAAGATATACTAAAAACGTTCAGTGAAGTTCACGAAATAAAGGTCTACACTACCCGTCAATTACTTCATTGAACCACATACATCTATATGCATGACTATCAATAAGTTATATGCCCGTTTTCCGAAAACGGTGTCTGAGTTATTTTGCAAGTGTCAAAAAATCAAATCTAAGAACTTGTCGATCCATCCGGTATGGAGCTAATTCATTGACTATAACATTGACATGAATTAAACGGTTGTGCCACACATATGTGGTGTCTTTATTAAGTTTGTATCCTTTGGCATTAATATTATGAATGTGGGAGCTTCTACCATCTAAATTCAAATCGGCATATGATCATTACTTCATAAATATCGGACACCAAATTAGTCACTAACATATATGAACAAGTGTCTTGTTAGAGGAGACACACTTATAACGATCATACTAACAGGCGATCATAAAGAATTTATTCAAATGGTAGATTTAGAGGGAGAGTGTCTATGGTCATCACAACAATTTGTCTGCCATTATCAACACGCAATGTCGCCTCATCATTTCAAGCTACTCAAGCAGTAAACCTGGTTTTCATAAAACATGACTAGTATCATAACTTAGTCACTACTGCGAGTACTTGCTTAGGTAAAACATTCATAACATGTATATCATATATACACCATCATCATTGATGACTTCCGGCGATCTGTTTCATCTTCTTGATACTTCCAACGTAATCAAGAACCATGAAGGTGAACGATTCCCCTTGCATGACATAGTCTATGACATAGCGTTTGCACCTGGCAACATCGTTCGTCATCCAGTGATCGAGCTGAGCGAGGCATCTCAATGTTCATCAAGTATGACCATATGTCATCAAGTATGACTGCCACGTGCTCCTTCAATGTGTGTATTCTCTTCCATCTTGGTTGAGAAGACAATCAGTCAACGTACTAATAAACTTCATCAACCCAACTTTAGGGGTACCCCGAGTTTAGCGACCATCTCATATGTTCGCGATCTAATAACTCGTACCCGCCGTTGGTTCTCTATGGCAGAGATCATAGCATACACTGGACTATGATGATATCATCCGCACAAAACCTGATAATCAAAATTATCTTTTGTTAGCGGAATCTACAGCTTTATCTCCTAGCGGGTATTGTAACACAGAGAGCTAACGATTTAAACAACGAGTATCCTCAAGCTAAAGTATAAAACTATGAAGTTTGGACCCAACCTTTTAAGTTTCTCAATCACAGGAATGCGAGTAATTTTAAAAGATGCTATTACATTGGTTAATATCTACAAACGTTTGCAAAACAGACTTTGTTCATTATATTTTGAGTTCTAGTATTTTAGAAAATAACTATCAGAACACCATCTCAAACGAACATCCCTCCTGGTCGTTTAAGCGATTACACGACCGCCATCCATTGCACAACCCCTCATCGTCAGAGCCGGCAACACAACTTCAAGGGTAGACAATTGTCAATCACAACAACTTTGTGACTCATGCTCGACCTTTCGGCCTCCGTGTTCCGAGGCTATATCTGCATATGCTAGGCTCGCCACAATAACCTCCACGCAACACTTGTTCAATATGGCTTACACCCACTGTATGCGAACGACGATATATCTGACACCCGATCGTCACGGCCTGCCTCATAACGTAGAACTTTCTTGGTGGTGTTCATGGAGGAAGAACACTAGTGGTATTATGAAGGGATCATCTTATATATAACTACCGCCGCGTAACTTATATATACTAATATATATGATCACACAATATAAGATGCACAAAACATCAAATGTAATGCGATGTGATATAGTCCATTGCGCCATGGTCTTCTTGGCGCCCACAGTTCATAAACAATTTAATAAACATATCTTGACAATATCACATTCCCCTAAAAAATAAAGTTAGACGCTTCTACTTTATCTTTTGCATATTTTACGTAGCTTGGGGCTGTCGTAAATGAAGGAGATATGCCCTAGAGGCAATTAATAAAGTGTATTCTTTATCATATCTCGTTTGTTCATAATAGGTTTTTCGTGTCATGCTATAACCGTATTAAGCGAAAACATTAATACGGGTGTGATGCGTAAACAACCAGGTCCCTAGTAGCCTCTACTAAGACTAGTTTCGTTGCGTGATTGATGATCGAGGTTTCTCGATCATAGGGCATGGCGCCGGTCGGCAATGGAAGTCATATCGTTGGAGAACAATGTGATGGACATACCCAGATTTGGAGGACGTGGTCGTTACGCCTTTGACCGTGAGATCAACTCTTATTGTTATTGCTGGAAGATATTTTGATCACACCAAACGTCGTATCTTATATAGTATGACAATAACGGTGATACTTTTGGGTATCGTAAAGGAGTAGTTGAGACGAGGGGTCAAGAGCGGGATTTGCCAGTTCGCATAGCGGGATATATACTCTAGGGCCCACTCGGTGAGGTCATGTCTAATGAGCTTGCAAGCATGTGACTAGGTCACGGAGACATGAAATCATAAACGAGTAGAAGATAGCGTTGTCGGTAACGAGGTCAAGCTAGGTATGGAGATATATATGGAACGACTCTCGGACACACTAAGTATCGCTATGGCAAAAGATTTAAGACTTTGCGTCCAGGTTTGATAGATGAAAGTCATTCGTTATATCACAGGGATTAATTCATGGGGTCCAGGCCTACGAGTTAGTCGTTGATCATAGAGGAGTCTTGATCATACCTGTTATTATATCGAACCGCTAGGGTAACACACTTAAGGTGTTTCGACAAGACAACCGGAAAGGAAAGAGATCACCGGGAACGTCCCGGGAGAGTTCCGATGGAGATCGGGGAGCGACGAAAGAGTTTTCGGAGCTACAATAAATTATATATAATATTTTTGATATTAATTAGTGTAATTAATGTGCAAATATGATTATATATATTTATTTTTGAATTTATTTAGGCTGATTTCTCAAAATGGGCCTTCTGGCCGAAAGAAGGCCCAAGAGGGGGGAAATTCCCTAGGGGAATTCGGTGGGAGCCATGGGGCCGACCCAGGTGGGCCATAAGGGGCCCACCAGGGGCCGGCGCACCATGTGCAGCCGCACCAGGCAATGGGGGATAGTCCCACATTGCCTGGCTGGCAAGGTTGGCTCCCCCAGGAGCCTTTATATAGAGGGGCACCCCTGGCCTTTTAATTCACCAATTAATTCTCCAATTCTCTCTCGATTTCGTGATTACCTTTGTTGGAGTTGCGCCGAGTTGAGAGGGGGATCTATTCCACCATAGCCCGCTGCCGCGCTGCTGGTGTTCCGGTCCTAGTCTTCCGCTGCTCGTCCTAGACTAGAGCTTCGGAGGCCGACGTTTCTACCGTACGTGTGTAACGCCCTGCGAGGTGCTGCGCTAGCGGTACTAGGAGGTCTGCTTCCTCTACACGACCTTGAGGTCGGCTTCGTCGGTCTTCATCGACAACGTTTGTGCGGGAACGTAATCCCCGCTTTCGGTCTACAAGGGTATGTATTCCGATCTCCGTTCGTACTACTATATCTGCATAGAATAGATCTTGGCATGTTCTAGGGATATCGTTGCTAGGAATTTTTTTGTTTTCTGCACACGAACCCCTTCAGTGGTATCAGAGCCGATCTATCGTAGATATAGTTGTACGCTGTTAGAACCCATGTTCTGCACGGGGGCACCATTCCTGTTATTTTCTACCCTCTAGCGTGCACTTGTGATTCCAGCGGCATCGAGTTGATGAAGCGGCTCGGACCGACTTTACGCGTACGCTTACGCGAGACTGGTTCCACTACTGACATACGGCTTGTACCGTATCTGTGGCTGGCGGGTGTCAGTTTCTCTCTCTTTAGTTGGTCTTCGCATTTTCAATGGAGGACCCGAAAGGATGCTTAAATATGCAATTATTGGATCGTTGTTGTGGTCGTAAGGTTCGTAGGTATGAAGCGGTTCTATTTACGAAAGACTCAAGCCCCGTAAAATATGCAAATGATAAAGTAGAAGCGTCTAACTTTATTTTGCAGAGCCTATGTTATATGGTCAAGGTATGTTTATTAAATTGTTTATAAACTGCGGGCGCCAAGAAGACCATGGCGCAATGGACTATATCACATTGCATTACATTTGATGTTTTGTGTGCACCTTATATTGTGTGATTATATATATAGTATATATTAGTTACGTGGCGGTAATTATATAAGATGATCCCTTCAAAATACCACTGGTGTTCTCCCTCCAACGCGCACCACCAAGAAAGTTCTACGTTATGAGGCTGGCCGTGATGATCGGGTGTCAGACATATCATCGTTCGCATACAGTGGGTGTAAGCCATGTTGCACAACCGTCAGCGTGGAGGTTATGGTGGCGAGCCTAGCATATGCAGATATGGCCTCGGAACAAGGAGACCGAAAGGTCGAGCACGAGTCACAAAATTGGTGTGGCGGACATTTGTCTACTCTTGAAGTTGTGCCGCCGGCTCTGATGATGAGGGGTGGTGCAATGGATGGGGGTCGTGTAATCGCTTAAACGACCAAGAGGGATGTTCGTTTGAGTGGGATTTATGTTAGTTATTTTCTAAAAATACTATAACTCAAAATTATTATGAACAAAGTCTTATGTTGTTGCAAATTCCATTGTAGATGTCTCGCCCCTCGTTTAACCTAGGTCTATTTCTTGAGAAAGAAAAGCTTAAGACCAATGGGTCAAACTTCATGGCCTGGTTCCGCAACCTGAGGATCCTCCTCACTCCCCATAGGGTGGCCTACGTCATTGAGGCCGCCATAGGTGACCCTCCCGCAGATGAAGCCTCTGAGGATGAGAAGAAGGTCTTCCAGACCAGATCAGAGGATTCTGCCTTTGTCCAGAGTGGCATGCTATATGCCATGGAAGCCGACCTGCAGAAGCGCTTCGAGAAGATGAGCGCCTTTGAGATTATTTCTGATCGCAAGGATGTCTTCGTGCCGCAGGCTAAGGCTGCGAGATATGAAGCTTCTGAGTTTTTCTTCTCAGCCAAGATGGAGGAGCATAGCGGTGTGAGCGAGCATGTGGTCAAGATGTCTGGCTACGTTCAACGCCTGAATGCTCTGGAATGCAAGATTCTCGATGAGCTGGCGATGGACAGGGTGTTGCAATCGTTGCCCCCTAGCTATAAAGGCTTCGTCATGAACTACAACATGCAGGGCATGGTTAAGTCCCTGGGTAAAGTGTTCGTGATGCTCAAGACTGTTGAGGTGGAGATTAAGAAGGAGCACACGCTGTTGATGGTCAACAAAACCGTCGATTTTAAGAAATCCGGTGGCAAGGGAAAGCAGAGCTGGAAGTCCAGGAGGGAGGGTAAGCTGATTGCCAAGCCCAAGACTAACAGATCTGGTCCCAGAGCTAGCGTGGAGTGCTTCTACTGCAAGGGAAAAGGTCACTTGAAGCGCAACTGCCCCAAGTACCTGGAGGATTGGAAGTCTGGCAAGACAGTCGACAAAGAGCAAGGTATATTTGATATACATGTTATAGATGTGTACCTTACATCCGCCCGGAGCAACACGTGGGTATTTGATACTGGTTATGTTGCTCATATATGTAACTCTCCGGAGGAGTTACGGAATAGACGGCGGTTGGCTAAGGATGAGGTGACGATGCGCGTCGGCAACGGATCGAGAGTCGACGTGGTGCTTGTCGGCACGCTCCCTCTACATCTACCATCGGGATTAGTTTTGGTTTTAAATAAGTGTTATTTTGTACCATCCTTGAGTGTAAACATTATAAGTGGGTCTTGCCTGTTACAAGACGGTTATTTATTTAAATCAGTATCAAGCAGTTGTGCTATTTATATGAATGATATCTTTTATGTTGATGCTCCCGAGAATAATGGTTTATTCTTGTTGAATCTCGATCGTAGTACTCACATACATAACATAGAAGCCAAACGGATTAAGTGTAGTGATGATACCGCCATGTAGATATGGCATTGCCGTCTCGGTCATATTGGTGTAAAGCGCATGAAGAAACTCAACTCCGATGGACTTTTGGACTCGTTGGATTTTGGATCCCTCGATACATGTGAACCATGCCTTATGGGCAAAATGACCAAGACACCGTTCAAAGGTTTCGTTGAACGGGCGTCGGATTTATTGGGGATCATACATACAGATGTGTGTGGACCAATGAGCGTTTCGACACGCAATGGTTATCGTTACTGCGTCACCTTCACTGATAACTTGAGTAGATACGGTTATATCTACTTGATGAAACACAAGTTTGAAACTTTTGAAAAGTTCAAAGAATTCCAAAGTGAAGTTGAGAATCAGCTCAACAAGAAAATCAAGCACCTCCGATCCGATCGTGGTGGCGAGTATTTGAGTTTTGAGTTTGGCACACATCTGAAAAGTTGTGGCATTGTACCCCAACTTACGCCAGCCGGAACACCGCAGCGTAATGGCGTGTCCGAGCGACGTAATCGTACTCTACTGGATAGTGTCCGATCTATGATGTCTCTTACCGATTTGCCCGTGTCCTTCTGGGGTTATGCATTAGAAACAGCCGCATTCATTTTAAATAGGGCTCCATCCAAATCCATTGAAACGACACCGTATGAATTATGGTATGGCATGAAGCCTAAGTTATCGTTTCTGAAGGTTTGGGGTTGTGAGGCGTATGTTAAGAAACTACAGCCCGACAAACTCGAACCAAAGTCGGAGAAAGGTACTTCTCTAGAGAAGGAGTTTCTCGCAAAAGGAGTAAGTGGGAGGCAGGTAGACCTCGATGAGATCGTTGATCCTGAACTCGAGATTCCGAGTGGCGCAACGGAAGTAATTCCGGAAACGTCCTCCGTGGATGGAGTGGGAGAAACTGTCGAGGAAAGTATTCTACCTCATAGGTCTGGTAGATCTCGGATCGCACCAGAATGGTATGGCAACATGGTTTGCACCGTCATGTTAGTTGAACAAGACGAACCTACGAACTACAAAGAGGCGATGGCGAGTCTAGAGTCCGAGAAATGGCTTGAAGCCATGAAATCTGAAATAGGATCCATGTATGATAACAAAGTGTGGACTTTGATGGATATTCCCCAAGGGCGCAAGGCCGTCGAGAATAAATGGATCTTTAAGAAGAAGACTGATGCTGACGGTAATGTGACCGTCTATAAAGCTCGGCTTGTCGCAAAAGGTTTCCGACAAGTTCATGGGATTGACTATGATGAAACTTTTTCACCGGTAGCGATGCTTAAGTCTATTCGGATTTTGTTAGCAGTTGCTGCCTATTACGATTATGAAATCTGGCAGATGGACGTCAAAACAGCCTTCCTAAATGGAAACATTGAGGAAGAGTTGTACATGGTACAACCGGAAGGTTTTGTCGATCCAGGAAATGCTAACAAGGTATGCAAGCTCCAGCGACCCATCTATGGATTGAAGCAAGCATCTCGTAGCTGGAATCTTCAATTTGATGAGGTAATCAAAGGTTTTGGATTTGTCCAAAATTTGGAAGAGACCTGCATTTACAAGAAAATGAGTGGGAGCTCGGTTGTGTTCTTAGCACTATATGTAGATGACATATTGTTGATTGGGAATGATGTGAAACTTCTGAATAGCGTGAAGGAATATTTAAACAGTAAATTTTCCATGAAAGACTTAGGAGAAGCTGCATACGTCTTAGGCATAAAAATCTATCGTGATAGATCAAGGCGCCTATTAGCGTTGAGTCAGAGTACTTATCTTGATAAAATACTGAAGTGTTTCGGTATGGAGAAGGAAAAGAAGGGTTCTCTGTCGGTTATCAAGAATAAAACATTGCGGAAGGCACAGTGTCCGGTAATGGAACTGGATAAGGCCGATATGACTAAACATCCTTATGCTTCAGCCATATGATCGATTATGTATGCAATGTTGAGTACTAGACCTGATGTGGCATTAGCTCTAAGTTTGACAAGCCGGTTCCAGAGTAATCCTGGAATGGCACATTGGATCATTGTTAAGAGCATTCCTAAGTATCTCAATAAGACAAAGGAAATGTTCCTTGTCTATGGTGGATGCAATGAAGAACTTGGCGTAACAGGTTACGTGGATGCAAGTTTCTGCTCAGACCCCGATGACTCTAAGTCACGGACAGGTTATGTGTTCAAGGTGAATGGGGGCGCCGTGTGCTGGAGAAGTGGGAAGCAACCCATTGTCGCACAATCTACAATGGAGTCGGAGTACATTGCTGCTTGCGAAGCCGCGAATGAAGCTGTGTGGCTGAGGAAGTTCGTCATTGAACTTGGAGTGTTCCCGAGCGTGCAAGACCCCGTGATCCTCTTCTGTGACAATACGGGTGCCATTGCTGACGCCAAGGAGCCAAGGTCTCACTCCACCGCCAAACACATTCTTCGACGCTTCCATGTGATACGTCAGTACGTACAAGGAGGCGGTGTGAAGATTTGCAAAGTGCATACGGATCTGAATGTGGCAGATCCGCTGACGAAGCCTCTCCCGCTTGATAAGCATGAAAAACACCAGTTAGCTATGGGTGTTAAGCTTTTACCAAGTTGTAATCTAGATTAATTTGTACTCTAGTGCAAGTGGGAGACTGAAGGAGATATGCCCTAGAGGCAATTAATAAAGTGTATTCTTTATCATATCTCGTTTGTTCATAATAGGTTTTTTGTGTCATGCTATAACCGTATTAAGCGGAAATATTAATACGGGTGTGATGCGTAAACAACCAGGTCCCTAGTAGCCTCTACTAAGACTAGTTTTGTTACGTGATTGATGATCGAGGTTTTCCGATCATAGGGCATGGCGCCGGTCGGCAATGAAAGTCATATCGTTGGAGAACGATGTGATGGACATACCCAGATTTGGGTATCGGAGAGGAGTAGTTGAGACGAGGGGTCAAGAGCGGGATTTGCCAGTCTGCATAGCAGGATAGATACTCTAGGGCCCACTCGGTGAGGTCATGTCTAAGGAGCTTGCAAGCATGTGACTAGGTCACGGAGACATGAAATCATAGACAAGTAGAAGATAGTGTTGTCGGTAACGAGGTCAAGCTAGGTATGGAGATATCTATGGAACGACTCTCGGACACGCTAAGTATCGCTATGGCAAAAGGTTTAAGACTTTGCGTTCAGGTTTGATAGATGAAAGTCATTCGTTATATCACAGGGATTAATTCATGGGGTTCAGGCCTACGAACCTGTGATATAATCCCTTCGTTATATCACAGGGATTAATTCATGGGGTTCATGGGGTTCAGGCCCATGAATTAATCCCTGTGATATAACGAATGACTTTAATCTATCAAACCTGAACGTTAAGTCTTAAACCCTTTGTCATGGCGATACTTAGCGTGTCCGAGCGTCGTTCTTCATATCTAGCAGACCTCGTTACCGACATCGCTATCTTCTACTCGTCTATGATATTATGTCAGCTGGTGACCTAGTCACATGTTTGCAAACTCATTTGTCATAAACTCACCGAGTGGGCCCTAGAGATTCTATCCGGCTATACGGACTGACAAATCCCGTTGTTGACCCCTGGTCTCAACTACCCCTTTCGGATACCCAAAAGTATCACCGTTATTGTCATACTAAATAAGATACGACATTTGGTGCAATCAAAGTATCTTCCAGGAATAACAATAAGAGTTGGTCTCACGGTCAAAGGCGTAATGACTACGTCCTACAAATATGGGTATGTCCATCACATCGTTCAACCAACGACATGACTTCCATTGCTGACCGGCGTCATGCCTTATGATCGGAAAACCTCGATCATCAATCACGCAACAAAACTAGTCTTAGTAGAGGCTACTAGGGACCTGGTTGTTTATCTACCACACATGTATTAATGTTTCCGCTTAATACAGTTATAGCATGGTATAAAACATATAATGAACAATTGGGATATTAACAATAAACTATGTTTATTAAGTGCCTCTAGGGCATATTCCCTTCACATTTAAGCTCACAATTCATAACAATGAACAAAGGAGACAAAATAGGTTCTTACTATCGGCATAATGGGGGGAGGGATAGTCCAATGGATTAGGATCGTACTCCCCCTATGTCCATGCCTACACCCAGAGCAAATAGAGAGTTGAGATAGAGGTGTACATGCAAGGTAGTCAACCAACGCTCCTAGAATACACGATATTTAGCTCATGCCTCAAAAATGTGAACCTTGCTTCATCAAGTGGCTTCGTGAACATATCGGCAAGTTGAATCTTCGTGGGAATATAACCAAGCTCAATGTCACCCCGGTTGATGTGATCTCAAATAAAATGATAACGAATCTCAATATGATTCGTTCTTGAGTGCTCCACCGGGTTGTGTCCAATCTTGATAGCACTTTCATTTTCGCACAAAAGAGGCACTTTGTCACAATGGACACCGTACTCCTTTAAAGTTTTCCTCATCCAAAGTAATTGAGTGCAAGCACTAGCGGCCGCCACATACTCAGCTTCGGTGGTGGATAAAGATATGCAATTTTGCTTCTTGGAGGACCAACTCACCAAAGACTTCCCAAGGAATTGACATGCACCGGAAGTAGACTTCCTATCATCCTTCCAACCGGCCCAATCCGAATACGTGTAACCGGCAAGAGAGAAGTTGGACCCCCTAGGATACCACAAACCAAACCTTGGGGTATAAACCAAATATCGGAAGATTCGATTCATCGCTATCAAGTGACTTTCTTTAGGAGACGCTTGATACCTTGCACACACTCCTACACTCAACACAATATCGGGTCGAGATGCACAAAGATAAAGCAAAGAACCAATCATAGAGCGATAGAGTTTTTTATCGACATCTTTACCCTTTGGACTAAGTTCAAGATGACATTTGGTGTATATAGGAAACCTCTTCTCTTTAGCATCTTGCATCTTGAACCTCTTGAGCATGTCTTGGATATATTTGTCTTGAGAGATGAAAGTCCCTCCACTTAATTGCTTGATTTCAAAACCAAGGAAGAACTTCAACTCTCCCATCATGGACATCTCGAACCTATCCGTCATAAGCTTTGAAAATTCATTATTGAAAGCTTTGTTAGATGAGCCAAATATAATATCATCAACATAATGTTGGCATATGAAAAACTCCCCTTTTACCCTCTTTGTGAAGAGGGTGAGATCGATTTGCCCCACTTCAAAGGCATGGTCTAGCAATAGCTCTCTTAGGTGCTCATACCAAGCACTAGGTGCTTGTTTGAGACCATAGAGGGCCTTATCAAGCTTGTAGACATGGTTTGGGAAGTGTGGATCCTCAAATCCTGGTGGTTGCTTCACATATACCAACTCCTTTAAAGGACCATTAAGAAATGCACTTTTCACACCCATTTGTTGCAACTTAAAATTGTGATGTGATGCATAGGCAAGAAGGATGCAGATGGACTCAAGGCGAGCCACGGGAGCGTAGGTCTCTCCAAAATCAATGCCTTCAACTTGAGAGTACCCTTGAGCTACCAATCTTGCCTTGTTCCTTACAACCATTCCATGCTCATCTTGCTTGTTCTTGAATATCTACTTGGTGCCTATAACATTGCGGCAATATTTTGGCTTCTCTACTAGATTCCATACTTTGTTGCGCTTGAAATTATTGATTTCTTCATGCATGGCTTCCAACCAATCCGGATCTTCAAGAGCTTCAAACACTTTCTTTGGTTCAACCATAGAGATATGAGCTTGATGTTCACTAAAGCTTGCCAATTGACCTCTTGTGGAGACCTTGCGAGATACATCACCAATGATGGCTTCAAGCTTGTGACACTTGATGTCTAAATATCTCTTGACTCTTGCTTTACGACGGGTTTCGATATCCCCATTGTTGCGAGGGATTTCGGCTTGATCACCTAGATCATTTGAGTCTATGTCTTGACCGTCTTGATGAGCATGACCATCTTGTTGCACATTTTCAATAATGGGAGAAGATGGTTGCTCTTGCTCTTGATCTTGACTAGAGTTGACAATAAGAGTACTTGAATCTCGTGTGGCCTCTTTGTCAACTTGAGGAGGAGCTTGTTCTTGTTCTTGGATAGGTGTCTGACGTGGGGCTACCTTTCGACCAGCCCACGATGAGCCTACCTGGGCCGCGCTGAGCTGGAGAAAGCCCACAGAAGGCCCACTAGGGTGTCGTGTAACCTAGTCCAAGTCGGTTAGGTCTCATACCTGCCATATCTGTAATTGCCATCGGCATCGACCACCCGAGACCTGGCTTACCTATAAAAGCCAGGAGGGTCGCTCGTCTCAGGGACACGCCAATAGCCACCACCACAAACCCTAGCGAGATCGCAATCTCGCCATTGTAATCGCTGCTCACCATCAATACCAGACAAGCAGGAGTATGGTGTTATCCTCCGGGAGCTTGAACCTGGGTAAATTCCCCGCTTGTCAGCCGTCGTGATCACCAGCGCTTCTCTCTCCCCCTCAATCATCCCGGGGTGCACAACCCTGGGATTTGTCGAGTTACACCCTCGTCAATTGGCGCCGTCTGTGGGAAACACAACAAGCATTGGAATCATGGTCGCACCGGCTCCATCCGCAATGAAGATCGACGTCTGCACCACTCGGGAGCCCATCCGCTTTGGCTCCTTCGAGTACGCCTTCCACCCGCCGGCCCACCGCTCGGTGTACGACGATCTGTACAAAGGTATACACATCACCTTTGGCTCCATATACTGTTTCGTCGACAGTCGCGGCATATTCAGGTCCGCGGAAACCGCGCCACGCGCGGCGGCAGAACCCGCATCGGTCACCCTCGCGCCGCAATCACCGACACCCACTGCAAGAGTCGCATCTGCCACACCCGTGAAGATTGTACCTGCGTCGACTACATCGACAACATTGGCAACGGCCGCGCAGATCGAGTCTACTCCAACCATCTCGGTCGCACGGCGGCACAGTCAAGATCTACCTCAACCACGGCTGCACCCGCGCATATGACCAAGGGTGTGCTGCCGATAGCCGCATCGCGCGCACCTTCGTGGGCCCATCAAGTCTACCCCAAGCCAATATCACTCGCTCCGGCGACTGCGAAATCTCCTTCCACGACCACGGTGACGATCGCGAGAAGGCGCAACGACGACTGCGCTGCCCACCATGTAGCAGCAATTTTTGATCCAGAGCAAGATTCGAATCAAGGAAGCAGCAGCGGCAGCGTAAACACTCCTACCCAAGTTTACCCCGCGCAAGTCTTCATGGTCGGCACAGCGCCCCCAGAAGGCGAAGAGGGACCCGCATATCCACTGTAGGTGGTCATGCCTGACCAGACACGACTCACCCACACGCGTTACATAGGGATCAGGGCTATGAAGCATGTCGACGATGGCACGTTCCCTCCACCCGACGTGCCAAGAGAGGATCACCTGGCGGTCCAGTACTTGCTACGCAAGGAAGGCGAGCGACTTCGTGCCGAAAAGACTGAGTTGCTTAGGCGCAAGAGGGATGCGGATGCGTCGAGTGCCAGACGGGCTGCCATCTCGTTTACTTCGTCCACAGAAGTTAACCAAGGAGGACGGCGACACAGAGCTCGTGTTCCCCTCATGACAGACGCTGATCGAGCCAGGGTCACCCGCAACCTCGACTCTTCCTTCGTCACCGAGGACGAGAACGGCATACTTGTCCCCAAAACGGCGAATGCCGCCATCATAGCAGTCGAAACATACCTTCGGCTCACACAACCACCGGAGAGAGACGCGCGCGCCCTTCTCCACAAGCAGTAGATCATGTCCATGAAGGCAATCGAGGAAGCTCTGTCGACCAGGGCGCCAAGTAACCGGGCACGTGAAGAGCGAGAGCACCAAGCCCGCGAGCCAGCAACATCAGGGGTCCCGGCAGTACAGCCACTACGACAAGCCCAGCCAGGCGAAGACCTTCGCAACGTCATCACGCAAAGGACGGTGGACCGCAACTGCAGCCAGCGTTCGGCTGACACGACGAACCTGGACGATCAGGCCGATCGTAACATCGAGTCGTGCGGCGCCGCATGCTTCAGCTTCAACATCTGTGACATCACTCGAAAGAAAAGCCTAGGCTGCCACTCGAATCACTCGAGGGCTGCGCCGTACAGGCACAATTCACAAAATCCTAGGCCTCTACCTGACCTACTCGGGAGTTGCGCCGCACAGGTCAAGTCAAAAATCCTAGGCCACCACCCGGCGTACCCGGGGGCTGCGCCTCGCAGGTAACACTTGCAAAAAGCCTAGGCCGCCACTCGAATCACTCGGGGGCTGCGCCGTACAGGCACAATTCACAAAATCCTAGGCCTCTACCTGACCTACTCGGGAGTTGCGCCGCACAGGTCAAGTCAAAATCCTGGGTGGCCACCCAACGCACTCGGGGGCTACGCCCTGCAGGTAACACTTGCAAAACCCTAGGCCACCGCTCGAAATACTCGGGGGCTGCGCCATACAGACCTCACTTGAAGAATCCTAGGCCGCCACTCGAGCTACTCGGGGGCTGCGCCATACGGGTCAAGTCCTAAAACCCTAAGTCGCCACCCGACACACTAGGAGACTGCGCTATACAGGTCTCACTTGAAAAATCCTAGGACGCGACCCGAAGAACTCGGGGGCTGCGCCACACAGGTTCACAACACAGACTTAGGCTGTCACCCAAAGTACTCGGGGGCTACGCCATACAGATCAAAGCCATGACAGATACTCACACAGTAATGCAAATGGTTTCATTCTCATTACCCGAGACCTCCTTTAACCTCATACATTGTCATTTACATTGGAAAATTTGCCCTCCATAGCTAACCATGTACATCAGACGACAGCTACCCCTAATCTGCAGGTTCGTCCTTCGACGCGTCGAGTGGGCCTACAAGGCGCTCACTCAGCTTCTGAACCTGCTCGATCATTTGGCGCGTAGCCGCCAAGGTATCGGCGTAGTCGTCATCACCAGGGAGGCCACCCAACAACCTCTCCAGCGGAAGGTGCGGCCGATGTAGCCGGACGTATGCCAGCGCCGCGGTCGCCCCGGCGACGAGTTGGGCGTGGACCACCTCCTTCAGCGCATCACCCTCGCGGAACCTCTCCAGCAAGGCGGCCAGCCCATGCGGCTGCCCATTGTGTGGGAAGTACACACGGTGGATGTGCCAGAGGGTCTTCCGGCAACCTTCAAGAAGAAAGGCAGCACGCCAAGTCCGATCAAGCATGCGTGCAAGGACTCGCCCTCTCGACTTGTTCACCCAGAATTGGCGAGCTTCGTATGAATCGCCAGCTGCCTCCCGGGTAACTCGCTCTTCAACGCGATCCAGCTCAGCTTGCCAATCCGGGTTCACGTCTGCGTACAAAAGCTGTGTCAAAACAAGAAAGGTTCAACAAAGAAAGCAGCCGAAAAGGATACCAACCTTGAAGCCGTCGACTGATCAAATCGATCTCCCCGAGCAGAAAATCCTCGCGCTGGGAGAACTCCGCAGTAGGATGCGATCTGGAGCGATGCAACAACAGCTCGGTATTCTTCAAACTCGCCTCAAGCTCGGCCACCCTATTCTTCAAGTAAGTGATTATTCGTTGATCGTTCGTACTTCGTGGAGGAGCTGGCGTCGCTCGACGACGGCAAACACCCGAAGAAGAGCCCTCGCCACTCGGGCCAGCCGCCGAAGCAGAGGAAGCGCCTCCGCGCACGTTAGTTTGCCATGAAGGTGCAGAGTCAATACAAAAATGTGACTGCTCAGAAAAAGCAAAGATGGTGGAAAGAAACACTTAATTTTGGCGTAAAATATTGTTCAAGGCCAGAAGACCCGACAGAATATTAGTCATTACAAGCAAAAGACAAAAGTACAGGCCACCGCGACTACTGGAAATCTACACTACAATGGCCCCTAGGCAGCAGACTCCGACCGGGAGCGACTCTTCCGAGCAGCAGCCGCCTCGGTCGCCTTAGCGAGCGCATTCTCAAAGGTAGCCACAAGCTTCACATCTAGCTGTGTAGCCTGCACCTTCACCCCGCTCAGAGACGCCGTCCGCCCATCAGGCTTTCGAGGGTAGCCGCTGACAACCTTCTCAAAGTCGCCAGCAACCTGATGGCCTAGCAAAAGCTGGAAGGTGAGCTTGGAGCCGCGTACCGTCTGCGTCCGAGTGAAGTCCGTGAGAGTGGTCGCGGCATCTTCAAACGGAGCGGCAAGGGCGTCAACGGCAGTCGGCGGCGGGTCACTCGGAAAAATGCTGCGGTGCACCGTCGCGAGCGCTCCCGTCGACTTCTGCAGAACGGCCGTCGACTTCTGCAGCGCATCGGACGCATACGCGCAGACACGGTCGAGGAAGCCGACAGCGGTCACCAAGTCAACTTCGTCGCTCGACGAACCTTCCGGAGGAGCGCCACCGCATCTCTCTGGGCAAAAAGACCAAATGTCAGCAAAGAGTAAAGCAAATACAAGTAGGCTTTAAGCCGAAAACTCACCTCCAAGGGCACCCGCGAGTGAGAGAAGGCGGTCGACTTGAGTCTTCTCCTGGGTGGCCCGCACTTGCTCGCGCTCCTGGGACTCGTGCATGGCTTTCTCAAGCTCTGCCTGAGCATGAAGCTTTAGCTCCAACTCCTCAGGCCGCTTGGTAGCCTGGTACAGAGAGGTGCGTAGCTGGTCCCTCTCCTTCTCCAGGCGAACGTAGGCAGCGGCTGCCTCGAGCTGCTGGCGGTAGTACGGCTGCAGAAAACAACAAGTTATATAAAGTTGGGGGCGACTATACTAGTCACCCACACCTTCGGGGGCTACTCCCATCGGGAGCGCTGTTCGCGCACCCGATGAAATTCCAAGACTACAAGTACAAGCATAAAAGACTTACGTGGTCCAGGAGGTCGACAACCTCCGAAGCCGCTGGGGGAGCACGACTTGACGACGTGAGGCCAACAGTCGGCGCACGCTCCGCGATTGCCACCTGAGTCACCTGCTCTGTCGACGGGGCAGATGTGTGCTCCACGTCACGTCTAGGGGAGCTGACATCGCCAGAGCGGTGGCTGGAGTAAAAGCAATGCAATGCTCAACTCGAAGATTGAAACTCCAAAGTACAACTCGGAAAAGAAAGAGGAAAAGAAACTCACCTGGTGGTCTCAAACTCGTCATCGCTCCCCAGGGAGAGAGACGGCATACGAGCGAACTCGCGCGGTGGCGCAGAGCTAACAGGAGGAGCGGCCAGCGGTTCGTCCCAGTCGCCCTGGGACCGGACACCCGAAGACGTCACGTTGGCTTCCTCCAAATCAGCATCCGCACCTTCCAGTCACAGAATCGCCACCACTTCGACGCTTCTGCCTCTTCCGTGCGGGTTCCTCCTCGTTGTCATCATCCTCCACCTCTTCGTTAGGAGAGGTAGCGGACGGAAGGTCGTCGTCGTCACCCTCCTCCTCCACAATTTTCGACTCGTCGTCGGGGCCGTTTTCAGGGAGAGGAGGAAGGCTGGCCAGTAAAGATCGACCCTGAAACACGCGAACGCAAGTCAAATCAAGAAACAGACAGTCAAGAAACGAAACAAAGAAGAGAACAAGCCAAATACCTAACCTCGGGAACAAGGTTCGCCGCTCCGTACGCAGCAACAGGACATTTGACGTTGCAGAGGTCCGCAGCTCGGAGGCTAGTGATGCCCCTCACCTTGGTCTCCACTTCCTCGTCATCGAGTGGCTGGTCGTTGGCGCCCTCGACTGCCCACATCGGGTGGGGCCGAGCGCTAAGCGGTTGGACGTGAAGCCGGAAGAATGTGGCCATCAGGAAGACGCCACCCGACTCGCGCCCCAGGGTCTTGACGAGGTTGCGCAGCAGGCTCAGCAGCGGCCGCGCGGACTCCTTCTCCTCCTCGGCAAGAGGGTGCGCCCAGGCACGAGTCTTCCGCAACTCGCGCCCGCCGTCGAAGTGCGCCAGGCCCTCCTGGTCGCACTGGACGTAGAACCACCTCTTCCGCCACCCCTGGACGAAGTCCGACTTCTTCATCTGAAAGTACGCGGTGTCACCGCGCACCTGGATTCCGAAGCCGCCCACTGGGTATGTCAACCTGCTCTTCCTAACGTTCTTGCGAACGAGGAAGAGCGACTTCCATAGCGCCCAGTGGGGTGTGATCCCCAAGAAGCACTCACAGAGCACGATGAAGCTCGCGATGCTCAAGACGCCATTGGGGGTCAGATCGTGGATCTGAACCCCATAGGCATACAAGAGTCCACGAACGAAATCGTGGAGAGGGAACCTGAAGCCCCGCGGAAGGAAATCGACGAAGCACGAGCGTTCCCCCTCGCGGGGTGCGGGGTACACCTCCTTGCCAGGAGCACGTACCTGGGCCTGGTCCGACGGTGGCAGGAGGCCTTGCGCGCGAAGAAGTTCGAAGTTCGTCTTCTTCACCGTCGATCTCTGCCAGTCGCCGTCGGGCTTCTTCATCAGCCCGGCTTCGGCGGCGGCGGAGGAGCCAGCGGCGGTCTTCGACTTGCCCATGGCTTTGAAGGATTGAAGAAGGTGGGAGGACAAAAGGCACAAAGCTTGGATGGAGGCGAGAATGGTAGAAAGCACAGGAAAGGAGGCACGGACGATTGGAGAAGATGATGCCATCGCGCTCTCGCGCAGTACTTATGCTTCGAAGAAATCCATCTCAGTCGTCCGAAAAGCAACTGTTCCGAGCAGCTACATCCAGTCGTCCACGTGTCGCGCGGAGAGGCTAACCGTCGCCGCCCACTTCGTCCACCACGCACCGGAATCAAGGCGTCATCATCGTGCCGCGAAAATTTCGCGCCCAGTTCGAGAGACATGACAAATACTGACCGCAGTCAACTCTGACAGCGGGGCCCACTACATCACGTCTCATCGAGCGCAGAAGAGTGCCACAAAGCGTCATCGATGACGTCAGCAAGACAGTCTGGAGAAGACAAGAGAAAACAAGAAAACTCGAACGCGCGATTCGAATAGTAAGCTCCATAGCTGAAAACAACAAAGTAGGACAGTGCACTGATCTGAGAACCCGAAACAATTATTCGAGTGGCAAAGAACATCGAGTAAGCTCAAGTAGCCGAATCAAACTACAAGAACGCCGACGGGCCGAATGGAAGCAAACTTCACAAGGAGAACAAGACAAAGTAATTCGACTTCACAAGTTACTCCCATCGGGAGTGTCCTATTCGACTGAAGAAAGCGAGTTCAAGCTCAAGAACAAGCAGGCCGACGGAGGGCCCATGAGGAAGAAGTCCTTTGCCCGACTCTACGATCCGACCAAGCACTCGGGGGCTACTGACGTGGGGCTACCTTTCGACCAGCCCACAATGAGGCTACCTGGGCCGCGCTGAGCTGGAGAAAGCCCACAGAAGGCCCACTAGGGTGCCATGTAACCTAGTCCAAGTCGGTTAGGTCTCATAACCTGCCATACCTATAATTGCCATCGGCATCGACCACCCGAGACCTGGCTTACCTATAAAAGCCAGAAGGGTCGCTCGTCTCAGGGACACGCCAATAGCCACCACCACAAACCCTAGCGAGATTGCAATCTCGCCATTGTAATCGCTGCTCACCATCAATACCAGACAAGCAGGAGTAGGGTGTTATCCTCCGGGAGCCTGAACCTGGGTAAATTCCCCGCTTGTCAGCCGTCGTGATCACCAGCGCTTCTCTCTCCCCCACAATCAACCAGTGGTGCACAACCCTGGGATTTGACGAGTTACACCCTCGTCAGTGTCTCATTTGCTTCCATAGTGGGTGCCACTTCAACTTGTGATGATGGATTCTCCACTTGAGTGGAGCTTGTACTTGCTTGAGGAGGCTCATGATGAATCTCAATGGGGCGATGAAAGCCAACTCCCATTCTTCGTATGGCATCTTGAAGTTCCTCATTATCTACATCACAAACATGAAATTGCGCCACTTGGGAGCCGTCATTCTCATCGAACCTCACACTACAAGATTCTACAACTCTCCCTAAGGATTTGTCATAGACTCTATAAGTGTGAGAGTTCGCACCATACCCAACAAAAACACCCTCTAAGGCTTTAACTTCAAACTTAGAAAGATGAACACCTTTGATTTTGTAGTAACACTTACAACCAAATACTCGATAGTAGGAGATGTTGGGCTTGTTGCTGGTAAGCATTTCATAAGGAGTTTCCTTATTCCCTTTGCGAAAGAATAACCGGTTGGAGGAGTGACACGCCGTGGAGATAGCTTCGGCCCACAATAAGAGTGGAGACTTAAACTCCGCCAACATGGACCTAGCCATATCCATAAGAGTCCGGTTCTTCCTCTCGGCTACACCATTTTGTTGAGGGGTATATGCAGCAGAATAGTGATGTCAAATTCCCTCATCACTAAGAAACTCATTTAGGGTGTAGTTCTTCAACTCGGAGCCATTGTCACTTCTAATGGCCAATATGGGAAGATTGTGTTGACGTTGAAATTCATTGGACAAATCGATGACAGTTTGTTGAGTTTCATCCTTCGTCTTGAAAAATAAAACCCAAGTGAATCTTGAATAGTCATCAACAATCACCAAACAATATTTCTTCCCACCAAGACTTGGTTGAGGCACGGCACCAAAAAGATCAACATGAAGAAGTTCTAATATCCTTGATGATGAAATGATGGTCTTGCTTGGATGGGGAGAATCATGCATCTTTCCTTCATCACAAGCCCTACAAAGACGATCTCTAGAAAAGGAAACATTCTCATTTAGTCCAAGAATGTCGCCACCCTTGTGAAGACGTTGCAAAGTTCTCATATTGACATGGGACAAGCGGCGATGCCACAACTACCCCACGTCGGCCTTTCCGAATAAGCATATTGCTTGAGTGTTGGTTGACCCCGAAAAGTCTACCACAAACAACTCATTTTCAACATACCCAACGAAAATGACCTTTAGAGTCTTGATCCTCAAGAGTACCACCATATCAAGAGTAAAATGGACATCAAAGTTCATCTTATTAAGAGCACGAACGGACATAAGATTGTAACCTAGAGACTCGACAAGCATGACATTTACAAGGGTGATATCCTTTGCAACTACCACCTTGTCGAGACTCTTTACCTCGGCTTTGGACTTGTCACCATAAGAGACGGTTGAATGATTGATATTTGGTCTCAACTCCGTCATGATCTCCTTGCTTCCGGTCATATGACTAGTGCATCCACTATCAACCACCCATTTAGATCCACCGGAAGCATAGTCCTACAAGAAATCATATCTTGCATTTAGGTACCCATTTCTCAATGGGTCCATTTCAGTTAGCAACAAGGGTCTTAGGAACCCAAATAGAGTAATCAATGTAACAATCATAAGGACCAACATATTTTGCATAAACATCACATATAAAATTTGTAGTTGGGATTGTTATGCCCCGCAAAGTCACTACGAGTGGTCTTGCCCCTAGTGGCATTACCACCCGCAATGGAAGTCTTGTCTTGTGTGGGCTTGGTCTTGTTCTCCTTGGTGTTTCTCACTTTCTTCTTTGCCTCGGCCACATAACCAAGACCCTCCTTCCCTTTGTGTGGTGTTTGCTCAAACAAATAAGCAATACCCTTATCTTTACCTTTGGGAATAGAGGTCTTAGCATTAGTGGCTTTAGCAAGATCCACCTTCAACCTAGCATTTTCTTCAATGACATTTTCATGAACACGAGGAAGAATAGTTATACTAGTTGAGCAAGTTTTAGAAAGTTGAGTTTGGAGTTGCTCATGTGACTTAACAAGGATGGAGTGGGTCGTTTCCAAGACCTTGTGAGCTTTATCAAGCTTCTCCATATACTCAAGAAGTCTAGCATTCGCAACCCCAAGTTCAACTTTCTCCTTTTTAATCACTTTATATTTAGCAATGACATGATCTCTATCCTTAATGATTTTATCAATGATTTCATCATTTTTAGCATCAAGAGACTCAAGTCTTTCCTCTAGAGTGGTTCTATGTTCACTTTATTCATCAAGAGAGCCATTTAGAGATGCTATGGAAGCATTCAAAGAGGAAATGGTGAGAGAATCCTCTCTCTCAATCTTACTCTTTTCTTGAAGAAGTTCTTAGCCCGCACATAGTTGTCTCATGAGAGACTCAACATGTTCTTTGGCTTCACCTTGCAAGTTAGTCACCAAAGTATCGAAAGCAACTAGCTCCTTCTTAATCTCAAGACTAGATTGATCATGAGTCGTCTTAGGAGAGGGAGATGATACCTCGGTGACATGAGCCATGAGGCAACGTGCGTTGTTGGTGGAGACGTTGTCATTGAGGGATTCAAAAAGAGACGGCGATGATGATGGAGTAGATACAATAGCCAATGCGGCAACCTATTTATTAGGTGTGTCTGCATAATCGGATTCACTTGTGGCATATTCTTCTTGTGCCACCAACACAATTCTTGGTGCCTTCTTGAAGAAAGGCTTCTTTGGTCTTGCGGGCTTCTTTTGAATCAACTTTGAGTGGTCCTTTGGAACAAGCTTCCCACCATTTTGCTCACGGTTTTCATAAGGACACTCTTATGGAGTGATTCTTGTCATGACAATTGTAGCAAGTCTTTGTCCTTGAGGCAAGCTCTTTCTTGCCACTTGAGTTGTTATCTCGATCAACGCGAGCTTTAGCACTAGCCGGGTCATTCCAAAACACTCTTGTGGCAAGAGCAATGTGACCATTGAGGGCTTGCTCAAGATCATGTGGAGCAATGTTGCTTGGACAAGCTTCAATCTCATCATTCTCATTTATGCAAGTCACCTTGGCCTTCAAGGCAAGTGAGGGACCTTGTCTCATTCCCATGGCCCTAGCACAGTTATCTTCGGCATTCTTGGTGGAAACCTTGGAGGCTTGGACTTCTTGCATAACTTCATGGGAAGACATTTGATGATAGTTGTGTCTTCCTTGAATAGACTTAAATTCCATTGGGTCCGAAGGCAAGAGAGCATTCATATACTTCCTCTTGACCCAAGCATCATCCACATAGGTTGCTCCCACATCATAAAAGGCTTTGGCAAGAGTCTTGAGTCTACCATACATCTCTTCATGATTCTCGTTGTCAAGCATGTAGAAGCCTTCGGAAGCATTGCTCAAAGATTCATATATATTTCTCTTCATGCTATCATTTCCAAGGAAGGCACGCTCAAGACAATCCCAAGCTTTCTTTGGAGGTGGTGGCATGAAGAACATGATGCTTGTCGTTGTCGCTCAAGGAGAGTTAAATCATGTGGAGAGCGGAAGCGTTTAGTTGCTTTTCGGCAAACTCTCTCTTGGTCATGTTGCTTGGATCCTCCACCATGTATCCTTCTTCAATAATCCTCCAAAGCTCGATGGAGGCATTGTTGACATGAGATTTCATTGAGCGTTGCCAACTAGCAAAAGCTAATGCATTAAGCTTAGGTGGGGGACCTAAAGGGTTTATGCGGGTAGTGATAATAGGATCGGGAGAGTACCATCCCCGAACGGCATGATACCATTCTTTCTCCTCATGCGAATTAGGAGAAGATTTAGGCTTATCATCGGCTTTCACCCCCTTCTCTTTTTTCTCTTTATTCTCCTTGGAACCACCCTCATTGGAGTTAGAAGCTTCTTCAAGTGGGATGATATCCGAGGGCTTGTCCTTAACAAGTTTCTTAAGCAAGTCACGAAACTCGTTAAACCTAGCATCCATGGAAGATGTCAAAGTTGTTTCCAAAGCTTTGATATCGGCCATGGATGTCGTGGTGGCTTTGTCCTTTTGAAAGGACTCATTAGCCTCGGCAAGCCTTGCGGCCTCATCCTCACTTTGTTTCTTACTTCTCTTAGGCGGTTAAACCCAACAAGAGAGCCTTTGCTCTGATACCAATAGAAAGGATCGGTATGACACCTAGAGGGGGGTGAATAGGTGCTAATTCAAATTTTAGTTCTTTTTCAAATTTGGCTTGACACGAAAGGTAAATTCTCTAGATATGCAACTACGATGAATTTACCTATATGAAAGCTAGCAACTAAGCAAGATATAATAATAAAGGCGGCAAACAAGGATAGAGGAAACCGAAGTGAAAGCACGAAACGACAAGGATGTATTCCCGAGTTCCTCCCTTAAATGGGAGTACGTCTCGTTGGAGAGGTGTGAACCAACACAATGGTTCAACGGTCACAAAGGCCTCACCCAAATCTCCGGTGAACCGTACCACAAAGGTTTGGTCCACTTTCCACTATCGGAATCCTTCGAGGCGGAATCCGGAGCCTTTACAACAACGATTTGGGGCACGACCCACAAAGGGCTTGGGGGCTCCCGAACAACTACAATCTGTCACAAAGACAATATGTAAGTACAACAATGGCCTAGGTTTTCCTAGTGGAAACCCTAGCAAATGGTCCTCAAGTAAATGAGGGGGAAATGAAGAACGGCTCGGTGAAGATGTAGATCAAGGCCTTCTCCTTCAATCCTCCAAAGATCAACCAGTTTGGACGGAGGGATTGGGAGATCTAGTGAGTCTTGGACTTGCAAAAATGGTGTTTTTCCTTTTCTGGTCGAGCAGCTTGGCTGGAGGAAGGGGGAGGGTACCCCTCCCCAAAATATAGTCGTTGCAATCCACTTAGGCCGAAGACTCCGGCCAGGCCAGAGACTCCAGTCTCCAGGGGCGGAGACTCCAGGGTCACTCCGGACCCCCCATCAGAGGGTGCCGTCCTCGGCTCTCTTTTCGTCGAAAAGCATGGGACCGGAGACTCCGGCCCCTGAACCTAAATAGGCCGGAGACTCCGGCCTGGCAGATTACTTTCCAGAATTCCGTTTTTTGGATTGATGCCATGTGGATGAATTCTTTTCTTTCCTGCAACACTTATTTAAATAGATGATTATATCCTAGTGTTGTTGCCTAACACACAAAACTATGGGAATATAAGATATGCTCTTTCAGAAAAGACGAGGTTGATTGTGATAATGAACGAAATTACCTCTAGAGCATCTGTTTCGTGCCGTCGAACTTTTCTACAGGTTTTGATAATGGGTCCAAGACACCAACGATTGCCTTTTCAACATCAATCTCAAGTAATACCCAGTGAAATCTGCACATGTTTAAATTTGTTAATAAATCATCAATTCCATTCACTTAACATCGAGTATATATAAGAAAGTAAACAACTCACTCGAAGTTGAACGAGAAAATTATGATGTTTTTGTAATGTTGCGCCATCAAGTAAGATATCAAAAGCTCCTCCGTATTCTCTAGGTCATTTCCCAAACCATGATGATGAACTCGTTTAGGGTCAATGAATCCAATCTTGTGATTCAGTCCCAACTTTCGAGATTGTATAATTTTCAGTCTGCATAATAGAGTACAAAAAGAATATAGTGATAAGGATAATTACAAACAATGAAAAATAATTTGAGCTAGAGAATTAATGACATATATACATAATTTAATTACTTACAAGCAAAAGTAACTGATGATAGATTTGTCGAGCGCGTCAAAATTAAATAACTGCCATATTTCGCAATACTCAATTTGAAACTCATCATCACCTGGGCCATAATGATCCTTTTGGAATTTTCCCATAGATCCAGTCTCCGTCTTGACTTCTCGTGGTACGCATGTACCATGCATTTAGTTGATGCAATCTAGCTGGTAGAATGCGCACCTTAGCACGCTCGACAATATCTTGTCCTCTAACATATGTCCGCACCACCTCATGTATTTGGACACTCTGGCCAGAATGTAATGCGCGAAGCTCTGATAGAGTTAGATACATTTCTCTAGCTTGCTGCGAAAGTACTTCGTCGGCCGGTTGTAAGGCGTCAATATGAGGGCGGGGGCGGGGGGGGGGGGGGGGGGGGGGGGCGATTGTCCCGCCTACATTCCGAGCTGTGGAAAATCTCTCTTCTGGGTGGCAGCAAGTTTTTATTCTTCCCGCACTCTCGTAGATGTTCGCACCAGACCGCGTGTGTAGTCATATTTAGTTCATATTGTGATGGATGCGTAAGAAATTTTATGGCCCACCGTATCGCCTTCTAAGAATATACCGGATAAGGCAAAGTCATATTTTTTGCCTTCTTTGGGCATCCTGGATCTCGTTGACCCATATATCGATATCTTCACGAGAGTCACTATGTGAGACATCCCGGTTTTGCTTTTCTGAGTAGTAGTCGACGTAGCGGTGGACTTCCGCTTCTTTTGCGGAGGCGACGGAGTCCGTTGACGCGGTGTCAGTGATACTAACTATTTCGGTTTGAAAATTTGTAGGATCATAGAATACGCGGTATTTGTCAACATTTAGAAAAAAACTTTAAAATGTCAATTTTCAAAATTCAGAATACGGCTCTATATGGAGCTTGTGCGCCAAATACACTTTCCGTAGTTTGATGAAGGTACAGTCGTGACCGCGTGAGCCCTTGGATTTGGTTTCTTTCTATTTTCCGAACTTCACCGTTATATTTGATTATGTGCATCGCTGTGATGCAGAATCGTGATTACTGTTCCCTTCAAAAAACGAAAGAGCAAGCTTCACGAGGAAAAGATCGCGCTGATTCATCACGCAGAAATAGGCACACTTGATGGAGTCGTTTGCATTTGCTTAACAAGAAAGAACAATAAAACGTCGTAGATCCGGCAGATGATGCTTGCCGCCGTTGCTAAACTAGCTGTGTTTTGCGTCTACAGGCAGGTCGACCGTGATGATGTTTGGTGTCAGACATACTTTGCTCCATGTCTCCATCCACGTACCGGAAGACCACCCAGCCCGATGCACACACATCGATTGCACAAATTTATTTCAGCCTTAATCACGATGCCATGAAGCTTCCCTGTGTTCCTGTACATGCTTTAAAATGTGCCCAGCCATAGCCACGCATCTTCTCGAGTGGAGTACCAGTAGAAAGAACGAAAGCTCTGGCAGGATTGAAGAAGCTGTTTCCTTGCCTGGGCATGGCCAGATCGATCAGGCGGGGCGAATAATTGCCTGCATGGTTTCTAGAAAGACATGATGGGAGGAGGAGGCAGCGAGATGGACGCAATGAAGTACGTAAATGAGCAGAGCGAGGGACAGAGAGTTTGATATCGATCGTATTGCATGAGCATGACGAGGGCGCAGCAGGGGCGCGCGGGGCGGTCAATGTCGCGCTCGCGCATCATCAGTTCAGTTGGCGCCATGAAATGAAGTGAAATGAAATTCTCTTTGCTGCGCCGCCCGTATCCTGCAGCTCTACATGCTGCGCTGCTCCTGCTCCTGCTCCTGCTCCTGCTCCTGCTCCTGCTCCTGCTCCTGCTCCTGCTCCCGCGGTGAAAGCGAAGAGGGCTATGGCTGCCTGCTAGAGGGCTCCTCGATGCGCTGCTGCAGTGGCAGTACTTACTGTAAGTATTTGGCGTGGCATGATGGCTGGCTAGTCTACCGCAGCACTCGATAGCTAGCGGTCTGGATCTTGGCATTGCATCCCACAATCTATCTAGATTGGACGGAGGGCCGGAGCACTACTCGAACCTACTGTAGTAGGGTACAATGCTGCAATGGCCAATGGCAGAGCTAGCTGCTGTTTTCGCCTATGCTATTGTACTAGGGCGCAATCCATGGCGTTGCACTGAAGCCCCTGTTCGAGTCAAACAATGGCCGCACCCCGACAGTTGGACCCCGCATGTCATACCCAGCTGGATCATCGGAGACGCCGGCTGACCGTTCTGTTTGCCGCGCAGCGCAGGGCGCGCCATGCCATGGATCGTTTTGTTTGCCGCGGCATGCAGATGCAGGAGCTCCTGCTCTGCATTTGTTGTTCGTCGTCGTCAATTGATTGTGCTGCAGGGTGAGGCAAATGGGATAGTATAGTAGTATGTACTGTTCACGCACGCATGTCGCTCTGAAGTCTGAACTCATGCACTGCCGACTGCCGGTGGCCGGCCGGTCGGTCGCCTCTTCCGGCGTCCTCCTCGGCCTGACGCGGCTTCGACCGTGTGTCTGTGTCACCGTAACAAACAGTGGCCTCCCAAGTTTAGCTAGGCTGAGGGAATCATGCATGTCGGAGTATAAGCTAGTCCGAGAGCGGCCGGCCATGCACGCATCAACACGAGTTCGAACTTGGAAAGAATGGAGAAATTCGAGGTAGGAATCGCGGCCCAAGTAGAAATTTTTCTTACAAGTATATCATCTGGTCCTTAAGTAACCTGAAGACCCTTGCAATCGGCCATGATGCGTCTAAGGAAATCAAGCGAAAATGATTGGACAACTTTGGGTGGAGAATTAATTCTGAGGCAGGCCATGGATGATGGCGCGGTTGAACGTGCAGGCCGATCTGGTGCTGCTGCGTAATTAGGTTATTGCTTCTTTCTTCTCCCGCTCGATCGATGGATCCATCGACGCCAGGACGAACGCAGCAGACAAACAAAACTGAGCTGGGAACGTCGGCCGCACACACCACACCACACACGTGCATCGGCAGAGAGGTGGGCGTCCCCGCGATCTCCCTCCGTCAGACGGCCGGGGCAAAGCCGTGCTAGGGCCTGTTTGGTTGCAACAGACCCGCTGGGCCCTTTATATGCAAATCGTTTCTTGGGACTCGCCCGCTGCAGACATCTACTGGGCCGATTTAGAAGTACTTCCTCCAATCCATAAAGAGTGCCGTGAGAGAAAAAAAGTACTCCCTCCGACCCATAAAAGAATGTCACGAGCATATCATGCGAAACTTATGTGCCTAGGTATTTATGTACGACACTTAATCCGGTTTAGAGGCAGTAGTTAGCACAACAAATACACATGACTTCCGACTCCTTTTATGTATCGAAGGTAGTATTTTATGCTAATCTATCAAATAAATAAATTATATCTAATCAATTTTATACGAAGGAAATTATAGAAACATAGAAAAATCGTGTAATAAATTTGAATGTATTTTCAAATAAATATTCGTGTCTTGTCAAAAAAAATCATGTTCAAAATAAAAAATTGTTCACGTAGTCACAAAATGTTTACTGGTTCAAAAAATATATAGCAATGGATTCAAACAATGTCCACACGTCCAAAGAAAATGTTCACATGGCTCAGAAACAGCATCCATGATTTACAAAAATGTTCATTGATTTGAAAACACGGGTTCAAGCGATGTTGAGTGTTCGAAAACACATGTTCCAAAACTATTCGCGGATTCGAAAACTTGCACACGAGTTAAAAAAAATACTCACAGAGTTAAAAAATGTGCACTGGAAGTCTGGAACACAGGCTCAAAAATTGTTTGTGGGTTTTAAAGCTTGAAGCGAAGGATAGGTTGGTGGATCAAACGGAGAAGCCCCCGCCAAGCAAAGGGTGCCGTGTGGAAGATTCAGCACCGCTCTGCGCCACGACGCTTCAAGCGATCGAAAGCCTGCACGATCGACGCACCCGTATACGTTCCCGTTCCTTGACGCCATCGACGCCGCGCGGCCGGCCGGCCATTGCCATCGCACCGCCGCTGGCCGCCCGCCTTTGCCGACGCAATGCAGCCCCATACGTACGCACTATATGGTCCACACGCAACGAAGTCGAGTCGGTCCTCGCAGATCAATTTACCACGCCCATGCACGCCGCGATGAGGCCAAACAAGATAACAGCGCGTTCTGTAGTAATTCTGCTGCTCGTCGGCACGTTGGCCGTCTCGTTCGCCGCCGACGGGTATGTCCGGCCTCCGCCGGGCCGGGTCATCCTCACGGAGAACACCCAACCCGCCTCCCATCCTCAGCAGGTCCATGTATCGCTTGTCGGAGCGAACCACATGAGAGTTTCGTGGGTCACGGACGCCAAGCACGGGCACTCCGTGGTGGACTACGGAAGGGCCTCCGGGAACTACACCTCGTCGGCCACCGGCGAGCACACCTCCTACCGCTACTTTCTTTACGCCTCCGGCAAGATCCACCACGTCACCATCGGGCCCCTGGATCCCGGCACCGTCTACTACTACCGGTGCGGCATGGTGGGCGAGGAGTTCACCCTCAAGACCCCGCCCTCCGCTCTCCCCATCGAGCTCGCCGTCGCAGGTACGTACGGAAGTCATCGCCGGTTAACTTGTTCCAAGCTGCGCCATGGCCGTCCGATATTTAAAACAATCAACGGTTTCAATCGCAGGGGACCTTGGGCAGACGGAATGGACGGCGTCGACGCTGGCCCACGTGAGCAAGACGGACTACGACGTGCTGCTGGTGCCGGGCGACCTGGCCTACGCCGACACGCAGCAGCCGCTGTGGGACACGTTCGGGCGCTTCGTGCAGAAGCACGCGAGCCGGCGGCCGTGGATGGTCACCGAGGGGAACCACGAGGTGGAGGCCGGGATGGCGCTACCCGGCGCGCCGCCCCCGTTCGTGGCCTACACCGCGCGGTGGCCCATGCCCTACGAGGAGAGCGGCTCGACGTCCCCGCTCTACTACTCCTTCGACGCGGCCGGCGGCGCCGTCCACGTCGTCATGCTCGGCTCGTACGCCGCCTTCAACTCCTCCTCGGAGCAGTACGGGTGGCTGGCGCGGGACCTCGCCCGGGTCGACCGGCGCGCGACCCCGTGGCTCGTGGTGCAGCTGCACGCGCCGTGGTACAACACCAACGCCGCGCACGCCGGCGAGGGCGAGGCGATGCGGAAGGCCATGGAGAGACTCCTCTACGAGGCCCGCGTCGACGTCGTCTTCTCCGGCCACGTCCACGCCTACGAGCGCTTCGTGAGTTGTTTGCCTATAACTCCTTTGATATTCCCACAGTGTGCGCGATCCATTGCTCTCCAACAGTCAGCCAATTCAGTGCGCGGAACTGTGAGACTGACGTGCACACTCACACGTTAACTGTTGCAGACCAGGGTCTATAACAACGAGGCGAACCCCTGTGGGCCGATGTACATCACCATCGGCGACGGCGGCAACAGAGAAGGGCTTGCGTTCGAGTAAGAAACGTTGAATCCGACACGCACGCATCAGGGTCTATAACTAACTTCTCGATCACTGAATTCGTTTTGGTTAACTGATGGTCGCACGCAGCTTTCAGAAGAACCACAAGCTGGCGCGCCTGTCGTTGATGAGGGAGGCGAGCTTCGGGCATGGCCGGCTGAGCGTGGTGAACGCCACAGCGGCGCGTTGGGCGTGGCACCGTAACGACGACGCCGACTCCACCATCCGCGACGAGCTCTGGCTTGAGAGCCTGGCCGCCAACGGCGCGTGCCGGCGGAGCGAACCCACTGATTCCTGGAGCGATGAGTTGTAGCTGTAGGATTGGTGAATTGTTGCGCGTTTACGGATCCTGAATCCGTTGTGCGGGCGCATGTTGCCGATCTGCGTGGTGCGGCGCTTAACATGGTGGTGAAATATCCGGCAAAAAACGTTTTCTTTCTTTTTTGTCAAAAAAAAAGAGATCGTTTTCTTTCCCTTGTACATTTACTGATGAACACACTTGTAATTTTGTTGATGCGCGTTTTGGTTGTCAGGTGTCGGTTAATCTCGAATTGATGCCTATAATTCCTGTATAGTGATAAAAAAATTACATGATACAAGTGATTAGTGGCCCTTGTATTCACCGGAATGAGCGGATAATTGTCGGATGATAGGGAAATCGCAAATTTGCGTTGTCTGTGTTGTGTGCGCAAGATTAATTGGAAAGATAAACAAACATATCCAAGGTAAGCCACTCAACTTGCTCTATATATCAGGGCACAATAATCTACCCAATTACAAGATAGCCTACCCCCTGCAAAGTCGTCAAAAAAGTGCTTGATAGTCTGCAAGTGCACATGATTATAACACGTTAACACTACCTGAACACATGTACTCAAATTACAGAATTTTTCCTTTGGATGTCCTTACCTGTCACCGTCATGATCCCAGGTTCCATGCTATAACAAGTGATACAACTTGCATGTAAATACATATATGATGATGTAATAAAAATTCAATACTTAATCATGTTAATCAGACCCTAATAGAAAATCATTATGCATATAAAAGTTACATCAAAAGGCATCACAGTGCTAACAACTATTCGTTATTACAAGATTGACTTCGTCAATATCTATATGCCCCACACATACAGTGGGATTACTCACACACAGATCTGGACATAAAGAGTTTGATGAAGAGGTTGCAGCCTCTAAAGAAGATGGTGAAGGTCGCGGCCACGACAACACGCATGAGAAGGGTGGAGACCATGGAGGCGGTCGACGACCCTTGGCTCCACTCTCTTCCTTGGAGATGGTGCTAGTGTAGAGGAGGCTCTCCCCCTCCTGGTGGCTGCCAAGGGGAGAAAACTTTGTCACAAAGGGCGCCCAACCCAAAAATTATGGTCTCCCTCTTTACATAGACTTGAGCGATGCTCCTCAGACATTCTACTAATTCCCGTTTGATTTACGAGCTCCTGGGCATCTCTTGGGCATCTCTAGAACTCTTTTAGACCTTCTTTCTGCCCCCATGAGTCCATACGGTATAACTCTGGTCAAATCCATCAAGTATGTCAAGTGAGTGAAAAGATGTGGATCTAAGTACACAAATTTTCAAATCTCTCAATTTATCAGATTTTTGTGTGTGGCCATAATAGAAGTATTTGAAATCAATATTTTGCATGTTTATGAGATAAAACATTGATACATCATTGTCTTAAACTCGTAAATATGATTTTTGATTTTTTTTTTAAATAGCTGCTGGAGCTTGAGAGCCGAAGATACTTTCTGGGCTACCGGCCTTGTAAGAAAAGAAACAATAGATAAAAGGCCACCAAACAGTCTAATAAGAACATCACTGCACTTCTCCGGCCCAAGTTCAGAAACGGCCGTAAAACTCTGCATGGCTGCAATATGGCCTGCTTTGGTACTAAATGTAAGATTGCGGAATATGTTGTATTGTATTGATACTAGATTGATTAAAATGAGCCACGGTGGGATGTATATAAAGGGGTACAAGACTTGGAGACTACGAAACCTAATAGAGATAAACTCGGTAGTGACGCGAACAACTGGAGCGTTGCGGACGGTCTGACTGGAGCATAATCCAAAGTCGCGAACTGAAGAGGAGCCGAGTTGATAGCCCTTGGTGCCGATGTCGATGTAGCCGAGTTGTGGGCGCTGACGTTGTGGTCGATGTTGCCGTTTGAGGAAGTTGAGGTAGACTTTTGATGGAGTCGATGTAGTTGAGGTAGGCGGCACGCCTTGCCAAGCTTGCCAGACTCGGGAGCGCGTCGGGGACGAAGGCACGCGCCAATATTGCCAGTACCGGGCATGCGAAGAAAGGGACCACCATTAACCATGCGAGCCAGAGCTGGATGAAGAAGCAGAGGAGATCTCCGTGGTCGGCGGCGCGTAGCGCAGATTTTCCGCCGTTTGTTACCGGAGTAGACGAAAAAGAAAGTTGCAGCTAGTAAATTGTGCAAAATAAAAATAGACTGCAACTTTGACGGCAAGGTTGTGGTGGACGAAGATGGCGTGGTGGTTGTTGAAGACGTTTGTTGAGGTAGGCGATGTAGAGGTAGAAGATGTCGAGGTGTTGTTGACGTAGAACTTGTCGGCGATGATGACCACGAGCGTTGTTTGGTGCAGCCCTGTATTGACGGCGAGACGATGAAGACGATTTGGTGGCGTAGATTGGCCGGGGAAGATTAGCTAGCTTGGAGCCCATCCGTCCATGTCCCATACGAACATGCATGAACATGCAAACATGGGGTCGCTTCTTGCATGCAGCTTGGTGCCTGGATGACTGCTGGCGGCCGGGTGGACGAACAATCGCGCGCTGTTGTTCTTTAATGGGATCTGCTGGCTTTTTCACCGGAACTAGATGTATTTTGGTGGCTAAAAAGAAACTGATCTAATTGTAAAACTAAATTGGCTAAACCTACAAACTGATTTATTGAAATTGGAAGAAAAAACTAGCTACGAGATGCACGCCCCCGACGATCATGGAGATCGATTTCGCCGGGGGCGGCGCGGTGGAAGTGGTGGTGGCTAAACCCTAGGCTGCGGAACGAACTGCTCTGATACCATGTAAGATTGTGGAATATGTTATATTATATTGACTAGTAAAATACCCGTGCGTTGCAACGGGTGTGAGAAACTACGCACATTATAATATTATCGACGAAAGAAACATGCGTTAAGATGAACATATACATTTCTTTGCACGATATCAGAACCCTAACCAAGAAGCTGCTCTGCTCCGTATGAATCATTCGACGATTCAACATCATACATGACACTTTGAAAGGATTTGGTCATACGTTTGGAGGCTGTTGTATAAGTAAACAATTTTGAGGAAATAGAGAATAATATTCACCTACTGTTTTCTCTTGATTTTGAATGTCCGTGCTGCTACGGCCTAGATCTCTCGTTTTAAGATAAAACACACTTGAATACTCACTTTTATATAAGAAAAAGAGGCACATAGTATTGTAAAAATATTAAATTACTTCACATAAAAATATCAATATATAAAAAGTAACTATCTGTTTATCCCGTAGTAACTAAGATACACTCCATCAGAGACGATTAAGGTATTCTCATATGACATTTGGTATGTTTTCTTTGACTTCCTTCCATGGTACTTGAGCACCTGTATATAAAATTTCTTCCTCAACTCGCAATCTTCCTGCACGATGAGTACATGTGTTACTATGATAGATGTAACAATATGCATTAGAAATACTCACCTTGCCAACTGGATGAACCAAAAAAGTTCCAATTCATAAAAACATAAATTGAGTTTCTAGCCTGATACTGAAATTGGTTTAAGCAAACAAGGCAGATGTACCATCATTCTGAAGCAACACTAAAAAAACATGTTCACACAACGACAGAAGCATACACCTAGAAAAAAAATGATGGTTGCCTAGCATTACTTGTAAGCTTGGTAAGGTTGAATTCCTCTTGTGGACAATGGAATTGGTAACTCATTTTGGTAGTGAGCTATTATCATTATCACCAGCAATAGAAAATTGATTGAAAATCTGATCATGAAAAAATGAAAAAAATAAATAAGATAACACTATGGAAAGATAACACATATGGAGTGAGAAAATGTATTTGCTATATAAGTGTAAATAGTCTAAGCATAGTCAACGAATATGTCTGTGAAGTGTGAATAACCAATGTGTGATGACAATTCACCTTGAACTTCATTTCCAAGTTGCCTCATAGAATTGATTGTTTGCCATGATTCTGTTATCAGGTATATATTGCCCGTAATTCATTTAGACCATGTTTCCTGTAAGAAACATTTAGGCTTAGATAATTTAAGGAAGATTGAAACTAATCGCATCAACTTATACAAATTAATCTAACTTGTGAAAAACTAAACAGTCTGAGAAATCATAAAGCAAATTCGGAAGTGTAGGTGCAGGCGAGCTCGACGCCCTGACTTCACTGCTGCATTGCGTTACCTCACCTGCTGCATTTAAGCCTAGCGCCACCATCAGGGTCCATAGCTGGTAGTCTATGATGTAAATTTCAGACACCGTTTAATCATTAACTGGTTTAAATTCTGAACATATACACGGACTTCAGTTACAGGTTTGCCATTGACAAATTTGCTTACCAAATTGACATGACGTCAACCTGGAGTTGGCATTCTTCAGGAGACCAACAAGGATCAACACTGCAGTGTAGTAACTGAATTATAATCGTGTAGGTAGCTACAAACTGAAGGGCGTACGAACCAAAGCATGACAGCGAAGGCGAGGGAGAGCCTGACGAAGACGGCGAGGTTCTTGAACGTGAGCAGCGAGAACCAGTCCACGCCTCCGGGAAGCAGACGGAGACGAGTGCCGAAGAGGCCGTAGCCGAGGCGCATGACGAAGACGAACACGAAGTTGAGCGCAATGTGCCGGCGCCATAGCTGAAGGTCATGGTCCACACCTTGATCTGCGCCTCGAAGAAACTTCTGCATCGGGAAGTTGGCGGCATAGGCGAACAACTGCGGGAGCACCCACCGCGTGTACCTACCTGTCATGGCGGAGATGGCAGCGGGCTGGTGGAGGCGTGGCCCACCGCGTGTACCGACCCGCCATGGCGGAGATGGCATCGGGCTGGTGGAGGCGTGAAGCGCGCAGAGGAACGGCGTGCGGTCGAGGTCACCGTCAACCAGGAGGCGCAGCGGCCGGGATGGGTGCGGGATCCACACCAACGGCGCAGTATGGCGGCGAGCGCCTTTGGTTGGTGCGGCGGATCTCGCCGGCGAAATTTTTTTTTTGAGATTCTCGCCGGCGAAGCTGGGAGACAGGATAAGAGATGGTGTCGGGGATTTGTTCCAGCAAAACGTTTTTCTGGACTGCGCTTTCATTTTCTCAAAACTGAGGGGCTAAACTGCAAATATGGCACGACGTACGACGCCTCACTGTAAGGCATATTATATAGTAGAGATACTAGATTGATTATAATGAGCCACGGTGGGCTGTATATAAAGGGGTACAAGACTTAAGAGACTACGAAACCTAATAGAGATAGACTTGGATTACAATCCTAATACTACCAAATATACCTAAACCGTATTGTACTCTAACACTAAATGCTGAAAGCCATAAGAAAATCCAACATGACGAACGGTGTTAATAATGAGTCTTCGAAGTCAGCATGAACACATGGTGTCTTCATCGTATACTCCAATGTTCACAAATTGACTTTGAAGTCTACTTGAGATGGGTACAGAAATCGACGTGATTAACACTATTCGAATTAGTGGTTGAAAAAGAACTCCTCTGCAATAATAGTAGTACTTGCCTATTCTTTCAGAGTACAAGTCGAGCAGACGTCGTGTTGAAGAAAAATCATCAATATAAGATGACCATAGGATGTGCACATTCTATTATTCTACGCTGGAAATGTGGTAATCCATCGTGAGCGCAACGACGAGGTCAGCAGCTCACCTGGTAGAGTGCGCCGCTACACCGCAAGACGTGTTCCAGGTCGTAACTTTTGCAAAACAAAGGCCGATGAAAGGGCATTTTTAGTGGAATGCCGAAGAAAGACTTACACGGTTTGAGAATAGACGGCCACACGGAAGAGCAGCTGTATACTACCTGATGATTCGACGCAAAACGAGAAACGCATGAATACTTTAGGTTTCGTCATCGGCGCCATTCATCACAAAAGCATGGCGGATTAGACCGACTACTAGTACGTCATTCTAACCAACTGCCATTCACGAGTAGCAGACAACTTTGCTCCGGTGACTTCTCCCACCGTTTTCTGCCTGCTTTGCGCCCTTAGTTTACTTTTGCTTTGCATGATCCAGCTTGCGTGTCCAGGCTAACAGAAAACAAGGATTAGTTACCTGATTCTGGGAACTACAGAAAGAGAGGATGCGTAGTTCGATGTACGTTGTACAGTAGTATTTGTTTAGGGCAGGGCCGAAGGCTGATAGCCAGCACTCATCCATTTCTGCTGCCTGCCAATGGTGCATAAAACCAAAATAGAATGCCCCACAATATGCGTGCGTGCTTCGTGCTGCATGCCCTTGCCAGTCAGAGCGTGCGTGCTTCGTGCTGCTCTGGTCTGCCAGTGCCACGCCAGTTCATGTCCCCAAGCGACCATATAAGACCTTCAGAGTTTCAGGCAGTCAACCACCAAACGGCAAATATAAAACAAAACTCATCCCTACTACTGTTGCTGCTTCTGCAGCTCCACGTTTCGTCATGGCAACCCACCAGAGCAAGGGCCACACCACCGCACCCGAGAATGGCCACAGCCATGGCAACGGTCACACCACCTCACCTGAGAACGGCCACAGCCACGGCAAGAGTAACGGCCACAGCAAGGGCAAGAGTAATGGCCATGTGGCGGCGCCGGAGGTCGACTGGAACTTTGCAAGGGCCAAGGACGGTGTGCTGGCGACAACAGGGGCCAAGAAGAGCATCCGGGCGATAAGGTACAAAATCAGCGCGAGCGTTGAGGAGAACGGGCCGCGGCCAGTGCTGCCTCTGGCTCACGGCGACCCGTCCACGTTTCTGGCCTTCCGAACAGCCGTCGAGGCCGAGGATGCTGTCGTCGCCGCGCTGCGGACTGGAGAGTTCAATTGCTACCCCGCCGGCGTCGGTCTACTCGCAGCACGAAGGTAACGGATTTTTTTTAGCTTTCCACTCTCCAATGTTCTTCCTCCTCAAATTTGAATTTCTACTTTATAAAATAGTGTTGTGCAGAGCACTTGTTGCACCGTAGTTTATCTATGTTCTTCCCTATGTTGCTGTTAGCGCCTTTTCAAAATTTAACCTTCTACCTTTAAAAATAGTGCTGTGGCAGAGCACTTGTCAAGGGATATTCCTTACGAGTTATCAGCCGATGATATCTTCCTAACTGCTGGTGGAACTCAAGCCATTGAGGTCATAATCCCTGTTCTGGCCCAACCTGGCGCCAACATTCTGCTTCCAAGACCAGGCTATCCAAATTATGAGGCACGCGCAGGATTTAATAACTTAGAAGTTCGACATTTTGATCTTAATCCTGAGAAGGGCTGGGAGATTGATATCAACTCGCTGGAAGCTATCGCCGACAAGAACACAACTGCAATGGTCATTATAAATCCGAATAATCCATGTGGGAGTGTTTATTCCTACGAGCATTTAGCCAAGGTTGAGTTCACTTACCTTGTTGATCAGTCCATTCAAATGTGCATTGCATTTGATAACCATTTGGCCAGCACTAGTAATAGTGTACTATGTCATTTAGGTGGCAGAGGTAGCAAGAAAGCTTGGGATATTAGTCATTGCTGATGAGGTATACGGCAAGTTGGTTTTGGGCAGTGCTCCATTTATCCCAATGGGTGTGTTTGGGCACATTGCCCCTGTATTGTCCATAGGATCTCTATCGAAGTCATGGATAGTGCCTGGATGGCGACTTGGTTGGGTAGCTGTATACGACCCTAGAAAGATTTTGCAAGACACTAAGGTAACTCTCTAATATTCTTTTCATATGCTATTGTGGGGATTAACATGCCGCTAAATATGCAATGTGTTTTGTAGATCACCACGTCTATTACAAACTACCTTAATGTGTCAACAGATCCGGCAACTTTCATTCAGGTTAGTCTTTTTTATTTACTCATTCTTGTTCTTCTTTAGTGGATATTAGGATAGGTTGTAGCTGTCACATACCCTGTAACAAGTTAAACTTGGTATCAAAGTATTTTTGAAGTATTTCAATAATACTACAGTTTCTCAAAATACCAAAGTTTCAAATACTTCGATGTGTTTTACTATCTCTGAAAACGGGCTATTTTTTAAGTATTGGAAAAACAACCTTGGACCTCTTTTTCGGAAACTGAAGTATTACTATGCCAGGGACGTAAATACTATGGTATTACAACACTTCAGTTTAAAAAAACTTTACTGCCAAACTCAGACTAAGCATTTTTTTTGTTCACTTTGAAAGTCAAGTTCAAACAAGACTAAATAAAGATACATTCTTTCAGATATTTATTTACTTATATTTTCTTTGATTGGACAAAATAGATAAGACATAAATAAACTGAACTAAGTTTTGTGAGCAGTCCATATTATTCTCTCCTAAGTATGGAATATTTATAAATGAAAGAATATATCAAATGTAAATGTATATTTCTTAGCATTTCTTTACCTATAGTAGATTCTGTTATTTCTTCATTTTCTGCTAGCGTTGTTATTGTTGTTCTCTTATGCATTTTATTGCATACAACTGATTAGTGATTTCATGTACTATCAAATTGGTTAGGGAGCTCTTCCCAAAATTCTTGAAAACACGAAAGAAGATTTCTTTAAGAGGATTCTTGGTCTGCTAAAGGAATCCTCAGAAATATGTTATAGAGAGATAAAGGAAAACAAATATATCAGCTGTCCTCACAAGCCAGAAGGATCCATGTTTGTCATGGTAAGTCTATGTATTTCTGATATATTTCTGAATAAGAAGAACTAATTTTGAACTGCAATGCATTGCAAAGGTTTTTTTAGTAAGTTGTAAATCAGTTTTATACTCCCTCCGTTCCAAACTACTTGACATATATTTGTCCAAAAATGAAAGTATCTAGACGTGTTTTAGTGTGTACATACATCCGTATTTGGATAAATCTATGTCAAGTATGTTAGAAAGGAGAGAGTATATAAAGTATTTTCTTAGGGAATGTCCATAAGCATGATTACTTTTATTTTCTACATGATGATGCATGTATTTTGAAGAATCGATGATAGTCTACATTTTGTAAGTACTAGTCATGCTAATTTTCTCCATATTTGTTGTTATTATACAATGATGAAGAAAACATTATGTTGCAAAAAATCTCTACTATTGTCTAGAAATCTTAGTTGATTCTCGATAACCTTTCTATTAAAATCATTGTAAACAGGTGAAGTTGAACTTACATCTTTTGGAGGAGATCCATGATGACATTGATTTTTGCTGCAAGCTCGCAAAGGAAGAATCGGTTATTTTATGCCCAGGTAGGAATGTATATGGTCATTTAAGCAAAGCCTCCATGAATAACCAAATTTTCTGATCATATTGAACATTAGAGTATATTTGACTGCTAGGACATTTTTAAAATACGCTGGATGATTTTCAGTTGTCAAAAGTACATTGTTTTACTACTAGTAACCATGTACGTGCTAGGGACGTCTTGACCAATACTATAAATTAAATCGACCAACAAAGGAAAACAGAAGCATGGATCAGACTGTAATGTTCTCACCTTTTAAAACCCGCCTGGGGAATTTTAATCAAAGAACTGATGCATAATAACAAATTAACAACCCATTAAAGTAATAGAGGTCTTCATGTGTTACAAAACAACAAATCTCCCTTGTATAAATACCATTAATTTAACTTCTACATTTAGAGGAAAATTTCAGGGAAGAATCAAGCCGTCAATACTTACCTCTTTGTCCATTATAAAGACACGCCTAAGCAATCCTCCATGACAATCGAGAGTAAACGTAGATAAATTTGTGGTACACTCAATATCCCACTGACACGCACTGCAGGATGAAGGATGTAAAGCATGATGTCAGGGTTATCGTGGAGGCTCATTTACTATCATCCTCCAATTAACACGATTGCACATTTCATTCAATTCTCGATGAACAAAACATATACGGGAGAATGCAAGTAGAAACTGAGATTTTGACTACCTCGCGAATGAAATCTGTAACTCAACGCCTGGCACCGTCCTTCTCCGTAAAACCGAGAAATCCATCATCCCCGGACGGACCTACCAGACACCACAGTCCTCGCCGCTCGCCTCCCCGCTCCATTGGTCAGGATGCGGATTTGCGGATACGCAAATCGCAGCCAGGGGAGACCGTCGCAGCAATGGGGCGGGGTGACGCGACAAGCTAGCCGGGGAGTAGGGGGTGGGGCTGCCGGCGCGACGGCGGAGTTGCCAGCACAACGGAGAGGAGGTCCCAGCCGGAGGCGGCTGATGCGACGGGGAGCAGAGCAGGGGCGCAGATCAGGGAGCTGAGCGATAAATCGGGACGGGGGGATTAGTTTAAGGACACGGTTAATGCAGAATTAACTACAACAATCTTGTTTTGTCAAGACTACCATGGCCCATTTTTTTTCTTGGTCGCACATTGTTGTTACTCGCAAAGGACATCATGCATGTATTTCAAATTATTATTAATCATTTTATCCAAAAACAAATTGAGATGTTTTTGTTGGATCTAAAAATGATATGTCATATATATTCATTTTGATGTTTCACCCATAAAAACATCATTTTAATCATAGTAAATTTCATACTATATTAGAATATTTTGGTGAGCATAGTATCCTCTTAGTAACCTGCTAGTGTCCATAAACTGCGAGAGCAAGACACAAATACATTATTGTGATTGTTTATTGGGAACAAACTTTCGAATTTCGACATGTAAAAATGACAGTAATCAATTATATATATACAAGTTTTCATTTCACTTAGATGTTAAGGGGTCAAGACAACTTAGTGTGTACAAAGGCTGATAATGTAAGAAAATACGAGTTGTATCCTTTATTACATATTATTGCTACTCTTTCAAATAATTAATGAAACCTTGTTATGGTTGTACTCTAATTATGTATTACTCTTTTTGGATGGACATATATAGCCAACTTACATATTTGTGTCTCCAAAATGTAGGGAGTGTTCTTGGAATGGAAAATTGGGTCCGCATTACATTTGCTATTGTTCCATCTTCACTTCAAGATGGTCTTGACAGGATCAAAACCTTCTGTCAAAGGCACAAGAAGAAACTGATTAAGGGTTCTTGATGAACATGAGATGAAGTTGCTTAATTTATCCCATTGTGTGTATGCTGGGATAAAATGAAACAGTTAGTTTCTATGAGTATTGTATCGTTGACATGCATGGCTGGGTTGATACATAGTTATTATAACAGAATACATATACACAACACATCAATGTATTGTGAAGAACCAAAAAAAACGTTGGTGGGGCATATATCATTGCATCGTTTATGTGTTTCCTTTTCTGTCGTTCCAAGGCTCTCATGAAACACTCACACATCTATTCGTAACCAATAATAAAAAAAATTGCCTATAAGAAACACTTCTATATTGGATTTATAATATTTTCGATGCGTTGATGTTTCTAGTGTATGAATTGCTCGTGATTTACTATGATTTGTGATGTATCAAATCCTGTTGATTACTGCATATAAAATATAATGTGAACATCTTGAACATAATTGGCTGTGATGTGGTGAAACAATGCATTGAGCATCCAGAGAACATGAGGAAGAAGGACGTCAAGAACGACAGTAGATAATAAGACTGTTTCTATGTCTAAGCTCGCACTGGTATGCTGCTTGCTCAAGCACGATCGAACTGCAAATTTATACAAACCGATCAATTCCATCGTTGGTATCCGGCACTCACGATCGCGACGCCGCAAGCACGGAAATCTTTGTGCGGCAGCTTGTCGTCCTTGACACCTTCGGCCTACTCCCCGACGACAGCGAGGACCCGCCCGCCCCCGTGGCTCCCCCGGCGCCTCCTTAGCCGGCGCCGGCGCAGGTAGAGGAGGAACGCGAGGAGACCGAGGAGCAGGGCGAGGCTACGGAGGCGGCGACTCCCACGGCCTCGGCGCTTTCTTCTCGTCTCACGCGGCGGCTGTGCCGGTGGTGGCTGGAGATCATGCTCATGGCCGGCAGGCCGCTGACGAAGAAAGCCCAGCTTCTCCGACATGGCAGCTTACAGAGAAACCCGGCCACAAACACGGTCTTATGCCACACCGTGTGTCTTGGAGAAATAGAAGGCACGCAAGGAATATGGCTACGAGCAAAAACGATGATAGAAGAAGCAGAGTGGCGCGCAAAGGGGATGAGCTAAAGGCAGGGCGCGAAACATCTGGTTTGTTTCATGTCTCGGCAAGGAATCCCGATTCAGTAATCCAGATGTTCGGGCGGATGTAAACTGGAACTGCGACACATAGATCATAGATGGCAGATCATTTTATCCGTGGTGGATATAAATAAACCGTTTTGCTAATTATCAGGCGCATGAGAATTCCTTAAGTCTCAGTCACGCACAAAAATATGCATCAGTTGCACTTTTCTGATAAAAAAATGCAATTAGAAAAGTGCAACTCGTTCCAGTTGCACTTTTTTTTGAACTGCAGTTACACTTTTTTGAGGTGATTGAGACTTAAGAAAAAATCTGACACCTGAGACATAGGCAAAGGTACTCCGTACTTATTTTGAGTGCAACCAAAGGTACTCAGTACACAAACTTCATTGTTTAATCACTATTATATATTCGAAAAAACACGAGGAAAAAGCAGCTAAGATTCGGTTGACATGCATCTGAACTTCGAGCCATACGTGCTTGGCACATCGAGCAATGTTGGCTTTCCAACGTTGCCCTACACGAAGACAAAATAAATCCCTATCCCACCACGATCCTCTCTGGTGACAAACCGTGCAAAATTAGTTTCAAGATCTACGAGCCGTGACGACGCAGAAGCGATCCGGCAGACATGATCTGTCCCGAAATCAAGCGGAAGAAGCAGCTCACATTCACGCTCGCCGCATCATCCGTCGGAAGCTTGCAACGGAGACGACCACGTGTGGATCCCACGCACGGAGGCAAACAGCTACACGCAGGCGTTGCATGCGCCATCCACAGGAACATCACTTTCAGCTCCTACCGATCAGGATTAAAGAAAAGGGCATGATTTTCAAGGTTTGCAAAAATCATTTGTTTCATCACACGGACATACAGCATGCAGTTCCTTGTATACAGCAGCGGCGCCCCCATCAGGCGGCAAGATCGATTCGCCTCGGATGTGCAAACACCTGCCTTCTGCTTCCGCTTCGAGACCCGACTATACCGACACCAAGATATGCACTGCGTCAAGCCAGAGCATAGAGCCGTACGACTACACCGACCTCTACACTGCATCAACCGGCCGGATTACACAAAGTTGAAGAACAACATCAAGTTGTACACAACTACATCAAGATCTTCGTCGAGTTCTAAATCGCCGACACATCATCGCCAAGGTCTACATCTCGTGGTCTTCATCGACAAACCTCGTCAACACATCGCCGTCGCCGCGCCGCTACAACCTCGTCCACAAGGATGGATACACGACATACGTCCTCTAATAGCACAACTGCAAGGCACGACACGACATCGACGACGGCATCGACCGCGTCCGATAGGTAAGACTACACAAAAAAAACCGGCATCATAATTGTGAAAGCCCCTACAACCGGTTCTGGCAAAACCGTTGTTTGCACGGTGAGATTGCTCCGGTCTTGGCAAAACTGGGTGACCACTTACGACTGTGTCCTCTGATATCTGCAAGACGCCCCCGACGGTACCTGTGAAGGTGCAAAACGTCGGCTTCGACGGTACCCCTCAAGCGTGCAAAACATCGTATAAAAAAACAATTGCAGCTCCGTCATAAAAAAAACGCGCAAAATGCCTTCGGCATTGCGGCTACAACGACCACAACATCTAGACCACGGCAACATCATGATCGGCTTCCTCGACATCGACATCGACATCAAGAACAACATCTACAACACATCAAGAACTCTAGTCAACAGTGTCCGCCTCGTCACTTGCGTGCACGACACTCCCGATGTGACTGCGGGAGGGAAGAGAAGAGACCATCACAGACGCAATTAATGATGATGGAGAGGAGAAGAGGACGAAAGCGTAGGATTTCAAATCCAGTCGTAAACCTCCGTTTCACTCCCGTTACGACTGAGGGGGAGTGTTAGAATAGAATACCTATACAAGTTAGTATTAGACTAGGACTTCTAGACCTTCTTCTATTCAAAGTATATCTACCTTTGTACCACTATATATACCCCATAAGGGCCATAGCAATACAATAACAAAAATTAGGATTCTATAATTTCCACAACACATACACTAGACATGGATCACCAAGTGATTTATTCGGAAACCAAATATAGACGTTGACGTATATATAGGCGCAAGTGTACGTAGAATTGGAAGCTCGCAACAGTACAGTACTTCACTTCTTGCAGACCAGCCCGGCGCTGCCCTTCCCGCTGCCGCACATGGTGTCGGCCGGCTCCTCGATCATGTCGACGGCGGCGGCGGCACGGAGGACGTCCTCGCCCGAGAAGCGCGCCACCTCGCAGTCCGTCCCGAAGATGTCGGACACCTGGTACTTGGCGGCACCCCCCATCACGGGGATCTTGGCGCCCACGTCCACCCCCGCGCTAACGTAGTCGGCGCGGTAGGTCTGGCCGAGCACGCCGTGCACGTCGGCGGTGATGGAGTGGAACTTGAACGCGACGTTGAGGTGCGCGAGGCTGTCGTCGGGCGTGAGGCCGTAGCCGTGGACCCTCGAGTCCTCCTCGGTGACCGGCACCGCATTGGCGACGATCCGGAACCGCCCGTCGAGGCGCACCACCACGCCGTTGGCCGCGCCGGTGCGGAAGACGGAGAGCGCGGGAGCGGAGGCCGGGCTCCAGCTGGCGTCCAGCTCGACGGGCACGCCGTCAAAGGCGATCGCGAGGCGGTCGACGGCGCCGTTCCAGGTGACGGTCCGCTTGACGCCGAGGTAGAGGCGGTGGCCGCCGAAGCGGATGCCGAGCGCCTGCACCCATGTGAAGTCCCGCGACCCCTGGACGTTGCGCTTGCCAATGAAGTGCGCGTTAATGTGCAGGTTGGCGTCAGAGAGGAGGCAGAAGTCGGCGTCCCTGCGGCCGTGAAACAGGAACTTGTTGCCGTCGCCGCCCACGAAGCGCGGGTCGTAGCACTCCGTGCCGGTCAGATCACACACTGCAGTTTCATGTAGTGATCAGTCAGAAACTCGAGCTGGTCAGTGAGAAATTGGAACATGGAGGACATGCATCGATCAATCTTACGGCAGACGAGCTTGCAGGTGGGGCAGTGCACGTAGCAGAGGTCACGGCAGCCGCGGGGGCACTGCTTCGCCTCGATCCTGCAGGTAGGGTCCTGCGCCGGGTTGCTCTGGTTGTAGCAGCTCACCAAGGTGGACGGCGCGCCGGGGCTCATGTACACGGGTACCACGTTCGGGTCTGTCAGGATGGGGTCGTCAGGCTTGATGCCCGGGTTCAGCGGCTGGGCGCCGGCCGCGGCGACGAGGAAGGCGAGCAGCGCCACCGCGCACGGGCGCCTTACAAACGCCATCACTGCTGGTCGATTGATCGAGTGGAACTGTGGAAGTGAGTGATCGTCGACGCCGGCGAGTGATGATGTGGTGGTGCCGGCGCCGCACGCCCTCTTATAGCCCGGAAGAAGGGCGCGTTGCCAGGCTCAGAGGCTCTGACTAAACGAGTGTCGTCGGAACCACGCATGGCTTTCCGCCCATCAAGTCAACTGCACCTGACGGCTCCATTGGCCGGCTGCCCCCGCCACATGAAACGATCCCTCGCTTGCCATCCCGGCCAATGCCCGGTGAGGGAGAGACGGAAGGGTTGATAAAATCTTGAGCTTGTTTTCGATCTTTGTGTCGAGTGCCATTTTGTCTACGTTATGGCAAAACAGAATCTAGACGGTTAGCTTTATTGGCAAGACAGCTGAAGCACCCTGCTTCTCTTCGCCAAGATTCAGATATAACATGGTCACTGAAAAATTCAGGATGTCTGCATGAGTATGAAACAAAACAAAATATAGATTAGGATATATACGCGACCTAGAGTGGAGAAGACTTGAGTAGGATGCAATCTTCCCGGGGAAAGACGCAAGCCACGACCTGAACATGTTAGCGTTTATGTTAAACAGAGTTCTACTGGTTATCTTGCTTCATGGAGTTGCACGAAGCTGCACTTGTGATTCCTTCAGTTACATCTGGATCAATAGTTGCTCGAAGCTACAGTTGTGATTCGTTCCATTACACCTGTATCAGTATTACTCGCACAGCTGAATGAAGCTTGCATATCCTACCCATAGCAGCTTCTATAGACTATAGTACTACCTCGATCGAGTGCATCGGCCAACCTAGACTGTCGCTAATGTATATTACACGACAGAGGGAAAATAACATTTCGTGGGTAACTCAAATGGTATCCTCAGGTTTCAAGTCCGTGTATTTCCATAAATTTAATTGAAAAATGCAGCTATTATAGGCGAACCCACTGGTTTAACAGACTGCAGAAATAATTGTTGCTTTAGAGGTGGAACACCATACAATGACACTGCCATTAACATACCATAAGTTACAATGTTCTGCAAGTTAGATAAAATGTGCTAGCCTACTAAAAGAACCATCTCTTCTTTGCTGCAGGAGTTGCTCCTTCCACTGGACCTGGAGAACTCGGGCTCTCTCTTTTTGTCATCCCGCTATTCAGCGCTTCCAATCTTTTCCTGCAGAGGAAAGATAACAAAATGATAACTAAAAAAACACTAGTCAAACACAAAAAATGGAAATGCACTTCAATTTTCCCTTGAAATAGTGGGGCATTTTATCTGATGCAAACATTGAAACACTCCCGAATAACTAATAGTGTACATCATATGTTAATTCAACCAAAATGATACAACATTGAAACACTCCCGAATACCTAATCATGTACACTCCCTAATACCTAATAGTGTACATCATACAGCTCCCAGATACCACAAAAGGTCTATCATATGTTAACTCAACCAAAATGCCCGGCAAAAAAACAAATTGCAAGCATCAGAGAAGAAACCAACAGCAATACTAACAGCAGAGGACAAAGGAAAGATAGTGTATTCCATCATAAATATACACTCCATCGAGATATGATGCATAGAAGTACGCTGGACACTGACGGTGAGAATCATTCCCCTTCACAAGACTGAGCAGACCAACACACTCTCAAGTTGACATTTTTTGAAACGACATGGAAGCAGACCTCTCATTTTGACATTAGTAACAGAATATATAGTTTCCAGATAGAAAATCCTAAAGTGCAAACTAGATTTTCTTGGCTATAAAGCAAATGAGAAAAGTCATACCTTTTTTTGGGGGGTATTTTGCATTTTACTACTTATATCGATCATCTGGATTCGAGTTATGAAGCTATAGAGTTTAAGTGAAGTATGTCTTGTATTAACAAGAAAGGTGGCCCACACTAGGTTCTCAGTGTTCACTATTCAGTTGTACAAACCATTTTTTCAATTGTTAAACATGTTACCTTGTTTGCCATGAAAAAACATGTTACCTTGTATCACTGAGCTGTCCATGCAAGCTCCACCTTTGGCGAAATCCTTCCATGCCCTGAAGTCCACTAGCCAGAATCATACGCCTAAAATAAAATTACAAGATCAGATGGAAGATTTAAAAAAAAATCGCATAAAAACTATCAAAAAATCGTGTGTATAAATTGCCCAATGATTCCCTTTGTCCAGGCACTGCAACAAAATAGATGAGTATTTGGCAACAAAGAAATGTTGAAGAACTAGTGCTCTCAAACAAAGAAAGGGGAACAAAGCTGGAGGTCATTTTACAAGTTCCTTCCTTTTGAAGAACTAGTGCTGCCACAAGTCAATGGAACACCATAACAAGCTTAACTGATAGGAAGGGGAACAAAGTCTGGTAAGAAAGAACCGTGTGCTATCTCAAATGTCACAGAACATGCCTGGCAGCTGAAGGGCTATAAGTAATAAACATAAAAGTGCTGTGTCATATAGGTATTTATTCAGCATGCTAAACCAAATTAAGGACAAAACTTGAACTGAAATTTCCATAGCTGACAAGGAACCACAATCCATAGGCTATTCCTCACAATGTAGGGATTAGACAACCCAATAACTATAGGACTATAGGAGGTTATTATGTCATCAAGTACTATCATGGCAACAGCGTTGCATACAACCCAATTCTTTTATGACAATGAAATGAGTAAAGAAGATAGAAATTTGAAGTCCGGATTTGATATTTGTGAAGACCATCAGTACTAAGGTTACCTTTCGAGCAGTGTGACCTCTGACTGGAGTTGAGTGACTCTTTCCTTTGCATCTTCAAGGGGCATCGAGAAACCCAATTTATATTCACTATCCTGCAGTCGCTCCCTTATTTCCTTATCCTATAAAATTAAGAAGAAAATGTCACAGTTAGATAAACATGAAAAGGAATCAAGCTGCAACTTCAGATGGTATTGATATAACTGACCCTTTTCTCAACACATTGTTTGTATAAAACAATTTCGTCTTGGCAAAATGGCTCAATATCATTGATTTGTAAGCCTGGATCACAATAAATAGATAGATTCTTCAAACTTTTTTACATATGGACAATAGTGAAACATATTGGGATTTCAGAGTGAACAGTTGCTCACATAGGAAAAGATTCTTGAGGATACCGTCGCAAAGCTCAACGCCTTCAAGGACATGGGATGCAATTTCTTTTGGTACGACAGGGGAAGGTGGCCCACGCATAAGATCATCACCGACGAGAATGGTCTCTTCCATCGTTTCTTGTTTATCGACTGTTGAAAAATAGGCATGACACACTGACACCATGAGCACAAGCAGCAGACACTAGATAGCATATGATATATGATTATCACATGAATCAGCAAAAGGAGCATCCTTATATTACCATAGCTCTACCATCTTTCAATTTGCGGTTTTGTTTATTATGGAAAGGAAAAAACTTTGTTCAATGTGCTGAAACACAATGTGGGCACCGGTCCCTCTTCTTTTCTCATTTAGCAATACAACATTAGCAGTGTGCAGTTATAATCACATTTTCCTCGTAGTTGAGGTATCTTCCACCAAGATCAGGTAGGCTCACCTTGAAGATACAACATGCCACAAGGCCGCCATCAAGATTTAGCACCATAGCTTGCCTTTATATTAATTAACAAACATTCTAGGCCTAAACCTATTATTCAATGATCATTCTCACTAACCCACAACATACAACAAAACTGATACGAATCATGGTCGGGGAGTAACGATAAATAGGAAATGATAGGAGAGCCAGCACACACGTACCATCCATGGTGACCTAGCAGCTTTTCACGCTGGCCAGAAGCCTGAAGCAGATACTACTGATCAACTTCCTGCAGCCACCCAAACAGAAGAGAAATGTTAGGCTCGCTATCTCGCTACTATATGACTACCAAGATCAGACACGGACACACGGTGGCGTCGTGTGCAGATGAACCGGCCCTCGGAGCAGCTAAGTATATTTCCTCCTGCCCGTTCAACCGCCTAGACCACCGCAGACCGAGCGGAATGCTTCCTCGGCCTGTACTCCGCCACGACACAACCGAGATCATTCCATCAAACACCTCACGTGCACGAACGCACAGCTCCCAAATCGGGTAGAAATCTTCTCAGCCAAAACCAGGGGAAAGCGGAGTGACTTCTCACCGCGTTGCCGCCGTTGGTCCGCCGTGGATGGGTTGTCCTGTCGCCGGAGCTCGTCCTATTGGTGGGTCCGCCCCTCGTCGTGGCAACAAACGGCGCGCTGGAACACCCAAGGGGAGGAGGACCAGGAGGAAGAAGGTTTATTTCTCAGCGCGACTCGTGGGCTTTCTCCTGGGTCAGGAAGCCCATTAAAGTTAAACTGGGCCATATATTCAGTGGACGAAATACCATCCCACCAGGCCCATGGTGTACTCATCTATCAGGAGGCGTCGATCGGATGAGATCAACGGCTGAGACGGCAAGTGCCAGAGCTAGGGCATGAAATCGCCCTCCGATGACACACGGACGGCGCAGATCACAGCACGACGCGGGCGCCAGCTGTATAAATCAGCAGCCCAACTGCGCACACGGGAAACCTTCCTCGCAGAAACCCTAGAGATCACTCGAGCCCCCCGCCGCCGCCGCAGCAGCTCAAGCTCTCTCCCTCGCCGATCCAAGTAACTGCTCGCTAATCATGTCATCTTACGTCTGCTTGTTGCGATCTCACTACTACTCGGTGTGAAATATGTCTCTTGGCAATGTTATTGCTGTACTATACTAAATTTTCTGATGAAATGGATACGAGTTTTCTGTGTTAGGGTGTTTGCTCTTTTAGCTCTAGACTTTTGGATATCTTATGGAACGACGCTCCTAATATAGTTTTGTGGTAGGGTTTCTGCAAGTTCAGTGCGTATGCATAGGTTTGTGTGGTATCTTCCTAGATCTAAGAGCAAGGCATGCATCGTTAAGGTTTGATCAGCATAACATAGTGCACATGTCACACTGCAAATTATTTTGTTCTATATAGCTTTTTAGGAAATTTCTACGCACAAATCAGCATAATATTAATTGCATTAGACGCTTGTTTCATCTATTATATTCATGTCAATTCCACAATTGCTGAATATGTTTCCTTTTTTTGTTCAGGATGAAGTTCATCGCTGCATACCTGCTTGCCTACCTGTCTGGCAACTCCTGCCCCTCAGCAGAGGACTTGACCACCATTCTGGAGTCAGGTAATTTCGTCTCACCGGTTCCATCTTATTTTGTCACTGTAATGTTGACTTAGGGGACAATCTGCTATTTTGTCTGGACGTCAAGCAGTCATGTCATATATTTCATCCTATTGTTTTAATTTATTGTCAAGAAAATCATTAGGTACTATGTTCCAAGTAATGCAAATATGCTTCATCAGTTTACTTACTTAGTATACCATTTTAGTTATACCAATGAACTGTCACTGTTCTGCATGCTCTCTACATCTCTTGCTTATTCTATTTGGTTGTTACTTGGCAGAATGCCCAATATTATTCTTTTGAGTGTCTATTTTCATGCATAATGGTACCTTCTAATTAACATTTTTCTATGCTTGCCAGTTGGTTGTGAAATCGACAATGAGAAGATGGAACTCATGCTCTCCCAGGTGAAGGGTAAGGACATTACTGAGCTCTTGGCTGCTGGTAGGGAGAAGTTCGCTTCAGTTCCAAGCGGTGGTGGTGGTGGCGTTGCAGTTGCTGCAGCTGGTCCTACCAGTGGCGGTGCTGCTCCTGCAGCTGAGTCCAAGAAAGAAGAGAAGGTTGTTGAGAAGGAGGAGAGCGATGATGTAAGAACACTGATCTAAGCTTTCCCCCTTGCACCATTTTGCATCTTCTGCCCTGATAAATCTTCATTTAAACTTGTGGAATTGAGCCTGATATCATGTCTAGAGTGTTCTATTCTGTCAATTTTTTCTATGTTTATATAAGGTTCTTACAGTTTATACTCTCTTTTATTTGCAGGACATGGGCTTCAGCTTGTTTGACTAAGTGGTTGCATCTTCTATCTTCGTCATCTACATTCCACCAATGAACTAGAGTCATGATGTTTTAGTCTTTATTTAGCTGAGTTGTGAAACACTGGAAGACTGTTTTGATATGTAATTCAGCCATAGGTTTCTGGTTGTTTTACTGGTGAACCATACCTTTTTGCTATCCAAATTTGGTGCTTTTTCAGCTATCTACTTGTTGTGCCAAATTAATTTCATATCTGTTTGTGTTGAATACTTTGCTCCTGTTCGTGTTGAATTCTTTGCTCCTGATTGTTGTATGTTAGCTCTGAAATTGAAACTTTTATCCCTCTTAATGTTGCAGAAACATGGTTAATTGTTCACAAGTTATTGGTCATATCATTGTATATTCTGTGTCATTTATTTTAATATGTACCAATGTTTCATTGATTGAGCTCAACTCAGTTAGAAAACCCCTTATTAGCACAAGCTGAAACTGTTGTGTGGGTTGCTAACTAAACGTGTCATACATGTTCTGAAGATGCAATAAACGAGCTGAAACTGTTGTATGATGGGCTACCCTAAATGTGGCATACATGTTCTCAAGTTGCAATAAAACAAGCTGAAATTGTTTTATTGTTTGCTGACCTAAACAAGGCATACATGTTCTGCAGTGTTAATATTTCATTTCATGAAATACAACTTGGTAATGTAGTTTTAGGGCATTCTACTGATTCTGCTCTGGTTAATTGGTGCTATGCTGTGGTTTAGCTTTCTGCTGTTTTGCGTTGCCGTCCATGTCATAATGTCTTAATTATCTCACCCAGAAAAAATTACTAGGAAATATGGTTGTCTATGCCTGCCTAGCAAAAGTTCTTCATTAGCAGCCATAATTGAAAATATTTTGCAGCCTCTTTTGGTTGATGTCTTTGCACGTTGTGTTAACATGACTAGTACGAGGATGTTTGGCATCTGTTTGAATTTCAAAGCTCTGAACTTACTTTGGAGGTTGCCTAGTCTTCTCCCTATTCGAGAAGTGCTGAAGGCATTTCCGGATGTGGATAAAAAATGTTGAGAATACGAGTGGCTCGAGATCGTTTCCATCTAGTGGGCATGCTAGGAACGTAGAATGCACATAGAGTGATTTCTTGCTCATTTGAGTCCATTTCAAACACATGAGGACGGGCAAAAAAATTGCAATCCACCGGAATGAGGCACTTAGGGTGTGTTTGGTAGCCTCGGTGAGCTCAGAAATTCCCACCTCACTCAATTTTCAGTTGTTTGGTAGCATGTGTTAGTCATTTGGGTCATGCCCTTCATTCAAAAAAGACTCCACAGTCATGCCCGCTAGAGAAGTGGAAATCGAGCTTCACAATCTGGCCGGGCCCGGCCGGGCTGAGCTCATACGAAAAATCCCACGTGTGGGACCTACCCACGAGTCACGAGTGTCTCCCGTCGTCTAGCCCGAGAGGAAATGCATCCTCACTTTCCTCCTTCGTCTTCTGCTCGAGCCCTCCTGCGCCTCCTTGCATCCTCCCTAGAACGCCCACCAACGCCTCCCGCCCTCCTCTCGCCGGAGATGCCCCGCACCTCCTCCCGAGACACCCCTCCCTGCACCTCCTCCTAGCGCCGCCACCCTGCGACTCCTCCCGCGCCGCCGCCCTGCGACTCCTCTCGCGCCGCCGCCTTGTAACTCCTCCTCTCGCCAGCCGCTTCCCGCACCTCCTCTCGCCGGTCTCCGCCACGGAACGGACAAGCGCGAAGCAGGAGGCCGCCACAGTAGGCCTCCCCGCGTATACTGCCGCCGCCCCGCTCCTAGTTCCGAGCATCGTCGTCCGCCAGTTGCTCTGCTCACGGAAGCTCCATTAGAGGAGCTGATTGCTTTTTAAATTTTTTGTACAAGGACTTGTATGTAATAGTTTGAACCTATTTGTAATTTTAATTCTTGGGCTCAAATCTCAGATATACAACCTAACAAACAACATCTCCTGTCAGCTTGTTTCAATCTATACAACCTACCAAACACACAACAAAATCTCATTCCAGCACGTATGAGGTCAGCTTGGCCCATTTGAGAAAGCGATGTTGAAGAGACACAGGCTACCAAACATATCTATAACATCTCCACGGGCATCCCCGAACCCCTATTGGTGGTGCCAGACATGAAAAATGGTTACACCGGTGTCTCAAGTGTCCGGTCGGACTCGTTTTCTGTCTGGTCCCCGTGCGGGCGTCCAAACTTTGTGGCGGATTCCCGCTTTCGCCTTTCTACATTGGCATGTCGTTAAAACAGAACTCTTAAAATTGTTTCCTTCATATTTTCACAAACTGGTTCAAGTTCTTTCTCGTTCCTCGAAGCCGCCACCATCATTCTTGTTCCTTTCATTTTCACAAACCACTCAAGTTCTTTCTCATTCCTCGACGTCACCACCATATCTCCTTCCTCGCAGGCCTCGACTGGGGCCAATACTTGCGCCGTCACCAAACAAAAAGAACCGCGCGTGAGGGATTATGGAGCTGTGTGGGACTGACAGAAGTCATTATGTGCTCGCGGTGCTCGCTAGTGAGCGACGGATTTCCCTTTGGACAAATGGGGTTGCTCGCCTTTTCTCCGTAATATTTCAATTAACCACTTGTGGTGTCGTTGCAGCAATCGCGTTTCTCCTCCTCGCCTGAGCATGGTGAGGACGACATGAATCAGGAAGCCCCTACAAGGAAGGTCGATGCATCAACCAACCAAGGACGCCCTCTCCAACGAGTCTCCGCGCTGCGTCAATAGGGAGACCCAAGAATGATATGCATAGTCTTGTATAGCTTGATGTACTCTGGTTGTTTTTTTGGTGGACTGCCTAGGCGTAGCCGAGACTTTGGTGGTCGGCCTACCTGTTGGCCGATACTTTTGTGTCTGGTCTTGTTGTTGGCAGAGCTTTCCGGACTTGATTTATCTATGGTTTGGCCAGATTTGGTGTTGGCATCAAATGGTTATTGCAAACGCAAATAATAGTTCAAAAATTAGGCAAATGTAAAAAATGGGCCGATTGCTTGGGGGTGTCGGTGTGGACATCACCCGGGAGTTGGCGGGGCAATTGCCCTGCACCTCGCAAAGCGGGACATAAATTTGGGTGTCCTTATAAATTTCTGGAGGTGCCGATGGAGACACTCTAAATCAAACATAGTTGAATCTTTTACTTCTTAGACAAAACATGTACGATGGGGAGCCGTTGTATGTGATCATGCGTGTGATGTGGTGGCAGCTAGTATTAGATATTTCTTGCCTTTGCTCTCAGTCCGGTAACAGATGGAATTTCTATGTGATTCTGAAGTCGTGATAAGGGGCTAGAAAACCCAAGTCTACCGGTGGCCACCAAGAGAGGAATGTTGCCAGCGTCCATGGGATTCTCCCTCGACCGTGACACATTTGCCACCTCTATCTCCATGAGCGGAGCCAGCTATGTACTTGGATGTACACCCATTATTCTAGGGAGACATACTTACAATAAATCTCCAATAACTTGGATATGTTTCATTATTTTTTGTTCCTATAAACCAATTGTCTGAAATGTGGCTTCGCCAATGTTTATCTCTGCTACTGCAAGGACAATTCATGCCCGCACCAAGTAGGCAATCATGTCTACTTCGACAATCCATAATCTCTATGTTAGTGTGAACTAGTCGCACTAGTTGGTGATCTGTTTAAGTTAATTTATCGTTACAAGATACTCACTTCGTTTCTAAATTTAAGTCTTTCTAGACTTTTTCTGCACACATGTACCTAATTTTTTTAGTGTAAAATTCATGTGAATCTTACACTAAGAAAGTCTACATATGAAGACTTACATTTAGAAACGAAGTGAGTATAACAGTAACTACGTACAGGGAGCTACTCATGTCATTATTGAAACCGGTGCACAGCTGGTCGTGCGTGCTCTCAATAGCCACTTGTTGATTTCTCCCCACCGGCTCCAGTGATGGAAGGTTCTCTCAATGAGAACGGTGGCTTGGCCTAGATAACTAGGAGGTGTTGATATCTCTTGTGCCCGCGAGGTCTCGAGTTCTAGCACTAGCGTCAGGGAGGGGGTGTTGCATCGTGATTTTATTTTCTAACATCTGTTGCATCATGAGGCTGGTTCGACAGGCAGAGCAACCGTATTAGTAGTACTCCCTCCGATCCAAAAAAAAGTATCGGAGCATGCATACAAATGTTAATTTACAAAAATGTCCTTCTAAATTCAAAAATCAAACATGCCACCCTTAACTCGCTCGCCTCGCACCTCTCTGCCTTGTTTGCCTCCCACCTCTCGAATCTCCAGATCGACAAAGACGCCCGCTGGTGGACGAGGCGCCGGTCTAACGCGGTGATGACGGCGAGAGGAGGGGCGGTTGAGCGGTGGTTGATGGATGCGGCGGAGGAGGCGCCGTCCATGGCCGCATCATGGAGCGCCTCGCTCCACGCGCCGATGTCTCCCCGTCCTCGTCGGCCTGCCTCGCAACTGCAACCAACGGATCTGACGGGTCCGCCCTTGCAGCCGCCGGATCCGCCCTCGCCGTTGCCAAATCTGGCGATTCCTCGCCGGTTTGGACCAAAAGGTCCAATATTTTCGTGGAGGAGAGCTCGGTGAGGGAAGATGGAGGGGAGCGAGGCGACGGAGAAGCGCGGGCAACATGGCGAGGGTAGCCCGGGCGACGAGGCGAGCGCGCAGGCGAGCAGAGAGAGGAAGCGTGCGAGCGCGCCGGCGAGCGGAGCAGAGAGGAACCGGGCGAGCGGCAACGAGGTGAGGGAGAGAGGGGGAACGCATGGTGCGGTTGGAGCAGAGGTGGAGTGCTGGTTGAGACAAAAAATAATGAAGGATTTTCTTGCAAAATAACATGTCACGCCATTTTTTCAGATCGGAGGGAGTATGTTCTTTGGGTTCTCGGATACATAATCCGGACCCCAGGCCACAGGCACCACCCCCCATAATTGTGATTTTATTTTCTAACATCTGTTGCATCATATGAGGCTGGTTCGACAGGTAGGGCAACCGTATAGTAGTATGCTCTTGGATTCTCGGATACATAATCTGAACCACCCCCCATAATTGTGCACAGCAGTCTCATGAGTCATGATCACCACACGGTGCCCCCGGTTAATCTGAACTGCCGCCGGCTAACCGGAAGCACGTACAGTCCGTCGCTGCAGCTATTCATTTGCAGGAAGGCACTTTCCAAGGACGTTGTGTATGTGTAACCATGCATGTTCGTCCCATGAACTCGATTGACTCGTACACAACCTTCAACGGTTTGGCGATCAACCTCTTTCTTTGGTTGCACGGGTGCAGCTTTTCATGGGTTTGGTGATCTGTCCAATCCGTAGTGTTAAACCCCCACTGTAGTGAAAGGACCACGTAAAAAGGGTAGAGTTTGACAAAGCAAGAGCGGTACGGTCCATCATTAGCAGCTCCACACCAGATGAACTAAATTAGTGGCGACCTAGCTACGGATATATATGTACTCCTACAGTAGTAGATGAGAAAAGGATCGTCTACGGCAGTTCCATTATGTTAGATAGCGTAGGCGTGATGCGTTTGTGTTGACCTTTGTGTCTGCTTGACAGTAGTGACTGCTGGTCTGCTAGTATAGCTAGTTAATTAACTACTAGTCCTACTACAGTAATAATCAAGTAAGTAGCTGAAGGAATTTGGGTGTAGCTAGAGGTAGAGGCTATATATTGTGGCGATGTGGAGGGAAGATGGGAGGATACATACAGTCCACCTGCCGCGAGAAAACCGCACAAGGAATGGAACGGAAGGAGCATAACCGGTCGCGGTACAGCTCGCTCCGACTGGGCCGATCAAAGCTACGAATCGAGATCAGCTACAGACGACTTGAGGGTTGAGGCAGAAGCTTCCAACGGGAGCTATATAGATCCATCGCGCCATGCCCGACCACGAGTGTGTTGTGTGCGACAGTGAACGCCGGCTTTGGATACCGTCCCGATGGCATGTGGCCATGGCGATGCGTGGTGGTCGCGTGGCTGGTGAGGATGGTGCCGAGACGACGGGGACAGGATTAGATGGAAGGGTGCGTGCCTCTTGTCAGCCTTCGTGTGGATCTGCCTCCGGGTTGCGTTCCATTCTCAAGATAAACCACCACTACATCCACGTACGTGTAATGTCCCGCCTGACTAAGAGCATCTTCAAGGTTATTCGGTAGAGGCACCGGCAACACGGTTAGAGTCTGGTGTCCGAATCGTCGGCAGTTTAGCAGCCGCTTCCCACACTGACAGATCTCAACGATCACAATCACATGTACTCACTTTGTCCCAAAATAAGTGTCTAAGTTGCTCAAAAAGCAGATGTATCTAGATATGATTGGACTGAGGGAGTAGTTATAAATTCGAGTTTACCGACCACACATTTATCAAAATTTGGCCACACGTCAGCCAAATGGTACGTGTTTCACGATGTTGAAATCATTACAAACCAAAAAAAAAATCAAATGGAGTCGGCGGCGGCCTCTTTCACCGCCGGCGGTGTGGGCTGCAGCGTATATTGTAATGCTCTAAAGTGGTAAGTAAACTCAAACTATGGGAGGTGGTAGGAGTATGATTTTTTTTAAAAAAAAATTGGTAGGAGTAGGAGTTGACATGAACAAGGTGAGTGTTTTTCTAGACGGACATGGTGTTTCTCTTGTCACATGATACAGTATACTATGTTCTACAATATAAGATGTTTTTAAAGCATTTTCCATATTCATTTGTATACACATATATGTTGACACATTTTAGTGTACATTTTTTGTTTAATTTGAATATAAACAACATACTATATAACACATACATCACTTATATTGTGAAACAAATGGGTAGTAGTTTTATTGCTTCTTTTAATACAACTAGGGTACATTTTCTACATTTTTAAAAATCTGTTAAGGGGATTAGTAAATGAAAACGGCTTAGGGAGGGTGGTTACAACTTGCAACGGACTGAAGAAAATCCAGCTGATTGTGATGACCGAGGTCGTGCACGCAGCACGCTTCAACTATAATTATATAAAACTGCCCCGGTAGTAGACTTCTAGACAGGGCTCAACTCAACTGCTTACGAGCGTACTGCTTTATAAAACAACACCTAGTACTCATTAAAAATACTACTCCCTCCGATCCATATTAATGGACTTAACTTTGTCTAGATTCGTATGTATCTAGTTAAGTGTTTAAACTAGATGCATTCGTATCTAGACAAAGTTGAGTCCATTAATATGGATCGGAGGGAGTACTTATATGAACATGTTAGTGTTTGATAACAGAAATCTTTTCGAGTAATAAATATCTTTGTGCAACTCGAGTAATTACTTTATGCTAACAGATATACGAGTAATACGTCATTGAATAAGGAAGGGATAAATTATGGACTGTAGAATCCAAAGCTGCAGACGATACCATAGCATAGCAATCGATCCGAGGAGACGGAATCGTATGAGCTTCAAGATGGATCGACAACCCAAGACCTAGATCGTCAACCAGCCATGCGTATGAACAGTCAATCGATCGATCAATGCTCCTGCTCGTACGTTCAGAATGAGAAATTTGTGAAAATCTACTGTAGTCCATTGCAATGGATCCTCACAATCTTCATCCCTGCCATCTTTCCAACGGTGACCAAGTACGCACCGTATTTACTGCAGTGTCATTTCGATCTACTGCCTGAGGCATATGGTCATACACGATGAATAGGCCGATGCACGGAAGAGTTAACTCAAGTGACAAGCGTGCCCACAGGCACCGCAGTTCGTACTCGCATGGGAGCCATGAAGATACGGACAGAGAGGCAGTCTTGGGGGCTGGGGCTGCCCCTAGGAGAGAGGTTCGTTTTGAAAAGTTTACGGAGGGAAAGATCCACGGAGCGAATTCATACAATCACGAGTGTGATTTTTTTAACTAGTTGCATCCGCACCCTTTTATCGGATGTCCTACTTTAGAGTTTTTATAAATGTGAAGTAAATCGCGGACATAGATTATGTTGCAGCATATGTGACCTGCTAAAAATGAAAAAGACCTAGTGAATAGTATCATGTGTATTCACACTTCATTTGTGTTTTTGCACATTGACACATTTGATCAGATTTTTCGATGAGTGTTTTTGGGTGCACGAGATGTTAGGTGCCAAGCGTTGCCGGTGACTTGAGTCCCAACTCGCTAGTGGAAGGAGGCCACACCCAGCTTATAAGGGAGGGTCTCCTCCACCTTTCAGTCCGGGCTTTTGGGATGGAGTGGGCTTTCTTCTTATAGTTAGGCTGTGTGCGCGGCCGTGGGACAGGAAACGTCTGAACACGACGTGAGTGTGTGGAGCTGGGCCCGGGAGGCTGACAATTGGTATCAGAGCCAGCACCGCCATGCCTGTCTGGGGGGCTTCCTAAGGGGGTGGGGTGTTAGGTGCCAAGCGTTGCCGGTGACTTTAGTCCCACCTCGCTAGTGGAAGGAGGCCACACCCAGCTTATAAGGGAGAGTCCCCTCCACCTTTCAGTCCGGGCTTTTGGGATGGAGTGGGCTTTCTTCTTATAGTTGGGCTGTGTGCGCGGCCGCGGGTCAGGAAACGTCTAAACACGACGTGAGTGTGTGGAGCTGGGCCCGGGACGCTGACACGAGATACAATGTGATATATGTCCATGATTTGTTTCACTTTTTATAACTCTGAAGTGGTTCATCTGACAATGAGTTGCGGGCACAATTAGTCACAAATTGTAGTTTGCCTACAATCATCGAAAAAACACTACTTGGTCCCGAGCTCCAATGCTCTCGTTTTTTTTCAAAAAATCAAAAGGTTAATTTCTTCATCTCAGGAAATTCTGAAAATTTTATATATTCAATTTTTTAGAAAAATATAATTGCGTGCGTGATCTATAGAAAAATATATCAATTAAAATGATCGAGTTCTCTTCCACCCTTTTTAGAACCATGATTTTTATTTTTGTGTAGCCTGTTGTACAATGTATTATCTATTATATACTAAAAGCAAAATAAATTAGTTTTTCGAGTCACCACGTTAAGCCACATCATCCAAATTAATTTGGATAGTTAGATCTAAAATATATGGTTAGGATTTAACTAAAAAAATATTAGTAACGTAACTCTATTATCCGTTTGACACGATCCCCATGTTAGAAAGCTTACGTACAAACATTATTAGATGTAAAGGTCCAGACGTCTTCACAAAAATGTCAAGGGCAGTCACGTAACCCAAAAAACCAGGGAACGTTGAAAAGGAAAAAAACTGCGTACCGTAACACAGGAAACGTTGAAAAAGAAAAAAAATGCGTACACCAATCGTCCGGCCGGCCGTTTCCGTACATGGCCGATTTTTGCGGTACATAATATTATTTTTTCAGTGGAGTTTATACATTACAAAATCAATGGATTAAATTAGTTAGATATCACCGTCAAAATTATTCTGATAGTTAGCTCTAAACTCAATAGTTAGGATTTTAAATAAATAATAATAAGATATATATATACTCGTTCCGTACACTGATGTAAATGAATTATATTTTTAATATTAACTACATGAAAACTGCTTACACGAATCGGCCGGTCGACCGTTTCCATACATGGCCGACTTTTGCCGTACATAATATTGTTTTTACTGAAATTTATACATTACAAAATAAATGGATTAAATTAGTTAGATACCACCGGTCAAAATTATTTTGGTAGTTAGCTCTAAACTCAATAGTTAGGATTTTAAATAAATAATAATAAGATATATATACACGCTCAGTGCACTGATGTAAGTCAATTAGATATTTTAATATTAACTACATATATATTTAAACGAGATATATATTCAAACGAGTGAATGTATATAAAATATATCTAGATGCATATGAATCACAAAAAATGCTGAACTTACTTACATTAGTGAACGGAAGGAGTAACAAATATGAAATCCCATATGTTTTATAAAAAGCTCAATGCACATATATGCAACATAAGCATCTCACCTTGGCAGTCACCCAACTTAAATTGTCCAACAACATGTTCTTTCAACCTCTAATGTAATGCTACCATGTATTCATTTACTATACTGTGGGTTCCGGCAGACCATACTCACGTACCACGTACAATTTCCAAATCTGATTGAAAACTAATTTTTTCATTTTTTGGTTAATAAAAGCAATTGATTATTTTTAACTGGTGTGCTTCTTCCATCAAGTTTGATCATTTTAACCTCTGCTGATTGACCACGTGGCTACTGCTTACTCGATATCTAACTAACGTGTACTACTAAGACATATTTAACCGCTCCTAAGAAAAAGATGTAGTACCTTTCAGAAAAAATAAAAAAAATATAGTGCGTTCAATTTAAATATGTTCAGTAAAAAAATTGTCGAGCAACAATTTCAGTACGTGACATCTCAGAAGAAAAAAAACACTCCCAAAGTCCGTAACTAAAGAAAAATCAAAACTAAAATTTATACCCTCGGGGTCACTGGATAATCAATGATAATATATGAAAATTCGGAATTCCAAGCCAAATCACTTAAGGCATGAGACAAACATGTAAACATGTATAAGATTCGGCTCCAAGAATTATTAGTTCTGTCGACCAGCTTAAAAATATTAACCTGCTTAGCCAAAAACACATCAACCAATGAAGCACCCTCCACTAAACATATGTTTACACGAGCTGAAGACACAAGAAAAATGGTTTGCATGATTAATGAAGGATTTTTGCTGAAGCCTATACAACGTCGGAGTACTAATTTCATGAAAATTTATGAATATTATGCTGATATTGTTTCATCAAAACGATGAGTTATTATTCAAAAAATTATTGCACATCCAATACTGCATAAAATGGATCACGTGCATAAAATACTTTGCTTGAGTTTAGAACTATAATCAATGTCCTCATAAAAAAGTCAATGAAAGTGTTACAGTTTTATGAAACAATGCACTCATAAAATTTGATGACTACTGATTTTATAAACAAATGCACTATATATGCTTACCCCACACATATAGTTAGAAAACACATCCTTAGTAGCTGACTCAAAACGCTTATTCTACCAAAAATTTAATATGTCTTGGTGAGATCTATAGGACGCTAACCACGTAATTTGACCTCCAGTGAACTGGAAGTACAACAACCTCCGCTAACCACCGCTTGGTCGTTTTAACAATTTGATTCTGATGCATATTGTTGTGTTGTAATAATGATGGATGGATTGATTTGATATTAAAGGATGTGTTTCTCTATTGGAGAATGAAAGTACATATGATGATATGCTGAAGTAGAACATAGACTAGGATCGGTACACAATGGTAGAGTTCTTAGGTGGTAGACTGAGAAAATCAAAGACATTATATAATATAAATTATTTGCATAAAGGAATACATGGTGCAATAAGTGTCCGCACAAAAAATTCGATTGGCATACCATGTGTATAATAGAGTGCATAAAACGTACACAACAATACAAAATTGTATGTGGTCCTTTGGATATTATGCTACACTAAGTTTTGACTTCAAAACATGAAATAACATTTGGAAAATGTTTGATCCCATGATTTATTTTCATCGAGAATGTTATTTGCATCATTGTAGGTCTTAAGAATGATTCTTTATTGATCTCACATACACATACGGAGATTCGGTATAACGCTCGTCTGCCTTCATTCGCTGAAGATGGTATGACCACAAAGACTGGAGACTGGGGAGTGGCACTGCAATGTACTGTACTATCGGTGCGTAGCAGTAGCGAGTGCTTTTTGTTACTCCTACGTGTCTACGGGCTACCGTTTCCAGCACTGTTGTGGTTGACGGTATCACAACGCTCTTGCTCTCAGCAGTTGGCACCCACTCACCCGGCCCGACAAAGGACAAAGGAGGCAGCATTTCGTTTCGAAACGTCAGCTCGAATATGTGTACGTACGTTGTTTGTTCCATACTTCCATCCCGAGCCCGAGGTGGTATCGGCACACAGGTCGTTTGCGTCCGGAGCCTACACGGCGGCACTGGCACGCACGACACGACACCGGCCGTCATGTTTGGCCGAGAAGGTCAGATCAGGGGCCTCTACGAGCGGAGCGGAGCGACGCGAGCGAGCGAGCTGCGCGTGGAGCAAATGAATGCGAACGAGCGCGCGCGGTGGGGCAGCGAGCTTGGCGCGGCGCGCACGAGGTGCCTGTGAAGCGAGTGAGCGGTGGACCTCAGGCAGCCGCGTCCGGCCGGGAGTGGCACAATGGTAGGAGATAAGAGCATCTATATCTGGACTCCAACGGCCCCCCATAAATCAGATATCAAATATGTCCATTTTAATTTGTTTGAAACCATCCATGGACATGACCCGTTTAAGGTGGGGTTGCACCCAAGGAGACTGAGATGGGCCACACCCTGATCTCATGGAGTTCCGGCCCTTCGATGTCGAACTAGAGCTCCATGTCCTCCTCCTAGTGCGTGGCTTGGGTGTGGCGCCGCGATAGTCGGACCAGTTGAGCGACATGGCCTCCTCCTTCACGAAGACGTTGTCCACCTCGACGTCCTCCTTGGGCTCGGAAAGAGAAGGTGGTGATCTCCATGGGCATCAGTCAAACTGTGTGTTGTAGGTCGGGATGTGCTCATCGAGAAAAATTGCCTTGCTTCCAACTGACGGACTGCATCAGCAATGAACTTGTTGCCGCTACGAAAGCGTGGCCGAAGGTTATTCCGGTGCTCTAGCCCGCCTCAAAGCGGTAGTGGTGGAGCGCGAGCTCTGGGTAGGACGACAGTCCGAGGAGATCACCGTGATCTAGTTTGTTTTAAATTCCATCTCCTTGTAAATATCTTGGTGAACTTGAAATGTTTGAAATTTACGCTTACTAGTAGAGACGGTGCAGCAGTGTGTCAAAAAAAAAGAGATGATGGTGCGTTCGTGTTAAAATTGTGTAAGTTATTTTTTTTGATGTAATATAAGGAAGCATGCGTGTGAAAATAGTTTAATCTCCGAAAAAATCGATAAAGTCGGATCGTTTTGTGCATTGTTACCTTCGTAAAATGAGTAGATCTAATTTTTTGTTGGAATATGTATATTTGAGATCCAGTGATGATATAGCACAAGTAGTTAATATTATTATTGTGAGGATATAGTTAGTTTTTTTATGAGCATATATAATTGAAAGAACATGTTGAAGGAGGTAATTTTGAACGTTTTTTTAACCTTTCTGGTTCGTTTGGAAAAGTATGTTATTTTTTGTAGTTATTATCATTTGCTTGTGCAAATGCATTAAAAATGAGTCAGATACAAAGAATTATGTTTGCTTTTAAAAAAAATCTATATTATGGATTAGACATTAAAAGACATGACTCTTTTGATTTTTTTGGTGTGGATGGTTTTTATGTTCTATAAAAATACATGTAAATATGTTGGTTGTAATTTTGATTTCAAACTTTCATATTTTTTTTGCATTCTTTTGAAATGCACGTAAGGAAATGTGAATATTTGAATTTTCAATTTTGTTTATGTATTTATTTTTTATATTGTGTGACAGTTTATGTATATGTGTTAGTTGAAAAGATATATTTTTTATTCAAATTTTGGTATATTTTTCATATTTTTTTGAACTGGATATTCAAAGTTATGATTTTTTTTATTTTTCTGTATTGCTTGAAATTGTGAAATTGCTGACAGGGGTCCCACCCGTCAGCGAGTGGAGGGCTAACGTCGGCCCTGGCGCCAGCTCGCGGCGGAGCCAGCGACGTTGCAGGGGCCGATGGCGGGCGCGCGAGGCCCTAAGAGGGCGTATGCGGTAGAGGAGGCCACGACGAGTCGAACAAGCGGCGCATCGGACCGAATGGTCGCTGGAGTTGCCGGTGATGACAGGTCCCGTGGCGGCACGTGCGGAGAACGACGACAGCGAACCACGGCGGCCTGGGGCCGATTTCGGCTGCCCGAGGACTATTCCTCCGGTGAGGAGGTAGAGGCCGCGGCAGCCGAGGCACCCTTATCCTCTTCGTTGCGCTGATCGGACGGCCGGAGGCATTCGGGTAACGTGGATAGCTGTTTAGGCGTGAATCTGACGCCCTTTTCATATATCATATATAGAGTATACTGAAATTCCTTTTCAGGATCTGCTCTACCAGAAGTCTTGTCATATGGGTCATGCAAAACTGGTTTTACGGAACGAGTTTATCCGAAATCTGCTAGAGCTGCTCTTAATAAAACCGCTGCTAGATCTACTCTCTAGACCGTTTGAATTTGTTTAATTTAATGACTACTATACCACAGTGTGCTTTCTGCATCCAGGTCGCATTCTTGTCGCCCTCTCCTCTTCCGGTGTTGAACGCTGTTGATCGATCCATGACAGACAGAGAGACCAGAATAAATAAACAAGTAGTGGTAGCGAAAAGGAAAAGAGAAAAGAAAAGCCCCTGGCTAGACATCCGAGACGGCGACACGACGAAAAGGGCGAGAGAGGAGGAGAGAGACGGGAACATGCAGTGTTATTCAATGGGGGAGCGGCCATAAATAAAGAGGCGTAGCAGTAAATCCTAGGGTGGTGGTGGTGCGTGGTTTTATTGGGGTGCGGTGGGGGCGCGTCGCTTCCATAGCATAGGGTTGCTGGAGTGAGAGAGTGAGAGATAGGATAGGCGAGAAAGGAGCAGTGGTGTGTGTGTGTGTGTGTGTGGGAGAGAGAGGAGGAGCGGCATACTCCTAGGTGTGAGGGGGGAGGAGGAGGGAGGCTGCGCTCATTTCGTCTTCCTCTTTTGCTCCTCGTGATGCGCGCGCATTGCTGCTCAAGCTGACTGCCGCCTCTGCTCCTCAGATTCCTCCTCGTCCTACTCGCCGCGCCTCCTTCAAAACCCTAAATCTCGCCGCCGACGGCCGCCGTCCTCCTCACGCAGGTAAGGGTCTCCGTTCTCCCGCTCCAAATCCCCCGGTTACCTTCTCTCGTGGGCAAATCCCTGTTTTTTTTTCGGTTTTGTTATTAAAGTTCTGTTCTTGTTAGCTCTGAGCTTCATCTCTTTCAAATCCAGAGGTTTACGGATCTTGCTGCATCATTTTGCTGCAAATAAAAACGGGCCAAAACCCCACCTCACCTACCACATCTATGTTCCTTTTGCTTTCTTTCTCTATAATTCTTTTTTTTTCAAATTTTAAGTACGGTGTGGGGAAGCCAGGACTGAGGATATAATGAGTACGAGGGCACCAAGATCGGCTCAGGCTCCACTTCTTTTTCTTGAGATTCATATGGTTTTTTTTTCCTCCACTATGTGTGTTAGTGAGTGCCAATAAGGTTTGCTTTTCTGTCTGAAAAATGTCTCAACTTCTGATCCAGTTTACGCTTACTCTCTTGCAGGGCCGCGGGATGCCGGTTCCCGATCCAGGAAAGCTGCCTCTTTGGTCACCAAACTGCAGCAGGTCCTAACTTGAAGTGCATCAGCCGTTTTGTGGCCTCCACTCCACCCAGATGCGGTTCTTGGTTGCAACGCTCTACAACTACAAGTGAGTGCATGCTCTAGGAGGGGAGCAGCTCTGTAGTGGTGCTGGAGAGGAGGATGGGTTCTTCGGGGTGCTCGGAGATAGTCGAAATGGTGGATGAGGCCAAGGATGCCCGTCCCGGCGGCGTCACCCACCTCAGGGTGAGGGTGAAGCCGGCGGGGCAGGAGCATGGGGCGCGGTCCTACTCGGTCGAGGACGACCTCGACCGTCTCCTCAAGTCCTTCAACGTGCGCACCTCCGCCCGGGCTTCTGGGCAGACCAGCACGGACAGGAGGCTTATTGCGCTTGGGAAGGCGCCCATGTCGAGCTCCGAGATCATGGAGTCGGTCAGCTTGAAGCAGGCCCTCAGGAAGATGTGCATCTCCCAGGCGTCCGAGATGGCCGCCATGAAGAGGATGCCCAAGCCCGCGGCTGTGTCCAATGCTTCTGAATCTGGGGCGGTTAAGAAGCTTTGTGGGCCTGTTGTTGTGGTTCAAAACAGCGAGGAGCAAGATGGGGAGAATAAGGCCTCTGTTTTGCCTGAGAAGAGTGTAGTGAGTTCACCGGTTAAGCCAGTTGAATCAAGTAAGAAGGTGGTGCCCAACAAGAGCTCAGCTAACAAGCATTTGCGATCAGCTTCTCCAACCAAAGCCAAAGTCCAGAAGACCAGAATCCAAGATGTCATCAGTAACAAGTCATTGGAGTCTGGTGAAGATCCATCTGCAGGAAGAGCTGCGGCAAAACAGAGGAAGGGGAAATCTCCAAAAGCATCTAGCCCGCGGGCTGTTCCAGTAGGCGGTTCACGCCTGGTGAGGCCAATGTTCCGCAACAAGTCCTCCACTAAGAAGAAGGTTAAACCCGAACCACCTGCAGCAGTGTTGTCCCATAAGCAGAGTGAAGCAAAAGGTTCTGGTTCTCACAGCAATAAACAGCATGAGGACCTTCAGGATGAACCAAAAACTCCAGCACCAACCAACAAGAAGGGTGCTGATATCACTCTTGGTGCCGAAGGGGTTGATTTTGGTAAAGGATTCGGTGTTAATGGGATCCCTGTTCCACAGCCAGGTGAGTTGTCAAGATCGAAGGAAAAGGGTGAAAGCTCCCAGAGCTCGAAGAGCAGCATTGGTGACTACAGCACCAGCACTAGCATCAGCGAAGATAGTTATGGAAGTTTTAGTGGTAATAATGGCAGCAGGCCTCACATGTCAAAAGATGTGAGATGGGGAGCCATGAGGCGCGTAGCGATCCAACATGGGAGCCTAGGATTGAAGAACTTCAAGCTTCTCAAACAACTTGGCTGTGGAGATATTGGAACTGTTTACCTGGCCGAATTGGTGGGCTCAGACTGCATGTTTGCACTGAAAGTTATGGACATTGAGTATCTAATAAGCAGAAAGAAGATGCTGAGGGCTCAGACGGAGAGGGAGATACTGCAAATGCTTGACCACCCATTTCTACCTACTCTGTATTCTTATTTCACGACAGACAATCTGTCATGCCTCGTCATGGAGTTTTGTCCAGGCGGCGACCTGCATGTCCTGAGGCAGAAGCAACCCACTAGAACCTTTTCAGAAGCCGCTGCTAGGTACGAGTAAATCCGGTGATGGTATTTTTTTTTGTTATCATAGTGACATGCTGCACTTGAATTTGCCATGATGGAGCTGCTTTACACTATCCTTAAGTAGTATCAAACTGTCGGGCTGACATAATCGAGCTGAAAATTTGCATTTTAAGTTATTTTAACTTAGAAGGATTATTACCCCTTGCAGGTTTTATGTGGCTGAAGTTCTCTTAGCGTTGGAGTATCTGCATATGTTGGGGGTTATATATCGTGATCTGAAGCCTGAAAACATACTTGTTCGTGAAGATGGCCACATCATGCTCTCAGATTTTGATCTGTCCCTGAGGTGCTCAGTTAGTCCAATGCTTATGAGGTGCTCATCAGTAGGAAGAGACGAGCCACCTAGGCCTTCAGGGCCTTGTGCAGAGAGCTGCATTGATCCACTATGCATCCAGCCATCCTGGGCCAATTCTTCTTGCTTCACACCACGGCTGGTACCTTCTACCCCTTCAAGGAGGCCGAGAGTCGAGCCCCCAAAGAAACCATCACTTCCGCAGCTAGTTGTCGAACCAACTGATGCGAGGTCAAATTCATTTGTTGGGACCCATGAGTACCTTGCACCAGAGATCATCAGAGGAGATGGACATGGCAGCTCGGTCGACTGGTGGACTCTTGGCATCTTTCTATATGAATTGCTTTATGGCAAGACGCCGTTCAGGGGACCTGGCAATGATGAAACACTTACGAATGTGGTTTCACAGGGGCTGAAGTTTCCTGATAGCCCAGCTGTCAGCTACCATGCTCGCGACCTAATCAGAGGGTTGCTCGTGAAGGAGCCAGAGCACCGGCTAGGCTCGAGGAAAGGAGCTGCTGAGATCAAGCGGCATCCGTTCTTCCAAGGTCTGAACTGGGCCTTGATCCGTTGGACTGCACCGCCAGAAACCCCCAAAAGTGTGGACACATCAACCCTTACAGCAGCGGTGGCACGCAAGAAGAAGGAAGGCAAGTGTCTCGAGTTCCGGATGAACGGAGACGACATCGAGTTTGAGCTCTTTTAGTGGTCGCAGTAGTAGTAGCGGTAGTACTTTGTACTCTGATGAAGAACATCCATACCATGGTAGCTAGTAGAGAGTAGTAGTCTCACACTCCCCTGCAGTTTTTTTCTGTTGAAAAATGAGTTAATCTGTTGTCTCCTGCCAATGCTGGGATGTAGTGTAAGGTTGGCTTGTTATGCCTGTAACTTTATTCCTTGTTAATACCATCAGATATCAGATCAGCATGGGTAGTTATTATGGGGTTGTGCTGGCATTTTTACGTTTGAAGGAGTCATGGTCTTGGAAGCCATTTACAGCAGGTAGAACATACTGTTGTGCTATTACTGTACGCAATACTAGTTGCAGTAGTTGTATTTGCTGGAGGCAGTACAAGTAACTCAAGTAAGGTTGAGATGTTCAACAAGTCATGTAACATGTGTCCTTGATACGGAGTAGATGATATCATAAAGTTAGGAGCTTGGATTTAGCAGTTATGTGTCTGTTACACAATTATGGGTTGGTTTTGTGTTGCTGATGAAACGGACACTAGTGTCACCATTTATGTTTGCTGAGTAGTAATGTGCTTGCGTGGACGATTTCATTGCTGCAGGGACGGCTGTGAACTGATTATTAGGAGGCAGAGTAGAAAGCCTGGAAAATCTATTTTGTACTACGGAGTACCATATTTATTGCATAGAGAAAGACTACAGAAACATATGAATATTGCAGTACTTGGAAACACTACAATTTTTTAGTCAAGCCATGATTTTGCAAGCTGCACAAAAAGATAAATTCAGAGTTGTAACATTTACTACACGAGAAGAGAAATGTACGTGCTAGGGCGGGTGCTTGAGTTTTACGGCTTACCTATTTAGTTTTTTTCTTAATATTGAAAAAATCATAGATGGGCACAGTATTACAACAAGCACCGGCCCAGGTTTTTCCCGCACAGGCTTAAGATCACATTACTTTTAACAAAATGTGCAGTTATAGCTTCATAGATTATTCGTACAATTCATGTTTTTTTTAAAACTGGAGACGGACTTTCTGAAAATAACAAGCTCAGTGCAGTTTGGGAATCAAAATTCCGCTCCCCAGAACCTTGCTATAAAGATCATTAGAAGTCTAGAGGATCACGGTAGGCATTGCCTCTAGAAAAAAAACCACTGTAACGTGTACAAATCCTAGCGGTATATGCTTGGTTACCGCAGAGCAAAATGCTACATCCATGAACCCCTAAAGGTTAGAACTGCTGTTTGACTTACACAATGTAAGTCTTCGTCGGTGCTTTCCTACCACGCTTCCTCCTCGGACTGGATGGATCAGCCATGAGACAGAACGCATTAAGAAGTTCCTCGTCTTCGTTGTTCCAGAGTATTCTAGATTTTTCAGGGGTTTGTAGCAGCAGTTTGGCCACAAGGAAGCCGGCAATGGACCAAGTTTGGAATAGCCGGGCCTGCTTGCCGATGAACCGCCCACGCTTGGTATCGTAGTATTCGGGCCACTTATCCAGGGAAATACGGCTTTCAGCCACCTCCACAGCTCTTGCAGCGATCTCAGGCCGGTTCATTTTGATACATGCCACCGTGAGCTGCAAAAATGAAACAAATAACTGATTGGCATCTACAAGCAATAGTACCTACTGGCTTAAGTAATCCAACTGAGCACTTGACAAGGCCCTGAGGTGCTAAACTAGGCCAATGCATATCAATTAGCAAGTAAACAGAAACAAAGTTTTTCTTGCAAACCTGCCACAACAATGTTGGCCATGAACCTCCATTATGGTATGACCAAGGTCTGCAGCAAAGCAAAATGTTATGATGAAATGCCAAATGACCTGTAAGACTTGCAGGCATAGACGATAATCTAGGACTCACGTATTCTTAGGATCGCTCCCAGTAATATATTTCCACTCTTGATCCTCAAGAGCAGGATAACATATCTTCATTGGCATCTCTGCTACTAGATCAGACCATTTTGCTTCAACTAGATCCAGAATTGCATGAGATTGATCGGTCGTTGCCAAACAGCTTACTATAGACCACAAGTTCCCCAGAGAAAAGAATCGGAAATCCATGTGAGCTGGTTGCAGGTTTCCGATGAAATAACCCCCTTTCGGAGGGATCCATTCAACTAGCCAGGGAGGAATTTGATCAGGATATATGTTAAACTTATTGACGGCATCATAAGAATATTCTTCTGTTTTGTATCTGTAGATCTCATTTAGCTTTCTCTTTTCAAGCCAATAATACTCCCTAATATGAAAAGAGAGTGCCATAAGCCTGCTATTTAGGGCGCGGATCAAGTCAGCCGATCCATCTTCTGGGGCAAGCATCTCACGTGCACACATGAGGGCTGAATAGAACAAAGCCTACACAGAAATGGAAATGATATAAGAAAATCATGCATAAATGTCATAAAGTAATCCTCACTTATCCACCAGGGTAGTGGAGGAAAATCAATTTTTTTTTTGCACAAGATATTGGGCATTTCTAGCTTTTGACCTGAATTACCATGTTTTGTAATAAAAAGTACTTAAAAAAGCAAAAATATTTGGCTGTCCATAGGTTAGTGAATTATTTGTATATATAATTGGATTGGACTTTAATTAAGTTACTGAATTCTATCAGAGGACAGGTTTCTGCCATGCCACATGAATAATTGCAAAAAAAGTAGAATCTTCATTTCAAAATCTTGCCATCAGTCGTCGTGCATGAACAAGTTTGGTGAAACTTTCCTAAAACCAGAACACGTAGAATGTTTCTCCCAACTTAAAATTATGAGAAATCCCACATTAAATCGCCGAGGCCTTGATACTGTAGCATGGGTGTAGTGCCAGCCCATAAAGATTCAAAAAGTAACATCCAAACGCAGAGGTACTCTAAGTATCGTTCTTCTTTGCTTAATGTAGCTCAAATCCACAAGACCACTTGGGATCAAACGGTCTGGAGCATAGGTCCTGCTGGATCTATGACCAGAAAATATTCTCTCTTTAATTGGCCAACATTTGTAGCTCCAGAACAGGATTGTGCTCCATGCGGCACCCAAAGTGAACTTAAGACATGTTTAAAGCTCAATTATTCAGTATGTAAGAAAAGATCAGGCCTCAATATTGTATTTTTTAGTGCTGCACCACCGTCTTATATGTTCGAGACTTGATAATTGATATAGCTATATGTTATGTGCTGTTTCTTTTCTGTGTGTTTCTGCTGTTACTTTCTTAACTTTACCGCGCTGTTACTTTCACATGTTTGGGTACCTGAATTTCCAGTGGGTGTCCATGGATACCCATCCGTCGATCCATCATGCAGGAGCCATCAGTGACTAGCAATGTGGGGAACATGTCAAACCCATCAGCTAAGCAGAGCTTCAAGATCAATTTTATTCCAGTCTGGACATCGACTCTCTGGTGGAATGAAAGGTCCCCTGAACATTTTCCATATGCCCTCAGTAATATGATCCACCATAAACCTGAAAACCATCACGACGACGCTCTTTTTTATGCTATATTCTGATTAAGAAAACCATCAGATCTAACAGCATTTGAATCAAAAGGTTAAAAAAAACTCTACCTGAATCAACCGGTGCCACACGGCCTATAGCAGCCTCCCCAAAGTCAGGATCCAGGACTTCCTCAGTTGCTCCATCCTCACCACCATCAAGAGGAATAACACGGACCTTGAAACTAGCTGGCATTAACCCTTGGCCTGGACTATGGCAGTCAATCGTTTTCTCCCAGCTCTGTAAGTTGTGTTAACAATCAGGTTTTACAAATTAGAAAACCTCCAAGGTATTTGCTATATGGATGCTTACAAGAGTAAACTAAAATCCATATCTATCGACTTGAACTAATTTCTTATAGGTTGTGCTTTTGAAACTACTACTCCTACTAGTACATGTTATCAACATTCAGGATCATCAACTGTTCTATTAACACAAGTAAAAGTAAGTCTGTATGTCTGAATTTGCAAAGCGGACATCTCACCTGGAGCTGGAGCGTGTGTAGGATAAAGTTGCGTACGATGTCGTACTCGCCCTTGAGCAGGAAGGCGATGCCCGAGGGCACGAAGTCCCGGATGAAGACCTGGTCGTAGTTGAGCGGGCTGGTGTCGTTGGGGTCGCACGCGGCGATCGTGCCCACGGGGCTGCCGCAGTAGGTCACCACCGACTCCCGAAGGAGGTCCCACGCCTCCTCCTCCAGGTCCCGCGGCGCGCGCCGCCTCTGGCTTGGCGGCGCGTGGTCGAGATTGGCGCCGCCATTCAAGCCGCCAACATCGGCGCCGGGAACCTTGAGGGCGGCGGGGTCATGATGGTGCGCGCTCGGGCTGCTGCTGGGATGCAGCGAGCTGGCGGCGCACGGAGGGTTCCGCCTGATCCCGCCCTTCCACGGATGGGCTCTGAATCCGAGGGAGCTAGCGGGCCGCGGCGGCGCCGCCGCATGGGGATATCCGTGGTGGAGGCGCAGAGGCAGCGGGGCGGCCACTTGCGCGATCCCCATCATGCGCTGGACCTGGGCGAGCCGTCGTGGTAGGAGGAGGAGGAGGAGAAGTAGAGGTTGCGTGCAGGAGCGGCGCGGGGCACGTGAGGTGAGACGGCGAGCCCAGCGGAGGAGGATGGCGACGGGGAGCCAGGGGGCGACGGGAAACCAACCAGCCGAGAAGATACACGTCTGTCTGTCTATCCTTGTGTGCTTCTCTTTCTCTCCATCTGTCCCTGGTTGCTTTTTTCCTTGGTTTCTTTCAGCTTGTGCCATCATGAACGTCAAGTTATTTAGCATCAAATTCAAAAACAAAAATCGCAGAATTAAACTCAGAGGGTTAAACATCTAAATGAGTCAATCACATTAAAAGTGTTTCTCACGTCAATTGTCATACTTCACTTCGCTAATGCAACATTGGCACACAGATCTCCATTGGCTTGTGGAAGTGGTAGTTTTCTTTGTCAAAACACGCACAAAGGGTTTTGCACATAATAAAAACGTGAAATCATACTGGTCGCGTACAAGTCCAGAGATGTCATGTTCTCCCACAATGATTTCTAGCCCTAGCGTTAGATCTTAACATGTCAATGGACGAACTATTTTCCACCCCACATTCTTGAACTGAGATGCAGCAGCAGCAGCAGAGACTTTTCAGTTTCCATCTACATAGCCAAGAGGAGGATTTCAATGTGCGCTGTCATCATGGTCATTGTCGTTGTCGCCTTCGTAGTACTCATCGTCACGGTGAACCTGTTTGTCTTGGGTATGCTCTGGAAAACATAGTGCAATGATAAAGTTAACAAGGACAGAAAACAATACAGGCAAGGAACTCACTGAATGGAAACACATGGAGTACAAAATATATAAGAATACTAGATAACATAACGGATCACATTTCTTTAAGGGAAAAAATCTCATTATGTGACATGCATATGCTTTTGAGAGAGATTGGCAAGTTTGCGCGGACAAATCATGAAGTCATATCTCATAGAAATGAGCACTGTAAGACATGCCAGATGTATTCCACTTACGGACAACACGTTCATCAGGGTCCAGCTCATCTTCATCAAAGTCCGGGACATAGAAATCAGGTGGAACCTACAAAATGACTCGTTATGTACATAGTACATGGTCTCTGTTCGGAAAAAAGGAAACCCCACATCCTGATGGAAGCGACAAAAAGTAGGCAGCGAAGACATGTTCTAGTGTTCTATCCACTTTCGGTTGGGATTTTTCAACATGTGAATGCAAATACAAACTGACCTCTTGCATCTGAACACCAGGTGCATGTTGTATCGCCCGCAAACTCTCCATCACTTGCACTTTGATTGAACTGAGATAGGTCTTACTATTCAAGTTGTCCTGGTCCATTAATAAACAAGAGGCAATTATCATTCACGCATTTGCATATCCCTAAAGATAGAATGGATGTTCTAGTTGATCATACTCATACTCAATATTTAAAAAGCATGACACGACAAATAGCAGTTAAATATTTCTATAACACCAGAGCCACAGGAAATAAAAGAAAAGCTCAATCAGAAAAGGTTCATACCATGTTTAGACTTGGTACTTTCAACGTATAGTCTGGACCGAAGTACTTAATATATTCATTGTCAGGGATCTCTGCAAATAAAATGTCATGTGAAACTCCAGATCATGGATAACCATTAAGGAAGAATCGCTTACAACATAAAGTACAAGGTAAGAGTATTAGGGCACCATGGGATTTGTTTTCACTTCCCATCTTAAAAGAATACACGGAAAAACATTGCTACCACTGAAAGATTGTAGCTACTGTCACTCGAAAATAAAGAACAAATAAATGGATACCATTTGGTAGCTCTGTATCTAGAAGGACACCAGTTTCAACAGCCCAACAGCGTGCTACATTCTCTTTGGTGTATCCACCACCTCCCGTCACCTGCATGTTTGAAAATACATGTATATCATTCTAGAAAAAAACATGTGAAATCATACAGCAACAGTTTTCTCCCTTACCAGCAGGGGAATTTTAAATTTCTTGACAAACTTTACACATTCAGCATGGCCTGTTTATGAAAACAGATCAAGTTAGTGAGTACAATATATTACTCAAGCGAGTTTAGCTCAATGAAACTAAAGTACAAAGGACCCCAAACACCATCGATGCAAGACAAATCCCAAAATACGGCAATTCTACAATTAAGTGGAGACAAAGATTGAACATGGGCTAGTTAATTATACATCTGGATGAAAGTTTTGCCAAATCTATGAGTAGTAATTAATATCCTTTGCTTCGTTTGGATGTTTATATTGAGACTAGATATTGGATATTCGGTGGTATTCAGACCCGAATATCTGAAATCAGCTTGTTTGGTGGTGCTAGATATTCAGCCTGGGTATTCTCGCTCAATATCGAGGCATCGTTTGGGACGGCAAAAAAAAGCCCAGCTAATGTCGAGGGGAACCCCTGGACATCGTTAGATATTCGCACCGCGAAACAGTACGCGAGACGCCGACCCCGTGTTTCCTCGATCGCCTTCTCCCCACTCGATGACTCGAGGTCGCGACCTAAGCGGCGACCAGCAGCGCTGCAGGTAGACTCGCCTCTAGCCCCCTTCCTCCTTCCTGTTAACCGGCGGCGCAGGTTGGTGTGGATCTGTCTGTCCTCCAACATGTACTCCTTCCTGGCGCCGTCTCTCCCTCCCGTCTCATCTCCCTCTTCTTCACTACAGGTAGATTCGGTTGGATGAGCTCCGGCGGCCTCAGGCGCGTGGTCGTGCGAGCCAGCAGGTGGAGCAGGAAGGTCTACGGCGAGCCAAAAGGTGCTGAAGTGGACGCACTGCTTCTGGGGCCTCCTCCTCCCCATCCACGAGCTTGTCGACGGGCGGCCAGTCGACCAGAGCGCACACGCTCCGGTCGTGCCAGTGCCAAATTTGTTCCGCTAATCAGTTTCAGCTGAACTTTGTGGCTTTAGCTGAAAAATCGATCAATACCATGGCCCGTGTTAGTGCTAGTGCTCGTGTGTTTGTGCTGACCGGTAGATTAGCGTGGCTTGCATCTGTATATCGCTCCCAATCTTGCTGTTCATAATGGATTATGCTGTATATTGGTCGTTTGCTTCTGTTTATCGCTCCCAGTGTGGCTTGCTTCAGTGGCTTGCTTCTGTATATCGCTCTCAGCTGAGACTACGTAGTGCTTCAGACTTCTTTAAGGTCGTTTATGATGGATCATGTATTGATTTTTATATAATGTTGTTGGTGAAATATTGGAGAAAATTATATCTACTCTTCTTGTTGTCATTGGTATAATATATGAATGTTCCATACAATTCGTCACTTTTATACCATCCAAACAGCATTTGACATCCAACCTCAATATCTTGTCTGGATCCGAATATCTAACACATCCAAACAGAAAATATTGACATTCAATCTCAATATCAATATCATGGATATTGGACATTCAACCCAATATAATATCTAGCCTCTCAATGCAAACATCCAAACGAAGCATAAGAGCATAGTACCTTCAATAGAAAGATTGAAACACCCTAGACGGTCCCGTGCTAATGAATCAGCCCCACATTGAAGAACAATAGCACCTGGCAGATAAGTCTCAACAACCTTGGCAATAATCTACATGATAAGCAACATTACATACCTCTATAAGACTACACAACAAGAATTTAAAAATAACCATAAACAATGCACATCGACTTACCGTTTTAAAGAGGCGAGTAAAGCTGGTGTCATCTATGCCATCTTTAAGTGGGATGTTGATGGCGTAATATTTTCCTTCTCTGTCTCCTATATCCTTCAAATGACAGTCATGTAAAACGATATGAAGAGCACATCCCTCTAAAACGAAGCTATAATTTTTTTAAGGTATCATCATCATTACTTAACATTAACAGCATGTGATATTCAACTATTTAATGGCAAAGCAAGATGCAGGCTTTATACCTGCCAACTTTTTCAACATGTTTATAACAGTAAGATTGTCCTATTTGGATACCGTGATGCTGAGTATTTGCCTATTTGGATAGAATACCGTGCCAAGCTTGTCCAGTTAAGGAATGAGTGGTCAATGATAAAATGTCACATGTTTGGATTTTAGAACTTCTAGGAGGACAGGAGACATTGAAGAAAACAAGGGACTGAAGTTTGTTGCAATGGTTCCTATGACTATTGATTACCTCCAATATCATCAAGGCATCAACTTGAGTAACATTATGCAAACACCCTTTGTAACTCAGTAAGGTAAATGGCTCTTATCTTTCATCAACTGAGAGTTCATATGCCAACTTTAACCAACATACAGTACATACTAGGCAACAAACACCATGCACTTCATGCCTAATAATGAGCACAAAAAAAGATACAATTACGGGTCTAATCCCTGTCTACATCGTCAAAGACAAAAATGAAGTAACATGCAAAACTAAACAAAGGCAACTACATAAGAATTATATTCATAAAGCTTGTCAGTGGAACATTACCTTAATATCACCTGTGCCAGGAAAGAACATGTCACCATACTTGTGGAAACTTACAGTCATTACCCTGCAAAGATATATACAAAATCAGATAAGACATTTAAAGACTCTTGAACACGCTGCGGCACAATTGTACAGCATTGTCACACTACCCACATTAGAAGACAGAGAGTCAGAGATAGCCAAAGAATAACTAACTACTCCCTCCGTTCCACAATATAAGATGTTTTAACCTTTTTCCACATGCACATGTCCAAACTTGTATCTAGACAAAATTTAGTGTATGTGTACACTTATTTTGGTATGAATCTAGACAACATGTACAACACCTACAACATCTTATATTGTGGAACGAAGGGAATAACAAATAACAAACTACGCATACATGCTTTTTATTCATGAAAGCATGAACCTGTCAGTGAAATAGAAGGCTTCTTCAACTCCATCTCCATGATGAACATCAATATCAATATAGAGAACCCTAGCATGATACTTAAGAAGCTCCAGAATTCCCAAAACCAGATCATTAATGTAGCAGAAGCCTGACGCCTCACACTTCTTTGCATGATGCAGCCCACCAGCCCAATTAATAGCAATATCACATGTTTTGTGATTTAGTCTTCGAGCCGCATCTGAACAATAAAGAACAGTTCAGAAAGATCTCAAACAGAAAGAAGCATTGACAATTTTCATATTACCTAGAGTTCCTCCAGCATAGATTTGGCAGAACTCAAACAAATCATCGAAGACTGGGCAGTCCTCTCCAAGATTGACTGGCAACAACAAGGACAAAAATTATTTGGGTACAAATTATGAAGAATAAGAGAAACTCCCAGCACACTGAGATTTAATCGATACCAATACCATTTGGCAAATCAGGCATATTGTGGAAAGTATACCGGGCAGTTTTCACTTAAGAGGAACCAAATAAGCTTCAATTTGCATGCAGCAATTTTTTGGTCGATAAAACCATCTTAACGTGTACTGCTTCTATTTGAAGTATACATCTGCAGACCTAAGCTAATATAGCACTACCTTAGAACCAGGTAAGGTGGGGGTTTCGGTTTGGTGCCACTATGAAGTTACACAAGTTTAACCATCTGCTGACGGCTTTTGGTTCATATAAACAATTGTGCTGTGCCAAAAGTTCTTAGGCACATGGCCTACTCGTCATACACATTATCTAACCAATTTCTGACAATTGTTTTACAGCAACATGTGGCTAGCAGATAAACATAAGCAGCAATATATGTGGCATGTAGTTTATTGTAAAAATAGCAAAGCTTGGAAAAGTAGTTTGTAGAAGAGAAAAATGTCATCATTCATACATCTAGTTAATTCACTTGCATACAAGTGTTGGGTATCAGGAGTTATCCGGTGCAAGAATTCCACATAGTCAGCAGAGTGGAACTGGGCAAGCTCTGTTGGATATGCTTTGTGGGGTCTCTGCAAAATCCAGGGGGAGGAAAGTAAGGTAAACTACACATTTAGGCACTTTGTAAGTATTAATAAAGGGAATAACCAAAATTCAATACCGACATATATCTCCATCTTCTTGTGAAGATCATATGAAAGAACAAGATGATGTGTCATACAAAGACGATGTGGTTTCATTGGATGATTTGGCCCAAAGTACACATTGCCAACGTCCCCTGAGAAGCCCAATCACATAAAAGTAACTAAGTAAGCAATCATAAAAATAGGAACACGGTATAAAATTGAACAGTGAAAACTTATGTGCACGTTGAACACGGTGTGTGGAGTTTTCTTTAAAGATCATAAATAAAGACCTAAATGACTGAAGGCACTAGTCATAAAACCAGGTATCAAATAAATGTGAACACATGCAAATGTAATCTACCCTGTGCCTACCTTCTTAAACACATAATGGAAGCAATTTTACCATTATAGTTCCTTATCTGACCTAGAATGAATTACTGACGCAAATTTATAACTCACCTAAGGCTAGGGTTGAACTACTGAAGGAATAGTAGGCCAATAAACATCTACTAGAACAACTTCCGATAGCCTATGGCATCCAGAAATTTCACTTATCAGCCAGTGCAGACTTGGACAGAAATGTCCCATGATCACATATTGCCACTAACAAATCAGCAAAACAAAAACAAAATACCATTGGCCCATAAGATATTTTCCCCTCATCTTCGAAATTGCCAGGTGAGGCACCCAGGAGGAGCAAGAGTAGCGAATTGCGACTAAGGGGAGAGCTAGGTACGTACACAGCTATTAAGGATAGTGCAGTGGAGAAGAGGGGGCGTAGCGAACGTACCATCGTAGAAGTAGGATATCCTGTCTTTCTCCAGCATGACCTCGCTCTCGAGCAGCCGCCAGCCGCTACAACCAGCGGCAGCGGCGGCGGCAGAGGCTGGAAGAACCGGGGAGAGGGGGGGGGGGGGGCGGCCAAGACGGAGGAGGCGGCGGCGGCGGCGGAGGTTGGGGTGGTCGCGGGTGAGGAGGAACGGGACAAGCCGGGAGCCAACGGAGCGAGACGATGACTCCGGGGAACGTTCTGGGCAGGGTTGGACGGTCAGGATCGTTGTACACCTGGATCGGACGGGCAAAATTTACTCACATCGTGGTCAGGTGGAGATGGACTCTTCTTCAAGGTGTAGCGACTAGCGAATAGCACCGATGATTGAAGCAGAAGTGGTTAACTTCAGCACGGAACCACATATCTGGGGCTCTGGGTAAGGGGCAATTAACTTCAGCCTCAGTCCCGTTTTATAGGTCGTTTCTGCGTGTCTCTAGATGCTCAATTTGACAAATGTAACATTAGTTGCATAACACAACAATTGTTACAAAATATAACTCGTATTATATTGGTTAAATTGATGATAATATATAAACCCGAAAGGGGTGTGGGGGGGGGGGGGGGGGGGGGGGTTAGAAAGTGAAAAACCCACATATATTTTCCATAAAACAAAGGAGAAAAGCCTAAGTAACCGACTAACATGTCGATGTATTATACTAGAAAGATGCACCACGCATTGCTGCGGGAACCTTTTAAAAAAACTATAAGAGTATAAGGGAAAGATATTTGAGTATATGAAATCAAAAACAATTCTTGGAAATATAGAGGATTTGATTAGCCATAATAGTTAAAACTCTAAATTTAATCAATATGAAATGTTGGTATATTTAACCGCTAACTATTGATGATGTGGAAAGTGTATGACTAAAATAATTTATAATATGAATAACTTACATGTATGTGTGATGGATGAATATCATAAGTAAATATGACATGACATGGATGTATCGAATATTAGATGATATGGTGATGAGATGGATAAATAAATGGCTCAAATAGTGAAATGATGTGGACAACTTGCATGTAGAGCTAGACTAATTTAATGCATGTTCGTGGGATTTCGTCTTATAAAAAGTATAGATAGATTGGCTAGGATTATAGTGCAGGTTGCGACATATGCGAGAACATTTATGATGGAATTTTAATGTTAATAACTGATTTTTTTTTCATCATATTTTCAATAGAACTTTCCAACAACTTGATATATAACAAAACTAGTACACGCAGAGTAAACCTAGAATAAAAAAGGGAAATCTACAGTAGACATGGATGCAAAGAACAAGGTGACAAAAGGTAAGAGATAAACTTATAAGTTTCATGTGAGGTGTTGAAATTTTTGTAGTGTTCAACCGATTATGATTACATTTTTCAAAGGTCAATTTTGTACTAGTGTTACACCAAAATCAACATTAAGTCAGGCAAGCACCTAGCCGTATCAGCACCAAGAACCTCACTTTTTTCCAGGTACTAAACCGTATGTCTTATTCTTTTAGCCCGAAGAAGAAATTATAATGTATTAGTCATGTGGCTGTCGGTTAGCGGTTAAAAACAGTTAGAACCTTTCTGGGTTGTATGATTTTTGTAAGAAATTTGAAGGATTTGAAACCTAAGATATTTTCTTAAGAATGTTTTCGATGAAACCACTTGAATCATTGGACTGAGATTACCAAATTCATATGGAGTCCACTCAAGTGCCCCTTCATCAACATAAGATTCTCAACACGAGTTCATTTTATTTTGAGAAATTCAATGCACTTTCACTCTATCTATCTACCCTTACTCATAAATCCTCCAAAAGTGTTGGGTTTAATTCCTGTCCACCATGCAATCGTACATGTTGCAAAATTCTTTTATTTCACCTGAGATCCTAACATGTTTTAAAAATTCTACAATACAGAGAAGCCTACTCCGTGAATTACTAAACATAATCTCTTTTTTAACCTTTTCTTCATTTGTACATGACATATTTTAATATATTGATTCACTCATTTCACATTTGAGTATGTATTTGGTCCACATTGAAGTGATCGAAACATTTGGTAATTTGGAGTATTGGATGATAGTAAACACCATGTAGATATATGTAAGTACATGTGAGACATGAACACGAGTCGGCCATTCTGTATTACAGATGGTAGTTACATCTTCCACTCCCGTGATTAAGCTCCAAGGAACTATCGGCAAGATCACACGAATAGGCTTCGCAAGACAACAAAATTGCAAGCGATTGCTGCCAAACAGGTCGATTTCGATCGAGCTCCGCTTCTGTGGCTCTCTGCCCTCTCCGCTCTATCTCCCGTCCTCCTTGTGCTTGGGCCTGAGCAGCAGCGGAGGCGACGCCGGCGCCGGCGCGGAGATGGCTCCTCCCCGGACGGTGATCTGCGTGGGCGACGTCCACGGCTTCATCTCCAAGCTGGAGAGCCTGTGGGCGAACCTCCAGCGCGCGCTCCCCGCCGACGCCTTCGCCACCGCGCTCGTCATCTTCCTCGGGGACTACAACGACCGCGGCCCGCACACCCGCCGCGTCCTCGACTTCCTCCTCGCGCTCCCGGCACGCCACCCGGCCCAGCGCCACGTCTTCCTCTGCGGCAACCACGACCTCGCCTTCGCCGCCTTCGTCGGAGCGCTGCCGCCGCCGCCCGACGGATCCCCTTTCGCCGCCACCTGGGCCCAGTACATCGACAACGAGGCCCATGAGGGTTGGTTCCGCGGGCCGGGGCATGAGGAGATGCACGTGCAAGGGAGGAGATGGGGCGGCGTGATCAAGGAGAGGTGGAACCCCAAGAAGGGGCTCCCGTACAGGGGCTCTATCTACGATGCTCAGCCCACATTCGAGTCCTACGGCGTCGCCCATGGATCACCAGGTCAGTTCACACATCAATTTGTTTACGGGCTTCAGGATCGTGTAGTGACAATCCAGGAACATTGTGGTACTTGTCCTATTTTTTGCTTGAATCAAGGCAGTTGGCCATATTAATTAAAAACTGAACAACAAGAAAAACTATAAACTTAGTTACAAAAAAACTGTAAAATTACAAATGTTGAACTGAAGATACACTATGCTTGGTGATTGCTTGGACACCGTCGCTCTTGACAGTAGGCCGCAGAGGTTTCAATATTGATACTACTTTGTTTCTCATCACCCTTAAACAGTAGTACTTTGGTCCTACAAATTAAGTACCACTATGAGTGGCCATAATGGGAAGAAACCGTCAGCGCTGTTTTTTTATAGAGGTTATTGTGCGTACGCACCGTGTGTGAGCACGGAAGCTAGAACTCGGGAGTATCAGCACGTCGCTGCCACCGGGCTATGCCTCGGTCCACAATTAAGCACCACTATGACTATGAGTATTCTTAATAGCATGTTAATTTCCTATACAAGAACAAATTGAATGCTAAATATATTTTCCAATGCTTCAGTGGCCTTTTGGTTTCACCATAGATCCTCATTTTGTTTAAGGGAACACCATATGATTTAGCAACCTGGATGAATACCATTTGTCCCATTAATGACACCAAACAACAAATTCGTTTTTTAATCCAGAGTGTGTAAGCATACATTCATAGCTAGGAATGCTCCCTGCAGAATTTAATCAAGCAGCTTCTAATTTGCCAGCGGTTCTAATTGCACTGTAGATCTTACAAAAGCTGTGCCTGAGGAGCACAAGAGGTTTCTGCATGACTTGGTTTGGATTCATGAAGAGGTATGTATCCTTTATCTAGTGCAAACTAAAGTATATATGCAAGAGATCTTACAAAAGTTGTGGTTGTATGGCAGGAAAACGTGCCTATTGATATGGATGGAGGTCAGATTGTTTGCAACCTGATTGCGGTTCATGCCGGTCTGGAGAAGTCCATGGATTTGAATGAGCAGCTTCGAGTTTTGAGAACCAGAGATACAAGGGTGCCAAAGGTCCAAATGCTTAGCGGAAGGCAGGATGTATGGAATATACCACGGGTGAGTGTGATCATATTGCACTTAACTCTTTGGTTTGCATTCCCTGTTAGTGTGCTACTGTGCTGATTGATTTAGCATTGCAGCTACGTCAGTGCCCTCTCATGTAGTTGCTCAAAGTTTGAAACTAGATATAGCTCCTTGGCTATTATATAGAAGAGACCAACATAGACTGCATGATGCTTTGTGTTGAAATATTAGGCACAATTTCCATGATTAATTCCAGTATATTTAACATTATAACAGCAGCTACTAGCATGTTAATCTCGCAAATACTAGATGTATTAATTAACATGAACAGCAGCAAAACGTCTACATGCATGGACATACTAAATCGGCACATCGGCACGTGATGAACGTACCGAACAACTGTAGATGAAGTAGTCGTAGTAGTAGTCGTAGTTGTTGCAGCAGCAGCAGCGACGGCAGCAGCTTCCTGAAGGCGATGGCGACGTTGTTGACGAGCAGCCCGCGAGTCCGGCGAGCGTACACGTCCAGGAAGGCGAGCCGTGATGAAGAGGTTGAGAGCAGTCGCGCGGAGCGCTTCCCAAAAACCTTATTCGCCCTCTCCCGTACAGGATCACAAGGACGAGGGTTCCGGAGACCTGCTGTCCCGTTCGCCGGTGCACGCCGGCGCTCGGGATGGAGTAGACTACGGTGGCGGCGCAAGGCACGAGGTGGCAAAACCTAGATTGGTTCGGTGTGTTTGCAGCGCACGCAGTGCCCGACTTTATATAGCACGTCTAGGGAAAACCCTAACGGGTACAACATGGGCCAAGTCCACGTCGCGCACGTTTAGGTCGGTTACAGTAGCCCACGATCCGGGAGCGACCCGAACCGACTATCTGTGACGCGTCCGTCCAAACCGTTTTTCCCAGACTGCAAAAATAAAGCTCGGCTCGGCGAGATTCACGCAACCCGCGGCGCGTCGTGACGGACGGACGGCGGTGCGGTGCGTGCGTGCGAGCGGCGGAGGAGGAGGAGCGCGTGAGAGAGCCTCATGTTCTCACAAGCTTACCAAGTATCACTCCACTCCACTATATAAGGTGGTGCCACTCCTCTTAAACTAGCAATGTGGGACTAAACTTTAGCTCCCACTCCACTCTCATGTGTGCTGCCATTTTTCCATGGGCTTTGAGATTTCAGAATTTGCTAATTGGGCTTCCCACATATGGGCCCAAATTCTAACACTTTGTAAATTCTTTTAGCTGTAGCATACTAGCATGCATTTTAGAAAAAAAAAACATCACATTCTTCAGAATGCGTCTATAAATACTGTGAAATGTACAGGCAGTCATGTATTTTAAATCATTTGCGGTAGTAATAATCCCTTCACTGGCTTGATATTGCACCAAGTTAATTTCCATTAACACTAAAGCCTAAAATTAACATTGGAGTTTAGTTTGTGATTTTCGTACAATTACTAGTCTGAGTGAAGCATGCGAGTTAGCCCCAACATTGTTTGATTTATCACTCTGAGCTGTGGAACTGTATTGATCAGAAATTTTTGCTTGTTTTTAAAGCCGGTGAAATGTTGAAATGAAAGGGTAGACATTTCTCACCAGATTTGTGAGAGCGTAATCTTTTCGCTGCAGCACCTTTGTGAATTCTGGCTAGGGTCTTGTCAATTTAAGGTCGGGCACCTGCTGCCTTTTAACTGAAAAAGAGCTTAATCTTTACTAGTTATGACGCAAGGACTGACAAGTACACATTTCCATCTTATCTTATCAAATTATTTTCACCTTGGTGGAACATGCAGGACAAACGATTACAACTGTAAACCTTGCATGCCTTGAATATGCTTTAAGGTAGGAACGAGATACATTACATTTGGTACAGTTTCGTTTCAGAAATCACACCGGTTTGTTTGATACTCTGAAGTTTTGGATGGTTTAGCCCCTTTAGCTGAAACAGCAAGCACATGGTGCATGTGCATAGGGGCAGTTGTTGTGATAGGATATACTGCACGGATGCTTTATCATTCATGACTGCATGGTGTGGTGTTAATAATCAGTACATGTGTCGACGTAGGCCATGTTTTCTTCAGATCGTTTACATGTTACTATGCTTCTGCAGTTACCGGGTCTAGAAATTTATCACATGAACAGATATGCTGATATATGGATGTCCTTTTCCAGGATCTGGTTGGCAAGCAGACCATCGTTGTAAGTGGCCATCATGCTAAGCTCCACATTGACGGTTTCAGGTTCGTCATCGATGAAGGTGGCGGGTATGAAGACAAACCTATAGCCGCCGTGGTTTTCCCTTCAAAGGAAGTGATCAGGAGCACAGAGGAAACTTTGTCGCAGAATTAATCTAGACAACATCAGAACGACACAGATGCAAGTTTATTTCTTCTTGCCGTCATAACATCTGCAGTTTGACGACTGATATGTATGTACATTTGCCAAAATGGGAGGCAAGGTTTTGAACACATAAATGGCGTTTTTTAATTGTTTAGCCTTGACTATCGTAAGTAAGTTGTAAGAAGAAATAATGTGTAAAGCGATCCCACTTGGGCTCGATCATTTCTTGTCCTGAGCATGTAATGTGTCATTATACTTGCTACTTGGCTGTCGGCATGAATCATTAATGGCACTGACCTTGTTTATACACATCAGATTTTCTTTTTCACTGGAGTAATATGACTGTAGTTAATTTCCGGAGGGCGATAAACAGATCAGATCATCATATCACACGGGAGCTGTTTTTTTTTGGCGAATGAACACGGGAGTTGCTGAATTAACGGTCGGTAGAGCCTCCTAGTAGGGCTCTTCTTGTTTGTCTCTCCCTGATGATCTTGTCGGAACAGCAAAAGCGAACGCACAATGGCCACCGCGCACGGACCACGAGCCTACATGAGATTCATCCGTAGGAGATTGCCGGATTGTTCTTCTACTAGTATTCATCATGAGACTAGCGTGTGACATTGAATTCGTAAAGTTCAATACTCTTGTCGATTATGTGTCATCCAGCCTGAGCTGCAACTCATATTGTAACTCACTATCACAAATCACAAAGCAGATCTAACAATTTTCGGTTGTAACCCAACTATCATTAGAGTTGGTTAAGCTTGTGTGTTCAAAATAGATACACAAATCAAAATACATATCGGTGTAGTACTTAACTAAGAACTAACTTAATTTCGTGTCTTCAAAATCGTTCAATATCTAGATAGTTACATGGGTCAGGATACCGCTTTGTACGACACAGGAAACACGCGACCCGGCGAGGGTTTCTCCACCTCCTACCGGCGCCGCCAACGATCCATCTCGCCTTGGTGGGCTTAGGGCCATGTGTGCGCGGTGGATCCCGGCCCTTGCCGGCTAGAGGGTTTTGTTCTCATTTTTGTGTGTGTGTTTGGTTAAGGTTTGTGACTTAGGGAGATGAAGAGGTTGACGAGGTGTAAACTCGGTAAATCCCATGGTAAGATACCCTGGGTTTAATCGGGAGGAAGATTATATGGTCGTTGGTGACTTTGGACGGCTGACAAGTAAAGATTTACCCAGGTTTAGACTATAGGAGGATAATACCCTACTCCTGCTTGTCTGATTATAGATCTCTGTGTTACAAGGTGACATCCTGACGAGTCAAGCTCGCTAGGGTTTTCTGGTTATATGATTGCGTAAGTTGTATGGCGTCCCTCGTAGCCTTTATATAGGAGGTCAGGTGGTAAGTTCTAAGTCGGTACGATTGCTCCTTTCTTGAGCCGCACTTCATTGATATTGGGCCGCCTTGCGCCTTCCTTGTAGTATCCACTTATTGGGCCACCAAGTGGGCTTTCCGGTGGAGTAGACTTTATTGTAATCATGTGGGTATACGCGTTAGGTATAACCACATCAACGGTGGAGATGTGTCTTCGGTGGATCTCGCAGGATTCAGTCGGTGTTTGTCTTCGGTGATCCGCTTGGATCCGGTATTCGTTCATGGGTCCACAACTTGGATACGTATGATGTACGCTTCTCTTCATCATCGACAGTTGTTGTTCTGGTGCTGGTGCGTAGGTCATGTGTGGGCTTAGCACGACGACTTCCCGACATGTTTTAACCGGCTCCGACGATAAAGGGGTGATGACAGTGGCGCATACTGGGCTCGTTCTAGTGTTTATAGTCATCACTAGGTGGTCTATAGAACTGGATTTACCTCTTGTGTTCTTTGTACAATCTTTACGGCTGATGAATATATTCGAATTTTTCTCGCAAAATTTTTTTGGTCAATATCATTTGAGTTTGGTTAAGCTTCCTCTGTTTCTAAGCTTCATTTTTTATTAAAAATGAGCATATTACCTATTCGATCAAGGTAATAATTCATAAACAAACCATCCCACATTTCTCATTCCTTGCGAAGACTATAACATGAATGTTGCTAGGTTCAGACAAATAGACCTTGCTCGAAGTTTTGCACTTCGTGAAACACAATGCCACTCAAACCCACGTACATTATAGGACTCGGAATTATCATGATTTTTTATTGAGCCCACATGAGTTTATATTACGAAGTAACAAACCCATGGTGATTAGTTGGAGATAGCCGGATTGTTCTTCAACTATTCATCATGAGACTAGTGTGTGATATTGAATTCGCAAAGTGCAGTACTCTTGTCAATTATGTGTCATCCAGCCTAAGCTACAATTCATATTGTAACTCATGCTATCACGAATCACAAAGCAGATCTAACAATTCTCGGTTGTAACCCAACTATCAGTAGAGTTGGTTAAGCTTGTGTGTTCAAAATAGGTACACAAATGAAAATACATATCCGTGTAGTACTTAACTAAGAATTAACTTAATTTTGTGTGTTTAAAATCGTTCAATATCCATATAGTTACTCTGCCTCCTACCAGCGCCGTCTACGATTCATCTCGCCTTTATTGCCTTAGGTTCATGGGTGCGTGGTAGATCCCGACAAAGGAGGGATCCATTCTCATATGTTTTTGTTTGTGTTTGGTTAGGGTTTGTGACTTAGGGAGACAAAGAGGTGGAGGTTCCCTGAAGATGAAATAAGGTTCTCTCCTTCTAGCCCTTGTTTCAAAAACGTGTTTAGCGTTGTTGGAGGGCGTGTGGAGATGTGTCTCCGACGGATCTCGCGGGATTCTGTCGGTGTTTGTCTTTGGTGGATCCACTTGGATCTAGTCTTCGTTCATGTGTCTATAGTTTGGATACGTCTGATCTACGCTTCTCTTTATCGGCGACAATTGTTGTTCTGATGCGCTGGTTGTGTATTGCCTTAGCACGAGACTTTCCGACATGTTTTGACCGACTCCGATGATGGAGGGGTGATGACAGCGGCACACATTCGGCTCGCTCTACTATTTGTAATGGTCGCTAGGTGGTATACAATATTGGATTCAACTTTTTATAAAGAATAAATGAGTAAACGCCTAGCGTATTTTTTTTGAAAATAATAACCTAGTGTAAATAAATGTGTAAATAAACAAGGCGAGGCTACTAAAATAAATAAAATAATAAATGTGCAAATAAGGGCTGGGCAGGCAAACGCGCCCCCAGCCGTTGGTTGGCGATCCGGTCGTCCCTGCCCCCACGCGCCGTCGCCTCTCCGCCGTTGGTTGCCACCTCTGCAAGCGCGCACGAGGCAGAGGAAGACGACGCTCCCCCGTGGGCCCCCACCTGGCTCGGCGTCTATCTCTTCTCCCCCATCCCCATGCACTGCACTGCAGTCTGTACCACCTCCGCCGCACACGTTGCTCCCCAATTCTTCTCGCTTCCCAGTTAATATCTTCCTTCAATCACTCCTCACTCGGTCGGCGCGCGCAGGCAGCATTTGGCACCCGGTGGTGGACGCAGTCTCAGTGAGATCTGGGCGGGGATGGCGACGTTCGCGGTGTCCGGCGCCACGCTCGGCGTCGCGCGGCCCTCGTCGGCGCGATCTGCTGCGGAGCGGAGGGACTCGCCGCCGGCGCTGCTCTTCAGGAAGAAAGACTCCTCCTCTCGTACGCCTCGCTCGCTCTCTCTCCTCATCTATTTTTAGTCCCTCTCCCTCCCGGCGGCCCTACTCGGTGCGCGATCGATTTTTATGACAACTGACGAAGCGATCGCGCTCTCTGAATTGTGAAAAGAAATCCTGCGGGAAAATAATGCGTCAGTGTTGCCATTGCTAATTGCTATGATCATTTTCTCCTTCCTGTGCTGATATTCCCCCCTTCATTTTTCCTGGTGCCGCTGTAACTGCAGGTTGGGGTATTGTTTCTCACTGTTGGTTGGTGTCATCTCTGTTTGTATTTGCAGGTGGCGTTCTGAGCTGCGCGGGAGCTTCAGGGAAGGTGCTGGTGCCTGGCAGTGGGAGCGACGACTTGCTCACCGACGCCGAACCTGCCTCAGCGGGTCCAACAACGCAGACTGAAGAACCACAGGTACACGCGCTTGTGCCAGAAAAATCTACATGCCACCGTGATTCATTTACTAACCAAATGTGGAGTAAACCCACTCGCCTGCCGAGGCGTCAGGTTTGGGGCTTCTCGTACCAGCATTGTGCATTTTGTTAGCTAGCTGTGGCCATGTGTTGCGGGCTCTTGGGCCACTGAAAACTGAGCTGGATGCGCTATCTTGGAAGGATTTCACGAATTAATGCGCTATCTTGGAAGGATTTCACGAATTAATGCACTGTATTTTTCTGTATTCGGAAAGCACTGCTGTGTTTTGTTGGTTGCGCTAAACTTGTTATGTTTATCGGGCTGTAGATACCTGAAGATATTAAGGAGCAAACGGCTGAAGCAAACACAACAGCTGGGGCTGAAGACAAACTTGAATCTTCAGAACCAACTCAGGGTATGGTGGAGGAAATTACTGATGATGTAACTAAAGGAGTTAAAGAGCTAGTCGTGGAGGAGAAACCACGAGTTATCTCAGAACCAGGAGATGGACAGAAAATATACAAGATTGACCCAATGCTCGAAGACTTTAAGAGCCATCTTGACTACCGGTATTGCCCACCTGTTTTTTTTTTCATTTTGAACTAAGGCCTTTATCAAGCAAATTTGGGGAACAACTAGAAGCTCACTGTTTCATATTGTTTCCCTCATGGTCTGGCAGCGTTGTGGGAAGAAGATGTTGATTTCTTGACTTGAATTTACTCACAATGTGTTTATCATCACTATAGTTACAGAGTAGCAAACTGATGAATATGTGGTAGGTAGATTATGTATTTTACACCGCTAATTTCTCTACCGATTCCCTACAAAAATATCCACTATTTGGGCAACTTAGATTCTTATATTTGGTGCTTTTGTTGGATAACACACTGCTAACTTTGAATGAATTTTGGTATGACTTGGTGGCTTCAACAGATACAGCGAGTACAAGAGAATACGTGCTGCTATTGACCAACATGAAGGTGGCTTGGATGCATTTTCTCGTGGTTATGAAAAACTTGGATTTACCCGTAGGTAAATTTAAAGCCTCATTTTTATGAAGCGCCTCATTTTCTAGTCGCAATATTTTTAAAAATTTATATTCTCCCCTTCTTTCCAGTGCTGAAGGTATTACTTACCGAGAATGGGCTCCCGGAGCACAGGTATTTTAGTCTTAATATTAAAAGATACCTTCCAAGTTATTGTTAATGGTCACTATTCCCCAACTACTTAACTGCATTTATGAAATAGCTTACTGAAGTTACTGATCAGTTACATTAAGATTGATGAACTGACTCCTACATCCTGTTACAGTCTGCTGCATTAGTCGGCGACTTCAACAATTGGAATCCAAATGCAGATACTATGACCAGAGTATGTCTACAGCCTTGCTGTCTTCCACCTTTCCTTCATAACTATATTGATTTATCTATTTGGATTTAGTTTAGCTGTTTGCAAGTTCATTCAATTTGAGCCTCAACTATATCTTATCAACATGCTGTAATTCCAGTATCTTAAGCTTGTACCAAAAGACTACTGAATTTAGAACACAATATTACAATTACATTTCAATTGACAACCATATTTGTGAGATCCAAAATGAGTCTATGCTAAGGAGTAAGGATGAGTGAATGTATGTATTTGAACACTCCCAATATTTGGTAGAACCTTTTGCATCTGTATACTTTTCCATCCACAATATTTAATTACATGACATACCAGGTCTGCTTTATAGCATATGAGCATATCAGTGAAGGTTTGCTCCTATTGATGCTGACATATGGTATGATCTTTTCAGAACGAATATGGTGTTTGGGAGATTTTCCTCCCTAACAATGCTGATGGATCGGCAGCTATCACTCATGGCTCGCGTGTAAAGGTAGGCTGGCCAATTATTTAGTTGGGGATGTAAGCATCTTTAAGTCAGGCTACTGAGGATTTTTTCTACTGTTTTCTAGATACGGATGGATACACCATCTGGTGTGAAGGATTCAATTTCTGCTTGGATCAAGTTCTCTGTGCAGGCTCCAGGTGAAATACCATACAATGGCATATATTATGATCCACCTGAAGAGGTACGCATCTATCTATCTACCTTACATCATTGAATGAAATTTCCAGTACTCTTTTAATACTCACTGATGTCTTTCTGACGTGTGAGTCAAGAAATATTTAACCTGGGAGTGCATTAATTCCACATTCTAAGCGGCAAGCAACAAAAGTGATGCTTCTATGCAGTGTGACTTAAGCCTCTTATAGCTCTGCCCTATGTTCTCTGTTGGTTAGGATGTGCCATTTTGATCTTTTCGGACCATTTACTAAGTTGTTTTTACATGCAAATGCAGGAGAAGTATGTATTCCAACATCCCCAACCTAAACAACCAAAGTCACTGAGGATATATGAATCACACATTGGAATGAGCAGCCCGGTATGTCATTAGTTATTTCACCCTATTTCTGATCTGATGGTTTGTTCCATATAGTTTTGTAATTTTGTTACTAGCGTAAGACAAGTTTTCCATTAGGAAGTAAGAATTATGAATTGGAGCATCTTGAACAAGCCATTTCTTATCTTATTGATAAGAAAGGAAGAATTACCTCATGGAAGATAAAAAGCTCCAATACATGGTTTCTTCACCTTATTACTAAGATCCTCAAGCTCCCCAGTAGATTTTTTGGTGGAACCCATAAGAAATAACAATAGCCTCCAACAACAATTTTTGTTTCTAGCTCGTCACTCCTCAGCATTAGCAACGGGTCATTTCTTGTTTAATAACATCTTCCTTCTCTCTCCTCCTGTTCTTTCCTCCACGTCATCAAAAAGCATATGTGGCAACCCCGAAGAACTGTCTGACATGAACCATTGGAGATGCTCTTCAAATTATAGTTACTCATTGTAGGGATCTCCTCTACTGTTTCTCGTAAAAAGGATATGGTTAATTATCTGTAACCTTGTTGGTACGCGTCTGTTCCTTAATATAGGACGTTTTGGCAGTTCAAATTCAACTGTCAAAACATCTTATATTAAGAAACTGAGGGAGTAACTTAGAGTCGGCATTACTATATATTATCGTCACAATACTTGAGGGTGCAACTGAATATCTTCGTATGATCTTGCACAGGAACCGAAGGTAAACACATATGCTAACTTTAGGGATGAAGTTCTGCCAAGAATTAAAAGGCTTGGATACAATGCAGTGCAAATAATGGCAATCCAGGAGCACTCATACTATGCAAGCTTTGGGTATTCACAGAATCTCTTTTTTTTTTCCGTATGCGCCTTTTCACCCATTTGGATCTTTTACATCCTAATGGTTCGTGCATATAGGATATTTTGAAAGATTTGTTTTATTAGAAAATGGTAATAGTGCAATCATTAGTGTTTCTGACTTTCATAAGAATTTTTAATTGTTTGCTTTTTCCAGGTACCACGTGACCAATTTTTTTGCACCAAGTAGCCGTTTTGGGACTCCGGAGGACTTAAAGTCCTTGATTGATAGAGCACACGAGCTTGGTTTACTTGTTCTTATGGATATTGTTCACAGGTAAATTATACATGTTTAACTTAGTCTTCTTATGTTTATCTGATATTTAAATGGCATGGTCCCATCGACTCTTTTCTATGTAATTGTTATACATGACTTTTTCTGAGATGTATTGATTCAACTTGATGTTAAATGTATTTGGCACCTCATTAACTGATTGTCTTTGCGTTAAGTGGTTACACAATTTGGTGGCATTGATGTGGATAGGCAAGTTCGGATGCTATCGATAAAGTTAATTAACTGGTCATGTACTCGTGCCATTACATTGAATTTGCAAGTTGGAAAAACGACAGCAATGCCCCACTGAAAATTGTACTAGGCCCCACTTGCCAGCTTCATATTTGAATCATACCCCGTCACTAAACATGCATCAGGCCATCCATTTGCTTTAGCCACTTGCTTTCATATTTATGTGTTTGCACGATGTAGATATGATAGTACTTGCTTTTCCTTGGATATGATAGTAGTTGCAATGGCTTTATCAATGATTTTATGTATCTTGCAGCCATTCATCAAATAATACCCTGGACGGTTTGAATGGTTTCGACGGCACTGATACACATTATTTCCATGGTGGTCCACGTGGCCACCATTGGATGTGGGATTCTCGTCTGTTCAACTATGGGAACTGGGAAGTATGTAGCAGTGACTTCCGTCACCATACTTGGTTAAGTGTTCATGTTAATCTGTTCGTGCGGATGCTGACATTCTGTTCTTATGCAGGTCTTAAGATTTTTGCTGTCAAATGCAAGATGGTGGCTTGAAGAATATAAGTTCGATGGATTTCGATTTGATGGGGTGACCTCCATGATGTATACGCACCATGGATTACAAGTAAGTTATCAAGTGATTCCAGTAGGGTACCGGAAGAATTACCATTCATTGTAGCTTGTTATCAAGATAATGACTTGTACTATGGAGTCTTAGATAGTCCCTGATTATTGCCTGTACTAATTTACCTGATGAGATCATGGAGATATTATTATTTTCTTCTTAATTGACTGTCTTTGGTTCTAGGTGACATTTACGGGGAACTATGGCGAGTATTTTGGATTTGCCACTGATGTTGATGCGGTAGTTTACTTAATGCTGGTCAATGATCTAATTCACGGACTTTATCCTGAGGCTGTAGCTATTGGTGAAGATGTAAGTTCTTACAGTATTTGCCGTTTTGAACCAGTCAATTTAGTGGCGATGAAGTTGTTACCCTTTTTTAAAGACAAACATGTGTTTTCATAAGCATGCTAATTTGGTTCATGTATGATAATACATCACTTAGGTCTGCAAATTGATAAGTGCTAGGGCATTCAATCTTACAAGCATATGCTTTGATGTTTGTAATTATTTGACAGTATCCTTGTTTAGGTATTTCCGTAGGTGTGAGTATGTGACTAATGTTATGTCATTTATTATTACTTGTGCAAGAAATGGGCAATCTTTCACTATCTTCAAATATGAACTAAGATTCCATAATTCTATGGAAATGAGAGCTTTACCCAAGGACACAAAAATATACTTCAATGTGTTATCTACATGTATTTGTAGCAGCGACCTGGTTTAACTTAAATTTCTACATTATATGGAATGTCACGGTAGTTTGTTAGCGTATACATTCATTAACCAGTAATTTGGAGCTTTCAATCCGCAAGAAAATACGAGGGTCCACTTCTGTCAGCATATAAGTGTTCAACATTTTAATCTGTGCAACTATATACAATTGTCCAGGTCAGCGGAATGCCTACGTTTTGTATCCCTGTTCAAGATGGTGGTGTTGGTTTTGATTATCGCCTGCATATGGCTGTAGCAGATAAATGGATCGAACTCCTCAAGTAAGTGCAGGAATATCGGTGATTACATATGCACAATGATGATCATGCACAATGATGATCATGGTTGCTAAAAAAATAAAGTATGTATCTAAATGGCTAGACAAATTTCCTTGTATCACGTTGAACATGATAATGGTTCGCATATTAATGCATGGAACCCGCTGCATCATCAAAATACATGGTTTAAATAGCAGATCACGAAAATGTAGTGGATAGTTTCTTTATGCTGGACATTGCACAGACTTTACACTTATATTTTCAGAAACAATAAATATTTATATCCATAAATGTGAAAAGCGTAAGACTTCCCTTTCTAACTAGGGCACGGCTATAGATCATGGTCATTGACATTGTTCACTTGTTACTTGTTAGCACTGTGGTATTATATAATAACTTTAGCCAGATGAAAAATTCGTTATTAGGTCTATAAAGTAATATAGAATGTCAGGTAGCATACTTAATTGTAATTGTTACAAGGGAAAACGAGAGGTTCAACAAAAAACTTTATGATGATCCAGATATGGAGCTACTGGCTATCAACTGAAGCTCAAATATCTGTACTGGTTGCCGTAGCTTGCTGTGGACTTGTAACTGCACATATATGGAATAATTACTCCGCAGCTGCCAGCCAGCCATGACCTGTCCTACTAGTAGGTGCTATTGTGCTATATAAATTTTAAATGATAATTCGGTAAAATAGTATGATGGTAATAATTAACTTTATTCAAATTATTTGACCAATTTTGTGGATATGAGAGATTGTTCTCTTTTAGCAACGTGGTGCTCCTGCTCCCTGCCCTTAGACAAGCTGTTTTCTGCTCTTTGGGTCATATCTGTTGTGCCAGTTATTTAGGCATGTCCTTTGAAGCTGTTGACTGGTGGTGCTTAGTGCATTCTCAGTACTTTTCAAATGTGCTGCAGTCGAAATTTAACATTTATTTAACACAGGCAAAGTGACGAATCTTGGAAAATGGGCGATATTGTGCACACCCTAACAAATAGAAGGTGGGCAGAGAAGTGCGTCACTTATGCAGAAAGCCATGATCAAGCACTAGTTGGTGACAAGACTATTGCCTTCTGGTTGATGGATAAGGTACTCGTAGCTGTTACTCTTGGACCAAAAACTACATTGAATTTTTTTGCTGCATCACTCACCACCAGCTACTTCCCCAATTGTTACTTGAGCAACATGTTGCTGAAAACGTATCATGTGGAAACTTGTGAACTTCGAAAGGTTATTGTTTTAAAAGAAAATTCTTATTTATTAATTTTTATGACATCGTTCATTTGTTCATATATTTCCTAGACCAGCCAAAAACACCGGAAATGATTTTCTACATGCAGCCACGGGTGTGGTAGCTATCCTGTCCGTTGAACATTTTGTCCGTGCTTTGAGATCCGGAGAAAAAGGAGGGGAGAGAAATGTTATCTCAGTTTTGTGTGCATTTCTGAATAGTTGGAACTGTACTTTGATAGGACACGCCTGTCACTGCTCCACGTCGTTCTCTCTCTTATCATTCTCTTTCTTTCCCCTCGTCCCCTCCCGTGCCCCTTCTCTGCATCGCCGCCGCCGTCGAGGTGCAGGTCAATGGCCACCCCTTTTCTCCGGCCCACCGCCATCTCCAGCCCCATATAGTTCAACGGACGCCGGCCTCCAGCCCGCCGCCATCTCCAGCCCGCTCCAGGTCAACAACCGCCCCTCCTCTCCATCCCTACGCTTCAGGCACCAAGCACCAAGCTGGTGAACCGTCGGGGCGGCAACGATGGCGCGACGGGCGCCGGCAGCAAGATGGACCGGCGTCTATCCACTGAACATGTTGCGTTGCCGTCCAACATTTCGCTGCTGGTGCGGAGCCAGACCGGCGACTTTGACGACAACCGGTGGCTGTACGGCATCGGGGTGTCGAGGTAGGCAGAGGACACGTGAGGCCCTCGGGGTGTCGAGGTAGGCAGCCTCGTTGTTTACGGCTGCTGCGCCGGCACATTTGGACGCCACGGTGTCGCCGGTGGTCATGACGGTGATCGCGCCCGGCGTGGCCGACAGGTGCTGCAGGTGCACGCCCAGCCGGTTCTTCTTCTTGCCCTCGAGGAACAGCCGGATGCCGGTCACCGGCCGGCCCCCGGAGTCGACCTTGGCGGTGTTCACGCGGAGCTTGGGCCCCATGAGCGTGAACTAGAGCGACGGGAGGCTGTTCTGGGTCATCTTCCTCTGCGGGCCTAGTGCCAGTGGCAGCTCGCCGAACTCCGGCGCCCACTGCCGCGGCATCTGGAACTCCAGAAACTGCTCCAGGTCCTCTATCGGCGGCTTATCTGAATTCGTAACAACCACAAAACAGTCAAGCGACAATGATGGATCGGACACGCACCGGATAAGAAAATGTAAAATCTGTTGTGGCAGATGTTGCTTACATCTCAAGTAAAGATTGATGGCGTGGTTGAGGAACCCGCGGCCGGGGACGCCAGCGAGCAGGGAGGTGATGGGAACGAAAGCCATCGAGACGACGTCCAGGGAGCCGGCGACCGTTGTTAGCCACTCGTCGTGGCTCTGCCCGTCGTCGACGCCGCCTCGCCTGACGTGGATGCCGACCACGTCGTTCTTGTTGAAAATCACCGGCGACCTGAACGTGCGCCAGGCAGCCGAACCAGGGCCGGGGACTGCCCGTCGTGATGACCCGCCACTCTTGGTTGCTGCGGAATTCTCCGGCCGGCGGCGATCCTAGGAGAAGATGTCGTCGGAGAGCTTCTTGAGCCTGGCCTGCACGTCGCGCATCGCGAGGGTGGAGACCCTGAGCTGCTTGACGCAGACCACGTCCTTGCCGCCCATACTGACGCCGACGACGACGTGGGTGCCGTACCGGTCGACGAAGGCGGCGAGCGCGGCGGGGTCCCAGGAGCAGGGCACGTCGCGGACGACCTCCTCGTGGAGCGCGAGCCGGCCGGCGCGGGGCACCTCGACTTTCGTAGAGCTCGACGAGGCGGGCGTCGAAGCAGAGCGCCCGCGTGGCGGCAGCGTCGCGGCGCCAGCTGCCGCGGTAGTCGAACATGGCGTTGAAGGGGCCCGAGGGGATCTTGGTCGTGCCCGGTGGCAGCGAGAGCAGCGTCTGGTTCACCTGCTCCGCCATCTGCGCGAAGGGGAGCGCGTCAAAGCGGAACCGCGCGTGCTCGCCCTTCTCGGCGACGATGCCCGCCGGCACGCCATGGACGACGGCGCCGCCGGGGAGGGAGAGGTCGCGCGTGGATGAGGAGGAGGCAGAATAATATTGTACTATTGAAACAGCGGGCACAACAGGGAAAGGTTGACAAGGATGTGACACAAAAAAGACGGACCGAGACATAATGGGAAACCAAAATGTTTTGTGTCAATAGTGTGCACGCATCTCGAAGGCTCTCTCAATGGTACAGATTGCTCCCACACCCATGCGTGCATATACAAAATCCACCCAAAAACACACATATCGAGGAAATATCTTTTCAGACCAAAATCTAACTAGCCATTTGCTTCAGTTTCTAAATTTACTGATGTATAATTACCTGGTACTTTCTGTAATGCTAAACATAGTGCCTCAAGGCTGAAACAGTTTAGGTGTTACAGGAAACCGGACAAAGGTAGGCCAAATTCCATATCCTGATGCCCAAAGGACTGTTTGTTTGGTGGGTTGGTTCCTGACTGAGCCTTGGTTTTAATGCCCTTCGGCTAGATATGCGAAATAAACTATCAGCTCTGGGAAATTACTCATGAGTCTACATCTACACACTCCTTTGATATTTTTATTATGGTAGCATCTTTGTAACTGGCACCTGACAAGAAATAATTGAGCAAAACATTTCTTCTATTTTTAATTTTTTATGGGTTTCTGAGACTCCAGAGTGAACATAAGTGTCTTATCTTATACTCCCTCCGTTCCAAATTAGATGACTTCCATTTGTCTAGGTACATGCTCTTTTTGACAAATGGAAGTCATCTAATTTGGAACGGAGGGAGTACATTCTTATCAACTACAGTTATTTTTATACCTGATCAGTTCTATTTCAGGACAGTTGATACTTGGTAATCTGTTGCAAATTATTGATCCGATACAGAACGGCATGAACATCTCAACCTCTCTTTGCAGGATATGTATGATTTCATGGCTCTGGACAGACCTTCAACACCTCGCATTGATCGTGGCATAGCATTACATAAAATGATTAGGCTTGTCACCATGGGTTTAGGGGGCGAAGGCTATCTTAACTTCATGGGAAATGAGTTTGGGCATCCTGGTCAGTCTTTACAACATTATTGCATTCTATTTAATCTGTTGATTCAGAGCACGAGGTTAACATATATTTTACTTGGCAGAATGGATAGATTTTCCAAGAGGTCCGCAGACTCTTCCAAATGGCTCAGTCCTCCCTGGAAATAACAATAGTTATGATAAATGCCGCCGTAGATTTGACCTTGTAAGTTTTAGCTGTGCTATTATATCCTCTCACTAGATCTGTATTGGACATTTATTTGTTGGTAAAATCATAATGTTGGTTAGGAAAGATCAACATTGCTTTTGTATTCCTGTAGACATGGATATGTGTTAGTATCGTTGACCGTTAAGAATATCACGATTTTTCTTCAGGGAGATGCAGATTTTCTTAGATATCATGGTATGCAAGAGTTTGATCAAGCAATGCAGCATCTTGAAGAAAAATATGGGGTAATGTCTCTGTTTTATCATTATTGCAGAATAAGTCACAGTTTAACTTGATCTCTTCAACTGTTCAATTTTTTATGTTAAATAGGAAAATGTAAAATTAATTCCAGTAATTACATGGAAAATGTGGAAAGTAGAAGCTTAAATTGCTCCCCTCCAATTTAAACTATTAAGTGATTGCATGTTGATACCTGTCCCAGCACTAACAATGTAACTGCAGTTCATGACATCTGAGCACCAGTATGTTTCACGGAAACATGAGGAAGATAAGGTGATCATCTTCGAGAGAGGAGATTTGGTATTTGTTTTCAACTTCCACTGGAGCAATAGCTTTTTTGACTACCGTATTGGTTGTTCCAAGCCTGGAAAGTACAAGGTATGATTTGCTTTATTGTCCACCTTTCATCACTAAAGGTTGGAGCTCTACAACTACAACATCTATTTCAGCGCGGGTCCGATCTGATTCATGTACTTGCATGATTAACCATCAATATAAATCAGTGGATATTCTAAAGAATTTTTTTGGTTGCTCTAGATGTTATAGTTGATACAAAGGTTCTTAACTGTCTTCTTCATCAGTTGGGCTCACTCTAATACTGAACCTATTTTCTGAATCTACTCCAACCATCCCAGAAGTTTTAGAGCCATTTGAATAGGCAACTGGGTTTTGTTAGTTAGTGACAGTTCCTGCTATTTTCTTTTGTCAGGTGGCCTTAGACTCTGATGATGGACTCTTCGGTGGATTCAGCAGGCTTGATCATGGTGTCGACTACTTCACAACTGTAAGTCTGGGCTCAAGCGCTGTTGTACTCGTCTTTACTCAATTGCTCAAAATATAAATAACCTCACATTTGCTGATGCCCTTGCAGGAACATCCGCATGACAATAGGCCACGTTCTTTCTCGGTGTATGCTCCGAGCAGAACGGCAGTCGTATATGCCCTTACAGAATAAACTAGCAGCTGGTTACTAGGGATAGGACTCTAGAGAGCATGTGGTACGATAACACCTTTGTCTAATGCAACCAAGTCGAGGCTGCTCCAACGCTGTGATTTGAAGGGCGCTGCTTCTTCACCAGATCAAAGAAACATCAGATGGGTGAATTGCAAAAGAAAATGGACGGACCTGGGTCACGATTTATCGTGCTGCACTGACCCTCCTCTTATCTTGCTCAATCTTGTTTCTTTTGTACATAACGATAGCAGCCATCTGAGGTCTATCTTCAGGAATCAGATCGTTATGCAGAAACATTAGTTTCCTTTGTATTGCCTAGTGCTCAGCAAGAATCTTGTTACCCCATTTTGGTGAGAGGAAGGTTGCATGTGTTCCACAAAACCCATCTCATGCAACTGTTTTGCTTTTTATTTTCTCCCACATTACTATTTTGGTATCCACTCGAGTAGATCTTGACCAATAGTGCCATGTGTTACTTTCATGTCTCTTTAAAATTAGTCATAGCAAGATCTTGGTTTGTTCAAATTGCAAGGACTTCCAAGCACATCGTATTAACCGAAAATAATATAGATAAAATAAAAGGCTTAACATAGCCTATGTACAAATGTCAAATCAGCTCAAAGCTTGGATAAGGAAGACGTGTGAGGGGCCTTCAAGCGTAGGGCGTGGACCCGTGGGGCTCCAAAAGGGGAGGCATGGATCATCAAAGGTCCAAAAGGAGGGGAACGGGTCGATGGATTCTTGAGGGGATATGCACATGAAGGGGCGGGGATTAGTGCACGCGGTCAATGCCGCTGCCCAGTATGATATTTCGTCGGTGGAATAATGATCCAACGAACCGTGGGTGGCGCAACAAGGTTGGGCAAAGGCTGTTAAGTGGGGTATCCTACCCAGTAGCAGGGGCAAACACCCTGGGCATGACTTTTTACGCATTGAAGCAAGCTCTGGTTGGCGTGGTAGCCAACCGAAGGCCACGTTGCACTCGAGCACCTTGGCCCTTCAATCGACGTGAAATTTCACATAAATAACCCTTTGATCAAACTTTAGCCAAAACTAACCTCTTTTCAAAACTATTTCAAAATCTAACCCTTTTTGGTAGCGCCCAACAACGTGGCGCTACCCTCTCCGTGGTAGCGCCACATGCTTCGGCGCTACCCTCGTGACAGCGTGTCACGGCGGGCCCCGCGAGGTGGACGCGCAACGCCGAGGCCCACGGCGTTGCCCTTCAGAGGGTAGCGCCACACGCCATGGCACTACCCTCCGCGACTTAAGGGCTGCGCCCAGCGCCCGAACGGTTCTTCTTCTCCATTCGACCCCAACAGCTCCTCTCTCCCTCTCTCTCCTTGTACTCACCCCCCCTCACAAATCCCTCCATATTGGTTCGATTTGGCCGTGGATTTGGGCTCCCCTGCGTTGAGAGAGAGGTAATCTCCTCCATCCCTCATGTTTTTGTCCAACCAAATTGTTGCAATTTTGTGACATTATGTTTAGATCTTGGAAACCCTAGAAATGTCATATGAGGGTGTAATATTTCGTTTTTGTGGATAATAGTGGGCAATGTGTGTGTGTATGCTTCTATTTGCCCATTGTATGTTAGGGTTAGGGTTAGTGTTGATTTGGACACATTGTATGTTAGGGTTAGGGTTAGTCATGGTAGAATCAAAAGCCGGCGCGCATAGCTCCACACGACTGTTCGAAAGGAACCAAGCTAGATAGTTGTCGAAAGCACCTTGGTCATATTGACGGTAATGTGAGAGGGTTTTCGGATGCGCCTTCGCCGCCGCCAACACCTGATGCCACTTAGCAACGTAGTCCTCGTGATGCACGTCCCACTTGAATACCTTCTTCTGCCTTTTGCGCTCCAACCTGCAAATTAAAGTTCAATTGTACCGTCAACCACAACCAAGTTCAATATGAATAGAACGACTGAGCGAGGTGAACAATGATCTCACTCGTGGAGCGCTAAGCCCGTGTTCACCTACTCCGGCGGTGTACTCTGAAATAGCCCAAATTGGGTCATCACTCGTTGCGGCAAGTGAAACTCGACCGCCCACAAGCATATGAGCGGCGTCTCCATCAACCAAAGATGTTGTTCCGCCATGCATATAGGGTTGAGTTCGAATTCACCCGTGACTCCCAACCTATGGCCATGACCATATGGATCCCATACCACCTACAACATAATAGTGGGATCATTTCACATGGTGCAATATAGACAAAAGAAGAGTTAACAAAAAAAAGACATCCATTACCTGCTCGGGCGTTAGCGCGTCGAACTCGTTTGTGTACCTCTCGTACTCCTTTTCACCGTCGCCATAGAACGGGGGAATCACGTCCCACTTGTACGCCCAAGTTGGCAGACGGTCCTCGTCGCCGCCATTATCCCAAGGCAGCCAATGCCCGGGGGTCGGCCGACCAACGGAGAAGCGCTCCCACTTCCAAACAGAAAGCAGGAGTAATGAGCCACCTATCCCGGACTGACCTTCTCCCCGACGGCAGGCATCGTCTAGCTGCAAGTGTAGGTAAGCATTGTGATAAGTAATGACTTCATGAGATGTTAGATGCACAAACAAACTCAATTTGTTACCTGACGGTACAAGTATGCCAAAGTCGCAGAACCCCAACTCCAGTTTGTGTCCCAACCGCTTAACGCCTTGAGCCATATCCACGGACACGTCCTGCCGCTACCATCCGCAAACAACGCCCGTGAGATCACGTACCACACGTACGCACGGCCGTACATCTGAACCACAATGTCATCCGCATCGGCAGGCGGTGGTCTACCAAAGGTTGCACATACCCAATGAAAGGCCGCTCCAGAAGGCATTCTATTCTTTTTCGGGTCTGGATTCGGTTCAGGAGACCTCCCAATAAGACCTTCCATATTTGCTCTCCAACCATCTGAACTTGTGCTAAAACACAAGGGCCTTCCATCGATAGGGAGCCCTAGGATCATCGCCGTGTCCTGGAGAGTGACGGTCATCTCACCCGTGCGGAGGTGAAAAGTGTGCGTCTCCGGCCTCCATCGATCAACGAGAGCGATGATAGCAGAAGGGTTCAAGTTCACCGTTGACCGGGTGACAAGGTGGATGAAGGGCAGTAGACGCAGCCTGCGGATGTACGGGGTATACCTCTCGTCGTATTGCATCTTATCGGGGTCTGATACCTCATGAGAGCGAAGACGAAGAGGTTTAAAAACCTACAAAAATTAAACACAAGTTAAATACATATAATCCATCTCAAGAATATTTTACAAGTTATGTCACAAAAAAGTAGTACCTTACTCCCTTCCGCAATGAATCGTGCACGATGCACTCGGTCATATGCCTCATTAAGTAATTCCATCCTAGGCATTTACATATAAAGATACACAAGTAAGATGTAGCCCATATTTGTAGAAATCCAAAATTTAGCATGTGAGCAACTACACAAATCGGAGGAGTGTTGATTAAATCTAAAATTAAATCCTAAAGCAAAATTAAATCCAAAATCCAAATTATTTGATGATACTACAATAACATGATATAGCTAATTAAATCCTAAAGCAAAATTAAACTAACCTAAAGCTAAATTAATCAACACTAACCCTAACCCTAACATACAATGTGTCCAAATTAACACTAACCCTAACCCTAACATACAATGGGTAAATAGAAGCATACACACACACATTGCCCACTAAAACTCACAAGATTTCACCTAGACCAGCCCTAATTTCGAATCTAGCAAGAACTAGGGTTTCACCTACCATAGCAAAAATCCAGCAAGAATTAGGGTTTCTATGGATGAAATTCAGGGGGGAGGAGGAGAATACCTAGGGGAACGAGATGGAGACGGATTCCTCACAGTTTTGCTTCGGTTCCGGCCGGATTCGTTGAAGATTTAGAAGAGAGGAGAGAGGAACAGCTCGGGCGCCATGGGGAACAGAGAAGAAACAGAGAGAAGTGAGAAGCGATTTTGGGCTCGGGCGCCGGGCGCAGCGCTTAAGTCGCGGAGGGTAGCGCCACAGCGTGTGGCGCTACCCTCTGAAGGGTAGCGCCGCGGGCTTCGGCGTTGCGCGTCCACCTCGCGGGGCCGCCGTGACACGCTGTCACGAGGGTAGCGCCGAAGCCTATGACGCTACCACAGAGAGGGTAGCGCCACATTGTTGGGCGCTACCAAAAAGGGTTAGATTTTGAAATAGTTTTGAAAAGGGGTTAGTTTTGGCTGAAGTTTGACCAAAGGGTTATTTTTGTGAAATTTCACTCAATCGACGGATGCGAGGTCTAATGAGGTGGTGGTGGGCCGATCCAATGAGGGTACAGAGGAATGGATGACACGGCAATGTGGCGACAAGACGGGGTACGGTGGTGTCCTCCCCTCCTTCCTCTCTTCTCTCCTTTCTCTCACTTTTCTCCAAATGAAGTGGGGGCTCTGGGATGTGAAGCCTTGCCACCCCATGAGTATGACTTTCGGACCCACTGATCCATACAGATACAGTAACAAATTTATGGAGGAATTATAGGCAAGACTCGGTATGGGTCACAACTTTGTACTCCTTCCGTCCATAAATAAGTGTCTCAAGTTTGTCAAAAATTGGATGTATCTATGCATGAAACTTGTCTAGATACATCCATTTTTTTGGCAAACTTGAGACAATTATTTAGTGATCGAGGGAGTACTTGATCATACAGACTATTAAAAAATTAACCTCGTGAAGTAACTTGGTGTCTCGAGGAGTCTGGCCCTTAACTGAGCCTCCCACTATTTTCCAAATTAACCCACGATCTTGGAGTTGAACGTATTGTATTAAAAAAGATCGATTGTTTTTTTACACAAGGAGCCCCGAAGGGGCTGGAAGCATTACAAAGGACCCCATAAAATCTGGAATAACACATAGGCTCTAGCATATTGCAGAAAGAACCTGACTAAGTAACAGACAAAAGCAATCAAGACCTACTCTATGCCCACCGCTGAGCCAGAAGATCGTCATGCCGCCGTCGTACCCGGAAGCGGGGACGGAACCACTTGTCGCCGTGCAGAAGTGATATGCACCTGTGAACCTCAAAAGGGGCCTCACGAATGAGGTTAGACAAATGCCGGAGCCCTTCACCGGCTTGAGGATAGGCCTTTTGCAGGACTTGGTTGTTGGACGGCTGGAAGCTGCCGCCGAGGTGATGCTCGACAAATATGCTTCCCAACTCCATCGCCGCTTCACAATGTTGCTCGCCTCGTCGTTCCCTCCGCCAAGTGCAACCTCTAGACCTGCCAGAGAAAGAGGAAGAGAGGAGAAGCAAATTACTTAGCCGCGGGAGGTTCTTTGCCGGAGCCGAGGAAAACCGACCCGCCGTCGAACTCTCCATTCCTGCCACAGATGGGAGGAGGCAGGCATAGAAGATGGATCTGACAAAGGAACCCGAAACACGAACTTATTTGAGTCGCAACGGGCAAAACTCAGCAGAGGGGAACTCCACCATGGAGCTTGACCCCGACACCAAATCCCCCACTCTAGTGACGCGCTCGAGACGTCGTTGGGATAGCTGCAGAGCGCCCTTAGCCACGCATCCTCTCTTCACCCCCTCACCACCAAGGCTGGCAAGGAGAAGGAAGACGAACAACAACAAAAAGGTGTTGCAATTCCCAGACTCCTCTTCTCCTCTACCGCAAATACTTGAAAGGAGAGAAACTCACTGGCTTTTCACTAATTCAGTAGGAAATTCTTAAAAAAAGGTTCCCTTCGTGAAGGTTCACACGCGTGCGCTCTGGTGCTGACAAGTGTCGCAATTTCGTTTGTTTCTACTCCCACCTTTTCTCCACGCGGTGACAAGTGGCGGCTCCCTGGTGGTGGGCAGAGGGTTGTACATGTATTTATTTTGAGATTCGTTTTTCAAAAACGAAATATCTTGAGAACCGTTTATCCAATTTATGAACCGTCGCATCGAGATCTTCAAAACTAGATCTCATATTGATAGGTTTCGATAAAAAAAAATTGTACTTCGGATTGTGTATGTTTTGTACAACCTAAGTGTGGTCGTACGTACAAACTGAATTTTGTAGTTGTACGTACAACCTGGTAGGTGTAGTTGTTCGTACAACCTGAATGTAGTTGTACGTACAACATGTTCTCTGTTGCTGTACACCCTGGTCTGTTGTTGCTGTACAATCCGGTTTTTGTTGCTGTACAATCCGGTTTTTGTTGCTGTAAAACAACGCGGTTTGGGTTGTTGTACAACCCGGTCTGTGTTGTTGTACGTACAAACTGATCTGTGTTGCTGTACAACTCGGTATGCGTTCTTGTACAGTCCGGTATGTGTTGATGTACATCCCGTTCTGCGTTGCTGTACTATATTAGTTTGTGTTTTGTACAAATCTAATTAATAGATTCAGATCTAGATCTGGATTTGAATCTGGATCATGTCACGGGACCGCTGTTTAATTTGCGTGTCCACGTGACGGCAGCAGCTCACGCGTGGGACCACGAAAAGGCTACACGTGGCGGGTGACCAGGGACGCGCGCGCGACAAATTTGCCCTTTGCAAAGGCAACCCTCTACGTAGCGATACCCAATTCAGTAAGGATCGGATCAAGCCAAGCCTAACCAGGCTTCGATCCGATTTCTATGGCCCAATGGTCTGGTCGGGCCAGGTTTTAGGACTGGTTTTTTTCGTGTCAGGCTCTTTAGACCCAACGGGAGCCCGACCCATCCCAAGAAATGCACAGGACGAAAGGCAATCCACGAGGATATTTTTCAGAGCCCGATGTCAACACATTGTTTCATCGATAGATTTTTAGCTGATCTGCAAGTACTGGACGTGCAGTCAGAGAAGAAGAAGACCACTGTATCGGTCACTGCACCGAGATGGATACCTCCACCGGAGGGAATGATAAAGATCAATGTGGATGCAACAACGTCAAAGAACTCGCCAGTCTCGGCGTTTGCAGCTGTGGTGCGAGATGGCGAGGGTCATTTTATGGGTGCATCATCATGTACGATAGATGGAGTCACTGATCCGGAGACTCTAGAGGTTTTAGCTTGCCGAGAGGGGCTGACAATAGCCGCTGATCTACTACTGCAGAGATTTAAGTTGACATCGGATAGCTGCAATGCAATACATAGCCTGCACGGAGATGGTATGGGAGCCTATGAGCAGATCGTCAAGGAGATTAAATCTAGTGCAGCAGGCTTCCGTTCAGTGGAGTTTGTCCACAAGAAACGAAGCGCAAATGGTGACGCACATAATCTAGCTAGACAGTCTGTTTATTTGACTATAGGTAGGCATGTGTGGTTTTTGTCTTCTTCGGATGGCGTTCGTGTAACTTATGCTTCTGTAAATTCGGAGCAGCAAGTTTTTACGCACTCTTTTTCTGAACAGCTACCGAAAGGAACTAGGAGGTTTTTAATGAGGCGACTTGTTAGCTATAATAAAGTGTTTTATTCTAGAAAAAATGCGTAGGCATAATCATGACCATCAAATAAAAGACGGTCGTACTCGACCGTTGTTCCATTACAATAACACTATTATTCACACTGTAAAAAAACAATGTTATTCTAAAAAAATTACAATGACAATATTATTTAGATATACCAATATTTTCTTTGAGCGCCCATTAAGAAAAGCGTCTCTTATGTCCCTCCCGAGTCGCCCCCGCGCGGCGGCTCTGGAGGCTCTCCAACCCTAGGCCAAGTAGGCCAGATCATGCACGTCCCTAGCCGTTGCCGCCGCCGGCGAGGGCGGTACTGGCGGCACCCGACCGTCAAGAACGGAGGGGAGGGCGAGGAGTGCACCCCGGTTTTGGATCCACACGTGGGAGATGGAGTCGCCGCTCGGTGGCGCTTGGTGGAGCTCTGGAGGAACGGAGGAGCAGATAGGTGGAGCTGGCGGCGGTGCGACGACAGCGGCCGAAGCTGCGTCTCGCCCGGGCCTGATCTGGATCTGATCTGGGTCGGAGGGCCTCTGTAGCACGGTGGCTTCCACCGGCCTCGGGTGCTCGGCGATCTGGCTCTTGCCGTGGCTGTGCGCAGCTTGTTGGCACCGCTGCTTCTCCGGCGGGTCGGGCGGCCGGTGAAGTCTGGATGCGTGGGGGCTGAAGGCCTGGCTTTCAATAAAGGCGGCGGTCCTTGGTTTCTCCCGCGTGAAAACGAAGATATGCCGGAGGCGTGACCTCGTTGATTTGACCGGAGTGTTGAGTTCCGGAAGACTCCGCTGGCTAACTCCATTGGACGTCTTTTGTCTGAGAGATTGCTGGATCGGAAAAGATTCGGTCAAGCGCACCCATATTTTTTCTGACCGTTTGGTTTCAGAGGGAGCGTTGCGAAACTTTGATGTCGGTTACCATCTTGAGATATGTCTTTGATAATCCATGGTAAAGTCAGATGCGGAGAATGTCATGAAAGCTGGGATACAAGGACTAGCGATGGTGTTTTGACTCTTTGTGGCGATCAGAAGCTGGCTTGGTGAGCAGCGATTGTCATTGAGGGAGACATCACATGAGAAGTGCACGGTCTTACTTTGTAGGGTGAAAATCTAAGTTCTGACCTTCACTAGTTGTATCTGACAATGATCTTGTTAAAGACATAACCTTGTTAAAGGCATTGTTTTGCGAACGAGGATTTTTCTCCAGGGTGAAAACCTAAGATCTCTGATCGGACGTTGACGGTGCTTCTTCAATGTTTCCTTCTTGGAGACGACGTTTTTTGAGGGGTTGGACTTTTGGTGTTGTTTGTATCGCTGCTACGAGGATCTGATCACTATAGCAGGACTTTTTTGTTTTGTTTTTCTTCGTTCTTAGTTCGGTTGTGTGCATCCATTATGTCATTAGGGCATGGTGTTGTTGCAAGGCTGGGTGTAATTGATATCTTTGTGATATTAATAAATGCTCTTTATTTAAAAAATACCAATATTTTTTCAATAAAGATATAATAGTATGATAATGGGAATGATATCTTAAGAGAATATAAACTTCTTTTCCATTTTTTCCTCTTCCAATTCAGCAAGCTAAATATACTGCGTGCCAGTGCTTTAAGAAAGCTAAAACATGCTGCCCGACGTAAGAGTATTAGAGCAACCTCAAGAGAAGGCACTGCAGTGTAAAACAGAGATAGACGTAAGTAGTAACTTAATTGTGGCCGGAGGCTCATTGAGCTTCAGACCAGCTGCAAAACCTCATGTGTACTAGAAATAACACCATGGATTCGCACAAGCCGGATCAAGAAATGCTAAACTTTCCGTTCCACGAGACTAAGAACCTAAGATGGCCGGGTACCTACAATACATGTCACAAACATGTCTCGTGAAAGTTTAGTTAATCCCCTTAAACATGTAGTTGATCAGTTGTGTATATCTTGTGAATCTGTTGGACCGTCGGTGGTAGCAGCATCTGTATCTTCATTCTTTTCCATCTTCTTTACCTTCACGGGGAAATCTTCCTCCTGCTGACGGTGCCACCGGAAATTCGAGGCTTCAATCCAGCGGGGATGGACCAAGAACTTGTCGTTGGCAACGGCCCAGCGGGACTTATCTGTTCCAATATCCACAGATACAACATGGGTGATCGTGGAATCCACATCTGCACAGCAAATAGCTCCCAGCTGCTCGGCCATCTTCCAAATAAATTGATCCTGTGGACGAGATTTGACTGGGAACACCCGACTGAACACTAGCTTGCAGCCTTGCAGCACTTCCTGCCGTACCGCCTTGATTACCTACAAAAGTGGGTATGTAAGTGACTACAGAGATGCATGAACCATGAGTGTGTGATACTCCAGAGCATCTAGTTAGCAGCCTCTAGTTCATAGTGATTTCAGAACTTATCAACATAACTGAATTTGTTTATACATTTATAGTGATTCCAAAAGTTATCCACACCAAATTTGTGTATATTTTTTCGTTCTCGCTTTTATGACCACCGGATTATATCCATCAAAAGTAGCTTTACAAGAACTGGACAGGGTTGTCCCCAATCCGCATAACAACAAATGATGATAGTGCACGGCTGAGACTAAAGAACAAATCTCATGGTGCATAAAATACAAATACATTCCAGCTGAAGTGTGGGAAATGTACCTGTCTTACATCCCGTGAAGAAATAGCAGTTTCAACAGCCTACAGAAGTGCCAGAGCAATTGATCAGGTAAAATGTCAAACTTAATACATCACAGCGAAAGGGCGATAACTTGTGTACTCAAGTAACCAACCGAGTCAAAGAAATTGGTGTGTACAAGCTTCAGAACATCTAAAATAGTAGCCAAAGCACCATCAATCGCCCTTTCATCTTGCTTCAACTCTGACAGAGATTGGACACTAAAACCAAACTGGCGACAGCTTGAAGCAAAGTAATGATATCTCTCCATCAGAATCAAGTTTTCTTTATGCTTCTGCCAGACCTGAAACAAACAATACCATTAAGGCTAGACACACTATGCTAACAAACGATCAAATCTACTAAAGCAGGAAATTTAAAACCAACCACAGGGGTCTGGAAAAAACAGCTTGAAGACATCCAAGTATTATCACTGCCCAGATAAACTTAGTGACTGAGGTATAACACAATAAGAACATGCCTTAAGCAACAAACTCAAGGCCAATAATAAGTACTGAAAGTAGTATCATAAATGTGTGCTAGGCATGCTCATAAGAAAAGCACTTACATACTCAGTGTCATCAAGGATCACTGCGACGCTTTCAGCTCCAAGAACCATATCAAGACCTTTCTGATGTCGCTGAGTGCAGTCAGAGTTTGAAATCACTTTGGAATCGAAATAGACATTGCGAGGGTCGAGAAGCTTTGCTATTTCAATTGCGTAAGCCTTGTCACCCATGGTGTATATATACATCTCAAACATAGTGCTTGCTTCTTTTAAAAATTTACGGACAAAGGGTCTCAACTTTGTAAGCATCTGCATTCCTTCTAATGAGAACAAGCTTCTGTTTGGATCGTCTGCATGGGGCATGTTAGTGGTTAACTGTAGCTCTATATTCATGGATAAGCAGAAACGAAGTTTTGCAAGGATCAAAACCAATAATCATTTACAAGAGCACACACTAGGTGGAAGAAACTAATCATGTACAATAGAAGTCTGTACATAGTAGAATCGGTATCACAAGACTGCTGTTTGCATCATATAAAAGCTTTGCTATTTATGGTCAACAAAAATTGCCAGGTTGACTGCTAGGTCAACAATGCCAACTATTGCAGACTAAAATTTAATCAAAATAACCAGTGATGAGGTACCAGAGACGGAAATAACAATCTCCAAATGAAACCATATAGGAGACATACCAAAACAATGAGTTCCAGTGCATTAAATTTTGTTGATTGCATAAGTGTTAGATCTACCCTTCTGTCATGGCCTTCGAAACCAGGTTAGCGGAGTTACAAGATGATATTGGGAGCATGGATTGGATTGCAAGGGGCAGAGGAGGAGGTGGAAAATTGCCCTCCAAGTATCTGTGGGGTTGTCCCAGCCAGAAGCTTAGAGGCTCTAAAGCTTACTTGGGGTTTGCAGTTTTCTTATTGCATACCTAACAGATTACAGGGACTGGACTTGAACAATAAGCACCCTTATGCAGTTATGCAATGAGGACACGCAACAGACTGACTCCCCTAGCACAACTTGGCAACATGGCTTACTAACGGACACGTTGCCGACTCTAGTTAAGACCTCACTAAGATTATAACTACTAAACCATGGCTGCTGCTAGTACCGTTGCCAAACGTGACACTGATATCACCCCCTTCGTCCCGCCAACGCCTTTTCTTACATAACCGCGCTCCACGTAAAAAAAAACAAATATATACATTTTGGACATTATTCTGGAAGAAACAACTAAGACAGCTAGTTTTGCAGTTTGTACACAAGATGTTTGTGCCTGTAGCAAACTTACACTCTGGTGAAAGTAGTAGATCTATTAACATTTTTCCATGGACTTTAAGAAATTCAAATATTAGTGGTCAAAACTGAAAATTGTAGATTTCATGCGTGTACCATAGCCACACATATATTATAGTCTGGCGGTAGTGATCCTATAATCATGGTCATAAACTATCACATCGTGTAGAAAAATAGCTAAAGGTTCTTAAAACATAAATACAAATAGGTACAGCTTACCTTTTGATGCAGCATTTTGAATTCCCAGGTTATTTTCAGCAGCGGAGATATCATGGAGTCTTGTCGAGTTAATCAGTGTATGATCCAAGTCTAAAATAAGTATCAGCTTTCTTTCACGCAGCAAATTCTTCAAATCAGATCCACGTAGTCTGTCCATTTCTGAAGTACCTAGCCTCAAACCCTGCATTAAATAGCACCAGTATTCAGAAAACCCTATGGAAGGCACTGTGCAAGAACAACTGGCAACGGAATATGAGTTGATATATCTGAAAATGAATTGGAGATTTAATGCTAATATTGGCCTCAGAAAATGGTTCTTGTAGGAAAAAGGAACAACCACACGTCTCATGTCAGAGAGAAGGTCATACATCTACATACCTTGTGGACGTAACCAAAAGCAACTCCTGGAACATCTTCCTCGTCTTGTCTTTTCCCACACCTAAAGCAAAGTCCACCAAAAAACCCAGGATGTGGAGGACATATCTTGATTTGAGCATCTTTCAATGAACCTTCTACAACATATATTAAGTAATTCAATATATCATCTGCTATACTCGTTAACATAAATGACTTAAGATAGGATATATTGAGGTGAAGAAAAGACCACTTCAGTAAAACAGAAGTTTGATATTAGAATAACTTTTAAACCTTTGGGGAATATTTTTAGAAGGAAAAAAGAGAAGGCATACCAGACTTTTAGGCAACTGGGCAATTTGAAACATACATGACATAGCTAACAGTTTATGAGTCATACATACTAACTCAAAACATGAACATGCAGAAGGATAGCCATTCTGCTATTAACACAAAAGGCAATGTGCATTTTTATGATCCAGATGAAGGAAATAACTTGGACTTTAGCATTATGAAAAACCTAACAACCAACAGTAACACAAACAGCATTGCCAGCGTCAGATTTAGCTTCTACACTTAAGTGGCACTTTTTCGTTTGAAACTTCAACCTAAGGTTGACATATGCATTACTATGCACCATCTTATGGAACGGCGGCAGAAATAATATTTCCTTTCAATTCTCAACATGACAGCACCAATAAGCCATGGTGAAGTGGTGACATGGATGATCAAAAAACACTTGCCAAATGAAAACAATCATGAAATACATAGACGAATGCATGATCGTCTCTATGTTAAACAAAGTGGTGAGTTAATCGGAAAATTCAGTTGGAGGTTGAGACCAGATGGAACAAGTCTTCACACACACACACACACGCACACACACAAAGGACTCAATGATAAAAAAGCATAATATATACCCCTTAAGAGAATGGGGCCTAGAAAGTGGAAACTAAAGAGATATCTAAAAAATGCAGCTTACTTATAAATAAAATTGTAATACATAATTAAAGCAGAATCATATCCCCTTGAGTTGGTACATTCTTATGCAAAAACTTGAGCTGCTAATTTCTAATGCTTTGCAAAACAAGATTAACAAGCATACCAATGACATCTTCATCAGGCGTTATTGTTGTACCTCGATCTTGGTCTTGATGTTGTACCTCCACTTTACACCTTTTAATACTGCAATTTTCATGGAGTCGGCAGTCATAATTACAGTACAAAATCTACAAAACAAATCATGATTTTCCTCAACACAACATCATCCCATATTCTTGCCTCCAGTTCCATCCTCTTACCCAAGTACTAGGATCCTTCATCAAGAACTACTCTCCCTCTCCCTCTCTATCCACACCCAAAAAAAATCACTGCATCTAAACTATTTGATGCAGTGGTTCCCAAATAGAAGATTTTATATACTACAACTCTACAAGCTATCTCCAGATTGTCGTATCTGATCGATTATAATCTTATCATTATCAATGTAACATTTGACTTCAACAATTTATTGTGGATCGTTGATAAAACACATTCTAGATAGATATTAAACAGAAGAACAAAAAATGGTGGCGGCTAAGACAACCTTATTTCCACACACAAAAAATACTCAAAAAGATTACAGTACGCAAACGGAGTGCCTGGTCCACCAAGCTTCAGCAGTTCAGAGATTATGATAAGCACAAAATGTCTAAAATGGCTTGTCATAGCTTCAGCTTAGCATGAGAATGAAGCTATAAATGCGCATACCACCGCAGAATGCATGAATTCCCATTTTCCATATGAACTGTGAGGCATGTAGCGACCTAGCTAATCTGTGGATATCAAATAAATGGAATACCATAAATATAATCAAGTGAAGCACACACTGCTAGCATGCAAAGTTCACGAGCAGTACTAACACCAATAAACCCTAGGAAGAAAAAATCTTCTAGTGCATCAAATGCTGCACTTAATCCACCAGTCACCACATTGCGAGTAGAACAGAAACATTAACTCCCAAGTGTCTGTGTGACCGACTACCACTACACTCAGATAAAATTGGACCAAATCTGCTAATGAGTACACTGAAGCTGCACATTCAACACTAGAATTGTAGAGTACAAGCTCCTGATCGCACATCCATAGCAAACAAGCCCAACAAACCGGTACAAAATGGGGATTGCAAACCACGCACCTGCTCTGTTCCGCATCTTCTACCTCGACCACCACGTCTTCGTCGTCGTCATCGTCATCGTCATTCTCTTCGTCGTCGCTGCTGGTGAGTGATGTGGAGGGATCGACGGGAGAGGCAGAGTCGACGGCGGAGGCGAGCTCGAGCTCCGAGTCCAGGAGCGCAGCGAAGTCGTCGCTGCCGCTGGAGGACGACGGGGACGGCGACGGCGACTCGGCTGCGAGGCTCATGGAGGAAGACGCAGAGAGGGGAGCGAATGGGCAAATCGGCAGCCGGAACACGGCCTAGGGCGAGCTAGGGTTCTGGATGGGGTCGGGAGAGCGGGACTGAAACGGCGGCGCTGGTGACGGCGGAGAGGGGGGGTCGCCGGTGGGCACACGGACGTCAGGTGAGGAGAAAGGAGGAGAGACGGCGGCGGGAACACGGCGGCGACGGCAACGCGTGCCCTCGACAGATGTGAGTCGAGCCGGCGAGGTGTGGTGTGGTGTTTATCCCAAAAAACAACACAACAAAGTGAACGGGAATCAAACACAAAATGTGTACTGTGCTAAATTCAAAGCCTAAAATGTGTCCCGAAAACCAACACAATATAAGTGAACGGGAATAAGCAAAACGATGTTAGAACAAAATGTGTATTCAAAGTCTATGCGTCCCGAAACCAACAAAACAAAAGTCTATCAAATGTGCAAAGCTTTCTAGTATCTTCAAAGTTGTGACAACAAAATGTGCACTGTCTAGCCCGAGTTGGTGAGGTAAGGTGTGTGTAGTGTTGGTGCTGATCATGTGTTATGGTATTATGAGGTTCATATCGTTGAAGTAGTATCCAACATATGGACTTGATTTCACTTCGAAATACAAATGTTGCTTTGTCGTAGTAGAAAAGTAGGTGACTAGGCTAACAAAAAAAAATCTAAACGCCATGAAAGAAAATGATTGGAACTAGGTAGGGTGATTATGACACCTTGTGACCACTGAATCTAAATAAACCTGGCTTGGCGTGTGGACCCTTAGCAGTATGGCCACTTGTGTTGAAATGTCTCATTTGCATTAGAAGCCCAAGGATGTCCGAGAAATACGTTCAACCGCCAAATTAGTTGATGGCCCGAGAAAGCTCTCATACGGTGTGTGTCTGGTCTCTAAAGTGAGTGATCGTATTTCAATTCCATTTTCGTAGTATCTTGGTTGGACCATGTTCATTTTCTAATGTCTACAATTTTAGTCCAAGATGAGCTAAAGTGTGAAGAACGTTTGTAAATTCATTTCGTAGAACGATCATCAAATAAAAGTCAATCACAGTCCCGAGCTCCAATTCGGCGATTCCAGAACAGCAAATATCAGGACCGTCTCTCTCCACTACCACCATTGGTAGGAGTGGCAACAAGAATATCTGATCCACCACCACCATCCCCAAACATCCGACCGGAACACCTGAAAAAAACTCACTATCCCCTCTAAAAACCCTAGGATCGCGCCGCGGCGAACGCCGGCGAGATGGCAGCGGCGCGCCGGCTACCGCGCAAAGGCGGCGAGGACTACATCAGCGAGCTACCGGAAGTCCTCCTCTCGGACATCCTCTCCCGCCTCGGCACCGCAGAGGCGGCACGCACCGTCGTCCTCAGCACTCGCTTCCGCGACGCGTGGCTCGCGACCCCCCTCCGCTTCGACGACCTCGAGCTCCCCACCCCCGCGCGAGGCAACGTACCTTCAATCGAGCCCTGGACGGCGCGCGCCGACGCCGTCACCCGCGCCCTCGCCTCCCACGCGGGCCCCGTCGCGCTCTTCCGCCTCTCCCGCACCACCTTCCGCGGCCGCGTCCCCGCAGCCGAGGCCTGGTTCCGGGACCTCGCCGCCAGGGGCGCCCGCGAGGTCTCCCTCCGCTGCGCGCCCCTATGGTGCCACGAGGCGCGTGCCGACCCGCTACTCCTCTCACCCACCCTCGAGGTGCTCGCCCTTGGCAAGTGCCGCCTCACCGACGCCGGGGTCTCCGCCGCAGCCGCCGCCCGCCTCACCGAGCTCACCCTGTCGGAGACCAGCATTTCCGAGGCCGCCCTACAGAGCGTGCTCTCCGGCTGCCCCGCGCTGCGTAGCCTGATGCTCAAGCACGTCCACGGCATCCAACGCATCCGCGTCTGTTCTTGCCCCAACCTGGTGTTCCTCGGCGTGTGGCATTACAAGCAGCTGGAGGAGATCACGGTGGAGGACGCCCCTTGCCTGGAGCGCCTGCTCGGCAATATTCGTCTGAATGCAGCCATTACGGTCGCTGGCGCACCAAAGCTTACTGCTTTAGGATATCTCGTTGCTAGCATCCGAGGGTTGTTTGTCGCAGAAGCTGCTCCACCGGTAATTTCTTTAACAACTCACTTCTCGTTCATAATTCCGTTAGGCTAACTGAAGTGACTCACTATGCACTGCAGCAGATTAACAATGTTCTTCGTGCACCCATCCTTGGAGTTGGTGTCAAGATGTTGGCCATTGCTGTCAAGTTCTCGAAGAAGGGGGGCATGGAGAAGGCCATAAGCTTGCTCGACTTATTTCCATTCTTGGAGGCATTGCATGTCCAGGTTATTTCAGAAACTTGAGCTGGTGTCTTTTTTTTGTTTTTGAAACTGCCTTATAGTATACTCAACTAGAATTGATGTGGTTGCATTCTCGCTTCATCAACTCGAACACGCAAGGAGGACATGAATCAAGCAACACTTGCTTAATCAAAACATCACTGCCTAAAAACCTAGTTCATGGGCTACTCTTTTAGCAGAGCGATCGATTTTGTTAAACCAAACACTTTGGGAAAGAGTGGAAAACTTCCTTGATGTCTCCTTTCATAATGCCTCAAATAGCTGACTTGCTGCTGACTGCGGCAGTCATTTCAGAGATGAGAGCAGGACTCATTGTCAATCTGTAGTGGTCCTCCATAACTAGAGATAGTAGATTGAAAAGCATTAAGGTCTGCCAGTGCTTCAGCTGATTCAGCAGAAGGGCAGTGCTGGATGTTCCCCAGGCAGATAGCAGGACTCATCAAGCTCATTTCGAAGTTCAGCACACCAAGACCCAAACCGCAGCTCATCATTAAACCCCACTTCAAAATTCAGTTTCGCCCAGTTACATTCAGGTTTCCTCCACAGATCTACTTCTTCATTCTGCTTACCTTTCTGCCTGTGATTGGCTGAGTTAGAGTCCGCTTCCCTTCCGTATCAGATAGTTCTTCAATGTATCTGAAATCTTGAATTGCATAAAGTTAGTTGTCAGACCTCTAAGAAGTTAGGTGATGTACTTGACAATTTGGAAGTAAATTTTACCATGCCGTGTGCCTTGCTTAATTTCTGTGGGTACTATCTGACAAATTTAGCTGAACTGAGCTTCCACTGATTTATCATTTTGTGCAGTCCTGTGATGTGAAATATGAGTCAGATGCAGAGAATCACACCATTGTCTCTGACTACTACCAACAGCGTGATCCCATCAGGTGTCTTACCAGACATCTCAAGAGAGTGAGACTGGAATGCGAACACCACAGCCACAGCATGCTGGAATTTGCGTGCTTTCTCCTTGCTAGAGCAGACGTGCTACAGTCCATGAAGATTCAGTCCAAGATGTCTGGCATTCCAGAATGGGTTACGAACCAGCAAAAACTGCTAAGGCAATGCCCCATGGCCTCCTTGGATGCTGAGGTTGTGTTTGAGAATATGAAACGCTGCGAGACCTTCACCATAGAGGGTGTCAGATCTTTGTCTGATCCCTTTGACAGCAACATCGATATTTTGGGCTATTAGAAGGAACTCTGAACGTTGATGTTTCACTCTCAAGATGATTGTCATCCATTATTCGCTAGCTGGCCTCTTTTTGTTATGCTTGACTGATTTCCGAATCTGGATTCTAGACTAAGATTTAGGCTGAACTTTGAGGTTTATGTTGAAGAAACTCGCTATTTGTGACATGATTAGTTTCCTCTGTCTTATGTTTAGTTGATTTTCTGAATTTGGACTTCTTGTGGTATGTTAGTTCTGAATTTAGACTATAAGTGTATCACTCCTTTGCTTGGTTTTTTGCCATAACTGGAACTTATTATGTAGTCAGTTACAGTTCTTGTGCTTCCTTGTCATTTTCCATGATAGTTTAACTTAGGCAGCTTTAAATTTGTAGGTTATAAGCATCTGCAAGCTCGGAATCTATGGTGTACTTGTGCATACATTGCTTATCTCACTCTGGAATCTCTTTGAACGCTGATCATGCTACTTGTGGCTATCCTTCTGCTTATTTGCTGATAATGCATGCTGATTCCTGAACTAAATTATTAGCTGATAGAGCATCCAGCCTCCCATGTAATGCAATCTTAGTTCTTCCGTGGTGGTAGTGCTAATTTAATGCAAAAAGCGTTGTTCTTGACTAACTTTGCCGTGCTAACATTACTTCGTGCATATTTCTCTTAGCCTTGTTCCATATAAAATGATTTACTTGATAGAAAATGTTCAGGCTTAGGCATATATTTGGTGTGGCTTTTATTCATCAAAATTTTCCATATAATTCTTTAGCTGAGAAATGAATATGCGGATTCTGCACATTGACTAAAGATTGATCTATATGACTGAAAGGCGTCAGGATAAACTATAAGAGCATCTCTACCGGCAGCCCAAAGCCGTCCCCAGAGCCCACAATGCGGTTGAAACTGGCGCCCAAACCGCTGGTAGTTTGGGGGTCGCTTCCCACACCCATAGACCCAACGGGCAACGATCACATGATCGGCCTTCCAAACAATCATAGTTCATTGGGGAGAGCATGTTGCGCAGCTTGAAAGGCGATGGCCTGAGTCTGAATGGCTGCATCATCTTATTGCTCTAGAAACTTCACCTTCTCCCTTTTGGGAGAGTGTGGAGTGGAAATGGACGGGACCGACTTGTGGGTCAAAGGCGGACTATAGTTAGAAGTTGTCTGGCCCATTGCAAATTCGACCTAATTTTAAAAATTCGTTGAAACGCATAAACCACAAACCACCTATCCACTTGGATTGTCGTGTTGGGTCATGGTTTTTGTCCATCAAGACAAAATGGAAAATAAGCGTACAAAACAGTTATGTGTTAGAGTTGGCCTAACAAACACACATAACGACCGTGTCACTCTTATGCTCTTTCTATCTCTCTTACAACTGACCCATAGGGCCACATCATTCACCTAATAGCCGGTACAAGTGCAATAATAGAAGCACATTCTTGCGAGGTGAGTCTAGCTCAACTGATTTGGTTCCTTGTGGTGAAATCAGCCCACCAGGTTCAAGTCTAAGCTTGACATGGGTGCTCGTATTTTTCTAGATTTTCCGGTATTTAACCGGCCCTTTATTTTTAGTGGTAGGTGACGTGCTCGTCAACAGCGAGTCGTCCGTGGTGACTTCGTCAACCTCAAGATATGTCGTGTAGTCTCTCGGAGGTGCTCATAGAGATGTCTGTATGTGCGTGTTTGTGAGCGTATGTACTGTGTTTTTAAAAATAAAATAAAAATAGAAGCACATTGTTCATCCATGAGCGCATCCACCGCATACCCCTTCTGTTCGGATTTAGATAACTCGCTTATAGGTAAAAACGGATGCATCTGAACACGTTTTAGCATCAACACTTATCTAAATCGGAATCGTGAGTAATAATTGGCAAGTGAAACAAACATGACATGCTCATCATGTACAGTTAGACGAAGTGCGTATACACTCGCAACAAACCTGACGTGTCCGGAATCATGTCACGGCCCGAACCGGATAAAAAGAGGAGGATCAGATGACGTGGCGAAGAAACTTCCAAACCGAACGGCCCACAGAACCCACGCGAGGAAGACGTCAATCCGGATACGGGCAAACAAAAGGGGGGAGTTCGTAAGAACGCCGCAGAAAATTCCCAGCTGCGCGCAAAGGTGAGTTGTTTTTCCGCAACCCGCCGGTAGATCCTACGATTCGTCCCAGCTCTCGTGCTCTCCCCTGGCCCAATCCACCCAATCTTTCGTTTCAGAAGGTGCGGAGGGTTGTGCCTGGTCCAGATCTCGTGGCCACCATGGCGGAGCAGTTTGCGGAGTCGGCGGTAAGGGATTTTTCCGCGAGTTCTTTCTTCTTCTTCTTCTTCGATGCGTTGTTTAGAGATCGTTCTTCTGTGTAACTTAGATGTGAGAGAGCGAGATTGGTAGTGCTCGGATCCGCCTTCTCCCCCCAAACACTCAGATCTGCCGTTTACCTCCCCCGCTCCGGCGGGCAAAGGGCGGTGCTTTACCGAGTCACCGTGGCAAGCGGGCCGCAGCGCGCGGTGGCCACGGCCTCTGCCCTGGTCGCCGGCATCGTCGCAGACTTTCGCGCATTTTACGTTTTCTTGTGTGTGATAGATGGATAGATACTTAGTTAGATCTGCAGAACTAGTGCAACAGTCATCCTGTGCACGACTTATGTTAGTAATTATAAAAACGTATCATTGTTTTTACACTTTAAATAATTACTGCAAAATGCTAAATTGTTCTGAATAAGGTTTGTTTTTTCACTTGTGAATTGTGACGACTGTTGACTGCTCTGAGTAGTGAATTTTAATTTGCTCAAGTGTTGTAAATTTGATCATTTTTATATTCATTGTTTCAGTCTGTGGCCTATCTTAGGATAGTTGAATTTGACTATATTATTATTGTTGGTTTTACAAGTTCATAACATGACCAGCGAGTTCTATGCTTATCTGCCTGTGTTATTAAATTGTTCCAGTTCTATTAATGCTAAACATTTGGCCGTCTTGTTGCTACCTAAATTAATTTGAGTTCTTGGCATCGTGTGCTCTTGCCTTTTGTGTAGTCAGTGTAACTGTCGTTATTCATTCCACACCCTAAAATCGATGTTTAAGGCATTTTCTATCATATGAATCCACTAAAATTGACTGTTTCTATGAATTGTTTTGCTGTTTCAAAATGAGTCTGTAGTTTCGGGCACTGCCAGATGTTCTGGATATTCTTGTGCATCTTTGTGCCAGCTGACTTGCCTATCTCACTCTAAAAGGTTACTATAAGTTGACCATTTGGCGTCATCTACTTCTATTCCTAAGAGACTCCTGTTGCGAGTGTATAAACATGCAAAAATATATAAAATTTCAGCCCTTTCATACATAGTCAAATGAAGCTTCATTTTGTGCTGTTTTCAAACTGAATTGTAGGCAACAGCTAAGTAGAAGTTGAATTATTTATATGCCAAATGAACATAATAAGCTGCCAAGTTAGTATGTTTAATGAAGCTCTGAACATGCCAAACTGTTAAGAATCAGTCTTGTTCATGCTAACCTTGTAAAATAAAAATCGGGCAGGCTACATGCACTTAAATTTGCTGCGTTTCCACTATTGATTATAACTTCTGATGGTGTATCTCCTTGTCTTCAGAACAATGTAATCATTGAAGAGGCTAGCAAGGGCCTGAACCCTGGAATGATAGTCCTGCTTGTGGTTATGAGCTTCCTGGTGCTTTTCTTTGTTGGAAACTATGCTCTCTACCTGTATGCGCAGAGGACGATCCCTCCAAAGAAAAAGAAGCCAGTCTCCAAGAAGAAGCTCAAGAGGGAAAAGCTGAAGCAAGGTGTTTCCGCACCAGGAGAGTGAAGACATCCATCAGTTACTCATGTTAATTACCTTTATCCTGAGCTCCTTTCCATCTGAAAAAAATATAGCAGCTGGAGCTGCAGTGTCTGTTTATGTAGAAGCTTTGTCTTGAGTGGTACATTGGTATTGGACTTCCTTATTTCAGCAAACTGATAAACTTTAGCCTAAAGTGAGCTGTTCTGCTGCTCCAGTATTATAGTTTTTCCTTTATTTTAAAATTGCTTTGCTGGTGGTTGTTTGGAGAAGTTTCATTTGTGAAACCTGTGTAGGGCTTCGTAGTCTGTGCTATTTCTGTTTCATAATAGCTCGACATCTGTGTAAGTCTTCAAATGCTCTGCTGAGATACATTCATCAGCCATGTGCCAAACTATAAAACGGCGTGAATGGCTAGAAGGTTATTCGTGCTACATCCCTTCTCTTGCTTTATTTAGTTTCCTAGGCGTCTAATTTTTATTCAAGTAGGTACCCCTCGATACAGTTGTGACAAACTATGAACCACCCAAAGTCCATTGCACACGTGTCCTATCATCAGACTCAAAAGCACGAGCTTTGCAACCTGTTGAGTCTACAAGCTCTAAGATTCTCTTTGGGATAGTGGTGACGGATCGAAGAAACTGAAACTGCATTAGGTGCGAAAGAGTGATCTAGCTCTAACTTTGTAGATGGGCCAAAGGCAATGATGTCAACTCTATAGCTTCCCTTGACTATCTCTATCTCGGTTAACTTTGTGGATTAAGATGAGAGGGTTCCTTCCATCCATAAAAATCAGACTGTCTGATTCTTCCACTTCCTCTCGCACCCATCGACACGGCCGTCGGTTGCACCAACCCAACAACAAAAACCGACGTCTTGTCCCAAAGCATCTCCAGTCCAGTGACGACTGACGGACGACAACACGCACGCATCGACACTACACTAGACACCAGAGTACTATTTGTGTGTCTTCCAAGCCTCGCGTTGCAGACGGCTTGTCCCCTTCGCCTTCCAAGCTAATTCCCGGCTGCCTCAGCGACACCGATACCTAGCTTTAGGCCTTTAGCTAGCCACTCCAAAGCTAATTCCAACGGCCCAAGTGGTACCTACTGAAAGATACGCAAGGCGACATGCATATGCGATGTGGCGGCTCACCAAAATCACTTCCCCGTCACTGCACTGCTCGTCCCCGATCGAGAGAGCAGCAGCTGAGCAGCGCCATAGAAAAGAGAGGAAGAGTTACTTGCACTCGACCCCCACGACAGTGTCGACAGGGAGCTCACCTAACGCCAACTTCCTTCCCATAACAAAACAGCGACGATACAGTACGTCCAGCCGAGATGGTTTCTGACGGAAGCGATCGTTGGGGCTTCGGCGCACGTACGCCGGCCGCTCGCTCTCCGTCGGCTGGCCGGCCCCCACATGCATGCAAATGCAAAGGCCAGATATTTTTTATGCAAAGGCCAGATGAGATGAAATGAAATGATGCCGTCTATGTGTCTTTAGATCATTGTATCCTCCCCTCCTTTGGCTTTACCCCCTGTGCGATGCAGCCGTTTCACCCTCCCTCTCCCTTTTATACACTGATCGATCGCATTCGCCTCCGGCCATGTTGCACCTTGCTTAGAGACTCGGCATGCCAAGGTTACTTAAAAGCGACAGGGACTCTCTAGCCGGTTGGTGATATAAGTGGCAGCCGGGTGGGTGCCGGGGAAGAGAAGAGGAAGAAAGAACGAGCTAGCCTGCAGCCAGCCAGGGTCGTCGTCCTCCATCCATCCAGTAGACTGAACGATTAAGCGAGGATGCAGGGCGAGGTGGCCGGCGCGGATCAGCAGCCGATGCAGATGGTGCTCCGGGTGAAGCACCCCTCGTCTCTGTCCGCCTCCTCAGAGGAGGCGGCGGGGGAAGGCGAGGGGTCATCCAGGTCGGCGCTCTCCGTGTTCAAGGCCAAGGAGGAGCAGATCGAGAGGAAGAAGATGGAGGTCAGGGAGAAGGTCTTCGCGCAGCTCGGCCGCGTCGAGGAGGAGTCCAAGCGCCTCGCATTCATACGACAGGTACCAAATTCGGTTTCAAGGAGTCTTCGCGCTACAATTCATACTCAGTACGTATAGAGAATTCCCGTAGAGTAAGATTTCTAGCAAGAACCAAGAGGCAAGAGGTTAGGCCTCTCGGAAACTTTCTTTATATTGAAACTATCAACTATGTCATGCACTCATCAATAAAATGTAGAGAGAATTTATGTGTTTTTCCTATGCAACCGGAAAAATTATTTTACAGATTCGTGTCTATAGGATTGCACATGTCATGACATCATAGTCTGCATTTTTCTTACTCCATTTTTTCAAACCATGCGAATCAAAGAGGAGTCGTATTTTATTGCCCAAATATGCATATACACAACAATTTTTTATTTCGAAATGGGTAATAGCTACGGCCTAGCTTGGGCAAATATGCGAATCAATTAGCATACTCACTACTACTCATGAGTAATAGCTGCCTAGCTTGGGATTATTGTATCGTGATGTGCTTACACATTTTATTACTTCTGGTAGAAAAATATCCAAGAAGGCAACAAAGGCCGGATTACCAACACAAAATTATATTTTTAAAAGGTAGGATTTTTTTTTTGCGTGTCATTTCGAAAAAAAAAGGTGGAAAAACTTAGATCATCATATCGACTTCAATATCAAAGGCAGACATAGTGACAGTTCTGTTTCACCAGCGAAACTTTGCTTCAAAGCGAGCGATATCTGTCTTTTTTTTTTCCTTTTCCTTTTCTTTGAGGGAAAGCGATGGCTGTCTACACAAAATATATTGGTAACCAGGTCTACGTGGGTATATATGTTAACAATACCATACATGGGCCTATCGTGTATGAGCCCATTGATATGCTGTCCAGTCTGGATCTGGAGAGATAAGGCCTGGTTAATGCATCTTGGTGCCCTGGCCCAAGAAAACGTGCATGCACCTACTGAGCCTGACCGAGCTAAAAACAAATAACAGAGATTATAATTGCGTCCGCATTTCATTATTAGATATCCCCTTTAGAGTTTTCAAAAAATACGAAATAAATCATGGAATTTTATCTCGTGTATCTACAATTTTTTTTCTAAAAATATGGCCATATGCGACCTCTGTAAAAAAGAAACAGATTGAAGTGAATAGCATCACGAAAAACAATTCACACCTCACTTGTCTTTTTTGCACAGATTACATATGATCATATTTTTGGATTAAATTTTGTTATAAAAAAACAACATAATTTTTTTCTATGATTTATTTCACATTTTCTGAAATGTCCGCAGTAGTGCATATGACAATGAAGCGCGGGCGCAACTAGTTGCAAATTATAGTTTCCCGAAAACAACCAAATATACTTTCTTCCTGAAAGATTGTATTCCTGTACGGGCTAAGATTGGCAGGATCCCACCACAGCTTTGTAAGAAATTAAAATTAATAAGAGTGTCATGACACAAATCAGATAGTTCTATTTGTAGGAGCTGGAAGGGATGGCGGATCCTACCAGGAAGGAGGTGGAATCAATACAGAGGCGGATTGACACGGTTAACCGCCAGCTCAAGCCTCTCAGCAAGAGCTGCGTTAAGAAGGTGACAATCACTTCCTGAACGCTATATTACATTTTCACTGCAAGTTTAGAGATGATAATGTTGAACTGAAAACACAAAAAACACAGGAGAAAGAATACAAAGAGATTCTTGAGGCGTACAACGAGAAGAGCAAGGAGAAGGCACTGCTTGTCAACAGGCTAATAGAGGTGAACGGAACTGAATATCATCACCATCTCTGTTAGTTAAAGATTCATCAGTTGATCACTGTACTCTGAGTCTATACCGGGCAAATCTTCAGACATGTATGCATATTACTGATTTTGTAAAAAAAACTTGCTAATCATCTAACATCTGCATATTTCGTATCGTTGCAGCTGGTGAGTGAAAGCGAGAGAATGAGAATGAAGAAGCTTGAAGAGCTGAACAAGACAGTCGATTCACTCTACTAGACGTACACCAGTTCATGTTAATTTCCCCGGCCGGCCGGGAGCTTCATTTCTCTGTGCAATCTCCGCCCCCATGAATTTGTGGCATGTTCATGTATGTGATGTGTGTCAGCTTGTAATTGTTGATTTCTGTTTCTTCTTCTCATTAGCTGGCTTGAGTCTTGTTGCACTGTCAATGTCGAGTAAAACTGACGTATTTAAACGAAAGGGATCAAGGAACAAAACTGATTTGAAAAAAGTGACCATGACGGCGTGCGTCAACTATTGCGGTCGGCTTTTTTCAGTGTTGTTCATCTGTTGTTGTCGTGGTTAGTTGTATCTGATTAGATAAGCTAAGAGGAATTAATGTGAGAAATCCAGTTAGTAGTGGCTAGTTACTACGAGTAGTACAATATCTTTCGAGAACAAAAGGAGGGCATTCTCAAGTATGTGTATTCTTCTTGACTTCCTAAATCCTAAGAAGCCATTTTCTTGCTAGCAAGCCACTGTACCGAAAAAGCAATCAGACAGTTTGATATAAGTTTTCTCACCCACTTCCTCATCCTTTGACTTCCGATTCCATCAGGAAGTTAACATGACAAGCTACCTATTGCTGGCACGAAAAAGGGGGGCTAGTTTTTGTTACAGAGATTCTTGTTTGAAGGATCAGCAGCTCAACCCTGATGATCTTGCATATATCTAACATCCCTCCCCTTTTTAAGCTCGTACAGAATATAGAATGTCTGTCCGCAGTCTGCACGACAAGCCACTTAGGCCTAGTTCTTTTCAGCTGAGGCTTGTGTAGAAACGGCTTCATCTTAGCTGCCCCAGAGAAACTGTAGTGGAAATAAGCCACAGAGAAACTGCAGTCCAGTTCTTTTCAGCTTATGGCGCCTGAGCTTAAGTCGTGAGTTATATGTCGAAAAGCAAATATGTCCCTAGACTATAGTTGTGTCATATATAAAATTTATATTCCGTGTTATCTAATGCTCGTAATGTTTATAAGAAAAGTAAACTGATTTACGAACATAATAAATAAATTAATATAAGAAAAAAGAAAGGTACGTAGTTGGGAAACATGTAAACCAAAGGCAACGTCATCAAACTATTATATTTTTCTTCAAAAGCATTCCCGATAATAACACCATTTGTTGTTACAAATAATCAAGGCACAAGACTCTGAGCAATAGCATTACATACAATGTCCATTGTACCATCGTCTATGGGTGCAACACTCGGATTAGAAGCACTCTCCACATGAACATATGCATCGGTGTCAAACTTGTCAAAATGCTCATCGCTTAGATTGCTGTCACGAACGAAGTTATGGAGACACATGCATGCAGTTACGATCATCGCTTGCACCTCTGGCTTGTACCTTGTTATACCTAAGAGAATTCGCCACTTCATCTTGAGAACGCCAAATGCTCTTTCAATAGCGTTTCTTAGAGAGGAATGGCGATGGTTGAAGGTCTCCTCTCTCCCTCGTGGAGGTGCTTGTTGGAACTCGGGTACATGGTACCGTTGTTGTTTGTAAGGCGCTAGATATCCAACTTTGTTTGGATATCCGGAGTCAACGAGATAGTATTTATCTGCAGTGACATAAAATAATCATTGGTCATTAATTATTTTAACAAACAATAGTAAAATTATCCATGTATGATGATTACCTTGTGGCGGGTGTGGATAACTTTCATACTCAACCTTAGCGTCAGACCATACACGTGTGTCATGAACAGATCCAGGCCAACCCGCAACTACAAAAGTGAACCTCATATCGAAATCACATATTGCCATAACATTTTGACTTGTAACACCTTTTCTGTTGCGATATTTAGGCTGATCTTGTGCTGACACAACACAAGGAATATGTGTTCCGTCTATGGCCCCGATGGCATTCTTGAAATGAGGCCAAAATTTACGACCCCTTAATTTTGGATGAACTTGGGAGTATGTTGGATCTTTGGGTTTGATATAATCACCAGCCATACGATACACACATTTCAAAACTTCATGAAACTTCTTATTAATAGTAGATCGACTATGTTCAAATAGATCTGAGACATTCTCGGTACTCTGACGTGACCCCAAAGTCCATAGAAACTGAGCCAACGCTTCTTTTCTTGACATGTTGCAAGTTGACTTAAGACCATATCTCTCAACCAACATGTCATGTAATGGGTAAAATACTGACCTTCGCATCCTAAACATAGAGTAGAACCTGCGTCCATCTTGTTCTTTATCTTCCACCCATTGGAGTCCTGTTATAGTTGGTACTCTTCTTGGTGCATACGGAACTCTCTCATGTCTTTGAATATAATACCCCATTGCAACCATGCACATCTCAAATTCTTCATCTTCTGTATCAACTGATATATCCATCTGACACATAAAAATATACCATTAAAATTTAGAGAAGTTTATAACAAGTAATAGGTTCAACACAATACGAGTCACAGAGCAAACAATATATTATTGATAATACAATTCGCCCAGCAAATGATAGATCCATTACAATACAAGTAGAAGAGAAATTATAGCTTCACGAAGATAATACTTTATAGCAAATGATAGGTCCAAGACGATACAAATATGGTTCAAAGAAAGTAACACATCAAACGTTGGCTAAGTCTCTACTTATTTTTCATAAACATCTCCCATGTCCTCTTGATCCATCCAAGCACCACTAGAGCAAAACAGGCCACTGGTCCCGGGCCGTGAGGGCTTTTTGCCCCGGTCACGCGCCCGGGACAGCGTGTTCGGGACAAATAGCCGCACGCCACGGCCCGGGACCAATAGGGGGGCCACGTGGCCAATCAGGGCAGGCTCTGCCTGCGACTCATTTGTCCCGGTTCGTAATACGAACCGGGACAGTATATATGTTTTTTTTTGTTTCTTTTATTTTGTTTCCTGTTTTCTATTTTTGTTTCTGTTTTCTATTTATGTTACTGATTCTTTTGTGTTTGTGTTTTTTCATTTATGTTTCATTTCAAACAAGATCGAGTTGCATATTATACGTTACTATGTAATATATATCATGAAAACACGATTTTTTCCTCGGGATATAGTCATGAATACTACTAGTACACGAGTTCTCCCAAACAAATATTTACAACCGGAAGATCATGTCTGTACCGGGGACACGGCTAAGTACAAATATTTTTTACATGACAGAGAAGCACTAGACCCTATTTTTTCCTCGGGATGGTCTTTTTTGGCGGCCGAATTATACTGCATTCTGCGCCTGGCTTTATGACATAGTCAAACAGAAAGCCGCAATTTCCTCCGCGATTGGTAGTAGGCGGTCTTTTGCTTCTAGCTTGTTCCGGATCGTCTCAAACTAAAAAGGAGAGATCAACACCAATATATCAACCATTATGAAAATAATTCAATTTGAGAAGTGAACAAGTTTGAATGAATTGTTAACGTACCCTATTCCAGTCTGCACCCTCATTGAAGTGAATTCGGATGAACTCGCAGACATAGAATCCACACAAATTGGTGCCTTGTTGCTGCTTCGCGCACTTTAATAAAAAATAATCATAAATATTGAAAAAATGGTATTGTGAGACTGAAATTAAGAATATGCGTATGTGGAACCTAGCTAGTATACGTCTTTACCTCTCGCCATTTAAAAGTGAGGTTCTTAGCTATACCGACATCCTTGTGGAAACCGGTGAACTTGTCCCAAACCCTGAAGTTTACGGTATGAAAAATTAGTAAAGAAGTTAACTAATTACTATATATTATTAGAAAAGACGAGGTCGATTGTGATAATGAACGAAATTACCTCTGGAGCATCTGTTTCGTGTCGTCGAACTTTTCTTCAGGTTTCGATAATGGGTCCAAGACATCAACGATTGCCTTTTCAACATCAATCTCAAATAATACCTAGTGAAATCTGTCATATGTTTATATTTGTTAATAACTAAATCATCAATTACATATACTTAATTAACATCGAGTATGTATAAGAAAGTAAACAACTCACTCGAAGTTGAGCGGGAAAATTATGGTGCTTTTGTAATGTTGCGCCATCAAATAAGTAAGCAAAAACTCCTCCGTTTGATCTGGGTAATGTAACAAACCATGATGATGAACTCGATTAGGGTCAATGAATCCAATCTTGTGATTGAGTCCCAGCTTTCGAGATTGTATAATTTTCAGCCTGCATAATAGAGTACAAAAGTAATATAGTGATAAGGATAATTACAAGCAATGAAAAATAAGTAGAGCTAGAGAATTACTGACATATATACATAATTTAATTACTTACATGCAAAAGGCACTGATGATAGATTTGTCGAGCGCGTCAAAATTGAATAACTGCCATAATTCGCAATACTCGATTTGAACCTCATCATCACCTGGGCCAAAAAAATCCTTTGGAATTTTCCCATAGAGCCAGTCTCCGTCTTGACTTTTCGTGGTACGCAAGTACCATGCATTTAGTTGGTGCAACCTACCTGGTAGAGTGCGCACCATTGCAGGGTCGACAAGATCTTGTCCTCTCACATATGTCCGCACCACCTCATGTATGGTGACACTCTCGCCAGCTTGCAATGCCTTCAGCTCTGCCAGAGTTATACCCATATCTCTACCTTGCTGCGAAAGTACATCATCGATCGGGTTCCGGTTGTAAGGCGCCAATATGAGTGGAGGGGCCGATTGTCCCGCCTGCATTCCGAGCTGTGGAACATCTCTCTTCTGGGTGGCAGCAGATTTTTGTTCTTCCCGCACTCTCTTAGATGTACGCACCAGAACGCGTGTGTAGTCATCGTCCATATTTAGTTCATATTGCGACGGATGCGTAAGAAATTCTATGGCCCACCGTATCGCTTCCGGAGAATAAACTGGAACAGGCAAAGACATCTTTTTTGCCTTCTTTCTCTGGGAAGTCTGGATCTCCTCGACCCATGTATCGACATCTTTGCGAGAGTTCACAAAGCGAGACTTCCCGGCCGTTTCGCTTTTCTGAGTACTAGTCGACGCAGCGGTGCACTTCCGCTTCTTTTGCGGAGGCGATGGAGTCCGTTGACGCGGTGGAGTACGCTCACGCGACGGCGATGGAGTCCGTTGACGCGATGGAGTCCAAAGATTACTTTTAGATCCTTGACCATATCAAATATTTCTTCACCAGTACGCTTGACAGGCCTCCTACTGTGATCAGCCTCACCTTTAAAATGCTTGCCTTTCTTCCTTGCGGTATGCCTGATCGGAAGAAATCGACGATGCCCCAGATACACACACATCTTACATTTATCCAAATATAAACATTCAGTCTCACCCAAACAGTGTGTGCATGCATTGTACCCCTTGGTCGACTGCCCTGAGAGGTTAGCAAGAGCAGACCAATCGTTAATTGTTACAAAAAGCAGAGCTCGTAGGTCAAATTCCTCATGTTTGTGCTCATCCCACACCCGTACACCTTCTTCCCGCCACAACTGTAAAAGTTCTTCAAATAATGGCCTGAGGTACACATCAAGGTCGTCGCCGGGTTGCTTCGGGCCTTAGATGAGCAATGGCATCATAATGAACTTTCGCTTCATGCACAACCAAGGAGGAAGGTTATAAATACATAGAGTCACAGGCCATGTGCTATGACTGCTGCTCTGCTCCCCAAACGGATTGAAACCGTATGTACTTAGACCAAACCTTAAGTTCCTTGCGTCATCTTCAAATTCCGGGAACTCTCTCTCAATTTTTCTCCACTGCGACCCATCAGCGGGGTGTCTACACATCGCGTCTTTCTTACGGTCCTCTTTGTGCCATCGCAACAACTTGGCATGCTCTTTATTCGCGAACAGGCGTTTCAACCGTGGTATTATAGGAGCATACCACATCACCTTGGCAGGAACCCTCTTCCGGGGACGCTCACCCTCAACTTCACCAGGGTCATCTCGTCTGATCTTATACCGCAATGCAGTGCATACTGGACATGCATCCAAATTCTCATACTCACCGCGGTAGAGGATGCAGTCATTAGGGCAGGCATGTATCTTATGCACGTCTAATCCTAGAGGGCACACAACCTTCTTTGCTTCGTACGTGCTGTCGGGCAACTCGTTGACCTTTGGAAGCATCTTCCTAATTATCTGCAGCAACTTTCCAAATCCCTTATCAGTCACACCACACTCTGCCTTCCACTGCAGTAATTCCAGTGTGGTACCCAGCTTTTTCTGACCATCTTCGCAACTTGGATACAACAATTTCTTGTGATCCTCTAACATCTGGTCGAACTTCAACCTCTCCTTTTCAGTTCCGCACTCTCTCTTTGCATCAGCAATGGCCCTACCAAGATCGTCAGTGGGCTCATCTGGTGCCTCTTCAGCTTCAGCTTCCCCCGTTGCAGAATCTCCGTACTCCGGGAACATAGGATAGTTGTCATCATCTTCCTCTTCTTCATTGTCTTCCATCATAACACCTTTTTCTCCGTGCTTCGTCCAACAATTATAGCTGGGCATGAAACCATGCCGAATAAGATGACTTTGAAGGGTTCTCACGTTTGGGTGATCTGTCTTATTCTGACAGTTGACACATGGACAACACATGAAACCATTCGTACCGTGGGCCTGGGCTTTCTCTAGAAATTTCCTCAAACCTGTCATGTACTCGGCAGTGCGTCGGTCACCATAGATCCATTGTCGGCCCATCTGCATTATATAATGAACTACATCAATAACCATTACAGAACATCGACAAATAAACACTGAACATGCACGGTATCAATTAATTACAAATGAAATGAGAGAAAAATTAACCTTGATCGAAAAGAAGAATAAACTTCTTTAAGTGTACATCAAATCAATTCGTGAACTCTCTCGGGCATTTCATCAAACACCTTGCATGCATACAAAAAAAACAGACTAGCACACACCCCCTCCTTCCATTTCAAAAAAAAAATGCCTCCAATGGTTTTGGGAGGGGGCTGCTGATGATCAGTATATATAGGCACACCCCCCATTTGTCCCGGTTTCAGTCACAAACCGGGACAAAAAAGGAGGCCCATTTGTCCCGGTTTGAGACTGAAACCGGGACAGTTGGAGGTTTTTTTCATTTTTTTGTTTTCTTTTTCTGTTTTCTGTTTTAAATAACTTTTGCAAACTTTGGATTTTGGAAAAACTATGAATATGAAAAATGTTTGAATACATAGATAGTCTACTCATCAACGACATTAAGATGATCATTTTCCGTATTATAGCCGCGTAGACTATCCCACTTCCGTGCAATCTCGAAGCCAAGACGAGCGTCTAAAGCAGCATATACGACTTGATCGTAGCTCAATGGAACGTTGCCCCATCCGAAAAATTAGGTCTTTTTGTAACGTGTCTTCCTTGTCGTCATCCGTGTACTTCCTCTTCTTGTATTTCTTCTTCTTCTCAAGATTTGTTCCAATGACCGCATTAGAGAGAGCATATAAACTAGGAGTAAAATTGCCGGTAGGGTTTCGGCGATCCCTCTGCAGGTCGACCGCGGACCGAATAATAATTCCGTAGTAGGCTAGCATCTTCATGTCATTATGGATTGCCACGCCGTAGAATTTGATTGTCTCGTCACCTAAGAAATCCACGAGGACCTGTGGCACCCGATCAGCTTTGCAAATTTGGAAGACAAGAGTCTTGGTCGCCACCGAGAGTTGAAGGACGGCGGCGCGCTGCGGAGTATCCTTCCGTCGAGGGTCGGTGAACTCGCAATGGAGTCCAACGGCTTTGATCGGAGCGGCGTCGAGGAAGTTGTTCTTCACGTCGCCGATCCACTTCTCCACGCGCCATGCCCGAAGGGTGACCCACACATTGAACCGCATGCCTTCCTTCTCGTAGCCGTAAAACTCATCGGACCGAGGCACGAGTGGCTCCATAGGAAATGGTGTACGTGGACGGAGAAAAGAGAGGAGAGATGGCCGGAGAAATGGTGTGGGAAGAGTCGTACTGTGCAGTGCATTTTATAGCGCCGGAGAGGAAGATGAATCGCCGGCGGAGGGCAGAGGAATCGCCGGAGGGCAGAGCAATCGCCGGCGCCGCTCGTCTTCCGTGCGCGTCGAAAAAACGCGGCGGTGGCGCGTAACTGAAACCATGCCATTTGTCCCGGTTCGTGACTGGAACCGGGACAAATGGGTGTCGCCTGCGGGTGCTACCTCATTTGTCCCGGTTCCAGTCACGAACCGGGACAAATGAGTGTCGTCTGAACTGCCCGACGCGTTTTATGCCCCATATGTCCCGGTTTGCAGTACGACCGGGACAAATGGGGTTTCCGAGTTTGGTCCTTTAGCCTGTTTTCTACTAGTGCACCACACATCAAGAAAAACACCATGGGCCTTGTGATCCCAGGTTGCTTTTACTGTTTTCCCTTTGTCCATCTATGATAAGAGATAAAATCAATGTCAAAATTGCACTGTTTTCATAAGTGCTAGAAATCATTGCTCATTGAACCTACCTACTACTTCCTCCGTGCAGAAATATAAGACGTTTTAGGAATGGTTCTGACCAGGTGAAAATCACCCAAAAGACGTTTCTGCCCCTACTATTCGCTTAAATTACATGGACTACCCTCCCGAAGTGATACAACGAACCGATCAGATCAATACAGCAGCAAATCGCCGTCGCCAGATACAGCGAACGGATCGCCATCGAACCAGCGACACACCAGATTCAAAATTTGAATCCGCCATCGCCCAGATCCTCGATATCAGGATCATCGCCTGGGCTTATTTCTCTACGCTTCTTCCTCTCGCGCGTCCAGCCTTGCCTCGCCCAGATCCTCGACATCAGGCTCGTGGTTGCACGCCAGCTCTCGCGCGCGTCCAGCCTTGGCTCGCCCAGATCCTCGACATCAGGATTGTGCTTGCGTGCCAGCTCTCATCCTGTTGTTGCAGAGCACCGACGAAGGAGTAGAGCACGCCGGCTCCCACCCAGCAGAAGCACACCGGCTGCCAACCAGCAAAAGCTGCACGCCGACTGCCGCCCAGTCCCGTCACCATCAGCATACAGTTCCCACCTTGTTGTTGCAGAGCATCGGCGAAGGAGCAGAGCACGCCGGCTCCCACCCAGCAGCAGCACACCGGCTGCCGCCCAGCAGCAGCACACCGGCTGCCGCCCAGCAGTAGCACGCCGGCCGCCGCCGAGTCCCATCGCCATCAGCATCCAGCTCCCACCCAGCCTGGCCAGTTTTGGTCCAGAGGAACACAACAGCCATGTTACTGCTCGATCTAAATTTCAGTCCACCTCTAACACAAGAAGAAGAAGAGAATGGCATCATACCCGGAGGAGGCGATCACCAAGTCGAAGCATAATTTGGCATGAATGTTGACGTCAATGCCCCAGTTGTGGCTGCAGGTACACATTCAAGAATCATTTTCAGTAGTTTTGTCATCCTTGTTCAGAGGCAACCTGCAATCACGTCAGAGGATAGTTTAATTGCTGAGGCACTTGTGTTTCATGGCTGGTTACAATCACGTCAGAGGATAGTTTAATTGTCGAGGCACTTGTGTTTCATGGCTATATAACCAGATCATTAGGCTTGCATGTCCAATCAAACAACTTCTAATTTTTTTTGTTAATGCAAGAACAAGTACTCCAAGATGAACAAGTACTCCAAGATGAACTAATGCAAGAACAAGTACTCCAAGATGAACAAGTACTCCAAGATGAACTAATGCAAGAACATGCTGTTGCAGGTATATAGAGTAAATGCACTCTCAGTTTCTAAGCACTGCAAGCATAATCAAATTAAGAAAACATTCCAGCAAGCAACTTTTATTTTATTTATTTTGTTACTTTTCCTCTTGTAGGTCTCCAGCAACAAAAGAAAACAAGAAATTCATTAACTGATCAGCAAAGATATGCAGCTTATGTGTCAATGCACACCTTGTGCATGAGCCGAGGAGGCAAATTCAAGAAGAAGGACAAGCAAGACATAGCAGATTTTTTCAAGGCAGATATTCAAATCATACAAAGAATATGGAAAGATGCGATGCGGCAAATTGCACAAGGTTTAGAAGTGAATGTTGCCTGCAAAAAGAAGGGGAGATGTGGAAGGAAGCCACTTGATATTGACTTATCAATCATCCCCACAATTCCACTAAATAAAAGGTCTACAATCCGGTCACTTGCTTGGCAGCTGCAAGTGAAGCCTTCAACTCTGTACACCAAATTCCAAAAAAAACAAATTAGACGGCACACAAGTTCAATAAAGCCTCCCCTAACAGAGAAGCACAGGAAGACCAGGGTCCAGTTCTGCGTAGACATGGTCGATGAAAGTACAAGAAGAAATGGAGACCAGGAAAGCTACCTTTTCTACGACATGCACAGATTTTTGCATGTTGATGAAAAATGGTTTTACATGACCCAGGACGGCAGGAACTACTACTTGCTACCTGAGGAACCAGATCCAATAAGAACTATACCTAAGAATTGCATTGGCAAAGTCATGTTCCTTGCTGCCGTGGCTAGACCACGATACGACAGCGAAGGTAACATGACATTCGATGGGAAAATTGGCATTTGGCCATTTGTAACAGAGGTTGCAGCACAAAGAAGAAGTGATAACAGGCCAAAGGGGACACTAGAAATCAAGCCACTAACAGTGAAAAGGGATGTCATGAGGGAGTACTTCATAGAGAAGTTACTACCTGCAATTGTAGAGCTTTGGCCTAAAGAAGATGCTGGCAAGACAATTTTCATTCAACAAGATAATGCGACTCCGCATATCTTGCCTAACGACCCAGTGTTCATGGAAGCTGTGGCCAAGACCGGACTGAAGATCCAAATCATTCAGCAGCCAGCCAACAGCCCGGACTTGAACATACTTGATCTAGGCTATTTCAGGTCTATCCAATCCCTCACAAATACTCTAACCCCAAAAAATCTACGAGATCTTATTCAAGGTGTGGAAGATGAGTATGATGGATATGATTCTTCCATTTTGAATAAGATTTTTCTGAGTCTAATGACATGCATGGCAGAGATAATGAATAATGATGGGGGGAATCAGTACAAGACACCTCACGCCAACAAGGCAAGGTATGAAAGGCTTGGTCAGCTACCCTCAAGACTTAATTGCCCTGCTGACGTCTACGCACGAGCTCTGGAGTTTCTAGGACAGGAAATGCACTAAACATATTTCAACAGAAAGCAAGAAAGAAACTCTACAGCAAGCATGCAAGAAAGAAACTCTATATCAAGCAAAGCAAGCAAGAAAGAAACTGTACATCAAGCAACTTGCTGCTCCTCCAATAATGCAAGCAAGAAAGAAGTACAGTATTGTATTGTGTTTGTATAAATATCTTGTATTGAGTACTGTTGTGTACTTGAAGTATTGTATTGTGTTTGTTATGGAATCTGGTTGTGTACTGTACTTAAAGTATCTCGCAGTCTATTCCAACAGCTACTTGAGTATCACATTATGTTCAGTGAAATGGCAATGGAGTATCACATTTTCTTTCAGTGAAGCAAGCAACTTTTAATATCATGATTATTTACTGCGAGCAGCAGATCATGCACTACAGCAGCTACTCACACCAAAAAGTAATGTATTGTGTATAGAGTAATGGATATAGTACAAGGTGTATTTACTGCAATACAGATATAAATACATACTCCATGACAATACAAATAAGCAAGGAACAATGATGACAATTTGCAAAAGGCAAAAGTTCAGTTCATGCTAAAGTTCAGTGGATGAGAATTTGCAAAAGGCAAGCACTAATCTACTGTAATCAGTCAAGCACTAATTAACAAGCTCAAGTATTCGATACTGCATCCAACAAGCACAGAGAGCAATACAAAGATCAGTGGACAATAGAGAGAGAAGAAGCAGTGTATACCAAGGCAGGCACACACAGGGCAGCAGTTACAACTTCAATAGCAAATCACTCATGAATGCAGCCTGGACCTGGAAGGCGCAGGCATCCTCAGCAAGCACATAGCCTACAATCCTAAGCCACACTCAGGCACAACCCTGCCCTCTTCTTATTTGAAATCCAAGATACGTTGTGAGAGCTATTGATGCCAAAATAACACTCAGTAGCAGTAGTAGTGGAAGTGTCCGTAGTGGAAGATGGAGGCAACACGGTGGTACGTTCACCTAGGCGATGCCGGAGGCGGAGAAACAAAATGGTGAGTCGCTTACTGGATGCAAACATTACCAGTGCAGAACTAAAGAACAAAGATATTGTACCTGAGGAAGGAGACCTTGGGCAGTTTCTTCTTGTAGAAGCACGAGTGAATCAGCGCCTCGAAGTGGTCAGGGCGGTGGCCGTCGACCCACTCCAGAGCGTCCCACACATCCTTCTCGATCTCGACAGTCGGCTTCTTCTCGCCCAGGCCATGGGCGACCACAGATTGCAGCCTGCGCAGGGCCCAGCATCCCCTGATCTTGATGCTCTCGAGCGCAGGAGCCACCATATTGACCTCGGATATCTGCTTCGGCACTGAACCAGAGAAGAACTCGTATCACCACTGTCGACAGAGGTGAGGACGACGAGATCTTCATCCGTATCCACCGCTCCGCTCCAGGTCTGGTGCTGCTCCACATCTACTCCAGCACCGGAGCACGCAGATCGAGCACTTCTGTCGACAGAGAAACGAGGAGTAGCACCTCCGTCGACAGATCCGGCGCCGAAGCACGCAGATCCAGCGGTAGGGCAAGTAGATCGAGCGCCTCCGTCATTGAGAAGCTCGTCACCGGCTCGAAAAATTGAATCTTTGACCAACAGATTCGGCGGCTTGAGAAGACAAACGGTGTGGTGTGTTCCCCGGAGAAAGGGGGCGGTGTGGAGAGGTGACAGGGGGCGGTCGTGTAGGCGTCGGGGGCGGTGGTGCAGGCGTTGGGGGCGGTGGGGGACGACGACGGGGAGAGTGAGAGGGAGCGGTGGGCGACGACGACGGGGAGAGCGAGAGGGAGCGTTTGTCGACAGGGGAGCGAGTGGACGAGAGCAAGCGACGTACGCATCTGCGGGAGGGTAGAACGGGAAAGTTAAAAATATTTTGTACGTGCCAAAAGTTGTATACGAAACGTAAAACGTCTTATAATTATGAACGGAGGAAGTAGCTAGCAATATGCACTTCAACCAAATAAGTTTCTACAGATTACTATCAACCATCGTTGATTGCTACTAGCTACTAGCTATGTCCAAGCAAATAAGTTTCTACAGATTACTATCAACCATCGATCGATGGACAGCTACTAGCTAGCAATGTCCAAGCAAATAAGTTCCTACAGATTACTATCAACAATCGTTGATTGCAGGAGAGAACAAGCAGTATTTACCTTCTTCCACGTGTGGGCAGTAGAGAGCAGCGGCGGCAGAGTGCAGGTTGCTAGTCGGAGGATGTCTACAGTCCGCTACAGCCGGGATGGGGGAGGCTTCTCCAGGGGTGCTCGCGGCGGCGGCGGGCTCCCGCGGAGAGCAGCGGCGGGCGGGCGGGCGTGCTCCCACGGAGAGCGGCGGCGGCGGCGGGCTGGGAAACGCCCGTGGCGGCGGGGGCGGGCGTGCTCCCACGGAGAGCGGTGGCGGCGGCGAGCTGGGAAACCTAACGCGGCGGCGGGCGGGCGGGTGTGCTCCCGCGGAGAGCGGCGGCGGCGGGCTGAGAAACCTAGGACGACCGGTGTGTCGAATAAATAAAGAAACAGTTCGTAAAGATATGTACAGAGATTCGGGAGGTTGCAGAGTGGCATTTTCTTCGTAATAACGATCTGTTTGATGGCTATTTTGGGTATCCTAGAATTTTCATTAAGAAAGAAACTCGGGAAGCTGCGGGAAGCGGGGCTGGAGTCGCTTCTTCCAACCACACAGGAACCGACGGTGGCTGAAAAGCTAAGCATGGCTTAAAATTTTAGTTCTTTTTAGCTTAGGCTTAATTTCGTAGTTAAGCTCTCTAATAAGCTGAAAAGAACTGGCCCTTAGTTTTGTCTCTGAACCGTGGCCAGAAGCACCACCATCGGCATCCTGATTAGCAACCTCCTCGCTCATATCGAATTGGCTAACCAGGTGGCTGCTGCTAACCAGGAGGTTAAACCGTCATGTTTAGCCACAAAGGTCCATCGAATCGATCTATGCAACATTTAATTAAGCCTCAGCAGGAAATGACGAGTCCCTGCTCTAGGTAGCTGCAGATGCCCGGTCCCTGAGAGAATAGAGCCATGAATCCATGATGCTGAACCTGAACGACATAGATCGAAGAAGAGACATGCCACATGAACCCCGGACGATTGGAGCACGCAAAGTTCCAAGAATTACAAGCAATGAAGCCACATTTTGGCTCCATTCATGCCGGACCCTGAACTAATAATGAGCATGACAAGCTGGTATCATAACAGCACGAATAATTTCACACACCTAGTACTTGAAGGCTCCAGCAATGACGCCATTAGGTGTTCTTAGGTGAGTACTTAGAACTTCTACGTCCATCAAGCCAACGTCATGTCACCCCATCTGTAGATCCACTCTACAACATTGGTGTTAATTGAGTTAATTGCAGAAAATCATCACAATTGTGCCTAGTGTTTCAAAAAATTACCATGTTTTTAAATTTTATCAGAAAACACTCTTTTCCAGTCTGACAGTCGCAAGAAACACTAATATGTCTATCAGCCCGTTCTAATAAAGAGCCTTCTAATATAATTGTGGTGGACCCCAGTGCCAGTCTTACGTGGCATGTTTATTTTACAAAAAAGACCTTCATATGTTGCATCTTCTGATTCCCCTATCCCTAAATTAAGAAAAAAAAATCCACCGCAGCCCCCGCGCTGCTCCGAGTTGTCGGCTGCAGTGGAGATGGAGGCGTTTGATGGGCTTGGCGGCCTTGCGGGGCGTCTTCGGGCCTGGCGCAGTGGCCGCGTCACGGCAGAGCTCATCTGCGGGGAGGGCGCTCGGGGTGACCAGTGGCTGGGCGAGTCCGTGCGTGAGTCCTCTGGGCCAGCCAGGGTGACGACGGCGGCGGCTCCGGCGCAGACGCAGGGAGTGGTGCGGCATGGTTGCAGCGGCCATGGGCGTCACGGTTGCCATGGCCTGTGGTCAAGCGCGGTGGGCCTCTGGACCTCCCAACGCAATTTTCCCCTCCCGCGACGTATCGATCCGCGCTCGACCTGGCTTCTCAGCGCCGGATGCAACCTCACCGCCTCGATCTCCGCCAGCGCATGGTCACCTGGAGAGAAGAAATGGCCGCTCCGACCTCCACTCCTCCCTTTGCCGGCTCGGCTGGGAGCTCCCCAGAGGCTGCACGTGGAGAAAGGTTGAAGTTAGAGAGATGCCCAGCGCCGCCACGGCCACCTCCTCCTCGCGCCGCCACGAAGGAGCCCGCGCCGGAGACTAGCACCACCGCCGCCAACCTCCGCCGAGTCGTGCCGTCCAACGCCTAGCCTCCCCAACGCCCAACAGCGCCCCACCACGCCGCCCAGCTGCTGCCGACGAAGCAGCGCCGCCCAGCCGCTGCCGGTGATGAGCTGTTGTCTTGGACCTGATTGCTTTTTTGGATTTGTAAACAAACCACGTTGACCTGAACTTCTGACCGCAAAAGGAAAGAAAATGAGAAAAAAAAGAAAGGAAAGCTCTTTTTTGCAAAATACACATGCCACGTTGATCTGACAAACGGAGCCACCTATCAGAAAGAGGGTTAACCGTCTTAAAATAGATAATCAGTGTTTCTTGTTACCGCATTACGCAATACCGGTGTTTTTCGATAAAAATTGAAGACACGGTGGATTTTTAAAACCCTAGCACAATTATGGTGGCTTTTTGTAATTTTCTCGTGTTAATTACCTCAGTAAGTACACTGTACAGTAGCTTCGTGTTGGTTATTGCATTGCAAACAGTGTCAGTGGTACGTAGGAGTACAACAACAGAGCAGGGGAATAGGGTCGTAGTAATGAAGATTGGACATGAGTTTTAAGACGATTTATTTATAATTGGCGCACCGTACTGGACCCAAAACCTATGGAACAGCCCGACAAAGCTAGAGTACGTCGGGTGCATTATGCAATATGCATCGATGCGTCCATGCCCTCCAACCACTAGCTTCGCCGGAGCAGGCAGAGTAGAGCCCGGAGCCATGATGGCCGATGACGAACTGCAGTCATATTAGCACACGTACACGGCCGCCTACAATAATGTTGTGTTGGATGTCTCTGCTGCTGCTAATTTAGGTGATGCAGGGACAGGTACGTGGAATAGAGCCATCACATGCAACGTAGACTGCTGCCGCACAGCAACATGGGTACATATCCTCGTCAAATGAGCACTAATCTTACAAAAGGAGGTTGTACTTGTACCCACAGGCTCTGCATCGATCAAGTTTTTTTTTTTTTTTGCGAGGGACTCTGCGTCAATCAAGTTGATGCATGACCCTTTTTTACTACATGATTCATAAAATATTACAAGATAAAATTCAAGAAATCAAGTGTCAGCAATTCAAAACAATCTAAAAAAAACTATACCAGATCTAGGAAATACGAAAGGCTTTTTGATGGTTATCCATCTCAGGATTTTAATTCAAACTCAATTCTCTATGCGAGATGAAAGACATGTATTCAATCCACACAATAATTTTGTGGGAACATATAAGTTTATCATATAACTATCAGAAGAATGTTTTAAAATTATAACCAAACCTAACTAAATGCATGTAACCCCTGAAATCTTTAGAACATTGTGGATTTGCTAACTCTCAATCGCCTGATAATTAGTTAAATATAAGCTGAGACCGACAATTGTCAATCTAACGTTTGAGATATGTGCAATATTTCACATTTTTCTTGATAACGCTAACAAGCCGTCTGTTTTTTGATTCAATGAAATTTTCAACATTATCATGAACAATTTTATATGTATCAGCACAATTGTAAAAATCAGCTTGGAATTACTGAAAACAGACTTATTGAAACCTGCCAGATGATTAGGATATGACAATAAAACATAATATACAATGGGTTATTTTCTATTTCTCTAGAATCATATACCACTAAATATGTGGTGAGAAATATTGTGGCTAATAGATATCTCTTAGCTAAGCTAGAGAAGGCAAACCTCTCAGCTAAGATTATTCCGGTAACAAAAATAATCTTTAGATACAAGCACTTGGATTTTTTAAGTCCCCGGACGGGTAAATTTGGGGTTTCTAGTGAATAAGTGCTATATCACCCTGGATTGAAGAATAGTCGGATGTGATAATAAAATTGCTTATGTTGGCACCAGGTACAACAGTGTTGCAAACAAACCTAGATCAGAAACATAAATCTTATAATTTTTGCCAAAATTTTGAAATCACAGAGTGGAAAATCTTTTGTTGACAATGTCTGTAACCCAACAACAGGCCATTCCTAGGCGGCAGTATCAACATGCGTAGATATGTATATTTGTGAGCCTTTTGGCTACCATGTCAGTGAGGAGTATCCTTCATAACAAACGAATTCGTAATAGTGTCACATTGGGTTAGTAACCACTTCTACATGGAACCTTCGAAGACTCCAAGCATCCATCCTCGAAGAGTACGCCCCAGGCATTGAGATGGTAACGGAGAATCACTGAAGTTGACACATATTAATATTTATAATATAATACTAAATATGCATAGCATGAAAATATAGTTAGATCAATTCTAATAAGCGGCACAACTTTGACTCAACCTCTCCATTGTTAGTGGTAGGATTATGCAACATTCTGCGTCAATCCTAAAAAAATAAGTAGGAACAAGTTTAGCCCGCTCAATTAGGACTATGCGTCGTTGCCTATGACTTGACACGCAAGTGGATGCATGGACATACAACTTCTGACGCTGGACGTTAAGGAGGACAGGCTATCTGGTTTATCCTGCCAGTAGGCGCTGAACCCAATGAAAATAAGATAAACCCGTTGTAATCACTATTAATTTGCTTCAAATTACTAACTCATTTGTAGTTGTGTAGTGTGGTGATCGCAGTGATGAATTTTATAGCTTCGGCACTAGTTCTAATAGCATCGGTTTTATAGTGTGTATATATTCATAGTTTTTCTATATATTTGCTTAAACTTAAAAGGGGAGTCTCAGCCTCTGCATCGATTTGATGCATGCGGCTTTTGTTACTTTATTTTCAATCCAGTTTACAGACGATTACATCACGGGTCACACAATATTGATACATGGATCAACCATCTAAAGATAACTGATAACATAAATTGAATCTGCATCAACATGCTATCCTAAAATCAGAACGCTACATGTATTGGCTGTATAAGTCCCGCGCCATCGAGAGGAGCCGGTTACACCTAATATCCAGAACGAAACGCTTAATTACTATAATCAGAACACAATGCAGTTAATTTAGCAATTGTTCACTCCTACTAGTTCAATTAATTACTTAGCCTGGTTTGGGCTGGACAAATCAATTCACATATCATTAGACCATGCAGCAGCTCTCAACATGATCCGGCCGCTAGCTCCCCTTGATGTGGAGGGGGATTTTTTGTTTCTTTTTGCGGGGAACGTGACTACATTTCAGTGCATGCCATTTAAATTATTTGTTTAAGTAGTGCGTGTCATGTAGCTGCTGAAGCAGCAAGAGCAGCACGATCCGTTTTTAGCTCATGGTACCCCGCAAACATGGAGGTAGCTAGCTCCATCGGTGGATGGCGGCGCTTGAAAATGTGGTTGGCACACGATCAAGAGCATTGAAATCTCATGCTAGCTACCACGTGTATAAGCTAGGAAGCCCCATCTGGCATGCGTACAATCTCAGTAATTAGTACTATCCCGTAATATTTTTGACCGGCAATGAGAAGGAAATATTCATGGTCCAAAGCTCAAAAACAACGATACTGTTCTGAGTATAGTAGATGTGGCTTGCCGATTGATTAGCTGGGTAGGGTCTTCTTTCTGATTTGCAATTCAGTTTGCCAGGGCGGCAAGATCGCTGGTGCAGTCCATGATACCTGGGCTGGGAGGAAGAGGAAAGGGGTTATCCATCTACTTTGTTGAAATTACTTTGTCGAGTGTACGTATTTGCAATCTGACAGTGAAACATGCAGACCATTTTTAGAGAAGAAAAAGCTGTTATACGAAATCTTTGGTCATTAGATTTTCTTCACATGGAACAGCTCATGCTGTACAGAAACAGGACATGCTTGCCGGTGATGCTGTCGTACGTGCGTTGTATGATTTAGCAAGCAAAGATCGAAAAATGGCTCGAATTAAGATTGTTTGAACCAACCATCTATATGCAAAACTTCAGAGATGGGCGGCTCAATAGATCCGCGTCTCCATCACATTGTGATTCAGACACTTGCAAAGCTTTTCACAAACAATGAAAGACATAAATTCATTAATACATGGTGTCGAGCCTCGAGGGTATAACAACCTGCGACATTTTGTAAACGGGGCATGCTACTTGAAAAAAAAAACGATCATGCATGAACGGAGATGACAAGAAAGTCCCTTTATCATGCAAATAAAAACAAGTCCTTCAAAATTATACAAACTCGCTCGATCGTATCGTACATGCATGTCCATGCATACTACTGCTACACTACGTACATGCATGGCACACGTAAGCGTGTATACCATGCACATTGATAGATAGACGACAAGCACAAGTAGGCAGGAAGCAACGGTATTAGCTAAGTGGTACTTGAGCACGCCGCGTGGCTTACGGCCGGAGTTGTTGTTGCACATGCATGCATCAGAAGGAGATCTTCCTGGGCTTCACCATGGCCAGCAGCGGCTGGTTCATCACAACCGTGAACTCCACCTTGTCCTTGAAGTCCAGCGCCGGCTGGGCCGGGTGCGCGCGCCACTCGAACTCCTGCAGCATCCGCGCCACCATCAGCGCGATGTGCGTCGTGCCCATGGCCAAGCCCGGGCAGATCCGCCGCCCCGCCCCGAACGGTATCATCCGGATGCCCGCGGACCCCGTCATGTCCGCGGTCTCGCCGCCGGTCAGGAACCTGTCAGGGTCGAACTCTGTCGGGCGGTCCCACAGCTTGGGGTCCTCGGAGATGGTCGGGAGGAAGATGTCGAGGTTCGCGTCCGCGGGCACGTCGTAGCCGGCGAGCTTGCTCCCCGGCTTCACGGCGGCGTGGGTGAGCGAGAAGTACGTGGGCGGGTGCTTCCGGAGTAGCTCCTTCACGAAGGCCTGGAGGTACGGCATGTTGTCGGTGTCCTTGTCGTCCACCGGCCGGGCGTCGCCCACCTGCTGCACGATCTCCTCGTGGATCCGTGCCTGGATGGACGGGTTGTCCACGATGCGCGCCATGGCCCATTCGATGGCGGTGGCCGTGGTGTCCGTGCCGCCGTTGATCAGCTCCGCGCAGAGGGTGACAAGCTCATCGTCCGTGGTTTCGTGGCCCTCGATACGGAGGTCCAGCACGGAGTCCAGGTACGAGAATGGCGCGGCGACGTTGGTGTCTGGCCGCGAGGTCTGCATGTCGCGGAGGATGGCACGGCGGCGGTTGATGAGCGGGAGCAGCGTGTCGACCTGCTCGCGGCGGACGGCGAGCACCTGTCGCTGCTGCCGCCAGAACATGGGGCGGAGGAACGGGAGGTAGTCGTCCATGCGCACGCCAACGGCGAGCAGCACGCGCTTCATGACGGCGTCGATGTGCACAATGTGCTCCTCGTCCAGGTCCAGCAGGCCGAAGGTCATGTCAAGCAGGATGCAGAACACCGCGAAGCGCGCGTTGCGGAGCACCCACACGGAGGCCCCGTCGACGGACGACGCGGCCTCGGCGCGCATCCGGGAGACGAACCTGTCCATGGCGCGCAGCCTGGCCGGGCGGAACTCCCGGAGGCGCGCCGTGCTCAGCATCCCGGACACCATGTTCCTCCTCAGGGAGCGCCACTCGGCGCCGTACACGGCGGAGTTGACGGTGAACTTGTTGGAGGAGAAGATGTTGCGCGTGGTGTTCTCGGCGGGGCGGCTGGCGAACTCCTGGCCCTTCTCGACGAGTGCCTCGTGCACCAGCTCGGCGCTGCTGATGACGACGAGCGTGCGCACCCCCATCCGCAGCGTGAGGATGGGCCCGTACTCGCGGCGCAGGTCGCGGATGTAGTGGATGAAGGGCTTCCCGGAGAAGGCCACCTGGAAGAGGTTCCCGACGACGGGCCACCCGGGCGGGCCGGGCGGCAGCCGAAGGCCCCTGTACTTCCTGCTGTACCTCGCCACGGCGACGACCACGGCCAGCGCCGCGGTGGCCAACGCGGCCGTGAAGGCGAGGCTGGCCAAGGAGGCTGCCGGCATGGCGCTGGGAAGGGTGGCAGGCGTCGGTTGTTGCATGGACATTTTGGCGCGATGAATGCAAGTGCTGGAGGAGATGGAGAGATCATGCGTAGGATTTGAGTTGGTTTGCAGATATTATAGGAAGGCGGGAGAGAGGACCGCATTAAACGGGAGGTGTAAAATGTAGTTGAGGAATTGAATAGCCTAGCAAGCCGAGCGACCACGCTTTGCCTCTCTCGAGTAGCCTCAGTTGCTCGGTGCGGCGTCGCAATGCTTGCACCGGCCGGTCGGCGCGGCGAGATACGAGGAGCAAGCTTAATGCTCAAATTAACACACAACCGCACTAGAGCATTATTTCAGCAAGACCAAATTTATTCACTTAATCTGTTGACAGTCAAGGCTTCGGGTAGCATAGAGCGACGGGGCGATATATGCCATTGTCATCCCGTTAGTGCAGATCTAAAGATGGATTACGGAGCAGACAAAACAATCTCGGAAAGTATTGACAGGAGTTAGTAGTTTGCTCGATCGGTTGGGAACTACTCACTCCGTACGGAGTATAAGATGTTTTAGTTGTTACATATGTTATAGGTGCACACTAAAAATATGTGAGTACACAATACGACATGTCTAGATACATTTGTATATGTGTGAATGTGGATAAAAGTTAAAAAAACTTATATTTAAAAACGGAGGGAGTACCAACTACTCCCTCTGTTTTGGTACTCCCTCCGCTTCATAGAAGGTTTAATCATTTTTTCACATTCATATGTACCCACATATATCACTAGGTAGAAAACGGAACTTTCATCTAGAGCATTAGTCCCGGTCGGGTTGGGGGTCGGTACTAATGTGGCATTAGTACCGGTCTCAATGGCTGGTTGGGCCGAGGGCATTAGTACCGGTCCGTGACGAACCTTTAATACCGGTCCGTGACACGGACCGGTAGTAAAAAAAGGTTTCGGCTATAAATTTCATATTTTGAATTATTTTTTAAAAAATCACATAAACTCATTTAAGTAGGCGAAATTAGGTAGAAATCAAGAACAGTTATAATCTTTTGGAATTGCCCATCAAATGTATACTCCTCCCTCCGTCCCAAAATAAGTGTCTCAAGTCTCTTAAAAAGGTGATTTATCTAGACATGAAACCATGTCTAGATATATCACCCTTTTGAGAAACTTGAGACACTTATTTTGGGACGGAGGGAGTACTATTCTTTGTGGAAATAATATGAGTGTCATTTTGCATCATATTTATTATACCTTATTCACAAAAAAGTCATTTTTGGCACCTAAAAAATAGAAAATGGTATTTATAAAAATAATTTGAAAAATCTCTTTGGCATGATTGTTCCCTATACCAATATGCACCTATTTGTGAAATATGAGACCTTTATCAAAAACCGTGTCGATCAGCATGACTATTCATCATCGAAAGAGGTAAGATTTTTTAAAATTATCAATATTTTTGTGATATAACCACTATTTGTATATCTTAAAATGATTTTTTCAAAAGATTCATACCAAACTATCAAATAGTTGTATTTCAAATTTGAATTTCTTTCGAATGATCAACATAAACTCAATTAACTAGGTAAAATTAGGTAGAAATCAAGAAAAAAACTAATATTTGGCGATTATCCATCATATGTGTACGAGTTTTCTTCAAAGTTAAATGAGTGTCATTTTGCATCATATATCATATTTATTATAGTTTGTTCACAAAAAAAGTCATTTTTCACACTTTAAAAATGGAAAATGATATTTATGCAAATAATTTCAAGAATCCATTTGGCATGATTGTTTCTTATACAAATATATACTTATTTGTGGAATATGAGATCTTTATGATAAACTATGCCGTGGAAATGACCATAACTTAATCATTTGGCTTGAAACTTCTAGATGTTAATAGATTATAGACATTTTTGTGAAGACTTTTTTTTGCAAATTTTGTCAAAATTCAAGTTTATCATTTTTTATGGCAACTAGTACACATATAAGTACCCCATACGAAATGATTTCCTTTTTTGAGGTGTTTATCATTTTATTTCATTTTTTTGTAAGAACGATCAAAACTGTCGTGATGACTACTCACAGAAAAAGGAAATATTTTATAGAATTATCAATGTTTCTATGATATAACCAATAGTTGTGTACCTTAAAATGTTTTTTTTCAAAAGACTCAGACCAAACTATCAAATAATTGTATTTCAAATTTGAATTAGTTTCGAATGATCGACATAAACTAAATTAATTAGGCGAAATTAGGTAGAAATCAAGAAAAAACTTAATACTTGAGGATTATCCATCATATGTGTACTAGTTTCCATGAAAATTAAGCGGGTGTCGTTTTGCATCATATGTTTTGTACTTTGTTCACAAAAAAGTCATTTTTTCACACTTAAAAAATGGAAAATGATATTTATGAAAAAAAATCCAAGAATCTCTTTGGCATGATTGTTTCTGATACCAATACGCACTTATTTGTGAAATATGAGATCTTTATGAAAAACTATGTCGTGGAAATGACCATAACTTGATAATTTGACTTGAAACTTCTAGATGTTACTAGATGATGGACCTTTTTGTGAAGATTTTTTTTGCAAATGTTGTCATAAATCAAGTTTATCATTTTTCATGGCAACTAGTACACATATAAGAACTCCTGCCAAAGGATTTCGTTTTTTTGAGGTGTTTATCACTTTATTTCAAATTTTCGTAAGAACGATCAAAACAGTCGCGATGACTATTTAGAGAAAGAGGAAATATTTTCTAGAATTATCAATATTTCTGTAATATAACCAATAGTTCTGTACCTTAAAATGATTTTTTCAAAATATTTTAACCAAACTATCAATAATTGTAGTTCAAATTTAAATTACTTTCAAACAATCGACATAAACTCATTTAAGTAGGCGAAATTAGGTAGAAATCAAGGAAAAACCTAATACTTGGGGATTATCCATCATATGTGTACTAGTTTCCATAAAAATTAAATGGGTGACGTTTTGCATATTATGTTTTATACGTTGTTAGAAAATGTCATTTTTCGCACTTTAAAAAACGGAAAATGATATTGATGAAAATAATTTTAAGAATCTTTTAGTAAGATAGTTTCTTATACCAATATGCACCTATTTGTGAAATATGAGATCTTTATCACAAACTATGTTGTGGAATGACCATAACTTGATCATTTGGCTTGAAACTTCTAGATGTTTATAGATAATAGACCTTTTTGTGAAAAAAATTGAAATTTTTTGTCAAAAATAAGTTTATTATTTTTTTATTGCAACTAGTATACTATAGGTACCCATGACAAATTATATCCTTTTTTGAGGTGTTTATCTTTTTATTTAATTTTTTCATAAAACAATCAAATTGGTCACCATGGCTAGCGATGTTTCTGTCATGCAAAAGATGATTTGGATGTAATATTTGGATTCCTCTAATTTGTTTGATCAATTTAGACACTTTATTTGTTAAATTCTAATTTAATTATTTAAAGATACGAAATATTCCACACTAAATGAAAAAGGGAAAAATATTTTATCATTACTTATTTCAATATAATAATAATAATCATTGTTGTTTATTCATCTAAAATTTTATAAGTCAAGTAATGAAAAAGTGTAACATCATAACCAAGTGGTTAATATGATTGAGAAGATATAAATATCAGTAAGTTTTCAGTTCTCTCTTAGTATCTAGTTTGAAAGGAATCTAAATGTTAAGCATGCTGGGGAAGTTTGATTAGATTAAATAGTTTGACTTGAGACTAAGTGTGTAGTTAGTGTGAAGTAGGTGGGTTAGTTGGTAGTTAAGTGTGTGGCTAAGTGAGTAATTTCGAAATTCAATTGTTTTGTCAAAAAAATAAAAAATATTTGAAAAACTTTTAGTACCGGTCGGTAACACTGACCGGTACTAAAGGTTTCGAGACAAAATCTGCCTCGCGCCCAACGTGGAGGCTTTTAATACCGGTCGCAACATAACCGGGACTAATGCTGAGGGACATTTAGTCCCGCTTGGGCAGTACCGGTTGCACAACCGGTACTGATGCCCCTCCCCGACCGGTAATGGAGGTCCCTTTTCTACTGGTGTATCTAGATATATTTTAGTGTATATGTGCACTCATTTATTTTAATATAAAACGCATAGACTTGGCGTTGAATTAACAAAGCAGGAGAGTTAGAGTTACAATGATGCGTCATATAGCTTAGCCAAAGTAAGAAAACATGTTGGGCATACAACTTGGCCAACAGGATAAATGATAAAGCAATTAAGAAAGAAACAAATAGGTCATGACTAAGAAAGAAAGAAACATGAGAGTCAGAGTTACAATGTTATGGCATACAATTTATAGTGTATGTGCACTCATTTTGGTAAAATACGAACAACATATGTTACACCTAAAACATCTAATATTATAAAAATTATAGAACAGAGCAAGTTCATCATGAAGCAGCAAATCGGTATATCAAAACACCGGGTGTGCTTACCATATATAGCCTCCCCACCGCCGGTGACTCCCGACACTGCGCTCTCACCTCCATTTGAGGTACTTCAACTGGTAAATTTTGCTAAATTTGATGCACTGGTCTCAGCATTCCATATGTGTGCTACATTGGCCGAATAGACTTATCAAAATAAATTTGGTATTTGTGCAAAAAGATAGATTTGGTAAACAAAAGAAACTTTGCTTTGTTTCTGGCAGACAGAGGAAGGCCACTTCAAGTGCCTACTCTGGTTCGACATAAATGTCGTACGCTATGTGTTGGTCACATACAACTTCTACGTGCAAGTAGTGTCATTTTTTATGGATTAATTGGAGGGATAATAAAATCAACAGACGATAGCACCCAAAAACTGCAAGACAATACATGCACTCCACACACTTAATTACTCGCAGCTTAATCCAACAAAACATTGGCCATCACGAAGATCATTGTAGCAAATGTACTCCACACTGTTAGTCCCTGCTTAATCCAACCAAACATTGGCTAAATTTGATGCACGGGTCTCAGCATTCCATATGTGTGCTACATTGCCTTAATAGACTTATAAAAATAAATTTGATATTTGTGCACAAAAAAAAAGATTGTTAAACAAAAGAAACTTTGCTTTGTCCCTGACACAAATTAGAAGATAAACGAAGACCACTTCAAGTGCTCTGTCACATCCCAAAATTAGAAACTAAGAAAAACTTAGTTTTACCAGACCCAAAATTCAGAACCAACAAAAACTTTTCTTATAAAAAATTTGTGTATGTTTAATTCTTGATTATTGTTTGTTTGCATTGCTTACAAGATTGTTGAATTCTAGATCTAATTACAAAGTTGAAGGATAGAAAATAAACAAAACAAAATTTCAAAACTATAACACCATGTGACACATGTCACAATATTTTCCAAAGTAAGAAACATAATTTTATTTTCAAACCAAAATCAATGGAGTAATATTATAAACACTCCTATTTGAGTTCCACAAGTTTACCCTCTTCAAATTATCCATTTCAAAAACTTAAATTCAAATTATGACTCTTTCTTTAAATATTCAAATCATCAAAAAGTGCTATGTGCCACTTGCCTCCAATATAATTAAACCATACCACAAAGTTAGAAAAAAATAGGAGAAGCAAATTATGAAAATAAAACTCAAAAATTACACACTGTTCTGGTTCATGCATTTCATCAAACACCTGTTGATCACCATCCTGTTCTTCCCAAACCGAACCAAATCCTTGGATGATTTGATCAATTCCGATCAAATTGATGCAAACCAATGCCCCCACTCGATTTGCCTCACTCCTCTAACCTCACCGCACTCAAGAACGCGAGGAATTGGCCTCGGGAGCGTCGAGGAACCGCCGGAGACAGCAGCAGGCGCGCGCACGTCGCCATTGTCGGCACTGTAGCCGCGACGACGCCGCGCCGTGCCAGCCGCTCCGTGCCTCCCTTCGCTCTCCCTCACCTCCTGGCCCCCTCGCGCAGCAGCAGAACGCACCAGCAGCCGCCCGAGCACGCCGCGTCCGCGCCATGCCGTGCACGTCGTGCACCGCCCGAGCGCGCTCACGGCCGCCCCCCCCCCCCCTCGTCGAGCACGCGCAGCTCGCGCCACGCCTCCCCTCCATGCCCAATTGGTCCCCCGAGCGCCCGCAACCCAGCCACCCCCTCCACCGGCCTACGGCGAGCTAGCACGGCCACGGGTGCCCTTTGCACCGCGTTCACCGTGCGCCGCCCGGCCGCTATAAAAAAGGCACCCCCGTCCTCCACCCTTGCCACACCGCTCCACCGCCCTCTCCTCTCCACTCCCCTCTCGCCGTACGTCGCTAGGAAGGCCGGAGCCGCGACCTCGAGCTCGCCGTTGCTCGAGTTCGAGCTCGGAGACCCGAGGTCGACGACGATGCGCAACGCCGCACCCCGACCTCCCCTTCCTTTCTTCTTCCCTTCCTTGCCTTCCCCGCGTCACCGCATGGCTTCTCCCTCACACGCCCGTCCTTTTCGTGCACAAGAACGCCGCCAATCGCTCGCCGGAGTTCGTGCCCCGCCGCGGAGGAAGGAGCTCGACGCCGTCGCCGCCAGGAGCTTCCCCGAGCCTCGCCTCCACGTCCACGAGCTTCCCCAAGCCGCTGCACCCCTCCTGCACCATCTCCACGCCCTCTCGAGCCTCGAGGTGAGATATCCGTCCCCCTCGCCGTCGCCGGAGTAGCGCGCCGCCAGTTTTAGGTCGCCGTCGTCGCGGTCGATCGAGGGTCGTTGGATCTTGATCCAACGGTGCCTTACCGTTTCGCTTAATTAAAAAGAAACTGACGAGTGGACACCACCCGTCAGGTTTTTAAACATTTCCCAGCGCGCACACTGTTTTTCGTTGAGTCACTGACGAGTGGACCTCACCTGTCAGGATTCTCAACATTATCCACTCAGAATTCTAATTCGATTTTTGGAATTAATTAGAAATCAGTACTGGATTAAACTTTGAAATTCCATAACTTCAAATTTATAACTCCAAATAGATCAAATCCAAATGTTCTGGAAAGCTTATAAAATTATCTATCCCACCCAATTGGTTTCACTCCATTTGGATATATAATAAAAATACACTATTCAAAATACCATAAAAGGTTTAAATTGTAAACTTGTTTGTTTCTGATACTCTGTTAATCCAAATTAGTTGAAACTAATTTTATTGAGTCACATTTAGTCATGGTTAGTCACCCCTAAAAGGATTTAATTTTTAGAACAACAGAATGTAATTGATAGCTAAAACTTGATTAGTATGCTTCTGGATTGAGACCATTGTGTAGGGAGTTGGTAAATCCAATTGGCTCAAATCCAATTGTGTTGTCTTCTACACATCAGTAGATTTCTGTAGAAATTTAGTTTGTATTTTTGTGATCGACAGAACTTAAGATATGTAATTAAACATGTTCAACTAGTTTCTGCCATAATTAAGACATAATCAAATAATGGCTAATTCAATTAAATTGAAACCAAATTGTGTTGCTTGATATATGAAGTGACTATTTAGAGCATTTAATATTATATTGCTGTAATGATTGTTGTGCTGCTGTTGCTTGCTAGTTGTTGTTGTTTAGCATGTTATAATATGTTAGTACTGTTAGTGTTAGTTGTTAGACACATTGGTGAGTAATATGTTTGCATGGCTTGATGGACTTGATAGTCTTGGAGTGGAATACTAGCTTAAGTATCCTGTTAGTGTATCCACCTTAGCTTGGTGAGATATTTTGAATTACCGAGATCGACTGGTAGTTTAACTTTTGTCTGAAGTATTTCCTGATCAGAGGAAAGTGGTTGATTAATTACCTCTAATCGAGGATGTCCTGGTGCTCTATGTTTTTAGCATGTGTTTGGTGTTATACTCCTGTAAGTATAATGCCCTAGTAAATATAGATTTAGTTCGTTGCTTGATTAAACTAGTGCTATGTTTGTGCCTTGAGTGATTAGTTTGATACTTGTGGTTTGTTCCTTGTTTGTATGCCAGTTGTGGTTTGGTTTGCTTATTGCGTGTTGTTTTATTTTCATGTTGCGACGCTAGTTATAAACGCTACCAGAGTGGTATTTGGAAAAGATTTATCGAAGAAGGATGGGAGTTATTTCTTGATCAGTGAGAAGAAGCCCAAGAACATTATGCTGGAATCAGGCAAGCTATTCCGTAAGCTTGCATCTTTATACATCTATTTTGGTTCACAGGTTTTACTTATAAAGAGCATATGTGATTTAAGTGGTGGTTGCCACTAAGGCTATGAGTTTGAAAACCCTTTTTCCAAAATACAAGTATATTATTTTGACACCCTGTATGGAGATATTGGATGGAAATTCTTTTTCAAACTATAGGATGGGAAAAATACTGTTTACTCAAAACTCCTTTGAAAATACTTGTGTGGACATGGAATACCGAGATGTCTGTGTTGAAATGGAGAAATGGTGAATGGTGATGTTTATGAAAATGCACATTGTGTCTTTGTACTTACGTCGACCAGCCGATAACCTGTGCGACCACATCTACCCACATATGGGAAAGGGCTTAGTCATATAATTTGCTCATATTAGTATGGGATACCTCATCAACGGAGATGACTCCGTTATGCATGAGGGGATGGTTTGGTGACCTACCCCTGACCTGGGTCCTCGCTCAAACTCTATGAGTAGGTAAGGAGGTGGATAGAAGGATGTCCCCTATACACCGCCAGATAAAACCTATGAGTCCTCACACTTAGATTCCGATGGGCTGGGTTAAGTGTCGATGGAAAGTATCATATGGGCAGGATCCTATACTAGCTTGAGCAAAGGACAGACTAGGGTCGGTGACTCAACTTCGCATACCCCTGGTATGGCGAGACGTGGCAGACACGATGAGTTATCGGATGGGTGTGGGAAAAGCGTGCTCCCTCTGCAGAGGGTTAAAACTATTCGAATAGCCGAGTCCTCGGATATGGACAGTTGAGAGGCCCTACTTCGACCATGTGCAAGTTTTGGAAAAGATTTGAGTTTTAAAAAGAAAATGAAGTGGAGAATGATCCTTACACTATACCAACGGATCGGTATGAGGTTGTTGGAGATAGTCTTGGAAAAGGTTTGAGTTTTAAAAGAAAAAGGAAGTGGAGAATGTTCCATACACCTATACCAACGGATCGGTATGAGGTTGTTGGAGAATATGTATCATGACGGTTTATGGTCAGGAAAAGGAGGAGTTTTGGAGAAACAGATAAAATGGTGATTTTTCGATAAAATGTTTATAAAAGAGACTTGTTACCTTTTTCAACAAAGATGCCCCCTTTTGGGAAAAAATTTTAAAGAGACTTGTTACAAAGGCAGATTTATGGGAAAAGTTCTGAAGATTTCCTTTCCTTTTTCAATAAAGATATAGAGTTTTCAAGGCAAACAAAGTTTTATTTAAACAAATAAAAGAATAGCGCATGCTCATGTTGGGGTAGTTTGTGAGTACGTAAATGTACTCATGGCTGTGTCCCTGGATATTCCCATGTCCAGAGTTCAAGAAGAAGTATGATGAAGACCGAGAGACCGATGACGTCTTTGCGAACTAGGCCGTCTTCCCAGTCAGCTGCCTGTAGGTGTCTTGGCAAATGACTCGGGCCCCACGTTGATTGGTGTTTTCCGCTGCAAGAACTTATTGAAGATTATGGCTTCAATCAAGTAAGTAATTCCGTCGGTAATAATGGATGTTCTTTGGATACCAGTTTGATTGTGCTCAGCGACAGACTGATCACGAGATCGCTGATGTTGTAGGCACAAGGGTATTTCGGACAGCTAGTCCGGGGTCCCCACAGACTTGGTATCAGAGCCATCCTGACTGTAACAGACCTTAGTTAGCATGGACGTTAGTGAGGAAAGAAATATTTTGTTAAAAATATATTGTTACCAAAAATATATTTTTATCTAAGGAAGTCCAAAATGACTTCCACTCTTCTCACCTTCTCAAATATTTCCGAGTCTCATCCCTCTATTTTAAGATTTTCCAAGGATTTCTCTAATCCCTCTTACCCGTTCAAAATACTTGACGATGAACCCAAGTGAGACATAATTAGCTAGCACCTACAAGAAGAAGCTTCCATTACAAGTACTCAACTATCCACATCGAGGTGATGGATCCGCAAATACTAAGATTGTCGAAGTCAACCAAGCAGGAGACCTTCGAAGACCTCAACTCAATATCAGCAATTCCACTCAGTTACTCCTTCGACAATCTCAATTTCTCCAGCTGAAGACTAAGGCGACAAAGTGAAGGCTTCCCCAACCATAATTAACCGAGACCATAGGATAAACCTGATAGGAACCCTGATTGTACTACCCGACTACCACGAGTATCAGACATCCTTTGGTACTAAATGTACCTTGTGTGCTCTTTGCTTATGTGCACTATGCTTCTCTATGGATTGTTTGAGACTTCTCTGTTAGTGTGTTGTTTTTCTTGCGTGTTCACAATCACGCCTTGATGGCAACACAAAGTAATCCAAAATTCTCTTTTTAATAAAACTCCTTTTCGTCACCCAACAAAAACTATTTTTGACCTCTTCGCCATAGTTGCACCTTGTTGCAGATGTAAACTCTCTTAGGAAAATATTTTTCGGATACTTCCTCTTATCTCAACCGTCTCCCGATAAGAACTGACAGTTTCGAAAGATACGAAAGACACCCACATTCTTATATAACTAACTAATTGGAAGCCGGTTTTCCCCAAGATATGATCTCCGAGACAAGAAGAATGATGCCTCCAAGCCAACCCCAGCTGCAACTTTCAAACAAGACCGGTTAAAAGGCCCCTTTTAAGGGGGGAAGACCTGCAATAGGTATACAAGAAAATGTTAATAATTAGTTCCTTGTGCCTTAGCCTTGTAGAATCTGGAAATAAACCAACCAGGACTCTCCCTCAGCGTCGATCGTCAAGTCAACCCCATCAGCGAGGATCTGAAATCAGCACAGAAGATCATCGGCAAAGAAGGCCTCGCAACATCAACTATCAAGATCTCACATGGTGACCTTACTGAAGAAGCAACAACTTCGGAAGTATAACCAGCCTAAAACCCGTGCCCTCGTACTCCCCTGTTACCCCACCTAGCAAATCTCGGGACGCGATTAATTTTAAGGGGGGAAGAGCTGTCACATCCCAAATTTTGAAACTAAGAAAAACTTAGTTTTACCAGACCCAAAATTCAGAACCAACAAAAACTTTTCTTATAAAAAATTTGTGTATGTTTAATTCTTGATTATTGTTTGTTTGCATTGCTTGCAAGATTGTTGAATTCTAGCTCTAATTACAAAGTTGAAGGATAGAAAATAAACAAAACAAAATTTTAAACTATAACACCATGTGACACATGTCACAATATTTTCCAAAGTAAGAAACATAATTTTATTTTCAAACCAAAATCAATGGAGTAATATTATAAACACTCCTATTTGAGTTCCACAAGTTTTCCCTCTTCAAATTATCCATTTCAAAAACTTAAATTCAAATTATGACTCTTTCTTTAAATATTCAAATCATCAAAAAGTGCTATGTGCCACTTGCCTCCAATATAATTAAACCATACCACAAAGTTAGACAAAAATAGGAGAAGCAAATTATGAAAATAAAACTCAAAAATTACACACTGTTCTGGTTCATGCATTTCATCAAACACCTGTTGATCACCACCCTGTTCTTCCCAAACCGAACCAAATCCTTGGATGATTTGATCAATTCCGATCAAATTGATGCAAACCAATGCCCCCACTCGATTTGCCTCACTCCTCTAACCTCACTGCACTCAAGAAAGCAAGGAATTGGCCTCGGGAGCGCCGAGGAACCGCCGGAGACAGCAGCAGGCGCGCGCACGTCGCCATTGTCGGCACTATGGCCGCGACGACGTCGCGCCGTGCCGGCCGCTCCGTGCCTCCCTTCGCTCTCCCTTACCTCCTGGCCCCCTCGCGCAGCAGCAGCACGCACCAGCAGCCGCCCGAACACGCCGCGTCCGCGCCATGCCGTGCACGTCGTGCACCGCCCGAGCATGCTCACGGCCGGCCCCCCCTCGTCGAGCACGCGCAGCTCGTGCCACACCTCCCCTCCATGCCCAATTGGTCCACCGAGCGCCCCGCAACCCAGCCACCCCCTCCACCGGCCTACGTCGAGCTAGCACGGCCGCGGGTGCCCTCTGCACCGCGTCCACCGTGCGCCGCTCGGCAGCTATAAAAAGGCACCCCCGTGCTCCACCCTTGCCACACCGCTCCACTGCCCTCTCCTCTCCACTCCCCTCTCGCCGTACGCCGCTAGGAAGGCCGGAGCCGCGACCTGGAGCTCGCCGTTGCTCGAGTTCGAGCTCGGAGACCCGAGGTCGACGACGATGCACAACGCCGCACCCCTTCCTTTCTTCTTCCCTACCTTGCCTTCCCCGCGTCACCGCACGTCTTCTCCCTCACACGCCCGTCCTTTTCGTGCACAGGAACGCCGCCAATCGCTCGCCGGAGTTCGTGCCACGCCGCGGAGGAAGGAGCTCGACGCCGTCGCCGCCAGGAGCTTCCCCGAGCCTCGCCTCCACGTCCACGAGCTTCCCCGAGCCGCTGCACCCCTCCTGCACCATCGCCACGCCCTCTCGAGCGTCGAGGTGAGCTATCCATCCCCCTCGCCGTCGCCGGAGTAGCGCGCCGCCAGTTTTAGGTCTCCGGCGTCGCGGTCGACCGAGGGTCGTTGGATCTTGATCCAACGGTGCCTTACCGTTTCGCTTAATTAAAAAGAAACTGACGAGTGGACCCCACTCGTCAGGTTTTTAAACATTTCCCAGCGCGCGCACTGTTTTTCGTTGAGTCACTGACAAGTGGACCTCACCCGTCAGGATTCTCAACATTATCCACTCAGAATTCTAATTCGATTTTTGGAATTAATTAGAAATCAGTACTGAATTAAACTTTGAAATTCCATAACTTCAAATTTATAACTCTAAATAGATCAAATCAAAATGTTCTGGAAATCTTATAAAATTATCTATCCAACCCAATTGGTTTCACTCCATTTGGATATATAATAAAAATACACTATTCAAAATACGATAAAAGGTTTAAATTCTAAACTTGTTTGTTTCTGATACTCTGTTAATCCAAATTAGTTGAAACTAATTTTATTGAGTCACATTTAGTCATGGTTAGTCACCCCTAAAAGGATTTAATTTTTAGAACAACAGAATGTAATTGATAGCTAAAACTTGATTAGTATGCTTCTGGATTGAGACCATTGTGTAGGGAGTTTGGTAACTCCAATTGACCCAAATCCAATTGTGTTGTCTTCTACACATCAGTAGCTTACTGCAGAAATTTAGTTTGTATTTTTGTGATCGACAGAACTTAAGATATGTAATTAAACATGTTCAACTAGTTTCTGCCATAATTAAGACATAATCAAATAATGGCTAATTCAATTAAATTGAAACCAAATTGTGTTGCTTGATATATGAAGTGACTATTTAGAGCATTTAATATTATATTGCTGTAATGATTGTTGTCCTGCTGTTGCTTGCTAGTTGTTGTTGTTTAGCATGTTATAATATGTTAGTACTGTTAGTGTTAGTTGTTAGACACATTGGTGAGTAATATGTTTGCATGGCTTGATGGACTTGATAGTCTTGGAGTGGAATACTAGCTTAAGTATCCTGTTAGTGTATCCACCTTAGCTTGGTGAGATATTTTGAATTACCGAGATCGACTGGTAGTTTAACTTTTGTCTGAAGTATTTCCTGATCAGAGGAAAGTGGTTGATTAATTACCTCTAATCGAGGATGTCCTGGTGCTCTATGTTTTTAGCATGTGTTTGGTGTTATACTCCTGTAAGTATAATGCCCTAGTAAATATAGATTTAGTTCGTTGCTTGATTAAACTAGTGCTATGTTTGTGCCTTGAGTGATTAGTTTGATACTTGTGGTTTGTTCCTTGTTTGTATGCCAGTTGTGGTTTGGTTTGCTTATTGCGTGTTGTTTTATTTTCATGTTGCGACGCTAGTTATAAACGCTACCGGAGTGGTATTTGGAAAAGATTTATCGAAGAAGGATGGGAGTTATTTCTTGATCAGTGAGAAGAAGCCCAAGAACATTATGCTGGAATCAGGCAAGCTATTCCGTGAGCTTGCATCTTTATACATCTATTTTGGTTCACAGGTTTTACTTATAAAGAGCATATGTGATTTAAGTGGTGGTTGCCACTAAGGCTATGAGTTTGAAAACCCTTTTTCCAAAATACAAGTATATTATTTTGACACCCTGTATGGAGATATTGGATGGAAATTCTTTTTCAAACTATAGGATGGGAAAAATACTGTTTACTCAAAACTCCTTTGAAAATACTTGTGTGGACATGGAATACCGAGATGTCTGTGTTGAAATGGAGAAATGGTGAATGGTGATGTTTATGAAAATGCACATTGTGTCTTTGTACTTACGTCGACCAGCCGATAACCTGTGCGACCTCATCTACCCACATATGGGAAAGGGCTTAGTAATATAATTTGCTCATATTAGTATGGGAAAGCTCATCAACGGAGATGACTCCGTTATGCATGAGGGGATGGTTTGGTGACCTACCCCTGACCTGGGTCCTCGCTCAAACTCTATGAGTAGGTAAGGAGGAGGATAGAAGGATGTCCCCTATACACCGCCAGATAAAACCTATGAGTCCTCACACTTAGATTCCGACGGGCTGGGTTAAGTGTCGATGGAAAGTATCATATGGGCAGGATCCTATACTAGCATGAGCAAAGGACAGACTAGGGTCGGTGACTCAACTTCGCATACCCCTGGTATGGCGAGACGTGGCAGACACGGTGAGTTATCGGATGGGTGTGGGAAAAGCGTGCTACCTCTGCAGAGGGTTAAAATTATTTGAATAGCTGAGTCCTCGGATATGGACAGTTGAGAGGCCCTACTTCGACCATGTGCAAGTTTTGGAAAAGATTTGAGTTTTAAAAAGAAAATGAAGTGGAGAATGATCCATACACTATACCAACGGATCGGTATGAGGTTGTTGGAGATAGTCTTGGAAAAGGTTTGAGTTCTAAAAGAAAAAGGAAGTGGAGAATGTTCCATACACCTATACCAACGGATCGGTATGAGGTTGTTGGAGAATATGTATCATGACGGTTTATGGTCAGGAAAAGGAGGAGTTTTGGAGAAACAGATAAAATGGTGATTTTTCGATAAAATGTTTATTAAAGAGACTTCTTACCTTTTTCAATAAAGATGCCCCCTTTTGGGAAAAAGTTTTAAAGAGACTTCTTACAAAGGCAGATTTATGGGAAAAGTTCTGAAAACTTCCTTTCCTTTTTCAATAAAGATATAGAGTTTTCAAGGCAAACAAAGTTTTATTTAAACAAATAAAAGAATAGCGCATGCTCATGTTGGGGTAGTTTGCGAGTACGTAAATGTACTCATGGCTGTGTCCCTGGATATTCCCATGTCCAGAGTTCAAGAAGAAGTATGATGAAGACCGAGAGACCGATGACGTCTTTGCAAACTAGGCCGTCTTCCCAGTCAGCTGCCTGTAGGTGTCTTGGCAAATGACTCGGGCCCCACGTTGATTGGTGTTTTCCGCTGCAAGAACTTATTGAAGATTATGGCTTCAATCAAGTAAGTAATTCCGTCGGTAATTATGGATGTTCTTTTGATACCAGTTTGATTGTGCTCAGCGACAGACTGATCACGGGATCGCTGATGTTGTAGGCACAAGGGTATTTCGGACAGCTAGTCCGGGGTCCCCACATGCTCACTCTGGTTCGACATAAATGTCGCATGATATGTGTTGGTATGTACAACTTCTTCGTGCAACTAGTGTCATTTTTGAAGGATTGGAGGGAATAACAAAAATCAATAAATGTAGCACCCAAACACTGCAAGACGATACATGTACTCCACACAGTTAGTCGCGGCTTATCCAACCAAACATTGGCTATCACGAAGGTCATTTTGGCGAGAGGCCTACTCTAATGGAGCAACCTACTAATATTATTGAATTGATGCACCGGCTAATTGTTTTAAAAAGTATGAACTGATGAAAAATGCCACACCTTATATTTTAACACTTCCTCTCATGTTTAGGCTGAACAAATGGGAAGACCTTAGACCTGGGGTAGATGTGAGGTTGTAAGTATTTTTTGAAGGGGATCGCAGTCAGAAAACAAAAAAAATTCTATCGGCGATTTTCTTAAACTAGACAAGATCTACACTATGCAGATATAGAAGTATGGCGGAGATCGGAATACATACCCTCGTAGATCGAATAGCGGGGATTACGCTCCCGCACAAGCGTTGACGACGAAGACGACGTAAACGACCTCTAGGTCGCGAAGAACTCGGCGTGACGAAGCCGACGAAGATGACGTCAAGGTCGGCTGGAGGAAGTAGGCCTCCGAGCGCCGCTAGCGCAGCACCTCGCAGAGCGTTACACACATACGGTGGAGACGACGGCCTTTGAAGCTCCAGTCCAGGACGAGCAGCGGAAGATTTGGACCGGAACACCAGCAGCGCGGCAGGGCTATGTTGGAGAGATCCCCTCATCCTCCTTGGCGCAACTCCGACAAAGGGAATCACGAAATCGAGGAGAAATAAGAGAATTAATTGGTTGAATTAAAAAGCCAGGGGTGCCCCTTCTTATAAAGGCTCCCGGGGGAACCAATCTTGCCAGCCAGGCAATGTGGGACTATCCCACATGCCTGGTGCGGCTAGGATAGGTGCGCCGGCCCTAGGTGGGCCCCTATTGGCCCACCTAGGCCGGCCAAGCCCCCCTAAATTCCCTTGAGGGTTTCCCCCCATGGGCCTTCTTTCCACCAGAAGGCCCATTTAGGGAAATCAGTCTAAATAAATTCGAAAATAAATATATAAAATCATATTTAAACATTAATGACACTAATTAATACTCCCTCCGTTCCGTAATCCAAGAGTTATAGTCTTTTGACAACTGTTTCAAAATGAATGGGTTTCAATTGTTTTTGCTGCCTCCCCGCGTGCACAAATTGAGGGAAATCGCTTAAAATATGGAATTTGTTTGATCTCTCTGAAGGAGATATGCCCTAGAGGCAAATAAATAAGTAGTATTTATTGCGTTATCTCATAAGTTTATAATAGGTTTATGTATTATGCTATAACTGTATTAATCGGAATTATTAATACACGTGTGATACATAGACAACCAGGTCCCTAGCAAGCCTCTATATGAGCTAGTCCATTGGGCAACAGTTGATCGAGATTCCCGATCAAGGACAATGACGTCGGTTGACAGTGGGGTCATTTTGTTAATAGAATAAGGTGGTGGACATACGCAAGGTATTGCAATAAGATCGTATTACGATGTTTGTCATTTGCAATAGATAAGAGTATGATAGCTTATTCCTTAGACCGTGAGACCGTACTTATTGTTGCTTCGTAGGAGTGCTTTGAGAGCATCAAACGTTGTGTCTTATATAGCATGACAATAACGGTGTCCATCTTGGGTATTCCGAAAGAGCATCGAGACGTAAGGATCAAGAGCGGGATTTGTTCATTCTAGTAATGGAAAGATACTCTGGGCCCACTCGGTGATATTGCATCTATATAGCTGCGCAGCTTATGACTAGGTCATGGAGATGTAATATCGCAGACGAGTTAATAACCTTCGTCGGTAACGAGATACAGCAAAGGCATCGGTGTGTCTACGATCATATCTCGGACAAGGTAGTATCGCAGAGACAAAGGGAATGAATATCATACTTATGGTTCAACGACGATATTCGTGGAATGCACAGGGGTCGTCATATATTTCCAGGTATCCCTGACGATCATTGGTGAGCGGAGTGTCTCGACCATGTCTGGAGTGTTCCCGAACCGTAGCGTAACAAACTTAAGGTCTTAGCGACGCTAGGAGATAGGTTCTGGAATTTTATAGGTTTTTATTGGAGAGAAAGAAATGATCCGGAAAGAGTTCCGGTGGTCCGGAAGGAGTTCCGGGGAGCTATGGAAGGGTTCCGAGAATGTCCGAAAGTTGTTCGGGTGGTTCCGAAATAGTTTCGGAGTCATGGGATATTGAATTATATATAAATATATTAATTATGAATTAATGGGATTTTTATATTAATTTAATATTAATTAAATAAAGGAAAAAGGGGGCTCCCACCTAAATGGGCCCTAAGAGGGCCCAAGAGGGGGGGAGCCGCACCAAGCAAGGAAAGGGGGGGCTTGGGCCCCTAGTCCGAGTTGGACTAGGAGGGTGCGCCGGCCTCCCCCCCCCTCTCCTCCTTTTTAGTCCCACATGGGGGAGCCAAGGGGGTTGGCACACCCCTTCCCCCTTTATATAGCAAGGCATATTAATTGATTTAATTCATAGGAAATTCAGTTAATTCCCAATTTCTCTCTCGATCCCGTGGTTCCCAAGTTGGAGCCGCGCCGAGCTGAGGAAGAGGGTCTCTCTCCACCTAAGCCATACCGCAGAGCGCCGTTGCTCTGCGGGATTCCAGATAAGATCTACTCCTGCGATTTCAGCTGGATCTGAATGACCGGGAGTTGTCGCTAGGCTCCGTATGTTTGCGAGTGCTCGGAGGCTACTCTATTGAGGAGCTTGGGCGACGTCGTCTCGCCCCCTGCAGCCGCCGCGCCACCCCCCCCCCTCTGCTGCCGGCGCGCCAGCCCCGGTGCTGGCGCTCTGCCTTCTTCCGTCCGACGCCCGTCGACGCAGATCATCGTCGACGTAGATCATCGTCGACACCCCGGCGTCATCGACTCCGACATCGCGGCAAGTTCTCCGCGACCTCGAGGTCGGCTACGTACGACTTCATCGTCAACGCTTGTGCGGGAGCGTAATCCCCGCTATCGGTCTACATGGAGGTAATGTAACCCGTTCCGCCACCGTTATCACATGTACTAGATAGATAGATCCTGGCTAGTTAGGGTTTCGCTCGCTAGAAAAATTATTGTTTTCTGCACCGTAACCCCTTCAGTGGTATCAGAGCCGATCTATGCGTAGTACTGCTGGTACGGTTAGAACTCATGTTGAATGAGGGCGTCTTTCTTATATTTGCTACCCTCTAGCGTGCACTTGCGATGCCTTCGGTATTGAGTTGATGAAGCGGCCCGGACCGACTTTACGCGTACGCTTACGCGAGAATGGTTCCACTACTGACATACGGCTTGCACCGTATCTGTGGCTGGCGGGTGTCTGTTTCTCTCTCTCTAGTCGGCAAAGCATTTTCAATGGAGGGCCCGAAAGGGATGCTTAAACATGCAATTATACGATTGATGTTGTGGCACAAAGTTCGTAGGTAGGGAAGCGATTCTCTTACGAGTAAGCCTATATGCCACGTAAAACTTGCAAAACTAGATAAAGCTAGAGGCGTCTAACTTTGTTTTGCAGAGGCGTTATTTCATGTGACATGGTTACGGTAAGTTTTTGATATTACTCGTACTGTCGGAGGCAATGGAGGGCTCTGTAGACTCGGAGTCATGCCGGGGCGCCGGGGGCCAGGCACATGGCGCCATGAAGGTCCCGGCGCATCGACCATGTCACATCGCACTTCACTGCATCATTATTGTGTGCTGTTGTGTGTGCATCCTATTGATTGCTTATATGCTAGATATACAACGGTAGCGTCACAAATAGGATGATCCCTAACAAATACCAAAATTGTGTTCTCCCTCGTTGCGCACCACCAAGAAAGTTCTACGTTATGAGGCAGGCCGTGATGATCGGGTGTCACACATCTCGTCGTTCGCATACAGTGGGTGTAAGCCATGTTGCACGCGCAGGTCTTCGAGGTTTGATTGGCGAGCCTAGCATACTCAGAGGTATGGCCTCGGAACACGGGAAGATCGAAAGATCGAGCATGAGTCATAGAGTTGTTATGATCGACATTTTATGTCCACCTTTGAAGCTGTGCTGCCGGCCGTGATGATCGGGGGTGGTATGGTGGATGAGGGTCGTGTCATCGCCATTATTATTTTAGGGATAATAATCTTGGTGTGGTGTGTTTTTGATAATGAGATTATAGGACTAAAACTCACCTATATATTATAAACTTATCTTACCTCTTTTGCGATCACATCTGTAGACTACGCAACTATACTTCGGTTACTTCCTCAAGAGTCCGGATGCTACATTAGAAGCCGACGGATCCAACTTCATCATATGGTACAGGGGTTTTAGAAACATTCTCGAACACAACAACATTCTATATGTTCTCGATGAACCGGTAGGAGAAGCACCAGGAGATTCTGCTAGCGAGGAGGAGGAAGATGATTTCCGTAAGCGTCGAGACATATTCATTGAAGTGGAGATCACCATGACCGTATGCCTGGCACCCGAGTTGAAAGAGAGGTTTCGACGCAAGGAGCCAAGCGTCATGATGGATGCGATAAAGACGCACTTCGGGGATGAATTAAAGCGTGAGCAATTCAGGCAGCTTAGAATGTTCCAGACCATTCACATGGAGGAGCATACCTGTTTGAAGACACATTTGAAGAGATTGTATGACATCTACTTCCAGCTGACGATGGTTTTCGATTACTGGATGGCGGATTCTTGCGCCATTCGGACTGTCTTGATATCCCTACCTCCTAGCTATGAGAAGCATGTACTTAAGTACATTTTGAAAGCCGACGATATGAACTTCTACGTGTTCATACGTGAGTTCCAGTCTCTGAAGGTTGATTCCATCGAAGGAGAGATCTTCGATGCTACAGGTATATATTTGATATATGCAGAATTATGAATTCGCCCATGGTATATGATGAAATGTTTGATAATTGCTCTGTTTATGAAACAGGTCCTGATTATCACATATATGCGGCGCAGTTTGATATGACCTGGCGCTGAAGCTGGTAGTCAAGGAGTTGATGGCCTTTTGGTGTTCACGTCTTCAAGTTATCATAGTTATCATTAATAGTTTTTGATACGATCTTTTGTAATAGTGAGCGAGTGTGTGTGTCTTGATTGTTGCAAGACAAAGTTATTCATGTAATAAGACAAGATCAGTTGTTTTATGTTATGGAACAAGTCAGTTGTTTTATCTTATGAATAAAGTTTCCACATCTCGGTTACATTGATTGTATGATAAGTATTCATAATTGTCCCATGAACAAAGGTTCTATTGCTAGAATAAACATCGTCGAGTTTAGTCATAAAAGCAATGAAAGAAGTAATGGATGTCTTTGGTCCATTTAAGTATTTCGAGTGCTGAGTTGATTAAGCTTGAAATCAAGTATTGAAGTTGCAATACTAGCGGAAATTAATTGAGTATCATTTTTATGATTAATTAATGATGTTTTATTGTTTGATCCGAATTCCTCCATGATTTTGGCAAGTAGGAGTATTTGCCCGATGAATTATGGAGTCTGAGATTAATTTGATAATAGATCAAATGGGGTTTTTCAGAAGAAAGATTAGTGAACATTGTGTTCACAAGATTCGATCAAAGGACAGTATTTTTGAATTTTGTTTTCAACACAAGAGACTTGTGGAAATTTGCTTCACAATGTTATAATATCATATATGGTGATATGTGGGGAATTATAATCATGCTCTATTTTAAATAAAGTGTGGTCGTCAGAATCAGTCTTAGAATCTCCTAATACGTTCGAAACATTATAGTCGATGTCCAGTTTAGAAAATAGATATTTTTCTCAACGAGAATTCGTGAGATCGACAGTAGTGTCGACGTGTATATGATTATACGATAATTCGGAGTATACATGAATAGTTCTTTGTAGATTACTCACATAGGATGAGAGTCTATTCCAAAACCAAATAGAAACAAAACTCAGTTTGTTGTCTATGTAATTCCGAGGAAAATATGAATTTTTGAATTACGGTTTATGGATTGGAATTAGAAGTTTGGAATAAAGTGTCAGACCTATGTTGGAAGGTGTTCCAAAGAGTATATGTCTGCTAATGAAAATTTGGTGATTAAGAGTGAGGGAGACTAGAAAATTGTTTTCTGCTTGCAATCCTCTTCATAAAGATCATAATATTTTCATGAAAGAAACTTCTAAATAAAGTGCTGTTATATTTAATATTGCTGTCAGGTCACAGCTCTGTATTAAGTATTTCAGATCTTGTTGACAGATCAAGGTGCATTCTATGAATACAAAGAAAGTTGAGAAAATATCGGAATACGAACAAAGGCTTTTGAGCCTGGAAATCCAAGTTACGTTTTAAAAGGATTAAGAGAGTAATTGTTGCTGCAATTCTTATTAGAGGAATAAGATTGTTTAATCGTCATATAAGGTGTTATATGATAAATGTGACTATAAGAAAGACGTGGTAGCATGTCTTGTCAAGAAATGTGTCTTGGACAAGATCAAATTTGTTGACTACATTTATGTAGACATGCTTGAAGTCTGAGGGATTTGTATTAATGTAATACTGTAATTTGTATTAAATTCGAATTGATAGCAGATCAATGATTTTGGTTTGACCAAAATGTCGATTTAAGTGGGAGTCATAGTTAGTTCACTCAGGAGAAATATGTGAAGAACATATTTTTGAGTGGGAGCTTAGGAACTCAAATATGTGGATAACGTGTTTTGAGTGGGAGCTCGTGTTGTCAAATATGTGAAAACATATTTTGAGTGGGAGTCGAATTCATTTTGTGTAGTTAACACATTGTGAAAATGTACCAATAGAATAGGATGAAGTTGTGAAACTATTTGAAAGTCAGTGTCTATTTTGAAATAGAACGGGAATTTTAAAATAGTTAGTCGAGTTGTTTTGGATTATATCTGAGGAGTCAGATTAGAATCAATAGGATGGTCCTATGAAATCCAATTGATCATTAAGAGTAATGATGCATGAAAGTAATGGTTGTATGACATGTGGGTCTATTATGTAATATTAGACATCATACAGAAACCATATTATCTGCTCGATGAAATATAACCGGTGCTCTTGGAATAAGAGCGGTTATGAAAGTAAATTTGGAATTTACTGGAAGTAGAAGTGCGTTAGTTAAGGGATTGACATTTGAATGTCAAGTTTTCTACATTGGTGTGAAAGTATGTAGATATCGCGAGTTTGTAATTGTTACAAGGGGCTCTGCATGGCTGAGTGTGTTTTTCAGGGCAGTTATCTGGTTAGTATAATCAGAGTAAGCGCTGGGAAGCGGTAGTCTCACTTAGTTGCGGTGTTTGCATATGTGTTGTTAGACAACATGGTGATATCAAGCAAGTTAATATCCGTGAATCGCAAAAGCGTGTACAATCATGGATTGTACAGTAACACTTTTCCACGAGCAAGCATTATCAAATGATTCTTATTTGATAAGGGATTCTGATAAAGTAAAATGCAGCTAGTTTATTTGTACTCTAGTGCAAGTGGGAGACTGAAGGAGATATGCCCTAGAGGCAAATAAATAAGTAGTATTTATTGCGTTATCTCATAAGTTTATAATAGTTTTATGTATTATGCTATAACTGTATTAATCGGAATTATTAATACACGTGTGATACATAGACAACCAGGTCCCTAGCAAGCCTCTATATGAGCTAGTCCATTGGGCAACAGTTGATCGAGATTCCCGATCAAGGACAATGACGTCGGTTGACAGTGGGGTCATCTTGTTAATAGAATAAGGTGGTGGACATACGCAAGGTATTGCAATAAGATCGTATTACGATGTTTGTCATTTGCAATAGATAAGAGTATGATAGCTTATTCCTTAGACCGTGAGACCGTACTTATTGTTGCTTCGTAGGAGTGCTTTGAGAGCATCAAACGTTGTGTCTTATATAGCATGACAATAACGGTGTCCATCTTGGGTATTCCGAAAGAGCATCGAGACGTAAGGATCAAGAGCGGGATTTGTTCATTCTAGTAATGGAAAGATACTCTGGGCCCACTCGGTGATATTGCATCTATATAGCTGCGCAGCTTATGACTAGGTCATGGAGATGTAATATCGCAGACGAGTTAATAACCTTCGTCGGTAACGAGATACAGCAAAGGCATCGGTGTGTCTACGATCATATCTCGGACAAGGTAGTATCGCAGAGACAAAGGGAATGAATATCATACTTATGGTTCAACGACGATATTCGTGGAATGCACAGGGGTCGTCATATATTTCCAGGTATCCCTGACGATCATTGGTGAGCGGAGTGTCTCGACCATGTCTGGAGTGTTCCCGAACCGTAGCGTAACAAACTTAAGGTCTTAGCGACGCTAGGAGATAGGTTCTGGAATTTTATAGGTTTTTATTGGAGAGAAAGAAATGATCCGGAAAGAGTTCCGGTGGTCCGGAAGGAGTTCCGGGGAGCTATGGAAGGGTTCCGAGAATGTCCGAAAGTTGTTCAGGTGGTTCCGAAATAGTTTCGGAGTCATGGGATATTGAATTATATATAAATATATTAATTATGAATTAATGGGATTTTTATATTAATTTAATATTAATTAAATAAAGGAAAAAGGGGGCTCCCACCTAAATGGGCCCTAAGAGGGCCCAAGAGGGGGGGAGCCGCACCAAGCAAGGAAAGGGGGGGCTTGGGCCCCTAGTCCGAGTTGGACTAGGAGGGTGCGCCGGCCTCCCCCCCCCCCCTCTCCTCCTTTTTAGTCCCACATGGGGTAGCCAAGGGGGTTGGCACACCCCTTCCCCCTTTATATAGCAAGGCATATTAATTGATTTAATTCATAGGAAATTCAGTTAATTCCCAATTTCTCTCTCGATCCCGTGGTTCCCAAGTTGGAGCCGCGCCGAGCTGAGGAAGAGGGTCTCTCTCCACCTAAGCCATACCGCAGAGCGCCGTTGCTCTGCGGGATTCCAGATAAGATCTACTCCTGCGATTTCAGCTGGATCTGAATGACCGGGAGTTGTCGCTAGGCTCCGTATGTTTGCGAGTGCTCGGAGGCTACTCTATTGAGGAGCTTGGGCGACGTCGTCTCGCCCCCTGCAGCCGCCGCGCCACCCCCCCCCTCTGCTGCCGGCGCGCCAGCCCCGGTGCTGGCGCTCTGCCTTCTTCCGTCCGACGCCCGTCGACGCAGATCATCGTCGACGTAGATCATCATCGACACCCCGGCGTCATCGACTCCGACATCGCGGCAAGTTCTCCGCGACCTCGAGGTCGGCTACGTACGACTTCATCGTCAACGCTTGTGCGGGAGCGTAATCCCCGCTATCGGTCTACATGGAGGTAATGTAACCCGTTCCGCCACCGTTATCACATGTACTAGATAGATAGATCCTGGCTAGTTAGTGTTTCGCTCGCTAGAAAAATTATTGTTTTCTGCACCGTAACCCCTTCAGTGGTATCAGAGCCGATCTATGCGTAGTACTGCTGGTACGGTTAGAACTCATGTTGAATGAGGGCGTCTTTCTTATATTTGCTACCCTCTAGCGTGCACTTGCGATGCCTTCGGTATTGAGTTGATGAAGCGGCCCGGACCGACTTTACGCGTACGCTTACGCGAGAATGGTTCCACTACTGACATACGGCTTGCACCGTATCTGTGGCTGGCGGGTGTCTGTTTCTCTCTCTCTAGTCGGCAAAGCATTTTCAATGGAGGGCCCGAAAGGGATGCTTAAACATGCAATTATACGATTGATGTTGTGGCACAAAGTTCGTAGGTAGGGAAGCGATTCTCTTACGAGTAAGCCTATATGCCACGTAAAACTTGCAAAACTAGATAAAGCTAGAGGCGTCTAACTTTGTTTTGCAGAGGCGTTATTTCATGTGACATGGTTACGGTAAGTTTTTGATATTACTCGTACTGTCGGAGGCAATGGAGGGCTCTGTAGACTCGGAGTCATGCCGGGGCGCCGGGGGCCAGGCACATGGCGCCATGAAGGTCCCGGCGCATCGACCATGTCACATCGCACTTCATTGCATCATTATTGTGTGCTGTTGTGTGTGCATCCTATTGATTGCTTATATGCTAGATATACAACGGTAGCGTCACAAATAGGATGATCCCTAACAAATACCAAAATTGTGTTCTCCCTCGTTGCGCACCACCAAGAAAGTTCTACGTTATGAGGCAGGCCGTGATGATCGGGTGTCACACATCTCGTCGTTCGCATACAGTGGGTGTAAGCCATGTTGCACGCGCAGGTCTTCGAGGTTTGATTGGCGAGCCTAGCATACTCAGAGGTATGGCCTCGGAACACGGGAAGATCGAAAGATCGAGCATGAGTCATAGAGTTGTTATGATCGACATTTTATGTCCACCTTTGAAGCTGTGCTGCCGGCCGTGATGATCAGGGGTGGTATGGTGGATGAGGGTCGTGTCATCGCCATTATTATTTTAGGGATAATAATCTTGGTGTGGTGTGTTTTTGATAATGAGATTATAGGACTAAAACTCACCTATATATTATAAACTTATCTTACCTCTTTTGCGATCACATCTGTAGACTACGCAACTATACTTCGGTTACTTCCTCAAGAGTCCGGATGCTACATTAGAAGCCGACGGATCCAACTTCATCATATGGTACAGGGGTTTTAGAAACATTCTCGAACACAACAACATTCTATATGTTCTCGATGAACCGGTAGGAGAAGCACCAGGAGATTCTGCTAGCGAGGAGGAGGAAGATGATTTCCGTAAGCGTCGAGATTCTGCCTTCTTCCGTCCGACGCCCGTCGACGCAGATCATCGTCGACGCAGATCATCGTCGACACCCCGGCGTCATCGACTCCGACATCGCGGCAAGTTCTCCGCGACCTCGAGGTCGGCTACGTACGACTTCATCGTCAACGCTTGTGCGGGAGCGTAATCCCCGCTATCGGTCTACATGGAGGTAATGTAACCCGTTCCGCCACCGTTATCACATGTACTAGATAGATAGATCCTGACTAGTTAGGGTTTCGCTCGCTAGAAAAATTATTGTTTTCTGCACCGTAACCCCTTCACGCTCAGCTAACTTTCGAGAAAAAAATCGCTGTTTCCATCTAATCTAACTACTGCATGCATCATCTCAACAGAAAACAAACGTGCGCTAATTACCGTGCAGAAAAACTATATCTCTTGGATTACGGAACGGAGGGAGTATTAAACATCTTATATATAATTTATTCTAGCTCCGAAAACTATTTCGTCGCCGTCCGATCTCCATCGGAACATTCCCGGGACGTTCCCGATGATCTCTATCCTTTCCGATTGTCTTGTCGAAACCCCTTAAGTGTGTTACCCTAGCGGTTTGATATACTAACAGACATGATCGAGACTCCTCTCCGATCAATGATTAACTTGTAGGCCTGGACCCCATGAATTAACCCCTGTGATATAACGAATGACTCTCATCTATCAAACCTGAACGTTAAGTCTTAAACCTTTTGTCATAGCGATACTTAGCGTGTCCGAGCATCGTTCATAGAAATCTCCATACCTAGCATTATCTCGTTACCGACACTATCTTCTACTCGTCTATGATATTATGTCAGCTGGTTACCTAGTCACATGTTTGCAAACTCATTTGACATAATCTCACCGAGTGGGCTCTAGAGTATCTATCCGGCTATACGGACTGACAAATCCCGCTGTTGACCCCTCGTCTCAACTACCCCCTTCCGATACCCAAAAGTATCACCTATCATTGTCACACTATATAAGATATGACGTTTGGTGCGATCAAAGTATCTTCCAGGGATAACAATAAGAGTTGATCTCACGGTCTTAAGGCGTAATGGCTACGTCCTATAAATATGGGTATGTCCATCACATCGTTCAACCAACGACATAACTTCCATTGCCGACCGACGCCATGCCCTATGATCGGAAACCTCGATCATCAATCGCGCAACGAAACTAGTCTTAGTAGAGGCTACTAGGGACCTGGTTGTTTATCTACCACCCATGTATTAATGTTTCCTCTTAATACAGTTATACCATGGTATAAAACATATTATGAACAATTGGAACATAATCAATAAACTATGTTTATTAAGTGCCTCTAGGGCATATTCCCTTCAGTCTCCCACTTGTACTAGAGTAACACTTAATCTAGTTTACAACTTGGTAAAAGCTCAACACACATAGAGTCTTGGTGCCTGCTCGTCTCGTGGAAGAGGAATACAGTAAATAGATCTCACACATTGAGACCTATATGTGCTTTGCAACACTTCTATGTCACCTAGTTTGACATCATCCCGTATCTTACGATGACCGTGAAATATATCCTAGTGGATGGAGTGAGACTCGAACATTCGCGTAGCTTGGGCCTTCAAAGTCTAAGAGATCTATTAAGGGGACCACATACGCTCGGAAAACTGCTCAGTCCAATCACACTTGCTACTTCTGAAGTTGCCATATATTTCTATACCTACGTAGATTATGTAACAGTGCATTCATATGCGACTTCGCAAACTAACCATGTCTTTCTTCAAAACAAAGGACATCTCCTATATGATATTTCTAGTCGTATGGGTCAGTGTCACAACTTGCATCATCGTAACCATTTTACGGCAAGTTGTCTTATACACTCTTACCCTTTTACTAGAAAACATATCTTCAGTTCTTATAAACACTGAAAAATATACTTAACGTTTGTTCATTGATCCACACAAGGATCACTCTAGAACCCGTTCTTCAACCAAGAACTTGAGTCACACCAAGTCGAGCTTTCAGTCTGATAGAATCTATGTCTGATGCATAGCGAATATCGAACATCATCTTCTACCACTGAAAATGCCAAGATAAACTTAATATTTTACCTAGTCATACAAGCAAGAACAATCTTCTTCGCTTGTTCTATTGTGAAACATTTCAGAATCTTAACTTAGGAAATATTCTGAAACATAATGTTATTAAGCCCCTTACGATTTATATAATTATAGATAGGATGCCTAATACTCCTAACTTCATTAATAGAACATTTAATCACTTAAATAATCCTTTACACTCTACTAGAGGATATGTGTCATTCAATATGTCGTTAAATACAAAATCACGAATGACACCTAGCTCCCACTCAAATATGTCTTTCGCATATAAGATCAAGAAAAGCTACTTAGCTCCCACTCAAATATGCCTTCTGCATATAAGATCAAGGAAAGCTACTTTGCTCCCACTCACTTCTTTGTAAATGCAAAAATTTTCAACTATTTTGGACAACTTCAAAATCTTTTGATCACATCAAAGTGAAGATTCCAGCTCCGATATGCTTGCTTCCGCCCATGAATGGACAACTGAAGTTTGCATACATGTTTAGCATCCTCAGGATCACCAAACCATTATTGTACTGATTACAACTCTTTCTTAATGACATTATTAAGAAACATGGTTTCCTTATCCATCTATCAATTTCTCATTCGAAATTATAGTAATTGCTAAACGACCCAGAATAGATTTAGGCTTCGCCAGTTGAGACAAAATCTCGTTGTGGTCAACTTTTGAATCTGTCGGAACTGTTTTACAACAAATCAATCCTTATCAGTATCTACTCTCTCATAAAATTCCATATTCTATTAACATCCTAGATGTCTTCAAGAAGATCTCCCAAGTCATTACCCTAGCAATCGTACATGGATTTTATCTCGGATCATATTTGACTCATAGCCATTTTTCGGACTTAGGTCTACCATCTCTTCTTCGTAGTTTGTAGGTCTGTCATATTCCAGTAACATGACCTTCATAACAAGATTGTCGTAACACATAGTGTGGAACACAACCTCGCACACCTGCGTTCTTAGTATGAGCTCAGAGCATCATGATCTTGCATCATCAGCTTCTTTCAAGCTGTGGAGCATAACACCGAAAACACTTTCGGTTGCGCCACTCTGATGTCTGGAGAGAAAGTTCATCAACTTCGTCTTGCTCTACTTTTTTTCTCATTTATATTCTTGGACAAGAAACTATTTCTTTCGCAAGGTATATTCCGGCAACGATTTTGCCTATGTCGTGATACATGTACCCAACTAACTCTTTAGGTACGGTACACTACAAAGATAAATTCATTTTAGGTTTGATCACATCGAAACACTAAATTGCTGAAACGACAATCTAGACTAACAGCCAAGCCATTACTCATATGGTATTGTCTTCATGGATTTAAATGGTTTCCCTATTATCTAACATGAATGTTGCGTTTCTACCATATGACTCTAATGATCATAATAATTCGATAAGAGATTTATTTAGCACACACTATCCGATAGGGTGCGATTACGACGTCCTAACATACCATAACACTATGGTGTTCCATGCGACGTAATTTGTGGAACTCTTCTCACAAGTCTTCCAATGATGTGCCAACATTATAACTCAAATCTTTATTTCCTCGATCTGTATCACATGAATTTGATTTTCTTGTTAAATTTATTTCCTACTTCATTCTGAACTTGTTTAATCGAATCAAAATTTCCAGACTAACATTCCCTGAGTGGATATCCATATATCTACTCGGAATATTCATGAAGTCTATGAAATAAAGACTTCCATTACACGTTAAAGTACTTCATTGATTCACATACACCCATATGCACGATTCTCAACAAGTTATTCTCGAAACGTTCAGTGAAGTTCACGAAATAAAGGTCTCCACTACCCGTGAATTACTTCATTGATCCACATACATCTATATGCATGACTATCAATAAGTTATATGCCCGTTTTCCGAAAACGGTGTCTTAGTTATGTTGCAATTGTTAAAAGATCAAATCTAAGGACTTGTATATCCATCCGTTATGGAGCTAATTCACTGACTATAACATTATATGAATTAAACGGTAGTGCCACACATATGTGGTATCTTTATTAAGTTTGTATACTTTGACATTTATATTATGAATGTGGGAGCTTCTACCATCTAAATTCAAATCGGCATATGATCATTACTTCATAAATATAGGACAACGAATTTGTCACTAGCATATATGAACAATTGTCTCGCTAGAGGAGACACACTTATAACGATCATACTAACAGGCGATCATAAAAGAATTTATTCAAATGGTAGATCTAGAGGGAGAGTGTCTATGGCCATCACAACAATTTGTCTGCCATTATCATCACACAATGTCGCCTCATCCTTCCAAGCTACTCAAGTAGTAAATCTGTTTTTCATAAAACATGACTAGTATCAAAAACTTAGTCACTGCTACGAGTACTTGCTTACGTAAAACATTCATAACATGTATATCATATATACACCATCATCATTGATGACTTCCCGGCGATCTGTTTCATCTTCTTGATACTTCCAACGTAATCAAGAACCATGAAGCTGAACGGTTCCCCTTGCATGACATAGTCTATGATAGAGCATTTGCATTTGGCAACGACGTCTGCCATCCAGTGATCGAGCTGAGCGAGGCGTCTCAATGTTCATCAAGTATGACCATATTTCATCAAGTATGACCAATGTCATCAAGTATGACTAGTGTCATCAAGTATCCTCAAGGTAAAGCATAAAACTATGAAGTTTGGACCCAACCTTTTAAGTTTCTCAAACGCAGGAATGCGCCTAATTTGAAAAGATGCTATCACAATGGTTAATATCTACAAAGGTTTGCAAAACAGACTATGTTCATTATATTCTCAGTTCTAGTATTTTAGAAAATAACTATCCGAACTCCCACTCAAACGAACATCCCTCCTGGTCGTTTAAGCGATTACACGACCCCCATCCATTGCACCACCCCTCATCATCAGAGCCGGCGGCACAACTTCAAGAGTAGACCAAAGTCCGCCACACCAATTTTGTGACTCGTGCTCGACCTTTCGGTCTCCTTGTTCCGAGGCCATATTTCTGAATATGCTATGCTCGCCACCAAAAACCTCCACGTTGACGCTTGTGCAACATGGCTTACACCCACTGTATGCGAATGAGATGTCTGACACCCGATCATCACGGCCTGCCTCATAACGTAGAACTTTCTTGGTGGTGCGCGTTGGAGGGAGAACACTAGTGGTATTTTGAAGGGATCATCTTATATAGCTACCGCCGTGTAACTAATATATACTATATATACAATCACACAATATAAGATGCACACAAAACATCAAATGTAATGCGCCATGGTCTTCTTGGCGCCCGCAGTTTATAAACAATTTATCAAACCTACCTTGACCATATCACATAGCCCCTACAAAATAAAGTTAGACGCCTCTACTTTATCTTTTGCATATTTTACGTGGCTTGGGGCTGTCGTAAATAGAACCTCTTCATACCTACGAATCTTATGACCAGAACAACGATCCAATAATTGCATCTTTAAGCATCCCTTTCGGGCCCTCCATTGAAAATGCGAAAACCAAATAAAGAGAGAGAAACTAACACCCGCCAGCCACAGATACGGTACAAGCCGTATGTCAGTAGTGGAACCAGTCTCGCATAAGCGTACGCGTAAAGTCGGTCCGGGCCGCTTCATCAACTCGATGCCGCTGGAATCACAAGTGCACGCTAGAGGGTAGCAAATAACAGGAACGGTGCCCCCGTGCAGAACACGGGTTCTAACAGCGTACAGCTATATCTACGATAGATCGACTCTGATACCACTAAAGGGGATCGTGTGCAGAAAACAAAAAAATTCCTAGCAACGATATCCTTAAACTAGACAAGATCTACACTATGCAGATATAGTAGTACGGCGGAGATCGGAATACATACCCTCGTAGACCGAATAGCGGGGATTACGCTCCCGCACAAGCGTTGACGACGAAGACGGCATAGCCGACCTCTAGGTCGCGGAGAACTTGGCGCGACGAAGATGACCTCGAGGTCGGGTGGAGGAAGTAGGCCTCCAAGCACCGCTAGCGCAGCACCTCGCAGGGCGTCACACACATACGGTGGAGACGACGGCCTCCGAAGCTCCAGTCCAGGACGAGCAGCGGAAGACTTGGACCGAAACACCAACATCGCGGCAGCGGGCTATGGTGGAAGATATCCCCCTCCTCTACTCGGCGCGATTCCGACAAAGGGAATCACGAGATCGAGAGAGAATTAGGGAATTAATTGGTGAATTAAAATGCCAGGGGTGCCCCTTCTTATATAACCTCCCGGGGGGAGCCAACCTCCCTAGCCAGGCAATGTGGGACTATCCCACAGCCTTGGTGCGGCTAGGGAGGGTGCGCCGGCCCCCTAGTGGGCCCCTTGGCCCACTTGGGTCGGCCCCCAAGCCCCCCACCGAATTCCCCAAGGGAATTTCCCCCTCTTGGGCCTTCTTTCGACCAGAAGGCCCATTTAGGGAAATCAGCCTAAATAAATTCGAAAATAAATATATAAAATCATATTTGCATATTAATTACACTAATTAATATCAAACATATTATATATAATTTATTCTAGCTCCAAAAACTCTTTCGTCGCTGCCCGATCTCCATCGGACCATTCCCGGGACGTTCCCGGTGATCTCTTTCCTTTCCGGTTGTCTTGTCGAAACCCCTTAAGTGTGTTATCCTAGCGGTTCGATATAATAACATGTATGATCAAGACTCCTCAATGATCAATGACTAACTCGTAGGCCTGGACCCCATGAATTAATCCCTGTGATATAACGAATGACTTTCATCTATCAAACCTGGACGTCTAGTCTTAAACCCTTTGTCATGTCGATACTTAGCGCGTCCGAGTATCATTCTCAGATATCTCCATACCTTGTATGATCTCGTTACCGACATCGCTATCTTCTACTCGTCCATGATATTATGTTAGTTGGTGACCTAGTCACATGTTTGCAAACTCATTTGACATTATCTCACCGAGTGGGCCCTAGAGTATCTATCCGGCTATGCAGACTGACAAATCCCGCTGTTGACCCCTCGTCTCAACTACCCCCTTCCGATACCCAAAAGTATCACCGTTATTGTCACACTATATAAGATATGACGTTTGGTGCGATCAAAGTATCTTCCAGGGATAACAATAAGAGTTAATCTCACGGTGTTAAGGCGTAATGACTATGTCCTATAAATACTGGGTATGTCCATCACATCGTTACTCCTAACGATATGGCTTCCATTGCCGACCGGCGCCATGCCCTATGATCGGAAAACCTCGATCATCAATCGCGCAATGAAACTAATCTTATTAGAGGCTACTAGGGACCTGGTTGTTTTATCTACCATACCTGTATTAATGTTTTCGCTTAATACAGTTATAGCATGATGTAAAACATATAATGAACAACTGGGATATTGCCAATAAACTATGTTTATCAAGTGCCTCTAGGGCATATTCCCTTCATGTAGTACTTAACTAAGAACTAACTTAATTTTATGTGTTCAAAATCGTTCAATATCCATATAGTTACTCTGCCTCCTACCAGCGCCGTCTACGATTCATCTCACATGACATAGTCTATGATAGAGCATTTGCATTTGGCAACGACGTCTGCCATCCAGTGATCGAGCTGAGCGAGGCGTCTCAATGTTCATCAAGTATGACCATATGTCATCAAGTATGACCAATGTCATCAAGTATGACTAGTGTCATCAAGTATGACTGCCACGTGCTCATTCAATGTGTGTATTCTCTTCCATCTTGGTTGAGAAGACAATCAGTTAACGTACTGATAAACTTCATCAACCCAACTTTAGGTGTACCCCGAGTTTAGCGATCATTTCATATGTTCGCGATCTAACAACTCGTACACATCGTTGGTTCTCTATGGAGGAGATCATAGCACACACTGGACTATCATGATATCATCCGCACAAAACCTGATAATCCAAATTATACTTTTGTTAGCAGAATCTCCGGGTTATCTCCTAGTGGGTATTGTATCACAAAGAGCTAACGGTTCAAACAAGGAGTATCTTCAAGCTAAAGTATAAAATTATGAAGTTTGGACCCAACCTTTTAAGTTTCTCAATCGCAGGAATGCGCCTAATTTTAAAGAAGGCTATTACATAGGTTAATATCTACAAAGGTTTTGCAAAACAGACTTTGTTCATTATATTTTGAGTTCTAGTATTTTAGAAAATAACTCCAAGAACTCCCACTCAAACAAACATCCCTCCTGGTCGTTTCAGCGATTACACAACCCCCATCCATTGCGCAACCCCTCATCGTCAGAGCCGGCAACACAACTTCAAGGGTAGACAATTGTCAATCACAACAACTCTGTGACTCATGCTCGACCTTTCAGTCTCCGTGTTCCGAGGCCATATCTGCATATTCTAGGCTCGCCACAATAACCTCCACGTAACGCTTGTGCAACATGGCTTACACCCACTTTATGCGAACGACGATATGTCTGACACCCGATCGTCACGGCCTGCCTCATAACGTAGAACTTTCTTGGTGGTGCTCGTTGGAGGAAGAACACTAGTGGTATTATGAAGGTATCATTTTATATATAACTACCGCCGCGTAACTAATATATACTAATATATATATAATCACACAATATAAGATGCACTCAAAACATCAAATGTAATGCGATGTGATATAGTCCATTGCGCCATGGTCTTCTTGGCGCCCGCAGTTCATAAACAATTTAATAAACCTACCTTGACCATAATACATTGCCCCTGCAAAATAAAGTTAGACGCGTTCTACATTATCTTTTGCATATTTTACATGGCTTGGGGCTATCGTAAATAGAACGACTTCATACCTACGAACCTTATGACCACAACAACTATCCAATAATTGCATGTTTAAACATCCCTTTCGGGCCCTCCTTTGAAAATGCAAGACCAACTAAAGAAAGAGAGACAGACACCCGCCAGCCACAGATACGGTACAAGTCGTATGTCACTAGTGGAACCAGTCTCGCGTAAGCATACGTGTAATATCGGTCCGGACCGCTTCATCAACTCAATACTGCCAGAATCACAAGTGCACGCTAGAGGGTAGCAAATAACATGAACGGTGCCCCCATGCAGAACACGAGTTCTACAGCTATATCTACGATAAACCTGGCTCTGATACCACTGAAGGGGATCGCAGGCAGAAACTATCGGCGATATCCTTAAACTAGCCAAGATCTACACTATGCAGATACAAATGTACGGCGGAGATCGGAATATATACCCTCGTAGACCGAATAGCGGGGATTACGCTTCTGCACAAGCGTTGGCGACGAAGACGACGTACCCGACCTCTAGGTCGCGAAGAACTCGGCGTGACGAAGATAACCTCAAGGTCGGGTGGAGGAAGTAGGCCTCCGAGCACCGCTAGCGCAGCACCTCGCAGGGCGTTACACATATACGGTGGAGACGACGGCCTCCAAAGCTCCAGTCCAGGACGAGCAGCGGAAGACTTGGACCGGAACACCAGCAACGCGTTAGCGGGACATGGTGGAGACATCCCCTCATCCTCCTCGGCGCAACTCCCACAAAGGGAATCACGAAATCGAGGAGAAATAAGAGAATTAATTGGTTAAATAAAAAAGGCCAGAGGTGCCCCTTCTTATATAGGCTCCCGGGGGGAGCCAACCTTGCCAGCCAGGCAATGTGGGACTATCCCACATGCCTCGTGCGGCTAGGATAGGTGTGCCGGCCCAAGGTGGGCCCCATTTGGCCCACCTAGGCCGGCCAATCCCCCCACCGAATTCCCTTGAGGGATGCCCCCCCCCCCACCCCCCATGGGCCTTCTTTCCACCAGAAGGCCCATTTAGGGAAATCAACCTAAATAAATTCGAAAATAAATATATAAAATCATATTTAAATATTAATTAATATCAAACATATCATGTATAATTTATTCTAGCTCCGAAAACTATTTCGTTGCTGCCCGATCTCCATTGGACCATTCCCGGGACGTTCCCTGTGATCTCTTTCCTTTCCGGTTGTCTTGTCGAAACCCCTTAAGTGTTTTACCCTAGCGGTTCGATATACAAACAGACATGATCGAGACTCCTCTCCGATCAATGATTAACTTGTAGGCCTAGACCCCATGAATCAACCCCCTGTGATATAACAAATGACTCTCATCTATCAAACCTGAACGTTAAGTTTTAAACCTTTTGTCATAGCGATACTTAGTGTTTCCTCGCATCGTTCATAGATATCTCCATGCCTAGGATGATCTCGTTACCGACAACACTATCTTCTACTCGTCTATGATATTATGTCAGCTGGTGACCTAGTCACATGTTTGCAAACTTATTTGACATAATCTCACCGAGTGGGCCCTAGAGTATCTATCCGGATATACGGACTGACAAATCCCACTGTTGACCCCTCGTCTCAACTACCCCTTCCGATACCCAAAAGTATCACCTATCATTGTCACACTATATAAGATATGACGTTTGGTGCGATCAAAGTATCTTCCAGGGATAACAATAAGAGTTGATCTCACGGTCTTAAGGCGTAATGCCTACGTCCTATAAATATGGGTATGTCCATCACATCGTTCAACCAACGACATGACTTCCATTGCCGACCGGCGCCATGCCCTATGATCGGAAAATCTCGATCATCAATCGCGCAACAAAACTAGTCTTAGTAGAGGCTACTAGGGACCTGGTTGTTTATCTACCACACCTGTATTAATGTTTCCGCTTAATACAGTTATAGCAGGGTATACAACATATAATGAATAATTGGAATAAAACTATGTTTATTAAGTGCCTATAGGGCATATTCCCTTCATTTTTTATATTTAATAGTGTGTTAGCCGGGGGGGTTGAACTTGAGACCACATAACTCTAGTACCATATTGATTTGATGCACTAGCCAATTATTTCGTGGATAGATAGAAAGGAGTAAACTTTATATTTTAACAAATATGCATCAGATGGATATGATGACTTATGTGAGCTACGTGGCATATATGTAACCATGACATAAAGGTCTTGCACGTAAGACGTTGGTCCAACAGGAACACACAGAACTAATGTCTACAACATGCAAAATAATGCCTGAAACAATGGATAAACATGTGTGCAACAAGAGTACATCTATTTGGAGTATATATCTATAAAATTTGCAGCATGTCAAGAGTACCTATGAACCAAACCGCAATCTTGTAACATCACGAAACAGGATGTGCAACATAAAATGCAATGTTGGGGATATCGCTTATCGGAAACTTATCGGTCGACCTATGATAAGTGATAAATCGGCCGATTTATCGGCATATCAGCCGATTTATCGGTATATCGGCTGACTTATCGGTCAATTTATCTTATCGGTAAGACAATGATAAGCGATAAATCGGCTGATAAATCGGGATATCGGCAGATATCTTGAACAGTGATAAAATGTAATCCAAAATAAGAACCATTTACCATCAACAACTTGTGGCACTGACCTCGTTAGATTAGGGCATTAGGCTTGTTGTCGGCGAATTCATCTCGTTGGATCCCTCTACTCCTAGAACTCGGGATGATAGACTTATCATCCCACTAAGCCATCCTCTCGAGCTCAACATGTATTGTTGATAAGAACCACCACTAGAAGTTCAATGAGAATTTTGTGACAATGAGATTCCCAACGCTATCCAACGTGGATGTGTGGAGGAACTATGAAATAGGATAACCTTCCATGGAGGACTAGTGGAGGAACATGGGTGTGTACTTTGATGTAGGAGTGGGAGAAAATATAGGCATGTAAAGGAAAAGTTGGGATTATATTATTGCAAGGTGAGCAAACAATATGACTCGACCAGCCACAAGGAAAATAGTTTTCTTTAAAAAAAAGGTGGTCTCCATTAACACTGTAATACTTTTAATTATTACAAGAACTAAATGGTGGCCCTCGTAAGTGCGAGGGTATCATGCATATTTAGTGTGTCGAAATTACTTATTGAATAAATATATAATTTAATGGATATTCACATTCTTTGATATACTATATAATCAATGCAGCAATAGCAGCCATCGTGGATGTAAAGCTAAATATAGTATCAATTGTATTGGAAATATATTTCATTATTTTTCTTGTAGGTAAATTATGACTATGTCACTCCAAATACCATATAAAAGCGCATATATGTTATATGTGCATCATATTAAATCAATGCACACAAACCTATTTTCTTAAGCTAATTAAATGTAAATATTTTATGTTACTTTATGAAAATATTTCTGGTTCTGGTATACTTCACATATCAAGATACATGCTACTATCTATCTAGTCTAGAATACACTACTCCCTCCATATATTAAATAATGACATATTGTGTGTCTTTTATTGTCAACTCGTGTCGGGTAGTTATCAACCCATCTCGGATACACGAGAAGTATTTTGCATGATTTTAGTTAGTAATTCACAATCTTTGTCTCGATGTGCCACGATCTAGATAACTGCATTAGCACCACAGTCTCCATTTATACATAGTTGCATGATAGAGAGCAAGGGAGCAGTTTATTTTATGTTAAGAACTTCAAGAGGAGCAGGGAGGAAGATAGTTGATGTATACAACTCATAATCGAGCACTTGTCTTCTGCTGGACATCAGCTACTGTAGCAGGGGCTGTGCCGTTGCGTTGCTTCGCGGGCTGGGCCGCTACGAGTTGGATCTTAAGCTCATGTGCCGAGGCCCGTCTGATGTCACGCGTCTTGTACGGCACCTGGTGCTTGCATTCTCCGCGCACTTCCACCTTTCCGTACGTGCTCTCCTATTCGCCAAAGCAAACACAAAAAACAAAATCTTCATCGTCTTGACCCGCAGCAGCTCATCAGAATCCCAGGCCCAGTAGATAATTCCGTTGTCTGATGAAAACTGCGACAGCAATGCGGTTGGCAGCGATGGACGTCGGTGGCCTGCATCGGGAAAGACTAGGAGCAATTACTCACCGCCTTTCTTGAGCAAGCCGGGATCATAGGACCATACATCGCCCGGCCAGAGGAGCCGGCCGGCAGCACAGGGTTCTCCGCCTTGCCCGCAGCACGGTCCGGTCCCGCGAGAATCTGAAATCCCTGGTTTTGCCCAGCTCGGAGCTGCCTCGGCTGTCACCGCCGTGTGACTGTAAGTGCGTAACTGCATGTGACTATGTGAGCCCGCTCGCAGGGACAATCGAGCTTGGCTGCCGACGGGCATGTCGTCCCACGATCTGGAGCGGCTCCATGGGTACGTCCGCCGTGTTACTGTCCACACTATTTTCTTCTGTTTCTCCTCCGAATGCTGAAAGTTTGATGGCTTCTAGAAGCTGGCGGTGGTGAGTGGTGACGAGATTTTAATCCGGCGATGGCCGGCGTAGGTAACTGTGCTTGTGCGTGCCATAACTGGTGTGAATAGTGTACTACGCCGGAGTAGGTGATAGGATGCACATGTCAGTAGGCTTGGTGGCTAGTTAGCGTCTTCCGTGGCACATTGTACTGTACTTGCTTCATGTTTTGATTGTTCTGAAAGTCGATAGGTGTCGATCGGTCTACGCCGCGCGTACCATCCACAATCTTCTGTTGAACAACACGAATGCACTGTCCATCGCCGCACACGACGTGTCCACAAGAGGCGAACATGGATCCATCGCTCTCTCTTTAAAATCTGACTCTTTTCATGGCCAACCATACAGGGGTGCCATTGTACGTTGCATGGCGTGGGTAGGGCGTCATGGTACATTATGTTGAGGCTTGACCTATACCGACTTGTAGCGTTATGCGGAACACCGACGTTCCTAGCCCATGGAACCGTGCAATGTGTACCATGTCGTCATACAAAAAAAAGGGGTTAGATTACGATTTTGGCGGATCTAGTTCGTTGTGTGCTGAGGTTATAGAAAATGGTACAGTTCTGTACATTTTGCCGCGAAACACCATATTGAAATATTGAGTAATTTTCAGTAAAGTTCTGCAGTTGTGCCGACAACAGACGATTAATTTTCAGTAACGTGAAAATTTCAGTAACGTGAAATTTTCAGTAAACTAACAACAGACGATTAATACCGCGAGATGAATAATAAGTTACTGGTTACATATAGTACCACAGGATTTCCCTCCTCCCGGGTCCCTCACGCGGGGGGCTCCGGAGGCTCCCCACGAAACCCTAGAGGAGCCGCCGCCGCGCCGGCCACCCAGGCCGCTGCCGCCGCCGCCGCTGGCGGTGGTAGCGGCACCCCGTCGTCTCAAGGCGGCAGGGAGGAGGGGTCGCGCCGAGACGAGCCGAGTTCGCGCGGAGGAGGTTGTCGACCGGCTGCGGCTGGTGGTGGAGTAGGCGGCGGCGCACGGCGAGCTGGAGGAAAGGAGCGGCGGAGCAGTTCGGCGAGAGGTGCGGGGGCCATGGAGCTAGCGGCGCAGGTCCTGGTGGTCCTGGCCCTTGCGGTCGGGACGACCTTGGCGCCGGCGCGGTCCCCTGTCCCTGGTGGTGGTCTGGTGCGCTGCGGCCAGCGCTGCTGCTGGCTCCTGGAGGCAACTACCAGGTTGCGGCGGAGCAGCGCAGCGGCCCTACTGGTGGCGGCGCGGCCTAGATCTGGGCGGGTCTGAGGGCTGTCGTGGTGTCCAGCAGCTGTCCGGAGTGCGACAGCTGCGGCACGGGTGGTTCTTCATCTGACCTGGAGGTGGAAGACGGGGAAAGCTGCTGGGAGTTTGGAATTGGTCTTGCTCGTGCGCGTCGTCGGTGTACCATGTCGTAGCAGCCATGGTTTTGAAGTTCTACGGCGGAGGCGGTGTGAACAACATGGGCAATTGCCTCATTCCGGTGGGCGAGAAGGGAGGTGTGCGACGTTACAGACGAAAGTTTTTGCCCGTTCGGGCCGGCGATGACGGCGCCCGTGGGTGTCGGTCCCTTCTTGGAGGCATCGCCGAGGTGTGTCGACACCGTACTCGCTCTCATCCTGGTGTGGTTGATGTCTCCGGGCGAAAGGCTAGGTTTGGAGTTTGACCGGCGCGATAGCGGCGCCCTCGGCGTCGTTCCTCCATTCGGAGTATCGTGTTTGGAGACATGGCTTGGAGGTCCTATGTTGCAGTCCTCCGGTGCTTGCTGCTATCCAAATCTGAGATGCAAGGGCGCTATGCACACCTTCGCTTGCAAGGCCAAGACGAGGCCTTTTTCTAGACGAACCGAATCCCGCCATTCACCTCCTTAGGATGGTGCGTCGACAAGGAAAGTCAAGATAGAGTTGTTCTTCTTGGAGGCGACGACATTGGTTGAGACGCGGCCATGTTGATCAGAGTAGGATAGGTTGTTGTTGTTGTTGTTGTTGTTGTTGTTGTTGTTGTTGTTGTTGTTGTTGTTGTTGTTGTTGCTGTTGTTGTTGTTGTTGTTGTTGTTGTTGCTGTTGTTGCTGTTGTTGCTGTTGTTGCTGTTGTTGCTGTTGTTGCTGTTGTTGCTGTTGTTGTTGTTGTTGTTGTTGTTGTTGTTGTTGTTGTTGTTGAGTGTTGTGACAGTGTTGTACGCAACGGACTGTCACTTTATTGTACTCAAACCTCTGCCTTCTATAAAAGTAAGGTACACATTTGCGTACTCTCAAAAAAAATACCGCGAGATGAACAATATCTACATGGTTGGGGGATATATACAGTGAGTCAGTGAGATACTTTTTTATCTCACATAGCTCGCTGCTCGCAGCGTGATCTTTACATTGTCCCTCCAGTTCCATCGTTCTACATGGTCTCTCTAATATTTGTACATCGCCTTTCATAGTTTCTAAAATATATTTGGTTTTGTTTTGGCAATGTGTGTCCTATCTATGTAGAGGTCAGGTATAAATTATTTTCTTTTATTCTGATTTTACGAATAACAAATTTTCCTTTATAAAAATAACAGATTGATTGTATGCAGAAGGCCAGGCACAACAGAGTGAGCAACACATATATCTAAAGCTGAGAAGCACATCCGTTTGTAGCCCCAAATCAAGCAAATTTATTTTATACAGTTTATATGGTTCTTGGACCCGAGTTTTCTTATAAAGTGGGTCAACTCTTTCTATCTATTCGGACGGTGGATACGACCACCTTATACCTCACAAAATCAAGTAAATTTCCATGATATGTATATATAATTTCCACTCTACGTATTATGCAATGCCACATAATTACCCCCCTCCACCCCCCACATCCCACGCACACAAAAAAACTACTGGAATAGAAAAAACGAAATATCGTAGTGTAGATAGACTCAAATTCTACATAACTGGATTTCTACCAACAAATGATTCTGTCTATGATTTTTTAGTGGCATCGAAAGTTAACTTAGTATAAGGTACAGATTATGGTGCACATGCAGTAATGAGTCCACATTTTCATTATGTGATTGTTTCGAATGATCTTAACGTGTATGTGTTCTATGAACTTGTGAGGTGTAATTTTAAATAAAATCTTGCCATTTGGTACTGGAGAAACCTCTCAATATAAAAAGTACACACGATAATTACTAGCAAAAGTGAAGATAGAATGCTCGAAACACATATGATCTTCCTTTTGCGTATTAGTCCAACCATTTGATGGCATCATCTACAGTGGGTTTTTAGGAGACATTATCTAACTATGCTCTTACTGAAATTACATCACCTAATAGCCTAATTTTTATCATTAAAAAATAACCATTCTCCTAGAACCTTTTGACGTTAAAGCTCTACAAGTCCAGAATATGCAAACCCAACCCAAAGGGCCTGAAATAGAAATGATTGGGTATGATTTCAGCCGCATGCACTATTTATCACCTTATGTGAGTCCTTTTCTCGCCTCACCCGCAATGGGTTTCTTAGCGGGCTGGTCCAACTTGATGATTAATCGTTCTGTATCGGAGAGAGCCAACGAGCACTTCGTTCACATAAACCCCACATTATTCTCTATTTCTTTTGTTTTCCGAAGGTAAAAATAAATTTTTGTTTTTGTTTTTTGCCTATTTTTACTTCAATTTTGTATCTTTTCCAAAATTTTGAAGGGGGTCGTAGGCAGAAAACAATAATTTTTCTAGCAACGATATTCTTAAACTAGCCAAGATTTACACTATGCAGATATATAATTACAACGGAGATCGGAATACATACCTTTATAGATCGAATAGCGGGGATTACGCAACCGCACAAGCGTTGATGACGAAGACGACGTAGCCGACCTCTAGGTCGCGAAGAACTCGGCACGACGAAAACGACGAAGATGACCTCAAGGTCGGGTGGAGGAAGTAGGTCTCCGAGCACCGCTAGCGCAGCACCTCGCAGGGCGTTACACACATACGATGGAGACGACGGCCTCCGAAGCTCCAGTCTAGGACGAGCAGCCGAAGACTTGGACCGGAACACCAGCAGCACGGCAGCAGGCTATGGTGGAGAGAACTCTCTCATCCTCCTCGGCACAACTCCGACAAAGGGAATCACGAAATTGAGGAGAAATAAGATAATTAATTGGGTGAATTAAAAGGCCAGGGGTGCCCCTACTCATATAGGCTCCCGGGGGGAGCCAACCTTACCAGTCAGTCAATGTGGGACTATCCCACATGCCTGGTGCGGTTAGACTTGGTGCGCCGGCCCTAGGTGGGCCCCATTTGGCCCACCTAGGCCAGCCAAGCCCCCCCCATCGAGTTCCCTTGAGGGTTCCCCCCGTGGGCCTTTTTTTCACCAGAAGACCCATTTAGGTAAATCAGTCAAAATAAATTCGAAAATAAATATATAAAATCATATTTAAACATTAATTTCACTAATTAATATCAAACATATTATATATAATTTATTCTAGCTCCAAAAACTATTTTGTCGCTGCCCGATCTCCATGAGACCATTCCCGGGACGTTCCCGGTGATCTCTTTCCTTTCGGTTGTCTTGTCGAAACCCCTTAAGTGTGTTACCCTAGCGGTTCGATATAATAACAGACATAATCGAGACTCCTCTCTGATCAATGATTAAATCGTAGGCCTATACCTCATGAATTAACCCCTGTGATATAACGAATGACTTTCATTTATCAAACCTGTACGTCTAGTCTTAAACCTTTTGCCATAGCGATACTTAACGTGTCCGAGCATCGTTCATAGATATCTTCATATCTAGCTGACCTCGTTACCATCGCTATTTTCTACTCGTCTATGATATTATGTCAGTTGTTGACTCAGTCACATGTTTGCAAATTCATTTGACATAATCTCATCGAGTGGGCCCTAGAGTATCTATCCGACTATACGGACTGACAAATCCCGTTGTTGACCCCTCGTCTCAACTTCCCCCTTCCGATACCCAAAACTATCACCTATCATTGTCACACTATATAAGATATGACGTTTGGTGCGATCAAAGTATTTTCCAGGGATAACAATAAGAGTTGATCTCACGGTCTTAAGGCGTAATGACTACGTCCTATAAATATGGGTATGTCCATCACATCGTTCAACCAACGACATGTCTTCCATTGCCGACCAGCGCCATGCCCTATGATCGGAAAACATCGATCCTCAATCGTGCAACGAAACTAGTCTTAGTAAAGGCTATTAGGGACATGGTTGTTTATCTACCATACCTGTATTAATGTTTCCGCTTAATACAGTTATAGCATGGTATAAAACATATAATGAACAATTGGGATATTGTCAATAAACTATGTTTATTAAGTGCCTCTAGGGCATGTTCCCTCCAGTCTCCCACTTGCACTAGAGTAACACTTAATCTAGTTTACAACTTGGTAAAAGCTCAACACCCATAGCATCTTGGTGCCGGCTCGTCTCGTGGAAGAGAAATACAGTCAACAGATCTCACACATTGAGACCTATATGTGCTTTGCAACACTTCTATGTCACCTAGTTTGATATCATCCCGTGTCTTACTATGACAGTGAAATATATCACAGTGGATGGAGTCAGACAGTCCAATCACACTTGCTACTTCTGAAGTTGACATATATTTCTATACCTACATAGATTATGCGACAGTGCATTCATATGCGACTTTGCAAACTAACCATGTCTTTCTTCAAAACAAAGGACATCTCCTATATGAGATTTCTAGACGTATGACTCAGTGTCACAGCTTGCATCATCATAATCATTTTACGGCAAGTTGTCTTTGCACTCTTACCCTTTACTAGAAAACATATCTTCAGTTCTCACAGACACTGAAGGATACACTTAACGTTTGTTCATTCATCCACACAAGGATCACTCTGGAACCCGTTCTTCAACCAAGAACTTGGGTCACACCAAGTCTAGCTTTCAGTCTGATAGCATCTATGTCTGATACATAGAGAATGTCCAACATCATTTGCCTTCACTGAAAATGAAGGAGATATGCCCTAGAGGCAAATAAATAAGTAGTATTTATTGCATTATCTCATAAGTTTATAATAGGTTTGTGTATTATGCTATAACTGTATTAATCGGAATTATTAATACACGTGTGATACATAGACAACCAGGTCCCTAGCAAGCCTCTATATGAGCTAGCCCATTGGGCAACAGTTGATCGAGATTCCCGATCAAGGACAATGACGTCGGTTGACAATGGGGTCATCTTGTTAGTTGAATAAGGTGGTGGACATACGCAAAGTATTGCAATAAGATCGTATTACGATGTTTGTCATTTGCAATAGATAAGAATATGATAGCTTATTCCTTAGACCGTGAGACCGTACTTATTAATGCTTCGTAGGGGTGCTTTGAGAGCATCAAACGTTGTGTCTTATATAACATGACAATAACGGTGTCCATCTTGGGTATTCCGAAAGAGCATCAAGACGTAAGGATCAAGAGCGGGATTTGTTCATTCTTGTAATGGAAAGATACTCTGGGCCCACTCGGTGATATTGCATCTATATAGCTGCGCAGCTTATGACTAGGTCATGGAGATGTAATATCGCAGACGAGTTAATAACCTTCGTCGGTAACGAGATACAACAAAGACATCGGTGTGTCTACGATCATATCTCGGACAAGGTAGTATCGCAGAGACAAAGGGAATGAATGTCATATTTATGGTTCAACGACGATATTCGTGGAATGCACAGGGGTCGTCATATATTTCCAGGTATCCCTGACGATCATTGGTGAGCGGAGTGTCTCGACCATGTCTGGAGTGTTCTCGAACCGTAGCGTAACAAACTTAAGGTCTTAGCGACGCTAGGAGATAGGTTCTGGAATATTATAGGAATTTGTTGGATAGAGAGAAATGATCCGGAAAGAGTTCCGGTGGTCCGGAAGGAGTTCCGGGAAGGTATGGAATGGTTCCAGGAATGTCCGAAAGTTGTTCGGGTGGTCCGAAAGAGTTTTCGGAGTCACGGGATATTGAATTATATATAAATATATTAATTATGAATTAATGGGATTTTTATATTAATTTATTATTAATTAAATAAAGGAAAAAGGGGGCTCCCACCTACATGGGCCCTAAGAGGGCCCAAGAGGGGGAGCCGCACCACCAAGGGGGGTGGGCCCCATTGGCTGGTTCGGCCAGCCCATGTGGGGGCCGAACCCCCCTCCCTTGTCCTTTGTTTAGTCCCACATGGGGGAGCCAAGGGGTTTGCACACCCCCTTCCCCCTTTATATACCAAGGCATATTAATTGATTTAATTCATAGGAAAATACAATTAATTCCCGATTTCTCTCTCGATCTCGTGGTTCCCAAGTTGGAGCCGCGCCGAGCTGAGGAAAGTGGGATCTCTCTCCACCTAAGCCATACCGCAGAGCGCCGTTGCTCTGCGGGATTCCAGATAAGATCTATCCCTGCGATTTCAGCTGGATCTGAATGACCGGGGGTTGTCGCTAAGCTCCGTATGTTTGCGAGTGCTCGGAGGTAACTCCTTTGAGTAGCCTGGGCGACGTCGTCTCGCCCCTACAGCCGCCGCGCCTCCCTCCCCTCTGCTGCCGGCGCACTAGCCCCGGTGCTGGCGCTCTGCCTTCTTCCGACCGACGCCTGTCGACGCAGATCATCGTCGACACCCCGGCGTCATCGACTTCGACATCGCGGCAAGTTCTTCGCGACCTCGAGGTCGGCTACGTACGACTTCATCGTCAACGCTTGTGCGGGAGCGTAATCCCCGCTATCGGTCTACATGGAGGTAATGTAACCCGTTCCGCCACCGTTATCGCATGTACTAGATAGATAGATCCTGACTAGTTAGGGTTTCGTTCGCTAGAAAAATTATTGTTTTCTGCACCGTAACCACTTCAGTGGTATCAGAGCCGATCTATGCGTAGTACTGCTGGTACAGTTAGAACTCATGTTGAATGAGGGCGTCTTTCTTATATTTGCTACCCTCTAGCGTGCACTTGCGATGCCTTCGGTATTGAGTTGATGAAGCGGCCCGGACCGACTTTACGCGTACGCTTACGCGAGACTGGTTCCACTACTGACATACGGCTTGCACCGTATCTGTGGCTGGCGGGTGTATGTTTCTCTCTCTCTAGTCGGCAAAGCATTTTCAATGGAGGGCCCGAAAGGGATGCTTAAACATGCAATTATACGATTGATGTTGTGGCACAAAGTTCGTAGGTAGGGAAGCGATTCTCTTACGAGTAAGCCTATATGCCACGTAAAACTTGCAAAACTAGATAAAGCTAGAGGCGTCTAACTTTGTTTTGCAGAGGCGTTATTTCATGTGACATGGTTACGGTAAGTTTTTGATATTACTCGTACTGTCGGAGGCAATAGAGGGCTCTGTAGACTCGGAGCCATGCCGGGGCGCCGGGGGCCAGGCACATGGCGCCATGAAGGTCCAGGCGCATCGACCATGTCACATCGCACTTCATTGCATCATTATTGTGTGTTGTTGTGTGTGCATCCTATTGATTGCTTATATGCTAGATATACAACGGTAGCATTATAAATAGGATGATCCCTAACAAATACCAAAATTGTGTTCTCCCTCGTTGCGCATCACCAAGAAAGTTCTACGTTATGAGGTAGGCCGTGATGATCGGGTGTCACACATCTCGTCGTTCGCATACAGTGGGTGTAAGCCATGTTGCACGCGCAGGGTCTTCGAGGTTTGATTGGCGAGCCTAGCATACTCAGAGGTATGGCCTCGGAACACGGGAAGATCGAAAGATCGAGCACGAGTCACAGAGTTGTTGTGATCGACATGTTATGTCCACCTTTGAAGCTGTGCTGCCGGCCGTGATGATCGGGGGTAGTGTGGTGGATGAGGGTCGTGTAATCGCCATTATTTATTTTTAGGGATAATAATCTTGGTGTGGTGTGTTTTTGATAATTAGATTATAGAACTAAAACTCACCTATAAGTTATAAACTTTACCTTATCTCTTTTGCGATCACATCTGGAGACTACGGAACTACGCTTCGGTTACTTCTTCAAGAGCTCGGATTCTACCTTGGAAGCCGACGGGTCCAACTTCATCAGGTGGTACAAGGTTTTTTTTTTAAACATTCTCCAAACACAACAAACATCCTATATGTCCTAGAACATTAGTTAGAAGTTAGACCAGATGATTCTGATAGCAAGGAGGAAGATGATGAGTTCCGTAAGCATCATGACATGTTCATGGAAGTGACGATCGTCATGAGCGTATGCCTAGCACCTGAGTTGAAAGTTGTTTCAACACATGGAGCCATATGTCGTGATTGATGCGATCAGAGGTCACTTCAAAGATGAATTGGGTCTTGAGCAGTTCAGACAGCTTAGAAAGTTCCGGACCATTCACATGGGGAGCATACCTGTCTGGAGACTCAGTTGAAGAAGTTGTGTGACATCTACTTCAGGCTTACGAATATCTACGATTTCTGGATAGCGACCTCCAGTGCAATAGAGATTGTGCTTTACTTCCTAGCTGTGAATAGCATGTGCGTGAATATGCTATAGAGACATGGTGAGCTTCTTCACGTTCGTGAACAAGTTCAAATCTCTAAAAGTTGATTCATCGAAGAAGAGTTCTTCGACGCTGTGGGTATATTTGATATACGAAGATATAAATGTATCCTTCTCATAATTGATGAAAAGTGTTTGATAATTGTTCTGTTTGTGAAACAGTCCCTGATTATCACAAGTGTGTGGCGAAGGGTGACGTGACAGTGCACAAGTGATGGCAAGTTCATGGCTAGTAGTGCTCACGCCCTCGAGATATCATATTAGTTATCATCAATAGTTTTTTATAAGACATTTTGTAATAGTGAGAGTGTGATCTAGTTTGGTGTCTTGAATGTTGCAAGACATAATTATTCATATAGAACAAATCAGTTGTTTTATGTCATGAAACAAAGCAGTTGTTTCATGTTGTGAGTAATTTGCATCACATCTCAATTACATTATGCGTATGATATACATTTGTAATAGCGGGAATGATAAAATTATGTGTCCAAAGAACAAACACCATCGAATTTAGTCATAAAGGCAATGAAAGAAGTAATGGATAATTTTGGTCCATTTAAGTATTTCAAGTGCCAAAATTGATTAAGTTTGAAATGCAGTATTGAAGTTGCAATACTAGAGGAAATTGATTGAGAGTCATTTTTAAATGATTAATCAATGGTGTTATTGCATGATCCGAATTCTTCCATGATTTTGGTAAATAAGAGTATTTGCCCGATAAATTATGGAGTCTGAAATTAATTTGATAATAGATCAAATGGGGTTTTTCAGAAGAAAGATTAGTGAATATTGTATTCACAAAATTCGATCAAAGGACAATATTTTTGAATTATGGTTTCAACACAAAAGACTTGTGGAAATTCGTTTCACAATATTATAATGTCATATATGGTGATATGTGGGGAGTTATAATCATGCTCTATTTTAAATAAAGTGTGGTCTGTCAGAAACAGTCTTAGAATCTCCTAATATGTTCGAAACATTATAGTCGATGTCCACTTTAGAAAATAGATATTTTTCTCAACGAGAATTCGTAGGATCGACAGTAGTGTCGACATGTATATGATTATGCGATAATTCGGAATATACATGAGTGGTTCTTTGTAGATTGCTCGCATTGGATGAGAGTGTATTCCAAAACCAAACAGGAACAAAACTTAGTTTGTTGTCTATGTAATTCCGAGGAAAATATGATTTTTCGAATTATGGTTTATGGATTGGGATTAGAAGCTTGAAATAAAGTGCCAGACCTATGTTGGAAGGTGTTCCAAAGAGTATATGTCTGCTAATGAAAGTTTAGTGATTAAGAGTGAGGGAGACTAGAAAATTGTTTTCTGCTTGCAATCCTCTTCATAAAGATCATAATATTTTCATGAAAGAAACTTCTGAATAAAGTGCTATTATTTTAATATTGCTGTCAGGTCACAGCACTGTATTAAGTATTTCAGATCTTGTTGACAGATCAAGGTGCACTTTATGAATACAAAGAAAGTTGACAAAATATCGGAATACGAACAAAGGCTTTTTGAGTCTGGAAATCCAAAGTTGCATTTGAAAGGATTAAGAGAGTAATTGTTGCCGCAAATCTTATTAGAGGAATAAGATTGTTTAATCGTCATTTAAGGTGTTATATGAGAAATGTGACTATAAGAAAGACGCGGTAGCATGTCTTGTCAAGAAATGTGTCTTGGACAAGATCAAATTTGTTGACTACATTTATGTAGACATGCTTAAAGTCTAAGGGATTTGTATTAATGTAATACTGTAGTTTGTATTAAATTCGAATTGATGGTAGATCAATGATTTTGGCTGACCAAAATGTCGATTTAAGTGGGAGTCATACTTAGTTTACTCAGGTGGAATATGTAAAGAACATATTTTTGAGTGGGAGCTTAGGAACTCAAATATGTGGATAACATGTTTTTGAGTGGGAGCTCGTGTTCTCAAATATGTGGAGACATAATTTGAGTGGGAGCCGAATTCATCTTGTGTAAATAACACATTGTGAAATTGTACCAGTAGAATAGATAAGAAGGATGAAGTTGTGAAACTATTTGAAAGTCAGTGTCTATTTTGAAATAGAAAGGGAATTTTAAAATAGTTAGTCGAGTTGTTTTGGATTAGATCTGAGGAGTCAGATAGAATCAAAAGGATGGTCCTTTGAAATCCAATTGATCATTAAGAGTAATGATGCATGAAAGTAATGGTTGTATGACATGTGGGTCTATTATGTAATATTAGACATCATACAGAAACCATATTATCTGCTCGATGAAATATAACCGATGTTCTTGGAATAAGAGCAGTTATGAAAGTAAATTTGGAATTTACTGAAAGTAGAAGTGCGTTAGTTAAGGGATTGACATTTGAATGTCAAGTTTTCTACATTGGTGTGAAAGTATGTAGATATCGCAAGTTTGTAATTGTTACAAGGGGCTCTGCATGGCTGAGTGTGTTTTTCAGAGCAGTTATCTGGTTAGTATAATCAGAGTAAGCGCTGGGAAACAGAAGTCTCACTTAGTTACGGTATTTGCATATATGTTGTTGGACAACATGGTGATATCAAGCTAGTTGATATCAGTGAATCGCAAAAGTTTGCACAAATCGTGTGTTGTGCAGATTGTCAGAGTAATACTCTTCCACAAGCAAGCATCATCGAATGATTCTTATTTGATAAGGGATTTTGATAAAGTAAAATGCAGCTGGTTTATTTGTACTCTAGTGCAAGTGGGAGACTGAAGGAGATATGCCCTAGAGGCAAATAAATAAGTAGTATTTATTGCATTATCTCATAAGTTTATAATAGGTTTGTGTATTATGCTATAACTGTATTAATCGGAATTATTAATACACGTGTGATACATAGACAACCAGGTCCCTAGCAAGCCTCTATATGAGCTAGCCCATTGGGCAACAGTTGATCGAGATTCCCGATCAAGGACAATGACGTCGGTTGAAAATGGGGTCATCTTGTTAGTTGAATAAGGTGGTGGACATACGCAAAGTATTGCAATAAAATCGTATTACGATGTTTGTCATTTGCAATAGATAAGAATATGATAGCTTATTCCTTAGACCGTGAGACCGTACTTATTAATGCTTCGTAGGGGTGCTTTGAGAGCATCAAACGTTGTGTCTTATATAGCATGACAATAACGGTGTCCATCTTGGGTATTCCGAAAGAGCATCAAGACGTAAGGATCAAGAGCGGGATTTTTTCATTCTTGTAATGGAAAGATACTCTGGGCCCACTCGGTGATATTGCATCTATATAGCTTCGCAGCTTATGACTAGGTCATGGAGATGTAATATCGCAGACGAGTTAATAACCTTCGTCGGTAACGAGATACAACAAAGACATCGGTGTGTCTACGATCATATCTCGGACAAGGTAGTATCGCAGAGACAAAGGGAATGAATGTCATATATATGGTTCAACGACGATATTCGTGGAATGCACAGGGGTCGTCATATATTTCCAGGTATCCCTGACGATCATTGGTGAGCGGAGTGTCTCGACCATGTCTGGAGTGTTCTCGAACCGTAGCGTAACAAACTTAAGGTCTTAGCGACGATAGGAGATAGGTTCTGGAATATTATTGGAATTTGTTGGATAGAGAGAAATGATCCGGAAAGAGTTCCGGTGGTCCGGAAGGAGTTCCGGGAAGGTATGGAATGGTTCCAGGAATGTCCGAAAGTTGTTCGGGTGGTCCGAAAGAGTTTTCGGAGTCACGGGATATTGAATTATATATAAATATATTAATTATGAATTAATGGGATTTTTATATTAATTTAATATTAATTAAATAAAGGAAAAAGGGGGCTCCCACCTACATGGGCCCTAAGAGGGCCCAAGAGGGGGAGCCGCACCACCAAGGGGGGTGGGCCCCATTGGCTGGTTCGGCCAGCCCATGTGGGGGCCGAACCCCCCTCCCTTGTCCTTTGTTTAGTCCCACATGGGGGAGCCAAGGGGTTTGCACACCCCCTTCCCCCTTTATATACCAAGGCATATTAATTGATTTAATTCATAGGAAAATACAATTAATTCCCGATTTCTCTCTCGATCTCGTGGTTCCCAAGTTCGAGCCGCGCCGAGCTGAGGAAAGTGGGATCTCTCTCCACCTAAGCCATACCGCAGAGCGCCGTTGCTCTGTGGGATTCCAGATAAGATCTATCCCTGCGATTTCAGCTGGATCTGAATGACCGGGGGTTGTCGCTAAGCTCCGTATGTTTGCGAGTGCTCGGAGGTAACTCCTTTGAGTAGCCTGGGCGACGTCGTCTCGCCCCTACAGCCGCCGCGCCTCCCTCCCCTCTGCTGCCGGCGCACTAGCCCCGGTGCTGGCGCTCTGCCTTCTTCCGACCGACGCCTGTCGACGCAGATCATCGTCGACACCCCGGCGTCATCGACTTCGACATCGCGGCAAGTTCTTCGCGACCTCGAGGTCGGCTACGTACGACTTCATCGTCAACGCTTGTGCGGGAGCGTAATCCCCGCTATCGGTCTACATGGAGGTAATGTAACCCGTTCCGCCACCGTTATCGCATGTACTAGATAGATAGATCCTGGCTAGTTAGGGTTTCGTTCGCTAGAAAAATTATTGTTTTCTGCACCTCAACCCCTTCAGAAAATGCCAAGATAAACTTAATATTTTACCTATTCATACAATTAAGAATAATCTTCTTCGCTTGTTCTATTCTAAAACACTTCATAATCCGAACTTAGGAAATATTTCGACATAATGTTATTAAGCCCCTTACGATCTATACTGTTATAGATTGGATGCCTAATACTCCTAACTTCATTCATAGGAAATTTAATCACTTAAATAATCCTTTACACTCTACAAGAGGATCTGTGTCATTCAATATGTCGTTACAAACAAAATCCCGAATGACACCTAGCTCCCACTCAAATATGCCTTCCGCATATAAGATCAAGTGAAACTACTTATCTCCCACTCAAATATGCCTTCCGCATATAAGATCAAGGAAAGCTACTTTTATCCCACTCACTTCTTTGCAAATGCAAGTTTCTTCAACTATTTTGGACAACTCCAAAATCCTTTGATCACATCAAAGTGAAGATTCCAGCTCCGATATTCTTGCTTCAGCCCATGAATGGACAACTGAAGTTTGCATACAAGTTTAGCATCCTCAGGATCACGAAACCATTATTGTACTGATTACAACTCTTTCTTAATGACAATATTAATAAACATGGTTTTCTTATCCATCTATCAATTTCTCATTCGAAATTATAGTAATTGCTAAACGACCCAGAATAGATTTAGGCTTCGCCACTTGAGACAAATTCTCGTTGTGGTCAACTTTTAAATCTGTCGGAACTGTTTCACGACAAATCGATCCTTATCAGTGTCTATTCTCTCATAAATCCCATATTCTATTAACAACCTAGATGCCATCAAGAAGATCTTCCAAGTCATTACCTGGTAATCGTACATGGATTTTATCTCGGATCTTATATGACTCATAGCCATTTCCGGACTTGGGTCTACCATCTCTTCTTCATAGTTCGTAGGTCTGTCATATTCCATTAACATGACCTTCATAACAAGATTGTCGTAACACACAGTGTGAAACACAACCTCGTACACCTACGTTCTTAGTATGAGCTCAGAGTATCATTATCTTCTATCATCAGCTTCTTTTAAGCTGTGGAGCATGACACCGAAAACACTTTCGGTTGCGCCACTCTGATGTCTGGAGATAAAGTTCATCAACTTCGTCTTGCTCTACTTTCTTTCTCACTTATACCCTTGGACAGAAACTATTTCTTTCGCAAGGTATATTCCGGCAACGATTTTGCCTATGTCGTGAGACATGTACCCAACTAACTATTTAGGTACGGTACACTACAAAGATAAATCCATTTTAGGTTTGATCACATCGAAACACTAAATTGATGAAACGACAATCTAGGCTAAAAGCCATGCCATCACTCATATGGTATTGTCTTCATGGATTTAAACGGTTTCCCTATTATCTAACGTGAATGTTACATTTCTACCATATGACTCTAATGATCACAATAATTCGATAAGAGATTTATTTACCACACACTATCCGATAGGGTGCGATTACGACGTCCATATGGTATCTGTATCGCAGGAATTTGATTTTCTTGTTAAATTTATTTCCTACTTCATTCTGAAATTGTTTGATCGAATCAAAATTTGCAGACTAACATTTCCTGAGTGGATATCCATATATCTATTCGGAATATTCATGAAGTCTATGAAATAAAGACTTCCACTACACGTTAAAGTACTTCATTGATTCACATACACCCATATGCACGATTCTCAACAGGTTATACTCAAAACGTTCATAGAAGTTCACAAAATAAAGGTCTCCACTACCCGTCAATTACTTCATTGATCCACATGAAGGAGATATGCCCTAGAGGCAATTAATAAAGTGTATTGATCCACATGAAGGAGATCCACCAGGGGCCGGCGCACCAGCCAATGCCGCACCAAGCATGTGGGGGTTAGTCCCACATTGCCTGGCTGGCAAGTTGGCTCCCCCCTGGGAGCCTATATAAGAAGGGGCACCCCTGGCTTTTTAATTCACCAATTAATTCCTCAATTCTCTCTCGATTTCGTGATTCCTTTTGTCGGAGTTGCGCCGAGTTGAGAGGGGGATCTCTTCCACCATAGCCCGCTGTCGCGTTGCTGGTGTTACGGTCCAAGTCTTCCGCTGCTCGTCCTGGACTGGAGCTTCGGAGGTCGTCGTCTCCACCGTACGTGTGTAACGCCCTACGAGGTGATGCGCTTGCGGTACTCGGAGGTCTTCTTCCTCTACACGACCTTAAGGTCGGCTTCGTCGGTCTTCAACTCTTCATCGACAATGTTTGCGCGGGAACGTAATCCCTGCTTTCGGTCTACAAGGGTATGTATTCCGATCTCCGTTCGTACTACTATATCTGCATAGAATAGATCTTGGCAAGTTTTAGGGATATCGTTGCTAGGAATTTTTTTGTTTTCTGCACACGAACCCCTTCAGTGGTATCGGAGCCGATCTATCGTAGATATAGCTGTACGCTGTTAGAACCTGTGTTCTGCACGGGGACACCGTTCCTGTTATTTGCTACCCTCTAGCGTGCACTTGTGATTCCAGCGGTATCGAGTTGATGAAGCGGCCCGGACCAACTTTACGCATACGCTTAAGCGAGACTGGTTCCACTACTGACATACGGCTTGTACCGTATATGTGGCTGGCGGGTGTCAGTTTCTCTCTCTTTAGTTGGTCTTTGCATTTTCAATGGAGGCCTGAAAGGGATGCTTAAATATGCAATTATTGGATCATTGTTGTAGTCATAAGGTTCGTAGGTATGAAGCGGTTCTATTTACGAAAGCCCCAAGCCACGTAAAATATGCAAAAGATAAAGTAGAAGCGTCTAACTTTATTTTGCAGGGGTTATGTGATATGGTCAAGGTAGATTTATTAAATTGTTTATGAACCACGGGTGCCAAGAAGACCATGGCGCGATGGACTATATCACATTGCATTACATTTGATGTTTTGTGTGCATCTTATATTGTGTGATTATATATATTAGTATATATTAGTTACGCGGCGGTAATTATATATAAGATGATCCCTTCAAAAATACCACTAGTGTTCTTCCTCCAACGAGCACCGCCAAGAAAGTTCTACGTTATGAGGCAGGCCGTGACGATCGGGTGTCAGACATATCGTCGTTCGCATACGGTGGGTGTAAGCCATGTTGCACAAGCGTCAGCGTGGAGGTTATAGTGGCGAGCCTAGCATATGAAGATATGGCCTCGGAACACGGAGGCCGAAAGGTCGAGCATGAGTCACAAAATTGGTGTGACAGACAATTGTCTACTCTTGAAGTTGTGCTGCCGGCTCTGACGATGAGGGGTGGTGCAATGGATGGGGGTCATGTAATCGCTTAAACGATCAGGAGGGATGTTCGTTTTAGTGGGAGTTATGTTAGTTATTTTCTTAAAAATACTATAACTCAAAATTATTATGAACAAAGTCTTATGTTGTTGCAAATTCTATTGTAGATGTCTCACCCCTCCTTTAACCTTGCACTGTTCCTTGAGAAAGAGAAGCTTAAGACCGATGGGTCTAACTTCGTGTCCTGGTTCCGCGACCTGAAATCCATTCCTGAAACCCACAAGTTGGCCTACATCCTTGAAGCCCCCTTAGGTGATCTGCCAAACACCGCCTCAGAAACCGAAAGGATTGTCCATGAGGTTAAGGCGGAGATTTCTTCTTATGTCCAGAGTGGCATGCTCTTTGCCATGGAGGCTGACCTGCAAAATCATTTCGAGAACAAGGGTGCTTATGAGATAATCACTCAACTCTTGGTTGTTTTTGCACGACAAGTCAAGGCTGACAGGTTCTAAGCATCCATGCTTTTCTTCTCAGCCCAGATGGAAGAGCACGGCAGTGAGCACTTGGCCAAGTTTTTTGGCTGCGTTCAGCTCCTGAATGATCTGGGAAGTATGATACCAGAAGAACTGGTTATTGATAGGGTGCTGATATCTCTGCCCCCTAGCTATAAGAACGCCATTGTGGACTACGGCATGAAAGGGACGCCAAAACCCCTGTCGGAAATCCTGAAGATGCTCGAAGTGGCTGAATTAGAAATCAAGCTGGATAAGATGGTGGTGACCATCGGATCACCTGAGCGCAATTGCCCCAAGTATCTGGAGGATAGGAAAGCTAGCAAGATAGTCGACAAAGAGCAAGAAATATTTGATATACATGTTATAGATGTGTACCTTACATCCGCCCGTAGCAACACTTGGGTATTTGATACTTGTTCTGTTGCTCATATATGTAACTCTCAGGAGGAGTTACGGAATAAACGGCGGTTGGCTAAGGATGAGGTGACGATGCGCGTCGGCAACGGATCGAGAGTCGATGTGGTGGATGTCGGCACGCTCCCTCTACATCTACCATCGGGATTAGTTTTGGTTTTAAATAAGTGTTATTTTGTACCATCGTTGAGTGTAAACATTATAAGTGGGTCTTGCCTGTTACAAGACGGTTATTCATTTAAATCAGTATCAAGCAGTTGTGCTATTTATATGAATGATATCTTTTATGTTGATACTCCCGAGAGTAATGGTTTATTCTTGTTAAATCTCGATCGTAGTACTCACATCCATAACATAGAATCCAAACGGATTAAGTGTAGTGATGATACCGCCATGTATTTGTGGCATTGCCGTCTCGGTCATATTGGTATAAAGCGCATGAAGAAACTCCACTCCGATGGAATTTTGGACTCGTTGGATTTTGGATCCCTCGATACATGCGAACCATGCCTTATGGGCAAAATGACCAGGACACCGTTTAAAGGTTTCGTTGAACGGGCGTCAGACTTGTTCGGGATCATACATACAGATGTGTGTGGACCAATGAGCGTATCAACACGCAATGGTTATCGTTACTTCTTCACCTTCACCGATGACTTGAGAAGCTACGGTTAAATCTATTTGATGAAACACAAGTCTGATACATTTGAAAAGTTCAAATAATTTCAAAGTGAAGTTGAAAATCAGCTCAACAAGAAAATCAAGCACCTCTGATCCGATCATGGTGGCGAGTATTTGAGTTTTGAGATTGGCACACATCTGAAGGCATGTGGCATAGTGCCTCAAATTACGCCTACTGGAACACCGCAACGTAACGGCGTGTCCGAGCGACGTAATCGTACTCTATTGCATAGCGTCCGGTCTATAATGTCTCTTACCTATTTGACCGTATCCTTCTGGGGTTATGCGTTAGAAACAACCGCATTCATTTTAAATAGGGCTCCATCCAAATCCGTTGAAACGACATCATAGGAATTATGGTATGGCAAGAAGTCTAAATTATCGTTTCTGAAGGTTTGGGGTTGGGAGGCGTATGTTAAGAAACTACAGCCCGACAAACTCAAACCGAAGTCGGAGAAATTTGTCTTTGTAGGATATCTGCGGGAAACCGTAGGATACACCTTCTACAACCAAACTGAGGGCAAAACGTTTGTCGCGAAGACCGGCACCTTTCTAGAGAAGGAGTTTCTCGCGAAAGGAGTAAGTGGGAGGAAGGTAGACCTCGATGAGATCGTTGATCCTGAACTCGAGATTCCGAGTGGCGCAATGGAAGTTGTTCCGGAAATGTCCTCCACAGATGGAGTGGGAGAACTATAGAGGAAAGTATTCTACCTCGTAGGTCTGGTAGATCTCGTATTGCACCAGAATGGTATGGCAACATGGTTTGCACCATCATGTTAATTGAACAAGAAGAACCTACGAACTACAAGGAGGCAATGGCGAGTCTAGAGTCCGAGAAATGGCTAGAAGCCATGAAATCCGAAATAGGATCCATGTATGATAACAAAGTGTGGATTTTTATGGATATTCCCGAAGGGCGCAAGGCCGTCGAGAATAAATGAATCTTTAAGAATAAGACTGATGTTGATGGTAATGTGACCGTCTATAAAGCTCGGCTTGTCGCAAAAGGTTTCCGACAAGTTCATGGGATTGACTACGATGAAACTTTTTCACCCGTAGCGATGATGAAGTCTATTCGGATTTTGTTAGCAGTTGCTGCCTATTACGATTATGAAATATGACAGATGGATGTCAAAACAGCCTTCCTAAATGGAAACATTGAGGAAGAGTTGTACATGGTACAACCGGAAGGTTTTGTCGATCCAGAAAATGCTGGCAAGGTATGCAAGCTTCAGCGCTCCATTTATGGATTAAAGCAAGCATCTCGGAGCTAGAATCTTCGCTTTGATGAGGCAATCAAAGGTTTTGGATTTGTCCAAAATTTGGAAGAGACCTGGATTTACAAGAAAATGAGTGGGATCTCGGTTGTGTTCTTAGCACTATATGTAGATGACATATTGCTGATTGGGAATGATGTAGAACCTCTGAATAGCGTGAAGGATTATTTAAACAATAAATTTTCCATGAAAGAGTTAGGAGAAGCTGCATACGTCTTAGGCATTAAAATCTATCATGATAGATCAAGACGTCTATTAGCGTTGAGCCAGAGTACTTATCTTGATAAAATACTGAAGCGTTTCGGTATGGAGAAGGCAAAGAAGGGTTCTCTGCTGGTTATCAAGAATAAAACATTGCGAAAGGCACAGTGTCCGGTAACGGAACATGATAAGGCCGATATGAGTAAACATCCTTACGCTTCAGCCATAGGATCGATTATGTATGCAATGTTGAGTACTAGACCTGTTGTGGCATTAGCTCTAAGTTTGACAAGCCGCTTACAGAGTAATCCTGGAATGGCGCATTGGATTGTTGTTAAGAGCATTCTTAAGTATCTCAATAAGACAAAGGAATGTTCCTTGTCTATGGTGGCTGCGATGAAGAACTTGGCGTAACAGGTTACGTGGATGCAAGTTTCTGCTCAGACCCCGATGACTCTAAGTCACAAACAGGTTATGTGTTCAAGGTGAATGGAGGCGCCGTGGGCTGAAGAAGTGGGAAACAACCCATTGTCGCGCAGTTTACAATGGAGTCGCAGTACATTGCTGCTTGCAAAGCCACAAATGAAGCTGTGTGGCTAAGGAAGTTCATCATTGAACTTGGAGTGTTCCCGAGCGTGCAAGACCCCGTGATCCTCTTCTGCGACAATACGGGTGCCATTGCTAACGCCAAGGAGCCAAGGTCTCACTCCAATGCCAAACACATTCTCCGACGCTTCCATGTGATACGACAGTACGTACAAGGAGGCGATGTGAAGATTTGCAAAGTGCATACGGATCTGAATGTGGCAGATCCTCTGACGAAGCCTCTTCCGCTTGACAAGCATGAAAAACATGTAACATCCCAAATTTCTCAAAAATTTAAAACTTTACATTCATGCATCTTGCATCATGAAAGTATGACATGGAAATCACATAAGGAGAAAATTGAATTTTATTTATAATGTTAAATAGAATTGTTTTCATTAAAGAGGTTTATTTGAGCTCTTTACAAATCAGCATTCTATTATTTTATTTATTCAGAAAAATGATATCAAAAAGTTACAAATTTAATTAGCTTTACAAAACATATTTTTATAAATTTTTCTGAAATGTTTTGATAAGTTTTAAAAATCCATTTCGATTTAAACACTGAAAATCAGAAAATGTTTGTTTAAAAAAAAAAGGGGGAGAGAGGCCACATGGGCCGAAGCCCACCGCGTGAAGCTCTTCGCTACCGCGCGCGCGTACCGCCTCAGCCCAGCAAGCGGCCCATCTTCTTTCCTCTCTCGCTGACGGCCTGGCCCCACCTGTCATCATCCTCTCCAGCGTGTAGAACACGAACACGAACAATACCGAACCCTAGCGATCGGATCAAAATCGGTTGAGATATTCGCGAGGAATCGATCCCTACGCCCCCATATAAACCCCCCCCCCCCCCCCCCTTCTACCGCCTCCCCGAGTACTAAAAACCCTAGGGAATAGCCCCCAGGCCGCTCGGAAGAAGCTCGCCGCCGTCCGCCATTGCCGCTGCCAGTTTTTCTCGTTCTCTGGTGAGCACCGAACCCCTCGAACCCTTCCGCGATTTCCTTTCGATTCACAGTGGGCACGCGCACGTCCCTGACACTCCCCTTGCCATCCTAATGCACCAGATCATCGGGAAAGTGCGCAACCGAAGCGAGCCGCCACCGATTCCATCTCCGGCGAGCTCTAGGAGGAGGAGGGAGGCACGTCGAGGACCCCAGCCGCGCCAACAGCTCCGCCGCGACCTCCTCTTTGCTGCGGTATGTCTCGTTCGTGCTCGCACCCCGTAGATAGCCGGAATCGTGTTTGCCGACGAGGGCGCCGCCGCGGGCACGAGAACTCCGGCGTGCTGCGGCCGGCCGCGCGGCACCCTTTTGATCTGGGCGGTTAGATTAGATCGGACGGGCGAGAACAAATCACTTATACCGTTTCGTCGGCAGATCTGGCGCGTTAGATCTAAGTTAGATCGTACGGTCCAGCGAGCGCGATCCGCGCGAACCGGTACCGGCCAATCAGCGGCCGCCGCGTGGCGCTTTTAATTTCTATTTTCGGCAGAAATTTGTTTTAAAAACAGAAAATAGCACAAACTTGTAAAAATCATAGCTTTTGATCTGTTCATCCAAATTTGATGAATTTTATATCCACTTGTAGTTCTGCTCGTGTAGTTTAATATGGCTTCATTGGTTTATCCTGTTAGTGCATATTAAGTTGTGAAATTAAATTGTTTAACTTTCGGATATTAAATCAATAACTAAATTAATAATTTTTCTATCCAAATAAATCCAATTGTTTCAGAGAGATATTAATGCCCCCTGTCCAGAGAGTGCAATATGAGTTTTAATTGAAACTTTTTCTAATAGACTTAAAGAATTGGTTTTATAATTTAAAACTACTAATATGTTCATTAATTAAATGATTAATTAAAATATTTAAAATATTGATCATTTCATTTTTATGCATGAATAACAGAGAACTTAATATAGTAATTAATTGGTCTTGTGAAATTCATTGCATATTAAGCATGCATACATATTTTTGTATTGATATTCTAAGTGCTATGCTTGTGTGCTTATTGAGTGTTATTATTTTGTCTCTAGATTGTGAAGAGGAGGAAGGTCCTTGTGATTGTTATTCCTGTTGTGCTTGTTCCCTTTGTTACCAAGGCAAGTGACATTCATCATCCATCCTATGTTTTCTATATGCATTATTAGTAGATTTTGAGTAGTATGCATGATAGGGAAAATTTGATACTATCTTAGGATGCTAAGTTAGTCTACACTTTGAAAATATCCTAGTAGTGTGTAGTCATCCCTTTCCTCGCAGCCACCAAAAGTTTTATTAGATGCTTAGCTATGCTATAAAGAAGTTATTATCTTGTTATGGAATTATTGCTAAGGGTTAAAACATTGAATACACTTCTGGGTGGAATTGGTTGTTTGGTTTATGTTGAGTGGCTTTTGGGACTATGCTTGTGGTTGTCTTCGCCTAGGATGAATTTCTATTCTACTTAGGGCCATGAGTATGGTGGTTTTCACCCAGAAGTACACTTGTGGACGGCCACCCAGGAACAAAGAGATTACTAAGTCCCTCCAAGTTTAGAAGCTTCCCGTGCAGCCTTTTGACAATGGGCTCTGTCTAGAACGACTAAGTTGTGAGAGTGCAACCTGTCAGCTTGACAAGCAGATGTAGATTTGATAGGTGGAACGGGTCTTGCTAGTATGGTTGCATTCTTCTTCTGAAAGTTCTTGTCTCAATTCTCTCCTTTCCATAATACACTCCGCGTGTATAGGATATCTCGGACAAATTGAGTCTTAAGGTGAAAGTGCACAACCTCATCAGAGTCGACAAACTGAGTACTCAGCCGTGTCCCCGGTGATGGACAACTTCGAGCAACTGGACAAGGATGGACAGAAGAATCTCAACATGGTTTTCGTAAAGTAAAATTTGACTAAGGAAAGAATTATTGGTGCACATGGGCTTCATCCCTTGGTGCCAAGTCTTGAGATACAAAAGTGTTTTACAAAAGATAGGAGAAAACTGGCTTTCTGCAAAATAGCCTACAACCTCCACTAAGCCAAATATGCATATAGAATTAGACTTGCCATGATTTTATCCACCATAGTCACTTGCCAATACTTCATTGTATTGACCTCCTTCGGGGGCTGCATATTCAAATGTGCAGGTAATTCTGATGAGGAGTAAGTTTGGACTCGATTCTACACCCAACATGTCTGCTCGTGGCGTATGCTAGAAGAGGAGGCCCATTGCTTTTATTTTCGTTGTGAACTCTGAATATTTTAGCTAGTCTTCATGACTATGCACTTTGTAATAAAGCTATACTTGGCTATTTTTGGATCTCGATGTAGTATTTTGATACTTATGCAATGATACTATATATTTTGTACTGTGGTGCTAGCAGTGATCCAGGGACTAGCACATAACACAGGTGTTCCATCTTTATTTAAAGATGGGGCGCTACAAAATGGTATCAGAGCTAAAGTGTTGCCTGTAGGTTCGAGCCCTTAGGATTGGTTAAGCCTGCTTTTTGATCATAATATTACCATCTTTGAAGTATGTTGGATCCTAACGGCATAGTGGGATGAAGCGGCCCGGGACTAACCTTACATGTCCGCGTACATGAGACATGTTCCACAATTATAAGTGGCTGGCCGGGTGTCTGTCTCTCTCACTATAGTGAATATCCGACTTACAAAAGAGTTGATAATAGTGTTGATCACCTGTTAGAAAAGAACTTCTTTTCCCTAAGTATCTAAGTACACCACAATTAGTTTATCTTATCTTTGTCTTGTCTAATAAACTCTACCTTTACCACTTAAGGATGTCATTCTTCACTTATCAAACCGCGGAGGACTTCAAGGACATGTGCTTTGGAAGATATCTTCTAGAGTTGGTAGAACTGTTGGCACTTCCAACACCCATCATCAAGGCAAGCCAGCTGAAGCACTTCAAAAGAGAAGATTTATGGGGAATTCGCCTTTACCAACAAGGGCGCCAGACTGAACCCAAGACCGAAGACATCCAGTACAAGTCAATTAGTGACTCCTTGGAGAAAGGGCTGAATCTCGTCACGCAGGAACTAATAGGACGTCTTTGCTCGCAATACCAAGAAGAGTTAAAAGACCACTATTTTGCTCACCTTGGCCAACGTGACGAACATGGGATTCCTTACCGTATTAGCGAGGAAGACAAAAACAAACCAGAACCCTTGTACCCATATCTCCAAGACTTAGAACTTCACCTCTGGCAACTAGAAGAAGATAGACGCAATGAGCTGTTGAAGAATGATGAAATAATGGCACAAGTCAAGGAGACTCAAAAGAAGATTGAAGCCCAAGAAGAGGTGGCCAACGCTCAAGAGGAGAAGTTCCGAGCTCAAGAAAAGAAGGTTCAAAGCCAAGAAAAGAGAATTAGAGACAAGAACAAGGAGATCAGAACCTTGAAGGATGAAATTCAGAGCAACGACGTCGAGTTCGAAGCTGATCAAGATTTGATCGAGACTCTACGCCGTGAGAAGAGAATGCTACAAGAGAAGATTGAAGCCCTAGAGAAGGAAGCAATCGAGACTCTGCACCGTGAGACGACAAAGTTGCAAGAGAAGAACGAGGCCTTGGAGAAGGAGGTGAATGACTACAAGGAGATCCTTACGAAGGAAGGCATCGTCATCGAGGAAGTCGAAGAAGATGAAGGAGACGTCATGGACGAAGTTTAGACTTAGTAGTTGGACCACCATATTCTCCCTCGTTTAGTTCGTCGTTCTTTTAAAAACATTGATCTCCAACTTGTGGTGTGACAATGTTAGAATGCTTGGTTTGCAGACTTTGTGTTTATTAGATCAACTTAGAATACTTGTTTGGTCTTATGAGTGTTGTTTGTGTTGACTTGATTGCTTTGTGCATGGGTAGGATTTTTCTTCTCTTAGTTCTGTCTATCTTTCACTCATCTATGCTGAAAAACCCCTACAGATGCCTCCTCGTCGTGAAACCAACAACGACGACGCCATGCAACAACTGATGGCCGCTCAAGCTCAGTTGATGAATATGATGACTCAGTTCATTGCAGCAACCAACAACAACAACAACAACCACAACAACAACAACCCGCCACCTCCACCACCACCCCCAGTGGACAGACTTGCCAGATTCCTAAGGCTTAGGCCTAATAAGTTCTCCTATGCTTCTGAACCAATAGTGGCGGATGATTGGCTCCGCTCAGTCAACAAGGACTTAGTAACTTGTGAATGTTCTGAGGCAGAAAAAGTGAGGTTCACTGCACACTTGTTGGAAGGACCCGCAGCATTGTGGTGGGAGAATTATCAAGTGACTCATCCTTTGGATGGCATGACTTGGGATGCGTTCAAGGAAGGCTTCCGGAATGCTCACATCTCCTCAGGTATAATGAATCTGAAGAAAGATGAATTTCGCAGCTTGAGGCAAGGTGGTAGAACTCTGAAGGAGTATATGGATGACTTCTGTATGCTATCAAGGTATGCACCAGAGGACATTGATACTGATGCAAAAAGGAAGGAAAAATTCCTCAATGGACTTAAGGGAGAACGGAAGATACCTTTGTCTGTGGCATATACTCCAAACTATCAAGCTCTGCTGGATCAAGCTATCACCCTGGACAACAACATAAGAAAGGAAGAGAACAGGAAGAGGAAGTTCAGTGCAAGTAAGGTTCATTCTGAAGGGACATATAAGAAACACACCTCTGAAGTCAGTAGCCATAAACCCTGGAATCACTCCAACACTGGTAGTGGCCAAAAACATCATGGCCATAACCACAATGGAGGGAACAAAGGTAGCAATGGAGGATACAATGGAAATAATGGAGGATCCAGAGGAAACCATCATCATGGCCATAATCATGGAAATGGGAATCACCGTCCTAACTATGAAGGGAAGAAAGACTTGTCTAATGTGACCTGCTTCAAGTGCAAGAAGACAGGACATTATGCAACTGATTGCCCAGAGAAGAAAGCTGATGAAAATTCCAAGCCCAATCCTTTCCAGAAGGGACAAGTGAACCACATCAATGTGGAAGAAGTTCATGATGAACCTGATGCTGTGATTGGTACGTTCTTGCTCAACTCCTTTCCAGCATTAGTTTTATTTGATACTGGAGCATCTCATTCATTCATATCAAGAGCTTTTGTTAACAAACATGGGTTAGCTGAGGAAAGTCTAGGAAAACCTATTAGGGTAAGTTCACCGGCAGGAGAGATGCTAGTAAATTCCGGGTGTAGGCTGTTAGACTTGCATATTGGAAAACACACCTTCCCAACAGACTTAGTCATTCTAGAGACCCAAGGTTTGGAGGTTATCATCGGAATGGATTGGATGACTCGTTTTGAAGGAATCATTGATTGTGCAAATAGAGCAATCACCCTCACCACCCCAGAGAAAAGGAAGATTAAGTTCCGATCAACTTTTGAACTTAAGAAGGTTAGGCTAAATTCTCTTAAGGGGGTTAGCCTTGTTGATGTGCTTATTGTCAAGGAATACCCAGATGTTTTTCCGGAGGAACTACCGGGAATGCCACCCGATAGAGATGTAGAGTTTCTCATCGAATTGAAGCCGGGAACAGGGCCAATAGCTAAAAGAACTTATCCTATGGCGGTCGATGAATTGAAAGAACTCAAGAAGCAATTAGAAGAACATATTCAGAAAGGATTCATTCGTCCAAGTTCATCACCATGGGGAGCACCAGTCTTATTTGTTAAGAAGAAGGACCAAACCCAGAGGCTAGTCACGGATTACAGAGATATAAATGAACAAACTATCAAAAACAAGTACCCGTTACCTAAGATAAATGAACTATTTGATCAACTGGAAGGTGCTTGTGTTTTCTCAAAGATCGATCTTCGATCGGGGTACCTCCAAATGAAAGTTAGAGAAATGGACATACCCAAAACTGCATTTGTTACGAGATATGGCTCTTATGAGTACACAGTAATGCCCTTTGGATTAACCAATGCACCAGCCTATTTCATGAATATGATGAATAAAGTGTTCATGGATTTTCTGGACAAGTTTGTGGTAGTGTTCATAGATGATATTCTAATCTACTCTAAGAGTCACAAAGAACATGAAGAGCACTTGAGTCTGGTATTGCAGAGACTACGTGAACATAAGTTGTATGCCAAGTACAGCAAGTGTGAGTTTTGGTTAGAACAAGTCGGATTTTTAGGCCATGTGGTGTCCAAGGAAGGTATAGCAGTGGATCCTGAAAAGGTTTCAGCTGTAACAAATTGGGAACCGCCGAAGAATGTTGGTGAATTACGAAGTTTTCTGGGTCTAGCCGGATATTACCGACGATTCATTGAAAACTTCTCCAAGATTGCCAAGGCCTTGACGGAACTATTAAAGAAGGAGAAGAAATTTGAGTGGACAGAGGCATGCGAAGCCAGTTTTCAGGAGTTGAAGAAACGTCTGGTTTCAGCCCCAGTTCTATGCTTACCTGATTTGGAGAAGGAATTTCAAGTTTACTGTGATGCTTCACGCCAAGGTTTGGGAAGTGTGTTGATGCAGGAGGGCAGAGTGGCATCTTATGCCTCTAGACAACTCAAGAAACATGAAGCAAATTATCCAACTCATGATCTCGAGTTAGCATCAGTAGTGCATGCTCTGAAAACTTGGAGACCCTACCTGATGGGAAAAAGATGTGAGGTATTCACGGACCACAAAAGTTTGAAGTACATATTCACACAGAAGGAATTGAATATGAGACAAAGAAGATGGCTGGAACTTATTAAAGATTATGATCTAAGCCTTCAATACCATCCGGGGAAAGCTAATGTGGTAGCAGATGCTCTGAGTCGCAAGGTGTATGTGAATGGCCTTACAGCGGGAGAATTACCCGAGGATTTATGTAAGGCATTCAAAGACCTCAGATTGGAAGTAGTACCTGAAGGGTTTGTAATCTCATTAGTTGTACAACCCACTTTGATGGACAAGATTCGTGAAGCTCAAAAAGGAGACAAGGAAATAGAAGAGATCAAAGTCAATTTGGAAGCTGGAAAAGCTAAAGGATTTCATGAGGATGAGCAGGGAATTTTGTGGTTTGAAAAACGTGTATGTGTGGCCAATGACCCTGATATTAGGAAGTTAATTCTGCAAGAAGCTCATGAAACACCTTATTCCATTCATCCGGGAAATACCAAGATGTATATGGATGTGAAAGAAAGATTTTGGTGGAATAACCTGAAGAAGGAGATAGCAGAATACATCGCTAAGTGTGATGTATGTAGTCGAGTAAAGGCAGAACATCAGAAACCAGCAGGACTCTTACAACCTTTGAAAGTACCGGATTGGAAGTGGGATTCTATTGGGATGGACTTCATCACTGGATTACCCAGGACCAGATCGGGTTATGATTCTATTTGGGTTATTGTTTGTCGCCTAACCAAAATAGCTCACTTCATACCCGTGAAGACCACTTATACTAGTGCTAAGCTAGCTGATATTTACATGAAGAGAATTGTGTGCCTTCACGGCGTTCCTAAGAGTATCGTGTCGGATAGAGGGACTCAGTTCACTTCTCATTTTTGGAAGCAGTTGCACGAATCTTTGGGGACCAGATTGGAATTCAGTACGGCTTTCCACCCGCAAACAGATGGACAGACTGAAAGAGTGAATCAGATTTTAGAAGATATGTTGAGAGCTTGTGCGCTCGACTATAAATCTAGTTGGGATGATAATTTGCCATACGCTGAGTTCTCCTACAACAATAGTTACCAAGCCAGTATTGAGATGGCACCGTTTGAAGCCTTATATGGAAAGAAATGCACAACCCCACTGTTGTGGAGTGGTGTGGGAGAACGGAGTTTCTTTGGGCCTGATATAATACAGGATGCTGAAGAGAAAGTCAGGCTGATTAAGGACAGATTGAAAATAGCACAATCACGTCAGAAAAGCTACGCAGATTGCAAGCGTAGAGAAGTCACTTATGAAGTGGGAGATAGAACCTATCTAAGGGTGTCACCACTTCGGGGTGTGAAAAGATTTGGAATCAAAGGAAAGTTAGCACCTCGATTCATTGGACCATTCAAAATTCTTTCTCGTAAAGGTGAAGTGGCCTATGAGTTAGAACTACCTGAAGTACTGTCTGCTGTTCATAATGTGTTCCATGTCAGTCAGTTAAAGAAATGTCATCCCGAGATGATGGGAGTTCCCTTAAAGGATACAGTACCCCTTGAGGAGGTACAATTGGAGAGTGATCTAACATACGAAGAAAAGCCCATCAAGATATTACAGACAGCAGAAAGAGTCACCCGTACCAATACCATCAAGTTTTGCAAGGTCCAGTGGAATCATCACACCGAAGACGAAGCCACTTGGGAAAGAGAGGATGACCTCCGAGAAGACCACCCACACCTATTTGCTGACCTTTCCGAAGCTCGAGGGCGAGCTTCTTCTTAAGGGGGTTAGTCTGTAACATCCCAAATTTCTCAAAAATTTATAACTTTGCATTCATGCATCTTGCATCATGAAAGTATGACATGGAAATCACATAAGGAGAAAATTGAATTTTATTTATAATGTTAAATAGAATTGTTTTCATTAAAGAGGTTTATTTGAGCTCTTTACAAATCAGCATTTTATTATTTTATTTATTCAGAAAAATGATATCAAAAAGTTACAAATTTAATTAGCTTTACAAAACATATTTTTATAAATTTTTCTGAAATGTTTTGATAAGTTTTAAAAATCCATTTCGATTTAAACACTGAAAATCAGAAAATGTTTGTTTAAAAAAAAAGGGGGGGAGAGAGGCCACATGGGCCGAAGCCCACCGCGTGAAGCTCTTCGCTACCGCGCGCGCGTACCGCCTCAGCCCAGCAAGCGGCCCATCTTCTTTCCTCTCTCGCTGACGGCCTGGCCCCACCTGTCATCATCCTCTCCAGCGTGTAGAACACGAACACGAACAATACCGAACCCTAGCGATTTTCGGATCAAAATCGGTTGAGATATTCGCGAGGAATCGATCCCTACGCCCCCATATAAACCCCCCCCTTCTACCGCCTCCCCGAGTACCAAAAACCCTAGGGAATAGCCCCCAGGCCGCTCGGAAGAAGCTCGCCGCCGTCCGCCATTGCCGCTGCCAGTTTTTCTCGTTCTCTGGTGAGCACCGAACCCCTCGAACCCTTCCGCGATTTCCTTTCGATTCACAGTGGGCACGCGCACGTCCCTGACACTCCCCTTGCCATCCTAATGCACCAGATCATCGGGAACGTGCGCAACCGAAGCGAGCCGCCACCGATTCCATCTCCGGCGAGCTCTAGGAGGAGGAGGGAGGCACGTCGAGGACCCCAGCCGCGCCAACAGCTCCGCCGCGACCTCCTCTTTGCTGCGGTATGTCTCGTTCGTGCTCGCACCCCGTAGATAGCCGGAATCGTGTTTGCCGACGAGGGCGCCGCCGCGGGCACGAGAACTCCGGCGTGCTCCGGCCGGCCGCGCGGCACCCTTTTGATCTGGGCGGTTAGATTAGATCGGACGGGCGAGAACAAATCACTTATACCGTTTCGTCGGCAGATCTGGCGCGTTAGATCTAATTTAGATCGTACGGTCCAGCGAGCGCGATCCGCGCGAACCGGTACCGGCCAATCAGCGGCCGCCGCGTGGCGCTTTTAATTTCTATTTTCGGCAGAAATTTGTTTTAAAAACAGAAAATAGCACAAACTTGTAAAAATCATAGCTTTTGATCTGTTCATCCAAATTTGATGAATTTTATATCCACTTGTAGTTCTGCTCGTGTAGTTTAATATGGCTTCATTGGTTTATCCTGTTAGTGCATATTAAGTTGTGAAATTAAATTGTTTAACTTTCGGATATTAAATCAATAACTAAATTAATAATTTTTCTATCCAAATAGATCCAATTGTTTCAGATAGATATTAATGCCCCCTGTCCAGAGAGTGCAATATGAGTTTTAATTGAAACTTTTTCTAATAGACTTAAAGAATTGGTTTTATAATTTAAAACTACTAATATGTTCATTAATTAAATGATTAATTAAAATATTTAAAATATTGATCATTTCATTTTTATGCATGAATAACAGAGAACTTAATATAGTAATTAATTGGTCTTGTGAAATTCATTGCATATTAAGCATGCATACATATTTTTGTATTGATATTCTAAGTGCTATGCTTGTGTGCTTATTGAGTGTTATTATTTTGTCTCTAGATTGTGAAGAGGAGGAAGGTCCTTGTGATTGTTATTCCTGTTGTGCTTGTTCCCTTTGTTACCAAGGCAAGTGACATTCATCATCCATCCTATGTTTTCTATATGCATTATTAGTAGATTTTGAGTAGTATGCATGATAGGGAAAATTTGATACTATCTTAGGATGCTAAGTTAGTCTACACTTTGAAAATATCCTAGTAGTGTGTAGTCATCCCTTTCCTCGCAGCCACCAAAAGTTTTATTAGATGCTTAGCTATGCTATAAAGAAGTTATTATCTTGTTATGGAATTATTGCTAAGGGTTAAAACATTGAATACACTTCTGGGTGGAATTGGTTGTTTGGTTTATGTTGAGTGGCTTTTGGGACTATGCTTGTGGTTGTCTTCGCCTAGGATGAATTTCTATTCTACTTAGGGCCATGAGTATGGTGGTTTTCACCCAGAAGTACACTTGTGGACGGCCACCCAGGAACAAAGAGATTACTAAGTCCCTCCAAGTTTAGAAGCTTCCCGTGCAGCCTTTTGACAATGGGCTCTGTCTAGAACGACTAAGTTGTGAGAGTGCAACCTGTCAGCTTGACAAGCAGATGTAGATTTGATAGGTGGAACGGGTCTTGCTAGTATGGTTGCATTCTTCTTCTGAAAGTTCTTGTCTCAATTCTCTCCTTTCCATAATACACTCCGCGTGTATAGGATATCTCGGACAAATTGAGTCTTAAGGTGAAAGTGCACAACCTCATCAGAGTCGACAAACTGAGTACTCAGCCGTGTCCCCGGTGATGGACAACTTCGAGCAACTGGACAAGGATGGACAGAAGAATCTCAACATGGTTTTCGTAAAGTAAAATTTGACTAAGGAAAGAATTATTGGTGCACATGGGCTTCATCCCTTGGTGCCAAGTATTGAGATACAAAAGTGTTTTACAAAAGATAGGAGAAAACTGGCTTTCTGCAAAATAGCCTACAACCTCCACTAAGCCAAATATGCATATAGAATTAGACTTGCCATGATTTTATCCACCATAGTCACTTGCCAATACTTCATTGTATTGACCTCCTTCGGGGGCTGCATATTCAAATGTGCAGGTAATTCTGATGAGGAGTAAGTTTGGACTCGATTCTACACCCAACATGTCTGCTCGTGGCGTATGCTAGAAGAGGAGGCCCATTGCTTTTATTTTCGTTGTGAACTCTGAATATTTTAGCTAGTCTTCATGACTATGCACTTTGTAATAAAGCTATACTTGGCTATTTTTGCATCTCGATGTAGTATTTTGATACTTATGCAATGATACTATATATTTTGTACTGTGGTGCTAGCAGTGATCCAGGGACTAGCACATAACACAGGTGTTCCATCTTTATTTAAAGATGGGGCGCTACAAAACACCAGTTAGCTATGGGTGTTAAGCTTTTACCAAGTTGTAATCTAGATTAATTTGTAATCTAGTGCAAGTGGGAGACTGAAGGAGATATGCCCTAGAGGAAATTAATAAAGTGTATTTCTTTATCATATCTCGTTTGTTCATAATATGTTTTTGTGTCATGCTATAACTGTATTAAGCGGAAACATTAATACGGGTGTGATGCGTAAACAACCAGGTCCCTAGTAGCCTCTACTAAGGCTAGTTTCGTTGCGCGATCGATGATCGAGGTTTCCCGATCATAGGGCATGGCACCGGTCGGCAATGGAAGTCATATCGTTGGACAACGATGTGATGGACATACCCATATTTGTAGGACGTAGTCATTACGCATTTGACCGCGAGACCAACTCTTATTGTTATTCCTGGAAGATACTTTGATTGCACCAAACGTCGTATCTTAATTAGTATGAAAATAACGGTGATACTTTTGGGTATTGGAAAGGAGTAGTTGAGACGAGGGGTCAAGAGCGGGATTTGCCAGTCCACATAGCAGGATAGATACTCTAGGTCCCACTCGGTTAGATTATGTCTAATGAGCTTGCAAGCATGTAACTAGGTCACGGAGACGTGAAATAATAGACGAGTAGAAGATAGTGTTGTCGGTAACGAGGTAGCTAGATATGGAGATATCTATGATCGATGCTCGGACACGCTAAGTATCGCCATGGAAAAAGGTTGAAGACTTTACGTTCAGGGTTGATAGTTGAAAGTCATTCGTTATATCACATGTATTAATTCAAGGGGTCCAGGCCTACGAGTTAGTCATTGATCTGAGAGGAGTCTCGATCATGTCTGTTATTATATCGAACCGCTAGGGTAACACACTGACGAGGTGGTAACTCGGCAAATCCCAGGGTTGTGCACCCTGGGTTGATTGATGGGGAGAGAGAGAGGTGTTGGTGATCACGACGGCTGACAAGCAAGGTTTTACCCAGGTTCAGGCTCCCGGAGGATAACACCCTACTCCTGCTTGTCTGATTATTGATGCGAGTAGCGATTACGATGGCGAGATTGCGATCTCGCTAGGGTTTTTGGTGGTGGTTATCAGTGTGTCCTCTAGGACGGGCAACCCTCCTGGCTTTAGAGGCAGCCAGGTCTTGGGCGGTTGGTACAGATATGGCAGGTTACAAGACCTAACCGAGTTGGACTAGGATACGTGGTACCCCGAGTGGGCCTTCTGTGGGCTTTTCCATGCTTGGCGCGGCCCAGGTAGCCTCATTGTGGGCTAGTCGAAAGGTAGCCCCACGTCAGTAGCCCCCGAGTGCTTGGTCGAAGCGTAGAGTCGGGCAAAGGACTTCTTCCTCCTGGACGCTCCATTGGATTGCTTGATCTTGAGCTTGAACTCGATTTCTTCAGTCGAACAGGCCTCTCCCGATGGGAGTAACCTTTGCAGTCGAATTACTTTGTCTTGTTCTTCATGTGAAGCTTGTTTCTATTCGGCATGTTGGCTTACATGTAGATTTGATTCTGCTGCTGGAGCTTACTCAACTTTCTTTGCCACCCGAGTGTCTGGTCGATACGAAGAATCGGGTAGAGACTCAAAGCAGCATGTCGTGTAGGCGTAGTCGATGCGTCGGGTAAGTACTCTTTCCTCCTGGGCACGCCGTCTTGTTCCTGAAAACGATAGTTTAAGAAATTCGACTCCGGCCGTTGAGGGCTTACAGAGGATGCTTTAGTCGTTAATGCTTCGACTGAGTCTATTGGGAGCGCGAACAGTGCTCCCGATGGGAGTAGCCCCCGAGATTAAGCTGAATTGCTTGTAATTGAGGTTAATCTCAAAAACTTCTCAGTCGAAAAGAGATCTCTGATACCCTCCCGTTTAGGAACTCGCTGATGGAACCACTGTCCTTTTTTATTCGAGTGCTCATTCAGCCCGACGGCCTACTTGGTGGATTCGACAAACATATCGAGTATTTGCTCAGCCGAACGGCCTACTGCATTGTTGGACCTGTATGGCGCAGCCCCCGAGTGTTCGAGTGACGGCCTAGGTTTGACTTAGACCTGTGCGGCGCAGCCCCCGAGTGCTTCGGGTGGTGGCCAAGGATTTTTTGAGTTATACTTGTATGGCGCAGCCCCCGAGTGCGTCGGGTGACGGCCTAGGTTTGACTTAGACCTGCGCGGCGCAGCCCCCGAGTGCTTCGAGTGGCGGCCAAGGATTTTTCGAGTTATACATGTATGGCGCAGCCCCCGAGTGCGTCGGGTGACGGCCTAGGTTTGACTTAGACCTGTGCGGCGCAGCCCCCGAGTGCTTTGGGTGGCGGCCAAGGCGAATTTGTTTGTGACCTGTGCGGCGCAACACCCGGGAGAGCATCTGGTGTGGACGAGGTGAATTTGTTTGTGACCTGTGCGGCGCAACACCCGGGAGAGCATCAGGTGTGGACAAGGTGAATTTTTTTGTGCGCGGCGGACTGGAGTCGACGCGGCGGACGTGGTGCCGTAGAGGCAGTCGACGCGGCAGACCAGAGTCGACGTCGCGGAGTGGTGCCGTAGAGGCAGTCGACGCGGCGGACCGGAGTCGACGCAGCGAAGTGGTGCCGTAGAGGCAGTCGACTCGGCGGACGAGAGTCGACGCAGCGGAGTGGTGCCATAGAGGCAGTCGACGCGGCGGACCGGAGTCGACGCAGCGGAGTGGTGCCGTAGAGGCAGTCGATGCGGCGGACCAGAGTCGACGCGGCGAAGTGGTGCCGTAGAGGCAGTCGACGCGGCGCACCAGAGTCGACGCGGCGGACCGGAGTCGACGCGGTGGAAGTAGTGCCGTAGAGGCAGTCAACGCGGCGGACCGGAGTCGACCCAACGGAGTGGTGCCGTAGAGGCAGTCGACGCGGCGGACCAGAGTCGACGCGGCGAAGTGGTGCCGTAGAGGCAGTCGACGCGGCGGACCGGAGTCGACGCGGCGAAGTGGTGCCGTAGAGGCAGTCGACGCGGCGGACCGGAGTCGACGCGGCGGAAGTAGTGCCGTAGAGGCAGTCGACGCGGTGGACCGGAGTCGACGTAACGGAGTGGTGCCGTAGAGGCAGTCGACGCGGCGGACCAGAGTCGACGCGGCGGAAGTGGTGGCGTAGAGGCAGTCGACGCGGCGGACCGGAGTCGACGCGACGAAGTGGTGCCGTAGAGGCAGTCGACGCGGCGGACCGGAGTCGACGCGGCGGAAGTAGTGCCGTAGAGGCAGTCGACGCGGCGGACCGGAGTCGACGCGGCGGAAGTAGTGTCGTAGAGGCAGTCGACGCGGCGGACCGGAGTCGACGCGGCGAAGTGGTGCCGTAGAGGCAGTCGACGCGGCGGACCAGATTCGACGCAGCGGAGTGGTGCCGTAGAGGCAGTCGACGCGGCGGACCGGAGTCGACGTGGCGGAAGTAGTGTCGTAGAGGCAGTCGACGCGACGGACCGGAGTCGACACGGCGAAGTGGTGCCGTAGAGGCAGTCGACGCGGCGGACCGGAGTCGACGCAGTGGAGTGGTGCCGTAGAGGCAGTCGACGCGGCAGACCGGAGTCGACGCAGCGAAGTGGTGCCGTAGAGGCAGTCGACGCGGCGGACCGGAGTCGACGCGGCGGACCAGAGTCGATGCGGCGGAGTACGTCGAGGTTGACCCGTAAAAGTTGTGGATGTCGATCTTGGCGAGTTGTGGATGTCGTACTGGGTGGAGTCGACGCCTTGAAGTGCGACGGAGGGAGTCGAAGCGGCGAGCCGGAGTCGACGAGGCGGAAGTAGTTGACGGTGCGGAGCCGGTGAAGGCTCTGGATGTAATCAGCGCTCACGAGGCAATGCCGATGTTAAGGGGTTTCGACAAGACAACCGGAAAGGAAAGAGATCACCGGGAACGTCCCGGGAGAGGTCCGATGGAGATCGGGCAGCGACGAAATAGTTTTCGGAGCTAGAATAAATTATATATAATATGTTTGATTTTAATTAGTGTAATTAATGTCTAAATATGATTTTATATATTTATTTTCGAATTTATTTAGACTGGTTTCCCTAATGGGCCTTCTGGTCGAAAGAAGGCCCAAGAGGGGAAATTCCCTAGGGGAATTCTGTGGGGGGCATGGAGGCCGGCCTAGGTGGGCCAAATGGGGCCCACCAGGGGCCGGCGCACCAGCCAATGCCGCACCAGGCATGTGGGGGTTAGTCCCACATTGCCTGGCTGGCAAGTGGGCTCCCACCTGGGAGCCTATATAAGAAGGGGCACCCCTGCCTTTTTAATTCACCAATTAATTCCCCAATTCTCTCTCGATTTCGTGATTCCCTTTGTCAGAGTTGCGCGGAGTTGAGAGGGGGATCTCTTCCACCATAGCCCGCTGCCGCGATGCTGGTGTTCCTGTCCAAGTCTTCCGCTGCTCGTCCTGGACTGGAGCTTTGGAGACCGTCGTCTCCACCGTACATGTGTAATGCCCTGCGAGGTGCTGCGCTAGCGGTGCTCGGAGGTCTTCTTCCTCTACACGACCTTGAGGTTGGCTTCGTCGGTCTTCATCGACAACGTTTGTGCGGGAACGTAATCCCCGCTTTGGGTCTACAAGGGTTTGTATTCCGATCTCCGTTCGTACTACTATATCTGCATAGAATAGATCTTGGCATGTTTTAAGGATATCGTTGCTAGGAATTTTTTTGTTTTCTGCACACGATCCCCTTCACCACATACATCTATATGCACGACTATCAATAAGTTATATGCCCGTTTTCTGAAAACGGTGTCTTAGTTATCTTGTAAGTGTCAAAAGATCAAATCTAAGGACTTGTAGATCCATCCGTTATGGAGCTAATTCATTGACTATAACATTGACATGAATTAAACGGCAGGGCCACACATATGTGGTGTCTTTATTAACTTTGTATCATTTGGCATTAATATTATGAATGTGGGAGCTTCTACCATCTAAATTCAAATCGGCATATGATCATTATTTCATAAATATAGGATAACGAATTTGTCACTAACATATATGAACAATTGTCTCGCTAGAGGAGACACACTTATAATGATCATACTAACATGCGATCATAAAGAATTTATTCAAATGGTAGATCTTGAGGGAGAGTGTCTATGGCCATCAAAACAATTTGTCTGCCATTATCAACACTCAATGTTGCCTCATCCTTTCAATCTACTCAAGCAGTAGACCTGGTTTTCATAAAACATGACTAGTATCAAAAACTTAGTCACTACTGCGAGTACTTGCTTAGGTAAAACATTCATAACATGTATATCATATATACACCATCATCATTGATGACTTCCGACGATCTGTTTCATCTTCTTGATTCGACATAATCAAGAACCACGAAGGTGAACGATTCGCCTTCCATGACATAGTCTATGACAAAGCATTTGCACCTGGCAACGTCGTCTGTCATCCAGTGATCGAGCTGAGCGAGGCATCTCAATGTCATCCAGTATGACCATATGTCATCAAGTATGACCAATGTCATCAAGTATGACTACCACGTGCTCCTTCAATGTGTGTATTCTCTTCCATCTTGGTTGAGAAGACAATCTGTCAACGTACTGATAAACTTCATCAACCCAACTTTAGGGGTATCCCGAGTTTAGCGATCATCTCATATGTTCGTGATATAAAAACTCGTACCCACCTTTAGTTCTCTATGGCAGAGATCATAGCATACACTGGACTATGATGATATCATCCGCAAAAAAAATCGATAATCCAAAATATCCTTTTGTTAGCGGAATCTCCAGGTTTATCCCGTAGCGGGTATTGTATCACAAAGAGCTAACGGTTCAAACAAGGAGTACCCTCAAGCTAAAGTATAAAACTATGAAGTTTGGACCCAACCTTTTAAGTTTCTCAATCGTAGGAATGCGCCTAATTTAAAAAGATGCTATTAAATTAGTAAATATCTACAAAGATTTGCAAAATAGACTTTGTTCATTATATTTTGAGTTCTAAGATTTTAGAAAATAACTACCAGAACTCACACTCAAAAGAACATCCCTCCTCGTCGTTTAAGCGATTACACGACCCCCATCCATTGCACAAACTCTTATCGTCAGAGCCGGCAACACAACTTCAAGGGTAGACAATTGTCAATCACAACAACTCTGTGACTCATGCTCGACCTTTCGGCCTCCGTGTTCCGAGGCCATATCTGCATATGCTATGCTCGCCACAGTAACCTCCACGTAACGCTTGTGCAACATGGTTTACACCCACTGTATGCGAACAACGATATGTCTGACACCCGATCGTCACGGCCTGCCTCACAACATAGAACTTTCTTGGTGGTGCTCGTTGGAGGAAGAACACTAATGGTATTATGAAGGGATCATCTTATATATAACTACCGCCGTGTAACTAATATATATAATCACACAATATAAGATGCACACAAGAACATCAAATGTAATGCGACGTGATATGGTCCATGCGCCATGGTCTTCGTGGCGCCAACAGTTCATAAACAATTTAATAAACCTACCTTGACCATATCACATTGCCCCTGCAAAATAAAGTTAGACGCTTCTACTTTATCTTTTGCATATATTACGTGGCTTGGGGCTGTCGTAAATAGAACCGCTTCATACCTACGAATCTTATGACCACAACAACGATCCAATAATTGCATGTTTAAGCGTCCCTTTAGGGCCCTCCATCGAAAATGAAAGACCAACTAAAGAGAGAGAAACAGACACCCGCCAGCCACATATACGGTACAAGCCGTATGTTAGTAGTGGAACCAGTCTCGCGTAAGCGTACGCGTAAAGTCGGTCCGGACCGCTTCATCAACTCAATACTGCCGGAATCACAAGTGCACGCTAGAGTGTAGCAAATAAAAGGAACGGTGCCCCCTTGAAAAACACGGGTTCTAACGGCGTACAGCTATATCTACGATAGATCGGATCTGATACCACTGATAGGGATCGCAGGCAGAAAACAATAATTTTTCTAGCAACGATATCCTTAAACTAGCCAAGATCTACACTATGCATATATAGAAGTACAACAGAGATCGGAATACATACCCTTGTAGACCGAATAGCGGGGATTACACTCCCACACAAGCGTTGACGACGAAGACGACGTAGGCGACCTCTAGGCCACGAAGAACTCGGCGCGACGAAGACGACGAAGATGACCTCAACGTCGGGTAGAGGAAGTAGGTCTACGAGCACCGCTAGCGCGGTACCTCGCAGGGCGTTACACACATACGGTGGAGACGACGGTCTCCGAAGCTCCAGTCTAGGACGAGCAGCGGAAGACTTGGACCAAAACACCAGTAGCGCGGCAGCGGGCTATGGTGGAGAGAACTCTCTCATCCTCCTCGGCGCAACTCCGACAAAGGGAATCATGAAATCGAGAAGAAATAAGAGAATTAATTGGGTGAATTAAAAGGCCAGGGGTGCCCCTTCTTATATAGGCTCCTGGGGGGAGCCAACCTTGCCAGCCCCTTTTGCGGCTAGGCTTGGTGTGCTGGCCCTAGGCCGGGCAAGCCCATTTGGCCCACGTAGGCCGGCCAAGCCCTATTTAGCCTATTTGGCCAACTCCCCTGGATCCCATTTGGCCCACCTAGACCGGCCAAGCCCCCCCCCTCCCCACCGAATTCCCTTGAGGGTTCCCCCCCCCCCCCCCCCCCCCCCATGGGCATTCTTTCCACCAGAAGGCCCTTTTAGGAAAATCAGCCTAAATAAATTTGAAAATAAATATAAAAAATTATATTTAAACATTAATTACACTAATTAATATCAAACGTATTATATATAATTTATTCAATCTCCGAAAACTATTTTATCACTGCCCGATCTCCATCGGACCATTCCCGGGACGTTCCCGATGATCTCTTTCCTTTCTGGTTGTCTTGTCGAAACCCCTTAAGTGTGTTATCCTAGCGGTTCGATATAATAACAGACATGATTGAGACTCCTCTCCGGTCAATGATTAACTCGTAGGCCTGGACCCCATGAATTAACCCCTGTGATATAACGAATGCCTTTCATCTATCAAACCTGGACGTCTAGTCTTAAACCTTTTGCCATAACGATACTGAGCGTGTCCGAGCATCGTTCATAGATATCTTCATATCTAGCTGACCTCGTTACCGACATCGCTATCTTCTACTCGTCTATGATATTATGTCAGCTGGTGACCCAGTCACATGTTTGCAAACTCATTTGACATAATCTCACCGAGTGGGCACTAGAGAAATCTATCCGGCTATACGGACTGACAAATCCCGCTGTTGACCCCTCGTCTCTACTACCCCCTTTCGATACCCAAAAGTATCATCTATCATTGTCACACTATATAAGATATGACGTTTGGTGCGATCAAAGTATCTTCCAGGGATAACAATAAGAGTTGATCTCACGGTCTTAAGGCGTAATGACTACGTCCTATAAATATGGGTATGTACATCACATCGTTCAACCAACGACATGACTTACATTGCCGATCGGCGCCATGCCCTATGATCGAAAAACCTAAATCATCAATCGCGCAACGAAACTAGTCTTAATAGAGGCTACTAGGGACCTGATTGTTTATCTACCACACATGTATTAATGTTTCCGCTTAATACAATTATAGCATGGTATAAAACATATAATGAACAATTGGGATATTGTCAATAAACTATGTTTATTAAGTTCCTCTAGGGCATATTTTCTTCAAATTTCACGTTCTTTTCATCATTTTTTCATTATCTTTAGTGCTCATTCATTTTAATTTGTCCTTTCTTTTTATATTTAAAATGTCAAGTTTAAAGATGTTCAAAATTTAAAAAAGTACCTATTTTTGAAAATAGTTTAGATTTGAAAAATCTTCATATTTGAAAATGTTTATTTTTTGAAAAAGTTTCATATTTTCTAAGGAATCATTTTAAATGGTTCAGATTTTTTAATGCATCAGATTTGAAAATATTCATTTTTAAATAGTTCAAATTTTGTTAATGGTTAGGATTCAAAAATAGTTAAGATTTTGAAAATAGTTTGAATATTAAAGAATTCATTTTTTAAATGTTTCAGATGAGGAAAATGTTATTTAAAAAATGTTTCTGATTTTGAGAATGGTTTGTATTTAAAATGGTTCAGATTTGAAAATGGTTCTGATTTGAAAATTGTTCATTTTTTAAATTGTTCAAATTATTAAAGTGGTTCGAATTTGAAAATATTCATTTTTTAAAATGATTCAGATTTTGAAAAAATTTGTTGGCTCAAAAAACATTTACTTAGTCCAAGAAGTATAGAAAAAGGATTTTTTTTTGCTAATGTTATCTAGGTAAACAGAAAAATAAAACAAAAAACAAGAATCTATAATTCCCATAAGGCCTTGTTTGGCGCTAGTGGTTGGAAGAGTATCATCGTCTGCTTTCTCGACCCATATTGAATACTCTTGAAACACCTACCACGTAGTTTGGTAGGTCGGTCTTGGCTGGGCTGACCCTAGAAAACCTTAGAATCCATGTAAGGTTCGTACATTTTGAGCATGACAATGTTGGACCCTCGCACCGGCGCCCCCAGTCACGTACGATTCCAACACTCCAGCCAAACAACATGAGTCTTAGGAAGCGGTGATTGGGAAAGAGATTCAGAGGAGGTAGGTGTATCGGGTGTAGGGGTGATTTCACCAAAATCTAGGTATAACACACAACAACACCCCTCAAAACATTTTTTTTTCTTCTAAAAACCGTGACCAGCGCTGGGAGCGGACGTCTCGGGCGGCCATGGCGCCGCATGGTGAGCTGGTGCCGCCGCCGGCTTGATCTCCCTTCCCCGACCTCCTCTCCAGCCGCCGCCTGCAGATCCGGACTCCCCTCCGCGCCCTCTCTCCCTCCAGCCCGAGGTCAAGCGCGGTGACTCCCATCGGCCGTGGCCTGGAGTTTGACGGGGCTGGAGCACACCATGTAGCGGCAATGGCTCTTCACGCGTGTCTGGGCTCTTCGTCCTCCGCCCCTGCTCATGCCGTGGAGCTCGCGGCGGCCATCCTCGCCTCCCGCAAGTCCGACCCCGCCATTCGTGGGCGGATGATGTTCAAGCGCTCACCCAAGGTCATGACGGCCGGTCCTATGGCGGAGCCGCTCGCCGCCCCAGTCCCCTCGTCGTTGGTGCGTCCTCAGGCCCGCTGCCAACATGCTCCCAGCTCGGACCTGCTACGTCAACGGCCGCCTTGATCCCGTCGACAGAAGCTGCTCCCGCCTTGCTCTCGCCGGTAGAAGTTGTGTCCCTGCCAGTAGAAGCGCCGCCGTCGTCTGGCCATGGCCCGTCATATGGGGAGCTTCGGTCCGACCCTGCCGTGATGATTAAGGGACTCGGGTCATTGTCGCTTCCGTTGTCTACCTCGGGCGGCTGGCATATGCGGAGGTGCCCTTTCTCACGGATGCAGCTTCTTTGAGCTCTGTCGAGGTCGACAACGGCTTTGTTTCTTGCCGTGTTCACGGCAACGCTGATGGGTGTCATGTTGAGAAGGCACCATCGGAGCCCTACAACCTCCTATCTGCTGCTGCCGCTCTTAGTGAGGAAGAAGGCTCAGTGCAGGTTGGTCGGGGACGTCGTCCCGACCGCAAGCCATCGTCTCCACAACGAGCGGAACCCTGCGATGGCCTCTCTACTGCTGCTACAGTTCTTGGAGATGAGGAAGGCTGGGTCCAGGTGAGTCGGGGCGGCCGTCCCGGTCGCGCTCCAGTGGCTTCGTTTCAGGAGGACTGTCTCGAGCGTAGCCTTGCTTTCAAGCGTTGGGCACGAGGGAGATGTTTTCGGTGCCTTGAGCGTGGCCACAAGGTCAACACTTGTCAGGGGCCCTTCAGATGCATCCGATGTCGCCGCCCTGGTCATCGGGAGCGTTTCTGCCATGCACGCTCTCCCGCTGCCCGTTCTTGCTCTCCGGATGCTCGGGCTAGTTCACCGGACACTCGTGCTCCTTGCCTGCGAAGTGCTCCGGTGGAGCCAAGGCCCTCTCCTAGGTGTTGTGAGGAGTTCGATGACTCTGTTTTTCAGTCGCACTTTGCCTTGCTGCGTATGGAGCTTCGTCAGCTGGTTGATGACCATGTTGAAGAGGCGTCTCGTCCCCTTCGTGAAGAGATTGCAACTCTCAAATTGTTGTTGGCACGCAATGGTGATTCTTTGCAGCCGATGGAGACATGTACCTCTGGTGGCCTAGGGCTTGCCCTTGTGCAGCCTTCGGTTCCACTTGACTCCACTATGCAGTCATCTGTGGTTGAGGAAGCACTTCACTTTGGTTGTTACCCTCCTCGTGGTACTCCTTGCCCGTCGCCGCAGCTTGTTGCCACATCCACCCCTGAGGGCGAGGACATAGGCGAGATCTTGGCTCCAGTGCTTCAGGAGTCATGTGAGGATTCATCTATTATGTCTCCAACGGAGTTAAGCTCGGTGGAGGTTTTGACGATGGCCTCGACGCCCTGTGTGGGTGTTGCTCCCTCACCACCCGTGGTTGTTGGCCAGGTGGCATCTATGGAGGATGAGGTTGATGACATAGGTGCTTTGGCACCTAATTCTGAGGCATTGAAGTCCATCCAGTCACCCTTTTTTATTGTGATGGTATGTTGGCACGTATCGATGAGGCGGTCTTCGTGAAAAAACTTGGTGGTTTGCTCGCTTCATTGGAGGCAGCTAGCCCTGGGTCTGGCAAGGCAATTGTTTGCCTCCTAGCAGAGGAGACTCCTACCGGCAAGATCAAGAAGGTGAAGAAGGCTCTTAGGAGCATAGGCAAGAAGAGTGGCGCCACTAGCAAGACGTCCGTGGCTGTTTAATGGATGCTACTCGGTCATGGATTGTTGAGACCTTTTGAGATAGTCAGGTAGTCGATCCGTGGTTGGGAGTTTGGGGGTCAGGTTGCTTCGGGATGTTGTCATAAGTGTTGGTCTTCCAGGTTGCTTATGGATGTTGTCCATAGGTGTTGGTCTTTATATTTGTGTGGGTTTTTGGTGTTGATGTTCGCTGTATGGTTTTCGCCCGGTTTTTTCCACTAATAAACCGGACACCTTCCTCTTAATAAATATAAGGCAAAGGTTTTGCCTTCGTTTCAAAAAAAAATTCTAAAATAAAAAACGCCTCCAAGTACTCTGCTGCCAAACGAGGCCTAACTGTGCCGGCCCATGTGGGGGGAAGCGAGCGCGGGCGACCCGAGACCTTGCCCCCGACTCGCTACAGGCGACCTATAGTCAAATCAATTTCAACCCAGTTCGTAGAAATTCAGAGGTCGGTTCAGACTTCAGCAGTTCAGCTCCCCAACTGGCATCGTGGGGATCTGCGCTCCCGTCTGTCTGCCTAGTCGCCTTTCTCCTTCTGCGCCCCGACGGACCGGAGTCGTGGGGATCTGCCGGCGGTTCCTCACACTCTGCTTCAAGGCTTCGCCTGGTACTCAGCCCCAACAATTCGAGACCTGCCTCCTTGGCCGGCGAGTTCCTCGCGGTTCGTCTCTCACAATTATAGTGTCTGCTTCTTATTTATGTGTGCGCTGTGTGCCTAGTCATCTTTGCTCCTTAGTCGGGAACTCGGGCTTGAGATTAGCAACGTTGTGACAATCCACCATGAAGAGCGCAATGCCGGATTGCTCCTTAAAATGATAGTACAGCACGTTCTGTGTAGATAGAATGGATTCAGATGGTGCATCCTTGATGGTAGAACACGGTTTCACCGGTTGGGAGGAAGTGGCCAAAAAATGCATTGTACAAGGAATGTAGCTTGGGATCGGTAATTTTCATGACTAGCTTGAACATTCCGGAGGCGCTCATGTTAATTTCCTCATGCTGTTACCTCTTCAACATCAGTTAAGAAATGTGCCAGCTTAGTTTGTCCCTCATGTTTATTGCTCCGATTAATTATAGTAGTACACACAATGAACTTTAGCAACTCGATATATCCAAGTGATCCTAAAAGCTTGTCTCGTTACTAGCCAACCACATGCTTCCTTCATCCCATGCATGAGCTAATCATCTAGACGGTTCAGCCTGCAGTTTCTTCTAATTTGTGCTACAATAGTGGAACCAGGATTTGAGCAAGCCCGGGGCCAAAAATTAAGTTCTTATAGCTATCACGACAAGTACCATAGTCCATATAGATAAGTATGGATCAATTTCACAACTAAAAGAGAAAATTGAACTCAATCCTTAATGATCTAATGAAGAAGAGAAAGATACAAAAACAACATATAGTAGTACAGTCATGAAAAAGACAGTACCCAATCAATGGTTTCATTGATCTGAAGAACATCAAGGTACTGCGTGTGCTAAAAGTTCTTAACAACAACAACAACATCCTTCATTTGTCCTGCAAATATGGACCAAACATGCCAACGTCAATCTCGAAAAGAAAAGAAAAGAAAAAAACATGTCAATGTAGGGGTGACATCTGATTAAAACTAGTTAATAGATGAAAGGGAAAATCGTGCTCTCTCATCGCAATGTACTATCGTGTGTCGAACTGTGGAAAGTGCATTTTCTGAGAACGCGCTGCACATGCATGTTTGAAACTGAACTTGCTATGTTGAGCGTTGTACAGATTTATCCATTAAGTAAATAAAGTGATATAGGAGATGTAATGGTAGTTAAAGACGTACGTTAAACTGATCATGAAAGTGGTTGAAAATAGAAGGGTAGGAGGCCAAAGTGGGGAGATGAAAAGTGATTTGGTTGCTCGAGCACACTATTTATCAATTTTCCACCCAGTCATCTCAAGGATCATTCCGCAGGGTTGTGTGGGCCTGTGGAACAACTGATGCTTACGAATCCATTACATTGTATGCATTCTCCTATAAATGAGATCTCAACGTACTATACGTACATAGTGCTGCAATCTTCAGAATTCTGTTTTGCTTCAGAAGCCATCATGCCCATCCAAGTTGCTTATTTCTGTTGTCAATAAGCTGGCGCTCCGCCTCCATACATGCTAAGCTAATAGTTTTTTCTTGTATACCAATAACCTTTGTATGCAACTAAGGTTGTCGGTTGCTTGGCCCTCGCGTCGGATCCTGTCGAAGTCCTATGTCGTGGCTGATGTGGGTGGTCTTCGTGCGTGCTTTAGGCTAACCCACCCTTCGGGTAATCGAACCCAGATGGGGTTGGGGTTGCACTCGGTGGTGCTTTGCCCTACGTCTACGGCGATGATCCCCCCGTGCGGGGAGGGTATCTCTGATGCCCTTCTAATTCGGCCGGCGACTCACAGGCGCCGTGGCGTCTTCTGGCCGTGTGCGACCTTTCGGCCATGCCCCTGACACAGGTGGTGTCGGCGCGCTGTGTGGCCTCGGATGCGCGTTGGTGTTCGAGTACGTCGATGGTGCATAGTCATGGCTGGGTCTCCGCTGTCATGTTTCAGGTGGATCCTCCTTTGTGATCGCAGTGTTTGGGTCATGATGAGCTTCTCATCAATCAACTGTCTTCGAGATTTTCTCGGAGTGACTCTCTGTTGTGTTGTTGGTGTGTGTTTTTTCTTTTATTTCTCTTCGCATGTATCACCGTAAACTCTGGTTCATTTGAACCTATCTTGTAGAGGCTGCAAATTCTCATAGGCATTTGATAAATGAAGTTCAGGCGGGCTCTAAGAGCCCGCCGTAGTCATAGTCAAAAAAATAAAACAATTCTAACATAGCATGGCGCACGCCAAGAGATTCATAACCATCAGGCAATTCTAACATCAAGAGCTATCTCCAGCCACCCATGAATGGGGAGTCCCAACTTCCAGAATATGATGCTTCACTTCTAATTTGAATACACTATACCCATCTCATGACTTCTTTCTGCAGCGCTCTACCTTTCCAACAAGTCACCATGACATTACGATCTCACATGTGTAATTTGATGCTAAAAAAGGTAGAAATATCTTTATGATGGGTTTAATATGTTCTGATCTAAATTCGCCACTATTTTAGTCGACTTAGCAGGACTAGGATTAACTATCTATGTGACTCATCAGCTACTCTTTGATGGGGAGTAATATTACTCGTCTTCCAAATAGAGAGCTTGAAGTTGGAATAAGGAACCACCGGGGCCTCCCATCCTCCCGCCGAGACGACGACCTTCTGCTGCATCTGGGCAGCCGCCGAACTCCAGGTCCTCCCGTCACGGACGGACCTGAGGGCCACCTCCATGGCTGGACCTTGTCGTGGAGAAGGAGCCGGTGGCGGCAGGAGGCGGGTGGGGCTGCTAGGGCGTGGAGGCGCGAGAGAGAGAGCCCAGCGCGTCCGAGTGAGAGAGAGATCATGCTGTTTTGCAAGTACGTCCCTACGTTTGTCGACAATTTCATATAAAGCCCTCCGACCCACGGATCGACAAAAGCACCGTTTACGTATGGACTGCGGGTTGATTTCCCTGTTTCGGGGGGGAGTTTTTGCGCAAATGGACCGGCAGACGGCTGGGAAGGCTCCGTCGCCTCCGAATCGTAAGTCTTTAGTTAATTGCTGCTGTAATACAAATTTTGTCCCCATTTTTGGAAATTCTCATTTGTCTAACTGATTTTGGCCATCTCTACACAATCAGAACTTATTTTTGCCAACAATATGATTGATAGTACGTGTGATAACATTGTTTTTTATTATCGGCTACCTTTTAGATATTTTATTTTATTTGATCCTCATTTTATCTTAAAAAACTAAAAAAGTTCAAATAGTATATGTAATATAATATCGCTTTGCTGTGCCTAAAATTAAATTTAGGGGCATTACAGACATCTCACAACTTAACAAAGCGAATAAGCCAAAACTGTATAATCCCAAAAGAAGTCTCCCAAGCAGTTTTTAGGAGTTTCTCCCCCCCACAATTTTCCCCACCGGAATCCATAAGTCGGCTTATGCATAAGCATAAACCCAAAAGAAGTGGCCCTATTTCTGTTGTCAATAAGCTGGCGCTCCCTCCGTGCATGCTAAGCTAATACTCCCTCCGTTTGGAAGTATAAGACATTCAAAGCTTTTAATGAAATGAATGTATCTAGCTCATCTTAGTATTTAGGTTCACTCATTTTGCTCCGTATCTAGTCAACTTTGGAATCTCTAAAACGTCTTGTATTTCCAAATGGAGGGAGTAGTTTTTTCTTGTATACCAATAACCTTTGTATGCAACTAAGGAATATCTAACCATGGCATAGCATCAAAATCATAAAGCAATTCTAACATAGCATGGCCCACGCCAAGGGATTCATAACCATCAGGCAATTCTAACATCAAGAGCTATCTCCAGCCACCCTAAAATTTCATTAAATGGATGGCTCATTTTCATGTGTTCTGAATGTTTATGCACCAAAGATATGAATGAACACATGGGGGAGTCCCAACTTCCAGAATAGGATGCTTCACTTCTAATTTGAATACACTATACATATCTCATGACTTCTTTCTGCAGCGCTCTACCTTTCCAACAAGTCACCATGACATTATGATCTCACATGTGTAATTTGATGCTAAAAAAGGTAGAAATATATTTATGATGGGTTTAATATGTTCTGATCTAAATTCGTCACTATTTTAGTCGACTTGGCAGGACTAGGATTAACTATCTATGTGACTCATCAGCTACTCTTTGATGGGGAGTAATATCACTCGTCTTCCAAATAGAGAGCTTGAAGTTGGAATAAGGAATCACATGGGGAGTATTGTAACAATGTTTTATGTTTCTTATATTGGTACCATCCATGCTAGCCTTTCTAAACATCAATGTAAAGTCATATGTAATATGACGAATAATTAGGCGATTTAGCATATGATTTAATTCGCAATAACAGTGAACAATTAATGACTAGAATAATACAAATTATACTAATCATGTGATCTACGCAAACAATAGATAAACAGATGCAATCTAGAGCATGTACTATAAGTAAGAACTCTAGCAAAACGTCATATAGGAAGATGAAGAACACATACGGTGCAGCGGCAGTCGCACCACTGGAGTTCCCCGTGTTGTCGCCCATGTCGTCGATGAAGAGGCTGGCGATGTCGGGGAAGAAGTCGTCGTTGGGGAAGAACTCGAAGCCAGTAGTCGCGCGAGTGCGCTCCCCAAAAACCTGATCGCCCCTCTCCCGTACAGGATCACAAGAGGCGGGGTTCCGGAGGCCTACTGTCCCTTCAACCGGTGCACGCCGGAAGACGAGATGGAGAAGACTTGGTAGACAGCGGCGCAATGCTCTGGAACGGTGTGAGACCATGTATCTCGTGGTGGCGGCTAGGGTTTGCCCCGGGCTGTATATGTAGTGCGAGTCGGGTAGAACGTGGGCTGTAAGCCACGATCGAGTCGGTAACGCCCCACGATCCCATAGGAATCGGAAACGGCAGGATAATTAACGCGTCCGTTAATTACTAATCAATGACTCATTAATTTTCTCGGACTGCAAAAATATAAGCTCGGCTCGGCGAGATTCCCGCAACCCGCGGCGCGAAGCGTCGTGACGAGGCAAGGCGAGGTGTGGCGAGGCGAGCGAGGAGGAGGAGCGCGCGTGTGGCACCCTTCATCTTCTCTTATTCTCACTAGCTCATATTGGTACTAGAACATCCCACTATATAAAGTGGTGCAGCTCACTCTCCACTAGCAGTATGGGACTAAACATTAGTCACGTACACTCAACCAGCCATTTATTAATGGGCCATGGGAATTTTGGATTTTAGTTGGGCTGGCCCATATACACTAAAATTCCAGCAATCCCCCACAAAGTCTCATTGGCACATTATATCACATTTGTTCCAAAACATTGTTTTATATACCGGTGCTTAGTGGGACTGTTAAGTTGAACTCCACTTAGAAACTTATGCTACGTTAGACCGCAACTTGAATAGTGGACTATGCCTTGAACTACACGTTTGCTGCGACCTAGTTTCACACAAGCCCTTGACCGATACTAAGCTACCGCAAGGCTACCCCGCGGTGTGGAGCTTATACGTCATACTCCAAGGCCTTTCATGAGTTTATTAAAGAGCACCCGACTCTCATAGACTGGGGACGTTTAACAGTCAGACTCATATAGGTGTGTTCCTCAAGAGATGTTCTGCAGGATAACATCTCCGCTTATAAAAGTAAGCCGCTTGGAACACATTAAGATAAATATCAACCTGCCATGCAGATCAGGAGAGTATTGCATCTTTGCGGAGTGGGATAGTAAAATGTAGGGATACTCTCCTCCCAGCCGACCAACAGCTTGTCTCCCACTTCTAATTCACGGGATCTCCGATCACATAGAGTAGGTTACCACTGTGGACAACTCATACGGTGGGTCTCAAACCCATCTCCCTCGATGCATTATCTATCACGTTAAGTGATAAACCCTTTGTGAAAGGATCTGCCAAGTTTTTAGACGTTTGGATATAATCCAACGCAATAACTCCGGAGTTCTTCAATTTTCTTACAGATTTCAATCTCCTTTTCACATGCCTTGATGACTTCAAATTATCCTTAGAACTTTTAATCTTAACTATCACAGTTTGATTATCACAGTTCATAAGGATAGCGGGTATGGGTTTTTCAACCACAGATAAGTCCATCAAAAGCTCTCGAAGCCACTCTGCTTCAACAGTGGCTGTGTCTAATGCTGTGAGTTCTGCTTCCATAGTTGACCTCGTTAAGATGGTCTGCTTGCAAGACTTCCAGGAAACAGCTCCACCACCGAGTGTAAACACATAACCACTTGTGGCCTTAATCTCATCAGCATCAGATATCCAATTGGAATCACTATAACCTTCCAGTACTCTAGGATAACCAGAATAGTGAATTCCATAGCTCGCGGTGCTTTTTAAATAGCGCATAACTCTCTCAAGCGCATGCCAATGATCATCTCCCGGGTTGGAAACAAACCGGCTCAACTTGCTTACAGCAAAAGAGATGTCAGGCCTCGTGGCACAAGCCAAATACATAAGCGAGCCAATGATCTGAGAATATCTCAGTTGATCTCTAGCAATGCCCTGATTTTTTCGAATCAACACACTGGGATCATATGGTGTCGGAGAAGGCTTGCAGTCGTCATACCCGAAGCGACTCAAGATCTTTTCCACATAGTGGGATTGAAGCAGAGTAATCCCACCATCACCATCTCTCGACAGCTTGATGTTTAAGATTACATCAGCTACTCCAAGATCCTTCATCTCAAAACAGTGAGATAAGAAATCCTTAACCTCCTTGATTAAATCAAGATTGGTTCCAAATATCAGTATGTCATCGACATACAGACATAGAATAACTCCCTCGCCCCCACCATGGCGATAGTATACACACTTATCAGATTCGTTAACAACGAAACCTGCAGCAGTTAAAGTTCTTTCAAACTTCTCATGCCACTGCTTCGGAGCTTGCTTAAGGCCATATAAAGACTTCAATAGCTTGCACACCTTTCTTCCTGACCCGGTACTACAAAACCATCAGGCTGATCCATATAAATTTTCTCGTCTAACTCTCCATTTATGAAAGCTGTCTTAACGTCCATTTGATGAACAAGAAGACGATGCGAGGCAGCCAATGAAAGTAGCACCCGAATCGTGGTCAGTCTAATCAAAGGTGAGTAAGTATCAAAGAAGTCTTCTCCTTCTTTCTGGGTATAACCCTTGGCCACAAGCCGCGTCTTGTACTTCTCAATAGTACCATCAGGTCTAAGCTTTTTCTTGAACACCCACTTACATCCTACAGGTTTGCACCCATAAGGACGATCAGTAACTTCCCAGGTTCCGTTAGCTAAGATGGAATCCATCTCACTACGGACAGCCTCCTTCCAGTAGTCAGCATCAAGAGATGCATAAGCTTCTGAAATGGTACTGGGGGTGTCATCCACAAGATACACAATGAAATCATCACCAAAGGACTTAGCAGTCCTCTGTCTCTTGCTCCTAACAGGAGCTTCATTGTCATCCTCCATGGGATTATCAGTGTGTTCTATCGGAATGGTAGGATCAGGAATCTCAACTAATTCCTGACTAGATGTATTAGGTATATCCTGATTTGATGAGCTAGACATACCCTTCATGGGAAAGATGTCCTCAAAGAAAGTCGCATCATTTGACTCCATAATCGTACCAACATGCATGTCGGGTACCTAAGATTTGATTATCAAAAATCTATAGCCAATGCTATGAAAAGCATAGCCCAGAAGAACACAGTCCACGGTTTTTGGTCCTAGCTTGCGCTTCTTGGGAATTGGAATATTGACTTTCACCAAACAACCCCAAGTACGTAAGTAAGAGAGTCTCAACTTTTTCCTTTCCCATTCCTCAAATGGAGAAACGGATTTTTTCTTTGCGGGAACTCGGTTTAGGACATGACAAGCTGTCAATAGCGCCTCCCCCCACCATGCCTTGGAGAGATCCGAAGTGTCTAACATGGCGTTAACCAAATCAGTTAGAGTTCGGTTCTTTCTTTCGGCTACCCCATTTGACTGAGGTGAATAGGGAGGCGTCCTCTCATGGATTATACCATGTTCCGCACAAAAAGAATCAAACTCATTGGAAAAGTACTCTCCACCACGATCAGACCTTAGCCGTTTTATTTTTAGATCAAGTTGGTTCTCTGCTTCAGCTTTATAGTTTTTAAAGAAGTTTAAAGCTTCATCTTTTATTTTCAGGAGATACACATAACAATATCTAGTGGAGTCATCAATAAGCGTCATGAAATATTTCTTTCCGCCTTTTGTCAACACGCCATTCATCTCACAGAGATCTGAATGTATAAGTTCCAGTGGTGCCAAGTCTCTTGCCTCCACAGCCTTATGGGACTTGCGGGGTTGTTTAGCTTGAACGCACACTTGACACTTGGAACCTTTGACATTAGTGAACTTCGGAATTAAATCCAAATTAGCTAGCCACGTCATGCTACCAAAGTTAATATGACAAAGTCGAGAATGCCAAATATTAGATTCAACTTTATGGCAAATATGATTAATAACTTTGGTGCAAATATCCGACAAAGATAGGCGGAACAAGCCTCCGCACTCATAGCCTTTTCCAACAAATTGTCCATACTTAGATATTACAACTTTATTGGACTCGAAAACCAACTTAAAACCATCTCGACGCAGCAGCGATCCGCTGACGAGATTTTTATTGATGGCGGGCACATGATGAACGTTCTTCAGGCGCACGGTCTTCCCCGAAGTAAACTTCAGATCGACCGTACCAACACCACGAACAAAAGCATGTGACCCATTTCCCATCAGCACGGGGGAAGTCCCTGTGACCTGGTAAGAAGAAAACATCGATGCATCAACACAAACATGTACATTGGCGCCAGTGTCAATCAACCATTCAGGAGAATGACAAACTGAAAGGATGGTTGGAAATATACCGTACCCTGAATCCTTCATCTCAGTATCGCCAATCACAACATTGGCATTCTTGCCATTGTTCTCAGATTCGCGCAGCTCATGGCGGTTGGGACAGCGAGGTGCCCAGTGACTTGGATCACCGCAAACATGGCATGATCCCTTCCTCGGTTTATTGTTGTTCTTCTTCTTGAAGTTGGTAGGCTGTGATGGCTTGAACTTTCCATCAGGCTTGCCCTTACCCCCAGAGTTGTTCTTGTTAAACTTGGTCTTGTGGGGCGGCTGGTAATTCTTCTTTTGTACCACATGGGCACTAGAACCAGCCTCGGTAACTCGAGCACGTGTATCCTTCGCTCTCGCCTTCTCTTCCACATCAAGCGACCCAATGAGATCCGAAACGGAAAACTCTTGTCTCTTGTGTTTCAGAGAGGTAGCAAAGTTGCTCCACGAAGGTGGAAGCTTGGCGATTATGCCACCGGCGACAAACTTGTTCGGTAAGATACACTTAAAGTGCTCAAGTTCCTTAGCGAGTGACTGTATCTCATGAGCCTGTTGAACAACAGGGCGCTCATCAGTCATCTTGTAGTCATAGAAAGTTTGCATGACATACAACTCGCTGCCAGCGTCCGAGACCCCAAACTTGGCCTCGAGCGCATCCCACATGTCCTTGCCGTTAGAAAACGACATATACGAGTCCACATATACGAGGGCACTCTTAAACATGTTGTCGAGCCTCTCGAAAGACTCCTGCTGTGCAGGGTCAAGCTCGCCATCAGGCTTGCCTTTGGTGGCAGCATAGCAGTTCATGTTCTGAAACCATAACACTGCTCTCATGCGCCACCGCTTATACATAACCCCTTTAAAGGGAAACGGCCTCGTTGACGCGATAGAGCCAGCAGTTGCTAATTGCCTATGATAAGGTTTTTGGATTGATGAATAATTAGGCGATTTAGCATATGATTTAATTCCCAATAACAGTGAATAATTAATGACTAGAATAATACAAATTATACTAACCATGTGATCTATGCAAACAATAGATAAACGGATGCAATCTAGAGCATGTACTATAAGTAAGAACTCTAGCAAAACGTCATATAGGAAGATGAAGAACACATACGGTGCAGCGGCAGTCGCACCACTGGAGTTCCCCGTGTTGTCGCCCATGTCGTCGATGAAGAGGCTGGCGATGTCGGGGAAGAAGTCGTCGTTGGGGAAGAACTCGAAGCCAGTAGTCGCGCGAGTGCGCTCCCCAAAAACCTGATCGCCCATCTCCCGTACAGGATCACAAGAGGCGGGGTTCCGGAGGCCTACTGTCCCTTCAACCGGTGCACGCCGGAAGACGAGATGGAGAAGACTTGGTAGACGGCGGCGCAATGCTCTGGAACGGTGTGAGACCATGTATCTCGTGGTAGCGGCTAGGGTTTGCCCCGGGCTGTATATGTAGTGCGAGTCGGGTAGAACGTGGGCTGTAAGCCACGATCGAGTCGGTAACGCCCCACGATCCCATAGGAATCGGAAACGGCAGGATAATTAACACGTCCGTTAATTACTAATCAATGACTCATTAATTTTCCCGGACTGCAAAAATATAAGCTCGGCTCGGCGAGATTCCCGCAACCCGCGGCGCGACGCGTCGTGACAAGGCGAGGCGAGGCGAGGCGAGGCGTGGCGAGCGAGGAGGAGGAGCGCGCGTGTGGCACCCTTCATCTTCTCTTATTCTCACTAGCTCATATTGGTACTAGAACATCCCACTATATAAAGTGGTGCAGCTCACTCTCCACTAGCAGTATGGGACTAAACATTAGTCACGTACACTCAACCAGCCATTTATTAATGGGCCATGGGAATTTCGGATTTTAGTTGGGCTGGCCCATATACACTAAAATTCCAGCATAATAACTATGCAATTAGTAGTTTAGTTCGAAATTAGTTAATCGCCTATTAGTTTCAGCAGCGAAAAAGAATTATATTTTCTTTTCATGATTATTTTCCAGGCACCTAGTTTATACATAGTATTAAAGTTCGATAGCATTTTCTTTCTGCTTTTCTGAGTTTCATGGTAATCTGTGGCTATCGTCCTAAACAAGCATCTTTGATGTCAGTGAAGCAAGGTGCTTCTGCTAAGAAATAATCGAGCTCATGTTATCATTTTCCTTGCCGGCATTCTACTCACGTCGATTTGATGTCACAGTAGAGGTGCTCTACTGACAATCAGAAGACGACATAGCAGGGAAGGTGCACTTTCTTCCATGATTCTGTTTGCTTGATACTTAACAGTGGATACATTTTCTTCAGTAATTCCAAATTCAATTTTGTATGTACGCTTGTACCTCCTCTCGCATCATTGTCTTGTTCGGTACACGATTAATCTGTTATTGTCCTCTTGAATGTGCTGTAGCTCTCAGACGTTCATCCATCTTGCTACACTCTTTTCAGTAAAGCATGGTTACCCAACAGTAATGGAACATTAATGTACTTTACATGGACCACAAGTAAGCTGCTTGCATAAGCAATCACTCATCTCCTGATTCGATTTACAGCTACTTCCTCATGGTTTCTGCTTGGTCCATGTGATGCTTCAACAGAGAAGCTAGCGCTCTGAAGATGATGTATTTTGCAACCTACTGTTGTCCTCTTCGCATGGGGTACCAACTGGCACACTCCAGTCTCTGAGACATTTTAAGATGTAAGCTTTTTTATGCCTTCCATGGACAATTGGACATCGAATGCTGCAAGGTATCCTAAGTAATGTTGCAATTTAAGAGTGGCCACCCAGAACTGTATTTGCACTCATTTGTAATGGAGAGTCAAACCATCTCTAATCAAGTTGGAGACCTTTCTAATGGGGATACTCTTGTGTTATTGCGTAGCATAAATTGCTGACTAGGTCGCTAGTTCTCACTAACCTAACGAATTGACCTAACATGCAGGTAACACTGCATCGCTAAGCAGGTTTGCGTAAAGTTCTCGACATGGTTACGCTAGTAGGACAATAAAATAGCGAAGCTATCATGATCCAGAAAGAGGTAATCAGGAGGGGCTAGCTGTTTTGGAGACTACAGATCAGGGTACCTTCCGGCCCTTAATTTGGTATTTATATGCTCTTATATTTATTATTCATAGAATTGAAAAAAAACTTGTGAAATTTCCATGCTCTGTACAACCAGTGCATGGACCAAATTTATGGACATATCTGAGCAGAGAATTTTTCATAATTCCAATGTGACTAAACCACTCCAATACTCCATGAGTAGTACAGCCATGATTAAGACATTAAGCCTGAATTAGGTTTTATTTATTTGGGTGTATTTTATTGAAGGACATAATTAAGCCGGCAAGAGCAAATAATGTATGACAGTTTTAGGAGCATCATCCTTCGTTGACGTGCATATTTGTTTATACTGATAAAACAGACAGCGACTAAATCTTATACTACGTGGAACAATGCAGAGACCTGTTTTCAGCAAGAGTTGATCAGCCAAACAGAAGTTGTATTCTTACAAATGAACCATGGACATTTGCGATGATTGTGGCTTTGTGCAATTTTCTATTGGATTGGTTGAGAACTGGCAGTGGCCCAGTGGTTGGAGAGTGGTTGAACACTCTTGACATCTTGAGTTTCATTCCCATCGGGGACGAATTATCATGTATTTTCTCACAAAGGAGTCTTCTCCTATAAAAGAAAGCCCTGGGTGTTAGTGCCCATGGTTCTCATTTTTTTTAAAGATTGGATTGGTTATCACTCACACCTGTTACCGTCATTTTCCCTGCCAGTTTCAGACCAGCATCTTGGATTATCACTGAACAACGCGCTCCCTGACAAATTGGTATTCCCCTCCTTGATTTTATTTTGTACGTTATTTTCATGGATTCCAATTTAGTTATAGTTTTCACCCTTGTGCCTCCTTTCAAATCGTTGTCTTGTTCTGTAAGCGATCCACATGCTATTGTCCTCCTGAATGTGTTTTAGCTCTGTCGTGCTAGGAAGGCATGGTTGTCCAGCAGTAATGGAAGATGAAGATTGTTGTACGTGTTCCTGGACCACATGTAATCTGCTCGCATACCCATTCGTCTGCTGATTGCAGCTACAGTTACTGCTACTGCATCCATCATGGCTTCTGTTTTGTTCATGTGATTTCAGCGGATGAGCTGACGTCCGAAGATGATGTATTGTGCAACCTACTGTTGCCATAGGCGTGAATCATCCACAAGCTTTATAAAAGAAAAAAAATACTGTTATCATAGGCGTGAATCATGCTGGGAGGCACCCTTCTGTACTGGGACTTTCAGTTTCATTGTGTGCATGCGTTTTTTTGCTGCAGTTATAATATATATAGTAAGAGTTAATGGAAAACAAAACAAAAGGAGCCACCAAAATCTTTATAGCATTTATGTTTGAACGGTGATACAAACACCTTCCTGGATGGAGTACTCTTGTGTTACTGTGGATCCCATAAATGGTCGATTAGTTCGGCTAGTTCTTACTAACCTAACATGTTGACCTTGCAGGCAAGTAACATAGCATTGTTAGGCCCTCTTCCACAAATTAACAGTCATGATCAAGGAAGAGGCTGAGGGCTAGACATTGGGGTTTCCTAAGCCAGACATAGCCACATTTTATACCATCGTTGAAATGGAACCAACTTTCGTACATTTGTGCAGGCAACGCATGATACAAGTTTTGTACACACTATGTGACTCAGAATTTTTCAGATCCCACGATGTTTAACCCAGTTCAATAGCAATGCTGGACCATGTTTCATTTGCTCGGATCTACTGGTATTTTCTACGGGACCGCTCTGATTCTGCCTTTTATTGAGCATATTTCGTTTGTATTACGTGGTTTAATGCTGCGGAGGGACCAATTTGCAACAAGAGTTGATCAGTCAACTTAAAGCGGTGTTCTTCAGAAATATAGCGAGCAATCAACATCTGTGATTGCTATGGCTGTGTCTGTCGTGGTTTACTCAAGAAAATGACAACGATTGTACCGCATTATGGAGAAAGTGTTTTGATCGTTATCGCCACCGGACTTGACAAATACATAATGACATGTTTAACTTTGCTTGTTTTTTACTCTTACATCAGTAGTTTGGCACCCTGAATGTTGTGAGGGTTGCAAGGCAGCCAATCATACTACAGCTGAACCATCACACGGAGTGATGGCACACCATGGTGCCCATACCCTAAACACGCAGGCGAGATGATAGAAGTTTCGGCAAAAAATGATTGGTGGTTCCAAAATCTTTGGAGTGCAGAGGACATATCTATGGCATGCCTGAAGGGCAGGTACGGCCAATTGGCTCACCTGAGCTCGGTTTCAGGTATTGTTCTCTTCAGCTAGTTCAGTTTCCGGGTAGAAACTACTCGCAAAAGTGTCAATTCTTACTACTACTACTACTACAATGCCAAGTTTGTAGCAGTGTGCAATGAGAAGGCTCAAAGAATCCAAGAGAAAGTTGCAAACTTTGTTCCTTCTTGGAAATCCAAGTTGTATTTCTGAATTTCAGAACACATTCAGTCAGGTGTCCAATCACTAAATCAGCAGAGCGATAGCCCCAGCAAGCAAAAAACTGAAAAACAACTCAATTATGCCTGTCAATTAACCTCCCCTCCTATAGCTACCATTCACAGCTTCACACTCCCGTGAAGCATCGGATGAATTCACAACCAGCGTCAATCAGTACACCGATCCTAAATTTCCAAGCACGCAAAGCAGAGAAGAAGTGAAAATAATGGTGAAATCTCTGGCGGAATGTACAGATCAAGTGACCTTGGAGGAGCTCCTGAAACCTTGAATGAGGAGGCAGAACCCCTGCCCGGACGGCGCTCCTTCCCCCTGCTTCTTCATGTGTCGCTGGCCCAGCTTCGGCGACAAAAGCTTCTTGTTTTCTTGCTCGCCGGCGCCGGGGCCGTCGTCGTCCGTCCACAGCCTTGTCTCCGACGCGCCCCTGGCGTGGAACGTGAAGACGGCGCTGGAGGAAGAGGCGGACGGGTCGATCGCTTGGAAGAGCCAGCCGTGGAGGTCCCACGTTACGTCCACCGGCGCGCCGCCGTCGAGGAAGATGGTGTGGCTGCCGCGGAAGTTCCACCGCAGGCGCCGCAGCTGCACCACCTTCCGTCCGTCCACGGTGACCCACGCCTCCTCGTCGCCCTCCAGCCCGACGCCGATCTGGTGCTCCGCGCCGGCCTCCAAGAAGCGCGCTTTCGTGGACCAGCAGCCGCAGCCGACGAACCGCTCCCTGCGGCGCGCCATCCGCGACGAGGCGATCGGTATCCCGCCGTGCAGCCGCTCGACGTAGCTCCGGCTCATGTCGCCGAGCAGGAGGACGAACTCGGCGTCGGCGACGACGGCGACGTAGAACCCGGAGACGGGCTCCGGCCCGGCGCCGTACCGCGCGGACGCGTAGTCCCAGAAGACGCCGACCACGCAGCTGCCCGCGGTGAAGGTGCCGCTTCCCTTCCTCCTGTGCAGGTGCCGCGGCGCGGCGACGGCGGCGGCGGCCCGCGAGGAGGCGCCGGGCTCGTGGACGGCGACGGAGAGCGCGGGCCCGTCGGGCGAGCGCGACCAGGTGACGTCGACGAGCAGGTCCTTCCCGGACGCTGAGAGGCGCGAGCGGTACACGGTGGTGACCCCGCTCATCGCCGCCGCCGCCCCGATGCCGCCGCCGTCCGTGGGCCTCGCGGCGGCCACCGCGGCGGCATTGGCGGCGGCGGAGCCGGAGCAGGCGACATCGGAGATCCGCACGGCGTGCTCGCTGAAGCAGGACACGAGGTCCTTCATGCCCACCGACTGGCTGGACGTGCAGCCACGGCGCGAGCACGAGGAATCCCTTGGCTTTGGGCTTTGGCGCACTACCCACTAGGCTAGCGGCTTTGGGGATGGCATTTTGCAGATGGCGACGGGCAATAGGCGAGAGATTAGATTAGGAAGGGAATGAAGCGACGGGTTCGGTAATCGCAGGAGCCAGAAGGAAAGTATCGCTTAATTGGGAAGCCTCTTGACAGCCAATACGCTGCTGCTCGCAAGGTAGGTACAAAATCTTTGTGATGTTTCCCCTGCAAATCTGCAATGTTCGATCTCGACCATATATGCTTCTATCTTTGGCTGCTTTAACTCTCATCACTGCTAGCTATAGCCTATAGGAGGTGGTAGTAGTGGAGCACAAATTCGAGCAAAGCAAGATCAATCATGTTGGCGTTATGTGTGTCCTCGTGAGAATTTTCTCGGGAGGTTTCCGATCGTCTGCTAACGGAAAGACAAGCCTAGCTTAGGTACAACATAAAAACCGAAAACGTACCGTCGTGAGCTAAAAACGCATCCGTTTCTTTACTGCTTTCTTAAATGTCCGCTGAAACTTCCCAAACAAAACGGTCGGCCTCTGTAGCAAGATTATGGTGGCAGCATCGAAACGAAAATTCGTGTCACTGCTCCTCCAGACCAAGTGACCAACCAACCGTTGGAATAGACAGCGACACGCGGGATTCCCCCCCCCCCCCCCCCCCCCCCCCCCCCCCACCGCAGCCGTTCTAACGTGGACATCTGCAAATTGCAACCAATATGATATTGTGGTGCTCGTACGTTGCACGCGTTATCGAAGCAGTTGCCGTCATCTTCCATTCGATTCTCCGGTCGTGTTGACACCCTAAACTCGGTGCAACTTGTTGTAAGTACTCCTTACCTTCCGCTACATGATATATTTTAAATGTAATACATGTTACATAGATTTGTATTAAAAAGAACAAATATGTACATCAAAATATGTCTAGATATGCTATTAATGTAGAAATTGATTAGAACATTTTATATTGTGAAACATACTGAGTATTAAGATCATTTTATATGTACATGATATATTTTAAATGTAATACATGTTACATATAGATCTATTATATACTAAAAGCAAAATGAGTTGGTTCTTAGATTTGTATTAAAAAGAACAAATATGTACTCCCTCCATTTTTGTTTGTTGGGCGCATCTCCAAATCCTTGATTTTTCAGAATAGGAGAGATTTAAGGCGTGTTTCATTAATCACAGAATTAATTGTGGCGTTTGGTGCATGCGGTGCTCTCTTTCCTTTCTCCTTCCAATTCTGCATGCAAGTGGAACACGTCAGTTTTTGTTGAGGTGTGAATGGAGAAGGATTTGCATGCAGCAGCTTTTGATCTCCTTTTCACACCGCATCCCCATTCCTTGATGTATAAAAGAAGAGCCATTTGCTTTGCTATTCCTTGAACCAGCGAGGTGGAAGCCAAATGGAGAAGGAAGTTGAGGTCCATGGAGAAGGAGAGGTGGAGGGCGTCCATGGAGAACGAGAGGTGGATGCCGTCCATGTCGAGGTGGATGGCGATGTGGAGATCACGCAAGGCCAAGTACAAGAACTAGAGGATGAATTTCAGAGGGGTTATAAAAACATCCAGAATCTTTTTCATAGAGTGGATCGTGCAACCAATATCGACGCTACAGATGCAAGGATTTCGGCTAGGTACGTCCGCACCGCTAACCTCGTGCAAGATGTGGTACACAGAACCTACTCCAACCCGACACCAACCTACACAGAACATAATTTTTTGAATGTGATTTTTATTTTTACACTCCCGCTGTGGTGCTTCCTCTCTATGACTCAAGTACATGTTCTGGGTCTTACGCGTACGGTAAAACCATTTTTCATCAATATGAACGACGTCCATATCAGCCCTAAATGTGGGATTAATACCACCTAGAGCTGTTATGCTACATCGCTCAAGATGCATAAGCGCATACTCCAGAAGAGCCCTTTGGTTTGCATCAGTCAAGGCGGGCTTCAACTCACTTGTTATTCGTCGAATTTCCTTCGTCCTCAACCTATCATTGACATGTCCATATAAATAAAAGAATGTTGACATCAACAAATTTTACATCATCTCAAAAGTATTAGTCTTACCTGCGCCAAACAGTGGTTGTAGAGAGGTTCAGATGTCCAGCAACTTGTTCTAATGTTGTCCTCTCTCCAGGTGGGATGGCCTCCAATGCATCTATGTTTAAAATTTTCTTTTTCCTTCCTGATTTGAGCTTCCGATTGTTTTTTACCCCTATAATGCCGCCACCTTTTTTAGCCTCCTGCCAAACCCTTTGCACTATTCTTCTAGGACAATCACAAGCTAGCGCAACAGCTTTAGAAACTCCATGCTTCAACTTTTTACCCGTACCATTACGGGCAAGGATCTCAGCATATATGTGACGCTTGTCATCTGTACAATACTGCCTTCTTGTCTCTTTGTTCATCATGACATCTAGATGCAAATGACAAATAATTAGAGAAGAGAAAATATTGAATATTTCTGAAACAAGCAAATATGATCGAAATGTGCTTACTCAAATCGATTGGTTCTTTTTGGGTTTCAACATGCTCTTGACTAGGAGGGTACTCGTCGGCATGGGCAAAATTTTGGTTGTATCCAACCCCTCGATAGCCAATGGTACTCTCATTTCCACCAATACCTTGTACAAACAGAAAAGTAAACATGAGATTTTACTTGCTAATCAGTACACAAAAATTCGTTGGTGATGTCTACCTGTTGTGTTCTCTTCATAGGTCATGTCCTGCCCATTGTGTCCACCAAGGCCAAACCCAGTTCCTTTGATCATGCACACATGACAACAAAACACATATTAGGATTTAAGGTTTACCTTAGATCATCTAAGCTGAAGGAGGCAAAAGGGTTTAAGGTTTACCTTGTGTGCCGGAGGCAAATGAGATCCTACCGCTACCATTGGCGATGCTGAATCCAACGAACGATGAAGTTCCGATCCGTGGGCTGCCTGCCCCAGTCCCGCCGACGGAGGCACTCCAGTTCGAGGAACCAGCCTCGTTAGGTGCCGGAGGACGAGATGGGCGTGTGAGGCCGATGTGCCGTCGAGGCAACGTCGTTGGAGAACGATGCGGCTCGAAGCCAGCAGTGCCGATTGAGAAGGACTGCATCGATGCACGCCTGGTGAGACCAAGAGGAGGACCACGAACTACTCCTGGTGGCGGCGATCTGGGTTGGAAAGGCACCCGCGCAAGACCACGGAGGCCAAGAGGAGTAGGCCGGCGTTCGGATCCACCTTCCTGCGGCGGCACCATTGGAGTGAGTTGGAGGAGAGAAGCACAGCGATGTCTGTTCGTGTGCCTCCATCTGCACACCTATATAAAGAGAGCACTGGCGGGGAAGATCAGCGGGAAGTTTTGATCTCACGAAAATTTCGTTTTCAATTTGGAACTGAGGAAGATCGGCGGGAGGCTTCGATCTCACGAAATTTTCTGGACAGGTTTTCATGGAAACTGGGCGGGGGAGAAGGAGGGAGTGCGGGAAGAAGAAGGAAAGCTCAAAAATTTCCATCGGAACAGTCTCCACCAATGCATGCGTGATGACCGCTCGTTTAGAGGGCGTGGGGTTTAATCAGCGTTAATATCGCTGTTAGTTAGGCGCCCCTGATGCTCCCACGCCCAGGATTTCCATCCAATAGAAAAACGCCTTGGTCCCAGAGAATTGTATTTTGCGCCCAACAAACAAAAATGGAGAGAATTGTATTTTGCGTTAGGCATTATAGGGGTAAAAAACAATCGGAAGCTCAAATCAGGAAGGAAAAAGAAAATTTTAAACATAGATGCATTGGAGGCCATCCCACCTGGAGAGAGGACAACATTAGAACAAGTTGCTGGACATCTGAACCTCTCTACAACCACTGTTTGGCGCAGGTAAGACTAATACTTTTGAGATGATGTAAAATTTGTTGATGTCAACATTCTTTTATTTATATGGACATGTCAATGATAGGTTGAGGACGAAGGAAATTCGACGAATAACAAGTGAGTTGAAGCCCACCTTGACTGATGCAAACCAAAGGGCTCGTCTGGAGTATGCGCTTATGCATCTTGAGCGATGTAGCATAACAGCTCTAGGTGGTATTAATCCCACATTTAGGGCTGATATGGACGTCGTTCATATTGATGAAAAATGGTTTTACCGTACGCGTAAGACCCAGAACATGTACTTGAGTCATAGAGAGGAAGCACCACAGCGGGAGTGTAAAAATAAAAATCACATTCAAAAAATTATGTTCTGTGTAGGTTGGTGTCGGGTTGGAGTAGGTTATGTGTACCACATCTTGCACGAGGTTAGCGGTGCGGACGTACCTAGCTGAAATCCTTGCATCTGTAGCGTCGACATTGGTTGCACGATCCACTCTATGAAAAAGATTCTGGATGTTTTAATAACCCCTCTGAAATTCATCCTCTAGTTCTTGTACTTGGCCTTGCGTGATCTCCACATCGCCATCCACCTCGACATGGACGGCATCCACCTCGCCCTCCACCTCTCGTTCTCCATGGACGCCCTCCACCTCTCCTTCTCCATGGACCTCAACTTCCTTCTCCATTTGGCTTCCACCTTGCTGGTTCAAGGAATAGCAAAGCAAATGGCTCTTCTTTTATACACCAAGGAATGGGGATGCGGTGTGAAAAGGAGATCAAAAGCTGCTGCATGCAAATCCTTCTCCATTCACACCTCAACAAAAACTGACGTGTTCCCACTTGCATGCAGAATTGGAAGGAGAAAGGAAAGAGAGCACCGCATGCACCAAACGCCACAATTAATTCTGTGATTAATAAAAAACACGCCTTAAATCTCTCCTATTCTGAAAAATCAAGGATTTGGAGATGCGCCCAACAAACAAAAATGGAGGGAGTAGAACATTTTATATTGTGAAACATAGTGAGTATTAAGATCATCTCCCCGCCACTCGCCAAAAAAACCCTATTGAAGATCGGAAAACAAAAATCATTCCCAGTTGCATCCCCAAATGTTCGTGATGAGATCAAATATGGCTGGCACCTCCGAAGCACCATGAGTTTGGAGGGCCTCTCGAGGTGTTGGATGTGCACATCGAGGTTGTTGAGTCAGTCGACCCGTATGTCATCCACTCGAGGAGGACAAGCAATCCAATGGGAGGATTCAGTGTGTTAGTGCTACGTTAACACGTAAGATCCCCTAAGTGCCTCAAGTGGCCTACCCATGCTAGGTTCTCACACACAATTTTATGTGTCCAGGCATGACCATACCCTTTGTTTTTCACCAAGTACAGCACCGGATAATTTTTTACATAGAAAATCGCATGATCCGTCACTTGTCCCTGCGCCGCTAGGAGCAACACGCTAATATGGCGGGCATATGTCCAACACCCCCAAAGAGGTCGGTTAAAACCTTGAACTCATAGAGGTCCGACGTATCCAACTTCAAAATCAAAATTTGTGTCGTTTGCAACCTAAAGTTTTAGATCCCAATCTAAATTGAATCGTGTACATGTTTTTTGAAGAAAATATTGCTACACGAGTTGGGAATGCTCATTGTCTCACTAACTATACCAGCATGCATATCATATCCATCTCTTCCAATCCAACTCCCCATCTTCTAAAAAAGGGGCATACACAACCAAGATGGTGAGAATCAATACAAATCTCGACCATAAATTCGTGGGAGTAGGATTTTTCTAAGAATAAATCGATGGAACCATGGAAACACTTTCCAAGTCTGCGTTCAGCAAACCACAAAACGGTCCCATCCGTATCCGACCGACACCGTCTCCCACGTACGAGTTCAGTTCACGCTCGTTCAAACTCGAAACGACGAAGAGGGCATTAGTATGTAGCTGCACTGCAAGTGACCAGCAGGCGGGACCCGGCAGAGCTCTGAGCTGAAAAGGCCAAGGCAGGCGAGCGACCAGGAAAACACGATCGATTTCGCAGGGCCGTGCACTGCTATGTGAAGCCGGCACGCGATCGATCTCGTAGGTTTCAGAGCCGAGAGAGCACCAAGAAAGACCTCAAAGTAAAATATAAAAAAAAAACCTTCTCCTTCCTCCAGTCGTCGGCCCCGCATCTCCATGTGCCTGCGCGGAATTAAAATCGGAAACTGTGCCTCTGCAGATCCCGGACCCGGTAGCGGTAATTACTGAGTACATAAATCGGGAGCGGCGATGTTGCTTGTGACGCAGGGAACAACACGGGCTCGCTCCATCGATCCTGCGTTGATGGCGTTGCATTCACCCAAGCATGAACCAGGCACACGCTCCGTCGGGTAAATAGATACCACGCCCTTTGCATTCGCGAGTTCAGCGCCGGCCGCCACACAAAGGAAGACCATGTGACCGGCCTCCCGTCTGGGCTGTCCAACTAGGGCGTTGGCACACGCGACGCTCATGTGTAGTACGTCCTAGTAACAATTTTCCTTAAGATCATCACTCATCAGCCAGATCCAACTATCCAAATCTGCAACTGAAGCATTCACGCGTATTAAATTATATATGCAGAGCACAATCTGCACATTCCCTGAATTGATCAATCCGTGATCTGATCCACCATGGTCATTGACTAAGGAGCGGTGACACTAATTGAAAACCTTTGTACCCGTAAGCAGCTGCATGTTCTCGTTTATGTACTGTTGCTTCACCGACCGGGACAAGTACTCCGCGTGTCCTTTTAGCTTGCATCCATCTGGCTCTTCCATCGGAAATCAGTTTAGGGTAGCACGTGCATGATCCCACCTAAAAAACATATTTCAAAACAAAAAATTCGGGTATACATATGATTATACGAACATTTATGTATGTACACAAAGTTTCACGGAAATATGACATTTTATTGTGCTATGTAAGAAGACAAATCTCAATGCTTCAAAATGACCATTTCCAAGACTTTATTTTGTCTTTTTTGACAGCCCACAAAAATGGTTTTTTTGTGCGAACATAGAATGTCTATGCCTAGATGTATATTCAAAATTTTGTTTGATTTTTTGACATTTTAAAATATACTTAAATATATTTTCATAACATGTGCATTTAGACTCATGAGTCAAAACATCGTATCCCAATTCCCTCATATTTTCTTTTCTTTTCTTTTCTTCACGCGCTACTAGATAAAATTACAAGAGCACCATTTTGACTCCTGAGCTCACCTGCTCTGCTTGTTTTCAAAATTCAGAAACAATATGAAAACACTTCAATCTCAAAATGACAATAAACATCTGATAATATGATAGTGTACGAAAAAGCAATACTCATTTACGGCAACAAACATATCCCAAATGAGCACTTATTGTTTCTCACGGAGCACCACATATGACATTTTACAACGATACTCTACACATAGTTAGAAAAACTAACATATGTTTATTGCCCTTTTTCAGATATTCAATTAGTATTTTCATATTCCTTTTTAGTTTAAAATGGCAGGTTCAGGTGAGCTCGGGAGTCAAAGTGTATTTTCGACAAATTACTAAAATCACGGTTCTCGCTAGCCTATCAGGAATCTGACCTTCAGAGGAAAGTAATTAAGGTATCATGAAAGGACAGGTATAAACTATGGTCTAGAAGTAACCAATATAATTGTACAAGAAACTTTATAGTTCTTAGTATCCATAAGTGCATGTCTGATGCAAATTGCTTATAGTTGATTGGAAACCGGTGAAAATTATAAAAAAATCATGTTTAAAGTTACAAAAACCCTTAACAAAAGTGCATTATGTTCGAAAGGTAGACTTCTAGAAGCATGTAAATTTGTAAGGTGAAACTCAAAAACATTTTAGGAGCTATATAAATGATAAATTAATCAATGAATAGTAACATTTAAAACTACTTATTTGGCTTCTATTTATTGCTGAATTTGTCATTTTCATAGCTTCTAAATAATTTTGAATTCTCCACTTGAAAATTTACTTGTCTATAGAACTCTACCTTCTCAACATAATGCATTTCTTTAACTTTTAAACATAACTTTTTACCTTCTTGGTGTTGTTCTGGCCAGCTTGGCCTTTCTTCTATGAAATATAATGCACCTACTAGGGTGTATTCTTGAAAAAAAAACTTTTTATCATTTTCACCGGTTTTTACTGAAAGTTAGTTTCCGCTGGATATTTTCCTAATACAAACATATGAGTAGCTTTTGTTGGACATTATTTGGAAGCATGAGACTGTCCATAATTCTGAAGTGAAATACGTGCATGTGATTCTGCACATGTAAGGAAGTGCTAAACTCTATCTGAAAGAATCCTTGCATGTATTGGACTGTCCATAAGGCTGCGGCTGTAACAGTTTCTGAACTGAACCGTGTTGTCTATTATTCTTGAACTGAATCGTGCATGTTCTCGCCCCTCCCCTTAGCTGGGCTCGTTTCACTCCCGAACTGGGCTTTCTTTGGGCTCAGACTTACATATGGGCTGACGACCGCGCGCTGAGAGCAGAGGGAAGCTCAGAAGCAGCAGCCGCAGCTCGATGTTATATCTATATCACAGTACTGGGGACCTAGCCTCCGCTAGGGTTTTGGCGACTTCGGCGGCGATCGCTCCGACGAAGGCTTCTGACCCCGATCTTTCTCCCTGTCGACCCTACTCCGGTTCGGGCTGAACAAGGGGTTGTCTAGCACAGCTTCCCGGCCTTGGCTGGACGGTAGGTGGACAGAAGATTGGATCGGGTTGGGAGACGCAACCATGGCGGCGAGTTCGTCAAGATCGACAAGGTTTTTCGAAGTGGATGATCTGCTCAAGAACCTGCAACTGAGTGACAAGGAGAAGGAAGGCGTGTTCCTGGCAAAGGCGGAACGGGTGAACTTGCCGGAGGTGAAGTGGATGGCGGTGGCCTCGCTGTTGACCGTGAGGGAGTTTAGTGTGCAATCGCTAGAGAGGACTATGCGGGCGGCTTGGAATACCGCGCGGGAGGTCGTGTTTAGGCCGATCGGAAAGAATTTGTTCATCGTACAAGCCTTCTGCTTGGGGGATTGGAACCGGATCATGGAGGAGGGCCCGTGGCTGTTCCGTGAGTGTGCTTTGATGTTGGAAAAATTTGACGGAGCGTCTACAACTCCGGAAGTGATGCCAAACCGAGTACAGGCTTGGATTCAGATACATCGGATCCCGCCTTTGTTCCGCACAGAGACAATTCTGAAACAACTTGCTGCGAGGGTTGGGGAGGTGGACAGAGTTGAGATGAGAGTGGCTTGTTTCGGCCATGGGGAGTTCCATAGAGCTCGGGTGAGGTTGAATGCTGAGAATCCGTTACCAAGAGTAGTGACCTTCTCGCCTGAAGGAAGTGTGAGTATGAGGCTTCTGGTTAAGTATGAAAAGATCCCTAAATTTTGTGCTTTCTGTGGTAAGATGGGACATGATCATCTGGAGTGTGGGACGGGAGAGCACGTTGTGGAGGAGCTTCAGTTTGGGGGGTGGATGTTGGCATCTGAAGATACTTGGCACCCGAGTACGCCGCGAGTTCGGCGGGGTTTTAGTGGACCTGGGGAAGGATCTCAGGGTGGACGTGTTCCAGCGGGAACTCGAGGGGGTTATACGGCAGGCCGCTCAGGTCAATCGCGCGGTGGTAGAGGCCGGGGAGGCGGAAGAGACTGCGTGTGGAAGGAGAAAGATGTGACTAGTACTGACAACTTAGCCCCGCGCAAACGTACATCTGGGGATGCAGGGCTGGTAGATGATGAAGCTTTGCTGGATACGGCAACTAGCCCTATGAAGCCAGTTATTGAGGGCACTGAATGTATTTCGGATAAATCTTCAGCAAAGAAACAACTGGACATGGGAAACGCACTGGCGATAGTGCCTATTCCACCACCACCACCAGCTTATGTACCACCGAAAGAGAAAAAGAGGCAGAGGAAGATGACGGCTGCGAGCGGCCCAAGCAATGGAACTACAAACGAGGCGGACTCCCGGGAGGAGTACCGCCCGCAACAATGAGTTGCTCAACGTGGAACTGTTGTGGAATTGGCAATGCCGCAACAGTTAAGGAGCTTCGCGATTTCGCGAGGAGTTTTGCCCCCTCTGTGTTGTGTATCGTTGAAACTCAAGTGCACAAGACTAGGGTAGAAGGACTTACACGCACGCTGGACTACGATCATGTGTTCGCTGTAAGTAGCTCGGGCCGCAGTGGCGGGCTTGGAATTTTCTGGAAAGATGGAATAAATGTGGAAATTCTACCGTACTCACAATATCATATCGACTGTATCATCACGGAGGCTGATGGGTATAAATGGCGTTTCACTTGTGTGTACGGGGAGGCTCAGACCAGGGAGAGGTTTAAGACCTGGGATATGTTGAAGTTCATTAAGTCCGCATCGGATCTGCCGTGGGTCTGTATGGGAGATTTCAATGAAGTTTTACATCAATCGGAACATGTGGGGGTCCAACAAAGAAGTCATGCTCAGATGGCCGGTTTCCGAGAGATGGTTGATGTATGTGGACTGAAGGACCTGGGGTCCGTAGGTCGCAGTTGGACTTTTGAGAAAAAAGTGACTGGAGGTTCCTTTTGTAGGGTGCGGCTGGATCGTGCCCTAGCTACGCAGGAATGGAGCGACAGGTACCCACTAGCCACGGTGACAAACATGACTGCAGCTGCCTCCGATCATGGCCCCATTCTGTTACGATGGCGGCCGGAGGAGGATCGGCGACGCAGGAAGAAGGGACGGTTCAGGTATGAGGTGATGTGGGAAGAGCATGCTGACTTCTCACCTTTTATTTCAAGAGCCTGGGAGGAGGATGGAGAGGCAAAAAATCTGTACGAACTACAACACAAGCTTGCTAGGTTCTCTGGTAGCCTTGAGAGCTGGGGTGCTTCGACTTTCGGCCATGTCAAGAACGAGCTAAAAACACTACATAAAAGGTTGGGAGAGTTACAAGCTGAACCAACTAGAATGGGGCCGTCGCATGTGGAAATAAAAGTCAGAGAGCGCATTGTTGAGCTAAATCACAGGGAGGAAATTATGTGGAAGCAGCGGTCGCGGATCCAGTGGTTGTCAGCTGGTGATAAAAACACACGGTTCTTTCACATGCGAGCAAGTCAGAGGAAGAAAAAGAATAAGATTTCGCAGCTGAAGAAGCCGTGTGGTCAGATGACGTCCAACGAGCAAGAGATGAGAGGAATGACTACTGCGTTTTATAAACAGTTGTATACAGCCGAGGGGACGGAAGGCATGGATGATGTTCTCGATACCGTACCTATCAAGGTAACGCCGGAAATGAACGACGATTTACTTAAACCTTTCAAGGAAGCTGAGGTGAAAGAAGCGTTGTTTCAGATGTTCCCAACTAAGGCACCGGGGCCTGATGGTTTCCCCGCCCATTTTTTCCAGAAGCATTGGGAGCTTTGTGCCGCTGAAGTGACTGCAGTTGTATTGCGAGTGCTTAAGGGAGAAGATGATCCAACAATTATAAATAATACCTTTGTGGTTTTGATTCCAAAGGTAGCCAATCCAGAGGAGTTGGGTCAGTTTAGGCCTATTAGCCTGTGCAATGTTATCTATAAAATAGCTTCTAAGGTGGCTGCTAACAGGCTAAAGAAGGTGCTACCGGATATCATCTCGGAGGAGCAGTCCGCTTTTGTTCCAGGTAGGCTTATCACTGACAACATTATTACAGCATACGAGTGTCTTCATTTCATGAAGAGGAAGAGAGCCAAGAAACTTCGTTGTTGTGCTTTGAAGTTGGATATGAAGAAAGCCTATGATCGGGTAGAGTGGAGCTACCTGAAGGCAATCATGTTACGGCTGGGCTTTCACAGCCGGTGGGTGGAAATGATCATGAGATTGGTCACCTCGGTCTCCTTTTCGGTCCTCTTCAATGGGGATTGTACGGAGAGCTTCACCCCTTCTAGGGGTATACGTCAGGGAGATCCTATCTCCCCCTATCTTTTCCTGTTGGCAGCGGAGGGCCTTTCGTGCCTTTTAAACTCAAGATTGGAGTCATCAAGCTTAAGTGGTATTAAAGTGGCACCGACAGCTCCGGTTGTTGGCCACTTACTTTTCGCGGATGACAGCCTGCTGTTTTTCAGGGCAAATAGGGAGAGTGCGGAGGAGATCAAGGATGTGTTGAGGATTTATTGTCGTGCTTCAGGCCAACAGGTAAACATGGATAAATCGTCTATTCATTTTGCTAAAGGTTGCAATTTGCTGATCAGGGAGGAGATTATGAACACTTTGGATGTTCATAATGAAGCCTTGAGTGAGAAATACCTAGGTATGCCATCTGAGGTTGGCACCTCGTCAAGTGGTGCGTTTAAATACCTCAAGGATCGAATCTGGAAAAGAATTCAAGGATGGATAGAGATGCTCTTGTCTGCGGGTGGTAAAGAAGTTTTGATCAAATCCGTAGCACAAGCAATACCTACCTTTTCCATGTCTTGTTTCAAGTTGGACAAGAAACTTTGTAGACATATAGACAGTTTACTTCGGAATTTTTGGTGGGGAAGTAAAGAAGGGAAGAGGAAGACGTGCTGGGTAGCATGGGAAGACATGACCAGACCGAAAAATCATGGTGGGCTGGGATTTAGAGATATTGAATTATTTAATTTGGCTCTATTGGCAAGACAAGCATGGAGGATGATACAAGAGCCAAACACGTTGAGTGCAAGAGTTCTAAAAGCTGTTTACTTTCCTATGTGTGAGTTCTTGGAGGCAGAACTAGGCTCGGCACCATCCAGGGTGTGGCGAGCGATCATTGAGGGTAAAGACGTGCTTAAGCAAGGTCTCATCCGACGCATTGGGACAGGGGAACACACAAATATTTGGAACATGAACTGGTTGCCCAGAGATGGTATGCTACGGCCAGTTTGTTGTTTACACGATGATCCCCCGGAATTAGTGAGCGAGCTGATTGATCCACACATGAAATCATGGAACATGGAGAGGGTCAGGCAGGTTTTGGCGCCGATGGACGCTGATGTGGTGCAAGACATACCGCTACCATCAAGGCAGCAGGCGGATCGCTGGGCTTGGCATCACGACCGGCGAGGTGTTTTCTCCGTGCGTTCGGCATATCACATGCTGGTCAACACAAGGAAGCGAAGGACAGCATGGCTGGAGGATAACGCAGGAAGATCAGATACGAGAAAAGAGGAGAAGGAGTGGGCGCAACTGTGGCAAGTCAGAGTCCCGTCGAAACTGAAGATTTTTCTATGGAGACTTGCGAAACAATCCTTGCCCTCGGCAGATGTCTTGCATCACAGGCATATGGCTACGACAAGTGCCTGTGCGCTGTGTGGGACAGTTGATTCTTGGCGACATTCGCTGCTTGAGTGCAATATGGCTAGGAGCGTGTGGGCGCTGTTGCCGGAAGACTTGGCAGAGGCTGTTTTCAATATCCAGGAGGTAAATGCAAAAGACTGGTTAGCCACGGTGATTGAGTCAGTATCACATGATGAACTCACCTGGACGGTAGTCACATTATGGGCTATATGGCATGCTCGGAGGAAGGCGCTGCATGAGGATATTTTTCAGAGTCCTCTTTCGACTTTCAGCTTTGTTGAAAGGTTTATTACTGACCTAGCTTCGGTGACCACGCCGGTTCAGCGGGAGCAGCGGACAGCCGCGGCAGTCCCTCGCTGGCTCCCCCCACCGGCTGGAGTGACGAAGGTGAATGTGGATGCGGCGCTATCGAAAAACGGAGGGGTTGCTTCGATAGCAGCAGTGGCGCGCGATGATACAGGGCTGTTTCTCGGCGCCTCGGCCGTGATGATCCCTGGAGCTACAGACCCGGAGATGTTAGAGGCTGCTGCCTGTAGAGAAGGCCTGGCGCTAGCAACGGACCTTCATTTGCGAAGGATCAAGATGGCGAGCGATTGCGTCAATGTAGTGAGAAAGATCAGCGCCGGCGAGATTTTCGGAAGGTATGGCCAGCTGGTGCAAGAGATAGAAGAGACGGCAAGGGGTTTTGCTGCGGTTGAAATTGTCCATGAAGGTCGCCGGTCGAATGTAGATGCCCATGGTTTAGCTAGAAGCACTTTGTGCTTAGATCAGGGTAGGCACGTTTGGTTTGTTTCTCCGCCTGCGGGCGTTCATGTATCCTATGCTTCTGTAAACTCGGAGCAGCAAGTTTTTACGCACTCTTTTCCTCACCGGGGTACCGAAAGGGACCGGGAGGTTTTTAATGAGGCGGCTTGTTAGCTATAATAAAGTGTTATATTCTCAAAAAAAAAAAAAAAAAAAAGAAGCAGCAGCCGCAGGATGAAGAATGGATGGCATCGGGGGAGGGTAAGACTGCGCTTCAGCAGGTCAGACAACCCGCGCCGTCAGCTCCTCGGCCGGGATACACCACCGGCACGGACGGCGGCGACCTCCTTCCAGTACACTTAGCCTCGCCGACGGCCATAGAAGCCCTGTGCCGCTTTTGTTCGGTTTTGGTTCGTCTCTCCCCCCTCCATTTTGTTCTCCAACCGTGGGCTCGGCCGCAGTTTGACCTTAGCGCATCCCCCAAACGCTTCAGAATTGAATCGAGCTCTATTGATGGGCAGCTTGCGCGCTCCCCCTCTGCTCCTCGGCGGCACTAGCGTTGGTCGCGGTTATCGGCTCCGCCTTGCCTCCTCTAGAGTCCCCAAATCCAAGGGTGCGAGCTTTTACTTGTTTTATCACTCTGTTGCTGTAGACGTTAGTTGCTAAGCTTGTCGGATAAGATTAAACTGCAATTTACATTCTTGGTGGTTTCAGTGTTGAGTCTTTGCTGCGCAATGAAGTCATATAGGCTGTCTGATCTCAGTGATGCAGAGGTTAGCGACCTCAAGGCACGGCCTCGAATCGACTTCTCCTCCATTTTCAGCACGGTATGATAATATTGAGATTATTCATAGTTACGGAAGTCTGAACATTTTTTCGTAGTCTGAAAACCATGGTATCTTGTTTTATGGGATTTTAGGTGAATCCGATTGTTGAAGATGTGCGCATCAGAGGTGATGCTGCGGTCAAGGAGTAAGTGTTGCTGACTTGCCTGGCTCATTTGATTCGTAGGAACTGCATAGGATTTTTAAAGGAATTTATCCTATAGGAATTTTTCCTACATTGGTCATTTGATTCATAGGAATTCTAACATTCACTTGAACCTCTTTTTACAATTCCTTTGCTCCATCAAACACAACTACTCTTACTAAAGGATTCAACTAGACATCACATTCCAATCCTATGGATTTCCTATTCCTACACTTTTCCTATCCTATGAATCAAACAAGCTTGACCGTTCTGTTCATGGTCCATTGCGGAATTTTCTCACTTTGTTGTACTTTGTGTGTTCAGTTATACAGAAAAGTTTGACAAGGTCTTGCTCGATAATGCGGTTGTGCGTGTTAGAGATCTTCCGGTTGCAGAGGTAGTCATCTTTGTGCCATGCAACTAATAATTCCTGCAGTTTGACTTGCTCATTTTCCCATCGAAGTCACTAATAGATAAATTTCAATTTTATCTTCTCATCAAGTTGATACATAACTTCATTAGTTACATATTGCTTTAGTAAGCAGCTGATGCTTCCTTTTCTTAGAAATAGGTAAACCCGATGTTTGTATATTCTCTGTCTGGTTTCCGATGGTCCTCAAATAGGGTTTTCCCAGTTGCTATATGAATTTTTCTGTATTAACTTCGTCAAATTTGTAGCTTGATCCTGCTGTAAAGGAAGCCTTTGACGTGGCATATGACAATATTTATGCTTTCCATGTTTCACAAAAGTCGCCGGAAAAGACAGTTGAGAATATGAAAGTAAGAGAACGAGCGAGGCATCAAGTCTCCATTTACATTATTCACCTTTCTTTATATGCTCAGGCTTGTTTATATGTGCACTCCCCATTGTATGAAGGGTGTAAGATGTAAAAGGATAACACGATGCATTGGTTCTGTTGGGCTGTATGTTCCAGGTGGCACTGCCGTCTTACCTTCAACTGCATTGATGCTTGCTGTGGTATGCTCATGTTTATTGAAATCCTCTTAATTGAATTGATCGTAGTTATTCTATGTCTTGAATTTCTCAGGTATATTTCTCTTTTTAACAGCCTGCACAGATTGCTGGATGCAAAACTGTAGTTCTTGCTACTCCCCCTAGTCGTGATGGCAGCATATGTAAGGTACGGTTTGTAGGACATGCAACTGCTGCTGTTTTTCAAATTGTTTTGGAAGATGAAATTGAGGATCACTTGACATTGTTCCTGTCTCATGCAGGAGGTTCTTTACTGTGCCCAAAAAGCTGGTGTTACACATATACTGAAAGCTGGGGGAGCTCAGGTAGATATTTTGAGATTTTGCTTCATTATGTAGTTCAGTGTTATAAATGTTCTTAACTTTCAGGCAATCTCAGCTATGGCGTGGGGAACTGCATCATGCCCAAAGGTGCTCAAGATCTATATCACTATCAGTTGCTTGTTTAAAATCACTAAATCAGTAGGGATATTTTTTATCTTTATCATGAAACCTGTATGATTTATTGCCAGGTGTTTGCTTAGGGACTACAAATAGGACTTCATCAACTTTAGCATAACCTGCTCCATAGATCTATGCAAATATGTGGGCTCTCATCAGATGCTACAACCGTGTTTCAGTCTAACATTTTTACTGGCTTGGCAGGTTGCGAAAATATTTGGGCCTGGCAACCAGTATGTCACAGCTGCTAAAATGATTCTTCAGGTTTATTCTGCTCTTTCTACCTATAAATTGTAAATCATGACCATCATCTTCATTATGATTATTTGTTTTTGTGATTCTCATTCTTATTTGACCGCAGAACAGCGAAGCTATGGTCTCTATAGACATGCCAGCTGGTCCTTCAGAAGTTCTGGTCATTGCTGACAAATATGCAAATCCAGTTCATGTTGCGGCTGATCTTCTGTCTCAGGTATCTTCTTTTTCTGCTACTCTGCTTTCTTGTGTTGAAAAGTGTATGTTGTTGACCATTTTTTCACCATTTGTAATATCAGACTTGAGGATAATTGATCACAGTTGGTTGGTCAATTTTGTAGGCAGAACATGGCCCGGATAGTCAGGTTGTTTTAGTCATTGCGGGAGATGGTGTTGATTTTGGTGCCATTGAAGCAGAAGTTAGCAAGCAGTGTGATGCTCTTCCTAGAGGAGAATTCGCTTCTAAAGCACTTGGCCACAGTTTTACAGTGTTTGCCAGTGATATGGTCGAGGTAATTATTCATTCATGTCAGTCCTTTCTAGTTACCGCCTGATTCATCTACGTGGCTCGCTTGCGATATAAAACATCAATCATTGTCTGACCTGTCCTCATATACTTCTAAAGGGAGTGCTCTATGACTATGCATTATAAAAGTTCGAATTTGTGGAATTTCATACCAAATAGGGTAAAGAACCATTCGGTTACTTCCTGCTCCCAAGGATTATTGACCTCCCCTATTTGCCCCTTTTTTCAGGCAATATCATTCTCAAATATGTATGCTCCTGAGCATTTGATCATCAATGTAAAAGATGCTGAACAATGGGAGGAGCTCATCGAGAATGCAGGTAGGCGTTGCTTTCAGAGCCAACTCCAATGTATTGTATATTGATCCATATCCCACTCCTTGCATACTTCAATCTGAATTTCAATGTTTGATATTCCAATTACAGGGTCAGTTTTCATGGGGCAATGGACCCCAGAGAGTGTGGGCGACTATGCCAGTGGAACGAACCACGTCCTTCCAACGTACGGTTACGCAAGGATGTACAGTGGTGTGTCACTGAACTCTTTCCTAAAATACATTACTGTTCAATCCCTGACTGAAGAAGGGCTGAGAAGGCTGGGTCCTTACGTTGCAAAGATGGCAGAAGTCGAAGGGCTAGAAGCTCACAAGAGAGCTGTCACACTCAGGCTACAAGAGATCGAAGCCACTGTACCTGTCTAGTTGCTGCCATGGTCTATTGTACCGCACAAATTGATGCCTGGGAACTATAAACTTGTGTTATTTTCTTCTTTCTTATTCGGGTGCAAACACACCCCAAAGTACAAGGAGAAGAATGTGTAGTTGTTTCATGGAATAATGATCGTTGTGTTGATCTATTGAATGAATAAACTTGTGATCGTTTGTCGATCCATTGAATGAATAAACTTGTGAGCTTAGTTTGTCATAGTAGGAGCAGTTCTGTTGTTACGCTCCCTTTTGAGGCAAGTTATGTTTCTGAGTGCAATTCTGCGATCTTGTTAAGCAGAGGCAATTGGCTAGCAGAATGACCTCTCCGGATCATCATAAGCTACGTTCCAGGATTGAACTGCAGACAGGCTTGGTAAAGTTAGAGGATCTCAATCCCAGACAAAGATGTCAAGTATTAGAGGGCCCCTAAAGAACTGTGCTTTGGACAGCAGCTTACCTGAGACCATACCTATGGACTATGGGACCTCTGATGGAGATCACCGTAGTAGAAGCCGAATATGCTTTATCTCGGATAGTGACCCTGACAATAACATCACAGGCTCGCTGTACGGTTCTGGACAGAAGAGGTCATAGTTGACGCGACCCCTACAAACTAATTTTCATACTTGAGCCAAGATACTAAATATATTGTAAAAATAAGCATAACTGGATGCATAGAATCATGAATGAGAGCAACATTTTGCCTCCCTACCTGCATCCGAGATAGACACTAAAATACAAAAATCTACTATAATATACTAAAATTAAAATGATTTAGTTTTTTCGAGCTACCGGGTTAAGCCACATCATTAGAATTATATTAGTAGTTAGATCTAAAATCTATGGTTAGGATTTAACACAAGAGTAATAGTAACGTAACTATGATGTCCGATTGACACGATCCACACAATAAAAAGCCTCCTGTACAACATAAGAGGTAGCAAGAGTTTTTTCTTCGCTCAAAACAAAAAAAAACATGATTAGACGTACAAATATAGGACTCCGGAGCCTTCATAGAAAAGAAACAAAAAAAATTGCGTACACACGACCGACCGGCCTGTCAGCCCTTGCCGGCCGGTTGCTGTACATAATCTAACAAACGTTGATGTTTATATATTGAAAAATTAATGCATTAAATTAACAACCTAAGGCACATCATTTAAATTATTTTAATACTTAAATCTAATACTAATGGTTAGTATTTTAAATTAAATATTAATATTAACTATATACATGATTAAATGAGTGAATATGTGTATAAAATATGTCTAGATAACAAATATGACAACAGGCTGAAAGCATACGATCGATGCCACCAACTCTGAGACGTTGTCATAAAGGTGAACACCGGTATGGGAGTGAAGTCGAGGCATATTTATTTACCCGGACGCCACTCCCACCATCCCTACGACGCACCATGCTAGAACTAACCTAACCCTAACTACCAGGGGCGGAGCTGGAGTAAGAAAGACCATGATGCCTGATGCCCATTTACTGATCTAACATGGGGCAAAAGTATCTTTTACACACTATGTTAAGCTACAAAAGAATTTAGACCCTGATGCATGTGCATCAGGGTTCATGCATGCAGCCCGCCCCTGCTAACTACCATGCTGGAATGAACAAAACGCCTCCCTTCCTCCTGTCTCCAAAGAAGCAATATGAGGGAGAGGGGCCCAGCTCTTCTGTGGGTGGAGATCGGTGGAAACAAAGGTTTTGTTTCACCTACATAGCACTTACGTGTACTACTAGGACACACATAACTACTACCAAATAAAAATATATAATACGTGCAATTTAAATATGTCCCTAACAAATTTTTGTTTGTCGGCTGCGGCAATAATTTCAGACCGCGAAATCTCAAAAAGGAAAGACGCATTTCCGAACTCCGCAGCAAAAGGAAAAGTAAAAGTGAATAGAGGAAAATTCATAAACCCAAGCCAAATCACATAACCCATGAGACAAACATGCATATGAATGGGATTCGCCTCCAAAAATTGTTAATCATAGCGATAAACTCAAATACGTTAACCCGATTGGTAAAAAAACACAAGAAAAAGAATTTTCCTCATTCTACAACCAACGTTGGATTTCGAAATAGATTGTACAACATCAAAGGAATAGTGAAATGTAATTATTTTAGTACGATACACTTTTTTCGAAAATGGAACATGTGCATAAAATACTCAGCACACGTGATGCATGCTCCACTTGACTTAAAGAACTATAATCAATGTAAGTGTTGCAGCTTCATGAAACACAACACTCATAAAATTTGATGATTGTTTGATTAATTTATGATGCACCTAACATAAATTATAGTTGAAAATTACATAATCAGCAATTGATTATTTCTTAAGACAAATGCAATTTATATGCACACAACACCACACATATAGTTAGAGAACATGTGTTGAGCAGCTGAGTCACAACAATTATTGAACCGACAGCTTAATATGTCTTGCTGAGGTGTATAGGACACTAATCATGTAATTTGACCTTGAAACTGTGGCATGACATTTTCAAAATATCCCAGAAATATTTTACCACAAACTAAATTGGTTCATACTATTTTTCACACATATTTGACATACCATCATGATTTCGTTGTCCAAAGAACCATGTAATTAATAATTTCATACTTTTAGTATCTCTAAAACCACAAAAAAAAATCAAAAGTCTATTCAATATGTCAAAGATGATGCCCTCGCATTTGTGAGGGCCACCATGCTAGTTAACAATGAAGAAGATATCTACTGTTAAAAAAATGAAGCATGGCACATCTTTGAGTTTTAACATGCTTGCAAATTTCCATGTCAAAAGAATAAAAACTAAGGACTTCTAAGAAAGACCAAATTGTGGCACCAACCTTGTGTTTTGCAAATACATAATAATATTTAATTTCCTGTTTTTTTACATGCACAATGATGATAAGAACACCTTTTCCTTAATGAAAAATGGGTCGTAGTCTAATTTATAAAATTTATTTTTGATATATGGGAAAAACAAATTGTGACACCAACCTTGTGTTTTGTAAATAGATAATACAATTTAATTTCCTGTTTTTTTACATGCACAATGATGACAAGACCACCTTTTCCTTAACGAAAAAATGGGCCGTAGTCTAATTTTCCTAAAATTTATTTTTTGATACATGGAAAAAACCAAGTAACTGCATGATCAAGGTTGTCCCACTCTACATCCCTCCTTTTTTTTTGACAATCAGTACCACAATGTATTGTAGTAGGAAATAATAGATGGTAAAGATACAAGAGTTATCTACAATGATTACGAAACAAACTTTAAAAGAAACGAGTAAACCATCGACGTCTTCAAACCTTTTCTCCTTTAAAGATATAATCATGTATTCTAGTGAAGCCAGCCACACGAAAAAATAACACAGATACGTACCAAAGAACAGACCTACAAATATCAACACGTGTTCTCCAATAATTTTGTTTCCAGCCACAATGCAAAAGACTACGCGCTCAATAGAGTCATTAAAGTAGTAAACTAATACTTTTGGTATTTTGGTCAAAAGAACTAACATGCGCACTATCCATTTCCCCATTATTTTGCATCCAAAACGTGTCCATTTTTCCCGAAGCTCTAACCGCCATGACATTTCTCTTCCACCACCTCCTGCTCGCCATTGGTACGTGCGGAAACTCGCCGGATTCGGAGCTATGTCTTACTATTATTTGTGAGTGAATGGGGGCTATGGCCTATGGTTTAAGTTGCTCATATAGAAATCTTGGTTTGATCATCAATTAGTTTTCATTTCCAATCGAGCACATGCGTCTTGGTGAGTTTGTGAGAGTTGGTTCACGTGGTGGCTGCTCCAGCTGATTGTCAGCTTGTGTTTTTTCCTCTCGACGAGTCGTTGCAAGTGCGACTCCCTGCCCCTGTTCAGCAAGTTTTGGAGTACAAAGACTTACAGTATTCAGTAAGCATCCAGAAAGTTTCTATCTTTGAACAAAGCTAGCAGAATGTTTCCTTTTCTTCTAGATTCGGTTCAGAAAGATGTGTATTACTTACAAGCTGTACTCGCTCCAATTTAAAATAAGTGTCGCCCGTTTATATTAGTGTGAGTTCAAAACTGCTGCACTTATTTTAAACTAAGTCGTATGTACATGCTATAAATAGATTTAGATTCACACTAAAATAAGCGTACACATACAATAAAATATGTCTAGATACATGTGTATACTCACTCCATCCAACAATAAGTGTCTCAAATTTGTCAAAAAGAAGATGTATCTAGACAAAATATAAGATGTTTAGCTATATCACATGTCTAGATTCACACTAAAATAAGTGCATATATACGCTAAAACATTTCTAGATATATGTACGTATGAATGTGGGAAATGGCTAAATCAGAAGGGACGGAGGAGGGAGTAGAACCAAAGGAGTACATGCGAGTGAGGGACCCTGCATCAAGCCGGCAATTCCGCCCATGGACACCCGACCCTAATGGGTAGGTTATGGGTCGCTATGTTCACCCATGGGTGACCCGATTAGTCGTGTGTAGGGTATGGGCAGACATGTCTACCCATGGGCGACCCAATGGCCAATGGGTAATCCGATTAGCTGACATACGGCGCTCGGTGTAAGAAATGACATAGCCCACTATCAATTTAGTCCATTTCAGCAGCGCCCTAGGGCCCCAACCCACTAGTTCAACACATTCCAATATGCCAGCTCAATTTAGTGCATAGCGCATCGACAAAAGCAGCGCACAAACTCTAAACTCCAGTCAAGTCAGCACTCTCCCTGTCTCCCAGCCCATTTGTATATGTTACAAATGTTTGGTTGTTTATGTTCTGATACGAGGTGCTTACTATAAACCCAATGGGTCACCCATCGGATCGAATAACCCGACATATATGGGTATGGGTGTAAGATCTGACCCATGAACAAGGTCATGGATAGAGACCAAGGGTCAGGAATAGGTCACCTGGCCATACCTGACCACTGCCCCGGTGTGGCATATGGAGCATATGGAGGAGTAGATGGTACTGGTTGGTTCGGTGGAGAAGAAAGGAAAAAGTCTATTCTAAACCCTAAACTTGTAGTGGTTAGGCATAATGAACCCTGAACTCTAAATCCCTGTCGTTCGTACCTGAACTTTACGATCCCGGCTAAACTGAACCTGCACCTGTTTGGCACAGCGGGAAATGAAAAATCCCGACCGGAAATATCCACTGTCTCACCGACAGTTGGGTCCCACATGTCATATTCACGTTCAACCTCAATTCATCTTTTCCCCTTTTAGAAAAACAGAAGGCAGGGCCAGGAAGAAGGTGGCGCGAGCAGGGGGCAGGCTGGGGAGCGAGCAGGCGAGCGCGGCCGACGAGCGGCGCATACAACAGGCTCACGGCTGGGGAGCGTGGTCGGCGAGCACGCACGACGCGCGAGCAGGCTTGGACAGCAGGCGAGCGCGGCCGGGAGCGCGGCCGGCGAGGCCAGCATGCGAGCGGTGGGAGCGCGGACGTCGAGTACGCACGGTGCGCGAGCGGGCGAAGCCAGCCGGCAAGCAAGCGGGGCCGGCGAGCATGCACGACGCGCAAGTAGAGGCGGCCCGCAGCCAGCGAGCAAGCACAACGCCCGAGCAGGCGCAGCCATCAGACCAGCGCGGCCGGCGGCCACACGCACGATGCGCCGGGCGCGGCTGGCGAGCTCGCACGGGCGCATGAGCATGGGCGGCCAGCAGGCAGGCGGCCGTCCGGCTCGACAACATGCAAATGGCCGGTTGACCTTTTTTTGTGTGTGGATATTTTCCTTTTTTGTATTTTTAGATGAAATGGTAACGTGGGCCAGTATAGTCAGTGAGAGTAGTAATTAAGGTTATTTTTTTATCGCTGTCAAAAACACGTCCAGGGTTCATTTTAGACCGGGATCGTATAATTCGGGGTACAAACGACAAGGATTTAGAGTTCAGTGTTTATTTTGCGGAACCACTACATAAGTTTAAGGTTTGAAATGGACTTTTTCCGTGGAGAAATGATCGACGAAGAAACAGACCACGCCAGTATCTCCTTTTTTTTTTTGAGAATTTTCACGCCAGTATCTCCTGCTCCTGCTGTTCTTGTTGGGCTGCGTGGGCGGCGTGCGAATGGCGCGTCGCTGTCCTGGGCTCCGGCTCAGTTCTGTCGTTTGTCCCACCACAAACATGTGGGTAAATGGACTTAAATGAGGCGACGGGCGCCTTTGTTATATTTCCGGAGGAGCAGTTCTTGGTCATTTCTTGGAAAAGTAAGTCCGCTCTGACCATCTCAGGTTGTCTCGCTGACTGACCATTCCATCTCCTTCTTCAACAAAACGTGCGTGCGTGCGTGTGCCACTGGGAGCTTGCCAGAAGAGACGAGAGGCGAGGTCGTGCAGCCAACTACCAAAAACAAACAAGGAAAACCGAAGACGAAGGAAGGAAGAATGTGCCACTGCCACCTACCGGCTTTGCTTTGACAAAGCAAGCAAGCGAGCTAGTAGTACGTCAACGTAGCCACGAAATTTCATGGAGACTCTCTCCTTGGTTCAACACGGGAAAAAATGACGTGATGAGAGTTCATGTAATGTACTATCTCAATGGATATTTACCACCAGGCGACGACATGACAACAAATTTACCACCAGGCCCTACTCGACTGATTCTCCTCAGCGCCTCTAGGGAGTACAGTAATCACGAAGAGGAACGGCTACGAATCGGTGACGGTGGAGGAGGAGCCGGCGGTCATGGGTGTCATGTCCATCGGGTAGCTCCCGAGCACCCGCAGGAAGGAGGTGAACTCCTGCACCTCGGCCAGCGCGTTCTGCGCCCGCGGCTCCGCGAGGGAGGCCTGGAAGTCCACGTAGAACATGTACTCGAAGTGCTTTGCGGTGCCGCGGTTGGCGTCGTCGACGAGGCGGATGGGCCGGTGGCGGTGCGGCCGGCTCTCGATCTTGGTGAGGGTGATGTCCCGGAAGGCGAAGGCGGAGAGCACCTTGAAGAGCACGGAGGTGCCTTCCTTGTCGTGCGCGAACACGATGCTGGTCTTGAAGGGCCTGTCCGTGCGCGGCACGATGGGCTCCCTGGCCAGCATCACGAACCGCGTCACGTTGCCTGCGTCGTCCTGGATGCCGTCGGCGAGCACCTGCATGCCGTACAGCTCGGCGGCGCGGGACGAGGCGATGGCGGCCGTGTCGCGGAGGCCGTTGGCGGCCACGTACTCGGCGGCTCCCGCCGTGTCGTCGAAGGCCTCGCGGACGACGTTGAGGCCCATGCGCGTGATGGTGTGCTCGCACTGCGCCAGCGCCTGCGGGTGGCTGATGACGCGGGTGATGCTCTCCTTGCGCACGCCCGGGAGCGCCAGCAGGCAGTGGTGCACGGGGAGCTGCACCTCGCCCACGATGTGGAGGCGGTGACGGAGCAGGAGGTCGTAGTTGCGGTGGATGCTGCCGCCGAGCGAGTTCTCCACGGGGAGCACGGCGCGGTCCGCGATCCACAGCTCCACGGCCTGGAAGGCCACCTCGAACTGGTCGCAGGGGATGGCGTCGCAGCCCGGGTACGCCTTGCCGGCCGCCTTCTCGCTGTACGCGCCAGGCACGCCCTGGTACGCCACCCGCAGCTCAGAGCCGTGCATCGGCGCCGGTGACAGGTCGGCGATCCGGAGCGGCGCGGGCAGGTTCTTGGCGCCGCCGGTGAGACTGCTCACAGGAATCAGGTCCAGCACCGCGCCGTTGGGAGCCGGCGCAGGCGCTGGTGAGGCGTGGCCGTTGACGGAGTGGGGGCCGAGCGCGGCCACCTTGCTGGATAGGACGGCGCAGTTGCTCAGCCACTCTGTCCGGCCACCGACGACCGAGCTTAGCGAGCACCTGACCACGCGACTGCTCCTCCCCGGAGCATGACACGCCAGCCTAGGATTCTGGCCGATGGGCACCTTGATCAAACTCGCGGCAGCCATGATGAGTAAGGAACACCGATTGATTAGCTCTTGTTCCGTTTCTTGGCTCGGTATAATCTTCTTTCTGGTAATTTGGTAAAGGAAGCCGCTGGTGCCGGCTAGCTACGAAGGTAATGAGAACGCTAAAACTGAAACTAGACAGCTTCGACGGGTGAAGCTGAGAGGGGAATGGGAGGGTGGAAGGGGATATATAGGTGGCCATTGCCATTGGTTGGTTTGTGTTGAGGACTCGAGCTCTGCTCGAGGGGGGTTGGTGGTGGTGGTGGTGGCTGGTGGGGACAAATTATTCGTCAGGATTCGCGACTGGGTTGATTGGATCTGCGTCAAATCGATAATCGAACGACAGCGGCTTGCCGGTCTTGGCCTTCTTCACCAACCAACTGACCCAAAGAAAACAAGGGTAGAACGTGTAGTAAAACCCCCCTTGCAATTGCAAGTCCCATGCGGCGGCTGCTTGTAGCCGCGCCTGCGCGCTTTCCCCTTTTCGCCGTCGTTTCTTCGATCGCCCGGGGAATTACGCCGTCCAGTCCAGGGTGCGTGCCAAATGCGAGAGCGAATGAGCTTGTTGGGTCTTTGTGGCAGATATTTATCCTTGACAGGAAATTTCTTTGCACTTTTTCATGGGTGAGATATTTTACTTCTGTGAAAATAAACGGTCGTATAACTTACATTTTAGACCACATGTTGTAAGAGCAAACTTTGGGGGCTTGTAATCAGTCGAGAAAGTATTCACCAAGCATAGATGTATGCAGAATAGATGTAGTCGTACACTTCAACAAATTAGTGTTCAAAGGGGGTAGGAGGCTAGAATGCCTGGTAAAAGATTAATTTTCAACACTAGAACGATGACAAAACGTTCCTGTTCAAAGTCCAACACGGTAGCAGGATGTATTCCGCGTGAGAAAATCATGGTAGCAGCGGCCCAACAAGTAAGTGAAATTAACAAGTAAAGTGTGTGATGTGATAAAAAAAAGTAGAAGGTCGTCACACGCACTCTTGAAAACTTAATGGAGTATGTTTTAGAGACTAGAGAGAGAAAATAAATGGTACTACCTTCTTTTCACATGTAGTGTATATGTGATTCTTTAAGAGTCAAACCGTGCAAATTTTGATCAATTATGTGTAAAAAATCATACAAATAAATAATTTAATCCTTGCATTCGTCAAAATTTACAAGAATTAACTTTAAAAATCTCGTATACACTACATAAAAGGGAGTAATATATATGCATGGCGTAGCAATTTTATCTGGAGAGGCACTTCTCTGGTATGAATTTAAGTTCTACATGGATGCATATAAATATTTTTACAATCTTCCTCTATTTGTTGTACCACAAACTTGGTATTTGTGTAGTTCCATAATAATTATGAATAAAATACATACTAGTACATTAGTTCTAATTAGTTGGCACCTAATTTTTTTGAGACAAGAGACGAAGAATCCCTCGGCTTACTTTTATAAAAGGATTAATAACTAATGAGTACACACCGGTAGTGTGAGCACGGAGGCTCGAACCCATGCGGGCAGGGATACATTAGCGCCCATGCCTACCATCCCGGTTACGTCATGGTTTTCGTCTCTTTTTTTACCTTTATATTAATGCATGCATAGTCCATACTCTTTTCATTTCAAATTATTCGATAACTTTTACTTATTTACATGTGGATGAATCTTTAATATTTATAAATTCATCCGTATATAGACAAATAGTCAGTACTAAAAGTCACTGAGTGAGTACCCAAGTTTGTCCACCCGCCACGACCAGGAGCAACGCTCGAAAAGTAACGCAATAAGCCCACGTGTTCCAAGTCGTAAACACATTGTTCGAGACTCGTGGGTCCATAAGTTGTAAATAAAGGTGAACCTTATCCAGGTACATAGATAAATTGTCCCAAAACTTTGGCGCTACTCAGGTCAGCCAGCACTGAGCCGGGTGTGTATGTGAACGCACAAAACCATGCGACGCGACCGACCAAACGAAGTCGGGTTAGGTACTTAGGTCAGATCACGGCCCGAAAGCTCAGCACCAGCCAGCTAGCTGAGCCCGAGACGTACGTAGTGTAGTGGTAACTGCTAAGAGCCGAGACGTACGTAGTCAGCTACACATCCGTTGCCGCCGCAGCGAAACGTGGCGCGAGCTCGTCCCGTGGAACGCCCGGCGAGCCGGCCGGCCAACTTTACCATCCGGTCGACCCCACAAACAGCTCCTTCCCGCAGCGCTCAAGCCACACAAGCATGCTGTGTGCTGCTACGTACGCATTGCTGCATCCTGTTAGGTGCGGTTCTGTATTGATGTTAGTTAATCTGGCGTCCACGCGATTTTGTCGTCGTCCAACTACCACGTCTCCTCCTCTAATTCTCGGTTTCTCTGTCGAGCTGTGATATAAGTATACTCCAACGAAATTAGCAAGAAATGGAGGGGAATTGGGAGACGTGCCGACCGTGGATATTGTAAACAGGTGTTGCCTCTTTGGAGAGGTTGTCTGAATGACTGGTCATTTTGCACTGTTTTGATTAACTAAGTACTCGCTCTGTTTTAAATTAGATTATTTTTATTTGTACAAAAATCGAGGTCTCTAGACTTGTAATGTGTCTAGATATATTAACTTTTATATAAAAAAAAATCATCTAATTTGAAACAGATGGATAGAGTAGGTGGTACCAGGGCTCTCATCCTTATACTCCCCTATCTCCCCTTAAGAGCTTGTTAAGAGTCGCCCGCCTTTATCCGGCTCCTCCATCCCGCTTCGTCGGCGGCTTGGCCACCTGGCGTCCATGGGGTGAAAGCTTGCGTCCTATACACAACTTCAGAGGTTTGGTTAACGTCCTATGTGATGAATCACAAAATGCCACGCTGCTTCTCGCTCATGGCGTTAGCGGGCGATGTCGGAGATGCATCTCTCTCCTATGCTGGCATGGAGGATGGCGGTGGTTGTTAGTGGAGGCAGCATAAATAAGCCTGGATTATGCATATGTGTTGGCCGGAGTTGGGGACTCGAAATTCTTCGTTGTGCTCGTCGTGGAGGCGATATGGAGGATGAGTTTCCTCTTCCTCTCAATGGCTGGCAGTTCCCGCGGCAGGGGAGAATCAACGCTTCTCTTGGGAATGCCCTCACGACGACGAACACATTATTGTTCTTCATGGTCGTCGTCTCGCCCTAGACGCTGGCTACAATTACGACCAAAGGTGGTTCTTCTAAACCTCCACGCATAGTACGAACCAACACATCCGACACCTCTCTATGGAAACGACACGGGTTAAACAACAAAAGGAACCAATGTCCTCCGTGTGCCTGCATTGGGCCGTAATACATGGCACCATAAAAGGCAACGGTGAATATGTGATTCATATTGGTAACGGTTATTGTATATGTGATTCATATTGGCAACGATTATTGTTTTACCTCCGTTAACGATTATTGTTTTAGTTTCATGCCTGCATTGGGCCGTCTGCATCCATGGTGCACTAAAGCAGCGCGAAGAGGAAAAATGTCAAGAACTGGCGGCCGTCACACAAGAGTCGGGGCTTCGTCGATGGGGCAACTGGTGTCACCAGTTTTTTTTCCTTTAGCCCATATTACAAACAGTCTGTATAAACAGTCAACACTCTGTACGTACCTGATGTAAAGACTTTGTACCTGATGTAAAGACTTAAGACAACTATTATATATTATGTATGTTGCCAACTATATTGGTAACGAGTGAATCTCCGTTGTAATTGTGCATCTTCACATCAGAAGTGGAGGCGGGGACACGGACACCTTTCTCCATTTCCAGTGAGGGTTTTGACCCGTTTTCGATATGTCATTTTGTACTAATAAGCCTACCAACCAAAGTGGAGGCCCTTTACGCGTTTGTGTAGCAGGCTTCCGCCTCTCCGTCCCTATTGATCTCGTGCACAACAGTGCAAAGCTATGGTTCTAGCATGGTGGAAAGAGGAGCATGGCATGCTTGCGCTTTCAGTAGTTTTTCTGGGTCTATATTGCAAATGACAATGGTATGTTGTAATTTCTATTTTTCTAGGGGGCCTGAATGTAAGATGTAATTCCGCCATCGGTTATTAATGAAGCTCTAAGCTCTTGAGGATCGACCCTTGTTTTAAAAAGGTAGATGGTACCCAACGAAGTCGAACAATTTGAACACCAACTTTCAAACACATACACACATTTTCTAAATGACGATATAATCCAAGAGAAAAAACACAACAATTCCAATTAACACTGTAATTTCGATGGGCATATTCTTATTTGTCTGTTGTGGTGGGGGGTGGGCGGGGTGGGGGGGGGGGGGGGGGTGGGGGGCATCTTTGCTGTGTGACAATGGGTCCATGGAGACATGGCTACCTTCCTTCTCCTCCAATGAACGAATAAAAGGGGACAGAAGAAGATATTAGGTAGTGAGACCTGTAAATACTCTTGTATCTCAATTTGGTGGAACAGACAAATATGCTATGGGCCAAGGATTAAGTTGCAAGGGTGTCTTATCCTATGCATCCGCCCATTTGGTGTATCCCTGCATCCGTTCGTTTCCGACCAAACGATCTACATCCTATGCCTCGCCTTGAGTCGGTAGGAACTTTGCAATTATCAGCCCGCTTCCAGACTTAAGGCGGGTCTGATTTGCCCTAAACCTCCTTAACCGTAGTGGACTGAAATCTGGTTGAGGGAGACATATCTCCGAATATGCTGACTGAGAACGATAGGATAAAACGTTCAAGGAAGACTGGAGCTGACTCCTCTTCACTAGGATCGGCGGGTTCCCGAGAGGAGCCTGCCCGGTCGCAATGAGGATCATTGTGTGGAACTGTCGTGGGCTGGGTAATACCGCGGCAGTCCTAGCTTTTCTTGATGTGTTGAAGCGTAATTACCCCGATGTGGTGTTTTTGTCGGAGACCCACTTGGATCGATATACGGCAGATTGTTTACGTAGGAGACTGAAGGTGGATCTCAGCATTATTCAACCGAGTGACGGGAGGCGTGGTGGTATCATTATGATGTGGAAGCAAGAAATTAAGACTGATCAAATCCTTGCATGCCCAAACTATGTTGATGTGAAGTTTGATGAGGGTAACAATAAGGTGTGGAGATTTACCGATATGTATGGAGAGTTTAAGTGGACTGAAAAATACAATACTTGGGAGAGACTGAGAATGATTCATCAACAAAATTCGTTGCCGTGGCTGGTAATGGGGGACTTAAATGAAATCTTATATAGCCATGAAAAGGAGGGGGTAATATAAGGTCTGAAAGGTTTAGACAAGCTTTCCATGATGCCCTGGATGATTGCAACCTTGAGGATATTGGCTATGTGGGAGACCCCTTCACTTGGCACAGAGGGGAGATTAGAGAGAGACTCGATAGAGACCTGGCTAATAATCTTTGGAGTCAGATGCATCCGAGCGCAACTATTATTCACCTCGAGTATAATCATTCGGATCATCGTCCTCTTCTTCTGGATACTGAGTTCTATTCTGCCTCCCATGGTCAGGTAGGACCAAAGCAATTAAACTTTGAGGCCAGGTGGATAAAATAGGATAGTTTTCGGGATATTGTGCAGGAACAGTGGAATGCGGCGTCGGCTGTTCATCAGCCGATCGACGTACTCGGGAGGCTGCGGGCCATGCATGCTGGGCTTCATGCATGGGACACCAAGGTTTTGAAACGGCCCATGAAGCAATTGCGGCAGGCTCAAAGAGAGATGGATATTCTTATGCGTGGCCTAAAGGCAAATATTACAGAGGATCGGAAGAATGAACTGGCTCGGCTCATTGAAAAATTACTAGAGCAAGAAGAGATTAAGTGGAGTCAGAGAGCTAGAGCTAATTGGTTACAGGAGGGGGATAAAAATACTAAATATTTTCATAGCTTTGCTAGCCAAAGGAGGAAGAAGAATCGTATTAAACAATTAAAGGATCCTGCATGGCAGTTTGAGGAAGGTACGGATGGGTTAGATCCTATTATTGGCCAATATTTTGCTAACCTGTTTGCTTCTGATAATACTGTGACTGATCCGGCCTTCCTGGACAAGATTGTCCTAGAAGTTACGGATGAGATGAATGCCAATTTACTTGCTTTTTACTCTGCGGAAGATGTGAAGAAAGCGGCTTTTAGCATTGGGGATTTGAAAGCGCCTGGGCCAGATGGGTTGCATGCTATTTTCTATAAAAAGTTTTGGCATCTGGTTGGTGATGATATTACAACGGCTGTTCTTCAGGCTATCAACGATAGGATTATTCCGCCTGGGTGGAATGAAACTATAATTGTCCTCATCCCAAAAGTGGACAACCCGGAAGAAGTCTCTCAATTTAGGCCTATTTCTCTGTGCAACGTGGTTTATAAAATTATATCTAAACTTCTGACGGCTAGATTCAAGGTGATCCTCCCCGATATTATTTCCCCCACTCAAAGCGCTTTTGTTCCTGGGAGGCTTATTACGGATAATGTTTTGGTGGCCTATGAGTGTGTTCATACAATTAAGAATAAGAAAAAAGGCAAGATTGGCTTATGTGCGGTTAAATTGGATATGCATAAGGCTTATGACAGAGTTGAGTGGAATTTTTTGCAGAATATGATGACAAAGCTTGGTTTCTACCCTAGATGGATTTAGTTGGTTATGGCTTGTGTTACTTCGGTTACTTACTCGGACAGATTCAACTCCCATATGACCGAGGAGTTTATCCCTCCGAGAGGGATTCGGCAAGGGGACCCTCTCTCCCCTTATTTGTTTCTGTTATGTGCGGAGGGTTTATCAAGTCTGTTGGCACACGCCGAGGAGATTGGTGGTATTGAAGGGATCAAGGTGTGCAGAACTGCACCATCAGTGTCACACCTTTTATTTACTGATGATTCTTTGATTCTCTTAAAAGCTGATTTGGATAATGCAATCTCGTTGCGACTTGCTCTTGATACTTACTGTGCAAACTCAGGACAATTGGTGAGTTTAGCTAAATCTAGTATATTTTTCAGTCCAAACACCCATGTTGATGTGAGAGTGGCTATGTGCAACACTTTGAGTATAGATACAGAGGCTCTTTCGGATAAATATCTAGGCCTACCGGCTATTGTTGGGGCGGATATGAGAGATTGTTTCCTACATTTCGTTGAGAGAGTCTTGCAAAGAATTAAAGGTTGAAAGGAGAAGTTCCTATCTATTGGGGGGGGGGGGGGAGAAGATTCTCACTAAAGCTATCCTCCAAGCAATTCCTGTTTATGCCATGTCAGTGTTCCTTCTTCCTAAGAATATCTGCAAAAATATTACAGATATTATTTCACAATTCTGGTGGGGTGATGATGACCATGGAAAAAATGCATTGGTATGCCTGGTGGAAATTATGCTTTCCAAAGAAGGATGGAGGTATGGGGTTCCGAGATTTACATTCTTTCAACTTAGCCATGCTATTGAAACAGGTATGGAGGTTACTTGATGATCCTACCTCGTTGTGTGCTAGAGTTTTATCGGCTAAGTATTATCCTGCTGGAGATATCTTAAAGGCGGGCCCAAAGGCTGGATCCTCCTTCACCTGGCAGAGTATTGTGGCTGGTATCCAAACCTTCAAACGTGGTTTTATCTGGAGAATAGGTAATGGGGGAGTCTATTGACATCTGGAAGGATCCCTGGATTGCGAGAGGACCGAACAGGAGAGTAATCACTCCAAGAGATGGATGCTTGTTAACAAAAGTTTCTGAGTTAATTGATCCTATTTCAGGTACTTGGGACTATCAGCTAGTTACAGATATTTTTCACCCTATCGATGCAAACTGTATTCTACAAATTCCTTTAAATCAAGATGGCTTTGTTGATTTCCTTGCCTGGAACAGTACCAGAACGGGAAGGTTTTCTGTTCGGTCGGCTTACCATACTGAATGGAGGCATCAGTTCAAGGGAGTGACTTGTAGATCCCTCATTAGTGCTACCCCTTTGGACAATCCAATCTGGAAAATTCTGTGGAAGTTGAAGGTGTCGGTAAAGGTCAAAATCTTCTGTTGGAGAATCATGCATGGAATTATACCCCTAAAAGCTATACTGGCGGTAGACACATTGGGACAGATGATCTGTGTCATGTGTGCAAAACGAATAGGGAAGATATTATGCATATGTTATTTGATTGCCAAGGTGCGGCAATGATCTGGAGAGGGCTGGGTTTGGATGACTTGATTAATAGCTCCATAAGTCCTGAGAGATCGGGGGTACATGTGTTTGAGTCGCTCATCAAATCACAGACTACTACAGTCCTTGGTTTCTCTTCTATCCAAATAAACAATTTGATTGCTACGGCAGCCTGGTATATATGGTGGCTCAGAAGAAAAGTTTTTCATGGTGAACAAGTGCGACCGACTTATAATTCTGTTACTTCCATTCGATCTATAACTGCTAACGCTGCTCGTTCAAATCTCCATCAAGTCCTCAGTATAAGTTGATGTGGACAAAGCCTGGAGGTGACATGGTAAAGCTTAATGTTGCCGCTGCTTTCTCGGCGGAAGATGAGGCAGGTACAGTGGGTGCAGTCCTTAGAAATTACCAGGGAACGTTTTTGGCTGCGTCTTCGAGTTTATTACCGCATGTGGCTTCGGCGCACATGGCGGAGGCGATGGCAATGCGACATGGATTGAATCTCGCAAATGATCTGGGCTATGTTTCCATTGCAGCGGAATCGGCACTAGTAGAGAACAAGCCATAGGACCAAACAGAAATACCCCATTTGTCCCGGTCGTATTACAAACCGGGACAAATGGGGCCAAATAGTTGGTCTTAGCCTCCATGCGCTTTAAAATCTAATCTTTTGTCCCGGTTCCAGCCACGAACCGGGACAGAAGGTCATCGGACCCCATTTGTCCCGGTTCCAGCCACGAACCGGGACAAAAGTTAGGTGCATATATATTAAAAAAATATTTTGACACTTACAAAAATTCATTTTTAACACTTAAAAAATAGAAAATGATATTTATGAAAATAATTTGAATAATCCCTTCGGCATGATTGTTTACTATATCAAGATGCACTCATTTGTGGAATACGAGACCTTTTCACGAATAATTTGAAGAATATGAATTAGATTCAAATAATCAACATAAACTCATTTTACTAAGCGAAATTAGGTAGAAATCAAGGAAAAATCTAATACTTGGGGATTATTCATCATATGTGTACTAGTTTCCATGAAAAATAAAAAGGTGCCATTTTTCATCATATTTTTTGTACTTTGTTCACAAAAAAGTCATTTTTCGCACTTAAAAAAATGGAAAATGATATTTATGAATCTAACATGAAGAATTCCTTTGGCATGATTGTTTCATATACCAATATGCACCTATTTGTGAAATATGAGATCTGTGTCACAAACTATGTCGTGCAAATCACCATAACTTGATCATTTGGTCTGAAATTTGAAACTTCTAGATGTTTATACATAATAGATTGTTTTGTGAGCACTTTTTTTTATAAATTTTGTCAAAAATCAAGTTTATCATTTTTCATGCCAACTAGTACACATATAATTAAGGACACCATGCCAAAGGATATCTTTTTTGAGATGTTTATCGTTTTTTTCCGTTAAAACGATCAAAATGGTCGCGATGACCTATTCATCAAAAGAGGTAAAATTTTGTAGAATTATCAATATTTATGTGATATAACCAATAGTTGTGTACCTTAAAATGATTTTTCCAAAAGATTAAGACAAAACTATCAAATAGTTGTAGTTCAAATTTGAATAGTTTCAAATAATCAACATAAACTCATTTAACTAGGCGAAATTAGATAGAAATCAAGAAAAAACCTAATACTTGGGGGTTATCCATAATATGTGTACTAGTTTCCATGAAAATTAAATGGATGTCATTTTTCATCATATTGTTTGTACTTTGTCCACACAAAAAGTCATTATTCGCACTCAAAAATGGATAATGATATTTATGAAAATATTTGAAGAATCATTTTAGCATGATTGTTTATTATACCAATATGCACCTATTTGTGCAATATGAGATCTTTATCACAAATTATGCCGTTGAAATGACCATAACTTGATCATTTGACTTGAAACCTCTAGATGTTTATAGATAAAAGACCTTTTGTGAAGATTTTTTTGGAAACTTTGTGAAAATAAAGTTTATCATTTTTCATAGCAACTAGTACACGTATAAGGAACCCATGCCAAAGGATATCTTTTTTGGGGTGTTTATCAGTTTATTTATTTTTCCGTAAAACCGATCAAAATGGTCACCATGACTATCTATGTTTCTGTAATGCAAAAGATTATTTGGATGTCATATCAGAAATCCTCTAATTTTTTTATCAATTTAGAAATTTTATTTGTTGAATTCTGATTTAAGGTTTTAAAGATACAAATTATTCCATACTAAATGAAAAAGGAAAAAATAAAGTAATATTTATTTTATAATTATTTATTACAATATTATTATTATTCTATATTCATTGTTGTTTATTCAACTTAATTTTTATAATACAAGTAATAAAAAAGTATAACATGTTGACCGAGTGGTTAATGTGATTGATAAGATAGTAATATCAGTAAGTTCTCAGTTCTCTCTTAGTATCTAATTTGAAAGGAATCTAAATGTTAAGTGTGCTGGGGTTGGAGTAGTTTGAGGATGGGTGACCGAACGGAAAGTTTGACTTGAGATTAAATGTGTAGTTAGTAATGAAGTGTGTGAGTTAGTAGGTAATTAAATGTGTGGCTAAGTGAGAAACAAAAAAAAATAGAAAACACGAAAGAAAAAGAAAAACATAATAGCAGCCAGCAATACGAACCGGGAAAGAAATACGAAAGAAAAAGAAAAATATAAAATAGGAAAAAAAACAAAAAAGACTATTGTCCGGGGTCGTAATACGAACCGGGACAAATAGCCTCCGGCAAAAAGACTGGCTGGCGCGGCCACGTGCCCCCCAATTGGTCCCGGGTCGTGGCGTGCCCGGGACAAAAAGTCACCCTATTTGTCCCGAGCACGTTGTCCCGGGAGCGTACCCGGGACAAATAGTCCATACGGCCCGGGACCAATAGCATGTTCTGCTCTATTGCGGATTCCCTGGAGGTTGTCCAACTATGTACGGGTGAGAGTAGAATCTGGAGTGAAGCTACGGCTATTTTTGCTGATATTTTTGTAAGGGTTGGGTCTATTGGAAAAGTCACTTTTCAACACTGCAGGAGAGAAGTGAACGAAGTTGTCCACACTTTAGCTAGGAAGTGTTTTATCTCCAAACAAAACTGTATTTGGGTCAATGAACCCCCTGACTTTCTCCTTCAAACTTTCCTAGATGATGTAACTATTATTTGATAAAGGTGGTAGGTTTTAGACGTAATCTTTCCCTTCCAGGGTACCTATGGGAACTGGAAGGGTTTTGATGAGCAGGCCTGCCGACATTATATATGCTGGTTTAAATTTAAAAAAAAAGAGACATTTCTTTTGCAAAAAGAACCCCTAATCCTCTGTTCCCCGAAACCCTACCCTTGCTCTGCTGCCGACCAGGCGCGACGAGACCTCTGACGCACTCATCCTCCTCAACCTCTTCTGTCGTGCGCGACTTCATGGTTGGCGCCGCCTTCGACATGCTCTGCAACACCTTCCGCTAGTACAGGTATTGGAAGAGTCTCAGAGGCGACATACTCCACAATATTCTCTGCTGGTACATGGAGTTGAAGATCCTCGGCGGCAGCGCTGCCGCCGCCGCTCCTGCCGAGCTGCTGCAAGATAGGAGCTGAGGCGCATCTGCAGGTGGAGGGTGGGTAATTAACAGCCGCAAGAAATTTCAGTAGTAGTGATCCAATTTAATCCCAAGTATGGCCAAATTGCTTCCATGGCTGCATATTTGTACCGATTCAACTACAGGTTCTGGACTTCTGGTGTCCAGATTCAGATGAATGATGTTGGTTAGGTGGTGGCATCTGCTAGTTGAGTTCCGCGAGATTTTTCGGACGCAGCGACGGCAATGACATGGCTGGATGCTTTGCGATTACTCTAGTGATCAGTGCCGGTCCTGACATTTCCGGTGCCCGGGGCAAAACTAAAACTTGGTGCCCTAATTATAAACTCGGTGACGACGATGCGTAAGAACGCGGAACGGCGTCGCGTCAACGGCCGAGTCTCGTGCACGGCGGTGTTCTGGGATTGGAGATGGAATCGTCTAGCGGCTAGCGTTCACGAAGTCATACAACGTGGGCAAATCTAACAGGAACAGACATGACGGACGCAAGACGACAAGAACACGAAGTCATAAAACGTGGGCAGATCTAATAGAAACAGACGAGGCGGACGCAAGACGACAAGAAGCACGATCGTTCCCATGCACTGGGAATTGGGATCGATAGCTGGAATCGTGGACCTTTAAGTGTAAACGGCAACAAAATCTGACTTTTCATGAGCCTCTATAGCTGGCTGTTCCATTTCAATTTTTTCTGCTAAATACACTATACTATCTATGTAAATATATATTTTTCTCAAAAAATGTAAGTATATATATAGTACAACGTATCTGGGATGACCCCCTGGATTTTGGGGGCCCAGGGCGGCCGCCCACCCTGCCACCCTCCAGGGCCGGCCCTGCTAGTGATTCTTGTGTGCAGATTCAGATAATCTAGTGATTCGTCAATTTAATTGTGCTTCCATGAATCCAGAAAAGGGCAGTGATGTTTCTATGCACCATTTACAGAGAAATTTGTACTTACTGAAGTGTTACAGTGATCAAGATGACAAGAGAACAAAACAATGGCACATGAGTTAGCTGTATGTATTAGAAACATAGTTGTGGACGATGTAATTGAGTGTGACCAAATAAAGTTTCTCTATGAATTGTGAGAAGCTATGTTTGGACACAAATTTGTTATTTACCATTGGAACACATGGCACACCTGTATCATATAGTCAACCAGTTTGTAAATTGTTGTCTTTACTTCAGCTTACTCAGCGTTTGGGGGAACTAGACTTTCTTAGCAATCGTCCAATACTTCACAAAAAATTGTTGCTACTAGTATATGGAGATTCAGATGACTGAGACGAGGACTTGGGCGGCTCAGCTGTATGTCCTTCAGCTCTGGTTCTCTGCAGTCTGTGAATTATTCTGGTTGCTTCACTAAAGTTGAGAAAAACCTCCAAAGAAAAGGTTTAGATCCCAGTTCATATCAATATATCATAATAAAGTTTGCAGTATGTGAACTTCCGTAAGTTTATGATTTTTCTGGCTAATGTAGCAGAACAACTATGGCTTGATTCAGTCATTAAGTCAAGCAGGAGCACCTCAAATTGAAATACGAACAAGGCAATTAGACATTCTTTCCTTCTTAATTTTCCATTCAGAACGTTTACACTCATGTCTTTCTGAAGGATCAATGTTCAAAAACAGAAAAATGATGTACATCCACATTCAGATTGGACTCAGCTTCAGTGACTTGTAAGTCACAAGACACCGAGCGACTTGGATGCATCTTGTCCCTCCGTTTTAGATCTGATGGACAGATTCACCCAGATCTGAAACTTATAAAAATAAAAAAAATCAGAAAAATCGAATTCCAGTGAATCATAAATGCTTCGATAGATAATCTAGGAAAATTATATCTTATTTGGACGAATAGTTTGCGAATACATTACATTTTTAGTATAAAACATAAACGATATTTATATGCAAATCTTTAATCAAAATAAGATTAACCTTTCAGAAAATACAAACCGTGACTTTTATGATTTACTGTAATTTTTTTGATTTTTTCTGAATTTTTTATTTTTGAGTTTCAGATCTGGATGAATCTTATCCATCAGATCTAAAACGGAGGGACACGATGTGTCTGGACTCAGCTTCGGTGACTTGTGACCTACTAGTCACAGAAGCTGAGTCCATTCAGACTACCGAGCTACATGCACACCTAACGACGAACAATTGGAATAATTAGTTGTGGAGAAGCCAATCCGCAAGTACTAGATGCAGTTACAAGAACATGGAAAATTCAGACTATGTAGGAGACCAATATCTCAAGCTATTCCTGCTGCTCTCAAGGGATCCCCTGTCATGTCCATGGTCCATGCGAGTCTGTAAGCAAGTACCCACATGACGAGCATGCATTGCAAGCCGGCGGCGCGGATGCTGCAGAAGCTGGCGGATATTGCATCAGGACCGGCGACCGGCGAAAGCTGCAAAAGACAGAGGAGGATGCGTTCGGTGGCGACCGCAGACCCTGGCCGCTAGGGCACGGCAGATCGCAAACTTGGAGCCGAGCTTGCCATCGGCGGAAGAAGAACCAGCGGGCGTGTCGTTTAGGGATAAGACGAGGGTTTCGAAGTGATTTAGTTTTAGATTGTTTGATATTCAGGGGCTAATTTTAAAAAAGAACGTTTCAGACGTGGGCACTATAGTGCAAAATTTCCGTGGATTGACTAGCTACCCACGATTTGGATCGACCGGTAGCAATCGCCCCGGATGCACGGATGCACAGAACGAGCGGATGCATGGGATGTGACGCCAAGTTACAAATATTTAAATAAGAGGTCTACATGTGTTACTGTAACATAATTGGTCAAATCTAGTAGACTCAGCCAATCACAAAAGGTATTAGTGTATTACAACGTATCGACTTGGGATACTTCATTCTCTTATGTCTATATATAAAAGAGAAGCCCAACGTGTCTGGATTAGATTTTCGGACACATAAAGAACAAACTACTTTGAAGCTCAGTGCGACACACGGGTGGGTATACATTCTATAATGGAGTAATATATCTATAATGGAGCAAATGTCAAACATAGGCTTAATTACGAGACAAAAACGTGGGTTTATCCGTCAATTATAAATGGTTTGTCTTCTTTCCTAGAAGCTGCTGGCAGGGCACATACATTGTCCCACGGGGGCCAATGACCCATCAGTTGATTGAATTAACTAAAAGAAACAGAGACTGGAGTCTGGAGACCCGATCACCCAAACAAAGCAAAGCTCTTCCTATATTACCCCGTACCATATCCTACTAGAAAAAAATAGATACATATATGCAAATCCTAATTGTCTCTAATTACTTCCGTGTGCTCGTTGGAAAACTAGGGGCCGTGCATTTAAATTTTGGCGTTACGGCACGACATGTTGCAACGTTCGATAGGGGGAGATGATCGTCAGAGGAGGCTGGGGAGTACAAAGGATGGGGCAAGGGGACGTGAGGGTGAACCTACACAACTTTTTACTCGATAAAGGGAACTTTACTAAACTCATAAGTTAGCATCATCCGGATAGAGAGCTACTTTTTTTTAATGCAAATAAACTCTACTAAGTTTTAAATTTATGAGTGGGCCCTAAAGCCCCTTGGGCTCAATGTATGTTCGTGCCTCGGGGAGGGGGTGGGGAAGATGAGGGAAGGAAGATAGGAAGGGGGACGAGGGTCACATGTGATGGCGACGAGGTACACAAGAAATGACCCAGTAAATTGGAAGATATGTACTTCATCTTGACGCATTCAAGACGACAAATGGTTCCCATGGTACCGCGGAGCCAGAATTTTTGTGTTAGGTATGCGAAGTTACTAAAAATAAAATTACAACACGACAATATAAGATACCAATGTCCACACTAAAATTAATGAAACAAGAAGTTATTCATAGTCATAATAATGTATCCAATTATTTAGTATTGCAAGTAAAAAATAGATATTATTTATCTTTTCGTTTTCCACATCTAAAATTGACAATTTATAATAAAAAACATGTTGAAATTCACATTGAAGATTATACCATGCTCAGTGCCTGGCGTCAGGAGCAAGCAGGGAAGAAATGAGAAAAAGAACATTGTTGGGTACTTGGGCTGGCCTTTTGGTGAAATGAATTCTTGAGAGGTAATTGAAAAAATGGCCCACTATAGAGTTAGACCCAAGTAGAGAGGTTTGGACGTGGGAGCACTGGCGTGGTGTGCATGTTTCAGTTTTTTCTGCCTTCTATACCTAAAAATGCTACCAATACATATATACATGTGTATATGAGGATATATATTGTTTTTTTTTCAAAACATATTGGGTATTCATTGCATACCCATGAATAAGGCTAGCTACGCCCCTGCATGGTACCGTTGCGGAACCATGCACAATTTCTCTAGTGTGGTATCTACATCTAATAGCCTATTGGCGTATTAACTTCCGACGGCCCACGAACCAGCGTCGCCAGTGCAACTACCCTAAAAATCAGGGTGGCACGGCTCATGTCAGGTACACCAGGGACATGCTTCATGTTCGATGAGGACCAGTTCCTCCAAAACTAGACATCACCTAGCCTAGCCTGCAATTACAAGATCTAGATTGATCTTGTCACTGACCTGACACGTCAATTTTTCATGCCCTAGTGTGTCGTTGACCATAGGCGGCACATCACACCCGCGTTGCATGCCTACACGCTCGACCCAACCGATTTCATCAGATTCAACCTTGGATGAGGCCGTGCCCCCCACACTAGAGCAGGTGTAGGCTCGATGACTGGATCACTAGCAAACATTTGGAGGAGGAACTCCCGGAGTCTAGCATCATCGCCTTTAGGAGCAGACCAAGGAGACAAGTTAGGCCATGGATTTGGAGAACAAAACCTTGATCAAGCACCCAAGACGATGGTGTATGTGTGGGGGGGGGGGGGGGGGGGGTGGGGCCGTTGTCTGTGTGGGGGTGGGGTGGGGGGGGGGGGGACGTGGTGAAAGATCCTCACTGATGATGCCAACGACACCAAGAGAGGGCAGGGTGATGGATTGCCGTCATGGATTAAGGTTTTGTCGCCGAGCGACACATAAGCGAATCATGTGGTCCCTATTTTCTCCTTCTATATTACTTTTAACTCAAGTTGTTCACGTTCCTTAAAAAAAGTTTAATAAGTCACTATGTATCTTCCTGTCGACCTTTTTCCCGCCGTTATATTTTGTCTTACTCTTAAGCTGGGCTTTGGTACTTGTAATGGACGCTAGGTTGTTACATCACTCATCATATGTTTTGTTTTGACCGAAGAAAATGTGCACGCATGACGTGTTATGAGTGGAGCCCGATGGTCTGCCACTTGTTAGAAAATCTTTGACGGGCCCACCACTGATAATACAACATGCGTCCAGATTATTTAGACCATCCTCTCCTCTGCAAGCACAAATTCATGGAGCGTACTCAGCTAAAAAACACAGTAATTCATAATTTCACATATCTCCTTAAAGAGCTTCACATATCTGTAAAAAAAACTTCACATATATTTTGCCTGTTCACGACACACACAAGCGCTGGTGATTCTGTGAGATACCGGATATTAAGCTCCCAGGTACCATGCATACGCTATACTAGTTGAAATCGGCGCGGCGACACGCCGTGCTCTTGATGTTGTCCTTAATGATTTTTTTAGAAAATTCTTAATGATAATTTTGTCGATTGTGTTTTCCTCTGTTTTAACCGAATAATACTTCAGCTTCTCTTTCACCTGCACTTTATATGATGTAAATGTAGCTTAAATACATGGGCTACTTGACAAACATAAACAATGGGTGTAATTATTTAACTTATATTCTCAAAGATGTACAGTCTTAGTCAGGTACATAATGTAACTTAGCCCAACAAATGATTATACTACATGATTTTTTTTACATATACTCAGAAATATTTAGCTTAAATGATTATAAGGAATACCAATGTAGAAACCCTTGTCACCGTAAGGAGAAAAAGAAGAGGGTGATTAAGAGAAGAAACTTGTGGAATATATCCTGAATTATACTGAACAATTACATCAAATCTATTGCGGTCATGAGCAAGATCACCAACAATGAGAACATAACTTCAGAGCCAGTCGGGATCACCATGAGAACCTCCCTCATCCTCAAAAAAGTGAATATCCACGTCAACAGCACCAGATTGACTCAAACTTTCCCGAAAAAATTCAAAACCTATCAGCCAAGTGGTTATGAAAGTTTCAGCTAACTATATCAAATATTAAAATAGAAAAACGTAAAAACTAATGGGTACGCTGTAAGCAGCCAATGTCACAATTGTCATGCCATAGAAATTTCATGTGATGATAGAAATTTCATGTTTATGGTACATTGCAATGTGACATATGCTATTTTGTGTTGACAAAGCATGCCCTCTTAGTTCAGATCATTGATGATGTAGCTCTCGATGGTTAACAACCAGCGTGTGTTGACAAAGCATGCCATCTTAGTTTCAGAACATTGAAGATGTAGCTCTGGATGGTTAACAATGTGTGTGCCAAAAGCATGCCATCTTAGAGCACTTGAGGTCTAGCCCTAAAAATCTACATGATAAAATGATAGCCCCAGCTTAGAAAATCTTACCATAACGCAGGGCACACCGCCTCATTCTGTAAACAAATGGGCGCAGTCTAGAAATGGCCAGCGTTAAAGAAAATTGATGCTTCCAGATTACAACTGCAAATAGCACAACAGAAGTACAAAAGTGAATTTACATACGTCAAGTGAATGCTAACAAAAAGAAGTTACTATTTTTCTGCTACAAATAATCAAGCAGTAACTCGTCCAAATAAGCAGGCAGTAAGATACCAACAACCTGAGGTCCGAATTTGTACACAATCTTCATCAGTTGCAGTTGTGCCTTGTTGGTTAGCCGCTGGACATGCCAGCAAACCCTTATGTTGCAACACATTTGTTTTTCTGGTGCACATACCCGCAACAAAGGGATCAAAACTATCATATGTGTATATGCCAAAAGAAAAGGAAATATGTAATGCATACAAATAAATCAATATGTGAGGATATAACTGCAAGTAATTTTAAATGAACAAAAAAGTTATAAAGATCACAGCTTCACATGCACGAAGAGCAAGATTTTGGCCTTACTTCATGTTGTAAGAATCTGCCAAATGTGAAAGTATGGAAATTTATGCTCCCAGATTCATTGAGATAAAGATGAACATATGTGAAAAATAAAGCAGAAACTAATAATCAAACAGGAATTATAGAGAAGAATTATTCACAAAAAATGCACTATGATGTGACAATAAGAAAAAATATGGAAAAAAGATAGAACTATCATGTAATGAAACACACATAGTCTATGTAGTAGAGAAGCCGAGAAATACCATTGTAGAAAAGGTGGAACTACATGAACCCTTTGAAAATCATATACATCTTCCTAATTAATGAAGCCTGACGCGAGCTTCTAAACTAAGTCGACAACTAAATCATGCTAGAAGTTTTAACAATGCTTCTAGGAAAAGTATTAGTTTATTAAGTTTGTTGGCACCACCAAAAGGACCAAGCCACCAACATGTAAGTGTTTCCTTGTCTTGCCTCTCACTAAGAAGAGATTCACAATATGTACATATACAAAAATTACCCACCGTGCATCTAACACTAAAGAAGCCGAGAATTACTTAATAATCTTAAGCTGCATCATTTGTAGCGGTTGGCAATCAATCATGTTATTAAGCTATTATGCCATCTATGTAAAATTAGAAATATGAAAATTATCTATTGTATGATGGATCAAGTTTTTTCAGTGCCAAAGCTAGCTTAAGCCTGTTCTGCTCAGCAATCAGCCGACAAAAATAATTAACAGGCAAGATATGTGATGAAATAAGCAGTATATTTTTTTTGGAAGCACGGCATCAAATAACAGCATATAATTTATTTGCTACATAGAAAAGTAACTCTAGTAAGCTGCATACATAAAAGATCCAATAATATAACTCCATCTGTCCATAAAAGGATGAATACATGAAAATTTAAATAAAGTTGGGACATCCTTTTACGGACGGAGGGAGTAGCATATTGCTACAACTTCCACACCCGAGTTTTGTTAGGAAGTTCCTTTCGTTGCCAATTATATTGACATAGAAAGAACTCCATGGACAACATAAACTACAGCTCACACCTTGATCGTAAGTAAGAAATATTTGGACTTCAGTCATGAGAGAAACCAAAGGGGGACCATAAACGGATTAACGAAAACACCATTCACCTGCGGCAGCTGCTACAGTGGAACAAACATGCATATTGGTAGTCTAGAAATTAGTATTTCGATGACACACACTTTTTTTTTGCCATTTAGAAAATACTGACATCTTGTACTAAAAAAATAATAAAAACATTATACTTGTACTAAAAATGTGTATATAGCCCTCATTTTGAACCTCACAGTCAGAAGACATACTTCTACTTAACATCTATGAACATTTCACACTGAAATACATGGTATATATTCATCTCATTAACTCAAATAGAACTTTATAATGGAAGACCTTGTGTGATATAAACTTGGACATCATGCAATAGAATATTACTAATTATAAACAAATCATGTCTCGCATAATTGCCAACCTGTTATTAACTAAAACAAAGAACATGTGTCATTAAAGGTCTGTACTCGATCACCCACTCCAGAATATTTCAGTTTCATTTATACAGAAAGCAAACAAATAAGATTAGTCAATCAGCTAGTATTATATAATCTAGTGATCAACTACTTATAACAAAATCAAAGTATCAAGCTACCAAGGAAAAATAGCGGGAAGTAGATTAGATGCTTCAGTTCCACACAATCACAATCGCCTTCCAATCACTGCATAGATCCGGAGGAAAAGTGCCAAATCAGCTAACCCACTTCACTGAACAGATGAACAAAGCAAATAAAACCCATGAACACAAAACTATAGAGCAGTGCTATGCATCACAAGATCGACAACACGGAATTGTGTAGAATACTAAACCGAGTAACAAAATTTTAGTTCCACTGTCATGTAAGGACGGCACGATACATGGATACTTGGATAGCAGACGAATTGATATCAGATTTATGATAATTCCCATGTTATCTAATCTCCATGAACCGGAGAAGTTATTTCATAACCATATATGACCTCAGCCTCACGCGAAAATATGACTCTCACTGATAACATGAGCTGTAAAATTAGGCAAACATAACCAGAACAAATAGAACACTCTCTGAACCTACATTGTGTACTAAAAAAATATAGTGTGCAATGTAGGTTGAGTGTAGGTTGTGCCCATCAGGATCAGTCACAAAACTATATGTGTAGATTAATCTGAGCAGACATAGTTAGTGATTCAGTATTGTCAGAATTACCTCAATACATGTAGAATGATCAATCAAAACACTGTATTAACAAATTAATCTTAGTATACCTCACCAGAATCACTGAAGTGTTGCACATCGCCACTATAATGGGTCAATATGTAGGCACTGGTCAATTCATATTTAGCTGCAACATCAAATTAGGTCCCAATACTGAGATTGATTCATTCATACGAAGTGCTGAATACTCGAATCCACCACAAATATCAATCTGCAGATCATAACCCTCTAGAGAAACTGGAATACAAAAAGGCATAAAGGGGCAAAATAAAAAGTAAGCCCATCGGAGAAGATAAGAATATGCAGTTCATGAAACATTTTCCATAATGAACAGCCGCATGGAATCAATTAGAGATTTAGAGGGATGCACCTTTGGAGTAGGAGGCTGACCATGGGTGTACGCGAACTGCTGCTGCACGTGCACGGACGACCTACACTGTTAAGCTAATCTGTGGAGCATCTGGTGGAGCTGGGGATCGAGGAGGACGCCGTTGGAGGAGCAGGCCTCCCTGCGGGCGTGCTGGAGGCCGTGGAACATGCATTGCAGGTCGTCCACGCGGGGCACAGGGCCACCACCCGCGCACACCGCTCCTTGCGCCGCCGCCACCCGTGATTCGGCCGCCCCATCGCCTAGACCACCCGCGCAGGCCGCCGCCCCCAGCGCTGCCACCCAACGCCTCCACCACCCGCGTAGGACGCCGCCCCCAGCGCGGCGCCGCCACCCGCGCGCTTCTCCCACCGCCCCTTGAGGAGGAGCTCAAGCTGGAGGAGGCCGGCCTCAGCGCAGGGGAGGGGGTCGGCGGTCACGAGCGAGGGGAAGGAGGAAGGCGGTCGTGAGCGAGGGGGCCGGCGGCGGCAAACCTAGGACGGGTGGTGAGAATGAGGGAAATTAGGTCTCCGACCGTACATTAGGTGGGTGATTTTGCAGAAAAGCCCCTGACTTTCATGGTATTTGCATCCAGGTCCTTGGCGAGGGGGAAATTGAAAAGCACATGTACTGTTCACAATGAACAGTACATCGAGCGCTGAGAGCGCGGCATTCTCTCCCGCTTTAATATATAGGGTAATATGTACTGCATGTACTTTTGGCATCTCCCAGTGAAAAGAAAAACATTCATCTCCCTCTGAGAGTCCTAGATTGTTCCTTGTTCAAAATTAATTCCGTAGAAATCAGTTGCTTCAAAAAAATTGGTCAGCCATATTGCTTCTACTCCAGTGACCAGATAGTGACTGCTATCCATACGATCGGCCATACGAGATCTTCAGTGTGCAGAATTAACGGAGCTAATCCAGATTTGGGAAGGAACAACACTGGACCTGCTAGAGTAGAAATTGGACAAAAACTGTTGTTAATGTAATTTCATCAAGTAGATACCTCTTTGTAGTTAGCTAACAGCTAGCCCCACTAACACTGGCTGGCAGCTACCTCCAGACTAACTTTCCTTTTGTAATGTCGCCTCTATTCCAAGGCTTATAGTGTGGATATAGTTCATCATCATGCATATACCGGTTCATCCTCTCACTTTCAGAATTTTCTATTCTTTCCTCAAACTGAAAAAGGACAAGCTTATACTAATGGTTGCGTTGTTCTGGCTATACACGTAACTTTTCTTTTTCAAGTTACTCTGTTTGGAAGCAGAACACATCCATTAGCCGGTGACTTCACCTTTCCACTTGAGCTCCAGGACCTTGAGAGGAGCGGCTTGTTCTGAACCAGCCCGAACGGTTCGTAACTGTGGCAGTCTCTAGACACTGGTCAAGCGACGGGGAATCCGTAAGACAAACACAAAATAGAAACAGGCTTAAACAGAGTTGAATCAAGCAATAACTTAGTACGGGTCGACAAAAGGTTCACCAAGCAGGGACCTGGCTCCTGGCAACTTAGTTTATGAACATTGTGCAATGTTATGCAGAAACTCAGAACTTGTGCGATCTTCTACAAAAGAGAACTATTACTACATGTGCTACAACCTAAGCATCCATCTCATGTAACAGGTAACTGAAAACACTGAAGTGATCATAAAACAAAAGGGTCTCAAAGACACAAGTCTTCAGATGACAGAGCAACATATACACAAAAAACGAGACCTATGGGCTCTAGCACCCAAGGCATACTTTTAGGGTGTGTTCGTTTTTGGAACCGGGTGGAATGGAATGGAACGGTTCCATTCCGTGAGCCCGTTCTTGTGTTCTTTCTGGGAATGGAGTGGAATGGGGTGGTTCCAGAAAAAGTAATATTCCCTCAATATGCGGAACCGACCGGTCCGGCCGATTCGTCCGGACGAGGTGGAACGGAACAGTAATCCTGGGCGATTTACTCTAATTTAATCAAATTTAGCAATAATTAACAAGATTAGAGATAATTAATCAAAATTAGCAATAATTAATTAAGTTTAGTAATAATTAATCTAGATTAGGAAATAATTAATCGAGTTTTATGCCGTTCTCATTCCATTCCACCCCATCCTAAAAAAACACAAGAATGAAACGGTTCCATGACAATTTTTTGTTCAAAAAGAACACAAGAATGGAATAGTTTCATTTCATTCCACTTGGTTCTAAAAACGAACACACCCTTATAGAAGAAGGAAGCTGCGAGAAACAACCGCAGGCTCAAGATTCAAACCCGGGCTGCTGGGGTTAGCGAGCTACTCCAGTGCTACTAGCCACCTGACCCTCTGGTCACCTGTGACAGAGCAACATATACGCTTCAGTACCAAAGACTACAGGAAGAAAACACTGCAGCCAACGATCTAAATGAACATCAGAGATCCCTACACAGACATATCCCTTAATTTGGTGAACATAGCTAATACATGTTTAGGGAAGGCCTTCTCCATGCACTTCAGTACCAGAGACCATCAAAATCAAGGGCTAATTAATCTTTTCACTTTACTGTTCCAATCAAAATTCTCTGTTAGATCAGCAGCTTAATTTCCCATCACACAACAGTTCAAAAGTTCAAGGAAGAACATCACTCCTGCTTGCTACGGGCCTCGCGAGCACGGTGCCTGAGCTCAGCCCTTTTCCACTTTACCATTAGCATGCAGAGCGTCACCAGGGTGTTCACTTGCAGTGCACAAGAGGCTTAATTTCCCATCACACAACATTTTCATATTAGGAATTAGGAAGGCGCCAAATATACATTATTTCAAAAAAATATAAGCTCTTTATTGCTAATCTTCCATTTGATAGTAAAGACTGCAACTTATGTCTGTTCCTCAAAATAGGCTTTTTCTTTGCTTTATAAATATAAAGTCACAAACGAGACGAACTAACTAATACACAGTAATGAGGAAACCCTCTTACATAACAGATCAAGAATAAACCAAGACTTCCCACTAGCGACACCGTGCTGAAACCGCGGGGAAAGAACTCCCGGACAACTCCCCCAAGAAGGTAATAGTGCAAAGCACCGATGTCGATGAGACCGACGGTCAAGGGTTTACTCGGAGCCCTCATGCGGAACGTGCCCACAACAACGCCCTCGGAGGATTACGACACCCGCATGCATCGTTGTCGTCGATGTCAAAACACGGGGCTTTCACACCTGGACAAAACTACGCACAATCCCGGTATTGAATTGCATGTTGTCCCTAGATCGGTCTTCCGAAAGAGAATAAGGAGATGTTGAAGCCGAAGCGCCGCCACCACCATCCCCACCAACATGACCAGATTGATTGCCGAAAAAGCACCCGCGCATTCCTCCTTGCAAGGTCGCCACCCCGACATTTTTTACTCTTTTGAAAAACATAAATATAAAAAATATCCATTTTTTAAAAGTTTGGGATTTAAAAAATGTTCATCTTTTTAAAAACATTTTTTAAGCGGTTTCGATTTTAAAAATGTTCATTTTAAAAATGGTCGTTCAAATTTTTTATTTTTGAAATTGGTTCATTTTTTGAAATGGTTAGTTTAAAAAATGCTTCAATTTTTAAAATGGTTCCAGATTTTCATCTTTTAAATGGTCCAATTTTGGAAATGGTTCAGATTGTTTATTTTTTTAAATGGTTTAGATTTAAAAGATGTTCAAAATCTGAACCATGGGAGGAATTTCCACACTATCATGAAACTGGTTAGTGTTTTTTTTTGACAAAATAATGATTCGTGTTTTTTTTTTTTTGAGAAAAATATAATGTTTCGTGTTAAAATGGTTAAAAAAATCTAAACTAACGTGAAGAAGCAAAGTATAGTCAGGAAATGGGCCGAGCCCACTTGAGAAACTCCCCGCACTATTCCTACGGAAAAAAATAAAACAGCAAAACAAACTCCAGCTCAGAAATTCCAGCTGTCTCACCGACATATGGGGCCAGCAGGCAAACCGGATTCAATCCGATGGAAACTCAGTTTCTTTGCCGCCACCACGGGCTGCTCTGTTTCTCCTCTGTCTTCGTTGCTCGTCCCGTTTCCCTAATCCCCATCCAGCAGAGCCGCGCTCTCGATTTCTTGCCCTAGCCCCCGATCACTCTCTGCCGCGTCTTCCTCCACGCTCCCGCTATTCTAATTCCTGCTCTCGCGCTTCCATTGCTCTAGCTCGCGGCCATGGGTGCCACCACGGGGCTCCCGTCATCACTGCTCCCGCGCCGTTGCAGCACCTCCGACCTCCATTCTCGCGCTCCCCACGTAGGCATCCACCCGTCCTGTATGGCGAACCCTGTTGTGGCCAAGAAGCCGACGACTCCCAGCTCCGTGCGCGGCGGCGAGCCTCTGGCGAAGCCTCATCTCACAGCTGACATCGTCATCGGGAGCAAGAAGCTTCCCAGCTCGGTCCGCGTCGGGGATTCTCCGTCGAAGTGCGTCGGCGGTGCGGGAGAGCGCCGTCTCGCGGCTGCCGCCGACAACATTGGGAGCAAGAAGAGGCCCAGTTCCGTCCACGGCGGGGATCCTACGGCGAAGCGCCTACGCGCTGTTGGCGAGCCCCATGTCGCCGCCGCTGCCACCTCCACCGCCGGGAGCAAGAAGCGCCCCTGCCCTAGCATCGACACGGACCCGAGAGGATCGACGCGCCAGAACGCCGCGGCCGTGGCCAAGAATCAGTCCGCCAACTTGCAAAGGCGCCTCCCGAAGAGCACGGAGGAACCGAAACCTTCTCCTCCAGTCACCATGAGCGACCTCATCGAGAGGGCTCGTCAGGCCAAGGCACACTCTGATGCTGAGGAGCGCAGCATCGAGATCGAGTGTCTGTGGGCGGATGCCCGGCGGCAGATGGAGCTGATCGTGGCGACCGCGGAGTTCAACGACCCATTCATCGATCCGGCGGACGTGTTCATGTCCCGGCAGCAGCTCCTGGAAGCACGGCAAGTTGCTTATGCTGCCCAATCACGAATCATCGAGATCGAGAAGGCTCGTCGACGTGAGATGGAGGCGCTCAACTGAAGCAAGGCCACCAGTGTGCTCAGGTGATCCAAGTAGAAGAAGTAGAAGACGAAACCGTCTGCAAATGCAGTACTTATCAGCTTATCGAAACAGAGGAGCCGAATTGGATTAGTTACGGATCAATCAACTGTGTAGTCTTAGTTGCAGTTGTCTAGGAGTATCACTGGCATGTTTTTTAGTAGTGCGGGTGAGAATTTTTTTTTTGTTCATTTATATACACTTATTATGATCACAATTGATTTACAAATGTAAGGGATTTGTTTGATTTAGATTAAATGGTACTAGCCAGTAACATTTCTGAAGCTAAGTTTTGGCGGTGAAAGTGAAACTCTCTGGTTGGTTCATCTATTTCCTGTCAATTTTTCATGTTCAGATATGGAGCTGAATTGTGCATATAACACATTGTGCAAAAAGGAGTAAAAACCGGGAGTGTCATTGCAATTCAGATATGATTATAAGAAATTCCTTTCTCATATTTTCATTGCAAGTGACAGATGATGATAACAATGACAAGCTTTATTTATTCAGACTTCATCAACACAATTACAACAAAAACACTAACCTGCTATCAGCCCATCCTGAAGCAATACACACTGAATCTCACTTCATTTTCATGACAAGTGATGACTTACTACGCCTCATCCCCTAATAAGCATTGCAAGTTATGGCAAATGAAGCAGCAACAAGAACTATTTATATTTCCTTTTTCAAGCTCCAACCATTTTCTAAATATTGAGCCTTTGCTATTAGATTCTTCTCATGCTTCAGGGTGGATCTGCATTTTGCAACAAAGCTTCTAGAGTACGGACTTTCTTCTTCGGCCTCAAATTTCTGCTAAAAACTTCCTGATGAAGCTGTTACAACTGCAATCACCCTTCAAATTGACAAATAGTGTTGACCTGCACAATGTCTTCATTTCATTCACAAGTGCAGAAGAAGAAGCTAGGGAAGAAATTAACAATAACTAATAGGGTCATATGCTCACCTTTGGGTCACAGTAGACCAATCCTGTCATTTTCCGGTCTCAATAGTCATATGGCTCAACAAGAGACTCGCCATCGCCATCATTAGTCTTACCCCTGTAAATTTATTTGCAATATTCACAGGTAACTTCCCCCTATAAATCTTTGTGGAAGGTTAGATAAGCACTCAAGATATGGTTTTTCGGTGCCTTTCTGTCAGGAAAAACAATTTGTGGATCTGAAGAGTAAACTGAACATTTGTTGTCTGAATGTCAGTGGCAAGATATGCAGTCTGTCGACTTGAGCTCTTGGGCTCAAAGATGCACCCCTCTCTAGGGATGATCTATGCAGTAGTCTGCTTCCAAGATGGTTTTACAGTTAAGCTCCAGGACTCTGCAGGTTTCACTACTCCTTGCATGTAAAAAGAAGACAGTTTTGCACTGGTACCTTGGACTTGGTGATGTTGATGCAGCGATAGCCCATCTCCCCAGCCGGACGTTCTCCATGGTCTCGGGGTTGACCTCCAGGATGACGAGTGGAACCTCCGGGTACATCTGGTACGCCGAGCTACTGTCGACGACGACGGCTCCAACAGCGACGGCTGTGGGCGAGCAGGCGCGGCTGACGCTTCCACCGACGCCGAAGAGAGCGATGCGATTCTGCCGAAGGACCTAGGCGCCGAGAGGTCCTGGAAGGTGTATTCGAGGTCCTAGAAGGCGATGCGCTTGCCGGCGGAGCGCTCGCTGGCGAGGACGCGGTGCCTGCTGTAGGCAAAGTCGTCGGCGACGATGATGCAGGAACTCCGCCCCTAGCAGGATGGTGGAGCCCAAGATGGTCAAGGATGGGCCTTCAGCTCCTGCGCTGTCTCCGCCGCCGGAGCCTGTAGCACAACGCTCAACTTCGCCGTCCGGCCGCCGGAGCAGAAGGTTCCAGTGATTTGGGGTTATCTTGATGGAACAAAAAAAAGATACTGTAGACTAAAGACCGCGGGAGAATTGATTTTAACCCCCCAGCTTGTGTGCGTGGACAACATAAACCCCTTGGTTGCCTGCCACTCTTTTAACCCCCTTTGGCATACTTAACTAGTTTTTCAATGTATAACTAACAAATGGACATATGAATTAACTGAAATACCCTTAAATAAGTTGTCCATATATATGATATTAATATATGTTAGTTTTCGAACAGAAAAACTGCTATAATTAATATAAGCCCCCTTGTTTGCTCAGTCCCCTGGGGTGTAGGCTTGGGGATTTTCCCTTGAAGTATCTTGGGGTTCCTTTGCACCATAGTAAGCTTAGGAAAGAAGGTTTACAACCTATCATAGATAAACTCCTTAAGAGGGCTTCTGGGTTGAGAGGTAAACTTCTTAATCATGCAGCTAAGTTGGAGCTGGTCAGGAGTGTTTTGGCCAGCATTCCCATTTATCTCTTGAGTGTTATTAAATTCCCTAAGTGGGCTATTAAGCTCATTAACTATCAGATGTCACACTGCCTGTGGGACAATTATGATGGGCATTTCAAGTACCATTTGGCTAATTGGGACTTGGTGTCTATGAAGAAAGACTATGGGGGTTTAGGGGTTCCTAACATAGTTGACATGAATTTGTGTTTGCTGGCTTCCTGGATTAAGAGGTACCAGGTAGATGAGGGGAAACTCTGGAAGCAAATTATTGACTATAAGTATAATGTCAATAACCCCAACATCTTCTCCTCTTCTAATTCGGGTGTGTCTCCTTTTTGAAAGGAGTTCTTTGGGCATCTAAAGCTGCTGAGATGGGGTACCATTGGAAGGTAGGGGATGGGAAGAAGGTTAAATTCTGGGAGGATCAGTGGTTTTGTTCTTCCAGTTTAGTTGTCCAGTTCTGGGACCTATATGAAATTGTGAATGAAAAGAACTCCACAATAGCTGAAGTCTGGGATGGAGTTCTTCTTAGAGTAACCTTTCGGAGATCTTTCTCGCATGCCCTCATGCTTAAGTGGTATGAACTCCTCCACGTTGTGCAGACTGTCCATCTTAGTGATGAGGAGGACTCTCTGATTTGGAAGTTTGAGGCGAAAGGGGTTTATAGTGTGAGTTCTCTGTATGCGGTGATCAACTTTAGAGGGGTCTCTCCTGTTTATGTACAAGCGGTTTGGAAAGTCTCTGTTCCTCCGAAAACTCATTTCTTCCTCTGGCTGGTTTCCCATAATAAGATTCTCACTAGAGACAACTTAGTTAAAAGACAAAATGTTGATGACCTTACCTGTTTGTTTTGTTCTGAACCTGAAACCTGCAATCACCTCTTTTTTGAGTGTGTGGTTGCAAAAAGGATGTGGGAGGAAGTTAACAACATTCTTGAGATTCTACATCCTATTACCTCTTTTGAGTCGGTTGCTACTATGTGGTTATGTAATAAAAAGTTTAAAGTGCATAATGCCACTTGTGCTGCAACTATGTGGATTATGTGGACTACAAGGAACAATATGTGCTTTAATCGCTCTAATTGGCCTGGTTTGCAGGATATGTGGAGAAGGATGGCCTCTTTGTTGTCTCAGTGGTCGGTCCTGTTCTCAGAGGACACAAGAGGAAAGCTGGCCGAAGTGACTGGGAAGCTGGAGAGGCTAGCACACTGTCCCCTCCCATTGTGCTGGTCGGATCCTGGCTGAATCTGCAGAAGCTGATTGGTAAAGATCTGGAAGTTGCTCCTGTGGGCAGCAAGATGGGTGAGGGTGATGACTTGGCCTGAAGGGTTGACACTGACGGCTTGGTGCGGAGGATGAAGGCTGAAGGACTGGAGCTTGTGGAGGGTGATAAGTTCATAGAAGTAGCTCGCCGTTAGTTCCTTTGCTCTGGCTGTCTAGTGGTGTCCGCAGTTCTCTCTTGTGCTTGATGTTGTCTGTCTAAGACTTTTTGCTGGAGTTCGGTAGTTTTTGCTGAACCTTTGGTGTTGTTGCCCCTGTCTGAAGGGTGTGTGATCCTTCTTTTGTAATAACTCTGTCAAAACGCTGGTGGTTTCTTCAATGGAGCCGGGGCGAGTCCCTTTTATTCTAAAAACTGCTATAATTTCCCTGCAATACGGAACATTCAAACAAACTAACAAAATGACAGGAAATAAAATAGTTTCACAACCATACAAACTCACAAACTGATAGCAATGACAACAATAATTCAGTTCCACAATTTCACTACTGATAGCATAGTTCAACAAGATTCAAAAGTAGCCAATGGTAGCAAAATAACCAGTGAGTCTGTCACCTCACAGTACACATGAAAGTGAGTTCGAACCTCACATAGACAACACATAGAGGAGTACAAACAGCCACAAATAAGTTTCACATATCACTTAGTTTCTTCTTCTTCTTTAGAGTCATCTTCTTCTTTGGAGTCATCTTCTTGTTGTTTCCTCTTGCTGGAGACTTTGGTGGTGGTGTAGCAGCAGTTTGGCTCCTTGTGACAGGTTCAGGACTAGCACTTGTGGAAGCATTCGTGCTCTTGGTTGGTGTAGATGGAAGTATGTTGCTGACTGAAACATCAAACCATGGAGATGTACTACAAGAAGAAGCAATTAGAACCATTTCATGTAAGTATTATTTTACACCTTTTTAATTAGAACTAGAAACAACAAGTATTATTTTGTACCTTTTTTGGTTCTATTTGTAGGACAACCAGCTTCTCTATGTCCTAACTCTCCACATTTGCTACATTTGTTCAAAGACCCCTTCCTTGATCCACCTTCCCACCAGCTCTTGAACCTTTGTTTCCTTGTTCTACCAGCACCCTTTTTATTGCCTGTTGGAAGTGGTGGACGCAGCACAAAGCCCATATCCACATGTGGCCATTGGTTCTTGTCCGTAAGGGGCTCAATTACACCATCATACGCTGCCCTAAACCTGCTAACTGAGTAGTACTCATGTATATAATCCTCCATGTTCACAAAGTTGCGAGCTTGCAAAATATTTATGAAGGCTAGTGCATGGTCACAAGGCTTTCCCGTGTGCTGCCACTTTAGACATGTACACTCATGTGTGAATGTTTTGACCATATGCCTTTCACTCTCTTTGTTAACATTGATCACTTCCCCACTCCAATCAGCGGATACTTTGGCCTTGAGATGTCCTAATCCTCTAGTCTTTGCATTTAATTGGTGTATGACAAATGGTAGTATCATCCCTGTAAATTTTTCTCCAAGGATTCTCCTCTTCCTAAATAGCTCCAGTATCATCTCTCTAATCTTGTCGGCTAGCTGAGCAATGGGCAGGTCCTTGATGTCTCGAACCCAATTATTAAAGCACTCGGCAAGATTGTTATTTATGTAGTCACACTTGATTTCAGGATTGAACATGTACCTCACCCATAGCAGATTATGGTGGTCTCTAAGGTAAGGATATACCTTATCACATGCCGCATACACCTTCCCCATTTGTTGTTGATATTCCTCTTCCTTGTATGCCCTCGCAGCAGGCCACAAGCGCCCAAACACATCGCCACGAAAATATTTCTGAAAATTGTGCATCATATGCCTAAAACACTCACGTTGCTCAGCTTGAGGAAAGACATGTTTAACAGCATTTTCAAGACCCTTGCAAGCATCAATACAAACAACTAAAATAGGAGGGTCACCTAATGCCTTCTTCACTTGTTTCATGAACCAAGTCCAATTAGTTCCATTTTCAGACTCAATGAAGCCATACGCCACCGGGAACATCCAATTGTGACCGTCTAAAGCAGTGACAACAGCTAGCTGACCATTCCACTTGCTATTTAAGTGAGTTGAGTCTATGCTAATATAGGGCCTACATCCATTTAGAAACCCATCTATGCAAGGTTTGAGAGCAATAAATAGCTTGCTGAATGTACCTCGCCTCCAATTGTAGTTGTATCAATCTCTACAATACTCCCCGGAGACCTCAATTCTATCTCACTCAGCCTTGTAATTGTACAATGACCTCAAACTTTCTTCCCAGCTCCCATATAAGCCAACTGCTGCCTTTTGTTTGCCTTTCCACACGGTGCGATAGTCAAGTGTGACATGATGCTCCTCTTGGAGTTCTTTAAGTATCTTCATAGCACCAATGGTTGGATCTTTCTTCAATATAGCCGCTGCCTTATCAGCCACCCAAGATTGAGAGGTCATCTTAGTCACTTTTCCACTCGTTGAGCTACAAATATGCTGAGTTTGATGCCTCACAACCTGCAGAAAAAAACCGTACAAATTGAAAGATTAATACAATGACCAATAAATAAAGCGAAATTTTTTAACAAAGCACAAAATGGTTATTACCATGACACACTTATCGTCTCTCTTCCAACTAGCGCTTAGTGACCATTTGCAAGGTTCGCCTTTTTTGGACCGACCTTTACAAAAAGCCCGAAACCTCTCTGGCTCGTTCTTCTTAGTGCCATATTCAAACTCTCCATTGATGGAAAATTGTTTTAAAGCCTTTCTAAATGCAACCATATCGGGATAAGGGGTGCCAATATCCATCAATGGCTTTCGTTCATCCCAACCAATAAGTGGCTCTTCCGAAGCCTGATCGTCCACAATAAGAGCTGCCACTTTGACATCATGTTCTTCATAATCAGGAATAGAATCATCAATAGGAATACTGATAACTCCATCATCAGCCTCTGTTTGTATACCCAAAAGAGCAAACATGCCTTTCTCATCCACTGGATTTTCATCCCCATCGATTTCAGGTTCAACCACAAGAGTAGACCAATCAACGAGAATGGTTCTAAAATTTTCTACATCAGATGAGATCACTCCCGTCTGGAGAACTGACTGGGCATCAATCCTATTCAGTTTGGACAATTAAAATCAGAAGAAAAACACACCAAAACACATGCATACATCAATGAAAACAGGGGGATATGATGTTACCTTTTCAGATCCATCACACCCTTCAACAATCCAGCCCCTCCCACTCAAATCCCCATGCCAATCTCAATAAACACCTAGGGTTGGGTTCAACGTTTTAGCACAAATCGAACCAGAGAAACAACAGATAATCCAGGAGGAATAGATGTGGTGAGTGTGTCTTACCATGGGGCAGCAATGGAGGCCTAGGGCGGCGGATGGAGATGGGGCGGAGCAGAGCGGAGCAGACGAAGCGGCAACTCGAACAGGCAACTCACGTGAGTCGTGACTTGAAGGACTTGGGCTGAGGGCATTTTCGTTCGTTTCTAATATTATAAGTCCAATTTTCCCCTAATCAGCCTAATTATTCAGATAACAGAGCCGGAGGGGCAAGAGCAGCAAAGATTAAGCAGTAATGGGGGACTAAAAGAGTGGCAGGCAAACAAGGGGGCTTATCTTGCCCACACACACGAGCTGGGGGGTTAAAATCAATTCTCCCAAAGACCGCAAGGTCACATTCTTTCCTTTTCTTTTTTTTGACGCAGCAAGGTCACATTCTTACCAAGTGTCTTTTGCTACAGGTCCGCCAGTGTCTTTTGCCTAAGTGGCGTGCAACGTGTCGTTACCGGAAGTTTTTGGCCGACCATCTAATGACCGTTGGCATTTATTATTATCAAAATGACCGTTGGCATCTAAATGGACTAGTTTGCACATAGGAGACAGGTAATTGGAATGCCCGCTAAAATTTAAATCTGATTTATGCAAATATTCATCAATAGATATTTTATTTTCCACTGATTCCCTCCTATGAGTGTAATTTGTCCTAAATGACCCTTTTGCAAACTTTCAACCACTAATGATTTCTAGGAAAACTTTCAACAGAATATGGCTGCTCCCCGAAAATGCGAGTTAGGATTACGATTTTTGATAGCCCAAAACAGGTAAGTAATATGAAAAAAGTCATTTGAAATGGCGGATCTGTATTTCGGATCGCATGTAGACTACAAAAATGCAAATTACCAATACAAAGATGGATAATTTCAAATGGCTTAGTCGTTATTCATGTTTGTCACTTCCAAAAACGCCAATGTAAATGTCATATCTAACTATTCAAATAAGTCAATTTTGGTAGGGGGCTGATTCGGTTGAAAGTTTTCGGAAAGATCATTATTGTCTAAACGTTTGAATGGAACATTTAGAACATATAACACCTCCTATATATCACCGTTACAGAAGACATAGGATCCCTCAATAAATAAATAAATGCTTCTGTGATAATGTTTTGAGGAAGGGACAAGATACGTCTATATGCTCCCTTTAGGAAAGTTTCCACCTCAATGAAAATTATACATAAATTGTTTTCGTATTAGGAAGACGTCAAATATAAATTCGTTTCTTCATTCCTCATACATAATAGAAGTAGTCCGGGCTATCAGTTACTTCAATTTTGAAATATGTCACTCACTGCTGGCCATATTGATAGTGGAATTAGTGATCTCCTCTTTTCGCATAGCACATCTTGCTTTCTCAATAATATCGTACTTCCTTATTTAATGCCTTGGCATACCAACTTGGTTGAAATGAGAAAGGAAGGAGTTCGGCAAGACGACTTCGGTTCACACGTGAAAGTGCTTCGAAAGGTGTCAGCAGGTGCGCGGAGCCGGAGCCGGCATGTTCGCCAGCTGGGCCGAGTGTTCGCCCACTTCAGAGTCTTCGCCTTTAGAGAGAAATCTGTGCCCGCCCCAGCAAGAAAACGTATGCGCTAACGCGCAACGGCTTTCGCGCTCATCCCTTGCTTCAAAACTACAGGTTTTAGCCCTCCGTTTGCTGGTCGCCAAAGACGAGAGCTTCGCCTTTGGAAGCATAAGACAACTATCCTTATATTCTAATAGCTAAGCCATGGAATGATGGTGCCGCTTAATACTAAAAACAGTCACAACCATCGGTTCGGATAAATAGGTTTTCTTAGCGTGATACCCGAAAGAAATGCGTCCTTCATTGCTGTAAAAGACGTGTGTGACTACAAGCAACCTGCTCCTACTAACTTCTTGTTACATAGTTCTCCTACATCACTGTTTACAGCTTTCAAGTCTTAGGAAGACGTCAAATATAAATTCTTTATCACTGACGATCAACAATATAACCTCTTTCTTGTTAGTGTTCCATTAGATAGCAAAGATTGCAACTTATGTCGGTTCCTCGAAATAGTCTCCCCCCTCCGGTTAAGTCACAAATCGGTTGACTGATACATGATACACGGTAATGAGGAAACCCTCTTACATAATAGATCAAGAATAATTAACAGAGCACAAGAAAAACCAAGACTTCCCCACTAGTGACATCATGCTGAAACCGGGGAAAGAAGACTTCCCCACGAACGGCGCAAAACGCCGATGTCGACAAGACCGAACGCCAAGGGTTTTCACATGGAGCCCTCGTGCGAAAGTTACCAACAACAATGCCCCTGGAAGGGTTACGACACCCGCAGGCATCACCGTCGTTGGCGTCAAAATGCATGGCTTTCACACCCAGACAATCCTTCACACACGCGCTTTATTGAATCACACGTTGTCCCCGAGACTGGCCTTCTGAACACGATCTGGCAGATGCCGAAGCCGAAGCGCCGCCACCACCAAGGTCTCCTGATGTCTGATTGCCTCGCCACCTGCATGCCCAAGGAACAAGACCATCACCACTACCACGTTGATCACTGAAAAAGCACTCAGTGCAGTCCTCCTTTTAAGGTCGTCGCCCCGACGTCCACTAATATCACATCGCAAGGCCGGCAAAATCTGAGAGGTTGTCGAGCACAAGATTTTAAAGCAATCAGGTAGCACAACCGACTAGGTGAGAGGATCTGCCCTCGGTCACCGGTGGTGATTGTTGTCCAGACGCAGTAACAAGGCCGAACACGCCCCAGAGTAGGCCTAGATCAGCCTCGCCTGACTTAGATTAGACCCAGATTAGCCACGCTGCCGCGCTGCTGCGTCACTGCCTTCCGCGCACAAGTCTACGCCGTCCCTAACCACTCCACAACCGTGTGACGCTGCTGCCATGCTCAACCGCCATACCCGTGGACATCATTCCCCACGAGTTGGCCCCGACCGAAAAGAAGCCGGTTTCCCACATCGATTTTGCTAGTTTTAGGAACATTCTAAAAAGTTCTGGTTCAGCTTTCGGATTTACTGGTTTTTGGTCATCTTATATATTTTTTTATTTTATTTTTTCTCTTTTGAAATTCATAAATATAAAAAATGTTCATTTTTAAATGGTTTAGATTTTAAAAATGGTTCTGATTTAAAAAATGGTCGTTCAGATTTTTCATTTTGTAAAATGGTTCGTATTTGGAAATGGTTAATTTTTAAAATTGCTTCATTTTAAATGGTTCAGATTTTTCATATTTGAAATGGTTCGGGTTATTTATTTTGGAAAATGTTTCGTTTTAAAATGGTTCAAAAATCTAAACTATTGTTTTTTTGTGAGACTCAAATCTAAACTAACTAATGTGAAAAAGCAAAGTACATATCGAGTAACATGAGGAAGAAGTAAATGGGCCAAGCCCAGCAGAGGAACTTCCCCGCAATATTTCCTACGAAAACAATAAACCATTGCGTCCAGCTCAGAAAAAGGGAATTCCAGCGTATCTCACCGACATATGGGGCCAGGTCGCGCCAGCATGGCGTCCAGCTCAGCAACTCGAATTCAATCCGGTTTCCTTTGCCGCCACCTCGCGCTGCTCTGTTCTTCTTCCTTGCTCCTCGCGTTTCCTCAATCCCCATCCAGCAGCGCAGCAGCGACCTCAAATTCTTGCCCTAACCTGCGATCGAGCTCTTCCGAATCTTCCTCCACTCTCTCGCTCTTCTGGTTCGTGCTCTCGCGCTTCGATTGCTCCCGTTCGCGGCCATGGGTGCCACCACGGTGCTCCCGTCGTCACTGCTCCCGCGCCGTTGCACCACCTCCGACCTCCATTCTCGCGCTCCCCGCGTAGGCATCCACCCGTCCTGTATGGCGAACCCTGTTGTGGCCAAGAAGCCGACGACTCCCAGCTCCGTGCACGGCGGCGAGCCTCTGGCGAAGCCTCATCTCACGGCCGGCATCGTCATTGGGAGCAAGAAGCTTCCCAGCTCGATCTGCGGCGGGGATTCTCCGTCGAAGTGCGTCGGCGGTGCGGGCGAGCTCCGTCTCGCGGCTGCCGCCGACAACATTGGGAGCAAGAAGAGGCCCAGTTCCGTCCGCGGCGGGGATCCTGCGGCGAAGCGCCTACGCGGTGTGGGCGAGCCCCATGTCGCCGCCGCTGCCACCTCCACCGCCGGGAGCAAGAAGCGCCCCTGCCCTAGCATAGACACGGACCCGAGAGGATCGACGCGCCAGAACGCCGCGGCCGTGGCCAAGAATCAGTCCGCCAACTTGCAAAGGCGCCTCCCGAAGAGCACGAAGGAACCGAAGCCTTCTCCTCCAGTCACCATGAGCGATCCCATCGAGATGGCTCGTCAGGCCAAGGCACGCTCTGATGCTGAGGAGCGCCGCATTGAGATCGAGGGTCGGCGGGCGGATGCCAGGCGGAAGCTGGAGCTGATCGTGGCGACCGCGGAGTTCAACGATCCGTTCATCGATCCGGCGGACGTGTTCATGTCCCCGCGCCAGTTCAGGGAGGCACGTCAAGTTGCTTATGCTGCCCAAGCACGAATCATCGAGATCGAGAAGGCTTGTCGACGTGAGATGGCGGCGGTCAAGTGAAGCAAGGCCACGAGCGTGCTCAGGTGATCCAAGTAGAAGAAGTAGAACTGTAGAAGACGAAACCGTCTGCAAATCGAAACAGAGGATTGGATAGGTTACAGATCATCAACTGTGTAGTTTTAGTTACAGTTGTCTAGGAGTATCACTTGCAAGTGTTTTAGTACTGCGAGTGAGAATATTAACTTTCTTGTTAGTTGATGTTCACTAATTATGATCACAATTGATCAATGGATGTAACAGTTTTGTTTTCATATACACGAATGGCACTAGCCAGTAACTTTTCTGAACCTAAATTCAGATATTTCCTTTCATTTCCTGTCATTTTTGCATGTTCAAGTATGGAGCATAAGTGTGCCAACAACACCGTTTGTGCAAAACGAGAGTAAAACGAGAGTGTCACTGCATTCCACATATGATCATAAGAATTTCAATTTCACAGATTTGCATTGCAAGTCACGGATGATGATAACAATGATAAGCTTTATTTGTTCATTCATACTTCAGCGATACAACTACACCCCCAATACACTCACTTGATATCAGCTCATCCCAAAGAAATACACACACTTCATTTTCATTACATGTGATGATTACTTCAGTTAATCCCCTAATAAGCACTGCAGGTTATGGTAAATAGAGCAGCAACAAGAACTAGTTCTATTTTCCTTCTTCAACCTCCATCTATTTTCTAAATATTGAGCCTTTGCTATTACCTTCTTCTCATGCTTCAGGGTCTGCACCAAAGCTTATAGAGTACAGACTTTCTTCTTCAGCCTCAAATTTCTGCCACAAACTTCCTGATGAAGCTGTTACAACTGCAATCACCCTTCAAATTGACCATATGTGTCATCCGCCATCATTAGTCTTGCCCCTGTAAAAAAAAATTGAAACCAAAATTATCTATTAACTTGGAACAGAGTTCATACAAGATTTGCCGGTCTTATCCAGCACGCAGTCTGGGACGCAGCCAAATAATAAACCAGCACACAACTCTCTTCGTCCAACTTGGGAAACATCCTAAGCTAAAGCATTTGATGATCTACTAATTTTCTGAAGCTTGATCTCATGTGAGGGTGGCTTCAGTTGATGGAACCCTTGAGCAAGCAGAGATGTGCATGATCTGCCTGTAGCACCTGGGTAAAAAACTTGCAGAAGATTAGTACAATCAGTTTCAAGTATCAGGTTTTCTGCCCTGCGCAGCAACGCCAGTTTTGGCCCTTCCAAACATGCCATAGCTTCACCAAATTCAGCATTTGGGCAATGTGGCACGAAATTGCTCCCTGAGAATAAAATTCTAGCCTCATCATCCCTAGCAACAGCACCCCAAGCACCTTGACAAATACTTGTAGAAAAACTAATTTTCACCCAGCCTGATTCAGGTTTTGCCACTGTTGTATCATCTGGGATGGTTGTTTTGGTACTGGGACTTGTAGCATGGGCATCTTCCCCTTTCTATCCATGTCGGAGGGGCTATCTGAGATTTTTTTAAGGTATTGGCGTAATTCAGCAGAAAGCCAGACGAGTGAGTAATACTAGCTTCGCCATCTCCGAAGATAATGTTATTGCGAAGGTGCCATGCTCTCCACCAGATAAACATCATCCTAGATCTCGTATCAGCGTCCAACTTGTCAAGAAGTACCAGGACCCAGTCTGGCCTAGTGTATCTTAGCTCTTCTTCAGGAAGCTTTCACACTTTTTAAATCTCTTGCCAAAGAGCTCTTGCTTTTGTACATTCCAAAACCGCATGATGTCTCGTCTCATCGTCCCTCCCACAAATGGTGCAGGTGGGAATCATGTTGGGGATGCGTTTACTTTTGTTTACTTGGACAACAAGGGCATCATAGGCTAATTTCCAAGTAAACACTCTCACCTTTGGGGGAACCTGGGCTTGCCAAATGATGTTCCACAGGGGACACTCCCCATTGGAGCTGGTGCTTGAGTTCACCTATATATTCCTTTTGCTGTCCATACCCAAATGCACTCCTCACAGTGAAGATGTAATTGTTCTCATAATTCCAAGACACAAAATCTTCAGCATCAAAATTTGGCAGTCTGCTCTTCAGAACTTCATCAGCATCATGTGGCATAAAAAAAATCTTACCAAGTCTTCCTTCCACTTGTGTTCGTCCTGGCCAATTAGGTCAGCAATTCTTCGGATACGGGAGTTTGCTGTGTTTGCGGTAATTCTAAAGTTTCCACGAGGTACCCAATTGTAGATACCTTTCTGTCAGGAAAAACATTTTGTGGATCTGAAGAATCAACTGAACATTTGTTGTCTTAATTTCAGTGGCAAGATATGCGTTCTGTCGAGTTGTGCTCTTGGGCTCGAAGATCCACCCTGCTCTAGGGATGATCTTTGCAATAGTAATAATATCCTTCCAAGATGGTTTTACACTTAAAGCTCCAGGACTCTGCAGGTTTCACTACTGAAAATTGGGATACGTCCTCCTTACATCTATTATATACTAAAAGCAAAATGAGTTAGTTTTTAGAGGTACCAGGTTAAGCCACATCATTCTAATTAATTTGGATAGTTAGATCTAAAATATACGGTTAAGATTTAATAAAAGGTTAAGAACAACGTAACCTTTTCATTATCAACACGAGTTTTTGTCACGTCCATAAAAATCTGGTGTCACGTTTTTTGTTATGCAAAGCAGCTGATCCGGTCAGCAACGAAAAAAATTTGTGGACCCATGATGTGCACAAAACGCAGATAATCAATACGAACACACAAAAAAAAGCCACGGGACTCTGTTGTGGATAGTCGTGTCTTCCGGCCGACCGTAAACGAAAAGAAAAAAATGTGCGTACAACCATGCATGACCTGCTAGGACTCTATCATCACGTGTAAGGCAGGATTTATTTAGCCGGCTGTTCATTTGTTGTGTGGACAAAGTCTGTGTCTTCTGGCCGACAGTTATTAATCAAAAATAAACTTTGTGCACAATGAAAATGGACATGCAATCGTGTAGTATGGCAAAAAAAGTTGATTAGGATATGCCGATGCACAAGGAAATATTTGCAGCGAAGGTGTGGATAGAATCCGTGTATTGCAGCCGTCCTCGCAGTAAAGAGTTCATGTGCATAACAAAAAAATGTAGACCCATAACCTATAAAAACCAGATATGTAGATGCTAGCAATTTCTTCTCTATGCTCATAAAAAATTGTACACCATGTTTTTAATGTGTGATAAAACTAAAGTTTACTCTAGAGTTTCATAAATTTGTCTAAATATGATGTATATACACACTAAAATGTCTAGATATATCGGTATTTAGAAAAATCCTTGCCGATCGTTTTTTTCAGAGGAATTACTATATTTATATTTAGACAAATCTATGTAAACTATTTTAGGACGGACAGATTATATAAAACTATTTGTCAATGATTGAGAAGACTATCATATGGAAAAGTTATAGTACTCTGTCCTTTAAAAAAACACCATGACTCAGTGTCAACAAAAGTAACGACTCATAATCGTGACTATAATCATTGATAATTATATATATGGCTTAAATGACGAATGGTTGATTATAAAATTAAAATAAAAAGACAAGGCACAAGAAACAAGAATAATTGGTACCCGACCACTTCCCGATGAGCGTTATCCACTCCAAAACACTAGGATTAACATATCCAAAATGTCAATCAATTTTTATCAGTGTGAGTACTACATCCATATTTAGATAAAATTTTATGAACAATTTCTGGACGGAGGGAGTATATATAAATATATGTGCATGGTTGAGAAGACATACTAATCATTAGATAAATATAATTTTTAGAAACATTGAGTACGATGTAGGTATATTCGTATCATATGTGCGGGCATACCTATGATACATCGTCCGGTGAAAAAGCTACCACTATGACTCGCTATCGACAGAAATAACAATGCTTAATCGAGAATGTAATTGTCTACATTTATAGAGATATGGCTAAAAGAGCGATGTTTGATAATAAAAATGAAATAAAAGGACAAGCCATGGGACCACTGCAGATGAGTGTTGATCTATTTAGAAACACCAATAATTAGACGGATCCAATAGAATTTTATTTTGTTTGACACCATCTCAACCCGATGACATGTTCATGAGCAACACAACACCATAACATACCAAAATATACATGCATGATTGATAAGAGAGCACTACTTCCCTATTTAGACAAATTTGTGTTAACTATTTCCGTACAGAGGGAGTATATATAAATATACGTACATGCATGATTCGGAAGACTTAATACTCACATGATAAATACAATTCTTAGAAACACTGAGTACGATGTAGGTATATTCATTGGCAAACCATAACCATATGTATGGACATACCTATAATAAATTGTACGTTGAAAAAGCTACCACTATTGGCTCGCTATCGACAAAAACAGTGATGCATGATGGAGAATGTAATTATCTATAATTATGCAGATATAGCTAAAAGGACGATGTTTGATTATAAAATAAGATAAAAAAAGACAAGTCACAAGAATAATTGGTACTAGACCATTGTCCGATGAGTGTTAATCTATTTGGAAACAATAATAATTAGACGGATTCATTATGATTTTGTTCTGCATGATACCCAACTCAAACCGATGACATGTTCATGAAGAAGACAACAACATAACATAGCTAAAATATACCTAGAAGCATGAAGTTTGATATAAATTGAACCATTTTATTTGTAACAAAAAAGAACTTTAGATAAGAGATTTGACCCAAAGAAATTCTAAAGTTAAACAACAACGAAAAATAACATTGTCTACTTTAGAAGGCGTCATGATTATTTTAACTATTCATATCCCAAAAAAATTACTTTAATAAATATGTTAGATAAGCACAATATGCTAAAGAAATAGTAGAGGTTTCAAGTACAACTAAACATTCGGTCATTAGTCTAACACCCTCTTTTTAATTGTATATCATACACAGAAGATGTTCATAATTAAATAAGATGAAAATAAACATATCATTATAATAGTGTCGGCAAACTTCACAAGTTAATGGATTTTCATATTAGCATTGATAAAATCACTATTAATATACCATAGTAATTATACCGTCTAATAGATCTTTCTAAAGTGTAATAAATAAATAATGTAACTTAATATATTCACACTATAAGATAATTCACACTATTTAATGTGAGCTACAGATTAAGGAGGATAGACTGTTTTATCTTAAATCAATGATTTATCATACATAACTAAACTCTCATACTGATCTAACATCACGTGATCTATCGTTCATAGATCCAATATCACTTACATGGGTGTTTTAACAAAAGGTCAAATTTCATATTGTTATATCAAAACATTGATAACAACGGTAGAAATATTTTGTTTAGTTGTCACATAATAGGAAATACTATGATATCAATGAAACCATTTTTTTTACACATTTCAACCAACGACAGATGATGCCCTCGCATTTGCGAGGGCCACCATGCTAGTTGAATGTAAAAAGAAGACAGTTTTTGCAATGGTACCTTGGACTTGGTGATGCTCCCATGTCGCCAGCCGGACGTTCGCCATGGCCTCAAAGTTGACCTCCAGGATGACGAGTGGAACCTCCGGGTACATCCGGTACGCCGAGCTGTTGTCGACGACGACGGCTCCAGCCTCCAACGGCGACGGCTGACACTTCCACCGACGCCGAAGAGAGCGATGTCGATCCCGTTGAAGGACCCAGGCGCCGCGAGGTCCAGGACGGTGTGTTGGAGGTCCTCGAAGGCGAGGCGGAGTGCTCGCTGGCGAGGACGCGGAGGTTGCTGTAGGCAAAGTCGTGGGCGACGATGACGCTCAGGAACTCCTCCCCTGGCAGGCTGCTGGCACCGTCAAGGAAGGGCCTTCCGCTCCTGCGCTGTCTCCATCGACGGAGCCCATAGCACGCTTAACTTCGCCGTCGCTGTCCGGCCGCCGGAGCAGAGCATTCCAGGGATTTGGGGTTATCCATCCTGATGCAACCAACAGACTAGGGCTGGACATAAAGTTCGAAACTCGGCGAGCTAAACAAGCGCTCGTCAGCTCGGCTCGTTTAACTCGGCTCGTTATAGTAACGAACAAAGCCAAACAATGTTTTTCAGCTCGTTATCCTTAACAAGCTAAACAAGCAGATTAATGAGCCTCATAAGCAGCTCATTAAGCTCACTAAGTGGAAGCTTATCTAAATAATAATTAGAAACCCACAAAAATAATAGCAGAAAAGCTCAAAAAACCCAAACAACTCAGTGTATATTAATGACTAGTCTTTACCCTAACCTAACTACATGTCTAGCACTAAATTCACACAAACATATGCACAAGGCGTGCGTCGCCGCCCACCGCCCTCTGTCTATTCTCTTTCCTCTCTTAACAATCTTAACGCCCGAGCACTCGCGAGTGTTAACGAACAGAGCCAAGCATTTTTTTGAGCTTGTTATCCTTAACGATCCTAACGAGCCGAGATTAAACGATCACAAGCTTAACGATCCGATCATAAATCGAACCGAGCTGCTCGCGAGTCCAGCCCTACAACAGACGGACTAAAGAGCAAGCTCACATTCTTCTCAGGGGTTCTCCGAAAAAATACTACAAGCAACTTGTTCGTCGCCACCATGTAAAGACCGTTGGCATCTAAATGGACTATATTTTGTGCATAGGAGACATGTATTGGGATATCCAGTAATATTGGCTATTTTATAAAAATTTAAATCTGAATTATGCAAGTATTCATCCATAGATCTTTTAATTTTCACTTGTGCATCTTCCCTCTTATGAGTGTAATTTGTCCTAAATGACCCTTTAGCAAACTTTCAACCATTAATGACATATATAAAAACTTTTAGCCGAATATGACTCCTCCCAAAAAACATGAGTTAGGATGGCGTTTTGACAACCCAAACTTAGCCAAAACTATCTAAGTAATTTGAAAAAAGTCATTTCAAATGGCGTGTCATTTCAAATGGCGTATCAGTATTTCAGATCACACATAGACTCTCAAAGCGTAAAATCATTGGTACAGATGGAGTATTTCAAATGGCTTAGCCGTTGTTCACGTTTGTCAACTCCAAAAACGCCAATATAAATGGCGTCTCTAGATATTCAAATAAGTCATCATGAATGTCGATTTTGGGAGGGAGCTGATTCGGTTGAAAGTTTTCTGAGAGATAATTACTGACTAAAAGTTTGAAGGGGACATTTAGAACATATTACACCTCCTATTACCATTACCATATTTTTTTACGTTAAATTACCATTACCGTAGAAGACATAGGATTCTACAAAAAAATAAAAATGCTTCTATAACTAAACTTCCAAGTTAATGTTTTGAGGAGGGGACCACATACGTAAATATGCTCCCTTTAGGAAAGTTTCCACAATGAAAATAATGAAAATTATACATAAATTGTTTTCATATTAGGAAGGCGCCAAATATAAATTCTTAATCACCGAGACAATACAAGCTCTTTATTGTTAATTTTCCATTTGATAGGAAAGATTGCAACGTATGTTTGTTATTTGAAATAGGATTTAGCCCTGCTTTATAAATAAAATCACAAACGACTGAACGGATACATAGTAATGAGGAAACCTTCTTACATAACAAAAAAAACAAAGCACAAGAAAAATAAACACTTCCCACTGGCAGCAAAGATGTTATGTTGCTATCCATTGTCAAAGGGGCCAATTGGTGTTGTGGTGCATTCACCACATCCTGTTGAACCTCCTGACCGGCAATCCAAGAAGGAGGCCCTTCAACAACTCCGTTTTGGGGTTCATCCTCGATTCAAGTGACGCGCTATTGTTGGTTCATACGTCCGCGACATCGAGCGCATCGTCTTCTCTAGTGGAGAGGGACCGTATTTCGTTTAATTATATTTAGTTGAGATCCTTCCCCATACAAAAAGATTAGATTCTTATTTATTCATCTATTGTCCCGTCTTCATTGTTATCTCTAGCAATCCCTAATCAATTGTTTGTTAGAGGCTTCGATGTGGGTGCACAACACAACGCTACAAGTAACTGGGCTATTTGGTCCACACATTACTTTTTCCACATCGGTTTTTCTGGTTTTCAGAACATCCTAGAAAGTTTTGGTTCGGCTTTTGGATTTACTGGTTTTCCCGGTTTTTGGTCGTTTTATATATATTTTTTATTGTTTTTCGTCTATTACTCTTTTAATACCTTCATAAATATATATAAAATCATTTTTTAATGGTTTAGATTTTTTTTCATATTTTAAAAAGCATTTTAAAATGGTTCTGATTTCAAAAGTGTTCATTTTAAAAATGTCGTTCATATTTTTTATTATTAAAAATGTTAATTTTCAAAAAAAAACTTCATTGTTTAAAATGGTTCAGATTTTCCATCTTTGAAATGGTCCATTTTTTGAAATGGTTCAGATTATTTATTTTTAAAAATGGTTTAGATTTAAACTGTTCAAAATCTGAACCATAGGAGGAACTCCGACACTATGGATGAAAATGGTTCGTTTTAAAATTGTTCAAAAATATACTCCCTCCGTTCCGTAATCTAAGAGCTATAGTTTTTTGACAACTGTTTCAAAATTAATGGGCTTCAGCTGTTTTTGCTGACTCCCTGCATGCACAAATTGAGGGAAATCCCCTAAAATATGGAGTTTGTTTGATCACTCAGCTAACTTTCGAGAAAAATAATCGCTATTTCCATCTAATCTAACTACCGCATGCAACAACTCAACAGAAAACAAACGTGCGCTAATTACCGTGCAGAAAAACTATAGCTATTGGTATGGAACGGAGGGAGTATAAGCTAAGAGGCAGGTACGATAGACGGAAATGGGCCGAGCCCACCAGAGGAACTTCCCGCAGTATTCCTACGAAAAAATAAAAGAGCAACAAAAACCATCGCGTCCAGCTCAGCAAAGGAAATTCCAGCCGTGTCTGACCGACATATAGGGCCAGCAGGCAAACCGGATTCAATCTGGTTTCCTTTGCCGCCACTCGCGCTGCTCTGTCTCTCCACTCTCTCCTTCCTCTTCCTTACTCCTCCCGTTTCCTCAATCCCCATCCATCAGCGCTCTCGAATTCTTGCCCTAACCTCCGATCTCTCTCTTTCGATTCCTGTTCTCGCGCTTCGGCTGCTCCCGCTCGTGGCCATGGGTGCCACCACGGTGCGCCCGTCGTCTCTACTCCCACGCCGTTGCGCCACCGTCGACCTCCATTCTTGCGCTCCCCGTGTAGGCATCCACCCCGCCTGTATGGCGAACCCTGCTGATCCCGAGAATCTGACGAGTCCCAGATTCGTGCACGGCGGCGAGCCTCCGGCGAAGCTCGTCCATGGTGCAGGCGAGCACCGTCTCGGGGCCGCCGTCAACATCGGCAACCAGAACCAGCTCAGTTACGTCCGCGGTCGGGATCCCCCGGCGAAGCGCGTACGCAGTGTGGACGATCCCTGTCTCGCCGCCGCGGTCACAATCGGGAGCAAGAAGAGGCCCAGTTCCATCCGCGGCGGGGATCCTCCGGCGAAGCGCGTGCGTGCTGTGGCCGAGCCCCATCTCGTAGCCGCCGCTGACAACATCGGGAGCAAGAAGCGCCCCTGCCCTAGCAGCGACAGGGACCTGAACGCCGCCGCGATCAAGAATCGGTCCCAGGCGCCTCTGCTGCTGTCGGACGACGACTTCGAGGAGCCGAGCCCACGGTCGTCCAAGCCGGCCAAGGACGGGATGGAGGTGCTGCCGTCGTCGCAGGCCACGAACAAGATTATGGCGAGCTGCCTCCTGAAGCGGCGCCACGGCGCGCCCGGGCCCTCGGAAACGGAAGGGCATACGCAGGCGCGGAGCCAGGATTTGAACTTAGGCGGACGAGCAATAAAAATCTCGGAGCTAGGCGATGTCTTCGGGAGGCTAGCAATGGCAACTTCGTGCACAAATACTTAATTCTGACATAAGTACTACAACATACAATGATTAGCTATGGCCATTAGTATGTATTAGTATGTTCTACTCAAAATTAAATGGAATAAAGCAATAAATAAATAAGTACCCAACACATTCTATTTTTATTATTTAGGTGAATTACTAAAATATAACTAAAGAACTAGATGCAAGATGTAAACATGATCATGGATGGTAAATTAATATTCATTATATTTTTCTGATCAAAATTTATATATAACATATTCATATTAATCTATAAAATGAAAGATATGAATATAGTCATAATTTGCAAAAAAGAAAAAAATGTATAATAGAAAGAGAGAAAGGTGTTGTAGTTGGGTATTGAACTTAGGTCTCCCTGTGTGTAATAAAAGTACACATCCATTGGGCTACGAGAGAACTTCTGCTGTCTTAAGAGAAAATTGCACACAACACCAATGTTTGGTGACAAAGTTGCACAAAACACAGAATCAAAACAGTTTTTGCGGCAAGCCCCAACTTTTGATGTAATATGTTGCGGCTAGCCCAAATAGATGTATTAGTGTACTTAACAATTATCTAACAAATGGGGCTGATTTTAATACTATATATCACATTTATAAAAATATACAACATAATTATACGATAAAATAAGATAGAGGCATGTTTTTCTATATTTTTATAATAGTATCTGAAATTCCAATTAGCATTTAAAATATGACACATACATGTATAAACAATACATTTACAATAAATCTAGCCCCACAAATAGCATATAATTTAAAGTTTTAAAAAAAATCTCAAAATGAAATACTTTGTGTTTTAGCATAGATAAAATTGTAAATGTGAGGACATATTTGAGCATAATAATTTTTAAATATCATGGTACCTATTTTGGAGAATTGTCTTATATTATATAAAATTATAGTCTCACTTGTCAGATACTCCCTCCGTTCTAAATTAATTGACTCAGATTTAGTGCAATCTGAACTAAATCTGAGTCAATTAATTTAGAATGCAGGGAGTACGTTCTTAAAAGTCATAAGATATCTATTTGGTCTAGCCGCAACATATTACACCAAAATATTGGATTAGCCGCAAAAATAATTTTAATTCTGTGTTTTGTGCAACTTTATCACTAAACATTGGTGTTGTATGCAATTTTCTCAGTTGTTAAGTACACTAACATATTCATTTGGGCTTGCCGCAACATATTACAGCAAAAGTTGGGGCTAGCCGCAAAACCTGTTTTGATTCTGTGTTTTGTGCAACTTTATCACCAAACATTGGTGTTGCGTACAATTTTCTCGCTGTCTTAAGCATTTGATGGCAGATAAAGGGTAAACACGACCGAATCTGAATAAGCATGTACTAATTGCTGCTGTAATTTCTTGAGGGGGCGAAGGGTTGGGGGGTTCTGACCCCTGCTAGCCCTCCCTAGATCCGCCCCTGGGCATACGATCATCTGTTGCCTGTGCAAGGAGCTCCCCGGGGATTCCCCATGCTGTCCTCTGCACCAGAACGTGCGCTTCTGGTCGTGGATGCTGGAGATGGGTGACAGAGAGATCCCGACCGCCGGAAGCGGCGACGGCGTCGTGGTGCCCACGACGCGTACAGAGAGCAAGAAGACGGTCCTCACGTACATGAGGTGGCGCAGCAGGGTGTGGATGCCGAGCCGCTTCTACCTCGAGCGGGCATGCCCAGGTGGAGATGGCGCCACAGGAGTAGCAGGACCTCTGGACACTTCGACTTCGCTAGTTTAGACTATTAGTACCCTTCAAAAAAAGAGTTTAGACTATTAGTCTTAGATGCAGTTGTTTAGGAGTATCACTTAACTTCCTTATCAGTTGATGTCCACTAATTAGGATCACAATTGATCCATTAATGTAATGGTTTTGTTTTTATATAGATCAATGGCACTAGTCAGTAACTTTTCTGAACCTTAATTCAGCTATTTCCTTTCATTTTCTGAAATTTCCTATCATTTTTGCATGTTCAAGTATGGAGCAGAAATGTGCCAACAACACAGTTTGTGCAAAAAGAGAGTAAAACGAGAGTGTAATTGCAATTCAAAGATGATCATAAGAATTTCCATTTCACGGATTTGCATTGCAAGTCACAGAAGAATAATAACAATGATAAGCTTTATTTATTAATTCATACTTCAGCCACACACTCACTGCTATCAGCTCATCCTAAAGAAACACGCACACTTCATTTTCATTGCATGTGATGATTTACTTCAGTTCATCCCCTAATAAGCACTGCAAGTTATGGCAAATGGAGCAGCAACAAGAACTATTTTTATTTCCTTCTTCAACCTCCATCTTTTTTCTAAATATAGGGCCTTTGCTATTACCTTCTTCTCATGCTTCAGGGTCTGCACCAAAGCTTGTAGAGTACAGACTTTCTTCTGCAGTCCCAAATTTCTGCTACAAACTTCCCGACGAAGCTGTTACAACTGCAATCACCCTTCAAATTGACCATATGAGAGAACCTGCACAATGTCCTGATTTCGTTCACAAGTGCAGAAGAAGAGGCTAGGGAAGAAATTATCAATAAAATAAGGGTCATATGCTCACTTTAGGGTCACAATGGACCAATCCTGTCATCTTCCGGTCCCAATGGTCATATGGCTCAACAAGAGACTCGCCATCTCCATCATTAGTCTTGCCCCTGTAAATTTATTTGAAATATTCACAGGTAACCCCCCCCTATAAATCTTTGCGGAAGGTTAGATAAGCACTCAAGATAAGGTTTTTCGGTGGAAGAACATTTTGTGGATCTGAAGAATTAACTGAACATATGTTGTCTGAATGTCAGCAGCTAGATATGCAGTCTATCGAGTTATCTCTTTGGCCCAAAGATGCACCCGCTCTGCCTCTATGAATTATCTTTCGTTTTTCAGCTAAACCTCTATGAATCTGGTTTCACTACTGAAAATTGGCAGCCATTATCCTTGTATGTAAAAAAAAGCGGTTTTGCAATGTTACCTTGGGTTGGTGATGCAGGCATGCAGCGATAGCCCATGGCCCAGCCGGATGTTCATCATGGCCTCGGGGTTTACCTCATGGATGACTAGCGGAACCTCAGGGTACAACCGTTAGGCCGAGCTGTTGGCGACGATGACGGCTATAATGGCGACGGCTGTGGGCGCGGAGGCACGGCTGACGCCGAAGAGAGCGATGTCGATCCCGCCGAAGGCCCCAGGAGCCGCGAGGTCTTGGACGGTGTATCAGAGTTCCTACAAGCCGACCTTGCAGGCGAAGTGCTCGCTGGCGAGGATGCGGAGGCTGCTGTAGGCAAAGTCGCGGGCGACGATGACGCGCACGAACTCCTCCCCTAGCAGGCTGGTGGCGCCCAAGATGGTCAAGGACGGGGCGACGGCCCGCTACTGCGCTGTCTCCACTGACAGAGCCCATAGCACAACGCTCAACTTCGTCGTCCCCGTCCGGCCGCCGGAGCAGACCGCAGAGGGTTCCAGGGATTTGGGGTTATCCCGATGCAAAAAAATAAAGAGAGAGGAAAGAGCAATGTCACGAGTTTTTTTTAAATAATATGTTATTTTATTACAAATTCAGCAGGTAGTATGCTAGCCAGCGGTTTTCAAAAATTAGCGCGCTGTCGGTCTAGAGGGGGCCGAAAGCTGAAGCTTTCGGCTTGGGCCAGGCCGAAAGCCGACTTTCGTGTCAGAAGTGGCCGAAAGAATCATTAAGACGAGGGTTGCATGGAGCAGGCTAGGCCGTGTCAGTTGAGACATTTTCGGCTCGGGCAGAACCGAAAGTGGTCGACTTTCGGACCGGGCAGAACCAAAAGTAGACAACTTTCGGCAACTCTTTCCCTGCCAACCTATTTCTCCCACGCCGCCGTTTCTCCCGCCAGCCGTTCCCGCCTATTTCTCCCGCCACCGTTTCCCGCCCGTTTCTCCGGCCGCCGTTTCCCGCCTGGCCCTCCCGCCACCATTTCCCGCGACCGTTTTCACCTCAGTTGTCCTATAAAAACCACTCTAGGCTAAGCATAGTACTCTTAAAGAGCGCCAGCATGGTGTGTATTGTACCTTGTGAGAAGTGTGTGTCCGGCTTTCATATAGCCGCATCCGAGCATCTGGCTAAGATTATCACCTATTTGAAGGTAGATGGTAGGGAAGTTCCACCTGAAAAAATTATTGGTAGTGAGAGACATCTCGCTTTGCTTGGGGCGAGTCTATGCCGAGATGGGTTTCCGTATAGGACCACAGAACAAATCGGTGCTGAAATCTTGAGGCTTGCAGATAAGTTCAATAGGCACGTTACCAATGAGCTGATTCATCGAACTCAAGACATACGTGAGAGGTACGGTCGTTCCTTTCTCTGGGTATACTCCAGCGATGATGACGACGATTTCATGCCGTCGTCAAAGGAAAGGGGGGGGGGGGGGGGGGGGGTTGAAGCACTGCGTAAGGGCAAGGAGAAGAAGGCAGAAACATCGAGCAAGGGTGCGGGAAAGAAGCCTGAATCATTGTTGAAGGGCAAGGGTGCTAAGGGTGTGTTTGTTTGGGCTGCAGCTTTTGAAAAGCAGCTGTAGCTGTTGAGCTGTGAGAAAGCTGTTGTTGGAAGCAGCTGCTGGAAACAGAGATTTGATGTTTGGCAGTAGTGCTGTTGGCAGCTGTTGCTGTTAGGTTTTTTGGTGAATTGCCTAGAATGCCCCTGTGAAATGGTCATTATTGACTTATATTATTCATAATTATGATGTTTAACCGCTAAATTATCTCAATATTTTTTTCTCTAATTGATTGCACGTATTTATCCAAATATAGAGCATTACATATATCTGAAAAACCATAAAACATCACATATATCCAAAATACCTTACGAGGTTGTCCAACAAATATATTACAATGCCGCTTCATATGAACCCAAAAGAACTACGAGGAAGTACGAGCTTGGCATATTTACAATATTACAAGGCTTCTCCATATGGACCCAAAAGAACTACGAGCTTGGCATATTTACAATAATACAAGGCTTCTCCGTATGAACCCAAAAGAACTACTAGCTTGGCATATCTACAATACTACATGTCACCTCCTCTTGATGCGGACAAAGCATTAGCTATGCTGTCACGAATGTGGCTCATGCTAACATGGTCATCTCCCAATTCATTGCCATTGTTCCCTCCTTCTGTGGAAACAACATGCCCCGGAGGCATATAGTTCTCATCCCTATCACATCGATAAAAGTCTAGATCAAACAAATGGCTATCACGAATGAAGTTATGAAGTGCCATACATGCAATGATAATCCCCGTCTGCTTCTCTAACGGGTAACTTGATATACCATGCAAGATGCGCTATTTCTGCTTTAATACCCCAAATGCTCTCTCAATAGCATTCCTTAAAGAAGAATGGGCATGGTTGAATATTTCTTGCTTCCCAGTAGGTCCTCTCGCTAGTCTAAACTCGAGTAGATGATACTTGGTTCCTGTATATGGAGAAAGATAACCTTCTTGATTGGGATAACCTGAATCAACTAGATAGTATCTTCCTGTATGAAACACAAGTTAATGATAGCATATATGACACCAATATCACCCAATAAATAGTGCACAAGCCTATCATATACCTGGAGGAGGATGAGGAAAATTTGCTTCAAACTTAAGCAATGTATCTTTGAATATCCTTGTGTCATGCCCTGAACCTGGCCATCCTGCAACTATAGAGGTGAACCGCAAGTCAAAATCACAAACAGCCATGACATTCTGTGTGGAATATCCAAGGCGACCAACATGGTTGATCATATGAGCAGCTGGCACAAAAACTGGTATGTGTGTCCCATCAATTGCACCAATGGCACCATTAAAATGAGGTGTAAATCTAGAGTCTTGTAGCCTCTCATGCACTGTTGGAAACAATGGATCAATAGGCTTGATGATATCTCCTGCAAGTAGATTCACACAATATAGCACCTCTGCAAACTTTCTATTAATTGTCTCCTTGGATCTCTTGAATCGGTTATGAACTTGAGACACCGATTGTGGACTACCAAGAGTCCATAAAAACATTCCAAGTGCCTCCTCTGAACACACACGGCTTGGTCCCTCTAGGCCATATTTTTCAACCAAAGTGTCATGCAAAGAATCAAAGCATGGCCTATGCATTCTAAACATGTCATAGCAATCCTTCGAGTTGCCCAAGTTATCAAATACCCATTGTTGTCCGGTGTATCTTGGCTCTATTCTCTTTTTCTTCATTAGATACTTCTCGGAGTGTGCAAGAACATGATACATCATTTGTGTATTCCGTCGCCGGCGACGCTTTCTTGAATCCATAAGTGCGGACTCAATGTCATCATTGTTGTCGCTTTCATCACTACTCGGACTTGTGCTCATCTACAAATAACAATGTACATGATCATCAATATATATGAACCAAAACAGCAATATATGATCAAAACATCATCATATATGACCAAAACAACATTATATATGGCCAAAACAGCACAAAACATCATTATATATGGCCAAAACAACACAAAACAGCATTATATATGCCAAAACAGCACAAAACAGCATTATATATATGTCAAAACAGCATTATATATGCCAAAACAACACAAAACAACATTATATATGTCAAAACAGCATTATATATGCCAAAACAGCACAAAACAACATTATATATGTCAAAACAGCATTAAATATGTCAAAACAACACAAAACAACATTATATATGACCAAAACAGCATTATATATGGACATAACAGCAGAAAACAACACCAAACCATCGATAAATGTACCACTTCCATACATAAAGGGATATTCCAAGTCTTATGGTTACATAACAACATGACATGGTAAAAGGATACAATCTCCAAGTACATAATGAGATGGCCATAGATATGCAAAATAAATAGCTATAATTCCTCTTCCTACCCTCATATTGCATCTTCAACAAACGAAGCCGACCCTCCGGGGTTTTCATGGTATTGAAGAAAGCTCGATTTTCTAGTTTACCAAATAGTTTTGTTGCCATGTAATGCTCAACACTACCCTCAACTGCTCCACATTCCACAACTTCTTTCATTATGGCTTCAATGTCTTCAACCACTTGGGTTGTAGATGATATTGGCTTATCTTCATTAATGCAATGGTCAACCCAACGCTTGAAGTCTTGTTGCATAGGATTCTTCTTTTTCTTCCCCGGGCTACATGCAATCCTAGCAGCCCCACGCTTTCTATTCACACTAGGAGGTGTTGGCGCCAACCCTTCATCACCTACAAGATCAACCAAATCAGCGGGCACTTCTCTTGGCACTCCTGGCATGACCGCCGACGTTCCATCAACATGTGCATCCTCAAACATTTTTTCCATCAATGCCAAGTTGTCCGGAGGTCCTTTCCGGAAACCCGCAATAAGCTTGTTAGCCTGCGTAAGATTTAACAAGTTAATACAAATAATATGATTCATCTATTTTGAAATGTAAATATGACATCAAAATGACATATGTCATACCTTGATCAATTCAGCCCACTGTGCATCGTCTGCTGTGATTGTTTCCTTCACCGGATCCCAACCAAGTTCAGTTGCTTTGGTTGTGTAATACACCCATGCTTGGTACAATGCTTTGGTCGAATCCCATTTATTTTTGAACTGTGTCTTGGTGTAATTTCTCCCTGTCCTAAGACCAAATTCTCTACCTAAATTCTTGTACCCCTCTGGACTAAGGAAAGCGGTAGGCCTATTTCCTGCATCTTTTTTAGCATAGCAGATTTCACAAAAGATTGTGGTAGATGAAGCATCCCAATGTGCCTTAGGTGCCTTATCTTGTTCCATCTAGTTACATAAACATATTTCAGCAAGTTAAAATATCACTACATAGGTGTATTAACTCACAACACCACAATTCATCTACTGTATGCAAAAGAGGAAACCACAATTCATCTATGCAAAACGTCGAAATAATATGCATCTACACATATTCATAAAATTTCAGTAGTTCAATCTTCTATGCACATCCATCAACTCAGAGCAACTAAATAAAAAGGGAGAGAAGAATTGCTCACCTTGCTGCTGCCAGGTTCGAGCAGGAGAGGGAAGGAGCCGGTGCTTGTGCAGGAGAGACGTAGGTGGTGATACGGTGACGGAGGACCAGCAACTCGGGTCGCCGGCAAGGACACCAGCAGCTCGGGTCGCCGGCAGGGACACCAGCAGCTCGGGTCACCGGCAGCGTCTCATACAGCTCGGCGCGCAGGGCCGATTGAAGACGCGACGAGTTGGAGGTCGTCGGGAATGGAGAGAGGGGAGAAGGTGGAGGGGAACGGCGGCGGCGGCGGGGGGGGGGGGGGGGGGGGGGGGAATGGCGGCGGCGGCCGCGGTGATAACCCTAACCCTAGCTTCCCATGTCGTGCGTACGGGAGACAGAGGAAAATGGTTCAGGGGTCGTTTCCTGAGGATGTGTTTGAGTTATATTGGGTGGCAGGTTCTCCGTAATTTCTACAAAGTATCAAGGGTTATTTCGTCCGATGACTTGCGGGAAGCAGCAAAAAGCTCGGGAAGCAGCTCCCAGCTCGCTTCCCGCGTCGCTCGCTCGCGTAGTTCATTTCCTCGCCGCGCTTCTCCAAAACGCTTTTATACTTTTCAGCGTTTGTTTGCGCTTCCGATTCTCAGGCTGAAAAGCAGAAGCCACCGCGCAAACAAACAAAGCCTAAATCTGCGGATGGTGCAGGCTACATTGATGGGAGATAGGTAGAATCTTATTTTGAGTTATGTTGTATCTTTCTTTGAGTATCGATTAATTAGTAGTTGTACCTTCATTTTCTATTGTTGTGTGGTGTGATCGGTATGTACTCGAGGTATGTTGTATCTTATCTTACGTATCAATGTATACCGGTTAAGGACATATCAAATATTGCTACATAGGTAGAAATAAGTCTAGTACATAACGATACATAATGTGTACTACATAATGGTACATAGGTAGAAATATGTCTAGTACAACATATAGATAGAAATAGATCATACATAAAAGTATCGCTACTCGTCTGCCTGAGGACGGTTGTGATGTCTTCTCTGGCGAGGTCCGGAAGGTGATAAGCGTGTCGGAGCGCGGCGTTGTCGCATCCCACGGCCTAGAAGCGGCAACTCCTCGCCCTCCTGGTCAAACTGGGTTTCCTGTGTTTTGGGCGGTGGGGTATAGTACATCGGATGCTCCTGGTCAAACTGGGGAGAGTTGTACGCGGAACCACCTCCACTGTAGATGATAGTTTGTTAGTATTTGATATTTGCGAACAAGCATAATATGTTACAAAAAGAAAACATACTTACCGAGCATTGGCTGACTCATAGGAGGGAAAGCCCCGCTCCAAGTGATCTGTCCATAAGACGGCTGCCCAAAACCTTGATCACGTGGCATGCCCCACTGATGCATACCGGGCTGCTGCATCATCATACCAGGGGGCATGACCCACGAGGAAGTACCGGGCTGGGAAGGAAATGGCTGTGAAGGACCCGGCTCGAAATACTCTGGCTGGTGCGATGATGAACCGACCTCGCACGTAGGTCGTGTGCTCATAGGCTCGTGAGCTGTAAAACGAGGTCTCGGGTCATGCCGATGTGTGTACTGTTGGGTAGGTGATACATGTGTATCCGTAGTGCGTGTAGAGTGGCGTGGAGGACGCGGAGCTGGCTGGCGTGGAACAACATCGGTAGCCCTAGAACAGGTAAGCACACTGTACGCCCGACGAAGCCTGTCCTCTAGTCGTCTGAACCATGGCACACACTCGGGTGGCGGCTTGTACGTACTCACATCATGCTGAATCTCAGCTATCAGCTCAGCCTGTGTAATACCGAAAAATGTTAGATATTTATATTATGACATAGAATATTCAGTGGATGATCATATTTTCCGTACGTACCGCAGAGTACCGCGGCCCTCCGATGCCGTGTAATGGGTACATGTCGGTGACAGTAGCTGGCTGCATCTGATCAGGGACAGAAGTAACCTTGTGCGAGTGGCTTGTCTGTATGCCTGTAGATACTTATCAAAATCAGTACGCACAAAAGACTCATTTACCGGCCACATATTTTCAATCACGATCTCAGTCGCCCATTCAGCCATGTACGGCTGGACCTTCTGCAGCCAAGTTACAAGTGGTATGTCTCCTTGGTGACTTAACCTGCAGTATAAATACGTGTAGAGTAGCGGCTAACACTGCAGACCCGAAACTACTGAAGGGGATCGTGTGCAGAAAACAATAATTTTCCTACCGACGATATCCTCAAACTAGCCAAGATCTATTCTATGCAGATATAGTAATACGAACGAAGATCGGAATACGTACCCTTGTAGACCGAAAGCGGGGATTACGTTCCCGCACAAACGTTGTCGATGAAGACCGACGTAGCCGACCTTAAGGTCGTGTAGAGGAAGCAGGCCTCCGAGTACCGCTAGCGCAGCACCTCGCAGGGAGTCGCACACGTACGGTGGAGACGACGCCTCCGAAACTCCAGTCCAGGACGAGCAGCGGAAGACTTGGACCGGAACACCAGCAGCGCGGCAGCGGGCTATGGTGGAGGAGATCCCCGACTCCTCTTGCTCGGCGCGGCTCCAACTTGGGAACCACGAGATCGAGAGAGAAATCAGGAATTAATTGGTGAATTAAAAGGCTGGGGGTGCCCCTTCTTATATAGGCTCCCAAGGGGAGCCAACCTTGCCAGCCAGGCAATGTGGGACTAACCCCCCACAGCCTGGTTCGGCTTGGGAGGTGCGCCGGCCCCCTGGTGGGCCCCTTGTGGCCCACCTAGGCCGGCCCTCCTGGCCCCCACCGAATTCCCCTAGGGAATTTTCCCCTCTTGGGCCTTCTTTCTTCCGGAAGGCCCATTTAGGGAAATCTGCCTTAATAAATTCGAAAATAAATATATAAAATCATATTTGCATATTAATAACACTAATTAATATCAAACATAATATATATAATATTTCCTACCTCCGAAAACTCTTTCGGCGCTGCCCGATCTCCATCGGACCTCTCCCGGGACGTTCCCGGTGATCTCCTTCCTTTCCGGTTGTCTTGTCGAAACCCCTTAAGTGTGTTACCCTAGCGGTTCGATATAATATCAGGTATGATCAAGACTCCTCAATGATCAACGACTAATCCGTAGGCCTGGACCCCCTGAATTAATCCCTGAGATATAACGAATGACTTTCATCTATCAAACCTGAACGTGAAGTCTTAGACCTTTTGCCATAGCGATACTTAGCACGTCCGAGCGTCGCTCCATAGATATCTCCATACCTAATCCCGACCTCGTTACCGACGACGCTATCTTCTACTCGTTCATGATCTCATGTCTCCGTGACCTAGTCACATGCTTGCAAGCTCATTAGACATGATCTCACCGAGTGGGCCCGAGAGTATCTATCCTGCTATGCGGACTGGCAAATCCCGCTCTTGACCCCTCGTCTTAATACTCCTTTCCAATACCCAAAAGTATCACCGTTATTGTCATACTAAATAAGATACGACGTTTGGTGCAATCAAAGTATCTTCGGGGAATATCAATAAGAGTTGATCTCACGGTCAAAGGTGTAATGACTACGTTCTCCAAATCTGGGTATGTCCATCACATCACTCTCCAGCGATATGACTCTCATTGCCGACCGGCGCCATGCCCCATGACCGGGAAACCTCGATCATCAATCGCGCAACGAAACTAGTCTTAGTAGAGGCTACTAGGGACCTGGTTGTTTACGTATCACACCCGCATTAATGTTTCCGCTTAATACGGTTCCAGCATGACACAAAAAACTATTATGAACAAACGAGATATGATAAAGAATACACTTTATTAATTGCCTCTAGGGCATATCTCCTTCAGTCTCCCACTTGCACTAGAGTACAATTTAATCTAGATTACAACTTGGTAAAAGCCTAACACCCATAGCTAACTGGTGCTGTTCATGCTTATCAAGCGGAAGAGGCTTCGTCAGCGGATCTGCCACATTCAGATCCGTATGCACTTTGCAAATCTTCACATCGCCTTCTTGTACGTACTGACGTATCACGTGGAAGCGTCGGAGAATGTGTTTGGCGGTGGAGTGAGACCTTGGCTCCTTGGCGTTCGCAATGGCACCCGTATTGTCGCAGAAGAGGACCACGGGGTCTTGCACGCTCGGGAACACTCCAAGTTCGATGACGAACTTCCTCAGCCACACAGCTTCATTCGCGGCCTCGCAGGCAGCAATGTACTCCGACTCCATTGTAGATTGTGCGACTATGGGTTGCTTCCCACTTCTCCAGCACACGGCGCCTCCATTCACCTTGAACACGTAACCTGTCTGTGACTTACTGTCATCGGGGTCTGAGCAGAAACTTGCATCTACGTAACCCGTTACGCCAAGTTCCTCATCGCAGCCACCATACACAAGGAACATTTCCTTTGTCTTATTGACATACTTAAGAATGCTCTTAACAGCTACCCAATGCGGCATTCCAGGATTACTCTGGAACCGGCTTGTCAAACTTAGAGCTAATGCCACATCTGGTCTAGTACTCAACATTGCATACATGATTGATCCTATGGCTGAAGCATAAGGATGTTTCGTCATTTCGGCCTTACCCAGTTCCGTCACCGGACACTGCGCCTTACGCAATATCTTATTCTTGATAACCGGCAGAGAACCCTTCTTTGCCTTCTCCATATGAAAACGCTTCAATATTTTATCAAGATAAGTACTCTGACTTAGTGCTAATAGGCGCCTTGATCTATCACGGTAGATTTTTATGCCTAAAACATACGCAGCTTCTCCTAAGTCCTTCATGGAAAACTTACTGTTTAAATACTCCTTCACGCTATTCAGAAGTTCCACATCATTCCCTATTAGCAATATGTCGTCAACATACAGTGCTAAGAACACAACCGAGCTCCCACTCATTTTCTTGTAAATACAGGTCTCTTCCACATTCTGGATAAATCCAAAACCTTTGATTACCTCATCAAAGCGAATATTCCAGCTCCGAGATGCCTGCTTCAATCCATAGATGGATCGCTGAAGCTTGCACACCTTGTTAGCACTTCCTGGATCGACAAAACCTTCCGGCTGTACCATGTACAACTCTTCCTCAATGTTTCCATTCAGGAAGGCCGTTTTGACGTCCATCTGCCAGATTTCATAATCATAGTAGGCAGCTACCGCTAACAAAATCCGAATAGACTTAAGCATCGCTACCGGTGAAAAGGTTTCATCGTAGTCAATTCCATGAACTTGTCGGAAACCCTTTGCGACAAGCCGAGCTTTATAGACGGTCACATTACCATCAGCATCAGTCTTCTTCTTAAAGATCCACTTATTCTCTACGGCCTTGCGCCCTTCGGGAATATCCACCAAGGTCCACACTTGGTTATCATACATGGATCCTATTTCGGATTTCATGGCTTCAAGCCATTTCTCGGACTCTAGACTCTCCATCGCCTCCTTGTAGTTCGTAGGTTCGTCTTGCTCGACTAGCATGACGGTGCAAACCATATTGCCATACCATTCTGGTGCGATCCGAGATCTACCAGACCTACGAGGTAGAACATCTTCCTCGACAGTTTCTCCCACTCCTTCCACGGAGGACGTTTCCGGAATTGCTTCCATTGCGCCACTCGGAATCTCGAGTTCAGGATCAACGATTTCATCGAGGTCTACCTTCCTCCCACTTACTCCTTTCGCGAGAAACTCCTTCTCTAGAAAGGTACCGGTCTTTGCGACAAAAGTTTTGCCCTCAGCTTGGTTGTAGAAGGTGTACCCAACGGTTTCCCGCGGATATCCTACAAAGACGACTTTCTCTGACTTCGGTTCGAGTTTGTCGGGCTGTAGTTTCTTAACGTACGCCTCACAACCCCAAACCTTCAGAAACGATAACTTAGGCTTGTGGCCATACCATAATTCATACGGCGTCGTTTCAACGGACTTGGACGGAGCCCTATTTAAAATGAATGCGGCTGTTTCTAACGCATAACCCCAGAAGGATACTGGTAGATCGGTAAGAGACATCATAGATCGGACACTATCCAGTAGAGTACGATTACGTCGCTCGGACACACCGTTACGCTGCGGAGTTCCGGCGGGCGTAAGTTGGGGCACTATGCCACAACTCTTCAAATGTGTGCCAAACTCAAAACTCAAGTACTCTCCACCGCGATCGGACCGGAGATGCTTGATTTTTCTATTAAGCTGATTCTCAACTTCACTCTGGAATTCTTTGAACTTTTCAAACGTTTCAGACTTGTGTTTCATCAAGTAGATATAACCGTATCTACTCAAGTCATCAGTGAAGGTGACGAAGTAACGATAACCATTGCGTGTCGAAACGCTCATTGGTCCATATACGTCTGTATGTATGATCCCCAACAAATCCGACGCCCGTTCAACGAAACCTTTGAACGGTGTCCTGGTCATTTTGCCCATGAGGCATGGTTCACATGTATCGAGGGATCCGAAATCCAACAAGTCCAAGAGTCCATCGGAGTGGAGTCGCTTCATGCGCTTTATACCAATATGACCAAGACGGCAATGCCACAAAAACATGGCGGTATCGTCACTACACTTAATTCGTTTGGCCTCTATGTTATGGATGTGAGTACTACGATCGAGATTCAACAAGAATAAACCATTACTCTCGGGAGCATCAACATAAAAGATATCATTCATATAAATAGCACAATTGCTTGACACTGATTTAAATGAATAACCGTCTTGTAATAGGCAAGACCCACTTATAATGTTTACACTCAAGGATGGCACAAAATAACATTTATTTAAAACCAAAACTAATCCCGATGGTAGATGCAGAGGGAGCGTGCCGACAGCCACCACATCGACTCTCGATCCGTTGCCGACGCGCATCGTCACCTCATCCTTCGCCAGCCGCCTTCTATTCCGTAACTCCTCCTGAGAGTTACATATATGAGCAACAGAACCAGTATCAAATACCCACGTATTGCTCCGGGCGGATGTAAGGTACACATCTATAACATGTATATCAAATATACCTTGCTCTTTGTCGACCGTCTTGCCAGACTTCCTATCCTCCAGATACTTGGGGCAGTTGCGCTTAGGTGACCCGATGGTTACCTCCATCTCCTTCAGCTTGATTTCTAATTCGGCCACTTCGAGCATCTTCAGGATTTCCGACAGGGGTTTTGACGTCCCTTTCATGCCGTAGTCCACTATGGCGTTCTTATAGCTAGGGGGCAGAGAAATCAGCGCCCTATCAATCACCAACTCTTCTGGGATCACACTTCCCAGATCACTCAGAAGTCGAGCGCAGCCAAACAACTTGGCCAAGTGCTCACTGATATTGCCGTGCTCTTCCATCTGGGCTGAGAAGAGAAGCACAGTTGCCTCGTACGTCTCAGCCTTGACTTGTCGTGCAAAAACAACCATGAGTTCAGTGATTATTTCATAAGCACCCTTGTTCATGAAGCGGTTTTGCAGGTCAGCCTCCATGGCAAAGAGCATGCCACTCTGGACATAAGAAGAAATCTCCGCTTTTACCCCATGGACAATCCTTTCGATTTCCGGGGCAGTGCTGGGAAGATCACCTAAGGGGGAATCAAGGATGTAGGCCACCTTGTGGGTTTCAAGGATGGACTTCAGATCGCGGAACCAGGACACGAAGTTAGACCCATCGGTCTTAAGCTTCTCTTTCTCAATGAACAGGCTCAGGTTAAAGGAGGGGTGAGACATCTACAATGGAATTTGCAACAACATAAGACTTTGTTCATAATAATTTGGAGTTATAGTATTTTAGAAAATAACTGACATAACTCCCACTCAAACGAACATCCCTCCTGGTCGTTTAAGCGATTACACGACCCCCATCCATTGCACCACCCCTCATCATCAAAGCCGGCGGCACAACTTCAGGAGTAGACAAAATCGTCCGCCACACCAATTTTGTGACTCGTGCTCGACCTTTCGGTCTTCCTGTTCCGAGGCCATACCTCTGAGTATGCTAGGCTCGCCACCAAAGACCTCCACGCTGACGCTTGTGCAACATGGCTTACACCCACCGTATGCGAACGAAGATATGTATGACACCCGATCATCACGGCCTGCCTCATAACGTAGAACTTTATTGGTGGTGCGCGTTGGAGGGAGAACACTAGTGGTATTTTGAAGGGATCATCTTATTCAGCTACCGCCGTGTAACACACACAATCACACAAAATAAGATGCACACAAAACATCAAATGTAATGCAATGTGATATAGTCCATCGCGCCATGGTCTTCTTGGCGCCCGCAGTTTATAAACAATTTAATAAACCTACCTTGACCATATCACATAGCCCCTGCAAAATAAAGTTAGACGCTTCTACTTTATCTTTTGCATATTTTACGTGGCTTGGGGATTTCGTAAATAGAACCGCTTCATACCTACGAATCTTATGACCACAACAACGATCCAATAATTGCATGTTTAAGCATCCCTTTCGGGCCCTCCATTGAAAATGCGAAGACCAACTAAAGAGAGAGAAACTGTCACCCGCCAGCCACATATACGGTACAAGCCGTATGTCAGTAGTGGAACCATCCTCGCGTAAGCGTACGCGTAAAGTCGATCCGGGCCGCTTCATCAACTCAATGCCGCTGGAATACACAAGTGCACGCTAGAGGGTAGCAAATAACAGGAACGGTGCCCCCGTGCAGAGCACGGGTTCTAACAACGTACAGCTATATCTTACGATAGATCGGCTCTGATACCACTGAAGGGGATCGTGTGCAGAAAACAATAATTTTCCTACCGACGATATCCTCAAACTAGCCAAGATCTATTCTATGCAGATATAGTAGTACGAACGAAGATCGGAATACGTACCCTTGTAGACCGAAAGCGGGGATTACGTTCCCGCACAAACGTTGTCGATGAAGACCGACGTAGCCGACCTCAAGGTCGTGTAGAGGAAGCAGGCCTCCGAGTACCGCTAGCGCAGCACCTCGCAGGGAGTCGCACACGTACGGTGGAGACGACGCCTCCGAAACTCCAGTCCAGGACGAGCAGCGGAAGACTTGGACCGGAACACCAGCAGCGCGGCAGCGGGCTATGGTGGAGGAGATCCCCGACTCCTCTTGCTCGGCGCGGCTCCAACTTGGGAACCACGAGATCGAGAGAGAAATCAGGAATTAATTCGTGAATTAAAAGGCTGGGGGTGCCCCTTCTTATATAGGCTCCCAAGGGGAGCCAACCTTGCCAGCCAGGCAATGTGGGACTAACCCCCCACAGCCTGGTTCGGCTTGGGAGGTGCGCCGGCCCCCTGGTGGGCCCCTTGTGGCCCACCTAGGCCGTCCCTCATGGCCCCCACCGAATTCCCCTAGGGAATTTTCCCCTCTTGGGCCTTCTTTCGTCCGGAAGACCCATTTAGGGAAATCTGCCTTAATAAATTCGAAAATAAATATATAAAATCATATTTGCATATTAATAACACTAATTAATATCAAAAATAATATATATAATACTTCCTAGCTCCGAAACTCTTTCGGCGCTGCCCGATCTCCATCGGACCTCTCCCGGGACGTTCCCGGTGATCTCCTTCCTTTCCGGTTGTCTTGTCGAAACCCCTTAAGTGTGTTACCCTAGCGGTTCGATATAATATCAGGTATGATCAAGACTGCTCAATGATCAACGACTAATCCGTAGGCCTGGACCCCCTGAATTAATCCCTGAGATATAACGAATGACTTTCATCTATCAAACCTGAACGTGAAGTCTTAGACCTTTTGCCATAGCGATACTTAGCACGTCCGAGCGTCGCTCCATAGATATCTCCATACCTAATCCCGACCTCGTTACCGACGACGCTATCTTCTACTCGTTCATGATCTCATGTCTCCGTGACCTAGTCACATGCTTGCAAGCTCATTAGACATGATCTCACCGAGTGGGCCCGAGAGTATCTATCCTGCTATGCGGACTGGCAAATCCCTCTCTTGACCTCTCGTCTTAATACTCCTTTCCAATACCCAAAAGTATCATCGTTATTGTCATACTAAATAAGATACGACGTTTGGTGCAATCAAAGTATCTTCGGGGAATATCAATAAGAGTTGATCTGACGGTCAAAGGTGTAATGACTACGTTCTCCAAATCTGGGTATGTCCATCACATCACTCTCCAGCGATATGACTCTCATTGCCGACCGGCGCCATGCCCCATGACCGGGAAACCTCGATCATCAATCGCGCAACGAAAGTAGTCTTAGTAGAGGCTACTAGGGACCTGGTTGTTTACGTATCACACCCGCATTAATGTTTCCGCTTAATACGGTTCCAGCATGACACAAAAACCTATTATGAACAAACGAGATATGATAAAGAATACACTTTATTAATTGCCTCTAGGGCATATCTCCTTCAACTACGGGGCGTGATGTCCTCCTCCATCTGCGCCTCCGCAATCTCTTGCGCCACAGGTATCCATCACGCAGTAATTGTGTCCTGGTGAGTCTCAGTGAGCATCACCTTACCAAATAGCCACAACAGATAGGCCTCCAGACTTCTAGTAATCTGCGTCTGATTCAGAACCATATCAGGGTATCCTAATTCATGAAGCTGCAATGAAAGGAAAATTAAGTTAGTACGGACATATTGAACAATAAGAAGTAAGCAATACAAATTTAATTAGTTAGGACATACAAAATTTAGTTTACCTCAAAATTGTTCAGCCACGCGAGTCTCACACCGTGCGAACTGTACACCAACTGAGGATTATCCGGACACGCCGGCAAACCGTGCTTGCATGTTGTCACACCAACCGACTGGAGTCTCAGACGACCCAATCACCTCGCCAGCCAACGGGAGTCCCAACAAATATGACACATCCTGAAGAGTAGATGCCATCTCCCCCCACGGGAAGTGGAACGTGTGGGTCTCGGGCCTCCACCGATCAACTAGGCATCTCACAAGTGACTTGTCCACACCGACACGACTACTAGCACTCCGGTAGAGGTGTTGGGCCTCTTGGCCGACTTCCTCTGGCTAAATCTGAACCTCTATCTCATCACTCATCTCGTCCAAACGAGCAAGTGGTAATAGACCTGACCAAACCAACCTACATAGACAAGAACCATCAGTGAGATAAACTAAACACATTTATATAATACATAATTAAACACAGTTATAAAGTTGTTTGTACCGATCAATCCAAGCGGGGTGCAGCGGCCAATTAGCTCCTAGAGTCCGCGTACGCAACCGGGGAGGTTGACAACCTGACTCCCAGATCCTAGCCCGATGCTTCGCATCAATCGTGTCATCAAGCAAGGCACGTCCAGCCATCTGCATATTAGAATAAATCATGGTATCTAGCGCAAATTACAAATAAAACCATGGTATCTAGCGCAAATTACAAATAAAACAATTAGTCTTCCCGACATATTACAAATAAAAAACATAGTCCACGCGACATATTATTCGTAATACAAATAAAAACATAGTCCACATAGATCCTAGCCCAATGCTAGCCACGTTGTGCACGTCCTCTTGTGCCTCTGTTTCCTTGTCCGTGTGGAGGAACTGCTCTCCCTCGCTGGTTTGAAGGACCAGCTCCGTGGTTGTATTCAGGACAATGCTTCTCTCTATGGTCATACATAGTGCAAAGCAAGCATTGGTAAGTGCTTCCACCTGCTTTAGCCTCATCCATATCATTCCGGATGCGTCGCGACTGTCGTCTTCCTCTGGTTGTCCTTTTGTCGGCTGGATGGGGAATGTATATTTGCGTTGCCGGATCAACCTTGTTGAAGTTTCCGACAACTCTATATCCTGCCATCTCCCCAGTCCAGGTATGCAACACTGCCTCTTTCATGTAGTACGGTGAGACGAAGTAGTATGGGCTCATACCCATCTGCCCACATACTGCCAACACATGTGAGCATGGGAGATGAAGTAGTCTTGGCTTGTTGCATGTACAATAACAAGTTGGCGGTGCGTCATCAGTAATTGTAACCTCGTGGGTTCTCCTCTCATTAGCAGCACCAAATCTCGCAATCGGTAAGAGCACCTCATACCTTGCTTCTTCGTTACCAATTCTAATGACGCCATGCAAACGTGCCTTCATTGTCTTCTTCTCCATGTACAGTCTGATCTTCCTGCAATACGGTGTGTTGGGGTAACGTTCAATATGTTCCACGGCTTCTTGACGTCTGTCTCTGAAATATGTCATTGTTCCGTGCATAATCCTCTCGACTAATGCTGTGAGTGGCAAACCCCTGTTACCTCTGAGTATGAAGTTGTATACCTCAGCAAGGTTGGTTTTCATGATGCCATATCGTGCTCCATGTGTATCATGCAACAAATACCATTTGACGGGAGGCTCTTTTTCTATCCACTCTACAAAATTCCGTATTCGAGTTCCTTTCTTTCTCTTTGTTCCAGGTGGGTCAATTCCAGGCAAGTCACACAATCCAACCGGATCCCCTTCATCTGTCCGCGACGCAGAAGCCTGCGAAGCCTGAGCCACTGCCACCTGAGCAGCGATAGTTGTTGCCTGTGCAGCTCTTCTTTCCTTCACTTGTTTGTTCATGAATTCAATTAGTCTTTCCCACATAAAATTATACATTCTTTCCTGATCATATTGCAGAGTCTTTTGAACAGATTCATCAGCCTCTTACTCTTAAAACATGAGTAAAAATTTGCAGCGAGATGACGCATACACCATCGGCTATGCAGGTCAGTCCAGGGATGAGTTTCGTCCTCACTAGGTTCCTGTAGTGCCTTGATTGCCTTCAATATACCTGGATGTCTGTCATGAAGTATGCACACATTTGGCCGATCCTTCACGACTCCCTCTTTTAATTGCCTGAGAAAGTATAACCAGCTTCCATAATTCTCCCCCTCAACGAAGGCAAAGGCAATTGGAACGATTTGTTGGTTACCGTCGACACTAATTGTGGTTAGTATCTGCCCCTTATACATGCCTGTGAGAAATGTGCCATCGATACAGAGCACTGGGCGACAATGTCTGAATGACTCGATGCATACTGCGAACGAGAAGAACATCCTGCGAAATACAGTATAATTTGGCTCCTCCGGAATCTTAATTACTTGCGAAGATACATGGGTGCCAGGATTCCTCTCGCTCAATGTGGTAATTTGACGGACAACATTATCATATGCATCATAAAATGTCCCAAACCTCTCCTCCAGAGCCTTCTGTTTTGCTCTCCACGCCTTTCCATACTTAATGCTTGTTTTCCATCTAGCCTTAACTATCAACTGAATGCTCCTCGCCACCATATCTTTTGTCCGCACTATCTCATCATACAAGAGGCGTGCAATGAGAGTTGAAGTCAGGTTTGGATGGTCACTCATTGTACTCGATATTTCATAAGTGTGCGGCTCGAAGCCGGATACCACCCACATCACGTCATACTTGGGTAAGTGACCATGCACCCTTCCTGGACAGTTAATATCAACACAACTCATAGTCAAATATTGACTGTTTGAGACTTCAGTGCGGAAAACCCTTTGCGTGGACAAAGCCCACTTAATCACGGCTTCCCGAAGCTGCTGCTTTGTCCTGTACTGAGCACCGATTTGAATATTATTCATGTGATACTCCCATGACGAAGAGGGTCTGTCATGCACGACTGTCATGTTCGACTTGTCCACATTCCAAGAGTCGGGAATAGGCACATCATCAACATCCTCCTCATCATCCTCTTCATTATCAGAATCAAGATCTTCTGCAAGGCCATCCTCATCTTCATTCAACATCTCTTGTTGTAATGTTCCTGAATGCTCATCCCCATCTGCCTCCCCTACTTCCGTTGATCCGGCCGACTGACTACTAAGCGCTGGTTCATAATTTTCAGAAATATCTGCCACAGAGCCTAACAAATCAACATTTTCTGATCCAGTATGCTCACTACTCTGTCCATGCTCCGGACCCTCGCCACCGTGTTCCATATTGTTCTGCTTCAGATAAAACATCAGCAAGATTTCTGGTTGTGTACCTCGGCGTTGGCATGATGCCAGCCAAGATGTCCACTGACTTATCCGATCTAGCGGTAACAACTCCCGAAAAATATTTGTACGGGATTTGCTCCATATTGACTGAATCTTAACTGTCCAGCTATTAGGATCAAACCCGAAATTCATTGTGAAATACTGCTGAATGACAGCTATTCTCAAATTAATCGGGTTTGTAAGCTGAATCGACATATTACCAAATTCACTCAAATCAACACCTGACTCATTTACACCGACATTACCGGCGCCATAGTGCACGACAATATCAACCACTTTCATGACCTAAACAAATTTATTTATGACCGACCATTATTACGAGCACTTAATAATATTACTAAATCTAGTTGACAAAATATAATATTACTACCACCGGTAAAATGTCTAGACTATGACTAATATAACACTATAACTAATATTAACGTATCCATCTAATAAATTATTCAGACAATATACTAACAAATAAAACAAAAAATTATCTAGTGACTAAAAAAATCTACACTATTTACGCTAATGCATGCACCAACAAAATAATTTAATGCTACGTCCGCTCACAAACTATTATTACACTAAACATAAATTATCTAGTGACTAATTAGGGTTTACCCTTGACGTGTGTGGATCCCGTCGGCACAACTCTCCGGGTTCAATCTACCGCCTCCAACCTCCACCATAACACCACCTTCTCAAACACCACTATCCTCCACCATTCTTAACCACCATTGCTCCCAATCCTCCACCTCCACCCATCAAAAGCAGTCCAAGAAAACCTAATCCATCAACAGATCCTTGATGCCCCAGCACTTCTCTCTTCTTTTTTAGCTATCTAATCACTTGCAACAAATTATTTTGAATCGAATCAACTACTCATTTGGTGGAGAGGAAGAACAGGAAGAACAGGAGCAAGAAAACGAACAGGAGGAAGAGGAAAGTGAGGTTCGGGGGCAACGACCGGGGATTCTTATCTTCTTGCTTTCGGCTCGCTCCGAGCCAAAAGTAGCATGTCGCTCCGCTCCGCGCCAAAAGAGGCGGGACCCCGCCTGCCACCCGTGCCGACAGAAGACTTTCGGCCTGGCCCAAGCCGAAAGAGAGCTTTCGGCCCCCTCGGGACCGACAGCGCGTTAATTTTCAAATTTCTCTGCCGGCCGAATTTGTAATAAAAAAAATATTATTTTTTTAAAAAACTCGCAATGTCACTACTAGAGTCCTGCCAGTGTCTTTTGGCCGACCACCTAATGACCATTTGCATCAATCCTTCCAAAACCTAAACTCCCTGGGAATAGCGTGCTATGGAGCGTACCACGTGGTGAAACGTGTTTGGTTGATCTGGTTCTCAAATCAGCGACACGAGTACATCGCGCTAAACAACTATATTTTTTTTCTCACCTCGTTGCTTTTCGTGTTCTGAATCATCTTTGATCTCCGTCTGCAGGTAAAAAAAAGTCCTCCTGCGCAGGCCGCCGTCAAGACTGGTGCGCAGGCGCTCCCACACCGCGCCTCCCCAGCCTCGCCGCCGCCTCTCCGCGGTTCTCCTCTTCGGCCCGCCTGCGCCGCCCCGGTACCCCTCCTCACCACCGGAAGCTCCCGTATCAGCAGCGCCTCACTGCCCCTTCCCCTTTCACCGCTCATTCTCCCATAACAACAGACCCGAGGGGAGACGAGAGAGGTGCCTCTCCTGCTCCTCTTCCTCCTCCTCCTCCTCCTCGGCTCCTCCTCCTCCTTCTCCTTTCTCTCTTGGTGGTGGACAGCCGAGCTAGCGCAGGTCGCTACGATCTTTCTGCTGTTGCGCTTTCTTCTGCTGCGACCATCCATCTCCGCTATGCTCATGTGTACTCCAGATGTTTATCTGTATTTGAAGTAGTTGGTGTAGCTGAATACTCATGTTGTTTATCTGTATTTGAAGTAGTTGCCATAGCTACTGTTGTCTATCCAAAATTGGTATGGCTGCAGGATGCAAAAGGCTCTAAATGATGAAAAATCCCCAACTAGGTGAACTTGATTAAATATGGAGATGATAAGTCTGTCGGAATTACTTCAAGTGTATCATCTTACTCCTGCATTTATTTATTTTAACAATGCAGTTAGAGGGAGCATATGTTCTCTCAGTTGTGGACTGGCATATGTTCTGAATATTTTGGACACAAATGCACTGACCCTGTGAAGCTTTTCTTATTTTGGCTGCAAAATTGCCCCTGTTCCACGTGAGTAGGTAGGACTGCTTTGTTTTTTGAATTTAATCTCGACAAAAGTCATAGTAGTGCTAGTAAATTGACCAAATTCATGAACTTGGTACTGCTGTTCTAAATTGAGTAAATGGAGTACAACTGCTCGTATATTCTCTCAAATTCAAAGTGTTGGAGTACATTTGGGGCTCCTGTAGTGCTATGTGTAGTAGTTAGAGTAGCTCTCTTGTATTGCACGCTTTCTGGATTTGCTGCAGTAGCAAAAATATTCTGCTTGCAAGAATTAGGAAGAATATTCTTCTTGCTTGACACAATAATACTGCTTCACATCACCCTGGCATATTTGCAAGATGGATTAGCTTTAGATTGATTCACTACTCATGTAATATGGCTTTAGATTGATTCATCGTTGCCTTGTTCATGATTGTTGCGTTCTTCCTGTCGATCTTCAGGTTCCTAGGCATCATTTCATCGAGGACACAAGTTGTGATCAACCCCAACATCATCACGGCGGTGATGAGGACTCAAGTGGACCTCACTATGACAGGCAAGTTGAATTTAGTGTGGTTCTATCATAATAATGACGACACTTAAAATAACCTGATCATGTGTAGAGATTTATATACATTTCCATATTCTTCTACCAGCAAGGGAGCAACCAGCAACCTGTGCACAGTACTACTCCCTCACTGAACTGTGTAATTTGATCAGTAGGTATTTTCATTCATCGTGCACAATTACTGCTCTCTCAATCTTGTGTATATTAGTTGTGCTTTCAGAATGTTTCAGTAGCTAACTGATCATTGTTTTTCTCTCTAGCTCTAACAATCTTGCTCATTGATTTTCCCGGACATATTTTTCCTGTATATGAGACGATTGGTTACAGGGTTTGGTCTTGGTGTCATATCCTACACCTTTCGTGTAACAACACTTTGTGCCTGTTTACTTTTTGGAGGAGTATATATTTACTGACTTGTTGTAGTTGTATGCTGCTTACATATACGTTCAGGGTTTTCGGAGGAGGATTATTTATTTGGATTCATACATGCTATTTGAATATTAGCTTTGTTCTATTAAAAACGGAGGGAGTACTAAAAATCTTCATGGATACATGATGATAAAGGACAAAACAGGCGCGCAATTGGCGTATATGAGACTAGAAGGAAAAGACGCATGTTGCCGCCGTCCGTCAACAACGATATATATAAAATAGTTTTAGTGAAACATACATATAAGACAATATTAATAATGAAAAATAGTACAACTCGATCACTACATGGAAGTAGAGAAGGGACATAATTATTTAGTTGTAATGTCATAAAAGTTAAATTGTGTACATGGCTCTATAATAATTTGTACACATATCCGACAATCCAGAGGCATTGTATGATAAACATTGCAAACTCAAAGAGCTAGATTAGGCATCGAGTTCATAGGTCACTAATTTTAATATAATGAAATTAAGTATATTTTACCGACATAAATTATCCCAAAATCAATACGGGAAATCTAATTAGCAGGCGCCTTATATTTGGCATAACCGTACGCATCGGTGAGAAAGAAATGAGCCTCCGTTGCATGCATGCACTAAATATAAAAAAATGAGCCTCCGTTGCATGCATGCACTAAATATCAAAATTGCTGATGTCATACCGCATTAATTGCAAATTCAAAAATTTAAAATATTTTGTAGCCTAAACCGTTTATCCGTTTTAGAATCCGTTTTCACCACTGAGCTAGTCACGACAAATTCTTCGAAACTAGATCCCATATTGACATATTTTGACAACTTTTTTTTCGGACCTAAAAGTTACCCACCCCGTATCATATAAGTGAAGGGAATATGACCAAGATGCACTTAATAAACATAGTTTATTGGCAATATCCCAATTGTTCATTATATATTTTATACCATGCTATAATTGTATTAAGCGAAAACATTAATACAGGTGTGGTAGATAAAATAACCAGGTCCCTAGTAGCCTCTAGTAAGACTAGTTTCATTGCGCGATTGATGATCGAGGTTTTCCGGTCATAGGGCATGGCGCCAGTCGGCAATGGAAGTCATGTCGTTGGTTGAACGATGTGATGGACATACCCAGTATTTATAGGACATAGTCATTACGCCTTAAAACCGTGAGGCCAACTCTTATTGTTATTCCTGGAAGATACTTTAATTGCACCAAACGTCGTATCTTATTTAGTATGACAATAACGATGATACTTTTGGGTATCGGAAGGGGGTAGTTGAGACGAGGGGTCAACAGCGGGATTTGTCAGTCCGTATAGCCAGATAGATACTCTAGGGCCCTGACGTGGGGCTGCCTTTCAGGTAGCCCACGATAAGGCTACCTGGGCTGCGCCAAGGACGTGGAAGCCCACAGAAGGCCCACGCGGGGTATCATGTAACCTAGTCCAAGTCGGTTAGGAAGCATAACCTGCCATATCTGTAGTTGCCATCGGCATCATCCACCCGAGACATGGCTGCCTATAAAGCCAGGAGGGTTGCTCGTCCCAAAGAACACGCTCATAGCCACCGCCGCAAACCCTAGCGAGATCGTAATCTCGCCATTGTAACCACAACTCGCATCAATAATCAGACAAGCAGGAGTAGGGTGTTATCCTCCGGGAGCCTGAACCTGGGTAAATCCTTGCTTGTCAGCCGTCGTGACCACCTGCACTCATCTCTCTCCCCATCAATCAACCCGGGGTGCACAACCCTGGGGCTTGTCGAGTTAGCACCTCGTCAATTGGCGCCGTCTGTGGGAAGAACAGCGTGTTGGATTTACGGTTGCGGCGGCCCAATCTTCGTCGACAGCGACGGTGACTCGCCGTATCTGATCAGTGCACGGGGGCTCGACGAGTTCTCGTGTGCGGCTGATCCAATCCAATCTACATCGACAACTATTGTAACCAGTCGACCCCAGCGGCGACTCGCCATCACAGAGATCGGCACCCTGAGCTCTACACCAACAGTGCTCTCGTGAGTGACGGGCCGATCGTAGTCGTATCTACAAGATCAGAAATTTTCCGGCGACATTCCGTCCGATGACGGTGCGATCCAGTCCAGTCGTGACGTCCGAAGTCGGGCCGGGCAGGGCTGCAGACCATGCGCAACTCGCCAAGATCTGGTCCATGTCTCACATCATTGACCAGCCACGTTCTGGTCCGACGCGTGTTGGAGTCCAACTCCAGTACATGTGCAGACAGCGATCAAGGATCAAGGAAAGGAAATCAGAAAAGAAAAAAAAAGGAAAGTTATTCTGGACGCATAGTACGCAGGAAAGCTAGCTCGTACTAGTTTGATTCGTTCACGTGAAGATCAAAGAAGAGGAGAAAAATTAGATGGAATCCCACGCCGACTCCGGTCTACCACGTCGACTGCCTCTACGACACCACACCGGTCCCCCGCGTCGACTCCGGTCCGACGCGTCGACTGCCTCTACGGCACCACTTCGCCGCGTCGACTCCGGTCCGCCGCGTCGACTGCCTCTACGGCACCACTCCGCTACGTCGACTCTGATCCGCCGCGTCGACTGCGTCTACGGCACCACTCCGCTGCGTCGACTCCGGTCCGCCGCGTCGACTGCCTCTACGGTACCACTCCGCTGCGTCGACTCCGGTCCGCCGCGTCGACTGCCTCTACGGCACCACTTCGCTGCGCCGACTCCGGTCCGCCGCGTCGACTGCCACTACGGCACTACTTCCGCCGCGTCGACTCCGGTCCGCCGCGTCGACTGCCTCTACGGCACCACTTTGTCGCGTCGACTCCGGTCCGCCGCGCCGACTGCCTCTACGGCGTCACTTCGCTGCGTCGACTCCGGTCCGCCGCGTCGACTGCCTTTACGGCACCACTCCGCTGCGTCGACTCTAGTCCACCGCGTCGACTGCCTCTACGACACTGCTTCGCTGCGTCGACTCCGGTCCGCCGCGTCGACTGCCTCTACGGCACTGCTTCGCTGCGTCGACTCCGGTCCGCCGCGTCGACTGCCTCTATAGCACCACGCCCGCCGCGTCGACTCCAGTCCGCTGCGCACAAACAAATTCGCCTCGGCCACACCTAATGCTCTCCCGGGTGTTGCGCCGCACAGGTCACAAACAAATTCGCCTTGGCCGCCACTCGAAGCACTCGGGGGCTGCACCGCGTAGGTCTAAGTCAAACCTAGGCCGTCACCCGACGCACTCGGGGGTTGCGCCATACAGGTATAACTCGAAAAATCCTTGGCCGCCACCTGAAGCACTCGGGGGCTGCGCCACACAGGTCTAAGTCAAACCTAGGCCGTCACTCGAACACTCGGGGGCTGCGCCATACAGGTCCAACAAGAAAGCCTAGGACGCACTCGAACACTCGGGGGCTGCGCCATACAGGTCCAACAATGCAGTAGGCCGTTTGGCTGAGCAAATACTCGATATGTTTGTCGAATCCACCAAGTAGGCCGTCGGGCTGAATGAGCACTCGAATCTCATTCGAGTTCCACAAAGTAGGTCCATCAGCGAGTTCCTGAACGTCACTCCCATCGGGAGGGTATCAGAGATCTCTTTTCGACTGATAAGTATTTGAGATTAACCTAAATTACAAGCAATTCAGCTTAATCTCGGGGGCTACTCCCATCGGGAGCACTGTTCGCGCTCCCAATAGACTCAGTCGAAGCATTAACGACTAAAGCATCCTCTGTAAGCCCTCAACGGCCGCAGTCGAATTTATTTAACTATCGTTTTCAGGAACAAGACGGCGTGCAACAGAGCGTCAGCAGCGACGTCATCAAGCCAACGGCTCCAAACAACAAGACAACGAGATAGCTCGAATCCAAGGTTCGGGTGGTAGGCTTATTAGCTGAAACAACTGAAGACAATGCGCTGGCCAAGGAACCCGAAACGCCTTCCTCTAGGCAAACTCTGACATGTTCGTGTGGACGCCGTCAGATATGTCTGGTGTACCGAGGGAGGTGATCGAGCACCACCTGGCCATGTGCCCAAACGCGCGCCCCCTCAAGCAAAAAGCAAGAAAACAAGCCCCCGAGAAGCAAGCATTCATCGTCAAGGAGGTCGAGAAGCTCAAAGCGGCAAATGTAGTCCGCGAAGTCGCGCACCCCACTTGGCTCTCCAACGGCGTGGTGGTACCAAAACCCGCCGGCGGAGGCCGCCTCTGCATCGACTACACCGACGTAAACAAGGCCTGTCCCAAGGACCCTTACCCCATGCCCAGAATTGACCAGATCGTGGACTCCACGACAGGCTGCGACCTCCTGTGTTTCCTCGATGCCTTCTCTGGTTATCACCAGATTAAGATGGCTAAAGAGGACGAGGAGAAGACAGCTTTCCTCACCCCATGTGGTGTGTATTGCTACGTCTGCATGCCCTTTGGCCTAAAAAATGCCGGAGCCACTTTCCAGAGGTTAATGAGGATAGCCCTTGGCGGGCAAATGGTGCGAAACGCTGAAGCGTATGTCGATGACATCGTCGTAAAGTCACGAGAAGGAAATACTCAGCTCAGAGACCGGGAAGAAACCTTCGCCAGCCTGCGCAAGGTGAACATCAAGCTAAACCCCGCCAAGTGCGTCTTCGGAGTACCTTCGGGCAAATTGCTGGGTTTCCTCGTGTCTCATCGGGGCATAGAGGCAAACCCAGACAAAATCAAGGCCATAGAAGGCATGCAACCTCCACGCAGGCTCAAGGACATGCAACGCATGGCGGGCTGCATGGCCAGCTTGGGTCGATTCATCTCCAAGTTCGGCGAAAGAGCCCTGCCATTTTTCAAAACATGAAAAGGACGGGCACCTTCAAGTGGACACCTGAAGCTGAAAAAGCATTTGAGGACTTGAAGAAGTACTTGGCCAGCCCACCTGTAATGGTCACCCCAAGACCGGGCGAGCACCTGAAGCTGTACTTGTCAGCCACCCCACAAACAGCCAGTGTTGTCCTAGTGGTGGAAAGAGAGGAGCCTGTACTTCACAAGAAGAGTGCAACCACTCCAAAGAAAAAGCCTCCTGATAAAGAGCTCGAAGAACGAGCGGTCATCACAAGGCCCACGCCAGGCCCGCAGCCTCAAGAGGAGACCGCCCCGGGTCAACTGCTGAAAGAGGCTAACGCACTCGAGGCCCAGGAGGAGCGCTTCGAGGCCAAGTCCCTCGAGGCCAAGTCCCTTGAGGCCACGCCCCTCGAGACCACGACCCTCGAGGCCAAGTCCCTCGAGACCACATCCCTCGAGGCCCAGGACAAGCCCCTTGAAGCCAACCCCATCGAGGATCAAGCTGGGACGCCTCAGGCGAAAGACACCAAGGAAACAGGAACTACACTCGTTGAGCACCCAGTCTACTTCGTCAGCACAGCACCGCGTGATGCTCGCGAGCGGTACCCGATGCAGCAAAAGCTTCTCCTCGCCCTCCTCATCGCCTCAAGAAAGCTGCGACACTACTTCCAGGGGCACCCGATCACGGTGGTAACCTCTTTCCCCCTGGAGCAAATTCTGCGCAACCCAAACGCAACAGATCGTGTCGCAGGATGGAACATCGAGCTACAACCATTCAATTTACGCTTCGATACCACAAGGGTAATCAAAGGAAGAGCGCTGGCAGACTTCGTCGCCGAATGGACTGATCCAACCCCTGAAGAGCCCTGGGAAGAAGAGCACGAGTCTTCTGGAGCAGCAATGCCCAGCTACTGGACCATGAAGTTCGATGGAGCTTTCGCTTGTCGCCACGGTGGGGCAAGCGTAGTGCTGACCTCGCTAAAAGGCGACAAGTTGTATTATGCAGTCCAGCTGTGCTTCGGAATCGACAAGATATCCAACAACATCGCCGAGTATGAAGGGTTGCTTGCTGGCCTACGCGCAGCAATCGCCCTAGGCATCAAGCACATACTCATCAAGGGCGACTCCCAGCTGCTCGTCAACTTCAACAAAAGCTACAAGGCCAAGGACGACCACATGGCCACATACCTTGAAGAGGTCCGTAGGCTGGAGAAGAACTTCCGGGGAATGGAGCTCATGCACATCCCAAGAAAAGAAAACCAAGAGGCTGATGACATCGCAAAGCGCGCATCAAAGAGGCAAGCCCAGCTGCCAGGTGTCTTTGAGGAAAGGCTCGTCAAGGCATCCATAAAGCAGCCCCTCGAGGCCTCGCCCGCGAGCACAGACGAAGCGCTCCCACCACCACCTGCAAGCGGAGCCCCAGGCTGCGGGCCCCCAACAGGGGAGCGTCTGTTGCTCACAGCAGTGCACCAAGAGGCAGGATGGATCGACGAGATCAAAGACTACCTACAAAAAGGGATCCTTCCCGAGGAAGATGTTGAAGCGGAGCGAATTGCCGGCCAAGCAAAATCATACCAAATCCTCGAAGGAAATCTCTACCGCAAGCGCCCAAACGGCATCGCGCTCAAGTGCGTCCCTCCGGAAGAAGGAAAACTGCTGATTAAGGACATCCACAGCGGGGAATGGGGCCACCATTCGTGCGCCCGCACCTTCGCGGGGAAAGTCTTCAGGAGCGGCTTCTACTGGCCTCAAGCGCTTCAAGATGCAACGGACATCATCCAAGCTTGTGAAGCCTGCCAATTCCACGCCAAGCAAATCCACCAACCAGCACTGGGCCTGCAAACCATTCCGCTCTCGTGGCCGTTTGCGGTCTGGGGGCTGGACATCCTGGGACATTTCCCAACGGCGCAAGGTCCATATCGCTACCTCTTCGTGGCCATCAACAAGTTCACAAAATGGCCTGAAGTGGAGGCGACGCGTACAATCACAGCAGGCGCGGCGGTGAAATTCATCAGAGGCCTGGTCTGCCGCTTCGGAGTGCCTAACCGCATCATCACCGACAATGGCTCACAATTCACAAGCGGCATCTTCAGAGCTTACTGCCAGAAAATGGGCATCAAGCTCTGCTTCGCCTCAGTTGCCCATCCGCAAAGCAATGGGAAGACTGAGCGCGCAAACGCAGAGGTCCTCAAAGGCTTAAAGATCAGGACCTTCGATGTCCTCAAGGGCCACGGCAAGGGCTGGATCAATGAGTTACCCTCGGTGCTCTGGTCCATCCGTACCACGCCACCCAAGCCCACCGCGGAAACGCCGTTCGCACTCGTCTATGGAGCCGAAGCAGTCCTCCCCGCATAGATAAAGCATGGATCCCCACGGGTCCTGACCTTTAATGTGGACCAACAAGAGGACCTCCACAACGACGACCTGCTGCTCCTTGAAGGGCTGAGACGCCGCGTCGCTCTACGGGCGGCCAAGTACCAGCAGTCCCTGAGGCGCTACCACAGCCGCAATGTGCGCTCGCGAACCCTGGAGGCAGGCGATCTCGTCCTCAGGCGAATCCTCTCCAGGGAAGGCCTCCACAAGCTGTCCCCGATGTGGGAAGGTCCCTACAGGGTCGCCCACATTGCCAGGCCTGGCGCGGCTCGCCTCGAGACGGAAGACGGCGTCCCCGTCAAGAATCCATGGAACATCATGCATCTACGCAAGTTCTACCCGTGATCGTCATCACGTCAGGGCATTTAGCGAAAGAGGCAGCCCACGGCTCAACCTCCAAGCACCCTTTTGTCCCTCAAGGTTAAAAGCTCAAGGCTTAAACCTCTCAAACCTTTGTATCCGCCAGGAACAAAAAAGAAAAGTGATTATTGTCACACCCGTGATCATTGTCACGACGAGACGTCAAAGCGGACGAGGCAGCCTACGGCTCAACCTCTAAGAACTTTTTGTCTCTAGAGGTTAAAATGCCGAAAGGCTTAAACCTCCAAAAACAAAGCTTTGTCTCCTAAAGGAACAAATGCCAAAGTGGTCATTGCCACACCCGTGATCATTGTCACGTCGAGAAAACAAAGCGGAAGAGGCAGCTTACGGCTAAACCTCCAAGCAATGTCGACTCTAGAGGTTAAAACGCCAAAAGGTGGTCCCCATGCCTCGACATGGTCAGAGCATTAAATTGGCAGCCCCAAGCATAATGACTCAATCTCGTTCCTAAGTGAACTTAGCGCTTCGGCGCCGCTTAAAAAATGTTTTTGGGGTTTTTTTTATTTGTGCATTACTATTGTTGAAGTGTGCGCTTATATCTCTCCACATCGTACCTCGTGAGCGGGGGCTGAGTACGGTGCCAGTGCCTCAAATGACACACCAGCAGAACTACAAAACCCAAGAGTCCGAGCTCTGGCTGGAGGGCAATTCCCCACAAACAAGCCATCTCAACCGTGGACCTTGGTACTTACTCTCCTCGCAAGGAACTCCTGAGGGGACCTATAAGCGTACACGATCCCTCGATCCGTGTTCTAGCGTTTGGGTTCGCCCTCTAATACCTGCAGGGAAGATTTCCCCCCGCAAGCCTGCAGGGACATCCGTGAGTGACCCCTCAAGCGGGCAACCTCGCCAGGCGAAATGCCACCCAGGAGCGACCCCTCAAGCGGGCAACCTCGCCAGGCGAAATGCCACCCCAGGAGTGACCCCTCAAGCGGGCAACCTCGCCAGGCGAAATGCCACCCCAGGAGCGACCCCTCAAGCGGGCAACCTCGCCAGGCGAAATGCCACCCCAGGAGCGACCCCTCAAGCGGGCAACCTCGCCAGGCGAAATGCCACCCTAGGAGCGACCCCGCAAGCGGGCAACCTCACCAGGCAAAATGCCCCCCCCAGGAGCAACCCCGCCAAGCAAACAATCTTCGTAGAGCAAAAACCTCGAGAAGCTAAGTCCCGCGCTCACGCTTTACCTCTCCCGAAAGCGCGTCTTTGCCCCTCAAGCGACTTCGCTTTACCTTACGCTTCATGGACTACTCGCACGTCTAAGGGGGGGCACTTGAGCATCGTGACTCAAAGCTCTTACCTATCCTAGGCTTAAACTCCCCCCGGCCTTGCGGAGTCATTGCTCCCGCATGCCGAAGTGGCGGAGTTATGGCGCGAAGAGACGGGACCAATGACGCAGAGAACAAATAGACATGAATATGAGTCCAAAGAGACCTCACGAGGGGCAGGCAAACTCGGATTTAAACAACAATTATAGTGTATTACAGGCCAGAAGGTCTTAAGGTGTTTTAAAAAAAGCACACAGCTGGTGCAGGTACTAACGCTCGTAGGCGCAATAGAGGGTGGTTCAGTGAGAAGCGGCAGCGTCTTGGACCTCGTCCGCGGCGGCCTCGTCAACCTCGGTAGAGCAGGCCTCCTCCTCGCTGTCCTCCGGCGCAGCCTCCGCGCGCCTGAAGCGGTTGCAGAAGGTGTCCGCCTGTTCGCGGAGGGAGCCTGAGACACGCTGAGCATCCTCGCCTTGGGCGGCCTCGGTCACGGAACCCAGGTCGAAGTCCGGCGTGAGGAGCTTGAGGTTGGTGAAGATGCGGTCCACCACCACCCCCAAGAGCTGCCGGCTCTCGTCCTCGATCAACTCCCGAAGCTCAACCCCCAGCTGCGAAGCCAGCTCGTTGCCATGAGCGACCAGCGCCTCGAACAAGCGCTCGCGCTGCTTCGTGAGTGCCTGAGCCGTGCTGGCGGAGTCCGAGGCCTCCACCGCCCGCTGCATCGCCGGGGCCACCTGCTCCTCCACGTCCCTGGCCAGGGAATTGAGGTTGTGGACGGCCTCGGTGTGAGCCTCCTCCGCTCGGCGACGGCCATCCTTAGCGCGAGTAAGGCGGGCCTCCAGCTTGGAGTTGGCCTTCTCAAGCTCGGCGATCTTCCGAGCGTCCGCGGCATGCTTGGCCTTGAAGCGGTCCTCCTACGCCTGGGCCATGTCGCGATACTTCTGAGAAGTGGACTTGCAGAACTGCTTCTCGCGCTCCGCGACGGCGTACTCGGCCTCTTTTTTCTTCTCGGCGAAGCGCTCGTAAGCCACCTTCTGGGCAACAACGTTGTCCTCGTACTTTCGAGTCGCCTGGGCCAGCTCGTTCTCTCGCTCCTCGAGGGCCTCGCGCTGAGCGGCCAGGTCCTTCTCCGCCTGGAGTCGCTGCTCTTCGCGCTACTGCAGCTCCTCCTCCTTGGAGACCAGCTGCCGCTCGCGCTTGGCGAAGGCCTTGCGATCTTCCTCCAGAGCAGCCGCTGCGGTCTGATGGGTGGAAAGCAGCTGGGCCTCCAGCTGGCCCAGCTCGCGGCGTTTCTGCGCCAACGAGCCCTCCATCGTCTCACGCTCCACCCCGACCTCGCGCAGGAGCTTCGCCGCAGCGTCGCGTTCTGCCTAAAGGGAGAGGAGCAGCTCCAAAGCGTCGCGGGTGGCCGCTTCACGTGTCTCCTTGGCAAAGTTGACGACTTCCTCGCGGGCGGCCTGCAGCGCCAAGTCCTCCAGCCGGCGCGCCTCGACCGCCGCGTGGAAGGACTCCCACGATCTCGCCAACTCCTTCTGCCGCTGAGCGAGCCAAATGTCCCCAAGGGAGAGGTGCGCCTCCAAGCCCTCTAGGGACTCCCTCACGAGGCCAAAGGCGGCCTCACGGCGCCCCGCGCTCCAGTCCCAGCCGCGGAGCACCAGGGCTCGGCTCGCAGAAGATCCAGCCTCGGTGTCGAGTCCCGCAGGTCCGGCCGCGGGAAGGTCAAGGGGGCTGGCTTGAGCCCCGCCGGAGCCCATGCGCGCGCCCCCTTCAGGCCCTGCAGCCGTGAGGCGCTCCTCGCCTTCAGCCTGGCGCGGAGAAGAGGAGGAACCGTCCCCGGCAGACGCGCCCGCTCCCGCCGGCGCCTCGAAGGCCTCCGTCACGAGCTGCGCGGTGGCAGTGGGCGCTGACGGCGCAGTAGGAGCAACCGGACGAGTCGACACGCGCGGCGGCGTCGGCTCGCGTGGCGGAGTGACCTCGCGCGGAGGCGCGGCCGCACGTGGCGGAGTGACCTCGCGCGGAGGCGTAGCCGCGCGAGGCGGAGTGGGGGCGCAGGGTGGCGCAGAACTCCTCGCCTCCGAGCCCTCCACCAACGGAGACTCGCGCGGTGCTACGGGAGCGTCCGGGCCTGCGGCGCTCTCCCTCTCAGGTGGACCAGCCTCCCCCGTGAGGGGCGCTGTTGCTTCTACTTGAGGCGCCTCCTCAAGGGAGACCGTTGGGGCCGCCCCCTCAGGCCTCACGGCCTCGTCAGTCGCGGCCCCTACCGGGGCGGTCTTCACCTCGGACGCCTTGCGGAGCCGACGGCACTTGGTAGGCGCGGGTCCACTGTCAAGGGCGCAAGGAAAAATTTCAGCAAAAGAGGAGGAGGAATTAGAAACCAAAAGGGCAAACAACCCTACAGCATATAAACTCACCCTGGAGGGGGAGCGCCAGCATCGACCCACGCGAGGCCTGACGAGCGCCAGGAAGGAAAAGGCTTGGCAGCAGGCCTCGCGGGGGGTGCCTCCACCTTCCTCTTGGAAGGAACGCCAGAGGGCCTCGCCCCTGCGTGATCCACGACTGCCTTGGTGCGAAGGCCGCGCCTCCCCGGAGAGTCCTCCGCACCTGAGGCCTCCCCTTCCTCAGCTTCCTCCTCCATGGGGCGCGAGGGCACCACCACGAAGGCGACTTCGTCGCCTGACGAGATATGGCGAGTCTCGTCAGTGAGAGGACCAGCCCTAGAAGAGGAGACCTCCCCGGCTGCGGCTTCCTCCTCGCCTAGGCCAGCTCCGGAGGCCGAGGGAGAATCGGCCCCCTCCGCTCCCCGCAGGGCCGGCAGCGGTACGTCAGAGTCCGCCGGGCCTGTCGGGGAGAACGAAGGCATTTCCTCCAGGCGAGCCATGCGCTCCGTCAGGTTGTACTGGTGAAGAGGCCGGCGCGCCACGCGGACCTCGTCCGAAGGGAGCACGGAGGGGTTGATGAAGAGCGCGGAGAGGATGTTGTCGACGACGTCCTTATTGTTGTCCTCGACGTGGAGCCGCATCTTGTCGTTCGGCCCCGAATACATCCACATGGGGACCGAATGAGCTTGGAGGGGCGCGATGCGACGGGTCACGAAGTCCGCCACGACCATCTGCGCAGTGAGGCCCTCCTCGCGAAGGAAGCTCAGGCGCCCCATCAGGCTTGTGTTCTTGGCGCCGTCAAAAATAGCCTTGCCCCAGTGGGAGTTCTTCACCGGAGGCTCGTCCGGGACCTCGAGGAAGGCGCATGGACGCTCCACCCCGACGAAGAACCACTTATGGCGGAAGTCGTCTACCTTCTTCATCACGGCCGTGATGGCCCTGCCCTCGCTCCAGGACATGGGGATATAGACGCCCCCCAAGCCGTCGACGATGCGGAACGAGACGCACCCGGAGCGCTCATTCTTCGCCGTGTTCCGGAGCGCGTAGAAGCACCGGAACAACCCCACCGTGGGCTTCACGCCCAGGTATGCCTCGCAGAGGTAGGCGAAGACGGCGAGGATGAGGATGGAGTTGGGGTGCAGGTGCAGCAGCTGCACCTGGTAGAACGCCAACACCGCCTCCAGGAACGGAGAGAAGGGTGGCACCAGTCCCGCGGCCAGGCAGTGCTGGAAGATCGGGAAGAATCCCCGCGGACGCTTCCCGTGCGCCGCGGGCTTCAGGGCAGTGGCGCCGTGCTCGTTCATCCGGTCCGCCACCAAGTAGCGGACCTTGGAGAGCGCCTTCTCATTGACGCGCACGCCGAGCAGCCCCGCGCCCATCACGGTCTCCGTGGCATCCGCCTGGGAAGAAGACCCCGCGGCAGCCTTGCCTTTGCTCTTGAGAGGACTCATCGTCACGGGCACGAAGGCTGGAAGGAGTTGGAGAATAGGAACTCGCAGGAGAGCGCATAGGCGGAGAGCTCTGTGGAGCGGAATTTTCTGCGAAGAGTTGGAAACGGTAACGGCTCCCTGCCGCAGCGCTCGGGCTTTATGTCCCCTCCAAGAGCAGTTACCGGGACGTGGGGGGACCCCCCACGACTCACACCCCAGATCGTGCAAAGCCATTAACCGTCCGAGTGCCGCGTGGCTCGGGCCGGCTGGGCACTAAGGGCCCACGACGCTTCGCCTAAGCCCATGGGCTCAGTTGTGCCCATCATGGGCCCGGGGGCAACTGTCGGCCCAGTGGGAACTGGGGTATCAAGAGCCCATTCCCCCCAGGCCTCGCTCGCGGGCCAGACGGACAAAACGGCTAAGGACTAGGCGACTCAGGCCTGGAGGGAAACGTCGTCGCCAAGGAATCCTGTGACGCCCTAAAATCGGTACTATGTATATTTAACCGTTCCCGTCGAAATCCGCATAATAACGATTTTAGGTCGCCCACCAGACATAATGTGCACGCCGAAACATGCGCATTATGTGGGTGGAATTGTGATAACATTACAACAGTTCCGATACATCCACAAATACAACAGAAGATATAATTACAACAACGACTCGAACGAGTCAAGATACAAATGATACAATACAAAGATTCAAATGACAGCGGAAGCAAAATAGTATCCGACTACGGATAAGATGCAAATTGGACTAAGAGTCCTGAAGATAAGCGATGGCGCCATATCCCTGCCCAGCCAAGCCGGAGGGATTCCCAAGCTAACGTCGTCTGACTTCAAACCTATTGACTGCACATAAAGCACATCCCAAAAGAGGGTCAGGGCACTCCCTGGCAAGCAAAACCGACTTACCTACTTTCTACACCATCTCCCAAAATATGGGGTAGGTGGACTTAGCGGCAGCAGCACTAGCAACCTAAAGAGACACGCTACAACTTCCGTCTAATCAGAGAGGGATAAGAGAGCGCATAAGATAACCATCTACAACTAACACCAAACATAACCCATTCTCGAATTAACCCCCTCAACCAAATATGAGGAAGGAATTCGGGAAACTCACACGTTGAACAATTTTAATTATAATTTATTGTGAAAATAATTCTATATTACTAGTCAAATTAATTAACATTGATTAGGTGCAAGTTGTCTAGATCTTGTTAGCCAGCATCAGCACCAAAGTCGTCCATAACCGTGGACACGGCTCATCGATAAGATTATACCCTGCATGGGTGCACTACTGTACCCATACTCGCATGATCAACCCAAGCAAGCATCAGGGCTTCTCAACACGACTTATTCCTTCACTACAACAAGTCCAAGTGCCACCCATATGAGTTGTTACCCGCGTCAAGAGTCCGACCGAATCTCAATTGCGGACTCATTAGTTTGTGTCCACGCGCCATGCGGCTCAAACCACAGTAGGAACTGTCCGCTTCGCGCGCACCACACCTATATTACCCCCCGTATCAAGTAACCTCTCATCAATCATCATCATCATGCACATGGATATGAGCAAATGGAAAACCCGAACTAGTTGCGGCACATGGACAAGCTGAAGATACGTTCAAAGTCGAGGGGGGCTCCATTGGGCCTCGCACAAGTGGTTACTGCGCTCAAAATTGGATCCGAGGACAAAATCTCAGTTCCTAGGTCGACACTGAGCAGAACAAAACACCTCGCAAGGCCTTCCGCCTGGTGCCTTATCTTTTAATTATAATACCCCCAATATAAGACAATATTTTATTAAGGTAGAAAATCTATCATACTAAGCAGATGAAACATAAGACCAACAGACGACTCGCACAATCAACTCTAAGCATGCGCTACGACTCGCAAGGCCAACAGATAAACATACAACGGGTATTAGGTTGTGGGGATAAAGCTGTATGGGCTGCAGGATAAACATGTGATGGGATCGCAGTTCAAGAATCGATAACTAGGGTAGCAGAGATCAACGGCAGGAATGAAAGACAATGTATAGGTAAAAAAGCAAATTTTGCTTGCCTGGAATCCCGCATGGAAGCAGATCTTGTCGTTGCTCACACATCTCAACGCCGTATCCGCAAAGAAGCAACAAACACTGGAAAGCCTAAAAGATGCATTTTACAACTACGGCAAAGATCCAGCATGATCATGGGAGAATGATGCATGACATGGCAAGATGCATTGCGAGATGCACTTAATCCGAATTAAGCGGAACCGGGATTCCGACAATTAATGTTTATGTGCAAGTTATTTATTTACCAGCAATATTAAATATTGGTTAACATGGTAAAACATGGCATGGGTGGTCTACTTAAATTAAATGGAAAAAGGGCATTATATATTTATTACCCCACACATTCCATAATTATTATTTAGGTGATTTGCTATACCCGCAACCCAAGAGATGCAACAAATGTAATTATGATGCGAAATGCACAAGATAGATGACATTTTATAAAAGAGGCATAGGGTTAGGGTTTGGGTTCGCACGTTGGATCGGGAGAGATAGGGTTCGAAACCGACGTCTTCGGAACGTAGAGGAAGTAGTCGTCGTCGGGGAAGTAGTCGTCGCGGAACCGGGGCATCGTCGTTTGTCGGTGTCATGGAAGTGGTCGGGTAGTCGTGGCACGTAGGAGGTCGGCAATCGGACACCAGAAAGAAAGCGCGCACGGGCAGGCACCGCGACACGGACACGGGCGGTCACGGGCAACGCGGCACCGGAAGAGGCACGCTCACGCGCACGTAGCAACACCTCGAAGGGTGGACAACTCGGACCCAAATGCGACGCCGAAGGTCTTGCGGGCATTTTGTCGAACACCCGGCGTGCGATGGACGGAAGGAGGAGCAGGGGGTGGTGGCGCACGTGGGAGCAGGGGAGCGGCGGCCGGAAGGAGCAGGTCGAGGGCGCGCGCGCACGGGGCGGCTCCGGCGACGGCATACGTGGTCGGGGCGGAGGCGCGTGCGGGGAGCAGGGGTGCGGCGGCGGCGCTGGGGCAGGCGCCGGCGGGAGGGCACGGGGGCGTTGGGAGCACGGCTCGGTGCGGAGGGCGCGCGCGGCGGCGGCGGAGGCGCGGCGGCGCGGGGCGGGCGCGGAGCTCGGCAAGCGGCGGCGGCAGGCGCGGAAAAGGGGCGGCGCGCTGTGGCGGCGTGCGGCGTCCGGGGAGGCGGCGTGGTGGAGGTGGCCGGAGGCGGCGCGGCTCGGGGTAGCCGGCCGGCGCGCGGGCGCGGCGGCGCGGGAGGGGAGTGGCGGCGGTCGGGCGCGGGGTGCGGGAAATTTTCTCCCGTGCGTGGCGACCTCGGGAAGGAAGGAGAGAGGAAGAGAAAAAGGAAAGAAGAGAGAAAAGAAAGAGAAAGAAAAAGGAAAGAAAAGAAAAGGAAGGGGGGAAAAGAAAAGAAGGGGTGTACGGATTTTTCTGCAAAAACCAGAAAATAGAGGAGGGTGGCTGCAAAGATGCCAGGGGGTGGGAAAAGAATTTTCAGGGGGAAACCCTAGGGTTTGCTTAAGTGGGCTTTGGGCTTTTATTTCTCTCCCCTTTAATTATTTCTGAATTATATTTTTAAAACCAAAACGAAGAGGAATTTGAATACAAAAACTATACAAAATAGTTTTTAGTTTTGAATAGACAATTTAATAAACTAGTTTTTAACATTTTTAAAATATTTGAAAATAACACATTTTTAATTAATTTGAAATGCATTTAAATTTAATTATGGAAATTTAATTTAAATGCAACAAATTAAATTAATGCGATGCGATGCCATGTCGATGCGAAAAGAAAACTCACAAAACAAAAGGGGATAAATCCCGGGGCATTACAAATCCCGACAGAGCGCACGTGACCTCTACCACGCCCGTACAGAGGCGCTCACACCCCCGTCGCTGTCCCTGGCGATAAAGCGGTCAACAAAGCTGCGCCGCCTGCAGCACAGCTGTGAGGACCTTCTACTCTGACGATAAAGCGGGTGGACGGCGCAACCCTCCAAGCAGAGATCGTCATCATGGGCTCCACCTCAGAGACTGCCCGCTCTGCGGGTAGTACGAGCACGGTCAGCCGCTGGTCGGCCACGGCGCCACCTTTATCAACAATGAACCGAGTCCATGGACGAAGGGAGCACGGTGGACTCGTGCTCCACCCCGCCATTGGCAAGTGGGAGCCACCTTGAAGGCCAAGCCGAAGAAGAAGACCGGAGGCGCCTATAAAAGAGAGAAGACATCCATCGTAGCAAGGGTCGGCTCCTTGCGTGCAAAACACCCTTGTAAACCCTAGCAGCTCTAGTTAGGTTAGCCTCTGGCTGGAGGAGGAAGAAGATCATCGCTTCCCTTCCCAGGCAAGAACTGCCTCAAGGGGGCTTCCGGCAAGCTCAATTGTATTGTAACCTCCCACATATAATACAGACAGGCAGGAGTAGCGGTCTTACCTCCTCACGAGGGCCGTGAACCTGGGTAAAGGACGGTGTTTTCCTAGGTCGGGTGTGCGCCTTCTTCGGGTCCGGCGAGCAACGTCGCGGAGCCACTTGAGGGTTTAGACCTCCGCGTTCAATCCCCTCTCGAACTACACTTCAGGAAGTGACTACCCCCGATTCCTGGGAGTCATAACCCGACAACTGGATGACATACGTCGTTGCCAAGTGCAAATGTTATGTCATAGACTATGTCATGCAAGGGGAATCGTTCACCTTCATGGTTCTTGATTACGTTGGAAGTATCAAGAAGATGAAACAGATCGCCGGAAGTCATCGATGATGATGGTGTATATATGATATACATGTTATGAATGTTTTAGCTAAGCAAGTACTCGCAGTAGTGACTAAGTTTTTGAACTAGTCATGTTTTATGAAAACCAGGTTTACTGCTTGAGTAGCTTGAAAGGATGAGGCGACATTGCGTGTTGATAATGGCAGGCAAGTTGTTGTGATGGCCATAGACACTCTCCCTATAGATCTACCACTTGAATAAATTCTTTATGATCGCTTGTTAGTATGATCGTTATAAGTGTGTCTCCTCTAGCGAGACAGTTGTTCATATATGTTAGTGACAAATTCGTTGTCCTATACTTATGAAGTAATGATCATATGCCAATTTGAATTTAGATGGTAGAAGCTCCCACATTCATAATATTAATGCCAAAGGATACAAACTTAATAAAGACACCACATATGTGTGACACTACCTATTAATTCATGTCAATGTTATAGTCAATTAATTAGCTCCATACCAGATGGATCTACAAGTTCTTAGATTTGATCTTTTGACACTTGCAAAATAACTAAGACACCGTTTTCGGAAAACGGGCATATAACTTATTGATAGTCATACATGTAGATGTATGTGGTTCAATGAAGTAATTGACGGGTAATGGAGACCTTTATTTCGTGAACTTCGCTGAACGTTTTGAGTATAACTTGTTGAGAATCATGCATATGGGTGTATGTGAATCAATAAAGTACATTAACGTGTAGTGGGAGTTTTTATTTCATACACTTCATGAATATTCGAGTAGATATATGGATATCCACTTAGAGAATGTTAGTCTAGAAATTTTGATTCGATCAAACAAGTTCAGAATGAAGTAGGAAATAAATTTAACAAGAAAATCAAATTCCCGCGATACAGATCGAGGAAATGAATATTTGAGTTATAATGTTGGCATATCATCGAAAGACTTGTGAGAAGAGTTCCACAAATTACGTTGCATAGAGCACCATAGTGTTATGGTATGTTAGGACGTCGTAATTGCACCCTATCGGATAGTGTGTGGTAAATAAATCTCTTACCGAATTATTGTGATCATTAGAGTCATATGGTAGAAACGTAACATTCACGTTAGGTAATAGGGAAACCATTTAAATCCATGGAGACAATACCATACGAGTGATGGCATGGCTTTTAGCCTAGATTGTCGTTTCAACAATTTAGTGTTTCGATGTGATCAAACCTAAAATGGATTAATCTTTGTAGTGTATCGTACCTAAAGAGTTAGTTGGGTACATGTCTCACGACATAGGCAAAATCATTACCGGGATATACCTTGCGAAATAAATAGTTTCTTGTCCAAGGGTATAAGTGAGAAAGAAAGTAGAGCAAGACAAAGTTGATGAACTTTCTCTCTAGACATCAGAGTGGCGCAACCGGAAGTGTTTTCAGTGTCATGCTCCATAGCTTGAAAAAGGCTGATGATACAAGATCATGATGTTCTGAGCTCATACTAAGAATGTAGGCGTACGAGGTTGTGTTCCACACTGTGTGTTATGACAATGTTGTTATGAAGGTCATATTAATGGAATATGACAGAACTACGAACTATGAAGAAAAGATGGTGGACCTAAGTCCGAGAGATGACTATGAGTCATATATGATCCGAAATAAAATCCATGTACGATTACCAGGTAATGACTTGGGTGATCTTCTTGATGGCATCAAGGATGTTAATAGAATATGGAATTTTATGAGAGAGTAGACATTGAGAAGGATCGATTTGTCGTGAAACAGTTCCGACAGATTCAAAAGTTGACCACATGAGAGTTTGTCTCAAGTGGCGAAGCCTAAATCTATTATGGATCGTTTAGCAATTACTATAATTTCGAATGAGAAATTAATAGATGGATAAGAATACCATGTTTCTTAATAGTGTCATTAAGAAAGAGTTGTAATCAGTACAATAATGGTTTGTAATCCTGAGGATGCTAAACATGTATGCGAACTTCAGTTGTCCATTAATGGGTTGAAGCAAGCATATCGGAGCTGGAATCTTCTCTTTGATAATATGATCAAAGGATTTTGGAGTTGTCCAAAATAGTTGAAGAAACCTGCATTTGCAAAGAAGTGAGTGGGAGCAAAGTAGCTTTTCTTGATCTTATATGCGGAAGACATATTTGAGTGGGAGCTAAGTAGCTTTTCCTTGATCTTATATGCGGAAGGCATATTTGAGTGGGAGCTAGGTGTCATTTGTGATTTTGTATGTAACGACATATTGAATGACACAGATCCTCCAGTAGAGTGTAAAGGATTATTTAAGTGATTAAATTTTCTATGAAATGAAGTTAGGAGTATTAGGCATCCGATTTATAATTCTATAGATCGTAAGGGGCTTAATAACATTAGGTCGGAATATTTCCTAAGTTAAGATTCTGAAGTGTTTCAGAATAGAACATGCGAAGTGTCGGGTTATGACTCCCAAGGAGTGGGGGTAGTCACTTCCTGAAGTGTAGTTCGTGAAGGGGATTGAACGCGGAGGTCAAGACCCTCGAGGGACACGGCGACGATGCTCGCCGGACCCGAAGACGAAGCACCCACGACAGAGATAGACACCGGCCCGTACCCAGGTTCGCGGCCCTCGTGAGGAGGTAAGACCGCTACTCCTGCTTGTCTGTGTTGGATTATGGTGGTTACAGTACAACAGAGCTTGCCGGGGACCCCCTTGAGGCAGTTCGTGCCTGAGGAGGGAAGCGATGGTCTTTCCTCCTCCAGCCAGAGGCTATCCTACTTGGTATCGCTAGGGTTTACAAGCGCGGTTACAAGCAATTGGCCGACCTTTGCTACAATGGAAGTATTGGTGCTTTTATAGGCGCTCCGACGCTCTTCTTCTCCTAAGCCTACAAGGTGGTTCCCACATGGCAGTGGCATGGTGGAGCAGGAGTCCACCGCTGCTCCTTCATCCATGGACACGGTCCATCACTGGTAAAGGTGGGCGCGGTGGCCGACAGGCGGCCGACCGCGCTGTACTGTCCGCAGGGAGGGCAGTCTCTGAGGTGGAGCCCACGATGACGTTCTCATTTGGAGGGTTGCGCCGTGCACCCGCTTTATCACCAGAGTGGAAGGTCTTGGCAGTCCTGCCGCAGGCGGCGCAAATTTATTGACTCCTTTATCACCAAAACGGCAACGGGGGTGCTTGCGTCACCACGTGGGCGTGGCAGAGGCCATGCGCGTCTCGCTGCGCTTCCTTGGCTGCGACGTTTCCCCTCAGGCCTGGGGAGGCCTGAGGGGGGATTTCCGTTCACTTCCCTCCAGGCGCGCTGGCGCCTCGGGAGGGTCTCTTGAGGCCCTCGTTTCCTCTTCAAGCCTACGAGGGGAATTGCCTCGGGAGGGTCCCGCCAGGCGGCGAGGCCTGGTCCTTAGTCGTTTCGTCTGATCAGCCCGCATGTGAGGCCTGAGGGGAGTGGGCTCTTCATACCCCAGTCCCCACTGGGCCAATAGTAGCCCCTGGGCCTATGATGGGCACGATTGAGCCCATGGGCTCAGGCAAAGCGTCGTGGGCCCTCAGTGCCCGGCCGGCCCGAGCCACGCGGCACTCAGACGAGTAACGGCCTCGCACGATCCGGGGCGCGAGTCGTGGGGGTCCCACCATGTCCCGGTAACTGCTCCTTGAGGGGATATAAAGCCCGAGGGTCGCAGCAGGGAGCCGTTACCGTTTCCAATCTTCCTCGCAGAAGTTTCCGCCTCCTAGAGCTCTCCGCCTCTGCTCTCTCCTGCGATTCTTCTCCTTCCATCTTCCCCAGCGCTGCGAGGCCCCGGCGATGAGTCCCCTCAAGAGCAAGGGCAAGGCCGCTGCAGGGTCGTTCTCCCAGGCGGAGGCTTTAGAGGTTGTGCAGGGCGCGGCTCTCGTGGGGGCGTGCACCGATCCTCAGGCGTTGGAGAGAATCCGCCACCTAGTTGCGGGGCGGACCAATGAGCACGGCGCCAGCGTGCTTCGAGCTGCCCGGTTCGGGGGTTTCCCCCAAGGGTTTTATCCCATTTTTCTCCATACCATCACCGTCGGGCTGGTGCCGCCGTACTCGCCTTTCCTGGAGGCGGTATTGGAGTTCTACCAAATCCAGCTCCTTCATCTTCATCCAAACTCCGTGCTTATCCTTTCCATTTTCGCCTATCTCTGCGAGGCTTATCTGAGTGTGCACCCCTCAGTGGCGCTCTTCAGGAATTTCTATTCGCTGCGGTGCACGGCTTCCGACGAGCGAACTGGGTTTGTCTCTTTCCGCATTGCGGATGTCATGGGGAGTGTATACCTCCCCATGTCATGGAATGGGGACAAGCCCGTCATGGCCGTGCTCAAGAAAGTGGATGACTTCCGTCAGAGGTGGTTTCTCATCGGCGTCAAGTCGCCCTGCGCGTTCCTAGACGTCCCGGAGGGGCCACCCGTGAAGAACTCTCATTGGTGCAAGTCTGCCCTTCGCGGAGTAGATAACGCACACCTGGTGGGGCGTTTGGAGTATCTCCGGGAGGAGGGCCTCACATGGCAGTTAGTCGTGGCGGACTTCGTGAAGCGCCGCATTGCTCCTCTCCAAGCCCACGATCAGCCGATGTGGATGTACACTGGCCCCTCGGACCCAATGCGGCTTCATCCTGAGAACCACGACCCGGATGTCGTCGACACCATCTTGAGCATCCTCTTTGTCAATCCGGAGGTGCCCGGGAAGATCGCTGGCTCCGTGCAACCTCTGCACCAGCTCCCTCTGGGTGACCGCATGGACATCCTGGACGGAATGCCGGACTTCACCCCGTTTGGCCTGGCGGGGGAGATGGATGAGGTGGTCGCTCCGTCGGCGCGTGTAGTCGTTGGAGTGGACTCTCCCTCAGCCTCCAGTGCCTGGTGTGGCGAGGAAGAGGCCGCGATGGGAGGGATGTACCCCTTGAGGCATGGGTCCTTCACCGACGAGGTCTGCGACATCTCGTCAGGCGACGATGACGCCTTCGTGGTGGCGCTTTCGCGCCTCGTGGAGGAGGAGACCGAGGCGGGGAGGCCTTCGAGGTGGCTGATTGTCGGGAAGGCGCAGGCCTCGCACCAAAGCTGCGGTGGATCGCTCTGGGGTAAGGCCCTCCGATGTCCACTCCAAAAGAAAAGCGGGGACGCCTCCGGGGGAATCAGGCGCCAAAACCACGCCCTCCTGGCGCTCACCAGGCCTGGCGTGGGTTGATGCCGGTGCTTCCCCTTCAGGGTGAGTGTTTATGACGCCTGGTCATTTTTGGTTCTTGTTTTTCCCTTAGCTTCACCCTCTCTTGAAGGTCTTTTCTTGGGCTTTTTGTCAGCGATCTCGTGCCTGCAAAGCTCCGCAGGCTTCGCAAGGCAGCCGACGTGAAGAGAGCCACGGCTGAGGCCGTGGCTGACGAAGCCACGAGGCCTGGGGAGACGGCCTCCACAGGCCCCGCCGAGGGGGTGCCTCAAGTGGAGGCGGCTGCGCCTCAGGCGGGGGCGGCAGAGCCTCAGGAAGAGGAGGACGTGCCACGCCCAGAGGCACCTACACCGCCCCCGAGCCAATGGTGGTGGAAACCACGGAAGAGAAGGCCTCCACGCCAACTCGCACTCCTACTCCCCCTCGCGTGATTACGCCCCCACACGAGGCAACTCCGCCGCGCGAACCAACGCCGCCGCGCGCGTCGACGCCACCGCGTGCGCCTACTCCGCCGTCTGCGCCCACTGCTCCCGTGCAGCCTGCGGTGGAGACGTGTGAGGCGCCAGCAGGCGCGGGCGCGTCTGCAGGGGGAGATTATTCCTCGCCTCTTCGCCCAGCTGGAGGCGGCGAGCGCCCTGCTGCGGCGGGCCCCGAAGAGGACGCCAGCGCGGGCACGTGCGGACCCAGGCTAGCCCCTGAGCTCTCCCTGAGGTCAGGCGCTTGGGGCTTGACACCAGAGCCGGGCCCTCAACAAGCCAGGAGCTGGTCCTCCGAGTCTGGGACTGGAGCGTGGGGCGCCGCGAGGTCGCCTTCGGCCTCGTGAGGGAGTCCCTGGAGGGCCTGGAGGCGCACCTCGCCCTTGGTGACATCCAGCTTGCCCGGCAGCAGGAGGAGCTGGTGAGGTCGTGGGCGTCCTACCATGCGGCGGTTGAGGCGCGCCAGCTGGAGGGCTTGGCGCTGCAGGCCGCCCGCGAGGAGGCCATCCGTTTTGCCAAGGAGATCCGTGAGGGGGCCATCCGTGATGCCGCCGAATTTCTCGCGCCCCTTCAACCGGAACGCGACACTGCTGCGGAGCTCCTGCGCGAGGCCACAGCCGAGCGCGAGGCGATGGAGGGCTCGATGGCGCAGAAACGCCGTGAGCTAGGCCAACAGGAGGCCCTACTGCTGTCCGCCCACCAAGCTGCGCAGGCTACCCTGGAGGGGGGCCGCAAGGGCCTTGCCGAGCGCGAGCAGCGGCTGGCCCTCAAGGAGAAAGAGCTGCAACTGCACGACGAGCAACACCTTCGAACGGAGAAGGACCTGGCCACCCAGTGCGAGGCCCTCGAGGTATGACGATCACGTCGCTGCCCAGAAGCTTGCTTATGAGCGCTACGAGCAGCGTTTCGCCAAGAAGAAGAAGGAGGCTGAGGAGGCCCTCGTGGAGCGCGAGAAGCAGTTCCGCCAGTCCATCTCTCAGAAGTACCGCGATCAGGCCCGGAAGCAAGAGGACCGCTCCAAGGCCAAGCACGTTGCGGATGCTCAGCGGATCTCTGAGCTCGAGAAGGCCAACTCCAAACTGTAGGCCCGCCTGAAGCGCGCCAAGCATGGCCGACGCCGAGCGGAGGAGGCCCGCGAAGAGGCCGTTCACGGCCTCAACTCCTTGTCCAAGGACGTGGAGGAGCAGGTGGCTCCGGCGATGGAGCGGGCGGCGGAGGCGTCGGACTCGGCTCAGGCGGCTAGTGCGCTCACGAAGCAGCGTGAGCATATGTTCGAGGCGTTGGTCGCCCGGGGCAACGAGCTTGCCGTGCAGCTCAGCGCGGACGCGCCGCACACAGAGGTCCGAGGCCGTGGTGATGCTGCCTTGTACCTGGTCTATTTTGACCAGCTCTTCACGGCCCTTGAGGGCCCCGTCGCCGAGCTCCGCGAAATGATCAAGGACGAGAGCCGGCAGCTCCTAGGGGTGGTTATTGATCGCATCTTCACCAACCTCAGGCTCACGCCAGGCTTCGACCTCTCCACCGTGACGGAGGCCGCCAGAGGCGAGGATGCGCATAAGGTCTCCACGAGCAGGTTGACGCCTTCTGCAACAGCTTCAGGCGTGTGGAGGCTATGGAGGAGGACAGCGAGGAGGAGGCCGCCTCTGCCGAGGCCGAGGAGGGCGCCGTGGAGGAGGTGCAAGACGACGATACCTCCGCCTGAGCTACTCGTTATTGCGCCTGCGTGCGCTTGTATCTGAAACAATCTTGTGTTTAGATTCTTAAGACCTTTCGGCCTGTAATATACTCTTAACTGATGTTTGCTTTTAGCTTGTTTGCCCCTCGAGAGGTCTCTTTGGACTCATCTTCATGTCTATTTGTTCTCTGCGTCGGTAGGACCCATCTCTTCGTGCCATGACTCCGCCGCTTCGGTATGCAGGAGCAATGACTCCGCAAAACCGGGGGGAGTTTAGGCCTAGGAGAGGTAAGATCCCTGAGTCGCGATGCTCAAGTGCCCCCATTAGACGTGCGAGTAGTCCATGAAGCGTAAGGGCAAGCGAAGTCGCTTGAGGGGCAAACGTGTGCTAGAGGGGGAGAGAACGCTCTTAAGGCGTGGGTGCGAGACTTAGCTTCTCGAGGTTTTCGCCCTGTAGAGGCTTTTTGCCTGGCGAGGAGGTCCTCTTGAGGGATATTTCCCGGATGCCTCCTCAGGCTTGCGGGGGCATTTCTTCCCTGTAGATTGTTAGAGGGGCGAACCCAAACGCTGGAACACGGTGCATGGGACTCGTGCGCGCTTGTAGGTCCCCTCAGGCGTTCCTCACGAGGAAGTACACGGGTCCTCTGTAGAGATGGCGTGTTTGTGGGATCTTGCCCTCCAGCCAGAGCTCGGATCCTTGGGTTTTGCAGTGCAGCTGGTGTGTCATTTGAGGCATTGGCACCGTACTCAGCCCCCGCTCGTGAGGTACGCATGTGTAGAGATATAAGCGCACATTTCAAAAAAATAATGCGTAAATAAAACTCACCACCATATATTACATAGCGGCGCCGAGGCGCTAAGTTCACTTGGAACGAAATTGTCTCATTATGCTTAGGGTTGCCAAGTTAATGTTTTGACCATGTCGAGGCATGGGGACCACCCATTAGTGGCAGAGACTCTCAACGACCTGAGGTGGCTCGTTACAAGGAGAGCTCGGAGGGTTGACCCTCGAGGGAAGCCTTTGGAGCTTGGAGGTTTAAGCCGTGAGCTTTTAACCTCTATAGAGAAAAAGTGCTTGGAGGTTGAGCCCTAAGCTGCCTCTTCCGCAAGATGTCTCGACGTGAAAATGATCACGGGCGTGACGATGATCACGGGTAGAACTTGCGTAGGTGCATGATGTTCCATGGATTCTTGACGGGAATGCCGTCTTGAGTCTCGAGGCGGGCCGCGCCAGGCCTGGTGATGTGGGTGACCCTGTAGGGGCCTTCCCACATCGGGGACAGCTTGTGGAGGCCTTCCCTGGAGAGGATCCGCCTGAGGACGAGATCGCCTGCCTCCAGGGTACGCGAGCGCACGTTGCGGCTGTGGTAGCGTCTCAGGTCCTGCTGGTACTTGGCCGCTCGGAGGGCCGCGCGGCGTCGTAGTCCTTCAAGGAGCATTAGGTCGTCGTTGTGGAGGTCCTCTTGCTGGTCCTCGTTAAAGGCAAGGACCCGTGGGGATCCATGCTTCGCTGTGGGGAGGACTGCTTCGGCTCCATAGACGAGGGCGAATGGTGTTTCCCCCGTAGGCTTGGGTGGCGTTGTGCGGATGGACCAGAGCACCGAAGGAAGCTCATTGATCCAGCCCTCGCCGTGGCCTTTGAGGATGTCGAAGGTCCTGGTCTTCAGGCCCTTTAAGACTTCTGCATTTGCGCGCTCAGCCTGTCCGTTGCTTTGCGGATGAGCGACTGAGGCGAAGCAGAGCTTGATGCCCATTCTTTCACAGTAGGCTTTGAAGATGCCACTGGTGAATTGCGAGCCATTGTCGGTGATGATGCGGTTAGGCACTCCGAAGCGGCAGACCAGGCCTCTGATGAACTTCACCGCCGCGCCTGCTGTGATTGTGCGCGTCGCCTCCACTTCGGGCCACTTAGTGAACTTGTCGATGGCCATGAAGAGGTAGCAATATCCACCCTGCGGTGTTGGGAAATGTCCCAGGATGTCCAGCCCCCAGACCGCGAACGACCATGAGAGCGGAATGGTCTGTAGCCCTAGCGCGGGTTGGTGGATTTTCTTGGCGTGGAATTGGCAGGCTTCACATGCTTGGACGATGTCCACTGCATCCTGAAGTGCTTGAGGCCAGTAGAAACCGCTCCTGAAGACTTTGCCTGCGAGGGTGCGGGCGCATGAATGGTGGCCGCATTCCCCGCTGTGGATGTCCTTGATCAGCAATTTTCCTTCTTTAGGAGGAACACATTTGAGCGCGGTGCCTTTTGGGCGCTTGCGGTATAGATTTCCTTCGAGGATTTGGTAAGATTTTGCTTGGCGGGCGATTCGCTCCGCTTCAACATCTTCCTCGGGAAGGATCCCTTTGTCGAGGTATCCTTTGATCTAGTCAATCCATTCTGTTTCTGGATGCACTGCTGTGAGCAACAGACACTCCCCTGTAGGGGGCCCACAATCTGGAGCCCCGTTTGCAGGTGGTTGCGGGAGCTCTTCGTCTGTGCTTGCGGGCATTGCCTCCTGAGGCTGCTTTATGGATGCCTTGACGAGCCTTTCTTCAAAGACGTCTGGTGGCTGGGCTTGCATCTTTGATGCGCGCTTGGCGATGTCATCAGCCTCCTGGTTCTCCTTTCTTGGGATGTGCATGAGCTCGATTCCTCTGAAGTGCTTCTCCAGCCTACGGATCTCTTCAAGGTATACGGCCATGTGGTCGTCCTTGGGCTTGTAGATTTTGTCAGAGAAGTTGACGAGCAGCTGGGAGTCGCCCTTGATGAGTAGATGCTTGATGCCTAGGGCGATTGCGGTGCGTAGGCCAGCAAGCAGGCCTTCGTACTCAGCGATATTGTTGGAGATCTTGTCGATTCCGAAGCACAGCTGGACTGCATAATACAGCTTGTCACCTTTTGGTGAGATCAGGACCACGCCAGCCCCACCGTGGCGACAAGTGAAAGCTCCGTCGAACTTCATGGTCCAGTGGCTGGGCATTTTATCTCCAAGGGGCTCTTGTTATTCTCCCAAAGGCTTTTCAGGGGTTGGGTCAGTCCATTCTTCGACGAAGTCTGCCAGCGCTCTTCCTTTGATTACCCTTGTGGTATCGAAGCGCAAATTGAATGGCTGTAGCTCTATGTTCCATCCTGCGACACGATCTGTGGCGTTTGGGTTGCGCAGGATTTGCTTCAGGGAAAAAGAGGTGACCACCGTGATGGGGTACCCCTGGAAGTAGTGCCGCAGCTTTCTTGAGGCGATGAGAAGCTTCTGCTGCATTGTATACCGCTCGCGAGCATCACGCAGTACTGTCCTGGCGAAGTAAACTGGATGCTCGACGAGGGTAGTTTCTGTAGCCTTGGCGTCTTCTGCCTGAGGGGGCTCAGCTGGGCCCTCGGGGGGGTTGGCCTCAGGGGGCTTGTCAAGGGCCTCGAGGGGGTTGGCATCAAGGGGCTTATCACTGGCCTCGAGGGGGTAGGCCTCAGGGGGCACGTCAGGCTCCCTGGCGGGATCTTCTTGCAGCGGTTGACTTGGAGCGGGCCTCTCTTGGGGTTTTGGGCCTAGCGGTGTTTTTGTGAGGGCTGCCCTTTCGTCGAGCTCCTGATCAGGAGGCTTTTGCTTTGGAGTGGTTGCACTCTTTTTGTGGAGTACTGGCTCTTCCCTTTCTACCACAAGGACGGCACTGGCTGTCTGTGGAGTAGCTGATAGGTACAGCTTCAGGTGCTCGCCTGATCTTGGGGCGACCATTACTGCTGGGCTGGCCAGGTACTTCTTCAAGTCCTCAAACGTTTTTTTATCTTCAGGGGTCCACTTGAAAGTGCCCGTTCTTTTCATGATCTTGAAGAAAGGCAGGGCTCTTTCACCAAACTTGGAGATGAATCTACCCAAGCTGGCCATGCAACCTGCTAGGCGTTGCATGTCCTTGAGCCTGCGTGGAGGTTGCATGCCTTCTATGGCCATGATTTTGTCTGGGTTTGCCTCTATGCCCCGATGGGACACGAGGAACTCAAGCAATTTGCCTGAAGGTACTCCGAAGTCGCACTTGGCGGGGTTGAGCTTGATGTTCACCTTGCCCAGGTTGGCGAAAGTCTCTTCAAGGTCTCCGAGGAGAGTATTTCCCTCTCGGGATTTTACGACGATGTCATCGACATATGCATCGGCGTTCCTCCCCATTTTCTCGCCAAGTGCTATCCTCATCAGCCTCTGGAAGGTGGCTCCGGCATTTTTAGCCCGAAGGGCATGCAGACATAGCAGTACACACCACAAGGGGTGAGGAAAGCCGTCTTCTCCTCATCTTCCTTAGCCATCTTTATCTGATGATAACCAGAGAAAGCATCGAGGAAACAGAGGAGGTCGCAGCCTGCCGTGGAGTCCACGATCTGGTCAATTCTTGGCATGGGGTAAGGGACCTTGGGGCAGGCCTTGTTTACATCAGTATAGTGGATGCAGAGGCGGCCTCCTCCGGTGGGTTTTGGTACTACCACACCGTTAGAGAGCCAAGTAGGGTGCGCGACATCGCGGACAACCTTTGCTGCTTTGAGCTTTTTGACCTCTTTGACGACGAATGCTTGCTTCTCGGAGGCTTGTTTTCTTGCTTTTTGCTTGACGGGGCGCGCGTTTGGGCACACGGCTAAGTGGTGCTCGATCACCTCCCTCGGTACACCAGACATGTCTGACGGTGTCCATGCGAACATGTCAGAGTTTGCCTGAAGGAAGGCGACGAGCGCGCTTTCCTATTTGGGAGGTAGCGCGGCGCCTATGGTGACGCTAGCCCCCGAGCCTTCAACCCCCGAGCTGCTGGAGCTCATAGAGATTTTCTTCGTAGCAGCTGTCTCCTGGGAGAACAACTGCTTCTTCTTCTTGGGTCTCTCGAGAGGCTCCTTGTCCTCGTCTGCGGGGAATGCTATGGCGGCGGCCTTGTAGGCCGTCTCGACAGCGCGCGTAGCATCCAGGACATGTCCACGGATGGTGATCGTGCCAGCGCTGCCGGGGATCTTGACCATGTTGTAGGCATGGTGCGTGACGGCCATGAATTTCGCGAGCGCGGGGTAGCCTAGGATGGCATTGTACGGTAGGCCGATGTGCGCGACATCGAAGTCGATGTGCTCGGTGCGGTAGTTTTCCTTGCTTCCGAATGTGACGGCAAGCCTGACCTGGCCTAGAGGCTCGATCGAACCGCTGGATACCCCCGTGAAGGGCCTCGAGGGCATGAGCCGCTCGTAGGGCACTTGAAGCGCTTCGAACGTATCTGTGGAGATGACGTTTAGGCCTGCTCCAGCATCAATGAGAGTCTTGGAGACAACAACGTTGTCGATGGTGGGGTTGCAGACCAGCGGGAGGGTTCCAACAGTCTTGGTGGACTTGGGGTGGTCCTGAGCGTCGAAGGCGATGCTATACTGCGACCACTTGAGGGGCTTGGAGATCTCAGTGCTTGGGAGGGTGGCGTTAAGCTCGCAGACGAACTGCTTGAACTGATTGTTCGACTTTGGCGCCTGCGCCCCCCAAGAATGCAGGCAATGGCGCCTCTTGGGGCTTGGTAGCCACCATCTTCCTCGTCAGGGAGATTTTTAAACACGGCCCGTTCTGTTTTTTCGCGGTTCTGTTTTTTTCCTGCTAGACATATTTTTAAACACTCGTAACTTTTAAACCGTAGCTCCGTTTTTGGTGATTCAACTTTCTAAATCTTCGACTCAACTGGTTCTACGCGTTGGTACTGGTTTTGTTGTCTTAAAAAAATTCTCAATTGCAACTACAACCCTATTTTGTAACAGAGATGTCGGTTGCGTGCCGAGTTGCAAATGATATAAAATATCAATTGCAACTATAATTGCAACAATCACCCCACCCCTATTTTGCAAATAGATTAGTGGTTGCGTGCCTAGTTGCAACTGCATAAGAAAAGATAAAGTTTATAATTGAAACGAGTTGCAACGTGGAACCCCTCCGATCTCTCAATTACAACCGTAAGGGTAAAGTGACTCCACATAGATTCGGTGGGGATCAAAAATGGGAAAAGGTTAGTTGCATGCCGAGTTGCGACTGTGAAAAAAGACAACTTCAACCCTAATTGCAACTACCACCCCACCCCTATTTTGCAACTAGAGTAGCGGTTGCGTGCCTAATTGCAACTGAAATAAAGAAAGAGAAAGTTTATTTATGAAATTGAAAATGTTAATTTCGTGTGGAGTTGCAACATGACCCCCCCCCCCCCCCCCCCCCCGTTTCATTCGATCTCCCAATTACAACCGTAAGTGTAACTGACTCCCACCTATTAAAAATGGGGAAAAGTTAGTTGCGTGCCGAGTTGCAACTGAAATACAAAGTGACTCCAAAAGTCAGTTCGGTGCTGAGTTGCAACAAAAATAAAAATAAAAAATCTCGATTGCAACCCTAATTGCGACTAGAGTAGCGGTTGCATAGTTGCAACTATATACAAGGATAAAATAGAAACAAAAATCACCTCAATTACAACCCTAGTTGCGACTGACTCCATCTACAATCAGAGGGTGGGAGGGGTACATTTGAAGTGTCGGTTACAAACCCATAATCGAAACAATATATTTACTAGTTGCATGTTGAGTTGCAACTGACTCTAATTTACAGCCCTGGGGAGGGGGAGACAGTGATGTCAGTTACTTATATAGTTGCAACTATATACAAAGACAAAACCGAAACAAAAATCCCTTCAATTACAACCCTAATGGTGACTGACTCCATCTACAGTCAGAGGGGGGAGGGATTCATTTGCTTAGTTGCAGCTGACTCCATTTTACAGCCCTGGGGGAGAGGAGGGGAAGACAGTGATGTCAGTTACGTGTATAGTTGCAACTATATACAACGACAAAACAGAAACAAAAAATCTTCTCAGTTATAACCCTAGTTGCGACTAACTACATCTACTGTTAGAGGGGATGTTCATTTGAAGTGTCAGTTACAAAAGCATAAATTGAAAAAAAACAGTCGCGAGTTCAGTTGCAAGTGACTCCATTTTATTGTCGGGGGAGACGGGGAAGTCACATGCGTGCGAAGTTGCACAATAGTGCGAGAAAAAAACTTCACATGCACCACCATTTAAAATTCGGTATTGTATATAGACATGCAATCACATCAACGACTAGATCCACATGGCGGCGACACCAAATGAAAATTGAGGACAAGACCTAAACGGCAACAACCATGAACATAACAAAAATAAAAAAAGCGCCGGTGACTCGCCAATGATACTGAGCATGATTTTAACGTTGGTCTCAAAAATCGTATTACGGCGCGTAATTATCACACCACATACATTAAAAAACTAAAAAGGGTGAAAAAAATTCAAACACCCTTTGACAAAATGAAAAAGACTAGGGACACACGGACAGAAAAGAACAAAAAATATGACTCACAAAAAAAACCAACGTAACACAAAGGACTACACGCAATCCGAAGTAACACAAAAAAAATAACGGGAAATGACAGCCCAAATAGAAAACAACAAAAAAGCAACACAGGAAGAAAAGTCCAGAAAAAATTCTACTTGGCACATAAAAAAACACGGGAGACAACGGGGTGAAAAAACAAGAGCGAGAAACTTCACGATGAGGCGGCTGGACTATTCCACGCACGACGTGGCTTCCGCGTCTTCTGTACGCACGAGGATCCAACGGTGACATAGTTGACTGAGCAATTGCTTATTTCTCAGCTAGCAATCCCCTATACAATCATGAAAAAAAATCATGATTTTTTTTTAAAAAAACTCAAAACAACAATGAAAAATGAAAAAAAAAACTAGAAAAATAACTCTCGTATACTATCGGACAGAAAAATAACACACCTAGCCAACCCCTCCGCCACACTCCTCCACAAAAATAAAAAAAATAAAACCACACAGTTAAAATGTTTTCCTGAATCTAAAAGGAAAAAGGAGAAACATCGGCAAAAAAAAACAGCGCTCAATATGACCCCAGACATGCCCAGCGTGCACAAGGAAAAAAGGCCCCCAAAAAATCCAGCAGCACGCACGGCCCATCAACGCGCGAGAAAACACAAACGGGTCGAAACAAAAGCAGCGAACCAGTTAGCACGGATCGCAAAAATAAAATAAAAAGCCCTGAGCGCAGTTTTTGACCTAGACGAGAGCTAGTGTTTGGCGACTCGGCGGCGATCCATCGCCGGTGAGGCTTCTATCCCACTGTCCTCCGTGAGACTTGACCGCTGCTCGTTCGGGCTGATCAAGGGACTATCCAGTATAGTTGCCCGGCCTACGTAGTACTACTAGTCTTTTCGCGAGGGTAGATTGGTTCTGTTCTGGCTGCGGGGATGGCGGCGGAATCCTCTCGATCGAAAGGAGGGGATGACGTCGAGGCACTTCTAAAGAAGCTAAAGCTGAGTGAAGGAGAGAAGACTGGAGTGTTCCTGGCTAAGGAGGCTAGGGGAAACCTGCCGGAGGTGAAGTGGATGGCGGTGGCTAGGGTTTTGACGCGGAAGGGGTTCAGCGATGAGTCACTGAGGCGGACGATGCTCGCGGCCTGGAACCCGGCGCACGAAGTTTCTTTCATCGCCATTGGGCGTTGAACGGACAGACGTCGCCTAGAGGGGGGGGGGGGTGTGAATAGGCGATTTAAAACTTTTTCCGAGGAGCCGGAATATCCGGTCCAAGAATGACCCGGAAATTCCAGTATGCTTGATAAAGGCGGAATAAAACTAGAAGTTTACTTTAACAAGCATACAACCTAGATATAAATACTAGGCTCACCTATGTGCACCAACAACTTATGCTAGCAATACAAGTAACAAGGTGATAGCAAGATATATGACTTCAAGCACGAAGGCTATCACAATGTAAAGTGCATAAGTAAAGAGCTGGGGTATAGAAATAACCGAGGCACGCGGAGACGAGGATGTATTCCCGAGTTCCACCCAAAGGGTGTACGTCTCGTTCGGAGAGTTGTGCGCAACCACAACAGGTTAGCCGCAACGCCACAAAGGCTCACCTTCTTCTCCTGATGAACTCAACCACAAAAGGTTGCGAGTTCACCTTCCACTATTGATCTCCTTTGGGGCGGAGATCGAATCCCGTACAACTCTTGAGGCACACACCCACAACTTAATTGGGGGCTCCCAAGTCTTGAGGCACACACCCACAACTTAATTGGGGGCTCTCAAGTGACCACAAAAGGTCTCGGCCACAAAAGGCGTCTAGGGTCCAAAGACCCAAGAGTAACAAGCTCACAAGAATCACCACTCGAATCCTCGTGGAGGGCTCAAACCGATGCAAATGCAATGGCAAGAGCACACTAAGTGCTCAAGTCCTTCACTACCAAATTCCAACAAAGCAACACATGCTTATGGGGGGAATAAGAGAGGAAGAACAAAGGAAACCACAAAGGAGTGAAATCCTTCACTCCCAAATCTCACCAAAAGCAACTAATGCTTATGTAGGGAGAAGAGAGGAAGAACAAAGAAGAAGAACCACAAAGGAACTCCAAGAACTAGATCCACCAGGTTCCCCTCACTTAGAGGAGAGAATGATTGGTAGGATTGTAGATCAAGATCTCCTCTCAACTTTCCGTAAAGAATATGAAAGAATCAATGGAGGGATTGATAGGAATCAAGTTTTCGAAGGTCAACAATAGAGTAAGAGAGAGAGGAAATTCGTGCTACCTTGGTTAGGCAAGGGAAGAAGAAGGGGAGGGGTATTTATATCCCCCCCCCCCCCCCCCAGAAAATAGAACCGTTGCACCCAGAATTTAGACCGGAAATTCCGCCCAAAAGTGAAATTTCCGAGCTGATTTTCCGGTTCCAATCAGTGCCTCTTTTCGAGAAAAACTGCGAGAATCGGATATTCCGGTTCAGTCCAGAATCGGATATTCCGAGTAACTGAAAACTGACAGAAACAAACTAACCAAAACTGCAATATCTTTTCCATCCGGACTCCGTTTTTGATGATTTTTTGGCTCGTTGGAATCGTTACAACGAGCTCTACTTGAATATGCATAGAAACACCATAGTACATCATGTGAGGATAAAACCAAATGGGGAAAGGTTTAAATTTCCTAAAACATGTAAACCGGTAAAACCTCCAATATCAAAAACGTAACAAGATATTCATACGAAATCCTCTTTTGATGAACTAGAGCTTAGTATGGAGATAAACCAAGCTCTAAATCCTCACATGGATGAAAGCCAACAAGTTTTTCAAAGTAAGACCGTTTCCGATGAACAAGAGCTTGACATGGAGATGAACCAAGCTCTAGTTCCTCACCACCATAAAATCCAAATAAGAACCAAAAAATATGATATGCCAAGTATGCAAAGGTTTGAGCTCTCCACAACGATGCGATCAAGTTACTAACTTGAGAGCCCCTCTTGATAGTACGCCTATCTATCATATAGTCCTATCAAGATCATACCTTTGCCTTGAGCATTCCACTTGAGTTAGATGATGACTATGTTGATCTCTTCAAGTGGATCATCTTTCTTGATTGCGCGTGCAAACACATGCTTGATGAAGACTTCTCCAAATACTCTCCCATGCTCACAATGGGAGAGTCTCGCTTAGCTCCGTCTTCATGTATCCATTGCAAGCACCAAGCATAGGATCTCTTCAAGAAGCTTCTCTTGGTCTTGCACATCTCACCTTGATGACGATCACCACATGACGTCATCCTCCATGAGCTATATGAAATCTTCATTTGATGCAACCCCATGGGAAGATACCTAACCTCATATAATGATACCACACACACATATATAATGGGTTAGTTCACAAAGCTATGCGGACAAGTGTTTACCATCCCAAGAGATACATGATTACTCTAGGTACATCTTGTAGCTTTGTGTGTTGATCAATATCTTGATCAACCTTGTATCTTCCAACATTTCTTCACTAATATGATGTCTTGAATCCTTCAAGACATACTTGTAAAAAGCTTCACTCAACACATAATGTAACATCCCAATTTTGCTAAAATTTAAAACTTTGCATTCATACATCATTCATCATATAGGCTTAACTTTTAATCACATAAATACTAAATAAAAATTCAATTATGAGTTTAAATAATGTTTAATCCCATTAAATGTTTATTTAAACTTACTTAATAAATATATTTTTTCAAATTATATAATGGGTAAGTTTATTTTTGAAAATTGCTAATATAAATAACCTTTCCAAAATATTTTTTTATGAATTTTTCTGAAATGTTTTGAATTGGTTTAAAAATCATTTAGTAAATCAGTTTTGGGAAAACAGTTTTTATTAATTTTATTTATAGGAATATGTTACCGGGGCCGGCCCAGATGTTATCCACCGCGCGCGCGATCGATAACAGCCCATCGGCCCGCTCCAGCGCGCGCGCGTCGCTCCCCTCTCGCTGACAGGTGGGCCCCACCTGTCAGCCGTCTTCCACCTCCGTCCGGAGATCGCGCCGGAGACGACGTCCACGACCGAGCCGTTTCCGGGCCGATTTCCGCCGTGATTAGCTCCCGCGCCCCCTCCTACTTATACACCTCGAGGCCGCCTCCGAAACCCCTCCCCCCCCAAAACCCTACCTCCCCGCCACCGGGCTGCTCGTAATCGAGCTCGCCGTCGCCGCCATTGCCGCCGGACTTTTGCACAAGTGCGGTAAGCACCGAGCTCCTCGAGCACCACCGAGGCTCCCCCTCGCTTCCCCATCCTCTTGCGCCTCCGTTCAGCCCCTCACTTGTTCTATTGCGCAGCCGAACGCCGAAATCGACCGCGACCGAAGTGCTCCGCCGCCGGCCACCATCTCCGACGAGGAAAGGAGAAGGGTTTCGACGCCGCCGCCGCGCCATCGACCCCGCCTCCTCCTCCGCGTCATTTTGGTAAGAACCGTTCGTCCTGGGGCTGTGTTTTCATGCGGGAAACGTCGAGGCCGACGCGCCGCCGCCGCGGGCGCCACCGCCGGCGAGCCTTCCGGCGACCCGCGCGCCGCTCGGTTCGGCCGGGCGTCCCACGCCGTTGGATCTAGATCCAACGAATCTAGATCAAAACGATCCCGTGCGTCCGATCTCATTTAAATCGGACGGCTCTCGTCCACGATCCGCGCGAACCGTTTTCGTCCAATAGGATCGCGCCACGTAGCCCCTCTTATTTTATTTTTTGCAGGAATTTTATAAATAAAACAGAAAATATGCAAAACTTATAAAATTCATAACTTATGTTCTGTAAGTCCAAATTCAATGAATTTTATATCCACGGATAGCCCTGATAGAGTAGTTTAATTCTACATCATTTGTTTTTGCTTTTGATAAATAATAATTCATAAGATCATCCGAGGAGTAATTCGGCTATTAAATCCATAACTTAAATAATAAAAATGATTTACAAATAAACTCAATTGTTTTAGGTTTATGTTATCAACCTCTGCCCAGGAATATTAATATGTGACTTATTTGAAAACTTTCCTAGAACAATAAAAGTTGTAATGGTATAGTCTAAGTTTTATTATATTGTTTTCAATTATTAAATTGTTAAGTGAAATGAGAAATTCCTAGAATTTGCATCTCATGCATTTAATAACAGAGAATATAAAATTATTGATAAGTGTGTCTATTTTTACACATGGCATATCATGCATACATACATCTTTTATTTTGTGTTGTGATATATTGTGTGGATATTTATTTGTGTGTATTGCTTGTGCTAGATTGTTATTCTTGTTGTGCCCGTCCCTCCTGCTGCCAAGGCAAGTGACTTCATAAAACACCTACTATTTTATTCTATTGCATATCTAGTGTTTTCAAACAGTATTTGCAAAAGTAGTATGCATGATAGGTTTTTGGGAGATTGTAGTATGCTATGCAAACCTTTTAGGTTTCCCCTTAGAAATTCCAGATTAGACCCCTATTATAATTTAGTGGAAGCAACTGCTGCAAAAATGATTGTTTTATGGTTGATGTAATAAATGAAAATTTCCACTAAATAAATTTTACGCCTGGGTGGATTGGGTCGATCGAGGAGGTTTCAAGTTGAGTGGCTTCTTAGGGCCAAGTGTCATGGTTGTCTTCGCCCAGGGTAGTTTCTACTTACTTGGGGCCATGATATGCGGTGTTAACCTGAGTTGCTCACTTGTGGTAGGCCACCCAGGGCTATGAGATTTAAGTTTACACTGAGTCTAGTTGCTTATCGTGCAACCATTGGTCAATATGGGCTCTGTCTTGATGGAGTAAGTTGATGTGGACCTGGGTCAAGAGATTGATGGTGGTAGAGTTGATAGGATGGTGGTAATCTCTTAGTATGATCATGGGAAAGCAACTTCTGAAAAGTCTCGTCTTGATCTTCTCCTTTTCCTTCTCACTAAAGGACTGTAGAGGATAGTTTGGATTGATTAAGTCTAATGGTGAAAGTGCACACACTCTCGAGAGTTAAAACCTAAGATCTTAGCCGTGTCCCCGGCATCGGACAATTTGAGTAACTACACAAGGTTGTGTTCTGAAAATCTCCTCATCTCAAATTTCTTAATAAAACTTGTTGGATGAACATGGGTAGGAGACATGGACTTGTCTCGAGATTTGTCTCTGAAGGAGAAGATATTGATTTAAGAAAATTGTTTATCAAAAGTAGGAGAAAATTTGTTTTGCGCAATAGCCTTGAGCTCCACCAGCCAAAATAAGCATATAGTTATAGTATAATAGAACATTAGGAATTAAAGTCACTTGCCACCACAATTAAATTGTGCTGACCCTTTATAGCTGGGCTGCAACTAAACTTTGCAGAATGTCCGAATGAGGAGTAAGGGGGTCGTCTTCGAGCTACAACCAACATGATTTGCCAGTAGCTTCATGGAGAAGATGTAGCTCCATGCTACCTTTAGTATTGCGTTTGAACTCTGAAATAAATGTGAACTATTTATTCAGCTAGCATTTCCGCTATGCTAAGTTGTAAGGATATTTGTTTTTGGATCATTCGTCTCGTTCTGTAATAAATTATGACATTGTACTGTGATATTACATCTTATTGGAGAATGTGAGACTTATGTGATCCAAGTCTTTGCATTATTCATATGTGCCATTGCTTTCGTAAGCATGGGCACTACAGATGGTATCAGAGCACGAATGTTGCATGTAGGCTCGAAACCCCTAGGATTGGATACAAACCCTAAAATAATTATTTTTAATTAATAAAATTCGAAATACCAGACTTCTTTTCTTATAATATGTTCCTTACCTTCTACATTCTTATTTTGTTTTATCCCCTTAATTCTTATCCCTTCAAAATTCTTGTAGATGAAGAACTTCACTCGAGAGTTATCCCCGCAGAAAGGAGACCAATACTACTTTAGTGACCAGCTCCTCAGCATTTCCAAAACCCTGAGGTTGACGCCGCCAGTCTTCAGGGGCAAAGAAATTATGTCAGAAGATTACCCCGAAGGACGCTGGAAGATCGAGGCAGAAGTTCTCCCTCGTCTTGATCCTCCTGGATCGCAGCTGATCCGTTTCCGATCTAGATACCCCAACTGGAAGAATGGAGTGGAGATGGCGATGCTGGAGACCTTGTCTCGCATCATTGAGCAGTACTATGACGAGATCAAGCCAAACTCCGTCTTTCGACACTTTGCCAGGAAGGATAGCATTGGACAACCCGTTCAACCCTCACTTAGGGGTATGAACGAGAAGCATCATGGAGACTGTAGTGTACCTGCACCTAAAATATGGCAGATACCTGTGTATAGTGCAAATCACTGGATCGATTCGTTCGCACACACAGTTACGATGTAATATCACAACAAAGTATCAATTTATTACAACGCTGATCCAGACTAGGAAAATATTCATTACAAATTTGCATAGCATACAGCTAGCAGTACACAGAGTAAACAACGGAAAATTTATTCTTCGTGGAGTCCCCAATCATCATCATGTGCCACAGGCGAGCATGTTGGTTGAAGACTCGAAACCCTTAGTAAAACTTTCACTCATCATCAGGACAGTCTGTAATAAGATATATATTGCAACAACGTGGGTCAGAACCATTAAAATGGAACTGGCAAGTGACACTATGGTGGACACTTAGAGGAATAACTCTATGACCTATATGCTTATTTGGCTGGTGGAGCTCAAGGCTATTTTGCAGAAAGCAAGTTTTTCCCTAACCTTTTTGAAAACACTTTTCTTCTATTCGAGACATCCGTGGCATGAAATCCACTGTCTCATTCTACCCTTGTTCACCCATCAAGTTTTTAATTTATAAGTTGGAATGGTGAAATCCTCCGTTGACATCCTCGTTCAGCTGCTCAATTGTCCGTTTCCGGGGACACGGCTAAGTACTTAGATTTTTAACTCTGCAGAGGTTGTGCACGTTCACCATTGTACCCATTCAACCCAAATTACCCTTTACACACCATTTGTGATAAGGAAAGGAAAGAATGTGACGAGATCTTTCAGAAGCATTTTCCCTCCCACTCTGGCCTGACGCGCTCCACCTACAAATCCTCTATCACCACCTGTCAGGCCGGGAGAGTCCATGCAGCTTAGTTGATCAAGCTAGAGACAATATTGGCAATGGCTGCACGAGAAGCAATCTTCACTCGGAGTTCTTCAGATTCCTTTGCTCCTGGGTGGCCTTCCACAAGTGAATATTCCACAGGTAAAACCCCTGGGAACAACACTCAACTCATACAGCCAAGCAACCAATTTCCACCCAGGTGTTTGATTAAAACTTAGTAGACTTATCTTTTTCATCAAAATAGTTTTTGCATAGCATCACTATTCTACTAAGTAATTTCATAGGAACCTAGACACAGGAATAAAGAGATCTATCATGGCTTGCATAGCAATGCTATCCTACACATGCTTATAGAAAATACTCTACTCATGCATAGAAATAATAGGACTTTTATGGGGGGTGTGCCACTTGCCTTTGAATGTTGTCGTTGTTCACAAACTCTATTCAACAACGAACGTTTGCTCTCCGTTCAATCTAAACAATATAAGCAAACAACACAACAACAATCAACAAACAAACATGCACATTCATAGTGAACAAACAAGTTTTGTAAAACTTCTAGGGAAAGTATGTCACGTATGATATGCAATTTATTTCTAAGGACTAGAAATGCATGTCATGCCATGAAAATCTTTTAAGTTAATGCAAGGAAATGGATTGGTCAAAATGTCTAAGGACTAAGTCATAAGTTGAATAAAATATTTTGTTTTATATCATCTTGAATAAGCACTCTAATGGCTTAGTTCTGATGTGAAAAATACTTAGAGAAAATACTAGCTCTATTCTTCGAGGTGATCAACAATTATTATCAACTCTTTGTAAATTGGATATTCACTATAGTGAGAGAGACAGACACCCGGCCAGCCACTTAAATTGTGGAACAGGTCTCATGTACGTGGACATGTAAGGTTTGTTCCCAGGCCGCTTCATCCCACTATGCCGCTAGGATCCAACAAACTTCAAGATGGTAATAACAAGATCAAAAACGTTTATGTATAAAGGGAAAGATAAGATTAGGAAAGAGGGGAAAGATAGAAAGAAAGATGTAGTTGGTCTTCTAGAAATCTTCTCCATACTTGTAACTTTCTCATGAACTTCTTCTTGATTTTTCTTCTAAGTGCTTCTACTTCTTGGAGATTCTTCTGAAGTCTTGTTTTGGCTAAGCCCTTCATTGGTCTTCTTGCTCCATGTTGAAAATACTAAGTTTTGAAAATATTTCTGACTTAGAGAAAATGGGGGAGGAGTCTTATTTTGGGAATTATAACTACATGTGAAAATAAGTCATGCATGCAATGCACTTTTAAATCCTAAGAATATCATACAAAAATTGTGATATTTTATAAAGTATGCATTTAGCTTTAATTGCAATTTAATTAATTTCGATTTTTGGAGAAAATAATAAAAGGGTAAGATTAAAGTTTTCTATGATTAATATTTTTATAACTTAATTTTATTAATAGTGTTAATAGACAGGGAGCATTTAGTTAAATATATAGCAATTTGATTAAATCAAAATAGTATTTCCATTAATAGTTATGTTGAAAATACTCAAACTATTCATATATAACTATGAATTTATTCAAACATTACTCAAAAATATTTTATAGCAGTGTCATCAATTTACAATTATTCTAAAGTTTCTAAAACAATTTTATTTGGAATTTTTGAATTTACAGATTTAAGTTATGGCAAAAATACTCAAATTTACCATTTGAAATTTGAATATTTTAAACTAATTCAAATTTGATTTTTGGCAGATCCAAAATATTCTACATGTCAAGGGCTTTCCAAATATATAAAAATATTTGTATTTGGATAAACAGAGAAAAAGATATAATAGTTTGAATAGACAGGGGCTTTTCTGCAAAACTGCCATTTACTCTAATTAAAAGAAATCAAATTCCACGTGGCTGCTGACTGTGCGCTGACTGGGCTGACACTCTGGCGCTGACGTGGATAAGTCAAAGAATCTGGGCCGTCAGATCTGGATCTGGCGGTCCAGATCTGTTCGTACCGTTTCGATTAAAACTTCTAATCTGGGTCGCACAAGGTAGATCGGACGGTCCAGGGGCGTTGACCCAAAAACTAGCGGCGCGGCCGACCGGAGTTACTCCGGTGACCTCCATCCGCGGCGGCGATGCATCGGCAACAGCCGTTACCGGTGTTCTACTGTGTTCCGAGACGAGCGGGTCATACCTACGGGTAGAGGGCGTCGAGGCGAAGTCGTTGGCGCGGTGATGAGCTCCGGTGTACCCCCCCTTCTCCTCCTTTTGCTCGCCGGAGTCGCGGGTGGCGGCGGCGTGCTTCGGTTGCGCATGGTATCGTCGACCTGGCGCATGAAAGGACACACGACCATGTCAGACGGACGCGCACGGTCAAGGGAAGGAGTAGAAGGCACGAGGGGGAGCTCGGGGTCGATCGTGCTCACCGAAATCCGAAGAAACGGCGGCGGAAATGGTGGCGGTGGTGGCTCCAATTCGAGCAGCCCGGTGGCGAGGTTTCTAGGGTTTTCGAGGGGGAAAAGGGAGAGGAGGATCTGGGGTATTTGTAGGGGGCAGAGGGGGAAACGCTCGTGTTGATCACGGCTCGAAAATGGAAGGGGATCGCCGGCGGATTTCTCGGGCGTGATTTGAGCAGAGGTTGAAGACGACCCGGGCTGACAGGTGGGTCCCACTGTCAGGTTATTTTCTTTTTCTTTTCTGTTTTATTTCTTTTCTTTATAACTTTTGATTTATAAACCCAAATGAGGTCAAACAAATTTCTAAAAACTTGTAAATTTATTATCTTTGTGTTAAACCAGTTGTGGGAATGTTTTGAACATTTTTGAAAATTAATATTTTGAAATATTGATTAAATACAAATTTGACACTTAAATTCAATTTTGAAAATATATTTTAATAAATCTTCGTTTGGCAAAATAAAATTTGTAAAATACCCACATTCTAATATTGTTTGAATTTAAGTTATTTAGAATCATATTCCATTATCAAATAGATTTTTTCTTTAATAGATTATTAAATATCATATTACAAGTATTTGTAATGAAAAGAGGAAATGTAATGTAATCATTTTTAATTCAAATTATTTTGTGCACCATTATATTTTAATTTATGATAAGTCAATTGAAACTTCATAGCAACTTTGGAAAGGCTTTTAGTTTTTAATTCATTTCTTATTTAGAATATATTTAATCATTTCAAGCTTTGAAAAATAATGAAAATCATTTAAGCAAATGAAATGCTTATTTGGATAATTCATTAATTTTAATTTATGGAGTTTTTAAAGTTATAACTATAGGCTTATAGTTTCCAAACTAAATTTTGAGCTTAGTTGAAGAATCAAAACCATTTGGCAACATAGATTATATTTAAATAGTTTAAAGAATATTTCTCAATATTATTTTCAATTTATGAATAGCTATGGTTAGGTTATTTAATTCGAATACTTATATAGAAACTTTTTATTACCAGGTAATGGTTTGAAGTTTTGTAAAACATTTGTCAAATTAGATATTGAGGTTTTACAGAAAAACAATGGATAATAAATGTTTTATCCTGGAACAACTTTTGAAAGTAATGTTTGAAAAATTAACTCTTTCATAGTTGGTTTTCTTATGCATTTAATATTTTATTTTAATGAAAAGAAAAGTTTTAAATTTTTGTGACTTTTGAACATTATATAATGTTGGGATGTTACAGAGACCTTGGAGCTCATTGCCATAACTTGGATATACTTCTGGGACAAGAGATCTTCTACAGGGCAGATTTAAGGCGCGTCCACCGTCACGTTAAGGAAAGCTTAGAAGAAGAGAAGGATATTCTTCGTGTAGAAGTTCAGGTGCTAAAGAAGGAGAACAAGAAGCTGGAAAACAAGATTTACCTGCAAGATGATAGGATTGCGCAGAAGGATGCCCACATTTTGGCATTGCAGGCTCAGTGTGCTCATTTGTGTGAACAACTAAGCCAAATGGAACTTCAGGCAGAGAAGAATCACCCCCCTGACGCCCCAGAGCCCCTAGTGATAACCTATCCCGACGAGGACACTCCCAAGGAAGCCACAGGTGTCAAGAAGCGCAAGTGTGTGAACACCCGCAAATACATAAGGAGTTTCAAAATTTGATTAGAAAGACCACCAGTTATCCTTACCTTACGAGTATTTCTCCTTATCTCATCGAAGTTGTATTGACCCACCAATTTGTGGTGAGGCAGTACCTTGAAAACCATGTCCTAGCTTGGTTTGCAAGTCTCTAAAATATCGAATTTATAAAATACTTCGGGTGTGTCTGTTTCTTTGTTGTTTGTTATGTTTCTGTGAAGTGTGTTGATGTGCATGGGTAGATTTTTTTCCTTTGTAGTCTCTTTGTATCTCTACTTACCTATGCTCACACCATACAGATGCCTCCACGTCGTGATCCTGACAACAACAATGCCAACGAAATGATGCAACAAATGATGGCAGCCCAGACACAGTTGATGACCATGATGGCTCAGTTCATGGCAAACCAAAACAATCCACCACCCCCACCACTGCCGCCACCACCACCCCCACCCCAAGTTGACCGCCTTGCTAGGTTCTTGAGGCTCAGACCCAACAAATTCTCCACAGCTACTGAACCAATCGTAGCCGATGATTGGCTACGCTCTGTGAACAAGGATCTAGTTACTTGCGAGTGTACGGAATTGGAGAAAATAAGGTTCACTTCCCATCTACTGGAGGGGCCAGCGGCACAGTGGTGGGAAACATATCAGATCACTCACCCACTTGAAGGACTTACCTGGGAAATCTTTAAAGAAGGTTTCCGCAATGCTCACATCTCAACTGGGATCATGAATCTAAAAAGGGATGAGTTCCGTACCCTGAGACAGGGAAATCGTGCTCTGAGGGAGTACATGGAGGACTTCAATTCCCTCTCACGCTATGCCCCAGAGGATGTAGACACCGATGCAAAGAGGAAGTATAAGTTTCTAAATGGACTCAATGGTGAGCTGAAAATACCATTGTCTGTGGTTTATGCTCCCAATTATCAGGATCTTCTTGATCAGGCCATTACCCTGGACAACAACATGAAGAAGGAGGAGAATAGGAAAAGGAATTTCAGCGCCAATAAGTACAACACTAATCTGATGCAGAAGAAACCATACGTTCCAGAGAACAATGGGAGTCACCATAGTCACAAGAGTGGAAGTGGCCACAATCATAATGGTCATATCCATAAAGTAGGAAATTCCGGATACAGAGGAAATGGAAAGGGTGGTAGTGGACACAACCACCCGTTCAATGGGAACGATAGTGGAAAAGAGCAACACCGCCACAACAATGAACCTAAACGAGATATTAGTCAAGTGACTTGCTACAAGTGTGGGAACAAGGGACATTACTCAACAGACTGTCCAGAGAAGAAGAAGGCGCCGGAAGCATCAAAGCCTAATCCTTTCCAGAGGGCACAGGTGAATCATCTTGATGTGGAAGAAGTGCAGAATGAACCAGATGCAGTGATTGGTACGTTCCTACTACATACCTTTCCAGCATTAGTCTTGTTCGATACTGGAGCATCCCATTCATTCATCTCAAGAGCATTTGTTAATAAAAACAAACTGACTACTACAAGCCTGCTAAATCCGGTTAGAGTGAGTTCCCCAGGGGGGGAAATGCTTGCACAAACCGATTGTCAAAACTTGAGTTTAGAAATTGGTAAACACTCCTTTCCGGTAAACCTGATAATATTAGAGACCCAGGGTCTGGATGTTATACTCGGTATGGATTGGTTGGCCAAGTTTGAAGGAGTATTGGATTGTGCGAATAGATCCATTGCACTCACCACTCCCGAGAAGAAGAAGATCAGATACAAATCCAAATTGGAATTTAAGTAAGTTAAGCTAAATTCTCTTAAGGGGGTTAGCTTGGGAGACGTTCGTGTGGTAAGAGATTACCCTGATGTTTTCCCCCGAAGAATTACCGGGAATGCCACCCGATAGGGATGTTGAATTTCTTATAGATTTGGTTCCCGGAACGGGACCCATAGCCAAGAGACCATATCCAATGGCCGTAGCTGAATTGAAAGAACTCAAGAAGCAGTTAGAGGAGCAACTGCAGAAAGGATTCATCCGCCCAAGTTCATCACCTTGGGGAGCACCCATTCTGTTTGTAGAGAAAAAGGATAGTACTCAAAGGCTAGTCACGGATTATCGAGCAATCAACGAGGTGACGATCAAGAACAAGTACCCGCTACCGAAAATTAATGAGCTTTTCGACCAGCTAGAGGGTGCTTCGGTATTCTCTAAGATCGATTTGCGATCAGGATACTTTCAAATGAAAGTAAGAGAACTAGATATACCAAAAACTGCCTTCACTACTAGATATGGATTATATGAGTACACCATAATGCCGTTTGGTTTAACCAATGCACCGGCATACTTCATGAACATGATGAACAAAGTGTTTATGGACTTTCTGGATAAGTTTGTTGTGGTGTTCATTGATGACATCCTGATTTATTCCAAAAGTCAGGAGGAACATGAAGAACACTTACACATGATATTACAGAGACTTAGAGAACATAAGCTGTATGCCAAATTTAGCAAGTGTGAATTCTGGCTAGAAGAAGTTGGTTTTCTAGGACACGTTGTGTCGAAAAATGGAATAGCAGTAGACCCAGAAAAGGTGTCAGCTGTGAAAAAATGGGAAGTACCCAAGAATGTCGCAGACATCCGTAGTTTCCTTGGACTGGCAGGTTATTATGGAAGATTTATTGAGAACTTCTCCAAACTTGCCAAACCATTGACTTCACTACTGAAGAAGGAAGTCAAATTCAAGTGGACTGAAGAATGTGAAATAAGTTTCCAGGAACTAAAGAAACGGCTGGTGTCAGCACCTGTTTTATGTTTTCCAGATATAGAGAAGGAATTCCAAGTATATTGTGATGCCTCGCACCATGGACTAGGAAGTGTCCTAATGCAAGAAGGGAAAGTGGTTTCATATGCTTCTAGACAGCTTAAAAAACATGAGGTCAACTATCCCACCCACGATCTGGAGTTAGCATCAGTAGTGCATGCTCTAAAGACGTGGAGACCCTATCTTTTGGGAAAGTGTTGTGAAGTATTCACAGATCACAAGAGCCTGAAATATATTTTCACCCAGAAGGAATTGAATATGAGGCAAAGAAGATGGCTGAAACTTATTAAGGACTATGATATGAGTTTGCAATATCACCCAGGAAAGGCTAATGTGGTGGCAGACGCTTTGAGCCGTAAGGTCCATGTAAATGGACTGACAGCGGGAGAATTGCCCGAGGATTTAAGTAGAGCATTTAAGGACCTCAGATTAGAGGTAGTACCCGAAGGATTCCTCGCAACACTGGACGTACAACCTTTGTTGATGGATAAGATTCGGGAAGGCCAGAAGGGAGACAAAGTAATGGATGAAATCAAGGTCAACCTGAGCGAAGGGAAGGCCAAGGGTTTTCGGATGGATGAACAAGGCACCTTGTGGTTTGAGAAACGCATCTGCGTGCCGCAAGATGAGGATCTTAGAAAATTGATTCTGCAAGAAGCACATAACTCGCCTTATTCCATACACCCGGGAAACACCAAGATGTACATGGATGTAAAGGAAAGATTTTGGTGGAATAACCTCAAGAGAGACATCGCGGAATATATAGCTAAGTACGATGTATGTAGTCGAGTAAAGGTGGAGCATCAGAAGCCAGCAGGATTGTTGCAACCTTTACCTATACCGGATTGGAAATGGGAACAGATAGGTATGGATTTCATTACTGGGTTACCGCGTACCAGATCGGGATATGATTCGATCTGGGTAATAGTGGATCGTTTGACAAAGGTGGCCCATTTTGTGCCAGTAAAGACTACCTACTCAAGTGCTAAGTTGGCAGAGATTTACATGAGGAGAATAGTATGCTTGCATGGTATTCCCCTGTAGCGTACCTGCTCTTTAAATAAGGCAGATACCTGTGTATAGTGCAAATCCCTGGATCGATTCATTTGCACACACAGTTTACGATGTAATATCACAACAAAGGTCAATTCTATGACATCGATGATCCAGAATTACAAAAGATTTGATACAAGTTGCATAGCATAAAGCTAGCATTAAAAAAGTACACAGCGGAATACAATAGCAGAGAGCCTCTATAACTTTCATGCTGCCACAGGCGAAAACATGTTGGTTGTAGACTCGAAACCTTTACGAAACCTCACTCGTCATCTGATCAAATCTGCAATAAGAAAAATATTGCAACAACGTGGGTCAGATTCCATTAAAAATGGAGTCTGGCAAGTGACACTATGGTGGACACTTAAGGCAGTAACTCTAAAGCCTATATGAATATTTGGCTGGTGGAGCTCAAGGCTAATTTGCATAAAGCCAATTTTTCCTACTCTTTTGAAAATACTTTTCTTGAAATCTCGACGAGTATGGCATGAAAACCATAAATCTCATCTTCCCTTGTTCACCCATCAAATTTTACTTCTGAAGTTGGAATGATGGAATCCTCCGTTGACGTCCTTGATCAGCTGCTCAAAATTGTCCGTAACCGAGGACACGGCTAAGTACTTAGTTTTACACTCTGCAGAGGTTGTGCACTTTCACCATTGTACCCATTCAACCCAAGGTATCCTTTACACACCATTTGTGATAAGGAAAGGAGAGAATGAGACGAGATCTTTCAGAAGCATTTTCCCTCCCACCTGGCTTGACCCGTTCCACCTAACATCCCCCTACATCGGCTTGTCAAGCCGGAGAGAGTCCACGCAACATAATTGATCAAGCCAGAGCCCATATGGCAATGGCTGCACTGGAAGCAATCGTCACTTGGAGTTCCTTCAGATTCCTCTGTTCCTGGGTGGCCGTTCTCAAGTGTGCATTACTCTTTAGGAACCATAGAAATGGACCGAGTAGCCACTCAACATAAACCATCCGACCAATTACCACCCAGGTGTTTCATTCTTAACTTAGTAGAATTTAGATTTTCACAAAACAACATTTGCATAGCATCAATAATTCTACTAAGTATTGCATAGGTACCTAGACACAGGTATAAAGGATTCTACACAGGTTTAGCATAGCAACACATGCATATAAAAATACACTAAGTAATGCATAAAAAAAATAGGAAGTTTATGAGGTGTGCCACTTGCCTTTGAATGTTGTCGTTGTTCACAAACTCTTTTCAACAACGAACGTTTGCTCTCCGTTTAATCTAAGCAATATAAGCAAACAACAATACAACAATCAACAGCAAGCAAAACTCAAAATGCATACAAACACATACTAGATGAATAAATAAGTTTTATAAAACTTTCTAAGGAAAATATGTTTATGCATGATGTGCAACATATTCCTAAGGCTAGAAATACTTTTCATGCCATGGAAATCTTTTAAGTTTATGCAAGGCAAATGTGTTGGTCCAAAAGGACTAAGGACTAAAGTCTTAAGTTGGATACTCATACTTTGTTTTATATCTTCTTGAAATAAGCACTCTAATGGCTTAGCCATGATGTGCAAAATACTTAGAGAAAAATACTAAGTCATTTGTTCTAGCTGATCAACAATTATTATCAACTCTTTGTAAATTGGACATTCACTATAGTGAGAGAGACAGACACCCGGCCAGCCACTTAAATTGTGGAACAGGTCTCATGTACGTGGACATGTAAGGTTTGTTTCCAGGCCGCTTCATCCCACTATGCTGCTAGGATCCAATAACTTCAAGATGATAACATCATGATAAAAATTTGTTTAAGTCGAAAAGACAAGATTAGGAAAGAGGGAAAGATAGAAAGAAGATGTAGTTGTCCTCCAGGCTTCATCTCCAGACTTGTAATATTCTCCTTAATGATGTCTTGATTGAAGTCCTGGGTAGTCCTGATGAATCTTCAGACTTGATGATTCTTGTATCCTCGAGGCTGGTCTTGGATTTACTTAGTCTTCATGAAATCTTAGAGGAGAAGGAAAGACAGAGAGAGAGACTTAGAGAATAAAAGGGGGTTGGCCTTCTTGAACTTCTTCTCACTTTTCTTCTAAGTGCTTGTCATCTTGAGGATGCTTCCAGAGTCTGTTTTCTTCTAAGTCCTTCATGATGTCTCAGAGAAAAGAAAGAGAGAGAGAGAGAGCAAGACTTGGAAAAATATTTCTGGTTGGTCTTCATGATCTTCTTCTTGATTTTCTTCTAAGTGTTTCTTCTCCTTGAAGATACTTCTGAAGTCTTGTTTTTGGCTAAGTCCTTCAATGGTCTTCTAGCTCCATCTTGAAATTTACTAAGTGTCTAAGTGCATAGCACTTTTCCCAAAATACTAAGTTTGAAAATAATCCTAACTTAGAGAAAACTAAAGAAGAGGGGTTTTCCTATGAGAATAAAATATGCTATGAAATGAAATCACAAGAATTATCAAAATGACTTTTGTGTTTTATTTATAAATATGCATGAATTTATAAATGCAAATTAAATAAATTCCTAGTTTTGGAAAATAAAATTAAAAGGAATAATTATAATAATAAAGTTTTCTTATGATTAAATTTCTATAACAAAATGTTATAATTAATGTTAATAGACAGAGATCATTTAATTAAATCTATTGCAATTGGATTTAATCAAAAATAATGTTTCTATTAAAAGTTATTTCAAAATTAGTCAAACTATTCAATTTAAACACACCACTATAAAATCATTCAAAACAATTACTCAAAATTATTTTATAGCAGTAGCATTAATTTACAAATATTCTAAAGTTTCTAAAACATATTTATTTGCAATTTTTGGATTTATAGATTTAAAGTTATTACAAATATACTCAAATTCACCATTTGAAATTTGAATATTTTATACTAAGTCAAATTTGAATTTTGTCAGATCCAAATTATTCTACAAGTCAAGAGCTTCTCAAATATATAAAATTTATTAAATTTGGAGTTGTGGTTAAAAAGTTATGAGAGATCTAAGTGACAGGGGTGTTTCTGCAAAACTGCCGATTAAAATTAATTACGAATTTGATTATACACGTGGCAACTGACGTGGCTGACACGCGGCGCTGACTGGGATTGCTGACGTGGATAAGTTATCGATCTGGGCCGTCAGATCTGGATCTGGCGGTCCAGATCAAATCGTACCCCTTCGTTCTAAAGGATCTAATCGTGTGCGTTGGTTGCAGATCGAACGGCTAGGGCGCAAAGACCTTACCGTGGCGGCGCTCCGGTGGCCGGCGATGGAGGGGACGGCGGCGCTGCCTCGGTCGACGACGCTCCGGTCGTTTCCGTACCTCCCCGGATGAACGGAGGACAGCCCCGAGCGCGCCGCGTCGCGGGGAGGGCGATGGAGGTGGCGGCGTAGGCTCGGCTGCCGTGCAGCGACGAGGAGGCGCGAGCGGAGCTGCGGAGTTCCGGCGAGCTCCACCCACGACGATCTGCTGCGAAGAAGATCGAGGGGGAGGGGTCAGGGAGATGCGCCAGGAGCAGGGAAAAAGGATGGGTAGGGTCTCGAAGCTTAGCGCAATCTACCTCGCCGGGGATGGAAGGATTTCGGCGGCGGACGGTGCAGACTCCGGCGAGGTCCTCCGGCGGCCTGGGGGCACGGTTTAGCTAGGGTTTTGGGGGAAAAGACGCGGCTGGTTCGGGGGATTATATAGGGGGCTGCAGGAGTTCGAATCCCGCACGAATCGGGAAGAAATCGTCTCCGATTCAATCTCCGTTTTCTGCTCTTCGTTCGGTTAGAGGTAGGAGATGATCCGCTCACGTCAGCATGACGTCAGCCAGCATTTTCTTTTCTGATTTTATTTCTTTAATTCATATCTTTTGATTTAAATGTCCAAATGATGTCAAATAAATTTCTAAAACTTTGTAAAATTATTATCTTTCTGTTAAACCAATTGTGGGCATGTTTTGAATATTTTAGAAAATTAATATTTTGAATTATTGCTAAATTACAAATTTGACACTTAAAGTCAAATTTGAATTTCTTTCTCATTTAAATTTTCTTTTGGCTAAAATAAATTTGTAAAAATACCCACATTTCAATATGTTTGGATTTAAGTTATTTAAACTTATTTTGTTGAAATCATTCATCTTTATTTTGGCATGATCTTAAAGAACTAAATATAACATGTTTAGGAAATGTGAAATATAGGGTATTCATTTTTAATTGAAATAATCTGTGCAACATTATATTTTAATTATGATAATTCATTTGAAAACTTCACAACAACTTTGGAAAGGATTTTTATTTTAATTCTATTCTTATTTAGAATATATTAATCATTTCATGCTTTGTAAATAGATGAAATTCATTTAAGCAAATGAAATGTTTATTTGGCTAATTCATTAATTTAAATTCTATGAAGTTTTAAAGTTATACATTATAGGCTTATAATTTCCAAACTATATTTTGGACATAGTTAAAGGAATGAAAACCATTTAGTAATTATATACTATTTTGAATAATCTTATATTTATGAATAGATATGGCTAAGTGATTTAATTCAAATACTTATAAGTAAACTATTTACTTAAAATAAAATGGATTGTAGTTGGTAAAATATTTGTCAAATTATATTTTAAGATTTTGAATTACATGGGATAATAAAATGTTTAAACTGTGACATTTGAAATATTAAACTCAATTTTGAAGTCCTTCATAGTTGGTTTCCTTATACTTTTAATATTTTATTTTAATAAAAGAAAAGTTTTAAATTTTAGTGATTTTTGAACATTCCAAAATGTTGGGATGTTACATCCCCAGAGGATTGTGTCTGACAGAGGTACCCAGTTTACCTCGCATTTCTGGAAACAACTACATGAATCGTTGGGTACGAGATTAGAGTTCAGTACGGCATTCCATCCCCAAACGGATGGACAGACGGAAAGAGTAAACCAAATTCTAGAAGATATGCTGAGGGCATGTGCCTTGGACTACAAGTCTAGTTGGGATGATAATTTGCCGTACGCAGAATTTTCCTATAACAACAGCTACCAAGCAAGCATAGAGATGTCGTCGTTTGAGGCACTTTATGGCAGGAAATTCACCACACCACTACTCTGGAGCGGTGTGGGAGAGCGAAGTTTATTTGGACCTGATATAATCTAGGAAGCTGAAGAGAAGGTTCGAATAATCAAGGACAGATTGAAGATCGCGCAATCCAGGCAGAAAAGCTATGCAGATTCTAAAAGGAGAGAAATCACATATGAGATAGGTGACATGGCTTATTTAAGAGTGTCACCAATGCGTGGTGTGAAGAGGTTTGGGATCAAGGGTAAACTTGCACCTCGATTCATCGGCCCCTTTAAGATTCTTTCCTGCAAGGGAGAAGTAGCATATGAGTTAGAATTGCCGGAAGTTCTGTCAACAGTTCACAATGTCTTCCACGTGAGCCAATTGAAGAAGTGTCACCCAGAGATGACAGAAACCCCACTACGGGATACAGTGCCATTAGAAGAAGTTCAGTTGGAAAGTGACCTGACGTATGAAGAGAAGCCAATCAAAATCTTGGAGATGGCAGAAAGGATCACACGAACCAAGACTAACAAATTTTGTAAGGTCCAGTGGAACCACCATACTGAAGAAGAAGCAACTTGGGAACAGGAGGATGATCTTCGGGAAGAACACCCACATCTTTTTGAAGGCCAAACCGAATCTCGAGGACGAGATTCATCTTAAGGGGGTTAGGTTTGTAACATCCCAATTTTGCTAAAATTTAAAACTTTGCATTCATACATCATTCATCATATAGGCTTAACTTTTAATCACATAAATACTAAATAAAAATTCAATTATGAGTTTAAATAATGTTTAATCCCATTAAATGTTTATTTAATAAATATATTTTTTCCAAATTATATAATGGGTAAGTTTATTTTTGAAAATTGCTAATTTAAATAACCTTTCCAAAATATTTTTCTGAAATGTTTAGTAAATCAGTTTTGGGAAAACAGTTTTTATTAATTTTATTTAAAGGAATATGTTACCGGGCCGGCCCAGATGTTATCCACCGCGCGTGCGATCGATAACAGCCCATCGGCCCGCTCCAGCACGCGCGCGTCGCTCCCCTCTCGCTGACAGGTGGGCCCCACCTGTCAGCCGTCTTCCACCTCCGTCCGGAGATCGCGCCGGAGACGACGTCCACGACCGAGCCGTTTCCGGGCCGATTTCCGCCGTGATTAGCTCCCGCGCCCCCTCCTACTTATACACCTCGAGGCCGCCTCCGAACCCCCCCCCCCCCCAAACCCTACTTCCCTGTCGCCGGGCTGCTCGGAATCGAGCTCGCCGTCGCCGCCATTGCCGCCGGACTTTTGCACAAGTGCGGTAAGCACCGAGCTCCTCGAGCACCACCGAGGCTCCCCCTCGCTTCCCCATCCTCTTGCGCCTCCGTTGAGCCCCTCGCTTATTCTATTGCGCAGCCGAACGCCGAAATCGACCGCGACCGAAGTGCTCCGCCGCCGGCCACCATCTCCAACGACGAAAGGAGAAGGGTTTCAACGCTGCCGCCGCGCCATCGACCCCGCCTCCTCCTCCGCGTCATTTTGGTAAGAACCGTTCGTCCTGGGGTGTGTTTTCATGCGGGAAACGACGAGGCCGACGCGCCGCCACCGCGGGCGCCACCGCCGGCGAGCCTTCCGGCGACCCGCGCGCCGCTCGGTTCGGTCGGGCGTCCCACGCCGTTGGATCTAGATCCAACGGATCTAGATCAAAACGATCCCGTGCGTCCGATCTCATTTAAATCGGACGGCTCTCGCCCACGATCCGCGCGAACCGTTTTCGTCCAATAGGATCGCGCCACGTAGCCCGTCTTATTTTCTTTTTCGCAGGAATTTTATAAATAAAACAGAAATATGCAGAACTTAGAAAATTTATAACTTATGTTCTGTAAGTACAAATTCAATGAATTTTATATCCACGGATAGCCCTGCTAGAGTAGTTGAATTCTACATCATTTGTTTTTGCTTTTGATAAATAATAATTCATAAGATCATCCGAGGAGTAATTCGGCTATTAAATCCATAACTTAAATAATAAAAACGATTTACAAATAAACTTAATTGTTTTAGGTTTATGTTATCAACCTCTGCCCAGGAATATTAATATGTGACTTATTTGAAAACTTTCCTAGAACAATAACAGTTGTAATGGTATAATCTAAGTTTTATTATATTGTTTTCAATTATTAAACTGTTAAGTGAAATGAGAAATTCCTAGAATTTGCATGTCATGCATTTAATAACAGAGAATATAAAATTATTGATAAGTGTGTCTATTTTTACACATGGCATATCATGCATACATACATCTTTTATTTTGTGTTGTGAGATATTGTGTGGATATTTATTTGTGTGTATTGCTTGTGCTAGATTGTGAAGGAGAGGAAGGACATGCGTGTGATTGTTATTCTTGTTGTGCCTGTCCCTCCTGCTGCCAAGGCAAGTGACTTCATAAAACACCTACTATTTTATTCTATTGCATATCTAGTGTTTTCAAACAGTATTTGCAAAAGTAGTATGCATGATAGGTTTTTGGGAGATTGTAGTATGCTATGCAAACCTTTTAGGTTTCCCCTTAGAAATTCTAGATTAGACCCCTATTATAATTTAGTGGAAGCAACTGCTGCAAAAATGATTGTTTTATGGTTGATGTGATAAACGAAAATTTCCACTAAATTAATTTAACGCCTGGGAGGATTGGGTCGATCGAGGAGGTTTCAAGTTGAGTGGCTTGTCAGGGCCAAGTGTCATGGTTGTCTTCGCCCAGGGTAGTTTCTACTTACTTGGGGCCATGATATGCGGTGTTAACCTGAGTTGCTCACTTGTGGTAGGCCACCCAGGGCTATGAGATTTAAATTTACACTGAGTCTAGTTGCTTATCGTGCAACCATTGGTCAATATGGGCTAGGTCTTGATGGAGTAAGTTGATGTGGACCTGGGTCAAGAGATTGATGGTGGTAGAGTTGATAGGATGGTGGTAATCTCTTAGTATGATCATGGGAAAGCAACTTATGAAAAGTCTCGTCTTGATCTTCTCCTTTTCCTTCTCACTAAAGGACTGTAGAGGATAGTTTGGGTTGATTAAGTCTAATGGTGAAAGTGCACACACTCTCGAGAGTTAAAACCTAAGATCTTAGCCGTGTCTCCGGCATCGGACAATTTGAGTAACTACACAAGGCTGTGTTATGAAAATCTCCTCATCTCAAATTTCTTAATAAAACTTGTTGGATGAACATGGGTAGGAGACATGGACTTGTCTCGAGATTTGTCTCTGAAGGAGAAGATATTGATTTAAGAAAATTGTTTATCAAAAGTAGGAGAAAATTTGCTTTGCGCAATAGCCTTGAGCTCCACCAGCCAAAATAAGCATATAGTTATAGTATAATAGAACATTAGGAAATAAAGTCACTTGCCACCACAATTCAATTGTGCTGACCCTTTATAGCTGGGCTGCAACTAAACCTTGTGGAATGTCCGAATGAGGAGTAAGGGGGTCGTCTTCGAGCTACAACCAACATGATTTGCCAGTGGCTTCATGGAGAAGATGTAGCTCCATGCTACCTTTAGTATTGCGTTTGAACTCTGAAATAAATGTGAACTATTTATTCAGCTAGCATTTCCGCTATGCTAAGTTGTAAGGATATTTGTTTTTGGATCATTCGTCTCGTTCTGTAATAAATTATGACATTGTATTGTGATATTACATCTTATTGGAGAATGTGAGACTTATGTGATCCAAGTCTTTGCATTATTCATATGTGACATTGCTTTCGTAAGCATGGGCACTACACATAAGCTTCAAGAGTCCAACACATGAACTCCACAATTTCATGGACAAGATCTATAAGGATATCTCAATGCAAGCATTAGTCCATATAGATTGTCATATAATTACCAAAACCACACATGAGGGAAAATGGTCTTTCAATCTCCCCCATTTTGGTAATTGATGACAATCTCTTTTGAGAGCGTTCATAATATGTAATTTAACGAACAAGAATGGTTGCACTAACATGAAATACTACAAAGGTATGTGATGTTAGTCCATCCACATATATAGAGCAAACTCCCCCATAATTTATGCACGTGTGTATGAACATGAATTCATTGCATATATTATCGACCATTACCGATGGTGGAGTTTCCACTATATATATAAAACCAAGCAACGAATGCAAAGGCAAGGAAGGCAAAGACTTAAAAAGATACCAAAGTACAAAGCCAATTCCATAGAACCCTCCAAAACTTCTCCCCCATTGGCAACGATTGTCGAAATGGGCGAAAAGCTTTGGAAAGGTAACATAATAAGATCTCCTTCATGATTTATGCATTTCTCATGACATGAGTGAAATCAAATGCACTTATCCAAAGACGAATAGATGAAGGGGATCAAACTATATTGAGGATCCAAAAGTTGCACAAGAAATATATCAATTGAAATCCACTGGAAGGATCAATTGCGAAGGGGGAAAGCATTCACAAAGAAGCAATCAATCAAGGGATCCAAAACCAATTGAGCACAATAGGATATTATGAAAAGATCAACCAAGATTTCTAAAAATCAAGAGGGAACTCCCCAAGGTACGTGCACAATGAAGGATTTGTATTTCAATATAGTGTGCATAACATGGAATCCTGACTCCCTCCTAGATGCTTTCAAACACAAAAAGGTGCAAGATTGTATAGTTAAGAAAATAAGTATACCTTGCAACAAACAAATGTTGAGCAACAAGACAAATAAGTGACAAATGAAGACTTGCTCAAACGAGAAAGGATGGGTGTTGAAGGGAATATGCCCTAGAGGCACTTAATAAACATAGTTTATTGGCAATATCCCAATCGTTCATTATATGTTTTATACCATGCTATAACTGTATTAAGCGAAAACATTAATACAGGTGTGGTAGATAAACAACCAGGTCCCTAGTAGCCTCTACTAAGACTAGTTTCATTGCGCGATTGATGATCGAGGTTTTCCGATCATAGGGCATGGCGCCGGTCGGCAATGGAAGTCATATCGTTAGGAGTAACGATGTGATGGACGTACCCAGTATTTATAGGACATAGTCATTACGCCTTAAGACCGTGAGACCAACTCTTATTGTTATTCCTGGAAGATACTTTGATCGCACCAAACGTCGTATCTTATTTAGTATGACAATAACGGTGATACTTTTGGTTATCGGAAAGGAGTAGTTGAGACGAGGGGTCAACAGCGGGATTTGTCAATGCGCATAGCCAGATAGATACTCTAGGGACCACTCGGTGAGATTATGTCAAATGAGTTTGCAAACATGTGACTAGGTCACCAGCTGACATAATATCATAGACGAGTATAAGATAGCGATGTCAGTAACGAGATCATGCTAGGTATGGAGATATCTGAGAATGATGCTCGGACACGCTAAGTATCGCCATGACAAAGGGTTTAAGACTATACGTCCAGGTTTGATAGATGAAAGTCATTCGTTATATCTCAGGGATTAATTCATGGGGTCCAGGCCTACGAGTTAGTCGTTGATCATAGAGGAGTCTTGATCGTACCTGTTATTATATCGAACCGCTAGGGTAACACACTTAAGGGGTTTCGACAAGACAACCGGAAAGGAAAGAGATCACCGGGAGCGTCCCGGGAGGGGTCCGATGGAGATCGGGCAGCGCCGAAAGAGTTTTCGGAGCTAGGAAAAATTATATATATTATGTTTGATATTAATTAGTGTAATTAATATGCAAATATGATTTTATATATTTATTTTCGAATTTATTTAGGCTGATTTCCCTAAATGGGCCTTCTAGTCGAAAGAAGGCCCATGGGGGGGAAAACCCTCAAGGGAATTTTGTGGGGGAGGCTTGGCCGGCCTAGGTGGGCCAAATGGGGCCCACCTAGGGCCGGCGCACCAGCCTTGGCCGAACCAGGTATGTGGGATAGTCCCACATTGCCTGGCTGGCAAGGTTGGCTCCCCCTGGGAGCCTATATAAGAAGGGGCACCCCAGGCCTTTTAATTCACCAATTAATTCCCAATTTCTCTCTCGATCTCGTGGTTCCCTTGTCGGAGCCGCGCCGAGTAGAGGAGGGGGATCTCTTCCACCATAGCCCGCTGCCGCGCTGCTGGTGTCCGGTCCAAGTCTTTCGCTGCTCGTCCTGGACTGGAGCTTCGGAGGCCGTCGTCTCCACCGTATGTGTGTGACGCCCTGCGAGGTGCTGCGCTAGCGGTACTCGGAGGCCTACTTCCTCCACCCGACCTCGGGGTCATCTTCGTCGTCTTCGTCGCGCCGAGTTCTCCGCGACCTAGAGGTCGGCTACGTCGTCTTCGTCGTCAACGCTTGTGCGGGAGCGTAATCCCCGCTATTCGGTCTACGAGGGTATGTATTCCGATCTCCGCCGTACTACTATATCTGCATAGTGTAGATCTTGGCTAGTTTAAGTATATCGTTGCTAGGAATTTTTTTGTTTTCTGCACATGATCCCCTTCAGGTGTGTCATGAAAATACATTTTAGGAGACTAAACAAGGATGTGCCTAAGCATCACCATAGTCTTTCAAATTATGAGGCACATAGTGCATATCATGTATTTCGCATACAAGCACACCAAATAGGATACATCAAATAGGATCACAAGCTTATCAAGAGGCAATGTGATACCAATAGAAAAACAAACTTGTGCCTTTTAGAGATCACCAAAGAATCAAGAAAGTAATAAAAGGTGATCACTAAAGATTTTGGATACCAATTAAATATGTAACTACCCTCATGTGTATAAGTTTCTAAGTGCACACTAAGTCCACAAAGAAACATGCACACACAATGTAGGTACAGGGTAAAGCACATGGTATCCAAGAGGAAGTCATAAATACACCGATAAGATTTTTTCTTAAACGCAAAGCACATAGCTCAAATTATTCTTAGAGGGTATAGATGAACTTCCAACACCAAGTTCTCAAAGCATCACAAGTACCCACATAGGATAAGTGATAGTTGGGATACTTCGAGACACAAAAAAAATATCACATAAGGCAAATGATTTATGAGAATTCATCAATATTGCATATGAGAGACTTTGAAATGAATTTGCTAGATTAAAATATTGGGGATCCGAGAATCATGAAAATGATTATATATAAATATATATTCCCCTTGATGTTTAATCATCCCGGCTAACTCACATTTGCAATGAAGATGTTTTGAAAGAAACTTTGCAAAAACCATATCAAATGCAACTTAGAGAAACTCATGCCAAAGAACAACCTAAACAAGGTTGACAGCTAGAAGTATATGCATGAGGTAGATACTTTTTACCGAGATAGCATTGACGGTGTAGAAGATGAGAGTTCACAATCATCCAAGCTAGGCTCCAAGAAGCACATGGTGAAGACATCTTCTTTAAATAGAGGCAAGCTTCCAATGCATCTCTCATGTACCTAAAACAAATCAAGTACACTATGGCACCCAAACTAATTGGGTCCAAAGTAGTCAGACCAACTACAATACATAGGACAAACTCCACATAAATATGTGCATATTAATGTGAAATAGAATTTCATGCACATCTTAGCCATTTAGGATTTGATGGAGTTTATCCTATATATTGGATCAACGAAAGTAAGCATGCCATAAGATATACATATAGTAAATATGAACGCACAAAACTTTCAAGAACCAAACGAGATACAATTTGGACAACACACCAAATAAATCAAGAAGCTACACAAGAGTGTGGCAAGAGAAAGATATGTCCATATTATATCAAATACTCAAATCAACACATGATTGGAGAAACCAATTTGAAAAGATATCAAATGAAAACAAGGTCAAGGCTAAACCAATGAGCATAAGAAATAAATTAAACAAGCATGCTCGAAGGTTTATCTCATCCAAAAGATAGTTTAGGAACCAAGGGATGAGATAGCCAACTCCACAAAGAAGAGTAAGGTTTCAACAAATAAACCAATCCCTTTACACTTTTCATGATGGCACAAAGTACCAAAGACGAAAAATGTTTGTCTTTCAAAGAGACATGTCATCGGGATAAAAAACCAATTGAAGACAACTAATATTCAATATCATATAGGGTTGCTCCCCCAAGATTAGTGCATTACTTATGATCTTGTATTTGAATACAAAATGCACACAAATGAGATCATTACTCTCCATATACATTGTTAAAACATTAGTCATGTTCAAGAAGAGTAATAAGATACCAAACCAATTTAAAGAGTAGTGTTCTAAAGAGTATAGAGTAGCTCCCCCATGATTAGTGCATTTTTAAGATCTTGTATGTAAATACAAAATGCACACAAGTGGGATCATTACCCTCCATATATCTTTTTGAACGCAAAGTTCAAGAAAATCAATAAGACCCGATAACAATTAAAAGAATGATGTTCTACTCAATGTAGGATAGCTCCCCCAAGAATTGTGCATTACTTAGAATTAAGTCTCGAATGTAAATGCACAACAATGGGATCCTTGCTTTTCCTAACTCAAGAAAGTACAACACAAATTATTAGTAGAGCAACAAAAGGATCCAAATGAAGCAAAGAAGACAAAAGGATGGTTAAACCAAAACAAACTTGGCGATAGAAAAATACAACTTAAGAACAATAGCCAATGTGAATATGATCAATAAATTTACCACAAATATATTTATCACTTGTCAAAGACAATGATTGTAGAGAGATATTTCTCGGTGGTACATGACATGCATATATTCAAGATCATGTTCACAAAACATAAGCATGTGGCAAAAGATAAGAATTGAAAAACATGCTTATATAGAGATTCTTGATGACTTCACATATTCAATGATCATACTTAAGCATCAAGAAACTCTCTCACAAACAAGATACCAAAAGATGAGAGAACAAAATGCATTTAAGCAAATATGGAACTTGTTTGAGTAACATGCCACCTAGGAACAAGATGATCAACAATATCAACTCTAGGTGACACTACCTCTCATGTTCACATTTTCTAGGCTTGTAATATGCACATAGCTTATTGCTCCCCCATAATGTGATAATCCATTCTTTTTAACAAGAGGCAAGAGAAATCCAACAAGAGATAATTAATAGACATTAGAATTTCAATTTCTCATGAGTAAGACATACCACAAAGAGAGTAGATAACATTGACATATCACCACTAAGTGGTAGTCCTCATGAATACACATTTTAGGATAGTGTGTTACCAAAAAGCACACTCCCCCAAAATGGGATAGTCCATTAATATCCTTATAAGAGCCAATTAAGATGAAAGCAAATAGGCAAGAGGCTCAAAACATACATGGTGTGCAAACCAACATACACAAGCTTGATTACTCAATAAAAAGTAAGTAGAGTTCACAACACATATAAAACACTAGTAAGGTACAAAACCAAACACATGCAAGGGTGCAAGTAACTTTCAATGCATACATATGATTTAAATACAAGTTACCGCAAGGAGGAGCATTGGATATATGCTAAGACAATATAATCCAATTGACTTGACTTGAGAGAATATGATTGATGAAGATCCCTTAATTCTTCATGATGTAGTCAAGTCTCCAATGTCCTCCGCTTACACCTATTGATCAAGTTTTAGCTTGTCGGTCCCCAACCAAGTTGGGTCCTAAGAGGTTAGTCACAATAGGCTTGGCAACCCAAATGGTTCTTTTCTTGACACCATTTTGAGTACCAATAACTTTGGCAAACACATTGCCAACCTTATCCTTCCGAAGAGAATGAACATTATCAATAATAGTGGGGTTGGATAAGTTACCATTAGTGCATGAAGAAGCAAAGTGATCCTTCCAACGACATTTGTAGCAAAGGCGGCTTTTACCTTTCTTCTTGGGAAGGGAAGGTTCTTCAACTTGGAAAGCTTGAGTTTGGAATTGAGGTTGCTTCCCTTGTTGCTTCTCACTAAGAGGCTTCTTCTTCAAAGGGCAAGATCTAACATGGTGCCCTTCAACCTTGCACTTGAAGCACACAATCTTGGCCAAATCAATAACTTGTTCTTGGCCCTTCTTCTTGATGAACTTGTGCTTCTTCTTGACATTGGACTTGTTCTTGTTATTGGAGTTGAATCCAAGTCCACTCTTGTCATGAGGAAGTTGTTGCACTCTCAACATGTTGTCGAGTGTGGACTTCCCTTCATGACACTTCTTCAAGTCTTTCTTCAATGAAGTGACTTGTGCCTTGAGTTCTTTTAGTTTCTCTACATGGTTAGTTTCAACACAAATACTAGAGGAAGTAGATGCTACATTGTTAGTGCAACAAGGCAAGGAATGTAATTCATCACAAGATTTAGCAATGGTATGTGATGTAGGATTACTAGTACTAGCACATTGCAATAAAGCATTAGTAGTAGAAGTTGTGCTAGTGTCCATAAGAGGCTCACAAGATGTTATCTTAGTAGTGACCGCCTCATGAGCTAACTTTAGCCTAGCATGGGATTCTAGAAGATCCTCATTAGAGCTAAAAAGCTTTTCATGAGTTTCTTCCAAATTCCCATACTTACTAGTTAGCAAATCAAGTTGAGCCCTTAGCTCAACATTCTCCTTCAAAGTAGATGCTTCACACAAAGTGGAGTTAGTAGCACAAGCATCATTAATATTAGAAATGGAAGGAGACAACATGACAAGCTCATTATAACTTAGCATTTTCTTTACTAAGCACATTACATTTATCAATAGCAAGGTCATATAAAGGAGCGGAGGTGCTAGAATTCTCAAGGTTTGATAACCGAGTTTGAAGTTGATCGTGAGACTTGATAAGAAGATCATGTTCACTTGTCAATGCCTTGTGAGCATTGTCAAGTGACTCAAGGTCTTCAACAAGTATAGCATGAGCAGCCACAAATTCGGTCTTTTTATTTTGCACAATTTTACATTTAGCAAAATGAAGATCACACTCCTTAGTTAGCTTAGCAATTTTGGAGTTATGAGACTCCATGATAGTTTCAAGTTGCCCTTTAAGGTGAGCATTAGTTTCTTGTTCATCTTCTAGATATGATTGAAGAGATACCTTTTCATAGGCATCTTCTCTCTCAATCTCACCTTTTAGCTCAAGAACATCCTCAAGCTCACCTATACGGCTCATAAGAGAGCCAAAGTGTTTCTTGCCAACTCCTTGCAAGTTAGTCATGAAATGATCAAAAGCAATAATTTCTTGTTTGATTTCAAGACTAGCATCATCATCAACATCATCATCACCATGAGATATATTGGAGTCCACGGTAGGAGATACCTTAAACTCCTTAGCCATAAGACAAAGGTGAGTAGTGGATGAAGACGATGAAGAGTTACTTGAAACACCAATGGATTCCATGACTTGTTCCAACAATTGTTGGGATTCCTCTACATTGTTAGCCAAACAAGTACTAGAGGAAGTAGAAACATTTTGATCATGGCAACAAGACAAGGAAAGCATATCATCATGTGATTTAGTTAAGCAACTACTACATGATATGCAAGGACTATCAACACTAGCATGTATGACATTTGGAATGCTAGAGGTGTTTAAGTTCAAAGATAGAGCATTGCAATAAGATGAGTGAGAAGTATAGTCAATAGTAGATTCACCATCAAAAATGCAATTTCTATCACCACTCACCATAACATTACCTTGTGGCAAACCACATGTCGGTGAAGTGGAAGAAGACGTGAGCTCATCACGACCGGATGTATACGGAGGACAATCATCCTTGGAAATGTTGGACACCTCATATATATCTTGAAGTTTTGTCCATAATTCATGAGCGCTCCGAAAAGGCATGATTGACGCAAGTACTACATCGCTCAAAGCACATATGAGACCATTAGATGCTAGAGTATCGAGATAAGAGTTTTTCTCATCCTCTAAAGATAATTCTTGTGAATCCTTTGGAGGAGAAAAACCCATATCTACAATACTCTCTAAATTTGAACCCATGTCTCTAAAAAGATTAAGCATGCGAATTTTCCAAACATCATATTTTGTGCCATCGAATCTATAAGTGGGATTGTGCACTAGATCTCTAAACGACATCTTTATCTCTAGGCGGTTAGTCCTAATAATGAGATAACCTGGCTCTGATACCAATTGAATGGACAGAGGTCGCCTAGAGGGGAGGTCCAAGAATGACCCGGAAATTCCGGTATGCTTGATAAAGGCGGAATAAAACTAGAAGTTTACTTTAACAAGCATACAACCTAGATATAAATACTAGGCTCACCTATGTGCACCAACAACTTATGCTAAGCAATACAAGTAACAAGGTGATAGCAAGATATATGACTTCAAGCACGAAGGCTATCACAATGTAAAGTGCATAAGTAAATAGCTCGGGTATAGAAATAACCGAGGCACGCGGAGATGAGGATGTATTCCCGAGTCCACCCAAAGGGTGTACGTCTCGTTTGGAGAGGTGTGCGCAACCATAACAGGTTAGCCGCAACGCCACAAAGGCTCACCTTCTTCTCCTGATGAACTCATCCACAAAAGGTTGCGAGTTCACCTTCCACTATTGATCTCCTTTGGGGCGCAGATCGAATCCCGTACAACTCTTGAGGCACACACCCACAACTTAACTGGGGGCTCCCAAGTCTTGAGACACACACCCACAACTTAATTGGGTGACCACAAAAGGTCTCGGCCAAAAAAGGTCTCGGCCAAAAAAGGCGTCTAGGGTACAAAGACCCAAGAGTAACAAGCTCACAAGAATCACCACCACGAATCGTGGAGGGCTCAAACCGATGCAAATGCAATGGCAAGAGCACACGAAGTGCTCAAGTCCTTCACTCCCAAATTCCAACAAAGCAACAAATGCTTATGGGGGGAATAAGAGAGGAAGAACAAGGAAACCACAAATGAGTGAAATCCTTCACTCCCAAATATCACCAAAAGCAACTAATGCTTATGTGGGGAGAAAAGAAGAAGAACAAAGAAGAAGAACCACAAAGGAACTCCAAGAACTAGATCCACTAGGTTCCCCTCACTTAGAGGAGAGAATGATTGGTAGGATTGTAGATCTAGATCTCCTCTCAACTTTCCCTAAAGAATATGGAAGAATCAATGGAGGGATTGAGAGGAATCAAGCTTTCCAAGGTCAACAATGGAGTAAGAGAGAGAGGAAATTCGTGCTACCTTGGTTGGGCAAGGGAAGAAGAAGGGGAGGGGTATTTATACCCCCCCCCCCAGAAAATAGAACCGTTGCACCCAGAATTTAGACCGAAAATTCCGCCCAAAAGTGAAATTTCCGATCTGATTTTCCGGTTCCAATCAGTGCCTCTTTTTCGAGAAAAACTGCGAGAATCGGATATTCCGGTTCAGTCTAAAATCGGATATTCCGAATGACTGAAAACTGACAGAAACAACAAAACCAAAACTGCAATATCTTTTCCATCCGGACTCTGTTTTCGATGATTTTTGGCTCGTTAGAATCGTTACTACGAGCTCTACTTGAATATTCATAGAAACGCCATAGTACATCATGTGAGGATAAAACCAAATGGGGAAAGGTTTAACTTTCCTAAAACATGTAAACCGGTAAAACCTCCAATATCAAAAACGTAACAAGATATTCATACGAAATCCGTTTTTGATGAACTAGAGCTTAGTATGGAGATAAACCAAGCTCTAAATCCTCACATGGATGAAAGCCAACAAGTTTTCCAAAATAATACCGTTTCCGATGAACAAGAGCTTGACATGGAGATGAACCAAGCTCTAGTTCCTCACCACCATAAAAGCCAAATAAGAACCAAGAAATATGATATGCCAAGTATGCAAAGGTTTGAGCTCTCCACAACGATGTGATCAAGTTACTAACTTGAGAGCCCCTCTTGATAGTACGCCTATCTATCCTATACCCCTATCAAGACCATACCTTTGCCTTAAGCATTCCACTTGAGTTAGATGATGACTATGTTGATCTCTTCAAGTGGATCATCTTTCTTGATTGCGCGTCCAAGCACATGCTTGATGAAGACTTCTCCAAATACTCTCCCATGCTCACAATGGGAGAGTCTCGCTTACCTTCGTCTTTATGTATCCATTGCAAGCACCAACCATAGGATCTCTTCAAGAAGCTTCTCTTGGTCTTGCACATCTCACCTTGATGACGATCACCACATGACGTCATCCTCCATGAGCTATATGAAATCTTCATTTGATGCAACCCCATGGGAAGATACCTAACCTCATATAATGATACCACACACACATATATAATGGGTTAGTTCACAAAGCTATGCGGACAAGTGTTTACATCCCAAGAGATACATGATCGCTCTTGGTACATCTTGTAGCTTTGTGCGTTGATCAATATCTTGATCAACCTTGTATCTTCCAACATTTCTTCACTAATATGATGTCTTGAATCCTCCAAGACATACTTGCAAGAAGCTTCACTCAACACATAACCTTCAAGAGTCCAACACATGAACTCCACAATTTCATGGACAAGATCTATAAGGATATCTCGATGCAAGCATTAGTCCATATAGATTGTCATATAATTACCAAAACCACACATGAGGGAAAATGCTCTTTCAGGCGTAACATGTACATTGTGCAGGCAACATGTTTGGGGGATTGGAAGCGCATAATGGAGGAGGGACCATGGCTGTTTAGGGATTGCGCCCTAATGCTGGAAAAATACGATGGTGCATCTACCAATCCTCCAGTTCCTTATCGGGTGCTAGCATGGACCCAGATTCATAAGGTACCTCCGTTGTTTCTCACGGAGGATATTCTGACGCAGCTGGCGGGAAAGATTGGGAAGGTAGACATGGTCGAGAGTAAGGCGGTGGCGACGGTTGGTGGTGAGTTTAATAGAGCAAGAGTTTACCTGGCAGCGGAGGAGCCCCTGATGCGGTTCGTAACGCTGTCGCCGGAGGGCTGGGAGAGCATGATCTTCCAGGTTAAGTTCGAAAAATTGCCAAAGTTCTGTGAGTATTGTGGATTAATGGGGCATGGAACTCTGGAGTGTGGGTCTGGAGAATACACTGACGAACAGTTGCAGTTCGGTGATTGGATGCTGGCTCCAATGGAGTCTTGGCATTCTTTGACCCCTCGGGTAAGAGGTGGAGCACGGCCGGAGCGTGATGATGCTAGGGCTGGTCGTGGGCGCGAACAAGCGGGTCGTGGTGACCGCACACCTAGAGGTGGTCGTCACAAGGGCAATGGCTATGGGCGTGGAATGTATGGACCGCCAGGAGGGAGGGGGGAGCACCTTGTATGGAAGGAGAAGGAGGGTCAGAATAGTGGCTCTAGGAAGCGGAATTCAGGCGAGGCCATGCTGGAAGGAGCGGATGAACTCAAGGATACTGCTACTAGCCCGCTTAAACCTATCGAGGAGAGTTCAGATAAAGGAGTTGGTAGCGCTTTGCAACCAAAACAACTGACTAGGGAGGATACCACCAAGGGGAAGGATGGCCAAAGCGTTGCGGCGGTGCCTCCACAACCACCAACGTATGTTTCGCCGAAGGAAGCTAAGAGGCAGAAAAATAATGTGACGGGGAAAGATGACAACAAGCCATTGGCGGGCTCCGGGGAGGAGTGCCGCCGGGACAAATGAGTTGTGCAAGTTTTACTTGTCGTGGGCTTGGCAACGCTGCGACAGTTAATGAGTTGCGTGATTTTGCACGCCGTGTTGCCCCTACCGTGTTATGTGTACTAAAGACCCAGGTGCACAACACAAGGGTTGAAGGATTATGTAGAACGCTAGGGTATAATAAAGCGTTTGAAGTGAGCAGTTCTGGTCGCAGTGGTGGCCTAGGAATCTACTGGAATGAAGAAACAAAGATAGAGGTTTTACCGTACTCACAGTACCACATTGATGTCATTATATTTGAGGAAGGGAGTGATCCTTGGAGACTTACGTGTGTATATGGGGAAGCCCAAGTGGCGCAGCGTTTTAAAACTTGGGATATGCTCAAGTTCATAAAATCGTCTTCGGCATTACCTTGGGTGTGCATAGGAGATTTTAATGAGGTGTTACATCGCTCGGAACACGTTGGGGTACAAGAGAGGAGCAACGCTCAAATTGCTGGTTTCCGTGAGATGGTTGATGTGTGTGGACTCCGTGACCTTGGTTACGAGGGGAGGAGCTGGACTTTCGAGAAAAAGGTTGCCGGAGGGACTTTTTGCCGGGTGCGACTAGACAGGGCGCTGGCATCAGCTGACTGGTGTACGCGCTTCCCAGGTGCGACAGTGCGAAACATGACGGCGGCTTCATCCGATCATGGCCCTGTTCTTCTAACTTGGGCGAGTCGAGAAAATCACCGACGATGGGGCAAAAAATTCAGATATGAACTGATGTGGGAAGACCATAAGGAATTTTCTCCGATGCTTGAGCAAGCATGGAAGCAGGGAGGAGGAGTGACAACTGCGGATGATCTTCAGTCCAAGTTGGAAGACATGTCGAAACAGTTAATGGCATGGCATAGAGGAACTTTTGGGAATATGAAATTGGAACTTCGGAAGCTCAAGGAGGAACTTGAGAGGTTACAGGCTGATCCGTCGAGAGTTGGACCCTCACATGCTGAAATTAAAGTGACGGACAAGGTGGTGGAGTTGAGGCATAGGGAAGAGATTATGTGGCAACAACGTTCAAGAATACAATGGCTCACAGCAGGCGATAAGAACACAAAGTTTTTCCACATGCGCTCGAGCCAGAGGAAAAAGAAGAATAAAATCTCTCAAATTAAGAGGGAGGATGGTTCGCTCATTGTTGATGAGAGGGAGATGGGTACAGCGACCACGGCGTTCTATAAAAAATTGTATACTTCAGAAGGAACCTCAAACATGGAGGAGGTTTTACGGACGGTACCAGTAAAGGTTTCCAGTGAGATGAATGAGGCTCTGCTACGCACCTTTTCAGAGAAAGAGGTGAAAGAGGCCCTCTTTCAGATGTTTCCCACAAAGGCTCCGGGGCCAGACGGTTACCCCGCCCACTTTTTTCAGAGACACTGGGAGCTTTGTGGAAAAGAAGTGACCTCAGTTGTGATGAGGGTTCTAAAAGGTGACGACGACCCATAAGTGATCAACAAAACATTTATTGTTCTTATTCCGAAGGTGGCAAATCCTGACGAGCTGGGGCAGTTTCGACCTATTAGTTTATGCAATGTGATATACAAAGTAGCATCAAAGGTACTAGCTAATAGACTGAAGGGCATTCTACCAGAAATCATATCGGAGGAACAATCCGCCTTTGTTCCAGGACGTATGATCACGGATAATATCATTATGGCCTTCGAGTGCTTACATTTTATGAAGCGCAAGAGAGCCCGAGATACCACGTGTTGTGCACTGAAGTTGGATATGAGGAAGGCCTATGACAGGGTGGAGTGGAATTATCATCAAGCTATAATGCTCCGGCTGGGCTTTCATCATTGTTGGGTTGAGATGATCATGCGTATGGTAAAAACTGTCTCTTTTTCAGTTTTATTTAATGGAGATCATCTTGAAAGTTTTACTCCCTCAAGGGGCATCCGTCAGGGTGACCCTATCTCTCCTTACCTGTTTTTGTTAGCAGCAGAGGGCCTTTTGTGCCTTATAAAATCCAGAATCGAGTCATCGAGCTTAAGTGGTATTAAAGTGGCGCCATCAGCACCGGTGGTTAGTCATTTACTGTTTGCGGATGACAGCCTGCTGTTTTTCAAAGCTAATGCGGAGAGTGCAACGGAGGTGAGGGAGGTGCTGCAAATTTACTGTGATGCCTCGGGACAAAGATTGAATTTGGACAAATCATCTATTCATTTTGCAAAGGGCTGCCCCAATTCAGTAAGAGATGAGATCAAGGAGATTGTAGGTGTTCATAATATCTCTTTGAGTGAAAAATACCTTGGGATGCCGTCTAATGTTGGTTTATCTATAAATGGCGCATTCAAATACCTAAAAGACCGTGTGTGGAAAAAGGTACAAGGGTGGCTAGAGCTTCTGTTGTCGGCCGCTGGAAAGGAAGTTCTTATTAAATCAGTTGCACGGGCCATACCGACATTCTCTATGTCGTGTTTTAGGCTGTCCAAAGGGCTTTGCAACCATATCAATAGCCTACTCCGTAATTTTTGGTGGGGCTGCAAAGATGGAAAGAGGAAAACGTGTTGGGTGTCTTGGGAGGAGAGGACGAAGCCCAAATTTATGGGGGGTCTCGGCTTTCGGGACATTGAACTCTTCAACCTAGCTCTCCTCGCTCGCCAGGCATGGAGAATTCTGCAGGAACCAACGTCGCTGAGTGCACGAGTTTTAAAGGCAGTGTATCATCCAAATTCTGAGTTCTTACATGCAGAGGTTGGATCCTCTCCTTCAAGGATTTGGAGAGCTATCTGTGACGGTAAAGATGTTTTGCAGCAGGGGCTTATAAGAAGGATCGGGACGGGAGAGTCTACTCATGTCTGGGCAACGAACTGGCTGCCGCGAGATGGACTTCTACGTCCAGTTGCTTGCATGGAAACGAATGAAAATAAACCACAGTTGGTTAGCGAGCTGATTGTTGCAACGGAAAAGAGATGGGATCCTCTTAAATTACAAGCCTTTTTCTATCCAATGGATAGGGAACTCATTGAGCAAATTCCGTTGAGAACTAGTTGTCAGGAGGACTTTTGGGCTTGGCACTACGAGAAGACTGGAAACTTCTCGGTAAGATCCGCATATCGCATGCTTGTCGACACAAGGAAAAGAAGGACTGACTGGGTGGAGCATAACGCGAGCTCGTCGGCTGAACGGCAAGCTGAAGAGTGGATGGCACTATGGAAGGTACAAGTTCCGTCCAAGATACGAATTTTCTTATGGAGACTAGCTCGCGAGTCTCTTCCGACTTTGGATGTGATGTATCACCGGCACATGGCGAATTCTCGGGCCTGCTCTTTCTGTGGAGAAGATGACTCGTGGAAACACTCGCTTTTGGAGTGCACAATGGCACGGTGTGTTTAGGCACTCGCGCCTGAGGCGAGTATGGACCTGATCAGTAACATTCGGGAGGACAGCGCTCAAGGTTGGCTTGCTACTGTTTTTAAAATCCTACCACATGCAGAGCTGATTAGGGTGCTGGTGACACTATGGGCAGTTTGGCACTCGAGGAGGAAGGTCATACACGAAGACATTTATCAGAGCCCACTGTCGACGAACTGTTTCATCGAACGTTTTATCGCGGAGCTGAACCTGACTGCTCCTAGAGTAGCTGCGCCTACAGCAAAGAAACCTCTGGGGCCAGCATGGATTGCTCCACCGGCAGGGTTGCAGAAGATTAATGTTGACGCCGCGACTTCCAAGAATGCATCAATCTCAGCTATAGCAGCAGTCGCGTGTGGAGAAGATGGGAACTTCCTAGCTGCATCGTCGGTGGTGATCGAGGGGATCACGGACCCTGAGACACTGGAGGCGATGGCGTGCAGAGAGAGACTGGATTTAGCGGATGACCTACTCCTTCAGAGATTCAGAATTGCTACTGACTGTAGCAAACCTCCGGGGAGAAGGACGAGGAAGTTATGGCCAGATTATCATTGAAATTAAGGCCAGAGAAAGGAATTATCACAGGGTGGAGTTTGTCCATGAGAAGAGGACATCCAATATTGACGCGCATAATTTAGCTAGACATTCTGTTTACTTCCCTTCTGGTAGACATGTTTGGTTCGATTTTCCGCCGGATGGTGTTCGTGTAAACTATGTATCTGTGAACTCGGAGCAGCAAGTTTCAGACGCGCTCTTTTCCTCACCAGGGTACCGAAGGGGACTGGGAGATTTTTAATGAGGCGTCTTGCGGGCTTTAATAAAGTGTTATTATCTCAAAAAAAAAGTTAGCACGGATCGTGGCGCGCGGGAGGATCTGACGGAGCACAAGTTAAGCAATTTCCCAGCTAGCTGAGAAATAGGAATTCCCTATCTCTACTATATAATACGTCTTAAGGTGAGACGTTGTACATCGTAGCAGTTTTACATTATAGCCCCTTAAACATGAGTCAATCAACCTGCAGTCCTAAGTCCAGCATACCGGTCTAATCATCTCTTTTTTTCCGGGACGAACGAATAAAAATAGGTCAGCTCAACCGGCCCCTACCCGACCTAGCGCTGCCGCCTCCTCGCCCTCGCCTCAGCGCCCGACTTCCACGCGCTCGTCGCCGACGCCCCAGCTCCTACTCCCGCTCCGGCCCCAAAGATCCAGGCCGAAGTCCCCACACCCGCCTCCAACCCCTTCACCGACACCCTCCGCCGCCGCCGACATCCTGGACAGCCAACCCCTTCGCCGAAACCTCCGCCGCCGACGACATCTCGGACGGCGGCCAATGGCGCTACAACGAGTTCGCCACCAACGGCGTCGACTCCGTCGCTCAGAGCGACGCCGCGTCGGCATTGGGCCCGGCGGCTTCCTCGCCTTCCTCGACAACCCTTATCTCCCCCTTCATCGCCTTCGCGGGCCGGGAGCTCGGGCGTCCTAGGATCAAATGGATCTGTTATACTCTATATATGAAAGGGCATCAAATTTGCATCTGGATCTGCTGGCCACATCGCCCTTTTCACCTCAGCCGTCCGATCTGGCTGTTGAACGGTCCAGATCGCCAGTTTTGAGAAGCCCAAAACGAATCTACTGTAGCACAGCCGTTTTGACCAATCGGGTGGCGCCACGTCACCCGGTTGCCATCCGGTCACGCCCGTTCCCACCGGTCACCATGCCTATTTTGCAGAAAAGCAACTCGACAATCAAAACCGTGCCCCGCAGTCCATTCCACAGAACTGTGAAGGGCCTTTGTGCAAATTTGAAAACCTCCACGTGCTTTTTTGCAAAATTTCCCCCCACTCTTTTCCCTCCCTTCCTCTCCTCTCCCGCGATCCCGGGGTCGTCGCCGCGAACCAGCCCATCCCGGTGTGCTAGCTCGCCGCCGGCGCGCAGCCTCTGCCCGCCTCGGACTGGATCGACGGCGGAGCTCACCAAGCGTCGTCGTCAACGTCTCCCTTCCTCCCATCTCGCGCCGAATCCAGAGCCCCTTCCGTGTGGATCCTCATCACAAACCCTAGATTGGGGCGTCCATGGCGGTGGCAGCGGGGTGGGTGTGCTGCTGCAAGCTGTCTTTCTACATGACCTGAATATCCGATGCGCCTACGAGCGAGCTCTGCCTCGACCACCTTCTACCCAAACTCTGGTGTGTTACCTGTTTCTCTCTCCCCGTCGCCGCCATTTCCCTCTTGCTCCCCATTTAATCATCTTCTCTCCATGCGGATTGCTCCGCTCCGATGTTGCCGCCGCCGAGCTGTCGTCCCGTGCCGCCGTTTCCCGCACCTGTCACCATATCTTATCGGCGAGTTGCTCTCGCCCAGCTATAGCAGCTGATGTGTCAGTCGCCGGCGGCCGGCCGTGTACGCAAGCTGCCTCTGTACGACCATGCGTATGGCTGATGCATACGGCCTTGGATCAATGTTTGTCCTAGGTAGTCCGGCCCCTTTAGTCAAAGATTTATTCTCCTTCTACATTAACGTACAATTCATCTGGATCCTACTACCTGATTAATACTATGAACATAATGATATTTGTCCTACTGCAAATAGGAGTCAGTCCTCATTAGTTTTTAGAGCAGGTGCCTATTTAGTGCATGGTTATAATCATATTTGTTTGCTAAATTGTAGGTAGTCAGAGTTGATTGTGGTAGGGAAGAAGGGACATTTAGATAAATCCTCAATTATTGTGGTATAGTAGATTTCTTATTTCCCCATGTGTTCTTTCCATTTTTCCCTTGGTTTGCTCTCTTCTGTCCGCAACTAACAGCTCGAATTCTTCCTCTTCTATAGAATAAGACTTGAGGTCCTCTTGAGGACCGAGAGCGAGTGCAGCACAAACCACCTGAGGCTGGAGGATGTTCACGTCAATGGCACGAGGCTGGCATTCTCGCTTGCACCAGAGGAGCTATCGTTGCTGCAGGGGTGCCAGTGCCCTCTTTCCATGCTCCGACCTAAATTCTACTGGTACGAGAAGGTCTCAGGGTTCTCTAATTGAAATGACCAGACCTAAGAGATACATCACATTTTCAAGTGATGGTGTACTTAAGGATGACATTAGGATCAAGAATACAGAGAAAGGAGGAGAAGACGTACAGCTGAAAGATGGAGAATTGACCAATTTGCGGTATCATTTCCCCAATGATCTCTCCTGTTTCGGGTGATGACTAGCACAAACCACGAAAGCTGAAGTATGGTAGTTAATCTGTTTGGCGTCACTGTATTGTAAAATCTCTTGCTCTTTCTTTATAATATTCAACATTTGATACAGATGACATGTGAAAGGACCGAGATGGTAACCTAAACGGGGGGTGAATAGGTTTCTACAAATTTTACTTTTCTTTTCACAAGTTTTAGGCTATGCGGATAAATAAGATGTGCCTAACAAATAGATGAAACGACCTATATGATGCAATACAATACTTCAAGCACGAAGGCTATCACAAATAAATCAACAATAATGAAAGAGCTCGGATAGAAAATAACTGAGGCACGCGGAGACGAAGATATAACCTGTGTTCCTTCTCTTGAGAGAGAAGTACGTCACGTTGGAGAGATGCGGGATACCACGAAGGACACCCGAGCGCCACGAAGGCTCACCTTCTTCTCCTTGAGCCTCTTCCACGAAGAAAGAGCTCAATCAACTATTGGTAGGCCTTGAGGCGGCCTCCGAACCTTTACAAACTTTCCCGAAGTAAGAACCACAACCCGGAAGCTTCCGGGCGACCCTAGCCGCCTAGGGTTTCAACAAAACCCAAGAGTAACAAGCAACTTGATGTAGTCAAGGGGGAATCACTTTTGGCTCGGTGGAATCAAAGATCTAGACCTCCTCTTGGTTTTCACCAAAGGGATTTGAGTTTGAGTGGAGGGCTAGAGAGATCTTGAAGCTTTTGGAGTCAACAACAATGGAGGAGAGAGAGCTTAGCCTTTTTCGTGTTTGGGACTGGTTGACTTACCTCTTGGAGAAGAAGAGGTGGGCTTATATACTTGTCCATTAAAATCTGGCCGTTATGCAGAAAATCTGGTCCACCCGGTATGGATTCCGATTTGCACCGGATTGTGTACCGGAATGAATTCCGGAGTGCAAACCGGCTAGTCCCTGGACTTGCCCGGTTTGCACTCGGAATTGATTCCGGGCCCATCCGGTACCAGATCCGGTATATACCGGATTCCATACCGGATGGCCAGTTTCCTGAACAATTAAACTTTCTCATATTTGGTGGAGGCTTTAGGAGGTGTATGGAAAGTGATATGAAATAGAGTTGCAAGAGTTCATCCCCAATGTAAACAACAAGTTGCCCCTCTTAATAGTGCGGTGATCCTATTGACTCAATGTTGGGGATATATCAACTAGGGGTATCTCCAACATGGATCAATCGGGCTAGTTCAGGGTGGCCCAAGGGTGGTAAGGCTGAAGCCTGCCGGGCGGCCCAGATAGCTGATGTACAAGGAAGTAGGCGGACGGTCCAAGGAAGGCGGAAGGCCGAAGCCCATCAAGCCACCAAACCCAAGACGGAAGGCGGCAACTAAACCAGCTAGGTCTAGGACTCTGATTACTTGCCGGACAAGTACTTGCCTTGTACCCTGGGGTCTGGCCGCCTATATAAGCCGGCCACCACGGAGCCTTTAGGGCACGCTTCAATACGCATCATACACATTGTAACCTGTTCATGGCTATTGCCACATAGTGAATTATAGCAGCACGCAGGATCTCGCCACCGCTGCGGGATCTGAATCTGGGTAAACTCGCCGTGTTCAATCCCGTCCTCGACAACACCAACCTTCTTCCCCACAATCCATACGTAGGCTAGAAGACCCCCATCTCCTATCAGTTATGCTGATACCACGACCGTTGGCGCCCACCGTGGGGCATAAGTTTCCTGGCGTCACGTTCCAGGCGGGAACACTTGGCGGCGTGGGCAAGCAGATCGCCGTCGGCCGCGTCACAAGGTATGGCGGCCACAGCTACGTCAACTCGGATGAGTCCTGGCTCCCGGCGGACGACTACCTTATCGGATGCGCAATCATACCGATCGGAGGGATCGACGTCTTCATCGGGTACACGCCAGAAGCGTACGGCCTACCGCGTTTCTACAACCCCACCCACCAACCCTTCGACCAAGCAGTCGACCGACAAGATGGATCTGAATCCGCCTTCTCCCAGGAGTCGGCCGAATCTGATTTCCACTTCGTCGGAGTTGTCGGACTGGGATCCGACTCCCAGCCGGAAAACAACGATCATGAGTCAATCCTCCCTGCTCTCCAGGAGGATGCGATGTCAGATGCCGGATCCAGATCTACCGTTCAAGTCAACGTAGACTCTGACTCTGATGATGATGCTAGTCTCTTCGAAGAGAAGATCAAAAGCCGCTTTTCCAGTGATAATCCGGCTCCTTCAGAGGGCACATCGGATACTGACATGCCTGACAAGCTGGCTATGATGGTTGTCGTCGGTTACGAGTCAACCCCAGTTGCTTCTGAAACGCAAAACAAGCCGGTGGAAGATGCCGGCGACACCACTGCCGGTCAACTCATTGAAGGTTCCCACAAGGTGCGCACAAAGAAGAAAACTGGCCTCGAGAAAGGCGGCAACAGCAAACCCACGGATTTCCTCTCCGTCATCAAAGAAGTAGACGAAATCATGAACACTCCGGTGAATAAAGACACCCCACTCGACGAAGTGGAAGAGCTTAGGATTAACATGCTTAAGCACTCTGACTTCCTGCGAAAAAGAGAGGAGCACGTTGAGAGCCTTGCAAAGAAGGTCGAGAAAGAACAGGAGAAGATGTCGGCTAAAACAAGCCGGCAGCTCTTCGAGGATAAAAGGTCATAAAAAAACCGCCGTGACAAGGAGCCGCCAACGCATGCAACAACAGCGGCTCAAGATCTCGGCTTCGACTGGCGCACGGCACCATAGCGCGTGGACAGAAGGGGAGATGTCATCTTCTGCACCCCCATCCTTAACGCCGCCGCCGCGCTAGCCACCTTAGACGACAAAACTTACACGGCGGAGGAAAAACTGGCCAATGCAAGACACTTCGTGAGCAAGGCCCTCGAACAACAAGCTCGCGCTGACTCCTACGGCCACATGGCGGATGCTCGCGGGGGAGACCTAGAGTCCAAGTCAGGAAAGTGGAAAGCCGCACCTGGCGCCGACCCCGAAGGCCCGTCCGGCTCCAGTAGCCATGGCGACAAAAGGAAGGCAACGCCACCTCCAAAGAAGACGCCACCGCCAAAACCAAGGCGGGACGAGAATTCAAGAACAGGAAGCAGAGGAGACTTGCCACCTCCAGCCCAGCCAAGACACGACAATGCCGGTAGCCGGGGCAATGGACTGCCGCCTAGGAAAGATGTCGGTAACGACCCTCCCAGGAGAGGTCGAAGTCGGTCTCCGCAGCGTAGCACCGGCAGCAAGAGGAAGGAGGTGGCAGAAGGGCCCAGGCGCAGCATAAGTCGGGCCCAGGCGCAGCATAAGCAGGACGAGCCAGACGCAAACAGAGGCGCACAGCAGCTCGATCCAAAAGACGCGCGACACCGCCTACAAGACATAGCAAGAGGAAAGGAGCCGCTATATTCTGGACCAAAGTGCTTTGGCGACGCCATCCGCAGAGAGCCGTTCCCTAAGGACATGACATCAGTGTCAAAAAATTGCCATAGGTACAACGGCCTCGTTAAGCCGGATTCATGGCTAGCCGACTATGCCATGGCCATAGAAATTGCCGGCGGAAGCAGTTATATTGCCGTCCGTTACCTACCTCTCATGTTAGAAGGCACGGCAAGGGCTTGGATCGACAACCTTCCAGAAAAGTCTATCCATAGCTGGTACGACATGGAAAAGGTTTTCTCCCAGCACTTCCAAGGAACATACAAGCGTCCAAATACCTACACGGATTTACAGCGCTGTATTCAAAAGTCGGACGAAACCATGACAGACTTTGTCAGCCGTTGGATCTCCGAAAAGGCCAATTGTCATGGTGTTTCGGACGCACAGGCTATCCATGCCTTCTACACGGGCCTGTAGAAGAAGTCCTTGCTCCGTCATCGGCTCGTCCGCGAGCAGATCACGGACCTTGGCGAGATGCTCAACCTAGCCGCCCAATATGCGGCAGCGGATGACGACACCCGCGACGATGATCCAGACGTCAGCATCGTGCCAAACGAAGCAACAAACGCAAGCAGGCGGCAGATGACAAAGCCGGACCTTCCAACGAGGTAGCTGTCGCATTCCAAGGGAATGCCGGAAAAAATAAGTGGAAGAATAAAAAGGATAATCGCGACGCCGGCTCAGGGCCTAAGGCGGCGCGTATCACTTACGAGCAGGCAAAACTTCTGCCATGCCCTATCCATGCCTCACTTGGCAAGGTCAACCATATGCTTAGCGAGTGTCATTTCATGGACGACTTCAAAAAGGACCCCACAGTTGGCTGGAAGTCAAAGAAGTCAAAGAAGTACGACAAGAAAGACAACAAGGACGACGAGGATGACGACGACATGTTTATCTGAAGCGAAGATGACGCGGCCGCCAAGAAAAAGAAACCATATCCGAAGGTCAAAGAATCTCTCGTGTGCTTTGTCGGCACACCTTCGGCTAAGACGGATAAGGCGGAGATGCGTGAACTCAACGCGACAATGCCGGACGTCCCTCAGTATTTGAACTGGTCCGAGGCGGCGATTACCTGGGACCGGTCCGACCACCCTGATCACGTTCCTCACCCAGGCAAGTACGCCCTTGTCGTCGATCCCATTGTCGACAACTTCAGACTCACAAAGGTACTCATGGATGGCGGCAGCAGCCTCAACATCCTGTACTACGACACACTAAGCCGTATGAACCTGTCAGAGGATCAGCTTGACCATAGCAACCTCACTTTTCACGGCATAGTACACGGCAGGCAAGCAAAGTCAATGGGGAGCATTAGGCTGAAGGTAACTTTTGGACCAAAGGAGAACTACCGCTTAGAGTTCCTCCGGTTCGAAGTTGTCCCCTTCAAGAGCGCCTATCATGCAATCTTCGGACAGCCGGCTTTTGCCAAATTCATGGCAAGGCCGTGCTACATATACAGCAAGCTCAAGATGCCGGGAGAAAACGGAACCATCATGATTTTCGGCAACTTCAAGAAAGCCAAGGAGTGTGAGCGTGGCATGGCCGCCTTCGCAGAAGCCGTCATCCACAAGGAAGAACTCGCACTACTTGAGGCGGACCCAGACAACTCCATGCCCAAGCCAAAGATTGATGTCAAGAAGACCTTTGAAGCTTCAGAAGACACCAAAAAGGCGGACCTCATCCCAGACGACAAGTCTAAGCAAGTCGTCATCGGCTCCAACCTTGATGGCAAATAGGAAGGCGCGCTCGTCGAGTTCCTCCGTGAGAATCGTGACAACTTTGCATGGTCGCCTTCCGACATGCCTGGTGTTCCGAGGGAACTTGCCGAGCACTCACTCAACGTCATAAAAGGATCCAAGCCGGTGAAGCAAGCAACAAGACGCTTTGGAGATGAGAGACGCAAGGCTATAGGAAAGGAGATAAATAGGCTGAAGGCCGCCAATTTCATAAAAGAAGTTGTGCACACTGATTGGGTGGCAAATCGTGTACTTGTTCCAAAGAAGAATAAAGAGCTGAGGATGTGTATTGACTATACCAGTGTTAACAAGTGCTGCCCAAAGGATCCCTTTGCGCTGCCTAGAATTGATCAAGTCATAGACTCCACAGCAGGCTCCGAGCTACTTTGTTTTTTGGACGCCTACTCAGGATACCATCAAATCAAGATGAGAGAGTCGGATCAGCTGAAAACATCTTTCACCACTCCATACGGGACTTTCTGCTACATCATGCTGCCTTTTGGCCTGAAGAATGCAGTGGCAACATACCAGCGCTGTATGCAGAATTGCCTGCACGAACAGATCGGCCGCAATGTTCACGTATAAGTAGACGACATCGCGGTGATGTCGAAAAAAAGGCAGATCTCCTAGAGGATTTGGAAGAAACTTTTCAGAATCTCCGGAGGTACCAGATGAAACTCAATCCCGCCAAGTGTGTTTTCGGCGTTTCAGCCGGCAAGCTGCTCGGGTTTATCGTCTCAGAACGAGGGATCGAGGTTAATCCGGAGAAGATCAAGGCCATCCAAAACATATCCAGACCTACTTGTCTGAAGGACGTGCAACGCCTAGCCGGATCGGCAGCGGCCGTCAGTCGTTTCATAAGCCGCCTAGGGGAAAAGGCAATGCCTCTCTACCGGCTATTGAAGAAATCCGACAACTTTGAGTGGACAGCAGAGGCAGATGCCGCCTTACAGCAACTTAAGGAGGCCCTCATATCCGCTCCAATATTGGCAGCACCTCGATCGCAGGAACCAATGCTGCTCTACATCGCGGCAACGGGAGCAGTTGTCAGCGTTGTCTTGGCTGTGGAAAGAAAGGAGAACGAAGCCGCGACGTCTGAGCAACGACCAGTTACTTCATCAGTGAAGTCTTCTCCGCCTCCAAGCAGAGGTATCCACATTACCAAAAGCTGGCTTATGGTGTAGCAAGGCGCCGTTGGGAGACATAATCAACAATGCAGAGGCAACAGGTCGAGTCGCCAAATGGGTCATCGAACTTGCCGCCTTTGATATAGTCTACAAACCACGGACCGCCATTAAGTCTCAAGCATTGGCAGACTTTGTTGCCGAGTGGACAGAAGCCATGGAGGAAACGATACTCCCCGAGTCAGAATATTGGGTAATGCACTTTGACGGATCAAAGATGCTCAAAGGCTCGGGGGCTGGAGTCGTTCTACGCACACCCAAAGGCGACAAGCTCAGCTATGTGTTGCAAATTCATTTACAGCAACCAATAACGTCGCAGAGTATGAAGCTTTGCTTCACGGGTTGCACGTGGCAAACGACCTCGGCGTCAAGAGAATCCTCTGTTATGGTGACTCATATTTGGTCGCACAACAAGTAAGCGGAACATGGGATGCGAAAAGCGCAACAATGGCGGCATACAGGGCCAAAGTTGATGAATTCGCCGAAAACTTCGCAGACTATGAAGTCCGGCATGTTCCAAGAGCTGAGAACGAGGCGGTAGACACACTTGCCAGATTAGGGTCAGAACGCAAAAAGGTACCAAAGGATATTTTCCTGGAACACTTGCACAAGTCGTCCATTAAGGGCGCCGACTTGTTGGACCCCGATGCAGAGGAGCTAGCACCAGGAGCAAAGGAGGGATCATGCTGTTGCTTAGTGCGAGCCTCAAGAGGAGGAAAGCCCGCAGGAGTAGGACCATCCATAGCAGTAATGGCATGCAGCTCATGCCTATACATGTCTTGCCCATGGGCAACCTTCCTGAAGTTCCCTTCTCCCAAAGCATGCCTAATGAAGAGCTGGAGATAGGCAGAATAAGCAGGGACTCTCTGTGTCATCACACCAGTATAGATCTCCTCATAGATAAATGACACAACATCAATCGGCCTTTGATTCTCAGGCTTGGTATAGAACATAAGGTTAGTCATGTACCCACGAACCTTTGTGAGATCACCAGACTTGCTCATGATAGTGTCACGGAATAGGTTGGCAAGGTAGCGGTACACAGGGTACATCTGAGTGATAGTGTCCATGGTACAGCTCTCCTGTGGAGGAAAGAAAAAAGCAAGATCTTCCTTCACAAACACCTCATCCTTATGAATCTGCCAACCTCCTTTCTTGAGACCCAAAGCCTTTCGAAGCTCCTTCACATTGCTAGTTACCTTAAGATCTCCAGACATCCATGCCATAGTGCAATACTCATCATCATGGAAATAGACAGTGCAATAGAATTGCTTCACCAAATCTGGCATGACATCAGGAGAGTTAAGACACACAGCATCCCACAAGTTCATCTTCTCAAGGGTACGCCGCACATAACGGAAATCCTTCTCATGAAGAGAGAAGTGCTCGAGATTAAGAGACTTCTGCGGTACCCAAGACTTCCTGGAGCTGAAAATAGCATACACATGCTCCCACTGCAGCTGCTGAGTGCGAGTCCAGAACCTAGTATCCCCAGGGTTAGTTCTTTCCTTGGCAAAGTAGGGATTTCTCACACGAAACACCTTCCAGTCGCTAACAGCCATAGTCTTCATATTGCCAGTGGGCACAATCTCCGTCTCATCCTCAGAATCAGAAACATCCTCAGCCCCATCAGACTCTTCTTCTGAAACAAAAACCTCAGAGGGGTGGCCGCGGTCAACAGAAGAGCGACCACGACCACGACAACGACTGTAGGCAGTACTAGATGCTGGCAATGGAGCCTTGGCAGTCCTTGATGAGATCGTCTTATTGCTTGACACTTCGGCATACTTGCCCTTGCGATGCTTCTCATGCGTCTCGATACGGTCACGGCTGTCACCTGTGGATTAGAGCATAGTTGCGAGCATGGGGATAAGTGCACAAGTCACGGAAAGGTAGGATAGATAGGTGTGATGAAGAGATGTGTCAACACTTTAGCAAAGTTTCGATATTCGTTCCATCCGGTACCAGGTTCAGTATACACCGGACTGGGTACCGGAAGCATCCGGTACCAGGTCCGGTGCAAACCGGAATCTATACCGGGTGGGTACAGAAATTTCGAAATTTTTGCATAAGTGCTTGAACTCAGCAACATCTACTCATTACATCTAAGGAACAATAGGATTGAACGAGCAGAACCTTCAAGGACTAAAAGATCTACAGGGAGAGAGAGAGAGAGAGGGAAGGAGGTGAGATACCGGAGGACATGGTGGAGAACTTGAGAAATCCTTCGGTAAACTTCCTCCAAGCAAGGAGAGGGACCAAGGGAGGCCCAACTCGGAGCCCCGGGCGGTGGAGAACTTCCCCGGAGATGGAGGAGACGCTGGTGGCGGTGGCTGGGGCGGTTTAGGTCGGGGGGGGGGGGGGGGGGGGGAAAGAGGAGCCTTTGAGGAAAAAGACCCCCGACCCGGAACTTAACGTTCCAACAACCGGACCCGTCCGTTATGGATCCCGGTACAAACCGGGTTGTGTACCGGATGCGTCCGGAATCGATTCTGAGGTTCATACCGGGTGGCCCCTGGAACCACCCGGTTTGTGCCCGGAAAACATTCCGGACCTATCCGGTACCAAATCCGGTGTATACCGGATTCCATACCGGGTCACCAGAACTCCTCCAAAAAATAAAAAGAACTCAAGATGACTTGTGCATAGAGTGAATAGATGGGCAAGGTAGACAGCAGAGATGCAAGGTAAGATTAAAAATTGTTCTACACATGTTTCTTGGAAAAGAGAGCGAAACCAAAAAGCAACAAGTAACATGTTTGGAACTAAGTAAAATGCAAATCCAATAAGCCGAAGGATAAAAAGTACCAAATAAGAGAGGTGAGTTGGCGGGGGATTTCTCCCCCTATGTTAGAGCACAAATATCATTAGTACCGCGAAGAGACATGCTTGGGTCCATTTGATATTAGATCTTTATGATATAGCACATATAGGTATGCATCATGCCAAGACATGGTAAGATGCTATCCCTACATATGCGGCGCACCTAAACAAGATAAAAAGATAGTAAAGGGAATTGTGCAAGTAAATCAATCCAAGTTTTTAGGATCAAGGATACCGAGTTCTCCTCTCAATTTAACGAACCGGGTTTCATCCAAAGGCTTAGTGAAAATGTCCGCCAATTGGTCATTTGTCCCCACATAAGTAAGAGAGATGTTACCATTTGCGACATGATCACGTAGGAAGTGATGGCGAATGTCAATATGTTTGGTTCGAGAGTGTTGGACTGGGTTATGGGCGATCTTTATTGTGCTTTCATTGTCGCATAGAAGAGGCACTGGACCAAGAGACACACCATAGTCAAGCAAGGTTTGCCTCATCCACAACAATTGAGCGCAACAAAGATGTCGCGACGATGTATTCGGCTTCGGCGGTGGATAAGGAAATGGAGTTTTGTTTCTTGGATGACCAACTCACCAATGACCGGCCAATAAAGTGGCAAGCCCCGGAGGTAGACATCCGATCTACCTTGTCACCGGCCCAATCGGAGTCCGAATAGCCATGGAGAACAAAAGTATATCCCTTTGGATACCAAAGCCCGAGAGTTGGAGTGAGAACAAGGTACCTAAAAATCCGTTTGACCGCCACAAGGTGGCTTTCCTTTGGAGCGGATTGAAAACGAGCACACATTCCAACACTAAACATGATATCTGGTCTAGATGCACAAAGATAAAGCAAAGAGCCAATCATAGAACGGTATACCTTTATGTCCGCATCCTTCTCCTTCTTACATGCCCCTAGTTGTCCATTAGTCGCCATGGGCATCTTTGCAATAGAGGCACCAACCATATTAAACTTCTTGAGCATGTCCTTCACATATTGTTCATGAGAGATGAAGGTTCCTTCTTCTAGTTGTCTCACTTTGAATCCAAGGAAATACTTCAACTCTCCCATCATGGACATCTCGAATTTCCTAGTCATCAACTTGGAGAAAGCTTTGTTATGGCGTTCAAATGAACCACCGAAAATGATATCATCAACATAGATTTGGCATATGAAAATACCACCACCCTTAAACCGCTTGGTAAAAAGGGTGGAGTCGACTTTCCCAATTTCAAACCCATCCTTGAGTAGAAAATCCCTAAGGTGCTCGTACCAAGCACGTGAAGCTTGCTTGAGACCGTAGAGCGCCTTATGGAGTTTATACACACGGTTGGGGAATTTGGGGTCCTTGAAACCCGGGGGTTGTGCAACATATGCCTCCTCTTTCAATGGACCATTAATAAATGCACTTTTCACATCCATTTGATAAAGCTTGAATTCATGAAAGAGGCAAATGCAAGAAAGATACGAATAGCTTCAAGGCGAGCCACGGGCGCAAAGGTGTCATCAAAATCCATACCTTCTATTTGTGCAAACCCTTGCGCCACTAACCTTGCCTTGTCTCGAATGACGACTCCATTCTCGTCTTGCTTGTTCTTGAAAATCCATTTGGTTCCAATGACGTTGATCCTATGACCTTGTTGTTTATCCACGAGTGACCATACTTCATTGCGGGTGAAGCACTCAAGTTCGTCTTGCATAGCCATGATCCAATTGGGGTCTTGCAAGGCCTCTTGTACCTTAAGAGGTTCAAAACGAGAGATAAACGAGTGATGCTTGCTAAAGTTGGCTAAGTGTTTTAACTTTTTACGAGTGAGTACTCCCTTTGATATGCTTCCAAGTATCTTGTTGACTTGAATCCCACTTCCTTTTCTTGTGGCTTTGATGTTTCTTGTGATGCCCTTGTAATCAACAAACTCTCCTTTTAGACGTTCTAGTTCTTGAGTCTCAACTTGAGCTTGATCTTGAGAGCTAGGTCCATCTTGTTCTTCTTCTTGAAAAATGTCAAGGAGTTGAGGACTTGGTGTTTGATCTTGGACATGATTCTCTTCGTGAGATTCATGTTGAACTTGTGGTGTAGTTGGTGGCTCTTCTTGTGTTGAGTTTGACTCTTCTTGAGTTGAGCTAGGCTCCACTTGAGTTGAGTCATTCTCCATGGGGGTTGAGCTTGGTCCTTCTTCATTAAAGGCTTGATCTTGATTTTGAGCTTGATGAGTCTCATGAGGCAAGATGTGCCCAATGCCCATTGCCTTAATGACTTGAGAAGGATCTTCATCACCTACATCACGTGAAACAACTTGCTCCTTTTGGGAGCCATTATTCTCATCGAAATCCACATCACAAGATTCTTCAATCCTTTCTGAGGAACTATTGTAGAATCTATAGGTGTGGGAATCCGATGCATATCCAACAAAAACCCTGAATAGTTCTAGATTCGAATTTACCAAGCCTCTCTTTCTTGTTCTTGACGAAGCATTTGCATCCAAAGACCCGGAAGTACTTGACGTTGGGCTTGTTCCCGGTGAGAAGCTCGTAGGCGGTCTTGTTGTGGAAGGAGTGGAGGAAGAGCTGGTTTGTAGCATGAACGGCGGTGGTGATGGCTTCACCCCAAAAGTTGTAGGGTGAATTGAATTCATTCAAGATAGTTCTTGCCATCTCAATGATTCTCCGGTTCTTCCTCTCCACAACACCATTTTGTTGGGGTGTGTAAGGTGAAGAGTATTGATGCTTGATACCTTCCCAATCAACAAAATCATGCATGGTGTAGTTCTTGAATTCGGTGCCATTGTCGGTTCGAACTGCCTTGATCTTCTCATCATATTGACGTTGAGCTTGAGTGGCAAAGTCGATGAAGCATTTTTGGGTCTCATCCTTGGACTTTAGGAGAAATACCCAAGTGTACCTTGAGTAGTCATCCACGATCACAAGACCAAACTTCTTCCCGCCAAGAGTGTCATAGTAGGAAGGCCCAAGAGATCCAAATGAAGGAGCTCCAATGGCCTAAAGGTGGTGACGATGCTCTTGGAGGGGTGAGCCTTGCCCTTTTGCTTCCCGGCTATGCATGCACTACACACACGATCTCTTTCAAAGTCAACATCGGTTAGTCCCATAAAGTGATCATCTTTTAGGAGTAATTTAAGATTTCTCATGTTTACATGGCCTAGCCGGCGATGCCAAAGCCAACCCTTGTCAACCTTGGCCATTAGGCATAGTGAGGAAGAGGGGTTCTCTTGCGAGAAATCAGCCACATAAAGACCGTCCTTAATATGCCCAACAAAAATCAATTTGAGATTATCACTCCTAAAGACCATCACCTTATCTTTAGTAAAATAGCAATCATAACCAATGTTTGTAAGATTGTTGATGGAAAGTAAGTTGTAACCAAGGGATTCAACAAGCATGACATTCTCGAGAGACACGTCTTTCGTGATTGCCACCTTGCCGTATCCCAATACCTTTTGCTTTGTATTATCTCCAAAAGTGATGTAGGAGGTGCGGTTGACATCATCAATGAAACTCTCAAGCAACTCCTTTTCTCCGGTCATATGATGAGTGCATCCACTATCAAACACCAATTTAGGGCCACCGGAGAGATATCCCTACACACAATCAATTCTTGGATTTAGGAACCCATTTAGAAATGGGTTCCTTGGCATTAGAAACAAGAGATTTTGGTACCCAAATCGAGTACCATCTAAAAGCATTGCGGGGACCAATAAATTTAGCATAAACATCTCCTCTTGTGTCCTTACACAACACATAAGATGGGTTAGCTTTTCCCGAGGAAAGTTGGTTAGAATTTTCCTTATAGACACTTTCTTCAACCACAACTTTCTTGCATTTGTCAACCTCCTTGTGTACTTCACGCACAAAGTTAACATTCTTCAAAGGATTGGCCTTCTCCTTACCATTCTTCATTGTGGTGTAACCAAGTCCTTGATGTGGAGCTCTCATCTTTTGTTTAGAAAGAATCTCATTTAGAGTCTTCTCACCTTCACTAGATATAAGACGTTCCTTCTTGAGTTGCACCTTCAACTTCTTATTTTTCTCAACAAGTGAGACTTGACCATTCAAGAGGTTAAAAGTACTAGCAATATTTTCAACAATAATGGGAGCACTTGAAGAACCAAGAGACTTATCATAACTAGCTCGAAGTTGATCATACTTCTCCTCAAGTTTCATGAACTCATCCTTGATAATCTTATGGGCATTCTCAAGGTGTTCAAGATCCTTAGTGAGAGAGGCATGAGCAACCTCAAGTTTCTTTTTATAAGCATCAAGTACTTGAGACATTTCAAGTGCCCTATCAATTGAATCAACATCTTTCGCTTTGTCAATCTTATAAGTTTCCAATTGTTCAAATAGAGTAAAAGAGTTATGTTTTTCATTAGTGAGCTCTTGCTTAAGGAGATTGAATCTCCGTCTCCGATCATCAATATGGGATTCAAGTTCCTCAATGGTATCGTCACGTGAAGAGACGGTGTCCATTAAGTACTCGAATTGAGATAAAGCATCACCACGTAGGGAGCACATAACTTTATGCAAAGCAAGCATCCTATCATTTCCATCCTCATCAATATTGCCTAACTCATGAGAAGATAAAGGTGGCTTAGCATTAAAGATGGGAGCATTTGAAGGAGTAGGCACCTTTGGTCCCTTTGCCATGAGGCATTTTTTTGGATTTCTTCTTGGAGGTAGAGGTGTAGTCTTTGGTGTAGTCGTAGGGGAGAGAGGACCCAAGTCCACGCTCCAACTTGGCTACTTCATCTTGATCATCCTCGCCCCCCTTTGTCAATCTTGCTATGAGACACTTCTTGGAGGGAGATGCGTAGTCCTTGGTATAGTCATATGTGAATAAGGAGCCGGGCTTAGCATGAGCTAGACCGGCTACTCCAACTTTTGCATCTTCCTCTTTCTCCTCGTCATTGGACATGTACTCGACCCCAACAAAAGCTTTGCCTTCTCTTCTCTTGTTGATGGGGTTGGGGAGGAGCTTTTTCCTTGCCTCCTTGTCATACTTAGGCTTGTCTTCTCTTTTCTCATAGGGACACTTGTCGGAGAAATGACCCGGTTGATCACAATTGTAGCAATTCCTCCTTGTGTTCTTTGGGAGGCTTGCATTCTTGTTCATGAAGTTCTTGCCCCACTTCCTAGCAAAGAAGGCAAGATCCACTGGTAGCTCACTCGTTGAAGTCATCTCTTCAAGCTCAACTTCTTCTTCATATTCTTCCTCAACAACACGAGTTGCCTTGGCCTTCAAAGCAAGGTTGGGAGAGTTCATGGCGTGGACAAGTTGTCTTGTTTGGTTTCCTTGATCAACCATAGTTTGGTTGGCAATGAAGAAGGAGATAAGGTCATCTGGAGACATAGCCTTCTTGGCATCCAAGACTTGCATCATGAGAGCTGTGACGCCCTAAAATCGGTACTATGTAGATTTAAGCGCTCCCGCCGAAACCCGCATAATAACGATTTTAGGTCGCCCACCAGACATAATGTGCACGCCGAAACATGCGCATTATGTGGGTGGAATTGTGATAACATTACAACAGTTCCGATACATCCAGAAATACAACAAAGATAAAATACAACAACGACTCGAACGAGTCAAGATACAAATATTACAATACAAAGATTCAAATGACAGCGGAAGCGAAAAGTATCCGACTACGGATAAGATGCAAATAGGACTAAGAGTCCTGAAGATAAGCGATGGCGCCATATCCCTGCCCAGCCAAGCCGGAGGGATTCCCAAGCTAACGTCGTCTGACTTCAAACCTGTTTGACTGCACATAAAGCACATCCCAAAAGAGGGTCAGGGCACTCCCTGGCAAGCAAAACCGACTTGCCTACTTTCTACACCATCTCCCAAAATATAGGGGAGGTGGACTTAGCGGCAGCAGCACTAGCAACCTAAAGAGACACGCTACAACTTCCGTCTAATTAGAGAGGGATAAGAGAGCGCATAAAGTAAACATCTACAACTAACACCAAACATAACCCATTCTCGAATTAACCCCCTCAACCAAATATGAGGAAGCAATTCGGGAAACTCACACATTGAACATTTTTATTTATAATTTATTGTGAAAATAATTCTATATTACTAGTCAAATTACTTATATTTGATTAGGTGCAAGTTGTCTAGATCTTGTTAGCCAGCATCATCACCAAAGTCGTCCATAACCGTGGACACGGCTCATCGATAAGATTATACCCTGCAGGGGTGCACTACTGTACCCATACTCGCATGATCAACCCAAGCAAGCATCAGGGCTTCTCAACACGACTTATTCCTTCACTACAGCAAGTCCAAGTGCCACCCATATGAGTTGTTACCAGCGTCAGGAGTCCGGCCGAATCTCAATTGCGGACTCATTAGTTTGTGCCTACGCACCATGCGGCTCAAACCACAGTAGGAACTGTCCGCTACGTACGCACCACCCCTATATGACCCCCCGTATCAAGTAACCTCTCATCGATCATCATCATCATGCACATGCATATGAGCGAATGGAAAACCCGAACTACTTGCGGCACATGGACAAGCTGAGGATCCGTTCAAAGTCGAGGGGGGCTCCATAGGGCCTCCCACAAGTGGTTAGTGCGCTCAAAATTGGATCCGAGGACAAAATCTCAGTTCCTAGGTCGACACTGAGCAGAACAAAGCACCTCGCAAGGCCTTCCGCCTGGTGCCTTATCATTTAATTAAAAATACCCATATATAAGATAACATTTTATTAAGGTAGAATAATCTATCATACTAAGCAGATGAAACATAAGATCAACAGACGACTCACACAAACAACTCTAAGCATGCGCTACGACTCGCAAGGCCAACAGATAAACATGCAACTGGTATTAGGTTGTGGGGATAAAGCTGTATGGGCTGCAGGATAAACATGTGATGGGATCGCAGTTCAACAATCGATAACTAGGGTAGCAGAGATCAACGGCAGGAATGAAAGACAATGTATAGGTAAACAAGCAAACTTTGCTTGCCTGGAATCCCGCATGGAAGCAGATCTTGTCGTTGCTCACACATCTCAACGTCGTATCCGCGAAGAAGCAACAGACACTGGAAAGCGTAAAAGATGCATTTTACAACTACGGCAAAAGATTCAGCATGATCATACGAGAATGATGCATGACATGGCAAGATGTATTACAATGCAATTAATCCAAGTTAAGCGGGAAAAGCAACCCCGGCAATTAATATTTAGGTGCAAGTTATTTATCTACCAGCAATATTTAAATGTTGGTTAACATGGTAATACATGGCATGGGTGATCTACTTAAATTAAATGGAAATAGGGCATTATATATTTATTACCCCTAGTCATTCCATATTTAATTATTTAGTTGCAATTAACAAAGTATACTAAGTAATTAAAATAACAGATGCAAAATGGCTTACAAATGGCATATTAATATTCATTGCATTTTTCTGATATAAAATATATAAAGATTATTTTATTCGGAGTTATAGATTAAAAGTTATTAGCAAAATAAGTTTAGGGGTGTTTCTGCAATTTAACAGGACCTATCTGTGATGGGAACAGTGCTGGGGAGGGGCTCCTGTGCGAAACCAGAGAACCAGGGGCTCGGTGCAAAAATGTTCTAGATCTAGAGTCGATGACAGGAGGGGCCCACAGGTCAGGGACCCAAAACAAAATAAAAGGTTTGGCTTTTATTCAACTAAGCCGGGGATCGAACTCGCCTCAGCGCACAGATGGAGGAACCGACGCTGCTATCCAGAAGGCTGGGAATCGTGTTGTTGATGGGGGTAGCGAAACACCGTTTTTAACACGAATCGAAAGAACACTAAGACTGACGAAACTGAACTTCTAACGAGCAGAGCGCAGCGGCGGACCAAAATTCGCCGCCGGCGACATCAAACGAGCGGCGCTGGACGTGCTCGAGCGCAGGATGGGTGCGGGAAAAGTTGGCGCCTCCGTTTCCGTGCTCAGATGCGAAGGACGGAGGCCAAAACCTCGGGTCCGTGCTCGACGCCGGACATGTGCGTGCGGCCGTGGCGGAACAGGCTCCGGCGGCGTCCCAATTCCGGCGGTAGAGGGGGTAATCGGAGGGAATACGGGGGGAACCGGTGAGGCTCACCGAGAGGGGCGCGATGGCGAGGCGGGGAGGCTCGGGAACGTCGGGGGCGACCCGTTGGTGTCGGAGAAGAAGGTCGCGGCCGCGCGGCGTCGGGGAGCAGGTTGCGGCGGCGTCGTCGGGGACCCACGGCTCATGTGTTCTGTCGATGAAGAAAAAGGGGGCGCGGCGCATCTGTTGGCGGGCTGGGGACAGAGAAGGAGGAGGTTCCACGCCGGAGACGGAGAAAAACTGCGGGGCGCTCCGGTGGCATGCGGTGGAGAAGAAAACAGAGGCAGGAGAAGGGGAGGGAGGCGGCAGCGCGAGGAGGGGAAGAAGGAGGAGCTAGGTTTTCCAGAGGGGAGAGAGTGCGGCTAAAAAGGGGAGGAGGGAGTGGTTGGAGGTGGGGGCGCCATGGTTGCCTCGCTGTAAAGCGAGGTGCCCCTCTCCGTACGGGAAGAAGAGGATCGGGAGGTAGATGGGCCTAAGGAGGTGGGCTTCGGCCCAGAAAAGATTTTTCTCCCTGTGACTTTTATTTTTCTTTTAATTCTTTTTCTATTTTTGTATTTCTAAAACAAAACAGAAAAGAATTTTTAATAAAGAAACTTTACAAAATAGGTTTAGTTTAAAATAGGCAATTTAATAAACTAGTTTTTATAATATTTGCAAAATATTTGAAAATACAAATTTTAATTAATTTCAAAAGCATTTGAATTTCATTGTGAGAAAAAGAATTTAAGTGGAGTTTAAATTTAAATGCAATAAATTAAATGAAGTGACCAATGCATGATGAGATGATGACATGATGATGCACAAAAGAAAAACAACAAAAAAATCTAATTGGGGATAAATCCCGGGGCGTTACAACCGACACCACTAACAAGGGATCGCATCCCGCGATCCACGCCGAGACCACAAGAAGAGAGGGGTAACTATCGAGTCTACACGCTCCGGGATGAACTTCTCGACACCACTAACAAGGGATTGTTGCTCCACCTTGAAATTCTCGACACCACTAACAAGAAGAGCTGCTCATGACGAAGACGACTCTGAAAGATCGAAACTAATAGGATTAAAGGCAACAAATCGTCCACCCACGCGTAGGATCCTAAAACTTTGAAAGTTTGGATAAGAGAAGAGACTCCAAAACAAGTAAGGTAAGAGGAGAAATAGAATATAGGTAAGGAGTAAATAGAAACCTATTGAGATCATTTCAAAAAATAATTTAAGTCAAATAGTTTCGACACTCTAGAACAACGACCGTTAGCGAGGTTATCCTACAGTCTTTTGTGGACCCGCTGCTTCGATAACAATTCGTATCGAAACAACAAGGAGATCGAAACCAAGGCTCTGATACCACTTTGTGACGCCCTAAAATCGGTACTATGTAGATTTAAGCGCTCCCGCCGAAACCCGCATAATAACGATTTTAGGTCGCCCACCAGACATAATGTGCACGCCGAAACATGCGCATTATGTGGGTGGAATTGTGATAACATTACAACAGTTCCGATACATCCAGAAATACAACAAAGATAAAATACAACAACGACTCGAACGAGTCAAGATACAAATATTACAATACAAAGATTCAAATGACAGCGGAAGCGAAAAGTATCCGACTACGGATAAGATGCAAATAGGACTAAGAGTCCTGAAGATAAGCGATGGCGCCATATCCCTGCCCAGCCAAGCCGGAGGGATTCCCAAGCTAACGTCGTCTGACTTCAAACTTGTTTGACTGCACATAAAGCACATCCCAAAAGAGGGTCAGGGCACTCCCTGGCAAGCAAAACCGACTTGCCTACTTTCTACACCATCTCCCAAAATATAGGGGAGGTGGACTTAGCGGCAGCAGCACTAGCAACCTAAAGAGACACGCTACAACTTCCGTCTAATTAGAGAGGGATAAGAGAGCGCATAAAGTAAACATCTACAACTAACACCAAACATAACCCATTCTCGAATTAACCCCCTCAACCAAATATGAGGAAGCAATTCGGGAAACTCACACATTGAACATTTTTATTTATAATTTATTGTGAAAATAATTCTATATTACTAGTCAAATTACTTAACTTTGATTAGGTGCAAGTTGTCTAGATCTTGTTAGCCAGCATCATCACCAAAGTCGTCCATAACCGTGGACACGGCTCATCGATAAGATTATACCCTGCAGGGGTGCACTACTGTACCCATACTCGCATGATCAACCCAAGCAAGCATCAGGGCTTCTCAACACGACTTATTCCTTCACTACAGCAAGTCCAAGTGCCACCCATATGAGTTGTTACCCGCGTCAGGAGTCCGGCCGAATCTCAATTGCGGACTCATTAGTTTGTGCCTACGCACCTGAAGGGGATCGTGTGCAGAAAACAAAAAATTTCCTAGCAACGATATCCTTAAACTAGCCAAGATCTATTCTATGCAGATATAGTAGTACGAACGGAGATCGGAATACGTACCCTTGTACACCGAAAGCGGGGATTACGTTCCCGCACAAACGTTGTCAATGCAGACCGACGAAGCCGACCTCAAGGTCGTGTAGAGGAAGCAGGCCTCCGAGTACCGCTAGCGCAGTACCTCGCAGGGAGTCGCACACGTACGGTGGAGACGACGCCTCCGAAGCTCCAGTCCAGGACGAGCAGCTGAAAACTTGGACCGGAACACCAGCAGCGCGGCAGCGGGCTATGGTGGAGGAGATCCCCGGATCCACTTGCTCGGCGCGGCTCCGACTTGGGAACCACGAGATCGAGAGAGAAATTGGGAATTAATTGGTGAATTAAAAGGCTGGGGGTGCCCCTTCTTATATAGGCTCCCAGGGGGAGCCAACCTTGCCAGCCAGGCAATGTGGGACTATCCCCACATAGCCTGGTTCGGCCAAGGGAGTGCGCCGGCCCCCTGGTGGGCCCCATCTGGCCCACCTAGGCCGGCCTCCAAGCCCCCACCGAATTCCCCTTGGGAATTTTCCCCTCTTGGGCCTTCTTTCGTCCGGAAGGCCCATTTAGGAAAATGTGCCTTAATAAATTCGAAAATAAATATATAAAATCATATTTGCATATTAATAACACTAATTAATATCAAACATAATATATATAATTATTCCTAGCTCCGAAAACTCTTTCGGCGCTGCCCGATCTCCATCGGACCTCTCCCGGGACGCTCCCGGTGATCTCCTTCCTTTCCGGTTGTCTTGTTGAAACCCCTTAAGTGTGTTACCCTAGCGGTTCGATATAATATCAGGTATGATCAAGACTCCTCAATGATCAACGACTAACTCGTAGGCCTGGACCCCCTGAATTAATCCCTGAGATATAACGAATGACTTTCATCTATCAAACCTGAACGTGAAGTCTTAGACCTTTTTCCATAGCGATACTTAGCACGTCCGAGTGTCGTTCCATAGATATCTCCATACCTAATCCCGACCTCGTTACCGACGACGCTATCTTCTACTCGTTCATGATCTCATGTCTCCGTGACCTAGTCACATGCTTGCAAGCTCATTAGACAAGATCTCACCGAGTGGGCCCGAGAGTATCTATCCTGCTACGCGGACTGGCAAATCCCGCTCTTGACCCCTCGTCTCAATACTCCTTTCCAATACCCAAAAGTATCACCGTTATTGTCATACTAAATAAGATACGACGTTTGGTGCAATCAAAGTATCTTCCGGGAATATCAATAAGAGTTGATCTCACGGTCAAAGGCGTAACGACTACGTTCTCCAAATCTGGGTATGTCCATCACATCACTCTCCAGCGATATGACTCTCATTGCCGACCGGCACCATGCCCCATGACCGGGAAACCTCGATCATCAATCGTGCAACGAAACTAGTCTTAGTAGAGGCTACTAGGGACCTGGTTGTTTACGTATCACACCCGCATTAATGTTTCCGCTTAATACGGTTCTAGCATGACACAAAAACCTATTATGAACAAACGAGATATGATAAAGAATACACTTTATTAATTGCCTCTAGGGCATATCTCCTTCAGTCTCCCACTTGCACTAGAGTACAATTTAATCTAGATTACAACTTGGTAAAAGCCTAACACCCATAGCTAACTGGTGCTGTTCATGCTTATTAAGCGGGAGAGGCTTCGTCAGCGGATCTGCCACATTCAGATCCGTATGCACTTTGCAAATCTTCACATCGCCTCCTTGTACGTATTGACGTATCACGTGGAAGCGTCGGAGAATGTGTTTGGCGGTGGAGTGAGACCTTAGCTCCTTGGCGTTCGCAATGGCACCCGTATTGTCGCAGAAGAGGACCACGGGGTCTTGCACGCTCGGGAACACTCCAAGTTCGATGACGAACTTCCTCAGCCACACAGCTTCATTCGCGGCCTCGCAGGCAGCAATATACTCCGACTCCATTGTAGATTGTGCGACTATGGGTTGCTTCCCACTTCTCCAGCACACGGCGCCTCCATTCACCTTGAACACGTAACCTGTCTGTGACTTACAGTCATCGGGGTCTGAGCAGAAACTTGCATCTACGTAACCCGTTACGCCAAGTTCCTCATCGCAGCCACCATACACAAGGAACATTTCCTTTGTCTTATTGAGATACTTAAGAATGCTCTTAACAGCTACCCAATGCGGCATTCCAGGATTACTCTGGAACCGGCTTGTCAAACTTAGAGCTAATGCCACATCTGGTCTAGTACTCAACATTGCATACATGATCGATCCTATGGCTGAAGCATAAGGATGTTTCGTCATTTCGGCCTTACCCAGTTCCGTCACCGGACACTGCGCCTTACGCAATATCTTATTCTTGATAACCGGCAGAGAACCCTTCTTTGCCTTCTCCATATGAAAACGCTTCAATATTTTATCAAGATAAGTACTCTGACTTAGTGCTAATAGGCGCCTTGATCTATCACGATAGATTTTTATGCCTAAAACATACGCAACTTCTCCTAAGTCCTTCATGGAAAACTTACTGTTTAAATATTCCTTCACGCTATTCAGAAGTTCCACATCATTCCCTATTAGCAATATGTCGTCAACATATAGTACTAAGAACACAACCGAGCTCCCACTCATTTTCTTGTAAATACAGGTCTCTTCCACATTCTGGATAAATCCAAAACCTTTGATTACCTCATCAAAGCGAAGATTCCAGCTCCGAGATGCCTGCTTCAATCCATAGATGGATCGCTGAAGCTTGCACACCTTGTTAGCACTTCCTGGATCGACAAAACCTTCCGGCTGTACCATGTACAACTCTTCCTCAATGTTTCCATTCAGGAAGGCCGTTTTGACGTCCATCTGCCAGATTTCATAATCATAGTAGGCAGCTACTGCTAACAAAATCCGAATAGACTTAAGCATCGCTACCGGTGAAAAAGTTTCATCGTAGTCAATTCCATGAACTTGTCGGAAACCCTTTGCGACAAGCCGAGCTTTATAGACGGTCACATTACCATCTGCATCAGTCTTCTTTTTAAAGATCCACTTATTCTCGACGGCCTTGCGCCCTTCGGGAATATCTACCAAAGTCCACACTTTGTTATCGTACATGGATCCTATTTCGGATTTCATGGCTTCAAGCCATTTCTCGGACTCTAGACTCTCCATCGCCTCATTGTAGTTCGTAGGTTCGTCTTGCTCGACTAGCATGACGGTGCAAACCATATTTCCATACCATTCTGGTGCGATCCGAGATCTACCAGACCTACGAGGTAGAACATCTTCCTCGATAGTTTCTCCCACTCCTTCCACGGAGGACGTTTCCGGAATTGCTTCCGTTGCGCCACTCGGAATCTCGAGTTCAGGATCAACGATTTCATCGAGGTCTACCTTCCTCCCACTTACTCCTTTCGCGAGAAACTCCTTCTCTAGAAAGGCACCGGTCTTCGCGACAAAAGTTTTGCCCTCAGCTTGGTTGTAGAAGGTGTACCCAACGGTTTCCCGCGGATATCCTACAAAGACGACTTTCTCCGACTTCGGTTCGAGTTTGTCGGGATGTAGTTTCTTAACGTACGCCTCACAACCCCAAACCTTCAGAAACGATAACTTAGGCTTATGGCCATACCATAATTCATACGGTGTCGTTTCAACGGACTTGGACGGAGCCCTATTTAAAATGAATGCCGCTGTTTCTAACGCATAACCCCAGAAGGACACTGGCAGATCGGTAAGAGAATCATAGATCGGACACTATCCAGTAGAGTACGATTACGTCGCTCGGACACACCGTTACGCTGCGGCGTTCCGGCGGGCTTAAGTTGGGGCACTATGCCACAACGCTTCAGATGTGTGCCAAACTCAAAACTCAAGTACTCTCCACCGCAATCAGACCGGAGATGCTTGATTTTCCTATTAAGCTGATTCTCAACTTCACTCTGGAATTCTTTGAACTTTTCAAACGTTTCAGACTTGTGTTTCATCAAATAGATATAACCGTATCTACTCAAGTCATCAGTGAAGGTGACGAAGTAACGATAACCATTGCGTGTCGAAACGCTCATTGGTCCACATACGTCTGTATGTATGATCCCCAACAAATCCGACGCCCGTTCAACGAAACCTTTGAACGGTGTCCTGGTCATTTTGCCCATGAGGCATGGTTCGCATGTATCGAGGGATCCGAAATCCAACGAGTCCAAGAGTCCATCGGAGTGGAGTCGCTTCATGCGCTTTATACCAATATGACCAAGACGGCAATGCCACAATAACATGGCGGTATCGTCACTACACTTAATTCGTTTGGCCTCTATGTTATGGATGTGAGTGCTACGATCGAGATTCAACAAGAATAAACCATTACTCTCGGGAGCATCAACATAAAAGATATCATTCATATAAATAGCACAATTGCTTGACACTGATTTAAATGAATAACCGTCTTGTAACAGGCAAGACCCACTTATAATGTTTACACTCAAGGATGGCACAAAATGACATTTATTTAAAACCAAAACTAATCCCGATGGTAGATGCAGAGGGAGCATGCCGACAGCCACCACGTCGACTCTCGATCCGTTGCTGACGCGCATCGTCACCTCATCCTTCGCCAGCCGCCTTCTATTCCGTAACTCCTCCTGAGAGTTACATATATGAGCAACAGAACCAGTATCAAATACCCACGTATTGCTCCGGGCGGATGTAAGGTACACATCTATAACATGTATATCAAATATACCTTTCTCTTTGTCGACCGTCTTGCCAGACTTCCTATCCTCCAGATACTTGGGGCAGTTGCGCTTAGGTGATCCGACGGTCATCACCATCTTCTGCACCTTGATTTCTAATTCGGCCACTTCGAGCATCTTCAGGATTTCCGACAGGGGTTTTGACGTCCCTTTCATGCCGTAGTCCACTATGGCGTTCTTATAGCTAGGGGGCAGAGAAATCAGCGCCCTATCAATAACCAACTCCTCTGGGATCACACTTCCCAGATCACTCAGAAGTCGAGCGCAGCCAAACAACTTGGCCAAGTGCTCACTGATATTGCCGTGCTCTTCCATCTGGGCTGAGAAGAAAAGCACAGTTGCCTCGTACGTCTCAGCCTTGACTTGTCGTGCAAAAACAACCATGAGTTCAGTGATTATATCATAAGCACCCTTGTTCATGAAACGGTTTTGCAGGTCAGCCTCCATGGCAAAGAGCATGCCACTCTGGACATAAGAAGAAATCTCCGCCTTTACCCCATGGACAATCCTTTCGATTTCCGGGGCGGTGCTAGGAAGATCACCTAAGGGGGTATCAAGGATGTAGGCCACCTTGTGGGTTTCAAGGATGGACTTCAGATCGCGGAACCAGGACACGAAGTTAGACCCATCGGTCTTAAGCTTCTCTTTCTCAATGAACAGGTTCAGGTTAAAGGAGGGGTGAGACATCTACAATGGAATTTGCAACAACATAAGACTTTGTTCATAATAACTTTGAGTTATAGTATTTTAGAAAATAACTAACATAACTCCCACTCAAACGAACATCCCTCCTGGTCGTTTAAGCGATTACACGACCCCCATCCATTGCACCACCCCTCATCATCAAAGCCGGCGGCACAACTTCAAGAGTAGACAAAATCGTCCGCCACATCAATTTTGTGACTCGTGCTCGACCTTTCGGTCTTCCTGTTCCGAGGCCATACCTCTGAGTATGCTAGGCTCGCCACCAAAGACCTCCACGCTGACGCTTGTGCAACATGGCTTACACCCACCGTATGCGAACGAAGATATGTCTGACACCCGATCATCACGGCCTGCCTCATAACGTAGAACTTTCTTGGTGGTGCACGTTGGAGGGAGAACACTAGTGGTATTTTGAAGGGATCATCTTATTTAGCTACCGCCATGTAACACACACAATCACACAAAATAAGATGCACACAAAACATCAAATGTAATGCAATGTGATATAGTCCATCGCGCCATGGTCTTCTTGGCGCCCGCAGTTTATAAACAATTTAATAAACCTACCTTGCCATATCACATAGCCCCTGCAAAATAAAGTTAGACGCTTCTACTTTATCTTTTGCATATTTTACATGGCTTGGGGCTTTCGTAAATAGAACCGCTTCATACCTACGAATCTTATGACCACAACAACGATCCAATAATTGCATGTTTAAGCATCCCTTTCGGGCCCTCCATTGAAAATGCGAAGACCAACTAAAGAGAGAGAAACTGTCACCCGCCAGCCACAGATACGGTACAAGCCGTATGTCAGTAGTGGAACCAGTCTCGCGTAAGCGTACGCGTAAAGTCGGTCCGGGCCGCTTCATCAACTCAATGCCGCTGGAATACACAAGTGCACGCTAGAGGGTAGCAAATAACAGGAACGGTGCCCCCGTGCAGAGCACGGGTTCTAACAGCGTACAGCTATATCTTACGATAGATCGGCTCTGATACCACTGAAGGGGATCGTGTGCAGAAAACAAAAAATTTCCTAGCAACGATATCCTTAAACTAGACAAGATCTATTCTATGCAGATATAGTAGTACGATCGGAGATCGGAATACGTACCCTTGTAGACCGAAAGCGGGGATTACGTTCCCGCACAAACGTTGTCGATGCAGACCGACGAAGCCGACCTCAAGGTCGTGTAGAGGAAGCAGGCCTCCGAGTACCGCTAGCGCAGCACCTCGCAGGGAGTCGCACACGTACGGTGGAGACGACGCCTCCGAAGCTCCAGTCCAGGACGAGCAGCGGAAGACTTGGACCGGAACACCAGCAGCGCGGCATCGGGCTATGGTGAAGGAGATCCCCGGATCCTCTTGCTCGGCGCGGCTCCGACTTGGGAACCACGAGATCGAGAGAGAAATCGGGAATTAATTGGTGAATTAAAAGGCTGGGGGTGCCCCTTCTTATATAGGCTCCCAGGGGGAGCCAACCTTGCCAGCCAGGCAATGTGGGACTATCCCCACATAGCCTGGTTCGGCCAAGGGAGTGCGTCGGCCCCCTGGTGAGCCCCATCTGGCCCACCTAGGCCGGCCTCCAAGCCCCCACCGAATTCCCCTTGGGAATTTCCCCCTCTTGGGCCTTCTTTCGTCCGGAAGGCCCATTTAGGGAAATCTGCCTTAATAAATTCGAAAATAAATATATAAATCATATTTGCATATTAATAACACTAATTAATATCAAACATAATATATATAATTATTCCTAGCTCCCAAAACTCTTTCGGCGCTGCCCGATCTCCATCGGACCTCTCCCGGGACGCTCCCGGTGATCTCCTTCCTTTCCGGTTGTCTTGTCGAAACCCCTTAAGTGTGTTACCCTAGCGGTTCGATATAATATCAGGTATGATCAAGACTCCTCAATGATCAACGACTAACTCGTAGGCCTGGACCCCCTGAATTGATCCCTGAGAGATAACGAATGACTTTCATCTATCAAACCTGAACATGAAGTCTTAGACCTTTTGCCATAGCGATACTTAGCACGTCCGAGTGTCGTTCCATAGATATCTCCATACCTAATCCCGACCTCGTTACCGACGACGCTATATTCTACTCGTTCATGATCTCATGTCTCTGTGACCTAGTCACATGCTTGCAAGCTCATTAGACAAGATCTCACCGAGTGGGCCCGAGAGTATCTATCCTGCTACGTGGACTGGCAAATCCCACTCTTGACCCCTCGTCTCAATACTCCTTTCCAATACCCAAAAGTATCACCGTTATTGTCATACTAAATAAGATACGACGTTTGGTGCAATCAAAGTATCTTCCGGGAATATCAATAAGAGTTGATCTCACGGTCAAAGGCGTAACGACTACGTTCTCCAAATCTGGGTATGTCCATCACATCACTCTCCAGCGATATGACTCGCATTGCCGACCGGCACCATGCCCCATGACCGGGAAACCTCGATCATCAATCGCGCAACGAAACTAGTCTTAGTAGAGGCTACTAGGGACCTGGTTGTTTACGTATCACACCCGCATTAATGTTTCCGCTTAATACGGTTCTAGCATGACACAAAAACCTATTATGAACAAACGAGATATGATAAAGAATACACTTTATTAATTGCCTCTAGGGCATATCTCCTTCAGCACCATGCGGCTCAAACCACAGTAGGAACTGTCCGCTACGTACGCACCACCCCTATATGACCCCCCGTATCAAGTAACCTCTCATCGATCTTCATCATCATGCACATGCATATGAGCGAATGGAAAACCCGAACTACTTGCGGCACATGGACGAGCTGAGGATCCGTTCAAAGTCGAGGGGGGCTCCATAGGGCCTCCCACAAGTGGTTAGTGCGCTCAAAATTGGATCCGAGGACAAAATCTCAGTTCCTAGGTCGACACTGAGCAGAACAAAGCACCTCGCAAGGCCTTCCGCCTGGTGCCTTATCATTTAATTGAAAATACCCATATATAAGACAACATTTTATTAAGCTAGAATAATCTATCATACTAAGCAGATGAAACATAAGATCAACAGACGACTCGCACAAACAACTCTAAGCATGCGCTACGACTCGCAAGGCCAACAGATAAACATGCAACATGTATTAGGTTGTGGGGATAAAGTTGTATGGGCTGCAGGATAAACATGTGATGGGATCGCAGTTCAAGAATCGATAACTAGGGTAGCAGAGATCAACGGCAGGAATGAAAGACAATGTATAGGTAAACAAGCAAACTTTGCTTGCCTGGAATCCCGCATGGAAGCAGATCTTGTCGTTGCTCACACATCTCAACGTCGTATCCGCGAAGAAGCAACAAACACTGGAAAGCGTAAAAGATGCATTTTACAACTACGGCAAAAGATTCAGCATGATCATACGAGAATGATGCATGACATGGCAAGATGTATTACAATGCAATTAATCCAAGTTAAGCGGGAAAAGCAACCCCGGCAATTAATATTTAGGTGCAAGTTATTTATCTACCAGCAATATTTAAATGTTGGTTAACATGGTAATACATGGCATGGGTGATCTACTTAAATTAAATGGAAATAGGGCATTATATATTTATTACCCCTAGTCATTCCATATTTAATTATTTAGTTGCAATTAACAAAGTATACTAAGTAATTAAAATAACAGATGCAAAATGGCTTACAAATGGCATATTAATATTCATTGCATTTTTCTGATATAAAATATATAAAGATTATTTTATTCGGAGTTATAGATTAAAAGTTATTAGCAAAATAAGTTTAGGGGTGTTTCTGCAATTTAACAGGACCTATCTGTGATGGGAACAGTGCTGGGGAGGGGCTCCTGTGCGAAACCAGAGAACCAGGGGCTCGGTGCAAAAATGTTCCAGATCTAGAGTCGATGACAGGAGGGGCCCACAGGTCAGGGACCCAAAACAAAATAAAAGGTTTGGCTTTTATTCAACTAAGCCGGGGATCGAACTCGCCTCAGCGCACAGATGGAGGAACCGACGCTGCTATCCAGAAGGCTGGGAATCGTGTTGTTGATGGGGGTAGCGAAACACCGTTTTTAACACGAATCGAAATAACACTAAGACTGACGAAACTGAACTTCTAACGAGCAGAGCGCAGCGGCGGACCAAAATTCGCCGCCGGCAACATCAAACGAGCGGCGCTGGACGTGCTCGAGCGCGGGATGGGTGCGGGAAAAGTTGGCGCCTCCGTTTCCGTGCTCAGATGCGAAGGACGGAGGCCAAAACCTCGGGTCCGTGCTCGACGCCGGACATGTGCGTGCGGCCGTGGCGGAACAGGCTCCGGCGGCGTCCCAATTCCGGCGGTAGAGGGGGTAATCGGAGGGAATACGGGGGGAACCGGTGAGGCTCACCGAGAGGGGCGCGATGGCGAGGCGGGGAGGCTCGGGAACGTCGGGGGCGACCCGTTGGTGTCGGAGAAGAACGTCGGGGGAGCAGGTTGCGGCGGCGGCGTCGGGGACCCACGGCTCCTGTGTTCTGTCGATGAAGAAAAAGGGGGCGCGGCGCATCTGCTGGCGGGTTGGGCACGGAGAAGGAGGAGGTTCCACGCCGGAGACGGAGAAAAACTGCGGGGCGCTCCGGTGGCGTGCGGTGGAGAAGAAAACAGAGGCAGGAGAAGGGAAGGGAGGCGGCGGCGCGAGGAGGGGAAGAAGGAGGAGCTAGGTTTCCAGAGGGGAGAGAGTGCGGCTAAAAAGGGGAGGAGGGAGTGGTTGGAGGTGGGGGCGCCATGGTTGCCTCGCTGTAAAGCGAGGTGCCCCTCTCCGTATGGGAAGAAGAGGATCGGGAGGTAGATGGGCCTAAGGAGGTGGGCTTCGGCCCAGAAAAGATTTTTCTCCCTGTGACTTTTATTTTTCTTTTAATTCTTTTTCTATTTTTTTATTTCTAAAACAAAACAGAAAAGAATTTTTAATAAAGAAACTTTACAAAATAGGTTTAGTTTAAAATAGGCAATTTAATAAACTAGTTTTTATAATATTTGCAAAATATTTGAAAATACAAATTTTAATTAATTTCAAAAGCATTTGAATTTAATTGTGAGAAAAAGAATTTAAGTGGAGTTTAAATTTAAATGCAATAAATTAAATGAAGTGACCAATGCATGATGAGATGATGACATGATGATGCACAAAAGAAAAACAACAAAAAAATCTAATTGGGGATAAATCCCGACGCGTTACAAGAGCCATTTGCTTGTCATCGGGAGCAATTATTTGACAAATCTTGTTCTTGATAAACTCATCATTCACATCAAACCCATCATTGTATTTGTCACACCCAAGGCCTTGGATCTTTACGCGAAGAACGTCAAGTCTTGAGTAGGCATCTCTAAGGTTCTCACCATCCTTGATCACAAGCAAATCCATCTCCCTCTTGGCATATTCATAGTTGGTCTTTTGGGTGATGGTTGTTCCTTCTTCAAGAATCACAACTCTATCCCACAACTCCTTGGCGCACTCAATGCCGTGGACTTGATTGTAGAGACTTTTTGGAAGAGCACACTGAATCTTGTCACGGGTCGTGGAATTTAGTTGCCAAAGTACCCGTTCATTAGGTGTCAAGCTATTTGCATCCATGGGCACAAAGCCTTGCTCAACAATGTCCCAAAGCTCCTCGCACATACTGCGAAGATAAGATTCCATAGAAGATTTCCAAAAGGAAAAGTGAGTTCCATCATACATGGGTGGGGCACCACCATTAATCATGTTTGGCAATGAGATAGGAGGGAGAGGATACGTGTGACCAACGGCGCCGTATGCGGGGCTAAGTTTGGTTGAGGGAGCGCTCTCCACCTTATCCTTTCCATCGCCATTAGTGCTAGTGTCGGGGGAAAGAGATATGGCGGCCAAACGCTTCTCAACTTCATTAGCCACGTATAATTCAAAGTTCTTGTTCACACGATCCTCAATGGTTTTCTGAAGGGCAGCTTCACGGGAGGCCCACTTGTCCTCCTCTGCTTTCCTTGCTAACTCCTCTTCAGAAGGATAATCCATCTCGCTCTTAAGGCGGTGAAGCCCTTAAAAAGAGACCTCAGCTCTGATACCAATTAAAAGGACCGAGATGGTAACCTAGAGGCGGGGGTGAATAGGTTTCTACAAATTTTACTTTTCTTTTCACAAGTTTTAGGCTATGCGGATAAATAAGATGTGCCTAACAACTAGATGAAACAACCTATATGATGCAATACAATACTTCAAGCACGAAGGCTATCACAAATAAATCAACAATAGTGAAAGAGCTCTGATAGAAATAACCGAGGCACGCGGAGACAAAGATATAACTCGTGTTCCTTCTCTTGAGAGAGAAGTACGTCACGTTGGAGAGATGCGGGATACCACGAAGGACACCCGAGCGCCACGAAGGCTCACCTTCTTCTCCTTGAGCCTCTTCCACGAAGAAAGAGCTCAATCCACTATTGGTAGGCCTTGAGGCGGCCTCCGAACCTTTACAAACTTTCCCGAAGCAAGAACCACAACCCGGAAGCTTCCGGGCGACCCTAGCCACCTAGGGTTTCAACAAAACCCAAGAGTAACAAGCAACTTGATGAAGTCAAGGGGGAATCGCTTTTGGCTCGGTGGAATCAAAGATCTAGACCTCCTCTTGGTTTTCACCAAAGGGATTTGAGTTTGAGTGGAGGGCTAGAGAGATCTTGAAGCTTTTGGAGTCAACAACAATGGAGGAGAGAGAGCTTAGCCTTTTTCGTGTTTGGGACTGGTTGACTTACCTCTTGGAGAAGAACAGGTGGGCTTATATACTTGTCCATTAAAATCTGGCCGTTATGCAGAAAATCTGGTCCACCCGGTATGAATTCCGGTTTGCACCGGACTGTGTACCGGATGGGTCCGGAATGAATTCCGGAGTGCAAACCGGCTAGTCCCTGGACTTGCCCGGTTTGCACTCGGAATTGATTACGGGCCCATCCGGTACCAGATCCGGTATATACCGGATTCCATACCGGATGGCCAGTTTCCTGAACATGGCCAATATTTCAAGAGACAAGTATATTAAACTTTCTCATATTTTGTGGAGGCTTTAGGAGGTGTATGGAAAGTGATATGAAATAGAGTTGCAAGAGTTCGTCCCCAATGAAAACAACAAGTTACCCCTCTTAATAGTGCGGTGATCCTATTGACTCAAGAAGTAAATAGAGAAAGATATAAATAACACCGTCACTTGATCATCCAAAAATGAGGGGCCTCCAATCTCCAACCATCATCATACGAGCGGACTAAAACCTGAGAATACACTTTAGAGATAGCATTAGTCCTCACTAACTCGAGAGTCATCTTAACCAAAATCTTAAGAAGGGACATGCCCTTTCAACATGCTTTCTACTTCTTTGAGTACATTTATGTACCGATGGATTTGAGTGCTAAGTAGAGGCAATTGGAGCACAATTGAGACATTCAGATATTCCTCGTGGCAACAAACCTAAGCTCATTAAATAAGCTAAGAACAACTGATCAGTGATTTCGCTCCTCTTATTGAACTCCATACCATTTTTAGCTCATTTATATTCGTTAATATTACCTACTCCATCTATATTCTGGTTTGACATGGTTATTATTTATGATGGATAACTGGTTTGCTGTCAATATCGGAATGGATTAATAATTAATAGGCTTTAAAAGAAAGTATAATTTTCTTTTTCCAAGAGGAAAGGCGTTTCCTTTGCCATGGTGGAATGTATGTTAAGTTCTCAATTGTAGATTTCTGTTATTTTGTCTTGAACCTATTTTCTGCTCATGCAGTCCAGCTTACTTCAAATTGGTGGACGAGAGGTGATATATTGAGATCTGAAAAGAATAATTGCCTTGCATCATTCTAGGTTTGGAGATGAATTTCTTTCCTTCATCTTAAGTTCCAGGTTTAAAGGTTCCAAAGACAATAGTGAAAATATTTGATCCAATTTTAATTTATCCTTGTGATTTTTCAGTGAGCAAAATATATATTTTATACGAATGTGATTTCATTTGTTTATGAAGGCTACTAACTGATTATATCCCTTTTCAGATACACAGATTATCGGCAGGAGTACAATGAGAAGTATAAGGTCTACTCTAACTTTATTTTTGAACGAGCAAGGGCGCCAAAGGCACCATTTCCATTTCAGCTCAACTGCACCAGGCAGCTGTAATTACAATGTCCTGGAATTGTACATTTTGTAAAGTGGATAGCACATGAAAAGATCCTCGGGAATGAGCTAAATTTGTACATCTTAATATAGGTTGATTTAAGCAATGCCTAATTGAAAGAGCATTTTCCCTCATGTGTGGTTTTGGTAATTGAATGACAATCTCTATGGACTAATGTTTGCATTTAGATATCATTATAGATCATGTCCATGGAATTGTGGAGCTCATGAGTTGGACTCTTGAAGCTTATGTGTTGAGTGGAGCATATTGCAAGTATGTCTTGAAGTATTCAAGACATCATATTAGTGAAGAAATGTTGGAAGATACAAGGTTGATCAAGATGTTGATCAACACACAAAGCTACAAGATGTACCAAGAGCGATCGTGTATCTCTTGGGATGGTAAAACACTTGTCCATATAGCCTTGTGAACTAACCCATGATATATGTATGTGTGGTATCTTTATATGAGGTTAGGTATCTTCCCATGGGCTTGCATCAAATGAAGATTTCATATAGCTCATGGAGGATGACGTCATGTGGTGATCGTCATCAAGGTGAGATGTGCAAGACCAAGACCAAGAGAAGCTTCTTGAAGAGATCCTATGCTTGGTGCTTGCAATGGATACGTGAAGATGAAGCTAAGCGAGACTCTCCCATTGTGAGCATGGGGGAGTATTTGGAGAAGTCTTCATCAAGCATGTGCTTGGACGCGCAATCAAGGAAAGATGAACCACTTGAAGAGATCAAGATAGTCTTCATCCAACTCAAGTGGAATGCTCAAGGCAAAGGTATGATCTTGATAGGTCTATAGGATAGATAGGCGTACTATCAAGAGGGGCTCTCAAGTTAGTAACTTGATCGCGTCGTTGTGGAGAGCTCAAACCTTTGCATACTTGGCATATCATATTTCTTGGTTCTTATTTGGCTTTTATGGTGGTGAGGAGTTAGAGCTTGGTTCATCTCCATGTCAAGCTCTTGTTCATCGAAATTGGTTTTACTTTGGGCAACTTGTTGCGTTTTCGGTGGCGGAAATATTGTCGGTTCTACCATGAGAAAAGTCCCACACCTTGCCATGTGTGGTGATTTTACTCTATTTATGGGATGCAATATTTTTGTTGGGTGCTCATCGTCGCTATATTTCCAACAAAATTGGCCTCACCTCATTTGGAGTTCATTTGCAAAAGTTATAGCAGTTTTCGTTTCGGTGTTTTGCTGATTCGGATTATTGGGGCCAGATATTCCGCTCTACCGGAATTTCCGGTTCCCCAGCTCATCCAAGAAAACGGCTAAGGAAAGGAGAAAAAGGGTTCTGACTCCAGTCGGAAATTGTGCTCGGAAATTTCGTCTACCGGAATTTCCGAGTGCACCCAGAAAGCCCTCCAGTTTTGGCTAAGGAAAGCAGGACTTTTGGTTCTGACTCGAACCGGAAATTGTGCTCGGAAATTTCCGTTTACCGGAATTTCCGAGTGCCCCCAGAAAAGTCCTCCAGAAATGGCTAAGGAAAAGTTTGGTTTTGCTTCTGACTCCAGCCGGAATTTCAGCTCGGAAATTTCATGGACTCGGAATTTCCGGGTAACCGTAATTTCCGAGTCTCACTCATACCGGAATTTCCGAGTGTCGAAACAGCCAACGGCTATATTTACTGGAGGGGTATACCCCCTCCCCTTCTTCTTCCACAGCAAATAAAAAAGGCAGCACGACTTTCCCCTCTCTCCTACTCCATTGTGGACCTTGGAAAGCTCACTTCCCTCTCAATCCCTCCATTGAATCTTCCATATTCTTTAGGAAAAGTTGAGAGGAGATCTAGATCTACAATCCTACCAATCAATCTCTCCTCTAAATGAGGGGAACTTAGTGGATCTAGTTCTTGGAGTTCCTTTGTGGTTCTTCCTCTCTTCTCCCCCCCCCCCCCCCCCCATAAGCATTAGTTGCTTTTGGTGGGATTTGGGAGTGAAGGATTTGACTCCTTTGTGGTTTCCTTTGTTCTTCCTCTCTTATTCCCCCATAAATATTTGTTGTTGTGTTGGAATTTGAGAGTGAAAGACTTGAGCACTTCGTGTGCTCTTGCCATTGCATTTGCATCGGTTTGAGCCCTCCACGAGGATTCGTGGTGGTATTACTTGTGAGCTTGTTACTCTTGGGTCTTTGGACCCTAGACGCCTTTTGTGGCCGGCCTTTTGTGGCCAAGACCTTTTGTGGTCAAGACCTTTTGTGGTCACTTGAGAGCCCCCAATTAAGTTGTGGGTGTGTGCCTCAAGACTTGGGAGCCCCCAATTAAGTTGTGGGTGTGTGCCTCAAGAGTTATACGGGATTCGATCTCCGCCCCAAAGGAGATCAATAGTGGAAGGTGAACTCGCAACCTTTTGTGGTTGAGTTCATCAGGAGAAGAAGGTGAGCCTTTGTGGCGTTGCGGCTAACCTGTTGTGGTTGCGCACACCTCTCCAAACGAGACGTACACCTTTTGGGTGGAACTCGGGAATACATCCTCGTCTCCGCGTGCCTCGGTTATTTCTATACCCGAGCTCTTTACTTATGCACTTTACATTGTGATAGCCTTCGTGCTTGAAGTCATATATCTTGCTATCACCTTGTTACTTGTATTGCTTAGCATAAGTTGTTGGTGCACATAGGTGAGCCTAGTATTTATATCTAGGTTGTATGCTTGTTAAAGTAAACTTCTAGTTTTATTCTGCCTTTATCAAGCATACCGGAATTTCCGGGTCACTCTTGGACCGGATATTCCGGCTCCTCGGAAAAAGTTTTAAATCTCCTATTCACCCCCCCCCCCCCCCCCCCCCCCCCCCCCCCTCTAGGCGACGTCTATCCGTTCACTAATAACCTCTGTTGCACATCTGTGAGCCTCTCTGTTGATTTTCCTAGGTATGTGATACACCTTTGATGATGTGCTTGTGGTTTCCTGTATGAAATCTGCTAATATGACTCTTGCGTTCCACTGAAGGAGACGCTGGTCCATCTTTCTTGTTGCTGCCGTTTTGGCCAAAACTTGGTTGTCAGTTAGGAATATTGGCCTCTCCACCTGTAGAATTTTTGCCATTTTGCTGCTAATAGAAGAGCTTTTGCTTCTGCTTGAAATACTGTCGATGTGCCTGTATCCTGATGTTCCACTTCCGTTGATCAGATTTGTCTCAGGTATAGACTCCAAGTCATGTTGCTTCTCCTACCGTTGTACCTAAAATTGTGTTGCTCCTTCCAAGATGCATCTGCAAAAAAGACAACTCCTTGAAGCAAAGTATCTGTTTGTAAGGTGGCACCTTGTGTTGGAGCTGCTACCAAGGATGTGGGCTATGTTTTCTATTCCTGCATGTTTTTCAGATAAAGGTTTACAAAGCTCCAGATTGCTTAGTAGGGCCTGGATATTAATGAAAATCTGGTACGACTCTCTCTTTTTTCTATGGAAGAGAATATCATTCATGGACTTCCAAAGGCACCACCTAAAAGTGAATATATTTGGTATAGTAGCATATGGGTGAGTCATGTTAAGTAATGCTAGGATTATATGAGTTAAGGTGGGACAATTTTGAATACAAACATGCATATGGTGGGCTAGATCATGCGCATCATTCTTTCATATTTGGCCTTCGGTAATGGAGATCATTCAAGCCTTCCCTGCCATGCACGCCATGCCACCCAGGCGTACATATTCGATCATTCGTTTTCGTGGCAGGGAGGGCAGGTAAAGAAGCATGCACCTCATCTTCTTGCATGCCACACCTATAGCAAACCTTGCTGACAATCACCCAAAGAAAACACGGTATGTGTTAGACAGTTAGACTGAATTTAAGTTCCCCGCTGTACTGCATATTCATCTTCTTAGTCTACTGATCATTTTCACGCTAACGCATTTTAAGTTCCCCTTTGTACTCCACAATCATTTTCTTAGTCTACATATCATTTTCACGCTAATGCACAGAGATAACAACCACACGGGCGCGGCGTATGCCACGCTAAGTTCCCTAGTTTGGGGTAAGAGTTTTTTAGGAAATGTAATGTCAAGCATGTAGATTAGCTGAATCAGTCCATGCTAATGACCAGTTAACGTATAAGAGTTTGATTCAAATTGTGAAAAATGCGTGCCAGGATAGGTGTGAGCCTATACCACGTATTGAGTACAATACAATGTCAGTTGTTTTCTAGGAGTTGATATCGAGGTCCTGCAATTTTCATGATTAATTTCAGACTTAAACCCAAACAAAAAGAAATAATGTTGTGATCAACCATTGATACAAAGGATCTCTTTAGCACGTTGGTCATAGTCCTCCTTTGTGTGACAGCGTAATACAACACAATTCAGACTAAAGATTGAGTTAAACATGCTGATTTCTGTATGGGCACACAATATTTGAAGATAATTCATCACAAATTAGCAGAATGGTACCGGAGGCATAGCCAGGTAAAGTTGTTTATTTTGCAAGAACTGATAGACAATGTATTTAGGTGTTGTTTTGTCCTATTGGGTCTGTGCGATACCCTACCATATCCTAATCTTAACATTATATAATTTAGAACAAGTTAAGCAATTTCCCAGCTAGCTGAGAAATAGGAATTCTCTATCTCTACTATATAATACGGCTTAAGGTGAGGCGTCGTACGTCTAGCAGTTTTACATTATAGCCCCTCACGTGAGTAAATCAACCTGCAGTCCTAAGTCCAGCATACCGCCCCGCTGGTCGGGGTCGCCGGGGATGCCACGGCCGTACTCCGGGTCGGTGGCGAGCGGGTGGAAGCGGAAGCAGAGGTGGAGCGCGGTGCGGAGCTTGTAGGGCTTGCCGCTGGGCCCGATGATGAGGAACCAGCCGTCGACCCCATCCTCGTCGTCGCAGGCGGCGGCGACCAGGTCGGTGCGCCGCCATGTTCCAGCGACCTCCAGCCGTGGTGGGTGGCCAAGTTTTGGCTCCTCTTCCAGTAGCCCTCTAAATCCGGCGAACTTCTTCGCCCAACAAAGTCTAATCACCTCTCCCATGGGCGCGCAGGAGCTCCAGCGGTGGGACCATCGATCTAGCTGGGTGGAGCTCTCTCTGGCCGCAGGGCGCTCGATTTTCCTGCGGTGATGCTTGTTCTTGTAATCTGTACAACTAGCACGGTTCTTTCATAACCTAATATTATACTAGTCATCTTGCCGCGGCGACACACCGTACCCGTTGTGTTAGAAAAATCATAAATTCGGTGGAAATTTTAAAAAATTAATAGGAAAACATTAAAAGTATTCAGGAATTGAAGTCATTAATTATCTAACAGAATGAACATTTATTTGTTTACGCGGAAAGCTTGAAAATTTGGAAATCAAAGTGAACAATTACTCAGCAGAATGAATATTTTTCAGTGAGAAAAATTTGATGTGTGGGAAATCCGGGAAAAAAAAATAATTTTGAAATTTCTTAGTTTTGTTGTTCTCCACCATGGATATTTGGTGCAATTGTTGTGGGAAGTTACAATGTTTACAGTTCTAAATATGTCATGTCGTTATTTAGAACCAATAGTGAGTTATAGTAGAAAGTTATACGTAGTTCGTGTCTTTGTTTTTTAACTGAATTAGAATCTGTGAGTTATATTTTTCTATGAATTCTTGATTGTAATTTACAACTTTTGCAGCTCCAATTAATATTTGTAGTTTATGTAAATCAAGATCATTTAATTATGTCTTAACTAAATTTGAATTTGTTGATCCGTGTGTTCCCAATTATTCGTACTGGTTATATGTAAGTTCTGTAATTAATATTCGAAATTGAGTAGCTTTAGAAGAGGTTAGGAACTTTGAAGTATATAAATTTGGAATACATGAATTAATTGATTTCAAAATATCTTTGAACTTCGTTGCACGTACATTTGAGTTTTGATTTCGTGATACCAATAGCTATTTCTTTGGTGGTGGTATAAATTTGGAATACATGAATTAATTGATTTGAAAATATTTTTGAACTTTGTTGCACGTACATTTCAATTTTGGTTTCGTGATACCAATAGCTATTTCTTTGGTGGTGGTATTTGTAGAAATATTTTCACATTTTATAAATTGGTCCGGTTAATATAAGAAAGCTATGTCTTTTATTGTAACTATTATTTTTTGAGTTGTGCAAACATATATATAGATGGTTTGTTTGCAAAGCTATATTCTTTTCCAACTTTTAGTATTTTGTTTTGTATTTTTCTGAGGTGTGAAGAGGAAGATATGTTTTTTTACGGTTTAGAAATTGGTTCGCTTAATATAAAAAAGCCATGTCATTTCTTCAAGCTATTATTTTTTGGGAAATGCAAAAATGTATATAAATGTATTGCTTGCAAAGATATATTTTTTCTACAAATTTTAGTATTATGTATGTATTTTTCTGAGCTGTGAGTTAGAAGATATGGTTTTTTTGGTTTTTTTGTGCTGTAATTAGGAAAACCGACAGCTGGAGCCCACATGTTAGCCGCGCACGCTCTGACGTCAGCCCTCGACGTCAGCGGCGTCGCAGCTGGTGGCGGTCCTCAGCTCCGGCGGCGCGACAGGGACTTTGCGCGGGCTCGATACGGTGTGGGAGGGCAAGAGGGGGAGGAGGCGAGTCGGAAGGGCGGAGCCACGCGCCATATGGTCGCCGGAGTTAACGACGGCGAGCAGTTCCGCGGCGGCGGTGAAGCAGCGCTGTCCGGCGGCGACTCCGGCCTCCCGAGGACCATTCCTCCGGTGAAGATGTAGAGGGAGCGGCGGCAGAGCCTCTCGTGACCCTTGTTTGGACCAGGGAGGCGCGGAGCGGCGGCGGCGGCGGCGAGGTCGGCACCGTGGGAGAGAGGAAGAAGAGGAAGGGAAAGTGCGGGGGCCGATTTGCCAAAAGCATGTGACTTTTTTCCTATTCGCAAACAGGTCCCTCGCACTGCAAAATCTGTGGATTGCGGGTTCTATTGTTCGTCTTAGCAGTGACTTTTTTGCAAAACGACACGGTCACCGGTGAAACCGGAGGCGACCGGCCGGGTACCGGGACACGCGGCGGCCTGTGATTGGCCCAGAGGACCGTGCTACAGTAACTGTGCAATTGGGGTGGAGTTCCAGTGCATCTGGGCCGTCCGACGCGCCGATCGGACGGCCGTAGTTTAACGGGTGACGTGGAGGCTGGTTTCGGGGGTGAATGTGACGCCCTTTCATATATAGAGTATGGATTGGTAGTAGTGCAGGATGTATGTATACGATTTTAGTTGTAATTATGCTAGAATAAGGACCGAGGAATAATAAAAAAAACAGTAAAATACAACATGTAAATATGAGAATCTGAAAATATACTATGCTAAATTACTTAAAGTTAATAATGTCTGTAGCGCACGGGCACTTTATATAGAGTTGTTAGTTTTCACAATTTAGGAGGAAAAGAGCTGATTTGACATGATCATTTTTTTTATCTGAACTTGATCATCATGTAAGACGAAATATTAGTTCGTGATATAGTGAGATGAGTCATTTTATATATAGATAATAGTCCTTCTGTCGCCCGTAGCAACACATAGACATTTTACTAGTAAATATAAACCAGGCCAAGTAAAACGGGTCGACCGATCCAATCCACTAATCAATAAAACACAGCTACGTCCATGGCTGCCACCGTCTACGATGGCGAACTAGACTCCCTTGTTAAACTACGAAATACTCAGCGTTGTCGCGGGGATTCTATTCCTTGTCCTCTTGATCCAGTTCTGCGCACCCTTCGACCCGCTGTATGCCGCCTCCATTGACTCCGTCTACGGCCATCCTCGACGTCCGCACCACCAGATCTCCTCGCGCTCAACCTGCAGTTCAACCTCACCATCCGCGTCACCTCGCAGAGCTTCGGGCGCAGCGGCTGCATAGAGGCCGGCGCCTACGTCAAGCCGCCTCGCCGGAGAGGATCTACGCCGAGCCCTACAGGCCGAAGGACGTCGGGCCCGTCGTCGCCAGGGGCGCGCGTGCACCTGCCGGGGTACCTGAGGGAAGGCGCCGGCTCGCCGCGGACCTGCGCAACGGGGTGCATGCCTTTAAGGTAGCCATCAAGATATCGAACGCCAACTTCGACAACGGGTTGCTCGCGTCGTGTAAGGGCAGACGGGCCGGGGGAGACTCCACTGCCTCCTTGGAGACCACCTGTGGTTTGTCACGCTCCTGCGCTGACCATAATGATCGGCCCATAAGGAGCTTCCTCCAGACGTCGAGGAGATTGCCGCAGCCCGAGCATCCACGGCCGGGAGTATCCTAAGTCTAACAAGCCGCCAACGAGACGGTCTTGGGGCTAATCACCTGAGGACGACCTAGATCTTACGCGCCGATCACGCTGCTCATGTCAATTTTCTGACGGATCGAATGATCCAGCTCCAGTTCATACAGACTTCCGATGTGGTATTTTCAGCAACGTTATTGTTGAGCAATCCATATGAGTATTGTTTCTCAAATAGTGCTTCACTTACATGGCTAAAAATCTTCTTATTGATAGATAAAATCAAGATTCATACTATATATTGTAGGTTATTTAGTTGGTAGTAGTGGAGGTGAAAGGCTCAAGACAACTTCCAGGCTTTGGTATGTCCATAGTAATATTAGTATCCTCTTAAGATAAATTCGTAATCTATCATTGCGTCCAATAGTCGTGACCCAACTTCCCCGCTATGCTAATAAGAATTTACTTTACGCACCTCAATGAAGATTTTACTCTTCCGTTGCAACACATGGGTAAAGGAACATTTGATGCGCCAAAAAATTCCACTTCTCGCTGACGAGAAGGATGACATGGCAACGAGGACCAGCCCGCCAATGCAAGATGTACAACTGACCATGGTGTCGATCTTGAACCTGAGAGGCAGGAGTAGTGGGTCGATGAGCAAGAGAAAGAAAAGTGATTTAAATGTGTCGATCTTGAACCGGAGAGGCAGGGGTAGTGGGTCGAGGAGAAACAAAAAGAAAAATGATTTAGATGTATTGAAAAATCCACAATGATGATTCATGTGTATAAAGTTGGTGCAAGTTTTTTTTGTCATGTATACAAAATCAGTGCATTTAGATAAGTGTCCGTGTGATTCAGTATATTAATAAGGATTCCTGCCCGGAATTTATGAAGTTGGTGCAAGTTTTTTTTGTCATGTATACAAAATCAGTGCATTTAGATAAGTGTCCGTGTGATTCAGTATATTAATAAGGATTCCTCCCCGGAATTTGTTGTATCAATTGTTAGATTGGGAGTAGTCGTTAATTAATTAAGTCGGATGCTGGAATTTGCTTGGCCCTAAGTATAGTAGAGCCCTTTGTGGAGTGGATAAGGTGGCGATCACACGTATGATTGATTTGTTGACGCTCAGACAGGTATGTGTATCGGGTGGTCTAAATTCTTTATGCATGTTCGTGATGTATAACTGTTTCTATCCTGTTGCAACACACGGGCATGTTTCCTAGTCAAGATAACGAAAATACAGAGTTTTGACGACCCCAAACCACCAGCCTACAACAAACAAAAAAGCAGCTAAACATGATCACCGATGCCCGTCAGCTAAGGGACGGCACCCAGGATCACCTACTCCCTAAGCAGCCAAACAAGATAAAATCCTCCGGAGTTTACCAAGTAAACTTTTACATATGCATCTCAGCGGCGAGAGCACCGAAAGGCCGCAAACTGCCGAAGCCATATATGAACTTGTTTACTTTTTTATTGTAGGTATTGATATTTTTACTACTACTAGCAAAATGACCGTGCGTTACAACAGGTTTAAAGCAAACCAATATGGTGTTTAAAATCTGTTTTAAGTCATGCTTAATCATGTATAAAGAAGTGGATAATCGTATAAGTGCAAATGCATGTATCGACTAATGCAAAATGATTTCGTACCCCAATTTTAGTAGAGATTATTAGTGTCACGTTAAATAAAATGAACAACCTTCATATTTAAATCTGTATGACAATCAAATCCAAAATACAACCTAAAATTTCTGTGCAAAATTGGAGACACACTCTGTAGACAAATTATGATTAAATTTGCCCGATGTCGATTTGGTTTGTTGAGACCCTTCTTCTCGCCTAGTCGCCTCTACGCCCAAGATCTCCTCGTTGCGGCACGTCGCTGGCCCTCCCGCTGATCCTCGCTCCATCAGTTCGGCGCATATTGCCTCTGCGCCCAAGACCACCGGATCCCAGGTCGCCGGTGCACTCTCCGGTGCACACAAGATCACTACAGTATGTGATGAAAAAAGTTAACTGATTTGCAAAATTTCAATGGGTACTGAATTGTGTATCAACCAAAAGAACAAGACAAATTGTGCAGTTCTCCTAGCAGTATATACTGAATTCAACTGAAATAACTTAAGTACTTGTAGTACTCGTAGGAGTATAGACTGAATTCAACTGAATAACTTAAGTACTCCTAATTGTGCATACTCCTAGCAGTATATACTTAATCCAACTGAATAACTTAAGTATCCCTACAGTTCAAATTTCCAGTGTACAAATGGTAACAAATATTTAGTGTACACATTTGGGAGTAGCACAGAGGTTCATGCATGATTCCTGATGCAAAGCAAAGCTCTCCACCATTTTTTCTATTGTGTCGATGGTAAGAACGAAGCAAATGAAACCATCGGGAGCACCTCTTTAATGCTGAATAATTATAAGCTGGGGCAAAACCAAATGCTACACTCAACTAAGCAGCACATTCTCTTTTCCTCTCACTTTCCCAGATCAAACATGGTACCACGGAGAAGAGAGAGGAAGAGGAGGAGAGAGGCAGCAGTACCTGAACAAGAGGACGACGACGGTGAGGGCACCGTGGGGACAACCACGGTCTGCTGCTTTGACGCTCCAAATCCACCACGGCGTGGAGCTGGCTCCCATTCATATGCAAATCCAGCCCCGGCGTACGGATATTCAACACCGGCCCACGCAGATCCGGTGACTCCACACCCAGCAGCATGTCGCCAGCGCAAAAAGATGCCTCCCTCGGCCTCGAATGGCAGTGGTTGTGAGGAGTTTTCAATCTCCTGGGGCGGCAGCGCGTGGGTGAAGGATGGGCAGCGTAGGGGCGCCGCGTATGGGCGCCGCGTCGGGGCTGGGGCCGGAGATGCCTCGCTGGGGAGGAAGCGCCCGACGGCGGCGCGCTGGAGAAGAAGGGCCCGGCGGCCACTGAATCTGGTGGCGAGGAGCTCAGGCCCCTCCCGGGCGGCGCGATTGGAGGCCGGAGGGCGGCACGGCCAAGGGGCGTCGCGCTGGGAGGCCTGAGGGCGGCACGGTGGGAAGCTGGGGCGGCGCGTTGGGGCGCGGTGGGGTCCGGCCGGGGCGGCGCCAGGTCTACGATGGAGGCGTCGTAAACTGGATTTGCTTCTGCGCCGCTGGGCCAGTGTCTGTTATCGAAGAGGTACCAGGGGCTAAAACCCAAGTATATGTAACTTAATAATGGACTGCGGGTTGATTTTGTAGTTTCTTAGGGGGTAAATTGTAAAACAACTGCGACGTACCATGGACACGGTAAGCCGTATTATATAGTAGAGATAAATTTGGTCGCGGTTGAAAAAGTTGACTTGGAAACAAACCGAATGGCCTTATAAACTGAAAAGGAGATAACATAAATTATACTCCGAGCGCGAATGAATGCATGTCATGCCATCTGCTAAATCATTTCATGTTGGAACTTGTTTCATTCATATCCCGAGGACATGTGCACATCCATAGTTCATACTTGATAGGAATTGGCCTGGTGGATCTGAAAATAACTAAAGCTAAGAAATTTTCAGATAGAATTAAGATGCAGTAAAGCGAATGCGGCAAGAGTGTGGTGAATCCAACAAAAAAATAACTGAAGCTGAAAAATATTAAGATAGAATTAAGCAAGGAATTCGTTCTCTCTCCACACCTCTCCCTTGAGAGTCGGCTGCATGTCCTCGGCGATGTTCCTCTCCCCACTAGTGGAAATTGGGGCTCTAGTCCCGGTTCCAGAGGGCCTGTAGTCCCGGTGTAGCAACCGGGACTACCAAGGCGGGACTAGAGCCCCCCCCCCCCCCTTTCGTCTCGGCTCAGCACAAACCGGGACCGGAGCCCCCCCCACCAATCAGAGCTCCGCACGTGGAGGGGGCAGGGGCGCGCAAGGGCGAACCCTTTAGTCCCGGTTCGTAACACGAACCGGGACTAGGGTTTATTTTTTTTTTTGATTTCAGGGTTTTGTTTTTATTTTCATTTCAGTGCTTTGTTTTTTTTTATTTCGACCGGTTTTCTGGGTAGGGGTTTCGGATGGTACCATGTCGATGCGTCGGGGGTAGGGGTTTCGGATGCTACAGCTTCGATGGGCGAAAAACACGTATAAATTATTATACGAACCTAGATGAAGTTGCATCATGCATATATACAATTACATGAAGATCATAACCCATATACATTTAAGTACGTGTGGTACATGAATATCACGTTTCCCGGTTCCAGAGACTTAGAAATATTTTGTTACATGGAGATCACTATATATTACATGTCCGCACTAGTCAACATAGTGGTACTCTCCGGTCTCCGGTATGACTTCGGTGAGGTAAAATCCCGTCAACTCCTCTGCAATTGCCCTGAAGCGGGTCTTTATTGGTAGCTCGTTGCGCTTTCTTGCCAACTGTAAAAAATGATATCACAATGAATACATGAGATATGAAATGAATAAAACTCATCACGATTGATGATACAAAAATAATGTTGTGACTAGAGCTTTACGTACTTCGATACTTCTTTTGCTCTTCAAACTCTCGTTGACCACAGTGTGCATGTACTCGCAAACGAAGAATCCACATAGATCAGTCCCGGTTGGCTGTTTATGACAAGTCTATAGAAGAATAAAATTTAATCAAATAATAATAAAGTATGATAATGGTGCATGGGCCTAGTTATAGTACTACTTACATCGTTAGTACGCCAGCGCAGTTTCTCTGGTCATCCACTGTTCGGATGTTCCGCGAGGAACATTTTCCAAACGCTGCATGACAAGAAACTGAATGAATGAGTCATAAATTCCTTGATATTAGGAAATGAACGAAAGAGGCGATAAGAAAAGAAAGTACCTTGCCACCAAATCAAAACAGGTCTTGTATTGTTTAGGGCATCTTCTTAACGAGTCAAGGACAACAATTTCTCCTTTCCGCAAGTCAATAACGATAAGAATGTAGTGGTAGATGCGCACGTTTATAAATAGTCATGCATAACTAATCAATTAAACTTAACATCGGGTGAGAAAAATAGAATGTGTAATAAGCAGTAACACTCACTTGAAGTTGTAAGGCCATAATATATATTTTTTGTAAGCTTGTCGCTTGAAAAACATTAGCAAACTCCCCGGTGTATCCTTGTTAAGTAGTGGATCAATTATGTTATCTTCATGCATTATAGAGGGGTCAATGAACCCAATGTGGTTGATTTTCTTCTTCTTGCATTCGAGCATCTTCATTCTGCGTAATAAAGCACACAAAATATTATAGAGAGGATTGTCACAGACAATGAACGAGTAGAGCTAATTAAAACATTAAATTATAGGAATAGATGACTTACAGACAATAGGAACTTATGATGTTTTTGTCGAGGGACCGGAGATTGTATAACTGAAAGATTTCGGCGAAGTAAAGGACAACGGAGTATTCTTGGAAATAATGCTCTTCCTTAACTGCCATCATGAGAGCGACTTTATTCGTCTCCTTTACGGTATCCTTGTACCAGGCTTGAAATCGACGCATTCTTGTGGGTAAGTCGCCGTCAACAAAATTCTCCCCGTGAACATAAGTACAAACAACATCCGCGAAGGGGATATCATCTCCCGAATATACCAGCTCCCGCACATTGATGTTTTTGAGAACTCTGTCATCAAGCACCTTGAGCGGGGGGGCCGACTGTGCGTCTTGTTCTCCGAGTTGGGAAACTTGTTTCCCTTTTTTCGATCGATCATCCATCTCTTCGTCATATGACTTACCAATGTTGCGATCATAGTCTTTTGGCGGCGATGGTGGGGGGTGGTATAGGGCATCGATGCAACGGTCAATTTTTTCCTGAGGAATTCCGGCAGTAAATTTTGCAGGAGGCAATTGTTTCGCTAACGCTTTCTGTTTCACGCCAGCAAGCCAGGCATCCGTATGTTCTTTGCATGCGATATCGTTTTCCTCGACGGTTCTCTCCCAAGGTAACTTTGGAGTAGGCGGCGGTGTTTTCTGCTTTCTAGGTTTCTTCCTAACAGGAGAACCAGACTGGCGCCTACTCGAGAGCGACTTAACATTCTGGCGGACTGGCACAGACTGCGATGGCCTCACGCTAGGAACCCTCTCGGGGGGCGGTTGGCTTTGCTGTTGAGCTGGAGATGGACTCGGGCTGGGGTCCCTATCGGGGAGGTGTGGGCTTTGCTTATGGGGTGGAGATGGACTCCGTCTTTGATCCCTCTCGAGGAAGAGTGGACTTGGCTGGTGAGCTGGACTCCTAGAACGAGGAGTGGACTTTGCTTGTTCTGGAAGGACGATGTATTTCTTGGGCCATAGGGCGAAGGCATGCTTGACGTCTGCCAACGTTTTCTCCTCGTCACCTCCAGGTAACTCAAGTTCCAAGGATTCAAATCCCGGCATAATTTCGTCCACCCCGACACGAGCGTAGCCATCTGGAATTTGACCACAATGGTAGAGTTCTCCAGGTTGAATTACTAAAGCTTGCCCCACCGCCACCTTCAAAGTTATGTTTCGCATTGCTATATGTAGCTCACAACCTGTAGGCTCTATGATGTCATCCACTGGGTAGGCACCAACGTCGACCTGACGCGTGGAACCAACGCTGCTTCTACGCTGAGATGGGGCGGCATGCGCTTCATGGTCTAATTGGTGCCGCTCCTGAGGTTCCGTTCTTTGCTCCTTCAATGCTTTTAGTTCCGCCCGTTGCTCCTTCATTTCACGTTCCAATTGTAATATCCGGTCGGCCTCCTTCTTCTTACCTCTGCTACGGCTTCTATAAGTGTGAGCGGATCCCGGCCACGCAGTCTTAAACGTAGCACCGCCAGGAAAGCCTCGAGCTCGTCCAACATGTTCAGGATTCCCCAGTGCCCGTGTCAGCTCGTCATCCTCTCTATCGGGTTTGAACACACCATTGCGAACATCATTAATTGCTTCTTCAAGCTTCTTTTTTATACGCTCCACGAGAACCTTCCATTTTCCCCTTCCAACAATCTCTCCGGTTTTAGGGTCCAACATTGCCCCATGCGCGAACAACCAGAATTTCGACCTCTCGGGCCAGTCAAGTGTCTGTGGACGGACCCCCGATTGAAGCAGTTTTTCTTCATAGGCTAACCACTTAGGAATGGCGCTCTTGTAGCCACCTGTCCCCAATGTATGGTGGTGTTCCTTCAGCTTAGCATTCAATTTATTTATCTCCGATCGGGCCACAGCCATAGGTGATTCCCTATACGCCTTAAACGCCGCCCATTCAGATTCTAACTTCTTCCCTTGTGCTCCACTGAAATCTGGCACTTATTTTGTTTCTACATATTGATTCCATAACTTTTTCTTCCAGTTCCGGAATTGTTCCGCCATCTTAATAAGAGTCCACCTCTTGAGGTTGTCCTTCTTCACTTTAGAGAGATCTGGCGGGAGGGTGAAATGTGACAACAGCGTGTTATAGACCAAATCCTTAAGAACTTGGTGGACATAACATGGGTCGTCCACATCTGCGACCGCCGGCTTATTCCATTCGCGTATGCTGATTGGGATCATGTCCCTAACAATAACTCCAGCTTGACTTATAAATTTGTTGCGGTTCTGTTTTGGTTCGAGCGGTTCGCCGGAATCAGCAATTTCCTCAATCGGTAACTTTGGATCCTCGCTCGTCATTCTTTTTGCCTTGCCTCGAGGAGCACATGGTGGCTGCTTTTTTGCAGATTTGCTCGATCCGGATGGCTAAAAGAAAAATAAGTCGTTAATAAATGCATGTAGTTAACAACAACATATCGCCATATTTATTATAAACACATATACACCTCTCCGCCGGAGTTTGCTATCACCACATCAAAGTCTTGTGAATCGATTCCAAAGTCGTTTAAAAATTGGTCGAAATCATAATCATCTACATCTCCTCCAGCTCGGGCATCATTAAAAATAAGTTGTTCCATTTGGTCTTCCATCTCTTCGTCTCGTTGAGATTGTGCTTCTTCTATCTGCTCGTCTCGCAAGTGCTCCATAGATCAAATGTACCTGCAATCAATCAAATTTGCAATCAAGTTTAGATTTATTCTAAAAAAGATACAAGTATGCAATCCTATAAATTACAAGAATATGAATATTGGGTTGAATGATTGTTTAAAATATTCTATAAATTACAATGTACCTGTTTACTACTCAAGCATGTCAAACTAATGCACCCAAGTGTAATTCTCATAAATAAAACTGGGAGGAAGCAGCTGATACAACTGGGTCATATATATTATATATATTACAATCATCTCAATTTGCATATCTAACACACAAAAGGTCTAAGATTTAATTTCAGACCTCGGCTAACTCACATCACAGTTCAAACAAATATCTGCAACCCAAATTCCATACACATAATGAAGGCAATATCTCATCTTCAGACCTCAAGTTCTCCAACAACTTTAAATTCCATCAGCTTTATATACATGTTGTAGACATATCGAGGAATCTAGAATTCCATCAGCTTTATATACAAATAGTTCGGATTTTCTTTACTACGGGATCATATAGGCATGTCTTTTACACCTGAAATCGAGGCAACGACGAGGAGGAGCGGCACAGCCTCGGCAAGGAGCAAGACCTCCTGAAAAGCCGTGGACACAAGTTAGCAAATAAACGCATGAGTCGACCGAAGTTCATAAAAAGCCTCATCTGATACATACACAAACAGTAAGTACAGCAAAGACATATCATGAGTTGATTCTAAACATTAGCTATTGTTACTAAGGTTGTGTATTGCTCCTTGATCAAAAGAACCACACAAAACACAAGTAATGAGAGTAATGCAAAATAAAGACATAATATGTCAAAAACTGGACAGCCCGTAAAGAGTGAATTTTCAGAGGCACTTACGGTGCTCAAATCAGAAAACTTCGAACTAATGAAATGTGTATTAATAACTGAATATTTCGGTCGTAAAATATCAAGTCAATTTTCCTTTTCTGTGATTTTATACCTTTTTCCCAGTAAAGATCAGGAATCTGTTTTCTAGACAGCCATGATAGTTTTAATGATGCTCACATAGGAATAATGATTAAAACGCAAAAGAGAGTATCGAGGGGAAATATGAAACATACTTGATTCTAACCCACTTCCTATGCATTGGGATCTTGTAAGAAAATAAATCATTGGAACACAAAGCAAGTAGCATAGGAAGATAAAAAAAGAGCAATTTCCATACTTTCAACTTAAAGAGAGGGCATGTAATAATATTGAAATATTTAGAACCATGTTTTCCCTTCTCATAATAACTTTCAGTAGCATCATGAAAAAATCCAGCAATATAACTATCACATAGAGCATGTCTTTCATGATCTACAAGCATAAAAGTATTAATACTCTCCACATAAGTAAAATCCTTCTTATTAGTGATAGTGGGAGTAAAACATTCATAACAATCATTATAATCATCATATATAGGATGCATATCATAATCATAATAAACTTTATCCTCAATAATAGGTCGACTGAAAATATCATATTCATCTTGATTATTTGCTGAAATTGAATCCACCATAAACATCAATATTAGGGAAGTAATCATTCTTGGTGATGCTAGCTCAATTATTGAAACAGAGGATACAATTATCTGCAACTAAACTGAACCATTGTTTTCATATAGGCATTCGAGTTTCCATCTAATGCCCTAATGCCCTAACCCTAACCCTAATGCCCTAACCCGGAAGGCGGCGTGGAAGCTAGCTAGGGGAGGGAGGGGACTGAACTAGGCATACCGGCGTTGTAGGGGCGTCGCGGCGTAGCAGACGACGCGGCGGCGCGTCGGAGCGGCAGGGCGACGGCGCGGCGAGCGGCAGGGCGACGCGCGGTGCGGAGAGCACTAGTTGCGACGGCGAGGCGAGCGACAGGGCGACGGCGCGGCGAGCGGCAGGGCGACGGCGCGGCGGAAGATTTGGTAAAGATAAGAAAAATTTGAGCGGCAGGGCGACGAAAACCGGCGCGGAAGGACCTTTAGTCTCGGTTCTAGCCACGACATACAGGACATGCATTCAATTTTTCGTGCTCACCGCGGTAGAGGATGCAGTCATTAATGCAAGCGTGTATCTTATGCACCTCTAATCCTAGAGGGCATACCACCTTCTTTGCTTCATACGTAATAGACGGCAATTCGTTATCCTTTGAAAGCATCTTCTTAACTAATTTTTAACAAATTTTCAAATCCCTTGTCAGAAGTACCATTCTCTGCCTTCCATTGCAACAATTCAAGTGTGGTACCTAGCTTTTTCTGGTCATTTTGACAAGTTGGGTACAACAATTTGGCGTGATCAGCTAACATACGCTCCAACTTCAACCTTTCGTTTTCACTTCCACGGTCCATTTGTGCATCACGAATGGCCCGACGAAGATCATCGTCGGGCTCATCAATAATGGGATCTTCTTCAGTTTCGTCTTCTCCCATTGTAGTATCACTGAACCAAGGATACTTGTCATTATCCTCCTCTTCTTCATTTTCTTCCATGATAACCCCTGTTTCTCCGTGCTTGGTCCAACAATAATAACCAGGCATAAAACCATTATGCAAGAGGTGTGAGTGAATGACTTTTGAGGTAGAGTGATCACTCATATTCTTGCAGGCACTATATGGACAACGAATAAAATCGTTATTCGGCTTGTTTGCCTCAGCCATATGGAGAAAATTATGCATGCCATCAATGAACTCAGGACAACATCGGTCACCGTACATCCATTGTCGGTTCATTGTATTACATAAAAGTATATCGAACCCCATTATTACACTACTGTCATAAATAATATGTAAGAGCAAATTAATTAAAACAATGTCATCCATTAAAATAAGAGTAGAGTATTGACAAGCGGTAATACATAGTTCTCATAAAACATACATTAACTGAAACAAATATAAAAATTATCTAAAGAATTTAAATCCAACAACAAATGCGATCAAAATCGTAACTAAGGTAAATACTGAACCCACAGCATAATGATACCAAGCCTCCCGATTAATGGCATATTTTCTAATCCTTTTTATCTTCAAGCGCATTGCATCCATCTTGATCTCGTTACCATCGACCACGTCGGCAAGTTTGAGCTCTAATTTCATCTTATCTTCTAAGCATTGAAGATAAAGAGCTTCACTTCTTTTCAATTTTGCTTTCAAATCATTGTTTTCTTTATCCAAAAACTCGACAATAGGGTCAGGTTCAATTTCTGGTTCAACTACCTCCTAGATAAAAATAATTCTATGTCAAGTTGGTCGCCATAATTGTCAGAAACATAGAATGAAATAAATAGTTTTGAAAATATACCACATCCGAATCATAGACCGGACGAGGACCGACGGGGACGGATATCAGAAGCATGACACTATACATATAATACAAGTTAGAAAATTATACAAGTAGTAACTATGCATCTAAATCATAAAAGCTATGTTTTTAAAATAAAATAAAATAAAATATAGAGGCTCACCGAGGTGGTGACGGGACGGCGCGGGCGATCGACGTCGATAAGGCTCCCCCACACTAAAACACATAAATCATTATTTTAGTTTGAGAACAAATTGCACATATACACAAATGAGATCATAACTTAGGCATTACATCGAACACCTTGCTTGCACAAAAAAATTGAAATGAGCAAAATGAGCTAAATAAGCAATGCCGGAAAGAGGATGAAGAGGCTAACCGTGGGGTGGCTTCAATCTTGCCAAATGGTGTAAAATATTATGGATTATCTAGTATTGGGGAGAGAAAATGGAGAAGAAATGGAGAGGAAATGATTTTGAGCTCGGGCTCGGTGGGAAAAATGGAGTGAGCAGGGGTGGAAGAAGCTGATAAAGTGAGGACCTTTAGTCCCGGTTTGTGTTACGAACCGGGACTAAAGGTCTCTGTCGCTGGGGCCCACCTCTGCTGTCGCATGCGGTGAACCTTTAGTTCCGGTTCGTAACCTCACAAATCCAGCGGTGTGGCTCTCACCCCTTTAGTCTGGGTTCAAAAAATGAACCGAGACTAAAGGGGTGAACCAAACGCTCGTTTTCTACTAGCGCCCCTTCCTCCCTCATTGCCGGCCAGAACGGTGTTCGGGCTCCCCTATGCATAGTAGATTTAGTTTCTATCGCCCTCGTAGTAGGTTTAGGTTAGGGTTTGTTAAATGGTCTCATGTGGCGAATGGCGAGGTGTTGTCTTCCTATTCTTGACGCCTGGTGTGGTCGCTCTCGGGCGGCGACCAAGGCATGGAGAAGCTCTTGCTTGGCCTTCTCATGGCGGATGGGGGTGCTGGACAGATCCAAGAGTGTGTGCTTGACTAAGAATAAGTTAGTCCTCCAGATCTCCTTGATCTGGAGCACGTTGCCGTTGTGGAGGTGGTGCTTCTTCGACCCTTCTTCTTCCCTGTGTCCAGCATGGTGTTGGAGGCAAGGAGGTCGGGCTGCTGCTGCGGTGCACACGGTGTGCTCATCCTAATGGTGTTCACAAGCAGAGGACACGTGACGGACATCGCCTTGCGCCCTTGCCTCTGCTATCTTTGTTCAGACGACAATCATCACCTTGCCTCTGCTATCTTTGGTCGGACGGCGACCCTCTTCGGCTATGAATTGTTGTCGTGCTTCCTCCGGTGTGCAGAACATCTTCTGCTTCAGTTGGGGGCTACTAAGAGGTTCAGAATAAAGTGGTTTATCCGAGGCGCCGCCTCCGCTGCCCTGGCTGGCGAGCTTGTCATCTCGTGGATAAGGACCTTGAGGAATTGATCACGTTTTGCATAAAAACTGAGGTTCTTATAGTAATTATGAAGGTCCCTAGCTATTGTTATTCCCTCCTTGATGTAACTTGTAAGCTCACCGATATGAATGAGCACGTTAGTCCCTTCTGGGCCTATCATTGTCCCCAAAGGATTTGTAGAAAATAGATTCAATACCAAATGCGTCAAGACCCAAGAGTGTGGTTAATCCGACATAAAAAAGATGAAGCTAAGAAATATTAAGATAAAATTATCTTGTAAAACAAGACAAAAAATTTCTAAACGCTGCAAACCATTAAGATGCAGTAAAGCAAATTCGAAGAGTGAGGTGAATCTGACAAACGGGAACGCTGCAAGCCATTAAGCTGCAGTAAAGCAAATTCGTCAAGAGTGAGGTGAAATTGACAAAAAGTTTTATGAACGAGGTGAAATTGACAAAAAGTTTTATGAACGCCCACCGTGGGGCTCGAACCCACGACCACAAGGTTAAGAGCCTTGCGCTCTACCAACTGAGCTAGACGGGCTGGCTGATAATTAATTTCATAAAAGTTATAATTACATCAAAAGAAGTAAGCAGACAGGATTGTCATGACAACCAGGCGACATAAACTAACAACAACAGTGCCTTAACTTATCACAATGTTTGACCGACATACCAACAGAAAACCTTCATGGCATATGGATCAGACTAACTTCAGTGAGTACAGGTACAGCTACATGGCAGGAGAAGCAACGCATAGAAAGATTCATCGAGTATACCACTGTTCCAAGCGCAAACGAAATTAACTTAATTTGCAGAAAAAAAAGGCTAATTAATGTTTCGTATATGCTGCTCATAACTAGCACTTGAGTGGACCTCTTTGTTAGCAGTACACATGCCGCTCCTATGACAGAACAGAGTAACATATTGGTCGCCAATTGATAATTTATACCGACTTCCTGAAACACTGAATGGTAGATACGGAGTGAATAATACCTGCAACTGTAAGCACATAGTGCTCAGGGAGATTATTCAAACAAAACTTCCACCGTGTCAGTACAGGAACAAACACGCCTTAGTCTATATTAATTTTGCTCAAATCAACACCCTGCGGGGCTGAGGCGTCCATAAGGTCTCCCTAGCCAACTCTAATATCTGGCATGCCATCTTGCAAGATGGCACACACTGGAAATATTGAAACACCCTGCACTTTCTTCTTCAGTTCTTCGTACATTGCATCAGCTCCTTCTTCATCTATCTTGTTTGCGATAATCAACGATGGGCTTCGTCAAGGATTCTTGGTAATGCTCGTGCAGGGTCAGCCAGGACCGGCGACGCGCGATGTCGCGTCGGATCTGGTCCTCCGTCTCCGGCAGCACCGGCACAGGGAGGCCGCCGAAAGGGGACGTGCGCCACCCTGCGGGCAGACGTGCGTCCGGTTGTTCGCCATGGACGTAGAGGTCGAGGGCAGAGTGGGTGACGGAGGGTGTCCGAGAGGGAGAGAACAGAGGCCGGTGAGGGAAAGATGGTGTCGTGGGAGAGAGGATTTAAAGGCGGCACGGGAAGGGGCGGTGCGCGAGCGTCCGCGTCGGCGTGAATGCGTTGCGTGGACTGCCGCGCACATTGTCGCCGACGTGGACTACCGCGCATGCTGTCGCCGACGTTAATGTGACACGTGCCGGTAGGCCTGCCGCCGCCGTCTCGTCGCATCGCCTCCCGTCCAGTCCCATCGTCTGGGAGACTGCTCGGTGACTCGTCGACATTAATCGCGACGGAACGGCCTCCTGCGCGCCTTCATTAAAATGGGCGAGGCGCGTCGTGTGTATGACGGGCGGGCCAGCTCTGTCAGGGAGATGGCCGAGTTGATGTACTGCACCCCCGAGATGGCCTCCCGGGATGACCTCCAAGTATAGAGACCCGATAGTGGGTGCCAGACATAAAATCATTAGGGTCGAAGCTTTGGGGGGGGGGGGTGCCGTTGGTGCAAGTTTTTCGTTTCCGGATCCCCAAAGGGGTTTTAGGGGGTCCTTTAGAGGCCCCCGGTGGAGATGCTCTAAGAGACCACATCCGTCCTAGAGACGAATAAGAAGGAAGAATCGTTGATGAAACTCTTTAACGATCCGAAGAACGCCACTACCAGAAAAAATCCTCAAGACCACACCACTCCCACAGGCTTCTCGACGTCCCTGTCGAGATGAGACTGAAGGCAAGGATTGCTTATTGAAACGAGGCACCGCCATCGTCATTTGAGCACCAGCCAACAAATCTTGAACCTAACACCCGAAAACGGAGACGTCCCGCCGACGGTGGTGTCAAGATCCGCCGCGCCTCCATGGACCTAAGGCCTCTGAAGGGCGAAGGAACCAATAAAGGACGAAAGAGAGAGGGGTGGGAAAGGTGTCGAGGAGGAGGATGATTGATGAGCTTCATCTTCATCCCGCAGGTACAGTGTCACAATTAATCCATGTGAGCTACCTACTGGATAGTGAATTAGTGACCAGTGATTCATGTTTTTAAAGCATAACAGCGACGTACGCTTGCTGCCTGAGTGCGTGCGCACTGAGCCAAATATGAAATATCCTATCGCGTCCGATGATGAGACTCCGAGACCGCAATCAAACAGTGCAAAGATCATCTCCACATTCATCAGAGACCAACCTCGAGTGTTAATCTAACGGGAGGCACGGGTGCAACGTATCCGGAGCAAGTTGCCGCATGTCCAGTTAGACAGCGTCGATGCTTGCGGTCGGGTCGGCGCATTATTGCCTGTGCTGTCGTCGTCGGCGTCACCAGGCAGGCCATGGCCATCCAGCCCGCCCCCAGTAGCGAGCTCCACCGTGTACGTCCCTTCGCTTTCTGGCGCCGCCCCGCCGCGACCGCTTCCTAACCCCGGAAGACTCCAACCCATTCCGTTCCCTTCCAAATAAGCTCTCCAATTATCCTGTGCTTAACCATCATGGGAGTCTGATTAGCACATGACACGGAGACTAACTAGGAGCCTCGTATCAGGGGAATCTGCCGTGATTTATCTGCACACGGAAGATGCCTGCGTGAATAGACAGGGTTGGGAATCCGGCCACCGTGAGTTCACTCATCCGGTCGCCGTCGGTTCGGTTGCTTTCCCAGGCGTGCAAAATAAGCCGCGGTGCTCTCCTCTGGCCTCCTGCACACGCGGACTCCATCCATCGCATCGCGCGTAGCTACCAGGCTAGCAAAATAGGCTTTTGGAGCTTGTATTCACTTGACCTATATTTTTTTGGGACACACACACACTTGCCTCTTTTAATAATAATAAAAAAGAGTGCCTAGATATATACTCTTTGTGGACAATTCACGTGTACTATTGTTACATAGAAGCTGTTTTTATAAACTTAACTGATTTGCACTTGTATATTGGCTTCCAGACACCAGCCACATCGGCCCAAAAGTGGGATATCATTTGGAATCGTGAATAGGTGTTAATGAGATAATACTTGAAAAATGTAACACATTTGGGGTAGAAGGTGGTAGACAAAATTAAATTTTTTTTTTAATAAAGGGAATTTATTGATATCAAGAAAGTATCAAATACACCCGGCCTCTGCAACAACGTATTGCCCTAACGGCTTTACGGATGCACACAGCCAAAAAAAGAAAAAACGAATTACATAAAAAGCCAAGTCCCGCTATAGTGATCTATTCCTTGTAGAAGCAGCACTAAAACCACCCAGACAACACCAGAAGTGTAGGAGTACTCGCTTACAAAACAACGCCTTGAGCAAGGTCATTGCCAGACACAACCAGTTAAGGCCAGATCTTGGATTTTCACCCTGCAAGACAAGACTTTGAACTTCTCCTGTGATGTCGCCCCCACTTGCAAGCCGCTGCTTCAAGTCATAGATTACCAAGCTAATCCCCCTTGCCACCAAGACTCGAACCACCATCGCTAGACCTCAGATCTTGGCTTCCATGTCATTCTCCGCCAGCATCACAGAACGGGAACATGCTCCATGATATTAACCGCCAGCAGAGTTTCGAAGCGCTCCCTCTGAAACCGAACGGCCAGAAAAATATGGGTGCGCACGACCGAATTACACCCGATCCAGCAGTCTGCAGGCATGATTCGCCCAATGGACTGCCGACGGAGCCTTCCGGAACACGACTCATCCGCCAGATCGATGAGGACAGACATTGGCAAAATCATCTTGATGCAAAAAAAATCTTAGGACGTTCCGATCTGAATACATATACACCAATACATCTGAGCATTATGCGCAGGATTGGTCTTCTGCCTTCAGATCCGATGGAAGATGGCTTCAAGATGCACCTGATCGCGGGCGTACATGCATGTCCACATGGACTCAGCACGGCGGCCGGCCGGAACTGCAGTACGATCAGATCAGATCTTGTACTCAACCTGCTAGGCTTCTTTGTAGGGGAAACGAGCAGGGGCGCCCCACCGCCGCCGGCCGCCGGCCGCCCTCGGACGACCTCGAAATGATAAAAAATGAAGTAAAAGGTTGAATTCACTCTATTAAATCCATTAATACTACTAGTACTCTAGTAGTATCACTTTAGGATATTATCTTATTTTTATTTTTTTGAACAAAACAGGCAACATTGCCTCATTTTATTTAAAAAGTAGAAGAGAATTGAGCGGTTCATTTGCAGGGGAACCGGCCGAAAACCCGTACAATGCACCAATGTATCATGGAACATGATCACACTGGGCACACCACCACAGCCAACCCGGCTACCCACACGAAGCACAAACACACTAGAAGACCGCGTCGAGATTGCCACGAAGTGTCATCGTCATCACTCCTCCGCGAGCCAGCGACTCCGACTCCACCAGCAGCCTCCCAAACGGAGCCTCATGAAAGCGTCGGAGCCCATGCCGGCCTATGCCAACAATTGGCCACACGCGCCAAGGACAGACAACTTCAAATCTGACGACGAGCTTCACAAGGGAAGCCTTGCACGTGCACACACGACTCTACCAGAGACATCTTGTAATTCAGTTGAATGACACCTTTTTACATTTTGTGGTGTGGCTTTAGGGGAATTCATGTTTGCGGTTTCATTAGTAATGGAGATTAACAACATTCAACAACAAGTATCAGAAGCACGTCAAAAAAAAAAATAGAAACAATAGTAATGAAAAAAATGCCTCGGTCTCGTGCAATCTGGGCATGATGGAACAAAATACTACAGCTAATAACTTTCTCTAATATCTGGCACAAAAGTATAAATACCAAATATTCAACATAGGTTTAGATGCAACCATCAGATCAACCAGGCAGCCTCAATTTCGCCTTATACTAATATGGTAAAAATGAAGTAGATGGAGCGCCAATGAAAAATCTAGAGATTTGATGTAACTACAGGACAAAGGTTGCTCCAGCACCAAGGGCTATGTTTGATATGATAGTGGTTGTCATTGATATCCTAGAGAAGTTGAGGTACAGGATCAGGAACTGGAACAGCATAGCACAATAAAATTGTAATTAACATGACAAAACCAACATTATTCAGTAGATGTGGACATATCAAACAACGATCAGCTAAAATGTATGGACCTAATAGTTAATCTATCGACTCCCCAGATGTCAGAGGTCCTGCAATCCATGAATGACCATATGAAATGTTGGATAAAAGTTCAACGAATTATATAAGGTGACTCACTTGTAAACAACCGATTCAACTTTAATGTCTCAAGCATCATACGTCTAATCAAGGGAGTTTCATTTCAGGTTGTAGCTAGACGTTGTAACTTGTAACAAAGTCCATGGACGGATGTGCTCGCCAGGACCAGACCCTTCAGCTTCACTCAGTGCAGCCTTGACATTCTGTACACCTCCATTTGAGAGTTTTTTTAAAACCAGACCTTTGTCGAGCAGGATACCAGGCCAGCTGCATCATGGTGAGGTCCTGTCATCAAGGAACACCCCGGTCCAGAAATTAACAATCAGCCTCCTGCTTATTGGTGATATGCATGTTTCCACGCCTGGTTTGCTAAAACTGTAATCGTCCTGGTCTCTCGTAGGCGTCCATGTAAGCAGGCCTGCAAAATATACAATTCAATATAAAATAATCGAAAGTTTCACTGTTTTTAGTATCACATGTTGGAATAATCCGAGCATATACTGGCCTGCCTCCAATGATGTTGAGAGGATCATTTTGCCTCGGTGATAAGAAGCTTCCATGCTAAACCAATTGATAACCAGGAAATGCAATATAATTTTTGGTTACCTTCCAGATCAAATTAATTTATAACCATAGACAAAGTCTTAGTTCTCACAATGGAGACTATATCCATTCATCGTGTTGTGACAGAAGCTGACCTCTGGAGGAGTGTTCCCAATGCAATCAGCATTTCCATCTCCTTGAGATTTTAACTCTCTTGTTCAGATGATTATGCGACTTGTTATGTCGAGAATACACGCTGTTGAAACAAACTCAGGTCAGGGTGAGTTTGTCCATGCTGTTTTATGGGGATTTACGTTAGATGTATTAGAAACCACCATCAGTTAGACAAATGAAGAATACAATATTTATCATTGCAAAAAAGTGCAGTGCCTTGTAAGACTTAGGGCATCTCCAGTCGTTCGGCCCCCCAGCTTTCGATCCGACGCTTTTAAGCGTTAACGCCGGCGCTAACCAAAACCTGGGGGAGGGCGATTTCACCAGCCGTTCGGCGCGCCCAGAAAACAGATGGAACATAATTTTGAAAGTTGTTATTCCCGCCCCAAAAAAATCGCCCGAGTTCGGCGATCCATGGCCTCAGTTGCCGATCATAAAAAAAACGCCACAAATGGGCGTATACAAAAAAAGCGTCACAGTTGGGCGATATGGCCGCAATCGGCAGTCAGATAGAGGCCGGCGCGGCGTCGACGTCGTAGATGGGCGCGGTGGTGGTCGGAGATGGCGCCGATCTTGGAGTGACAACCTCGGCGGTCTCGAGGTCGACGTCCGGCGCGGCATCCTCCAGGTTGATGGTGTTCTCCGCCTCGGTCTCGAGGTCGACAACGGGCGTCGCAGTAGTGGCCGTCGCAGCAGGCTGGCCGTCCGGCGTAGCCGAGCTTGACGGACTGCTGGCTGGCCGGCTGATGTCGCTGAGGATGAGGCGGCGCTGCGCCATGAACCATGCCCTCACCTCAGGGTCCATCGCGTCCGGATCGCCGCCGCCCACGAGGAAGGCGAGGTTGTGGTTCCTCTTCTTCGCCTCGGTGTCGGTCCTGAGGAGGTCGAGCTTGACCTTCGAGTTTCCATGACCGCCGCCCACCGCTGCTCGACGATCCATTCTTTGTTGGTCATGTCCGGCGGCCTTTGCTTCGACGGTCTTGGCTTGCGCGGCTTCTTGGCGGGGAGAGCGGCGAGTGCGGCGGTGGTTGCTGTAGCTCGGGGGGCGGCGAATTTGGCGGGAGCCATGGCGGCCGCGGCCTGATGAACTGGGGGGGGATGGCGGGATCGAGCGGCGGGCGAGCTATTTGGGGGGAAAAAGGGAGGGAGGCTCAAAAAATATGGAGGGAAATCGCCCAGTCTCGCCGACAGGTCGTGGCCCGTGCACGCCTTTTGCCCCCCCCCCCCTAGGCAGTACCCAGGATTCTGGGTTTGCCGGCGCGAAACGGCGCAAAAAACAGCGGTAAATTGAGTTCTGGGGGGGGGGGGGGGCGACTGGTGGTGTTTTCGTTCCACCGGCGCTAAAAATGCCTCTTGGGGGGGGGGGGGGGGGGGGACGACTGGACATGCCCTTATAGCAATGGAAGAAAACAATACATGTGTACTTTTTGGTTTGGTGGCTGTAGGAAAACTAAAGTTCACCCTTTTATTGATTATTTCCATGAATCATGTTATGATCATCTCATGAACATACTATTAGAGCAACAAAAGTTGAAGAATACCTCACTGGAAAATTGCTCACTCCAACTATTATGCTTGAAGCAGTCCGTTTACTTAGAGAAACAATTGTACCAATGGAAGGAACATCACATCCCGAATACAGGGTCACTGTGGCTGTTGGGTTTCTCTTCAATTTCCTATCTTCATCATCAATTGAAAGGCATCAAAGGGCCTGGAAAAACTCTGTAAATGGCATCTATAGAATCATCACGTGCATCAGTCATGCCTTGCTGCATATCACAGCCTCTCCAAAATTAAAGGTGTTATCAAAATGGGTCAATGACATAAAGATACAGTATCCTTCAATTAAAATTATAATGACGTGAACAAAAACTCCACAACCAGCTACATACGACCAACAATGTCCCACCCTTTGCAAAGAAACATATCCACCAAATGATTTTTTTAGGCGCTATCCACCAAATGATTCATCCAGGGTGCACTTGATATTCTTTACTAGTATAAGGTATGAGCAGTATTTCAAAAATAAGGTGTGAGCACGATATGAAATTCATACTGTAAACAAATGCAATTGCTGAATCTTAAAGGGAAATGTATATCGTAATATACAATGAGAAGTTCAAACTATACTTATGATTTATTCAAGTTCATTCATGTCAGATGGGAAAACAAAATAAAAATATGATATGATTATTTCTACAATGACATATTCAGGCTTGTTTCATCCCAAAAAAGTTGGGTGCACTTGGACTTGTGAAACAGTTAGCAGAGAGAGGTCGGTTGTGCTGGAGAACTGATGATGGGGCACTAAGCATACAGTCACTGAGAATAAGTACAACCTAATTAGAAAGGGAATTCACCGTATGATCCAGCGAGGGGAGACAGGGTACCCAAGATAAATCTTCTTAGTACATACCACGCTCCAGGCTGTGATGTATATCAAATTGTATGAGTTCAGAGAGGTTGCCTAGTAATTGCGGATGGTCTACCATGACATATTCAGGCTTTATCCACAGACCAAAGGAAAATACATATATAAACAGAGGATTATGCGGATGGTGAAACTTGCACAACATCGAAAACACTATTAAACAGAGGATTTTATACAAGCATCAACTCACCTTTATTCAAGAACACAGTGAGCCCCAAATTGATGTGGTGCATGGAGAGGCCGTTGTCCTCGACGGTGAGCAGAGTGGAAGCCGCGCCCTTGGGGATGAAGCCGGGTCGATGCAGAGTGGAAGCCGTTGTCCTTGACAAAGAGGTCGTTGTCCTTGGGGAGACACACTCTAAAAATTGCATTCTTCCAAACAAAAACCAAATCTTCACAATTCATTTTCGCACTTCAAATGTTGTGAAAATCACAATTCAATTGATTTATCGAAATACTAGAAAAAAACTATCCTAGTTGTCTGCTTTTGTTTTCTTAAGAGATACCGCAGATCGAAGATTATTTTCCCACATAAACATACTAACACGTGACTCATTATCTACATGCCAGATTGTTTTATACCTTTTAAAACTTTTTAACTTGCCTTTTGAATCTGCACAATAAAGGGAGCATGTCGTACCAAAATCACAAAATTCACTCTCCATGTTACTCACTCCGTTCTGAATTAATTGACTCAGATTTAGTGCAACTTTGTACTAAATCTGAGTCAATTAATTCAGAACGAAGGGACTAGATGCCATTTTGTTCAAACGTTGTTATAACAAATGGAAGATCAGAATCCTTTACAAAAAAAATCCTACTAAATTATTTAATTTGTAAGATTATATGTTGCATGATTTTTATGATTATTTTGTACCCCTCCGTTTCTTGATGTAAGGTGTATAGTTTTTTGAGGAAAAATCCATAATATAAGTTGTATGTGCTATCTATGTATGGACAATTTGACAGATAAAAAAAAATGGAACCTAATCTCAATCGATTATTTTGTACTATTTTTAAAGAAACATATCGTTGACCGAAACTTCTTGGAAACATTCCTTTATTGTCCTATGCAGTAATCAAGCAAACTTAGTGCACTTTTAATATTGTAACAATAGCAAATGAAATTCAAAAAAAGTAACAATAGTATAATAACAAAATGAGCAAGACATCAATCCTATCTTTTCTTTTTTATGCTTGTACTAATAAATATGAAAAAACCCTTATAGGTGACCGTCAATTAATAAGATGTGTTTTATTTTTGTGGCGAGAGGTGCTCGCCACTCCAATTATTGACAAGCAATGGTTAGAATGATTCCATGTGTATATATCTTCCGTGCCGTTCTCGCCTTTCTCCTGTACAAGTCACTTCCCAGTTGGTTCTCCCTCTGATTGTTCTTCTCATCTCACCTTTAATTTGGAAGTTCGGTTCTAGCTTTGATTGCGGCTCACTTTCGCCTTCGCCTTCGCCTCGGCCCGTCCTTATATGGCCGTAGGATCAGCGGCAGCTGCATACGGCATGCTCTGCTCTGCATGCACAGCTTCGCCGTCCGGTGCCCGCGCATCTTGCCGCCGGCAACCGTGATCCGTGCTCGCTCCGTCTGATCGCCCGGAGCTTCGGAGGTGTTCTGCGACTATTGCTGCCGATCATCCACCATCGTGCGCGATGCCTCCTCACGCGCCTTGCTCCGGCGACCGGCAAAGGAATGAGGTAGGACTTGGACGGGAGCTGCTTCGAGGACCGGGGCAGCGTTCGGCGTCGTTCCACGGGCGCGGGGAGGAGCAGAGGCGCCAGCTTCCGAAGCAGAGGCCCAAGACGCAGCCGGACCTGCTCGCCGGCTTGAGGGGCAGGAGCTTCCGCGCCGGCGCTGCGGACGCCGTGGCGGAGCCGGCGGCTCGGAGGACGCCGAGCAAGGTGCTGGTGACCGTGGCGGTGCTGCGGAGCATGTGGCCGCTGCACGTGATGGCGTCAGCGGAGTGGACCGTGGCGGACCTCGTGGCCGCCGCCGTGGAGCTCTACGCCAAGGAAGGCAGGCGGCCTTTGCTACCGTCTTCTGACCCGGCGGCCTTCGGCCTGCACTATTCCCAGTTCTGCTTGGAGGGTATGTTTCTTGCACCTGGGGATCACAAAGTACCTTCTTTTCTTTTCTTGCAGAATTGCACCACAGATTTTTTTTTTCTGAAACTGGAGCAAGTCAAACCCAAAATTGCCCAAGCTGGACTCAATTTCAGACAAGCTAGCGATATTTCATCAGAAACCCACTCAACATATTCAGCTACTCATGCCTGTGTCAGTGACTTGTTCTCTTTTCTTTTAGGCCTACACGTTGGCCCTCTTTTACACAATGCTTGAATTAGCGAAAGCAATCAACTTATCATTCAGCAAGTGAACAAATGTTTTGCACAAATTGCTCAGGTCTGGACCCGAGGGACAAGGTGATGGAGCTAGGGTCCCGGAGCTTCTTCCTGTGTCCGAGGTCTACCTCGGCCACCGCCATCGCCGTCGCCGCCTCATCTTCCTGCTCCTCCGCCGGAGCAAGCAGGACCGGGGACGACAGGGAGGCGGCTACGGCCGCAGGCGAACCACCCGCCTGGCTGCGCTACATGCCGTTCTGGCCGACGATGTAGCGAGATACAAGCGTCAGGTCATCCTCCAGTCCATGATGACCATCGCCACACCCCATCTCATCCATTTCTCGGATTGGCCTGGCACGTCGAGCTTCAGAGGATAAGACCGTGGCGTGCTGGTAATAGTATCTCATTTGTTTAGGCACAGAGGGGCATATCCAATTGCCCACGCCAGATTTAGATATGTAAAGTGGGTGATTACTGGTTAGGACAGTTTGTTCCAAGACTGTGTCCAGGAAGTTAAGATTGCTTCAGGCTACAGATAGCGTGTGTATGCTGCAGATTGCTACAGGCTATAGGAGTACTGATTTTTTGTATCTAATTATGGATGCAAGTAGAGGAGATTGGCTGACCTAGTATTGAACTATTGATCATATATGCAAGTGGCCTAGTTGGAAAGGAAGGATGTGTGCCGACATCGGGTGCAGATATCTTCTGGACCCTATCAGTCTAACAGTTGATAATCTCTCAAATGTTGGCTTAAGAATTTCAGATACTAACAAATTGAGGTTCGATTAGTTTACAAGGCTAAAATGAGACTACATACTTAGATAAGTAAGATGAACCACATACTACTGCCACATCAATGTTAACAAACCAGATTTTGCGTTTACAATAACTGTTGTGTTGTCTTCTCTTCAGAAGAAAATGGGTATGTACACTGCCTCATGATGTCGCTTTACTGAAGGTAACATCACAAGAGTACACAATTGCTGCACAGACACCACCCAACAGAGCACGAAAGGAGGCGAAATCTCTTTGCAATACAACACTACAACTCAAACAACATTGTTACAAGTTACAACACTACATTCTAGTGGTCTGATCTGGGAATAAAAACCACTTTACACAAGGCTCTAGAACTAATCTACCGATCACATTACAACATATACTACAAACAAATAAAATTCTCATGGCAGAGCCGCTACAACAGATATTACACAACAGGCACCTCGAGCGAATCAAGGTGTGAGCCTTCTACCTGAGGAACATTATGGCAGAGCCGCTACAACAGATATTACACAACAAGCACCTCATGCGAATCAAGGTGTGAGCCTTCTACCTGAGGAACATTACATCCACGTAAACCCATGCACTGAGAGAAGACGCATGGAGCCCCAAGAGAATACAAATGTCCCAAAGCTACAACAAAGCTAATCCGCCTTGTAAGTTAAGTGATCCTTCCTGATTGGTCAACTAATGTACCTACTTGATCCCCGCAAATAGCTCTGGAGATGTTACCAGGCTCTAACATGTTAAAGATGACAACTGCAAGAAAAGTAAACACAAAATCATCTTATGCAAACTGCCCGAGATGGCACTGACATAACTGCGTTATGATAAATTCATAGAGAAACTAACCAGGAATATTGTTCTCCTCACAACATGTGATTGCTGTCATATCCATTTTGCTGGTTCCTCTTGCTGCTAGCTCCCTAAATGAGATGTGCTCAAACGGTGCATTACTGTTGCTCCTAGGAGGACAACCATATTCATCATCTCCAGCGATACCTTTAAGGACAACATCTGCATTGACTGGTTGACAGAACATCTGGTTAGATTACATCTTAACAGCTGATATTATCTTTTTCATAGAACAAATTATATATACATTTAAGGAAGCAACCAAACATTGAACAAGAGCTAAGAACAAGCCTGTAGAAATAACAGAAAAGGGGTTTGGGAGAGGATTTGCAAACATACTTTCTGAAGCTCTCAGTGCAGCGGCTGTATCTGTTGTAAAAAGTGGATTTCCAATCCCAGCACCAATTCCACCAAAGATAACCACCCTTCCTTTTTCAAGATGGCGTACTGCTCGCCGCCTTATGTATGGTTCTGCAACATCTTGCATCATCAGTGCAGTCTGGACTCGTGTGTCCACACCAATCTTTTCCAGTGATGCTTGGAGCAATGCTGCATTCATCACTGCTGCCATCATTCTGAATTATTTTAAAGAGCGTTATTAATATATACACATGTAGGAAACCTCATGACATTCTTGAATATCAGAGGAGGAAAGCTAGGATCCACAAGAAAAAATTTAATGCAGGCCTGATGGTTAGCATGAAGACTCTTGTGTTCTAGCTAAATATGTACTAGAAACGATAAAAGGAATAAGCAATATGAAAATTAAGCTCAACTGGTAGTTATTAAGCAGTAGGAAATGAAATATGTGAATGCTAAATTGCATCCTGAAACACACAAACGTATACCAAAGCAATATGATAGGGGTCGAAATGAAGAAGACTAGCAATAGGCTTTACTACACTTTCCATGGGCGCTAAAGATTGTATCTAGTAAAGATCTAAGAAGAACAAATACACAATTCTTGTAGATATTATTCAGGAGTAACAGCATATGAAATTGCCCAACTTAAAAAAGGGGATACAAGTTCTAACAAAGCTCGGCAGCTTGCTCGGGATCACCTAGCACCCCAATAAACAACTGAAGTACACAAATAAGTTTACAGGTAGGTAAAACTAATATACACCTTTTTTTTTTACTAAAACAAGCACTTGAAGTTCTTAATCTTGGAGGGTTACTAGTTAGCCCATTGACATTATATTCCGGCCATGCCTCAAATCATGTGTGGCTTCAGTGAAATCTATGGATCTATACTGGCATTTGCAATATAGATGCCCGGAATACAAGAAAATGAGCAAGTGTAGAACAGTCCCAAAGTAGTCTTATTAACAAGATCAGTCTCGAGCCAATCTGTGCACCGGAACAAAACCAAAGGAAAAGCACTAGATGTATACTACTCCAGTCAGTAAAAAAAGAGTGATGTCTTAGTACGCAAGCACTAGATGACATTGATTTCGAAAGATTACCCAATTGAATGGGTTGAAGCTCTATCAGTGCCTGTGGCAGAAACCCAAGTGTCCGTGCAGAATACATTCCGGCCTCCCATGACAATAGCAACCTGATTGAAAAAATGCAATATCAGGTTGACGTGCCTCGTATCATATGAGCAAAAGGGATGTCTGATGTATTCAATTTACCTCGACACCATGGCGGCATGCCACTTGAACTTCTCTGGCAATGAGCATGATCACCTGGCAAGATCACAAAGCTCGTGTGTGAAAAAATGAGGACATCAACAAGATCAGTGCATATACAGGGTCTAACAGAAAATACCTTTGGGTCAACATTATGAGGTGCTCCTCCAGCCAATGCAGTGCCCCCAATCTTGAGAAGTACCCTTTTCCATTTCGGATTTGAGAGAGTGGTTAATCCGGAACAGGGAGCCATTGTCAGGGCAGCAGTGCCGGAAGAAGGGTACCTGAAACGGTAAACATCAGCTGATGTCGCTAGACTCTTAGATCCTCGTTATACACTGTAGAAAACTGAGATCCCCAAATGGATCGCAGCGAAGATGTAAAAATGAGCCACCTTTTGTTGGCCTGCTGCTGCTGCTGCTGCCGCGGCTTGTCGTCGTTGGTGTCCGCCGGAAGCGGCTTGGGGGCGCCGAGCATCGGGGAGTTGCCCATAATCTGCTCCATCTGGCTGTACCAGGGCCAATGGCTGGCCGAGGCGGAGCCGGCGATGCGCTGGCACTCCACCTTGTAGCGCTTCTTGAGGTTGTCGATCTTGTTCTTACACTGCTCCACGCTCTTGCCCCCGCCGCCCTTCCCCTGGCCGTCGGTCACGGCAGCGGCGACGTCCTCCCAGTCCCGGCCCCGGAGGTTCCCCCGGTTGAGCTGCTCGAACCGGCCGGTGTAGGAGTCGAGGAGGCTGCTGATGGCGCCGTCCGTCCACTCCTCCCGGTCCTTCCGATAGTCAGACGAGCCGCCTCGAGCCTTCCTCCCGCCGCCGCCGCCGCTGATGTAGGAGCAGTACTCGCCCCCATCGCTGAACTCCTCCGCCGCACGGTCCCTCCGGCGCTTAGAGTGGTGCGACGCCTTCCCGCGGTCGGAGCTGTGGTTGCCGTCCTCCTCCTGGGCCGGCACGAAGGAGCCCGCGGCGGCGGCGTCGACGAAGCAGAAGGCCTGGGCCTGCTGCTGCGGCGGGGCCGGCTGGGCGGAGGAAGGCTGGGGAGCGGGGTGGGCGAGGAGGCCGAAGTCGTCGTCGCAAGAGGCCATTGGATGGCGCTAGGCGTGGCGGCGTTAGGGATGCGCCGCTCCCGGCCACGGCGGCGGCGTTAGGGTGACGACGTTACCCCGCGCTCGCTGGCCGCTCGCTGGGTGGATGCCGGGGGTGCGCAGGTTATGCAGGCGATGGGGAACGGGGCGCGACCCACGGATGCGTTACGGTTCACTCACGGCTCCGTCACCTTGGCGCGTTACACGTTGCAGCGAGTGGGTCCTCCCTCTGACCAGATTCCGCGAAAGAAGTGAGCGGGCCCACGGTCCGTCCAATAGGATGGGTGTGACTGTGAGTGGCAGGCGGACTGAGCGACCGTGTCACGCCCCGTCTGAAGTTTGAAATTTCAGCGGAAAAAGTCCATTTTAAACTCTAAACTCATAGAGGTATGTGAAATATAGAGGTATGTGAAATGAATTTCAAAGTTGAAATCCTGATCGATTGAATTCTGAACTTAACAATCTCGATCTAAAATAAACCTTGACATGGTTTCCGAAGAAAAAATAAAAATTATAAAATTACTACAACCTCTTACAACATTGGCCCACCTGACAGATTTATCTTCGTCTCCTATCTCGTGCCGGTCCTTAGGAATGTGGCAACGGAGAAGGACACCCATGCACACCCGGACAGCACATGTCGGCACGAATGCACGGCAACGCAGACACACACGCATGGATTGGCAGCAGCACGCCGGTGGGCAACGCTCATACGCACGCACAGCTGCAACGCACGAGGGTAGTCGGCACGAACGCACGGCACAAACACACACACGCACGGCAGCAGGCCGGCACTCACGCACGGCAGCAGCACGCCAGCCGGCAACACACACCCACCGTGCAGTGCACACACACGCACGCATCCACGGGAACGCACACACGCACACGCACAGCAGTAGCATGCCGGTCGACACCCACGCGCACGGCAGCAGCGCTCGCCGGCACGAACGCACGGCACAGCACACACACACACGGCAACATACACGGACACGGGACACACAGCAGCAACACGCCTGCACGCACTCATGCACACACGCCACCCGCCTGACCTCGCCGTCCGTCATGAACCCCGCCACGACAGTGAGCTCTCACGCCCGCCAGCAGCCACTGCTTTGGTAGATTTTAGAGATAGAGAGGTGAACTAGGGATATAGATGAATATGACATGTGGCTCCATTTGGTCAGTGGGACACATAATATTCCCGACCGGGATTTTTTATCTTCCCGGTATGCCAAACAACTATAAGGTTCATTTTATACCGGGACTGCTAAGTTTAGGGTTGAAACGACCGGGATTTCGACTTTGGGGTTCATTTCGGCAGACCTCTACGAGTTCAGGGTTTAAAATGGACTTTTTCCAATTTCAGTTGTCCGAGCTTCACATTAACTTTCGTACTGGTAATGGTTTCAAAAGATTTTGCTTCACTATAGGGTGTCTCCTCCAATTTACTACTCACTCCGTCTAAAAACAAGTGTCTCAAGTTTATTAAAAAGAAGATGTATCTAGACATTTTGTCTAGATACATCTTCTTTTTGACAAAGTTGAGACAATTATTTTTTGGATGGAGGGAGTATAAGCAAGATGTACTCTCTTTGTTCTCAAAGATAAGACATATTTTGACCATTCAAACTAATGCTTTGACGAATATAATTTATGTTAATTCCTAGATTTACAATAAGACACTATGTCAATTTCCAATATCGAGAATAAACTGAAATACTAATTGACGTGATTAATTATGCAGAGACACGTGGTGTTTCGAGCTCATCGGTCATCATGTTGCATTTGGTGTCCATTTCCTTATGTCTTCATTTATCATTTCACATTAATGAGCACCATTGTAGGAGGTAGAATTCTAATCATTCTTTTCACGGTAGGATATATTGACCATGTATAGATACATAATGTATTTTCAATAGTGGCTTTGTAACTGGTTGTCATGTTATGAAAAATACTTTGATTTTTTTTGGATCGTTCTTCGGATCGTTAATGAGCACCATTGTAGGAGGTAGAATATTTTGATTTTTTTTGTGTATCTGGTTGTCATGTTATGAAAAATACATGTAGACATGTTGGAGGACCTGATTTATTTTTCTAGACCTCATAGTTAGCAATAAAACTTATGTCATATATTTATTGTATTCATGTTTTATTTTGTTTGGTCAAATTCATGTGAATATGTTAGTTATAAAGAAATAGTTTTTATCCCCACGTTTTGTATATTTTGTTTTTGTTTGAATTGCATATCAGAAGACATGAATGTTTACATTTTTTGTGTGTGTGTCCGGTTGTCATGTTCTGAAAAATACAGGTAGACATGTTGGAGGTATTTTTTTTTTATTGTTGGTAAAAAAATCCTACGAAAATGTAGTAACTATTTTTGTATTTTCTTAAACATACATAAGAAGATATGCATTTTTGAAATTTCAATTTTATTTACGTATTTGTGTTTGGACATTTTGTAATAATACTCACAAATGTGTTAGTTTGAAAGAAATATTTTTCCTTTGAATTGTGGTATTTTTTTTGTATTTTTTTTGAACCGGATAGCTAAAGTTGTAACCTGTCTGAAATTATGTGTTTTCTGAAATTTTTCAGTCGCTGACACTAGGGTCCCATCTGTCAGTCAGCCAACGGCTGAGCTCAGCCTTGGCGTCAGCGGGTGGCGGATGCAGCGACGCTGGCCAGTGCGCGGCGGCCGGCGTTGTACGCGCGTGGCCCCGAGATAATTTGGGGACGCAACGGGAGGAGCAGGGGAGCCAAACGGGCGGCGCATCGGATCAAGTGGTCGCCGGAGTCGCCGGCAGCGCCGGCGGTGACCCAGAGGTCGTGAGAGAGAGAGGAAGAGCCGGGGTGATTGTGCAGACGTTTTTGCAAAAAGCCCCTACAGTTTACCGTAATTGCAGCGAGGTCCTTGGGGGATCGCAAAAGCGTCTGTGCACTATTCATCACTGTTCATTGGCCGATTCGGGCAAATTCAGCCGTCCGATAGTCCAATTTTGGAGCAACCACAGGATGCGAAAATTTTCAGCCTTAATATATTAGGTAATAAGCGTAGTTTTGCAATATTTAACTTACGATTCATTGCTTTAGGTTGTTAGTGTTAGTGATTTCTTGATTGGGCACATCGATAGATCTATTGTACAATATATATATGAAGTACTTTAACATATTGGGCATGTTAGTATCCACTAATTATTTGCAACATTGTTTTTGACTCTAAGGATCCCTAGTATTGGTTCGGCAAATTCTTTAAGCTACACATCTAAAGAATATTAGGTCTTCTTTGTATCACAGTTAGAAAACACATAAATTAGAAAAACACAATAGTTTTATAGTATTGCAGGTGCAAAATAGAGGATTACAAAACAAAGGAAAACTGAAAGAATGGTGATGTAGATGGAATACAGGAAAAGTTTCTCGATTCTACATGAATGAGTGTGCTAAAGAAATTAGAGTGGATGTTAAAACTTCTAGATGATTGGGTGTAGGAATGCAATCTATAATTTTTATAGAGGTGTCATTCATTTAATACAAGGATTTTTTAGGAAATTTTTTTATGGATTGGAAGGAATCCTCCAATATTACAGTGAAAGTTCTTCCATCGAATGAGGCGCTTAGCCCAGAGCGGGTGTCCCTCACAAGTAGATGGTGAGATATAGATTTCAGGTGGCATTGCTATTTTTCATCCTTATAGGCAAAGACCAAACAGAATATAACAGTGCATATAGTACCATTGAAATAAACACGCACTGCACCATTGTGGACATAGTCCATCTCAAATGTAATATTGCTGTATTTACAATCAAGTGCTTATATCTATGCACAATCAAACACAACATACATACACACACCCACAGACTCACATGTATTCCCTCCATTTCTAAATATAAGAATTTTTAGGTATTACACATGTTGTCTAGATATGGACTAAAATGAGTGAACATAGACACTAAAACATGTCTAGATACATGTGAATGTGAAAAAAGGTAAAACATCTTATATTTAAAAACTGAGGGAGTACAACTTTATGCAACTAAATCACACTTCCTAACAATATCATAAAACTAAAAGAGCACACTCCTTACCATGAACTGGTTCTCGAGGAGTTGGAATGTTAATAATTTCAGATTAGGTTTACGGATCTGCTCATACAGAAGGCAAATCAATTGTTAATATACAACAACTGTTATATTGTTTCAATGACTAAATGTGGCGCTGAAAGAGCATTTTTCCTCATGTGTGGTTTTGGTAATTGAATGACAATCTCTATGGACTAATGTTTGTATTGAGATAACATTATAGATCATGTCCATGGAATTGTGGAGTTCATGTGTTGAACTCTTGAACCTCATGTGTTGAGTGAAGCTTATTGCAAGTATGTCTTGAAGATTCAAGACATCATCTTAGTGAAGAAAAGATGAGTTGTGCAAGACCAAGAGAAGCTTTCTCGAAAAGATCCTATGCTTGGTGCTTGCAATGGATACATGAAGACGAATCTTAGCGAGACTCTCCCATTGTGAGCATGGGGGAGTATTTGGAGAAGTCTTCATCAAGCAAGTGCTTGGACGCGCAATCAAGAAAGATGATCCACTTGAAGAGATCAAGATAGTCATCATCCAACTCAAGTGGAATGCTCAAGGCAAAGGTATGATCTTGATAGGGCTATAGGATAGATAGGCGTACTATCAAGAGGGGCTCTCAAGTTAGTAACTTGATCGCATTCTTGTGGAGAACTCAAACCTTTACATACTTGGCATATCATGTTTCTTGGTTCTTATTTGGCTTTTATGTTGGTGAGGAATTAGAGCTTGGTTCATCTCCATGTCAAGCTCTAGTTCATCGAAATCGGTTTTACTTTGGACAACTTGTTGCGTTTTCGGTGGCGGAAATATTGTCGGTTCTACCTTGAGGAAAGTCCCACACCTTGCCATGTGTGGAGATTTTACTCTATTTATGGGATGCAATATTTCCAACAAAATTGTTGGGTGCTCATCGTCGCTATCTTTTCAACAAAATTGGTCTCACCTCATTTGGAGTTCATTTGCAAAAGTTATAGCAGTTTTCGTTTCGGTGTTCTGCTGATTCGGATTATTGGGGCCGGATATTCCGCCCTACCGGAATTTCCGGTTCCCCAACTCATCCAAAAAAACGGCTAAGGAAAGGAGAAAAAGGGTTCTGACTACAGTCGGAAATTGTGCTCGGAAATTTCCGTCTACCGGACTTTCCGAGTGCCCCCAGAAAAGTCCTCCAGAAATGGCTAAGGAAAAGTTTGGTTTTGCTTCTGACTCCAGCCGGAATTTCAGCTCGGAGATTTCATGGACTCGGAATTTCCGGGTGACCGGAATTTCAGAGTCTCTCTTAGACCGGAATTTCCGGGTGACCGGAATTTCCGAGTGTCGAAACAGCCAACGGCTATATTTCCTGGAGTGGTATATATACCAATGTTGGGGATATCGCTTATCGGAAACTTATCGGTCGACCTATGATAAGGGCTAAATCGGCCGGTTTACCGGCATATCGGCCGATTTATCGGTATATCGGCCGACTTATCGGCCCGTTTATCTTATCGGTCAGACAGCGATAAGCGATAAATCGGCAGATAAATCGGCTGATAAATCAGGATATCGGCCGATATCTTGAACAGTGATAAATACCCCTCCCCTTCTTCCTCCCGAGCCAATCTAAGGCAGCACGACTTTCCCCTCTCTCCTACTCCATTGTTGACCTTGGAAAGCTCACTTCCTTCTCAATCCCTCCATTGAATCTTCCATATTCTTTAGGGAAAGTTGAGAGGAGATCTAGATCTACAATTCTATCAATCAATCTCTCCTCTAAGTGAGGGGAACTTAGTGGATCTAGTTCTTGGAGTTCCTTTGTGGTTCTTCTTCTTTGTTCTTCCTCTCTTCTCCCCCCATAAGCATTAGTTGCTTTTGGTGGGATTTGGGAGTGAGGATTTGACTCCTTTGTGGTTTCCTTTGTTCTTCCTCTCTTATTCCCCCATAAACATTTGTTGTTGTGTTGGAATTTGAGAGTGAAGGACTTGAGCACTTCGTGTGCTCTTGCCATTGCATTTGCATCGGTTTGAGCCCTCCACGAGGATTTGTGGTGGTGATATTTGTGAGCTTGTTACTCTTGGGTCTTTGGACCCTAGACGCCTTTTGTGGCCGGCCTTTTGTGGCCAAGACCTTTTGTGGTCAAGATCTTTTGTGGTCACTTGAGAGCCCCCAATTAAGTTGTGGGTGTGTGCCTCAAGACTTGGGAGCCCCCAATTAAGTTGTGGGTGTGTGCCTCAAGAGTTGTACGTGATTCGATCTCCGCCCCAAAGGAGATCAATAGTGGAAGGTGAACTCGAACCTTTTGTGGTTGAGTTCATCAGGAGAAGAAGGTGAGCCTTTGTGGCGTTGCGGCTAACCTGTTGTGGTTGCGTACACCTCTCCAAACGACATGAAATGAAACTGAAGGGGTTACGGTGCAGAAAACAATAATTTTCTAACGAGCGAAACCCTAACTAGCCAGGATCTATCTATCTAGTACATGCGATAACGGTGGCGGAACGGGTTACATTACCTCCATGTAGACCGATAGCGGGGATTACGCTCCCGCACAAGCGTTGACGATGAAGTCGTACGTAGCCGACCTCGAGGTCGCGGAGAACTTGCCGCGATGTCGGAGTCGATGACGCCGGGGTGTCGACGATGATCTGCGTCGACGGGCGTCGGGCGGAAGAAGGCAGAGCGCCAGCACCGGGGCTGGCGCGCCGGCAGCAGAGGGGGGTGGCGCGGCCGGCTGCAGGGGGCGAGACGACGTCGCCCAAGCTCCTCAATAGAGTAGCCTCCGAGCACTCGCAAACATACGGAGCCTAGCGACGACTCCCGGTCATTCAGATCCAGCTGAAATCGCAGGAGTAGATCTTATCTGGAATCCCGCAGAGCAACGGCGCTCTGCGGTATGGCTTAGGTGGAGAGATCCCCCTTTCCTCAGCTCGGCGCGGCTCCGACTTGGGAACCACGAGATCGAGAGAGAAATCGGGAATTAATTGAATTTCCTATGAATTAAATCAATTAATATGCCTTGGTATATAAAGGGGGAAGGGGGTGTGCAAACCCCTTGGCTCCCCCATGTGGGACTAAAGGAGGAGGGGGGTTGGTGCGCCCCCACCATGGGCCGGCCGAACCCCCATGGGGCCAACCCCCTTGTGGGGTGCGGCTCCCCCCTCTTGGGCCCTCTTAGGGCCCATGTAGGTGGGAGCCCCCTTTTTCCTTTATTTAATTAATATTAAATTAATATAAAAATCCCATTAATTCATAATTAATATATTTATATATAATTCAATATCCCGTGACTCCGAAACTATTTCGGAACCACCCGAACAACTTTCGGACATTCCCGGAACCATTCCATACCTCCCCGGAACTCCTTCCGGACCACCGGAACTCTTTCCGGATCATTTCTTTCTCTCCAACAAAAACCTATAAAATTCCAGAACCTATCTCCTAGCGTCGCTAAGACCTTAAGTTTGTTACGCTAAGGTTCGGGAACACTCCAGACATGGTCGAGACACTCCGCTCACCAATGATCGTCAGGGATACCTGGAAATATATGACGACCCCTGTGCATTCCACGAATATCGTCGTTGAACCATAAGTATGATATTCATTCCCTTTGTCTCTGCGATACTACCTTGTCCGAGATATGATCGTAGACACACCGATGCCTTTGCTGTATCTCGTTACCGACGACGGTTATTAACTCGTCTGCGATATTACATCTCCATGACCTAGTCATAAGCTGCGCAGCTATATAGATGCAATATCACCGAGTGGGCCCAGAGTATCTTTCCATTACAAGAATGAACAAATCCCGCTCTTGATCCTTACGTCTCGAGGCTTTTTCGGAATACCCTAGATGGACACCGTTATTGTCATGCTATATAAGACACAACGTTTGATGCTCTCAAAGCACTCCTACGAAGCAACAATAAGTACGGTCTCACGGTCTAAGGAATAAGCTACCAAACTCTTATCTATTGCAAATGACAAACATCGTAATACGATCTTATTGCAATACTTTGCGTATGTCCACCACCTTATTCAACTAACAAGATGACCCCATTATCAACCGACGTCATTGTCCTTGATCGGGAATCTCGATCAACTGTTGCCCAATGGACTAGCTCAAATAGAGGCTTGCTAGGGACCTGGTTGTCTATGTATCACACATGTATTAATAATTCCGATTAATACAGTTATAGCATAATACACAAACCTATTATAAACTCATGAGATAATGCAATAAATACTACTTATTTATTTGCCTCTAGGGCATATCTCCTTCAGTCTCCCACTTGCACTAGAGTACAAATAAACTAGCTGCATTTTACTTTATCAGAATCCCTTATCAAATAAGAATCATTTGATAATGCTTGCTTGTGGAAAAGTGTTACTGCACAATCCATGATTGTACACGCTTTTGCGATTCACTGGTATCAACTTGTTTGATATCATCACGTTGTCTAACAACATATATGCAAATACCGTGACTAAGTGAGACTTCTGCTTCCCAGCGCTTACTCTGATTATACTGACCAGATAACTGCCCTGAAAAACACACTCAGCCATACAGAGCCCCTTGTAACAATTACAAACTCGCGATATCTACAAACTTTCACACCTAATGTAGAAAACTTGACATTCAAATGTCAATCTCTTAACTAACGCACTTCTACTTCCAGTAAATTCCAAATTTACTTTCATAACTGTTCTTTATTCTAAGAACATCGGTTATATTTCATCGAGCAGATAATATGGTTTCTGTATGATGTCTAATATACATATAATAGACCCTCATGTTATACAACCATTACCTTCATGCATCATTACTCTTAATGACCAATTGGATTCCAAAGGACTATCCTTTTGATTCTATTCTGACTCCTCAGATATAATCCAACACAACTCGACTAACTATTTAAAATTCCCGTTCTATTTCAAAATAGACACTAACTTTCAAATAGTTTCACAACTTCATCCTATTTTATTGGTACATTTTCACAATGTGTTAACTACACAAAATGAATTCGACTCCCACTCAAAATATGTTTCCACATATTTGACAACACGCGCTCCCACTCAAAAACGTGTTATCCACATATTTGAGTTCCTGAGCTCCCACTCAAAAATATGTTCCATACATATTCCACCTGAGTAAACTAACTTTGACTCCCACTTAAATCGACATTTTGGTCTAACCAAAATCATTGATCTATTATCAATTCGAATTCAATACAAACTCCAGTATTACATTAATACAAATCCCTCAGACTTCAAGCATGTCTACATAAATGTAGTCAACAAATTTGATCTTGTCCAAGACACATTTCTCGACAAGACATGCTACCGCGTCTTTCTTATAATCACATTTCTCATATAACACCTTATATGATGATTAAACAATCTTATTCCTCTAATAAGAATTGCAGCAACAATTACTCTCTTAATCCTATCAAATGCAACTTTGTTCGTATTCCGATATTTTCTCAACTTTCTTTGTATTCATAAAGTGCACCTTGATCTGTCAACAAGATCTGACATACTTAATACAGTGCTGTGACCTGACAGCAATATCAAATATAACAACACTTTATTTAGAAGTTTCTTTCATGAAAATATTATGATCTTTATGAAGAGGATTGCAAGCAGAAAACAATTTTCTAGTCTCCCTCACTCTTAATCACTAAACTTTCATTAGCAGACATATACTCTTTGGAACACCTTCCAACATAGGTCTGGCACTTTATTTCAAGCTTCTAATCCCAATCCATAAACCATAATTCGAAAAATCATATTTTCCTCGGAATTACATAGACAACAAACTAAGTTTTGTTCCTATTTGGTTTTGGAATACACTCTCATCCAATGCGAGCAATCTACAAAGAACCACTCATGTATATTCCGAATTATCGCATAATCATATACATGTCGACACTACTGTCGATCCTACGAATTCTCGTTGAGAAAAATATCTATTTTCTAAAGTGGACATCGACTATAATGTTTCGAACATATTAGGAGATTCTAAGACAGATTCTGACAGGCCACACTTTATTTAAAATAGAGCATGATTATAATTCCCCACATATCACCATATATGACATTATAATATTGTGAAACGAATTTCCACAAGTCTTTTGTGTTGAAACCATAATTCAAAAATATTGTCCTTTGATCGAATTTTGTGAATACAATATTCACTAATCTTTCTTCTGAAAAACCCCATTTGATCTATTATCAAATTAATTTCAGACTCCTTAATTTATCGGGCAAATACTCCTATTTACCAAAATCATGGAAGAATTCAGATCATGCAATAACACCATTGATTAATCATTAAAAATGACTCTCAATCAATTTCTTCTAGTATTGCAACTTCAATACTGCATTTCAAACTCAATCAATTTTGGCACTCGAAATACTTAAATGGACCAAAAATATCCATTACTTCTTTCATTGCCTTTATGACTAAATTCGATGGTGTTTGTTCTTTGGACACATAATTTTATTATTCCCGCTATTATAAATGTATATCATATGCATAATGTAATTGAGATGTGATACAAATTACTCATAACATGAAACAACTGCTTTGTTTCATAACATAAAACAACTGATGTGTTCTATATGAATAATTATGTCTTGTAACATTCAAGACACCAAACTAGATCACATTCTCACTATTACAAAATGTCTTATAAAAAACTATTGATGATAACTAATATGATATCTCGAGGGCGTGAGCACCACTGGCCATGAACTTGCCATCACTCGTGCACTGTCACGTCACCCTTCGCCACATACTTGTGATAATCAGGGACTGTTTCACAAACAGAACAATTATCAAACACTTTTCATCAAGTATGAGAAGAATACATTTATATCTTCGTATATCAAATATACCCATAGCGTCGAAGAACTCTTCTTCGATGAATCAACTTTTAGAGATTTGAACTTGTTCACGAACGTGAAGAAGCTCACCGTGTCTCTATAGCATATTCACGCACATGCTATTCACAGCTAGGAGGTAAAGCACAATCTCTATTGCACTGGAGTTCGCTATCTAGAAATCGTAGATATTCGTAAGCCCGAAGTAGATGTCACACAACTTCTTCAACTGAGTCTCCAGACAGGAATGCTCCCCATGTGAATGGTCCGGAACTTTCTAAGCTGTCTGAACTGCTCAAGACTCAATTCATCTTTGAAGTGACCTCTGATCGCATCAATCACGACATATGGCTCCATGTGTTGAAACAACTTTCAACTCAGGTGCTAGGCATACGCTCATGACGATCGTCACTTCCATGAACATGTCATGATGCTTACGGAACTCATCATCTTGCTCCTTGCTATCAGAATCATCTGGTCTAACTCCTAACTAATGTTCTAGCACATATAGGATGTTTGTTGTGTTTGGAGAATGTTTCTAAAACCAATGCACCAGCTGATGAAGTTGGACCCGTCGGCTTCCAAGGTAGAATCCGAGCTCTTGAAGAAGTAACCGATGCGTAGTTCCGTAGTCTCCAGATGTGATCGCAAAAGAGGTAAGATAAGTTTATAATATATAGGTGAGTTTTAGTTTTATAATCTCATTATCAAAAACACACCTCACCAAGATTATTATCCCTAAAATAATAATGGCGATGACACGACCCTCATCCACCACTTTACCCCCGATCATCACGGCCGGCAGCACAGCTTCAAAGGTGGACATAACATGTCGATCACAACAACTCTGTGACTCGTGCTCGATCTTTCGATCTTCCCGTGTTCCGAGGCCATACCTCTGAGTATGCTAGGCTCGCCAATCAAACCTCGAAGACCCTGCGCGTGCAACATGGCTTACACCCACTGTATGCGAACGACGAGATGTGTGACACCCGATCATCACGGCCTGCCTCATAACGTAGAACTTTCTTGGTGGTGCGCAACGAGGGAGAACACAATTTTGGTATTTTGTTAGGGATCATCCTATTCATGATGCTACCGTTGTATATCTAGCATATAAGCAATCAATAGGATGCACGCACAACAGCACACAATAATGATGCAATGAAGTGCGATGTGACATGGTCGATGCGCCTGGACCTTCATGGCGCCATGTGCCTGGCCCCCGGCGCCCCGGCATGGCTCCGAGTCTACAGAGCCCTCCATTGCCTCCGACAGTACGAGTAATATCAAAAACTTACCGTAACCATGTCACATAAAATAACGCCTCTGCAAAACAAAGTTAGACGCCTCTAGCTTTATTTAGTTTTGCAAGTTTTACGTGGCAAATAGGCTTATTCGTAAGAGAATCGTTTCCCTACCTACGAACTTTGTACCACAACGTCTATCGTATAATTGCATGTTTAAGCATCCCTTTCGGGCCATCCATTGAAAATGCTTTGCCGACTAGAGAGAGAGAGAGAAACAGGCACCCGCCAGCCACAGATACGGTGCAAGCCGTATGTCAGTAGTGGAACCAGTCTCGCGTAAGCGTACGCGTAAAGTCGGTCCGGGCCGCTTCATCAACTCAATACCGAAGGCATCGCAAGTGCACGCTAGAGGGTAGCAAATATAAGAAAGACGTCCTCATTCAACATGAGTTCTAACCGTACCAGCAGTACTACGCATAGACCGGCTCTGATACCACTGAAGGGGTTACGGTGCAGAAAACAATAATTTTCTAACGAGCGAAACCCTAACTAGCCAGGATCTATCTATCTAGTACATGCGATAACGGTGGCGGAACGGGTTACATTACCTCCATGTAGACCGATAGCGGGGATTACGCTCCCGCACAAGCGTTGACGATGAAGTCGTACGTAGCCGACCTCGAGGTCGCGGAGAACTTGCCGTGATGTCGGAGTCGATGACGCCGGGGTGTTGACGATGATCTGCGTCGACGGGCGTCGGGCGGAAGAAGGCAGAGCGCCAGCACCGGGGCTGGCGCGCCGGCAGCAGAGGGGGGTGGCGCGGCGGCTGCAGGGGGCGAGACGACGTCGCCCAAGATCCTCAATAGAGTAGCCTCCGAGCACTCGCAAACATACGGAGCCTAGCGACGACTCCCGGTCATTCAGATCCAGCTGAAATCGCAGGAGTAGATCTTATCTGGAATCCCGCAGAGCAACGGCGCTCTGCGGTATGGCTTAGGTGGAGAGATCCCCCTTTCCTCAGCTCGGCGCGGCTCCGACTTGGGAACCACGAGATCGAGAGAGAAATCGGGAATTAATTGAATTTCCTTGAATTAAATCAATTAATATGCCTTGGTATATAAAGGGGGAAGGGGGTGTGCAAACCCCTTGGCTCCCCCATGTGGGACTAAAGGAGGAGGGGGGTTGGTGCGCCCCCACCATGGGCCGGCCGAACCCCCATGGGGCCCACCCCCTTGTGGGGTGCGGCTCCCCCCTCTTGGGCCCTCTTAGGGCCCATGTAGGTGGGAGCCCCCTTTTTCCTTTATTTAATTAATATTAAATTAATATAAAAATCCCATTAATTCATAATTAATATATTTATATATAATTCAATATCCCGTGACTCCGAAACTATTTCGGAACCACCCGAACAACTTTCGGACATTTCCGGAACCATTCCATACCTCCCCGGAACTCCTTCCGGACCACCAGAACTCTTTCCGGATCATTTCTTTCTCTCCAACAAAAACCTATAAAATTCCAGAACCTATCTCCTAGCGTCGCTAAGACCTTAAGTTTGTTACGCTACGGTTCGGGAACACTCCAGACATGGTCGAGACACTCCGCTCACCAATGATCGTCAGGGATACCTGGAAATATATGACGACCCCTGTGCATTCCACGAATATCGTCGTTGAACCATAAGTATGATATTCATTCCATTTGTCTCTGCGATACTACCTTGTCCGAGATATGATCGTAGACACACCGATGCCTTTGCTGTATCTCGTTACCGACGACGGTTATTAACTCGTCTGCGATATTACATCTCCATGACCTAGTCATAAGCTGCGCAGCTATATAGATGCAATATCACCGAGTGGGCCCAGAGTATCTTTCCATTACAAGAATGAACAAATCCCGCTCTTGATCCTTACGTCTCGAGGCTCTTTCGGAATACCCTAGATGGACACCGTTATTGTCATGCTATATAAGACACAACGTTTGATGCTCTCAAAGCACTCCTACGAAGCAACAATAAGTACGGTCTCACGGTCTAAGGAATAAGCTACCAAACTCTTATCTATTGCAAATGACAAACATCGTAATACGATCTTATTGCAATACTTTGCGTATGTCCACCACCTTATTCAACTAACAAGATGACCCCATTATCAACCGACGTCATTGTCCTTGATCGGGAATCTCGATCAACTGTTGCCCAATGGACTAGCTCAAATAGAGGCTTGCTAGGGACCTGGTTGTCTATGTATCACACGTGTAATAATAATTCCGATTAATACAGTTATAGCATAATACACAAACCTATTATAAACTCATGAGATAATGCAATAAATACTACTTATTTATTTGCCTCTAGGGCATATCTCCTTCAGAAACTTCTTATCTTAGGTGTGGCTGTGTATGAACTTCGGGACTCAACTAATGAGTCCAAACGAGACGTACACCTTTGGGCGGAACTCGGGAATACATCCTCGTCTACGCGTGTCTCGGTTATTTCTATACCCGAGCTCTTTACTTATGCACTTTACATTGTGATAATCTTCGTGTTTGAAGTCATATATCTTGCTATCACCTTGTTACTTGTATTGCTTAGCATAAGTTGTTGGTGCACATAGGTGAGTCTAGTATCTATATCTAGGTTGTATGCTTGTTAAAGTAAACTTCTAGTTTTATTCCGCCTTTATCAAACATACCGGAATTTCCGGGTCACTCTTGGACCGGATATTCCGGCTCCTCGGAAAAAGTTTTAAATCGCCTATTCACCCCCCCACTCTAGGCGACGTCTATCCGTTCAGGCGCCCTCAGTATCTGAGAAGGATGCTGCAGTGAACAAAAGGCATACATTCAACCAAAAAAATTATATTTAGACTGTGCTTCAACTATATCAACTGTACTTGAACTGTTAGATAATCATAGTTGACAATAACATCATAGTTCCCACCGCTATCCCAAAACCGTAAATGAAACCTTAGCTTCATACGGTTTCTCTATGATCAGAAAACAATTTGGAGCTGCACTTATCCAGATCATGGATGACGCATCAGAATAATAGTATACAAGATGATATAGGTTTAAGTGAACAACAAGGCAGCATCTATAATTCCTTAGTACCGCGATCCTGAAATGTTGTATGACTACACATTCAGATGAGCAAGAGACTGTTTATGGCAAGAACTAAATTAACAATTAGATAACTCGTTTGAGATTAAAAACTACAAGGTGGCAACCTAATACACCATGAAGCGGCTATGTATGGAACAACAGACAAAACTGTGTCATATTTTCAACTATCTAGTTATAGTTTAAGTTTATCATTCACACTCGACTAAGTGCAAATGAAAAGAACTCTGGAGATGGAACTTAGATGAATACCAAGATGAAATTTTCTACAGTCACCAATCTCCAGTGAGCCGAGAGTACACCTGCCTGCACTTGAAATGAGCCCTGTACAAGCAAAGTTCGGTAGGCAACAAGAAACCTTCCAACGCCCCTCGGTTTAGTCGGAAATAATTAGAGAAGTTTGCTATTCTACCTAAGCAAAAAGCAAGAATGTCCGACCTTTAAATAATTTCAAGAGTTACAGATAAACACAGAGCTAACACTTGGAATATCGACTGTAAACATAGCTTTATGGAAATCATAACTTCAGATCTTTTACTGTTGTTTCCAAGGTCGCGATTTAGCAATAAAATACTTCAAAGCATGCTTTGGGATCATTTCAGGACGAAGTCTTTCCAATTGTTTCTAGAATCAGGTACGCTAGAGAAACAAACATACAACAGGATACATATGTCAAAATGAAGTTAATCATCGAACTTGTAAGAAGGCCCTTATGCAATTCTTTGATAGAATGCTAAGCAACCCAGGATTTTCCATAATATAAGTTGCCAGCAATATCGATGTTGACTTTTATGTTTCAACATCAAGATAAAGACTGAACATCACTAAAATAATTAAAGTATTGTGTGGCAGCTGTTAATAGTTACACACAACCTGTTGCTCCTTATGTACCTTTTACAGGGGTATGCGGGCAACCATTCTGACTGTCAAATTTATTCAATTTTGATCGAGAAAGATAGTAAGTACGGGCCAAAATAAACTTCTTTAAAAAATCAGAAGCAGATGACTTAACACCATGATTTTCTATCAGCAGGAGTTCAAGTTTTAAGATTACAACACTGGAATTCCGGATCATATAGCTTTATTATCCCAATATAATACTGAGAAGAGTAATTATTGTTGAAGCAAAAAGGATGACCACATGTGTAACTGAGAAGAGTGTTTGAGCTAAGCAATAATGAAAAAGAACCTCACAAACACAATTGTGTCAAGCAATAGACAGTGAATGCTAAACACCTTGCTTGAAACAAGGGCAAACCCTTGAAACAAGAAACTTGTGCAGACTTGCTGCAGTATATTTCATTGGCGCCTAACAAAGCGGATCGCCAAATCCTTGAAATGGGTACTGTTGTTGACTCATAGTAATAGATTATGAGATAGGAAACTCAGCGTAGGGATCGGACTGGGCACTGAGGTGGTGTACAAGAAACAACCTTGCACGGTTAACGGCTGCGAAGTAGAGACAGATGTGCTCCTCAAGGTCGGCAAGCTGGCGTAGCAGACTAGGATGATTCTTCCGGAGCTGCCGAACCACCTCTTCGATGGTGTGGTGCTGCCCTCTCCCGCGCTCAAGTCCCATCTGGACCAAGATCTTGTCGCTCTCGACAGTGGCGTGGAGCCTGCCCACCAGCCGTTCAATGGTGTCTACATCATTGTTGAGCACGTAGGCACCCCTGGCGGCAGCGTCAAGCCGGTCCATGTGTTGCTGCAGGCGTTTCATCCAAGCAGGTGGTGTACAGCAGGAGCCACGCGACACTGCACAGGCAGGGGCGGCGGCCAATAACGCGGTAATGGCGTGGGTGGCGATCACGAGTCCAGCGACGGCGGCGCCGGTTGCGCAGGCGATGAGGCAGATGCCAGACCCGCGCGTAGCGCACCGCAGCAGCCGGCGCCTTCGTCGGGCCTTGACGAGACGCATGTCGAGATGGTTTTTGAGGCCAGCAAAGCTTCGATGCATGCCCTGGAAGCCGGCTGCCGGAGGCAGGAACGGGTTGGGTATTTTGTCGAACAGGAGGAAGGCGTCGAACGCGCAGTCGCAGTGCGGCGCCGCGAGAGGCTGCGCGTGGTGCGGGATCAGCGCGAGGATGTCCGTGATGGGCCCGTAGAGCGCCTTCGCGTGGCGCAGTGCCCGGCGGAGGGAGAGGCAGAGCAGCGACGCGTGGTGCGTGCTGCGGAGGTAGTCGGCGGCGAGGCGGGTGAGCTCCGTGTCGGGGGCGTCCCCCAGCACGCGCTCCACCACTGCGTCGTCCGGACGGAGCACGACGGCGAGGGTGCTCCTGTCCTCCTCGTCCTCGTCGCCGCCGTCCACCCGTTGGCCGTCCACGGTGACGTGGATCTTGGCCCAGATCTCGTTGTAGGAGCTGGTCTGGATCGCGAGCGTGTACTCCTGGCTGAGGTTGATGGTCGGCCCCGAGACGGAGCGGCTCCGCCACCCGCCCGCCACCGCCGCTCCCCCGCCGTTCCTCCTCCCGCTGCTACTAGGAGCCGTGCTCGAGCTGGTGCTCACATTCGCGCTGCTGGTGTTAGCGTCCGTGTTCGAGCAGCCAGCCTCGTCGTCGTCGTCGTCTTCCTCTCCGTCCGCGTCCCGGTCCCGGCGCTCCCACGGCCGCATCGCCTGATCTGATCTGCTCTCGTCGGTGCGCAAGCAACTCAGGCAAGCAAGTTATATGCGCGTTGGGGCCATAGTCGCCGAGCGCGAGCGGTAGTGTACTGGTGTGGCGTAGTGTGCAGTGCAAGCCAACGCCCAACGCCCGACGGGCACGAAGCGCCTTGGCCTTTTTGACCGAGCGCGAGGAGTGGCATCGAGCACCGGAGTTTGACTTTAGGTTGACCAATCCAACGGCCGGCGTCTCGTTTCTCGCTGGATCGTGCGGCCCGTCGTGCGCCGCCGGTGCAGGCGTGCGCCGCGTGATAGCCGCGCACTCGAGTTGGTAGTTGAAGCGGAGACGGAACAGCAACTCCGTACAGAGGCTGCGTCTGCAACTCTGCATTTTGGTGTGGGGGAGAGCCGGAGAAGACGAGTTGCGAGAGATGATAAGGGTGGCGTCTCCGCGGCCTCCGTCCGCCGTGCAGCTACGCGGCTGCGGCGGCGCGCCCGCCTCCTCATCCTCCGCTTGCCCCGGGTCCAGAAGTAGAGTTGCGGCGACAAGTGGGAGGAGGAGGAGAAGGAGCGCCGTCTCGTGCTGCTCGTCTGAGGACAGGGAAGGGGTCCGCGGCGCGGCTCCTCCGACTCCGGCTCCCGCGGCCGCCCCATCCGATGGATCGATACAGCTCTACTCGCAGATCGAGAGGTAGGTGATGCGTACTTCCGCGGTTCCCATAGGTCCACCACGCTCTCTCTTAGTCTAACCTCTTGCTTCGGCGGCGGCCGTGCCCGTGCGTGCAGGGTGATCACCGAGGCGGCGAAGCAGTCCAGCGAAGGCTGGGGTTCGACGGGAGACTGGACCGAAATCGAGGTGCGTTTCGGCAGCTCTTTGCCTCTATATATTGCGATTGCCTTCTGTAATTCCGTTCATAGTTGGGTTGATGATATCCCAATTGCTTGTGATGGTAGGGGGCGTGGGTGCTGAGGCCCAAGTCCTCGGAGCCCTCGTTTGTTGTCCATTTCATCGGTGGGATTTTCGTTGGAGCCGCGCCGCAGGTCACGTACCGCTTCTTCCTCGAGCGCCTCGCAGACAAGTAGGTTTCATAAGCAATGCCTAATGAACCAAACTGACTTTATGGATCGTATGCTTAAGTTTGCTCAGCGAATGGATTACTGAGTCTTTTAGTTCCTGAGGCAGGGCAGAGCGACATTTGATTTGTATAGATACCCAGTTATCATGTTATTCCCAGCGAAAGTTTTCTTTTCATGTTTGAAGAATTCAGTAATGCGACAACCTTATGATGAACTGTATAGTCAACTGCTTCCTAGTACTAGCCCTCGATATCCTATAGCAGCAGTTATGGTTTGTTGTTTCGCCAATTTTCTCTTGGCTTCCTACTTCTTCAAATGCTAATTTATCATTTACAAAATCAGGGGAGCTTTGGTGATTGCTACACCATATGCCAGCGGTTTTGATCATTTCTACATCGCAGATGATGTTCAATTTAAGTTCGACAGGTGCTTGAGAAACTTGGGCGAACCTGTAAGTAGTGCACTCCAAATTTTTAATCTGTATTTGGTCCACCATACTAAGTATGTGAAGCTTTATTCAGGTAAATGACCTTCCTACATTTGGTGTCGGACACTCTTTGGGATCTCTCGTCCATCTTCTGATTGGTAAGATTTAAGCCGAGATTGTCGATTGAGCAATACTTATTTAACCTTGAGTTCTATTCATTTTTGTTGTTAAAATAATTTTATATTATGCGGCTTATGCTAATTCCTATATACCAGGATCAAGATATGCTGTGCAGAGAAGTGGAAACGTACTGATGTCCTTCAATAACAAGGTGTGTTTAGTTTTGATCAAAACATACCCAGGTGTGTTTGTTAGGTTTTTTCCATGTGCTGGTTTCTGTATTTTCTTCTTATAAGAGGTTATTTCATTTGAGCTGCACGGATAAAGCAAATATTATACTAACTTTTTCTTCCTAATTCAATCTCCCCAAGTAGAGTGTAGGACCATAGTAGCATTCAACATCCAATCCCATTTTTTTTGCAGTAAATTGAACCTTTTCATAAGTTAAGCAGACACTTAGATTTTTTTGCTTTACTTGATAATATTTCCCTGCATATTTTATATTCGGTAGTCATCCATCAAAAGATAAAAATGTTTATGTGCATTAATCAATGCAGACCGCAGACGTCAATGGTTCAACCTCCTTTTCAAAAATAAAATAGAATGTGCCACTCACCTTTAGACATTTGATGACATCTCTTTTTCCTACAGAAAATCAGCAAAGGTAGTGGCACGTTTTTTTGTTCTTCTCTAGCTGTCATAATTTGAAGTCTGCTACTCAAAAGTAAAATAAATAAATAGCTGCAACTTATCTAGTTTTCTTTGCAGGAAGCAAGCCTGGCGATTCCATTGTTTTCACCTGTAATTGTTCCCATGGCACAGAGCTTTGGTCCGATACTATCCCAGTTGACAGCATCTCCAACAATTCGTTTTGGGGTACGATGGGATTCCTGTTTTTAATGGCAATATTATTTTAATGTCTATGGATTCAACGCATATCGATATTTTATGTCCTTGGCTTACATCATCAGTTATCACTTGGACAACACTAGGTTGTTTTGAAGATGCACTATCTTTGTTACTATTAGCATCTCATATGCACAACGATTGTTGACCTTCTTAAGTGTTTGTGCTTTATTCACTTTTGCATTAGTTCCCAACTTGACAATACAACTGTACATAATACTACTAGAATATTAAATTATATGGTTGATTGGCTTTATTATTTCTTCATTTCCTTTTTTGTTTTGTTTCACATCTATCTTTCATTTAGCATTGTGAAGGGTAATCTCAGTTACTACGGTTGAATAGAATTTCAGTTTGCTTACATAGAAAATTTCATCAATTAACAAGGAATCTAGGATATAGTAATAATCATCACGGACTATTCGAGATATTGTTCTTAAATATTGCCTCTCCAAAATGCAGAACACGTTTTCTCTCATGTTAAGAATAGTTGGATACATGCAATTCCTCTCTCTCTTGATACCTTTAAGCTATGGTGATTATAATTATTGTACACCAGGCTGAAGCAGCTATTAAGCAACTTGAGAATCTAGGCCTTCCTGCTGTTAAGCAACTTCTTCCCTTACTTCAACAACTTCCTCCATTGTATATGGACTTAGTAGAAGGCCGGGAAGACTTCATTCCAAAACCAGAAGAGACGCGTCGGCTGGTATGTTCACACCCTTCTGTGGTAGCATTTGAGCTCATATGCGTTAACTATTGTAGTTGCGAAAAGTTTAAAATAATATCCTTTTTGAGACCATACCTTATTAACTTTATGCTTAATAGAATAGAACTCAGTAAATTACATCACATGGAAATAAATTTACTAACGCTGTTTCATAATGTCTCTGGTATTTATGGCACTTGAGGGCATCCTTTTCAACGTATGTCCATTGGCAATAATGAATTATCAGACAGAACTTCAAATATTTATTATCCTAACGGTAAACATGAATGTTTAGTTTAGAATCATCTGCATCACATAGCTTTTGTAGTAGTTAAAAGTAGAATTGACAGAACAAACTTCAAATCATTATTGTCCTAACATTAAACATGTTTGTTCTTGCTTAGTGTTGAAGCTAGCAATCAGAACTACAACACAAATTATTTGGGGAATCACTTAGATTTTACTCATCTCAAGAACATGAGTACAGAGGATGTCTTTCTGGCCTCTGGGAGCTTCTTCACTGTTCTGCCGTTCCTCCCCTACTAATATACTTAGGCCCAGTTCTTTTGGAGCTTTTCAACAGCTTCTCTGTGAAAATAAGCTTAAGCCTAAAAGAACTGGATTTTAAGCCGCTTCTCCGGACAGCCGGCTTCCACAATTCCTTCACAGTGGGAAAAAGGCCGGGTACCCCAACTTTCCGCACCCACCGGCAGCTTCCCGAAAGTGAGACGAATCGTTATTTCGGCTTTGCCCCTGTTTGACACAGAAATTACAGAGACTTGCCACCGCATGGAGCGAAACAAAAAAAATTCTTTCCTTTCTCTTTCCTGAGCGTTTCCTTTTTCCTCTCCCGGTCCTCTCTCTCCCGAGCGACACGAACGGCGTCGCCCACCGCCAAACTGCCCTCAGTCTGCAGCCTCCCGTTCCAGTTTGAGTCGATCTCGAGCGCGGCGGCGTGCAGCCTGCAGCGGCCCGGCCCGGCTGGAGTCGATCTCGAGCACGGCGGCGTCCGGCCTGCTTCTCCGCTGGCGTTCGTCTCCGGCCAGCTTCTCCCCCCGGCGCTCTGACTTCGGCTTGCTTTCATGTGGACAGAGAAAGAGAGACGTGAACTGGGGGCAATCTAGCGAGGAGGAATTGGCCCCAGATCTGGTTTCCTTGCAGTTCAGATCAATACATACGTTTTCCTCTCTTGGTTTCTCTTGGAGCAGTACGTATAGCTTGTCTGCTTGTGTACTGATGCATGAACGCCTGGTTGTATATCTCGTACAGAGAGTACAGAGAAAACATTGCATAGCCTTCCTTCTATTTGAGTTGTTATCAACTAACAATGGATTCTATTTTAATTTCAGATTTTAGCAATTATAATATGATGTTCAAAATATTATATTGTGATCCTACATGTGAATACAACACCAACAAACTCAAAATTTGTTAAGTTAGAGCATAAGTTTATCATAAGGACGTTTCAGATTTTTCCTCATACAGTTCAGACAATAAGCTAGGACAGAACAAGCCCAAAAGAACTGGATTGCAGTTTCAGGTTAGCTTAAATTCACATCTGCTTCTCTGGACAGCTCTACTCAGGTTGGCTTATGCACAAGCCGAAGCTCAAAAGAACTGGGCCTTAACTATTTTTCCATTTGGCCCTTGTACAATTACATATTTAAAGTATTCAGAGTAATCAACACTCCCCCTCAAGATGGGGAAAAAGCATCATACAACCCCATCTTGCTACATAATATAGAGAATAACTTATCAGGTAAACCTTTAGTTAAAATATCTGCAAGTTAGTTTGATGAACTCACATAGGGCATGCAGATAATTCCTTGATCCATCTTCTCTTTGATGAAATGCCTATCAATTTCTACATGCTTCGTGCGATCATGCAAAACAGGGTTATTTGCAATGTCAATAGCTGCTTTGTTGTCACAATACAACATCAAAGGCTTTGAATCAAGCAATCCTAGCTCCATCAAGAGGATCCTCAGCCATAGGACTTCACACACTCCATGCGCCGTTGACCTAAATTCTGCTTCAGCAGTAGAACGAGCTATTACAGTTTGCTTTTTACTGCGCCATGTTACCAAATTTCCTCCAACAAATGCACAATAACCAGATGTAGATCTCCTATCATCCAAAGCACCAGCCCAATCTGTATCTGTGTAACATTCCACTTGTAAATTTCCATTAGCTGAATATAGCAAGCCATGACCTAGGCACCCTTTCAGATATCTAATAATTCGAATTACAGCATCCATATGGCGTGATCTAGGATCATGCATAAATTGACTGACGACGCTAACAACAAAGGCAATATCAGGTTGGGTATGAGAGAGATAAATTAATTTCCGAACAAGTCTTTGATATCGTTCTCGGTCTACAGGAGATCCATCTTCGCTCACAAGGCGGTGATTTTGGTCAATTGGTGTAGAAACAGGACGACATCCAGTTAATCCAGTTTCTTTTGATATGTCTAAGACATATTTCCTTTGAGAAAGATAGATACCTTGAGGGCTTCTGGAGACTTCAATTCCAAGGAAATATCGTAACTGCCCAAGATCCTTAATTTCGAATTCTTGAGCAAGTTTATCCTTAAGATATTTGATTTCTTTCACATTATCTCCCGTGATGACAATATCATCAACATAGACTATTAATATGGCTAGTTTTCCCTCGTGACGTTTATAAAATAGAGTATGATCAGCATTACTCTGCTTGTAGTCCATTTGAAGTATAGCCCGCCTGAACCTCTCAAACCAAGCCCGAGGTGATTGCTTCAGACCATACAAAGAGCGATATAACCTCAAGACTTTGCCTTCAGTTTGACTGGTGTCAAAACCTGGTGGTATATGCATATAAATTTCTTCTTGTAGGTCCGCATGTAGAAATGCATTCTTAACATCGAGTTGGTGCAGATCCCAACCGAGGTTAGAAGCACACGAGATCAAGGTTCTCACTGAGTTCATCTTGGCAACAGGTGCAAAAGTTTCTCCATAATCAATTCCATATGCTTGTGTATAGCCTTTGGCCACCAAACGTGCCTTATATCGCTCTACTTTGCCATCAGGATTTTGCTTGACTGTAAATATCCACTTACAGCCCACAGGTTTCTTGCCATAAGGAAGTTCAACTAACTTCCATGTACCATTCTTTTCCATGGTTTCTTTTCCAAAGCCTTCATTTATTCTATCATTGCACCCTTCCATTTGGGATCTTGTAGAGCTAGTCTCCAATCTTTAGGTAAAGATGCAGAGTCAAGAGAAGTGAGGAACCCCTTGAATGATGAGCTGCACTTTTCATAAGAAACAAATTTTGCAATATCATGTTTATAGCCAATGCAGTCTTTAAGACGTGCTGGTATATCAGTGCGCCTTGCTGATTTCCGGAGAGCAATGGGATAATTAATTGATGAAGAATCAGGATTTGTTACCGGATTTTCAGTCCCTTCTTCAGTTGTATTAGTCCCTTCTTCAGTTATATTATTAACTGGATCATCTTGCAATAGAGGCTCAATATTTGTAGAACCATCAGGTGCATGCTCTAAATCCCCTTCAGTCACTTCAACTTCTTGTTGTAATGATGACTCATATTCTTGCTGAACATTTGAGTTTCCATGCTCATCATCAGTGTTTATATATCCTTCTCCTTCCACTTCTTGTTCAGCTTGAATCGTGTCTGTTATAGGAATTAAGACTTGACCAACACGTACTTGTCCATCATTAACTGTCTCCCTCTTATTACCAATTTCCTTTATAACTCTGGCTGAGATATAATAAGGCTCAGTCTCATGGAACGTAATATCCATAGTCACGAAGAAGCGCCTTTCAGTTGGACTCCATGTCGGGGATGTACCTCCCCGGTACCCTGAAGGTATGGGGTTATTGTGCTAATGTTGTAGGAACAGATGAGTTTAAATAAGAGGGTTGAAGGGTAAAAAGAGGAAAAGCACCCCGGGAAAAGTTTGGAGTCGTCTGGCCCGGTGAGCACTTCTCTACTCGGTGGAAGCACAATGGGCCACATCTCGGGCTGGCCCGGGCACCTTCGGAGGCTCCTTGTCGCGGTCAACGCGTCGATCCCCTCGACATCGTCTTCCCGAGCCCGTCGCCCGCGCCCCTCAACTACGCCTCATCCACGACCGCACCACCCCGACCCCCGGCGTCCGCGACCTCGTCGCCCCGGCGTCCACGCCCTCAGCACGTCATCGACTCGGCCGGAGTTGCCTCGGTGCCACCGGCACGGCTCCATCCCCGTCGCGCCCCCGGCCTCCCCCGACATCGGTCGCCCGAGCTTCTCCATGCCGGCGCCACCTCGACGCCCCCAACTTCATCGCCGCCTCGGCCGTGCCCTCCTCTCCTCCGGCTTGCTCCGCCCCGCCCCTGGCATCCTCTTCTCCACCGCAACCACCGCATCCCGGCATCCCCAAGATCCCCTACGGCAGCGCCCCCGGCTTCCCGAGTTCGGGCGCGACCGGCCACGTCCCGCCCGCAGCTCCTCCACCCCGGCTGCGCCGCCCCCGACTCCGACGTCTGCGCCCCCGCCCGAGCTCAACAACGCCGCCCGGCTTCCCCGACCTCGGCCTCGGACGACCGCGCCCGACCTCCCCCGACTCCGGTGCTGCATGAGTCCGCCCCTGCGCCGGGCATCCCCGACCTCGACCTCCTTCGGGATGGCTGCCCCGAGTTCGTCCCCTCCCCGGCACGGGTCACCTCGCCCCCAAGCTCATCTCGGATGGCACTCCCGAGCTCCTCTCCGACGCTGCTCCGTCCCGGCACGCCCTCAGTTCGATAGGGATGGGAGCATCACACCCAACTCGGTTGACCCGAGTTCCCCCATTGGGTGTTGGTGGCTTATTCTCCTCAGCTCGGTCAACCTACACGGATAAGGCTAAAACAGCAGCTATGGGTCCAAGGCATGGGCAACCGCTCGAAACAGTGTCTCTGATGGGACAAGAGCACGCCGCACAGTGACGCTACAGTGTACCGGATGTGACAACAGTACACTGCTGCTGACATCATGAACAGTGAACAGTACTTCTTGTCTTTTTGTCCCCGTCTTGTCCCCTGGGCTCTCCTATACAAAGGGCACCAGGGGAGGGGGAGCGAGGAGACCACCACCCCACCACTTCATTTCCCCCCTTTCCATTTGCTCCCAAAACCTCATGGAGGCATACCTAGCAGCTCGCGGAGCATATTGTAGCCCGGATATAAAGAGGAGAAATATACCGAGTAGGCTAGATGCTACAGTAGGGGTTTTATCTCCTCACGAGAGCCCCGAAGCAGGGTAAATCCTCGTGTCACCGTGTCGGTTGTGTTTACCTGCGCGCGAGTTCATCGCGCAATCCCTCCCCGAGATCCCCTAGCGTCCATCGGCCCCACAAATTAGCCTACCCGTAGGCATCTGTCTGTTCGCCACCACGACACTCCATCAACGATAGCTCTTCTGGGTAGGAGAATATCCAACAAAAATACATTTGATGGCACGAGGATCCAGTTTTCCAACAGAGCTCCTGTAATCACGAACAAAACATGTACAACCAAATACCTTTGGTGGCACAATAAATGAATTAGTACCACTTAGACATTCAATTGGAGTTTTAAAGTTCAAAACCCTTGATGGCATACGATTAATCAAGTAGGCCGCTGTTTTGATAGCTTCTCCCCCAAAGAAATTTTGGAACATTCATTTCAAACATAATAGATGTGGCCACTTCTAGCAAATGCCTATTTTTTCTCTCAGCAGCTCCATTTTGTGCTGCAGTATCTACACAAGTTGTTTGATGTATAATTCCATTAGATGAGAGGAAACATTCAAATTCCTTATTAACATACTCCGTACCATTATTAGATCGAAGTATTTTGACTTTTGCGTTATACTGATTACCAACCAAGCATAGAAGTCTTTAAATGCAGGCAGGACATCGGATTTTTTTTTAAGCACATACAACCAAGTACAACGACTAAATCCATCAATAAAAGTGACAAACCATCGCTCTCCTAAAAGAGAGACTCAAAAGGTTCTTTACTTCTTTCATTAGTACTAGGATAAGTAGCTCACGTGTGTTTTGCAAGCTCACACACGTCACAGATTAACTTATCCTTAGAACAGGAAGCAAAATATGAAGGAAACATATGGCTTAGGACCCGGAAAGACAAATGTCCAAGCCTCCGATGAAGCATCAACAACCCATTCATGGATGATGAACATGTAGCAGTGAGAGCAAGTGGGACCGAGGCATTTTAAAGATAATACAAGCCATCATGCTCTATTTCAGTCCCGATTATTTTCCCTGTATTGAGCTCTTGAAATACACAGAACACCAAGCTCCACACCATAGGGATTTTGTAATTGAACTAACAGATAATTGATTAACAAGGAAGTTTGGCACATGTAAAACAGAGTTTAGAGATAGGGACGGTGTACAGGTGATAGTTCCACTGCCCATTATAGGAGCTGAGGAGCCATCAGCTATACGGACCTTATCCCTCCCTGAGCGTGGTATATAGGACAAGAAATCCTTAGAGGAGCCTGTCATATGATTAGTTGCACCGGAGTCTACTATCCAAAGATTAGAATTACCTGTGTATGATTTGTGTGGATATTCCGCACCTCGAGCGGCATGGAAGCTACAAGTACATTTAGTGGATCCCTCATTACTGGCTGTCATGAGTTTAGACTTGAATGCCTCAAGAGCTTGTGCATTTGAGGGTGCCTCATGTTCTTGTTTCTTCTCTCTATTATCACCCAATCTAAATCTATTAGTTTGCTTCTGCTGCTTCCAGCCAGGTGGATACCCAACTATTTTAAAACAATCCATCTTCATGTGCCCTGGCCTCTTGGAATGGTCACACGCCACCCTTGACTTCCTCTTAAAATCAGTCCTCACAACACTTGCTTGGGGTACTTGAGATTGATTAGCCAAACGTGTCCCTTCTTCTAGGATGCTAGAAATAGCCTCATCCAGTGTTGACCATGTGGGTCTTGCGCATATTAACTGAGATCGAAGATGAAATTCAGGGTTCAAACCTTCCAGGAATATATCAACAAGTAGTGGCTCAAACCACTCTTGCAGGAGTGACAGGTCTCTAGGATCATGAGGTTTGAATGGCCTAAAGAACTCCAGATCCCTATATAACCTTTTTAGTTCACCACCATATTCGGTTACTGATTTATTTCCTTGTTTAATATGCCTCATCTCATACAAAATTCTGTAAACCTGCATTTTGTTCGACTTCCCTGAAAGCTTCTCAATGTCTTTCCATATCTCAGCTGCAGTTTGGAGATTCTCCCTTGTTCTCGGACCGTCTTTTCCATGGAGCTCAGAAGCCAAACCATCACACGTTGCTGACCTTGCTCCCACTGTTCTTTTTCTACACCATCATCTGGTTTCTTCTCATCTTCCTTCAAATATTTTTGTAGTCCATGTGCTCCTAAAATCAGAGATGCATTTCTAGCCCAGGTAAAATAATCCCCTGGACCAGACAACCTGATAGGATTGGATTCTACCGTAATTTTCTGAAATTCGTTGTGCTGCTTGTTTTTGCTTGTGCCTGCTCCATCAGCTGAACAATCATTTTCTGCATACTTTCGCATAATTTTTCCACACTTGAATCTTTACTGGAGTCTCCCATGATTCAGTTGGAAAAACTACAGTAGCTTCACACGATTCAGCAACCAAACACACCAAACAGTTCCAGATCCTCTCAGAAAGATCACAGCAGACTAAGAGTATCCGATCCACCAAAGTACCCTTGAGGCTCGAGTAGATTTATACCTGAGATGGAGAATCTCGAACTTCCTCTGTTCTTCTCCAAGACGATGGCCACGGCAGGCAGAACAAGAGCAACTCCGAATCCTGGCAGTGCTTCCGAATCTGCGCGGCGAGGCGACAATCACGAGACTACAGCGACACAGGCTGCACAAAGGCAGCGGCGATGACGACGGCGGCGAAGCACAAATGCGGCGATGGCGACAGCGGCGCAACACAAAGGCGGCGGCGGCGAACAGCACGATGCGGATCAAAATCACTCCGGATCAGCCGCTCTGATACCATGTTGAAGCTAGCAATCAGAACTACAACACAAATTATTTGGGGAATCACTTAGATTTTACTCATCTCAAGAACATGAGTACAGAGGATGTCTTTCTGGGAGCTTCTTCACTGTTCTCCCGTTCCTCCTCTACTAATGTACTTAACTATTTTTCCATTTAGCCCTTCTACAATTACATATTTAAAGTATTCAGAGTACTCAACACTTAGAAAATTGTAGCTCACACATCTAGCACCCAGAAAAATTAGATAACAAATAATTCTCCAGAATAATTTTCTCATCTTAGAATTGGTCCAATATACAATATCCAGAAGTTTAAGTTGGAATTTTTATTTTCAGTTAAGTCGGTAAATGCTTCTGCTTTCAAAAGTACTACATCTCGTTACTTTTCTGTCAAGCCATTATATAACTGCTATGTACTTACTGATTCAGCACTTTTTTGGGCAGATAAAATCCTACTATGGAATTTCTCGAAACCTCCTCATAAAATTTAAAGATGATCAAATTGATGAAACCTCTATCCTTGCACAAGTACTAAGCTCTGAAGCTGCAATTACCTCACTGCTTGATATGTCGATTCGGTCACTCCCTGGGGATCATGGCCTGCCATTACAACAGGTGCTTTTTGTTCCTACAGATTTCCATGTTTTGGGTCTATTGGCAAAGCCGTAAATTGCTAGACGGAAGACTTTATAATTGTGTCACATGTTTCAGCAAAGTAATGTGTGTTGTTTCTTCAGGTACTTCCTGACGTTCCACCAGGAATGGCCGATGCAGTGAACCGTGGAGGTGAACTTCTTGCAAATCTAACAACAGGCACACCATGGGAAGCTGTTGCTAAGGAGGTAGGTACCACTTTTGGCACTGATTCTGGCATACTGCGAACACAGGCTCCCGAGGATGTCAATGCACTTGTGGATGTAATTGTTTCATGGATAGCTTCAAATTCTGGCCCAAAACTACTTCGTTGATAACCACTCACAATGTTTACCGGGTGTAAATACCAGTGAACAACATCAGGATGTGCTGACAAAATATGAGTAATGGAAAATTTTGATGGCATGCCAGAGCTGTATTTAATTGTCTACTCCCTCCGTTTTTTAATATAAGATGTTTTAGACATTATACATGTTGGCTAGGTACATGCATATTAAAATATGTCTAGATACATGCATGTAGATACATGTGAATCTAGCTAAAGACTAAAACATCATATATTAAAAAGCGGAGGGAGTAGATCCATAGTACCCACCAAGAGAAATCCTATATGGTTAGTTATCCATGAGTACTCCAAACATCCTGGAAAAAAAACTAGGCTAGTCATACATAAAAAGTGAGGAGTGGCACCACCTTATATAGTGGAGTGTGCCAAACTCATTGCGCCGCCACCGTAGTCGACTCCATTCTGAGCGTCGGCGTGCACCGGTGAACGGGACAATAGGTTTCCGGAACCGCTCGTCTTTGTGATCCTGTACGGGAGAGGGCGAATAAGGTTTTTGGGAAGCGGAACCGCGCGACTGCTCTCAAACTCTTCATCACGGCTCGTCTTCCTGAACGCTCGCCGGATTTGCGGATGGCTCGTCTCCAACTTCGGCATCGTCTTCAGGAAGTTGCTATCGTCGCTGCTGCAACAACAACCATGACTACTACAACTACTCTTAACGTGTCGATGTGCCTGTTTAGTATGTCTGTGTTCGTAGATATCTTGCTGATGTTCATGTTAATTAATACGTCTAGTATTTACGAGATTAACATGTTAGTAGTTGATGTAGTAATGTTTTATATACTGGAATTAATTCTGAAAATTGTGCCTAATAATCCAACTACAATATGCTCCGCACTGAGATGCTAATTATTGCAAAATGGGTCCTGCCCACAAATATATAATTTACACCATAAATATCTAACTGAATATACTTTGCATTAAGTTTATTGTGCTAATTAATGATCAGAAGAATTCTGACTGGATCGCTATGTTACCTCACGAAGAGGAAGACTACTCGGCACTATCGTGGATCGCTGGTGTACAAATCACCTTAGGAAGGGTAAAAATGCTCTCCAGAGTCCTGACACCCCAGATCTGATAAGATCCTTGACTACGGTAGAATATTTATCCTGTTTGATTGTCTACACTCTTAATTTGAAATGAATATAATCATAGACCGTGTTGGCCCAGAATAAATTCTGAATGTGCATTACCGGGATTAATTTTGTTGCAAGATTACATCCCCAGCTAGACATAAAGAGATCTGTATAGTGTAAGATGCCATCTCTTGTGTTGATGACTTGATATTACTTCAATTTAATCTTCTTGTTTGTTTTTTACTAGCACAACTAGAAGGGTTAATAGCCAAGTGTTAGATAGCAGATAGAGCTCCAAATTGCCACCATTTAGTAATGAAGGCGTATTATCGTGGTTGAAAATTTTAGGTACTTCTGTAGTGACAACAATGATGACCTCATGGCGAGTAAAAAATTCAACTTTACTTGAATGAGGTGTTTTGACTGATCTCGTTATTTTAAAATATTCAAAAATGCTACCTCTGATCGGTTTTAGTTGTTGTGAGATGTACGCATGAGTTGTACTGACTTAGATGTTTCTCCGCGACAACCAAAACGGATCGGAAGGAGTAGTATTTTAAAGTTCTAAAAATTTCCAAAACAAGTTGACATGGAAACATACATATGTAATCTATAAATCTGCGGAGTTTAGCTAGATAGAAGGCTTCACAAACATAACAAAATCATGTATTTGAAAAGGCAAAAAGTCATTGTTTCTTTCAATATTTTTCTTTTTTTTGTGCACATCACATATGGAAATACGTTTTGATGAAAATTTGGTCATACATACTAGACATGCATATGTCTTTGTAAATTCTTTTTCTGCAGAAAAAAACTAACCTACAAATAATCACAGAAACAAATGTATTTTCCACAGTTTATCGAGCGTGTTCTGTTTAAATTATCTGAGTGTAATATTTTTGTGCAATTAGTATACTATTAAATACTTATGTCACCTGTTTAGGCAAACACGTCATGGAAGGAAACATAAGTTATCTTTTAGTCATATATATACTCCCTCGGTTTCAATTTAGTTTGCGTTCTGGGTTTAGTCAAAGTCAAACTGTGTCAAGCTTGACCAGATATTATGGAAAAAATTAACATTTACAAAAAAAAATCATAGTATTAAAATCATTATAACGTATATTTTCATATTGTATGCATTTGATTTTATGAATGTTAATATTTTTTCCTATATTTTTAGTTAAACTTAATAAAGTTTGACATTGATTATACATAGAACGTAAACTAAATTGAAATGGAGGGAGTACTCCATATATCATCGTCCACTAGGATTGTTTTTCAAAAAAATCAAGAAATTACCCGTGCTCAAGCGTGCTTGCAAGTGGTTATCCATATTTTCTCTTGTAGGGATGGATTTTATTGTCTGTTAACCATGTCAGACCAGGCATTGAATTGAATCGAATTCAAATTGGTCACCTGCCATTCTTCTGATTACTTTTATGCCGGTGTCACCTGGAACGGAGCCAGGCATGCAAGATCTCTGCCAAGACCGCAAGATCCAAAGATAAAATGTTACAGGTTCTGGCTTCACCGGGAACGGTGGACGGGACACAGTCTCCGGCGGGCGTGTGCACGCCCGGAGAGCATAATGGCTGCCGCGGCAGCAGATAGTGGAGGTAGGATGGTGGCTGCGTGGGAACGACGAGCCGGTGTCGGCCCCCGATGTACATTGAGCCATGGGCCGCTTCAGATTTCGGCACATACATATACAAGTGTTCCGCGTGTAGCATCGTCATCGGTAATTAAAGAAGTGCAGGTGGCACTTCAGAAGGTACAGGTGCATCCTATCATGCGAGTCGAGCATAGACGCCGTGCGGACGTGCGGTACCATGTGCGCTCGTCGTCCAATCTCGCAACCTACTCACCGGAAATTACTCGCACACTCTACTACGGAGTACTGGACGATCCATCGGGTTATCTATTCAGCTAGACAGAAGAAATACACACAGTCTGAACATGTTGAGACTTGCGAGTAGGTACCGCAGGCATCGCGATCGGATTGGTCGACCGATCCGCCACCCTGGAACGGCCAGCCAAGAGATCGAGGAAGCTCTCAAGATTCTTTTAGGAGCGTACAGTTGACCAAGGATTGAGGGTTCCAGATCAGAGGAAGCACCAGCTCGTGGGGTCGTACGTAGCAACCTCCTGTTATGCCTAGGGAGATCAAGCATACTGATACTGTCTAACTTGAGATTTGTGAATAGAACCAAGCCAGCCAGATTTACCTAGCAGCATCAAGCTCATCCCTGCACATGCAACGGCTGTTGTGGAGTGGTCATGGAGACATGGAGTTGATGAAGGCCCTGATCTTCGCGGACAGCATGGGACGCCATGTTTGTCCTAGATCTAATCTTCGGTGGTAGCTAGGCATAGCAAACTCTTCCTCTCTCAGGAGGAGGAACCGGGTCCAGCTGTTGGATAAGAAAACGGAAGCTTGCACAGACAATCAATCACTGTCGGCTAGCAAAACACCCGAGGGGCATCGCTGAACAACGAAACGACGGTAGCTAGTTGCTGCAAACAAGAAACACGAACGCACGCACGCACGGGGTGAACAAATGCATTGGAGCGTGGGGGTACTGTGTCGTGCACCGCGATTTTCTATCTAGTGGTTAGGATAAGTGTACAGTGCACGTGCAAATGTGCAATCTTCGGGTGGGTAATTTTGACCTGACACTTTGCATAAGATGGTTGTTACCGAGAGCAAGAGCATCATCAAGGTGGATGATGGACCTGCACCTGGACTGGAGGCCGGCGTGGAGGCACGCGCGCGGTCGCAGCGAGGTGCACACTCTCACGTGCTCCTCCTGACCGTGCCTTGTCACGGCCTTCCATCCCATGCCCACCCGCACGGACAAAAACAAACAGGCGGGAGTAGTGGCACTAAAATAAGGGAAGCGCCGCCCCCTGCCACTCTGCTCTGCCACCGCATCCGCCTGTGCGCCCGTGCCCTCCATTCTCCAAGCTCCCCTTCCCCCTTCCCCCTCCCCGCCTCTCCGGCAGATCGAGATCAACAGAGTAGCTGTCTGTTGACCTCATTTGCTTGCAAGCCGTCTCAAAGATCCACCACAGCAGAGAGAGCAGAGCACACAAAGATCACACCCATACGGAGGATGGAGGAGAACACGGCGGAGACGGTGGCGGCTCCGGTTCCGGTGGTTGCAGCGGATCTAGACGTCACGTACTGCAGCGAGCACCCCTACCCGCCGGGCGCGGCCGCGGCCGCGGGGATGGCTGTCGGCAGCGGCATCTGTGCTTTCTGCCTGCAGGAGAAGCTCGGCATGCTGGTCTCCTCCTCCAAGTCCAGCCCTTTCCACCCGCCGCCCGCCTCCGTCACCCCGACCACCCCTCCCTCCAACAGGCCCGCCGCCTACGAGCCCCTCCACCAACCTTCGGCCGCCTCTGGTGGCATGCCGCACAAGGCCAAGACTTCGGCCTCGTCGGCCGCCACGCTGGCGAGCGGGCTCAGGAGGAGCAAGTCCGTGGCGCCGCGACCGGAGGAGCCGCCGCTGTCCTCCGGCAGTGGGGTCACCGCCGACAGCCCCCGCAAGAAGAGCTTCTGGTCCTTCCTCTACCCCTCCTCCTCCTCCTCTGGCAGGCACCGCGGCGCGTCCTCCTCGTCCTTGGGCAGCGGGGACAGCCCGGCCGCGTCGGCCAGGAGGAAGTCGGTCTCGGTGGCGTCCGCGACGTCGGCGTCGCTGGGGCGGAGGCTGGAGGCGATAGAGGAGCCCGAGAGCCCGGGCCGCCGGAGCGAGGGCTCCTCCTCGTCCTTCGGGAGGAAGGTGGCGCGGTCGCGCTCCGTCGGCTGCGGCAGCCGCAGCTTCTCGGGGGACTTCCTCGAGCGCCTCTCCACCGGCTTCGGCGACTGCGCGCTGCGCCGCGTCGAGTCTCACCGCGAGCCCAAGCCTAAGGGTGGGAGCGCCGCGCTCGGCCACCTGGGCGGCGCCGGCAACGGCGACGACGACGACTACGAGTACTCGCAGCAGCACAGGATCAAGTGCGCCGGATTCTTCGGCGCCGCGCCCCCGCCCTCGTCATCCTCCTACTGGCTCTCCGCGCCGCCCGACGGCGGGAACAGCACCGGCAGCAGCACGAGGGTGAGTGGCACGAAGAGCCACCGGAGCTGGGCGTGGGCGCTGGCGAGCCCCATGCGGGCGCTGAGGCCGGCGAGCTCCACGTCCAGCAAGACACTCATGTCCGCGAACCACAACCGCGCGGTCGGCAGCAACGGTAACGCTACGATGCCGATGGCGGGTGGCTCAGCGGTGGCGACGAGTTAGCTTCATCTTCCAGGTTGCAGCTGCGCGCGCGATCCGACCATCATCCCTCTTCTGCTCCAAGTATACTGCTACTATTACTAGTACGAAAAATTACTCTGTTCTTCGTTCGGGCTCGGGCATGTTCATGCGATCCTGAGAAGCTGCTTCCAAGGTGAACACTTGCCGTAGATTAAGCTGTAGCTCGCTCTTCATTTGTAATTCTGCTCCAGCTCGGTATTTTCTTCTGTTTCGGTGGAAATATAAATGTTTAGTGTTGAATTCATTTGTTGGAGACGGGACACAAGCATTTATTTCGAATGGAGAAATTGGTCGAATCGTTGTTCTGTTCAGCATGCGTTCGTCGTTCTGCTTTGTAGCTTCAATCCATTTTTCCTCGATCCTGAATTACCCGATCCTAAACCAACCAGGGCAACAAGAAGAGATGTTTCTAGTGAACATGCAAAGTGTATCGTGGGTTGTGGACTCGTTCGATCGTATACAAACTCCGACACGAGCGCCCGGCTCACGCTGCTGCACGTGATCGCCAGTGCAAACGCACTTGACATTTTTTTACGGCTGCGTGGGAAGCGGAGTAGTAAAAGTGTAAAACCCTGAACCCCACAGCGAGCTGCCGTCACCCGTCAGTGGCAGCGAAATGTACACTTTGACTCGAAAGGACCCGACGCTGTTTTAAACTTGGAAAAGTCCAAAATAAACATAGACTTGGAGATGAAACTGAAAGCTAAATCGAATCCTAATACTAATACTGGAAAACTGAAATTCCGGAATATTAAATTATGTTTTATTGTGGAACCTGAACATGTTTGGCACATAGAAAATATTACAGTCCCTGTCGGGATAACGTGCTATTCTCGCTGACAATCCTAACCCACATGTCGTATCTGCCTCCTTTCTCAAGCCTCCCTTGACACCTTTATGCCTCTTATCGTGTTACATCTCTTGTCATCCAGCTTCTTTATCGTTCCCTTACACCCACGCTTCCACCCCCATGTCGATCATCAACCTCATGAGTCACATGCAGCACCACTCGCGCTTCACGCCACTCGACTTTTACCTCTTTCCCGCGGCTTAAACTGCATCGATGGCCTTACGCATCGATTACGACCTATTGAGCCTCCTCATCGCGTGTCTCTCGCTGTGATCTAACACACGAGAGACTGTTAGAACGAATCACCGCCGGCAGTAGACCGTACAACGAACAAGACGACATCCCGATGCCCACCACAACCGGAAAGGTTTACTAGAACGGACGGAGACGACTTCTGCAAGCTTCTCAGATCTTGCACGTACGGCAATGGAGGGTGCCCTCTCCATCGTGATAATTGGAGTGGGGCGAGGAAGAGGTCATAGTTGTGGTGGTTACTGCTTTGGACGGAGGCGTATGCCACCTTCGGGATTGGAGACGCCTCCGCGGCTGTGAAAAATGTACTTGAGGAAGAGACCTGATGTGGAAGATGCATATGACAGTTGGATCTTGTTGTTAGGTGAGAATAACAAATTATTAAATTTATAATTTTTTTTATGAGCCAAATTGATGTAGGTTGAATATAGCCCACTGCTTGAGTGTGACCGATTTGATAGTTCCAGTGTGCTAATTTACAGAATTCAAGGACTTGTTTTGGACACTTCCCTTTTAAAGTGAGTGACCACCCACGTAACCCGGTAACCACATGTCACATGACACTGACGTGCCTTTCCTAGTCCCAGCAACCGGCCCTGCACACGGCGCCAGCGGTACGTGTACAGCACAGGCACATCTCCCCAACATTGACGACGAGCGGAAAGTCAGGCGTGTGCACGTAAAAGGAGGCATCCAGCAGTCACTCCCTCCCTGCTCCGCACTGCGTACGGCTGACTTACTGCTGCTGGGATGAAGAGGAGTTTACTCTGTGTAGGTGTCGTGCGCAATCGCATGGAGCAATGCGATGATCGCCAGGTATGTTGTGCACGTACATGCACTGCACCCTAGTCAGGTAGGCCGATTAACAAATTGGCCGCCTCCGTTTCCAGCTGCGGTGGTTGGGTCTTGCTTGACCGTCGCCGGAAGAGCGCCTTGTCTTGTTCCCAGTCCCAGGCCCAAGCGATACGGCTGCAATGCATGCACATGCACGCCCGACCAAAGCTTCGCCATCCTTCTTCAATTTGTGGCTAATTTGACAGAGGATTTGAAGTCACAGCTGAAACTGACTTCTCATCCGGTTTCTACCTGCAGAGATTAACTGTGCAATTGATATGTATGGAGCGGGACAAGATCATGACTGTATTGCATGAACAAGGCGCACAGTCACAGGTATGGCAGCATAGTTTCCGATTGCAACTAACTTCAGAGATCACATTTCACATCCATCCATCACATGGACCAGTGACCGCACGGCCCGGAGGAGCATGTGCGACAACAGTGGAATCCCGGACAGCAGGGTGGGTTGAGCTTGACCTATACAAACGCAGACAGGCCAAGGCCAGTACACGATCGTGTGTAGAAACAGTGGATTTACAAGCTGGCTCTCGTACTCGTACTGAGTTAATCAAAACGGCTAGCTAATTGCCACGAATTAAGGAGCTGAGGCGTAGCTGTCACTGAGCAAGACCAAGGAATCGTCTTGTCGAGCAATCTACAACCCATGATTTGAAATCATTATTTGTTGTTGAGGACTTTTATGGTACCCTTAGATAGATATGGACCATTTATTTTTGTGGATCTAACGGCTTGTATCCATTCATACTAGTGCCTAAAACATGAGTAGTATAAAACATACTAGTCGATAAAACATGGTAGTTGTAATGCATCCAGCGTTAAAATTGGAAACGTCTGCAATTTAATATATGCGTTCACAGCAAAAACCGGAAAATCCCATTAAAAAACGGAAGGCCTGTAACGATTTCTATAAAAAAAAGACTCATATAACTGGGCAGCTGGTTACTTCCATAGCAATGAGCCGGCCGACCGTCATGCCTACATGAACTCCGACGAGGTTGTTTTAAATCTTTGCCGTCATGCTGCCCGGCCGGCCGTCATGCCTACATGAACTCCGACGAGGTTGTTTTAAACCTTTGCCGTGGTGCTGCCGGGCCGGCCAGCCAGCCATGCGTATATAAACTTTGTTGTGAATGTTCTAAACATTGGCCATGGTGCTGTCTGAGCTAACCAATCGCCATAAATACATGAACTCCATTGAGATTGTTATTAAACTTTATCGTTGTGCTGCGCAGCAGGCCGGCCGGCATGGATACATGAACTCCATTGGATTATGATTAAAATTAGGATTTGGTTACCAAGATTTTAGACGAAATTAATGGAATATGATTTAGTTAAGACTCCACATGGCTCCAGTAAATCAACGGTTAGATTCGAAACCATACTAGTCATCTCGAGAGGGTAGTAAAAAGTATCGTAAAATATGCCTTGTTGTTATAGAAAATAAACATCATTTGGAGCCACGTACAGTACATGCACCAACCATGTCGGGCCACGCTTAACAGCGGATACGAAGCTAAGAGTATCATTGATTCTATCACCAGACAAAGTTGCAACGATTAATTTGAAAGAGTATCATTGTAGGTCTTGTTTTTATGATTCCAAAAGGGTGTTCAATACCAATTGTTTTTGTAAGGGTCTACTTTTTTTTGACGTGTGTAAGGGTCTACTTAGTTTTGAATACAAACCAAGTCCTGAGAGCTCTAATGGGCCGTAATATCTGCTCCGGCTTTGGCCCATAAGGGAGTGCGCCATAACACTCGTTATTCCGTTTGGGCTTTGAAATTGCCTAATGGGTTGCTACCTTGAGGCTACTGTACTTCAGATCCCGCGGCTGTACCTATTTGACGACCAGGTCGTGCGCTATTAGCGCACGACCACCCCCATCGGGGCGACTGGGCCGGCCCAATAGCGCACGGCCTGGTATTTTTTTCTTTTTTCCTTTTTCCTGTTTCTTTTTCTGTTTATATTTTCTTTTTTCGTTTTATTATTTTTCGGATGTTTCTTTTTTCGTTTTCTTTTCTGTTTTTTAATTTTAAAATATTTCCTATTTTTCTAAAAAAATCAACTATAATTATTTTCATGTTTTCTTTCCTCTATTATTTTTATGTTCATAGATTTTTTCTGTTCATGAGATTTTTTGTGTTGACATAAAAATATAAATTTATAATTGTTCAAATGTAAAAATTGTTCAAATTTAGAAAATTTTCACATATAAAAATTATTCAAATTAAAAAAAATTAGATTTGAAAAATTGTTCAAACATGAAAATTGTTCACATATAAAAATTAATCAAAATTTTAAAAAGTTTTAGATTTGAAAAATTGTTCAAAAACGAAAATTGTTCACATAAAAAATTATTCAAATTAAAAAGTTTTAGATTTTGAAAAATTGTTCAAATTAAAAACTGTTTAAATTTTAAAACTGTTCAAATTAAAAAAAAGTAGCAGCGAAGCGAAGCAGCGGAGCGGGATATGGGCCGGCCCAATATGCTCTACGGGGTGGTCGTTGCGTAGTACCGCACGACCCGGTCGATAAAAAGGAGCTCCCAGATCCCGCGAGTTTGAAACTCTAAGAGGGCCATCGTCCCACCTATTGGGGTTAGGGGAGGGTGGTTAAGGACATCCTACAACAACTCTCTTATCATATATTCTTGTTTGGAGGGGTGTCTCATCTAGTGTTGTAGGCTCATCTCTATCCATAGTAATTAGTTATCGTGTGCTGATTGTTGTAATATAATGGCTTTACATATGCAAAAAAATAGCTTAATAGAGTTAAATGTCTTCTACTTTGCAAGATCATTTACCGGTGTACCTATTTGCTATGTTTGTGTTCATCTCTACGACCGTTTGGTGAAGATAGAGTTATTTACGGAGGTTTTACACGGTTAGAGAAGGCGCGCCAGTTATTTTTATCCCACATGGATGACATCTTAGGGCATATACAATACTATAGAAAAGCAAGTCTTCTCTTAGCGTTTCACTTCATTTACAGAAGGCAATAAATATCAGTCGCAGTTAGACTACGTTATCTCCTATTGTCATCTCGAGCAATTAATGAGAATTTATTTAATTTTAGTGTTAAGTTATGTTAATAACGGAAGGTATGTGGTACAATGGAAGAAGAGCCTTGAATTGCATGACAGTACGAGGACGGGAAGATGCAACTTTTTGTTGTTGTGATTTTTCATTTTTGACGTTGGCGGAAGATAACATAGTACACATTCAGGATGTTGTTTAGATTTGTTTGAAATTTCAAAATATGCTTTTCAATTTTTACAAAATAAAGCACTACATATCACCGCTCTCGGTAAGAGGATCTAGACCTAAGATCTACTCCCTCTGTATCGAATTATAAGACGCTGGTCACTTATAATCTGTTAGAGAGGAAGTATCAAGGTAAGTGGCCTCTTCGATACTTTCAAAGAGGAGGGTCGTCGTCAGGACAAGTGCGCGGCCTGCAGAGTGCAGAGAAGCTTCTTTACTCCAGTGAACGAAAGCTACCAGAGCGCCGTCGTTGACGTTGACACCGGCCGGCCGGCAATGGCATGGCCGAGGCTGAGCCGGGTATCACGATGTTACCGGTCATGAGTATACGACGCAAACGTTCTGTATTCCTTCATGGCGCAGTCAGGCTGCTATAGCTGGTCGCCCCGAGCAATAGCCCAGCTGGATACACTTGTGCTACATCGATTCAAAATCAGATCATGTCGACATCGACGGGGAGTTGGAGAAATCATTTGAGCGATTGACAGACAACAAAAAAGAACTAACCACATCGTACGTACGCATAAGCGCCAATGATCGTTCATCTATACTGTATGACCGGCCTACCGCGATCTGATGTACCAAATCATTTTAAAACGCTCGCGGCGGATTTAGCAAAGACGACGGCGAATGCGTACATACTGGGGGCGGCGACCGTTGTCCGTACCCTTCGCAGAGTCCATGCGCATGGTGCCCTGCCGCTTTCGTGTCTCTGGAATTTAAAACCAGGACAAACGACCAAAAATCCCTAGTTCAACAAATGGTGTTTGACAGACACCCCACAGATGGCTTGTACTAGGGCAACTCTAGCTGATGCCGCATAAGTGACTTAAAGTGCAAACCACTTTAGCCGTATGACATTTGATCTTGCATAAGACCCCGCTTGGCTTGGTTGCTTCCTAACATTACGGAGTGTGGGAGGTCTGTACAGTTTTACTGTCCATTTACAGAGCAAATACATCCAATCCAAGCAGGGCCTTAGGAACGCAACATATCTGATGAATCTTGTAAAAGGTTCAGAAGAAAAAAATCTCACAAATCTTTAGTTATGAATCTTGCATAAATCTGAGACGCTGAGCATATATTCTTCATGTTATTGACGTGTGTGCCATGTTATAGACAAACAAAAAAAACTCGGTGCAAATGAGCGGACTAAATGATTGTAACTGATGAGCCGTATCTTAAGAAAACAAAGATAAAAATGTTGAAGACTGTTTCCAATAACGATGCTCATTGGTGATGGTAAATATCTCCCAACGAGGGGTTCGCCTCATCGTTTAGTCTCGGGACATGTATTCATCGGGATATGCTAAAACCTAAGGCGACTTCTGGTTCAAGAAAGACACAACAAAGCAAGAGATACTGCAACAAAGGCTGGGATGGCGGGGAGGCGGCAACGACATGGTGGGTTGGTCTTGGGTGCCATTGCGAAGACGACGTTGTTCAGGGACAAGTGTTGTGCGGCGGCGGCGCCCATGCCTGGGTAACGGTTAGGGCCATGGGAGGGGGCAGTGATGGTGACTGCGTCGGGTGTCCGTTATCGTGGTGAGGGCCAACTCCACCTTAGATATATTCTCCAATGCTCTAGACAATTTTTCTGATATGAGTTGACCAATTCGTGGCTAATTTTTCCTATTTCCTTGATTCTTATGTCCATATTATAGCTTCAGTTTCTCATTTCATTCTCAATGTTAGACAGTTGATTTCCAAAGAAGGACCCAGCCAATTATACGTGGTTGCACTTGTATAAAACTGACCTTTAGAGACTACAATCTCAGAGCCGGTTTAACACTAAAAAAATTGAACCGCTTCACATCAAATCCCGCAGCCGGTTATTATTCCAGACCTGTTTCTAAAGTTTTTTGCATCGGTTAAATATTTTCACCGCCTATCAAACTAGAGACGGCCGACAACACAACCCGTCTGTTTTTCCCATGCAGTATTGTGCTCTAGCTTCGCCACTCTTTGATGAACTTAATGTATGGATGAACAAATGTCACTAAATATAGGAATATGTGTATCCAAAAATTCCTATATGCTAGTTTTGAATCATGCGTAAATCTGAAACACTTAGGGGTGATATGCAAAATGCAAAGTTGAAATCTATACCTCTTAAAAAGCAAAACCCCACTAATTTCATTTATAATTTTCTATCTCAGCATGCAAGTTATCCACACCATCCACTAACATAGCCAATCAATTATCCATGTCATCCCACTAATGATAATATATTTTGCACCCGGTCTATCCATATCATCTACTTTTCATCCATACAATTGTCCACGTCGTCTGTTTTTAACCTTCATATATAAGAAAATTTCACGTTAATTAAATTTAGCTTTTCGACAATTGTAAAAAAAATCTCATATTACACAGATTTTCTATCCTTTATGTTTTGAAGAGATTGCCACTGCAACACGCGGGTATGTTTCTAGTGCACTAAAAAACTGAGGTGCAAGGGTTGTTTTGTAAAATGAAAAACATGAATCTTCAACCAGCTGAGTAATGATTTGCCTTTCGTCACTAGGAAAATGGAAAGTTCGCCGCACATGGTTCGTGATTCGTGAATGTCGTCCGTGTCGCAGTCAAACAGCTATGTATTGCTTTGCCACCTAGAACTAGCCCGCCCGGCTGCCGGCTGAATATTGCACTTGCGCATACGTCCAGGGGATGGTCCGACCACTTCTATCGAGAATTGGACAAATCAACTGAGTGATACATAAACGATAAACATAGCTATCCACACCATCGAGAATTGGACAAATCAACTGAGTGATACATAAACGATAAACATAGCTATCTACACCATACTTCGACATCGTGGATTCGTGGGGGCGTAGTCTACCGACCGTTGCGGCCCATCATCTTCCGTTCACGAGAAACACAAAAGTAGAATCACTTTGACTGTTGGTCCGGTAGAGTCTATAATAAATACTCAATGTGATCCGTTAAAACATGAATTTAGCTGGTACAACTCCTTAGCTATAGCTGCGTCAGTTATTTGGGATCAAAGGAAGTATTATACTTCCTCTGCATGATGTGTTTTGAACTTAAATTAGTTAAAAATACGACAATTATTATGAATTGGAGTTAGTAGTGTGTACTTACTGCATGATGTGTTTATATTTTTTTCGAGAATATGTCAATGGCGTACCATAATTTTATAAAAGTCGGAATTTCAAGTACAAGATGATTGCAACTCGCTGTGAATGACTAGTACAATACGAACTCCACTTCGGACTAGTCTGGAAAGACAGCCACCATGCACACTACAACTATGACACGAAAGAGTCTATCCTAAGATTAACATCAAGACCGCGTCTAGAAGAAAACCGCTCACCTCGAAAGAACAACAACTCCAACTAGACTCTCCTTGTCGTCGCACCATCAGATCTTCAATGCCTAGGAGTCTAGGACGAGATGGCAAATAGTTGGGTATCTGGTCAGTATCGAGAAAGACATTGTCTTGGATTCATGGGCGAAGTCATACATTTCGGTCCTAATGGATTCACCGGCAAAGGATGTGTTTTTAAACAAACTTTGACTTTTGGTCCGGTAGAGTCGATAACAAATACTCAATCTGATACGTTAAAACATGAACCTACCTAGTACAACTCCTTAGTTATAGTTGCATCAATTATTTGGGATCAAAGGAATTATAATACCTCCTCTAGTTTTGAAGTAAAATTAGTTCAAAAATGTGAAAATTATTATGAATTGGAGTTAGTATTATATACTTACTGTAGGATGTGTTTTTCTTAGTACGCCAATGATATTTTTATAAAAGATAAATTTTTAGTACAAGATGATTGCAACTCGCTTCGAACAACGAGTACAATACGAACTCCACTTCAGACTAGTCCCAAAGACAGCCAGTATGTACATTACAACTACGACACGGAAGAGCCTATCCTAAGACGAACATCAAGACTGCGACTCGACCAAAGCGGGTCACCTCGAAAGAACAACAATTTCAACTGGACTCTCCTTGTCGACGCACCATCAACTTTTCAATGCCTAGGAGGAGATGGCAAGTAGATGGGGGACTTGGTCAGTTACGAGAAAGACATTGTCTTGACTTGATCGGCGAAGGCGTACATTTCACCCCCAATGGATTCACCAGCGAAGGATGTTTCTTTGAACCAACTTTCTCATCCCACAAGGTTAACTCCGTCAGCAAACGTTCTGCATCTTCACATATTCGACCGGCTGGCACACACTGAGATCTGATCGACCGAACGACCCTCGTGGAAAATGACTCGCACTGGCGAGCATTGTGCGTATCGCACGAGCCGCTTCACACCTTTTCGCAGCATATGTCCATGGCGCTCTGACGCCTTCGTGAGCCGAATCTCATAACCTGGAGATGCCCGTGCCTTGGCTGGTAGTACTATAAAAGAGCCCGCCACGAGAAGAACTTGTGTTAAGGCAGCAGGGTCTAAGCAAAGCAAGGTAGTTGCCATGGCAAGCAGCAGCTCTGATGTCGTTCCTGTCGCTGCGAGGAAGTACGAGAAGTTGCCTCCATTTGTACCGCGTTTGAGCAGTACATATAGCCTGCGTGAAGGTTAATTTGGCGTCTGCGTATATACGTTGCAGGCTGGAGGGCAAGGTGGCGGTGATCACGGGCGGCGCCAGCGGCATCGGCGCGCGCACGGCGCGTCTTTTCGTGCAGCACGGGGCCAGCGTCGTGGTCGCCGACATCCAGGACGAGCTCGGCGAGCGGCTCTGCGCAGACCTCGGCCCGGAGGCCTCCAGCTACGTGCGCTGCGACGTCACCAGCGAGGAGGACGTCGCGGGCGCCGTCGACCACGCCGTCTCCAGGTTCGGGAAGCTGGACATCATGTTCAACAACGCCGGCATCGGCGGCGCGGCCTGCCACAGCATCCGGGACAACACCAAGGAGGACTTCGAGCGCGTGCTGGCCGTCAACCTGGTGGGCCCCTTCCTCGGCACCAAGCACGCGGCGAGGGTCATGGTGCCCGCGCGGCGGGGCTGCATCATCGGGACGTCGAGCCTGGCGTCGGCGGTGGGAGGCGTGGCGTCGCACGCGTACACGTGCGCCAAGCGCGCGCTGGTCGGGCTGACGGAGAACGCGGCTGCGGAGCTGGGACGGCACGGCATCCGCGTCAACTGCGTCTCTCCGGCGGCGGCCGCCACGCCGCTGTCGACCGGGTACGTGGGAGTGGATGGTGAGGTGTTCGAGGCGGTCATGGAAACCGTGGCGAACCTCAAGGGCGTGGGCCTGCGGGTGGACGACATCGCCGCCGCCGTGCTCTTCCTCGCCTGCGACGACGCGAGGTACGTCAGCGGGCACAACCTGGTCATCGACGGCGGCATCTCGGTATCGAACACGTCCTTCGGCATCTTCAACTGAAGACCATGCATCTTCGATGATCGACCATCATTTATATGTTACATATTCTCCAATAAATAATTTATGCGCGGGAGTTTGATCCTGCGTGGCTGCGTTCATCACTCATACTCCCTCCGCATTGTAAAACTTTTGTCCATATTTATATGTATCTACACATTAAAATATGTCTAAATCCACGTAAGTTCAAATAAATGTGAGACATCGCTCCCTCCCTGGGCTTCACTCATACATACAAAAAATAAAAAAGACTCGTACAATGTCAAAATTTATCTATTTTTGTACCACTTTTTTATAAGTGAAAGTCATCTAATCTGTAACGGAAGGAGTACAAAGTTGGGGACCACATGATCGGCCCGTTAGGAATATATGAAGGTGATCTATAGACGTAGGGGTTTTGCCCCCCTCGCCGGTAATGTCGCTAATCCACCCGTTTCCAGAGTTGTGGCAGACTATGTAGTTATAATAAGCTACTCCCAACGTTATCCCCACTTCGATGCATTTGCGCAGGCGGAACACATGTGGAGCTGTCTTTCCAACGATTCTTATGGGATCTGGTCGGTGTTTGTATTCGTTGATATGATTTTAGGTAGGACATGCTATTTTGATCTACGTTATCTTTGTTGATGTTTGTTGTTAAGGTGTGCAAATCCTTAAGAGGCTTATCACATGACTATCTGATATGTTCTACAACAAGGCTTGGCTCCGATGGGGAACAACGTGCGTCTTCAACTCACTCATTTTTTGTAATTGTCGCTAGGTAGTTCAAAGTTATTGTAGTTTTTCTTACTTATGCTGATTTATGTACATTTGGTTATGATTCCTTTAAAAATAAGTTCGTTACCATTTGGAGCATTCATAATGGTTCTAGTTAGATGATATTTGGAATAAGATTAAACTGAGATGGATGTGGGAGGCCGTTTTCCGTATATGATATTATTAACGGGGTATAAATGGAAGACCACATAGCTGGATGAATGAGACCCACCAAGCGGACCGGCCACATGGACGCGTCTGAGAAAATTAATATGGAACCGAGGGAGTACAAGATATACTAATTAACGTGACGTTTCTCTCTTCTCCTTCATGGAATTACTTAATGTTTTTATGTTCATTAGTTATCAGGCCCATAAGCGGGATTAATCGGCAATGTGATGTGTGGCCGCGGTTCTAAGCACGTACCGGCATACATAGCACTATAGGTCTATTAGTCAATACCAGCCTCCCTCGTTGAGTAGAAGACTTTCTTGTTTAACCCCACTATCCAGTCTATTTGACAGGGTTTCTCCTCCCCCGTGTTGCGCCCAGGCGACACTGGGGGCGAACAGCGCGCCGCCACAAGCACCCCGCCTCCTGTGCCTCCTCGTCGCTGCTGTTGCCGGCCGGCGCGCCGCGGCAGTGGCGGCCTCCCCGCCGCCACACAACTGGTGGGCGGGGGTGTCTCTCTTCTCTTCCTCGCGCGGAGCTCGCCGGCCCTGACTGGGACGACAATGGTGGGCTCGTCGGTGCGTGCAGGCCGGAGCGACGGCTCCGGGGACGCCGGACCTCGGCGTGGTGGTGGTTCCAGGGCTCCCGCTCCCGGATCCGGTGGGGACGGGTCCTGCCTGGCTGTGAGGGCGGCGGGCCGGATTCGTCGGTGGCGCGGCAAGGGCGACGGCGGCGCCACCTGTTGCGGTTCCCGCGGCCATGGTGGGTGGCGCCATGGTCGAGGTAGCCGCTCCTCTGGGCCCTCTCGGGCTCGATCTGGGCATGCGGGCCTAAGCAGCCTTGGAGGGTCGTCGGCAGGCTTCGTAGGTCTTCGGTTGGAGCCATGAGTAGAGCACGGTGGTGCTTCCCTGCTCCCGCGCAGCGCAACGGATGCTGTCTTCGGTCTTCATGGAGCCCGCGTGGCCAAGAACCAGGGATCCAGACCCTGGCTGCTTGATAGAGCATTGCGACCAGACCCCAATTGGTCTTCGTCATGGAGATGCTCCGCTTCTTGCCAGTTCAGCAGGTGGTCGGCGACAGAACCAGGCCACTCGACTTGCTGCTCCCTGGCCCAAGCTCTTCGCTTGGCGGTCGGGGTCGTTTCTTCGGGTGAAAGCCTCGCACTTTGGTGCCGACGGCAGTGGCACCCTTGGGTGTCGTTCTCCTTCTTGTTTGCACTGTTTGGGAGCAACGATCCTCTACCGGCGCGACTCGATAAGGCTCTCCGGGTGAAAACCTAAACTCCTTCGGAGTGGGCAGCGGTGGCGCACTCGTCGCGACCTTCTTGGAGGCGCCGTTTTGGAGTGTCTTATCCCTCGTCGAGCTTCGGGTTCGCAGCGGTCGTGTGGGGTGGCTATGAAGTCTGGGAGGTGGAGGCCGGGGCGGCGGCCTCGGACGGTGGATGTGCGCCGAGGCGGCGGCCTTGGGAGGCTTTGCGACCATGGCTCGACGAGGCGGTGTCATGCTTCTGCATCGTCGGGGTGTCGAAAGAGTCACGTGGGTAGCAGGTTTGGCGCTCCGTGTTTTTTATTTCTTTTCCTTTTTTTTCCTCGCCTCCGGACGTAATTTCGTTCGGGACGACATCCGTGTACTTTGTATACTGGAAGCCAGCAATTGCTGGACCTTTTCAAAAAAACCTATTCAGTCTATTTATGTCTAACAGTCAAAGTGATGTGTACAGATGCCAAATCTGTCGACACAATTTTTTTTAAAAAAAATTGTCGACCATGATCTCTGCACTGATCGAATGAGCTGCTGCCTGCGTCTATCAACAAGCCAACGGGCTACTTTTCCCAATCGTCTGAAAGCAATTTTAGCAGATCGCGTACAAAGTTTCTATGGTAAAAGTGGTTTATAGAATATCCAGGATTAACTCAGCGCCTCACGCCAGAGCCAATCGATCGGAATTCAGTTTTTATAACCCCGCATGTTCTCAATGTTACGAAAATTGAAAACGCTCCAAATAATCTGGAAAAAAACGGGGGTAAACATATGCTAATGTTTCACATAGTTTCCTTACGGAATAACATTTATGCTGCTTTGTGGAAAAAAAAGTACTAATGTATGGCAACAACAATCCCAAAAACTGACCATTGTCCTTTTTTTGTGTGTAAAGAGCACTAAATATGTCATTTCGGCACGAAACTTTGCACATGTATGAAAAATTAGGTGCTCCCTATTTTTCAGATTTTAAAATTGTTTTCATATTATTAATTTTGTATTTTGAAAAGTAAGTGACCTCGAGAGTCAAAAGGGAATATCGAGAGAGGTGCACAAATATGACCCGCCCATTAGTGATTACATGCTATAGCCCAACCATATGGCCTAAATATATGCCGATTGAGCCTTTCCGCCACATCGGTTGCTCACGCCTGTGCTGCACGCAGTGGCGGAGCTAGCGATTTATCGAAGCCGGGGCACAAAGGAAGCATAATGTTTTATTTGGTCTACACAAAACTTCTCCCTGGTCACTAGTCACATTTTGTTCATCTTATCATTTGACATATCTGGTTGTGGGGGCTCTTGGGGTGGTTCTTTATTTCTAGTGTCCAAAAAAAAGATCCACCGGGAAGGTCTGGAGCTGGGCTCCTCGGCCGCCGCGTCATCATCTATTGTCTGCTGCTTGCCGTCTCATGGCCCTGTGCAGGCTGGGGTCGGGCACTCGCCAGGGAGTTTCGACGATCCGCCGTTGATGGAGACTGAGTAGTGGAATTGATCGATTAATGGGCTGCTACTAAGGCCCAGCGACATGGAGAAGTGGCCTAACTATGGAATAAGTCGTCTTTCTCCTCAAAACAAGCATTCATGACAGTTCTATCGTGCTCGGCTGCCACAAGAACTGGCCGACGATCAGCCATGGGGCGACTGCGAGCCCGGACACGTGCCCAAGGCGGAGGTATGGTAAATTCGCCACTGGCTGCACGCCTACTCTTGATTCATTGATTTCCCTCTATAATTTCCTCTCCTTTTTAACTCAGCGGCCGACAGGCGGAGAGGAAGTTGGGAAGCATGAGGACGTGGAGGCAAGTGGACAAGCCCACCTGACGTTTAGAACTCTAGACAGTTTGCAGTGTCGAGCACACGGACGAGCGGCGCCTAGAGGGTGTCCAGGTAGTACATAATCAACCAAGTTAAATTTTAAGAGATTAGTCACAATAGGATTGACACACATTCTTTTTCATTGGAAACCACTTTAGGGTACCAACGTACTCATAAAACAAAGTGCCGACATTTTCTTGCTTAAGAGAATACATATCATCAACTATGATAGGTGGTTTGAGAAGGTGTTAACAGAAAAAAAAAATGAATCTTCTCATCACCCGATTTCTGCTGAAATATTGCTCAACTATTGAGTGGGCCTTTGGCCCATATGGCAATTTCAGAAAAATCGCTAAAGGCCTTGTTGTTATGGCAAGTGGTGGGATTTTAGTCCCATACTGCTAGTTGAGTGATATGTGCATCAGCTTATATACTAAGTCATTATACGTCTAGTATGAGTTGCTATGAGGTATGAGGAGAATGGTTGTGTACCACATGCGTACTCCTCCTCCTCCGCCGCCCGCCTTGCCCCCGTCCGCCGCGTACACGGTCGACGGAGAGCAGGCCTCCGAAACCCCGCCTCTCCGTTTCCTGTATGGGAGAGGGGCGATTAGGTTTTTGGGGAGCGTCTCCTACGCGACTGCTTGCCAATCTGCATCCACTACGTCGCCAACCTTCATCGTCATCATGACCACCGATGTCGAGATCGAGAAGGCTGCTGCAGAGGTTTTTGGGGAGCGTCTCCTACGCGACTTCTCGCCAATCTGCATCCACTACGTCGCCAACCTTCATCGTCATCATGACCACCGACGCCGAGATCGAGAAGGCTGCTGCAGAGAAGAGGATCGCCGACGAAGTTGCTTCCGCTTCGGCCAATTGGCTAATCGCCGGGTATAATATGCTTATACCTCTCCTAGTTATTTACTTGTTTACTGTACTAGCGATTTGTGTAGATGTATCTGCTATATGTCTAGTACACGATCATACTGTTAACTTTCAACATACCATTAGCACTATCTACGTCCTGAGTTTAATTAATATTTAGATTAATATAATCGGAAAATTGCTTATATACTCAACAATTTCTCATCTTGATAACACTTCATGGGCGTGAAAGAGATATGCCCTAGAGGCAATTAATAAAGTATATTTCTTTATCATATCTTGTTTGTTCATAATACGTTTTATGTCATGCTATAACCGTATTAAGCGGAAACATTAATACATGTGTGATGCGTAAACAACCAGGTCCCTGGTAGACTCTACTAAGACTAGTTTCGTTGCGCGATTGATGATCGAGGTTTCCCGATCATAGGGCATGGCGCCAGTCGGTAATGAAAGTCATATCGTTGGTGGAACGATGTGATGGACATAACCATATTTGTAGGACATAGTCATTACACCTTCGATCGAGAGATCAACTCTTATTGTTATCACTGGAAAATACTTTGATCGCACCAAACGTCGTATCTTATATAATATGACAATAACGGTGATACTTTTGGGTATCAGAAGGGGGTAGTTGATACGAGGGGTCAAGAGCGGGATTCGCCAATCCTCATAGCAGGATAGATACTCTAGGGTCCACTCGGTGAGATTATGTCTAATGAGCTTGCAAGCATGTGACTAGGTCACGGAGATATGAAATCATAGACGAGTAGAAGATAGAGTTGTCGGTAACGAGGTCAGCTGGGTATGGAGATATCTATGAACGAAACTCGGACACGCTAAGTATCACTATGGCAAAAGGTTTAAGATTTTACGTTCAGTTTTGATAGATGAAAGTCATTCGTTATATCACAGGGATTAATTCATGGGGTCCAGGCCTATGAGTTAGTCGTTGATCAGAGAGGAGCCTCTATCATACCTGTTATTATATCGAACCGCTAGGGTAACACACTTAAGGGGTTTCGACAAGACAACCGGAAAGGAAAGAGATCACCAGGAACGTCCCGGGAGAGGTCCGATGGAGATCGGGCAGCGACATAAATTAGTGTAATAAATGTCTAAATATTATTTTATATATTTATTTTCGAATTTATTTAGATTGATTTCCCCAAATGGTCCTTCTGGTCGAAATAAGGACCAAGAGGGAAAAATTCTCTAAGAGAATTCGGTGGGGGCCAAGGTGGCCGGCCTAGGTGGGCCACAAGGGGACCAACATGTGGCCGGCGTGAAGGGGATCGTGTGCAGAAAACAAAAAATTTCCTAGCAACGATATGCTTAAAACATGCCAAGATCTATTCTATGCAGATATAGAAGTACGAACGGAGATCGGAATAGATACCCTTGTAGACTGAAAGCGGGGATTACGTTCCCGCATGAACGTTGACGATGAAGACCGACGAAGCCGACCTCAAGGTCGTGTAGAGGAAGCAGACCTCCCAGCACCGCTAGCCCAGCACCTCGCAGGGCGTTACACACGTATGGAAGAGAGGACGGCCTCCGAAGCTCCAGTCCAGGACGAGCAGCGGAAGACTTGGAACGGAACACCAGCAGAGCGGCAGCGGGCTATGGTGGAATAGACCCCCCTCTCAACTCGGCGCAACTCCGACAAAGGGAATCACGAAATCGAGAGAGAATTGAGAAATTAATTGGTGAATTAAAAGGCCAGGGGTGCCCCTTCTTATATAGGCTCCCAGGAGGGAGCCAACCTGCTCACTAGGCAATGTGGGACTATCCCCACATGCTTGGTGCGGCTGCACATGGTGCGCCGGCCCCATGGTGGGCCCCTTTTGGCCCACCTAGGACGGCAACCTTGCTCCCACCGAATTCCCCTAGGGATTTTTTCCCTTCTTGGGCCTTGTTTCGACCAGAAGGCTCATTTAGGGAAATCAGTCTAAATAAATTCGAAAATAAATATATATAACCATATTTAGAAATTAATTAGACTAATTAATATCAAACATATTATATATAATTTATTCTAGCTCCGAAAACTATTTCGTCGCTGCCTGATCTCCATCGGACCTCTCTCGGGATGTTCCCGGTGATCTCTTTCCTTTCCGGTTGTCTTGTCGAAACCCCTTAAGTGTGTTACCCTAGCGGTTTGATATAATAACATGTATGATCGAGACTCCTCTCTAATCAACGACTAACTCGTAGGCCTGGACCCCATGAATTAATCCCTGTGATATAACGAATGACTTTCATCTTCAAATCTGAACGTAAAGTCTTAAACCTTTTTCCACAGCGATACTTAGCGTGTCCGAGTGTCGTTCATTGATATCTCCATATCTAGCTGACTTCGTTACCGACAACGCTATCGTCTACTTGTTTATAATTTCATGTCTCCGTGATCTAGTCACATGCTTGCAAGCTCATTAGACATAAACTCACCGGGTGGGCCCTAGAGTATCTATCCTGCCATGCGGATTGGCAAATCCCGCTCTTGACCCCTCGTCTCAACTACTCCCTTCCGATACCCAAAAGTATCACCGTTATTGTCATACTAAATAAGATATGACGTTTGGTGCGATCAAAGTATCTTCCAGGAATAACAATAAGAGTTGATCTCACGGTCAAAGGCGTAATGACTACGTCCTACAAATATGGGTGTGTCCATCACATCGTTCTACCAACGATATGACTATCATTGCCGACCGGCGCCATGCCCTCTGATCGGGAAACCTCGATCATCGATCGCACAACGAAACTAGTCTTAGTAGAGGCTACTAGGGACCTGGTTGTTTATGCATCACACCCGTATTAATGTTTCCGCTTAATACGGTTATAGCATGACACAAAAATATATAATGAACAAACGAGATATGATAAAGAAATACACTTTATTAATTGCCTCTAGGGCATATCTCCTTCAGTCTCCCACTTGCACTAGAGTACAAATTAATCTAGATTACAACTTGGTAAAAGTTTAACACTCATAGCTACTTGGTGTGTATTATGCTTTTCAAGCGGAAGAGGATTCGTCAGGGGACCTGCCACATTCAGATCCGTATGCACTTTGCAAATCTTAACTTCGTCTCCTTGTACGTACTGTCGTACCACATGGAAGCGTCGGAGAATGTGTTTGGCGGTGGAGTGAGACCTTGGCTCCTTAGCGTTAGCAATGGCACCTGTATTGTCGCAGAGAAGGATCACGGGGTCTTGCGCGCTCGGAAAAACTCCAAGTTCAATGATAAATTTCCTCAGCCACACAACTTCACTCGTGGCTTCGCAAGCAGCAATGTACTCCAACTCCATTGTAGATTGCGCGACGATGGGTTGCTTCCCACTTCTCCAGCACACAACGCCTCTATTCACCTTGAATACATAACCTGTCTGTGACTTAGAGTCATCAGAGTCTGAGCAGAAACTTGCATCAACGTAACCTGTTACGCCAAGTTCTTCATCGCAGCCACCATACACAAGGAACATTTCCTTTGTCTTATTGAGATACTTAAGAATGCTCTTAACAGCAATCCAATGCGCCATTCCAGGATTACTCTGGAAACGACTTGTCAAACTTAGAGCCAATGCCACATCAGGTCTAGTACTTAACATTGCATACATAATCGATCATATGGCTGAAGCATAAGGATGTTTAGTCATATCGGCCTTACCCTGTTCCGTTACCGGACACTATGCCTTTCGCAATGTTTTATTCTTGATAACCGGCAGAGAACCCTTCTTTTCCATCTCCATACCGAAATGCTTCAGTATTTTATCAAGATAAGTACTCTGACTCAACGCTAATAGACGTCTTGATCTATCACGATAGATTTTAATGCCTAAGACTGAAGGGGTTCCGGTGCAGAAAACAATAATTTTTCTAGCGTATGAAACCCTAACTAGACAAGATCTATTTATCTAGTACATGTGATAACGGTGGCGGAACGGGTTACATTACCTCCATGAAGAACGATAGCGGGGATTACGCTCCCGCACAAGCGTTGACGATGAATTCGTACGCAGCCGACCTCGAGGTCGCGGAGAACTTGCCGCGATGACGTAGACGATGACGCCGGGGTGTCGACGATGACCTGCGTCAACGGGCTTCAGGCGGAACATAGCGTGGCGCCGGCGGCTGGGGGGGGGGGGGATGCGCCGGCGGCAGGGGGAAGCAGCGGCTGGACTGCAGGTGGGTGAGACGACGTCGCCCAGGCTCCTCAAAAGTGGTGCCTCCGAGCACTCGTAAACATACGGAGCTTAACGACAACCGCCGGTCATTCAGATCCAGCTGAAATCGTAGGGGTAGAAATTTTCTGAAATCCCGCAGGGTAACGGCGCCCGACGGTATAGCTTAGGTGGAGAGAGGAGGCAAAACGAGCGGAGAAGCAACTCGGCCGGCTTGCTATACAAATAATTGTATTTTTCTGTAATTAATCCAATTCATATGCCTTGCTATATAAAGGGGGGAGGGGGTGTGCAAACACCTTGCCTCCCCCATGTGGGACTAAAGGAGAGGGAGGGGGAGCCGGCCGAACCCTCCTAGTACAATTCAGACTAGGGGCCCAAGCCCCCTCTTTCCTTGCTTGGTGCGGCTCACCTTAGTGGGCCACAGTTGGCCCACTTAGGTGGGCTGCCCCCTTTTTCCTTTATTATTTAATAATTAAATTAATATAAAATATAATTAATTTATAATTAATATATTTAAATACTATTTAATATCCCGTGACTCCGAACCATTTTCCGAACCACCCGAACAACTTTCGGACATCCCTGGAACCATTCCAGACCTTCCTGGAACTCTTTCTGGATCATTTCTCTCTCTCCAACAAAATCCTATATTATTTCAGAACCTATCTTATGGTGTCATCAAGACCTTAAGTTTGTTACGCTACGGTTCGAGAACACTCCAGACATGGTCGAGACACTCCGCTCACCAATGACCGTCAGGGATACCTGGATGTATATGACGGCACATGTGCATTCTATGAATATCGTCGTTGAACCATAAACATGATATTCATTCCCTTTGTTTCCGCGAACCTACCTTGTCCGAGATATGATCGTAGACATCCGATGTCTTTGGTGTATCTCGTTACCGACAAAGGTTATTAACTTGTCTGCGATATTACATCTCCATGTCCTAGTCATAAGCTGCGTAGCTATATAGATGCAATCTCACCGAGTGGGCCCAGAGTATCTTTCCATTACAAGAATGAACAAATCCCGCTCTTGATCCTTATGTCTCAATACTCTTTCGGGATACCCAAGATGGACACCGTTATTGTCATGCTAAATAAGACACAACGTTTGATGCTCTCAAAGTACCCCTACGAAGCATCAATAACTACGGTCTCACGGTCTAAGGAATAAGCTATCATATTCTTATCTGTTGCAAATGACAAACATCGTAATACGATCTTATTGCAATACTTTGTGTATGTCCATCACCTTATTCAACTAATAAGATGACCCCATTGTCAACCGACGTCATTGTCCTTGATCGGGAATCTCGATCAACTGTTGCCCAATGGACTAGTTCATATATAGGCTTACTAGGGACCCTTGTTGTCTATGTATCACAGCTGTATTAATAATTCCGATTAATACAGTTATAGCATAATACACAAACCTATTATAAACTTATGAGATAATGCAATAAATACTACTTATTTATTTGCCTCTAGGGCATATCTCCTTCAGTCTCCCACTTGCACTAGAGAACAAATAAACTAGTTGCATTTTACTTCATCAAAATCACTTATCAAATAAGCGTCATATGATAATGCTTGCTTGTGAAAGAGTGTTACTCTGACAATCTGTACACTACATAATTGTGCGTACTTTTGCGATTCATTGATATCAACTTGCTTGATATCACCATGTTATCCGATAACATATATGCAAATACCGTAACTAAGTGAGACTTCTGTTTCCCAGTGCTTACTCTGATTCTGCTAACCAGATAACTGCCTTGAAAACACACTCAGTCATTGTTAGCTCCGTGTAACAATTACAACCTCACGATATCGATATATATACTTTCACACCAATACAGAAAACTTGACACTCCAATGTCAATCTAATAACTAATTCACTTCTACTTCCAGTAAATTCTAAATTTACTTTTATAACTTTCTTCTTCTAAGAACATCGGTCATATTTCATCGAGGAGATAATATGGTTTCTGTATGATGTCTAACGATAGACGAACATGTCATACAACCACTATTACCGTGTATCATTACTCTTAATGATCAATTGGATTTCCAAGGACTATCCTTTTAATTCTATTCTGACTCCTCAGATGTAATCCAAAACAACTCGACTAACTATTTAAAATTCCCGTTCTATTCCAAATAGACAATAGCTTTCAAATAGTTTCACAACTTCATACTTCTCATCTATTCTACTGGTACAGTTTCACAATGTGTCATTTACACAAGATGAATTCGGCTCCCACTCAAATTATGTCTCCACACATTTGAGAACACGAGCTCCCACTCAAAATATGTCTCCACACATTTGAGAACACGAGCTCCCACTCAAAAATATGTCCTTTACATATTCTACCCGAGTGAACTAACTTTGACTCCCACTTAAAAATCGACATTTTGGTCAAACCAAAATCATTGATCTCTTATCAATTCGAATTCAATACAAACTACAGTATTACATTAATACAAATCCCTCAGACTTCAAGCATTTCTACACAAATGTAGTCAACAAATTTGATCTTGTCCAAGACACATTTCTTGACAAAACATGCTTCCACGTCTTTCTTATAGTCAAATTTCTCATATAATAGTTTATATGATGATTAAAAAATCTTATTCCTCTGATAAGAATTGTAGCAACAATTACTATTTTAATCCTTTCAAATGTAAATTGGATTTTCAGGCTGAAAAAGCCTTTGTTCGTATTCTGATATTTTCTCAACTTTCTTAGTCATAAAGTACACCTTGATCTGTCAACAAGATCTGAAACACTTAATATTATGTTGTGACCTGACAGCAATATTAAACATAACAGCACTTTGTTCAGAAGCTTCTTTCATGAAAATATTATGATCTTCATGAAGAGGATTGCAAGCAGAAAACAATTTTGTAGTCTCCCTCACTCTTTATCACCAAATTTTCATTTGTAGACATATACCCTTTGGAACACCTTCCAACATTCTACTTTTATGAATATAGGTCTGACACCTTATTTCAAGCTTCTAATTCCAATCCATAAACCATAATTCGAAAAATCATATTTTCCTCGGAATTACATAGACAACAAACCAAGTTTTGTTTCTATTTGGTTTTGGGATACACTCCCATCCAATGCGAGCAATCTACAAAGAACTATTCATGTATATTCTGAATTATCGTATAATCATATACATGACGACACTATTGTCGATCACACGAATTTTTGTTGAGAAAAATATCTATTTTCTAAAGTGTACATCGACTATAATGTTTCGAACATATTAGTAGATTCTAAGACAGATTCTAAAAGACCACACTTTATCTAAAATAAAGTATGATTATAATACCTCACATATCACCATATATGATATTATAATATTGTGAAACGCATTTCCACAAGTCTTTTGTGTTGAAACCATAATTCAAAAATGTTGTCCTTTGATCGAATCTTGTGAATACAATATTCACTAATCTTTATTCTGAAAAACCCCATTTGATCTCTTATCAAATTAATTTCAGACTCATGATTTATTAGGCAAATACACTTATTCACTAATAATCATGGAAAAAATCAGATCAAACAAAAAACACCATTAATTAATTTAATAATCATTTGAAATGACTCTTAATTAATTTCCTTTCATATTGACACTTCAATACTACATTTCAAACTTAATCAATTTGGCACTCAAAATACTTAAATGGACCAAAATATCCATTAATTCTTTCATTGCCTTTATGACTAAATTGGATTGTGTTTGTTCTAGTAACATAACTTGTATTCATTGAACATGCTATTTTATCATTTCTACAATTATGAATGTTATCATACAATTGATGTAATTGAGTTGTGAAACCTTTATTCATAATATAAAACAAATGACTTGTTCCATAACATAAAACAACTGAACTTGTCTTATTACATGAATAACTTTGTCTTGTAACAATCAAGACACTGAACACACTTTCTCACTATTACAAGAGATCTTATCAAAAACTATTAATGATAACTATGATAACTTGAGGACGTGAACACCAATGGCCACTCCTTGATCACCATCTTCAGCGCCAGGTCACATCAAACTTCGCCGCATATATGTGATAATCAGGACCTGTTTCACAAACGGAACAAGTATCAAATTCTTTATCATATATCAAGAGGCGAATTCATAATTCTGTATATATCAAATATATACCTGTAGCATCGAAGATTTCTCCTTCGATATAATCAACTTTCAGAGATTTGAATTCGGACACGAACTTGTAGAAGTTCATATTGTCGGCATTCAAAATGTACTTGCGCATATGCTTCTCATAGCTTGGAGGCAGAGATATCAGGACAGTCTGAATGTCACAGGAATCTGCCATCCAGTAATTGAAGACCATCGTCAGCTGGAAGTAGATGTCATACAATCTCTTCAAATGAGTCTCCAGACAGGTATGCTCCTCCATATGAATGGTCTGGAACATTCTAAGCTGCCTGAATTGCTCACGCTTTAATTCATCTCAGAAGTGTGTCTTTATCGCATCAATCATGACGCATGGCTCCTTGCGTCGAAACAACTCTTTCAACTAGGGAGCTAGGCATACGGTCATGGTGATCTCCACTTCGATGAATATGTCTCGACGCCTATGGAAATCATCTTCCTCCTCCTCGCTTGCAGAATGTCCTGGTCTTTCTCCTAACGCTTCATCGAGAACATACAAGATGTTGTTGTGTTCGAGGATGTTTCTAAAACCCTTGTACCAGCTGATGAAGTTGGACCCGTCGGCTTCTAAGGTAGAATCCGGGCTCTTGAGGAAGTAACCGAAGTATAGTTGCGTAGTCTACATATGTGATCGCAAAAGAGGTAAGGTAAAGTTTATAATATAGGTGAGTTTTAGTTTATAATAATATTATCAAACACACCCCACCAAAATTATTATCTCTAAAATAATAATGGAGATTACACGACCCTCATCCACCATACCACCCCCGATCGTCACGGCCGGCGGCACAACTTCAAAGTTGGACATAAAATGTCGATCACAACAACTCTGTGACTCATGCTCGATCTTTCGATCTTCCCGTGTTGCGAGGCCATATCTGCATATGCTAGGCTCGCCAATCAAACCTCGAAGACCCTGCGCGTGCAACATGGCTTACACCCACTGTATGCGAACGACGATATGTCTGACACCCGATCGTCACGGCCTGCCTCATAACGTAGAACTTTCTTGGTGGTGCGCGACGAGGGAGAACACAATTTTGATATTTGTTAGGGATCATCCTATTCATGATGCTACCGTTGTATATCTAGCATATAAGCAATCAATAGGATGCACACACAACATCACACAATCAAATGATGCAATGAAGTGCGATGTGACATGGTCGATGCGTCTGGACCTCCATGGCGCCATGTGCCTTGCCCCCGGCGCCCCGGCATAGCTCCGAGTCTACGGAACCCTCCATTGCCTCCAACAGTACGAGTAATATCAAACTTATCGTAACCATGTCACATAAAATAACGCCTCTAAAAAACAAAGTTAGACGCCTCTAGCTTTATTTAGTTTTGAAAGTTTTACGTGGCATATAGGCTTATTCGTAAGAGAATCGCTTCCCTACCTACGAACGATCGAATAATTGCATGTTTAAGCATCCCTTTCGGGCCCTCCATTGAAAATGCATTGCTGGCTAGAGAGAGAGAAACAGACACCCGCCAACCATAGATACGGTGCAAGCCGTATGTCAGTAGTGGAACCAGTCTCGCGTAAGCGTACGCGTAAAGTCGGTCCGGGCCGCTTCATCAACTCAATACCGAAGGCATCGCAAGTGCACGCTAGAGGGTAGTGTTGGGGATATATCAACTAGGGGTATCACCAGCATGGATCAATCCGGCTTGTCCAGGGTGGCCCAAGGGTGGTAAGGCTGAAGCCTGTCGGGCGGCCCAGATAGCTGACGTACAAGGAAGTAGGCGGACGGTCCAAGGAAGGCGGAAGACCGAAGCCCATCAAGCCAACAAGTCCAAGATGGAAGGCGGCAACTAAGCCGGCTAGGTCTAGGACTCTGATTACTTGCCGGACAAGTACTTGCCTTGTACCCTGGGGTCTGGCCGCCTATATAAGCCAGCCACCAGGGAGCCTTTAGGGCACGCTTCAATACGCATCATACACATTGTAACCTGTTCACGGCTATTGCCTTATAGTGAATTATAGCAGCACGTAGGATCTCGCCACCGCTGCGGGATCCAAAGCTGGGTAAACTCGCCGTGTTCAATCCCGTCCTCGACGACACCAACCTTCTTCGCCACAATCCATACGTAGGCTAGAGGACCCCGTCTCCTATCAATTATGCCGATACCACGACAGTTGGCGCCCACCGTGGGGCATAAGGTTCCTGGCGTCACGTTCCAGGCAGGAACACTTGGCGGCGTGGGCAAGCAGATCGCCGTCGGTCGCATCACAAGATATGGCGGCCACAGCTACGTCAACTCGGATGAGTCCAGGCTCCCGGCGGACGACTACCTTATCGGATGCGCAATCGTACCGATCGGAGGGATCGACGTCTTCATCGGGTATACTCCAGAGGCGTACGGCCTACCGCGTTTCTACAACCCCACCCACCAACCCGTCGACCAATCAGTCGACCGACAAGATGGATCTAAATCCTCCTTCTCCCAGGAGTCGGCCGAATCTGATTTCCACTTCGTCGGAGTTGTCGGACTGGGATCAGACTCCCAGCCGGAAAACAACGATCCTGAGTCAATCCTCCCTGCTCTCCAGGAGGATGCGATGTCAGATGCCGGATCCAGATCTACCGTTCAAGTCAACGTAGACTCTGACTCTGATTATGATGCTAGTCTCTTCGAAGAGAAGATCAAAACCCGCTTTTCCAGTGGTAATCCGGCTCCTTCAGAGGGCACAGCGGATACTGACATGCCTGACAAGCTGGCTATGATGGTTGTCGTCGGTCACGAGACAACCCCAGTTGCTTCGGAAACGCAAAACAAGCCGGTGGAAGATGCCGGCGACACCACTGCCGGTCAACTCATTGAAAGTTCCGACAAGGTGCGCGCAAAGAAGAAAACTGGCCTCCAGAAAGGCGGCAGCAGCAAACCCACGGATTTGCTCTCCGTCATCAAGGAAGTAGACGAAATCATGAATACTCCGGTGAATAAAGACACCCCACTCGACGAAGTGGAAGAGCTTAGGATTAACATGCTTAAGCACTCTGACTTCCTGCGATAAAGAGAGGAGCACGTTGAGAGCCTTGCGAAGAAGATCGAGAAAGAACAGGAGAAGTGTAACATCCCAACATTTTATAATGTTCAAAAATCCCTAAAATTTAAAACTTTTCCTTTATTAAAATAAAATATTAAATGCATAAGAGAACCAACTATGAAAGAGTTTAATATTTCAAATATCACAGTTCAAACATGTTATTATTTACTGTATTTCAAAACCTTAATAGTAATGTGACAAATATTTTACAAAATACAATCTATTTTATTCTAAGTAGATAGATTACTTATAAGTAATTGGCTTTAACCACTTAGCATTAGCTATAAATAAATTAATAAACTATTGAAAACATTGTCTATTTGCCAAAAGATTATTATTCATTTAACTAAGTTCAAAATATAGTTTGGAAATTATAAGCCTATAGTTTATAACCTTAAAACTTCATAAATTAAAATTAATGAATTACCCAATAAACATTTCATTTGCTTACATGAATTTCATTTAATTTCTAAGCATGAACTGATTAATATATTCTATATAAGAAATGAATTAAATCTAAAATCTTTTCCAAAGTTGTTTATGAAGTTTTCAAATAATTTTATCTTAATATAAAATATAATGGTGCACAAATAATTTGAATTAACAATGATTACATTACATTTTCTTTCCATTTCAAATAGATGTAATGTGATATTTAATAATCTATTAAAGCTAAAATTTATTTAATATTGGAATATGAGTTTAAATAACTTAAATTCAAACATTTTGAATATGGGTATTTCATAGAATTTATTTTAGCCAAAAATAAAGTTAATTAAACCCTAGTTTTAAATTTAACATAAAGTGTCAAATTTGTATTTAAGCAATATTTCAAAATATTATTTTTCAAAAATGTTCAAAACATTCCTACAACTGGTTTAACACAAAGATAATAATTTTACAAATTTTTAGAAATTTGTTTGACCTCATTTGGACAATTAAATCAAAAGATATGAATTAAATAAATAAAACAGAAAAGGAAATTACCTGCTGACGTCAGCGATGACGTCATCGTCTTCCTCCTCCGGCGCAAATTCAGCCCGAGATCGACGGAGCTCAAATTCGCGCCGTGATCAACGCGAGAGTTCCTCTCCTCTGCCACTATTTAATCCCCACGACTTCCTCTACATTTCCCCCATGAAACCCTAGCCCAATTCGCCTCCAGGCCGCCGCAGTTGCTCGCCGGACTTCACCGAGCCGCCGTCCTTCTTCCTTCGAGTTCCGGCGAGAAAAGCAGCCCCCACCCCTGAGACCTCCTCCCCTCTCCTTTCCCCACTCGTGCGCATCCGTGGACACCTTTCACGTGTCTCCTCCTCTACCAATCGTGCGGGGCCCGAGCAAGCAAAGCACGCCGGCGCCCGAGCTCCTTCGGCCACGCCTCCACGGAGCTCCGGAGCGCCCGAGACGACGCCGTCGCCTCCATCGTCTTCCTCGCGACGAGCCGCGCCCGAGGGCGCCATCCGCGCGTCCGGGGGAGCACTACAGCGTCATCCTCGTCCTCGCCGAGCGCAGCGCCGCCGTCGGCCTCCTCTCCGGCGAAATCCCGCCGCCGGCTTTTGGTCAACTCACGGTGAGCCATCCGATCCTTTTTCTACGGCTGAGATTAGAAGTTTAATTTGAATCAGTACCTTTAGATCTGGACCGTAGATCTAGATCTGGACGGCCCAGATCTATTCACTTATCCACGTAGGATCCAGTCAGCACGCACAGTCAGCTCGTGCCTAGTCAGCGCTGACGTGGAAAATGAATTTCTCGAATTTAATTAATTTGGCAGTTTTGCAGAAAAGACCCTACACATTAGTTTTATCATATCTTTTTCTCTGTTTATCCAAATTCAAATATTTTTATATATTTGGAAAGCTCTCGACATGTAGAATATTATGGATCTGCCAAAATTCAAATTTGACTTAGTTTAAAATATTCAAATTTCAAATGGTGAAATTGAGTATTTTTGTCATAACTTTAAATCTGTAAATTCAAAAATTGCAAATAAAATTGTTTTAGAAACTTTGGAATATTTGTAAATTGATGCCACTGCTATAAAATATTTGAATGAATTCATAGTTATATACTTAAATTGAATAGTTTGAGTTTTTTCAACATAACTATTAATAGAAATATTATTTTTGATTAAATCAAATTGCAATAAATCTAATTAAATCACCTCTGGCTATTAACACCATTTATAAAAATTGTGTTATAAAATATAAATCACGTAAAACTTTAACCTATATGTTTTCCTTTTATTATGTTTGCAAAATTAGAAACTAATTAAAATTGCAATTATAACTTTATGCTTACTTTATATATATCACAAAAATTAGTATTATGTTTCTTGTGATTTAAAATTGCATAGCATATTTTATCTTATAGTTATATTTCCCATAAGGAAAACTCCCCCCCCCCCCCATTTTCTCTAAGTTAGTATTATTTTCAAACTTAGTATTTTGGTAAAAGTGCTATGCATTAGACACTTAGGATTTTCAATATGGAGCTAGAAGGCCAATGAAGGACTTAGCCAAAACAAGACTTCAGAAGTACCTTCAAGGAGCAGAAGCACTTAGAAGAAAATCAAGAAGAAGTTCATGAAGACCAACCAGCAATATTTTCTAAGTCTTGCTTCCTCTCTCTTTCTTTTCTCCCTTCTTCTCTGAGACTTCATGAAGACTAAGTTAAATCCAAGACCAGCCTAGGTGATACAAAAATCATCATGTCTGAAGATTATTCAAGTCTACTAAGAATTAAATCAAGACATCACCTAGAAGAAAGTTACAAGTCTGGAGATGAAGCCTGGAGGACAACTACATCTGTCTTTCTTGATCACCTTATAGACTTAGTATTTTTCTCTAAGTATTTTGCACATCATGGCTAAGCCATTAGAGTGATTATTCAAGATAAATTATAACAAAGTTATTTTATCCAACCTATGACAATCACTTTTTGACCAACCTATTTGCCTTACATTAACTTAAAATATTTTCTTAGCATGACATACATCTCTAGTCCTTAGGAATATTTTGCACCTCATGCATAAACATATTTTCCTTAGAAGTGTTATGAAACTTGTTTGTTCACTATGTATGTGCATGTATGTTTGTTGATTGTTGTATTGTTGTTTGTTTATACTGTTAGATTGAACGGAGAGCTCCGAATAACGTTGAAAAGAGTTTGTGAACAACGACACTATTCAAAGGCAAGTGGCACACCTCATAAACTTCCTATTATTTTCTATATGCATTACTTAGTGTATTTTTATATGCATGTGTAGGATAGTACTGCTATGCAAAACCTGTGTAGAATTCCCTTACTCCTGTGTCTAGGTTCCTATATCATACTTGGTAGATATATTTATGCTATGCAATTGATGAAAAGTTTTACAAAACGATAAGTGACTACTCAGGGCTATGCTCATGGTTGTCGTCGCCTAAGATGAATGTCTATTCTACTTAGGGCCGTGAGCATGGTGATTTTCACCTGAGAGTGCACATCCACTAAATTAATAAACCTCCTGGGTGGATTGGTTGTATGGTGGCGAAGTTGAGTGGCTACTCGGGTCCATGTCTATGGTTCCTGGAGTATGTGCACTTGTGGATGGCCACCCAGGGAACAGAGGAATCTGAAGAACTCCGAGTGACGATTGCTTCCCGTGCATCCTTTTGACAATGGGCTCTGTCTAGAATAATTAAGTTGTGAGGGTGCAACCTGTCAGCTTGACAAGCAGATGTAGGGGGATGATAGGTGGAACGGGTCTTGCTAGTATGGTTGCATTCTTCTTCTGAAAGTTCTTGTCTCAATTCTCTCCTTTCCTTAATACACTCCGCGTGTATAGGATTCTCGGGCTAATTGAGTCTAAAGGTGAAAGTGCACAACCTCTGCAGAGTGTAAAACTAAGTACTTAGCCGTGTCCCCGGTACGGACAATTTGAGCAGCTGATCACGGACGTCAACGGAGGATTCCATCATTCCAACTTCAGAAATAAAACTTGATGGGTGAACAAGGGAAGATGAGATTTATGGTTGTCTTGATTTGAAGAAAGAGTTTTCCAAGAAGATAGTAAAAATTGGCTTTATGCAAAATAGACTTGAACTCCACCAGCCAAATATGCATATAGGCTATAGAGTTATTCCATTAAGTGTCCACCATAGTGTCACTTGCCAGACTCCATATTTAATGGAATCTGACCCACGTTGTTGCAATATTTTTCTTATTGCAGATTGTTCAGATGACGAGTGAGGTTTCGTTTATAGGTTTCGAGTCTACAACCAACATGTTTTCGCCTGTGGCAGCATGAAAGTGATAGAGACTCACTGCTATTGTATTTCCGCTATGTACTATTTTAAATCTAGCTTTATGCTATGCAACTTGTATCAAATATTTTGTAATTCTGGATCATCGATGTAATAAAATTGACGCTTTGTTGTGATATTACATCGTAAACTGTGTGTGCAAATGAATCGATCCAGGGATTTGCACTATACACAGGTATCTGCCTTATTTAAAGTGCAGGTACGCTACAAGAAGATGTCGGCCAAAGCAAGCCGGCAACTCTTTGAAAAAAGGTCATCAAAAAACCGCCGTGACAAGGAGCCGCCAACACGCGCAACGACAGCGGCTCAAGATCTCGGGTTCGACTGGCGTACGGCACCAGAGCGTGTGGACAGAAGGGGAGATATTGTTTTCTGCACCCCCGTCCTCAACGCGGCTGCCGCGCTAGATACCCTCGACGACAAAACTTACACGGCGGAGGAAAAGCTGGCCAATGCAAGACACTTCGTGAGCAAGGCCCTAGAATAACAAGCTCGCGCTGATTCCTACGGCCACATGGCGGATGCTCGCTGGGGAGACCTAGAGTCTAAGTCAGGAAAGTGCAAAGCTGCACCTGGCGACGACCCCGAAGGCCCATCTGGCTCCAGTAGCCATGGCGACAAAAGGAAGGCAACGCCACCTCCAAAGAAGACGCCACCGCCAAAACCGAGGCGGGACGAGAATTCAAGGACATGAAGCAGGGGAGACCTGCCACCTCCAGCCCAGCCAAGATGCGACAATGGCGGTAGCCGGAACAATAGACTGCCGCCTAGGAAAGATGCCGGTAACGACCCTCCCAGGAGAGGTCGAAGTCGGTCTCCGCAGCGTAGCACCGGCAGCAAGAGGAAAGAGGAGGCAGAAGGGCCCAGGCGCAGCATAAGCCGGGCAGCGTAGGACGAGCCAGACGCAAACAGAGGCGCACGGCAGCTCAATCCAAAAGACGCACGACACCGCCTACAAGACATAGCAAGAGGAAAGGATCCGCTATATTCTGGACCAAAGTGCTTCGGCGACGCCATCCGCAGAGAGCCGTTCCCTAAGGACATGACATCAGTGTCAAAAAATTGTTCTAGGTACAACGGCCTCGTTAAGCCGGATTCATGGCTAGCCGACTATGCCATGGCCATAGAAATTGCCGGCGGGAGCAGCTATATTGACGTCCGTTACCTACCTCTCATGTTGGAAGGCACGGCAAGGGCTTGGATCGACAACCTTCCTGAAAAGTCTATCTATAGCTGGTACGACATGGAAAAGGTTTTCTCCCAGCACTTCCAAGGAACATACAAGCGTCCAAATACCTACACAGATTTGCAACGCTGTATCCAAAAGCCGGACGAAACCATGACATACTTTGGCAGCCGTTGGATATCCGAAAAAGCCAACTGTCATGGTGTTTCGGACGCACAGGCTATCCTCGCCTTCTACACGGGCCTGCAGAAGAAGTCCTTGCTCCGTCATCGGCTCGTCCGCGAGCAAATCACGGACCTTGGTGAGATGCTGAACCTAGCCGCCCAATACGCGGCAGCGGATGACGACGCCCGGGACGATGATCCAGACGTCAACATCATACCAAAACGGAACAACAAGCGCAAGCAGGCGGCGGATGACAAAGCCGAACCTTCCAACGAGGTAGCTGTCGCTTTCCAAGGGAATGCCGACAAAAAGAAGTGGAAGAATAAGAAAGATGGTTGCGACGCCGGCTCAGGGCCTAAAGCGGCGCGAATCACTTATGAGCAGGCAAAACTTTTTCCGTGCCCTATCCACGCCTCACTCGGTAAGGTCAACCATATGCTTGGCGAATGTCGTTTCATGGACGACTTCAAAAAGGACCCCACAGTCGGCTGGAAGTCAAAGAAGTCAAAGAAGAACGACAAGAAAGACAACAAGGAGGATGAGGATGACGACGACATGTCTGTCTCAAGCGAGGATGACGCGGCCACCAAGAAAAAGAAACCATATCCGAAGGTCAAAGAATCTCTTGTATGCTTTGTCGGCACGCCTTCGGCTAAGGCGGATAAGGCGGAAATGTGCGAACTGAACGCGACAATGCCGGACGTCCCTCGGTATTTGAACTGGTCGGAAGCAACGATCACTTGGGACCGGTCCGACCACCCTGATCACGTTCCTCACCCAGGCAAGTACGCCCTCGTCGTCGATCCTATTGTCGACAACTTCAGACTTACAAAGGTACTCATGGATGGCGGCAGCAGCCTCAACATCCTGTACTACGACACACTAAGCCGCATGAACCTGTCAGAGGATCAGCTGGACCACAGCAACCTCACTTTTCACGGCATAGTGCCCGGCAGGCAAGCAAAGTCAGTGGGGAGCATTAGGCTGAAGGTAACTTTCGGACCAAAAGAGAACTACCGCTCAGAGTTCCTCCGGTTCGAAGTTGTCCCCTTCAAAAGCGCCTATCATGCAATCTTCGAACGACCGGCTTTCGCCAAATTTATGGCAAGGCCGTGCTACATATACAAGAAGCTTAAAATGCCGGGGGAAAACGGAACCATCACGGTTTCCGGAAACTTCAAGAAAGCCAAGGAGTGTGAACGTGGTATGGCCGCCTTCGCAGAAGCCGTCATCCACAAGGAAGAACTTGCACTACTTGAGGCGGATTCAGACAACTCCATGCCCAAGCCAAAGATTGATGTCAAGAAGACCTCTGAAGCTTCAGAAGACACCAAAAAGGCGGACCTCATCCCAGGTGACAAGTCTAAGCAAGTTGTCATCGGCTCCAACCTTGACAGCAAATAGGAAGGCGCGCTCGTCGAGTTCCTCCGTGAGAATCGTGACATCTTTGCATGGTCGCCTTCCGACATGCCTGGTGTACCGAGGGAACTTGCCGAGCACTCACTCAACGTCATAAAAGGATCCAAGCCGGTGAAGCAAGCAACAAGACGCTTTGGGGATGAGAGACGCAAGGCTATAGGAAAGGAGATAAATAGGCTGAAGGCCGCCAATTTCATAAAAGAAGTTGTGCACACCGATTGGGTGGCAAATCCTGTACTTGTTCCAAAGAAGAATAAAGAGCTGAGGATGTGTATTGACTATACCGGTGTTAACAAGTGCTGCCCAAAGGATCCCTTTGCGCTGCCTAGAATTGACCAAGTCATAGACTCCACAACAGGCTCCGAGCTGCTTTGTTTTTTGGACGCCTACTCAGGATACCATCAAATCAATATGAGAGAGTCGGATCAGCTTAAAACATCTTTCACCACTCCATACGGGACTTTCTGCTACATCACAATGCCTTTTGGCCTGAAGAATGCAGGGGCAACATACCAGCGCTGTATGCAGAATTGCCTGTACGAACAGATTGGCCGCAATGTTCACGTCTACGTAGACGACATTGCGGTGATGTAAAAAAAGAAGGCAGATCTCCTAGAGGATTTGGAAGAAACTTTTCAGAATCTCCAGAGGTATCAGATGAAACTCAACCCCGCCAAGTGTGTTTTCGGCTTTCCAGCCGGCAAACTGCTCGGGTTTATCGTCTCAGAACGAGGGATTGAGGTTAATCCGGAGAAGATCAAGGCCATCCAAAACATATCCAGACCTACTTGTCTGAAGGACGTGCAACGTCTAGCCGGATCGGCAGCGGCTGTCAGTCGTTTCATAAGCCGCCTAGGGGAAAAGGCAATGCCTCTCTACCGGCTATTGAAAAAATCCGACAACTTTGAGTGGACAGCAGAGGCAGACGCAGCCTTACACCAACTTAAGGAGGCCCTCATATCCGCTCCGATATTGGCAGCACCTCGACCACAGGAACCGATGCTGTTGTACATCGCGGCAACTGGAGCTGTTGTCAGCGTTGTCTTGGCTGTGGAAAGAAAGGAGAACGAAGCCGCGACGTATGAGCAACGACCGGTCTACTTCATCAGTGAAGTATTCTCCGCCTCCAAGCAGAGGTATCCGCATTACCAAAAGCTGGCTTATGGTGTATTCTTCGCCGCCAGAAAACTTAGGCATTATTTCCAGGAGCACACAGTGACAGTAGTCAGCAAGGCACCGTTGGGAGACATAATCAACAATGCAGAGGCAACAGGTCGAGTTGCCAAATGGGGCATCGAACTTGCCGCCTTTGATATAGTCTATAAGCCACGGACCGCCATTAAGTCTCAAGCGCTTGCAGATTTTGTCGCCGACTGGACAGAAGCCATGGAGGAAACGACACTCCCCGAATCAGAATATTGGGTCATGCACTTTAACGGATCAAAGATGCTCAAAGGCTCGGGGGCTGGAGTCGTTCTACGCACGCCTAAAGGTGACAAGCTTAGCTACGTGTTGCAAATCCACTTCACAGCAACCAACAACGTTGCCGAGTACGAAGCTTTGCTTCATGGGTTACACGTGGCAAATGACCTTGGCGTCAAAAGAATCCTCTGTTATGGCGACCCAGATTTGGTCGCGCAGCAAGTAAGCGGAACATGGGATGCGAAAAGCGCAACAATGGCGGCATACAGAGCCAAAGTTGACGAAATCGCAAAAAACTTCGCGGGCTACGAAGTCCGGCATGTTCCAAGAGCTGAGAACGAGGCGGCAGACACACTTGCCAGACTAGGGTCAGAACGCAAAAAGGTACCAAAAGATATTTTCCTGGAACATTTGCACAAGCCATCCATCAAAGGCGCCGATTTGATGGACCCCGATGCAGAAGAACCGGTAGAAGCGGCAAGTCTCGCTGTCTACTCGATACAGCCGGATTGGACTGTCCCATATCTCGATTTTCTAATCGACAGCAAGTTGCCGGAGGACGATGAGGTGCTAAAAAGGCAGATCATAAGGCGAGCCAAGGCATTCACGATAATAAAAGGCGAGCTATATAAGCGAAGCACATGCGGCATCTATCAGCGGTGCATACAGCCAGAAGAAGGCCGGGAAATTCTGAAAGACATACATATTGGCACCTGTAGGCATCATGCTTCCGCCAAGTCCATTGTATCCAAAGCTTTCTGCCAAGGTTTCTACTGGCTTACCGCCAAAGAAGACGCCGAGAACATCGTAAAAACATGCAAAGGCTGCCAGTTGTACGCTCGCCAACCTCACTTACCGGCACAAGAACTAAGGAAAATTGCAATCACCTGGCCGTTCGCGGTCTGGGGCTTAGACATGGTGGGTCCCTTCAAGAAGGCGCGTGGTGGGTATACCCACCTATTGGTCGCTGTCGACAAGTTCACCAAATGGTTCGAGGCTAAGCCGATCAGCAAACTTGACGCACGAACAACCACCAATTTTCTCTGGGGAATTATCTCTCGGTTTGGAGTTCCACACAGCATTATCACTGATAATGGCAGCAACCTATCTCAAGGCGACATAGAAGAATACTGCAATGATCTGGATATCCGGCTTGATTTGGCATCCGTGTCACACCCTCAATGCAATGGACAAGTAGAGCGTACAAACGGCCTAGTCTTATCAGGACTTAAGCCTCTTCTCGAAGCTCCATTACACAGGGCAGCCAGCGCTTGGACAGATGAGTTACAGTCGGTACTATGGAGTTTGCGCACAACGCCAAATAGGTCTACCGGCTACACTCCTTTCTTCTTGGTATATGGCGCTGAGGCGGTGCTACCTACCGACATGAAATATGATTCCCCAAGAGTTCAAGCCTACATCGAGCAAGACGTAGAAGGTGCAAGACAGTATAGCCTAGACCAGCTAGACGAAGAAAGGGACGTCGCTCTACATCGCTCCGCCTTGTACCAGCAACAACTTCACCGCTATCATAGCCGGAGAGTGCGGAAGCGAAGCTTCAGAACAGGTGACCTGGTTCTCCGCCTAATTCAAGACAGAAAAGGCTTGCACAAGTTATCCCCGCCATGGGAAGGACCGTTTATAGTCACAAAGGCGATGCTCAATGGTTCCTACTACCTGGCCGACATCCGCGACAAGGAAGAAAAGAAGAGGCGCAAGAAGGCGGCAGGAAAAAGTGGAACCAAGCGCAAAAGAGGCATTGACGATCCGTTCGAACAAACAAGACGGCCTTGTAATATTGAGCAGCTACGTCCTTTCTACACTTAGCAATTTATAATTGTAATAAGTTATATATGATTATGAAATAAAAGTCTATGGTTCCTCATCTGTGTTGAGAAGCATGCCATCTTTTGTCTTTTCTTGCAATCATATTTCCCTATGTATCTAAGTTACCTATTTTTCTAGCTCCGTGCAAAGGTTCAAACTGGTAGATACTTGCAGCTTTCGAGCCAACCTAAAGCAAAAATAAACTTTTTGCGCCGCCTAATTCCTTTACCTCTGATTACTTATGTGTGGTTCGCCTAATAGTATGTCTTTGGCACCAACATGTTGGCTTTGGTTTCTGATCCTAAACGCATGGTTTAGCCCTGGTTGTTTCAGCTTAAGTTACCGGCTGAGGTTCGTCAACATACAAAAAGTCAAACATATAAGTCAGGGTAAAATTAAGGCGGGCCATATAAATAAGTTAAAATAAAAACTTGTCAGCTAGTTTCCCGCCTAGCAGAGCAGCAACAAAAGTATATACAAATGTTACAAGTCAAAGTTGCATTGTTTCAGGGGCTGGCAAATCATGTCAGAAGAAGGCAAGGAAAATAAAACTATGGCTCGGGGGAGCGTCTACATCAGGCTTGGGGGCTGACAACTTCAGCCCCAGAACTGTCACTCCCCTCCGCCTCGGCCGTGCAGGCAACTCCAGCTTCTCCTGCGGCAGGCACATGATGGCGCCGGTAGAAGATTGAAGTATCCACCATGTCGGCAACACGCGTGGCGTATCCGGCAACGCTGTCCAGAACAGCGGCCGGCTCGATCTCGCTGCCGTCTTCATATGTAGACGGCATGCCTTCGGTGACGGCTTCTATCTCCGCCTCGGGGTAGTGCGCCATGAATAGTCCAAGCGCAGTCTTGGCACCACCCCGCGCTGCCGACTTCAGCGAGCTCTTGTGAAGCTTGGTAGCCTGCTCCAACATATTGGGCACGTCGCTGAATTCGGTTGGTTCCTGGCTGCCAGAGGAGATGAAGAACTTGGCGGCAAACCACTTGGACGCTGCCAAAGTCTCGTTGATCAGCTCGCATAGACGCGCAAGGCGATCCAGGCGGGGGCTGACAACCTTGTCATCGCCCAAACCGGTGGGAACTGCATCAAAAATAAAACCATCAGTTTGGCTCAGGCTAAGCAAAATGGCAAAATCAAAGTAAGGAGTGAAAAATTACCAAGGACTGAGTTATGGAAAGCGGACAGCTCAACCATATGAGCCGCCAACGCATCCTCAGCAGTTTGGGCGCGAGAAGTCTGCTAGGAGATTTCCTCGGCAGCCGTCTTCTCCGCCTCCGCCAACTTCTTGCGCGGGCTTTCCAGCTCACCAGTAAGCTGGCTAGATTCCTGTGCAAACTTCAGCTGCTCGGCCTCCATCTCCTTCCGGTGATCCTCCTTCATCGCCAAGTTGGCGGCTGCCAAATCGGAAACTTCATTCATAAGAGCTTGCATATCAGTGGACGCCTTCAGTATCCTGGGCATGGTCTAGCAGTTCTACAAATATGGATTCGCTAACTAAATGATTGACGGCAACATAAGTCGAAAAGATAGCTGAAGGCAAAAAGGATCAACCCTACCTTCATCTTTTTTACGGGCCGCCTCCAACTCGGCAATCCGCAGGTCCTTGGCCTCGCAATCCTTCTTCAGGTCGCGGCACCGCTGGTTTATCTCGAATCGGGAGGAGACAAGCTCAACGTTGGCGGACACGAGGCCCTGCAGGAAAAAGCAAAGGCATAAAACATATTGTCGAATAACCACTAAGCCGGCAGCCAAAAAATTTGGACCTGCCATCTAAGTGCTCGGGGGAAAGACTATGTATATGCCGGAGTTATAAAAACTTACAGACAGGTCGCCCTCCAAATCGGCGAAGGCCTGGGAGGTGAAGTTGGCAAAAGCCAAGGCTGACTCCTTGGCCTTCGTGAAGGTGGACCAAGGGTCCCTAACTTTGCCGCCTCCTGCAGTCGGGGCTGCCCTCTGGGGCCCGCTGGCAGCCGCCTCCAGTAACTCCTCCTTGGCGGCGCGCGATTGAGCGTCTTCATCGGCCGTAGCCTCAGCCAAAAGGAGGGGAGTCTTGGGTGCGCGGTCAGCGGAGGAGGTCCTTGGCGGCGCGCCAGAAGCCGGAGCCGGGGGCTGGCAACGAGTGTCGCCCATAAAGTTGCCGGCCCGGGGCTGGGGAGTTGGCGGCACGGTAGCAGGCGAGCTGCCTTGAGGCCGCTTACCCTTGGTAAGAAGCCTGGTCGTCAACCGGGAAGTTGCGACCCTTTCCCTGTCAATAAACAGCAAGCACAGTCAATTGGGTGCCAGTATTAAAGAAGCTCGTCGTCTATTAAAGGCAGAATTGAGTACCTTCGGGGGATGTTAATCCCCGCGTTCTCGTCAAGGTTGACGAGAACCGGCTCGGTAGCCGTTCCGATCCGTTTCTTCCTCTCGGCGATCGCCGTAGAGGAAGCGGCGCCGGATGCCTTGCGCTTCTTGGTCTTCCCGGCTTCTGACTCATAGAAGTCGGGAGCCAGGTCATCCTCCCCCAGGTCGGAGATCTGAAAAAAGAAGACAAGTATTAATGGAACTCAAGATTAGCCGGCGAAGCTGTCAAAAAGGGGCAAGGAGCAAGATGTCTACCTCGATGGGAGGGTTGTCGTGGGTGTGCATGGGCACGCCCTCCACCGCCTTCACCAGCCCCGCCTTGACGAGGCTGCAGAGCCAGAACGCCAGGTCGGCAACCGGCAACCTCTCTTCGCTTACGCGGAGAGAGGTCGTGGCAGTAGGCGAATACTGACACATTTTGTGCGGGCTATACCGCAGGGGGAGAATCTGGCGGCCGAGCCAGCAGATGACGGTGTCCACCCCGTCCAGTAGAGGGGGAGCCATCGTCCGGGTGAGGAATTCAATCCGCCTTTGGAAAAGGCGGAGTTCCTCCGTCAGCTTGGGCACCGCCTCGTCCCAGCATGGCCTGGGCATAGGCGGCGCGTTGACAAATTCCGGGATGCCAAATTGGCGCCCCGGCGCTGCCATGTCTTGGCAGTAGAAGAAGGACGTCAAGCCCTTGATGGACTCGAGGTATGGTATCTTAGGATACCATTGGCGGCCCTGGCGGCAGTTAAAAGTAACACTGCCGCAGGTTGCCAGCCCGCCGTCTGGCACGGTTTGACGCCGTCAACGAAAACAGTATCTGAAGAAGTCTAAACTAGGCCTAATACCTAGGTAGCCCTCGAACAGAGCTGTGAAGCCGGCTAAAACTAAAATGCTATTGGGCGCTATGTTGTGGGGCTGGAGCCCATAGTGATCTAAGACCTCGCTAAAGAAGGCGGAAGGCGGCAGCGCCATTCCCCTAACTAGATGGGAGGTGAGGATTACCCGTTCCCCGGCTTTCGGAGCCGGGATGACGTCTCCTAAGGCGGATATCCATTGGCAGTCCTCCCGAGTGGGGAGATAGCCGACGGCCTCCAGGTCTTGGAGGGCGTCTTCATCGACTATGGAGGGGAGCCAGTAGCGGGACCCGAGGTCAGCCGCTTCCTCTTCCTCGTCGACGGGAGCGCCTCTCGCCGCCATCACTGCGGTGGAAGATGGAGGAGCCGAGGAGACCGCCGCCGGCGCGCGCGCGGTTGGAGTCCGAGAAGCGACGGTGGCGACATTGCCCGTCGCCGCCGCCGCAGGGCGTGAGGTTGCGCCGCCCATCACTGCCGCGGGGATGGTTTCGGCCGTCGGAGCGCCGGAAGCCGTGGAAGCGTTGTCTTGGCCGGTGGACATCGCCGTGCGCGGAGGTCGTCGGAGGAGAGTGCTCGCCGGAGTTCGCTCGGAGCAAGAAGCGGGGAAGTGGAAGGGCAAGAGGTCGAGGAGAGCAAAGGCAGGGGTGCAAAAATGAACCGTTCGGTTCCCTATTTATAGGTCCCGGCGTTGCTCCCTGTGCAAACGGCGTTTTTAGTCGGACACGTGTCCAGCATCCGCTGCGGCGCATGATCGCACGATCTCCACGCCTCCTCTTTTCCCGCGATTTGTGATCATGGCGAGATTCCCGCCTAGGCCGTTTTCAAACTGTCGTGAGCCGGCTAAGTGGAATCCGTCTAGAAGATTGCTCGGTGAAATTGTGGAGTAGCCGTCTTTTCCCATGTTGGATAAAGGCGGCCGCGTGTCAATATCAAGACACGCATGCCTCGTCGATTTTCAGAATGGTTCAAGTCCTACAGCCGCCAACATTGGCAAATGAATACTCAAGAAGAAGCCGGCGCCTGGAGAACTCCAACCTTTCTGGGGGCTAATGTTGGGGATATATCAACTAGGGGTATCACCAGCATGGATCAATCCGGATAGTCCAGGGTGGCCCAAGGGTGGTAAGGCTGAAGCCTGCCGGGCGGCCCAGATAGCTGACGTACAAGGAAGTAGGCGGACGGTCCAAGGAAGGCGGAAGGCCGAAGCCCATCAAGCCACCAAGTCCAAGACGGAAGGCGTCAACTAAGCCGGCTAGGTCTAGGACTCTGATTACTTGCCGGACAAGTACTTGCCTTGTACCCTGGTGTCTGGCCGCCTATATAAGCCGGCCACCAGGGAGCCTTTAGGGCACGCTTCAATACACATCATACACATTGTAACCTGTTCACGGCTATTGCCTTATAGTGAATTATAGCAGCACGTAGGATCTCGCCACCGCTGCGGGATCCGAAGCTGGGTAAACTCGCCGTGTTCAATCCCGTCCTCGACGACACCAACCTTCTTCCCCACAATCCATACGTAGGCTAGAGGACCCCCGTCTCCTATCAATTATGTCGATACCACGACATGTAGCAAATATAAGAAAGACGTCCTCATTCAACATGAGTTCTAACCGTACCAGCAGTACTTCGCATAGATCGGCTCTGATACCACTGAAGGGGTTCCGGTGCAGAAAACAATATTTTTCTAGCGTATGAAACTCTAACTAGCCAGGATCTATCTATCTCGTAACGGTGGAGGAACGGTTTACATTACCTCCATGTAGACCGACAGCAGGGATTACGCTCCCGCACAAGCGTTGACGATGAAGTCGTACGTAGCCGACCTCGAGGTCGTGGAGAACTTGCCGCGATGACGTAGACGATGGCACCGGGGTGTCGATGATGACCTGCGTCAACGGGCGTCGGGCGGAAGATGGCGTGGCGCCGACGGCTGGGGGGGATGCGCCGGCGGCAGGGGGGATGCAGCGGCTGGACTGCAGGTGGGTGAGACAACATCGCCCAGGCTCCTCAAAAGTGGTTCCCCGAGCACTCGCAAACATACGGAGCTTAACGACAACCCCCGGTCATTCAGATCCAACTGAAATCGGAGGGGTAGAACTTTTCTGGAATCCCGCAGGGCAACGGCGCCCGGCGATATAGCTTAGGTGGAGAGAGGAGGCAAAACGGGCGGAGAAGCAACTCGGCCGGCCTGCTATACAATTAATTGTATTTTTCTGTAATTAATCCAATTAATATGCCTTGCTATATAAAGGGGGGAGGGGGTGTGCAAACACCTTGCCTCCCCCATGTGGGACTAAAGGAGAGGGAGGGGGAGCCGGCCGAACCCTCCTAGTCCAATTCGGACTAGGGGCCCAAGCCCCCCTTTCCTTGCTTGGTGCGGCTCACCTTAGTGGGACACAATTGGCCCACTTAGGCGGGCTGCCCCCTTTTTCCTTTATTATTTAATAATTAAAATAATATAAATATAATTAATTTATAATTAATTTATAATTAATATATTTAAATACTATTTAATATCCCGAGACTCCGAAACATTTTCTGAACAACCCGAACAACTTTCGGACATCCCTGGAACCATTCCTGACTTTTCCGGAACTCCTTCCTGACCACCGGAACTCTTTCCGGATCATTTCTCTCTCTCTCCAAAAAAATCCTATATTATTCCAGAACCTATCTCCTGGTGTCGTCAAGACCTTAAGTTTGTTACGCTACGGTTCGAGAACACTCCAGACATGGTCGAGACACTCCGCTCACCAATGACCGTCAGGAATATCTGGATGTATATGACGACCCCTGTGCATTCTACGAATATCGTCGTTGAATCATAAACATAATATTCATTCACTTTGTTTCTGCGATACTACCTTGTCCGAGATATGATCGTAGACATCCGATGTGTTTTTTGTATCTCGTTACCGACAAAGGTTATTAACTCGTCTGTGATATTACATCTACATGACCTAGTCATAAGCTGCACAGCTATATAGATGCTATCTCACCGAGTGGGCTGTAACGCCCCGGGATTTTCCCCAATTAGAAAATTGTTTGTTTTTATTTTTGCATCAACATGACATCATCATGCATCATTTGCATTTGTCAGCTCATTAATTTAATTTGTTGTATTTGAATTCATTTCCCATAATTAATTTGAAACGCATGTCAAATTAATTAAAAATAAGATATTTAAAAATCTTTTGCAAATGTTAAAAACTAGTTTATTAAATTCCCTAGTTGAAACTAAAAATATCTTGTAAAGGTTTCGTGTTCAAATTTGTTTTCTATTTTTTTAAAAAAATATAAAACCGAAAATAATAAATGGGTGAGAAATAAGGCCCAAAGCCCATCTAAGCCAAAACCCTAGGGTTTCCCCTTGGAAAATTATTTCCCACCCCCTGCCTTTTTGCAGCCACCCTCCTCGTTTTTCTTGTTTTTGCGAAATAATCCTCCCACCTCTCTTTTCTTCTTTTTCCCCATCCTTTTTCTCTTCTTTTCTTTTTTTCCTTTCTTTCCTTCCTTTCTTCTTCTTTTCTTTCCTTTTTTCTCTCTTATTTCCTTCCTTTTACTCTCTTCTCCCGCACGGGAGAAATCCTCCCGAGCCCGCACCCGCACCAGCCGAGCTCGCCCCAGGCGGAAGGCCTTGCAAGGTGTTTTGTTCTGCTCAATGTCGACCTAGGAACTGAGATTTTGTCCTCGGGTCCAATTTTGAGCGCACTAACCACTTGTGGGAGGCCCTATGAAGGCCCCCTCGACTTTGAACGGATCTACGGCTTGTCCACGTGACGCAACTAGTTTGGGTTTTCCATTTGCTCATATCCATGTGCATGATGATGATGATTGATGAGAGGTTACATGATACGGGGGGTCATATAGGGGTGGTGCGCGCGAAGCGGACATTTCCTACCGTGGTTTGAGCCGCATGGCGCGTGGACACAAACTAATGAGTTCGCAATTGAGATTCGGTCGGACTCTTGACGCGGGTAACAACTCATATGGGTGGCACTTGAACTTGTTGTAGTGAAGGAATGAGTCGTGTTGAGAGGCCCTGATGCTTGCTTGGGTTGATCATACGAGTATGGGTACAGTAGTGCACCCCTGCAGCGTATAATCTTGTCGGTGAGCCGTGTCCACGGTTATGGACGACCTTGGTGATGATGCTGGCTAACAAGATCTAGACAACTTGCACCTAATTAATGTTAATTAATTTGACTAGTAATATAGAATTACTTTCACAATAAATTATAACTAAAATTGTTCAATGTGTGAGTTTCCCGAATTGCTTCCTCATACTTGGTTGAGGGGGTTAATTCGAGAATGGGTTATGTTTGGTGTTAGTAGTAGTTGTTTATCTTATGCGCTCTCTTATCCCTCTCTGATTAGACGGAAGTTGTAGCATTTCTCTTTAGGTTGCTAGTGCTGCTGCCGCTAAGTCCACCTCCCCCATATTTTAGGAGATGGTGTAGAAAGTAGGCAAGTCGGTTTTGCTTGCCAGGGAGTGCCCTGACCCTCTATTGGGTTGTGCTTTATGTGCAGTAAACAGGTTTGAAGTCTGACGACGTTAGCTTGGGAATCCCTCCGGCTTGGCTGGGCAGGGATATGGCGCCATTGCTTATCTTCATGACTCTTAGTACAATTTGTATCTTATCCGTAGTCGGATACTATTTTGCTTCCTCTGTCATTTGTATCTTTGTATTGTATATTTTGTATCTTGACTCGTTCGAGTCGTTGTTGTAATTATATCCTTGTTGTGTTTGTGGATGTATCGGATCGGTTGTAATGTTATCACAATTCCACCCACATAATGTGCATGTTTCGGCGTGCACATGATGTCTGCTGGGCGACCTAAAATCGTTATTATGCGGATTTCGGCGGGAGCGCTTAAATCTACATAGTACCGATTTTAGGGCGTCACAAAGTGGTATCAGAGCCTTGGTTTCGATCTCCTTGTTGTTTCGATACGATTGGTTATCGAAGCAGCGGGTCCGCAAAAGCCTGTAGGATAACCTCGCTAATAGTCGTTGTTTCTAGAGTGTCGAAACTATTTGACTTAAGTTATTTTTGAAAAATATCTCAATAGGTTTCTTTTTACTCCTTACCTCTATTCCATTTGTCCTCTTACCTTACTTGTTTTGAGTCTCTTCTCTTATCCAACTTTCAAAGTTTAGGATCCTACGTGTGGGTGGACGATTTCTTGCCTTTTACCCTATTAGGTTCGATCTTTCGGAGTCGTCTTCGTCGTGAGCAACAATCCCTTGTTAGTGGTGTCGAGAATCTTGAGGTGGAGCAACAATCACTTGTTAGTGGTGTCGAGAAGTTCATCACGGAGCCGGAAGACTCGATAGTGACCCCTCTCTTCTTGTGGTCTCGGCGTGGATGGCGGGACGCGATCCCTTGTTAGTGGTGTCGATTGTAACGCCCCGGGGTTTAACCCAATTAGAAAATTGCTTGTTTTTATTTTTGCATCAACATGACATCATCATGCATCATTTGCATTTGTCATCTCATTAATTTAATTTGTTGTATTTAAATTTATTTCCCATAACTAATTTCAAACGCATTTCAAATTAATTAAAAATGTGATATTTAAAAATCTTTTGCAAATGTTAAAAACTAGTTTATTAAATTCCCTAGTTGAAACTAAAAATATTTTGTAAAGGTTTCGTATTCAAATTCGTTTTCTATTTTGTTTTAAAAATATATAACCGAAAATAATAAATGGGTGAGAAATAAGGCCCAAAGCCCATCTAAGCCAAAACCCTAGGGTTTCCCCCTGGAAAATTATTTCCCACCCCCTGCCTTTTTGCAGCCACCCTCCTCCTTTTTCTGGTTTTTGCGAAATAATCCTCCCACCTCTCTTTTCCTCTTTTTCCCCATCCTTTTTCTCTTCTTTACTTTTTTTCCTTTCTTTCCTTCCTTTCTTCTTCTTTTCTTTCCTTTTTTCTCTCTTCTTTCCTTAGTTTCCTCTCTTCTCCCGCACGGGAGAAATCCTCCCGATCCCGCACCCGCACCAGCCGAGCTCGCCCCAGCGCCAGCGCGCGGCGCCGCCGGCCGCCTCCGGCCCGCCGCCTTGCGCCGCAGCTCGCGCTCGCCCGCGCCTCCTCGCCTCCCCCGCCAGCTGTGGCCGCCTCCGGGCCGCGCCCTGCTCCACCGCCCCAGCTCGGCCGCCTCCAGCGGCACCGCCGGCCGCCGCCCCGCTCTCCGCCGCCGCCGGCCGCCGTCCTCTCTTCCCCCTGCTCCTCTCGCCCCTGCACCCTCTGCTCCGCCCCGCGCTGCCGGTCGCCGCCCCCAGCGTGTTGGGGATATATCAACTAGGGGTATAACCAACATGGATCAATCCGGCTAGTCCAGGGTGGCCCAAGGGTGATAAGGCCGAGGCCTGCCGGGCGGCCCAGATAGCTGACGTACAAGGAAGTAGGCGGACGGTCCAAGGAAGGCGGAAGGTCGAAGCCCATCAAGCCACCGAGCCCAAGACGGAAGGCGGCAACTAAGCCGGCTAGGTCTAGGATTCTGTTTACTTGCCGGCCAAGTACTTACCTTGTAACCCGGGGTCTGGCCGCCTATATAAGCCGGCCACCAGGAGGCCTTTAGGGCCAAGCTTAGAGACAACCTCAATAGGCATCATACCCATTGTAACCTGTTCACGGCTATTGCCTCATAGTGAATTATAGCAGCACGTAGGATCCCGCCACCGTTGTGGGATCCGAAGCTGGGTAAACTCGCCGTGTTCAATCCCGACCTCGACGACACCAACCTTCTTCCCCACAATCCATACGTAGGCTAGAGGACCCCCGTCTCCTATCAAATATGCCGATACCACGACAGTTGGCGCCCACCGTGGGGCATGAGGTTCCTGGCGTCACGTTCCAGGCGGGAACACTTGGCGGCGTGGGCAAGCAGATCGCCGTCGGTCGCGTCACAAGGTATGACGGCCATAGCTACGTCAACTCGGATGAGTCCTGGCTCCCGGCGGACGACTACCTTATCGGATGCGCAATCGTGCCGATCGGAGGGATCGACGTCTTTATCGGGTACACGCCAGAGGCGTACGGCCTACCGCGTTTCTACAACCCCACCCACCAACCCTTCGACCAAGCAGTCGACCGGCAAGATGGATCTGAATCCGCCTTCTCCCAGGAGTCGGCCAAATCTGATTTCCACTTCGTCGGAGTTGTCAGACTGGGATCCGACTCCCAGCCGGAAAACAACGATCCTGAGTCAATCCTCCCTGCTCTACAGGAGGATGCGATGTCAGATGCCGGATCCAGATCTACCGTTCAAGTCAACATAGACTCTGACTCCGATGATGATGCTAGTCTCTTCGAAGAGAAGATCAAAACCCGCTTTTCCAGTGGTAATCCGGCTCCCTCAGAGGGTACAGCGGATACAGACATGCCTGACAAGCTGGCTATGATGGTTGTTGTCGGTCACGAGACAACCCCAGTTACTTCGGAAGCGCAAAACAAGCCGGCGGAAGAAGCCGGGGACACCACTGCCGGCCAGCTCATTGAAAGTTCCGACAAGGTGTGCGCAAAGAAGAAAACTGGCCTCGAGAAGGCGGCAGCAGCAAACCCACGGATTTGCTCTCCGTCATCAAAGAAGTAGACGAGATCATGAATACTCCGGTGAACAAAAACACCCCACTCGACGAAGTGGAAGAGCTTAGGCTTAACATGCTTAAGCACTCTGACTTCCTGCAAAAAAGAGAGGAGCACGTTGAAAGCCTTGCGAAGAAGATCAAGAAAGAGCAGGAGAAGATGTCGGCCAAAACAAGCCGGCAACTCTTCGAGGAGAAAAGGTCATCAAAAAACCGCCGTGGAAAAGAGCCGCCTACGCAAGCAATGACAGCGGCTCAAGACCTAGGGTTCGATTGGCGTACGGCACCACAGCGAGTGGATAGAAGGGGGGATGTTGTCTACTGCACCCCTATCCTCAACGCGGCTGCCGCGTTAGATACCCTGGACGACAACACTTACACGGCGGAAGAAAAGCTGGCCAACGCAAGACACTTCGTAAGCAAGGCCCTGGAACAACAAGCTCGCGCTGATTCCTACGGCCACATGGCGGATGCCCGCGGGGGAGACCTAGAGTCTAAGTCGGGCAAGTGCAAAGCTGCACCCGGCGCCGACCCCGAAGGCCCGTCTGGCTCCAGTAGCCATGGCGATAAAAGGAAGGCAACGCCACCTCCAAAGAAGGCACCGCCGCCAAAGCCAAGGCAGAACGAGAATTCAAGGACGGGAAGCAGAGGAGACCTACCACCTCCACCTCAGCCAAGACGCGACAATGGCGGTAGCCGGAATAACAGGCAGCCGCCTAGAAAAGATGCCGGCAACGACCCTCCAAGGAGAGGCCGCAGCCGGTCTCCGCAGCGTAGCACTGGCAGCAAGAGGAGAGAGGAGGTAGAAGGGCCCAGGCGCATCATAAGCCGGGCGGCGCAGGACGAGCCGGACGCAAACAGAGGCGCACGGCAGCTCGATCCAAAAGACGCACGACACCGCCTACAAGACATAGCAAGAGGAAAGGAGCCGCTATACTCTGGACCAAAGTGCTTCGGTGACGCCATCCGCAGAGAACCGTTCCCTAAGGACATGACATCAGTGTCAAAAAACTGTTCTAGGTACAACGGCCTCGTTAAGCCGGACTCATGGCTATCCGACTACGCCATGGCCATAGAGATTGCCGGCGGGAGCAGCCATATTGCCGTCCGCTACCTACCTCTCATGTTGGAAGGCACGGCAAGAGCTTGGATCGACAACCTTCCTGAAAAGTCCATCCATAGCTGGTACGACATGGAAAAGGTTTTCTCCCAGCACTTCCAAGGAACATACAAGCGTCCAAATACCTACACGGATTTGCAGCGCTGTATCCAAAAGTCGGACGAAACCATGACAGATTTTGTCAGCCGTTGGATATCCGAAAAAGCCAACTGTCATGGTGTTTCGGACGCACAGGCTATCCATGCCTTCTACACGGGCCTACAGAAGAAGTCCTTGCTCCGTCATAGGCTCGTCCGCGAGCAAATCACGGACCTTGGTGAGATGCTCAACCTGGCCGCCCAGTACGCGGCAGCGGATGACGACGCCCGGGAAGATGACCCAGACGTCAACATCATACCAAAGCGGAACAACAAACGCAAGCAGGCGGCGGATGACAAAGCCGGGCCTTCCAATGAGGTAGCCGCAACATTCCAAGGGAACGCCGGCAAAAAGAAGTGGAAGAATAAGAAAGACAGTCGCGAAGCCGGCTCAGGGCCTAAGGCGGCGCGAATCACTTATGAACAGGCAAAACTTTTGCCATGTCCCATCCACGCCTCATTGGGCAAGGTCAACCATATGCTTGGCGAATGTCGTTTCATGGACGACTTCAAAAAGGATCCAACAGTCGGCTGGAAGTCAAAGAAGTCAAAAAAGAACGACAAGAAAGACAACAAGGAGGATGAGGATGACGACGACATGTCTATCTCAAACGAAGATGACGCAGCCGCCAAGAAAAAGAAGCCATATCCGAAGGTCAAAGAATCTCTTGTGTGCTTTGTCGGCACGCCTTCGGCTAAGGCGGATAAGGCGGAAATGCACGAACTCAACGCGACAATGCCGGACGTCCCTCAGTACTTGAACTGGTCTGAGGCAACAATCACTTGGGACCGGTCCGACCACCCTGATCACGTCCCTCACCCAGGCAAGTACGCCCTTGTCGTCGACCCCATTGTCGACAACTTCAGACTCACAAAGGTACTTATGGATGGCGGCAGCAGCCTCAACATCCTGTACTACGACACACTAAGCCGCATGAACCTATCAGAGGATCAGCTGGATCACAGCAACCTCACCTTTCATGGCATAGTGCCCGGCAGGCAAGCAAAGTCAATGGGAAGCATCAGGCTGAAGGTAACTTTCGGGCCAAAAGAGAACTACCGCTCAGAGTTCCTTAGGTTTGAAGTTGTACCCTTCAAAAGCGCCTATCATGCAATCTTCGGACGACCGGCTTTCGCCAAGTTCATGGCAAGGCCGTGCTACATTTACAGCAAGCTTAAAATGCCGGGGGAAAACGGAACCATCACGGTTTCCGGCAACTTCAAGAAAGCCAAGGAGTGCGAGCGTGGCATGGCCGCCTTTGCAGAGGCCGTCATCCACAAGGAAGAACTCGCGCTGCTCGGGGCGGATTCAGACAACTCCATGCCAAAGCCAAAGATGGATGTCAAGAAGACCTTCGAAGCCTCAGAAGACACCAAAAAGGCAGACCTCATCCCAGGTGACAAGTCTAAGCAAGTTGTCATCGGCTCCAACCTTGACAGCAAATAGGAAGGCACGCTCGTCGAGTTCCTCCGTGAGAATCGTGACATCTTTGCATGGTCGCCTTCCGACATGCCTGGTGTACCGAGGGAACTTGCCGAGTGTAACGTATCTGCACTTTAAATAAGGCAGATACCTGTGTATAGTGCAAACCCCTGGATCGATTCGTTTGCACACACAGTTTACGATGTAATATCACAACAAAGTATCAATTTTATTACACGAATAATCCAGACTTAGTAAAATAAATAGTTCGATACATCTTTGCATAGCATAAAGCTAGCTCAAACAGTAAAGCAGCGGAAATAAACTTCAATGAGCCTCCATCTTCATGACACGCCACAGGCGATAACATGTTGGTGCAGACTCGAACCCAAAACGGAATCCTTACTCTTCGTCAAAAACTTCTGCAATAAATAATAATTTGCAACAGAGTGGGTCAGATTCCATATAAAATGGAGTCTGGCAAGTGACACTATGGTGGACACTTTGGGAATAACTCTATACCCTATATGCATATTTGGCTGGTGGAGTTTAAGGCTAATTTGCATAAAGCCAATTTTTCCTACTCTTTTGAAAGCATTTTATTGATTTCAAGGCAAGTATGGCATGAAAACCAAAACCTCATCTTCCCTTGTTCACCCATCAACTTTTAACTTGGAAATTGGAATGTTGGGAGCCTCCGTTAAATCCTTGATCAGCTGCTCAAAATTGTCTGTAACCGAGGACACGGCTAAGTACTTAGTTTTAACTCTGCAGAGGTTGTGCACTTTCACCATTAGACCCAACAAACCCAAACTATCCTCATGCACACCATTTGTGCTAAGGAAAAGGAGAGAGTTGAGACGAGACTTTTCAGAAGCATTTTCCCGTCCCTTGCAGACTTGACGCGCTCCAAGCTAACCATCTACCACCACCTGTCAAGTCGGGCCGAGTCCACGCAGCTTACTCCATCTAGCCAGAGCCCATTGACTAATGGTTGCACGAGAAGCATCTTCACTTAGAGAAAACTTTGGTCCCTTTATTACCCTGGGTGGCCATCCACAAGTGACTATTCCTTAGAGGTCACCCCTAAGGAATAACACTCAACATAAACCAATCAACACCAAAATCCACCCAGGTGTTACATTAACTTAGTAAAATTTACTTTTCCATAAAGCAACGTGTGCATAGCTCCAATAATTCTACCAAGTCATTATATAGGTTCCTAGACTCAAGGGGTGGAGAGTTCTAAGGTTTTGCATAGCAACTACTAAGTCCAACACATGCATATAGAAAATACTCTAGGTAATGCACAGAAAATACTTAGGAAATTTATGGGGTGTGCCACTTGCCTTGGCAACAAGCAAAACAGCAACAACAACTGCAGTCCTCGTTCCTCTCCGAAGATTCTAACACAACAAACAACACAACATAAACAAACAAGTTTTCTTAAAACACTAAGGAAGATATGCCATGTATGATGAGGAAAATACTTCTAAGGACTAAGTGCATGCCATGCGATGAGCTATATGAGTTGAGGCAAGTTTTGTGGTCTACTTTTTACTAAGGACTTAGGAGTTCCCAAATATTATTATTATTATTATTATTATTTTACCACTTAGAAAATTTAGTATCTTTTACCAAAGAAACTCTCAATTATTTCCTAAATAAATTTTAGGTGGTAAAGGTTCTATAATACAATATATAACTTTATAATTCGAAAACATGAAGAAAACAATTTTTATATTTAATTTTATTTATTATGTTATAACTAAAAGCTTTTAATCACCATATTTACACAAAAGCTCATAAAATATTCCAACAAAAATTATTGGAAAATTTCCTGTAGTAGTACTTGGCCTTACAAATCCATAGCAAAATAGTTTGATGCTAAATAAATTTTATATTTGTAGTTATGCTTAATTTACCCTTAATGACACTTCTGTTTTTAAATAAAATTTATTCGATAAAATACAAATGTAATGATGCCAAAAGTTTCTATACTTCATAAGCTTTCCAAAACAATTTTTGTTATAATTTTTGGATTAAGGAGTAAAAATTAATGATAGAAACAATTTGCAGGGACTGATCTGTGATAAACAGCAGGGAAATCTTCGCGCAGAGGCCCTCGGTGACGTGGCGGCTTCTGGTTCGTGCGTACCCCTTCGCGAAGTGATTTAATCGGGAGCGTTGGAGATCGATCTGACGGCGCAGACTCGCAGAACCAGAACGATGGCGGCGCTTCCGCCGGAACTCCACCGGAGAGGGGCAATTTGCGGCGGCGGCATGATCGGAAAAACGTCCTACGCGCTACTGAGAGAGATTGGACAGGGGAATCATACCCGGAGACAGATGGGGTCGTGGCGATCCTGGTGGTGTGACCGAAGATCCTGGCGTTGCTCCCTCGGCTCCCAGTTGCTCGAGTTAGGGCTTGCGGCGGCCGTCGTCGGTCGTCGATCGTTAGCTCGTTCTGCCACGAAATCGAACGCGGGAGCATGTCAAAAAGATGCGCGGGACCAAAGCAAGGAGGTTTGGAGGGATAGGGGGCTCGGTGGTCGCGGAAGCTTACCAATCGCGGGGATTTTTGCCGGCGGCAGTCGCCGGAGTTCGAGCTCGCTCCCGGGCACGTGGAGGCGGGTTTAGCTAGGGTTCGGGCGCGGAGAAACGGGGACGGGGTTGGGATATAAATAGGGGCGGGTAAGAGATAGAAATCCTTCCGAAAACGTCGCGAAATCAAACTCCGGATCGAGGAGGATTTTAACTGAATTCGTTCGGAGGTTGACGATGGCACGGTTCGTCAGCGGAAGGAGAGGTGGGCTGGGCCGCCGCGCGCGCGATGGAGAGAAGGGAATGGGCCGTGCCGCGCGCGCGAGGGAAGGAAAGATAAAAAAAAAAAAAATTAAGCGGGCCGAGCAGGCCTCCTCTCTCCCTTTTTTTTTTTGTTCTTTTTCTTTTCTGGAATTTCATAGACTTTGATTCATAACTCCAAATGGATTCAAAAAAATTTGTAGGACTAAACTTTACCAAACTAAATACTTTGAAAGCATTTTGTAACATTTTTATAAATCTTAGTTTTTGATTTGTCCAATATTTAACACAATGAGGCAAATGAACAATGCAATTTTATGATGCATGCTATGGATGCAAAAATGAAAGTTTTAATTTTTTTGGAAATTTGGGATGTTACAGACTAACCCCCTTAAGATGAATCTCGCCCTCGAGATTCGGATTGGCTAGCAAATAGGTGAGGATGTTCTTCCTTGAGATCATCTTGTCTTTCCCAAGTCGCCTCTTCTTCTGAATGGTGATTCCATTGTACTTTGCAAAACTTGATGGTCTTAGTTCTAGTAACTCTCTCTGCTGTCTCCAAAATTTTTATGGGTTTTTCCTCATAGGTGAGATCGCTTTTAAGCTGAACTTCTTCTAGTGGCACTGTATCCCTCAGCGGAGTTTCTGCCATTCCCGGATGACACTTTTTCAGCTGACTAACGTGAAAAACATTGTGAACTGCGGAAAGTGCTTCTGGTAGTTCCAACTCATATGCCACTTCTCCTTTACGTGACAAAACTTTATAGGGTCCAATAAATCTTGGTGACAGTTTACCCTTGATTCCAAACCTCTTCACTCCACGCAGGGGTGAGACTCTAAGATAGGCTCTATCTTCAATATCGAAGGTGACTTCTCTCCGTTTGGAATCGGCATAACTTTTCTGTCGGGATTGAGCTGTCTTCAGTCTGTCTTTAATCAACCTGACCTTTTCTTCAGCTTCTTCAATTATATCCGGACCAAACAGACTCCTCTCCCCTACTCCACTCCACAAAAGTGGGGTAGTACACTTTCTTCCATACAATGCTTCAAATGGTGCCATTTCTATGCTGGCTTGATAACTATTATTATAGGAGAACTCAGCATAGGGAAGATTGTCATCCCAACTAGACTTATAGTCTAAGGCACATGCTCTCAACATGTCCTCCAAAATTTGATTTACTCTTTCAGTCTGCCCATCCGTTTGTGGGTGAAAAGCTGTGCTGAACTCGAGCCTAGTTCCCAGGACTTCATGTAGCTGCTTCCAGAAATGAGAAGTGAATTGAGTGCCCCTATCTGACACAATCTTCTTAGGGACTCCATGCAAACATACTATTTTCTTCATGTAAATATCCGCTAGCTTGGCACTGGTGTAAGTCGTCTTTACCGGCACGAAATGGGCTACCTTGGTCAAACGATCAACAATAACCCATATGGAATCATAACCAGACTTGGTTCTAGGTAGACCTGTGATGAAGTCCATCCCAATCTGATCCCATTTCCAGTCGGGTACTGGTAGAGGTTGAAGTAAACCTGCTGGCTTCTGATGTTCAGCCTTCACACGGCTACACACATCACACTTAGCAATATACTCTGCGATATCCTTTTTCAAATAGTTCCACCAGAACCTTTCCTTCACATCCATATACATCTTAGTATTTCCCGGGTGTATGGAGTAGGGTGAGTCATGAGCCTCCTGGAGTATCAACTTTCTGAGATCAGCATCTTCTGGAACGCAAAGTCGTTCCTTGAACCACACTGTGCCTCTTTCATCCAATCGAAAACCTTTGGCTTTGCCTTCTCTTAAGTTCTTCCTGATTTCTTCCATCGCTTTGTCTTTCTTCTGACCTTCTTTGATTTTGTCCATCAAAAGAGGTTGCACTTCAAGAGAGGCCACAAAACCTTCCGGTACTATCTCTAGTCTTAGATCCTTGAGTCCTTTGCATAGGTCTTCTGGCAATTCCCCTGCCGTAAGTCCGTTAACATAAGCATTACGGCTCAGAGCGTCTGCTACCACATTAGCCTTTCCTGGATGATACTGCAAACTTAAGTCGTAGTCCTTAATCAATTCCAGCCATCTCCTTTGACGCATGTTCATTTCCTTCTGCGTGAAAAAGTATTTAAGGCTTTTGTGATCTGTGAAAACTTCACAACGTTTTCCCCAGAGATATGGTCTCCATGTCTTCAGTGCATGTACTACAGCTGCTAATTCTAAGTCATGTGTGGGGTAGTTCATTTCATGCTTCTTAAGTTGCCTTGAGGCATATGACACCACTTTGCCTTCTTGCATCAACACACCTCCGAGTCCCCGATGCGAGGCATCGCAGTAAACTTGGAAATCCTTCTCTAGATCAGGCAATCGTAAAACAGGTGCTGATACTAGGCGTTTCTTCAACTCTTGAAAACTAGTTTCACACTCTTCAGTCCACACAAACTTCTTATCCTTTTGTAGCAATTCTGTTAAGGCCTTAGCAATCTTGGAGAAATTTTCAATGAATCTCCTGTAATATCCTGCTAGTCCCAGAAAACTACGAATTTCTCCCACATTCTTGGGTGACTCCCAGTTGGTGACAGCTGAAACCTTTTCTGGGTCTACTGCTATTCCATCCTTAGATACGATGTGTCCTAAGAATCCCACTTGATCCAACCAAAACTCACATTTGCTGAACTTGCCATATAACTTGTGCTCTCTAAGCCTTTGCAAAATTTGATGTAGATGCTCCTTGTGTTCGTCATGGCTTTTGGAGTAGATTAAGATGTCATCGATGAATACAACGACAAACTTATCTAAGAAATCCATGAACACTTTATTCATCATATTCATGAAGTATGCTGGCGCATTGGTTAAGCCAAAGGGCAAAACTGTGTACTCGTAAAGGCCGTAACGGGTGGTGAAAGCAGTTTTTGGTATGTCCAACTCCCTAACCTTCATCTGAAAGTATCCAGATCTGAGATCAATCTTTGAGAACACACATGCTCCCTTCAATTGGTCGAAGAGGTCATTGATTCTAGGAAGTGGGTATTTATTCTTGATAGTTACTTCGTTCAAAGCTCTATAGTCTGTGACTAGTCTCTGAGTACTATCTTTCTTCTGAACAAACAAGATTGGTGCTCCCCAAGGTGAAGAACTTGGACGGATGAATCCTTTCTCCAACTGTTCTTCTAATTGTTTCTTGAGTTCCTTCAGCTCATCCGTTGCCATGGGGTATGGCCTCTTAGCTATGGGCCCTGTACCCGGTTTAAGCTCAATAAGAAACTCAACATCTCTATCGGGTGGCATTCCCGGTAGTTCTTCAGGAAACACATCCGGATATTCTCTTACTATGAGTACATCGCCGAGGCTAACCCCCTTAAGATAATTAAGCCTAACTTTCTTCATTTCAAACTTTGACTTGAATCTGATCTTCTTGTTTTCTGGAGTGGTGAGGGTGATTGCTCTGTTTGCACAGTCTATGATCCCTTCAAATTGAGTCATCCAATCCATTCCTAAAATGACATCCAGACCTTGGGTTTCCAGGATGATTAAGTCCGCTGGAAACTCATGTTTTCCAATCTCAAGGCTAAGTTGTCTACACCCAGATGATACTAACATTTCTCCTCCCGGGGAACTGACTCTAATGGGACACCCCAAATTTTCGGTTGCTAGCCCATGTTTGTTAACGAAAGCTCTTGATATGAATGAATGAGATGCTCCAGTATCAAATAAAACTAATGCTGGAAAAGAATTGATTAGGAACGTACCAATCACAGCATCAGGTTCATCAAGGACTTCTTCAACATTAATGTGGTTCACATGTCCCTTGTTGAAAGGGTTGGGCTTGGTAGGAGTGTCCACTCTCTTCTCAGGACATTCATTAGCATAATGTCCCTTGTTGTTGCACTTGTAGCATAGCACTTGACTGAGATCCTTCTTTTCAAAATTTGGGCGTGGCTGACCGTTGTTTTGATTATTTCCAGAATTTCCATTCCCTTTGTGCCCTCCATTGGATCCTCCATTGTTTCCCTTGAATCCTCCATTATGATTGTGTCCATGTTTGTGGAAATTACCCCCAGTGTGGTTTCCATGTTTGAAACCCCGGTTCCCATCATGAAAGTGTTTCTTGAATGAAGGTTCGGAGGAATGCTTATTCATCTTCCTTTTTCTGTTTTCAGCTTTCTTTATGCTATCCTCAAGGGTGATAGCTTGATCAAGGAGTATCTGATAGTTTGGGGCATAAGCAACAGTCAGAGGTATCTTCAGTTCGTCACAAAGTCCTTTGAGAAATTTTGCCTTCCTCTTTGCATCTGTGTCAATGTCCTCAGGAGCATATCGTGACAAGGCATGAAAGTCATCCATATACTCCTTAAGGCTTCTGTTTCCCTGACGCAGATTGCGAAACTCTTCCTGCTTCAGATTCATAATGCCCGTGGAAATATGAGCATTACGAAAGCCCTCTTTGAAATCCTCCCAGGTTAAGGTATCTAGGGGGTGAGTAACCTGATAAGTCTCCCACCATTGTGCAGCCGGTCCTTCTAACAGATGTGCGGTGAACCTCACCTTCTCAGCATCATTACATTCAGATGTCACCAGATCCTTTTGCACAGAACGCAGCCAGTCATCAGCCACCAGTGGCTCAGTTGAACTTGAAAACTTATTTGGCCTAAGTCTAAGGAACCTGGCAAGTCTATCCACTGGAGGAGGGGGTGGTGGTGGATTGTTGTTGTTATTGTTGTTGTTGGTTGCTGCAATGAATTGAGTCATCATGGTCATCAGTTGGGCTTGGGCGGCCATCAACTGCTGCATAGCATCATTGTTGTTGTTGTTTTCGGGAGCTCGACGGGGAGGCATCTGTTGTTTAAGCACAGATGAGTAAAGATAGAAAGATCTAAGGGAAATAATTCTACCCATGCAAACACAACAATCAAGCAACAATGACAAACAATTCAAACTTTTACTACTCTTGGTCCAAAAACAAGTAACAAAACGAGATAGTTCTCTTACTACACCATTGGTAAATCCTAAAAAAAATCGAAATTCTAACTGCGTGTAAAGGAAAATGGTAGTCTCTCTAACTATCCTAGCCTTCAATCATGAAAGTTTCTTCATCCACTTCTTCTTCAACGTCTTCAATCTCATAGCCTTCTCGGGTTAGCATGTTTCTGAGGTCTGCCACTTCCTTTTCCAGCTCTAGGTTCTGATCTTGGAGGTACTTCTTCTCAGCACGAAGACGCTTGATCAAGTCGCTATCAGCTTCAAGCTCAACCTCATTGGTGGAAAGTTCTACCTTCAACTCCCTTATTTGCTTGTTTCTTTGCTTGACTCTCTTTTCTTGACTCAAAAATTTCTTCTCCTGTAGCTGGAATTTCTCCTCTAGTTCCTTGGCCTTCTCTTCTTGTTCCTTCATCTTTTCTTCATTCTCTTTGACTTGGGCGCACATCTCATCATTTTTGTAGAGCTCTTCAAAGGAATCAAAATAGAGTTCATAGACTAAGAGTTCTAAGCCTTTGAGGTAATCACTCACGAACTCATCCTTGCCCATGTCCTCAGTGCCATAGCAGCAAGGGTATCCATCTTCATTACGTCTTCCAAAAGGGAGGGAGTAGTGTCCTTCCAGTTCCTTGAAGTAGCGTCCACAAAGGCGACCTATTGTGTATTGCATGACGACGTCTATTCCTCTCTCTATGGAGACTCCCATTATTCTTGTGTCAATGGGCACTTCGCCTTCACGTCCTTGTTGACAAATGCTGATTCCCCAAAGGTCTTCTCTCTTGAACTTCTTTAGTATGCATCCCTTGATCCTGGGTGTTGGTAGCTTCAGATGCTTGAGTATGTCGAACAAGATGCTGCCAAAACGAGTCACCGGGTAGTCTTCCTCGCAGGTGTACTCGAATCTCTTCATCCTTAAGTTATGAAGGAAAGATATGAGATTAGAGAAAAAGATAAGGGAACAGAAAATACCAGGAGAAAAGCACGAATATTTTATAGAGGTTTTATACTTGGTAAAATTAAGTTTTTTGGCCAACCTAATTCTAACCAAACCTAGGGTTCGATCCTACAGGCAACACAAAGCTCTGATACCATCTGTAACGTATCTGCACTTTAAATAAGGCAGATACCTGTGTATAGTGCAAACCCCTGGATCGATTCGTTTGCACACACAGTTTACGATGTAATATCACAACAAAGTATCAATTTTATTACACGAATAATCCAGACTTAGTAAAATAAATAGTTCGATACATCTTTGCATAGCATAAAGCTAGCTCAAACAGTAAAGCAGCGGAAATAAACTTCAATGAGCCTCCATCTTCATGACACGCCACAGGCGATAACATGTTGGTGCAGACTCGAACCCAAAACGGAATCCTTACTCTTCGTCAAAAACTTCTGCAATAAATAATAATTTGCAACAGAGTGGGTCAGATTCCATATAAAATGGAGTCTGGCAAGTGACACTATGGTGGACACTTTGGGAATAACTCTATACCCTATATGCATATTTGGCTGGTGGAGTTTAAGGCTAATTTGCATAAAGCCAATTTTTCCTACTCTTTTGAAAGCATTTTATTGATTTCAAGGCAAGTATGGCATGAAAACCAAAACCTCATCTTCCCTTGTTCACCCATCAACTTTTAACTTGGAAATTGGAATGTTGGGAGCCTCCGTTAAATCCTTGATCAGCTGCTCAAAATTGTCTGTAACCGAGGACACGGCTAAGTACTTAGTTTTAACTCTGCAGAGGTTGTGCACTTTCACCATTAGACCCAACAAACCCAAACTATCCTCATGCACACCATTTGTGCTAAGGAAAAGGAGAGAGTTGAGACGAGACTTTTCAGAAGCATTTTCCCGTCCCTTGCAGACTTGACGCGCTCCAAGCTAACCATCTACCACCACCTGTCAAGTCGGGCCGAGTCCACGCAGCTTACTCCATCTAGCCAGAGCCCATTGACTAATGGTTGCACGAGAAGCATCTTCACTTAGAGAAAACTTTGGTCCCTTTATTACCCTGGGTGGCCATCCACAAGTGACTATTCCTTAGAGGTCACCCCTAAGGAATAACACTCAACATAAACCAATCAACACCAAAATCCACCCAGGTGTTACATTAACTTAGTAAAATTTACTTTTCCATAAAGCAACGTGTGCATAGCTCCAATAATTCTACCAAGTCATTATATAGGTTCCTAGACTCAAGGGGTGGAGAGTTCTAAGGTTTTGCATAGCAACTACTAAGTCCAACACATGCATATAGAAAATACTCTAGGTAATGCACAGAAAATACTTAGGAAATTTATGGGGTGTGCCACTTGCCTTGGCAACAAGCAGAACAGCAACAACAACTGCAGTCCTCGTTCCTCTCCGAAGATTCTAACACAACAAACAACACAACATAAACAAACAAGTTTTCTTAAAACACTAAGGAAGATATGCCATGTATGATGAGGAAAATACTTCTAAGGACTAAGTGCATGCCATGCGATGAGCTATATGAGTTGAGGCAAGTTTTGTGGTCTACTTTTTACTAAGGACTTAGGAGTTCCCAAATATTATTATTATTATTATTATTATTATTATTATTATTATTATTATTTTACCACTTAGAAAATTTAGTATCTTTTACCAAAGAAACTCTCAATTATTTCCTAAATAAATTTTAGGTGGTAAAGGTTCTATAATACAATATATAACTTTATAATTCGAAAACATGAAGAAAACAATTTTTATATTTAATTTTATTTATTATGTTATAACTAAAAGCTTTTAATCACCATATTTACACAAAAGCTCATAAAATATTCCAACAAAAATCATTGGAAAATTTCCTGTAGTAGTACTTGGCCTTACAAATCCATAGCAAAATAGTTTGATGCTAAATAAATTTTATATTTGTAGTTATGCTTAATTTACCCTTAATGACACTTCTGTTTTTAAATAAACTTTATTCGATAAAATACAAATGTAATGATGCCAAAAGTTTCTATACTTCATAAGCTTTCCAAAACAATTTTTGTTATAATTTTTGGATTAAGGAGTAAAAATTAATGATAGAAACAATTTGCAGGGACTGATCTGTGATAAACAGCAGGGAAATCTTCGCGCAGAGGCCCTCGGTGACGTGGCGGCTTCTGGTTCGTGCGTACCCCTTCGCGAAGTGATTTAATCGGGAGCGTTGGAGATCGATCTGACGGCGCAGACTTGCAGGACCAGAACGATGGCGGCGCTTCCGCCGGAACTCCACCGGAGAGGGGCAATTTGCGGCGGCGGCATGATCGGAAAAACGTCCTACGCGCTACTGAGAGAGATTGGACAGGGGAATCATACCCGGAGACAGATGGGGTCGTGGCGATCCTGGTGGCGTGACCGAAGATCCTGGCGTTGCTCCCTCGGCTCCCAGTTGCTCGAGTTAGGGCTTGCGGCGGCCGTCGTCGGTCGTCGATCGTTAGCTCGTTCTGCCACGAAATCGAACGCGGGAGCATGTCAAAAAGATGCGCGGGACCAAAGCAAGGAGGTTTGGAGGGATAGGGGGCTCGGTGGTCGTGGAAGCTTACCAATCGCGGGGATTTTTGCCGGCGGCAGTCGCCGGAGTTCGAGCTCGCTCCCGGGCACGTGGAGGCGGGTTTAGCTAGGGTTCGGGCGCGGAGAAACGGGGACGGGGTTGGGATATAAATAGGGGCGGGTAAGAGATAGAAATCCTTCCGAAAACGTCGCGAAATCAAACTCCGGATCGAGGAGGATTTTAACTGAATTCGTTCGGAGGTTGACGATGGCACGGTTCGTCAGCGGAAGGAGAGGTGGGCTGGGCCGCCGCGCGCGCGATGGAGAGAAGGGAATGGGCCGTGCCGCGCGCGCGAGGGAAGGAAAGATAAAAAAAAAAAAAATTAAGCGGGCCGAGCAGGCCTCCTCTCTCCCTTTTTTTTTTGTTCTTTTTCTTTTCTGGAATTTCATAGACTTTGATTCATAACTCCAAATGGATTCAAAAAAATTTGTAGGACTAAACTTTACCAAACTAAATACTTTGAAAGCATTTTGTAACATTTTTATAAATCTTAGTTTTTGATTTGTCCAATATTTAACACAATGAGGCAAATGAACAATGCAATTTTATGATGCATGCTATGGATGCAAAAATGAAAGTTTTAATTTTTTTGGAAATTTGGGATGTTACAGACTAACCCCCTTAAGATGAATCTCGCCCTCGAGATTCGTATTGGCTAGCAAATAGGTGAGGATGTTCTTCCTTGAGATCATCTTGTCTTTCCCAAGTCGCCTCTTCTTCTGAATGGTGATTCCATTGTACTTTGCAAAACTTGATGGTCTTAGTTCTAGTAACTCTCTCTGCTGTCTCCAAAATTTTTATGGGTTTTTCCTCATAGGTGAGATCGCTTTTAAGCTGAACTTCTTCTAGTGGCACTGTATCCCTCAGCGGAGTTTCTGCCATTCCCGGATGACACTTTTTCAGCTGACTAACGTGAAAAACATTGTGAACTGCGGAAAGTGCTTCTGGTAGTTCCAACTCATATGCCACTTCTCCTTTACGTGACAAAACTTTATAGGGTCCAATAAATCTTGGTGACAGTTTACCCTTGATTCCAAACCTCTTCACTCCACGCAGGGGTGAGACTCTAAGATAGGCTCTATCTTCAATATCGAAGGTGACTTCTCTCCGTTTGGAATCGGCATAACTTTTCTGTCGGGATTGAGCTGTCTTCAGTCTGTCTTTAATCAACCTGACCTTTTCTTCAGCTTCTTCAATTATATCCGGACCAAACAGACTCCTCTCCCCTACTCCACTCCACAAAAGTGGGGTAGTACACTTTCTTCCATACAATGCTTCAAATGGTGCCATTTCTATGCTGGCTTGATAACTATTATTATAGGAGAACTCAGCATAGGGAAGATTGTCATCCCAACTAGACTTATAGTCTAAGGCACATGCTCTCAACATGTCCTCCAAAATTTGATTTACTCTTTCAGTCTGCCCATCCGTTTGTGGGTGAAAAGCTGTGCTGAACTCGAGCCTAGTTCCCAGGACTTCATGTAGCTGCTTCCCGAAATGAGAAGTGAATTGAGTGCCCCTATCTGACACAATCTTCTTAGGGACTCCATGCAAACATACTATTTTCTTCATGTAAATATCCGCTAGCTTGGCACTGGTGTAAGTCGTCTTTACCGGCACGAAATGGGCTACCTTGGTCAAACGATCAACAATAACCCATATGGAATCATAACCAGACTTGGTTCTAGGTAGACCTGTGATGAAGTCCATCCCAATCTGATCCCATTTCCAGTCGGGTACTGGTAGAGGTTGAAGTAAACCTGCTGGCTTCTGATGTTCAGCCTTCACACGGCTACACACATCACACTTAGCAATATACTCTGCGATATCCTTTTTCAAATAGTTCCACCAGAACCTTTCCTTCACATCCATATACATCTTAGTATTTCCCGGGTGTATGGAGTAGGGTGAGTCATGAGCCTCCTGGAGTATCAACTTTCTGAGATCAGCATCTTCTGGAACGCAAAGTCGTTCCTTGAACCACACTGTGCCTCTTTCATCCAATCGAAAACCTTTGGCTTTGCCTTCTCTTAAGTTCTTCCTGATTTCTTCCATCGCTTTGTCTTTCTTCTGACCTTCTTTGATTTTGTCCATCAAAAGAGGTTGCACTTCAAGAGAGGCCACAAAACCTTCCGGTACTATCTCTAGTCTTAGATCCTTGAGTCCTTTGCATAGGTCTTCTGGCAATTCCCCTGCCGTAAGTCCGTTAACATAAGCATTACGGCTCAGAGCGTCTGCTACCACATTAGCCTTTCCTGGATGATACTGCAAACTTAAGTCGTAGTCCTTAATCAATTCCAGCCATCTCCTTTGACGCATGTTCATTTCCTTCTGCGTGAAAAAGTATTTAAGGCTTTTGTGATCTGTGAAAACTTCACAACGTTTTCCCCAGAGATATGGTCTCCATGTCTTCAGTGCATGTACTACAGCTGCTAATTCTAAGTCATGTGTGGGGTAGTTCATTTCATGCTTCTTAAGTTGCCTTGAGGCATATGACACCACTTTGCCTTCTTGCATCAACACACCTCCGAGTCCCCGATGCGAGGCATCGCAGTAAACTTGGAAATCCTTCTCTAGATCAGGCAATCGTAAAACAGGTGCTGATACTAGGCGTTTCTTCAACTCTTGAAAACTAGTTTCACACTCTTCAGTCCACACAAACTTCTTATTCTTTTGTAGCAATTCTGTTAAGGCCTTAGCAATCTTGGAGAAATTTTCAATGAATCTCCTGTAATATCCTGCTAGTCCCAGAAAACTACGAATTTCTCCCACATTCTTGGGTGACTCCCAGTTGGTGACAGCTGAAACCTTTTCTGGGTCTACTGCTATTCCATCCTTAGATACGATGTGTCCTAAGAATCCCACTTGATCCAACCAAAACTCACATTTGCTGAACTTGCCATATAACTTGTGCTCTCTAAGCCTTTGCAAAATTTGATGTAGATGCTCCTTGTGTTCGTCATGGCTTTTGGAGTAGATTAAGATGTCATCGATGAATACAACGACAAACTTATCTAAGAAATCCATGAACACTTTATTCATCATATTCATGAAGTATGCTGGCGCATTGGTTAAGCCAAAGGGCAAAACTGTGTACTCGTAAAGGCCGTAACGGGTGGTGAAAGAAGTTTTTGGTATGTCCAACTCCCTAACCTTCATCTGAAAGTATCCAGATCTGAGATCAATCTTTGAGAACACACATGCTCCCTTCAATTGGTCGAAGAGGTCATTGATTCTAGGAAGTGGGTATTTATTCTTGATAGTTACTTCGTTCAAAGCTCTATAGTCTGTGACTAGTCTCTGAGTACTATCTTTCTTCTGAACAAACAAGATTGGTGCTCCCCAAGGTGAAGAACTTGGACGGATGAATCCTTTCTCCAACTGTTCTTCTAATTGTTTCTTGAGTTCCTTCAGCTCATCCGTTGCCATGGGGTATGGCCTCTTAGCTATGGGCCCTGTACCCGGTTTAAGCTCAATAAGAAACTCAACATCTCTATCGGGTGGCATTCCCGGTAGTTCTTCAGGAAACACATCCGGATATTCTCTTACTATGAGTACATCGCCGAGGCTAACCCCCTTAAGATAATTAAGCCTAACTTTCTTCATTTCAAACTTTGACTTGAATCTGATCTTCTTGTTTTCTGGAGTGGTGAGGGTGATTGCTCTGTTTGCACAGTCTATGATCCCTTCAAATTGAGTCATCCAATCCATTCCTAAAATGACATCCAGACCTTGGGTTTCCAGGATGATTAAGTCCGCTGGAAACTCATGTTTTCCAATCTCAAGGCTAAGTTGTCTACACCCAGATGATACTAACATTTCTCCTCCCGGGGAACTGACTCTAATGGGACACCCCAAATTTTCGGTTGCTAGCCCATGTTTGTTAACGAAAGCTCTTGATATGAATGAATGAGATGCTCCAGTATCAAATAAAACTAATGCTGGAAAAGAATTGATTACGAACGTACCAATCACAGCATCAGGTTCATCAAGGACTTCTTCAACATTAATGTGGTTCACATGTCCCTTGTTGAAAGGGTTGGGCTTGGTAGGAGTGTCCACTCTCTTCTCAGGACATTCATTAGCATAATGTCCCTTGTTGTTGCACTTGTAGCATAGCACTTGACTGAGATCCTTCTTTTCAAAATTTGGGCGTGGCTGACCGTTGTTTTGATTATTTCCAGAATTTCCATTCCCTTTGTGCCCTCCATTGGATCCTCCATTGTTTCCCTTGAATCCTCCATTATGATTGTGTCCATGTTTGTGGAAATTACCCCCAGTGTGGTTTCCATGTTTGAAACCCTGGTTCCCATCATGAAAGTGTTTCTTGAATGAAGGTTCGGAGGAATGCTTATTCATCTTCCTTTTTCTGTTTTCAGCTTTCTTTATGCTATCCTCAAGGGTGATAGCTTGATCAAGGAGTATCTGATAGTTTGGGGCATAAGCAACAGTCAGAGGTATCTTCAGTTCGTCACAAAGTCCTTTGAGAAATTTTGCCTTCCTCTTTGCATCTGTGTCAATGTCCTCAGGAGCATATCGTGACAAGGCATGAAAGTCATCCATATACTCCTTAAGGCTTCTGTTTCCCTGACGCAGATTGCGAAACTCTTCCTGCTTCAGATTCATAATGCCCGTGGAAATATGAGCATTACGAAAGCCCTCTTTGAAATCCTCCCAGGTTAAGGTATCTAGGGGGTGAGTAACCTGATAAGTCTCCCACCATTGTGCAGCCGGTCCTTCTAACAGATGTGCGGTGAACCTCACCTTCTCAGCATCATTACATTCAGATGTCACCAGATCCTTTTGCACAGAACGCAGCCAGTCATCAGCCACCAGTGGCTCAGTTGAACTTGAAAACTTATTTGGCCTAAGTCTAAGGAACCTGGCAAGTCTATCCACTGGAGGAGGGGGTGGTGGTGGATTGTTGTTGTTATTGTTGTTGTTGGTTGCTGCAATGAATTGAGTCATCATGGTCATCAGTTGGGCTTGGGCGGCCATCAACTGCTGCATAGCATCATTGTTGTTGTTGTTTTCGGGAGCTCGACGGGGAGGCATCTGTTGTTTAAGCACAGATGAGTAAAGATAGAAAGATCTAAGGGAAATAATTCTACCCATGCAAACACAACAATCAAGCAACAATGACAAACAATTCAAACTTTTACTACTCTTGGTCCAAAAACAAGTAACAAAACGAGATAGTTCTCTTACTACACCATTTGTAAATCCTAAAAAAAATCGAAATTCTAACTGCGTGTAAAGGAAAATGGTAGTCTCTCTAACTATCCTAGACTTCAATCATGAAAGTTTCTTCATCCACTTCTTCTTCAACGTCTTCAATCTCATAGCCTTCTCGGGTTAGTATGTTTCTGAGGTCTGCCACTTCCTTTTCCAGCTCTAGGTTCTGATCTTGGAGGTACTTCTTCTCAGCACGAAGACGCTTGATCAAGTCGCTATCAGCTTCAAGCTCAACCTCATTGGTGGAAAGTTCTACCTTCAACTCCCTTATTTGCTTGTTTCTTTGCTTGACTCTCTTTTCTTGACTCAAAAATTTCTTCTCCTGTAGCTGGAATTTCTCCTCTAGTTCCTTGGCCTTCTCTTCTTGTTCCTTCATCTTTTCTTCATTCTCTTTGACTTGGGCGCACATCTCATCATTTTTGTAGAGCTCTTCAAAGGAATCAAAATAGAGTTCATAGACTAAGAGTTCTAAGCCTTTGAGGTAATCACTCACGAACTCATCCTTGCCCATGTCCTCAGTGCCATAGCAGCAAGGGTATCCATCTTCATTACGTCTTCCAAAAGGGAGGGAGTAGTGTCCTTCCAGTTCCTTGAAGTAGCGTCCACAAAGGCGACCTATTGTGTATTGCATGACGACGTCTATTCCTCTCTCTATGGAGATAGAAATCCTTCCGAAAACGTCGCGAAATCAAACTCCGGATCGAGGAGGATTTTAACTGAATTCGTTCGGAGGTTGACGATGGCACGGTTCGTCAGCGGAAGGAGAGGTGGGCTGGGCCGCCGCGCGCGCGATGGAGAGAAGGGAATGGGCCGTGCCGCGCGCGCGAGGGAAGGAAAGATTAAAAAAAAAAAAATTAAGCGGGCCGAGCAGGCCTCCTCTCTCCCTTTTTTTTTTGTTCTTTTTCTTTTCTGGAATTTCATAGACTTTGATTCATAACTCCAAATGGATTCAAAAAAATTTGTAAAAATTTGTAGGACTAAACTTTACCAAACTAAATACTTTGAAAGCATTTTGTAACATTTTTATAAATCTTAGTTTTTGATTTGTCCAATATTTAACACAATGAGGCAAATGAACAATGCAATTTTATGATGCATGCTATGGATGCAAAAATGAAAGTTTTAATTTTTTTGGAAATTTGGGATGTTACACCGAGCACTCGCTCAACGTCATAAAAGGATCCAAGCCGGTGAAGCAAGCAACAAGACGTTTTGGAGATGAGAGACGCAAGGCAATAGGAAAGGAGATAAATAGGCTGAAGGCCGCCAATTTCATAAAAGAAGTTGTACACACCGATTGGGTGGCAAATCCTGTACTTGTCCCAAAGAAGAATAAAGAGCTGAGGATGTGCATTGACTATACCGGTGTTAACAAGTGCTGCCCAAAGGATCCCTTTACGCTGCCGAGAATTGACCAAGTCGTAGACTCCACAGCAGGCTCCGAGCTGCTTTGTTTTCTGGACGCCTACTCAGGATACCACCAAATCAAGATGAGAGAGTCAGATCAGCTGAAAACATCTTTCACAACTCCATGCGGAACTTTCTGCTACATTACAATGCCTTTCGGCCTGAAGAATGCATGGGCAACATACCAGCGCTGTATGCAAAATTGCCTGCACGAACAGATCGGCCGCAATGTTCACGTCTATGTAGACGACATCGCGGTAATGTCAAAAAAGAAGGCAGATCTCCTAGAGGACTTGGAAGAAACTTTTCAGAATCTCCGGAGGTATCAGATGAAACTCAATCCCGCCAAGTGCGTTTTCGGCGTCCCAGCCGGCACACTCCTCGGATTCATCGTCTCAGAACGAGGGATTGAAGTTAACCCGGAGAAGATCAAGGCCATCCAAAACATATCCAAACCCACTTGTCTGAAGGACGTGCAGCGCCTAGCCGGATCGGCGGCAGCCGTCAGTCGTTTCATAAGCCGCCTAGGGGAAAAGGCAATGCCTCTCTACCGGCTACTGAAGAAATCCGACAACTTCGAGTGGACAGCAGAGGCAGATGTCGCCTTGCAACAACTTAAGGAGTCCCTCGTATCCGCTCCGATATTGGCAGCACCTCGATCACAGGAACCAATGCTGCTGTACATCGCGGCAACAGGAGCTGTTGTCAGCGTTGTCTTGGCTGTGGAAAGAAAGGAGAACGAAGCCGCAACGTGTGAGCAGCGACCGGTCTACTTCATCAGTGAAGTATTCTCCGCCTCCAAGCAGAGGTATCCGCATTACCAAAAGCTGGCTTATGGTGTATTCTTCGCCGCCAGAAAGCTTAGGCATTACTTCCAGGAACACACAGTGACAGTAGTCAGCAAGGCACCGTTGGGAGACATAATCAATAATGCAGAGGCAACAGGTCGAGTTGCCAAATGGGGCATCAAACTTGCCGCCTTTGATATAGTCTATAAACCACGGACCGCCATCAAATCTCAAGCGCTTGCAGACTTTGTCGCCGACTGGACAGAGGCAATGGAGGAAACAGCACTCCCCGAGTCAGAATATTGGGTCATGCACTTTGACGGATCTAAGATGCTCAAAGGCTCGGGGGCTGGAGTCGTTCTACGTACGCCTAAAGGTGACAAGCTTAGCTACGTGTTACAAATCCACTTCACCGCAACCAACAATGTTGCCGAATACGAAGCCTTGCTTCACGGGTTACACGTGGCAAACGACCTAGGCGTCAAAAGAATCCTCTGTTATGGCGACTCAGATCTAGTCGCGCAGCAAGTAAGTGGAACATGGGATGCGAAAAGCGCAACAATGGCAGCTTACAGAGCCAAAGTTGACGAATTTGCAAAAAACTTCGTAGGCTACGAAGTCCGGCATGTTCCAAGAGCTGAGAATGAGGCGGCAGACACACTTGCAAGACTTGGATCGGAACGCAAAAAGGTACCAAAAGATATCTTCCTGGAGCAATAGCACAAGTCATCCATTAAAGGCGCCGATTTGATGGACCCCGACGCAGAAGAACCGGTAGAAGCGGCAAGTTTCGCTGTCTACTTAACACAGCCGGATTGGACAGTCCCATATCTCGATTCTCTAATCGACCAAAAGTTGCCGGAAGATGATGAGGTGCTAAAGAGGCAGATCATAAGGCGAGCCAAGGCATTCACGATAATAAAAGGCGAGCTATACAAGCGAAGCACTTGCGGCATCTATCAGCGGTGCATACAGCCGGAAGAAGGCCGGGAAATTCTGAAGGACATACATATTGGCACCTGCGGGCATCATGTTTCCGCTAGGTCCATTGTATCCAAAGCTTTCCGCCAAGGTTTCTACTGGCTCACCGCCAAAGAAGACGCCGAGAACATCGTAAAGACATGCAAAGGTTGCCAGTTGTACGCTCGTCAACCTCATCTGCCGGCACAGGAGCTAAGGACGATCCCAATCACCTGGCCGTTCGCGGTCTGGGGCTTAGACATGGTGGGTCCCTTCGAAAAGGCGCGCGGTGGGTACACTCACCTATTGGTCGCTGTCGACAAGTTCACCAAATGGGTCGAAGCTAAGCCGATCAGCAAACTTGACGCACGAACAGCCACCAATTTTCTCTGGGGAATTATCTCTCGGTTTGGAGTTCCACACAACATTATCACCGATAATGGCAGCAATCTGTCTCAAGGCGACATAGAAGAATACTGCAGCGATCTGGGCATCCGGCTTGATTTGGCATCCGTGTCACACCCTCAATCCAATGGACAAGTAGAGCGTACAAACGGCCTAGTCTTATCAGGACTTAAGCCTCGTCTCGAAGCTCCATTACATAGGGCAGCCGGCGCTTGGGCAGATGAGTTACAGTCGGTATTATGGAGTTTGCGCACAACGCCAAACAGATCCACCGGCTACACTCCTTTCTTCTTAGTATATGGCGCAGAGGCAGTGCTACCTACCGACATGAAGTACGATTCCCCAAGAGTTCAAGCCTACATCGAGCAAGACGTAGAAGGTGCAAGACAGGATAGCCTAGACCTGCTAGACGAAGAAAGAGACGTCGCTCTCCATCGCTCCGCCTTGTACCAGCAACAACTCCGCCGCTATCATAGCCGGAGAGTGCGGAAGCGAAGCTTCAGAACAGGTGACCTGGTTCTCCGCCTAATTCAAGACAGAAAAGGCTTGCACAAGTTATCCCCGCCATGGGAAGGACCGTTTATAGTCACAAAGGCGCTGCTCAATGGTTCCTACTACCTAGCCGACATCCGCGACGAAGAAGAAAAGAAAATACGCAAGAAGGCGGCAGGAAAAAGGGGAACCAAGCGCAAGAGAGGCATTGACGATCCGTTCGAGCAAACAAGACGGCCTTGGAATATTGAGCAGCTACGTCCTTTCTACACTTAGCAATTTATAATTGTAATAAGTTAAATATGATTATGAAATAAAAGTCTATGGTTCCTCATCTGTGTTGAGAAGCATGCCATCTTTTGTCTTTTCTTGCAATCATATTTCCCCTATGTATCTAAGTTACCTATTTTCTAGCTCCGTGCAAAGGTTCAAACTGGTAGATACTTGCAGCTTTCGAGCCAACCCAAAGCAAAAATAAACTTTTTTGCGCCGCCTAATTCCTTTACATCTGATTACTTATATGTGGTTCGCCTAGTAGTATGTCTTTGACACCAACATGTTGGCTTTGGTTTCTGATTCTAAACGCATGGTTTAGCTCTGGTTGTTTCAGCCAAAGTTACCGGCTGAGGTTTCGTCAACATACAAAATGTCAAGCATATAAGTCAGGGTAAAATTAAGGCGGGCCATATAAATAAAGACAAATAAAACTTGTCAGCTAGTTTCCGCCTAACAAGGCAACAGCAAAAGTATATACAAATATTACAAATGTTGCATTGTTTCAGGGCCGACAAATAAGGCTAACAGAAGGCAAGGACAAAAAAGATATGGCTCGGGGGAGCGTCTACATCAGGCTTGGGGGCTGACAACTTTAGCCCCGGAACTATCACTCCCCTCCGCCTCGGCCGCGCCGGCAGCTTCAGCTCCCTCTCCACCAGGCACAGGATGGCGCCGGTAGAAGATTGAAGTGTCCACCATGTCGGCAACCCGCGTGGCGTAGCCGGCAACGCTGTCCAGCACAGCGGCCGGTTCAAACTCGCTACCGTCTTCGTACGTCGACGGCATGCCTTTGGTGACGGCTTCTATCTCCGCCTCGGGGTAGTGTGCCATGAACAACCCAAGGGCAGTCTTGGCTCCACCCCGTGCCGCCGACTTCAGCGAGCTTTTGTGCAGTTTGGTCGCCTGCTCCAGGATGGCGGGCACGTCGCTGAACTCGGTCGGCTCCTGGCTGCCGGACGAAGTGAAGAACTTGGCGGCAAACCGCTTGGACGCCGCCAAAGTCTCGGTGATCAGTTCGCCTAGACGCACAAGGCGATCCAGGCGGGGGCTGACAAACTTGTCATCGCCTAAACCGGCGGGAACTACATCAAAAATAAAGCCATAAGATTAGCTCAGGCTAAAGCAACATGGCAGTATCAAAAAAGGAGCAAGAAATTACCAAGGACCGAGTTATGGAAAGCCGACAACTCAATCATATGAGTTGCCAGCGCGTCCTCTGCAGTTTGGGCGCGAGAAGTCTGCTTGGATATCTCTTCCGCAGCCATCTTCTCCGCCTCCGCCAACTTGTTGCGCAGGCTTTCCAGCTCACCAGTGAGCTGGCTGGATTCCTGCGCAAACTTGAGTTGCTGGGCCTCCATCTCCTTTTGATGAGCCGCCTTCAACTCCAAGTTGGCGGCCGCCAAGTCTGAAGCTTCATTCATAAGAGCTTGCATATCAGTGGACGCCTTCAGGATATCCTGGCCGTGGTCTAGCAGTTCTACAAATATGGATTCGCTAAGCTAAATGATTGACGGAAACATAGGTCAAAAGCATAGTTGGAGAAAGGGATCAACCCTACCTTCATCTTTTTTGCGGGCCGCCTCCAATTCGGCGATCCGCCTGTCCTTGGCCTCACACTCCTTCTTCAGGTCGCGGTGGCGCCGGTTTATCTCGACTCGGGAGGAGACGAGCTCGACGTTGGCGGGCACATGGCCCTGCAAGAAAAAACAAAGGCATATAACATATTGTCGAATAACCACTAAGCCGGCAGTCAAAGTTTCTTTTGACTTGCCATCTAAGTGCTCGGGGGAAAGACTATGTATATGCCGGAGGGGTAGAAACTTACAGATAGGTCGCCCTCCAAGTCGGCGAAGGCCTGCGAGGCAAAGGCGGCAAAAGCCAAAGTTGACTCCTTGGCCTCCTTAAAGGTAGACCAAGGGTCCCTGACTTTGCCGCCTCCCGCAGTCGGGGCTGCCCTCCGAGACCCGCCGGCAGTCGACTCCAGCAACCCTTCGTTGGCGGCGCGCGATTGCGCGACATCATCGGCCGTAGCCTCAGCCAGCAGAAGGGGAGTTTGGGGCGCGCGGTCGGCGGAAGGGGCCCTTGGCGGAGCACCTGAGGCCGGAGCTGGGGGCTGACGTCGAGCGTCGCCCATGAAGCTGCCGGCGTGGAGCTGAGGGGTTGGCGGCACGGTGGCCGGCGAGCCGCCTTGCGGCCGCTTACCTTTGCCACGGAGCCTGGTCATCAACCGGGAGGTTGCGACCCTTTCCCTGTTACCAAAAAGCAAGCACAGTCAATTGGCTAGTATTGAAGAGTTTTGTCGTCTGATAGAGGCAAAGTTGAGTACCTTCGGGGGATGTTAATCCCCGCGTTCTCGCCAACGTTGGCGAGAGTCGGCTCGGTAGCCGACGTGATCCGTTTCCTCCTCTCGGCATTCGCCATAGAGGAAGCAGCGCCGGACGCCTTGCGCTTCTTCGTCTTCCCGGCTTCCGACTCGTAGAAGTCGGGAGCCAGGTCATCCTCCCTCAACTCGGAGAGCTGAAAAAGAAGACATGTTAAAGGAACTCAATCCTAGCCGGCAAAGCTGTCAAACAAGGGGCAAGGGAAGAAAATATTTACCTCGAGGGGAGGGTTGTCGTGGGTGTGCATGGGCACGCCCTCGGCCGCCTTCACCGACCCCGCCTTGACGAGGCTGCGGAGCCGGAATGCCAGGTCGGCGACTGGCAATATCTCTTCGCTCACGCGAAGAGAGGCTGTGTCAGTAGGTGAATACTGACACATCTTGTGCGGACTGTACCGCAGGGGGAGGATTTGCCGGCCGAGCCAGCAAATGACGGTGTCGACCCCATCCAGCTGGGGGGGAGCCATCGTCCTCGTGAGGAACTCGATCCGCCTTTGAATAAGGCGGAGTTCCTCCGTCAACTTGGGCACCGCCTCGTCCCAGCATGGGCGAGGCATGGGTGGCGCGTTGACGAATGCCGGAATGCCGACTTGACGGCCCGGCGCTGCCATGTCTTGGCTGTAGAAGAATGTGGAGGTCCAGCCCTTGACGGACTCAAGGTATGGTATCTTAGGATACCATTGGCGGCCCTGGCGGCAGTTGAAGGTGATACTGCCGCAGGTCGCCAGCCCGCCGTCCGGCACCGTCTGTCGCCGGCAACGGAAGCAGTATCTGAAGAAGTCTAAACTAGGCCTAATACCTAGGTAGCCTTCAAACAGGGCTGTGAAGCCGGCTAGGACTAATATACTATTGGGTGCGATGTTATGGGGCTGGAGCCCGTAGTGATCCAAGACCTCACTAAAAAAGGCGGAAGGCGGAAGCGCCATTCCCCTGACAAGGTGGGAGGTAAGGATTACCCGCTCTCCGGCTTCCGGGGCCGGGATGATGTCTCCCAAGGCGGCCCTCCACCGGCAATCCTCCCGAGTGGGGAGGTAGCCGACAGCCTCCAAATCTTGGAGGGCGTCTTCGTCGACGATAGAAGGCAGCCAGTAGCGGGACCCGAGGTCCGCCGCTTCTTCTTCCTCGTCGCCGGGGGCGTTCGCCGTCGCCGTTGCTGTGGTGGTCGGTGGAGGAGCCGAGGAGCCCGCCGCGGGTGCGCGCGCGGAGGAAGTCCGAGGGACGACGGCGGTGACATTACCCGCCGTCGCCGCCGCCGCGGGACGGGTTATGGCGCCGCCCATCGACGTCGCGAGCGCGGCCTCGGTCGCCGGACCGCTCGACGCCGCCGAATGGGTTGGACCGGTGGACATCGCCGCGAGAAAAGGTCGCCGGAGGAGAGAAGTTCGCCGGAGCTCGTTCGGAGGCAGGGAGCAAAGAAGTGGAAGAGGCAAGGGCGCACGGAGAGCAAAGGCTGGGTAAAGAAAATGGACCGTTTGGCTACCTATTTATAGGGCCAGGCGTTGCTCCCTGTGCAACGGCGTTTTTAGTCAGACACGTGTCCAGCATTCGTTGCAGCCCATGATTGCACGATCTCCACGCCTCCTCTTTTCCCGCAATTTGTGATCATGGCGAGATTCCCGCCTTACAGTTTTTAAACTGTCGTGAGCTGGTTAGGGGGAAACCGCCAGGAAGGATGCTCGGCAAGATTGCCGAGCAAGCCGTCTTTTCCCATGATGGATAAAGGCGGCCGCATGTCAACCTCAAGACACGCATGCCTCTTTGATTTTCAGAATGGTTCAAGTCCTGCAGCCGCCAACATTGGCAGATGAAGAATCAAGAAGAAGCCGGCGCCTGGAGAACTTCAACCTTTCTGGGGGCTAATGTTGGGGATATATCAACTAGGGGTATAACCAACATGGATCAATCCGGCTAGTCCAGGGTGGCCCAAGGGTGGTAAGGCCGAGGCCTGCCGGGCGGCCCAGATAGCTGACGTACAAGGAAGTAGGCGGACGGTCCAAGGAAGGCGGAAGGCCGAAGCCCATCAAGCCACCGAGCCCAAGACGGAAGACGGCAACTAAGCCGGCTAGGTCTAGGACTCTGTTTACTTGCCGGCCAAGTACTTACCTTGTAACCCGGGGTCTGGCCGCCTATATAAGCCGGCCACCGGGAGGCCTTTAGGGCCAAGCTTAGAGACAACCTCAATAGGCATCATACCCATTGTAACCTGTTCACGGCTATTGCCTAATAGTGAATTATAGCAGCACGTAGGATCCCGCCACCGTTGTGGGATCCGAAGCTGGGTAAACTCGCCGTGTTCAATCCCGACCTCGACGACACCAACCTTCTTCCCCACAATCCATACGTAGGCTAGAGGACCCCCGTCTCCTATCAAATATGTCGATACCACGACACAGCGCGCGCTGTCACCGCCAGCCACCGCCGCCGCCTCCGCGCCGCGTGCCCCTGGCCAGCCGCCCGCGCCTCGCTGCCGCCGCCTTCCGCGGCGCCGCGCCGCCCGTGCTGCTGCGCGCCCTGCCGCCGCCGCGAGCGCCCCGCACGCCTCCGCGCACCGCACGCCGCCGCCCACGCAGCGCCCCCGCGCGTGCCCTTCGTGCCGCCGCCGTGCCGCGCACCTCCGCCCGCGCCGGTCGCCGCCGCCGTGCGCATCCGCTCCGCGCCCCCGCTCCGCGCCCCCGCTCCGCGCCGCCGCCTCCCGCACGCACGCGTCCCCGCTGCCTCCTTTTCCGGCCGCGTGCACGCCGTCTCTGCCCGGTGGTCTTCTCTCATCCGCCGCCCGCAAGGTGTTCGCCATAATGTCCGCAAGACCCCGGCGTCGCAATTGTTGTCCGTGTTTGTCCACCCTTCGAGCCGCTGCCCCGTGCTCCTTCTGATGTCCATTTGCCGTGCTCCTACGTGCCACGACTTCCCGCCCACTTCCAGGACACTGAGAAACGACGATGCCCCGGTTCCGCGACGACTACTTCCCCTATGGACCAAAGACGTCGGTCTCGAACCCTAGTTCACCGGATCCGACGTACGGACCCAAACCCTAACCCTATACCTATTTTATTAAATGTCATCTATCTTGTGCATATCACATCATACTTGCATGTGTTGCATCGCTGGGGTTTGGTGGTGTAGCAAATCACCTAAATAACAAATATGGAATGTGTGGGGCAAATCAATATATGTATTGCCCAATTCCATTTAATTTGACTAGAACACCTTTGTCATGCCTTGCCATGTTAATGGATATTTAATTTGTGGGGTAGATAAATAACTTGAACATAAATATTAATTGTCGGAATCCCGGTTCCGCTAATTTGGATTAAGTGCATCTCGCATTGCATCTTGCCATGTCATTCATCAGTCCCATGATCATGCTGAATCTTTTGCCGTAGTTGTAAAATGCATCTTTTACGCTTTCCAGTGTTTGTTGCTTCTTCGCGGATAAGACGTTGAGATGTGTGAGCAACGACAAGATCTGCTTCCATGCGGGATTCCAGGCAAGCAAAGTTTGCTTGTTTACCTATACATTGTCTTTCATTCATGTCGTTGATCTCTGCTACCCTAGTACTCGATTCTTATCGCGATCCCATCACATGTTTATCCTGCAGCCCATACTGTCGTGGTATCGGCATAATTGATAGGAGACGGGGGTCCTCTAGCCTACGTATGGATTGCGGGGAAGAAGGTTGGTCTCGTCGAGGACGGGATTGAACACGGCGAGTTTACCCAGCTTCGGATCCCGCAGCGGTGGCGAGATCCTACGTGCTGCTACAATTCACTATTAGGCAATAGCCGTGAATAGGTTACAATGTGTATGATGCGTATTGAAGCGTGCCCTAAAGGCTTCCTGGTGGCCGGCTTATATAGGCGGCCAGACCCCAGGATACAAGGCAAGTACTTGTCCGGCAAGTAATCAGAGTCCTAGACCTAGCCGGCTTAGTTGTCGCCTTCCGTCTTGGGCTTGGTGGCTTGATGGGCTTCGGCCTTACGCCTTCTTGGACCGTCCGCCTACTTCCTTGTTGAAAGAACATTTCTTAATCCCTAGTGTTTTGAGTGTTAGTTAACAATACCAATGATGTACTAATATTATTCCTAAGTATTTCAGTTTGTGTGAGTTGCATATCACTTATCCCAAAGCCAAAATGTAGAGAAAAACAGTTTCTGGAATTCTTCCCAGAATCGGATTATTGGAACCGGAAATTTCCAGGATCGGAAATTCCGGGTCTCCTATACCTAACAGAAAAATGGCTAAGGAAAAATCAGAAAGTGGTTCTGACTTCAACCGGAAATTCAGCTCGGAAATTTCACTGACTCGGAATTTCCGAGTCACCCTCAGAAATTTGGCTAAGTCAAGATGTCAAAGTGGTTCTGACTTCAATCGGAAATTCAGCTCGGAAATTTCACTGACTCGGAATTTCCGAGTCACCCTCAGAAATTTGACTAAGTCAAGATGTCGAAGACGTTCTGATCTCAACCGGAAATTCAACTCGGATATTTCTCAGACTCGGATATTCCGGGTGGCCCGGAATTTCCGGGTGTCACTTATATCGGAATTTCCGGGTCCCCGAGGCAGCCAACGGCCAGATTTTGGGAGGGGGTATAAATACCCCCTCACTCACTCAAGAACAGCTAGCTCTCAGATTTTCTCTCTCCTACTATTCTTGAAAGCTCAAATCAATAAGATCTCCCAATCCCTCCATCCAAATTCATTGATCTTTGGAGGATTGGAGAAGAAGGCCCGGATCTACATCTTCATCGAAGGGATTTGCATTTCCTCCCCATTCACTTGGGGATTTCGTGTCTAGGGTTTCCGGTGGGAAAACCTAGTTCACCATTGTTGTAATCTTGGTGTTGCCTTGACCTTTTGTGGTCCTTGACCTTTTGTGGTCATCTTGAGAGCCCTCAATTAAGTTGTGGGTGCGTGCCTCAAGCGTTTGTAAGGGATTCGATCTCCGCCCTAAAAGGGGATCAATAGTGGAAGGTGGACTCGCAACCTTTGTGGTTGAGTTCATCGGAGAAGAAGGTGAGCCTTTGTGGCGTTGCGGCTAACCTGTTGTGGTAGCGCACACCTCTCCAAACGAGACGTACACCCTTGGGTGGAACTCGGGATTACATCTTCGTCTCCGCGTGCTTCGCTCGGTTCCCCTTATCTTTGCTCCCTTACTTGCTTGTCTTGTCAGCTTGTTTATCTTGTTATTGCTTAGATTGTCATTTAGGTAAATTCACCGTAGTTGCAAATCTAGAGAATTTACCTTTGTGTTGAGCCTAAATTTGAAAAGACCTAAAATTTGTAATAGCACCTATTCACCCCCCCCCCCCTCTAGGTGCCGGATTCCCGTTCAATTGGTATCTGAGCCAGGTTCACTTTTAAGGGCTTAACCGCCTAAGTGCAACGATGACGGAATCCGATGCCGAGAGGGCCGCCCGTGAGAAATTAGAGGCGGAGAAGGAGGCGTTAGCCAAAGGGGCAACCATGGCCGATCTTATTGATATGAGATCGTCCTTGGAGGCCCAACTCCTCAAGATGAATGAGATGCTCATGGCACTCTTGAAGTCTAAGGAGCCCGAGGCTACTTCTCCCTCTCCTCCTCCTAAGGAGCATCCTGAGAACTCTAAGGAGTCATCTTCGGATGGGTCCAAAGATGTTACTCCAAGTGTTTCCCTCGGGAAGGCGGAAAAGGATGAATCACCTAGCTCCTCTAACACCCCCAAAGGAGAGGAATTTCATAATGTCAGCCATAATTACTCTCCTAACCCTCCTATCCCTCACCCTCATGTAAACTTTAGAAGTGATCCTCCTAAGCTTAAACCTACTCATTTCTCTCAATGACAATTTCTAATGAAGTCTCATCTATGTAGTGCCTCCATTGAGCTATGGCGCATCATTGAAGAAGGATACAAGCCCCATGATCCAACCAACTTGACAAGAAGAGAGGTGGTTGATAGCCAACTCAACGCCACCGCTCTTCATCAACTCCAAATGGCCGTTGGAGAGAAGGACATGGCGCTCATTCAACAATTCTCCACCGCCAAAGAAGTTTGGAATGCTCTTTCCGACATCTTCGTCGGGAATGAGAGCATGAAGAAGAACCGGTATGATGCCTTATGCAATGAGGTGGAAGGGTTCTACAAGTTGGATGGAGAAAGCCACGAGGACATGTACCGGAGGTTGGTGTTGGTTGCCAACTCTTTCAAGAACCTCGGCGCGGTCTACATTGATGATGCTTGGATCAAGAGGAAGTTTGTGACCGCTCTCTTGCCCTTTGAGGAAACGGATTTGAAGACACTCCAAGGGAGACATGACTTCACAAAGATGACATCCAATGAAGTCATGCAAGAGATGACCGCATACAAGGTGGCCTCCAAGATTGCACAAGATGCAAGAGCTAGAGCCATAGGGATGCACAAGCATGCTTCAATTGCCTTGAAGGCCACCGTTGAAGAAGAGGATGAAGAGGAGTATGATGATCAAGTCGAGCTATCTAGTGAGACCCTCTCAAGTACTCTTACTCAACACATGGGTCTTGCGGCAAGAACGTTTTGGAAGAACCCCGGAAGGGCCAAAGCGAGGATTGACAAGAAGTTTCCATCCAATGGAGGAAAGTCATTCAACAAGGTGAGGCTTTGCTATAATTGTGATGACAAAAGCCACTTTGTTGCAGATTGCCCATGGGAGAGAAGAGAGGATCATGGTGGGAGGCTCGTGGCCAAGACGAAGGGCAAGGGGCCCATGCCCATGAAGAAGCCCTACTTCAAGAAGAACCAAAAGATTGTCTTGGTAACTCAAGAGCAATATCCCACCGATGATGAAGATAGTGACAAGGAGGATACTCCAACGCAAGTGGCCGCACTAGCCATTTCTTCCACACCTCCGTCACTCTTCTCCTCACCAAACGAGAGCCCCATCATCAAGAATCCAAGATGTCTCATGGCAAAGACATCCGAGGTAAAATTGTCCCCCACCTCCATATCCCATGACATTGATGATGGTATGAGCCTTGAAGTCAAGGAAGAAATTATTGCGTTTGATAAATTCATGACTAACTTGCAAGGAGAAGGAAAGAAACACTTTGGCTCAATTATGAGTCGTATAGGTGAGATTGAGGATGAGCTTGAATTAAAAGGTGAGATTGAGAGAGAGGATGCACACGCTAAGGTGTCACTCCAATCCTCTCTCGAAGATGAACAAGAAGCTCATGCTCTCCTCAAGGAGCAACTTTCTAAGATCACTAAGGATCGTGATCTCTACTTTGCTAAATGTAAAATTGTGCAAAATGAAAAGTCCGAGCTTGTAGTTGCTCATGCTAGACTTTGCGAAGACCTCGAGTCACTTGAAAATACTCACAAGGTATTGACAAGTGATCACGAACGTCTCCTCAAGTCTCGTGATCAACTCCAAACTCGGATATCTACTCTTGAGAAACCTAGTACTTCTACTCCTTTGTATACTAATGCAAATGTTGTCAAGGATAAAGCTAGGATCTTGTTTGTTCCCTCCATGGCAACCGAGCCCAAGACCTCCCTTGATAAAGGCAAGAGGACACTCACTACTCCTCTTCATGAGCGAGTTCCCCACAAGGGTAAGGAAAGTCTAGGCTATGTTGCTAAGGAGAAGAAGACCAAGCCAAGAAAGATGACATTGCGAGTGGAAATGCCACAAGGGCTACTCCCACTCGTGATGACTTTGCGGGCATATCTAACCCCAATTATGCCTTATATGTTGATCATTATGGGGATGTCTATGCTAGATACATTGGTCCTTTTGATGGTTATATTGAATATGCTATTTGGGTTCCAAAGACCCTTGTTGCTAACCAAAAGGCACCCATTGCAAAATGGGTACCTAAACCAAAGAATTGATTGTGTGTAGAGCCTTGCTTCCGGAGGATCGAAATGGATAATTGATAGTGGGTGCACTAGTCATATGACCGGAAGCAAGGAGATTGTAACGGAGTTGAAGCCCAATGATGATCAAATGACCGTTACATATGGTGACAATTCTAAGTCTAAGGTAATAGGGCTCGGCAAGGTGGTAGTGGCACCGGACATCACACTTGTGAATGTCTTGCTTGTCGAGTCCCTAGGTTTCAACTTGATCTCGGTCCATTCCTTAACTTGTTTGGGTTATACCGTTGTCTTCGAAAAGGAAATGGTCATTCTCTTGCGGAGCAAGTCTCTCAATGTGTCTTTCGTTGGGTACATTGAGAATGGGCTCTATGTGGTTGACTTCTCCGGAGTCACCACTTCCCATACAATGTGCCTATTCGCAAAGGCGGACTTGGGTTGGCTATGGCATCGCCGACTAGCCCATGTGAACATGAGGACTTTGCAAAGTCTCCACAAGGGTGGCCATATCCTAGGACTAAAAGACCATGTTTCTTTCTCGAAGGATCGAATGTGTAGGGCGTGTGTTGAAGGAAAAATCCATGACATTCACCATCCAAGCAAGACCATCATTTCTTCAAAAAGAGTTTTGGAGCTTCTCCATGTTGACCTCTTTGGTCCCATTCCGGAAGCTAGTCTTGGTGGCAAGAAATATTGCTTGGTGATTGTTGATGACTTTTCAAGATACACATGGGTTTTCTTCTTCAAGTCAAAGATGGAGACTCAATAAACTATCATCGACTTCTCCAATGAAGCTCAACGTCAACACAATGTCCCTATCTTGGTGATAATAAGTGACAACGGGTCCTAGTTCAAGAACTACACCTTAAACGAGTTCCTTAGTGAAGAAGGGATTCGTCATCAATATTTCGCTGCTTATACTCCCCAACAAAATGGTGTAGCCGAAAGGAGGAATCACACTCTTATTGAGATGGCAAGGTTGATGATGGCCGAGTTCAAGTCCCCTCACAACTTTTGGGCCGAAGCCGTCAACACCGCTTGCCATTCATCCAACCGACTCCTCTTCCGCAAAGGACTCATGAAGACCCCCTATGAAGTGCTCACCGGGAACAAGCCCAATATCTCTTACTTCCGAGTTTTTGGTTGTAAGTGTTTTTATCTCATCAAAGGTGTTCGTTTAGGCAAGTTTGAATCTAAGTCTCTTGAAGGGACATTTGTGGGCTACGGGTCCGAATCCCACACTTATAGAGTCTATGATAAGGCCTCGCGCATAATCAAAGAAACTTGTAGTGTTGTGTTCGAGGAGAATGACGACTCCCTTGTGGAGCAAAGTGGTGTTTCCGTTGTAGGTGATGAACAACCTCAAGATGCTATCCGAAGAATGGGGTTGGGAGTCCACCGCCCCGTTGATCTCTATTATGAGGTTGCTCAACAAGGATCAAGCTCTTCACATGTGGTGGCTACCCCAACACAAGAAACACCCATCGACAACACCGTGCCCAATACGCCTAGCCAAGAAGAAGCACAAGATTCTCCAACTGCTCCTGGAATTTCCGGAGGGCCGGAAAATCCGGTTCAAACTGGAGTCAGAAATTCCGGTGATTCGGAATTTCCGGTCCATACTGAACCCGGAATATCCGGTCCTGCTGACATTCCCGGTCGCAGCTCGCAGCAAGGCCAAGATCAACCCTCTCCTTCACCGATGGACATCACTCCAATGGTTGATCAAGGCCATCAAATCTGTCAAGGCGGAGACATGAATGATCAAGATGATCAAGCGATTCCTCCGACCACTCGGAGGGAAATCGAGATCCGCCGTTTGAATAGGGTTGGCACCTCACAAGAATTAAGAGCTCTATCTCTTGACAAGGTGCTTGGTGATGTGAGAAGCAAGGTCTCTACCCAAAGACAACTTGCAAGCTTTAGTGAACATCAAGCTCACATCTCCATGGTGGAACCCAAGAAGGTCTTTGAAGCTCTTGAAGATAAAGATTGGCTTGATGCTATGCATGAAGAGCTCAACAACTTTGAGCGCAACAAGGTGTGGAAGTTGGTGGAAAGACCCAAAGATTGCCGCAATGTTATCGGCACCAAGTGGATTTACAAGAACAAGCAAGATGAACATGGCATGGTGGTGAGGAACAAGGCAAGATTGGTGGCTCAAGGTTACTCCCAAATTGAAGGCATTGACTTTGGAGAAACCTATGCGCCCGTGGCTCGACTTGAGTCAATTCGTATTCTTCTTGCTTGTGCCTCTCATCATAACTTTCAGTTGCAACAATGGATGTCAAATCCGCTTTTCTAAATGGTCCACTAAATGAACTTGTTTATGTTAAGCAACCACCGGGGTTTGAAGACCTCAAGTATCCGAACCATGTCTACAAGTTGGATAAGGCACTCTATGGCCTTAAACAAGCCCCACGAGCGTGGTACGAGCACCTTAGAGAACTACTTGTAGACCGTGGATTCCAAGTTGGGGAAATCGACCCCACACTTTTCACTAAGAAAGTTAATGGAGAGCTTTTCATTTTCAATTATATGTGGATGACATTAAATTTGGATCGACTAACAAAGCATTTAACGAAGAATTCTCTAAGCTTATGACTGACAGGTTTGAGATGTCTATGATGGGTTAGATGAAGTTCTTCCTCGGATTTGAGATCAAACAATTGAGGGAAGGAACGTTCATCAACCAAGCAAAGTACATTCAAGACATGCTCAAGAAGTACGAGTTGCTTGAGCTCAAGGGTGCCTCTACCCCAATGCAAACCAAATACCACCTTGAGCTCAACCCTAAGGGTAAGGATATGGATCAAAAGGTATACCGCTCCATGATTGGATCTCTCCTCTACCTTTGTGCATCTAGACCGGATATAGTGCTAGCCGTAGGAGTGTGTGCAAGATATCAGGCGGCTCCTAAAGAAAGCCATGATATGGCGGTCAAGAGGATCTTTAGATATTTGGCTTATACCCCAACCTTTAGATTGTGGTACCCCAAGGATGCAAATTTCTCATTATGTGGGTACATGGATTCCGATTGGGTGGGAGATCAAGATGATAGGAAGTCAACCTCCGGCCCTTGTCAATTTATTGGGAGGTCCTTGGTAAGTTGGTCTTCTAAGAAGCAAAATTGTATATCTCTCTCCACCGCCAAAGCCGAGTATGTTTCCGCCACAAGTTGTTGCACTCAGTGGCTATGGATGAGGCAAACTTTAAAGGAATACGGAGTCGATTGCGACAAAGTGCCTCTTCTATGTGACAACGAAAGTGCCATCAAGATTGCTTACAACCCGGTGCAACATTCAAGAACCAAGCATATTGAGATCCGCCATCATTTCATAAGAGATCATGTGGCCCGAGGAGACATTGACTTATCATATGTGGGCACAAGGCCCCTTGAGGAAGGAAGGTTTTGCTTTTTGAGGAATGAGCTAAATATCATTGATTCGAGGTCCTTAGCTTGATCGCTTGCACACTCACCTAGGGCGTAATTGTATCTTATCTTGTTTTGATGTAGGCATGGAAATAGGGGGAGTGTGGTCCTAATACATTGGACCATCTCTCTCCCCATTATGCCGATAGCAAGTGTTCTTTTATCTCTATATTCATTCTTATGACTAATGAGCTAAAATGACGAGTATTGGTTATGTACCCAAGATACATCTTCGCGGTAACATGCCATGCACTCCTACATGGTGGCCTCGGCCACCGACCTCTTCTCTTTGAAGAGTTGATCTTATTTGGAGCTTATTGTTGCTATTTGCCCTCCTTTTCATGCATGTGGGAAACCTACTCAACTTGGCGCTTTATGTTTCGTTTTGGTACTTGTGAGTTGAGTATGGTGTACCAATGACAGTTTGGTAATCTATCCCAAGCCTACTTCCCCCTGAAAACATTTCTCTCTATTGCACACAAGTCATCCATTTGAAAACTGGGATTTTAGTTCAGAAGGTCGGAATATCCGGTTCATTTATGAATCGGAATATCCGGTCGGGCGGTTTGTCCAAAAATATAAGGGCAGGCTCGGGGTGAAGGGCTCATTCGTGCCCTTCTTCCACCCCCGACCCCTCTCTCCTCCAACCGCCGCCCCTGCTGCTCCAAGATCCATCCGGAGCACTCCGATCGCCGGGGAACCTCTTTCTCGGCCGGATCTGCTCCTCCTCCGCCCCGGGAACTCACTACTCCAAGCAATGGCCTCAATGGATGAGGGTAACTTTACTTTTCTTCTTCCTTATGTGCTTGCACTAGGATCTTGATGTGGAGTTATTTGTTTCAATATTGCTTGGTAGAGATTATTCCTAGCACCATTCCCTGCCATCTACATACATTAGTTTTGCATTGTGTTGGATCGGTCTAGTTTTAGACCAAGTCAATCTCAGATCTGCACTGTTTCTGTTTGGGTCGGAATTTCCGACTCAGTTTGACTCAGAATTTCCGGTCCCCCGGAATTTCCGATTATGTCTGTATCGGAATTTCCGAGCCAAACACTGTAGTTTTAAGATTAACTCATGTTTAACTACATATGATTCATCAAATGCCTACCTAATGTGTGTATAATCTCCTGACTTGTGTGCACTTACCTTATGCTACCCACTATGCTCAAATTCACAGGTTCTAGTGGGAGTCCGTCCGCTGGGGCATCAAGGAACACATCAAGGGCACCTGTTCACAAGAACCCTGTCAACAAGGGTAAGGGTCCTGCCTCCTCCAGCAATCCACCTATTCAAAGGCAGAAGAAAGCTGTTGCTAGCAAGCCACCATCCAAGAAAAGGAAGAATGCCCCTATTCCTCAACGTCAGAACTACTCAAAGATGAACTATGTTGAATACTCTCAGCTCAGACAAGGGGATTGGTACCTTAGGCCAAGGGACAACTCTCTGGATGATCGCAGCTATTGGTGCCAGGAGCAAGAGCACATACTCGTGGACCTCTACCTCTCTCTATCGAAGCCCATTCGGCCTATGCATCCGATCTTGCAACTCTGCAGAAGAAAGCCTCCTTTGTTGAAGCTATTCATATTGTCAAGACTATGGGCTTGGAGAGGTTGGTGCTCACTCGTTGTCCTTACAATTCTCAGCTTGTGATGCAGTTCTTTGCCACTCTAGTGATCAAGGGTGACTCGAAGAAGACAATGAAGTGGATGACTGGTGAATCTTTCCGTGAGTCCAACTTTGAGAAGTTTGCCAAGGTTTTGGGCTACAGGTTTGATGGTGACAATCCTCAAGGCTATCGCATGCACCACCCTTACAAGCTCAACAAGAAGCAGACCGTGCACTTATATGGTGAGGGAGCCACCCCTGGCAATTCTCGAGACTTGCTTCCACTTTATGATGTTCTTGTGCGCATCCTCCGTGAGAACATTGCACCAAGTGGTGGCAACAACGACAATGTGGTGACCCCTCTATGCAACTTGCTCCTTCATGCCAACCGCATTGTGGAGGACCCTGGTTCTGATGAAGACTGGAGTGTGGATGTTATGGATTACATCTACAATGAGATGTATGAAGCCATGACCACCAGGGTCACTATTCCCTATGCTCCTTACATCATGAAACTCATCAAGTTCAAGTTTCCTGACTATAACTTCAACAATGATGAGATGGAGCCGCATGACTTCAAGAAACTTTATGAGAAGAAGACAGTGGTCAAGCCCCCTCCTAGGCCTTCTTCTAGCTCAGCTCAACGTGGATCTTTTATGGGTGATGCTAGGAGGGCTGCTACTCCTACTTATGTCCCAGCCACTCATGTGAAGGTAAAGAAGCTGAATTGGTTCCAACGCAACATCCTGTGCATGAATGTGGACATCCGCAAGGAGCAATACACTGCCTACAAGGATCGCCGTCAGCTGGCCTACAAGCAAGACTTGATCCTTCATCATGCGTCTGGCTCTCCTGCTCCTGCAGAACTCTCTGATCCCCTGACCTTTGCTCAGTGGAACCAGGGTTCTTTGGCTCCGTGGACTCAGATTGACCATGACCTTGGCGGCAGCTCGTACACCACTGGACATGATTATGATGATGAGGAGGAAGATGATGATGAGGAGGCAGAGTATGAGGAGGATGATGATGATGATGACGCTGATGATGATGAGGAGACCCCCTCGGACTGAAGACTCTCATGGGACGTAGCATCGCTCCTCTTCCTTTTTGGCGTTTAGATGCCAAAGGGGGAGAAGTTGCTCTAGTAGGACTTCGGGGATTTGCAAGGGTTCGGGCACAAGCATATGCGTTTACCATTTATTTGCGCTTGTGTCCATTTATCTTGTTTGAAGTTATTTGTTGAACTCTTTTATTCTCTATGTGTGATGACTCTGTGTATTGAGACAATGTTATGCTATCATTATCCTATGGTTGAGACTTCAAATTTATTGTGTTGGTATTCTCTTCATATCCTATATACATAAGGTATGAAAATCTATCTAGTCTCAAATGCTACCATAACCTTACATTTTGTCTCCTTTCTCCTATGTGATATCTTGTGTTTGTTGTTATAAAATTGCTCTTATCCTTTTTCATATTGTGTTGCTTACATGCTCTTGTTTAGGGGGAGCCATTTTCTGTCAAAAACATGATATTGCATTTTGTTTCTTTGCAAATCTTGGTATTGTCATCTAACACCAAAAAGGGGGAGATTGAAAGAACATTTCTTAATCCCTAGTGTTTTGAGTGTTAGTTAACAATACCAATGATGTACTAATCTTATTGTTAAGTATTTCAGTTTGTGTGAGTTGCATATCACTTATCCCAAAGCCAAAATGTAGAGAAAAGGAGTTTCTGGAATTCTTCCCAGAATTGGATTATTGGAACCGGAAATTTCCAGGATCGGAAATTTCGGGTCTCCTATACCTAACAGAAAAATGGCTAAGGAAAAATCAGAAAGTGGTTCTGACTTCAACCGGAAATTCAGATCGGAAATTTCACTGACTCGGAATTTCCGAGTCACCCTCAGAAATTTGGCTAAGTCAAGATGTCAAAGTGGTTCTGACTTCAACCGGAAATTCAGCTCGGAAATTTCACTGACTCGGAATTTCCGAGTCACCCTCAGAAATTTGGCTAAGTCAAGATGTCGAAGACGTTCTGATCTCAACCGGAAATTCAACTCGGATATTTCTCAGACTCGGATATTCCGGGTGACCCGGAATTTCCGGGTGTCACTTATACCAGAATTTTCGGGTCCCCGAGGCAGCCAACGGCCAGATTTTGGGAGGGGGTATAAATACCCCCTCACTCACTCAAGAACAGCTAGCTCTCAGATTTTCTCTCTCCTACTATTCTTGAAAGCTCAAATCAAAAAGATCTCCCAATCCCTCCATCCAAATTCATTGATCTTTGGAGGATTGGAGAAGAAGGCCCGGATCTACATCTTCATCGAAGGGATTTGCATTTCCTCCCCATTCACTTGGGGATTTCGTGGCTAGGGTTTCCGGTGGGAAAACCTAGTTCACCATTGTTGTAATCTTGGTGTTGCCTTGACCTTTTGTGGTCCTTGACCTTTTGTGGTCATCTTGAGAGCCCCCAATTAAGTTGTGGGTGCGTGCCTCAAGCGTTTGTAAGGGATTCGATCTCCGCCCTAAAAGAGGATCAATAGTGGAAGGTGGACTCGCAACCTTTGTGGTTGAGTTCATCGGAGAAGAAGGTGAGCCTTTGTGGCGTTGCGGCTAACCTGTTGTGGTAGCGCACACCTCTCCAAACGAGACGTACACCCTTGGGTGGAACTCGGGATTACATCTTCGTCTCCGCGTGCTTCGCTCGGTTCCCCTTATCTTTGCTCCCTTACTTGCTTGTCTTGTCAGCTTGTTTATCTTGTTATTGCTTAGATTGTCATTTAGGTAAATTCACCGTAGTTGCATATCTAGAGAATTTACCTTTGTGTTTAGCCTAAATTTGAAAAGACCTAAAATTTGTAATAGCACCTATTCACCCCCCCCTCTAGGTGCCGGATTCCCGTTCACTTGTACGTCAGCTATCTGGTCCGCCCGGCAGGCTTCAACCTTACCACCCTTGGGCCACCCTGGACTAGCCGGATTGATCAATGTTGGAGACACCCCTTGTTGATATATCCCCAACATTAGCCCCTAGAAAGGTTGAAGTTCTCCAGGCGCCGGCTTCTTTTTGATACTCCAACTGCCAATGCTGGCGGCTGCAGGACTTGAACCATTCTGATAATCAAAAGAAAGGGGGCAAGTGTGTCTTGAAGTTGGCACACGGCCGCCTATATCCAACATGGAAAAAACGGCTAACCGATAGTTTCCCCGGGAAAATTTGTTGACGGATATCGCTAGGCAGCTCACGACAGTTTGAAACTGGCCTAAGCGAAAATCCCGCCATGATCACAAAACCGTGGGAAACGGGGAGATGTGGAGATCGTGCGATCATGGGCTGCAGTGGATGTTGGACACGTGTCCGACTAAAAACATCGTCGCACAGGAAACTACGCCTGGCTCTATAAATAGGGAGTCGAGCGGTTCACTTCGGTACCCCAGCTCTTGCACTCCTCGACCTTTTGCTCTCCCGCTCTCCCGCACCTTTCTCCAAGCGAACTCCGGCGAGCGTCCTCCTCCGGTGACCTCCGCCCACGGTGATATCCACCGGTCAAAACATCCCCTCTGCGGCGTTTGGCGGTCCTACATCCGACACCTCGTCCGCGGAGGCGATGGGCGGCGCGGCGTCGCGTCCTGCGACGGTGGCGACGGGCAATGTCGCCACCGTCGCTTCTCACATTCCTGCCGCGCGCACGCCGGCGGCGGTCTCCTCGGCTCCTCCACCCTTGGCCGCGGCGACGGCGGCGAGAGGCGCTCCGGCCGACGAGGAAGAGGAGGTGGTGGACCTCGGGTCACGCTACTGGCTTCCCTCCATTGTCGACGAGGCGACCCTCCAAGACCTGGAGGCTGTTGGCTACCTCCCAACTCGGGAGGATTGCCGGTGGAGACCCGCCTTGGGAGACGTCATCCCGGCTCCGAAAGACGGGGAACGGGTAATCCTCACCTCCCACCTAGTTAGGGGAATGGCGCTTCTTCCTTCCGCCTTCTTTAGCAAGGTGCTAGATCATTATGGGCTCCAGCCCCACAACATAGCGCCCAATAGCATTCTAGTCTTAGCCGGCTTCACAACTCTGTTCAAGGGCTACCTAGGTATTAGGCCTAGCTTAGACTTCTTCAGATACTATTTTCGTTGTCGGCGTCAGACCGTGCCAGACGGCGGGCTGGCAACCTGCGGCAGTGTCACTTTTAACTGCCGCCAGGGCCGCCAATGGTATCCTAAGATACCATACCTTGAATCCGTCAAGCGCTGGACCTCCACGTTCTTCTACTGCCAAGATATGGCAGCTCCGGGCCGTCAATTTGGCGTCCCAGAATTTGTCATGAAGGAGATATGCCCTAGAGGCAATTAATAAAGTGTATTCTTTATCATATCTCGTTTGTTCATAATAGGTTTTTTGTGTCATGCTAGAACCATATTAAGTGGAAACATTAATGCGGGTGTGATACGTAAACAACCAGGTCCCTAGTAGCCTCTACTAAGACTAGTTTCGTTGCGTGATTGATGATCGAGGTTTCCCGGTCATGGGGCATGGCGCCGGTCGGCAATGAGAGTCATATCGCTAGAGAACGATGTGATGGACATACCCAGATTTGGAGAACGTAGTCGTTACGCCTTTGACCGTGAGATCAACTCTTATTGTTATTCCTGGAAGATACTTTGATTGCACCAAACGTCGTATCTTACTTAGTATGACAATAACGGTGATACTTTTGGGTATCGGAAAGGAGTAGTTGAGACGAGGGGTCAAGAGCGGGATTTGCCAGTCCGCATAGCAGGATAGATACTCTCGGGCCCACTCGGTGAGATCATGTCTAATGAGCTTGCAAGCATGTGACTAGGTCACGGAGACATGAGATCATGAACGAGTAGAAGATACCGTCGTCGGTAACGAGGTCGGGATTAGGTATGGAGATATCTATGGAACGACGCTCGGACCGACGAAACCCTAAACCATGCCGCACCAGGCATGTGGGGGTTAGTCCCACATTGCCTGGTTAGCAAGTTGGCTCCCCCCTGGGAGCCTATATAAGAAGGGGGACCCCTGGCCTTTTAATTCACCAATTAATTCCCGATTTCTCTCTCGATCTCGTGGTTCCCAAGTTGGAGCCGCGCCGAGCTGAGGAAGGGGGGATCTCTTCCACCATAGCCCGCTGCCGCGCTGCTGGTGTTCCGGTCCAAGTCTTCTGTTGCTCGTCCTGGACTGGAGCTTCGGAGGCCGTCGTCTCCACCGTACGTGTGCGACTCCTTGCGAGGTGCTGCGCTAGCGGTACTCGGAGGTCTGCTTCCTCTACACGACCTTGAGGTCGGCTTCGTCGGTCTTCATCGACAACGTTTGTGTGGGAACGTAATCCCCGCTTTCGGTCTACAAGGGTACGTATTCCGATCTCCGTTCGTACTACTATATCTGCATAGAATAGATCTTGGCATGCTTTTAGGATATCGTTGGTAGGAATTTTTTTGTTTTCTGCACATGATCCCCTTCAGTGGTATCAGAGCCGATCTATCGTAGATATAGCTGTACGCTGTTAGAACCCGTGCTCTGCACGGGGCACCGTTCCTGTTATTTGCTACCCTCTAGCGTGCACTTGTGTATTCCAGCGGCATTGAGTTGATGAAGCGGCTCCGACCGACTTTTCGCGTACGCTTACGCGAGACTGGTTCCACTACTGACATACGGCTTGTACCGTATATGTGGCTGGCGGGTGTCAGTTTCTCTCTCTTTAGTTGGTCTTCGCATTTTCAATGGAGGGCCCGAAAGGGATGCTTAAACACGCAATTATTGGATCGTTGTTGTGGTCATAAGGTTCGTAGGTATGAAGCGGTTCTATTTACGAAAGCCCCAAGCCACGTAAAATATGCAAAAGATAAAGTAGAAGCGTCTAACTTTATTTTGCAGGGGCTATGTGATATGGTCAAGGTAGGTTTATTAAATTGTTTATAAACTGTGGGCGCCAAGAAGACCATGGTGCAATGGACTATATCACATTGCATTACATTTGATGTTTTGTGTGCATCTTATATCGCGTGATTGTGTGTATAGTATACATTAGTTACACGGCGGTAGCTATATAAGATGATCCCTTCAAAATACCACTAGTGTTCTCCCTCCAACGCGCACCACCAAGAAAGTTCTACGTTATGAGGCAGGCCGTGATGATCGGGTGTCAGACATCTCGTCTTTCGCATACAGTGGGTATAAGCCATGTTGCACAAGCGTCAGCATGGAGGTCTTTGGTGGCGAGCCTAGCATACTCAGAGGTATGGCCTCAGAACAGGAAGACCGAAAGGTCGAGCACGAGTCACAAAATTGGTGTGCCGGACGATTTTGTCTACTCTTAAAGTTGTGTCGCCGGCTCTGATGATGAGGGGTGGTGCAATGGATGGGGGTCGTGTAATCGCTTAACCGACCAGGAGGGATGTTCGTTTGAGTGGGAGTTATGTTAGTTATTTTCTAAAATACAATAACTCAAAATTATTATGAACAAAGTCTTATGTTGTTGCAAATTTCATTGTAGATGTCTCGCCCCTCGTTTAACCTAGGTCTGTTCCTTGAGAAAGAAAAGCTTAAGACCAATGGGTCAAACTTCATGGCCTGGTTCCGCAACCTGAGGATCCTCCTCACTCCCCATAGGGTGGCCTACGTCATTGAGGCCGCCATAGGTGACCCTCCTACAGATGATGCCTCTGAGGATGAGAAGAAGGTCTTCCAGACCCGATCGGAGGATTCTGCCTTTGTCCAGAGTGGCATGCTCTACGCCATGGAAGCCGACCTGCAGAAGCGCTTTGAGAAGATGAGCGCCTTCGAGATCATTTCGGATCTTAAGGCTGTCTTCGCGCTGCAGGCTAAGGCTGAGAGATATGATGCTTTTGAGCTTTTCTTCTCAGCCAAGATGGAAGAGCATAGCAGTGTGAGCGAGCATGTAGTCAAGATGTCTGGCTACGTTCAACGCCTGAATGCTCTGGAATGCAAGATTCCCGATGAGCTGGCGATTGACAGGGTGTTGCAATCGTTGCCGCCAAGCTACAAAGGCTTCGTCATGAACTACAACATGCAGGGCATGGCTAAGTCCCTGGGTGAAGTGTTCGTGATGCTCAAGACTGCTGAGGTAGAGATTAAGAAGGAGCACACGCTGTTGATGGTCAACAAGACCGTTGATTTCAAGAAGTCCGGTGGCAAGGGAAAGCAGAGCTGGAAGTCCCGGAGGGAGGCAAAGTTGGCTGCCAAGCCCAGGACTAACAGGTCTGGTCCCAGAGCTAGCGTGGAGTGTTTCTACTGCAAGGGGAAGGGTCACGGGAAGCGCAACTGCCCCAAGTACCTGGAGGATAGGAAGTCTGGCAAGACGGTCGACAAAGAGCAAAGTATATTTGATATACATGTTATAGATGTGTACCTTACATCCGCCCGGAGCAACACGTGGGTATTTGATACTGGTTCTGTTGCTCATATATGTAACTCTCAGGAGGAGTTACGGAATAGAAGGCGGCTGGCGAAGGATGAGGTGACGATGCGCGTCGGCAACAGATCGAGAGTCGACGTGGTGGCTGTCGGCACGCTCCCTCTGCATCTACCATCGGGATTAGTTTTGGTTTTAAATAAGTGTTATTTTGTGCCATCCTTGAGTGTAAACATTATAAGTGGGTCTTGCCTGTTACAAGACGGTTATTCATTTAAATCAGTGTCAAGCAATTGTGCTATTTATATGAATGATATCTTTTATGTTGATGCTCCCGAGAATAACGGTTTAGTCTTGTTGAATCTCGATCGTAGTACTCACATCCATAACATAGAAGCCAAACGGATTAAGTGTAGTGACGATACCGCCATGTTTTTGTGGCATTGCCGTCTTGGTCATATTGGAGTAAAGCGCATGAAGTAACTCCACTCCACGTCTCGCCCAGCAGCGGAAGGAGCTCGCGAAGTCGTGGGCGTCCTTCCATGCGGCGGTCGAGGCGCGCCGACAGGAGGACTTGGCGCTGCAGGCGGCACGCGAGGAGGCCACCCGCTTCACCAAGGAGACCCGCGAGGGTGCCATTCGCGACGCTGCAGAGCTCCTGGCGCCCCTCCAAGAGGAACGGGACGCCGCTGCCGAGCTCCTGCGTGAAGCCACGGTCGAGGGCGAGGCAATGGAGGGCGCGCTGGCGCAGAAGCGACACGAGTTGGGCCAACTGGAGGCCCAGCTGCTCACCGCCCACCTGGCTGCGCAGGCAAGCCTGGAGGGGGGCCGCAAGGGCCTTGCTGAGCGTGGGCAACAGCTGGCCCTCAAGGAGAAGGAACTGCAGCAGCGAGACGAGCAACGGCTTCAGGTGGAAAACGACCTGGTCGCCCAACGCGAGGAGCTCGAGGCGCGCGAAGGAGACCTGGCTCTGGCACTCTCGAAGTACGACAAGAACGTCGCTGCCCAAAAGCTTGCTTATGAGCGCTTCGAGCGGCGGTTCGCCGAAAAGAAGAAGGAGGCGGAGGATGCCCTTCCAGAGCGCGAGAAGCAGTACCGGCTGACCAAGTCTCAGGAATACCGCGACTTGGCTAAGAAGCAGGAGGACCGCTTCAAAGCCAGGCATGCCGCAGATGCTCGGCAGATCGCTGAGCTCGAGAAGGCCAACTCCAAGCTGGAGTCCCGCCTCAAGCGCGCCAAGGATGGTCGTCGCCGTGCGGAGGAGGCTCGCGACGAGGCAGTTCACGGCCTCAACTCCTTGGCCAAGGATGTGGAGGCGCAGGTGGCTCCCACGATGGAGCGAGCGGCGGAGGCGACGGACTCTGCCCAGGCGACTCGTGCGCTTACGAAGCAGCGTGAGCGCATGTTCGAGGCGTTGGTCGCCCGGGGCAACGAGCTCTCTGCGCGGCTTGGCGCGGATGTGTCGCACACCGAGGTCCGAGGCCGTGGCGATGCTGCCATGTATCTTGTCTACTTTGACCAGCTCTTCGCGGCCCTCGAGGGCCCTGTCGCCGAGCTTCATGAGATGATCGAGGACGAGAGCCGGAAGCTCCTGGGGGTGGTCGTCGATCGTATCTTCACCAACCTCAGGATCCTCACGCCAGGCTTCGACCTCTCCACCGTGACGGAGGCCGCCCAAGGCGAGGATGCGCACAGGGTCTCCAACTTTCTTCGTGAGCAAGTCGATGCTTTCTGCAACGCTTCAGGCGTGCGGAGGCTGCGGTAGAAGACAGCTAGGAGGAGGCCGCCTCTGCCGAGACCGAGGAGGGCGTGGTGGAGGAGATCCAAGACGATGCTACCTCCGCCTGAGCCACACGTCATTGCGCATGCGTGCGCTTGTATCTGAAACAATCTTATGTTTAGACATTTGCGACCTTTCGGCCTTTAATATACTCTTATTTGCCATTTTCTTTTAGCTTGCTTACCCCTCGAGAGGTCTCCTGAGGACCCATCTCTTCGTGCCATGACTCTGCCACTTCGGTATGCAGGTTCAATGACTCCGCAAGGCCGGAGGGAGTTTAGGCCTAGGAGAGGTAAGAGCCCTGAGTCGCGATGCTCAAGTGCCCCCCTTAGACGTGCGAGTAGTCCATGAAGCATAACGGAAAGCGAAGTCGCTTGAGGGGCAAACATGCGCTAGAGGAGAAAACGCTCTCAAGGCGTGGGTGCAAGACTTAGCTTCTCGAGGTTTTCGCTCTGTAGAGGATTTTTTCCTGGAGAGGAGGTCCTCTTGAGGGATCGTTCCCGGATGCCTCCTCAGGCTTGTGGGGGGCATTTCTTCCCTGTAGATGTTAGAGGGGCGAACCCAAACGCTGGAACATGGTACAGGGGACTCGTGTGCGCTTATAGGTCCCCTCAGGCGTTCCTCACGAGGAGAGTAAGTACCAAGGTCCTCTGTAGAGATGGCGTGTTTGTGGGATCTTGCCTTCCAGCCAGAGCTTGGATCCTTGGATTTTGCAGTGCTGCTGGTGTGTCATTTGAGGCACTGGCACCGTACTCAGCCCCCGCTCATGAGGTACGCATGTGGAGAGATATAAGCGCACATTTCAGCAAAGTAATGCATAAATAAAACTCACCACCATATATTACATAGCGGCGCCGTGGCGCTAAGTTCACTTGGGAACGAAATTGTCTCATTATGCTTGGGGTTGCCAAGTTAATGTTTTGACCATGTCAAGGCATGGGGACCACCCATTAGTGGCAGAGACTCTCAACGGCTGACGAGGTGCTAACTCGTCAAGTCCCAGGGTTGTGCACCCCGGGTTGATTGATGGGGAGAGAGGAGAGTGCAAGGTGATCACGACGGCTGACAAGCGAGGTTTACCCAGGTTCAGGCTCCCGGAGGATAACACCCTACTCCTGCTTGTCTGGTTATTGATGCGAGTAGCGATTACAATGGCGAGATTGCGATCTCGCTAGGGTTTGTGGTTCTCAGCGTGTCCTCTAGGACGGGCAACCCTCCTGGCTTTATAGGCAGCCAGGTCTCGGGTGGTTGGTACAGATACGGTTGGTTACAAGTCCTAACCGAGTTGGATTAGGGTAAGAGATACCCCGAGTGGGCCTTCTACGGGCCTTTCCATCCTTGGCGCGGCCCTGGTAGCCTCACCGTGGGCTACCCGCAAGGTAGCCCCACGTCAGTAGCCCCCGAGTGCTTGATCGAGTCTCAGAGTCGGACAAAGGACTCCTTCTTCCTGGACGCGCCATTGGATTGCTTGATCTTGAGCATGAACTCGAATTTCTTCAGTCGAACCAGCCGCTCCCGATGGGAGTAATCTGTGCAGTCAAATTACTTTGACTTCTTCTTGTGAAGCTTGCTTCTATTCAGCCTACTTTGGCTTACTTGTTGGATGGATTCGGCTGCTTGAGCTTACTGTGTTGCCACTCGAAAGGTTACTTCGGGTGCTCAGATCACTGGCTGATCTTACCTTGTTGATTTCAGCTGTGAAGCTTACCACTCGAACGAATCTGTCGAGTTTCTTCGGTTGGTTTCGGAGCCGTTGGCTTGTTGACGTCATTGATGACGGTTTTGCTGCACGCCTCTGCACCCGATGGGACGTGACGTGGCGGGCCCCGCTGTCAGAGCTGACCACGTCCACAGTTGTCACGTCCCCGAAGTGGGCGCGAAATTTTCGCGGTACGATGACGACGCCTCGGTTCTCGTGCGTAGTGGAGGAAGTTGGCGGCGACGATTGGTTTCTCCGTGCGACACGTGGACGGATGGATGCTCTCGCTCGGAGCCCCTGCTTGATGGACGGTCGAGATGCCGATCCGCGGGGAATAAGTACTGCGCCCCGTCCTTTGGTATGTCATCTTCTCCAATCGTTTCTTGCCTTCCCTCTCCTCTTGCGCTCTGCCATTTCCGTCGCCGTCCCAAGCTCAAAGCAATCTGTCCACGCACCCTGAGACTTAGGCAATGGGCAAGCCGAAGAGCGCCGCTGGCTCCTCCGCCGCCGCCGCCGACGACGCCGGGGTGATGAAGAAGCCTGAGGGCGACTGGCAGCGGTCGTCGATGAATAGGCCCGACGTGGAGCTGCTCCGCGCGCAAGGCCTGCTGCCACCCGCGGACGAAGTCCAGGTACGAGTCCCTGGCAAAGAAGTGTTTCCCACTCCTCGCGATGGGGAGCGCGTTTGCTTCGCGGACTTCATTCCGCGTGGCTTCGGGTTCCCCATGCACGATTTCGTGCGCGGACTCCTGTATGCCTATGGGGTTCAGATCCATGATCTGACCCCCAATGGCGTCTTGAGCATCGCGGGCTTTATCGTGTTATGCGAGTGCTTCTTGGGCATCGCGCCCCACTGGGCACTGTGGAAGTCGCTCTTCCTCGTTCGCAAGAACGTGGGGAAGGGTGGGCTGACCTTCCCAGTGGGCGGCTTCGGAATCCAGGTGCGCGGTGATATCGCGTACTTTCAGATGAAGAAGTCCGACTCTGTCCAAGGGTGGCGCCGGAGATGGTTCTACGTCCAGTCGAACAACGATGGACTGGACGCGTTCGACGGCAAGCGCGGACTGCGGAAGACCGGCGCCTGGGCGCACCCGCTCTCTGTCGTGGAGAAGGAGGCTGTGCGGCCCCTGCTGACCCTACTGCACGGGCTGATACAGACCCTTGGGCGTGATGCGGGTGGCGTCTTTCGGATGGCCACTTTCTTCCGCCTTCGGGTGCAGCCACTCAGCGCCCGGCCTCACCCGATGTGGGCCGTCGAAGGCGTTAGTGCCAAGCCGATGGATGACGAGGAGGTGGAGGCCAACGTCAGGTCCATCACCAACCTCCGAGCCGCGGACGCATGCAACGTCAAGTGCCCGATTTCTCCTTACGGGGCCGCTAATCCCGTTCCTGAGGTGAGTCTGATCTTCTTCTCATTTTGTACTTGTTCGACTTGAGTCTACTTTGCATTTTGATTCGACTTGCGTCTACTTTGCTTTAGGGTCGGGCTCTGTTCATCAGCTACCCTCCTCTCCCTAAGAACGGACCCGACGATGAATCGAAGTTCGTCGAGGAGGAGGACGAGGATGAAGAGATTCCTTCCGCACATTCATCCCGCGATGAGGTGGAGGAGGAGGACGAAGTGGCGGAACCCGCGAAGAAGAAGCGGAAGCTTCCGAGTCGCGGCGAGTCTGCCACCGCGTCGTCGCCTGCCAGGGGTGTGGATGTTGCTGAGGAGGAGACCGTGGCGACGTCCCCGGGCGCGCAATCTTCGGGTGGCTGGGAGGAACCTCTCAACGTTCCTCCCGTCAGCTCTGCAGCGCCTCTGTCATTCGCGCGGATACCCTCGCCTTCTCTGTCGAGCTTCGACGATGCCAGCACCCCCAGGTTAGTTTCCTTGCAACGTGTCCTTCGAGTAGTACTTTGCGGGTTCGTCATTGAGTTGTCTTGTACTCTTGATTTTGGTGTAGCCACCGCTCTGACAACGTCGGCTCTCCCCTTCGGGACACGGAGCTTACTTCTGGCCCTTCGACTGGGCTGGAGACGCCGGTGGTTGTGGAGAAGGTGCATGCTGAGGCCGCCGGCCTGGCCTCGACTAGCCGGGCTCCTCCTTCGGCTGCCGAGGACCTTGAGCTCCTGGACCACGTAAGTCTTCTTGTGTTTTCCTTGTGTTTCTGATTTCTCATCGGGTGCGCGATCAGCGCTCCCGATGGGAGTAGCCCCCGAAGGTGTGGGTGACTAGTATAGTCGCCCGCAACTTTATTGACACCGTGCTCTTTTTTATGCTCAACCATACTATCGCCAGCAGCTAGACGCAGCCGCGGCTTATGTTCGCCTGGAGAAGGAGAGGGACCAACTGCGTTCCTCGCTGGACCAGGCTACTTGCCGAGTGGACGAGCTTGAGAAGGCTCTTCATGAGTCTCGAGAGCAGGAGCTGGCGCGGGTCGCCCAGGAGAAAACTCAGATCGGTCGCCTCCTTTCACTCGCCGCTGTTCTTGGGGGTGAGTGTCGGCTTGACGCTTACTTAGTCTTCGTCCCTTTTCTTGTCCTGACATTGCATTTCGGCGCAGAGACTTGCGGCGGAGCTCCTCACGAAGACGCGTCGAGTGACACGGTCGACTTGGCGACCGCGGTTGGCTTCTTCGACCGGGTTTGCGCCTACGCCTCGGATGCCCTGAAGAAGTCTTCCGCCGCGTTGGAGAAGTCGACCGGAGCTCTGGCCGTAGTGCATCAGAGCATTTTCCCGGGCAACCAGCCGCCAGCAACCGTGGACGCTCTGGCTGCGCCGTTTGGGGACGCGGCCACCATCGCCGACTTCACGCGGTCGCAGACGGTACGCGGCTCCGAGCTTACCTTCCAGCTCCTGTTAGGCCACCAAGTCCCAGGTGACTTCGAGAAGGTCGTCAGCGGTTTTCCCCGCAAACCCGATGGCCGGACCGCGTCGCTGAGTGGCGTGAAGGAGCGCGCCTCGCAGTTGGCTGCGCAGCTTGTGGCACTCTTCGAGAGGGCCCTTGCTAAGGCGACTGAGGCGGCTGCTCGGAAGGGCCGTTCCCGGTCGCAGTCCGCGGCCCTAGAGTAGGCATAGTTGTAGGGATGCGGCAGCCGCTGTGACATGTATTTCGAACTTCATGTTTGTAATGAATATTGCCCTGTCGGGTCTTTTGCTCATCAGTACTGATTTTGCTGACTTTTCTTTCTTCTGAGTTGAACTGTGTTGTGTTTGGCAGTCGCATTCCTGTATTGACTCTGTATACTCCTGACAGAGTGACGTGCGCGATGATGCTTCGCCTTCTCTCTTGGCACGGCCGAGTGGCGCGGCTTCCTCTTCGGGTGCTCGCCGTCGTCGGGCGGCGCCGGCTCCTCCGCGCAGTGCAAATGATCAGCGGGTAATCACCTATTTGAAGAACAAGGTGGTGGAGCTTGAGGCGACCCTGAAGAATACGGAGCGGCTGTTGCAGCGCTCCCAGTCGCATCCCACGGCGGAATTCTCACGTCGCGAGGATTTTTTACTTGGAGAGATGGACTTGATCAGTCGGCAGTTGCAGGGTATGTATCCTGTTGGCGGCTGCCTTCACCGTTGTTTGTCCTTCTCCTTCTGACTTGCAGTTCGTGTGCGCAGATGTTAATCCCGATTGGGAGGCCGAGCGGGCTCGCGTTGAAGAGCGAGTCACTCGAGAGGCGTCCGGCGACTCCTATGAAGCTCGCCAGTTCTGGGTGAACAAGTCGAGGGGGCGCGTCCTTGCCACCATGCTTGACCGTACGTGGCGCGCTGCCTTTCTTCTGGAGAGCTGCCGGAAGACACTTTGGCACATCAACCGCGTGTACTTCCCGCATAACGCGCAGCCGAACGGGTTGCCTGCCTTGCGGGAGAGGTTCCGCGATGGCGAAGGGCTGAAGGAGGTTGTCGACGCTCAGCTTGTGGCCGGTGCGAACGCGGCGCTGGCGTACGTTCGGATGCACCGGCCACACCTTCCGCTTGAGCGGGTGCTTGAAGGCCTGCCAGGTGACGACGACTTCGACGAGACCCTGCCGGCTGCGCGCCGGATTATCCGGCAAGTTCAGGACTTGAGCGAGCGGCTTGTAGGTCCTCTCGGTGCGCCAAAGGCTGAACCTGCAGTTTAGAGCAGCTGTCGCCTGATGCACAGGGTTAGCCATAGAGGGCAAGTATGCTTGTGTAAATATAATGTAACAGATTACAGTACTTTTTCGAGTAATGAGAATTGATCTGTTTATTCGAAAGTGAGGGTGCCTGATTCGATTTGCGACCTGTGTGGCGCGTCTGCCGAGTGTGCTAAGCAGCGGCCTAGGTTTTTCAAGTGTTACCTGTATGCCGCGGCCTCTGATTTTATCAGGTGGCGACCTAGGATTTGTAACTTGACCTGTACGGCGCAGCCCCCGAGTCGTTCAAGAGGTGGCCTAGGGTTTTGAAAAATTCCTGTCTGGCGCAGTCCCCGAGTAGGTCGAGTGACGGCCTAGGATTGCAAGTGTTACCTGTTTGGCGCAGCCCCCGAGTATGTCGGGTGGTGACCTAGGATTTGGAACTTGACCTGTGCAGCGCAGCCCCCGAGTAGGTTCGAGTGGCGGCCGAGGATTTTTCTGAAGCCTGTTTGGCGTAGCCCCCGAGTAAGTCGAGTGGTAGCCTAGGGTTGCAAGTGTGACCTGTGTGGCGCAGCCCCCGTGGGTTGCGGGTGGCGCCTTAGGATTTTGGACTTGACCTGTATGGCGCAGCCCCCGAGTCGGTCGAGTGGCGGCCTAGGATTTTTGATTCTGTGCTTGTGTGGCGCAGCCCCCGAGTAAGTTGGGTGGCGGCCTAAGCTTTTATTTCAACCTGTATGGCGCAACCCCCGAGTGGTTCGGGTGGCGAACTAGGATTTTTGACGTGCTTGTATGGCGCAGCCCCCGAGTGGTTCGGGTAGCGGCCTCAGCTTTTATTTCAACCTGTATGGCGCAGCCCCCGAGTGGTTCGGGTGGCGGCCTAGGATTTTTGAGCTCCTTGAGTAACGGGAAAAAGGAGACAGATTTTCTTCAAATCACTTTATTGATTCTTGCGAGCAGGCCGCCTCATTAAAAACCCTCCAGTCCCCTCAGGTACCCTGGTAAGGAAAAGAGTGCGTCTGAAACCTGCCGCGCTGACTTTCTTGTACAATGCCTGCTTTGAACTAGGCGCAGAACCGGCGGAGTTGTGCTACGTTCCACGGGTTGCTGCAGTCCGCTCCTGTCTTTGAGTCCTTTAGGCGGTATGTTCCATTGCCTATTGCTTCTGTTATGATGTACGGGCCCTCCCATGGGGAAGCGAGCTTGTGCACCTTCTTTTGCTTGAGTCGAAGAACCAGGTCGCCTGCCACGAACGCTCTTGGTCGCAGCCTCCGAGTATGATAATTACGCAGGCCCTGCTGATACACGGCTGATCGTGCCAGGGCGATGTCGCGTGCTTCGTCCAGGGCGTCTCTGCTGTCTTCGAGTGCTTCCTCTGCTTCTGACTCGTCGTAGGCGACTACTCTTGGGGCGTCGAACTTGATGTCGCAGGGGAGGACCGCCTCTGCACCATACACCATGAAGAATGGCGTGTACTGGGTAGATCTATTCGGCGTTGTTCGCAGACTCCAGAGGACTGATGGCAGTTCTTCCACCCATGCGCCCGCTGCGCGTTTTAGGGGTACGCGCAGTCGCTTCTTGATGCCGTTGCAGACTAAGCCATTGGCCTTCTCTACTTGTCCGTTGGACTGCGGGTGCGAAACCGACGCGTAGTTGAGCTTGATCCCCTGCTCTGAGCAGAAGTCTTTGAATTCCTCGGCTGTGAAGTTCGAGCCGTTGTCGGTGATGATCCCGTTAGGTACTCCAAACCAGAAGATGATTGAACTGATGAAGTTGACCGTTGTGGACGCAGTCGAACTTGTGATGGGCACGGCTTCGATCCACTTTGTGAATTTATCGACTGCGACCAGGAGGTGGGTATGACCTCCGGGTGAGGATTTCTTCAGCGGGCCCACCATGTCCAGGCCCCATTGGTCAAAGGGCCAGGCTAGTGGTATCGTTTTGAGCTCCGATGCTGGGGTGTGCGGCTTGTTGGCAAATTCCTGGCACCCTGTGCACTTCTTCACCAGCTCCTCGGCGTCCTGCATGGCTGTGAGCCAATAGAATCCGGCTCGTAGCGCCTTGGCCACCAGTGCCCGGCTGCTTGCGTGATGTCCGCATGTACCCGCGTGAATGTCGAGTAGGATGGCTTGGCCGTCGACTGGATGTATGCACCTTTGCAGGATTCCTGATATGCTTCTTTTGTAGAGTTCCCCGTTGATGACGGTGAAGCTTTTGGAGCGTCTGATGATGCGCTTTGCTTCGACTGGGTCAGCTGGCAGCTTCTGATGTAGTATGTATGCCAGGTATGGTCCTGTCCATGTGGCTTCGACTAGCATGACTTCCATGGGGACCTTGTCTTGGCTTGGCGGGTTGGCATCGCCTTTTGTGGTTGCAGTGCTTGCTGTACCCTGAGTCTTGATGGATCTTTGTGTGATGCACTCGAGGAAAACGCCGGGTGGGACTGGCACCCTGTCCGAGCCCATGTTAGCTAGGGCGTCGGCTTCCTCGTTGCTTTCACGGCCGATGTGGCGTAGCTCGCAGCCGTCAAAGTTTCCTTCCATCTGATTGTAGAGGTCTCTGAAGGCGATCATGTTGTCGGCGATGGCGTCGCAGGACTTCATGGTTTGCTGTACCACCAGGTAGGAGTCGCCGTAGATCATGAGGTGCGTGGCGCCGCAGTTCTTGGCCATCCGCATGCCGTGGATCAGGGCCTCGTATTCGGCTTCGTTGTTGGACGGCTTCGGGAAGTCCATCTGCAAGACGTACTTGAGTTTGTCGCCTTTGGGGGAAACGAGCACGACTCCTGCCCCGGCTGACTTGAATTTCTTGGAGCCATCAAAGTACATTGTCCACGCGTTGGACAAGTCGGGGACGTTCGGTAGCTGGGCTTCTATCCACTCAGTGGTGAATTCTGGGAGGACTTGGGCCTTGATGGACTTCGGGTGAGCGTACTTCAGCCCCCATGGTCCTAGCTCGACAACCCACTTGGCGACTCGTCCTGTCGCGCGCTGATTTGTGAGGATGTCTGCTAGTCCGGAGGAGCTTACCACCGTGATCGGGTGCTCGGAGAAGTAGTGGACGACCTTTCTGGAGGTCATGAAGACTCCGTATGCCAGCTTCTGGTAATGCGGGTAATTCTGCTTGGACAGGGTGAGCACTTCGCTGAGGTAGTAGATGGGCCTCTGCACCGGGTGGCTGTGCCCTTCCTCTTCGCGTTCGACTACGAGCACCGTGCTCACCACCCTGTTTGTTGCTGAGACGTACAGGTAGAGCGGCTCGTTTTCCAGTGGTGCCACGAGGACCGGAGAGGTTGTCAGTGTCTTCTTGAGATGGTCGAATGCGTCCTGCGCCTCTTGCGTCCACTCGAACTTATCTGACTTCTTCATCAGTTGGTAGAAGGGTAAGGCCTTCTCTCCCAACTTACTAATGAACCGGCTAAGAGCTGCGACTCGGCCGGCTAATCGTTGCACCTCCCTAAGCTTCGTTGGTGCTGGCATTGTGAGTATGTTCTGCACCTTCTCGGGATTTGCTTCGATTCCTCTTGCGGATACAAGGTACCCTAGCAGTTCTCCGGCTGGCACGCCGAATACGCACTTCTCTGGATTGAGTTTGATCTGGTACACGTCCAGTGCGGCGAAGACCTTGCGTAGGTCGTCGACTAGGGTATCCTCCTTCCGGGTAGTGACGACGATATCGTCGACGTAGACTTGGACGATCTGCCCAATTAGCCCCTTGAGGCATGCTTGCATTGTCCGCTGGTACGTGGCACCTGCGTTCTTTAACCCGAACGGCATCGTCTGGTAGCAGAAAACGCCGTCGGGTGTGATGAAAGCTGTCTTCTCTTCGTCCTCGACCTTCAGCCTGATCTGCTGGTAACCTGAGTAGGCGTCCAGAAAGGATAGGCGTTCGCAACCTGCAGTCGAGTCGATGATCTGGTCTATCCGCGGGAGCGGGAAGTGGTCTTTGGGGCAGCATTTGTTGACTGCGGTGAAGTCCACGCACATGCGTAGTTTCTTCGTCTTCTTTTTCTCAACAAGGACCGGGTTAGCGACCCAGTCCGAGTCCTTGATCTCTCGGATGAACTTGGCGTGCAACAACCTGTCGACTTCCATGGTGATAGCGTCTCGTTTGGGCCCCGAAAAGCGCCGCATGGATTGCTTGACAGGTCTTGCGTCCTTGTGTACTTTCAGAGAGTGCTCGGCGAGTTCCCTGGGTATCCCCGGCATGTCAGAAGGTTGCCATGCGAAGATTTTCCAGTTCTCACGTAGGAACTCGACGAGCGCGCTTTCCTATGCGGGTGTCAGGCTTGATGAGACCTTGACTGTCTTTCCGCTGTCAGTCGGATGGACCTGGTGGGTGACGGTGTCGTCATTCGTGTTGAACCCTGCGTCTTTGGCAGGCTTCTTGCGAGCCGGGAAGACAGTCTTGTCGTTGTCGGCTGATATGGCTTTGAACCGCTCTTCGACACCGAAGGACTCGGAGATCTTGGCAAACTCGCGGTCGCAGCTGTTGGAGAGCCCAAAGTCACCGCGGACGGTGATTACTCCTTTTGGCCCGGGTAGCTTTATCATCAGGTAGGCGTAGTGGGGTACCGCCATGAACCTGGCGAAGCTTGGGCGTCCTAGGATGGCGTGGTACTGTGACTTCCAGTCGACGACCTCAAAGTCTATCGACTCCTTCCTGAAGTGTTCGGGTGTACCGAGGATGACGTCGAGCGTGATTGTTCCCATGGGCGTGATTGCTTGCCCTGGTACTATGCCGTGGAAGGTGGTCTCCGATTCCGGCAATTTCTCTGTCGACCTGTTCATTCGCCTGAGGGTATCGGCGAATATGATGTTGATGCCGCTGCCCCCGTCTAGGAACACCTTCTTCAGGCTGTAGTCGCCGATCAAAGCCTCAATCACGAGTGCGGCGTGCCCTGGTCGGACTACCTCCGCTGGGTGGTCTGCCCTGGAAAATGTGATTGGTGTCTCCGACCCGCGCAGGTAGTCTGGTACCGCGCGCGGGCTGTTGATGGCTTGAAGTACTTGGCGTGTGATGATTTTCTGCCTCCGGTTCGACGGGGGTCCCTTCTGGATCATGTTCAACTGTCCCCGTGCGGCTGGGTACGCGTCGGCTGCTGCCGACAGACCTTGTTGCTGCTGCTGCGGCTGGGGGAACGCTCCTGCCGCCTACACTTGATTGTTGTTTGCGGGTGCTGCCTGGATGGCTAGCTGCGGTGCCGCTTGTATGGCCTGCACTGGGGCGATGATTTGCTGCATGGCGTGGTAGATTTTCCTTGCTTTGCGACAATCCTTTAACAGGTGATTTGAACCCCACTTCCCTGTTGCCGGGTTGCGGAACGAGTGATGCTTACATGGTTGCATCAGTTCCTCTGCCGGGGTTAATGGGCGCTTCCACTCGCGCTTCTGACCTCCATCGCTGTGGTCGATGCTGCCGCTGCCACGGTTGTACTGACTCGAGCTGGGCTGTCGACTTTGCTCGTGCTGTCTGCTGCCCTCACGCTTGACCTCGCGGGGGGTTTCATAACCCGCCGCTACTAACTCGATTGAGTCGTGCGTGTAACGTGCCTTCCTCTTCTGACGCGACTCGCGCCAGTTGCTTGTTTCGCCTTCCTTTTTGGGAGAAGTTTCGCGGACGTAGTCCTCTCCTTCAGCCCATTGGTTGGCTGTCTTCATTAACTCTATTGTGGTTTTCGGCTGGAGCCTACCAAATTCCTCCCGGAGGTCGCGGCGAGCAACGCCATGCATGAAGGCGTCCATCACCCTGTCCTCTGATACGGGTTCCATGGTATTGCGGAGGAGTGTCCACCTTTGGATGTAAGATCGGAGCGACTCGTCCTTCCCTTGCTTGCAGGCCTGCAACTCGATGTAGGTCGTCGGTCTGGCGAATGTTCCCGAGAAACTTTTGATGAAGTTGTCCTGGAACTCTTCCCACGTTCGGAAAGAATCTTTGGGTTGGCTTGTGAGCCACCCGCGTGCAGAGTCTGTCAGCATGAGCTGGATGTACTGCATTGCCGTGGTTGATGTTCCGCCTTGGCAGGTGCAAGCAATAAGGTAGTCCTCGAGCCATAACTTCGGGTCTTGCTTTCCGTCGTACTTTGGTGTGTCGGCCGTTAGCTTGAAGCCTTTAGGCATACGAGTGTCGCGGATGTTGAAACCGAAGCATGCCGCACCACATGGTTCGAAGTCGCGGTTGGTATGGTCATCCGCCTGTGCTGCGTTAGCCGAACGCTCCTTGCGGCTACGGTCCACCGTCTTCTGTGTCAGGACGTCTCGAAGGTCCTTCACTGGCTGTCGCTGCGCCGCCGGGATGCCCGACGTCGTTGGTTCGTGAGCTTGATTACTTGGCCCCTTGGCCGCTAGAGCTTCTTCGATTGCCCTTATGGAGGCAATTTGTTGTTTGTGGAGGAGGGAGCGCGCGTCACCCTCCGGTGGCTGCGTGAGCCGGAGGTATGTCTCGACTGATATCAGGGCTGCATTCGCCGTCTTCGGGACGGGTATCCCATTCTCGTCTTCGGTGACGAAGGACGAGTCGAGGTTGCGGGTGAGCCTTGTTCGATCAGCTTCTCCCATGTGGGGGACACGGGCTCTGGTTCGCCGTGCTCCCTGAGTCACCTCTGTGGAGGATGTGAAGGAGAGAGCAGCTCGCCTGGCACTCGACGCATCCGCGTCCCTTTTGCGCCTGAGAAGTTCGGCCTTTTCGGCGCGAATTCGTTCGCCTTCCTTGCGTAGCAAGTACTGGACCGCCAGGTGATCGTCTCGAGGTGCGTTGGGTGACGGGAACGTGCCCTCGTCCACATGCTTCAAGGCTTGGATCGCCATATCACGCGTGATGACAAGTTTCGTCTGGTCCGGCATGTCCACCTCCAGTGGGTATGCGGGTTCGTCTTCGTCGTCATGCGGCGATGTGCCGGCCATGAAGACCTGCCTGGGGTAGGCATGGATTGGAGAGTTGGTGCTGCCGCTGCTACTTATGTCACCCGCTTCTTGCTCGGGGTCGAAAATTGCCGCAACGTGGCGCGCGGCGCACCCGCTGTCGCGTCTCTTCGCGATTGTCCATGTGCCCGCACTCGACGGGGCGAGTGCGAGTGGCTTGGGGTATACCTGGGACTTCCAGGAAGATGATGGCGCGCGCGACATTAATGTCCGACGCGGGCCCCCGGTCGCACGTGCGGGCGCGACGGTGGAGGTGGGGCTTGACTTGATTGACCGCGCGATCGAGGTTGGGGTAGTAGACTCGATTCGCGTGGTCGTTGCCGAGATTGTCGACGTAGATGTCCTCTTCGCGGGTACGGCTGGCGCAAACCTTGCGGGTGCGGCAGATGCGATCTTCGCGGGTGCGGCGGTTGCGATCTCCGCGGGTGCGGCAGATGCGATCTTCGCGGGTCCAGCGGGCGCGGTGGTCGGCGATTTTGATGATGCCGCCGCGCGTAACGCCGTAGTCGTAGACTCAAAGGAGCCGAATCGGATCGACTCCCTTATGGCGGGTGCGCCGATCTTCATTGCGGATGGAGCCAGCGTGACCATGATCCTAGCACTTGTTTGAACTTCCCACAGACGGCGCCAATTGACGAGGTGCTAACTCGGCAAGTCCCAGGGTTGTGCACCCCGGGTTGATTGATGGGGAGAGAGGAGAGTGCAAGGTGATCACGACGGCTGACAAGCGAGGTTTACCTAGGTTCAGGCTCCCGGAGGATAACACCCTACTCCTGCTTGTCTGGTTATTGATGCGAGTAGCGATTACAATGGCGAGATTGCGATCTCGCTAGGGTTTGTGGTTCTCAGCGTGTCCTCTAGGACGGGCAACCCTCCTAGCTTTATAGGCAGCCAGGTCTTGGGTGGTTGGTACAGATACGGTTGGTTACAAGTCCTAACCGAGTTGGACTAGGGTAAGAGATACCCCGAGTGGGCCTTCTACGGGCCTTTCCATCCTTGGCGCGGCCCAGGTAGCCTCACCGTGGGCTACCCGCAAGGTAGCCCCACGTCAACGGCCTGAGGTGGCTCGTTACAAGGGGAGCTCGGAGGGTTGACCCTAGAGAGAAGCCTTTGGAGCTTGGAGGTTTAAGCCGTGAGCTTTTAACCTCTAGAGACAAAAAGTGCTTGGAGGTTCAGCCGTAAGTTGCCTCTTCCGCCAGATGCCTTGACGTGACAATGATCACGGGCGTGACGATGATCACGTTCTGCGTTTGTTCCTTCTGGAGACAAAAAAATTTGTGAGGTTTAAGCCGTGAGCTTTTAACCTCTGGAGACAAAAAATGCTTGGAGGCTGAGCCGTAAGCTGACTCTTCCGCCAGATGTCTTGACGTGACGATGATCACGGGCGTGACGGTGATCACGGGTAGAACTTGCGTAGGTGCATGATGTTCCATGGATTCTTGATGAGGATGTCGTCTTGAGTTTTGAGGCGAGTCGCGCCAGGCCTGGCGATGTGGGTGATCTTGTAGGGACCTTCCCACATCGGGGGCAGCTTGTGGAGGCCTTCCCTGGAGAGGATTTGCCTGAGGACAAGATCGCCTGCCTCCAGGGTACGCGAGCGCACGTTGCGGCTGTGGTAGCGTCTCAGGTCCTGCTGGTATTTGGCTGCCCGGAGGGCGGCGCAGCGTCGTAGTCACTCAAGAGCAGCATGTCGTCGTTGTGGAGGTCCTCTTGCTGGTCCTCGTTAAAGGCAAGGACCCGCGGGGATCCATGCTTAATCTCTGTGGGGAGGACTACTTCGGCTCCATAGACGAGGGCGAACGGTGTTTCCCCCGTAGTCTTGGGTGGCGTTGTGCGGATGGACCAGAGCACCGAAGGGAGCTCACTGATCCAGCCCTTACCGTGGCCTTTGAGGATGTCGAAGGTCCTGGTCTTTAGGCCCTTTAGGACTTCTGCGTTTGCGCGCTCAGCCTATCCGTTGCTTTGCGGATGAGCGATTGAGGCGAAGCAAACCTTGATGCCCATTCTTTCGCAGTAGGCTCTGAAGATGCCACTAGTGAATTGCGAGCCATTGTCGGTGATGATGCGATTAGGCACTCCGAAGCGGCAGACCAGGCCTCTGATGATGCCGCACCTGCTGTGATTGTGTGTGTCGCCTCCACTTCGGGCCACTTAGTGAACTTGTCGATGGCCACGAGGGTAGCGATATCCCCCTTGCGCTATTGGGAAATGTCCCAGGATGTCCAGCCCCCAGACCGCGAACGGCCAGGAGAGCGGAATGGTCTGTAGCCCCAGCGCAGGTTGGTGGATTTGCTTGGCGTGGAATTGGCAGGCTTCACATGCTTGGACGATGTCCACTGCATCCTGAAGTGCTTGAGGCCAGTAGAAGCCGCTCCTGAAGACTTTGCCTGCGAGGATGCGGGCGCACGAATGGTGGCCGCATTCCCCGTTGTGGGTGTCCTTGATCAGCATTTTGCCTTCTTCAGGAGGAACGCATTTGAGTGCGGTGCCGTTTGGGCGCTTGCGATATAGATTCCCTTCGAGGATTTTTTAAGATTTTGCTTGGCGGACAATTCGCTCCGCTTCAACATCTTCCTCGGGAAGGATCCCTTTGTCGAGGTAGCCTTTGATCTCGTCAATCCATCCTGCTTCTTGATGCACCGCTGTGAGCAACAGACGCTCCCCTGTAGGGGGCCCGCAATCTGGAGCCCCGTTTGCAGGCGGTGGCGGGAGCGCTTCGTCTGTGCTTGCGGGCATGGCCTCTTGAGGCTGTTTTATGGATGCCTTGACGAGTCTTTCTTCAAAGACGCCTGGCGGCTGAGCTTGCCTGTTTGATGCGCGCTTGGCGATGTCATCAACCTCTTGGTTCTCCTTTCTTGGGATGTGCATGAGCTCCATTCCCCTGAAGTGCTTCTCAAGCCTACGGATCTATTCAAGGTATGCGGCCATGTGATCGTCCTTAGGCTTATAGCTTTTGTTGGAGAAGTTGACGAGCAGCTCGGAGTCGCCCTTGATGAGTAGATGCTTGATGCATAGGGCGATTGCGGCGCGTAGGCCAGCAAGCAGGCCTTCGTAATCAGCGATATTGTTGGAGATCTTGTCGATTCCGAAGCACAGCTGGACCGCGTAATATAGCTTGTCGCCTTTTGGTGAGATAAGGACCACGTCAGCCCCGCCGTGGCGGCAAGCGAAAGCTCCGTCGAACTTCATGGTCCAGTGGCTGGGCATTTTATCTCCAAGGGGTTCTTGTTCTTCTTCTAAAGGCTCTTCAGGGGTTGGGTCAGTCCATTCGGCGACAAAGTCTGCCAGCGCTCTTCCTTTGATTACCCTTGTGGTATCGAGGCGCAAATTGAATGGTTGTAGCTCTATATTCCATCTTGCGACACGATCTGTGGCATTTGGGTTGCGCAGGATTTGCTCCAGGGGAAAAGAGGTAACCACCGTGATGGGGTGCCCCTGGAAGTAGTGTCGCAGCTTTCTTGAGGCGATGAGGAGTGCGAGGAGGAGCTTCTGCTGCATCGTATACCGCTCACGAGCATCACGCAGTACTGTGCTGACGAAGTAGACTGGATGCTCGACAAGGGTAGTCTGTGTAGCCTTGGTGTCTTCTGCCTGAAGGGGCTCCGCTAGGCCCTCAAGGGGGTTGGCCTCTGGAGGCTTGTACTGGCCCTCGAGGGAGTTGGCTTGTGGAGGCTTTTTGGGTTCCTCGAGGGGGTTGGCATGTGGGGGCTCTTCAGGCTCCCTGGCGGAATCATTTTGCAGCGGTTGACTTGGGGCGGGCCTCTCCTTTGGCTTTGGGCCTGGCGGTGGGTTTGTGAGGCCTGCCCTTTCGTCGAGCTCTTCCTCAGGAGGTTTTCGCTTTGGAGTGGTTGCACTCTTCTTGTGGGGTACTGGCTCTTCCCTTTCTACCAGAAGGACGGCACTGGCGGTCTGTGGAGTTGCTGATAGATACAACTTCAGGTGCTCGCCTGTCCTTGGGGCGACCATTACTAGTGGGCTGGCTAGGTACCTCTTCAAGTCCTCAAACGCTTTTTCCGCTTCAGGTGTCCACTTGAAAGTGCCTGTTCTTTTCATGATCTTGAAGAAAGGCAGGGATCTTTCGCCGAATTTGGAGATGAATCTACCCAAGCTGGCCATGCAGCCTGCTAGGCGTTGCATGTCCTTGAGCTTGCGTGGAGGTTGCATGTCCTCTATGGCCTTGATTTTGTCGGGTTTTGCCTCTATGCCCCGATGGGACACGAGGAACCCAACCAATTTGCCTGAAGGCACTCCAAAGACGCACTTGGCGGGTTTGAGCTTGATGTTCACCTTGCGCAGGCTGGCGAAAGTCTCTTCAAGGTCCCTAAGGAGAGTGTTTCCCTCTCGGGATTTTACGACAATGTCATCGACATATGCCTCGACGTTTCTCCCCATTTGCTCGCCAAGCGCTATCCTCATTAGCCTCTGGAAAGTGGCTTCGGCGTTTTTTAGGCCGAAAGGCATGAAGACATAGCAATACACACCGCAAGGGGTGAGGAAAGCCGTCTTCTCCTCATCTTCCTTAGCCATTTTTATCTGATGATAACCAGAGAAAGCATCGAGGAAGCAGAGGAGGTCGCAGCCTGCCGTGGAGTCCACAATCTGGTCGATTCTAGGCATGGGATAAGGGTCCTTGGGGCAGGCCTTGTTTACATCAGTGTAGTCGATGCAGAGGCGACCTCCTCCGGCGGGTTTTGGGACTACCACGCCGTTGGAGAGCCAAGTGGGGTGCGCGACTTCGTGGACGACCTTTGCCGCTTTGAGCTTCTCGACCTCTTTGACGATGAATGCTTGCTTCTCGGGGGCTTGTTTTCTTTCTATTTGCTTGACGGGGCGCGCGTTTGGACACACGGCTAAGTGGTGCTCGATCACCTCCCTCGGTACACCAGACATATCTGACGGTGTCCATGCGAACACGTCAGAGTTTGCCTGAAGGAAGGCGACGAGCGCGCATTCCTATTTGGCAGGCAGCGCGGCGCCAATGGTGACGCTAGCCCTCGAGCCCTCAGCCCCCGAGCTGCTGGAGCTTAGAGAGACTATCTTTGTAGCGGCTGGCTCCTGGGAGAATAGCTGCTTCTTCTTCTTGGGTCTTTCGAGAGGCTCCATGTCCTCGTCTGCGGGGAATGCCATGGCGGCGGCCTTGTAGGCCGTCTCGACAACGCGCGTAGCATCCAGGACATGTCCACGGATGGTGATTGTGCCAGCGCTGTCGGGGATCTTGACCAAGTTATAGGCATGATGCGTGACGGCCATGAATTTTGTGAGCGCGGGATAGCCGAGGATGGCATTGTACGGCAGGCCGATGTGCGCAACGTCGAAGTCGATGTGCTCAGTGCGGTAATTTTCCTTGCTTCCGAAGGTGACGGCGAGCCTGACCTGCCCCAGAGGCTCGATCGAGCCGTTGGTGAATCCCGTGAAGGGCCTAGAGGGCATGAGCCTCTCGTAGGGCACTTAAAGCGCTTCAAACGTATATGTGGAAATAACATTCATGCCTGCTCCACCATCAATGAGCGTCTTGGAGACAGCGACGTTGTCGATGGTGGGGCTGCAGACCAGCGGGAGGGTTCCAACAGCCTTGGTGGACTTGGGGTGGTCCTGAGCGTCGAAGGCGATGGTGTACTGCGACCACTTGAGGGGCCTGGAGGTCTCCGTGCTAGGGAGGGCAACATTGAGTTCGCGGGCGAACTGCTTGAACTGATTGTTTGACTTTGGTGCCTGCGCCCCACCGAGGATGCAGGCGATGGCGCCTCTTGGGGCTTGGTAGGCACCGTCCTCCTCGTCAGGGAGATTGCCATTCTTCTCCGCAGCATTGGCTTAGTTGCCAGATGGCTTCTGGTAGCCGCTCTTACGCCCGCTCCCGCGGTAGCCACGGCCGCGACCGCGACTGCCTTCTGCTTGCTCGCGCTCTTTGCTCAACCTCTTGAGGTCTGTAACATCCCAGAATATTAATATAATTAGAAATGCAAAAATGTGGGCCAACAAAAACTTTTCTTATAAAAATGTGTGTATGTTTAAATTCTTGAGTGTTGCTTGTTGCATTGTTTGCAAGATTGTTTAATTCTATCTCTAATTAAAAATTTGAAGAAAAAGAAAACAAATAAAACAAACACTAGAAACAAAACACCATGTGACACATGTCACATTATTTTCCAAATTTAGAAGCATAATTTATTTTTACACCAAAACCAATGGAGGAATATTATAAACACTCCTAGTTAATTTTTACAAACTATTCCCTTTCAAAAATTCAGATTCAAAACTTCAAATTCAAATTAGAAATTCATGATTGAAATATTTCAAAATATTTCAAAGAGACTTTGTAACACTTACCAATAATACAGATAGCCTAGATCCTAAGTTTGGACTCAAAAGAATAAGGAGAAATAGGAGAATTAAAATAGCAAATTGTTACTGTTTTGGTTCAGGAAATTCATCAAACACTTGGTGTTCATCCACCCTGTTCTTCCCAACCCGAGCAACTCGTGGATCAATCCGAGAGATGTGAGGTTTATTCGTCGAATTGGCACCAACCCTGCACTCCTCTCATCTCTGCGACCTTACTGCACGCCGGGGGAGGAAAAATGGTGGCCGGAATCGCCGTGTGGACGCCGGCGACAACCACGGCCGTGCGCACGTCGCTCTGTCGCGCCGGGCGTCCGAGGTGGCAACGCCGCGCTCTCCCTTGCCTGCCCCCCCCCTTCTCTTCCTCGCCTCTCTGCCCCCTCGCGAGCCTGCAGCGCACCCCGGCACCAGCCCGTGCACGCCGCGGCCGCGCCACGACGCGCACGCCGTGCGCCGCCCGAGCACGCCCACGGCAGGGCCATGCGCCCGAGCGCACCCGAGCGCGCCACGCCGCCCCGCCTTGCCCGCTCTGTCCCCCAGACATCCCGCAACCCAGCCACGCCACTCCACCGGCCTACGGCGGCCTAGCCCGGCCACGGGCGCCCCTGCACCGCGCCCACCGTGCGCCGCCCGGCCGCTATAAAAGCCGCCTGTGCCCTGCTCTTCTCCACACCGCCTCTGCCTCTCCCCCTCACACCATTTCCCTCTCCCTTGTTCACCGCGAGGAGGCCAGGACCGAGGCCGCGAAGCCTCGGGTCGCCGTCACCTCCCTCGAGCTCGCCGTGCCCGAGGTAGATGACGACCACGGCACGGCCGTGCTGCCCCTCCCCTTCCCTTCTCTCTGCCTCCCTTCCCTTCCCCTTGCTCCCCTCTCTCACCCGCACCCTTTTTCCCCCTGATCCGTGCTCAGGTGCGCCGTCAATCGCTCGCCGGAGTTGCCGCGGAGCCGCGGGAAAAAGGAGGAGGACGCCGCCGTCGCTCGGGGCCTCGCCAGCATGCACCACTCACCCCAGGAGCTTCCCCACCTCGCCGCCGTCGTCCTGCACCATCGCCGCATCCTCCCGAGCCCCGTGGTGAGCACACCGTCCTCGTCGCCGTCGCCGGGGCCGCGGCGCCGCCCGATTTAGGTCGCCGGCGTCGCGAGCGACAGGGGCCGTTAGATTAGGATCCGACGGTAGCGTACCGGTTCGGGAAAATATTAAAAATCTGACAGGCAGACCCCACGCGTCAGGTTTAAATAAACCGCGCGCGCGCTCGCTGAGTCGCTGACCAGTGGGTCCCCTCTGTCAGATTCTTCAACATTATCCGTTCTGGATTTAATATTCGAATTTAAACTTTATTTAAAAACCCGTATTAAACCCAACTTTGGAAATTCCATAACTTTAGATTTACAACTCCAAATTTAGCAAATCCAACTGTTCTGGAAAGCTTATGAAATTATCTATCCAACTAAACTAGTTTCACCCCATTTGGATATATAATAAAAATACCATATTCAAAATACAGTAGCATTTTTAAATCCTAAACTTGTTTGTTTCTGATACTCTGATGATCCAAATTAGTTGAAACTAATTTTATTAGACCACCCTTAACCATGGTTAGTCAATCCTAAAAGTATTTAATTTTTAGATGACTATAATTTAAATAATAGCCAAAACCTTATTAATTGGCTTCTGGATTCAAAACAATGTGTAGGGAGTTTGGTAACTCCAAATGACCCAAATCCAATTGTGTCATCTTCTACACATCATTAGCTTTCTGTAGAATTTTAGTTTGTATTTTTGTGACAAACAGAACTCAAGCTATGCAATTAAACATATGCAACTAGTTTCTGCCCAAATTAAAATATAATGGAATAATGTTTAATTCAATTAAATTGAAGCCACATGATATTGTTTGGTATGTGGAATGGTTAATTAGAACCTCTACGAGTGTATTGCTATGGTGATTGTTTGAATAGACTAGTGATTGGTTGTATTGATTGCTTGTGTATTAGACGCGAACGTTGCCGGATATATCGAGGAGGAAGGATTTGCAGAACCTGAAGACCAAGACCAAGACCACTTTGCCGAGCAAGGCAAGCTACTCTCTGAGCTTGCGACTAACTTATACATCTAGATTTACAAATCATTTTCAAAGGCAAAGGTTTACAAAAACCCCTTTTTAAAAGTATATAGAGATTATTTTTGCCACCCTATGTAGAAGTAGATACTAAAACTATAGGATGGAAAAACAAGGTTATTTATTCAAAACTCCTTTGAAAAACTTGTGTGGATATATAGCACCAAGATGTGGTGTTGGAATAAGGAAATGGAGAAAGATGGTTTTGGAAAAGCACATTGTGTCCTAGTACTCAGTCAAGCAACCGATACTCTGTGCGACCACATTTACCCACATATGGGAAAGGGCTTAGTCAGATAGTTTGCTCTTATTAGTGTAGGACACTGCATCAACAGAGATGACTCTGTTATGCATGAGGGAGTGGTTTGGTGACCTAACCCTGACCTGGGTCCTCGCTCAAAAATCTATGAGTAGATAAGGAGGAGGATAGAAGGATGTACGTATACACCGCCAGATAAAACCTATGAGTCCTCACACTTAGGGTTTCCGACGGGGAACTAGACTAGGTGTGGATGGAATGGTTCATAGGGGCAGGTTCCTATACTAGCATGAGCAAAGGAAAGACTAGGGTCGGTGACTCAACTTCGCATACCGCTGGTATGGCGAGACGTGGCTGACACGATGAGTTATCAGATGAGTGTGGGAAAAGCGTGCTACCTCTGCAGAGGGTAATCAAACTATTCGAATAGCCGAGTCCTCGGATATGGACAGTTGAAGACCCTACTTAGACCATGTGCAAGTTTTTGGGAAAGAAATTGAGTTTCAAAAGTAAAGGAAATTGGAGAATGTTCCATACACCTATACCAACGGATCGGTATGAGGTAGTTGGAAAGTGATTACCATGGTGGTTCATGGTTGGAAAAGGAGGAGTTTTGGAATAACATTAACAAAATTGAGATATCTAGTAGTCATAAATTCCTTATCTTCTTCAACAAAGATACAGAGATGCTTTAAATAAATAAAAGTGAGAAACTAAAATTGGAACTAGAGCACTCATGTTGGAGTAGTTTGCGAGTACATTCAAATGTACTCATACTAGTTTGCTTCTGGCTATTGTCGTAGCCAGACATGGAGGAGGAGTACTACGCCCAGGAAGAATATGGCGACATCTATGCCAACTAAGGATCTTCATAAGTCGACTGCCTGTCGGGTCTGCGTTAGTTGTTGGATGGCTACTACGTTTAAGTTCCGCTGCTTATGTTGATTGTTTTGGTTTGGCCCTTGAAGGCACCTATGTAAGACTTGGTCTAGATGACCATTTTATGTAAGACTTAACTTCGGTATTGTAATGGATGTAAACTTTGGTATTCAATTCGGATTATGTGCAACGACAGACTGATCACGGGATCGTTGTGTTAAGCATAATCGGGTATTTCGGACAGTTAGTCCGGGGTCCCCACAAGGTCGAAGCAAGTCACGGTAGAGTGACCGCGCCTGTTGTGGTAGATGCAGAATGGGCGGTGGTCATCTTTCCTCTCTCCAGGATCGGGAGAGTCCCTGCGGGTACCCTTCGCGTCAGGCTCTGCCGCGAGAACCGCGGTGGCCTTGCGCTTGGGCTCCTCCTTCTTCTTCTGGCTCCTGGACCCCTCAGCGTGCTCGTCCCCTCTCGAGGACATTTTGACGAAAAGGAGTCCCTCTTCAGCCTTGGCGCACTTGTCCGCCAGGTCGAACAGCTTCACCACAGAGGTGAGCTTGTCGTGTATACCCAGCTTCTCGAGCATCCTTCTATTTGTGACGCCCTCGCGGAAGGCGGCAATGACTTGGGTGTCTGGGATGTTCGGGATCTTGTTGCGCACTTGGCTGAAGCGCTAGATGCACTTGCGGAGAGTCTCATCCTTCTTCTGGACCATAGCGCGTGGTTTGTTGTGGGTGAGGGCACGCTCGTACGTCCCCTTGAAGTTGGAGACGAACTGCTTGCAGAGCTCCTCCCAAGAGTTCACAGAGTCCTCGGGGAGGTTCAGGAGCCACGACAGCGCAGAGTCTGAAGCGCGTGGGAGAACCAGTTGGCTATGACCCTGTCGTCTCCACCTGCAGCTTGGATGGAGGTGGTGTAGAGCTGCAGGAACTCGATGGGGTTGCTGGAGCCGTCGTAGCCCTTGGGGAGAGCCGGCCTGAACTTCGGGGGCCAGACCACGCGACTTAGGGAGCGGGTGAACGCCATGCAGCCGGTGGCGTACTTGACGACTCCGTGCTGGAGCGCGCTGCGGTTCTGCTGACCCGCCTGGCCGATCTCTTCCACGAGCCTGTTCTGGCGGTTGCGCTGGAGCTCCATCCCCACGCGAGCGTCGGGCGCGGTGCGCTGGACAATCAAGCAATCGTGCGGCGAGGACACGTGCGAGGCAGCCCTCTGCGTCGCAGCCGGTGCAAGTCCTGGTGGAGGCGAAGGTGCGTCTATCGCGACCGTGCCCGCGAGAGAGGGGTGCACGTTGGACTGCGGCGGTGCGGGGCGCGTCGTGGCGATGCCGACGAGGTGGTTGATGCGCTCCAGCCAATGCTCATGGGCCTCAGCGGTGGGCTGGTAGCGGAGAAGTTCCTGCGCCATGAGCTGCGCGGTTTGAGGCGCGGGGTCCGTCCTGCCAGGGCCGGAGCCGCTCGGGCGCCGCGTCGGGTGTGACGACTGCGCGTCCTCCTGATGCTCGGAGTTGTGCTCGGGCTCCTCCGCATGAGGGCCCGAGTGGGCGCGCTCTTCACGACGGGGTCGGCCCCGTCGTGCGCGAGTGGCCGTGGTGCCTGTCGGGGCGCGCGCTCCTTCAGGCGCGCGTCGGTTGATGCGGGCGGCGCGGGTGGCGCGGGTGTTCGCCATGGCGCGGGGGCGGCTCGAAGGTCGTTGACGCGCCTCAGTCCCCCTACCTGGCGCGCCAAATGTTGGGTTATGACTCCCTAGAATCGGGGATAGTCACTTCCTGAAGTGTAGTTCGTGAAGGGGATTGAACGTGGAGGTCAAGACCCTCGAGGGGCACTGCAACGTGCTCGCCGGACCTAGAGACGAAACACCCACGACAGAGTTGGACACCAGCCCGTACCCAGGTTCACGGCCCTCGAGAGGAGGTAAGACCGCTACTCCTGCTTGTCTGTATTGAACTATGGTGGTTACAGTACAGCAGAGCTTGCCGAGGGCCCCCTTGACGCAGTTCTTGCCTGGGGGGGGGGGGGGGCGATGATCTTCTTCCTCCTCCAACCAGAGGCTATCCTACTTAGCAGCGCTAGGGTTTACAAGTGTTGTAGCAAGCAATTGGCCGACCTTTGCTACGATGGAGGTCTTGCCCCTTTTATAGGCGCCTCAGGCGCTCTCCTTCTGCTCGGCGTCCAAGGTGGCTCCCACACGGCAGTGGCGTGGAGGAGCGGGAGTCCACCACCGCGGGATCGTCCATGGACGCGGTCCATCATCGATAAAGTTGGGCGCCGTGGCCGACAGGCGGCCGACCGCGCAATACTGCCCGCAGGGACGGCAGTCTCTGAGGTGGAGCCCGCGATGACGTTCTCTTTGGAGGGTTGCGCCGTCCATCTGCTTTATCACCAGATTAGAAGGTCTTGGCAGTTCTGGAGCAGGCGGCGCAACTTTATTGACTCCTTTATCATCAAAACGGCAACGGGAGTGACTGCGTCACCATGTGGGCGTGGCAGAGGCCATGTGCGCCCCGCCGTACTTCCTTGGCCGCGACGTTTCCCCACAAGCTTGGGGAGGCCTGTGGAGAGATTCATGTTGACTTTCCTCTAGGCGCGTTGGCGTCTCGGGAGGGTCTCCTGAAGCGGGGGTCCCCTTGAGGCCCTTGCTTCCTCTTCAGACCCTCGAGTGGAATTGCCTCTCGAGGGTCCCGCCAGGCGGCGAGGCTTGGTCCTTAGTCGTTTTGTCTGATTAGCCCGCATGCGAGCCCTGGGGGGAGTGGACTCTTCATACCCCAGTCTCCACTGGGCCGACATACACTATCAACACAAATATTAGAGCACGTACAAACTTACTTGTTAGAGCAACATGCCAATAAAAGCAATTCATCGCAAGATGTACAAACCTTATGTCTAGATGAATTACTATGATAAACACTAGGCAATATAGAATTTTGAGTAGAAGTGATAGTGTCCACATGAAACAACATGTAACCTTCGTGACCCCTTGCTTCTCGAGCTCACTCTAGCGGATCGTGGGATGTCCTCATGGGATTCAAGAGCTTATAATGATTTTCTTCCAAATTCCCATAACTTTAGTTATCTAGATGAGATATAAGCTCAACATTCTCATTTAGGATGGATGCTTCACAAGGAATATAAATAGTAACATTAAGAGTTGTGCTCTCCTCATTGTGGATCTCTTGCTCATAAAGATTGAATATCCAAAGGACGTCTGCTTCCATGCCCACCTAGTGGGTATCATCACATGATCATTTTCGTTTCCACTAAGTTTGAGTTGTAGAATGAAGGGCTCTTCAAAAGACGTCATCCAAACATACTTCGGAGTTAGGAATTTGTATCCTCGTCAACGAGGGATTCAAATCTCCCAATGGTTACATTATGCGACGCTACGACATCCATGAGGGCTGTGAATTTAGCACGAGCACCATTACGGCAAAGAGATTGATAAATTTACTCGTTTCATGCCAGAAAGTATCATTATCATCCCCATCGTCATCATAGGATGTGTTGGGATTTAAGTTATGATTTACTTTTGAACCTCTTGTCATAAAGAACATCCGAACATGTGAGCACTAGATTCAACGCCGCTCATTAGAGAGGTCCTTCATTAGCAAGATTAGGAAAACTAGTAAAATGCTCGTGCGTTGCTACGGGTTGAAAACGGGAGACAAAAAATCTGTACGGGCTGAGAACAAATATATATGGTTGAGAACGGTAGTAAAAAATCTTTTTCATGGATGTGCATAAAGTAAATTCTTGTTGGCAATGTTGGGTGTTGGGTTTGGATTAGATGATGTTGAGTATAATGATAAAGTGTTAGCTTACATTACATTAAATTCGTGATTCATCCTTCATATGAGTGATACGTAGTATATCATGGTAAGAGAAGATTGTTACTACGAAGGTACCAATGCACTGAATTTTACTTAAACATTTTTTTAATCGATGACCCACCTCCCTAAACCCTAGTTTTGAAGCATGTCTGCCTAATAATTTCCCTAAGAACATGTAGAGATACAGAAGAAAAATTAGATGGCGGAAGGGCAACTAAGTTGCTCACCATGGAATAACTATGTTTTACCATTATGCAAGGTTCATGCTACAAAAAGATACATGCATCCATGTATACCCAAATGGAAACCGCACTTGCATATATTATAGTGAATCTATATATATATATATATATAAAAAGCAGGCGCCGCTCACTGTGGCGACCTGTTTCAGCAAAGCACACCGGGGCTCCAACAAACTCTGGACCGTCAAGCCCGGCTCTCGCCTTCCTATCTAATTCATGTCCTGCAAGTTCTTGCGTGGGATGTCCGAGCTGTCAATCAATGCAGCATGCCGCTGGTCGCGGCCACGCGCGAAGTGCTCTGGCAGAAAACTGCAATTGTATTTTACGACCAAAAAAATGTAATTGATGTATATTTTTATGGGTGACTGAGACTTAAAAAATATCACACACGTGAGAATTAGCAAAACCGTATGGACTATGGAGATCTCGCATCAATTGTGATGAGTACGAAGCACAAGTCGGGATTCACCGGGCACATCGGATCGCAGCGCGGTTTTTTCAGACCGTCGTGCGAGTAACTGGATTATCCAATGGACTCAAACGTTCTAACATTCGTGCCATGTTGTTTTGCATTTTCATTCTGTACTTTATACATTTTCAAACCCTGCTTGCATCTCTCTCCCAACAACCATTTCCCTCCGCCGCCGCAGCCGTGCTCTCCGCCCCCCAATCCTCCCAACCAACAGGTCAGCGGCAGAAGTGCTTCTTGATGCCCGTCGGGTTGCCCAATGGGGCTAAATTGGCTGTCGGCGTCGATCCTTGCGGCGACGTCGGCCATGGCTGGCCGCCCATCGGCGTCCGACCGCTTCTCGGTGCAGTCGATTGCGAGCTGCAGCAGGCGCACCATCTCCTCCTCCAACTGCGGCTCGTTGACGATGGCGGCGTAGAACACGTCGCTCGTACACTCCTCCTGCACCACGGTGCGCACCCACATGAACAGCGGCAGGTCGGCAAGCGCCGTCGCTGCCCGGCACCGAGTTCGCGGGGGTTCTCCCGGTCAGCAGCTCCAGGAGGAGCACGCTGAAGCAGTACACGCCGGCCTCCTGCGACGCCATGCGTGGGTTCGTCACCTTCGGGGCGCGGTAACCTGTGACGCGCTTCGTTCATGATGGCGCCCACGAGCTGGACGAGGCCGTAGTCCGTCACGAAGGCGCCGTCGCGCGCGTCGGCGACCAGGACGTTGGACGACTTGATGTTGCCGTGTGTCGAGCCGCCACCGTGGATGAATGTGACGCCTCACGCGCACCCCTGTGCGATCCGCGCCTGAGCCGAGGCTGGCTGCTCTGTTCGGGCAGTGGAGGAGCGTGGAGAGGCCCTTAGCGCAGACGAAGTCGTACTGTCGTACACGATGAGCTTCTCCTCCTTGCTGTAGAAGTAGGAGTAGAGCGGCACGAGGTTGTCGTGGCGGAGCGCGCCGAGCGCGGCCACCGTGCCGCGGAACTCTTTCTCCGGGATGGGCACCTCGCCTTTGAGCGTGGCGCGGTAGGTCGTGCCGAGCCAGCCCTTCCCGAGCACCTTCGCTGACGCGTGTAGCAGCGACTCCAAGCTCGTAGGCCACGTCCGGCTCACCCCTACAAACACCAGCTTCTTGGCGTCGCTGGCTGCCGTCGTCTCCGCAGAGCGCGACCGTGAACGCTTCGAGTTTCCCTTGTTCCTCTTCGCCACAGACACCGTCTCCTGCGACGCGTCCTCGTCGGCTGCCGTTTCGGTGGATGTGTCAGCCTTTGTCCCGCGACGATGGAAACATAGCAAGAAGATGGCGGCGAGCACCGCCAAGAGCGCCATGAGGGCACCAACAACAAATGCCTGCAATCGCGGCGGTTGAGAGCTTCTTGCTCTGGCTGCCCGGAGCAGTTTGCCGCCAACTTCCCCCATGGCTGATGCCGCACGCCCTGGAACCTGCCCCCGCCGCCCTCCTCGTGCGCCGCTTGCCCACGCCGCCGTTCTTCACTGATAAGCTCGCGGCAGAGCACTCAGCAGCTTCGCCTTCCTCGCTGCTCGAGACGGTGGTCGCAGCAGAAGCGTGATGGGGACGGCTCGAGCCGGTGGTCACAGTTGTGGACGGCTCGAGGTGCGCAGCGTGGGGGACGACGCCGCGGCGTCCTCGGAGACGACGGAGATGAGGGCGTGGAGGAAAAGGGAGTTCTCCTGCTCGGAGTTGAGGAGCCGGAAGAAGCCGCGCTCCAGCCTCGGCGCCATGACAGGAGCTCGGTAAGCTCAGCTGCCGTACTGCGCAACATGAACTGAATAAGCACCACGATTGAAGGGGTTTTTCGCAAACGAGCAGAGAATTTGTGAGGTGCTGTTTACAACGTGAAAAGATGCTGGCACGAATCCCGAAATGTGCATGGACGCTCCGGATAGGCCGGGTACCCGAACGATGGTCTGGAATGTAGTTTTCGATCGGATCGGTTTACATACAGCTAGCCGTCACCTTCCTCTCTTGCCTAATCACGTTGTTACTGAGGTGGAACTAAATTGTGGATCAGCTAAGCACCCTACACCAGAGCAACATCGTCGTTTATTCATTTGTTCGGAGCTAAGCTAGTACTGTAATTACTGCTGGCAGCTTAATAGGTATCCTAGTGCCTAGCAGCTAGCTAACCATGGCGAGCCACTGCGTTCAGGAGAGACGAGCACGATTCTACAGAAGAAGCTCACCTGCCCCGCCTCGCCGGAGAGCCAGAACAAGCTGAGACCGCCTGATTCGAAGCAGCAACTGCATCACGCGCGAAGATGCCAGCCACCGCCGCTACCCCGCGCCGCAAGACCGCCATGAGGCTGATGGAGAACGCGCGGGCGTGCGCCCGTGACATACGCGAAGAGGGCCAGGGGGCTCCAGAAGAAGGCGTCGGAGCTCGCCACGCTCTGCGACGTTCCCGTCACGCTCGACTGTGCCCGGGCGACGGTGTCGGATCTTCCCGGCTCGGGTGGGAGTTGAAGGAGGACGTCCTCGACAGGTACCACGCCGCCCTCCCGCAGAAGGCGTGCGCGTGACACACGCACTGGAGCTACCTCGAGGCCGAGCTGGGCAAGGAGAGGGCGAAGCTCGCCAGTCTGCGGCAGGGCCACGCCTCCCGCGGCCACGGTGTTCTCGCGGAGTGTGACCCGGCGCTCAACGACATGACGTTGGAGAAGGCGCGTGAGGTGCTCGGGAGCATCGACGCCGCGCTGCATGGTGGCCTTGGGCTTGGGTCTGCCCGTCGACGGCCGTCTCGAGTCCGAACAGGAACAGGTCGCAGCAGTTAAAACCAAACGGAACTTAACTTAGCGGTGGCAGTGGTGGGTAATAATTTAGAATTACAGGGGTAAAATCGGAAGAAAAAGTGACGTATGACCGATGACACCAAGCAATATTATATAGTAAAGATTTTGCATGATGTCCGTTCTCATTAACATTCATACGGCGACACATCCTCCTTTTGATGGAATCCACCGACTAGCAATTTCCTCTTTCGCCATTTTTTTCTCACTTTCCTCTACAAATTTATCGATACAACAAATAGAGAGAAATAGAAGCACTTTCCGAGATGTAAACCTGTGTCATATCTGGTTGTTGACCTCGCAGACGAAATATAATTGTGCATTGTGCCTTCAAACAGTGTTGTTTTTCGAGACGATGAGAAACCTTTTTTTTTTGTTGAGAATCAGACAATGAGAAACTGTGCTTTCTTTCATGCGAACACAGATGCCCACGAAGCAGCGGCCCAGAACAACCGGCCCATGTGATCCACGAGAGGGGTTTGGAGTTGGTGGAAACCCTGACCTGGAGCACCTCCAGAGAAATCGCCAACCTTATTAGCGGAGCGTCCGAGGAAGGGGATAAACCAGCAACAGAAGAGCTATCTCGCCCTCCCTCTCCGGCTCCCCACCAGCATTCTCGGAACACCGGAGCGGCGGGCAGCTTCGAGATGGAAGGGATGGGGCAGAAGAGGCGGCCTCTGGTGGTGATGGCCTCCTCGTCGACCACGGCGGCGCAGGCGGCGGGGCGGGGCGGCGCCAACCCGCTGGCCGAATTGACCGACCGCTTCAGGTCGCTGGAGACCGGGGTGCGCACGTGGATGGCCAAGCAGCCCACGCACATCGAGGCCGCCGTCACCACGGCGTTCGGGGCCGTGCAGGGCGGCGCGCTCGGCGGGCTCATGGGCACCTTCGCGCCGGAAGCAGGGGCCGGGCTCCCCGTGCCGCAGCCGCCTCCCGGGCTCGACCCCAAGGCCCTGGCTTCCTTCAAGCAAGCTCAGGTATCCTCCTCCCTCCCTCATGTGTAGTCTAGTCTCCCTGTCAGTTACAGATTTACACGGATACCATAATTTTGTTGTTTCGTGGGATTTATTTACCTAGAATATATAAAGCAGTCGATCCGTTGCTCATAACGTACAAAAAGTACCGACAGTATGAAGGTTCTTTTGTTCAACATAAAGAGTACTTGAGGTCGGTGGATTAGTCATTTCGAATCAAGACGACTTTATTAAAGACCAAATCAATATAGCTAGTATTTACTGTCATACGCATGTGATGGCTGACTTTTTCTTTTTTTGTAAGACATCAATGACTTTACCTTTTTCATTTTTTTGTAAAGCAATTTCTCTTCCTCTAGTTTTAGGGAAGCAAAGTCTTTATTGTTCCTCAAGGCTGTCCTGCATATAGGAGCTAACAATGTGCACATGCAACAATTACATTGTGCCGCTCATCTACCAACTATTGTACAACTTTGTTGTGGTTCATGTAAATTTAATTCCTAAACCTTCAGGTTAACAGTGTTTTTTTTCTGGATTATAGGCTTTGGCTGGTGGGCCTCTTGTGCAAGCTCGAAATTTTGCAGTCATGACTGGTGCAAACGCAGGCATATCTTGTGTTATGAGAAGGATAAGAGGAGTGGAGGATGTCCAGGGCAGGTGAGAGTTCATAAGCTCCCGTTTCTTTATATGTAAATACAACTAACGGGGAGTCAGCACATTCCTCGGACAAGGTTCATCTTATTCGGTTCTCATAAGATATAATAGTTTCCCATCCTTTCTTAGCCTGGTGAGTTGCTAATCAGCTAGCCAGGATATTATCAATTTTCGCTTATTAAGAGTTTCACATCGTCTTGATGTCGAAAAGATGAACGACAATCCCATAGACAGTATATGTAATTTTGAGATAAAAAATCTAGCTTTGCTTAACTCACGCAAATGTTACTGTATACTTATCTATGATAAATCATTATCTATAGTGGTACTTCTAATTTACTGTTGGTGTAATGCATGTTTATTTCAATGAAGTCCCCAAATCTAGCAGAAAAGACCATAAAAATTGTAACATCATTGTATGTTCCTATAAACAAAATGCATATTTATGTATTCTGTTCTCCACATGGAACCCTAATATTTTACTTTGAGGAAATTATCCAATCATCACATTGCTTAGACCAAACAGACACGGCAAGTGTGGTGTCTAAAACGCAAAAGAACATGGCAAAGTGCCTTTCCCTCAAACAATCAGTGTTCCTTTGTTCTTATTTCCTCTACCTGCCATGGGCCTTGCTCTTGTGCACCGTTGGCTATTCCCACTTCTATGTTACTCCTCTCACAAGAAACCAATCCAATAATTAAGGAAATTGAGAATAGCTAGAAAGATGCCACATCGTGCACATTGGGAACAACACCCTACTCGAAAGCAGAACACACTGCTAATGAGGAGCTCTAGTGAGGCCACGAGCAGTGGCGGTGCATGCAAAAAACACCAGAGGGGACAGATTTCACAAAAAAGGAAAATAAGCACAAAATGGGAGGCAAGTCGTAAAACAATTATAAGATGTTATGAGATCACAATTTCATGATGATATATAGACGATTGCATCTTCTGTTATGAGTCGTAAAAACGATTGCATCTTCTGCTATTTCCCCATTGCTACATAAATAAGGATACATCAATTTTGCATCAAGTAATCAAACGAAACAAGTGCAGCTTAATGGACATACAGATTAACAGTGCATCTCAATTCGTAGTGAACCGTATTGAAATAATCAGGAATTCAGTATTCAGACACAACAATCGGTGGACATATCTCAACTTAACTTGGGCGCTGCCGCCTGTCGGTGCTGCGTGCTGCACCTCCGCCTCCGCGAGTCCGCGATCAGAAGTTGGGAGTGGGGGCGCCGCCGCACTGGGAGGAGCTGCACGCGCTACCGTTGAAGGGGATTGGAGGGACGATTGGGCGGCTGGGCGAGGGGATTTGGCCAATCAGGGGACGAATTGAGAAGCAGCAGATTATTGTGACCAGAAACAGGGTGGAGGAGGGAATCGACGAGGTGGGCGGAGGCGGAGGTCGACCAGCCTGGAGCAGAAGAGGTCGCCATGGAACCGTCGCCTCTGTTCTTTCGCCTCCCCTCTGGGCTGTGAAGCTAATGTGCTGGGCCAGTGCTGAGTAATACCTAGTAATTTTTTCTGTATTTTCGTAAGGAGGGGTCGTAGCCCAGTTTCATCGCTACGACGCTCCGCCGTTGGCCACGAGGGCCTCTGGAGCCAGGATGGAACACCGAGCACACTGGTGAGGAGATGCGGTGAGGCCACGATGAAGCACACTTGCGGAAAAGCACTTTCTTGAAATCGCCTCCAGGCAGGAGCAGACCTAAGCCTAGGGCCATGGCCCGGGCCGCACAATTTGTTTTTGCCTCCGTGTGGAGCCCAGTCTGGCCTAAGTCACTGCTGGTCTCACCAGACTGAACCCATCAAAATCCTTTGCCACACGCCCACGGTAAACCATCGCCAAGAGAAGATGGTGGCCACCAGATTGTAAATTCAGCTGCTGGTTTGGGAAGGTCAGAGATGAAGCGTACAAGAAAACCAGAAGAGGAAGATTATCAGTTAAGGGAAGTCTAAAGAAAGTTTTGCTTCGTAGAGTTGGTGTAGCACATGTAGTATAGATGATGCCATGTGACTGAGTCTATGAGGGGACCTAAGGTGTGCGATAGCAGGTCGTCTTGGCCATAAACAGTGAAACTATGAAAACTTGTAAGATCAGAAAATAGTGAACCTAGTACATTGAAGATGGAAAGTGATATCACACCCTGCATCTGCTCTTCAATCAATTGTAAAAAAGGCATTACAATTTGAGGGAACTGAATTGTTAACAAGATGAAAACATTTTTCTGTAAATTTTCTTGCATGCATGGTTGACAAACTCTCTTTTATATAGCATGGCAGCAGCTTTTGGTTCTGGTGCTTTATTCTCCATCGTGAGTGGAATGGGAACCCCAAATCCAGTTGTTAATGCAATTACAACTGGTATGGCTTTTGCAGTATTTCAAGGTGGATTTTTCATGGTAATAACTTGGACATGTCTCTAATTTCTACTCCCTCCGTATCAAAATATAGATTTAGCAAAAGATATGTGGACATTCATGTGGACATGTGGACATATCTTTTGCTAAAACATCTTATATTTTGATACAGATTGAGTACAGCTGAATGGTGCTTTGTTCCACTTGAATTATGTCTCTAGATTTTAGTACTGAATGTGTTTGTGAGTTGCCAATGCAGTCTACATGGTTCATGTTGCTTCACTGATATATATCAGTGGTGCAGTAGCAACAATGGTGTCATGAAATTATCCATTACTGTTCTGCTTTTCTAATTCTTATGGTATATTGAGTGTAGGTTGGGCAGAAATTCTCAAAACCAAAGGCACAGAATGAAGATATGAGCTATTCTCGTGCAAGAAATATGTTGAACCAATTAGGCCTTCAGAACTATGAAAAGAATTTCAAGAATGGTCTTCTGACCGATGAAACATTGCCTCTCCTCACTGATAGGTACATGCTTTGTATATTAAATTAAAATTCCTGCATACCAGAAGAAATAATCTTAAAAAGAAAGTCATACCGTTGGCTGAACTTTGCTAATTCCATTAGTTTTGGATTATCTTTCAGTGCACTCAGGGATGTGAAGATCCCTCCTGGTCCAAGACTTGTCATACTTGATCACATTAAAAGGTTGGGGATTTTTGCATATATTTCTAGCTTCCAGATTGTTAGTTTCCTTGATTTAATATCGTATGTTGCAATTCCGCAGAGAACCCGGTTTGGCAAAATCAAATTGAAGTGATTGGCACAACGCACCAGTTTTTCCTCTAGTTGCATAAACTATGTTCCCGGAACTCCAATCTAGCTGTTTCAACGAGGAGTTTTCTAGGCAGCAGTCTGATTGTGAAAGACCAACCAGTATGTGTTTTGTAGTCATCATTAGACTGATTAAATTACATGTGTCTGGTCTGTACTGAAGTTTCCATCGAACTATTATCCGCTGTTTATTGCAAAGTTCATTCTTCAACCTCCAGAACTCTTTGGCTTTTGTGTAAAAAAAACTCTTGGGCTGTTTCCGAGTCATTTTTGACTGTCCATGTCATGTAGATTTTCTTCTGTCCTTCCCAAGTTATCTGGTTAGATGACACTTATAATCAGCAAGGCCTGAGGAAGGTTTACCCATTCCATCAGTGTTTATGGGAAAGGTTTATCAGCAATTTTTTTGTGCACTTCAAATTACAGAATGATAGGTTGCACTGCACTGGATAGCCTCAGCAAACGCTCGTATCTTCCAAAGAGCAAAGCACAGTTGAAGTAGAAAAATAGCGCCTTATATGAGCAAGTTCCTGCTATTTTGAGTTTGCACGATATACGGCGGAATAGTGAATTTTAAGGGATGTTGTCATAGTGTTAATTTTTTTTGTGTGTCAACACAAAATAATTGTGAAACATGAGGAAAAAGGTCTTAAGGGAAATGATGAACTTAAATATGGAAAATAATTTACCACCCAATCAAAAAGAGGAAAAACTCAATTAATTACCGTTAGAAGGTGGGCTATTTCGAATCCCTTTGCCCGATATATGGCTGGAATAGCGAATTTGAGGCATGTATGTCATAGCGTTATTTTTTTGTGTTGGTGTCAACACAAAACTATCTCGTGAAACATGAGGAAAAAGGAACTTACAATAGAAAATAAAAAAAGAGGGAAAAAATGAATATCGCTAGAAGGAGGGCTTGAACCTCCGACCTTGTGGTTAACAGCCACACGCTCTGGCCAACTGAGCTATTCCAGCTATGATGTCAGAAAGGCAATACAAACTTATAAGTAAAGCCGAAGGGAAAGACACGATCGGTTATAACATCAAATTGAAGTGATTCGGGTCCCTGTTGCCACCAGTTTTTTCTCATGTTGAATGAACTGTGTTCCCGGAAGTCTTTCATAGTCATGCCATTCGTAAGAATACTTGAACTTATTGCTCAGGACTCCGGACCTGAGATTTCATTTGGGCAAGCTGGTAATTATTAAGAACGACTGGAGCAAAAAGCATAACTGAGAATGTATCTAGGCAAAAACCAGGAGATGTTCAAAAGGATATGTTGAAGCACAACAGTTGCAGAATGTGTAAATGACTAAATTCCAGTCTGATATGGGCAATGTACATGTGTGTTAGAACTGCAGCATTATGTACAAGTGTTGTAAGACTTCCATTTACATTATATTGAGGGAGAAACTCCAGCACCTGGAGACTATATATGTACATGAACTATGGAGCCTATGCACAAAAGAGTCAAGAAGCTTATCCAGCGCAGAATAACACAATAAGCCTCTACTATACATTGGGTGCTTGAGCTTTCAAAGAGTTGGCGTCGGATCAGATACTTCAATGGTCTGATCATTCAGCCGGCTCAAGCAAGGTTTCCCCTTGTCATCAGTGTCCATCATTATGGTGTCACCAGGCTTGTACTGCCCAGAGAGAATTGCTTCACTGATGACATCTTCAACCAACTGGGTGACGGCCCTTCTCAATGGCCGTGCACCGTAGCTCTTGTCATATCCTTGCTCACAAATCATGTTCTTCATTGCGTCAGATACTTCTAAGCCGATACCGAGGGCCAAAAGCCTACCCTTCAACTCTTGCAGAATTATACTTAGAATAGCAAGCATCTGGAAAATCATCATTTGAGATACTTAGCATGCTTCCATATACTACATGTAAGAAAGTGTAACACAAACATTTTCCCACCGAAGGAACATAAAAATCTCATGTTGAAAACTGCGACACTTTTTTTTGGATCGGAGGGAGTAGGTGCAAAGGGGACAAGGGGTCGCATTGTAGGTATTGGTGTATTTGTCCATAAATGGAATTATGGTTTTAGTTATCATAATCAAATGAATAATAACAGAGCAACTTAAAATAAAACAGCAGACCTGATTCTTCTCAAGTGGACGGAACACAACCACCTCATCCATTCTATTGAGCAATTCAGGCCGAAAAAATGCTTTCAACTCTTCCATCACCAAGGATTTTATGACAGTATATGTGTTTTCTTCTGTATCATTCGGCGTCTGAAAACCCATGGTCATACTTCCTTTGGAAATCGATGTAGAACCAATGTTGGATGTCATGACAATTAATGTATTCTTGAAAGAAACTCTGCGGCCCTGTAGTTCACAAAGAAAAAAAAACAGTTTATTTTAGTAAGATGAAACCATGGTCTTCCCTAGTGTTTCTGGCATAAGTTCACATACAAGATGTAATAATGCACAACAGACTACATTACTATCACCAGGATCAGGTATGTCATAACAATGAACAATCGGCTTACTGAATTTGCAAATATAGAAAGCCTTATTTTCAAGGTGCATGATATGTCATAAACAATGTATGGAAAATATAGTATGCATTTTTTTAACGACTGCAAAAAAGAATATCACGAATGTCAGGATCTAGCACCTGCGAGTCAGACAAATGACCATCTTCAAATACTTGGAGAAGGATATTGAAAATATCAGGATGAGCTTTCTCTATTTCATCAAGCAATACTACAGTAAATGGTTTTCTCCTGACTGCTTCTGTCAAAGTACCACCTTCACCAAATCCCATGTACCCTGGAGGAGAACCTATCAGCTTGCTCACAGTGTGCCGCTCCATGTACTCACTCATATCTAATCTAACCATAGCTGACTCCTGTTAATCGAAGCAAATAACTTTAAAAAGAATTCACGAAACATGTTCTCAAGTCTATGAAAAATAATATAAAGCTGTAACCAGAAAAGAGTGACCTACAGATCCAAAATAAGTTGCTGCTAGAGCTTTGGTTAACTCAGTCTTTCCTACTCCTGTTGGACCACAGAAAAGTAGAGTAGCAATAGGTCTGTCAGGATCGCTCATGCCAACGCGTGATCTCTTCACAGCTCTTGATATCGCCACAACAGCATCATCTTGACCTATGACACGCTTTCTGAGTTCATCATCTAGTCCAACTAGAAGCTTTCTTTCATCTGCAGTCAACTGCTGGACTGGTATGCCTGACCACAATGATGTGACTCTTGCAATTTCCTCTGTTCCAATCATAGATGGCCTGCACCAATACACGTATTCAAAATTTTCAGATGCTTAGACTGAAATATGAAGTCTTTCCACAAAAAAGAAAAGAAATAGGAAGTCCACTCTGGATGAAATCATGAAATGAGAAAACCTACTCATCATCTGAAGCTGACAGTGCTGATGTTGGACTTATCTTGTCATCCTCATTCACTACTTCAACATTAACTTCATTCTCTTGGTCATTTTCATTCACAGAATATTTCAACCTGTTAGTCAGTGCCTGAAATACGTTGTGAAATGAATTAAACATCTACTAGCAGATGAACATGGATAAAAGTTATTTGCAACAGCTCTATGCAAATATTCTACTACCACGTCATGCATGGCCTGGACAGCTCTAATCTCTCGCCAATATTCATCTGGTGACTTCGAAATAATAGAACACTGCTCTTCTTTTTTCTTTTTAAATGATTCCATCCGAGCTCTGCTACCAGCTTCATCAATTAGGTCAATAGCCTTATCAGGAAGATGTCTGTCAGGGATATATCTGGTTGACAAATAAACCGCTGCATTGATGCCTTCTATGGTGTATTTGCATTTGTGGTAAGTCTCATACTTTTCACGCAGACCAAGTAGAATTTTCACAGCATCCTCCTTCAGAGAGCATTAAGGAAAGTTAAAAGAAGCTGATACCCAAGAGTCCCGAGTGACTGCCAAAATCGAAATTCTGCAATACCTGACTGGGCTCATTTACAAATACTGGTTGAAACCGGCGAGCCAAAGCTTTATCCTTCTCGAAATGCAAACGGTGTTCATCCAGAGTTGTCGATGCAATGCACTGTTAGTACAGACAAGCGTTAACGCGTGGAAAAAAAAAAGACGAGCTGCTACATTACATTGTGAATCGGAACAACCCACTTAATACCCACCATGGAAGTGATCCATGTGAATCATGTCTGGTGATTCTCACACATACTTCATTGTTACTCATAAAGCCATAAAGGGACGCCACTTGAGTGGCAAACTATACGATACAACATCAGGACCCAGGAGTATGTGCTTTAAAGCATCAGTCTATTACTGTAATACTAGCAACACCAATTGTTGTTAAGATATGCAGCTATTACCCATGTGCATATTTGAATGAAAAACTTAAGAGATAAATATGTTTTGGTCCCTCAAATGTTCACACCATTTACTTTAGGCCCCTTATCTTTTTTCCAGTACCTTTGATCCCTCATCTTTCTAAATCAAACAAACTTGTTCCTTTCCTGATTCGAAACAGTATACTAACTTACATTAGGTGATTTTTCACCCGAACTGTCACATGTTCGTCAGAGCTGGCACACATGAACTTGACAAGGTGATTTTTCACCCGAACTGTCACATGTTCGTCCGTGCTGGCACACATGAACTTGCCTTAAGAAACACATACCGCACCATGGGGAGCTCGAGCTCGCTGGAGTTAGAAGAGAGAAGAGTACTAAGTGAGGATGAAGAGATATCCAGGAGGGGAAAAAAAGCTGACGTGAAGTGCCATGTGGAAAGTTGGGCCAAAACTCACACCACGTCAGCGAGAAAGCCACTTTGGATTGGGTGAGGGGACAAACTTGTCCGGTTTGAGAAAGATGAGGGACCAAAGGTATATGCAAAATATTAGAAGCTAAAAACTTTGTGAACAACTGAGGGATGGATTTCAAAAAAAAAGAAAAACTCAAAAACATACTTATCACGAAAATTAATTACAGAGCCTATGCAATGATAGGTTGGCATGGAATTCACACATTGTTAATTCTAAAGTACAAATCACACTGTATGATCTGACCCGTAGTACTTCAACTCTTATCTGTTTGGAAATTCCAACTAGACAAGCCATTGTCCTCATTAGATGTTTGAAAAGAAATAAGGGCAATGCACAAAAACCATGCACCAACTTCTGCATGTGTGAAGTGACATAGTGGGATACTCAGCTTACAGCCCATCGCACACCCTAACTAGAGCTGTGACCCCAAAGGACACCGATCCCTTACATACTGTGTTGCAACTATTTGTACTAACCAATCCTAATTCAGTGACCAGAGACCCTCTTATCTTTTTTCTTAAAAAAGGTGCCATAGTGAGAACTTAGAAACAAAATGGGCAACATAGACTTAGCCATAGAAGTAGTTCCTTTTGTGAGAAAAATACCTGCAATTCACCTCTAGCAAGTGCAGGTTTCAGCAGATTAGCAATATCAAGACCAGCTCCCTTACTGCCTCTTCCAGCAACTCCAGATCCAATAAGAGTATGAACCTCGTCGATGAAGAGAATGACATCAGCTGTATGAAAATGTGTGGGACTGTTTATAATACCAAAAGGCAAGATAGAAGTTAATGTGTTTTATTCATACTGTACAAATCAGATAACCTGCTTTGCGCACTTCACGTATTAAACTAGTAACCCTGGCTTCTAGTTCGCCCCTCTCTTTCGCACCAGCCATCAGTAAGGCAACATCTAATGACAATATACGTCTTCCCTACATTACAACGTAAATTAGTCACAACTGTTGCGCAAGCAAACTTTACAGAAAAATATGATTGTTCATCTATGATTGGTCGTAGAAACTCACCACAAGAAAAATAGGCACATCTCCATTCGCAATCTTAAGAGCCAACCCCTCAGCAATGGCAGTTTTACCAACGCCTGCTTCACCCAAAAGAATAGGATTGTTCTTTGTGCGCCGGCATATAATCTGAACTACTCTTTCAATCTCCTTCGTGCGACCAATAACAGGATCAATTAATCCACCACTGGCTCGCATGGTCAAATCTACACAAAACTGAGCTAGTGCACTCTTATCTGAAATGACAAATAAAATAAGCTCATTCTTTCCACACTCCATGCCATAACAAAAAAAATAGCGAAAACTCCAACAGACCTTTCTTTTTATTTGAGTATTTGACAATTGCAGAGTTTCCAGCAGTAGATTTATCACGCAATCTGAAAGAAGATAACCCCAGAGGCTCTCTGCCATCCTTGGCAACCTCCCCCTTGATTCGGGTAAGAGCCCGCTTTGCTAGCTGGCTTGGTTCTACTCCTAAGCTACAATGAACATCAATAATTAGCTAGTAAATAATGGTCAGGATAACTTTTCACTTTTATTGTATTACCATTTGTTTGAGAAATCCACAAAAATTCATTTGCATTTCCGGCTTCCAGGCTGATGAATCTCTTTCTCAACGAGTATTGTTGTCTACGGTTGTGAGCATGTTCATACTTTAACAGTTCAAACATTTGAATGTTGCTTACTATTGCTTAGGCCTTAGGCAATCAAGACCCACACATTTCAAGGTCTTATTAGGGAGAAATGCACGGAATAGAAGAAAATTGAGCACCAACCTCTTAAGGGTGCTGTTGGTGGTGAGGTCGTCCAGGTCGAAGAGGCCGAGCGCAATATGGTCCGGGGAGATGAAGTTGCACCCCATGTTCCGTGAGAACTCGACGGCCGCGACGAAGACGCGCTTGCTGGCGGCCGTGAAGGGCACGTCCGTGGCCAGCCCCGCGGGCACCTGCGGTGGCCCGCGTTTCCCGACGACACCACGGCACGCCTCGCGTGCGCGCTCGATTCGGGTGGCCGGCGCGAGGAACCCCGCGGCGGACCGGTCCTCGGCGACGAGGCCCAGCAGCAGGTGGTGCGGCGCGACCGCCTCGTCCCCCATCGCCCGCGCCTCCCGCTGCGACAGCACCACCGCCTTCACCGCCCGCTCGGTGAACCGCTCGAAGACCGCCCTGACGACGACGACCCCGCGCCGCCTCTGCTGCCCCCGGCGAGGCGCGGCCGAAAGCAGGGTCGCGGAGGCGCGGAGCGGGTGCGCGAGCGCCGTGGTGGTCTTCCCGGCCGTCGCGGCGGGCGAAGCGGAGAAGCGGCGGCGGAGCCCGGCGCCCGTGGCGAGGATGGACGCGGACGGCGCCGACGAGGAGCAGCAGCAGGAGGCCTCCATTCGGTCGGTCGCGGGGTATGATTGCCCTCTTCTCCGATAAAACTAGGGAGGGACGGAGGGAGTCGTACCCGCTGGAAGGTAAGGTGCGACCTTAAAGATGGAATAGAGTAGTGGTGGCGGTTAGCTCCTCTGCGTGCTCGGGAATCGGCGAGTGATGGCGAAATTGGAGGTGGCACGCAAGGAAGACGGGGATGGTGGGGAAACCGGCACGGCGGCGCGGTGGTGGATGCGGTGGAGACGATGGACGAAAGAGAGAAAAGAATCTTCGTTTGGTCGGGGGTACGTACGGTGTGGTGTTCCACCGCACGGGGAATCTTCGGTCGGGAGGCGATGACGCGGGTTTATCCGGTCGAGTTGGGTGATCTGGGAGACTGGGACGGAGGAACGATGGGCGCCGGTTGCCGGAATGTGCCGCCGTTCGGCTTCGTGCTCCACGCCTCAGCAAGCGTGACTCGTTGGATACGTGCAAAGCAATCGGCCGGCTGCCCCGCGTGGGAGCCGGGGAAATGCGTCGAGGGTGAATTGAAGCGGTGTGAGGGATTAGTTATCTGCTGCAACGGTGTGCCATGCATGCATTACGCATGTAATGATCGTCGGTGAACACAACTACACAAGCTTCCAACATCGGCATCAGCAGCAGCACCGATCATTCGTGTGCACCGGATAATTTCCATTTGCGTGGCAATAGCAATGCCGTATGCCAACAATATATAGTACTAGTACTTTCTCCGTCTTTTAATATAAAATGTCTTGGTGAGATAAATAAGCTTGCATAATAAAAGTCTACCATACAGCCACGGACTACAATGGTGTCGTTGACAAATGAGCACATCAGGCTCTAAGAATTTCTAGCTCGGAGCTTACTCGTTCTTGCAGGAACACAGCTCATGAGAATCTTTCTTGCGATGTACTTCAACCTATCTCAAATATTCAGTTGTAGGGCTTTGTAATCAACTATGTATTATGTTTCTGAGTTGCAATGAAAATTGAGGGCACCTCGGCTCCTCTCCACGAAAAAAACAAGTGATTATCTGGTGTGTTGTTTATAATGATTCCAACTTGTTTTATCTAATTAAAAGAGCAATTATCTTTTGCTTATCTATACTTTTTTATAAACTAAAAACCCCACTAAGTGTAATTAATATTTTTCTATTTATCTACTCCCTCCGATCCATATTAGTGGGCACAACTTTGTCTAGATACACATGTATCTAGTCTAAATACTTAACTAGATACATATGAATTTAGACAAAGCTATGCCCACTAATATGGATCGGAGGGAGTACATCACTTACTCTTTTAGCCAATCAATTGTTCATGTTATTTCACAAACATTCATTAATTGCTTTCTATCTCTACATTGAACCATTCACATCATCTTTTCTTAGCCCATCAAATTATCCATATCATTCTTTTTTTACCGTTTGAATGAAGATCACATCATGTCAAGTTACACAAGTAGATCATTGAAAGAATATTTCCTAATCCCTAGTGTTTTGAGTGTTAGTTAACAATACTAATGATGTATTAATCATATTGCTAAGTATTTCAGTTTGTGTGAGTTGCATATCACATATCTCAAAGCCAAAATGTAGAGAAAAAGAGTTCCTGGAATTCTTCCCAGAATCGGATTATTGGAACCGGAAATTTCCAGGATGGGAAATTCCGGGTCTCCTTCACCTAACAGAAAAATGGCTAAGGAAAAGTCAGGAAGTGGTTCTGACTCAGACCGGAAATTCAGCTCGGAAATTTCACTGACTCGGAATTTCCGAGTCACCCTCAGAAATTTGGCTAAGTCAAGAAACTTCAAGAAATTTTATGAGAAGAAGACAGTGGTCAAGCCCCCTCCTAGGCCTTCTTCTAGCTCAGCTTAGGGTGGATCCTTTATGGGTGATGCTAGGAGGGCTGCTGCTCCTACTTATGTCCCAGCCACTCATGCGAAGGTGAAGAAGCTGAATTGGTTCCAACGCAACATCCTGTGCATGAATGTGGACATCCGCAAGGAGCAATACACTGCCTACAAGGATCGCCGTCAGCTGGCCTACAAGCAAGACTTGATCCTTCATCATGCGTCTGGCTCTCCTGCAGAATTCTCTGATCCCCTGACCTTTGCTCAGTGGAACCATGGTTCTTTGGCTCTATGGACTCAGATTGACCATGACCTTGGCGGCAGCTCGTACACCACTGGACATGATTATGATGATGATGAGGAGGAGGAAGATGATGATGAGGAGGCAGAGTATAAGGAGGATGATGAGGATGATGATAATGATGATGATGAGGAGGAGACCCCCTCGGACTGAAGACCTTCACGGGACGTAGCATCGCTCCTCTTCCTTTTTGGCGTTTAGATGCCAAAGGGGGAGAAGTTGCTCTAGTAGGACTTCGGGAATTTGCAAGGGTTCGGGCACAAGCATATGTGTTTACCATTTATTTGCGCTTGTGTCCATTTATCTTGTTTGAGGTTATTTGTTGAACTCTTTTATTTTCTATGTGTGATGACTATGTGTATTGAGGCAATGTTATACTGTCATTATCCTATGGTTGAGTCTTCAAATTTATTGTGTTGGTATTCTCTTCATATCCTATATACACAAGGTATGAAAATCTATCTAGTCTCAAATGTTACCATAACCTTACATTTTGTCTCCTTACTCATTTGTGATATCTTGTGTTTGTTATTATAAAATTACTCCTATCCTTTGTCAATATTGTTGAAGGGGTTACGGGGCAGAAAACAATAATTTTCTAGCGAGCGAAACCCTAACTAGCCAGGATCTATCTATCTAGTACATGCGATAACGGTGGCGGAACGGGTTACATTACCTCCATGTAGACCGATAGCGGGGATTACGCTCCCGCACAAGCGTTGACGATGAAGTCGTACGTAGCCGACCTCGAGGTCGCGGAGAACTTGCCGCGATGTCGGAGTCGATGACGCCGGGGTGTCGACGATGATCTGCGTCGACGGGCGTCGGGCGGAAGAAGGCAGAGCGCCAGCACCGGGGCTGGCGCGCCGGCAGCAGAGGGGGGAGGCGCGGCGGCTGCAGGGGGCGAGACGACGTCGCCCAAGCTCCTCAAAAGAGTAGCCTCCGAGCACTCGCAAACATACGGAGCCTAGCGACAACTCCCGGTCATTCAGATCCAGCTGAAATCGCAGGAGTAGATCTTATCTGGAATCCCGCAGAGCAACGGCGCTCTGCGGTATGGCTTAGGTGGAGAGAGACCCCCCTTCCTCAGCTCGGCGCGGCTCCGACTTGGGAACCACGAGATCGAGAGAGAAATTGGGAATTAACTGAATTTCCTATGAATTAAATCAATTAATATGCCTTGCTATATCAAGGGGGAAGGGGTGTGCCAACCCCCTTGGCTCCCCCATGTGGGACTAAAGGAGGAGGGGGGAGGGGGGGTTCGGCCGAACCCCCCTTGGGCTTGTCCCACTCCTAGTCCAACTAGGACTAGGAGGCCCAAGCCTTCCCCCTTTCCTTGTAGGATGCGGTTTCCCCCTCATGGGCCCTCTTAGGGCCCATTTAGGTGGGAGCCCCCTTTTTCCTTTATTTAATTAATATTAAATTAATATAAAAATCTCATTAATTCATAATTAATATATTTATATATAATTCAATATCCCATGACTCCGAAACTATTTCGGAACCACCCGAACAACTTTCGGACATTCTCGGAACCATTCCATAGCTCCCCGGAACTCCTTCCGGACCACCGGAACTCTTTCCGGATCAATTTTCTCTCTCCAATTAAAACCTATAGAATTCCAGAACCTATCTCCTAGCGTCGCTAAGACCTTAAGTTTGTTACGCTACGGTTCGGGAACACTCCAGACATGGTCGAGACACTCTGCTCACCAATGATCGTCAGGGATACCTGGAAATATATGACGACCCCTGTGCATTCCACGAATATCGTCGTTGAACCATAAGTATGATATTCATTCCCTTTGTCTCTGCGATACTACCTTGTCCGAGATATGATCGCAGACACACCGATGCCTTTGCTGTATCTCGTTACCGACGAAGGTTATTAACTCGTCTGCGATATTACATCTCCATGACCTAGTCATAAGCTGCGCAGCTATATAGATGCAATATCACCGAGTGGGCCCAGAGTATCTTTCCATTAATAGAATGAACAAATCCCGCTCTTGATCCTTACGTCTCGATGCTCTTTCGGAATACCCAAGATGGACACCGTTATTGTCATGCTATATAAGACACAACGTTTGATGCTCTCAAAGCACTCCTACGAAGCAACAATAAGTATGGTCTCACGGTCTAAGGAATAAGCTATCATACTCTTATCTATTGCAAATGACAAACATCGTAATACGATCTTATTGCAATACTTTGCGTATGTCCATCACCTTATTCTACTAACAAGATGACCCCATTGTCAACCGACGTCATTGTCCTTGATCGGGAATCTCGATCAACTGTTGCCCAATGGACTAGCTCATATAGAGGCTTGCTAGGGACCTGGTTGTCTATGTATCACACGTGTATTAATAATTCCGATTAATACAGTTATAGCATGATACACAAACCTATTATAAACTTATGAGATAATGCAATAAATACTACTTATTTATTTGCCTCTAGGGCATATCTCCTTCAGTCTCCCACTTGCACTAGAGTACAAATAAACCAGCTGCATTTTACTTTATCAGAATCCCTTATCAAATAAGAATCATTTGATAATGCTTGCTCGTGGAAAAGTGTTACTGCACAATCCGTGATTGTACATGCTTTTGCGATTCACTGGCATCAACTTGCTTGATATCACCATGTTGTCTAACAACATATATGCAAATACCGTAACTAAGTGAGACTTCTGCTTCCCAGCGCTTACTCTGATTATACTAACCAGATAACTGCCCTGAAGAACACACTCAGCCATGCAGAGCCCCTTGTAACAATTACAAACTCGCGATATCTACATACTTTCGCACCAATGTAGAAAACTTGACATTCAAATGTCAATCTCTCAACTAACGCACTTCTACTTCCAGTAAATTCCAAATTTACTTTCATAACTGCTCTTATTCCAAGAACATCGGTTATATTTTATCGAGCAGATAATATGGTTTCTGTATGATGTCTAATATTACATAATAGACCCACATGTCATACAACCATTACTTTCATACATCATTACTCTTAATGATCAATTGGATTTCAAAGGACCATCCTTTTGATTCTAATCTGACTCCTCAGATCTGATCCAAAACAACTCGAATAACTATTTTAAAATTCCCGTTCTATTTCAAAATAGACACTGACTTTCAAATAGTTTCACAACTTCATCCTATTCTATTGGTACAGTTTCACAATGTGTTAACTACACAAGGTGAATTCGACTCCCACTCAAATTATGTCTCCACATATTTGATAACACGAGCTCCCACTCAAAAACATGTTATCCACATATTTGAGTTCCTAAGCTCCCACTCAAAAAATATGTTCTTCACATATTTCTCCTGAGTGAACTAACTATGGCTCCCACTTAAATCGACATCTTGGTTAAACCAAAATCATTGATCTACTATCAATTCGAATTTAATACAAACTACAGTATTACATTAATACAAATCCCTCAGACTTCAAGCATGTCTACATAAATGTAGTAAACAAATTTGATCTTGTCCAAGACACATTTCTTGACAAGACATGCTACCGCGTCTTTCTTATAGTCACATTTTCATATAACACTTTATATGACGATTAAACAATCTTATTCCTCTAATAAGAATTACAGCAACAATTACTCTCTTAATCCTTTTAAACGCAACTTGGATCTCCAGGCTGAAAAGCCTTTGTTCGTATTCCGATATTTTCTCAACTTTCTTTGTATTCATAAAGTGCACCTTGATCTGTCAACAATACTTAATACAGTGTTGTGACCTGACAGCAATATTAAATATAACAGCACTTTATTTAGAAGTTTTTCATGAAAATATTATGATCTTTATGAAGAGGATTGCAAGCAGAAAACAATTTTCTAGTCTCCCTCACTCTTAATCACTAAACTTTCATTAGCAGACATATACTCTTTGGAACATCTTCCAACATAAGTCTGACACTTTATTCCAAACTTCTAATTTCAATCTATAAACCATAATTCGAAAAGTCATCTTTTCTCGGAATTACATAGACAACAAACTGAACTTTGTTTCTATTTGGTTTTGGAATACACTCTCATCCAATGCGAGCAATCTACAAAGAAACACTCATGTATATTCCGAATTATCGCATAATCATACATATGTCGACACTACTGTCGATCCTACGAATTCTCGTTGAGAAAAATATCTATTTTCTAAAGTGGACATCGACTATAATGTTTCGAACGTATTAGGAGATTCTAAGACTGATTCTGACAGGCCACACTTTATTTAAAAAAGAGCATGATTATAATTCCCATATCACTATATATGACATTATAATTTTGCGAAGCAAATTTCCACAAGTCTCTCGTGTTGAAACCATAATTCAAAAATACTGTCCTTTGATCGAATCATGTGAATACAATGTTCACTAATCTTTCTTCTGAAAAACCCTATTTGATCTATTATCAAATTAATCTCAGATTCCATAATTTATCGGGCAAATACTCCTATTTGCCAAAGTCATGGAGGAATTCGAATCAAGCGATAAACACCATTAATTAATCATTAAAATGACACTCAATTAATTTCCGCCAGTATTGCAACTTCAATACTTGATTTCAAGCTTAATCAACTCAGCACTTGAAATACTTAAATGGACCAAAACATCCATTACTTCTTTCATTGCTTTTATGACTAAACTCGACGGTGTTTGTTCTAGCGGTAGAACCTATGGGACTAGCTATTTTATCATATCTACAATTATGAATACTTATCATACAATCAATGTAACTGAGATGTGGAAACTTTATTCATAAGATAAAACAACTGACTTGTTCCATAACATAAAACAACTGATCTTGTCTTATTACATGAATAACTTTGTCTTGCAACAATCAAGACACACACACTCGCTCACTATTACAAAAGATCGTATCAAAAACTATTAATGATAACTATGATAACTTGATGACGTGAATACCAAAAGGCCATCAACTCCTTGACTACCAGCTTCAGCGCCAGGTCACATCAAACTGCGCCGCATATATGTGATAATCAGGACCTGTTTCACAAACACTGCAAATATCAAACATTTCATCATATACCATGGGCGAATTCATAATTCAGCATATATCAAATATATATACCTGTAGCATCGAAGATCTCTCCTTCGATGGAATCAACCTTCAGAGACTGGAACTCACGTACGAACACGTAAAAGTTCATATCATCAGCTTTCAAAATGTACTTGCGAACATGCTTCTCATAGCTAGGAGGTAGAGATATCAGGACAGTCCGAATGGCACAAGAATCCGCCATCCAGTAATCGAAGACCATCGTCAGCTGGAAGTAGATGTCATACAATCTCTTCAAATGTGTCTTCAGACAGGTATGCTCCTCCATGTGAACGGTCTGGAACATTCTAAGCTGTCTGAACTGCTCACGTTTTAATTCATCCCCGAAGTGCATCTTTATCGCATCCATCATGACGCTTGGCTCCTTGCGTCGAAACATCTCTTTCAACTCGGGTGCCAAGCATACGGTCATGGTGATCTCCACTTCAATGAATATGTCTCGACGCCTACGGAAATCATCTTCCTCCTCCTCGCTTGCAGAATCTCCTGGTCCTTCTCCTAATGGTTCATCGAGAACATATAGAATGTTGTTGTGTTCGAGAATGTTTCTAAAACCCCTGTACCATCTGATGAAGTTGGATCCGTCGGCTTCTAATGTAGCATCCGGGCTCTTGAGTAAGTAACCGAAGTATAGTTGCGTGGTCTACAGATGTGATCGCAAAAGAGGTAAGCTTAAGTTTATAATATGTAGGTGAGTTTTAGTCCTATAATCTCATTATCAAAAACACACCTCACCAAGATTATTATCCCTAAAATAATAAAGGCGATGACACGACCCTCATCCACCATACTACCCCCGATCATCACGGCCGGCAGCACAGCTTCAAAGGTGGACATAAAATGTCGATCATAACAACTCTATGACTCGTGCTCGATCTTTCGATCTTCCCGTGTTCCGAGGCCATACCTCTGAGTATGCTAGGCTCGCCAATCAAACCTCGAAGACCTGCGCGTGCAACATGGCTTACACCAAGTGTATGCGAACGACGAGATGTGTGACACCCGATCATCACGGCCTGCCTCATAACGTAGAACTTTCTTGGTGGTGCGCAACGAGGGAGAACACAATTTTGGTATTTGTTAGGGATCATCCTATTTATGATGGTACCGTTGTATATCTAGTATATAAGCAACCAATAGGATGCACACACAACAGCACACAATAATGATGCAATGAAGTGCGATGTGACATGGTCGATGCGCCTGGACCTCCATGGCGCCATGTGCCTGGCCCCCGGCGCCCCGGCATGGCTCCGAGTCTACAGAGCCCTCCATTGCCTCCGACAGTACGAGTAATATCAAAACTTACCGTAACCATGTCACATGAAATAACGCCTCTGCAAAACAAAGTTAGACGCCTCTAGCTTTATTTAGTTTTGCAAGTTTTACGTGGCATATAGGCTTAATCGTAAGAGAATCGCTTCCCTACCTACGAACTTTGTACCACAACGTCGATCGTATAATTGCATGTTTAAGCATCCCTTTGGGCCCTCCATTGAAAATGCTTTGCCGACTAGAGAGAGAGAGAGAAACAGACACCCGCCAGCCACAGATACGGTGCAAGCCGTATGTCAGTAGTGGAACCAGTCTCACGTAAGCGTACGCGTAAAGTCGGTCCGGGCCGCTTCATCAACTCAATACCGAAGGCATCGCAAGTGCACGCTAGAGGGTAGCAAATATAAGAAAGACACCCTCATTCAACATGAGTTCTAACCATACCAGCAGCACTACGCATAGATCGGCTCTGATACCACTGAAGGGGTTACGGGGCAGAAAACAATAATTTTCTAGCGAGCGAAACCCTAACTAGCCAGGATCTATCTATCTAGTACATGCGATAACGGTGGCGGAACGGGTTACATTACCTCCATGTAGACCGATAGCGGGGATTACGCTCCCGCACAAGCGTTGACGATGAAGTCGTACTTAGCCGACCTCGAGGTCGCGGAGAACTTGTCGCGATGTCGGAGTCGATGACGCCGGGGTGTCGACGATGATCTGCGTCGACGGGCGTCGGGCGGAAGAAGGCAGAGCGCCAGCACCGGGGCTGGCGCGCCGGCAGCAGAGGGGGGAGGCGCGGCGGCTGCAGGGGGCGAGACGACGTCGCCCAAGCTCCTCAAAAGAGTAGCCTCCGAGCACTCGCAAACATACGGAGCCTAGCGACAACTCCCGGTCATTCAGATCCAGCTGAAATCGCAGGAGTAGATCTTATCTGGAATCCCGCAGAGCAACGGCGCTCTGCGGTATGGCTTAGGTGGAGAGAGACCCCCCTTCCTCAGCTCGGCGCGGCTCCGACTTGGGAACCACGAGATCGAGAGAGAAATTGGGAATTAACTGAATTTCCTATGAATTAAATCAATTAATATGCCTTGCTATATAAAGGGGGAAGGGGTGTGCCAACCCCCTTGGCTCCCCCATGTGGGACTAAAGGAGGAGGGGGGAGGGGGGGTTCGGCCGAACCCCCCTTGGGCTTGTCCCACTCCTAGTCCAACTAGGACTAGGAGGCCCAAGCCTTCCCCCTTTCCTTGTAGGATGCGGTTTCCCCCTCATGGGCCCTCTTAGGGCCCATTTAGGTGGGAGCCCCCTTTTTCCTTTATTTAATTAATATTAAATTAATATAAAAATCCCATTAATTCATAATTAATATATTTATATATAATTCAATATCCCATGACTCCGAAACTATTTCGGAACCACCCGAACAACTTTCGGACATTCTCGGAACCATTCCATAGCTCCCCGGAACTCCTTCCGGACCACCGGAACTCTTTCCGGATCAATTTTCTCTCTCCAATTAAAATCTATAGAATTCCAGAACCTATCTCCTAGCGTCGCTAAGACCTTAAGTTTGTTACGCTACGGTTCGGGAACACTCCAGACATGGTCGAGACACTCTGCTCACCAATGATCGTCAGGGATACCTGGAAATATATGACGACCCCTGTGCATTCCACGAATATCGTCGCTGAACCATAAGTATGATATTCATTCCCTTTGTCTCTGCGATACTACCTTGTCCGAGATATGATCGTAGACACACCGATGCCTTTGCTGTATCTCGTTACCGACGAAGGTTATTAACTCGTCTGCGATATTACATCTCCATGACCTAGTCATAAGCTGCGCAGCTATATAGATGCAATATCACCGAGTGGGCCCAGAGTATCTTTCCATTACTAGAATGAACAAATCCCGCTCTTGATCCTTACGTCTCGATGCTCTTTCGGAATACCCAAGATGGACACCGTCATTGTCATGCTATATAAGACACAACGTTTGATGCTCTCAAAGCACTCCTACGAAGCAACAATAAGTATGGTCTCACGGTCTAAGGAATAAGCTATCATACTCTTATCTATTGCAAATGACAAACATCGTAATACGATCTTATTGCAATACTTTGCGTATGTCCATCACCTTATTCTACTAACAAGATGACCCCATTGTCAACCGACGTCATTGCCCTTGATCGGGAATCTCGATCAACTATTGCCCAATGGACTAGCTCATATAGAGGCTTGCTAGGGACCTGGTTGTCTATGTATCACACGTGTATTAATAATTCCGATTAATACAGTTATAGCATAATACACAAACCTATTATAAACTTATGAGATAATGCAATAAATACTACTTATTTATTTGCCTCTAGGGCATATCTCCTTCAATTGTACCCTGGTTGTAAAATTACAAGTGTTTGTAAAATCCCCAAGTGTTTGTAAAATATTTGTCAAATTACATTTTAAGGTTTTTGCAATACAGTGGATAATAAAATGTTTAAACTGTGACATTTGAAATATTAAACTCAAGTTTGAAGTCTTTCATAGTTGGTTTCCTTATGCATTTAATATTTTATTTTAATAAAAAGAAAAGTTTTAAATTTTAGTGATTTTTGAACATTCCAAAATGTTGGGATGTTACACACTACCACCCTTAAAAGGAATCTCGTCCCCGAGATTCGGAGAGGCTAGAAAGACAAAGCAAAAGCTTGAGTGATTATGATACCTCGGGATGTTTTGGGAAATGAAATTTCTGACATGGAAAGTTGAAAACTGGTAGGGGATGATTTTTATGATTAGAAGGATAGAAAGAAAGATGGTTTGAGATCTCTGGGTTTAAGCGACTGGGTTTGAATTATCTAGGTGGCTACCACCCTTAAAAGAAATTTTTGTGGTCAGTCTAGAAACTTTGTGTAATCTTGTTTATTCCTCTGATGTAGAGCGTACAAGTGTTCAAAATACAAGGCATGTGGTGGATACAGAAAGTTTTTAGCACTCACGCTTTCCACTCGGTCCTTGGAGAGATTTATTCTTCTTCCACTCAGGGCAGCCACTGGCATAGTGTCCCTTATCCTTGCACCTGTAGCATGTTAAGTGGCTTAGATCCTTCTTGGATTCACTCTTTTGTCTTTGTTCCTCCAGGATCTTCATGAGAGACTGTTGCATTCCTTCCTTGGCTTGCTGGTTAGCTTGTTGCACCAAGGGATAATATGGGCATTGGATTGGAACATGGGTCGTTCCTTCACACAGGAAGCAATTAATCCTTTTGGAGCGGCGTCCATTAATTGGACGTCTGATGTGACCATGGGGCCACTCATTAGAGCAATCTTCGAACGTATGTCCTATCTCTCCACTAGTTTTGCATGCCTTTAGTTTGGTCATAGGGTCCTCTTCAACATCCCTATGGTTTTGATCAATCTTAGGCGAGTGGTCATTGATCACCTTCTGACTCTGGTCCCTTAACAGTATTCGCGTAGTTGGGTAAAATTTACTGTTGTTGATATTGAAGTGAGACATCTGCTGGTTTTTAGAGAATAAATGAGTTAATTATATGTACTATGGAGAATTCAATAATTTTAGAACAAGGCAACCATTTCCTAACATAATCAATCAACATCTAACAAACATCAAGCAACAAGGTTCACAACAAACAAACAATCTAGTATTGTCATATAGCCAAGTTGATATGATCAATACACTAACACGATATCGTCATTCTATTTTTGGTGGTGGTCAAATCTACCTCCTTCATGACTGCTTCAAGTTCTTGTTCAACTTTCTTGGATATCTTAGAAGTGTTGGTCGAAACCTGGTTCTTCAGTGGTCTCCCATGCATGCAGAACTTCATGATTAAACGTAGCTTTTCCATATGAGCCAGCAGAATCAGACTTAGATTATAAGAACATGGTCATCTAGAAAAAGATAAGAGGTTTTTAGAAGGTTGATAGTAGATGAGAATACGAGAAAGACATAGTGAAAAGATTTGTTTTTAGAAAAGTGAAGAAAAATAGATTTTCAATCCTATGGTCAAACCTATTTCTATCCAAACCTAGGGTTTCGAACCTACAGGCAACACAGTGCTCTGATACCATCTGTAGCGTACCTGCACTTTAAATAAGGCAAATACCTGTGTATAGTGCAAATCCCTGGATCGATTCATTTGCACACACAGTTTACGATGTAATATCACAACAAAGCATCAATTCTATTACATCGATGATCCAGAATTACAAAATATTCGATACAAGTTGCATAGCATAAAGCTAGCATTGAAAAAGTACACAGCGGAAACACAATAGCAGTGAGTCTCTATAACTTTCATGCTGCCACAGGCGAAAACATGTTGGTTGTAGACTCGAAACCTTTAAACGAAACCTCACTCGTCATCTGATCAAATCTGCAATAAGAAAAATATTGCAACAACGTGGGTCAGATTCCATTAAAAATGGAGTCTGGCAAGTGACACTATGGTGGACACTTATGGAATAACTCTAAAGCCTATATGCATATTTGGCTGGTGGAGTTCAAGGCTAATTTGCATAAAGCCAATTTTTCCTACTCTTTTGAAAACACTTTTCTTGAAATCCAGATGAGTATGGCATGAAAACCATAAATCTCATCTTCCCTTGTTCACCCATCAAGTTTTTATTTCTGAAGTTGGAATGATGGAATCCTCCGTTGACGTCCGTGATCAGCTGCTCAAATTGTCCGTACCGGTGACACGGATAAGTACTTAGTTTTACACTCTGCAGAGGTTGTGCACGTTCACCATTGTACCCATTCAACCCAAGGTATCCTTTACACACCATTTGTGATAAGGAAAGGAGAGAATGAGACGAGATCTTTCAGAAGCATTTTCCCTCCCACTCTGGCTTGACCCGTTCCACCTAACATCCCCCTACATCTGCTTGTCAAGCCGGAGAGAGTCCATGCAACATAATTGATCAAGCCAGAGCCCATATGGCAACGGCTGCACTGGAAGCAATCGTCACTCGGAGTTCTTCAGATTCCTCTGTTCCTGGGTGGCCATTCACAAGTGTACATACTCCAGGAACCATAGACATGGACCTGAGTAGACACTCAACATAAACCATGCAACCACTTACCACCCAGGTGTTTTATTCTTAACTTAGTAGAATTTAGATTTTCACAAAACAACATTTGCATAGCATCAATAATTCTAGTAAGTATTGCATAGGAACCTAGACACAGGAATAAGGAATTCTACACAGGTTTAGCATAGCAATACTATCCTACACATGCATATAAAATACACTAAGTAATGCATATAGAAATAATAGGAAGTTTATGAGGTGTGCCACTTGCCTTTGAATGTTGTCGTTGTTCACAACTCTTTTCAACGATACTCGGGACTCTCCGTTCAATCTAACAGTATAGACAAGCAACAATACAACAATCAACAGCAAGCACAACTCCACAATGCATACAAACACATACTAGATGAATAAATAAGTTTTATAAAACTTTCTAAGGAAAATATGTTTATGCATGATGTGCAAAATATTCCTAAGGGCTAGAAATGCTTTGTCATGCCATGAAAATCTTTTAAGTTAATGCCAGGCAAAGAGGTTGGTCAAGAATGACTAAGGACTAAGGTCTTAAGTTGGATAAACATACTTTGTTTTATATCAACATGAAACAAGCACTCTAATGGCTTAGCCATGATGTGCAAAATATTTAGAGAAAAATACTAAGTCTATAAGGTGATCAACAATTACTATCAACTCTTTGTAAATTGGATATTCGCTAAAGTGAGAGAGACAGACACCCGGCCAGCCACTTAAATTGTGGAACAAGTCTCATGTACGTGGACATGTAAGGTTTGTTTCCAGGCCGCTTCATCTCACTATGCCGCTAGGATCCAACAACTTCAAGATGATAACATCATGATCAAAATTTGTTTAAGTCTAAAAGACAAGATTAGGAAAGAGGGAAAAGATAGAAAGAAAGATGTAGTTGTCCTCCAGGCTTCATCTCCAGACTTGTAACTTTCTTCTGGATGATGTCTTGATTGAGCTCTTGGTAGTCTTGATGAATCTTCAGACTTGATGATTCTTGTATCCTCGAGGCTGGTCTTGGATTTACTTAGTCTTCATGAAGTCTCAGAGGAGAAGAAAAGACAGTGAGAAAGACTTAGAGAATAAAAGGGGGTTGGCCTTCTTGAACTTCTTCTCACTTTTCTTCCAAGTGCTTGATATCTTTGGATACTTCAAGAGTCTGTTTTCTTCTAAGTCCTTCATGAACTTCTTTTTGATTTTCTTCTAAGTGCTTCTTCTCCTTGAAGATACTTCTGAAGTCTTGTTTTTGGCCAAGTCCTTCATTGGTCTTCCAGCTCCATGTTGAAAATCCTAAGTGTCTAGTGCATAGCACTTTTCCCAAAATACTAAGTTTGAAATTATTTCTAACTTAGAGAAAACTAATGAAGAGGGGTTTTCCTATGAGAATTTATCTACAATATAAAATATGCTATGAATGAAATGAAATTTTAAATCACAAGAAACATCAAAATAACTTTTGTGATTTCTTTATAAATATGCATTGATTTATAAATGCAATTTAATTAATTTCTAATTTTGGAAAATATAATAAAAGGAATAATTATAAGATTAAAGTTTCCTATGATTAACTTTTTATAACAAAATTTTATAATTAGTGTTAATAGACAGAGAGCATTTAATTAAATCTATTGCAATTGGATTTAACCAAAAATAATGTTTCTATTAAAAGTTATTTCAAAATTAGTCAAACTATTCAAATGAAACACACAACTATGAAATCATTCAAAAATTACTCAAAAATATTTTATAGCAGTAGCATTAATTTACAAATATTCTAAAGTTTCTAAAACATATCTCTTTGCAATTTTTGGATTTATAGATTTAAAGTTATTACAAATATACTCAAATTCCCCATTTGAATTTTGAATATTTTATACTAAGTCAATTTTGAATTTTGTCAGATCCAAAATATTCTACATGTCAAGAGCTTTCCAAATATATAAAAATTATTAAATTTGGAGCTGTGGTTAAAAAGTTGCGACAGATCTAAGTGGCAGGGGTGTTTTTATAAAACTGCCAATTAAATTTAATTAAGGAAATCGTTTTCCACGTGGCAGCTGACTGGGCAGTGACGTGGCGCTGACGTGGCTAAGTTAACAGATCTGGGCCGTCAGATCTGGATCTGACGGTCCAGATCGGATCGTACCGATTCGTCTGAGACATCTAATCTACGCCGTATAATTTAAATCTGACGGCTCTGGATCGAAGGCCTTACCGCGGCGGCGCACTCCTCGCCGGAGATGGTGGCGACGGCGACGGCGTGGACCGATTCGTCGCTCCGGCGTTCCCCTCGGCTCGGGAAAGCGACGGCGACAAGCGGGGCGAGGTGGCGGAGAAGATGGAGGTGGTGACGAGCTCGGGTTTGTCCCGAAGCAACGAGCACTCGTGGTCGGAGATGTTTCCAATCGCCGGCGAGCTCGGTGTCTTCGGGTGGTGCTTGCTCCGCTCGATTAGGAAGCCAAGGTGAGGTGGGGAAGCGTCCAGGGGGTCCGCACGGGCGAGGTAACGAGGATGGGCACGGTCTCGGCCTCGGGGAGTGGCTCTCCTCGCCGGGGATGGAAGAATTACGGCGGCGGATGGTGCGGACTCCGGCGAGCTTTTCCGGCGGCCTGGGGGCACGATTTACTTAGGGTTTGAGGGGGAAAGACGCGGCGCGGGCTGGGGTATTTATGGTGGCGGGGAAGAGATAGAATCTCGTTCGAAAACGGCCCGGGATCGATCTCCGGATCGATGCAGGTTTCCAGCAGAAGTTTGTTTCGGAGGTTGAAGAAGATCTACTGACGTCAGCATGACGTCACAGGTATTTTCTTTTCTGATTTTTCTATTTTATTTATATCTTTTGATTTATAACTCCAAATGATGTCAAATAAATTTCTAAAAATTTGTAAAATTATTATCTTTCTGTTAAACCAATTGTGGGTATGTTTTGAGAACTTTTTAAAATTAATAAATTTGAAATGTTGGTTTAATACAAAATTGATACTTAATATCAATTTTGAATTTATAACTTAATTAAATTTTCTTTTTGCTAAATAAAATTTGTAAAATACCCACATTCAAATATGTTTGAAATAGAGTTATTAAAACTCATTTTGCTGTAATTATTCATCTTTATTTTGGCATAAGAGTAGAATAACATAATAAAAATATTTTTAAAGTAATAGAAATTATAATGGATTCAAGTTTTAATTCAATTTTATTTTGTGCACCATTAAGTTTTACATTATGATAAATCATTTGAAAACTTCATAACATCTTTGGAAAAGTTTTTAGATTTAATTCATTTCCTTATATAGAATATATTAATCATTTCATGCTTTGAAAATAAATGAATTACAACATTGAATTTTAATACCATGTTTTGAACTTAGTTGAGAGAATGTAAACCCTTTGGCAAATCACACCCTTTTTAAATAATTTATGAATTTAGGAATAGATATGGCTAAGTGGTTGAAATCAATTACTTATAATTAAACTATTTACTTAAAATAGAATGGATTGTAGTTTGTAAAATATTTGTCAAAATACATTTTAAGGTTTTTGCAATACAGTGGATAATAAAATGTTTAAACTGTGACATTTGAAATATTAAACTCAAGTTTGAAGTCTTTCATAGTTGGTTTCCTTATGCATTTAATATTTTATTTTAATAAAAAGAAAAGTTTTAAATTTTAGTGATTTTTGAACATTCCAAAATGTTGGGATGTTACACTAAATTTGAAAAGACCTAAAATTTGTAATAGCACCTATTCACCCCCCCTCTAGGTGCCGGATTCCCGTTCAATCATGTTCAAGCAGAACACGGGAATTAGTTTCGCTAGCGCATTTCGGTTTTACTGGGTCTCAATGGCCAACATCGTCTTTCAATGGCGGTGACACAGCCTTCGCTCCGGGCCAGGTGGTCCAGTTTGGGTCCTTGGATTTCATCGTTTACTGTTTCGAGAGCTCTCACTCCATCATCATACCCGGCTTCTACCGACTCATCGCCTTCTGATCTCCCATCGATAGTGTGAAGCGGTAGCTCAGCGGTTCTCTTGGATGATGGAGGTCTACAACGACTTTATGAACCAATGATTAATATGGCACACGCCGCAAGCTTGTTACCTTGTGAACTAGTTCAGGGCGCCACAGAATTGGGACAACTGCAGCACCTTCGAGCCATGTGCTTGACACCGACCCGAAATCCAAATATGGTACAGCCAGCTGATGTGTCCTTCACAAGGACCCAACCAATGCCGACTTCGTACCCGAACCAAGCATGGCCCGCCGTCCTAGGTATGCAAATAAGGTGAAGGGTTTTGTCCTTCACAATGACCCAACCAATGCCGACTTCGTACCCGAACCAAGCATGGCCCGCCGTCCTAGGTATGCAAATAAGGTGAAGGGTTTTTGAACACACCCTTAGCTAGACTATGAGCTTTGAAATTGTGTTCACACCTCTCATGGTTGAATTTCTGGATCGAAATGCCTTCGCCTCATCTTGATCTCCTTGACAAGCATTACATGGAAAGGATAGTGTGCATAATCCAAAAAAATTAGGTGCACGTTCTGTCGTGGAGACCATGAAACTTTTTCTTTTGTTGATTGGGCGAATATACATGTTTCTTTTTAAAAATGGGGATGATATATGTTTTTTGTTTTTATGAATATATGTTTTTGGGTAGAAATTATCCAGTGTGAACCAACTTTTCGGTGGAACCAAAAATTTGTTTGTGGCATGAATATTTGCAAGTTGAAACTCGAAATTGTTTAAGAGATATGAAAATACAAATTTAGTAATGAATAGTAACGTTTTCATCTACTACTATTCGTTGTTGATTTTTCATTTTTTTTATAACTTCTAAACAATTTTGAGTTTCAACTTACGAGTTCACATGTCTATATAACTCTACCTTTTCAACGCAATATAGTTTTTTTGAGAATTTTTAGAGCTTTTAAACATAATTTCTTGGTGCTTTTCACCAATTTCCACCGACAAAGTTGATTTGTAGGCCTTATTTTCCGATTTTTAGATGTACCATGATACCCTTTTTCATTTTTAGAATCTGAAGTTGGGCTGAAACATTGTCCAGAAAGGCCGGCGAACCTTATGCTGCAGCAGGCTTCTCAGTTTACTTCCGGTTAGCCTTTTCAAGGCCCACAATTTAAAAGAGCTCAAGACAGCTTCGAAGTGAAAGATGGCTTTCCTGAGCTTCGAAGGATGCCCAGTAATAAGTGCAAAGGCCGAAAGCACCGGATCTTGGCACCCTGTACGCCGTACCAAATTTTCTCAACAACAAAAAAAGTACTATTCCGTTCTGAACTTTCGGAGCCGTGAACTGCCCGACCACCAAAAGATCCGCATTTTTGCAGCAAAAAAACTCGAACGAACTCGCATTTTTGCGGCAAAAAAACAGAGTCTTCTTTCGATCCAAAAGCAAAGGCGTCGCAGCCACAGATACCACAACCGTGGCAGCGCGATAATTCGATACGAAAGCATCTCTTATCCTGCTTTGAGAATTGAGAGAGAGATGAGAGTCCTTTAAACCACGACACAGCTTCCACCGAAAACGAAAAGCCGTTTTAAACGGCAGCCCGAAATACAAACACCACCAATCTATCGATCCGACGGCCGGCATGAGATGGATCGGCACGTGGTCGGTCGAGGCGACGAGGCCCCTCAAATAGTATACGTGAGATCGTCACCGAGACGAAACGGAGAGGAGACGCCGGCGGAACGGAGAGCAGTATATATGACCCGCGAGCTCCCGGCGCAGAGGGTCCCCGTCCACCACCACCACCACCACCACCACCAATCTCCCGGCGCTACAAGGGAGACGATCGGAGTCGAAGCGGCGCAAAACAGAAGTAGCACTACCACCACACACGAACGAACCGGCGGAGGAGCGGAGATACGAGCGAGGAGGCGAGGAGGAAGCCTGCAAGTGGTTGCGCTGTCAGGTGAGAGCGGGCGCCATCCGCGCCGCATCTCGTCGGTCACACGCTTGTTGCCGCCGCTGCTCGCCTGTTCTTCCTCCTGTTCCGCCGGCCGTGGTGGGGAAACTGACTGACCGATGGCCAATGCAGGGGCGCCGGACGGCCGGTGGCGGACGGCGGAGGGGATGGGCGTCTACGAGCTCGTACGGAGCGAGGACGCCGCGGGCCCCGTGCCGGCGGATCTGGAGGCCGCCCGGTGCGGCTCCGGCTCCGGCCGTCCCTCCACGCCGGCGGCGGCGACGCGGCAGAGGCTCGTCTCGCTCGACGTGTTCCGAGGGATCACCGTACTGGTACGTGCCAACGACCGATCAATCTCCGCATTTTCTCCTTTTTATTCTCGCATCACATCTTTCTCGCCTCCGCCGTGGCTACGCGATATTCGTGATACCCCTCCAATCGAATAGAATTGTTGGTTAGCCTGCGCTGCGTGGGCCTCCGCCTCCTCTCCGCCGCGAACGAAGGATTTCCTTCACGGGATTCGTGTCTCTCTCGCTCGGCGGCCGACCCGAAACATGCTTCATCAATCATTCATCATGCACAATTGCACATGGTCGTTGCCTTCTTCGTACCCTCTTTTCCCTTTTTGTCTGCACTTAAACTAGAGTAACCAAAAGGAAAGCAGAGTTTAGCAAGCTTAGTTTCAGGGGACATTACTGGGTAACTGCTGGTCATCATTAGTGTAGTGCAAGCTTTTAGTAGAAGAACATTGCTATTAGCCAGCGAGGCGTGTACGTACGGAACGTCATGACGGGTCGCTCTTCTACTCATTGCTGCTGCTACAGACCGATGATTGTTATAGTTATAGCTCTGTTTCCGGATTAGTATTCAAACTGCCGAGACGATGTTTGTTTCCAGTCAGCTGAGCTTCTGTCCACAGCCATTGTAGGGTAGTGGGTAGCCATGCTGCCCTATGCGTTGGGCACATACCATTTGATCATCATCACCAATTGAGCACTCGACTCGACAGTCGACACACCTTGATGATGAGATATGGTTCTTTACAACTGACGCCATTAACAATCACCGTCCTGGCTTGGCTCGCCTAATTTCTCAATCAAAAGTTAACCACATAACCCGCCAATTAGGATTCGAACCGTCGGTGCGAGCTCGCCAGTGGGTTTCTCGCAATAATAAAAGGGCCTACTTGCCAGCGTACGGATTTTCTCCAGCTGGTTGACGACCCAGCGACATCCTGGCACGGCAGAGTTCATGCTTCCGTACATGAATTTGTTGTAGTTGTACAGATATAAGTAAACAAGGTAAAATGTCAACTCTAGCTTGCCCGCCAGATAAGTTGATGAGCGCATGTATCTCAGAATTATTGGTGTTTTCAAAAGGATGTCGATGATGTATGTATGCGTTCAGATGCAGCTGACATGATACAGAACTACTAATAGTAGAGTAATAATAGAGTACAGTATAGCTACATATCAACTTTTAGACAAATGAAAATCATCTAATATGGTAGTAGTTGTAGCAAAGAGCAACACATAGGCAGGATACGCACATGTACGTACTGCTATCATGCACGGTGATCCACTTTGGTATTAGAAACACGGTTTGATCGGATTCAGAAAAGACTGAAGAATGTTAGGTAGCTTCCCATTTGTGGCAGTGAAAACGTAGCATGTGTGCAGGTGTGGGGATCACGTTGGGCATCGACCCGATTTAGCTAGCCAATATTCGGTTGGCACCTCCACGTCGAGACAGGACGTCCATGGCCATATGAGAGAGATGGAGACGAGCGGTGCCTTTGCGGGTTCCGGGATCAATCTATCCGCCGATCTATCACACCCCGCCTTTTCACACCACGCGGTGCCGTAGAGGTGTCCGGCGGACCGGTGTCGCTCGCTTCCCGTGCCGGCGTCCCGATCGGATCAACCGACCGACTGTGGGCAAGTTGCCAACTGCCAAGAGATGAAGAGGGGCGAGTTGGGCAGCCAACTTCTCGATCGCAGTGGCCAGTGGGTGCGACGTTGTTGGCTCGCCCTGCTAGCTGACAGGGCCATGGCCGATCGCCATTTTAAAAACACGTCCCCACTCCCCAGCCAGCCGCGTAAACCACCGGCGTACGCCGGAATCCACACGTCGATGGCTTCGCTCCACCGGTAGCTAGCTCCTCCAAACACATGGCCACACCATTTCCTTGCCAATTGTACTTCCTCATCTCTCATTTTTCTTCTGTTGCTTGATTCGGTCGCGACGCTGGTCGATCATCCACCGCGCATCCATCGGCAAGCCGACACGCGCCGCAGCACCGGCATAAAGCCAGGGTCCTCATTTGCCAGATGAGGCCGTGGCCAGAGATTATGCCAGAATCTTATGGCTGTTTTATTGGTCGTTGGTACGCATGTACTCCTACTCATCACTTCATCAGTGTGCGGTGCCGAGAGGCTTGGATCGGCCTGGCTGTGTCTGTCTGTCTGTCCCCTGGCGTGGAGTGCAGATCAGCCTAGACCGATATGTGTTTGTCCTACCCTTCACCGGGTAGTTTTCCCTCCTTTTCAAGCTTGGCGTCACCCGTGCTTCGTTTTCTCAGCGTGATTCGGTTGCCGGCGTCTCCACTTTACGACTGCCTTACCATCAGGAGGAGCTACAGGGGGAGGGTGGTACCAAGAGCAGACGTCGGTGTCACACTAACACGGCGCAACCGTGTGCGTGGTGACCGTGCCGGAGACTAAATAGAAGGGATCGTCACCATTCACCACATGGCCGAGATAATATAGTTTTCAATCAGATGGTCTCCAGCACCGCGAGAACTGGACTTCCCACATGGATTAATCAACAGCCAGCCCCTAATCTCGAACACAAGTGCTAGCAGTTAACATCAGGGGAAACTGGAGAAGTACAAGTGAGCCACTGCTACTAAAACAATAGGAAATGTCTTCTTTACAAGAGCTAGCAAATGTCGGTGTCATGCTAACAAGCACGGCGCAACCGTGTGCATGCTGACGGTGGGAGTGACTAATAGGAGCGAGTGAGCGACCGACCACCACCACACGGGTGGCAGCAAGATATGCTGTCAAGATCCCACTAAGTTTCAGCCGAAGTGATGAAAAGGGCAAGCAACCTTTTGACGTCATGTGGTCGATTCATGGCCCTGTTTAAGCCAAGTCCTTAAAAGTTATGACAGTAACCTAATTAGGTAAGAAGATACATATGAGTAGCTACTAGCGAGAAAAGCAACAAGCATGGAAGGCACGATAATACTAGCAGTAGTGTGCTATCTTTTTAGAGGAGATCTGAAGGTCACGTCCTGTGTAGCCGGCCCAAACGTGGCCGATGGTAACACCCCACCCAACCTATCCTTCTTCCCTGGGAAATTAAACAAGGGTGCCCAATCGATCGAAAATGACACATCTCTATATATGAAGATCGAGTGCTACCACACGTATACGCACGCCTCCAATCGCAAGTGGTTGGCTACCTAGCTCTACCCTTAGCTTTCTGCAACAGGCCATGCTTTGTCTCTAAATCATCAAGCAACCCACGACAAAATCACCATGGGTACCACTTTTTGCAAGATAGATAGGCAAAGTTTATTACGGATTGGTGGAGTGCGTGACCATGAGACGATCGATGCTACGCCTTGTTTTGGGTTTGCCTCCCCATTCCGTTTCGTGCACTCCAATTCACCGGCCGCTACATATATACGCCTATCGGCTATCGGCCTATGTTAAAGTGAAAGCTAAGGCAATGCATGCCACGGCAGATGCACTAGCGATTTGCTTAGCTGCCAGGGCCAGAGGGTTAGGTTCCCGTCGCTGTAGAGCGGCTGGGGGATTCATCCACCTACTGGTTTTAATTACTAGGTACCCAGAAGCAGTAATTAAGTTGTTTCCTACCCTCTGCAATACGTCCTCGCCTGAGTTTTAGCCTTCTAGGTGTCTCAGATCGGTGTAGTCGACTGGAGAACAATATGTCATATTTGTAGGTTGGAATCACTGGCTAGGCTTAATGGCTGTGGAATCGTGATCAAACCAAACCTAATTCTGCACTCCATCGCCAAGTGTGGGCCCGCGCCGCCACACGAAACTTGCAACCGGTGGTTTGCTTCCTACTGCACCTGCCACGATAAGAGTCCTGTTTTGGCAGCATTCTCCATCTTAGCAATGATAATGAAATGACGCACGCTTGAGTGTCTTAAGGGGAAACGAAAAGGTTATGGCAAATTGGCAATAACAAACGATGGGAGTTCATGTGTGTCGGGCACTTGAGCTTGGTGCCGGGTTGATGTTTCTAATCGGCTATGCATATGCCTAATGCCTGCGCATGCTTCTTCAGATTTACGCCTGTTCGATTTTCTGATGTGTTTATTATTTATCCATTCGCTGGGATTTTCCTGTTGCTGAAAATTATATAGAATATTTGGCTTTCAAGGTGAAATATATCTGGAAAATCAGATGCCAGAGCTGGACAACCATATATAGTGTGATGTGAAGTTGTAATTGTCACTTCTCGGCATCGTGTTCTATTGTTTCGTCGAAAATTTTCGAAAATACTTATAGCTGCTTGGATGCAAAAATCATGAACTAAACAAAGCATTGGTCGAGTGGAGCCTCATCTGATTATTTGATTTGCTTTTGTAGCATGATCAGATCTGCTCTCTAGCAATTAGGTTATTGCTCATTATTCTTCCCTAGTTCTCGAGATGTTTATTTTAGCCACTGAAAAGTACCACCTACTCCTCTACGTGCTAGTCACTTTGTCAAAATTTCACTGGTACCCGAGTCCTTTCACCCAAATCTTTAATAAAATATCAAAACAGAAACATTTGTCGAACGACACACACAATACAGCTCTATATACTGAATAGAAATGGCACTTTGCACTGTCTTCCCCTTCTCATTAGTTGTAGTGAAAATGCATGAAAACATATATATAATTTCGAAGAATAATAACTGAGACTAACTGTTGTTTTCCTTGTTGCAGCTTATGATCATTGTGGACGACGCTGGATCATTTCTTCCCGCCCTGAACCACTCCCCCTGGGATGGTGTAACAATAGCCGATTTCGTCATGCCTTTTTTTCTTTTCATCGTTGGGGTTGCTCTAGCTTTGGCGTACAAGGTACACACTAATAACAACAAGGCCGTGACATGTACCTTAGATTTCGCAAGCTAGCACTAGTGTGACATCAGTGGTTTTCTTGCACCAACTGTTACCTTTTGATGCAGAGAGTTCCGGACAAGTTAGAGGCAACTGGGAAGGCAACGCTTCGTGCACTGAAGCTGTTCTGTGTGGGTCTTGTTCTGCAAGGTATTAGGATGACTATCGACTGTTCTTGAACTGAATGTGGTACAGATGACGCGACTCAATATTTGAAAACTGGTTCACCTTGCTGCTGTGTGATACACAGGTGGATTTTTTCACGGTGTTCGTAGCCTAACTTTTGGGGTTGATGTTACTCAAATACGTTTGATGGGTATACTGCAGGTAATACATGTACTGTACATAATTCAGCATCATCAGTGCACCTAAATTGTAGGATAGCTGAGATGTATCTCCTTGGTTGCAGAGAATCGCAGTAGCTTATCTTGTGACAGCACTATGTCAGATTTGGCTCAAGGGAGATGATGACGTAGAATCTGGACTTGATTTGATTAAGAGATACAAGTATCAGTTGTGAGTTTATATACAACAAAGAGTTAACATCTTTTCGATTTGATCCGCATGACTTAGGAGTTACGCTAGTATGTGCTATTTCTGAAAAATACCATTTGCTATTGTTCTCTGTTAGACTCGTCGGCTTGCTCATCACAATAACCTACATGGTACTCATGTATGGTACCTATGTTCCTGATTGGAAGTATCAGATATCAGGTCCTGGTTCCATGGAGAAAACGTTTTCTGTAAGTTCCCCTTCCACTTTTTCTTTCTTCATGGCTTAAGAAGATGTCTCGTAGTATTACATATGATGATGACAGGGAATCTGGTGAGCTTAAGAAATGATAACTTATATCAGGTCACATGCGGTGTACGAGGTGACTCCGAGCCAGGTTGTAACGCGGTTGCCATGATTGACCGCAAAATCTTAGGAATCCAGCATCTGTATGGTCGACCAGTTTATGCGCGATCCCAGGTTCTATTCTAATGAAGTGCAAAAGTGGCATAATGTTTGCTTATGCTTATTCAGTGGAATAACTCCTCTCTTCACAGCAATGTAGCATAAATTCGCCGCAAAACGGTCCACTCCCTCCTGATGCTCCCTCATGGTGTCAGGCTCCTTTTGATCCTGAAGGGCTTCTCAGGTCAGTAAATACCTACCCAACAAGAGTGCTTCAACATTTATCATTTTAAGCCGAGATACGAGTTCCGTGGCAACGGTGAATTCTGACTGTTGTTCTTTTCACCCTCACTAGTTCTGTGATGGCCATCGTTACCTGCTTGATCGGTCTCCAATTTGGACACATAATTGTACATTTCCAGGTAGATTGCCTGCTTGCAATGCCAGTCAGTTTGTTGAGCACTTGACCTTGTGGATAAATGCAACGTTTCTGAATTTTTTCTGTCCTGAACTGAATTTCAGAAACACGAGGAAAGAATCATGCATTGGCTCGTCCCTTCCTTCGGCATGCTAGTCCTGGCCTTCGCACTGGACTTCTTCGGTAAGGATCTTGGTAAAACAACACTCCAATCCTAAGTTCCTAACTATCCTGGGCAATGACATTGACACCGATGATCTCTTCAGGAATGCGAATGAATAAGTCACTGTACACCGTAAGTTACACTCTCGCCACCGCCGGCGCAGCGGGACTCCTCTTCGCCGGAATCTACGCGCTGGTCGACCTCTACGGTTACCGGCGGCCGACCATTGCCATGGAGTGGTTGGGGATGCACGCACTGATGATATTTATCTTGATAGCGTGCAACGTCCTGCCCATGTTCATCCATGGCTTCTACTGGGGGGATCCCAGCAACAACCTTGTAAGTTTTCGCAGATCACACATTTTTTCAGTCGGATTTTCATCGATGACAACGTAAATTCACCTCTGACACGGTTGGCTGTGTGGTTGCAGTTGAAGTTCATTGGGATCAAGGCATGAGCTATTCATATGGTGGATCGAGCTAGATGACACATATAGAGATATTTAGGACCCTATTTTCACAGAGATTGGCAGAGATGAGTGAAGGCCTAGTTTTGCAATACGGCCAGAGCTCCATCATCATGTGTAGCTGCCTGTTCAACACAGCGGGGAACAGCTGAGGCGCATGTTGTTTTCTCTGACGACTTTGTATACGGTAAAGAAGCTTTGACGCTTTATGTATATATGGCAACAATACAATTCAATATAAATATAGTTCATAGATTTATCAACGGATCTTGCAATTGGTCTGGACATCGTAATCCTTGTGAACTAGAGTATTTCGCAAGTGAGGAATGACTTAGTATTCAAGGGAATTGCACCCACATATCGAATCTGTTGTCGACGTAAGAAATCGTCTTTCTTTTCCATCGACCGGTTGGAGCTTCCTATTCCATTTCTGATAACATACATATAGCTTGACTTCAAAGTGATACAAAATCAAAGCTGCACATAAGTTAGATGGAAGATATAAAATTTCTGAACTCTTCCCCTGATAGATGAATTCCCCATGTGTTTTCATGTCTAGATACATCACCTTTTTGAGAGACTTGAGACACTTATTTTGGGACGGAGGAAGTAATATCTAGCCAGAAACCCCTTCTATGGATAGATTTTTCAAAGCCCACTTAGCCACGAGCATGATCATTGATACAAAGAGATTAAGTTCATGTGTTGGTTCAAAGTTGGATGCCATGAAGATAAATAGTATATGATTTGAATATTGGCATCAAGATCATTAATATGGAGAGATGAATATGATATGATCAAGAAGAAAAAATGATGATGGATTTATCGTGTGTAACTCAAATAAGCCATGCTCTATCTTATGTTTAAGCCATGAGGAATCAAGATTTCAAAAGAAGAATCCAACACATGGCTCTAACTCGAGGTCATGATGGAGGATTCCACAAATGTGTCGCATAAATTTGTATATCTATTTTTGTCTGCTTAATGATAGTATGAGGTTTCAAAGCAAAAAATTATCTCAGTACCCAGTTTAGTCGCATTCACATGTTTGGCTCACATTTATACAACCAATACATACATATATTTATATGCTCTTCATCTGTGCTACGATCCAACAATTTACATTGGCGCCGCACCAAACCACTAAGATATTAGATCTCACTTGATTTTCAAGTTGCAACTCCCCAAGAGACTGACTAAAGCATTAACCAGGCGCATAAACCAACTTTATGTATTTTTCACACTAGGCCAGAAAAATTGTGACGTACTAAAAGTGCAGGTGACAATGTACCATCTTGATCGTCACATGCTAGCTATCGCTAAGTGCTATCAGTTGATCGACAACACCGGGATCAGCAAGCGTGCTCGTGTCACCGAGCTCATCTAGCTGCCTGGAGGCAATTTTTCGCAATATTCTTCGCATGATCTTGCCGCTCCGGGTCTTTGGGAGCCCCGGTGCCCAGTGGATCTTGTCAGGTGCTGCAAACGCGCCAATCTGGCACAAAATGACACCATATATTGCGTTGATGAGCATTTATATATTTTTAAGCGTTAGACGATATTGTGTAATGTTGACAAGAAAACTCTCCATGTGAAAATATTCCATCCTATTAAAAAATTTGGAAGAAAAAACTAGTAAAGCATCGCTGATAAAGCACAAGGCTTATTTAGTGAGATCAATGAGCAATTAGGGCAAGAAAACTCAGGTTCCAACTTCTCAAGCACAAGAGGATTCCACTGTAACCGGGTTTTTTCCATCACATATGGACCTTTTGCAGTAGTAACAACCACTACAAGAAACAATCAGAAGAACATACCTGGCTGCGGACCGCCATAATGAGGCTTTTTCGTAGATCGTCACTATAAGGAACACCATCCACCAAAGTCACGAATGCATAGATTCCCTGACCTTTAACCTGAAACAAGTAGTACTGATTTAAGATCTGAGGTTCATGAAACCATGGTAGGTCACATGGTGTCAGAAGAAGAGGGAAAAAGTTCTGGAGCAGACCTCATGGTCAATTCCAACAACAGCGGCCTCAGCACATTTTGGATGTGAAACAAGAGCAGATTCGACCTCTGCTGTACCAATCCGGTGACCGCTGCAGTTTTAAAAGATAGGTCAAAATATTTACAGCTTCAAAGCTTTTGAAAACTATGCATTCTCAAACTCCAGGAGAAGCGTAAGAATATATAAGTAGCTAAATTACCTGACATTGATAACATCATCAACTCTTCCCATTAGCCAGTGGTAGCCATCTTTGTCTCTGAAACTCACATATTACTTATCGAGAGATGAATATTTAATTTTGGATGTAATATGTACGCCAGGCTACCAGCTATGATTTTCACTATTTTCAATAATTCGCCCAAACTTGAGGAAATATTTGATGAGTTACCTACGACAACCATCACCAGAGAAATAATAGCCTGAAAATGGTTTGAAGTATGTCGTCTCATATCTGTCCTTGTCTCCATACAGAGTCCGAAAAGCCCCAGGCCATGACTTCTTTATGCAAAGATATCCATTGCATTCTCCATCCAGTTCACGTCCTTTCTCGTCAACGATGACAGGCTGCGAATCATGTTTGCAGTTATTACAAAATAAGTTATGGAACTTTCGTTTTAGTGAAGTCATGTATACCTGTACACCAAAGAATGGAAATGTTGCAGATCCTGGTTTCTGAGGCCAAGCTCCAGGTAAAGGAGTAATCTAATAAAAACAAGCATTACAGTTCAATTCGACATGTAAGATCAAACTCACTCTAAGAGCTCTGAAATTTTCCACGCAAAAGACAAGGCATAATTACCATAAAACCACCAGTTTCAGTCTGCCACCAAGTATCTGATATGGGGCATCTTGAGTCACCTACAACATTATAGAACCACCTGAAATGAACAATAGTGCATGTAAGACGTTTTAACACGTTTTAACACATTACAGTTTTAAGACTAAGGAGATAACCACAAACCTCCATGCAGTGGGATTGATTGGCTCACCCACACTTCCTAAAACTCGGAGAGACTTACGAGAGTACCGATTAACATACTGCAACATAATAATAAAAATAAAAGGGTTATATACAAGAGATATACATGCGGGACTATATAAATTTAAAATTCTCAGGAACATAACACCTAAATCAGATAAGATAACTGTTTTGAGAACTGAATCAGATAGACATTAATTAGAGATTTCACTATGGGACAGAGTTTTTTTGGCATTACTGTTGCAGTATAAAAGCATATAGTGTGGTAGAGCCACTTCTGGTAGACCAAACATTCAACCTCTCACGGAAAAAAATGATGCATCGCTTTACCACTTACTTGGGTGATGAGCCTACATGTTCAAAGACCACACAAGAATAAAATTAGCGCACCTCAGAACCATCACGCATGAGTGAACGGATAAGTGTTGGTGCAGTATAAAATATTGTCACTCCATATTTGTCCACGATGTCCCAACACCGACCAGAATCAGGGTAGTTTGGAGCCTACAAGTTGCATTAAAAAAAGCTTTAAAACATAATCCAATTTAAACACGCTTCAAAAGCTCCCTTCGATCATGATTCTGTGTAACAGTATGAACTTATTTTTTGAAGTTACCCCTTCATAAACGAGAACTGTGGCTCCATTCAAGAGAGGGCCATAAGTGACATAACTATGTCCAGTAATCCAGCCACAGTCTGCAGTGCACCTGATGTAAGTAAGACAAGGAAACTGCAGTAAGAAAACACAGACTCAAGAGAAGTATCCCATAACATTAGATAAAGTTTATGCACCCCTTGCCGCACGCCCTGAAGATCCGAAGCAACTTACAACTTACCAGTATACATCTGTTGGCTTGTAATCAAATGCATGTTTATATGTTGCTGCGCTGTACACCATATAGCCCCCAGTTGTATGCAATACACCCTGCACACTTCACAATATCTTACAAAAATATTAAAAGGGATATATGATAATTTATGGAGTATCCGGTACCTTTGGTTTTCCTGTGCTGCCACTCGTGTATAGAAGAAACAATGGATCCTCTGCATCAACCCATTCCACATCACATCTAGTCTGGAAATTGGGCACAACATCCTGGGGACATATCATCTTGTATTGAGAAAATAACTCACATACTTGGAATGCAATACAAAACGAAAGGGGTTGAAAGGAGACCTCCCAATTGATATAGTCCGAAATGTTTGTGCTTAATATATCAAACCTATACATATTCAACATTGTTGAACTTGATTATTTTAGACATACCTGCCACCAAACATCTCTTTCTTCTATCCATTGTGTGTCCTCTTTCTTCATGGCCAACTGATTTTCGTATGTCAAACAAATGCCTGCTCGGCACATGAAACACTGAACATGAGAAAACTTTTGACTTTGCATTAGATTTCTTTAAACCAATTTTGTGCCTGCTCATTAAATATACTATTTTACCAGAAGTAAATCCACGATCCAGCACTTCAGACTCCAGACATTCATAAGACATCAACAAAGAACAGCAAGACCAAGAATTCAAGATGTAGAATTTACCACTGTAAAAGTATTTGAGGGATACAAATAAATGTTTTTACTCTGCACCTGGGTACACGTGCATCCGGTGATTTGAATTTTCTCAAGTCACAAACTTCCATTTTTTTAAAACAAAATTCTATATTTATTATTCTGTAAATGTACAATGTTGCAGGACAAGCAAATTATATGACTATTGTGTGATGTACAAAAAAATTAAGAGTCTAAATAGTAACTATATATTCACACAAATTTTCTTTTATTGTAGCAAGGAAATGGACATATTTTTGTACCAAAATTTACAAATAGACAGTACACTAAACACTGTACAGGGCACAAGTTCTAATTTGAAAATTTTAATGTGTGCAAGTTTCCCATGTGCACCAATGCATATTTCGGATACAAATGTAGTAAGATAAAAATTGCATGTAAAGCGTGACAACAAGAATTGCATGTAAAGCGTGACGACTTGATAAACTATAATCATGATTTCCAGAGAGGCTAAAATTAGTTAGTAAGACAGTAGATACCAGTGGACTAAGGCTTAAAATAGCCAATGGTCATGGAAGTCGTATTAAAGTGCATACCTACAGTGACACCGTTTTTTGCACTTTCAACCAGAGATGCATCTACTATATCTTTGAGAGGGATGAGTTTCAGTCCCCTTTTCACCGCATTGCATGTAATCACAACCTTAGGTTTGCAGTCAATGATCCTTTGGGCTATCGCATCGGCGGAGAAGCCAGCAAACACAACCTGATTAAAATTCAGCATCATAACATGGTAACATACAGAGGATAAATCAGAATGATTGACAGGGTAAACTGCGTTAAGCATTACAGAGTGAACAGCACCGATGCGAGCACATGCAAGCATTGCAATAGGCAGCTCCATGAGCATTGGCAAGTAGATCACCACCGCATCACCTTTTCCAACTCCGACACTTTTCAAATAATTGGCCAGCTGCCACAAAACACACCAAAACAATTAGACCATGTGTGCATACATCATAGACATGCTAGATGCAATTGTTTAAGACATCTCACTGTTTCATCAATAACAGTTTATTTACCTGGCAAACCTTGTCCAAGAGCTCAGAGTAGGTGAGCTTTCCATCCTGATCAGGCTCATTCCCCTCCCAATACATTGCAATCTTCTCACCATCTCCGGCTTCCACATTGCGGTCCACGGCATTGTAGCACACATTGGTTTTACCCCCTTTAAACCACTGCCAGACACCAACAAGGATCAATAAGGGTCTATCCTCCCATCACAAACAGTTATCATAATCAATCAACAAAATCGCTCAGGTCTCAGGCATGAGCATACTTCGATCTGGATCGGTCCTTTTGTCACATCAAGGTTCTCGGTACAGACTTCATCAGGGTTCCACTTCTGCTTCCAGTAGAATGTCTCCGCGATCTCTGACCAGAACCCGGCGGGATCATTGATCGACCGCTGGTACATCTCCTGATACTGCTCGCCAGTCATTGAGAAAACATCTCATCAGTTATTACATCCACCAGAAATCGAAATGAAAAAATCACCAAATGTTCTATACTCGGAAAAGTGATGGTCCCTAGGAAAATGGGAAATAAGTACCCACGCTCTCAATCCTAACTACTTTTGTACTTGTCTACTTGTGTCCAGTCGGTCCCTATCTGCGTTATCTGATCGCGTGGGCAGCGATGGATCACAGCTAGCTAGCCGCACACTCTGCACCTGGAAACCGGAGCGCCTTCGAACGTACGGCGCCCGTGTGGGAGCGAGCGAATCAACGGAATCAAAATGGAAAGCAGGATGGATGAAAAAACGGAGACGCCATTGTACCTGCTGCGGAGAGGAGACGAGGGCCTGGGCGGAGAAGTCGGCGCTGGGGTGGACGACGAGGCCGTGGTAGTCGGACTCCGGCAGCGGCTCGCCCAGCACGGTCGCCGCGCACGGCGCCGCGTGAAAACGCGGCTTGGCGGCGGCGGCCGTCAGGCGATCGCTCGCGCCCATGGCCCACCTCCGCCGGGACGACCGAGAGGAAGTTCGGGCTGACGCAACCGGAGCCTGGAGCGGTGTCGCGGGGTGGGCGAGTGCGGAGGAGGAGCAGCAGCAGCGGGTGGAGGTGGCGAATATATACTGGGCCATTGACGGCCTCGCGGCCTGACGGCACGGCTCACCTCACCTCGTTAACTCGGCTGATCGGCTCCTGCCGCTCGGCCCTGGGCCAGCAAATTCTGACTTTTCAGGCGCGTTCTGGTGGAGGACGTAAATCAGGCGGGTGCGTGGCAGCGTGTGCCTCTTGTCCTTTCTTTTCTGGTGGCGCGGAGTTGTAGAGTGTTCCTGCAGCTACTCTAAAGCTGCTGTCTGCTGGGTTTTCCGGCTTGGAATCGTCGTCGGCGGCGACGGGAACGGTGGGGGGAGCAGCGGGGTGGGGAACGAGAAGACGGGTTTGTGTTGGAGAACTGTCGGTTCTTGATCTGGCTCTCGGGGTCCACCGTGTCAGCAGAACGGACGGACGGCATTGCCTGGTTTGTGTCGCCGCTCGCGAGCGTTGGCTGGTGTCGACGGATCGAACGAATTGCAAAACCATTGTATTTTTCAAATTTATAAGTTCGTGTTTTTTGGCTAATTTCAGAAATAATCACACACGCAACCATTGTCGCAAGTAGTTTGTACTGTAAATTTATATATTTAAAATGTATTCAGAGTTTCAGACACATACTCAAACCATGTGCCAAGTCCCAAGTGCAACACAATACTAAGCGCTCCTTTGATTCATAAATTTTCATATAGGATTGAAATCCTAAGAAAATCTTCCTTTATTTTATAGGATCATATCTTGCAGAAAAAAACCTTACAAACTGTCGGGTTATGACTTCCTATAATCGGAGGTAGTCACTTCCTGAAGTGTAGTTCGTGAAGGGGATTGAACGCGGAGGTCAAGACCCTCGAGGGACCCGGCGACGATGCTCGCCGGACCTGAAGACGAAACACCCACGATAGAGATAGACACCGGCCCGTACCTAGGTTCACGGCGCTCGCGAGGAGATAAGACCGCTACTCCTACTTGTATGTATTGGATTACGGTGGTTACAGTACATCAGAGCTTGCCGAGGGCTCCCTTGAGGCAGTTCTTGCCTGGGGAGGAAAGCGATGGTCGTCTTCCTCCTCCAGCCAGAGGCTATGTTACTTGGTACTGCTAGGGTTTACAAGCGTGATTGCAAGCAATTTGCCGACCCTTGCTACGATGGAGGTCTTGGTGCTTTTATAGGCGCCTTCGACGCTCTCCTTCTGCTTGGCCTTCAAGGTGGTTCCCATCCGGCAGTGGCGTGGAGGTGCACGCGTCCACCGCTGCCCCCGTGTCCATGGACGCGGTCCATCACTGATAAAGGTGGGCGCGGTGGCCGACAGGCGGCCGACCGCGATGTACTGTCCGCAGGGAAGGCAGTCTCTGAGGTGGAGCCCTTGATGACGTACCCTTTGGAGGGTTGCGCCGTCCACCTGCTTTATCACCAAAGTGGGAGGTCTTGGCAGTCCTGCCGCAGGCAGCGCAACTTTGTTGACTCCTTTATCACCAAAACGGCAACGGGGGTGCTTGCGTCACCACGTGGGCGTGGCAGAGGCCATGTGCGCCTCGCCGTACTTTCTTGGCCGCGACGTTTCCCCTCAAGCCTGGGGAGGCCTGTGGAGGGATTCCCGTTGGCTTCCCTCCAGGCGCGCTGGCGCCTCGGGAGGGTTTCTTGGAGCGAGGGATCCCTTGAGGCCCTCGTTTCCTCTTCAGGCCCTCGAGGGGAATTCCCTCTCGAGGGTCCCGCCAGGCGGCAAGGACTGGTCCTTAGTCGTTTCGTCTGATCAGCCCGTGTGCGAGGCCTGGGGGGAGTGGGCTCTCCATACCCCAGTTCCCACTGGGCCGACAGTAGCCCCCAGGCCCGCGATGGGCACGATTGAGCCCATGGGCTCAGGCGAAGCGTCGTGGGCCCTTAGTGCCCGGCCGGTCCGAGCCACGCGGCACTCAGACGAGTAACGGCCTCGCACGATCCGGGGTGTGAGACGTGGGGGGTCCCACCACGCCCCGGTAAGGGGATATAAAGCCCGAGCGTCGCAGCAGGGAGCCGTTACCGTTTCCAATCCTTCTCGTAGAGGTTTCCGCCTCCTAGAGCTCTCTGCGTCCGCTCTTTCCAGCGATTCTCCTCCTTCCGTCTTCCTCAGCGCTCCGAGCCCCCGACGATGAGTCCCCTCAAGAGAAGGCAAGGCCGCTGCGGGGTCTTCCTCCCAGGCGGAGGCCTCTGAGGTAGTGCAGGGCGCGTCGCTGCTGGGCGTGCGCGTCAATGAGAAGGCGCTCGCCAAGGTCCGCTTCCTGGTCGCAGATCGGACGAACGAGCATGGCGCCACCGCCCTGAAGCCCACGGCGCACGGGAAGCGCCCGCGAGGGTACTTTCCGATCTTCCAGCACTGCCTCGCCGCCGGGCTAGTGCCGCCCTTCTCGCCGTTCCCGGAGGCAGTGCTGGCGTTCTATCAGGTGCAGCTGCTGCATCTGCACCCCAAATCCATCCTCATCCTCGCCGTCTTCGCCTACCTCTGCGAGGCGTATCTGGGCTTGGAGCCCACAGTGGGGCTGTTCTGGTGCTTTTATGCGCTCCGGAACACGGCGAAGAATGAGCGCTCCGGGTGCGTTTCATTCCGCATCGTCGACGGCATGGGGACCGTCTACATCCCCATGTCATGGAGTGAAGGCAAAGTCGTCACGTCGGTGACGAAGAAGGTGGACGACTTCCGCCAGAAGTGGTTCTTCGTCGGGGTGGAGCATCCCTGCGCCTTCCTGGAGGTCCCCGACGAGCCACCGCTGAAGAACTCCCATTGGGGCAAGGCGACCTTCGACGGCGCGAGGAACACCAGCCTGATGGGGCGCCTGAGCTTCCTTCACGAGGAGGGCCTCACAGGTCAGATCATCGTGGCGGACTTCGTGACGCGCCGCATCGCTCCACTCCAGGCACGCTCGGTGCCTATGTGGGTGTACTCGGGGTCGAATGACAAGATGAGGCTCCATTGCGAAGACAACGACAAGGACACCATCGACAATGTCATGTCTGCGCTCTTCGTCAACCCTACAGTGCTTGCCGTGGATCAGCTCCCCGTGACGCTTCGGCCTCTACATCAATACAACTTGACGGAGCGCATTGCCCTCTTGGAGGGGATGCCTCCGTTCGCCTCGACAGGCTTGGCGGGAACGGAGGTGCCGACGCTAGCCACGCGGGGAGCGGAGGGAGCAGACTCCCCCTCGGCCTCAGGAGCTGGTCTAGGTGAGGAGGAGGCCACGGCAGGGGAGGTTTCTTCTTCGAGGGCCGGGCCACTCACTGACGAGGTCTGCGACGTCTCGTCAGGTGACGACGATGCCTTTGTGGTGGCTCCCTCGCTCCCCGTGGAGGAGGAGGCTGAGGACGGGGAGGCTTCTGATGCGGAGGCCTCTCCGGGGAGGCGCGGGCCCCGCACCAAGGCCGCCGTGGAGCGCTCGGGGGCGAGGCCGTCCGACGTCCCCTCCAAGAGGAAAGCTGTAGCGCCTCCGGAAGGGTCAGGCGCTAAGGCCTTTCCTTCCTGGCGGTCACCAGGCCTGGCGTGGGTTGACGCCGACCCTGCTCCATCGAGGTGAGTACTCAAGACGCATGGTCGTTTTGGTTCTTGTTTTTCCCTTTGCTTTGCCCTCTCTTGAAGGTCTTTTCTTGGGCTTTTTGCCAGCGATCTTGTGCCTGCGAAGCGCCGCAGGCTTCGCAAGGCTGCCGACGTGAAGAGAGCCACAGCTGAGGCCGTGGCTGACAAGGCCACGAGGCCTGTGGAGACGGCCTCCACAGGCCCCACTGAGGGGGCGCGTCAAGCGGAGGCGGCTGCGCCTCAGGCGGGGGCGACCGAGCCTCAGGCGGAGGAGGAAGCGCCTCGCCCTGAGGCACCCGTACCGCCCCCCGAGCCAATGGTGGTGGAAGCACGGAGGAGAGGGCCTCCACGCCACCTCGCGCTCCTTCTCCCCCTCGCACGGTCACGCCTCCACGCGAGGCAACTCCGCCGCGCGGGCCAACGCCGCCGCGCGTTTCGACGCCACCGCGTGAACCCACTCCGCCGTCCGCGCCCACGGCTCCCGTGCAGCCCGCGACGGAAGCGCGCGAGGCGCCATCGGGCGCGTCCACAGGGGGAGATTCTTCCTCGCCTCTTCGTCCAGCTGGAGGCGATGAGCGCCCTGCCGCCACGGGCCCCGAAGAGGACGCTGGCGCGTGCACGGGCAGAACCCAGGCTAGCCCCCCGAGCTCTCCCCGAGGTCGGGCTCTCGGGGCTCGACGCTGGAGCCGGGTCCTCCTCAAGCCAGGAGTTGGTCCTTCGAGGCTGGGACTGGAGCGCGGGGCGCCGCGAGGTCGCCTTCGGCCTCGTGAGGGAATCCTTGGAGGGCTTGGAGGCGCACCTCGCCCTTGGGGACATACGGCTCGCTCAGCAGCGGGAGGATCATGCTAGGTCGTGGGCGTCCTTCCATGCGGCCGTCGAGGCGCGTCGGCTGGAGGACTTGGCGCTGCAGGCCGCCCACGAGGAGGCCACCCGCTTCGCCAAGGAAGTCCGCGACGGGGCCATTCACGACGCCGCAGAGCTTCTCGAGCCCCTCCAAGCGGAGCGCGATGCCGCCGCGGAGCTCCTGCGCGAGGTCACGGCTGAGCGCGAGGTGATGGAGGGCTCGCTGGCGCAGAAGCGCCGCGAGCTGGGCCAGCTGGAGGCTCAGCTGCTCTCCGCCCACCAGGCTGCACAGGCTACCCTGGAGGGGGACCGCAAGGGCCTTGCCGAGCGCAAACAGCGGCTGGCCCTCAAGGAGAAAGAGCTGCAGCAGCGCGACGAGCAACGCCTTCAGGCGGAGAAGGATCTGGTCACCCAGCGTGAGGCCCTCGAGGCGCGCGAAGGAGACCTAGCCCAGGCGATCTCGAAGGATGACGAGAACGTCGCCGCCCAGAAACTTGCTTATTAGCGCTTCGAGCGGCGGTTCGCCGAAAAGAAGAAAGAGGCGGAGGATGCTCTGGCAGAGCGCGAGAAGCAGTTCCGCCAGTACAACTCTCAGAAGTACCGCGACCTGGCCCAGAAGCAGGAGGACCGCTTCAAGGCCAAGAACGCCGCGGACACTCAGCGGATCGCTGAGCTCGAGAAGGCCAACTCCAAGCTGGAGGCCCGCCTGAAGCGCGCCAAGGATGGCCGACGCCGAGCGGAGGAGGCCCGCGACGAGGCAGTTCACGGCCTCAACTCCTTGGCCAAGGACGTGGAGGAGCAGGTGGCTCCTGCGATGGAGCGGGCGGCGGAGGCGACGGACTCAGCCCAGGCGGCTCGCGCGCTCACGAAGCAGCGTGAGCGCATGTTCGAGGCGTTGGTCGGCCGGGGCAACGAGCTCGCTACGCAGCTCGGCGCGGACGCTCCGCACACCGAGGTCCGAGGCCGCGGCGATGCTGCCATGTACTGATGAATTTCACAGCCGCGCCTACTGTGATTGTGCGCATCGCCTCCACTTTGGGCCACTTAGTGAACTTGTCGATGGCCACGAAGAGGTAGCGATATCCGCCTTGCGCTGTTGGGAAATGTCCCAAGATGTCCAGCCCCCAGACCGCGAACAGCCAGGTGAGCGGAATGGTCTGTAGCCCCAGCGCAGGTTGGTGGATTTGCTTGGCGTGGAATTGGCAGGCTTCACATGCTTTGACGATGTCCACTGCATCCTGAAGTGCTTGAGGCCAGTAGAAGCCGCTCCTGAAGACTTTGCCTGCGAGGGTGCGTGCGCACGAATGATGGCCGCATTCCCCGCTGTGGATGTCCTTGATCAGCAACTTGCCCTTCAGGAGGAACGCATTTGAGCGCGGTGCCGTTTGGGCGCTTGCGGTAGAGATTTCCTTCGAGGATCTTGTAAGATTTTGCTTGGCGGGCGATTCGCTCCGCTTCAACATCTTGCTCGGGAAAGATCCCTTTGTCGAGGTAACCTTTGATCTCGTCAATCCATTCTGTTTCTTGATGCACCGCTGTGAGCAACAGACGCTCCCCTGTAGGGGGCCCACAATCTGGAGCCCCGTTTGCGGGTGGTGGCGGGAGCGCTTCGTCTGTGCTTGCGGGCACGGCCTCCTGAGGCTGCTTTATGGATGCCTTGACGAGCCTTTCTTCAAAGACGCCTGGCGGCTGAGCTTGCCTCTTTGATGCGCGCTTGGCGATGTCATCAGCCTCTTGGTTCTCCTCTCTTGGGATGTGCATGAGCTCCATTCCCCTAAAGTGCTTCTCCAGCCTACAGACCTCTTCAAGGTATGCGGCCATGTGGTCGTCCTTGGGCTTGTAGCTTTTGTTAGAGAAGTTGACGAGCAACTGGGAGTCGCCCTTGATGAGTAGATGATTGATGCCTAGGGCGATTGCGGCGCGTAGGCCGGCAAGCAGGCCTTCGTACTCAGCGATATTGTTGGAGATCTTGTCGATTCCGAAGCACAGCTGGACCGCGTAATATAGCTTGTCGCCTTTTGGTGAGATCAGGACCACGCCGGCCCCACCGTGGCGACAAGCGAAAGCTCCGTCGAACTTCATGGTCCAGTGGCTGGGCATTTTATCTCCAAGGGGCTCTTGTTCTTCTCCCAAAGGCTCTTCAGGGGTTGGGTCAGTCCATTCGACGACGAAGTCTGCCAGCGCTCTTCCTTTGATTACCCTTGTGGTAAAGCGCAAATTGAATGGATGTAGCTCTATGTTCCATCCCGCGACACGATCTGTGGCGTTTGGGTTGCGCAGGATTTGCTCCAGGGGGAAAGAGGTGACCACCGTGATGGGGTGCCCCTGGAAGTAGTGTCGCAGCTTTCTTGAGGCGATGAGTAGTGCGAGGAGGAGCTTCTGCTGCATTGTATACCGCTCGCAAGCATCACGCAATACTGTGTTGACGAAGTAGACTGGATGCTCGACGAGGGTAGTTTGTGTAGCCTTGGCGTCTTTTGCCTGAGGGGGCTCAGCTAGGCCCTCAAGGGGGTTGGCCTCAGGGGGCTTGTCATGGGCCTCGAGGGGGTTGGCCTCCTGGGGCTTGTCATGGGCCTCGAGGGGGTTGGCCTCCTAGGGCTTCTCAGGCTCTCTGGCGGAATTTTCTTGCAGCGGTTGACTTGGGGCGGGCCTCTCTTGGGGCTTTTGGCTTGGCTGTGGGCTTGTGAGGGCTGCCCTTTCGTCGAGCTCTTGATCAGGAGGCTTTGGCTTTGGAGTGGTTGCACTCTTCTTGTGGAGTACTGGCTCTTCCCTTTCTACCACAAGAACGGCACTGGCTGTCTATGGGGTGGCTGATAGGTACAGACTCAAGTGCTCGCCTGATCTTGGGGCGACCATTACTGGTGGGCTGGCCAGGTACTTCTGCAAGTCCTTAAACGCTTTTTCAGCTTCAGGGGTCCACTTGAAAGTGCCCGTTCTTTTCATGATCTTGAAGAACGGCGGGGCTCTTTCCCCGAACTTGGAGATGAATCTACCCAAGCTGGCCATGCAGCCTGCTTGGCGTTGCATGTCCTTGAGCCTGCGTGGAGGTTGCATGCCCTCTGTGGCCTTGATTTTGTCTGGGTTTGCCTCTATGCCCCGATGGGACACGAGGAACCCAAGCAATTTGCCTGAAGGTACTCCAAAGACGCACTTGGCGGGGTTGAGCTTGATGTTCACCTTGCGCAGGTTGACGAAAGTCTCTTCAAGGTCCCCGAGGAGAGTGTTTCCCTCTCGGGATTTTACGACGATGTCATCGACATATGCCTCGACGTTTCTCCCCATTTGCTCGCCAAGTGCCATCCTCATTAGCCTCTGGAAAGTGGCTCCGGCGTTTTTTAGCCCGAAGGGCATGCAGACATAGCAATACACACCGCAAGGGGTGAGGAAGGCCGTCTTCTCCTCATCTTCCTTAGCCATTTTTATATGATGATAACCAGAGAAAGCATCGAGTAAACAGAGGAGGTCACAGCCTGCCGTGGATTCCACGATCTGGTCAATTCTTGGCATGGGATAAGGTTCCTTGGGGCAGGCCTTGTTTACATCAGTGTAGTCGATGCAGAGGCGGCCTCCTCCGGCGGGTTTTGGGACTACCACACCGTTAGAGAGCCAAGTGGGGTGCGCGACTTCGCGGACAACCTTTGCCGCTTTGAGCTTCTCGACCTCTTTGACGATGAATGCTTGCTTCTCGGGGGCTTGTTTTCTTGCTATTTGCTTGACGGGGGGCGCGTTTGGGCACACGGCTAAGTGGTGCTCGATCACCTCCCTCAGTACACCAGACATGTCTGACGGTGTCCATGCGAACATATCATAGTTTGCCTGGAGGAAAGCGACGAGCGCGCTTTCCTATTTGGGAGGTAGCGCGGAGCCAATGGTGACGCTAGCCCCCGAGCTGCTGGAGCTCAGAGAGATTTTATTCGTAGCGGCTGTCTCCTGGGAGAACAACTGCTTCTTCTTCTTGGGTCTCTCGAGAGGCTCCATGTCCTCGTCTGCGGGGAATGCCATGGCGGCGGCCTTGTAGGCCGTCTCGACAGCGCGCGTAGCATCCAGGACATGTCCACGGATGGTGATCGTGCCAGGGCTGCCGGGGATCTTGACCATGTTGTAGGCATGATGCGTGATGGGCATGAATTTCGCGAGCGCGGGGTAGCCGAGGATGGCATTGTACGGCATGCCGATGTGCGCGACATCGAAGTCGATGTGCTCGGTGCGGTAATTTTCCTCGCTTCCGAAGGTGACGGCGAGCCTGACCTGGCCCAGAGGCTCGATCGACCCGCTGGTGACTCCCGTGAAGGGTCTGGAGGGCACTTGAAGCGCTTCGAACGTATCTGTGGAGATAACATTCAGGCCTGCTCCACCATCGATGAGAGTCTTGGAGACAGCAACGTTGTCGATGGTGGGGCTGTAGACCAGCGGGAGGGTTCCAACAGCCTTGGTGGACTTGGGGTGGTCCTGAGCGCCGAAGGCGATGGTGTACTGCGACCACTTGAGGGGCCTGGAGGTCTCAGTGCTTGGGAGGGCGGCGTTGAGCTCGCGGGCGAACTGATTGAACTGATTGTTTGACTTTGGCACCTGCGCCCCACCAAGGATGCAGGCAATGGCGCCTCTTGGGGCTCGGTAGCCACCATCTTCCTCGTCAGGGATATTTCCATTCTTTTCCGTGGCATTGGCCTGATTGCCAGATGGCTTCTGGTAGCCGCTCTTGCGTCCGCTCCCGCGGTAGCCACAGCCTCTACCGCGGCCATCGCGGCCTTCTGCTTGCTCGTGCTCCTTGCTCAACCTCTTGAGGTCGAAGCAAGATTCTGTAGAGTGACCGCGCCTGTTGTGGTAGATGCAGAAGGGGCGGTGGTCATCTTTCCTCTCTCCAGGCTCAGGGGAGTCCCTGCGGGTGCCCTTCGCGTCAGGCTCTGCCACGAGAACCGCGGTGGCCTTGCGTTTGGGGTCCTCCTTCTTTTTCTGGCTCCTGGACCCCTCAGCGTGGTCGTGCCCTCTCGAGGACATCTTGACGAAGAGGAGTCCCTCTTCAGCCTTGGCGCACTTGTCCGCCAGGTTGAACAGCTTCACCACAGAAGTGAGTTTGTCGTGGATGCGCAGCTTCTCGAGCATCCTGCTGTTTGTGACGCCCTCGCGGAAGGCGGCGATGACTTGGGTGTCAGGGATGTTCGGGATCTTGTTGCGCACTTGTCTGAAGCGCTGGATGTACTTGCGGAGCGTCTCATCATTCTTCTGAACCACAGCGCGCAGGTCGTTGTGGGTGAGGGCACGCTCGTACGTCCCCTTGAAGTTGGAGACGAACTGCTTGCAGAGCTCTTCCCAAGAGTACACAGAGTCCTCGGGGAGGTTCAGGAGCCACGACAGCGCAGAATTGCGAAGCGCGTGGGAGAACCAGTTGGCCATGACCTTGTCTCCTCCTGCAGCTTGGATGGAGGTAGTGTAGAGCTGCAGGAACTCGATGAGGTTGCTGGAGCCGTCGTAGCCCTTAGGGAGAGCCGGCCTGAACTTCGGGAGCTAGACCAATGTAACAGCCCAAGTTTGGAAACCTGAAAAACCTGTGTAATTTTTTCACTTTTGTGTAATTGCATCATGGCATCCATATCATTTTGCTACTTATGAACATTTCAACCAAGACACTTTGAATCTTGCATATTTGTCAAGGAAGTTCCAAGAGTTCAAAAGAAGATAATCGCACTTGCTAAAACCAAACTACTTTAATCTTGCATATTTGTCAAGGAAGTTCCAAGGGTTCCAAATATTATATTTGCATTGACTCCAAATTATTAAAGTGGCAACATATGGAAAATCTCAGCAAAATGGCTAATTAACACCTCTGAACAAAAATGCATCAAAACATTTTATTTTGGGATGCCAATTTTTGTGGTGTCTCTACAAGGTATGGGGAAGCTACCATATTTTTCTCAAATTTTTCTCAAATGTCTAACTGCCTCAATAAAATCAAAACAGTGCACTGGATTTAAAAAGAATTGAAAAAGGACCTCTCTGTAAGGGGGGAGGACCCGTTTGTGGTGGAAGAAGAAATGCGCCAGGGGGGTTTCTGCAAAAACGTCATCGTCTTCCTCTGTAGCGACCGAGCGCCTTCGTCCCCGACGAACCCCGTCGCCGTGTCGACCTGCGCTGCGCCGCGCCCAGGCCCCCCCTCTCCTCTGCTGCCCTGGGAGAGGATAAGAACACCACCGGCGCTGCCCTGCTCTCTCTCCCCCAGATCTTTTCCCCTGTTCTTCCCCAGCCATGGCCGAACCCTAGAGGAGCTCGCCGTCGAATCGCCGGCGTTTGAGACCACCCCGAGCTCAGCCACGACCACCACTAGCACCGCCGCAACGCCAGCTACCTCCACGCCGAAGGAACCGTGCCGGGGAACACGAAATCGACGCCGCCGCACTCTTCTTCCCCAACTCCGGCCGCCGCGCCTCGAGCAAGCTCGCCACCGCCACAGCCCTCCTCCCTCTTCTCTGAGCAGCCCCACGCGTCGAGGGTGAGCCACCCGTCCTCCTGGACATCTCCGCTCGTCTCCTCTCCCCCTAGAACGACCGCCGGCCGCCGCTCGCCGTCGCTGCCCACCGCGCTCCGGCGACCTTACGTAGCGGCGCCGCCGTATTTTTGCTCGCCGTGCCCGTGCGAGTCCGTAGATGCCCGTAGAACGCTCCCCCAGGCAGTAGGGCGACGAGCCCGTGCTCGCCGCCGTCGCGTTCCTCGCCGCGCGCGCACCGGTCGTGGCTTCGACGCAGTCAAACCGGCCGTGTGGCCCGCCCGCTTGCGTGGCTGCCAGCGTGGCGTTGGCCCCACCCGTCAGTGGCTCGGGCTAGCCCAGCCTCGGTGAAAAAAACGCCCGAACGTTTTTCTGAAAAATAAATAAAAAGACAGAAAATGAATAAAACTTCAAAAATTCATATCTTCCAAAATATTTATCCAAACTTAGCAAATAATATACCAAAATGCTCAGAAAAATAAATGCTATCTACTAGGATGTTTCACATTCCCATTGCAGTTAATGTATTTTGCTGTTTTGCTAAAATTAAGAAAGGGGTATAAATAAAATGAGTAGCTTAAATTCGTTATAAATTTCCCCAATTGCTAAAATTGTGCCTATATAGTCAAAATGTTCATAAGCACTGGTTCTACACAATCAACACCATTTTAAGCATTTCACCTAAATTAAAAGCTTAGGAGAACATAAAAATAAATATGAAGACATATTTCCTCTCTCGTTGAATAATTATTCCTATCACCCCAACTAACAGTGATACACTTGTTATAGTAATTCAGTGCATTAAAATGTCATGCCATCATGTGCTTGCGCATTGCATATGACTTGCTTATATTGATTGTGTTCTTTTCGGTGTTTTGATACATCGATAGATCAAGGAATCGGGGTCCCGCCACATTACCCCGACGAACAGTATTACCCGCCTGCTGAGCAAGGCAAGCGTGATCCCCACCCTCTGAGCATATCTTATCCTATTTTCCGCAAATTATTTTCTCCACTATAATAATGCATGCGGTTCCAAATGTCAATTTTGTTGGATTAGAGTATCCTATAGTTGCATTAAGTTCCCGATGCCATTACCTGTTTCCCTCCTATTATCCATAGGTTTGTATTGATAGCCTGAAATAATGCACTATGCTATGTTGTTGCTTAGCCATGCTTAGTTAAAGGTGTATTTGGTTAGATGGATAATCATGTTGGGATCGGATGTGGAAATTCCGCGGATGTTGGTGGAGAAATGGTGGTAACATATAATAAAATGCTAAGAGGTGGGGATGAGAGGCCACATGGAATGTGGTGGGTTGTCTCGTTCTCGCCGCCTCGGTGCGAGTTCTCGCTTTTGAGCCAAGTTGAGCGTGCTACCATGCGTGGGCATATGGAACCTCGTCGACCGACTAACTTGTGGCGGACTAGCCGAGGGTCCTCTAGTTTGGCATTCCATTTGCGCGTGTGTTGAGATGGTGGTCAAGACTGAGATGAGGATGATGGTGCTTAGGAGAATGAGTGGCCGCGGGGCAGGGTGTTGGAGGCACTGAACCTGTCCTACTGCCACTGATGATCCTGGGTTAGTTCTAAGCAAGGTAAAGGTCGTAGCCGCTCCCACCCAGTCGGCTTTCCCCGGAAGAGAGCTAAATGATCAGGCAATGGGTCGGACGGTACGCATGGATAAGTAGCTGGGAGGTCCCTCGGGAACCTGGCGCCTTTCACATTGTACACCCCCTGCAGGGATAAATCTTTTCGAAAAGCCGTGTCCACGGTTAAGGACGACTTGGTGACGAATTCAGGGATCATAGAATAACTTTAACAGAATGACTAAAAACTGGGTACTAAAGGTACCACTCACGATTGTAAGGTTGACTTCCTCGAGGGTGAGTCGGGGAGGTGCCTTGGTGGAACATGTACAGTGGTGGATGATGAGAAAGTGAATCAAAAGAGAAAGAGTTACTTCTTACCCCTCTTCGAAAATATTCTGATAGTCGATGCCTTGGAGTCATATTTTAAGAATAAAATCAGCTTTACGCAAAACAGCCATAAAACCTTGAGAGCCAATCATGGAGCATTAATAGCTCAAAATCTTGTTGAGTTCGTCGAACTCACCCTTGTTTATTTTTGTTTCAGAGGAGGACTTTACCTACCCCGAAGGTGGGTTCTTTATTGACATCGAAGAGTAGTCTGGGGTTCCCGGGTGGCAGCCTGGGCAACTAGGAACCAGCTGGCACGGAACTGTTTATCTGTAGGCCTCTTAGGCCATATTTGGATCTTGTTGTTTAGAACAACTTAATTTGCTTCCGCTTGATGTAATGATGGGTCTGTGACCTCTGATTGTAATATTTGCTATCTTTCTATACTAAGAGTTGAACTATATTATCTTGAGTCGTAGGTTCTGTCATGTGCCAGGTGTTCCGGTGTCTTAGTCTCTTTATTATACTTTGAGGGCTATGCTTTGGATATGGCATGATCGAAGGGTTGTGTGGCCGATGATCCATGCCGAGCACGCCTGCCGATGTTTACTCGGCCTGGGAGTGGTAACCCCAGTAACCTTCGATTATGTAGCATGACCACCGACCCATAGCATCACTGTATAATTTATGGATTGGGGCATTACAACTTGGTATCAGAGCAGTACCGCCTGTAGGAAACCCTTACTACTGGTCGACGTTGAGTCTAGTGTTGGTAAAAATATTTTTAACCTAAAAATGAGTTGTGAAAACCATCTTAGGATTCTTTTACTCCTTATCTGGTTACCCTCTAATCTCGGAGCAATCTTACCTCTATTTGTTTTGAGCCTTATCACGTGTCGCTTCCGCCGCGCATGACGTGTCATACACTTACTCACTTTGGGTTTCAGGGCGTGGGGCTCCCGTCCCTATGTTTGCTTTCAGGATCATTCTCCTTGCTGTGCCTAGTCTCTACCCGAGTTCTACTTTCATTCTTGACTCTAGAGTCTCCGTACCTGACATTTGAATTATTCTTGCTACAGTACTGTTTGATTTTGGAGCATCACATTCATTCATTTCGGTAGCATTTGCACAACAAAACAATATACCGTTTGAAGAGTTGGAGACACCGTTACTGGTCACCAGCCCGGGCACTCGTTGGCAAACCAAAAGGGTGACCCCCGAAGTTTCAATTAATATAGGCTCATTCCCCTTCCCGTTTCCGCTGATAGCCTTCAATTCAACCGGCTTTGATGCCATACTGGGCATGAACTGGCTAGGGAAATACAAGGCTAACCTCGACTGTGCTGCCAGAACCATCACCGTGACCACATCTTCCGGCGACATTGTGGAGTATTGGTCTGCACAGTCCAGACCTCCATCTCCATCCATGCCCAACTCACCAGAGCTCCTCCTTTGCTTCATGGAAGGCTTATCCCCTCCTGAAATCCAAGACATCCACGTTGTGTGTGACTTCCCGGATGTGTTCCCGGAGGAATTGCCTGGCATGCCACCTGATCGAAGTGTGGAGTTTGTCATAGAGTTGCTTCCCGGTACCGCGCCGATTGCCAAGAAGCCCTACCGTATGTCGGTGGAGGAGCTGGCGCTGTTGAAGGAGCAAATTGATGAACTGTCAGCGAAAGAGTTCATTCGGCCTAGCAGTTCACCTTGGGGTTGTCCCGTACTCTTCGTCAAGAAGAGGGATTCTACCGTGCCTCGTCTAGTCTCTGACTACAGGCCGTTAAATGCGGTGACAATCAAAAACAAGTACCCTATTCCTCGCATCAATGATCTATTGGATCAACTAGCTGGTGCAACGGTATTTTCCAAGATGGACCTGAGGTCAGGGTACCATCAGATCAAGATCCGAAAGCAGGATATTCCAAAGACGGCCTTCGTTACTCGCTATGGCTCATATGAGTATACCGTTATGTCCTTTGGTCTCACCAATGCTCTTGCGACGTTCATGAGGCTCATGAACTCCGTCTTCATGGATTATCTCGACAAGTTTGTTGTCATTTACATCGATGACATTCTCGTCTACTCCAAAACCGATGAAGAGCATGCCGAACATCTTCGTTTGATCCTGACACGCCTGCGAGAACACCGCCTTTATGCCGAGTTCTCCAAGTGTGAGTTTTGGTTGGATAATCTCGTCTTCCTCGGCCATGTGATTTCCGCTAGTGGAGTGGCTGTCGTTCCCGACAAGATTCAATCTATTATGGATTGGGTAACTCCCATGTCTGTCAAGGACATCCGAAGCTTTCTGGGATTGGCAGGTTACTACCGCCGATTCATCGAAGGGTTCTCCAAAATAGCCAAGCCTCTGACCAACCTTCTCAAGAAGGATACAAGGTTCGTATGGACGGACAAGGCTGAAGAGAGCTTCAAAACCCTGAAGGCCAAACTCACTTCTGCTCCTGTGCTTGCCCTGCCAGACGCAAGCAAGGATTTCGTGGTCTTCTGTGACGCCTCTCTGCAAGGCTTGGGTTGTGTGTTAATGCAAGATGGCCATGTAGTGGCATATGCCTCTCGCCAATTGAAGCCACATGAGCAAAACTACCCAACTCATGATTTGGAGCTTGCCGCATTGGTTTATGCTCTGAAACAATGGAGACCATACCTGTTTGGTAACCGTTGCGAGATTTACTCGGATCACAAGAGTTTGAAATACCTTTTCACTCAGCCGGATTTAAATCTCAGGCAAAGACGTTGGTTGGAGTTAATCAAAGACTATGATGTGAGTCTGAACTACCAACCCGGCAAGGCGAACGTCGTGGCTGACGCGCTAAGTCGAAAAGCTTATAGCAACAACCTGATGATTGAGAAGGCTCAACCTGCTCTCCATGAAGAGTTCGCCCGTTTGAACCTGAAAATCGTCCCCTCTGGCTACTTCGCAAATCTGGAGATCAAATCTACTCTGGTAGACCAGATAAAGGAGGCTCAGAAACTGGATAAGGGCATTCTCAATATCAAAAAGAACATTGCTAGTGGAAAGGCCAAATGCTTCTCTGAGAATGAAGCGGGAATCGTGTACTTTGGTGACCGTCTGGTGGTGCCAAAGGAGCAGAATCTGAAGGAGTTGATCCTCAAAGAAGCACATGATTCCCCTCTCTCTATTCATCCCGGTAGTACCAAAATGTACCAAGACCTCCGACCACTATTCTGGTGGACTCGGATGAAAAGAGAAATCGCCAAGTATGTTGCTGAATGCGACACCTGTCGACGTGTAAAGGCTGAACATCAAAGGCCTGCTGGCACTCTTCGCCCTATTGCGATTCCAGAATGGAAATGGGACGAGATTGGTATGGACTTTATTACGGGTCTGCCGAAGTCTCCCAAGGGCAACGATGCCATCTGGGTAATCATCGATCGACTATCCAAAGTGGCTCACTTCCTCCTAGTGCGAGTCGACATCACAGCTGCTAAGCTGGCTGACCTGTATGCTTCCCGGATCATCGTACTTCACGGTGTTCCCAAGAGGATAATCTCTGATCGTGGCAGCTTGTTTACCTCGAAATTTTGGACGAGTTTCCAACAAGCCATGGGAACCCGCCTCAACTTCAGCACAACTTTCCATCCCCAAACTGATGGACAGACCGAAAGGGTGAACCAAGTTCTAGAGGACATGCTTCGAGCTTGTGTAATCTCTTTCGGAAAGGGGTGGGAAAAATACCTTCCCTTCGCTGAGTTCTCCTACAACAATAGCTATCAAGCGAGTCTGGGTATGGCCCCATTCGAGGTTCTGTATGGAAGAAAATGCCGAAGTCCGCTAAATTGGTCCGAGACCGGAGAGAGGCAACTCTTGGGTCCAGATGTGATCAATGAAGCTGAGGAGAAGGTGAAAATCATACGAGAGAATATGAAGATTGCCCAGTCTAGGCAGAAGAGCTACTATGATAAGCACCATCAGGAGGTCCATTATGAAATTGGTGACAAGGCCTATCTACGCGTCTCTCCTCGTCGTGGTGTTCGTCGCTTCGGTATCAAGGGAAAATTGGCCCCTCGTTATGTTGGCCCTTTCACCATTCTGGCCAAACGAGGAGATCTATCCTACCAGCTAGAACTCCCAACCAACTTCCCGGATGTGCATGATGTGTTCCATGTATCCCAACTCCGCCGTTGCTTCAAGGATCCTATCCGTGGAGTCAATCATGAGGAGCTGGATATCCAGGCGGATCTCACCTATCGCGAGCATCCCATACGTATCCTAGATGAAGCAGAAAGGAAGACTCGGAATAAGACTACCAAGTTCTTCAAAGTTCAGTGGTCTCACCATTCCGAAGAAGAAGCTACCTGGGAAAGAGAGTCTAGTCTTCGTGAGGAGTATCCCGACTTTCTTCCGCAACTTTAGAATCTCGGGACGAGATTCCTGTAAGGGGGGTAGATTTGTAACAGCCCAAGTTTGGAAACCTGAAAAACCTGTGTAATTTTTTCACTTTTGTGTAATTGCATCATGGCATCCATATCATTTTGCTACTTATGAACATTTCAACCAAGACACTTTGAATCTTGCATATTTGTCAAGGAAGTTCCAAGAGTTCAAAAGAAGATAATCGCACTTGCTAAAACCAAACTACTTTAATCTTGCATATTTGTCAAGGAAGTTCCAAGGGTTCCAAATATTATATTTGCATTGACTCCAAATTATTAAAGTGGCAACATATGGAAAATCTCAGCAAAATGGCTAATTAACACCTCTGAACAAAAATGCATCAAAACATTTTATTTTGGGATGCCAATTTTTGTGGTGTCTCTACAAGGTATGGGGAAGCTACCATATTTTTCTCAAATTTTTCTCAAATGTCTAACTGCCTCAATAAAATCAAAACAGTGCACTGGATTTAAAAAGAATTGAAAAAGGACCTCTCTGTAAGGGGGGAGGACCCGTTTGTGGTGGAAGAAGAAATGCGCCAGGGGGGTTTCTGCAAAAACGTCATCGTCTTCCTCTGTAGCGACCGAGCGCCTTCGTCCCCGACGAACCCCGTCGCCGTGTCGACCTGCGCTGCGCCGCGCCCAGGCCCCCCCCTCTCCTCTGCTGCCCTGGGAGAGGATAAGAACACCACCGGCGCTGCCCTGCTCTCTCTCCCCCAGATTTTTTCCCCTGTTCTTCCCCAGCCATGGCCGAACCCTAGAGGAGCTCGCCGTCGAATCGCCGGCGTTTGAGACCACCCCGAGCTCAGCCACGACCACCCCTAGCACCGCCGCAACGCCAACTACCTCCACGCCGAAGGAACCGTGCCGGGGAACACGGAATCGACGCCGCCGCACTCTTCTTCCCCAACTCCGGCCGCCGCGCCTCGAGCAAGCTCGCCACCGCCACAGCCCTCCTCCCTCTTCTCTGAGCAGCCCCACGCGTCGAGGGTGAGCCACCCGTCCTCCTGGACATCTCCGCTCGTCTCCTCTCCCCCTAGAACGACCGCCGGCCGCCGCTCGCCGTCGCTGCCCACCGCGCTCCGGCGGCCTTACGTAGCGGCGCCGCCGTATTTTTGCTCGCCGTGCCCGTGCGAGTCCGTAGATGCCCGTAGAACGCTCCCCCAGGCAGTAGGGCGACGAGCCCGTGCTCGCCGCCGTCACGTTCCTCGCCGCGCGCGCGCCGGTCGTGGCTTCGACGCAGTCAAACCGGCCGTGTGGCCCGCCCGCTTGCGTGGCTGCTAGCGTGGCGTTGGCCCCACCCGTCAGTGGCTCGGGCTAGCCCAGCCTCGGTGAAAAAAACGCCCGAACGTTTTTCTGAAAAATTAATAAAAAGACAGAAAATAAATAAAACTTCAAAAATTCATATCTTCCAAAATATTTATCCAAACTTAGCAAATAATATACCAAAATGCTCAGAAAAATAAATGCTATCTACTAGGATGTTTCACATTCCCATTGCAGTTAATGTATTTTGCTGTTTTGCTAAAATTAAGAAAGGGGTATAAATAAAATGAGTAGCTTAAATTCGTTATAAATTTCCCCAATTGCTAAAATTGTGCCCATATAGTCAAAATGTTCATAAGCACTGGTTCTACACAATCAACACCATTTTAAGCATTTCACCTAAATTAAAAGCTTAGGAGAACATAAAAAGAAATATGAAGACATATTTCCTCTCTCGTTGAATAATTATTCCTATCACACCAACTAACAGTGATACACTTGTTATAGTAATTCAGTGCATTAAAATGTCATGCCATCATGTGCTTGCACATTGCATATGACTTGCTTATATTGATTGTGTTCTTTTCGGTGTTTTGATACATCGATAGATCAAGGAATCGGGGTCCCGCCACATTACCCCGACGAACAGTATTACCCGCCTGCTGAGCAAGGCAAGCGTGATCCCCACCCTCTGAGCATATCTTATCCTATTTTCCGCAAATTATTTTCTCCACTATAATATTGCATGCGGTTCCAAATGTCAATTTTGTTGGATTAGAGTATCCTATAGTTGCATTAAGTTCCCGATGCCATTACCTGTTTCCCTCCTATTATCCATAGGTTTGTATTGATAGCCTGAAATATTGCACTATGCTATGTTGTTGCTTAGCCATGCTTAGTTAAAGGTGTATTTGGTTAGATGGATAATCATGTTGGGATCGGATGTGGAAGTTCCGCGGATGTTGGTGGAGAAATGGTGGTAACATATAATAAAATGCTAAGAGGCCACATGGAATGTGGTGGGTTGTCCCGTTCTCGCCGCCTCCAGGGAACCTGGCGCCTTTCACATTGTACACCCCCTGCAGGGATAAATCTTTTCGAAAAGCCGTGTCCACGGTTAAGGACGACTTGGTGACGAATTCAGGGATCATAGAATAACTTTAACGGAATGACTAAAAACTGGGTACTAAAGGTACCACTCACGATTGTAAGGTTGACTTCCTCGAGGGTGAGTCGGGGAGGTGCCTTGGTGGAACATGTACAGTGGTGGATGATGAGAAAGTGAATCAAAAGAGAAAGAGTTAATTCTTACCCCTCTTCGAAAATATTCTGATAGTCGATGCCTTGGAGTCATATTTTAAGAATAAAATCAGCTTTACGCAAAACAGCCATAAAACCTTGAGAGCCAATCATGGAGCATTAATAGCTCAAAATCTTGTTGAGTTCGTCGAACTCACCCTTGTTTATTTTTGTTTCAGAGGAGGACTTTACCTACCCCGAAGGTGGGTTCTTTATTGACATCGACGAGTAGTCTGGGGTTCCCGGGTGGCAGCCTGGGGCAACTAGGAACCAGCTGGCACGGAACTGTTTATCTGTAGGCCTCTTAGGCCATATTTGGATCTTGTTGTTTAGAACAACTTAATTTGCTTCCGCTTGATGTAATGATGGGTCTGTGACCTCTGATTGTAATATTTGCTATCTTTCTATACTAAGAGTTGAACTATATTATCTTGAGTCGTAGGGTCTGTCATGTGCCAGGTGTTCCGGTGTCTTAGTCTCTTTATTATACTTTGAGGGCTATGCTTTGGATATGGCATGATCGAAGGGTTGTGTGGCCGATGATCCATGCCGAGCACGCCTGCCGATGTTTACTCGGCCTGGGAGTGGTAACCCCAGTAACCTTCGATTATGTAGCATGACCACCGACACATAGCATCACTGTATAATTTATGGATTGGGGCATTACAACCACGCGATGTAGGGAGCGGGTGAACGACATGCACCCTGTGGCGTACGTGGCGACCCCGTGCTGCAGCGCGCTGCGGTTCTGCTGGCCCGCCTGGCCGATCTCCTCCACGAGCCTGTTCTGGCGGTTGCGCTGGAGCTCCATCCCCACGCGAGCGTCGGGCGCGGTGCGCTGCACGATCAGGCAATCGTGCGGCGAGGACGCGTGCGAGGCTGCCCTCTGCGTCGCAGCCGGTGCAGGCCCCGGCGGGGGCGGAGGCGCATTTGTTGCGACCGTGCCCGTGAGAGTGGTGTGCACGTTGGACTGCGACGGAGCGGGGCGCGTCGTGGCGATGCCGACGAGGTGGTTGAGGCGCTCCAGCCACTGCTCGTGGGCCTCAGCGGTGGGCTGGTAGCGGAGAAGCTCCTGCGCCATGAGCAGCGCGGTGTGAGGCGTAGGGTCCGTCCTTCCAGGGCCGGAACCGCTCGGGCGCTGCGTCGGGTGCGACCATTGTGCGTCCTCCTGGTGTTAGGAGTTGCGCTCGGGCTCCTCCGCCTGAGGGCCCGAGGGGGCGCGCTCTTCATGGCGGGGTCGCCCCGTCGTGCGCGGGTGGCCGTGGCGCCTGGCGTCGCGCGCGCTCCTTCAGGCGCGCGTTGGCTGACGCGGGCGGCGCGGGTTGCGCGGGTGTTCGCCATGGCGCGGAGGCGGCTCGAAGGTCGTTGACGCACTTCAACCCGCTACCTGGGGCGCCAAATGTCCGGTTATGACTCCCTAGAATCGGGGGTAGTCACTTCCTGAAGTGTAGTTCGTGAAGTGGATTGAACGCGGAGGTCAAGACCCTCGAGGGACCCGGCGACGATGCTCGCCGGACCTGAAGACGAAACACCCACGACAGAGATAGACACCGTCCCGTACCCAGGTTCACGGCCCTCGCGAGGAGGTAAGACCGCTACTCCTGCTTGTCTGTATTGGATTACGGTGGTTACAGTACAGCAGAGCTTGCCGATGGCCCCCTTGAGGCAGTTCTTGCTTGGGGAGGGAAGCGATGGTCGTCTTCCTCCTCCAGCCAGAGGCTATCCTACTTGGTACTGCTAGGGTTTACAAGCGTGATTGCAAGCAATTGGCCGACCCTTGATACGATGGAGGTCTTGGTGCTTTTATAGGCGCCTTCAGCGCTCTCCTTCTGCTTGGCCTTCAAGGTGGTTCCCATCCGGCATTGGCGTGGAGGTGCAGGCGTCCACTGCTGCCCCCGTGTCCATGGACGCGGTCCATCACTGATAAAGGTGGGCGCGGTGGCCGACAGGCGGCCGACCGCGCTATACTGTCCGCAGGGAAGGCAGTCTCTGAGGTGGAGCCCTTGATGACGTACCCTTTGGAGGGTTGCGCCGTCCACCTGCTTTATCACCAGAGTGGAAGGTCTTGGCAGTCCTGCCGCAGGCAGCGCAACTTTGTTGACTCCTTTATCACCAAAACGGCAACTGGGGTGCTTGCGTCACCACGTGGGCGTGGCAGAGGCCATGTGCGCCTCGCCGTACTTTCTTGGCCGTGACGTTTCCCCTCAGGGCTGGGGAGGCCTATGGAGGGATTCCCGTTGGCTTCCCTCCAAGCGCGCTGGCGCCTCGGGAGGGTTTCTTGGAGCGAGGGACCCCTTAAGGCCCTCGTTTCCTCTTCAGGCCCTCGAGGGGAATTCCCTTTCGAGGATCCCGCCAGGCGGCGAGGCCTGGTCCTTAGTCGTTTCGTCTGATCAGCCCGTGTGCGAGGCCTGGGGGGGAGTGGGCTCTCCATACCCTAGTTCCCACTGGGCCGACACAAACTTGTAGTGTCACCTTCGTAGAAAATTAATACGAGGTCTAACATCATGAAAATTTCCTTCACCACAATTAAAGTAGCTTATAATTTCCATTGGATTTAACTAGACATGTCATTCAATCCTATACTATTTATATATCTACACTTTTCCTATCGTATGAATCAAAAAATATTTAGAGTAGATGTGAAAACATTTCAAAAAAATTAAAATTTACTTCTAACAACTTCAGAATTAATGTGAATTTATTTTAAAAATAGCGGCCCTACTTTTTTATTTTATTTTTATAAAAAAGACACTAGGCGTATGTCTGCCTACTTACTATTGTATAACCCTAGGTGTCTAAGAGACACCTCTAGCCAGATTGCAACTTTAAACCGGAGAACAAATGAAACATCACAACCAATCGAATGACACATGCATCATTGCCACAAAAGTTGCTCTCTTGTTTTTCAATGACACATTATGCTCTCCGTTCTTCTTTCCTTCACATTTGGATTCATGAGGTCAGGGTTGGAGGAGAGAGGCAGCCACAGGAGGTGGTGGAAGTGAATGTGCATGTGACGGTGTTGGCGGTGGTGATACGGAATCAAAAGTGGACAAACCGTTGGACCCTTCTCGAGTAGACGCGACATATGGACATACCAACCAAGTATCCAGAAATTACATATGTATTAAGTATCATACCATTTCTTAGATACACTTTTGGTAAATACTACCTATCTGCTGTCATGGGAAAGAAATTTTTGGACTACTCCGGTGCAGCTAAGATCATCTCCATCAAACAGCTACTATTTGTTCTTTTCCCCCTCGCTGACCACAGGATTAATCCTGCAAGCTACCCAAATCCCCTAAATTGCTCCCCATAATTCTCTGTGGTTGGTGCTTCAGGCTGCAGTTGGTATACAATAAACGAGTTATAAACTCCTCTCGATCCTACCTTGGGTTATGTTTGACAGGGATGGTCAGTGAACTTTGTTAGGAAGGAAAAGCCAGAAAGCAAAGAGGTTTTGTTTACGTATGGCTTCTCGCTTTTCAAAGGGATTTTTTTGTGGCTAGTTTGTTCCTTTGAATAGATGGAAACGCCATAAAACCTAATCCACGAGAGTAAGGCGTTCATGCATTCTGGCCTGGCTTGGCCCTAAATCTGAATCACTGCTCTCTGATGTTTATGCTGTGTTTTATTGATCTGCTTCGCTGGAACAACGGTGTGATGCTGTGACGCAGCTGGTAATATAAGTCTTTACTCGAGACATAAGATCCGGCCGTTAATTAAGCCGGGAGTCGGCGGTGGAAGATTGTTGCAGTTGGACTGCGCTTATTCACCAACGTGCGACTGATGGAAACTCACGACACAACGCATGCTAAGACTTCTCTTTCCAGTGACTCCGTCCGATCGTAGCAGGGCGGGCCGCCCTACGGATTCAGTTCACCTAATTTATTTTAGATAAAGAGCATTTATTAATATCATGGAGATGCCAATTACATCTCGACTCTGCAACAACGCATTGCCCTAGCGGCATTACGGATGCACACAACCACATAGTAAGAATTATAAAAAGAGAAAAGTCTCGGCTACAGTGATCCACTTCTTTAAACAACAGTACTAACACCACCTGAACAACACCCAAAGTTCAGCTTCTCTAGGTTTTCACCCTGAAGAAACACCTCAATCTCAAAACAATGTCTTCAACAAGATCATTGCCAGACACAACCAATTAAGGCCAGACCTTGGATTTTCCTCCTGATAGGTAAGGCTTTGAACTTCTCCTGTGCAGTCACCCGCCTCGCATGCCACTGCTCCAAGTCACCAATCACCAAGCCAATTCCTCCTTGTCATCAAGATTCGAGCTACCATTGGTACACCTCAGATCTCGGCTTTCATGTCATTCTCCGCCAGCATCACGGAACGAGAACATGCTCCATGATATTAACAGACAACAAAGCTTCGAAGCTCTCCCCCTGAAACCAAATGGTTAGAGTAAAACACGGGTGCGCACAACCGAATCCCACCCGATCCGGCAAACTCCAGACATAGAACGCCCAGTGGAGCACCGGCGGAGCCTTCCGGAACACTCCACTTCCACCAGATCAATGAGGACAATCATCAGCAAATCATCATCTTGGCGATAGAAGAAATCTTAGGACCGCCGCCATTATTCCATCCAAAGCCAGCAGCCCCCACGCCACCAGCCGGAAGAAGAGGAGAAGATGTTCCTGACCATCGCCGAAGCATCCCGACAGGACCAAGCATGCAGCCGCCGCCGCCACAGGCCAGATCGAATCCAAGCCAAGGCCCGCTGTAGCCACCGCCCGCCATGGAAGCTGCGCCTCAACGCCGCCGAGGAGATCCTCGGATATGCGCCTCAATGCCGCCACCATGGCACCTCCTTCGCCCCAAGCCCCCACGCGCTGCCACAAGACAGCGAGCCTAGGCGGGGCGCCTCGGCCCACGGTATGCCTCCACCAGCCGCAATCCGTAAAGATCCAGGGCATATGCAACCGCCGCCTGGACAGGGATCACCGTCCCGACCACCACCGACGACCCTCTTCAATGGCACTGCCCGAGCAGCCCCGTCGATGATAATCCCCGCGACCTCCACCCCTAGCACCTTAGGTACCGGGGGCCGCCGCCACCGCGGCTGGAGCCGGCAGCAGCGTCAGAAGGGAAGAGAGGCGTTCCTGGTGAGGTTCGCGAGTGGAGATCTGGCCCTCCGACGGCGCCCTCCGATGGCGCTCTCCGTTCACCTAAATAAAAGTTGTGATGAGAAGCCTACTTCATGTGGTCACTTCTCTTTTTGAACGCATCACAGTAGAATATATGTACCAGTACCATACATCCACCTCAGTAGAAGTCAGCAACGACCAACCAGAGCCAAGTTAGTTTGGTATCAAAGCAAACAAGAGCAAGTGGAACAAGTGTTGCGGTATTTCATATTTTCATCTAACGCTGGTATGGTCCAGCACGGGAGGTCATTCTTTCATTGCTTCTCTCAGTTCGCAATTGCAGACTTCGCTTCACCTTGGTTTTCCCCACCTTGTGCAGTGACCTCTAGGCTTGATTTGGAAATCAAACCAATAGGTGCTGCAATTTCCATTTTCTTTCTGGCATAATCCAAATAATTCTTCCTTTTTGGAAGCATTTCCTCAACAACCACTCTAATCAGGGAAGAGCTTCCTCTTCCTGCATCAATTTGATCCATGAAGTTTTCATAATTATCATGTATGCTGCCCTGATCGACCTTAATTGGGTTGCTGACATCTCGGTCTAGGAATTCACCCTCGACCATATCACACAGTTCGTCCACCTTTCGGAACGTCTCCAGGATGTCGCGTTGGCACCTCAGAATGCGGATACCATAACCTGGACCCTCTCTTCCAGCGGAAATTACTCGGCGACTCAGCATACAAGGCTCAATTCATCAGATCCACTCCATGCTCCTTCGAGAAAATTGTGTGAAAGACGTGGCCGCCGCCAAAATGCAAGTTCTTCACCTGGCTTGCTGTTCAGAACTGGCTCTGGACCTCTGACCGTTTGGCTATTGGGGGTTGGCCGCACAGCCCTCTCTGTCAGCTTTACAAAATCTAGGGCAAGACAGACATGCACATCCTTTACAAATGTCATTTCTCCCGTTGCATCTGGCAGGCCGCTGCCTCGTGGCTATCCTGCCCCGCTCTTGTTCAAGACATGAGCTGGCCACCTTACTGCCCATGAATATTGGAAAGCCATCACAAAGATACTGATTGAACATTTAAAGGGACACAAGTCGGCAATCGTCCTGCTCACCTGGGAAATTTGGAAGGAGCGAAACGCTAGAGTCTTCAACAACAAAACGTCGATGTTATCGGTTCCCTTTCAAAAGATCAAAGACAAAGGGGCAAACTGGATCCTAGATGGAGATAAACATTTAGGACAAATCACCTCTTAATTCGCATGGAGATAAAGGACAAAGGGGCAAGCTGGATCCTAGTTCTTGCCTCTTTTATTTTAAAAAGAAATGCCGCTCGCATAGTTATCTAAAGCTGATTTATATCAGGCCTGCGGGACGGGAACAATGTTCTCTTAACAGAATTGCCTCTTAACCACATCAAACTTCACCTTTTTCTTAGCAAACCGTTTTCATATCTCAAGATATATACACCATCCCAGTCCTTCCGACAATCCAAGTGAAACCGACGGCTATTCAGATGCTCACTTGAGCTAGAGATAACTTGGACGTGCCAATATATTCGGAAACTGCACTGCAAACATCAGTGATTGATGAAAAGCCACTAGCTCTCATATCTCGGCCACCGATCCCTGAAAAGTTCTGCTTCATCTTCAATCCACTTCAATCTCTTTGAAATTTCTTCACAGAACTGGACATATTCTAGATCTCCCAGTAGGTATGATAAGTTAAGCGATAGTAATCCCAATTCCTATACATTTTTTCGATAAATGGATTTTATTACTTAAAGGAGTTTAAGTATCCAATTCCTATACGTAGAATCATCACGAAGCACTAGCCGCTAGTAGTCGTCCAAGCCAACAAGCTTGCATTGTACAGTATGGATTTAGTATCCTCTTTGTCATGATGACATAAAACTTCTTCATAAACATGAAGAGGGAACCGCAACTCCTCATTCAGTTGTGCATCATCCAGTTCCTCTCCATGCAAGGATAACTCACCGGCTTCGATGCAGTAGTGGGATAGCCGCTTGTAGCTAGACCTCAGTGAGCTGCATTTCATTGTATGTAGATCAAAATTCAACTTCGAGAGGAGGGTGGGCGTTTAACTTTTCCAAGAGAACACTGATCCGTGTCATGACGACCTCATGGTCCAGATCAAGGAGGTTTTGTGTTCCTCTGGTAACATTTTTTGTTTGTGGTCTGTAGTGTTCACAAACTTGTATTTCATCCATGAGCTTTCTTCAGACATGCTGCTGTCGAGGCAATTGTCAGCTGCATGACTTCGCTCGATGTCCCTGTCCAGCGTGGGAGGGTCGATTTAGTTGGAGGCTCAATGCCATCTGCCTTGTTTATGATCACATCCCCAGTCCCATCAGCATGTTTTTTTCCCTTGCTAGAATCAGCAGAGACCTCCACAACTCGGTTGGCGCTGCCTTCTTTCCACCGACGGATGTGCGCAATCCACTTAATCACTTTCTTCTTCATGGAAAAGGAAGCAGAAGCCTCTCTGGTTGACCGTGCCTCGACATCAGATCGACGGGAACACTTTGGCGGCCTCACCGTAACCATCCGCTTGATGATATTATTCTTACTAGCAAACTACACGTGCGTTGCAACAGGTTAAAATGAAATACATTAACATATAATTTATTTATACCACTTAACACGAGTATTGGACAACTAGACACAAGACTCACCGTTGGTTGGTTAGACAAAACTTACAAATCCTAGACCTCATTAGAAATCTTACAGTAAGAAGTTACCGCAAGATCATAACCTAAACTTTTTGAACTCCAACATCACAAATAGTTGGGAAGCTCAGAAAATACATATTCAATATCCTCTCGATAGATCTGTCAGGTTCATCGTTCTATTTCTAGATAGTTATGTCCGCCAAAAGAACATGGAATTTCTAGGCCTCCCCGGAGTTCTATTTCTTCAACAAAGTAGGCATGGAATTTCATCGAACATCTTTTGGTCACCAGAGTTCAGAGCTTGCCATTGTGGGCATGATGGGGAGGCGTCGGCCGGGGAGAGCTCAGTTGGTCGTAATGGTGGGCGAAGTATATGCTCCTCACATGAGATGTCCCTCTTGTTATGGTCGGAACCAATGGTGATATTGGAGACATGTGTTGTTTAGTGAAAAGCAAGCAACACAACGACAGAGATGGAGAATATAAGGGATTCGACAAACAAACATGGGACTAGGTAGAGACGATCCTCGATGCTCCCGTTGGAAGGCGCCACCGTGGATAGCAAGAGGCCTTCGGACAACACCGCCTCCCGTTGTCATTGTCCTCGATCGAGCGTGGGCGACATGGTACATCATTTTCAGAAAAGAGGATGAAGGACGATATATAGGGGACATCCTTATCTGGAGTGGGGTTTGGCGACGACGGGTTGTGTGGTGGATTTTGTCATGGGGCACGTGGGTAATGGTGGCGTCGGTTGGGTGATACGTACTAAACATATCTATAAATTTTTATGTTACATGAGTATATTACATCATTGACATGTTTATTTTATATTATTATATTATTTTGAGACATTTTTATGAACTAACTATTAACAAGATGCCGTGTCAGTTCTTGTTTTCTGTTGTCTTTTATTTCAGAAAATCCTCTTTGAAAAATATCCTTGGAAGAATCCACAGAGAAGTTTTACTTTGGAACGGGGCACCACGTAAAAAAAGGAGCCAAGGGGGGCAACCCCACCTCTAGCGCGGTTAAAGGGGGCCTGCGCCAGCCCCTCGGCCATTATCTCGTGCCACTCTTTTGCCTCTTTATTCCACTGACATAAAAAATCCTAGTACGGAGAAAATATCCACGGATGAAACCTGAGGCTGCCTTCACATCGAAACCTAGTAGGGGGGGGGGGGGGGGGGGGGGATTCTCGAGCTCTTCCCGACACCCTGCCGGAAGGGAGATCATCACCAGAGGCTTCTTCATCTCCATGCCTTCCTCTGGAGTGATGCGTGTGTAGTTAATCCTTAGACTACGGGTTCATAGGAGTAACTAGATGGTTGTGTATTCTATTTGTGCCACCATGTTAGATCTTGTGAGCTGCCTAGCATGATCAAGATAACTTTATTGTAATGCTACATGTTATGTTTACTGGGATACGATGATTTGTGAAGTTATGTTCAGATTGTTTATTATATCAGCATGCTCTATTATATATATGATCTAGCATGCTCTCAGATGCTTATGTTACTTTTGTGAAGTAATGGTTTGTATCCCAATAGAAAGTATTGATACTACATATTAGGTTCATGCCTCTCGTGATTCCGGGTACGAGTGACATAAATGTCTAAAAACGGGATGTGTTGTCGCTAATATAGGGGTAAAATAACGGTGATTATGTCTAATGATTATATGTATTACTTACATTACGTATGAAATTTATTGTAATTTTGTTTTCTCTTCTTTTTCCTTCCTTCTCGCTCCTCCCGCCACCCCCACACAGCCCGTCCCGTGCCCCTACCCTCCCGCCCCGCCATGGCTGCTCCCGTCTCGCTGCTCGTGCTCTGCTACACGCGGCCACGAGCTCCGCCGGCGTACCCTCGATGTTGCTCATTAATTGTGCGCTGCCATGGAATTGATCGAATATGCTACAATTTTGCAGCATATCGGTCGGAAAATCGGATCTTCTTACAAGGAATCGAAAACTAATGTTGAAATCGAGTCTCTTCATTGTTGAATCGAGTTGTGGAGTCATTGGTGCCGGCATCAACGGGACCGTTAGCCGGTTTTCGGTAAATGCGATTTTGGAGCTGTATATGGACGTGGAAACTTGTTACTTAGAGCACAAACGTGATAATATCTAGAGAATACTTATATTTGTTTCGGTGAAGACTTTTTCTGGGATCTACTTTGTGCGTGTTTTTCGACCAGACCGCAAATATTCAGTTTTAACCACTTTTACGTTGTTATATCTGCTAGAAATGCTCCTACTACATGTAAACATTGGCAAACCGAAGATAACTTAAGCAGCAAGTGTCAAATTACTAAAGAGTTAAAAATGTGTAGTTGACTAACATGGATAAGGCGATTGTGGACGAGTATCAAAGCCCACTGTTAGTAACGGCACCAATGCAATGCACCACTGCAGCACAACACATAGAAAAACGATATCGGCCGCGCAGCTATCTTGCGCGTGCGTTTCGGCCGCACGTCTTTCTTCGCTCCTCTTGCTATATCTTGCTTTGCACCGTCGAATCGAGCTCAGTTGTCGTGGGAGACGCCGCCGCATATCTGCTAGGATTGCATCTGGGGTTTCTTAATTGGGAAACCCCAGGAAAAAACACACACTAACCCCACGTTTCTGCCGCCCACATGCTATTAAGTCTTGTCAAAGTGCGTAACTACGCAGACTCAGTTCGATTACAGTGCACCGGCCACCACAGTGCCGTGCAGTGCCTGCTTCCAGGTCGATTATTCCAAGTCCCGGTAAGTGAAAAGGTGAATATGCAGCTTTGCTCCCTGGCCTCACGCGCGATCGTGACCACCTGACGCGATCGTGATTAATATGCACCTCTGAGTACTCTGAGCATACAATATGCACGTGCAGATATTCGTGTCAAAAGTACTTCCTCCGATCTGTTAAAATTGCCGCAAGTAGACAACATAACACGTACAGCTTGTACGAATAACCAGCGACAATTTTGTTGGGAGTACGTAGCGTTCTTTTAAGTAATTTTTTACGCTAATACAAAATATAAGATCTAGTTTGCATTGTTGAAATGATACTTGATTTTTTTATAACATATGGTTTATGTGACATGATGAACTTGGTACAAATAAATATTTTTCTATAGTATTTACTTATGATTATTCATTTAATATCATATTAACCACACTTAGAGCCTCTTTGATTCAAAGAATTTTCACAGGAAATTTGGAGGATTCTATTGGGATTTTTCCTGTCGTGGCTACTTGATTAGTAGGACTAAATCTGACTGGATGTTTTCCTAAAGAATGATTTGCACTATATTTCACAGGAATTTCAACATTGACTCAAAACTGTTTTAAAGATTTTTTTTGTTTTTTCTATGGTGGAATCAAATGAACGATGTTGGATATAAAATCATGTAGGAAACGAAATGGACATGACACCGCAATCCTGGCTTTCCCGTTCCCGAGTTTTTGGAATCCCGCTAAAAGGAGGCTCTATCAATTGTTTCTAAATACAAGTTGTTTAGCTTTTTTAATGAATCATACGTATCTAAACGTGTTTTAGTGTGTTGATTAACTTATTTTGGTTTGTATGCAATCCACATTGAAATATTAAAAACATTTTATAATTTGGAGTGCATTGAGTACCTTAGTATATTGCCGCTTGATCGTGGAACAGTCTGTTGCATTTCTTTCTCTATAGAAAAAGCCATTATTAAAGGGTGCATATCTGTCGGTACAGCAAAATCCAAGAGCCCGTCTTGGGTATTGCGCACATCTAACCATTATAAAATATTCATCACAAAAAGTTGTAAAGAATATGTAAAGAATTGTAAATTGAACTCGACTACTACTCTACCTATTTTTCAACAATCAATTTTGATGTGACGAGTAAACAATAAGATAACCCTAGCAAACTATCCAAAATTTCTCTCCTGTGTTAATCCTAAACATATGTTTATTTAAACTTCAGTTTTGAACATGTATGGAATGGGTAACATTATGGACTCTCAAAGTTTGCTCATTCTAGCAACCTACACTGATCCGTTAATAGCCTCCAAAAATGGCGGTTGAAGAGGGTTCAGCTCTCCGTCTACATATTTTATAAATGAAAAATGACATAGTAGAGGGCTTCCCTACCGTTTTTGTGTAAAAACCAATATGTTTTTCCGCACTATAAGTAGGATGGATCTTTTATAGATAAAGTAGGATGGGATTTTGGATTCGTGGGATCCCAAGAATCATATTTAACACAAGATTTTGCGAGCTGGTCATTAAGGAATTTTGGCTGAATTCTACGAAAATCAAATTCCTTCATGATAAAAGGTATTCAAATTTGGTCAGATTTCGATAAAGATCCATGTCGAACAAGATAATTCATGGACATAAACGAGGTGGTATGAAAGTTATAGATGCACATATACTGCTAATGTAAAGACATAAACATATCATGCTAATATTTCCCTTGCAAGCATGTATGACAGTCACCTGTTTCTTCGCTCTTCCTACCTTTCTTTTTGGGCGCATCTCGCATGCTCCATTTTGTCAAGAGCTTGCACCAGAACAAGAACACCACCAACATAGCAACCAGGGTACCTTTTTTGGGGGCAAGAAATTGGTATGCAGGAGTGTCCACGAGAAGGTCAAAATTAAGATACATGAACTCGCAAGACAAGTATACATAGAAAACGTGACACAACGTCGCAATGGACGACCCACTCAAATTTGCAAGACACAAAGCAAATAACGACCTTCCGGCTAAACAACGCCGCACGTAGTTCCCCCGGACGCCACACCCTTGGCGCGCCACCCCCACCCCTCTTCCCGTCCCCATCACGGTCACGCTACCTCCACGTTTCACCCAGTCCGCATGCAACGTGCCGCACCGCCTATATAGATGCCCAGATCCCGGGGAGTAGCACATCAGCACACACAAGTCAAGTCACTGATCCTACACTATCGTGGCGTGCGCAAACTAGTCGCAGCTCCGAACTCTCTCGTGACCATCCTACGTGCGATCCGCCATGGCTGCCGTGCCGGCCACCTTCGTCATGGCCGCCCTGGTGGCGGTTGCTCTGTGCGGCGGCGTCGGCCAGGCGCAGGACATGGACAAAGAGTGGGCGCGGTACCGCGGCTTCGGCGGCAGCGGCGGCACGGTGCTGCCGCAGTCGGACGTGGACCTGCTGGAGTTCCCGCTGAACCTCGAATACCTGGAGGCGGAGTTCTTCTGCTGGTCGGCGCTGGGCTACGGTCTCGACGGCATCGATGTCAGCCTCACCGGTGGCGGCCCTCCCCCCATCGGCGGCCAGACCGCCGCCCTTACCCCCTTCGTCCGCGACGTTGCCACCCAGTTCTGCTACCAGGAAGTCGGCCACCTCAGGTATGCAATCGATCAATCGAACTCCCTCAAATTACCGACAGAGAAGTAGAATATGATTTATGGACTATGGGAGTGTGCGTGTGCATGAGCAGGGCGATCAAGCAGACCGTGAGGGGGTTCCCTCGGCCGCTGCTGGACCTCAGCGCGACAAACTTCGGCAAGATCGTGGAGCAGGCCATGAACACGACGCTGGACCCACCTTTCAACCCCTACGAGAACAGCCTCAACTTCCTCATCGCCTCATACATCATCCCCTACGTCGGCCTCACCGGCTACGTCGGAGCCAACCCCAAGCTCCTCACCCCTCAGGCCAGAAGGGTACGTACACCACACGCGTGATCACTCTACCACTACGACTCGCTCTAGCTGGCAGCTGCCATCGTGGGGCGTATCGGTCACACACACAAGCTGTGTGCACGCTTCCATATTGATATTCTCATTTTTCCCATTACATGTACTACGTGATAGTTAACTGATAGTGCTTCACACTGTGTGATTGATTGTGCGCAGCTGGTCGCTGGACTGCTGGGCGTGGAGTCGGCGCAGGACGCGGTGATCAGGGCGCTGCTGTATGAGCGCGGGCTGTCGCGGGTGGCGAGCTACGGCGTCGGGGTGGCGGAGGTCACGGCGCATCTCTCCGAGCTGCGGAACGAGCTGGGTGGGAGGGGGATCAAAGACGAAGGTCTCGTGGTGGCGCCGGGGCAGGGGCCTGAGGGGCAGACAGTGGGAAACATCATCGCCGGCGACCGCTTCTCCCTCGCCTACGACCGCACGCCCGAGGAGATCCTCGCCATCGTCTATGGCACGGGGAACCCAGCCCAGGCCGGCGGGTTCTTCCCCCAGGGCGGCGACGGCCGCATCGCCAAAGGGTTGCTCATGTAGTCGATCGTATCAGTCGAGGGTCGGCATAGATACATCAGGATTGCTGTGTGTTTTCCCATACTGTAGACTATACATCATGCATACATCTGTGTGTTGTCCTTACGGATGAAATTGGGTATGTGTACATGCATGTTGGATGCTAATAATCAATAAAAGAACTTTTTATACAAGGGAAACAAAAGAGTCAATGAATTCTGACCTGCGTTTGGTGGCTCTCAGTAGTATCTGTGAAAGTTCAGGTCTGCGCAATTAATTTGGAATTGATCAAGTTCCTTTCTCTTTAAAAAAAAGTTCAGTTTTTTTTTGAGCTTTTAAAAAAATAATCTGTTGTGTTATCTTTCTCTTAGGAAAATGATAAAACCTGTCTCGCTGTCTAGCCCATTGTACAAAGCCTGTTAATGGCTGGGCCGACGGAAAAAGTCTGTCCTATCAGGTTGTTTTTACGGACTGGGCCTTTCATGTGGCTAGGTTTACGTATAGGAAAAAATGACTTTCCTTTCCCGCTAAAATTGGAAGATGTGTTGATCTTGATGTGACTCATGACTCTTTGGTAAGTCTTGGTGCGGTGCAACTGCAACCTGTCCAAACAAATCCAATTCTTCGATCGAGAGCACGTAAATCGTGAGATCATATGGATCACCCTATGGTGGTAACCAGCTAACCATCATGTAGTGTGGGCTGTGTGGCAACTCAAATCTTTATTACTCTGTATATAAATAGATGTTGATAGTATAGTACGTCAAGAAAACAACGATCCAGAAAAACTTGAAGTGCACATTGGAAAGCTAAAGAACAAAGTCGGAGTCCTCCAAAACCGTTAGTATGTCACGGCATGCGGAAAAAACAAATCTATCATATTCTCCAGAATAATACCACAAAAAAAACTTAGCATGATGATCAGGAATAGACTCCCAATCAGATCAACACATAAATAAACTAAAGTCCCCCCGGTCATTGCTTAAACAAGATCAAGCATCCAGTTCCCATGATTCTCTTATAGACTGCAAGGTGAGAAGGAAGCGGCTTAACTTTCACGACTATCAGGGCACCTACTGAACTAGATGCAACTAAAAAGAAAGCGAGCGTCACCTTGCTCTCAAACTGCTCAAAATAAACATTAAACCAATGCAACAGAACGAACCTAATTAATAAACAAGGATAAAGATCCAAATCACTAAACGTGATGCCCATGGGGAGGGTCCTAACACAAATTAGACTCGACGCGAACTAGTATTATGATATGTACCAAAATCTAATACTTTTTTTGGAAAAAAATGTATTATACTTTTAGCAGTTTCCAATGTATTACTTCCCGTTCCATAATATGAGATGTTTTAGGTGTAACACATGTTATCTAAATTTACACTAAATAAATAATTATAGTATTAAAACATGTCTAGATATATCTTTTTTGAAGTAAAAGTCCATATATTAGGTCCGTAAGCCGCCTCATTAAAAACCTTCCAGTCCCCTTAGGTACCCTGGTAAGGAAAAGAGTGCGTCTGAAACTTGCGGCCTTTAAACATTAAGCCCAGATACATCGTTTGCAACTAGCTCCTTTATACAATCAAGAGACTCGTTGCTAGTAGAACCACTAAATCCCGCCTTGGCGAGCTGGCCTAGAACATGCGCTATGCCATTACAAACACGTTCTACCTTAGATACAGAGAGGTCAATGGTAAACCCTAAGCAGCTCGCGTCCTTCCAAGACTAAAGCCCAACTGCTTGAATGATCAATGGTGTCCATCGAGAGGCTTTGGACAGCCCGTAGACAATCACTTTCCACCGTTGCTGGCCACCTTCGTAGGGAAATCAGATGCTTCATGCCCTCTAAACATGCAACAATTTCCGCCTCCTCCGCACTACCACAATTGGGTACAAATTTCCACTCAGTAAGGATAACATGTCCCACCGAGTCGCGGATGATGATCCCCACCCCAGCATCCCTTGAATGAGCATCCCAGCCCGCGTCGACATTTGCTTTGATCGCGCCGCTCGCAGGTGCAGTCCAGGTAGGTTCTAGCCCACGGGTAGTAGCATTACCAGACTCGGATGCCAGCGAGAAGGAGGTGAGATAGTTCTGTAGGTAGTGTACCGAAGCAGAAATCGACGCCTTTCCATCACCGTGAACAACATTATTCCTGTGGTGCCACGAACGCCAGAGCAGAAATAGGATTTTTGGCCTCATTTCTTCGGTCACCGAGCTCAGCAAATGCAGGATCCATTCCTGGCCTTCAATCATGAAAACCTCCTCAGTAGGTAAAGACCAGGCGTCTCTAATTTCATGTCGTAAAGCTCGGGCGAGTGAGCATTGGACCAATGCATGATGGGTATCTTCCAGAGCTGACCCACAGATAGGGCACACAGCCTCCACATGAGACATACGTCGGTTCAGGCCAACACGAACAGCTAGCGTATTAGTGGCCGCACGCCAAGCGAAAATACGAATTTTCTGTGGCACTTTTGTCTTCCAGATCAGATCCCAAATACGCCTATTCCCTGATGGTTCAGATCTTGATTGTCCAGAGTCACTAGCAGGGTGAGCACGAGCCATACCAATGTGATACGCCGAACGGACACTGAACAACCCGTTACTTTCACCACTCCAAGCAATAAAATCATCTGTGACCCGGGCAGGCAGTTTAATGCCAAGTATAGAAGCAGCGTCCCGCGGATAGCAGCATTCACGGACAGCCTCCTCATCCCATGTCCTTGTATCATGTGAAATGAGTTCTAAAACCCATCGTTTGCGCGAGCTCCCCCTTCTTCCTTCAACTTTTAGGTCGCCTTGCCGTGGAAGCCAATTGTCGCGGAAATTTTTAACTTTGGTGCCGTCACCGATCCTCCAAACGAATGTGAAAAATGGGTAAAACAATATTGTCGAACGGAGCGAGTATGTGCATTTTAACCGAAGACCGAACTACCGAACCGAAAGAACCGGGACCGAAGCTGAACAAACCGAAACCGAAAAAGAAAAACTAATTTCGGTCAGTATATCCTGAAACCCGAAATTTGTTCGGCTAGTTCGGTTTCAGCATGTGCCTGACCGAAAAGACCAAAAAACCGAAGAAATCTTTAACAGACAAACTCCACGTACAAAGCCCACGGCCCACTAATCAATTTTCCACGCACTCCATATAGGCCCTCACGAGGGCAACCTTTCAGTTTGCACGCACGCACACCACTAGGGCCTACACGCCACACCTGCTAATCGATTCCTAAATATCTAATCGCTCCCGACATGGCAGCCACCAGCCTGACGAAGAGGTGATGCGCCGCTCGCCGCTGGCTCCCGGCGACCAGTGAGGCCGCTGGAACCCATCGACCAGCGTGGCCGCCGTGGCATCTGCTCCTTCTTCCTCACACTTCTTGTCCATAGCGACTGCCTCAATGCCTCTGTCTCAGCTGCCTAGCTGCTGAATCCGTGGCGGATCGTCTTCTCTTCTTCTCGGTTCAGCGATCTCTGCTTGATTTGCTTGTTACCATCGAGTAAGGTTGCGTGTGGGATTATCTTTTGGTGGGTTGTTTCGGTCAGAAACCGAGACCGAACCGAAGTATCCATGGACCGATTTCCGAATGCTAGGAAACCGATCGGTTATCAGTTTCCAGAAACCGAAATCTTTATCAAACCGAGAAACCGAACCGATCGGTGGTCTAACCGAACGCCCAGCTACACCACTGCGACTCAACAAGAAGCTCCAAAACCAATTGATATCAAAATGGGCTTCGTACTGGAACCCACTGAAGCTGGCATAGAGAACCGAGAGAAGGTCCAAATTACAACAAAATCTGACTCGTTAGTCGTGTCAAAACAGATGGAACTTTTTAATTGTGAGAGATATAAAACATATGAAGCTTGATGATCTTTGATGGGTCGGCATAGATTTGTGTGTTTCGCAAACTGTAAACTATATGTCAAACATGCATACAAATTCGGTGTATTCGAAAGTAAACAATTTGACATCATAAACTTATACGTATACCTTTGGAACGTTTTTTTCCGGATTTGAGGGAGTTTGTTTTACACTTTATTGATACACATATATTTAGACACATTTTAGTGTAAAGTTTACATTTAGAAACAAAGTGAGTAATAATCAATGAAAGGCTTATGCAAGGAAAACTGGGGCAACGCGTTTGATGGCTCTCACTGATATATTGTGAATGTTTACATCTGCGCAACTCGGATTTCATCAAGTTCCTTTGTGCAGTTGAGCTCTTTTCCTAAAGGAAGTGATAAAACTTTTTTCGCTGCCTGTGGCTGCCTAGCCCATAGAACAAAACACGTTGTGGTTGGGACGACTGTTCAGGCCAGTCATTTTCCTTTTATAGTCTGGGCAGCTACAAATGGAAGAAGTGTTCATCTTAGGTATTTATGTGGTGCAACCTGTGCACACAGGTTAAATTTTTTATTTTTTATTTTTTAAAAATCACACAGGTTAAATTCGTGGACCAGAGCACGTAAATCATGCTATGATATGCATCGATTCGTGAAACTGGATTAGTGATCAGCGATCCGAAAGCTGAAATAGTAAAGTCAAAGTCCTCCCGGTCGGTATGTACACCATGATACGCGACAGAAAGAAACCTATCATTGTCATCAGTAAAGGACTCCCGATTAGATTAGCACATTAAGGGCATGTAAAATGGGGTGATATCAGGCTTCTCTTAACATTGTCACGTAAGATATTTGTCTAGTTGGAGTAAAGAGAATGTAAGAAGGGGAGGCTGCCTTTTCTTAGCTAAGAGATTATCTCTTACGAAATAAGAGAAGACAAGTTTTACCATTGTACCATTTGCCAGACATATAATTTCTTACCAAAATATAATTCGTTATCATTAATTAGGGATGATAATAAGAGATAATGCATTTGTACAATATATTATTTTGTCTTATCTAGATGATATGGATGACTAAAAGAAGACACGCCTTTTCTACCATTGTACATACTCTAAATAAATAAACTAGAGTCCTTTGCTTTGTGTGTGCATGTGATCAGACTCAAGATTCCCATGATTGGTTAATGGTTACTAGATGACTCGTTGCGCGATTGCGCAACTACAAAAAGCATGAATGTATTGTTGCCATACGCTTATGTCTGTGTACCCAACATTTGATTGAAATTAAGCCGATCTTGAGCAGGTAATGGACGGCTTTTTAGTTTGATATGGCAATGTTATAAAGTCTTAGCGCGTGTCAGTATATTGACACTATCAGTATTCAGAAGCAGACCCATCACAGAACTTTATCTAATTTTCATCATAACTAACTGATTTTTACTAAAAGTCCAATAAAATAACAATTTATATCACATCATCTGATATTGTAATTGAGCAGGAATTGTGTGGATGATATCACAAAGAGAAAGTAGCAATCAAAGTGGTGTGCAAGGAACCATTATTTATATCTTGACGTGAATTGTGCAAGGAACCATGGTAGTATGACCCATTTCTTTGACAAAAACACTGCATTACTCTAAAACATCCCACCTTATATTTTCAGTGTCATTGTGCCCGCTCAAGGAGGTAGAAACCATGAAGCCACTGTCTTCAGTTCCTTCTTTTGACCAAGACATATCTTGCCGTGTTTGCAAAGCACATCTGCACGACAAGAAAACATAGCTGATCATATAAACAAATTAGGAAAGGACCACCGAAAATGGAATGTACTAAGAAAATAGAAAATGAAAAGAAAATCCCTTTGCATGCAATTTTCTTATTATGTCCATAATAAATGTAGCATTGCTAAAATTTCCTAAAGTTGTGTATTTGATTATTTGTATAATGGAACCACTACTTCAGTTCCATAGTTTCCATTGGCTTCTTTTAAATGTCAAAAATCCAAGTTACTACCTGATCAATCATCACTATATGGAAAATCCAGATCTGTGGCCTTTGGATGACCAGTATTTCACAACTAATATACACACTGGAAGCATAGATATAAAATATTTTCATGCACGACCTGAAGGTACAAAGAACTTAATCAAGCAAGAACAGAGTTGGTAGTGACCAGAAGACACAGAAAAGTGGAAACATTTCTTCAGTTATATAGCTTCCATTGGCTTATTTTAAATGTCATAAATCAAACCTACTACCGGATCAATCATCAGTATTTGGAAAATCCAGATCTATAACATTTGAATGACCAGTATTTCAAAACTGAGATACATCTAAACACTTTTTTTAACAGGTGATACATCTAAACACTGGAAGCATAGAAATGCAGTACTCACCACAAATTGACTACACATAACATTCCGCAAAGATAACGCCCATTCTGATATAAATGGATCAACAAATCAAATCTCAACATCCTTTGACTTGACACCATGTTTGTACTTATTCTTGAGCAGATACCATGCTTTTATACATGTGTCACTGCAAGTATGTAATGGAGCAATATAAATGTATTTTCTCACCTCGAGAAATATTTTCAGCAATAACAATCAAAAGTGAAGATACAATCCTACGTTGTGCTTTCCGCTTTCCGTAAGAGTGCAGTTCAGTTTCAGTCCAGCCAGCAAACACTAAAAAGTAGCTACTCCGCAAAACTGAATCATGCAATTATCCTTATGCAATGCAGGTCACAGAGCAGAGGAAGCTCTGTTATTAACGAGAAAACACAAAACCAGGATTGTGATCACAAAAGCAGAGGAACCATAAAACTTAATGGGACCGACAGAGAAACTGTGGAGCCCAAGAAAATACAACACGTGTAGGCCAAGAAATTCTCACTCAATTTTTTTCAAAACCAACTGGAATGATGAAGCATGGAGAAATAAAATCATGGAAGAAATACTGGAAACAGGGAAATGCAGTCCATTGCATGTGTAAGTATGTTTAGATTAATTAAAAAAAGTATGTTTAGATTGATCATTTAATGGTAATAATTAGCAGCTTAACCAACATTTATTCAAGAATTTCTTATCCATAGGTTACAGAACAAAGAGAAGAAATGCACTAAGAAATGCCAATTTTCACCTGGTGATTCTTCGGTAACCCTCTTGGTTCCTAAGTAATCCTTGCAGACGTTGACATATAATACTTTGTTTTCTAAACAAAAAATACAGTCATGAAAAAGATAATTTGTGGGCCAGTCAAAAGACATTGATATACAAATAAGCCTACACACCAACCAACAGATCAAGACTCAAGAGATATTGAGAAGAGAGGAATACAAGTAGCAGCAGCACCGTGCATGTCAGCAAAGACCATCCTGACATGTACACCTTCAAACCGAGAGATCGATATAGGGGCGAATCGTGACACCACAAACTTAGCTCAACGGAGGATAGTAGAACCTAGAACATAATAGTGCCAGGCTGCACAAGAACAGAAACATAAATGGCAACAACCGGAAGACAATTTACTCACCCCAAGGCGAAAGGCAACAACACATTAGAAGAAACCAGGTGCAACCTCTCCTTCGTCACTGCAAATTGATACGGGTAAAAATAGATCAGAAAACAGATTTACGCAGAAAAATATATTCTAATTTACACCATATAAGTTCAGACGAAAAGCAAGATATTTAGAACAGATAAAAGGCAAGGGATCATTAAGATGCTAACTAACCATTTTGGATTAATAACAGTGTTCGAATCATTCTTTTCCTACCGCTTCTATTCAGAATCCATTTGTACATTTCAGTGCCGAAAGGAGGCGAAAGAATACTATATATACCAAATGTTATATGTACGAAATGCATCAATTGCCAGCAAAACATATGCTGCCTCATATGACCCCGTAAGAAACAAAAAAGGGATAACTTCCACCATGTTTTGTGACAGGATAGAAATGACAAAGTTGCTGCTTATACCGAATTGGAGTAGCCAGCGATGAGGACCTGCCGCACAAAGAGCAGTGCACCTTGAATTTTCTCTTCCTCTTCTGTGCATGCATAGGGAACAAAAATAATGTGATTGCTTAGAAGACATTGCTATTAAACAAACATCACAAAAAATTGGTTGGGAAACAAGCTTATCAAACCACCCGAGTCACCCGAGCTGATTATGGGCTTGCATCAACCATCATAGAATATGTACCCTAGAAATCAAACCCGATTCAAACCAAAGCACACATAATCTCAAAATAGTGGCATAGAGACAGATCAATAAGGGAGAAAAATCCTAGATTATGTGGGAATAACAGGAGGAGCTCACCATATTTTCCTGTCAAGGATCTGAAAGAAAGTGTAGTACAAAATCGATGTCCTAATTCTCAACTGTCACTTTGTCAACTCCCACGATCTCCTGCTGTTTGTCGTTGACGTGACTACTGAATCTATCCTGCATCTCGACAGATTACTGAACCTGCTCGTCCACTGCTCCAACTGAACAATGAACTTGAAGCTTTAGTGAGAAGATGACAGCCTTGTCTGACCTGCATAGTTCATGGTCATTAGTAAGCTTCTTCCTTATCTCACGATTCGAAGATCGATAATTATGGCGCCACATATAAATCTCACGTGTTGGTTAGTCAATGAGAATGCAAATAGTAAAACCATTTACCTTATCAGGGAGGCTCATGCCCACAACAGAGTCTAGCACAAATAACGAACCCATATATGCTTAAACAAATAATCATCCATGTTCCTGTCAAAATTATTATCGTGTAAGCTTCCACAAGAAAATCACCTAAAAAGAGTAATATTTAGATCTTCTCATGAAAAGGTCATATTTAAACGCGGCCGCATATCTGATGTGGTTGCAATCTAACGATCAAACTGTTAGGTTTATAGGCTTCAGGTATAAGCAAATGTCCATTTAGTTAAATATATTTTCAAGACCAACTATTGCAAGAAACAATGAAGACAAGCAACATGACGTACCATGTTTAATAATATATTGGGATTGCATTTGATCCGCTGATGTATATTCTTTCTAGCGAGATAAGTTAGCTCTTTTAATGAAAAGTTCACATTAGAACAACAACATATCAGATTTGTGGCCTCAATTTATCAATCAACCTGTTAGATTAAAAGGTTGCACTTATAAGAAATCAACAATCCCAATTCACATGGTAGCAAATGTCCACATTAATTCAGTTTCTTATTGTCCAAATTATATGCTTCTGGAAATATGTAATGGATAATTTGACAAGTAATCTTGTGCGATTTCTGTTGATGAGTGGTAAATCTTGCTGGATTCTTTGACGATATATACCAAATAATCATGAGATCATATGGGAAATATGTAATGAAGAATCTTACAAGAAATCTTGTGCGATTTCTTTTGGGTGGTAAATTTTGTGGGATTCAGTGGCGATACCAAATAATCATGAGATCATACCCTAATCGAAAATTTTCCATTTCGTTTGCAGCAACACAGGTAGCTTAAACATGGAAAGTTGGAAATTGAAACACAAGGGAATCTATAGCTGGATCTACCATATGATTTTCTTAGACGGAGGATAGATTAGGGAGAAAAGCGGAAGCATTTTACCTCAGACTTACGCTCGGAGGTGAGCTGCACGACCTCGTCGCCACGGTAGATCATGTCCCTGGAAGCGCCGCGGTTGCAGGCCACCCTGGACCTTGGCGACAAGCTCGTCGTCCGCAACGTGGAACGCGTCCAGGAAGACCGTTCTCCACCAGCTTTTCATGTCGGCGCCGTCTTCTTGGAACCGCGGCATCGCGACGAGCAGTTCACGCTCGACCCCTTGAGCAACGACGACGTGAAGCCGCTCCAGTGAAAAGCTGTTGCGACAATAGATCTTTAAAGTCCAATTAAAAAATCTTTCAAGGGCTCCAGAAGAGATCAGAAAAAAAAACAAATGGAGATTTAGGGTTAGGGCACCTTAACGAGCTGTTCCCCGTGCCGCGTCACCTTGCGCACTGTCGACCTCGTCCGAGACACTCCTCCAACGCTTCCTCCCGCTGAGCACCATGGCCTACCTGTCCAGGTCCTCGCCGCTCGCTCTCCGCGTCGCCGCCACATCCTCCAGCGCCTCTTCCCGCCGGCATCCTCCAACGCCTCTTCAGCTTGAAGGCACGGAGACGGTCGAAGCGGCGGAGGAGGAGGAAGCCCACGGCGGAGGTGGATCTCACGGGAGGAGGAGAGGGGATTGGGGGAGAGACACGCTAGGGGATTGGGGTGTGCGGGGACGGGAGGTGATTGGTGGCTAGGGTTTCACCGCGCCTCGTCTCCGCGAAAAGGTCCCCGCTAAAGCATTGGCTGAGACTGCAATCTGGGGCCGTCCTCTGAGTCGGCCCACACGTCATGGACCCGCCTGAGTAGCCAGCAAGTATAAAAACACAATCAACACCATCCAACGGTTCCTGTGGGTTTGGCAAAAGATCCAACGACCAGCAAAGACTGCCCCTCTAGATGGCCTCTCCAAGAGAAGGATTCCTACAACATTTATAGAGGTAATGCCACATAGATCAAAACAAAGATTAATTCATTGCTACATAACAAGCCTAAATGGCAAAGAAAGATAAATATAAAAAATACTAATTACCTCTATATATAAAGGAGGAGATATTGGAGCTCTCTCAGCGCTCGCATCCTGGGCCGTCCGATCGAGATCGGACAGCCCAGATCGCCTAATTCGCGCGGTGAACAGTTATGAACAGTGCCCCGCGCGCTTTTGCAATTACCCGCCCGCCGAGGACCTTGATGTAATTATTACCAATTTCATAGACTTTTTTGCAAAAGCGCCGAACCCTAATCCTTCACGATCTTCCTCAGTTCCCCACCCACCTCTTCTCCCGCGACGCGGCGGCTGCCGCCCCGCCCCAACCTCGCCCCTCCTCCACTCCATCCCTGCCCTCCCCGACGTCTCCCATGGCCGGCTGGCCGCCGCTCGGCCGGGTCCTCCCCTTCCTCCTCCTGGGCCGCATCCCCATCCACCTCCCGCCCCCTCCCCTGCTCCCACATGGAGCCTGAACCCCAGTTGTTGCGCCATCTCCCTCCATAGAAGAGGATGTCGCTTGCTCGACGGTGGAGCAGCCTCGAGGTCGGGTCGCCCCTCCATCTCCTGTTGGTCGCCGCCCTCCAGTACGTCCTCCAACCGCCTCCATCCCCTACCTCCTGCTCCGCCGCTCCCTGTAGCTTGAGACCTATGGAGGTCATTCGTTCCTCCTACTGCAGCTCACCGGCGCTGCTAACCCAGCCCTCTATGTCTGGTAACAGTAATAGATGTACTGATATTTATGGTCCCTATAGGCGTTTGGGATTTTTTAGTTCAGGTTGCGTCAGCTTCTCCTCCATATCCTTTGCCCCTAATTTAATTTCTATTCGTTATATATAGATGTGTCCATAGTTGGGCAGTACGGGGATTCCAAGCCTGATTTCACATTTCTATTTTCATTTCCTTTTGTAATTTCAACTCCTGAGAATTTTGTTTCACTTGGTAGATGCGTAGCAAACTTGATGTCCATCTTACTGATTACAGATAATTGCTTTTAGGCAACTTCATGAAGACACGATCGGCAAGATTGTGTTGGTTTCTGAAATGTTACATTTGATTGCTTAAACTGTAAATGTTGAAACCAAACTGAAGAAATTCATTTTCACGATCTTGAAGCATATGCCACTCTATAACAAGGAAGTTATGGATTATTATACTGATTATCTGTTGTATCTGGTTAGATCAATGTTTACAGGTGGGGGGCAGGAGGCAAATTTTTTGTCAACATTGCTAGGTTGCTTAAATTTACTCCTATTTTCTTCTAGGAATATACTACATGGCCTTCTTGGCAGGAAGGAGTGCATCGATGGGGAAGCCCAGGGAGAGCGAGATTTGCGCCTTTGTCTTCGTCCACCGCTGGCTCTCCTCCGTGGAGAGGCTGCACAGCCGTCGGAGGCTAACTTTGTATTTTTACAATCGGCATCCTATATGTATGCAGATCCTTTGTCTACATGTAGATGCAATTCTAATTTTCAGCTTCTCATGTTGTTGACAGTTTCAGGAAATTGATCCTCCATTGTCTTGCAGTTTGCGTTCCATGGTTGAAAGGTTGCCCTATTTTACCTTGGAAGGTCTGAGAGAGAAGATGTCCTGCATTTCATATTTTAGACTCATGTATAGTTGAATAGGCAATGGGTTGTAATTCCAGTGCATAAGCTACACCGTTTTAATGTGTTTAATTTTGTGTGTAGCCGACAAATGGCTGTTCATTAGGTCGGGGTTTCCCTTTTTGTTCAACATAAACTAGACATACACATGATACTTACTGATTTCAAAATGATATTAAATATGTTGACACATATTTCTTGTGTAGGCCCAGTGGGAACTGGGGTATGGAGAGCCCATTCCCTCCAGGACTCGCACGCTGGCCAGACAGACGAAACGGCTAAGTACCAGGCATCACCGCCTGGCGGGACCCTCGAGAGGCAATTCCCCTCGAGGTTCTGAAGAGGAAATGAGGGCCTCAAGGGATCCCTCGCCTCAGGGGACCCTCCCGAGGCGCCAGCTCGCCTCGAGGGAGTCCCGCAGGAATCTCCCCTCAGGCCTCCCCGCGCCTGAAGGGAAACGTTGCGGCCAAGGAAGTACGGCAAGACGCACATGGCCTCTGCCACGCCCACGTGGTGACGCAAGCACCCCCGTTGCTGTTTTGGTGATAAAGGGGTCAATAAAGCGGCTCTGCCTGCTGCGCCGCTGCCAGGACCTTCTACTCTGACGATAAAGCGGGTGGACGATGCAACCCTCCAAAGGAGAACGTCATCATGGGCTCCACCTCAGAGACTGCCCTCTCTGCGGTCAGTATAGCACGGTCGGCCGCCTTTCGGCCACCGCGCCCACCTTTATCAACAATGGACCGCGTCCATGGACGAAGGGACGGCGGTGGACTCCAACTCCACCATGCCACTGCCATGTGGGAGCCACCTTGAAGGCCAAGACGAAGGTCTGGCGCCTATAAAAGGAGGAAGACATCCATCATAGCACGGGTCGACTGTTGGCGTGCTACAACCCTTGTAAACCCTAGAAATTCTTGTTAGGATCGCCTTGAGCCCGAGGAGGAAGAAGATCATCGCTTCCCTCCCGAGGCAAGAACTGCCTCAAGGGGGCCTCCAGCAAACTCCATTGTACTGTAACCTCCATCATCTAATACATATAAGCAGGAGTAGCGGTCTTACCTCCTCACGAGGGCCGTGAACCTGGGTAAGGGCCGGTGTCTTCCTCTCTTGTGTGCGTGTCTTCTTGGGGTTCGGCGAGCAACGTCGCGGAGCCACTCGAGGGTCTAGACCTCCGAGTTCAATCCCCTTCACGAACTACACTTCAGGAAGTGACTACCCCCGATTCTTGGGAGTCATAACCCGACATTTGGCGCGCCAGGTAGGGCATATAGGCGCGTCAACAACCTTCGAGTTCGTCTTCTCGCCATGGTGAACACCCGCGCCACCCGCGTCGCCCGCGTCAATCGACGTGCGCCTGGGAGAGCACGCGTGCCGCCAGGCACTGCGACCACCCGCGCACGGCGGGGCCGACCCCACCATGAAGAGCATGCCCCTTCTGGCCCTCACGCAGAGGCACCAGAGCACAACTCCGACCAGCAGGAGGACGCGCAGTCGTCGCACCCGACGCAGCGCCCGAGCGGCTCAGGCCCGGGGAGGACAGACCCTGCGCCTCACACCACGCTGCTCATGGCGCAGGAGCTTCTCCGCTACCAGCCCACCGCTGAGGCCCACGAGCAGTGGCTCCAACGCCTCAACCACCTCGTCGGCATCGCTACCACGCGCCCCGCTCCGTCTCAGTCCAACCTGCGCCCCTCCCTCGCGGGCACGGTCGCGACAAACGCGCCTCCGCCACCTCCAGGGCCAGCACTGGCTGCGGCGCAGAGGGCTGCTTCGCACGCGTCCTCGCCGCACGATTGCTTGATCGTGCAGCGCAACGCGCCCGACGCTCGCGTGGGGATGGAGCTCCAGCGAGACCGCCAGAACAGGCTCGTGTAGGAGATTGGCCAGGCGGGTCAGCAGAACCGCGGCGCGCTGCAGCACGGGGTCGCTACGTACGCCTCAGGCTGCATGGTGTTCATCTGTTCTCTGCGTCGCGTGGTCTGGCCCGCGAAGTTCAGACCTGCTCTCCCCAAGGGTTACGACGGCTCCAGCAACCCCATCGAGTTCCTGCAGCTCTACACCACCTCCATCCAAGCTGCGGGTGGAGATGACAATGTCATGGCCAATTGGTTCTCCCACGCGCTTCGCGATTCTGCGCTGTTGTGGCTCCTGAACCTCCCTGAGGACTCCGTGAACTCCTGGGAGGAGCTCTGCAAGCAGTTCGTCTCCAACTTCAAGGGGACATACGAGAGCACCCTCACCCACAACGATCTGCGCGCCGTAGTGCAGAAGAAGGATGAGACGCTCCGCAAGTACATCCAGCGCTTCAGCCTAGTGCGCAACAAGATCCCAAACATCCCTGACACCCAAGTCATCGCCGCGTTCCACGAGGGCGTCACTAACAGCGGGATTCTCGAGAAGCTGGGCATCCACGACAAGCTCACCTCTGTGGTCAAGCTTTTCGACCTGGCCAACAAGTGCGCCAAGGCTGAAGAGGGACTCCTCTTCGTCAAGATGTTCTCAAGAGGGGACGATCACGCTGAGGGGTCCAAGAGCCTGAAGAAGAAGGAGGAGCCCAAGCGCAAGGCCACCGCAGTTCTCGCGGCAGAGCCTGACGCGAAGGGCACCCGCAGGGACTCCCCCGAGCCTGGAGAGAGAAGAGACGACCACCGCCCTTTCTGCATCTACCACAATAGGCGCGGCTACTCTACGGAGTCCTGCTTCGACCTCAAAAGGTTGAGCAAGGAGCGCGAGCAAGAAGAGGGCAGTAGTAGCCGTGGCCGAGGCCGTGGCTACCGAGGTAGCGGACGAAAGGGCGGCTACCAGAAACCATCTGGAAATCAGGCCAACGCCGCAGAAAAGAACGGCAACCTCCCTGACGAGGAAGAGGGCGGCTACCAAGCCCCGAGAGGCGCCATTGCCTGCATCCTCGGGGGAGCGCATGCGTCGAAGTCGAACAACCAGTTCAAGCAGTTCGCCCGCGATCTCAACGCCGCCCTCCCAAGCACGGAAACCTCCAGGCCCCTCAAATCGTCGCAGTACACCATCGCATGCGACGCTCAGGACCACCCCAAGTCCACCAAGACTGTTGGAACCCTCCCGCTGGTATGCACTCCCACCATCGATAACGTGGCTGTCTCCAAGACTCTCATTGATGGCGGAGCAGGCCTGAATGTTATCTCCAAAGATACGTTCGAAGCGCTTCAAGTTCCCTACGAGCGGCTCATGCCCTCGAGGCCCTTCACGGGGGTCACAAGCGGCTCGATCGAGCCTCTAGGCTAGGCCAGGCTTGCCGTCACCTTCGGGAGCAAGGAAAATTACCGCACCGAGCACATCGATTTCGATGTAGCACACATCGGCCTGCCGTACAATGCCATCCTCGGCTACCCCGCGCTCGCGAAGTTCATGGCCTTCACGCACCATGCCTACAACATGGTCAAGATCCCCGGCAGCGCTGGCACGATCACCATCCGTGGGCATGTCCTGGATGCTACGCGCGCCATTGAGACGGCCTACAAGACCGCCGCCATGGCTTTCCCCGCAGAAGAGGACCTAGAGCCTCTTGGGAGACCCAAGAAGAAGAAGCAGTTGTTCTCCTAGGAGGCAGCTGCTACCAAGAAAATCTCTCTGAGCTCTAGTAGCTCGGGGGCTGAAGGCTCGGGGGCTAGCGTCACCATTGGCGTCGCGCTGCCTCTCAAATAGGAAAGCGCGCTCGTCGCCTTCCTCCAGGCAAACTCTGACATGTTCGCATGGACACCGTCAGATATGTCTGGTTTACCGAGGGAGGTGATCGAGCACCACTTGGCCGTGAACCCAAGCGCGCGCCCCGTCAAGCAAAAAGCAAGAAAGCAAGCCCCCGAGAAGCAAGCATTCATCATCAAGGAGGTCGAGAAGCTTAAAGCGGCAAACGTCGTTCGCGAAGTCGCGCATCCCACTTCGCTCTCCAACGGCGTGGTAGTCCCAAAGCCCGCCGGAGGAGGCCGCCTCTGCATCGACTACACTGATGTAAACAAGGCCTGCCCCAAAGACCCTTATCCCATGCCCAGAATTGACCAGACTATGGACTCCACGGCAGGCTGCGACCTCCTCTGTTTCCTTGATGCCTTCTCTGGTTATCACCAGATAAAGATGGCTAAGGAGGACGAGGAGAAGACGACTTTCCTCACCCCGTGCGGTGTGTATTGCAACGTCTGCATGCCTTTCGGCCTCAAAAATGCCGGAGCCACTTTCCAGAGGTTGATGAGGATAGCCCTTGGCGGGCAAATGGGGCGGAACGCCGAAGCATAAGTCGATGACATCGTCGTGAAATCACGAGAAGGAAATACTCTTCTCGGAGACCTTGAAGAAACCTTCGCCAGCCTGCGCAAGGTGAACATCAAGCTTAACCCCGCCAAGTGCGTCTTTGGAGTACCTTCAGGCAAATTGCTTGGGTTCCTCGTGTCTCATCGAGGCATAGAGGCAAACCCAGACAAAATCAAGGCCATAGAAGACATGCAACCTCCGCGCAGGCTCAAGGACATGCAACGCCTGGCAGGCTGCATGGCCAGCTTGGGTCGATTCATCTCCAAGTTCGGCGAAAGAGCCCTGCCGTTCTTCAAGATCATGAAAAGGACACGCACTTTCAAGTGGACCCCTGAAGCTGAAAAAGCATTTGAGGAGTTGAAGAAGTATCTGGCCAGCCCACCAGTAATGGTCGCCCCAAGGCATGGCGAGCACCTGAAGCTGTACTTATCAGCTACTCCGCAAACAACCAGTGCTGTCATTGTGGTGGAAAGAGAAGAGCCAGTACTCCACAAGAAGAGTGCAACCACTCCAAAGAAAAAGCCTTCTGATAAGGAGCTCGACGAAAAGGCAGCCCTCACAAACCCGCCGCCAGGCCCAAAGCCCCAAGAGAGGCCCGCCCCAAGTCCACCGCTGCAAGGAATTCATGCCGAGGAGCCTGAGGAGCCTCACGAAGCCAACCCCCTCGAGGCACAGGGCAAGCCCCTTGAGGCCAACCCCCTCGAGGTCCGGGGAAAGCCCCTTGAGGCCAACCCCCTCGAGGTCCAGGGCAAGCCCCTTGAAGCAAACCCCCTCGAGGCCCAGGGCAAGCCCCCTGTGGCAAACCCCCTCGAGGCCCAAGCCAAGCCACCTCAGGCAAAAGACGCCGAGGCTACATGAACTACCATCCGAGCACCCAGTCTACTTCGTCAACACAGTACTGCGTGATGCTCGCGAGCGGTGGTATACAATGCAGCAGAAGCTTCTCCTCACACTCCTCATCGCCTCAAGAAAGTTGTGACACTACTTCCAGGGGCACCCCATCACAGTGGTCACCTCTTTTCCCCTGGAGCAAATACTGCGCAACCCAAACGCAACAGATCGTGTCGCAGGGTGGTACATTGAGCTACAGCCATTCAATTTGTGCTTCGATACCACAAGGGTAATCAAAGGAAGAGCGCTGACTGACTTCGTCGCCGAATGGACTGACCCAACCCCTGAAGAGCCTTTGGGAGAAGAGCAAGGGCCCTCTGGAGCCGCAATGCCCAGCCTCTAGACCATGAAGTTCGACGGAGCTTTCGCTTGTCGCCGCGGCGGGGCAGGCGTAGTCCTGATCTCCCCCAAAGGCGACAAGTTGTATTACACAGTCCAGCTGTGCTTCGGAATCGACAAAATATCCAACAATATCGCCGAGTATGAAGGCTTGCTTGCCGGCCTACGCGCCGCAATCGCCCTAGGCGTCAAGCATCTACTCATCAAGGGCGACTCGCAGTTGCTCGTCAACTTCTCTAACAAAAGCTACAAGCCTAAGGACGACCACATGGCCGCATACCTTGAAGAGGTCCGTAGGTTTGAGAAGAACTTCAGGGGAATGGAGCTCATGCACATCCCAAGTAAGGAAAACCAAGAGGCTGATGACATCGCCAAGCGCGCATCAAAGAGGCAAGCTCAGCCGCCAGGGGTCTTTGAAGAAAGGATCGTCAAGGCATCCATAAAGCAGCCCCAAGAGGCCCTGCCCGCAAGCATAGACGAAGCGCTCCCGCCACCACCTGCAAGCGGGGCTCCAGGCTGCGGGCCCCCTATATGGGAGCGTCTATTGCTCACAGCGGTGCACCAAGAAACATAATGGATCGACGAGATCAAGGACTACCTCCACAAAGGGATCCTTCCCGACGAAGACGTTGAAGCGAAGCGAATTGCCCGCCAAACAAAATCGTACCAAATCCTCGAAGGAATTCTCTATCGCAAGCGCCCAAACGGCGTCGCGCTCAAATGTGTCCCTCCTGAAGAAGGAAAACTGCTGATCAAGGACATCCACATCGGGGAATGCGGCCACCATTCATGCGCCCGCACCCTAGCAGGCAAAGTCTTCAGGAGCGGCTTCTACTGGCCTCAAGCGCTTCAAGATGCAATGGACATCATTCAAACATGTGAAGCCTGCCAATTCCACGCCAAGCAAATCCACCAACCAGCGCTGGGACTACAGACCATTCCGCTCTCGTGGCCGTTTGCGGTCGGGGGGCTGGACATCCTGGGACATTTCCCAACGGCGCAAGGTGGATATTGCTACCACTTCGTGGCCATTGACAAGTTCACAAAATGGCCTGAATTGGAGGCGACGCGCACAATCACAGCAGGCGCGGCGGTGAAATTCATCAAAGGCCTGGTCTGCCGTTTCGGAGTGCCTAACCGCATCATCACCGACAATGGCTCCAAATTCACCAGTGGCATCTTCAGAGCCTACTGTGAAAGAATGGGCATGAAGCTCTGCTTCGCCTCAGTCGCCCATCCGCAAAGCAATGGATAAGCTTAGCGCACAAACGCAGAGGTCCTCAAAGGCCTAAAGACCAGGACCTTCGATATCCTCAAGGGCCACGGCAAGGGCTGGATCAACGAGCTCCCCTCGGTGCTCTGGTCCATCCGTACCACGCCACCCAAGCCCACTGGGGAAACACCGTTCGCCCTCGTCTATGGAGCCGAAGCAGTCCTCCCAACAGAGATAAAGCATGGATCCCCACGGGTCCTTGCCTTTAACGAGGACCAGCAAGAGGATGTCCACAACGACGACCTGCTGCTTCTTGAAGGGCTACGACGCCGCGCCGCCCTCCGGGCGTCAAAATACCAGCAGGACCTGAGACACTACCACAGTCGCAACGTGCGCTCGCGCACCCTGGAGGCAGGCGACCTCGTACTCAGGCGAATCCTCTCCAGGGAAGGCCTCCACAAGCTGTCCCCGATGTGGGAAGGTCCCTACAGGGTCACCCACATCGCCAGGCCTGGCGCCGCTCGCCTCGAGACGCAAGACGGCGTCCCCGTCAAGAATCCATGGAACATCATGCACCTACGCAAGTTCTACCCGTGATCATTGTCACGTCAAGGCATTTAGCGAAAGAGGAAGCCCACGGCTCAACCTCCAAGCACTTTTTGTCCCTCAAGGTTAAAAGCTCAAGGCTTAAACCTCACAAATCTTTGTATCCACAAGGAACAAATTAAAAACGTGATCATAGTCACGCCCGTGATCATTGTCATGTCGAGACTTCAAGCGGAAGAGGCAGCCTACGGCTCAACCTCCAAGCATTTTTGTCTCTAGAGGTTAAAATTCTCACGGCTTAAACCTCCAAAACATGCTTTGTCTCCTAAGGGAACAAACGCAAAACGTGATCATTGTCACGCCCGTGATCATTGTCACGTAGAGACTTCAAGCGGAAGAGGCAGCCTACGGCTCAACCTCCAAGCATTTTTGTCTGTAGAGGTTAAAATGCTCACGGCTTAAGCCTCCAAAACATGCTTTGTCTCCTAAGGGAACAAATGAAAAACGTGATCATTGTCACGCCCGTGATCATTGTCACGTAGAGACTTCAAGCGGAAGAGGCAGCCTACGGCTCAACCTCCAAGCATTTTCGTCTCTAGAGGTTAAAATGCTCACGGCTTAAACCTCCAAAGCATGCTTTGTCTCCTAAGGGAACAAATGCAATTGTGGTCATTGCCACGCCCATGATCATTGTCACGTCGAGACTCCTAGCGGAAGAGGCAGCCTACGGCTTAACCTCCAAGCGTCGTTGTCTCTAGAGTTAAAAGCTCATGACTTAAACCTCCAAGATCCAAAGGCTTCTCTCGAGGGCAAACCCTCCGAGCTCTCCATTTAACGAGCCACCTCAGGCCGTTGAGAGTCTCTGCCACTAATGGGTGGTCCCCATGCCTCGACATGGTCAAAACATTAACTTGGCAACCCCAAGCATAATAACTCAATTTCATTCCCAAGTGAACTCAGCGCTTCGGCGCCACTTTAAAACGTATTTGGTGAGTTTTATTTTCGCGTTACTCTCTTGAAGTGTGCGCTTACATCTCTTCACATGCGTACCTCGCGAGTGGGGGCTGAGTACGGTGCCAGTGCCTCAAATGACACACCAGCAGCACTGCAAAATCCAAGAGTCTGAGCTCTGGCTGGAGGGCAAGATCCCACAAACACGCCATCTCTACAGAGGACCTTGGTACTTACTCTCCTTGCAAGGAACGCCTGAGGGGACCTATAAGCGTGCACGAGTCCCTTGAACCGAGTTCCAGCGTTTGGATTCGCCCCTCTAACATCTGCAGGGAAAAAAATCCCCCCACAAGCCTGAAGAGGCATCCAGGAGCGACCCCTCAAGTGGGCAACCTCGCCAGGCGAAAAGCCTCTGCAGGGCGGAAACCTCGAGAAGCTAAGTCGCGTACCCACGCCTTAAGAGCGTTTTCTCCCCCTAACGCACGTTTGCCCCTCAAGCGACTTCGCTTTCCCTTACGCTTCATGGACTACTCGTAGGTCTAAGGGGGGCACTTGAGCATCGCGACTCAGGGCTCTTACCTCTCCTAGGCCTAAACTCCCCCCGGCCTTGCGGAGTCATTGCTCCTGCATACCGAAGTGGCGGAGTCATGGCACGAAGAGATGGGACCTACCGACGCAGAGAACAAATAGACATGAAGCTGAGTTCAAAGAGACCTCACGGGGGGCAGACAAGCTCGAATTAAACAACATTAAAGAGTATATTACAGGCCAAAGGTTTTAAGAGATTTAAACACACAACAAGCGCTCGCAGGCGCAATAAGGAAAGGCTCAGGGGGAAGCAGCGCTGCCTTAGACCTCCTCCGCAACACCCTCTTCAGCCTCGGCAGAGCAGGCCTCCTCCTCGCTGTCTTCAGCTGCAGCCTCCGCGCGCCTGAAGCGGTTGCAGAAGGCGTCAACTTGCTCACAGAGGGAACCGGAGACCCGCTGCGCATTCTCGCCTTGAGCAGCTTCTGTGACGGAGGAGAGGTCGAAGCCTGGCGTGAGGAGCTTGAGGTTGGTGAAGATGCGATCAACAACCACCCCCAGGAGCTGCCTGCTCTCGTCTTTGATCATCCCGTGAAGCTCGGCGGCGGGGCCCTCAAGCGCCGCGAAGAGCTGGTCGAAGTAGGCCAGGAACGTGGCGGCGTCATAGCCTCGGCCTCCGGGGCACGGCGCATCCGCACCAAGCTGCGCCGCAAGTTCGTTGCCGCGCGCGACCAACGGCTCAAACAGGTGCTCACACTGCTTCGCGAGCACGCTGGCCGCCTGGGCTGAGTCCGGCGTCTCCTCCGCCCGCTCCATCGCTGGAGCCACCGGCTCTTCCACGCCCTCGACCGAAGGGCCGAGGCCGTGAACTGCTTCGTCGCGAGCCTCCTCCGCTCGGCGCCGATCAGCCTTGGCGCGCTTGAGGCGGTGCACCAGTTTGGAGTTGGCCTTCTCGAGCTCAGCGAGCCGCTGAGCGTCCGCAACGTACTTGGCCTTGAGGCGGTCCTCCCGCTTCCAGACCTGAGCGCGGTACTTCTGAAGGAGGGACCGACGGAAATGCTTCTCGTGCTCCACGAGGGCCTTCCTAGCCGCCTTCGTCTTCTTGGCGAAACGCCGCTCGAAGCGCTCATAAGAGAGCTTCTGAGCAGCGACACGCTCGTCGAACTTCGAGATCGCCTGGGCCAGGCCTCCCTCGTGCGCCTCGAGGTCCTCGCGCTGGGCAAACAAGTCCTTCTCCGCCTGAAGACGTTTGTTACTCGCGCCGTTGTTGCTCTCTCCCCATGGGGGCCAGCTGCCGCTCACGCTCGGCCAGGCCCTTGCGGTCCTCCACCAGGGCAGCCCGCGCGGCCTGGTGGGCGGAAAGCAGTTGGGACTCCAGCTGACCCAGCCCCCGGCGCTTCTGCTCCAGCGAGCCCTCCATCGCCTCGCGCTCCGCCTTGGCCTGGTGCAGGAGCTCCTCTGCGGCGTCACGTTCCGCTTGAAGGGGCTCAAGGAGCTCTGCGGCGTCGCGGATGGCCCCCTCGCGGACCTCCTGGGCAAAGCGGGTGGCCTCCTCACGCGCGGCTTGCAGCTCCGCATCCTCCAGCCGGCGCGCCTCAACCGCCACGTGGAAGGATGCCCACGACGTCGTCAACTCCTCCTGCTGTCGGGCGAGCTGTATGTCACCAAGGGCGAGGTGCGCCTCCAGGCCCTCCAAGGACTCCCGCACGAGGCCGAGTGCCACCTCGTGGCGTCCCGCGCTCCAATCCCAGCCTCGGAGGACCATCTCCTGGCTAGACGATGGCCCAGCCGCGGCGTCTGGTCCCGCGAGCCTGGCCCCTGGTCGAGCTTGGGGGCTAAACGTGGCTCCGCTTCCGTCCACGCCCGCCTCCGCTTCGGTGCTTGGGCCAATAAGGCGCTCGTCTTCTCCAGCCGGACGAGGGTGCGAGGAAACACCCCCTCCTACAGACGCACTTGCGCCCGCTGGCGCCTCGATCGTTTCCTCCGGGTGCGGTGTGGGAACCACGGGCGTGCGCGGGGGAGATGACGCATGCATCAGCGTCAACTCGCGCGGCGGGGTCGGCTCACGGGGCGGAGCTGACTCACGCGGAGGCGTAGCCGCGCGAGGGAGAGTAGGAGCGCGGAGGGGCGTAGAAGCTTTCTCCTCCGCGCCTTCCACCCCCAGTGGCTCGGGGAGCGATGAAGATGCCTCTTGGCATGGCGCGCCCACCTCCTCTTGAGCCGGCCGCCTCCACTAGAGGCGCCCCCTCAGCAGGGCCTGAAGTGGCCGTCTCCGCAGGCCTCGTGTGACCGTCGGCCACTGCCTCTGCGGTGACTCTCTGCACGTCTGCAGCCTTGCAAAGACGGTGGCGCTTCGCACGCACAAGATCGCTGACAAAAAGCACGGGAAAAGGCAGTCAAGAGAGAGCAAAGCAGGGGAAAAAACAAGAGCCATGAATGGCCCGGTGCCATAAATACTCACCCTAAAGGGGAAGCACCGGCATCGACCCATGTCAGGCCTGGAGAGCGCCAGGAAGGCGTGGTCTTGACGCCTGATCCCCCCGGAGGCGTCCCCGCTTTCCTTTTGGAGGGGACGTCGGAGGGCCTCACCGCAGAACGATCCACCACAGCCTTGGTACGAGGTTCGCGCCTCCCTGACCAAGCGCCTGCCTCGAAGGACGTCCCCGCCTCGGTCACCTCCTTCACGGGGCGCGAAGGCGCCACAGCGAAGGCGTCGTCGTCCCCTGACGAGATGTCGCAAATCTCGTCGGTGAATGGCCCGTGCCTCACGGGGACGTCCCTCATGTCGCGGTGACGTGGGGCTACCTTTCTACTAGCCCACTATGAGGCTACCTGGGCCGCGCCAAGCTGGAGAAGGCCCACAGAAGGCCCACTCGGGGTACCGTGTAACCTAATCCAAGTCGGTTAGGTCTCATAACCTGCCATATCTGTAATTACCATCGATACCGACCACCCGAGACCTGGCTACCTATAAAGCCAGGAGGGTTGCTCGTCCCAGGGGACACGCCAATAGCCACCACCACAAACCCTAGCGAGATCGCAATCTCGCCGCCATTGTAATCGCAACTCGCCATCAATAACAGACAAGCATGAGTAGGGTGTTATCCTCCGGGAGACTGAACCTGGGTAAAATCCCCGCTTGTCAGCCATCGTGATCACCAACGCTCTTCTTTCTCCCCCTCAATCAACCCAGGGTGCACAACCCTGGGATTTGTCGAGTTACACCCTCGTCAATTGGCGCCGTCTGTGGGAACGACATAAGGCGTTGGAATCATGGTCGCACCGGCTCCATCCGCAATGAAGATCGCGGTCTGCACCACCAGGGAGCCCATCCGCTTTGGCTCCTTCGAGTACGCCTTCCACCCGCCGGCCCACCGCTCGGTGTACGCCGATCTGCACAAAGATATACACATCACCTTCGGCTCCATGTATTTTTTCGTTGACAGTCGCGGCATATTCAGGTCTGCGACAACCGCGCCACGCGCGGCGGCGGCACCCGCATCGGTCACCCACGCGCCACAGTCGCCGTCACCCGCCGCGGGAGCCGCATGTGCCACACCCACGAAGATCGTACCTGCATCGACTACATCCGCAACCTCGACAACGGCCGCACAGATCGAGTCTACTCCAACCATCTCGGTCGCACGGCCGACAAGGTCAAGGTCTACCTCAACTACGACTGCACCCGCACGTGTGACCAAGGGCGTGCTGTCGACAGCCGCGTCGCACGTGCGATCAAGTCTACCCCAAGCCAATCGCACTCGCTCATGCGACTGCGAAACCTCCTTCGGCGACCACGGTGACGATCCTGAGAAGACGCAACGGCGACTGCGCTGCCCACCACGTAGCAGCAATTTTTGACCCCGAGCAAGATTCGGATCAAGGAAGCAGCAGCGACAGCGTCAACACTCCTACCCAGGTCTACCCCGTGCAAGTCTTCATGGCCGGCACAGAGCCCCTAGAAGGCAACGAGGAACCTGGATACCCACTGGAGGTGGTCATGCCTGACCAGACACGACTCACCATCACGCGTGACATAGGGATTAGAGCCATGAAGCATGTCGACGATGGCACTTTCCCTGCACCCGACGCGCCTAGAGAGGACCACCTGGCGGTCCAGTACTTGCTACGCAAGGAAGGCGAGCAACTTCTTGCCGAAAAGGCCGAGCTGCTCAGGCGCAAGAGGGATGCGGATGCGTCGAGTGCCAGACGGGCTGCCATCTCGTTCACTTCCTCCATAGAAGTTAACCAAAGAGGACGGCGACACAGAGCTCATGTTCCCCACATGACAGACACTGATCGAGCAAGGGTCACCCGCAACCTCGACTCGTCCTTCGTCACCGAGGACGAGAACGGGATACCTGTCCCCAAAACGGCGAACGCCGCCATCATGTCAGTCGAGACATATCTTCAGCTCACGCAACCGCCGGAGGGAGATCCACGCGCCCTTCTCCACAAGCAGCAGATCATGTCCATGAAGGCAATCGAGGAAGCTCTGGCGACTAGAGCACCAAACAACCGGGCACGTGTAGAACAAGAGCACCAAACCCGCGAGCCAGCAACATCAGGGGCCCCGACAGTGCAGCCACTGAGACAAGCCCAACCAGGCGAAGATCTTCGCAACGTCATCACACAAAGAACGGTGGACCGTAACCGCAGCCAGCGTTCGGCCGACGAGATGAACCTGGACGATCCGGCCGATCGCAACTTCGAGCCATGCGGCGCCGCATGCTTCAGCTTCAACATCCGCGACACCCGCATGCCTAAGGGTTTCAAGCTGACAGCAGGAACCCCCAAGTACGACGGAAAGCAAGACCCGCGCCTGTGGCTCGAAGACTACCTCATCGCCTGCACCTACCAAGGCGGGACGTCGACTACCGCAATGCAATACATCCAGATCATGCTCACGGACTCAGCGCGCGGGTGGCTCACCAGCCAGCCCAAGGACTCCTTCAAAACCTGGGAAGAATTCCAAGATACTTTCATAAAAAGTTTCTCTGGAACATACGCAAGGCCGACTACCTACATCGAGTTGCAAGCCTGCAAACAAGGAAGAGACGAGTCGCTCCGTGCATACATCCAGCGGTGGACACTTCTCCGGAATACCATGGAACCCGTCTCAGAAGACCGGGTGATGGATGCTTTCATGCACGGCGTCGCTCGCCGCAACCTCCGCGAGGAATTTGGTAGGCTCCAGCCGAAGACTACGATCGAGCTCATAAAGGTAGCCAACCAGTGGGCCGAAGGAGAGGATTACGTCCGCGACACCTCCCCAAAGAAGGAAGCCGAAACAAGTAACTGGCGGGACGGGCGCCAGAAGAAGAAGCAACGTGTCACCAATTCAGACACCATCGAGCTAGTAGCGGCGGGATATCAAACCCCCCGTGATGACACACGAGATAACAGTCGACAATATGATCAGAGTTGACAGTCCAGCTCGGGGCAGTACAACCGCAGCAGCGGCAGCATTAGCCACAACGACGGAAACCAGAAACGCGAGTGGAAGCGTACGCTGACCCCAGCCGAAGAACTGATGCAACCATGCAAGCATCACTCGTTCCGCAACCCGGATATAGGCAAATGGGGCGCCAACCACCTGTTGAAGGACTGCCGCAAAGCGCGCGAGATTTACCAGGCTATGCAGCAGATCATCACTCCTGTGCAAGCACTGACGGCAATTCCGCAGCTCGCTATTCAGGCAGCACCCGCAGACAACAACACAACACAAGCGCATGGAACTTTTCCCCAGCAGCAGCCGCAGCATGACGTCCAGATGGCGGCGCACGACGCATACCCGACTGCGCGAGGACAGATCAACATGATCCAAAAAGGACGCCCTTCGAACAAGACCCAGAAGCTCATCACCCGCCAAGTACTCCAGGCTACCACCAGCCCGCGCGCAGTACCAGACTACCTGAGAGGGTCAGAGACACCAATCACATTCTCCAGGGCAGACCACCCGTCGGAGGTGTGGCGACCCGGTCACGCCGCTCTGGTTATCGAAGCCCTAATTGGCTGTAGCACCCCCAAGAGCCACGCTAGACAAATCTGAGACCTTAATCTAAGATAAGCCTAACATAGATCTCGGAAGCCAACAGTTGAAATCGGTAGCACAACAGAGACCCTACAACACCAAAGAGCAATATAACAAGCTCTTAATAGAGCGAAGGAGCAAATATCACGAAAAATAAGGTCACTGACCTGTCAATCACCAATACAACGGAAGGCAAACTATGCTATTAGACATAGCAAAACTAGCAAAAGGCCTAAGAGGCCAAAGCATAACGGCGACGTCCCAGTCCATAGATTCCAGGCTGCCGTCTGGGAACTCCAACCTACTCGTCGATGTCGATGTCCAGAAAACTCACCTGTCCAAATAATTGCGCAAGGCTGGGTACAGAAGGTACTCAACAAGACTTACTTAACCTGCTATATATCTGCTCGTTCAGAGAGTATTAATGAATGTCTTTTGCATAAAACCATCTTTATTTTCAAATCGAGGGAGGAGAGAAGCTCGCATCGGTAGACTTTTAAAATGGGGTAAGGGAGTGAAAACACTAGCTTCATCCACATCTTCAGTCTCCACCAGATCATCATGAGTTGTACCACCCACCAGAATCACCCCCTCGCTCAACCCGAGGAAGCAATCCTCCCTTAGTTGGCAAGTTTTATAATTAGATTATAGTTGTCTATGATCATCAGACATAAGGTACCAAGTCGTCCATAACCGTGGACACGGCTTTCCGAAAAGATTTACCCTGCAGGTGGTGTAACTACCCACACACGCCAACCAACCGATACGCCAGTACTCTTAGCACTCTTCCGGGGAGTGCCGGTAGGAGGGTTGGCCACAACCTTTCCCAAGCTTCGCCTATGTCCATGAGCCTTAGCAGTAGGTCAGACCGCCATCTCAGCGATCCCTAGTGCGGGTTGCCAGGATCAAGATCAGAGCGTCACACTCTCCTGACCCGAGCCCTAATTTCCTCAACTCATTTTACCGCACACGCAAATGGAACACTCGAACTAGTGGCTTCAGGTAGTAGGCTAGGCAAGTTGGAGCCGAGGGGAAAATGAATGCCCTGTGTGGACGCACGAATAGTCTTGGTTCCGAAGACGAGAACTCAGTTCCTAGGTCGGCAAGAATGGAACAACCCACCACAATCCCTATGTGGCCTCCCATCCAAGCCTTTAGCATATACAACACATCTCTCACCATTCCACGCCATTCTTCATGACAGTTCCTTCACTACTCTGATTCATCAACCGGATGGAGCAGAGGGAAGATCTAAGCAGGGCTAAGCATACCAGACTCTCGCGATGCAACACTTAATACAATCTATACCTCCACTCAAAACAACATTTGAATCGCATGCATAATACCAGAAGCAAATACTTTGAAATCTTATATGTGCAGATAAAAGGTTATGCTTGCCTTGTTCTTTAATAACAAGATAGCTAGCAGTTGTAGATCTTTGGCTTGTGTTGATCAAAATAACCAAAATAACTCTTCATATATATCCTCTTGATTTGACCATCGATGATCCAGCACTCGCCTTTGGTGTTGTCAAACTCCACTTCGGATTCACATTCTACCGCAGAAAACGTAACACCGGAAAAGAAATGGAAAACAACATTCAACCATGGCATAGATGCAATGCGCACAATGCATGGCATGACAAGTTAGAGGATTGAAATGTAAATCCAATACAGGAAAGAACATTTTAAATGGAGTGTGAATGCCCGAGAGGTGCCATTCGACAAATTCCATATTTAAAAAAATGGTGTAATTTGTTCTTCTCCTATGAACATGGTTCAAAGTTGTTTAAATATGCATGATTTGGAGATATTTACATAGATCTTATTTTTATACAAATTTTGATATAAAAATCAAATTTTTATGATTTGAAATGAATTACTTATGAATTTCGAAAGATTAATCAAATTTAAATCAATTTAAAACATTTATGAAATTAGATAAATAATATTGGACCCACATGTCATAACTTTATTAATTTCTTAAAACATTTTGAAAATGATTAAAATTCTGACAAACAGGGCCCACTTGTCATAGATTTAACAATTTCAGTAAATGAACAAATGATTTTCAGAAAAAAGAAAAAGCCCCGCTGACGTCATGATGACGTCAGCAATGGAGCTGAGCTCCCTGCTGCGCACGGGCGCGACGATCCTGGGCGAGAGGGAAACAACGGGTGTGCGCGTGGGAAGCGCACGGATGCGGGCGACCGAGGGGTGGCGGCGTTGTGACCAAATGGTCACCGGAGGCGGCAGAGAGCTCGCCGGAGCGGAGGCCGACGGCGGCGGAGGGCGGACGGACGAAATAGAGGGGGAAGGAGCGAACGGAGTGGTCCCTGAGTACCAGAGTCTCACCAGGAAGCTCACCGGACGGTTGTAGAGGCAAGGGAGGCCGGAGTTTGCCGGAAACGTCTACGGAGGCTGGCGGCCGGACTTGAGGAAGATGGACCAATTTGTCAGCTTCTCGGCTTCCCTGCACAAACAGGTCGCGGAGGAGGGATAACGTAAGACGGCGGTTCGTCCAAGGTGGTCGCCGGAGCGAGGAGTTGCCGGAATCGGCGGCAATCGCCGGAGACCCAAAAAACTAGGGTTTCGACATTTGGGAGGAACGAGAGATGAGAAGGAGCAATGGGCTTCTTCCCAGCGGCGGCGAAGGTACTTGTAGGGGGCACTGCGTCGGCGCCGTGCATCTTGGCGCAGGGGAGGGCGACGGACGGCGGAGGAGACGACAGCGCACGCGCCGGTGAGAAGGAAGGAGACGACTCTGCCGATTTTGCAGAAAACCCCCTGGCTCTTTGAAAATCCACAAAACCTTTGAAAATAGGCCCCTGTTTTGGAAAATAAATCTTTTGAGGGCCTTGTTGTGAACAGAAAATTTAGACAAAAATACCAGGAAACTCAGAATTTCACAAGGAAGCCATTGGCAACTTTGGATTTTGAGAATTCTGAAATTATTTTAACACATTTAAAATAACAAGTGGTTTAGGCCACTTAGGGTTTTCTCTTTTATTTTTAAAACTCAAATTTTGTGCAAACTTTAATTAGATGCAAATGATGCTCATGATGCACAAACAAATCCTAATTACCAATTAGCAAATTTGGGGACGTTACATTGGCGACTACAGCCTGAAGAAAGTATTCATGGACGCAGCGGCATCAACATCGTATTCGCCGATACCCTGAGAAGAATGAACAAGTCGACATAGAAGTTGCCAGAGTCGGAGACCACCTTCCACGGCATAGTACCAGGGCAAGAAATCACGCCCATGGAAACAATCACACTCGAGGTCATCCTCGGCACACCCGAGCACTTCAGAAAAGAGTCGATCGACTGGAAATCACAGTACCACGCCATACTTGGGCGCCCAACTTTTGCCAGGTTCATGGCAATACCTCATTACGCCTACCTGATGATCAAGTTGCTTCGACCCAAAGGAGTAATCACTGTGCGCGGCGACTTCGACCGCTCCAACAGCTGCGACCGAGAGTTCAGCAGGATCTCTGAGTTCTTCGGGGTCGAAGAGCAGTTCAAGGCCATATCAGCCGACAACGACAAGACCATCTTTACACCTCCCAAGAAGCCAGCCAAGGACGCCGCCTTCAACACAAACGACGACACCGTCACCCACCAAGTCCATCCGACTGACAGCAGCAAGACGGTCAAAGTATCGTCAAGCTTGACCCCTGCATAGGAAAGCGCGCTCGTCAAGTTCCTACGGGAGAACTGGAAAATCTTTGCATGGCAACCCTCTGACATGCCAGGAATACCTAGGGAACTCGCCGAGCACTCTTTAAAAGTCCACAAGGACGCAAGACCAGTCAAACAAGCCATGCGACGCTTCTTAGGTCCCAAACGGGACGCAATCACCGCAGAAATCGACCGGCTGCTGCATGCCAAGTTCATCCGAGAAATCGAGGACTCGGACTGGGTCGCCAACCCTGTCCTGCTGGAAAAGAAGAAGACGAAGAAACTGTGCATGTGTGTAGACTTTACCGCAGTCAACAAATGTTGTCCAAAGGATCACTTCCCGCTCCCACGGATAGACCAGATCGTCGACTCGACAGCAGGCTGCGAGCGCCTATCTTTCCTGGACGCCTACTCAGGTTACCAGCAGATCAGGCTGAAAGTCGAAGACGAAGAGAAAATGGCATTCATCACACCGACGGTGTCTTTTGCTACCATACGATGCCCTTCGGGCTGAAGAACGTTTGCGCCACATATCAGCGCACCATGCAGGCATGCCTCAAAGGGCTCATCGGGCAAATTGTCCAAGTCTACGTCGATGACATCGTTGTCACGACCCGGAAAGAAGACACCCTAGTCGACGACCTCCGCAAGGTCTTCGCAGCACTCGACGCATATCAGATCAAGCTCAACCCAGAAAAGTGTGTATTCGGCGTGCCAGCCGGAGAGTTACTGGGGTACCTTGTCTCCGCAAGAGGAATCGAAGCAAATCCTGAGAAGTGCAGATTATACTCACGATGCCAGCACCCACCAAACTCCGGGAAGTGCAACGATTAGCCGGCCGAGTCGCAGCTCTCAGTCGGTTCATAAGTAAGTTGGGTGAGAAGGCCCTGCCTTTCTACCAACTGATGAAGAAGACGGACAAATTCGAGTGGACACAGGAGGCGCAAGAGGCGTTCGACCAGCTCAAAAAGACCCTGACGACTTCCCCAGTCCTGGTGGCACCACTAGAAAACGAGCCACTATACCTATACGTCTCAGCGACAAACAGGGTGGTGAGCACGGTACTCGTAGTCGAGCGGGAAGAAGAAGGGCACGGGCACCCTGTCCAGAGGCCAGTCTACTACCTCAGCGAAGTTCTAACACTGTCCAAGCAAAACTACCCGCAATACCAGAAGCTGGCGTATGGGGTCTTCATGACTTCAAGGAAGGTTGTCCACTACTTCTCCGAGCACCCGATCACGGTGGTAAGCTCCTCCGGCCTAGCAGACATCCTCACAAATAAGTGCGCGACAGGACGAGTCACCAAGTGGGTTGTCGAGCTAGGACCCTGGGGGCTGAAATATGCTCACCCGAAGTCTATCAAGGCCCAAGTCCTTCCAGAATTCACTACCGAGTGGATAGAAGCTCAGCTACCAAACATCCCCAACTTATCCAATGCATGGACGATGTACTTCGACGGCTCCAAGAAATTCAAGGCGGCTGGGGCAGGAGTTGTGCTCATCTCCCCCGAAGGCGACAAGTTGAAGTATTGTCCTGCAGATGGATTTCCCAACACCCTCCAACAACGAAGCCGGATACGAAGCCCTGGTCCACGGCATGCGGATGGCCAAGAACTGCGGCGCCACACACCTCATGATCTACGACGACTCCTACCTGGTTGTGCAGCAAACCATGAAGTCCTGCGACGCCATCGCCGACAACATGATCGCCTACAGAGTCATGTACAACCAGCTAGAGGGCACCTTCGACGGCTCCGAGCTACGACACATCGGCCGCGACAGCAACGAGGAAGCCGACATCCTCGCCAACATGGGATCAGATAGGATACTAGTACCACCTGGCGTCTTCCTCGAGCGCATCACGAAAAGGTCCATAAAGACTCGACCCGTAGCAAAACCTTCCACACCGGCAACAAGCACCGCGAACCCGCCAAGCCAAGAAAAGGAGCCCATGGAAGTCATGCTAGTCAAAGCTACCTGGACAGGGCCGTACCTGACATACATACTGCACCAGAGGCTGCCAACAGACCCAGTCGAAGCAAAGCGCATCATCAGGCGCTCCAAAAGTTTTACCGTCATCAACAGAGAACTCTACAAGAGAAGCATCTCAGGAATCCTACAAAGGTCCATAGATCCAGTCGACGGCCAAGCTCTCCTACTGGACATCCACGCGGGTATCTGCGGGCATCACGCCAGCAGTCGAGCACTGGTGGCCAAAGCGCTGAGAGCTGGGTTCTACTGGCCAACAGCTATGCAAGACGCAGAAGATCTAGTAAAGAAATGTACAGTGTGCCAGGAGTTCGCCAACAAGCCGCACGCGTCGGCGTCCGAGTTGAAGAAAATACCGCTAGCCTGGCCCTTCGCCCAATGGGGACTGGACATGGTGGGCCCGCTGAAGAAATCCTCACCCGGAGGACACACTCACTTCCTGGTTGCAGTCGATAAGTTCACCAAGTGGATTGAGGCCGCGCCCATCACAAGTTCGACTGCATCGTCAGCGGTCAACTTCATCAGGTCCATCATCTTCAGATTTGGAGTGCCGAACGGGATCATCACGGACAACGGCTCGAACTTCACAGCCGAGGAATTCAAAGACTTCTGCTCAGAACAAGGAATCAAGCTAAACTATGCGTCTGTTTCGCACCCGCAATCCAATGGGCAAGTCGAGAAAGCCAACGGCCTAGTCTGCAACGGCATCAAGGAGCGCCTGCGGGTACCGCTGAGACGCGCAGCAGGGGCATGGGTGGAACAACTACCATCAGTCCTATGGAGCTTGCGGACCACGCCTAACAGATCCACCCAGTACACTCCATTCTTCATGGTGTACGGTGCAGAAGCGGTGCTACCCTGCGACATCAAGTTTGACGCACCGCGGGTGGTCGCCTACGACGAGTCAGATGTAGAAGAGGCACTCGAAGACAGCATGGACATCTTGGATGAAGCACGCGGCATCGTCCTGGCGCGATCAGCCGTATATCAGCAAGACCTGCGCAACTACCACGGACGGAGGTTACGACCAAGAGCTTTCGTCGCATGCGACCTGGTCCTCCGCCTCAAGCAGAAGAAGGTGCACAAGCTCGCCTCCCATGGGAAGGCCCATACATTGTGACAGAAGCAATTGGCAACAGAGCTTATCGCCTAAAGGACTCGAAGAAAGGAGCAATCTGCAGCAACCCATGGAACGTCGGACAAGTCTGGCGGTTCTATGCTTAGTCGACTCAATCATTGTACCAAAGATAGCATGTCAACGCGACAGGTTTCAGACGCACTCTTTCCCTTACTAGGGTACCTAAGGGGACTGGAAGGGTTTTAATGAGGCGGCCTGTTCGCAACAACCAATAAAGTGATTTGAAGAAAATGCTGTCCACCTTACCTTCTCAGTCAAGGCAAACAAAAATCCTAGGCCGTCACTCGAATCACTCGGGGGCTGCGCCACACAGGTTGAAAGAAAAGCCTAGGCCGCTACTCGAATCACTCGGGGGCTGCGCCATACAGGCACAACTCGCAAAATCCTAGGCCTCTACTCGATCTACTCGGGAGTTGCGCCGCACAAGTCAAGTCAGAAATCCTAGGTCGCCACCCGACGCACTCGGGGGCTGCACCTCACAGGTCACACTTGAAAAAGCCTAGGCCGCCACTCGAACCACTCGGGGGCTGCGCTGCACAGGCACAACTCAAAAATCCTAGGCCTCTACCTGACCTACTCGGGAGTTGCGCCGCACAGGTCCAGTCAAAAATTCTAGGTCACCACCCGACGCACTCGGGGGCTGCACCTCACAGGTCAAACTTGAAAATCCCTAGGCCGCCACTCGAACTACTCGGGGGCTGCGCCATACAGGCTTCACTGAAAAAATCCTATGCCGCCACTGTAACGCCCCGGGAATTTTCCCAATTAGAAAATTGTTTGTTTTTCTTTTTGCATCATCATGTCATCATATCATTGTGCATTTGTCACCTCATTTTATTTTTATTGCATTTAAATTTGAATCACACCCTTCAATTCAAATTCCACTTTTAAATCTAATTGCAATTCAAATTGATTTAAATGTGGTATTTAAATTCTTTTCAAATATTCAAACTAATATATTAAATTGTATATTTTTTTGAAACTATTTATCTTTGCTAAATGCTTCTATCTCTCTTCTTTTTCTATTTTCTTAAAAACACTAAAACAGAAAAAGAATAAATAAACAAAACAAATAAAATTCAGAGTAGAAAAACCTTACCTGCCCGAAGCCCACCTGGCCATCTTCCCTCTCCCTCTTGGGCCGGCCCACTCTCCCTCATCCCCTTCCTTCGTACGGAGAGCAGATGGGCACCTCGCTTTACAGCGAGGCAGCCATGGCGCCCCACCATGTGCTCCCCCTCCTCCCCTTCTTAACCGGCCCCCTCCTTTGCTCGAACCCTGACCCTACCCCCACTCCTCCCTCTCAGCGCCCCCACCACCCATCCTTCCTCTCCTCCCCCTTCCTCTGTATTTTTTTCTCCCTACCGAGGCAACCCCATGGCCAAGAGTTTGAGCTCGCCTCCACCCACTCCGACGCCTCCTCCGTCCCTCTCACGCCGGGAGCTGCAGGACCTCATCCCCATCCTTCATCGACGAAGGAGGCGGACCCGGGAGCCACACCATCCCCTCCGTCCACGACGCCGGTCGTGGCTCGTCTCTTCTTCCCCGACACCGAAGCGACGGCTCCATCCACCCCGAGCCCCCTCCGTTCGCCACCGGCTCCGCCTCGGTGAGCTCCACCTACTCCTCGTCTCTCCCCCTCCGCTCCCGTCTCTGGTTCGTCTTATTCTTTGGCGCCAGCGAACATCCGCCACGGCCGACCGAACACACGACAGTCGAGCACGGGTACGAGTGCTCCGAACCTCCTTCGTTCGATCCGAACCCAAAAACGGGAACTCCTTCCAACCCCGCACCGCGCCCGCACGCCAGAACGCCTCCAGCGCGACCGAACCACGGTCGCCGCCGGCCAGCTCCTCCGCCGTGCTCTTGTTCTCTGAAGAAACGTTGTTGTTAGTTAACTCGCCGTGCAGTTCGTTAGGAAAACGCTGGGTGTCGTGGTGGTGTCACGGCAGATGCCATAGGATGGCTAATGTGTGGGGCCGATGGACGTTGGTGGATCCGGGGAGGGATAGCGAGCTGAAGAGCTCACACGGGGAGGATCCCGGTATGACCGAGATCTCCCAAGAACGAGAAACAAGAGCAACGCGCGAGGAGGAAGATCTAACAAACAAGAACAAATGCACGAAGGCACACAACACACACACGATATACCCAGGTTCGGAGCCCTCGTGAGGAGGTAACACCCCTACTCCTGCCTTTCCTCTCTATATAAGTGTGGTACAAGGGCTACAACTTGCTCTTAGATCTCTCGAACTGAAGAACACAAAGAACTAGATGAACTCAAGGTAGGAAGAAGTAAATGCTCTAGGAGTAAATGCGACTATAGCTTTGGATCCCAAGTTGGTCTCTCTCCCACAGAAGCAGTTATGGCGCCTTTTATAGAGTTCCAGCCAGGAGGGCCGGAAACCCTAAACCGGCTTGGCCCCACCGGACAGGCCTAACCGGCATGGCGTCACCGGCTAGTGCGACCTACTTGCCGCGCTATCCGGCATAGCCCCTTCGTCATCATCCCGGCAAGGACAGTAGGCGCCGTCCTGGAACATCATTGTCCCCCTGTCAGAGACAGGACATGTCTTTGCCCATCCCGGATAGCCTTTTCCGGATTGCCGGGCTAGGCACGTCGTGTATTGTCGTACCATTGTCGTACCGCCTGACGCGCTCCCGTGTCAGGCGGGAGGTGACCATGCTTCCGTGTTAGGCGGGAGGTGACCATGCTTCCGTGTCAGACGGAACGGTACTTCCCCCCACATCAGGCGGGAAAGCCTGCTACAGACCGTTGACGGCCTACCGGGATCCCTCATGCCGGTTATCTTCTTGCTCTACCTCGCGAGTCCTTCCTGCACAAGTCCAGGACAGAGATAAGTGTTCCGGTTAGCACTTACCCGGATTGCCCATCCAGTAAGACCGAGTACTTCTCCTTCCGGGAGTCTCCTCGGAGCCCAAGATCCGAGATCCTTTCCGGATGTACCCGAGTTCGTCTCAGGATGAGTATCTCTAGGCCTAGCCTCTTGAAGATGTCTTAGCCTACTAGCAAAGACATCTTCGAGAAGCTAGTTCTTAGAGGAACCACCCGCTGATGCTTCTGCTGCTATTGTGAGGGCTCGGGGTGTCTATTTATAGCCGCCAGAGCTGACCTTTGCGCCTGCCAGGAGGCATCTTGCACTCTACCAGCACTCAAGGGTCAAGTTGCCCCTTCAGCACACTAGGGGGTGGCCCTTGCTCTCGCCAAAGGTCAAGCGTTGTTGGCACACAGCTGAACTATTCCGGGATCTGCCCTACCCGGGGGGCAGCCCCCCGACACTAGTCCCCGAAGCTGGTGCTGCGCAGCGACCCCGGATGATGTGCGGGATGAGCTTTAACAACAACTATCTTCCCAGAAAATATGATACTATCCTCCGACTAGACGCCGAGACCGGTTTTTCCCGAGATCCTCATACCGAGATCGTTTCACCCGGAAGGCGATGCCTGTAACCGGATAGTGCAGCCTGAGTGAATCTTGACCGTTGGCTCTGCATTGAATTCCAGATCGTGAGCTGGGTCCCACCCGATGTCCTGTCTGATCAGAAGTGCACTCGAGTGCCTCTGACCGAGCACGCCGCTGCTCGGGTTCGCGCGCCGGGAGCAGCAGCCGATCCGAAGTCCAACCGTTGGGGCTGTGTGGCCCCTGGTGTGGCCGGATCGGGCGCTCCGGTGAACGCCACGTGCCACGCTGCACAGAATGGATCCCACCCACGATCGGAGAGATCGTGGGCGGGAAATTTGGAAACCGCTCCGGAATCCCCCCATAAATAGGGGACCGGAACGGTCATCTCTTCTTCTTCCTCCACTTCAAACTTCCGCCACCGTCGTCTCGAGCACGCTGCCGTAGCCGTGCCCGGAGCTCGAACGCCGCCGCTCTCGTTGGTCGCCGGAGCCCTTCGCTTCATCATCGGTTCGCGCCCTTCTTACCCATCACCGGCCTCGCTTTATCCGGTGAGTTCTTCTCTTCGCCCCGATGAACTTTTCTTTCACGGGAACGATACCTCGCGCTCGGTCGTGCCCTAACGCACGCGCGGCTGCGCCGCCGCCGGCGAGCACGGTTCACGCGGCGCGCACGAGGTGCGCGGCGGGGATGCAAACGCACCATAGATCTTAGCCTCTTGCCCGCACTAGGCCATGTTTGTGTTTAACCCGAGCGTATTTCCATCGATTAAGTTTCAATTTACTAGCACACGGTAGATCTTACTTGTCAGGAATCCGGTTGTCTTTAGGAGTTTGCGATCCGGTATCTTAGCTCCCGGTAGACTAATTTCGACTAACTACCGCTGCGCCTGCAGAGTAGCCCGGATACATCTGCGGATTTCTCCGGCATGGATGAAGAAAGTATCCGGTGATGCTGGGATGGGTCCGAGACCATACAGGAGGACCTCGACTGGCTGTACCGGACTCACCGGATTCCGCCAGAAGTTGAGAGCCGTCTCCCGGAGGGCGAGGTTCAACCGGAACCCCAACCCGGGGAATACGTTGTATTCCTCACGCACTTCGAGCGCGGGTTTGGGCTTCCGGATAGCCCCTTCTTCCGCAACTTCCTCGACACCTACAGCCTCCAACCCCATCATCTCCCAGCTAACGCCATCATGATGCTTTCGGTCTTCACCACCTACTCGGAAGCATACCTCAGCGTGTGGCCATTCTTGGACCTCTGGGCCAGGTACTTCATCCTTCGCCGCCAAGTCATCCCCAATCCGGATCAGAAAGTAAAAGACTTGGTCGACTGCGGAGCGGCCACCATCATCCCCCGTGCTGACTCCAGATTTCCTATAGTCAAGGGACTAGAATCCTACCGGAAGTGGCAGCGCAGTTTCTTCTATGTGAAGAATCGGGAGAGTTCAGAAGATGGTCCGGGATCCTCGAACTCGGATTTCATAAATTTGCCGGAGTTCGCCATTGGACCTCCCCGCAAATTCAACCTCTGGAAACGGTTCCCAGATACCGAGGAGGTCAGATGTATGCACGACGTCCTCGGCGTGTTGACTGACAAGATGACTGGCGACGATCTCATGCGTTGTTTCATTATTCGCCGTGTCTGCCCTCTACAAACCCGAGTGCACAAGATGTGCCATATGGACGGGAACTTTGATCCCACCAGGACCAGCATTTTCGGGTTGGACCGTCCCGCGGTCGTCCGGCGCGTTCGAGCTATTGCTCGGACGAAGATGCCGGATGACTATGTTTGGGGTGTCATCGGGGGATCCTGGAAAAAACCACTGAAACAGGTGCTCCTGTCCGTCTTTCGCAAACTTGCATTTGCACCCGGGTTATGCTGGAAACCGACATGGTTGTCATGCAATGATTTATTCGTGCAGTTATTCGAGCGGCAGACTGAGGAGGACGCGATCCACGCCAACGGGAATTTCGCGCCGAACATCCCGGCACCGGCTACGATGCCGAGAGTGGATCCCGACGGCAAGGACCATCTTGCCGTTCCTCTAGTCAAAGCTACCGCCCCGGGTAACCCTTCAACCTCAGAGGCTATTTCCATTTCTTCGGATGACGAGGATGAGATTGACTGTCAAATACTCGATGTGATTGACGCTCTTCCCCTCAACTGGGCTTCAGTAGTGGTTCCGAAACCCACGGCTGTGACTAAACGCGCCGAGACCCGGAAGCGTGCGGCTTCCGACACCGACGCTGCCGATGATTCCGGCAACCCCCCCCCCCCCCCCCCCCAAGAGGAGCAAGCCGAACAAACAAACGACCGAGAAGCCTCCACGCCGAAGGAGGGTTCCTCCCACCGTTGATTCCGGGTAAATTTTCTTTGCTTCCTGCTATATGATCCTGTCTTCTCCTGAAGTTTTTACTGATATACTTCTTTCAGCGATGCACTCGACCTCCCGGCATCCTTTGCCTCCCGACCTCCTGGATCTCGGACTCCCAGCCCGCCTCGGGCTGCTTCTTCTCCACTTCGTCCTTCCGCCGGAGGAAGCAAGCCTCCTGCTCCTGGTGCCGCACCGACTGCCGCTGCGACTCTGGATACTCGTCCCGTGGTCGACGAGATTCCAGTCCAGGCCACGACCACATCGGGAGACATCCTTCTTCTGGAGAGCCCGTGCAGGGTGCCTGGGCTTGAGGCGGAGATTATGAGTCCTCCCCGGCAGCTCGTGCCAAGTGGTCCCTCCCGGCAAGCTGCGAGCAAGACAGCCCCGGTAAAACAGCCCGCGACTTCTTCCCGGTAACTTGATCACCCTGCTGGGAAAGCGCGCACCAAGGTCGCCGGGCAGAAAACAACCTCTGCCAAACCTACTGCTGCCCCGACATCCTCGGCCCAAGACTTGTCCCTAAGCACGGGTACGTTTTCACCGCTACCGCGACCTCCTGCCGAGATCCCCACTGCTGCCCTGCGGACGCTGCGAGCAACCGTAAGCTCCTTTATGCCTTCAGGATCCCGGGAGGCTGTTGCTGCTCGCGCGCCAGGCGGCTCCGGCATACGCGTTGTTGAAGAATACAACCAAGCCTGGATTGCCGCTGATGCCTCTGAGATCGTGGAGGACTTGCACGCTGCCGGCCCTAGCCGCAGCGCCCAAGCTCTGCACGCTTTCCAGGTGGCCGCGTTGGACGTTACTCGGGTGACCGAGGTAAGTTTGTTCCCTTTATCTTCTCCAATAAATACTTGTTCCTTCCCCACTAGTCCCCAAGATTGGTGCTTAGTGCTCTAGATTCCACCGAATAGCAGACCACTAGGCTCCAATCTTAGAGAAAATCTCAGGACTCGGAAGCCGAGTCCCCGAGTTCCTTTCCACCGAGTAACTTTTTTCAAAAATTGGTCCATCTCCCCTAGTCCCCGAGATTGGTGCTTAGTGCTCTAGATTCCACCGAATAGCAGACCACTAGGCTCCAATCTTAGAGAGAATCTCAGGACTCGGAAGCCGAGTCCCCGAGTTCCTTTCCACCGAGTAACTTTTTTCAAAAATTGGTCCATCTCCACTAGTCCCCGAGATTGGTGCTTAGTGCTCTAGATTCCACCGAATAACAGACCACTAGGCTCCAATCTTAGAGAAAACCTCAGGACACGGAAGCCGAGTCCCCGAGTTCCTTTCCACCGAGTAACCTTTAATTGTTACCGATCTCGGAACTTCCCGAGTCCCCGGGATCTTTCCCAAGATTGACTTATCTTTCTTTGTCTTGATTTCAGGAGTGCGGCAAGAAACGTGGCAGCATCTTCAACCGGGTTCTTGCTGATCTCGGTCAGTCCAAGAAGTGCGAGGGGCGCCTCCGGGAGGAGCGAGATGCCGCGTGCAAAATCTCGGTGGAGCAGAAGGCTGCACTTGCTACCACGCAGGCCGAGATTGCGCGGCTCAATGCGGAGCTTGAAAAGGCCAAATCTGCCGCGACCGACATGAAGACGCGCTTCGTGTAGGCGACGCAGAAGCAGAAGGAGACCTTGGACCAATCCGAGGTGCGCGCGCATCTCGCCGAGACCGGGCTGGCGCTTCTCCGGTCACGGGCCGATACTTGGCTCTCTGAGCTAACCGTATTGAACCGGGATCTTAACAGTAAGTGGACCGACATCCCCCTTTTTTCCTTGCTCTCTTTCTTTGTTGTTGCCCTCCTTATGACCTAGCCGCTTGACAACTCTTCTTTTAAAAGGGGAATTCGAGCACTCTCGCGACGCTGCTGCTCTTGCGGTTTCTGCCGCCCGGGAGAAGCGCGCCGGGAAGGGCCCTGTCTCGGACACTTTGGACATTGAGGATCACCTCACTGCCTTGAAGGCCCGGATAGTGCCTCTCCGGTCGATCGGGACCGAGTTGCTCAGCGCCGCGATTCACGTTCACGGTGCGCTATGGCCGGGCGTCAGCGCGACGCTCTCGGTCGGCGAACTGGCGAGTGCACTCCGAGGTGCCGGGAGGCGTGTCCATGCTTGGAAGCGTTCCGGTGCACGGGCTGGTGCCGATCAGGTCTTGAACCAGGTACTGAGTTGGTACGAGGGTCTCGACCTTGACGTGATCCAGCGCCTGCGCACCATCTCGCCGTGGTGCAGCGATCCGGCTAAGGTCCAGCGGCGACAAGAAGTGGCGCATCGCATCGCCTCCTGGTCCAACATTCGCGCCTTCACCGCCAGCGTCGCCGCTTCCGACTCCGAGTCAGACTACGAGGATGACGACGAAACCGGTGCAACCGACGACGTGGACGCTGAGATCCCGGAGGAGGACGACGCTGCTTCTGGTGCCGCCACCGAGACCGTGGTTTCCCGGGATGCTTCAACTCTTCCGCCACCCGAGGCCTCTCAGGCCGAGGTGCGCCCAGATGCCCCGAGTACCGCTCCCGGTGCTGAGGATACCGTCACCGCTGCTCCCGCTGCTGCCACCGCCGAGAAGCCGGCTTCCCCTACTCCTTAGGAATACTTAAGAGTAGAACTGTTAAATCCCCGGGATGCTGGGTGCGAGATGTAATATACACTTTTAACATTTATGTTTCGTACCAAATTATCTATCAGAACAAGCTATGTCGGTTTACTTTGTCACGAGTCCCCGAGTTCCTTTTCATGTTTACTGTACTTAGGCAATTTTTGCTCTTGTCTACCATCTCGGCCAGAGGAGCCTCGCACACCACTGTGATTGGGTGCTCTTGAAAGTAGTGCTTGAGCTTGGTCACTGCCATGTACACTCCATACGCCATCTTCTGGTAGTGCGGGTAGTTCTGCTTGGATTCCGAGATCACCTCACTGAGGTAATACACCGGTCTTTGTATCAGTTTGCCCCCTTCTTCCCTCTCTACCACCATTGCTACACTGACTACCCGGTTGGTGGCAGCAATATACAGCAGCATAGGCTCCTTGGGTAATGGGGATGCCAACACGGGTGCTGTTGAAAGCATTCTCTTCAAATCGTTGAACGCCGCGTCGGCCTGCGGGGTCCAAACAAATGTTTTGCTCTTCTTCATTAACTGGTATAGGGGCAAGGCCTTCTCTCCAAGTCGACTCACAAACCGACTTAGGGATGCAAGACAACCAGTGAACTTTTGCACATCTTTTAGACGAACGGGCAATTTCGTGCTCTCGATAGCACGTATCTTACCCGGGTTGACCTCAATTCCCCGGCTTGAGATGAGGAAACCGAGTAACTTTCCTGCCGGAACACCGAATGTGCACTTATCCGGGTTCAACTTCATCCGGAATCTTCTTAAGTTCTTAAATGTTTCCCTCAGATCATCGATCAATGAGGCTTTTTCTTTCGCTTTTATGACTATGTCATCGACATAGACTTCGGCATTCTGGCCTATCTGGTCGTGCAAACACTTTTGCATGCACCTTTGGTATGTAGCACTAGCATTTCTCAAACCGAAAGTCATGACACGATAGCATTAAGCCCCATAAGGGGTAATAAAACAGTTTTCAATTGATCATCCGGATTCAAAGGTATCTGGTGAAAACCAGAATAGGCATCTAAAAAAGTCAAAAGTTCACTCCCGGCAGTGGAATCTATTACTTGATCTATCCGGGGCAGTGGAAAGGGGTCCTTCGGGCATGCTTTGTTGAGGTTGGTGAAGTCGATGCACATGCGCCACACCTTAAGCAGGAGGGGATCATCCTTCTTCTTCTCTACTAGGACCGGATTTGATATCCAATCCGGGTGCAGCACTTCCATTATGAATCCGATGGCCAGCAGTATAGCCAGATGCTCCATGACGGCAACTCTTCTTTCATCCGAGAGGCGCCTAGTCGGTTGCTTCACCGGCTTCGCATCCGGTCTAACAAACAGAGAGTGCTCAACCAACTCCCTCGGAACACCTTGCAGATAGTCACTCGACCACGCAAAAGCATCCCGATTCTCACGGAGGAAGTCGACGAGCTCGCCTTCCTATTTCTTGTCCAGGTTGCTGCCAATGATAACTTGGCGCTCCGGGTTGCTGGGGTCCACACCCACCTTCTTTGTCTCCTTGGGGGGCTGGAATGATGCACCCTGCTCCGGGTTCACCATCCCGGGCATTCCGAGTTGGGAGGTCTTGGCCATCGCCACCACCTGCTGGATCCTCTTCTTTTCTTCCGCGATCACCAGGGATTCAGCTAAGCACGAGCCGGCCGAGGCACACTCCATGGAGCGCTTGTGGTCTCCCGAGATGGTGATTATGCCGGTAGGTCCTGGCATCTTCATCTTCAGGTAGCCCATGTGAGTTGAGATCATGAACTTGGCCAGGGCCGGCCTGCCGATCAGTGCGTGATACGGGCTTTCGAGGTCCACGACCTCGAATTCCAAGCTCTCAGTTTGGCAGTTCTCCCGGGTTCCGAATAACACCTCAACCCAGATTTTACCCATGGGTGAACAAGAGACTCCGGGCACAATGCCGTGGAAGGTCGTCTCGGTAGGTAACAAGGTGTTCATGGACACCCCCAGCTTCAGCATCATGTCCTTGTACATGATGTTAATGGCACTGCCATTGTCAATCAGAACCCGACTGAAGCGGACATTGAGGTTTGGTCCGACAAAGGTTGGGTCCACCACCAAGGCATACGCCCCCGGCTTAGGCATAACTCTGGGATGATCCTTCCGACTCCACGTGATCTCCATCTCGGACCAGTGCAAGAACTTGGGCACCGCCGGGATCGCGGCGTTCACCTCCAGGGCATGCTGTCGCACACTCTTCCGGTCAGTGGGCTCGGTTACGAAGACCACATAGCTTTGATGTGCCTCCCGGTAGTTGCCCTGCTGTTGTCCGGCTTGATTACTGGGGCCTGCACCGTTGTCGTTCCCGGAATGCACCACGTTTACCGGCCGAGGTGGGGGTCCTCGCTGAGGTTGACTGATCCGGACTGCGTTGGCTCCCGACGTCGGAGGAGGGGGTCTCGGAATGTTGGGTCGAGATGCCGGAGCACTCGGCCGAACAGCTCCCGAGCTGCCCTCCTGCAATGTGCGCTGATACCAGCTGCACTGCCGAGTAGAGTGGTTCGCCGGCTTGCTGGCCTCCAGGGTATGGTAGCAGCATGGCTTGTTCAGCATCTCTTCATACGTCAGGGGCTTCTTTTGTTCTACCCAAGTTTTTTGCACTTCCTGGCTCTGACCCCAAGCCGGGCCACTTGTCTTCTGACGCTGACTGTTGCCGGCATCCTCTTGATCTCAGGTCAACGCTGCGACATGCTGTGCGGCATGGTGGTACTCGGGCTGATTTCTCTTCTGGCCAAAATACTGGCGATCATGGCTCCTGCTCGATCCCGAACGCTGAGGTCCCGCATTCCTCCTGTTGGAGTCACCGACATCCACTGGGGGTTGCATGGGATCTCCAAGCGTGTAGGTATCGGCGATGCGCATGGTCTCTGCCAAGGTCGCCGGCATCTTCCTTTGCAATTTCTGCCACAACATTGAGCCATGCCGGCATCCTTGTGCAAACCAGGAGATGGCCTATGCCTCTACCACCCCTTCGCAAGAATTGCGAATATTGCTCCACCGGGTAAGGTACTCCCAGTCAGTCTCGTTGCTCCTTTGCCTACAGATGGCGAGCTGTTGAGGCCTGTTTGGCCTTTTGTACGTGTTGGTGAAGTTGCTGATAAATGCCTCCTCGAAATCTAACCAGCAGTCTATGCTGCCAGTTCTCAAGTTGTTCAACCAGATTCTGGCAGGTCCTTCCAACATCTGCGGTACGTAACATACCGCCCAGCGTCTGTTTCCACCGGCTATGCTTACTGCAGTTACATAGTCGGTTAACCAGTCCTCCGGCTTCTTGCTGCCGTCATAGGTCTTAGCACCTCGGTTGAGCTGAAAATTCCGGACAGGCGGCTCCTGCATGATCCGGGGTCCAAAGCAGGCAGGTCCCGGAGGTCCTTGCTCTTCCACTAGCTCTGACTGGTGAATCCGATCGAGTCGGAATCTGGCATCGGCCGGATCCAGCTGTCTGGTTCCTACCCGAGATCCCAAAGGATTCTCATTGGGCTGGTACCCGAGCTGCTGCAGTCTTGAGTTGCCATCATTGAGCCTATCTTGTACCGGGATCACAGCCTGCTGCGGGACAAAGGCGGCCTCCCTTCGCGGGTTTCCCTGAACATGAGGAGGGTTCCGGGGTGGATTACCACGGCTAGCCGGGTTATTGTTTCCTACACCCAGGTTGCCACTCTCACGGGTACTTCCTGCTTGCCCCGAGTTATGCTGCCCGGCTTGTTGGATGCCGGCAAAGGCTGGATCATAGGTCTGCAACTGCTTGTTCTTCCCGGAGCCCCGGCTTCTGCTCCGGCTTTTGCTCTTGCTCTTGCTTCTACTCGGATGCGGGGAAGAGGCCTCTCCGTCCGATTTCTGGCTATTGGGCCTAGCTGAGTGCACTTGGGATCCCGCCCCGGGGTTCTTCTTCTTAAGGGCCTGGTTCTGCCGGTTGGCCTCGATGACCAACTCATTCACCCGCTCCTGTTGCTTGCGCAGAGCTTCACCGGATAACCCTGCCAACTCGGCCATGGCGGCTTCGGCAGCCCTAAGGGTTTTCGCCGGCGAGCTGTACACCGGTCTCCCCCCGAGATCAGGCTACCCGTGTGACTGGTCGTGGCTCCACCCGCCAACTCATCATTCACCATTCTTCCCTTTTTGCGCAGCTCCGCAATGCGCTTGTCCCGGGAGTCTATCTTAAGGAATCTGTGAGCTGCATTGTATTCCCGGAGGCTAGCATTGAGCTCACGCTGGATCTCGGCGATCTCCTGCGCTTCGGCGAGTAGCAACCTACGTTGCTCCTCCAAGTCAGCCGAAGTGGCCTGGGTGTCTGCTTCAGCGGTCACAGGGACAGCCAACTTGGCCACGAGACCCGAGAGGGGATCCGGGCGTCGACGTGGCTAGGACGGCTGCGGATCGCCGTCTCGGGCCGCATCTCTTTCCTGAGGAGGTTTGGCCAAACGGATGTGGCCGCTTCCGGCATCGCCGTCAGCGTCCTGGTATTCCTCCTCGGTTGCCCCGACCATCATTACCGCGACGGAACTTGGGGAGCGACCGGTACGCAGACCCCGAGTAGTGCAGAGCATGGGAGGATCTTCAGCTTCCAGGACCACGTCCGGATAGCTGCAGATAACTTCGGTGGCGACGTAGGTGGTGAAGCCACCAAAGTCAATGAGGCATCCGTTCACCGGAAAGGGTCTGTTCCGGAAGCACCTTGCGTTGTCGCTGACGAAGTCCATCTCACCCAGCCTTACGACAAGGCCAGAGAGAACCCGAATGTCGAAGTGAACGGGGGAGCCCGTCCGGATGTGTACACCAGCCAACGCCTCTGTCCGTCCCACGGTGGGCGCCAACTGTCGTGGTGATGTCACGACAGATGCCATAGGATGGCTAATGTGTGGGGCCGATGGACGTTGGTGGATCCGGGGAGGGATAGCGAGCTGAAGAGCTCACACGGGGAGGATCCCGGTATGACCGAGATCTCCCAAGAACGAGAAACAAGAGCAACGCGCGAGGAGGAAGATCTAACAAACAAGAACAAATGCACGAAGGCACACAACACACACACGATATACCCAGGTTCGGGGCCCTCGTGAGGAGGTAACACCCCTACTCCTGCCTTTCCTCTCTATATAAGTGTGGTACAAGGGCTACAACTTGCTCTTAGATCTCTCGAAGTGAAGAACACAAAGAACTAGATGAACTCAAGGTAGGAAGAAGTAAATGCTCTATGAGTAAATGCGACTATAGCTTTGGCTCCCAAGTTGGTCTCTCTCCCACAGAAGCAGTTATGGCGCCTTTTATAGAGTTCCAGCCAGGAGGGCCGGAAACCCTAAACCGGCTTGGCCCCACCGGACAGGCCTAACCAGCATGGCGTCACCGGCTAGTGCGACCTACTCGCCGCGCTATCCGGCGTAACCCCTTCGTCATCATCCCGGCAAGGACAGCAGGCGCCGTCCTGGAACATCATTGTCCCCCTGTCAGAGACAGGACATGTCTTTGCCCATCCCGGATAGCCTTTTCCGGATTGCCGGGCTAGGCACATCGTGTCTTGTCGTACCGTTGCCGTACCGCCTGACACGCTCCCGTGTCAGGCGGGAGGTGACCATGGTTCCGTGTCAGGCGGGAGGTGACCATGCTTCCGTGTCAGACGGAACGGTACTTCCCCCCACATCAGGCGGGAAAGCCTGCTACAGACCGTTGACGGCCTACCGGGATCCCTCATGCCGGTTATCTTCTTGCTCGACCTCGCGAGTCCTTCCTGCACAAGTCCAGGACAGAGATAAGTGTTCCGGTTAGCACTTACCCGGATTGCCTATCCGGTAAGACCGAGTACTTCTCCTTCCGGGAGTCTCCTCGGAGCCCAAGATCCGAGATCCTTTCCGGATGTACCCGAGTTCGTCTCAGGATGAGTATCTCTAGGCCTAGCCTCCCGAAGATGTCTTAGCCTACCAGCAAAGACATCTTCGAGAAGCTAGTTCTTAGAGGAACCACCCTCTGATGCTTGTGCTGCTATTGTGAGGGCTCGGGGTGTCTATTTATAGCCGCCAGAGCTGACCTTTGCGCCTGCCAGGAGGCATCTTGCACTCTACCAGCACTCAAGGGTCAAGTTGCCCCTTCAGCACACTAGGGGGTGGCCCTTGCTCTCGCCAAAGGTCAAGCGCTGTTGGCACACAGCTGAACTATTCCGGGATCTTCCCTACCCGGGGGGCAGCCCCCCGACACTAGGTGTTTCTCTGTTAAAAAACAAAAGCTAGTCCTTCCTATCACCATCACTCGATCCGTCCCCGTGGCTAGCACCACCGCTCCGATCCGCCGCGAGTGGGCGCGATTTCGATCCCCAGTTCCCCCGGTTAAAAACCCCTTTTTCTATTTTCTCACGCACCCTGACCGCGGGAGCACGCACTGCACACACACACCCGCGTGGCACCCTGGGCCCGCACGACAGCCTCCAATGTGGGTCATCCTTCGGTGAGAAAAGACCGAGAGTATTTTCTCTGCATATGAAACTTACACAGAGCCCCCTGCTCTCTGGTTTTCCCACCTAAGTCCCTAGAACTTCTGTTTCCATCACGAGTAGGTCCTGTATAATTGCAGTAACACCCCTACTCTTAATTTGTTAATAAATTGAATTCTATAACTCCAATTAAAATAATCTTTATAAGTTTTTATATCAAAAAAATGCAAGGAATATTAATATGCCATTTGTATGTCATTTTGCATCTGTTATTTTAACTGCTTAGAATAATTTGTTAATTGCAACTAAATAATTAAATATGGAATGTACGGAGTAATAAATATATAATGCCCTATTCCATTTAATTTAATTAGATCACCATGCCATGTGTTGCCATGTTAATCCACATTTAATATTGCTGGTAAATAAATAACTTGCACCTAAATATTAATTGTCGGGGTTTCTTTTCCCGCTTAATTTGGAATTACCTGCATTGTATTGCATCTTGCCATGCCGTGCATCATTCTCGTATGATCATGTTGAATCTTCTGCCGTAGTTATAAAATGCATCTTTTACGCTTTCCAGTGTTTGTTGCTTCTTCGCGGATAAGACGTTGAGATGCGTGAGCAACGACAAGATATGCTTCCTTGCGGGATTCCAGGCAAGCAAAGTTTGCTTGTTTACCTATACATTGTCTTTCATTCCTGCCGTTGATCTCTGCTACCCTAGTATTCGATTCTTTATTGCGATCCCATCACATGTTTATCCTGCAGCCTATACAGCTTTATCCCCACATCCCATCACCTTTTGAATGTTTATCTGTTAGCCTTGCGAGTCGTAGCGCATGCTTAGATTGGTTTGTGCGAGTCGTCTGTTGGCCTTTATTTCATATGCTTAGCTGATAGATTATTCTATCTTAATAAAATATTGTATTATATTGGGGTATTATAATTAAAAGATAAGGCACCGGCGGAAGGCCTTGCGAGGTGCTTTGTTCTGCTAAGTGTCGACCTAGGAACTGAGATTTTGTCCTCGGATCCAATTTTGAGCGCATTAACCACTTGTGGGAGGCCCAATGGAGCCCCCCTCGGCTTTGACTGGAACTTCAACTTGTTCGGGAGCTGCACCTAGTTCGGGCTTTCCATTTGTCTCATATGCATCGATACTAGTGTAGTATTTTACTTTTGGCGGTGTGCCTTGTTACATGCATATAGGGCGCGGCCTGTTGGTGCAGAGGGGTGTGTCCTGCGGGAGTCCGCACCCTTTTGGCCGGGACCAGCATAGCTCCCGTGGCTCCTGGACTTGTTGCGGTGAAGGAAAAGAGTTGGGTTGAGAGGCCCTAATGTTTTTGACTGGGTTGATCATGCGAGTATGGGTCCAGTAGTGCACCCCTGCAGGGTATAATCTTATCGATGAGCCGTGTCCACGGTTATGGACGACTTGGTGATGATGCTGGCTAACAAGATCTAGACAACTTACACCTAATCATTGTTAATTAACCTGTCTAGTAATATAGAATTACTTTCACAATAAATGGTAACTAAAATTGTTAACGTGTGAGTTTCCCGAATTGCTTCTTCATACTTGGTTGATGGGGTTAATTCGAGAATGGGTTATGTTTGGTGTTAGAAGTAGTTGGTTACCTTATGCGCTCTCTTATCCCTCTCTGATTAGACGGAAGTTATAGCGGGTCTCTCTAGGTTGCTAGTGCTGCTGCCGCTAAGTCCACCTCCCCTATATTTTGGGAGATGGTGAAGAAAGTAGGCAAGTCGGTTTTGCTTGCCAGGGAGTGCCCTGACCCTCTTTTGGGATGTGCTTTATGTGCAGTTAACAAGTTTGAAGTCTGACGACGTTAGCTTGGGAATCCCTCCGGCTTGGCTGGGCAGGGATATGGCGCCATTGATTATCTTCAGGATTCTTAGTCCAATTTGCATCTTATCCGTAGTCGGATACTATTTTGCTTCTGTTGTCTTTTGTATCTTTGTATTGTATCATTTGTATCTTGACTCGTTCGAGCCGTTGTTGTAATTATATCTTCTGTTGTATTTGTGGATGTATCGGAACTGTTGTAATGTTATCACAATTCCACCCACATAATGCGCATGTTTCGATGTGCACATTATGTCTGGTGGGCGACCAAAAATCGTTATTATGCGGATTTCAGCGGAAGCGCTTAAATCTACATACTACCGATTTTCGGGCGTCACCACCTGAGCTGCTCGGGGGCTGCGCCATACAGGTCAAGTCCTAAACCCTAAGTCGCCACCCGATACATTCGAAGACTGCGATATATAGGTCTCACTTGAAAAATCCTAGGACGCCACTCGAAGAACTCGGGGGCTGCGCCACACAGGTTCACAACGCAGACTTAGGCTGTCACCCAAGGTACTCGGGGGCTGCGCCACACAAGTCAAAGCCGAAGCAGATACTCGCACAGTTATGCAAATAATTTCACTCATTACTCAAGAACTCCTTTAACCTCATACATTGTCATTTACGTTGGCATATTCGCCACCTATAGCTAACCCTGTACAGCAGAAGAAGGCTACTCTTAATCTGCAGGCTCGTCCTTCGGCGCGTCGAGTGTGCCTACAAGGCGCTCACTCAGCTTCTGCACCTGCTCGATCATCTGGCACGCAGCCGCCAAGGTATCGGCGTAGTCGGCGTCGCTAGGCAGTCCACCCATCAACCTCTCCAGCGGAAGGTTCGGCCGGTGCAACCGGACGTACGCCAGCGCCACATTTTCCCCGACGACGAGCTGGGCACGAACGATCTCCTTCAGCGCATCACCCTCGCGGAACCTCTCCAGCAAGGCAGCCAGCCCGTGCGGCTGCCCATTGTGCGGGAAGTACACACGGTGGATGTGCCAGAGTGTCTTCCGGCAATTCTCCAGAAGAAAGGCCGCACGCCAAGTCCGATCAAGCATAAGAGCAAGAATACGCCCTCTCGTCTTATTCACCCAGAATTGGCGAGCTTCATAGGAGTCACCAGATGCCTCTCGGGTAACACGCTCCTCAACGCGATCCCGCTCAGCTTGCCAATCCGGGTTCACATCTGCATACACAAGCTAGAAGTCAGAACCAGCAAGTTTTAACAAAGAAAGCAGCCGCAAAGGATACCAACCTTGAAGATGTCGACTTATCAGATCGATCTCCTCGGGCAAAAAATCCTCACGCTGGGAGAACTCTGCAGTAGGATGCGACCTGGAGCGATGCAACAACAGCTCGGTATTCTTCAGAGTCGCCTCAAGCTCAGCCACCTTATTCTTCAAGTACGTGATTATCCGCTGGTCATTCGTGCTTGGAGGAGCTGGCATCGCTCGACGACGGCGAGCACCCGAAGAAGATCCCTCGCCACTCGGCCCAGCCGCAGAAGCAGAAGAAGTGTCGCCGCGCACGTTAGTCTGCCATGAATGTGCAGAGTCAATACAGATATACGACTGCTCAGCACATACAAAGATAGTGGGAAGAAACAATCAATCCAGTCATAAACAAAATATTGTTCAAGGCCAGCAGACCCGATGAATATTAGTCATTACAGGCAAAAGACAAAAGTACAGGCCGCGTGACTACTGGAAATCTAAACTACAAGACCCCTAAGCCATGGACTCCGACCGGGAGCGACTCTTCCGAGCAGCAGCCGCCTCAGTCGCCTTGGCCAGTGCCCTGTCAAAGGTGGCCACAAGCTTCACAGCTAGATGTGTGGCCTGCACCTTCACCCCGTTCAAGGATGCCATCCGCCCATCAGGCCTTCGAGGGAATCCGCTGACAACCTTCTCGAAGTCTCCAGCAACCTGATGGCCTAGGAGAAGCTGGAAGGTGAGCTCGGAGACGCGTACCGTCTGCGCCCGAGTGAAGTCCGTGAGGGTGGTCGCGTCGTCCTCAAACGGAGCGGCAAGAGCATCAACGGCAGCCGGTGGCGCATCACTCGGGAAGATGCTGCGGTGCACCGTCGTGAGCGCCCCTGTCGACTTCTTCAGCGCGGCCGTCGACTTCTGCAGCGCATCAGACGCATACGCGCAGACGCGGTCGAGGAAGCAGACAGCAGTCGCCAAATCAACTTCGTCACTCGACAAACCTTACGGAGGAGCGCCACCGCATCTCTCTACGCAAAAATACAAACTGTCAGCAAGGAAAAAAGTAAGTACAAGTAGGCGCCAAAGCCGAAAACTAACCTCCAAGGGTACCGGCGAGTGCGAGAAGGCGGTCGACTTGAGTCTTCTCCTGGGTGGCCCGCACTCGCTCGTGCTCCTGGGACTCGTGCAGGGCTTTCTCAAGCTCAGCCTGAGCCTGGAGCTTCAGCTCCAACTCAGCAACCCGCCTAGTAGCCTGGTCCAGAGAAGCACGCAGCTGGTCCCTCTCCTTCTCCAGGCAAACATAAGCCGCGGCTGCGTTAAGCTGCTGGCGGTAGTACGGCTGAAACACAAGCAAGATATTCATAAAGTTGCGGGCGACTATACTAGTCACCCACACCTTCGGGGGCTACTCCCATCGGGAGCGCTGATCGCACACCCGATGAAATTGCAAGACTACAAGTACAAGCATAAAGGACTTACGTGGTCCAAGAGGTCGACATCTTCCGAAGCCGAAGGAGGAGCACGACTAGACGACGCGAGGCCAGCAGGCTGCGCGCACTCCTCGATCGCCACTAGAGTCACCAGCTCCGTCGAAGGGGCGGATGTGTGCTCCACTCTACGATGAGGGGAGCTGACATCGCCAGAACGACGGCTGAAACAAAAACAATACAATGATAACCTCGAAGACTGGAACTACAAAGTGCAACTCGGAAAAACAAGACGGAAAGAAACTCACCTGATGGTCTCGAATTCTTCGTCGCTCCCCAGGGAGAGAGACGGCATCCGAGCGAATTCGCGTGGTGGCGCAGAGCTAACAGGAGGAGCGGCCAGTGGCTCGTTCCAGTCGCCCGGAGACCGCACACCCGAAGACGTCGCGACGGCTTCCTCTAGATCAGCATCCGCACCCCTCGCGGGCGACGAAGCAGTCGCAGAGTCACCGCCACTTCGACGCTTCTACCTCTTCCACGTGGGTTTCTCCTCGTCATCATCATCTTCCACTTCGTCGTTGGGAGAGATAGCAGACGGGAGGTCGTCGTCGTCATCCTCCTCCTCCACAATCTTCGACTCGTCAGCGGGTCCGTTTTCAGGGAAAGGAGGAAGGCTGACCAGCAGAGATCGACCCTGAAACAAATAGACACAAGTCGAATCAGGAAGCAGGAAATCAGGAAACGAAGCAACGAAGAGAACAAGTCAAGAACTTACCTCGGGAACAGGGTTCGCTGCTCCGTACACAGCGACTGGACATTTGACGTTGCAGAGGTCCGCAGCTCGGAGGTTGGTGATGCCCCTCACCTTGGTTTCCACCTCCTCGTCGTCGAGTAGCTGGTTGCCGGCGCCATCGACCGCGCACATCGGATGAGGCCGAGCATTAAGCGGTTGAACGCGAAGCTAGAAGAAGGTGGCCATCAGGAAGACGCCACCCGTCTCGCGCCCCAGGGTCTTGGTGAGGTTGCGCAGCAGGCTCAGCAACGGCCTTGCGGACTCCTTCTCCTCCTCGGCGAGCGGGTGCGACCAGGCGCGAGTCTTCAGCAGCCTGCGCTCGCCGTCGAATTGCGCCAGGCCGTCCTGGTTCAACTGGATGTAGAATCACTTCTTCCGCCACCCCTGGACGGAGTCAGACTTCTTCATCTGAAAGTAAGCGGTATCACCGCGCACCTGGATTCCGAAGCCGCCCACGGGGAATGTCAACCCGCTCTTCCCGACATTCTTGCGAACGAGGAAGAGCAACTTCCATAGCGCCCAGTGGGGTGCGATCCCCAGGAAGCACTCGCAGAGCACAATAAAGCTCGTGATGCTCAAAACGCCATTGGGGGTCAGATCGTGGATCTGAACCCCATAGGCGTACAGGAGACCGTGAACAAAATCGTGGAGAGGGAACCCGAAGCCCCGCGGAGGAAATCCACGAAGCATACGCGTTCCCCCTCACGGGGTGCGGGGTACACCTCTTTGCCGGGAGCGCGTACCTGGGCCTGGTCCGTTGGTGGCAGGAGGCCCTGCGCGCGGAGGAGCTCAACCTCCGCCTTCTTCACCGACGACCTTTGCCAGTCGCCGTCGGGCTTCTTCATCAGCCCGGCTTCGGCGGCGGAGGTGCCATCGGCGGTCTTCGGCTTGCCCATGGCTCCGGAGGACAGCAGCAGGTGGGAGGACAAAAAGCACAGAGCTCGGATGGTGGCGAGAATGGTAGAGAGCAGAGGAAAGGAGGCGTGGACGATTGGAGAAGATGATGCCCTTGCGGTGCAGCGCAGTACTTATGCCTCAAATAAATTTATCTCAGTCGTCCACAGAGCAACGGTTCCGAGCAGCTACATCCAGACGTCCACGTGTCGCACGGAGAAACCAACCGTCGCCGCCCACTTCGTCCATACGCACGGGAATCAAGGCATCATCATCGTGCGGCGAAAATTTCGCGCCCAGTTCGGAGACGTGACAACTGCTGACCGCGGTCAGCTCTGCCAGTGGGCCCCGCTCCGTCACGTCCCATCGGGCGCAGAGGCGTGCAATGGAGCGTCACCAGTGACGTCATCAAGCCAACGGCTCCGAACAAGTAAAACAGCACGACAACTCGACTGAGCGATTCGAGTAGTAAGCTTCACAGCTGAAAACAACCAAGTAGGACAGACTGCTGATCCGAGAACCCGAAACAATCATTCGGGTGGCAGAGAAAATCGGGTAAGCTCAAACTGCCGAATCCCATCTGGAAGTAAGCCCACGGGTCGAATAGAAACAAGCTTCACACGAAGGCCAAGGAGAAGTAATTCGACAGCAGAAGATTACTCCCATCGGGAGTGTCCTGTTCGACTGAAGAAAACGAGTGCGAACTCAAGAACAAGCAATCCGGTGGCGCGTCCAGGAGGAAGAAGTCCTTTGCCCGACTCTACGATTCGACCAAGCACTCGGGGGCTACTGACGTGGGGCTACCTTTCGACTAGCCCACGATGAGGCTACCTGGGCCGCGCCAAGCTGGAGAAGGCCCACAGAAGGCCCACTCGGGGTACCGTGTAACCTAGTCCAAGTCGGTTAGATCTCATTACCTGCCATATCTGTAATTACCATCGATACCGACCACCCGAGACCTGGCTACCTATAAAGCCAGGAGGGTTGCTCGTCCCAGGGGACACGCCAATAGCCACCACCACAAACCCTAGCGAGATCGCAATCTCGCCGCCATTGTAATCGCAACTCGCCATCAATAACAGACAAGCAGGAGTAGGGGCGCGATGCGGCGCGTCACGAAGTCCGCATTGGGTCCGTGGGGCCATTGTACATCCACATCGGCTCTGAGTGTGCCTTGAGAGGCGCGATGCGGCGCGTCACGAAGTCCGCCGCGGCCATCTGCCCCGTGAGGCCCTCCTCGCGGAGGAAGCTCAAGCGCCCCACCAGGTGTGCGTTATCTGCGCCGCGAAGGGCAGACTTGCACCAGTGAGAGTTCTTCACGGGCGGCGCCTCCGGGACGTCTAGGAACACGCAGGGCGACTGGACGCCTATGAGCAACCACCTCTGACGGAAGTCACCCACCTTCTTGAGCAGGGCCGTTATAGGCTTGTCTCCACTCCACGACATGGGAATATACACACTCCCCATGCCATCACGCGGAAGGAGACGCACCCAGTCCGCTCGCCGCCAGCCGTGCACCACAGCGAGTAGAAGTTCCGGAAGAGCGCTACCGAGGGGCGCACGCGCAGATAAGCCTCGCAGAGGTAGGCGAAGATGGACAGGATGAGCACGGAGTTTGGATGAAGATGAAGGAGTTGAATTTGATAGAACTCCAGCACCGCCTCCAAGAAAGGCGAGTACGGCGGACCCAGCCCGGCGGTGATGGCATGGAGAAAAATGGGATAAAATCCTTGGGGGAATCCCCCAAACCACGCGGCTTGAAGCGCGCTGGCGCCGTACTCGTTGGTCGGCCCCGCGACCAGGTGGCGGATCCTCTCCAACGCCTGAAGGTCCATGCGCGCCCCCTCGAGAGCCGCGCCCTGCACTACCTCTAGGGTTTTTGCTAGAGAGGAAGGTCCCACAGCGGCTCTGCTCTTGCTCTTGACTGGGCCCATCGTCGCGGAAGCGGAAGATGGGAGGAGTTAGAGAATGGAGATTCGCACGAGAAAGCGGAGGCGGAGAGCTCTGTAGAGCGGAAATTTCAGCAAGAAGAATTAGAAACGGTAACGGCCCCCTGCTGCCTCGTTCGGGCTTTATGTCCCCTCGAGGAGCAGTTATCGGGACGTGGTGGGACCCCCCACGACTCGCGCCCCGGATCGTGCGAGACCGTTATTCGTCCAAGTGCCGCGTGGCCCCGGCCGGCTGGGCACTAAGGGCCCACGACGCTTCGCTTGAGCCCATGGGCTCAATCGTGCCCGTCATGGGCCTGGGGGCTACTGTCGGCCCAGTGGGAACTGGGGTATGGAGAGCCCATTCCCTCCAGGCCTCGCACGCTGGCCAGACAGACGAAACGGCTAAGGACCAGGCATCACCGCCTGGCGGGACCCTCGAGATGCAATTCCCCTCGAGGGCCTGAAGAGGAAATGAGGGCCTCAAGGGATCCCTCGCATCAGGGGACCCTCCCGAGGCGTCAGCTCGCCTCGAGGGAGTCCCGCAGGAATCTCCCCTCAGGCCTCCCCGCGCCTGAAAGGAAACGTTGCGGCCAAGGAAGTACAGCAAGACGCACATGGCCTCTTCCACGCGCACGTGGTGACGCAAGCACCACCGTTGCCGTTTTGGTGATAAAGGGGTCAATAAAGAAGCTCTGCCTGCTGCGCCGCTGCCAGGACCTTCTACTCTGACGATAAAGCGGGTGGACGGCGCAACCCTCCAAAGGAGAACGTCATCATGGGCTCCACCTTAGAGACTGCCCTCTCTGCGGGTAGTACAGCACGGTCGGCCGCATGTCGGCCACTGCGCCCACCTTTATCAACAATGGACCGCGTCCATGGATGAAGGGACGGCGGTGGACTCCAACTCCACCATGCCACTGCCATGTGGGAGCCACCTTGAAGGCCAAGACGAAGGAGAGCGCCAGAGGCGCCTATAAAAGGAGGAAGACATCCATCGTAGCACGGGTCGACTCTTGGCGTGCTACAACCCTTGTAAACCCTAGCAATTCTTGTTAGGATAGCCTTGAGCCCGAGGAGGAAGAAGATCATCGCTTCCCTCCCGAGGCAAGAACTGTCACAAGGGGGCCTCCGGCAAACTCCATTGTATTGTAACCTCCACCATCTAATACAGACAAGCAGGAGTAGCGGTCTTATCTCCTCACGAGGGCCGTGAACCTGGGTAAGGGCCGGTGTCTTCCTCTGTCGTGTGCGTGTCTTCTTCGGGTCCGGCGAGCAACGTCGCGGAGCCACTCGAGGGTCTAGACCTCCGCGTTCAATCCCCTTCACGAACACTTCAGGAAGTGACTCCCCCCAATTCTTGGGAGTCATAACCCGACATATTGAGAGGCTGCATATGGGAGATCATAAATTTAAAAGCGACATTTTTGTTTAGCAACTGTACCACTGTTACAATATCCCGTAACAAGTTTTAAATTGACGCGTCCTTTGTACAGTCAAAGGACTGCCATTGTAACCTTATAGGGACAACATGCTGAACAATTTGATGCAGAATCTTTATATGAAGACTCTTTTGACAATAATGTGACTGTTATTTATAGGAATGGCTGTAGTCAACTATTTAGGGACATCAATTATTATTTTTTGCAGCTCATTTGTTATATAAACTTGGTATCATGGCAGATATACACTAAAATATCATGTCATCGCAGGAGATCTGGCATTCAAAAGTACTCATTTGACTCGGTGGCTCTTCAGTCCATCAATATCTGAAGCAAATGCTCTTCAATCCATCAATACCCGAAGCAAATGCGCTCAACGCAAGGTTAGCTTCATTTTTACATCGCAAGGTTAGCTTCATTTTTACATCGTATATCTAAACGGATAGCTTATTTTCTGATGATATACATCTTTTATATAATAGGTTTGAAGGAGGTAGATATGTTATCGAATGGGCTTGACATGAAACCACCGTCGTTGAACCAAGCAGAACGACACTAGACTATGTGCTCTAGCACACCATGAAAAAGGCGACATTATAGTGAGTACAACTTCCTGTATACACTATTATATACATAAACCTTAATAACCATTCTTTTGCACGATGGTCATTTAATCATATAAGGATCTTGCTTCTTTTAACAATTTCAAAGTTGTTTCTCCCTGCTTCATATATTATATTTGCACCAAATATCAGTAGTTAATTTCTTCTATCAGTTCAAGACACTACTTGATGTGCATTTTTTACTTATATATGGATGTCTCATTGGTACTGTACTATATTCTTGCTCTGTGGGTCATCCGGATGCATCTTATTAATAGTTACCTACATTCTTGGATATAACTGTACGCGCGAGCCTGAGTATGTCTACCACCTGCTCACTTAATTAGGAATTGTTCAGCTTCCTGGTCCTTGTACAGTGAGCTCTATTATTAAGGATCTAATTGACACCATAAGTGTAAATATCTATTGATTCAGTTACCTCAACTAGCCTACTAATCAGTAGTCACTCCTACTATGGGGAGCTTTCCAAATAAACGTTAACTAGCTTCTGAATGGTTCATAATAACTTAGATATTACTGTACAGTATTCTGAAATCCTGACATATATCAAACTGCACCTAGGCCTTATTTCACCTTTTAATAGTTTCATGATTTTTTCTAGCTTCTGAATGGTTCATAATAACTTAGATATTACTGTACAGTATTCTGAAATCCTGACATATATCAAACTGCACCTAGGCCTTATTCCACCTTTTAATAGTTTCATGATTTTCTGGCAGGCTGGATATTGGCATATTGATTCTGATCCCAGCGTACAAGAACAAAAAAGAGGTATTTACTAATCTTTTACGCCATAGCTTCTGTCACATGCTCACATGTTTTTCCCTTTGACATGTGTGTTGCTATCCTCTTTTCCTTTTTTGTGTAACAGGTTAAATGGAACTGATTACTACATGTTATCGGGTGTTTGTACCACAATCTTTTGTAACGAAGCTACATGTTATCATTTATCTGTACTTTGATATAGGAGTAGATAAGTGTGCAAGAAGTTGTCACAGTTGCGTAACGGTGTTATTGTATTCTTAACACTGGAATATTATGTGCATAGTCGCGTGTCTTGCGAACGTCGCTTGGTCTTTTGTGTACAACTTTCTGCACTGATTGAATTGGCCTACAAGTTTCATAATTCTATTTCGAAGAGACTTGCTTGAAGAAAACATACTTATTTATTATTACCAAAATTTGTCTTTAAGGGCGCGGCGTGACGCCGCGCCAGATTCACCTAGTACAATCAAATTGAAGAAAATTATCGTCTCGGTAGAGCACCCTTATAGGTCTCGATGTTCTTTGTCCACTCTTCCTGGGGTTAATTGCAGGTTATCACACTTAGATGCCAACATCTGGTCTGAAGCACAAATTAGGCCCGACATGAACTAAATACTACAACTTGTAATAAATTTTTATTCTTGAAATGTTACTTTGACTATAAATTCTATTTTGAATTTTCAGTATTGACCGTATAGAAATACTGCTAAATATATAGACGTAATGTTTCTTTTTATACAATTGTTATTGCTATCTTTGAATAAACTTTATTGTGCTAAAGTTCAATTTTACATGTTTCCTTCTGTCTTATAAGATGTTTTAGATTTTTCTAAATTGTGCGTATGTAAGCGTATTCTAGAAGTTTGCTCACCCATTTCAGTTTGTATAATTTGAACAAAGAGAGTAGTTTAGAGCATATTTTTGTTATCGAAATATGTTTCAACACAATTGCAGAAATCATATAAACATGTGTTGATGATAAAATATCTAATGATTGTGACTTATTAAATATCTCAAAAGTATTTTCTAGTATATGACTTCATAACCATATTGACATAACATTCCAGAAAACAAAATAAACAATTGTGGTGATTCTTTACTAATATTTTCAACGTAAAAACTGTTATAAGTTATGTGATCTTTAGTAAGTTAAAAGTTTGTGCATGTCATTTGTATTTCTATAGATAACATGTAATTATAAGCACGAAAAATAAAAAGATGTGGATTCTAGAAGATAGATATACAATTTAACTATTTGTTTCCTGCAAAACCACATTTTGGCCCATCGGTTTCTAAAATAAAATTTCTTGTATGAAATCAAACATGGAGATCTTCTTAATATCGATTTCAGTACAACGGAGGTGACGACACACCTCTTTGAGCTACTGACCGGGTGGAGGGGCACGACGCGATGACGTTGTCATCATCTAACGCGGGAAGTTTGAATCCCCTAGGGCACACAAGGAACAAGAATAGCCACACAACACATCGAACCAGCTAAGGACGCCCACAAGGACGTCGTTGCCCGTTGTTGAAACTATCTTTTGTTGGTACACTTGCGCCTACCTACGGACCGGGTGGAGGGGGCGATGCAGTGATGTTGCCATCATCTAACGCGGGAACCCTGAATCCCCTGCCCAAATCCCCCGGGGAACACAAGGAACAAGAAAAGCTAACGACACCCACATAGGCGTTGTTGACGTCGCCGAAACAAGCTTTAGCTGGCACACTCGCACCTGCCTTACCATCTGGACCAATAGACCCTCCTCCACCATCTCCGCTAGTTCCAGCCCTGAGCAAGTGCGGGAGTTGGGGCCGCATAGGATCCTCAATAGTAAGGGGCCACTCTATGTATTTGCAGGCCTACTAGCTTAGGATTTTTTAAAACAAAATCAGTCTAATTGTTAACGACATAACTTTTTTGTAATAACACACGCGTGGCTTCTTTAAAACAAAAAATACCAAACGACCCGCAAAAAAAAGGAAGGTGAAAGAGATCCTATAGAGTCCATTTGTTTTCTTACACATGACCCCTAATATGTCAGGGACAACCCTGATCTCCGTCATGCCACATGGAAAAGCCTCAAAGCCGCCAGGAAATAGCCCTACACGTCTAACCGGCAACGATGCAACCACCGCCAGGATGCTGCTGCACCATTGGGGTACGTTGTCGATGGTGCAAGAGCCACAATGTTACGTGTGGTGACCCAGCATACCACTACATGGTGTAGTATGCTATAGTCGTTGACATAGCACCAATGGATCACCGTCCACCAGTGTTACATCATCAAGGTGGTACAATAGAGACATCGCAGGTCCAAGGCATGACTATAGATTACAAACAGAAGATACAAAACAACATATCTTTAGAACCTCCTCGAAACAATGAGGCAAGTCCCTAATAAAAGAAGATCAAATGAAAAATCTCGTAGGTTCTAACCTATACTAAGCCTATCGCTAATACTGCTAGGCTTGCGATTGCGTTAAAGCAACGCCTACAAAGATAGGTTCTATGACTACGAATTTGTCTTCTTCGACACTACGCATTCATTTGTCCTCCGTCTTCCTTCGATTGCTTCAACTCGATGTAGTTGCCTTCTTTGGTATCTTGTGTTTATCCGCCTTCGGAGTCTTCATAGCCTAAAGTGTTGCCTTCTTGTGGTTCCTCATGTCTAGCAGGGGTTTGTCGGCCTAGTGGAAACTGGGGTATGGAGAACCCAAATCCTCCAGGTCTCGCACGCTGGCCAGACAGACGAAACGGCTAAGGACCAGGCATCACCGCCTGGCGGGACCCTCGAGAGGCAATTCCCCTCGAGGGCCTGAAGAGGAAACGAGGGCCCCAAGGGATCCCTCGCCTCAGGGGACCCTCCCGAGGCGCCAGCTCGCCTTGAGGGAGTCCCTCAGGAATCTCCCCTCAGGCCTCCTCAGGCCTGAAGGGAAACGTCGCGGCCAAGGAAGTACGGCAAGACGCACATGGCCTCTGCCACGCCCACGTGGTGACGCAAGCACCCCCGTTGCCGTTTTGGTGATAAAGGGGTCAATTAAGAGGCTCCGCCTGCTGCGCAGCTGCCAGGACCTTCTACTCTGACGATAAAGCAGGTGGACGGCGCAACCCTCCAACAGAGAACGTCATCGTGGGCTCCACCTCAGAGACTACCCTCTTTGCGGGCAGTACAGCGCGGTCGGCCGCCTGTCGGCCACCGCGCCCACCTTTATCAACAATGGACCGCGTCCATGAACGAAGGGACGGCGGTGGACTCCTGCTCCACCCTGCCTCTGCCATTTGGGAGCCACCTTGAAGGCCAAGCCGAAGGAGAGCGCCAGAGGCGCCTATAAAAGGGAGAAGACATCCATCATAGCAGGGGTCGACTCTTTGCGTGCTACAACCCTTGTAAACCGTAGCAACACTTGTTAGGATAGCCTCTGGCCTGAGGAGGAAGAAGACGATCGCTTCTCTCCCCCAAGCAAGAACTGCCTCAAGGGGGCCTCCGGCAAGCTCCATTGTACTGTAACCTCAACCATCTAATACAGACAAGCAGGAGTAGCGGTCTTACCTCCTCACGAGGGCCGTGAACCTGGGTAAGGGCCGGTGTCTACCACTGTCGTGTGCGTGTCTCCTTCAGGTCCGGCGAGCAGCGTCGTGGAGCCACTCGAGGGTCTAGACCTCCGCGTTCAATCCCCTTCACGAACTACACTTCAGGAAGTGACTACCCCCGATTCTTGGGAGTCACAACCTGACATTTGGCGCGCCAGGTAGGGGATTGAGGCGCGTCAACAACCTTCTGGTTCGTCTCCGCGCCATGGTGAACACCTGCGCCACCCGCGTAGCCCGCGTCAACCGACGTGCGCCTGGGGGAGCACGTGCGCCGCCAGGCACCGCGACCACCCGCGCACGGTGGGGCCGACCACGCCATGAAGAGCATGTCCCTTCTGGCCCTCACGCAGAGGCGTCGGAGCACACTTCGGCCACTAGGGGGACGCGCAGTCGTCGCACCCGACGCAGCGCCCGAGCGGCTCGGGCCCGGGGAGGATAGACCCTGCGCCTCACACCGCGCTGCACATGGAGCAGGAGCTTCTCCGCTACCAGCCCACCGCCGAGGCCCACGAGCAGTGGCTCCAACGCCTCAACCACCTCGTCGGCATCGCCACGACGCGGCCCGCTCCGTCGCAGTCCAACCTGCGCCCCTCTCTCGCGGGCACGGTCACGACAAACGCGCCTCTGCCACCTCCGGGACCTGCACCGACTGCGGTGCAGAGGGCTGCTTCGCACGCGTCCTCGCCGCACGATTGCTTGATCGTGCAGCGCACCACGCCCGACGCTCGCGTGGGGATGGAGCTCCAGCGAGACCGCCAGAACAGGCTCGTGGAGGAGATTGGCCAGGCGGGTCAGCAGAACCGCGGCGCGCTGCGGCACGGGGTCGCCACGTACGCCTCAGGCTGCATGGCGTTCACCCGTTCTCTGCGTCGCGTGGTCTGGCCCCCGAAGTTCAGGCATGCTCTCCCCAAGGGCTACGACGGCTCCAGCAACCCCATCGAGTTCCTGCAGCTCTACACCACCGCCATCCAAGCTGCGGGTGGAGATGACAAGGTCATGGCCAATTGGTTCTCCCACGCGCTTCGTGATTCTGCGCTGTCGTGGCTCCTAAACCTCCCTGAGGATTTCGTGAACTCCCGGGAGGAGCTCTGCAGGCAGTTCGTCTCCAACTTCAAGGGGACATACGAGCGCGCCCTCACCCACAACGACATGTGCGATGTTGTGTAGAAGAAGGATGAGACGCTCCGCAAGTACATCCAGCGCTTCAGCCAAGTGCACAACAAGATCCCGAACATCCCTGACAGTCAAGTCATCGCCGCGTTCCGCGAGGGCGTCACAAACAGCAGGATGCTCGAGAAGCTGGGCATCCATGACAAGCTCACCTCTGTGGTCAAGTTGTTCGACCTGGCGGACAAGTGCGCCAAGGCTGAAGAGGGACTCCTCTTCGTCAAGATGTCCTCGAGAGGGGACGATCATGCTGAGGGGTCCAGGAGCCAGAAGAAGAAGGAGGAGCCCAAGCGCAAGGCCACCGCGGTCCTCGCGGAAGAGCCTGACGCGAAGGGCACCCGCAGGGACTCCCTCGAGCCTGGAGAGAGAAGAGATGACCACCACCCTTTCTACATCTAGCACAACAGGCGCGGCCACTCTACGGAGTCTTGCTTCGACCTCAAAAGGTTGAGCAAGGAGCGCGAGCAAGCAGAGGGCAGTGGTAGCCGTGGCCGAGGCCGTTGCTACCGCGGGAGCGGACGCAAGGGCGGCTACCAAAAACCGTCTGGAAATTAGGCCAACGCCGCAGAAAAGAACGGCAACCTCCCTGACGAGGAAGATGGCGGCTACCAAGCCCCGAGAGCCGCCATTGCCTGCATCCTCAGGGGGGCGCAGGCGCCGAAGTCGAACAACCAGTTCAAGCAGTTCGCCCGCGAGCTCAACGCCGCCCTCCCAAGCACGGAAACCTCCAGGCCCCTCAAGTGGTCACAGTACACCATCGCCTTCGACGCTCAGGACCACCCCAAGTCCACCTAGACTGTTGGAACCCTCCCGCTGGTCTGCACCCCCACCATCGACAACGTGGCTGCCTCCAAGACTCTCATCGATGGCGGAGCAGGCCTGAACGTTATCTCCATAAATAAGTTCAAAGCGCTTCAAGTGCCCTACGAGCGGCTCATGCCCTCGAGGCCCTTCACGGGGGTCACCAGCGGCTCGATCGAGCCTCTAGGCCAGGTCAGGCTTGCCGTCACCTTCGGGAGCGAGAAAAATTACCGCACCGAGCACATCGATTTCGATGTCGCACACATCGGCCTGCCGTACAATGCCATCCTCGGCTACCCCGCGCTCGCGAAGTTCATGGCCGTCACGCACCATGCCTACAACATGGTCAAGATCCCCGGCAGCGCTGGCACGATCACAATTCGTGGGCCTGTCCTGGACGCTACGCGCGCGGTTGAGACAGCCTTCTAGACCGCCGCCATGGCATTCCCCGCAGAAGAGGACCTAGAGCCTCTCGAGAGACCCAAGAAGAAGAAGCAGTTGTTCTCCCAGGAGGCAGTTGCTACAAAGAAGATCTCTCTGAGCTCCAGCAGCTCGGGGGCTGAAGGCTCGAGGGCTAGTGTCACCATTGGCGCCGCACTGCCTCCCAAATAGGAAAGCGCGCTCGTCGCCTTCCTCCTGGAAAACTCTGACATGTTCGTATGGACACCGTCAGATATGTCTGGTGTACCGAGGAAGGTGATCGAGCACTACTTGGCCGTGTGCCCAAACGCGCGCCCTGTCAAGCAAAAGGCAAGAAAGCAAGCCCCCGAGAAGCAAGCATTCATCGTCAAGGAGGTCGAAAACCTCAAAGCGGCAAAAGTCGTTCGTGAAGTCGCGTATCCCACTTGGCTCTCCAACGACGTGGTAGTCCCAAAGCCCGCCGGAGGAGGTCGCCTCTGCATCGACTACACTGATATAAAGATGGCTAAGGAGGACGAGGAGAAGACGGCTTTCCTCACCCCGTGCGGTGTGTATTGCTACGTCTGCATGCCTTTCGGCCTCAAAAATGTCGGAGCCACTTTCCAGAGGTTGATGAGGATAGCCCTTGGCGGGCAAATGGGGCGGAACGCCAAAGCATATGTCGATGATATCATCGTGAAATCACGAGAAGGAAGTACTCTCCTCGGAGACCTTGAAGAAACCTTCGCCAGCCTGCGCAAGGTGAACAACAAGCTCAACCCCGCCAAGTGCGTCTTTGGAGTACCTTCAGGCAAATTGCTTGGGTTCCTCGTGTCTCACCGAGGCATAGAGGCAAACCCAGAAAAATCAAGGCCATAGAAGACATGCAACCTCCACGCAGGCTCAAGGACATGCAACCTCCACGTAGGCTCAAGGACATGCAACGCCTGGCAGGCTGCATGGCCAGCTTGGGTCGGTTCATCACCAAGTTCGGTGAAAGAGCCCTGCCGTTCTTCAAGATCATGAAAAGAACGGACACTTTCAAGTGGACCCCTGAAGCTGATAAAGCATTTGAGGACTTGAAGAAGTATCTGGCCAGCCCACCAGTAATGGTCGCCCCAAGGCATGGAGAGCACCTAAAGCTGTACTTATCAGCCACTCCACAAACAGCCAGTGCTGTCCTTGTGGTGGAAAGAGAAGAGCCAGTACTCCACAAGAAGAGTGCAGCCACTCCAAAGAAAAAGCCTCCTGATAAGAAGCTCGACGAAAGGGCAGCCCTCACAAACCCACCGCCAGGCCCAAAGCCCCAAGAGAGGGCCGCCCCAAGTCAACCGCTGCAAGGAATTCATGCCGAGGAGCCTGAGGAACCTCACGAGGCCAACCCACTCGAGGCCCAGGGCAAGCCCCCTGAGGCCAACCCCCTCGAGGCACAGGCAAAGCCCCCTGAGGCAAACCCCCTCGAGGGCCAAGCTGAGCCACCTCAGGCAAAAGACGGCAAGGCAACAGGAACTACCCTCGTCGAGCATTCAGTTTACTTCGTCAGCACAGTACTGCGTGATGCTCGCGAGCGGTATACAATGCAGCAGAAGCTTCTCCTCGCACTCCTCATCGCCTCAAGAAAGCTGCGACACTACTTCCAGAGGCACCCCATCACGGTGGTCACCTCTTTCCCCCTGGAGCAAATCCTGCGCAACCCAAACGCAACAGACCGTGTCGCGGGATGGAACATAGAGCTACAGTCATTCAATTTGCGCTTCGATACCACAAGGGTAATCAAAGGAAGAGCGCTGGCAGACTTCGTCGCCGAATGGACTGACCCAACCCCTGAAGAGCCTTTGGGAGAAGAGCAAGAGCCCTCTAGAGCCGCAATGCCCAGCTACTCGACCATGAAGTTCGACGGAGCTTTCGCTTGCCGCCATGGCGGGGCAGGCGTAGTCCTGATCTCACCCAAAGGCGACAAGTTGTATTACGCAGTCCAGCTGTGCTTCGGAATCGACAAGATATCCAACAATATCGCCGAGTATGAAGGACTGCTTGCCGGCCTACGCGCCGCAATCGCCCTAGGCGTCAAGCATATACTCATCAAGGGCGACTCCCAGCTGCTCGTCAACTTCTCTAACAAAATCTACAAGCCTAAGGACGACCTGAAGGGGTTACGGTGTAGAAAACAATAATTTTCTAGCGTACGAAACCCTAACTAGCCAGGATCTATCTATCTAGTACATGTGATAACGGTGGCGGAACGGGTTACATTACCTCCATGTAGACCGATAGCGGGGATAATGCTCCCGCACAAGCGTTGACGATGAAGTCGTACGTAGCCGACCTCGAGGTCGCGGAGAACTTGCCGCGATGATGTAGACGATGACGCCGGGGTGTCGACGATGACATGCGTCGACGGGCGTCACGCGGAAGATGGCAAGACGCCGGCGGCAAAGGGGGTGCGCCAGCAGCAGGGGGAGGCGGCGCGGCGACTGCAGGGGGCGAGACGATGTCGCCCAGGCTCCTCAAAAGAGTTGCCTTCGAGCACTCGCAAACATATGGAGCTTAACGACAACCCCCGGTCATTCAGATCCAGCTGAAATCGCAGGGGTAGATCTTATCTGGAATCCCGCACGGCAACGGCGCCCGACGGTATAGCTTAGGTGGAGAGAGGGGGCAAAACGGGCGGACAAACAGCTCGGCCGGCCTGCAATACAATTAATTGTATTTTTCTGTAATTAATCCAATTAATATGCCTTGCTATATAAAGGGGGGAGGGGGTGTGCAAAGACCTTGCCTCCCCCATGTGGGTCTAAAGGAATACGAGGGGGAGGGGGTTCGGCCGAACCCCCTAGTCCGAGTTGGACTAGGGGCCCAAGCCCCTTCCCCCCATGGTGGTGCGGCTCCCCCCCCCCCCCCCCCCCCCCCCCTCTTGGGCCCTCTTAGGGCCCATGTAGGTGGGAGCCCCCTTTTTCCTTTATTTAATTAATATTAAATTAATATAAAATATAATTAATTCATAATTAATATATTTAAATACTATTTAATATCCCGTGACTCCAAAACAATTTCCGAATCACCCGAACAACTTTCGAACATCCCTGGAACCATTCCAGACCTTCCCGGAACTCCTTCCGGACCACCGGAACTCTTTTCGGATCATTTCTCTCTCTCTAACAAAATCCTATATTATTCCAGAACCTATCTTCTGGTGTCGTTAAGACCTTAAGTTTGTTATGCTACGGTTCGAGAACACTCCAGACATGGTCGAGGCACTCCGTTCACCAATGACCGTCAGGGATACCTAGATGTATATGACGGACCCTGTGCATTCTATGAATATCGTCGTTGAACCATAAATATGATATTCATTCCCTTTGTTTTTGTGATACTTCCTTGTCCGAGATATCATCGTAGACATACCGATGTCTTTGTTGTATCCCGTTACCGACAAAGGTTACTAACTCGTCTGTGATATTACATCTCCATGACCTAGTCATAAGTTGCGCAGCTATATAGACGTAATCTCACCGAGTGGGCCCAGAGTATCTTTCCATTACCAGAATGAAAAAATCCCGCTCTTGATCCTTACGTCTCGATGCTCTTTCGGAATACCCAAGATGGACACCATTATTGTAATGCTATATAAGACACAACGTTTGATGCTCTCAAAGCACCCCTACGAAGCATCAATAAGTACGGTCTCACGGTCTAAGGAACAAGCTATCATATTCTTATCTATTGCAAATGACAAACATCGTAATACGATCTTATTGCAATACTTTGCGTATGTCCATCATCTTATTCAACTAATAAGATGACCCTATTGTCAACCGACGTCATTGTACTTGATCGGGAATCTCGATCAACTGTTGCCCAATGGACTAGTTCATATGGAGGCTTACTAGGGACCTGGTTGTCTATGTATCACACGTGTATTAATAATTCTGATTAATACAGTTATAGCATAATACACAAACCTATTATAAACTTACGAGATAATGCAATAAATACTACTTATTTATTTGCCTCTAGGGCATATCTCCTCCAGTCTCCCACTTGCACTAGAGTACAAATAAACTAGTTGCATTTTACTTTATCAAAATCTCTTATCAAATAAGCGTCATTTGATAATGCTTGCTTTGTGGAAGAGTGTTACTCTGACAATCTGTACAATACATAATTGTACGTTCTTTTGCGATTCATTGATATCAACTTGCTTGATATCACCATGTTATCCAATAACATATATGCAAATACCGCAACTAAGTGAGACTTCCGTTTCCCAGCGCTTACTCTGATTACGCTAACTAGATAACTGCCTTGAAAACACACTCAGTCATATAGAGCCCCTTGTAGCAATTACAAACTTGCGATATCTACCTACTTTCACATCTATGTAGAAAACTGGATAGACCAATGTCAATCTAACAACTAATGCACTTCTACATCCAGTAAATTCAAAATTTACTTTTACAACTGTTCTTTTCCTAAGAACATCGGTTATATTTCATCGAGCAGATAATATGGTTTCTGTATGACGTCTAATACTACATAATAGACCAACATGTCATACAACCATTACTATCTTGCATCATTACTCTTAATGATCAATTGGATTTCCAAGGACCATCCTCTTTGATTCTATTCTGACTCCTCAGATATAATCCAAAACAACTCGACTAACTATTTAAAATTTCCGTTCTATTCCAAATAGACAATAACTTTCAAATAGTTTCACAACTTCATCCTGCTCATCTATTCTACTGGTACAATTTCACAATGTGTCATATTCAAAGGATGAATTCGGCTCCCACTCAAATTATGTCTCCACATATTTGAGAACACGAGCTCCCACTCAAAAACATGTCATCCACATATTTGAGTTCCTAAGCTCCCACTCAAAAATATGTTCTTTACATATTCCACCTGAGTGAACTAACTTTGACTCCCACTTAAAATCGGCATTTTGGTCAAACCAAAATCATTGATCTATTATCAATTCGAATTTAATACAAACTACAGTATTACATTAATACAAATCCTTCAGACTTCAAGCATGTCTACATAAATGTAGTCAACAAATTTGATCTTGTCCAAGACACATTTCTGGACAAGACATGCTTCCACGTCTTTCTTATAGTCACATTTCTCATATAACATTTTATATGATGATTAAACAATCTTATTCCTCTAATATGAATTATAGCAACAGTTACTATTTTAATCCTTTCAAATGTAAGTTGGATTTTCAGGCTGAAAAAGCCCTTGTTTGTATTCCGATATTTTTCTAAATTTTCTTTGTATTCTTAAAGTGCACCTTGATCTGTCAACAAGATTTGAAACATTTAATATTGTGTTGTGACCTGACAGCAATATTAAACATAACCGCACTTTATTTAGAAGCTTCTTTCATGAAAATATTATGATCTTTATGAAGAGGATTGCAAGCATAAAACAATTTTCCAGTCTCCCTCACTCTTAATCACCAAATCTTCATTTGTAGACATATACTCTTTGGAACACCTTCCAACATTCTACTTTTATGAATATAGGTTTGACACCTTATTTCAAGCTCCTAATTCCAATTCATAAACCATAATTCGAAAAATCATATTTTTCTCGGAATTACATAGACAACAAACGAAGTTTTGTTTCTATTTGGTTTTGGAATACACTCCCATCCAATGTGAGTAATCTACAAAGAACTATTCATGTATATTCCGAATTATCGTATAATCATATACATGACGACACTCTTGTCGATCACACGAATTTTCGTTGAGAGAAATATCTATTTTCTAAAGTGGACATCGACTATAATGTTTCGAACATAGTAAGAGATTCTAAGACAGATTCTGACAGACCACACTTTATTAAAAATAGAGCATGATTATAATACCCCACATATCACCATATATGACATTATAATATTGTGAAACGAATTTCCACAAGTCTTTTGTGTTGAAACCATAATTCACAAATATTGTCCTTTGATCGAATCTTGTGAATACAATATTCACTAATCTTTCTTCTGAAAAACCCCATTTGATCTCTTATCAAATTAATTTCAGACTCATGATTTATCGGGCAAATACTCTTATTCACCAATAATCATAGAAGAATTCGGATCAAGCAAAAACACCATTAATTAATTTCCTCTCGTATTGACACTTCAATACTGTTTGTCAAACTCAATCAATTCGGCACTCGAAATACTTAAATGGACCAGAATATCCATTACTTCTTTCATTTCCTTTATGACTAAATTCGATGGTGTTTGTTCTAGTAATAGAACTTTTATTCATTGGACATGCTATTTTATCATTTCCACAATTATGAACATTATCATATAATTGATGTAATTGAGATGTGAAACCTTTATTCATAATATAAAACAACTGGCTTGTTCCATAACATAAAACAACTGAACTTGTCTTATTACATGAATAACTATGTTTTGCAACAATCAAGACACTGAACACACTTTCTCACTATTACAAAAGATCTTATCAAAAACTATTAATGATAACTATGATAACTTGAGGACGTGAACACCAAATGACCATCAACTCCTTGATCATCATCTTCAGCGCCAGGTCACATCATACTTTTCCGCATATATGCGATAATCGGGACCTGTTTCACAAACAGAACAAGTATCAAATACTTCATCATATATCAAGAGATGAATTCATAATTCTGTATATATCAAATATATACCTGTGGCATCGAAGAGCTCTCCTTCGATGGAATCAACTTTCAGAGCTTTGAATTCATACATGAACTTGTAGAAGTTCATATCGTCGGCCTTCAAAATGTACTCGCGCACATGCTTCTCATAGCTTGGAGGCAGAGATATCGGGACAGTCCGAATGGCACAGGAATCTGCCATCCAGTAATCGAAGACCATTGTCTGCTGGAAGTAGATGTCATACAATCTCTTCAAATGAGTCTCCAGACAGGTATGCTCCTCTATGTGAATGGTCTGGAACATTCTAAGCTGCCTGAATTGCTCACGCTTCAATTCATCTCGGAAGTGTGTCTCTATCGCATCAATCATGACGCATGGCTCCTTGCGTCGAAATAGCTCTTTCAACTCAGGTGCTAGGCATACGGTCATGGTGATCTCTACTTCGATGATGACGGGAATATGCCCTAGAGGCACTTAATAAACGTAGTTTATTGGCAATATCCCAATTGTTCATTATATGTTTTATACCATGCTATAACTGTATTAAGCGGAAACATTAATATAGGTGTGGTAGATAAACAACCAGGTCCCTAGTAGCCTCTACTAAGACTAGTTTCGTTGCGCGATTGATGATCGAGGTTTTCCGATCATAGGGCATGGCGCCGGTCGGCAATGGGAGTCATATCGTTAGGTGTAACGATGTGATGGACATACCCAGTATTTATAGGACATAGTCGTTACGCCTTAAGACCGTGAGATCAACTCTTATTGTTATCCCTGTAAGATACTTTGATCGCACCAAACGTCATATCTTATATAGTGTGACAATGATAGGTGATACTTTTGGGTATCGGAAAAGGGTAGTTGAGACAAGGGGTCAACAGCGGGATTTGTCAGTCCGCATAGCCGGATAGATACTCTAGGGCGCACTCGGTGAGGTTATGTCAAATGAGTTTGCAAACATGTGACTAGGTCACCAGCTGACATAATATCACGGACGAGTAGAAGATAGCGATGTCGGTAACGAGATCATGCTAGGTATGGAGATATCTGAGAATGATGCTCGAACACGCTAAGTATCGCCATGACAAAGGGTTTAAGACTATACGTCCACGTTTGATAGATGAAAGTCATTCGTTATATCACAGGGATTAATTCATGGGGTCCAGGCCTACGAGTTAGTCGTTGATCATAGAGGAGTCTTGATCATACCTGTTATTGTACCGAACCGCTAGGGTAACACACTCAAGGGGTTTCGACAAGACAACCGGAAAGGAAAGATATCACCGGGAACGTCCCGGGAATGGTCCGATGGAGATCGGGCAGCAAAGAAAGAGTTTTTTCGGAGCTAGAATAAATTCTATAAAATATGTTTGATATTAATTAGTGTAATTAATGATTAAATATGATTTTATATATTTATTTTCGAATTTATTTAGGCTGATTTCACTAAATTGGCCTTCTGGTCGAAAGAAGGCCCAAGAAGGGGAAAATTCCCTTGGGGAATTCGGTGGGAGCCATGGGGCCGACCCAGGTGGGCCAAAAGGGGCCCACCAAGGGCCGGCGCACCATGTGCAGCCGCACCAGGCAATGGGGGTTAGTCCCATATTGCCTGGCTGGCAAGGTTGGCTCCCTCTGTGAGCCTATATAAGAAGGGGCACCCCTGGCCTTTTAATTCACCAATTAATTCCCAATTTCTCTCTCGATCTCGTGGTTCCCTTGTCGGAGCCGCGCCGAGTAGAGGAGGGGGATCTCTTCCACCATAGCCCGCTGCCGCGCTGCTGGTGTTCCAGTCCAAGTCTTCCGCTGCTCGTCCTGGACTGGAGCTTCGGAGGCCGTCGTCTCCACCGTATGTGTGTGACGCCCTGCGAGGTGCTGCGCTAGCGGTACTCGGAGGCCTACTTCCTCCACCTGACCTCGGGGTCATCTTCGTCGTCTTTGTCGCGCCGAGTTCTCCGCGACCTAGAGGTCGGCTACGTCGTCTTCGTCGTCAACGCTTGTGCGGGAGCGTAATCCCCGCTATTCGGTCTACGAGGGTATGTATTCCGATCTCCGCCGTACTACTATATCTGCATAGTGTAGATCTTGGCTAGTTTAAGGATATCGTTGCTAGGAATTTTTTTGTTTTCTGCACATGATCCCCTTCATTGGTATCAGAGCCGATCTATCGTAGATATAGTTGTACGCTGTTAGAACCCGTGTTCTGCACGAGGGCACCGTTCCTGTTATTTGCTACCCTCTAGCGTGCACTTGTGATTCCAGCGGCATCGAGTTGATGAAGCGGCCCGGACCGACTTTACGCGTACGCTTACGCGAGACTGGTTCCACTACTGACATACGGCTTGTACCGTATCTGTGGCTGGCGGGTGCCTGTTTCTCTCTCTTTAGTTGGCTTTGCATTTTCAATGGAGGGCCCGAAAGGGATGCTTAAACATGCAATTATTGGATCGTTGTTGTGGTCATAAGGTTCGTAGGTATGAAGCGGTTCTATTTACGAAAGCCCCGAGCCACGTAAAATATGCAAAAGATAAAGTAGAAGCGTCTAACTTTATTTTGCAGGGGCTATGTGATATGGTCAAGGTAGGTTTATTAAATTGTTTATAAACTGCGGGCGCCAAGAAGACCATGGCGCAATGGACTATATCACATTGCATTACATTTGATGTTTTGTGTGCATCTTATATTGTGTGATTGTATATATAGTATATATTAGTTACACGGCGGTAGCTATATAAGATGATCCCTTCAAAATACCACTAGTGTTCTCCCTCCAACGCGCACCACCAAGAAAGTTCTACGTTATGAGGCAGGTCGTGATGATCGGGTGTCAGACATCTCGTCGTTCGCATACAGTGGGTGTAAGCCATGTTGCACAAGCGTCAGCGTGGAGGTTTTTGGTGGCGAGCCTAGCATATTCAGAAATATGGCCTCGGAACAGGGAGACCGAAAGGTCGAGCACGAGTCACAAAATTGGTGTGGCGGACAATTGTCTACTCTTGAAGTTGTGCCGCCGGCTCTGATGATGAGGGGTGGTGCAATGGATGGGGGTCGTGTAATCACTTAAAACGACCAGGAGGGATGTTCGTTTGAGTGGGAGTTCAGATAGTTATTTTCTAAAATACTAGAACTCAGAATATAATGAACAGAGTCTGTTTTGCAAACCTTTGTAGATATTAACCATTGTGATAGCATCTTTTCAAATTAGGCGCATTCCTGCGATTGAGAAACTTAAAAGGTTGGGTCCAAACTTCATAGTTTTATACTTTAGCTTGAGGATACTCCTTGTTTAAACCGTTAGATCTTTGTGTTACAATACCCGCTAGGAGATAAACCCGGAGATTCCGCTAACAAAAGATAATTTTGATTATCGGATTTTGTGCGGATGATATCATCATAGTCCAGTGTATGCTATGATCTCTGCCATAAAGAACCAACGGTGGGTACGAGTTTTTAGATCGCGAACATATGATATGGTCGCTAAACTCGGGGTACCCCAAACGTTGGGTTGATGAAGCCTATCAGTACGTTGGCTGATTGTCTTCTCAACCAAGATGGAAGAGAATACACACATTGAGGGAGCACGTGGCGGTCATACTTAATGACATATGTTCATGCTTAATGAACATTGAGACGCCTCGCTCAGCTCAATCACTGGATGACAGACATCGTTGCCAAGTGCAAATCCTCTGTCATAGACTATGTCATGCAAGGGGAATCGTTCACCTTCATGGTTCTTGATTACGGTGGAAGTATCAAGAAAATGAAGCAGATCGCCGGAAGTCATCAATGATGATGTGTATATATGATATACATGTTATGAATGTTTAGCTAAGCAAGTACTCGCAGTAGTGACTAAGTTTTGAACTAGTCATGTTTTGTGAAAAACCAGGTTTACTGCTTGAGTAGCTTGAAAGGATGAGGCGACATTGCGTGTTGATAATGGCAATCAAGTTGTTGTGATGGCCATAGACACTCTCCCTCTAGATCTACCATTTGGGTAAATTCTTTACAATCGCCTGTTAGTATGATCGTTACAAGTGTGTCTCCTCTAGCGAGACACTTGTTCATACATGATAGTGACAAATTGGTGTCCTATATTTATGAAGTAATGATCATATGCCGATTTGAATTTAGATGGTAGAAGCTCCCACATTCATAATATTAATGCCAAAGGATACAAACTTAATAAATACACCACATATGTGTGGCACTACCGTTTAGTCATGTCAATGTTATATGCATTAGCTCCACACTGGATGAACCTACAAGTCCTAAGATTTGATCTTTTGAAACTTGCAAAATAACTGTGACACCGTTTTCGGAAAGCGGGCATATAACTTATTGATAGTCATACATAGAGATGTATGTGGTTCAATGAAGTAATTGACGGGTAGTGGAGACCTTTATTTCGTGAACTTCACTGACCGTTTTGAGTATAGCTTGTTGAGAATCGTGCATTTCGGTGTATGTGAATCAATGAAGTACTTTAACGTGTAGTGGAAGTCTTTATTTCATAGACTTCATGAACATTCGAATAGATATATGGATATCCACTCAGGGAATGTTGGCCTAGAAATTTTGATTCAATCAAACAAGTCCAGAATGAAGTAGGAAATAAACTTAACAAGAAAATCAAATCCCCGCGATGCATATCGAGGAATGAAGATTTGAGTTATAATGTTGGCACATCATTGGAAGACTTGTGAGAAGAGTTCCACAAATTACGTCGCATGGAACACCATAGTGTTATGGTGTGTTAGGACGTCGTAATTGCACCCTATCGGATAGTGTGTGGTAAATAAATCTCTTACCGAATTATTGTGATCATTAGAGTCATATGGTAGAAACGTAAACACTCACATTAGCAAATAGGAAAACCATTTGAATCCATGGAGACAATACCATACGAGTGATGGCATGGCTTTTGAGCCTGGATTGTCGTTTCAGCAATTTAGTGTTTCGATGTAATCGAACCTAAAATGGATTAATCTTTGTAGTATACCCTACCTAAAGAGTTAGTTGGGTACATGTCTCACGACATAGGCAAAATCTTTGCCGGGATATACCTTGCGAAAGAAATAGTTTCTTGTCCAAGGGTATAAGTGAGAAAGAAAGTAGAGCGAGACGAAGTTGGTGAACTTCCTCTCCATACATCAGAGTGGCGCAACCGAAAGTGTTTTCGGTGTCAGGCTCCACAGCTTGAAAAGGCTGATGACTCAAGATCATGATGTTCTGACCTCATACTAAGAGCGTAGGCATGCGAGGTTGTGTTCCACACTGTGTGTTACGACAATCTTGTCATGAAGGTCATATTAATGGAATATGACAGACCTACGAACTACGAAGAAGAGATGGTGGACCTAAGTCCAAGAAATGGCTATGAGTCATTTATGATCCGAAATAAAATCCATATACGATTACCAGGTAATGACTTGGGAGATCTTCTTGATGGCATCTAGGATGTTAATAGTATATGGAATTTTATGAGAGAGTAGACATTGAGCAGATTCGATTTGTCGTGAAACAGTTCCGACAGACCACATGAGAGTTTGTCTCAAGTGGCGAAGCCTAAATCTATTCTGGGTCGTTTAGCAATCACTATAATTTCGAATCAGAAATAGATAGATGGATAAGGGAAACCATGTTTCTTAATAGTGTCATTAAGAAAGAGTTGGTGATCCTGAGGATGCTAAACATGTATGCAAACTTCGGTGGTCCATTCATGGGCTGAAGCAAGCATATCGGAGCTGGAATCTTCACTTTGATAATGAGATCAAAGGATTTTGGATTTGTCCAAAATAGTTGAAGAAACCTACATTTGCAAAGTAGTGAGTGGGAGCAAAGTAGATTTCCTTGATCTTATATGCGGAAGTCATATTTGAGTGGGAGCTAGGTGTCATTCGTGATTTTGTATGTAACTACATATTGAATGACACAGATCCTCTAGTAGAGTGTAAAGGATTATTTAAGTGATTAAATTTTCTATGAAATGAAGTTAGGAGTATTAGGCATCCGATTTATAATTGTATAGATCAGAAGGGGCTTAATAACATTAAGTCGGTATATTTCCTAAGTCAGGATTCTGAAGTGTTTCAGAATAGGACAAGCAAAGAAAGAGGTTCTGACTTGTATGACTAGGTAAAATGTTAAGTTTATCTTGGCATTTTCAGTAATAGCAAATGATGTTCGACATTATCTATGTAACAGACATAGATGCTATCAGACTGAAAGCTTGACTTAGTGTGACCCAAGTTCTTGGTTGAAGAACAGGTTCTAGATTGATCCTTGTGTGGATCAATGAACAAACGTTAAGTTTATTCTTCAGTGTCTGTGAGAACTGAAGATAGGTTTTCTAGTAACGGGTAAGAGTGGAATGGCAACTTGCCGTAAAGCGGTTACGATGATGCAAGTTATGACACTGACCCATACGACTAGAAATCTCATATAGGAGATGTCCTTTATTTTGAAGATAGACATGGTTAGTTTGCGAAGTCGCATATGAATGCACTGTCGCATAATCTACATAGGTATAGAAATATATCGCGACTTCAGAAGTAGCAAGTGTGATTGGACTGAACAGTTTTCCGATCGTAGGTGGTCCCCTTAATAGATCTCTTAGACTTTTAAGGCACATGCTACGCGAATGCTCGAGTCTCACTCCATCCACTGGGATATATTTCACCGTCATCGTAAGATACGGGATTATGTCAAACTAGGTGACATAAAAGTGTTGCAAAGCACATATAGGTCTCAATGTGTGAGATCTATTGACTGTATTCCTCTTCCACGAGGCAAGCAGGCACCAAGATGCTATGGGTGTTGAGCTTTTACCAAGTTGTAAACTAAATTAAGTGTTACTCTAGTGCAAGTGGGAGACTGAAGGGAATATGCCCTAGAGGCACTTAATAAACGTAGTTTATTGGCAATATCCCAATCGTTCATTATATGTTTTATACCATGCTATAACTGTATTAAGCGGAAACATTAATACAGGTGCGGTAGATAAACAACCAGGTCCCTAGTAGCCTCTACTAAGACTAGTTTCGTTGCGCGATTGATGATCGAGGTTTTCCGATCATAGGGCATGGCGCCGGTCAGCAATGGGAGTCATATCGTTAGGTGTAACGATGTGATGGACATACAGAATTTATAGGACATAGTCGTTACGCCTTAAGACCGTGAGATCAACTATTATTTTTATCCCTGGAAGATACTTTGATCGCACCAAACGTCATATCTTATATAGTGCGACAATGATAGGTGATACTTTTGGGTATCGGAAAGGGGTAGTTGAGACGAGGGGTCAACAGCGGGATTTGTCAGTCCGCATAGCCGGATAGATACTCTAGGGCCCACTCGGTGAGGTTATGTCAAATGAGTTTGCAAACATGTGACTAGGTCACCAGCTGACATAATATCACGGACGAGTAGAAGATAGCGATGTCGGTAACAAGATCATGCTAGGTATAGAGATATCTGAGAATGATGCTCGAACACGCTAAGTATCGCCATGACAAAGGGTTTAAGACTATACGTACAGGTTTGATAGATGAAAGTCATTCGTTATATCACAGGGATTAATTCATGGGGTCCAGCCCTACGAGTTAGTCGTTGATCATAGAGGATTCTTGATCATACATGTTATTATATCGAACCTCTAGGGTGACACACTTAAGGGGTTTCGACAAGACAACCGAAAAGGAAAGAGATCACCGGGAACGTCCCGGGAATGGTCCGATGGAGATCGGGCAGCGACGAAAGAGTTTTCGGAGCTAGAATAAATTCTATAAAAATATGTTTGATATTAATTAGTGTAATTATTGATTAAATATGATTTTATATATTTATTGTCGAATTTATTTAGGCTAATTTCCCTAAATGCGCATTCTGGTCGAAAGAAGGCCCAAGAAGGGGAAAATTCCCTTGGGGAATTCGGTGGGAGCCATGGGGCCGACCCAGGTGGGCCAAAAGGGGCCCACCAGGGGCCGGCGCACCATGTGCAGCCGCACCAGGCAATGGGGGTTAGTCCCACATTGCCTGGCTGGCAAGGTTGGCTCCCCCTGGGAGCCTATATAAGAAGGGGCACCCCTGACCTTTTAATTCAGCAATTAATTCCCAATTTCTCTCTCGATCTCGTGGTTCCCTTGTCGGAGCCGCGCCGAGTAGAGGAGGGGGATCTCTTCCACCATAGCCCGCTTCCGCGCTGCTGGTGTTCCGGTCCAAGTCTTCCGCTGCTCGTCCTGGACTGGAGCTTCGGAGGCCGTCGTCTCCACCGTATGTGTGTGACGCCCTGCGAGGTGCTGCGCTAGCGGTACTCGGAGGCCTACTTCCTCCACCCGACCTCGGGGTCATCTTCGTCGTCTTCGTCGCGCCGAGTTCTCCGCGACCTAGAGGTCGGCTACGTCGTCTTCGTCGTCAACGCTTGTGCGGGAGCGTAATCCCCGCTATTCGGTCTACGAGGGTATGTATTCCGATCTCCGCCGTACTACTATATCTGCATAGTGTAGATCTTGGCTAGTTTAAGGATATCGTTGCTATGAATTTTTTTGTTTTCTGCACACGATCCCCTTCAGATGAATATGTCTCGACGCCTACGGAAATCATCTTCCTCATCCTCGCTTGCAGAATCTCCTCGTCTTTCTCCTAATGCTTCATCGAGAACATACAGAATGTTGTTATGTTCGAGGATGTTTCTAAAACCCTTGTACCAGCTGATGAAGTTGGACCCGTCGGCTTCTAAGGTAGAATCCAGGCTCTTGAGGAAGTAACTGAAGTATAGTTGCGTAGTCTACAGATGTGATCGCAAAAGAGGTAAGGTGAAGTTTATAATATATAGGTGAGTTTTAGTTTTATAATAACATTATCAAAACACACCACACAAGATTATTATCCCTAAAAATAATAATGGCGATTACACGACCCTCATCCACCACCCCCCCCCCCCCCCCCCCGATCATCACGACAGGCAGCACAGCTTCAAAGGTGGACATAAAATGTCGATCGCAACAACTCTGTGACTCGTGCTCGATCTTTCGATCTTCCCGTGTTCCGAGGCCATATCTGCATATGCTAGGCTCGCCAATCAAACCTCGAAGACCCTGCGCGTGCAACATGGCTTACACCCACTGTATGCGAACGACGAGATGTCTGACACCTGATCATCACGGCTTGCCTCATAACGTAGAACTTTCTTGGTGGTGCGCAACGAGGGAGAACACAATTTGGTATTTTTTAGGGATCATCCTATTCATGATGCTACCGTTGTATATCTAGCATATAAGCAATCAATAGTATGCACACACAACAGCACACAATAATGATGCAATGAAGTGCGATGTGACATGGTCGATGCGCCTGGACCTTCATGGCGCCATGTGCCTGGCCCCCGGCGCCCCGGCATGGCTCCGAGTCTACGGAGCCCTCCATTGCCTCCGACAGTACGAGTAATATCAAACTTACCGTAACCATGTCACATAAAATAACGCCTCTGCAAAACAAAGTTAGACGCCTCTAGCTTTATTTAGTTTTGCAAGTTTTATGTGACATATAGGCTTATTCGTAAGAGAATCGCTTCCCTACCTACGAAGTTTGTACCACAACGTCGATCGTATAATTGCAAGTTTAAGCATCCCTTTCGGGCCCTCCATTGAAAATGCTTTGCCGACTAGAGAGAGAGAAACAGAAACCCGCCAGCCACAGATACGGTGCAAGCCGTATGTCAGTAGTGGAACCAGTCTCGCGTAAGCGTACGCGTAAAGTCGGTCCGGGCCGCTTCATCAACTCAATACCGAAGGCATCGCAAGTGCACGCTAGAGGGTAGCAAATATAAGAAAGACGTCCTCATTCAACATGAGTTCTAACCGTACCAGCAATACTACGCATAAATCGGCTCTGATACCACTGAAGGGGTTACGGTGCAGAAAAAAATAATTTTCTAGGGTACGAAACCCTAACTAGCTAGGATCTATCTATCTAGAACATGTGATAACGGTGGCGGAACGGGTTACATTACCTCCATGTAGACCGACAGCGGGGATTACGCTCCCGCACAAGCGTTGACGATGAAGTCGTACGTAGCCAACCTTGAGGTCGCGGAGAACTTGCCGCGATGATGTAGACGATGACGCCGGGGTGTCGACGATGACCTGCGTCGACTGGCGTCAGGCAGAAGATGGCAAGACGCTGGCGGCAAAGGGGGTGCGTCAGCAGCAGGGGGAGGCGGCGCGGCGTCTGCAGGGGCGAGACGACGTCGCCCATGCTCCTCAAAAGATTTGCCTCCGAGCACTCACAAACATACGGAGCTTAACGACAACCCCCGGTCATTCAGATCCAGCTGAAATCGCAGGGGTAGATCTTATCTCGAATCCCGCAGGGCAACGGCGCCCGACGGTATAGCTTAGTTGGAGAGAGGGGGCAAAACGGGCGGAGAAACAGCTCGGTCGGCCTGCAATACAATTAATTTTATTTTTCTGTAATTAATCCAATTAATATGTCTTTCTATATAAAGGGGGAAGGGGGTGTGCAAACACCTTGCCTCCACCATGTGGGACTAAAGGAATACGAGGGGGAGGGGGGTTCGGCCGAACCCCCTAGTCCGAGTTGGACTAGGGGCCCAAGCCCCTTACCCCATGGTGGTGCGGCTCCCCCCCCCCCCCCTCCCTCTTGGGCCCTCTTAGGGCCCATGTAGGTGGGAGCCCCCTTTTTCCTTTATTTAATTAATATTAAATTAATATAAAATATAATTAATTCATAATTAATATATTTAAATACTATTTAATATCCCGTGACTCCGAAACAATTTCCGAATCACCCGAACAACTTTTGGACATCCCTGGAACCATTCCAGACCTTACTGGAACTCCTTTCGGACCACCGGAACTCTTTCCGGATCATTTCTCTCTCTCCAACAAAATCCTATATTATTCCAGAACCTATCTTCTGGTGTCGTTAAGACCTTAAGTTTGTTACGCTACGGTTCGAGAACATTCCAGACATGGTCGAGACACTCCGCTCACCAATGACCGTCAGGGATACCTGGATGTCTATGACGGCCCCTGTACATTCTACGAATATCGTCGTTGAACCATAAATATGATATTCATTCCCTTTGTTTCTGCGATACTACCTTGTCCGAGATATGATCGTAGACATACCGATGTCTTTGTTGTATCCCGTTACCGACAAAGGTTACTAACTCGTCTGTGATATTACATCTCCATGACCTAGTCATAAGCTGCGCAGATATATAGACGTAATCTCACCGAGTGGGCCCAGAGTATCTTTCCATTACCAGAATGAACAAATCCCGCTCTTGATCCTTACGTCTCGATGCTCTTTCGGAATACCCAAGATGGACACCGTTATTGTCATGCTATATAAGACACAACGTTTGATGCTCTCAAAGCACCCCTACGAAGCATCAATAAGTACGGTCTCACGGTCTAAGGAACAAGCTATCATATTCTTATCTATTGAAATCACAAACATCGTAATACGATCTTATTGCAATACTTTGCGTATGTCCATCATCTTATTCAACTAATAAGATGACCCCATTGTCAACCGACGTCATTGTCCTTGATCGGGAATCTCGATCAACTGTTGCCCAATGGACTAGTTCATATAGAGGCTTACTAGGGACCTGGTTGTCTATGTATCACACATGTATTAATAATTCCGATTAATACAGTTATAGCATAATACACAAACCTATTATAAACTTACGAGATAATGCAATAAATACTACTTATTCATTTGCCTCTAGGGCATATCTCCTTCAAGCTCCCACTTGCACTAGAGTACAAATAAACTAGCTGCATTTTACTTTATCAAAATCTCTTATCAAATAAGCGTCATTTGATAATGTTTGCTTTGTGGAAGAGTGTTACTCTGACAATCTGTACAATACATAATTGTACGTTCTTTTGCGATTCATTGATATCAACTTGCTTGATATTACCATGTTATCCAATAACATATATGAAAATACCGCAACTAAGTGAGACTTCCGTTTCCCAGCGCTTACTCTGATTACGCTAACTAGATAACTGACTTGAAAACACACTCAGTCATATAGAGCCCCTTGTAGCAATTACAAACTCCTGATATCTACATACTTTCACATCTATGTAGAAAACTGGATAGACCAATGTCAATCTAACAACTAATACACTTCTACTTCCAGTAAATTGTAAATTTACTTTTACAACTGTTCTTTTCCTAAGAACATCGGTTATATTTCATCGAGCAGATAATATGGTTTCTGTATGACGTCTAATATTACATAATAGACCAACATGTCATACAACCATTACTATCTTGCATCATTACTCTTAATGATCAATTGGATATCTCCTTCACGGCCACATGGCCGCATACCTTGAAGAGGTCCGTAGGCTTGAGAAGAACTTCAGGGTAATGGAGCTCATGCACATCCCAAGAAAGGAAAACCAAGAGTCTGATGACATCGCCAAGCGCGCATCAAAGAGGCAAGCTCAGCCGCCAGGTGTCTTTATAGAAAGGCTCGCCAAGGCATCCATAAAACAGCCCCAAGAGGTCCTGCCCGCAAGCACAGACGAAGCGCTCCCGCCACCACTTGCAAGCGGGGCTCCAGGCTGCGGGCCCCCTACAGGGGAGCGTCTGTTGCTCACAGCGGTGCACCAAGAAACAGTATGGATCGACGAGATCAAGGACTACCTCCACAAAGGGATCCTTCCCGAGGAAGACATTGAAGCGGTGCGAATTGTCCGCCAAGCAAAATCGTACCAAATCCTCGAAGGAATTCTCTATCGCAAGCGCCCAAACGGCGTCGCGCTCAAATGCGTCCCTCCTGAAGAAGGCAAACTGCTGATCAAGGACATCCACAGCGGGGAATGCGGCCACCATTCGTGCACCCGCACCCTCGCAGGAAAAGTCTTCAGGAGCGGCTTCTACTGGCCTCAAGCACTTCAAGATGCAATGAACATCATTCAAGCATGTGAAGCCTGCCAATTCCACGCCAAGCAAATCCACCAACCAGTGCTGGGACTACAGACGATTCCGCTCTCGTGGCCGATTGCGGTCTAGGGGCTGGACATCCTGGGACATTTCCCAACGGCGCAAGGTGGATATCGCTACCTCTTCGTGGCCATTGACAAGTTCACAAAATGGCCTGAAGTGGAGGCGACGCGCACAATCACAGCAGGCGCGGCGGTGAAATTCATCAGAGGCCTGGTCTGCCGCTTCGGAGTGCCTAACCGCATCATCACCGACAATGGCTCACAGTTCACCAATGGCATCTTCAGAGCCTACTGTGAAAAAATGGGCATCAAGCTCTGCTTCGCGTCAGTCGCCCATCCGCAAAGCAATGGACAGGCTGAGCGCGCAAACGCATAGGTCCTCAAAGGCCTAAAGACCAGGACCTTCGATATCCTCAAGGGCCACGACAAGGGTTGGATCAACGAGCTCCCCTCGGTGCTCTGGTCCATCCGTACCACGCCACCCAAGCCCACCGGGGAAACACCGTTCGCACTCGTCTATGGAGCCGAACCAGTCCTCCCCACAGAGATAAAGCATGGATCCCCACGGGTCCTTGCCTTTAACGAGGACCAGCAAGAGGACCTCCACAACGACGACCTGCTGCTTCTTGAAGGGCTACGACGCCGTGCCGCCCTCCGGGTGGCAAAATACCAGCAGGACCTGAGACGCTACCACAGCCGCAACGTGCGCTCGCGCACCCTAGAGGCAGGCGACCTCGTACTCAGGCGAATCCTCTCCAGGGAAGGGCTCCACAAGCTGTCCCCGATGTGGGAAGGTCCCTACAGGGTCACCCACATCGCCCGGCCTAGCGCGGCTCGCCTCGAGACGCAAGACGGCGTCCCCGTCAAGAATCCATGGAACATCATGCACCTACGCAAGTTCTACCCGTGATCATTGTCACGTCAAGGCATTTAGCGAAAGAGGCAGCCCACGGCTCAACCTCCAAGCACTTTTTGTCCCTCAAGGTTAAAAGCTCAAGGCCTAAACCTCACAAATCTTTGTATCCACAAGGAACAAATTGAAAACGTGATCATAGTCACGCCCGTGATCATTGTCACGTCGAGACTTCAAGTGGAAGAGGCAGCCTACGGCTCAACCTCCAAGCATCTTTGTCTCTAGAGGTTAAAAGCTCACGGCTTAAACCTCCAAGCTCCAAAGGCTTCTCTTGAGGGAAAACCCTCCGAGCTCTCCATTTAACGAGCCACCTCAGGCCGTTGAGAGTCTCTGCCACTAATGGGTGGTCCCCATGCCTCGACATGGTCAAAACATTAAGTTGCCAACCCCAAGCATAATGACTCAATTTCGTTCCCAAGTGAACTTAGCGCTTCGGCGCCGCTTTAAAATGTATTTGGTGAGTTTTATTTTCGCATTACTCTCTTGAAGTGTGCGCTTACATCTCTCCACATGCGTACCTCGCGAGCGGGGGCTGAGTACGGTGCCAGTGCCTCAAATGACACACCAACAGCACTGCAAAATCCAAGAGTCCGAGCTCTGGCTGGAGGGCAAGATCCCACAAACACACCATCTCCACAGAGGACCTTGGTACTTACTCTCCTCGCAAGGAACGCCTGAGGGGACCTATAAGCGCGCACGAGTCCCTTGAACCGTGTTCCAGCGTTTGGGTTCGCCCCTCTAACATCTGCAGGGAAAAATCCCCCCACAAGCCTGAAGGGGCACCCGGGAGCGACCCCTCAAGTGGGCAACCTCGCCGGACGAAAAGCCTCCGCTAGGCGAAAACCTCGAGAAGCTAAGTCTCGCACCCACGCCTTAAGAGTGTTTTCTCCCCCTAGCGCACGTTTGCCCCTCAAGCGACTTCGCTTTCCCTTACGCTTCATGGACTACTCGCACGTCTAAGGGGGGCACTTGAGCATCGTGACTCAGGGCTCTTACCTCTCCTAGGCCTAAACTCCCCCCGGCCTTGCGGAGTCATTGCTCATGCATACCGAAGTGGCGGAGTCATGGCACGAAGAGATGGGACATACCGACGCAGAGAACAAATAGACATGAAGATGAGTCCAAAGAGACCTCACGGGGGGCAAACAAGCTCGAATTAAACAGCAATAAAGAGTACATTACAGGCCAAATGTCTTAAGAAATCTAAACACATAGTTGTTTCAGATACAAGCGCACGTAGGCGCGATAAGGAAAGGCTCAGGGGGAAGCAGCGCCGCCTTGGACCTCCTCCACGGCACCCACCTCAGCCTCGGCAGAGCAGGCCTCCTCCTCGTTGTCTTCAGCCGCCGCCTCCGTGCGCCTGAAGCGGTTGCAGAAGGCGTCAACTTGCTCGCGGAGGGAACCGGAGACCCGCTGCGCGTCCTCACCTTGAACAGCTTCTGTGACGGAGGTGAGGTCGAAGCCTGGTGTGAGAAGCTTAAGGTTGGTGAAGATGCGGTCAACAACCACCCCCAGGAGCTGCCTGCTCTCGTCTTCGATCATCCCGCGAAGCTCGGTGGTGGGGCCCTCAACTGCCGCGAAGAGCTGGTCGAAGTAGGCCAGGAACGTGGCGGCGTCATATCCTCGACCTCAGGGGCACGGCGCATCCGCACCAAGCCACGCCGCAAGTTCGTTGCCGCGTGCGACGAACGCCTCAAACAGGTGCTCACACTGCTTCGCGAGCACGCTGGCCGCCTGGGCTGAGTCCGGCGTTTCCTCCGCCCGCTCCATCGCCGGAGCCACCTGCTCTTCCACGCCTTTGACTGAAGGGCCGAGGCCATGAACTGCTTCATCGCGAGCCTCCTCCGCTCGGCGCCGACCAGCCTTAGCGCGCTTGAGGTGGCGCACCAGTTTGGAGTTGGCCTTCTCGAGCTCAGCGAGCCGCTGAGCGTCCGCAGCGTACTTGGCCTTGAGGCGGTCCTCCCGCTTCTGGACCTGAGTGTGGTACTTCTGAAGGAGGGACCGACGGAACTGCTTCTCATGCTCCACGAGGGCCTTCCTAGCCGCCTTCATCTTCTTGGCGAAACGCCGCTCGAAGCGCTCATAAGAAAGCTTCTGAGCAGCGACACGCTGGTCGAACTTCGAGATCGCCTGGGCCAGGCCTCCCTCGCGCGTCTCGAGGGCCTCGCGCTGGGCAAACAAGTCCTTCTCCGCCTGAAGACGTTGTTCCTCGCGCCACTATTACTCTCTTCCCATGAGGGCCAGCTGCCGCTCACGCTCGGCCAGGCCCTTGCGGTCCTCCTCCAGAGCAGCCTGCGCGGCCTGGTGGGCGGAAAGCAGTTGGGACTCCAGCTGACCCAGCCCGCGGCGCTTCTGGGCCAGCGAGCCCTCCATCGCCTCGCGCTCCGCCGTGGCCAGGCGCAGGAGCTCCGCTGCGGCGTCACGTTCCGCTTGAAGGGGCTCGAAGAGCTCTGCGGCGTCGCGGATGGCCACCTCGCGGACCTCCTTGGCAAAGCGGGTGGCCTCCTCACGCGCGGCTTGCAGCGCCGCATCCTCCAGCCGACGCGCCTCAACCGCCACGTGGAAGGATGTACATGATCTCGTCAGCTCCTCCTGCTGCTGGGCGAGCTGTATGTCACCAAGGGCGAGGTGCGCCTCCAGGCCCTCCAAGGACTCCCGCACGAGGCCGAATGCCACCTCGCAGCGTCCCACGCTCCAATCCTAGCCTCGGAGGACCAGCTCCTGGCTAGACGAAGGCCCAGCCGCGGCGTCCGGTCCCGTGAGCCCGGCCCCTGGTCGAGCTTGGGGGTTGAACGTGGCTCCGCTTCCATCCACGCCTGCCTCCGCTACGGTGCTCGAGCCAATAAGGCGCTCGTCTTCTCCAGCCGGACGAGGGGGCGAGGAAACACCCCCTCCTACAGACGCACTTGCGCCCGTTGGCGCCTCGATCGTTTCCTCCGGGTGCGCGGTGGAGATGACGCATGCATCGGCGTCAACTCGCGTGGCGGGGTCGGCTCGCGGGGCGGAGCTGCCTCACGCGGGGGCGTAGCCGCGCGAGGGAGAGTAGGAGCGCGAAGTGGCGTAGAAGCCTTCTCCTCCGCGCCTTCCACCCCCAGTGGCTCGGGAAGCGATGAAGATGCCTCTTGGCGTGGCGCGTCCACCTCCTCTTGAGGCTCAGCTGTCCCCACCGGGGGCGCGGCCGCCTCCACTTGAGGCGCCCCCTCAGCAGGGCCTGAGGTTGCCGTCTCCGCAGGCCTCGTGTGTCCGTTGGCCACTGCCTCTACGGTGGCTCTCTTCACGTCTGCAGTCTTGCGAAGCCGGCGGCGCTTCGTAGCACAAGATCGCTGACAAAAAGCACAGGAAAAGACAGTCAAGAGAGAGCAAAGCAGGGGGGGAAAGAAGAGCCGAGAATGGCCAGGTGCCATAAATACTCACCCTGAAGGGGAAGCACCGGCATCGACCCATGTCAGGCCTGGAGAGCGCCAGAAGGCGTGGTCTTGACGCCTGATCCCCCCGGAGGCGTCCCCGCTTTCCTTTTGGAGGGGATGTCGGAGGGCCTCACCCCAGAACGATCCACCACAGCCTTGGTGCGAGGTTCGCGCCTCCCCGACCAAGCGCCTGTCTCGGAGGACGTCCCCGCCTCGGTCACCTCCTCCACGGGGCGCCAAGGCGCCACAACGAAGGCGTCGTCATCCCCTGACGAGATGTCGCAAATCTCGTCGGAGAAGGGCTCGTGCCTTGACGGGGGACGCCCCTCTCGTCGCGGCCTCTTCCTCGCCACTCTAGGCACGGGAGGCTGATGAAGGGTCAACACCGACAACTGCATGGGCCAACGGAGCAACCACCTGATCCATCACCCCCGCCATACCATATGGGGTAAAGTCCGGCATTCCGTCCAGGATGTCCATGCGATCACCCAGAGTGAGCTGATGCAGAGGTCGCACGGAGCCGGCGATCTTCTTGGGCACCTCCGGCTTGACAAAGAGGATGTTCAAAATGGTGTGGACAACATACGAATCGTGATCCTCAGTGTGAAGCCGCATTGGGTCCGAGGGGCCATTGTACATCCACATCGGCTCTGAGTGTGCCTGGAGGGGCGCGATGCGGCACATCACGAAGTCTGCCGCGACCATCTGCCCCGTGAGGCCCTCCTAGCGGAGGAAGCTCAAGCGCCCCACCAGGTGTGCGTTATCTGCGCCGCGAAGGGCATACTTGCACCAGTGAGAGTTCTTCACGGGCGGCGCCTCCGGGACGTCTAGGAACGCGCAGGGCGACTGGACGCCGATGAGCAACCACCTATGAAGGAAGTCACCCACCTTCTTGAGCAGGGTCGTGACAGGCTTGTCTCCACTCCACGACATGGGAATATAGACACTCCCCATGCCATCCGCGATGCGGAAGGAGACGCACCCAGTCCGCTAACTGCCAGCCGTGCACCGCAGCGAGTAGAAGTTCCGGAAGAGCGCTACCAAGGGGTGCACGCCCAGATAAGCCTCGCAGAGATAGGCGAAGATGGATAGGATGAGCACGGAGATTGGATGAAGATGAAGGAGTTGAATTTGATAGAACTCCAGCACCGCCTCCAAGAAAGGCGAGTACGGCGGCACCAGCCCGGCGGTGATGGCATGGAGAAAAATGGGATAAAATCCTTGGGGGAATCCCCCAAACCGCGCGGCTTGAAGCGCACTAGCGCCATACTCGTTGGTCGGCCCCGCGACCAGTTGGCGGATCCTCTCCAACGCCTGAAGATCCATGCGCGCCCCCTCGAGAGTCGCGCCCTGCACTACCTCTAGAGTTTCTGCTTGAGAGGAAGGTCCCGCAGGGGCTCTGCTCTTTCTCTTGACTGGGCCCATCGTCACGAGTGCGGAGGATCGAAGGAAATGGAGAATGGAGATTCACAGGAGAAAGAGGAGGCGGAGAGCTATGTAGAGCGGAAATTTCAGCGAGAAGAATTGGAAACGGTAACGGCCCTCTGCTGCCTCGCTCGGGCTATATGTCACCTCGAGGAGCAGTTACCGGGACGTGGTGGGACCCCCCACGACTCGCGCCCTGGATCGTGCGAGACCGTTATTCGTCCAAGTGCCGCGTGGCTCAGGCCGGCTGGGCACTAAGGGCCCACGACGCTTCGCCTGAGCCCATGGGCTCAATCGTGCCCGTCATGGGCCTGGGGGCTACTGTCGGTCCAGTGGGAACTGGGGTATGGAGAGTCCATTCCCCCCAGGCCTCGCACGCTGGCCAAACAAACGAAACGGCTAAGGACCAGGCATCACCGCCTGGCGGGACCCTCGAGAGGCAATTCCCCTCGAGGGCCTGAAGAGGAAACGAGGGCCCGAAGGGATCCCTCGCCTTAGGGGACCCTCCCGAGGTGCCAGCTCGCCTCGAGGGAGTCCCGCAGGAATCTCCCCTCAGGCCTCCTCAGGCCTGAAGGGAAACGTCGCGGCCAAGGAAGTACGGCAAGACGCACATGGCCTCTGCCACGCCCACGTGGTGACGCAAGCACCCATGTTGACGTTTTGGTGATAAAGGGGTCAATAAAGCGGCTCCGCCTGCTGCGCAGCTGCCAGGACCTTCTACTCTGACGATAAAGCAGGTGGACGGCGCAACCCTCCAACGGAGAACGTCATCGTGGGCTCCACCTCAGAGACTGCCCTCTCTGCGGGCAGTACAACGCGGTCGGTCGCCTGTCGGCCACCGCGCCCACCTTTATCAACAATGGACCGCGTCCATGGACAAAGGGACGGTGGTGGACTCCTGCTCCACCCTTCCTCTGCCATGTGGGAGCCACCTTGAAGACCAAGCCGAAGGAGAGCGCCAGAGGCGCCTATAAAAGGGAGAAGACATCCATCGTAGCAGGGGTCGACTCTTTGCGTGCTACAACCCTTGTAAACCCTAGCAACACTTGTTAGGATAGCCTCTGGCCTAAGGAGGAAGAAGACAATCGCTTCTCTCCCCCAGCCAAGAACTGCCTCAAGGGGGCCTCCGGAAAGCTCCATTGTACTGTAACCTCAACCATCTAATACAGACAAGCAGGAGTAGCGGTCTTACCTCCTCACGAGGGCCGTGAACCTGGGTAAGCGCCGGTGTCTACCATTGTCGTGTGCGTGTCTCCTTCGGGTCCGGCGAGCAGCGTCGCAGAGCCACTCGAGGGTCTAGACCTCCGCGTTCAATCCCCTTCACGAACTACACTTCAGGAAGTGACTACCCCCGATTCTTGGGAGTCACAACCCGACAGAATTTAGGAGAAAAGGGTGAGTAACAGCATTACCCAGCAAGTTCATTATGCAAGGTGGGAAGTTTGATGCATAGTTACAACCACAGACAATGGATTGTCGTAGGCTAATGCAATTTTTCGAAAACATTTCTTCAGACTATGCTCGTCAGGAGTCACAGGGCTAGGGCTTTGAGGAGCCTCCTTTCCTGCTGCGTTCGTCGTTCCGTCCTGGAACGTGGAGTAACATGTCACATTTATACACTCTGCAGAGGTGCGCTGCTTTACCCATAAGAGATCAAAGCCTTGTTGCACAATCGGGCAAAATATTTCCCGTCCACACTTCCTATGGTGTGGGGCCCAGTCAAATGATCCAAGCCATTCACCGTTCTTCTCCACCTCCCCGCATGCCCACCCATTACTACAAGCAGGTACACCCCTGACACTCTATCCCGCAAGATAGAACTTCTCAGGCGATATTCTACCCCGCAAGGTAGAACTATCATGGTTTACCCCTGATATCCGCCACTATCGTAAGGCAAGACTATCTAGGCCCCCTTGCAGCCCATCATAGACACCAGAGCCCGTGGGAATTAAGGGATCCCACCCATGTGCATGTAGTCTCGCAAGAACATACAGCGTGCGGTCTTGGCTGCCGGTTGACATGTGAACGGAAGAAGATCACAGATGACTTTCCCATCCCATTCCAAGTCTTATGGTAGCGCGTAATATACGGCGCAAGAATCACTGGCGACATTTATTGTTAAGTCCTATATGATACTTTCCCGTGCAAATGGGGCCTCCACCACATCATTCCTACCGTGGGCCCATCTGCCAACCATATGAGATTACCACCTCACTAGTGGATAACCAAAGTCATATTATTATAAAATAAGTTTTCTGCCCTTTTTGTGTGATATGCAATATTAACATTTTGAAAATAGTTTCTTAACAAATACTTCAAGAGGACATGAATAAAAGGGATGAACTTGCCTTTTTTACTTCAAGATTATGCAGCCAAGGTCTTCGATATAATATAACTCCGAGAAGTCTGAAAACAACATCATTGGTCCGGTAAGGACTAATGTTTAAATAAGCAACATGCTTAATGCATAGGTATGAGATGCATCGCTCTAAACCCCGTAACTAACTCTCCGATGATTAAGTGTTGTTAGAGTTGGGTGATTTCATTTATAATTGTTTTGTCTTCAAGTTTGCTTCATTAGGAAGATGGATTCTTTAATGTTGATTTAATAGCACCAAATTAAGCATACAAGTAAAGTAAAACAGCATACAACATTCAATGGTTGTTTTAGGTTGTGTTCATCTTAAGTTGGTAGAAGACAAGTATGACTTTAATTAATTAGAGCTAGGGTAGTATTATCTCTTATGATGGCAAAAAGAATAATTTTTGAAGAACATAAATAATGTAAACAATGGTTGGTATCATATGAAGTAGTTAAGAGAAAAGTTATATGATTATGCTTATTTGTGTGTTTTACCCAAGACTTTGCATTACGAACAACTTTTATTTCATTTAGGAAATTACTTCTAACTATGCATTGTTTCTTATGAATGAATGTTTTGTGTTCAGAATATAACAAATTGCATTACTACCTCGGTGTTATGAATTTTAAATTGTTCCTACTTATTGTACTTACACATAATATAACTGAAAGGAAGATATATGAATAATGGTATATGTCGAACATTTACTTAAAAGGAACTTAGTAGTTCAAGGTGTGGTGAGCACTTATTTATTTGAAATGATAATTAAGTAGTAATAGTACCAACTTGCATAAGCTTATAATTTGATTCTCAAAATTATGAAATTTATTCTTATTATTTAACATTTTAAAATAGAATATCATAGATTTATTGGATAAAAATATTTCAAGTTATAATAAAACACACTTCTAAATTTAAAGTCATGCATGTGGGATAATTTAAATGAAGTTTGAAATGCATCCAAAATAGCATTTCAAACAAACTTCATATTTGAACGATTAAATGATTTGAATTTTAAATTCAACAAGTTTGCATTGTACTTAAACACAAATTTTAATGATACAACATTATAGATTTTATTTTTCTGATCATTTTGGTATAAAGATAGTATTTTTCTTATTTGAAATAAATTAGTTATGCATTTTTAAAGTATGAATTAATTTAAATGAATTTCTGGAATTACTATTCGAAAAGAAAAAATAAGGAAAATGATTTAGAAATGTCGAATTCGAATTCGACGAATTCGAGCGACAAAAGCTAAATTGAATCACGCAAACGGTAGAGAAGGACACATCGAACCATTTGGTGGCGGAGGTTTGACCAAATGGTCACCGGAACATCGCCGGCGGCGCTCGGCTCACGGTGGCACGGCGATACATTGCGCAATAGAGAGGGAGAAGAGGTGCATGAGCACCGTGGGCTCACCCTGAGCGCGATGGGAGTCTCGGCGAAGCAAGGCGATGTAGGACGACGGCGGGAGCTTCCGCGGCGTCGGCGGCCGGAGGCGAGGACGACGGGTAAATATCCTCCTCCCGGACTCCGCGGCACCCGCTGCTTGAGGATAACAGAGATAAGGAGATGGCGAACACCCTAGTATCCTACTATTTGCCCGGAGGAACCTGCAACGACGGCGCGACCTGGTGGCCGGAGTTGAAGCAGAGGCAAAATTCTCCACTTCCCAACCTCCTCCGCACGAGCTGCTTAACGAGGAGGGTGAATAATTTACGGCGGAGCTTCCCAGAGGCTTGAAAGGGCGATAGGGGACCTTCATCGCCGGAAATCGGCGATACACGGCGGCGGCCAGATGAATTAGGGTTAGGAACAGAGGAGGAGACAGAGAGGAAGAGATGAGGGCTCGAGTGAGAGAGGGAGAGAGCGATGCGGACGTCTCTGCCTACTTATCCGTGGGGAGGAACGAGCAGGAGCAGGCAAAGCGATGATGACGGGATCGACACGGCGTGGCGTCCTTCTGGCCGGAGGAAGAAGAAAGAGATTAAAAGGAAATTTTACAGAAAACCCCCTGGACTTTTGGAAATTAGTACAGACAGTGTAAACAGGCCCTTATTTCCTGTCTTTGGATTGTTTTCAAATGAAAAAATTTTAGGGACTTCCTAGAAGGTTTAGAATTGTATTTGAATGTTTATTTAAACTTTGCACTTTAGTAATTTTTTATATTTTAGTAATTTTAATTTCTATAGTGGATTTAGATACATTTAAATTTATTCCGTTAACAAAAGGTGTGGCTTTGCAATTTTCTATTTTTGATGTGCATGTGAGCAACATGAAAACATGTTGATATTAGTTTATTTGTATGTATTTAATAGTCCTTTATTTGTTTGTGATCATTTGTTATTTTTGCATTCTGGAATTAAATTGATGGATTTCACCAAGATACGGATGGATGTATTTATTCACGCAAATGATTTGGTGCTTTAGAAATTCCTGACATCACCCAATTGATGTTCAGTACTACCTGCAGAATTTGCTCACTGTGGTGCCTACAAAGATTATGCACGGTGTTTTAACTCAAATCCATGCCAAGCATGATATATTGCCTATGGCTTGATTGTGATCCCTCACACATATATCATGTGAGAACATGATCACTTGTTCCTGGAAGCATAAATAGGAATTCCTGCCTAAGATTAGGTCTTATGGTGATACGGTGGTTATGATGATGATTTTAGAATTCTACACACTCCATCATCCATCGATTAGATGATCTAAGATAGAGACACTCCCTCCTGATAGAGTTAATGTCCTGGAAATATATATATGGAAAATATATTTGGGAGTTTGTGACATGCATATCATTGACATATTACCACTAATGCTTTCATGTCATTCCCAATTCCATATGGCCAAGTCTCACTTTCCTTGAGAATGAATTATTGATTCAACCAATAGATGATTATCCATTAGTGATTTTGTGGCTCCTCTCTAATGTGAAACTTTTATTCACATGGTCATGAAAGATGATACATGTGACTCCAAGATATGGATATTGATTATATAGACTTATGATTTGGCATTACTTTCTCTTTGGATATGATCCCCTTGGAGAAACACCATAAATCCATATGTGACTTTACTTTGGCATTGGTCCTTCTGAACAAGAAGTAGATATTCAAGGCGAGTTCTTCTTGTCCTATATTGAAGTTCCAACATCACTTGTCTCACCCTTGTGGTGAGGACAATTCAATTTAGCCAAAACAACTTTCTTGGGTTGTTGGTATATGAATGTATGTGTATTTTATGACATCAAAGAGCTTGATGTACTGTATGATCTCTCCTACTATTCATGTGTATATGGCACTCCATTGTTTGTGCATACCAAAATGAGTTGTCAACAAGGTTGCAAAGCTTGTTATCAACCTATTTCTATATACACTAACCTTGTAACGTAATACATTTCCTAAGAAATAAAGATGGTTGATGATAAAAGATTTTCCAATTCTTCCTGATAGATTGGCATAACACTTCTTTGCCCATCTAAGGAATTCTTCTCTAAGTCTTCTTGTTGCTTTACCTCCTTCTTGGTAGCTTCTCTTATTAATGACTCCGAGAAGATTAGGAGATAAGAAAATAAGATGTCTATATCAGGGAAGAAGATCTAGGTTAATATTTAGGTGAATCATCTTGGTCTTCAAGACTGTCATGAATTCCATGTACTAGAAATATGTCTAGCCCAATTGATGAGAATAGATTCTCATAGGATAGCTAAAATAGTTGGGTTGATCATTAACTCCTAACTAATGTTTATGATGACTGTGTGTTATTTCATTTGGCGTTACATTTTATTGTATGTATCTCTACCCCAAAATAAGGTTTAAGCCAAGGTCATCTCAGAGTTTATAGCGCTCAAGTTGATGATCTACATCAATTCCACCAACTCAAGTGAAACTCCAATCAATTAGTGTTTTGAAAATTAAATGCGCAAAAATTATTCAGATTTTCTGATGCATGAATGCAATGCACACTCCTGTGTCCACTCTATTTCAGGACCCTCAATCCTGGGATGTTACATTGTCACTGGTGTTGAACCGCGTACACGCAAAGCGAGGGCACCCGCACGAGATCCACCGCAGTGCGTCAGAGGAAATCCTGCCCGGGCATTGCCTAACGGCATCCGAGGAGTCAACTCCGTGTGACTCAGAGGTATCATTTTGTGGTTTGTTTAATGGACGTGAAATGATAATAGACTAGTCACGGTGGGGTAAAATAGGTATTAACATAAGTGTCATATAGACAAAAATGATGATGTGACACACAATTAAAGAAGAGAGAGACAAATGAAGTACTTCCTCCGTCCCAAAATAAGTGTCTCAAGTCTTTTAAAAAATAGATGTATCACACTTATTTTGGGACGGAGGGAGTAACTAGCTATGCTGCCATAACATCATATATTTCAAGACAATATATGTCTATACAACAACAACAACAACAACAACAACAACAACAACAACAACAACAACAACAACAACAACAACAACAACAACAACAACAACAACAACAACAAAGCCTTTTTTCCCAAACAAATTGGGGTAGGCTAGAGTTGAAACCCATAAGATCTCGAAACCAGGTCATGGTTCTGGCACATGGATAGCTAACTTCCACGCAGCCCTATCCATGGCTAGTTCTTTGGTGATATTCCAATCCTTCAGATCTCTCTTAACAGACTCCTCCCATGTCAAGTTTGGCCTACCACGACCCCTCTTAACATTCTCATCCCGCTTTATCCGTCCGGTATGCAATGGCGCCTCCGGAGGTCTACGTTCTATATGACCAAACCATCTTAGACGGTGTTGGACAACCTTCTCTTCAATCGGTGCTACCCCAACTCTCTCACGTATATCTTCATTCCTAACCCGGTCCTTTCTTGTGTGGGCACATATCCATCTCAACATGCTCATCTCCGCTACACCTAACTGTTGGATATGTCGTCTCTTGGTCGGCCAACATTCTGCGCCATACAACATCGCAGGTCGAATCACCGTCCTATAGAACTTGCCTTTTACCTTTTGTGGCACTCTCCTATCACAGAGGACGCCAGAAGCTTGGCGCCACTTCATCCAACCAACTTTGATTCGATGACTCACAATATATGTCTATACAACATAATTAATAAGTTTGCATGACACTACACATATGTTACTACCCACTATGAAATTAGAAACATAGACTTGTAAAATGTATATGTTGCTCCTTATTGTGACTAGTCTTATTGCTTGGTATCGTAACCTGATTCAATCCATGTAGTCTATGTCGAGGTCTGCATTCATTGCCATATTTTTGTAAAAAAAATCCATCGCCCATGAATTTTCATCATATGTGATGATCGGATCAAAGGAGAGAGGTGCACGTGACTTAAATTTTCTGAAAGAGAAGCAAACTGTTGGAATCCTATCAGAGATAGAGTCTTGCTTGAGTCGGTTTTATCTCGAAACACATCTTGACGGCTTTGTAATTAATTCCGCGAAACACGGCAGATACCGGCAACACACCGTGATCTGTCGACCTCAATGATGTTGCTTATTTGCTTCAGTTGTGCCAAAGGCAATTGCGAGCCAACTGATATGTCGGACTTAGGCAACTGCAGATTCCAACTTCCAACTCATTGGTCAAGCCATAGGAGCCCATTTCCGACCGTAGAAACATAATAAAGAAGAAACGATTGAAGAGGTTTATAGCTGCGTGTCTATGAAAACTAGTTCGTCGATGTAGCACAGTAATAACTAATTATATTAAAGTTGAACGCTTTACCCCTCTCCCGTGCGTTTGGTTGGTGTTCACGCCCGATCGGACCAATCGTTGGCCGTCGCGTCGCCCGGGTACTGTAGAAGATCCCCTTCTACAGTGCGCGGTCCTCTCCGCATCGTCCGATCCAGATCCGACGGCCTGCGCATAATTTTTAGAAAAGTTCTTATGTTTTATAAAAATCACGAATCAGTTCTCCGATATATATATATAACAATCCCTAAACCCTAGAGCCCAGGACGTTCTCATTTTCTCCCGTCTTCCCTCGGCTTGGCCGCTTCCAGCCCGCCGTTGCCGCTGCAGCTCTCCTTGCCCCAACGGCCGCGCCGCCTCTTGCCCACCCGCTGACCTCCCAGTACTATCTTTCTGCTTTGTATCTCATTGTAATGCATCCCGATATGTAAATTTCTTTTTTATGTACACTTCCGATTAACATGATGGCGTTTCTCCATGCAACCCTATGCGAATATCATATCAACAAGAACACCATACAAGAAACATACATTCATGTTCCTTTTCTAAACGGTTGAACTTTACTAACAAACATAACATTATCCACCATCATTAAACATATTTCACAACACTCGCCCCTACAACACAGGCGCGACGTGTCGCCACACCCAATCTTTCTAGTACTACGTAAACTTGCACCTGAACACTGAAATGGTAGATCGCCTTCATCTCTCGCGAACTGGCACATATTTCAAGTGTATTTTTTTTTAAAGGAAAACAGTGGAGGAAATCCTCACAACGAGTTTTTTTTAAATAATAAGAACACAAATTCACGTCCGTGAAAATTTAAAACTAAGTGGCTGGGTTATACATCCACTTCACTAGCCAAACGAGGTGGGCTTCATAGATGACAATACTCCCCGTTCAATATTTGACTTCTAATTGCTGGCACATCTACCCATAAGGCCATAACTCATGTAACTATGCAGACTTCGAGAGGACAATACTGCCAAACACCTCGCGGGATTGGGGAGGACCAAAGAATCAAGTGGACTGAATTATTGCTCAATCTAGAGCAGATCACACGCAGCGAATTCAGTGACACTGCATCCTGTGATTCGGGCATCTGTCTTTGGTCTACTCATGCGTTGTGCAAGGGTCCAAGAGCACTGATCGATCCAATCTACTAGTATGTGTCATGGCAGGTTGCTCTCGTCCCCTGACCGGATTGATTCCTTCACCCACGAGGAGATGTCGTAGATAAGGTTAATTATACTACAGTGTGCAGCAGATTATCCCGTCAGATGTCCCCTTTGAAATCTGCTGCAGTTTCTACTAGCTCCTTCCCTCCAGGCCCGCTCAAGTTGACGACTCATCAACTGAGCTGTAACTGTCAAGGAGATTATCTTTGTTTAGGAGAAGGAGCGGATATGCGAGAAAATGGTGAGCCAATTGGTACTGAAGTGTCGTTGAGACATGTCGACATAGGATAACATGACGCCTCGCCTATGTTGCGCCTACGTCTCGCTGATAGATAGGTCCGGGAACCAATAATGCAGGCCGGTGCGGAAGAGATGATAGAGTTCGGTCGCCGTGGGGTTTTGGGTGTTGACACTTTTGTTTCGATGCCTTGGGATCGAAGGGAACGTCACTGTGGATGGTGCTACTGAATGACTAGTGAATTCATATAATCGTGTGATCTGTGCAGGATGGAGGAATCCTCCGGACGTGCTGCCGATGTGGCGCACCACGCATTGCCGGCGTGCACGTCTTCTTCCATCTTGGCGAAGCATTATTGGTTAATTGGTTCAGAAAAACCAATATCTCGCGCATACCGTCTTCTACTGTGAGGATGGTAGCAAGTACTCCAGTACAAGAGTAGTGATGTTGAAAGGAATTCGAGCTCCACACGACTGTGATGAAGCATATCCTCGTCAGTTCCCATCAATACGGAGAGGTTGCCAACAGACCGAGTTGTGATTGATATCAAATTGCAAGTTGGGCGAGCGACGCGCCGGTCTGACGACATTTTCGCGCTGTGCGCGTGCCAAGGAAGTCACCGATCGAATCGGAGCCACCACGCAGGGAAAGGATGTCGACCACGAGAAGCCAATCGTCCTTCCGGGGCTCCAATAACGAGTGACGACCGATGGCGCGCACCGGAAAAGGTCTCCCTCCACCGCGGCGCGCTGCGCGGTGTTGGACTCTCGGATCATTTTTGTTTCGGGTATGCTAAGTCAGCTAACTGTTTTTTTTAGTCTTGGTTATTTTTTAGAAGAGTGTAACTACAGATCAAATAAACGTACGATTGCACTTTTTTATGCAAATCTAATTTTCTTTAAACTGTAGTTACACTTTTTTGAAATGAGTGAGAGTTTTTAAAAAAACCAGTCAGCTCAGACGTAGACACTCTCTTTTTATTTCGATCCTCGTGGTTGGGGTGGGCAGAGTTTGGCGCCGCGCCACTCCGATTCGTAGTTCGTTAGGCATCTCCAGCCGTCCCCAAACGGCTCTCAGCACTGTTTTTTTACGTCAACGGAAAAATAATCCTCTGAGTCATTTTTTAAAATTTCGTTTTTCACCGGTGTGAACCAGTATTTCATCTGTCCCTGCTCAATCAAACCAACACGCTAAGAGACGCTTTGAAGCGCCGGCAAAAGTGAAAAGGATGTGTGCCAGCTCTATCGACGAGACAAGGCGAGTTTTCTCTATTTTTCTTTCCCTTTATTTTTTATTCCCAAATACTCCCCTCGCGCCCGTAGCTCCCGCTATTTATCACTTGACCGCCTCAGATCCGACTTCCATGTTGCCGAACCACCACCGTCCCAACCTCTCTGAAGCAGAGGAAGCCGAGGTCATCGATGAAGTTGTTATCGGGCTTGAGGAACGCCGACTTGGCGACAGACATGACGCGCAGGGCCACCGAAAACTTTAGCCGCCAGGAGAGGGAAAGGAAGACAAGGCCAGGCGCGAAGTGGACGTGAGGCGGAGGTCGAAGATTATGGGGTGGTGGAGGAGGAAGAGATGGCGCCGATCCAGGAGAGGAGTGTTCTAGCGGCAAAGATGGGGTATGGGTTTCCGCCTCAGCCACTCGGTGGGGCAACCAAGCAAGCGTCGTCTCCCCGACGAACTTTCCGATGTCGCCCCTCGCACTTGTCGCGCTGGAACGGTCGCCACTACTCACCGTCTGTTGTGTACGCCGACGTCGAAGCACACATCAGTTTCAACCCAACCTCGCTTTTTCACAATGCCCTCCTCCACGTCTGTCCTCTGCGCCGATCTCAACATGGTGTATGCAAGCTCACCGAGCTACTCGACGTCGTAAACGATGCGTCGTCATTCGTTCCCTTTCGACGCTCGCATCATCTTTGGCGGAATGGAAGGCGATGCTTACATGGGCGAGCTCATCGCAAGTGGCTCCATGTCGTCGACGTTCTGCCTTGGGTTCTTCACACAAACCGGTGGCATAGAGTTGTAGCAGAGCACCGGTGGCTGCATGGAGTCGCAAAAGGGGACCAGCAGCGACACAGAGTCACAATAGAAGGGCGTGGAAGGCGACACCGAAGAGGAAGAATTGACTAAAAAAGGAAAGAAGTCGAATAAGGCACAAAAGGGGACCAAGCCAGCCGAAGCCTCGCATCAAATGTAGCACCAAAGAAGACTAGTGCCTTGTCCAAGCCTGGAAGATGGCGAGCATTCACCGCATCAGCGGCGCTAACCAAAATGCCGATCCCTAATGGAAGAGGGTGGAAACTTTGTACGATGAGCCCCAGCTCATTGATCCCGGCTTCAAGATGATCATCATGGAGCGCGGCGAGAAGGTCATGACCAAGCATTGGACTATCGTCCAAGCAGCTTGTAACAAGTGGCACCAGATTCAAGATGTGTTTGCCGCTCATCGGAGAACGGCGAGATCATCTATTAACAACAATTATCTTACCGTAAATTTAATAATATTCAACAATAAAAATAAGAATAGATAATAACAATTATACTTCTCATATATCCTAATTACGTGATCGTCTTTCAAACATCCTTATCAAACATTGGACAATACTTTAGCTTGCGCGTGTCGGCTCTCGTGTAATCGTGTATGTCCCGCAATACTCGTCTTCGAGCCTTCGTGCGCCGCCACATCGACGGGGCCCGTACGTGGCATATCAGTCGTAGCGCGCCGTTGCACACGTGCCGCCGCAACGGTGCGATGCCCATAGATGTGGAGTTTCCATCTAGATGGAACGCCGTGATTCTGATTTCTGTGGGCGATCCGGATTCGCCGCGGCGGCGCCGTGTCCCCAGTCTCGTTGCGTAGGAGCCCACAGGTGTCCAAAACTTGTACACTACCACCGGCGTGCCCGGCCGAGATCTCGTTCCCATCTGATCTCAGACGGTGGGTGGGGCCGCCACACCAGTGGGCAGGCAATTGCCCATATAAACCGACGGTTATTCGCTGGGGAAACGCAGTTTGCCGCTCCCGGCACCTCCTCTCCTCCTGCGCGCGGTTTTCCCCCATCTTGCAGAGCTCAGACTTCCAGTTCCAGGTAGCGTTACATCTCCAGCTCCTCCGATTCTTCTCCTCTGCCTGTGCATGAACTAATCACTCTCATAACACTGCGTTCCTGTTGAGTTGTTAACAACCAGTTATGGGCGGCCGCGAAGAGATAGTTTAACTAAACACTCAATTATTGTTGTTGTTTTTGCTGGAAAGATTTCTGTTTCTATGTAGTATTCTTATAGTGGAGGTTCAACTTCTTGTGTGGAACCAGCTTTTCTTCAGAACAAATCATGTGTGCAATCGACCACTAAATCCATCCATCCTTTACGATGTTCTATGCAGAGGCAGGAAAGGGGACACGAGCAAGAAGATGGCTTCCAACTACGTGGACACGGCGGGGGAGGAGGGAACTTTCCCCGGCCACCACAGCAGCAGCACGACGCCGACCGGCTCCGCCGCCTCGCCCAGGACGAGGCGCAGCAGGTGGCCCGGGTCTGCGTCGGCGCCGTCCGGCGCAAGCGCCGGCCACAGCCACGGGCCCGCCGTCAAGTGCGTCTGCGCCCCGGCCACCCACCCCGGGTCGTTCAAGTGCCGGCTCCACCGCACCAACTCCCAGGGCCACGGCCAGGGCTCCTCTCCTCCTTCCCCGGCCGCGGCGCAGTGACGCGGCCCAAGCATCGCGTCTCGAGAATCAACAAAGCTCGGCAGCGGAAGGGAACTATATACATGTCATAAGAGAGGGAGTCTATTTGTTCCTCCCTTGAGTCATTGGGAATTTCTTATTTTCTCTCCTCTTTATTCCCCATCTTTGCTTTTGCTGGGATCTCCCTTGAATGTTCTGTCCTCCATAAAAAAGAACGGAAAATCCCATGTTTGTGCAACTTTGGACATCCTGCTTCCCCTCACCATCAGTTTGCTATTGAGCAAAGAAAGCATCAGTTCAATTTTGTTAGTATGTGTGCCGATCTCCAATCTGATTATCGTTGCAGTGGGATCCGTGCTTCTTCCCAGAGGTTGAACGGGATGAATGATCGTTTTTTCTTCTGTGGGGCGGGGCATGCTGGACGAGAATCTCTTAATACGAACAGATTTGCATATGAGCCCAACTAGATGTAACTACTATAGATGTTTAGGTACCACCTCTTGAGATCTTAGATTTATTGGATGGTGAAATCTGACAAGTATATCGGTCACTTCACTTCCAGCCAGTTCTGCTGCTGTTTCGATCGAGCGTTTCTTTTCAGTAGGGGTATTCAGTATATCCTGTGAATCTGTGATTTGCCGTTGCTGTATTATCATGTGATACTGCCGCAGCATTTGGACGAACCTTGCACTGATTGGTTTCATGTCTAAATATTTTAGATGTACATGTACATCTCTTCCCACAAATAATTCATTTATCACACCCACTTTGGCACCTGCACCCACGTTCTTCTGTTGGTGAGGTGAACAAAAAAATAATAATCTAGTCAGTTATTGCAAAACTGTAGTGACACTCATGACATGGTTGGTATGTCATGGCCCGTAGTCCCTCTCAACTTCCTATCTTGCTTTTAAGCATACTAAATACAGACCCTGACGTCCTCTTATGTCAACATAATTTGGCAGGAGATAAAAGCACTAGTGGTTTATCAAGTTCTGAGACGAGTGAACTGGTCACTAATAGCGTCTCTAACATAAACCGAAAAGCCTGGAACGAAAAGGAGGCTTTCGGTTTATGTTTTACGCCTTTTGCAGTTTCAAATGGCTCGGAGCAGAACAGATACTGAAAGACCAAACACGTACTATAAATCTATTTTGTTTTGCATTTGTGCAAACAACAGATGAATAGCAAACGGTGATCACCGGATTTAACCAAAATGCTACGCCGGTGATCACAGGAGAAGTACCAAACTGATACCAAACCCTAACCCTAAATACTAACTACCCGGGACGGCAGCGGTAGGGACGTAGCGATGGAGGAGGGTCGTTCACTCCTCGTCGGAGGAGACGGGGTTGACTAACTTGGCATCTTGTTCGGTGGCGATGTGACGCCACTCCTCGCCCTTGTCCATCTGAGTGTATTGACGGCGACGCTTGAGGAAGACATCGTCCTGTCTTGAGCACCTCCTCTAGCTTCGACATTGGCGCCTCCCGGTGCGGCCTGCTCACGAGCTCTCGGAGGAGCTACCCGCGTCATAGGAGGTTGTCTTGCCGCTCCTGGCAATAGCACGGAGACGGTCAAATTGGTCGACGACGCGGTACCAGAGCTTTGGCAGCACCTAGACGCCGACGTGGATGAAGTGCCATGTCGCTTGCTTCCTAGCCGTGTCGGAGAGATCCAAGGGGTCCACGGTGTGTCAGGAGGAGCTACCGTGCTTCGGCGGTGTCTGCTTTAGCGGCATGGTGGCGAGGCGGTGCTGGATCTGGTGGCAGCGGTGGTGGATTGCTTGTTCGAGTGCGTATGGTGGCGGGGAGATTGTTCGTCGGCGAGAGCGGAGAAACACAGATTGTGGATTTAAAAATTCACCCGGCAGAGCACTACTTATTTGGTTTAGCCGCTGGGATTTTTTAGCGCCGCGAACTTTTATATTTTCATTCGGGATAGAATAAGTGTCCGGAGAGAACTTGCCTAACTTGCCTGTGGCAAGATGGTTAGGAGGATGGTTGTATCCCCAGCCCACCAGAGTTCAAACCCCAGGTTTGGCGCTGGTGTTTCTCATTTAGTCGGAATATTCTTTCAGTGGGAGGCGACGTTCGCGTCAACAGCGAAGGCGCCTGTGGTGACTTCGTCAATCTCAAGACCCGCCGGCTCAGTCTCTCTGAGGTGTTCATAGGGGTAGGGTGTGCGTGTGTGCGTTCATAGAGGTGAGTGTGTGCACGTGTATATGAGCGCTTGCGTTGTACTACTGTGTTTTCCGAAATCGGTTTACTGAAGTATTTAGTTTTTGAATGTTTACGATTTCTGGTAGAGATGCTCTAAAAGCATGTCCAAACGTGCCTCCAATATAATGTTTTGCAGCACTGGACAAGCACTATGGACGGTGCTGAACAGTGTTGCCGCATATGTGGCACCTCTTCCCAGCAGTGCCCCCGAATAGGTTTTAAGAAAATGTTCAAATTTGGTCAAACTTTTGTAAAAACTGAAAATAATTTATAAAATCTTCCCAGACGAAGATGGCTACATGTGAAGTCGTTGAATCCTTTATGGATTGAGCTCCTCCACTTATATTGACATCCGAGACGAGTCAACACTTCAAGACATATGATTTTGTATGACCCAAGTCCACTTGGGTCCAATCCAAGTTGGTTCCTACACCTTAAGAGTGAGACACAATAAAATTACCTACAAATGGATCCGACTTAAGATTTATTCTTTGAGTTTTCACCTACGGTTTCTGCCACACTAGAGGCTCCTCGTAGAACGGTGCAAAGACCCAATTAAGTGTCTACAAGGTTAGTTTGAAGAACATTTACAATGTTCATATGATATGGTTGGTGAGCTCAAGGGGAATACTTTGTCATTCTTGTTGGTACATCGATCTTTTTTCTCAAACTCTTGACACAAATTCCTGAAATGTATTAGCTCTTAAACAAATTCACATGTACATACATTCTGAATCTGATCACCCAAGAGGGTTCACATGTACATATCTTTCTAAGTCACAGGGGAAATTAAAACCCCGTCTCGGAAAGCCATGCCTAGCAATATGCTTCACGAAAGTCATAAAGCTATCTTGATATACCCCATCATATCTTGATATACCCCATCATGGATATCATTTCGTAAACCATAAAAAAGTCCATCCACTCTCGGAAACATCTGAAGATCTGAAATTTAGGCCATGGCGTGTACATTGTGGTTAGCACTTTTTTTAGGAACAATTTAGGCCATGGCGTGTACATTGTGGTTAGCACTCTATTCCCATGATTTGTGAAAAATAACCATCAACTGAATCGTATACTAGCAAAAGTCTATGTGCCAACATAACTCTATAGATAGGGAACACTAAAAGAATCATCATACATCACATAGCCTCACAACCAAGCCATGTACTTGTGATATGTATCAGTTATGATATTTAACACCACTACATGATTGCTTGTAAGTTATGTTTCCAACAACAAATGGATATATGAGATGTTGCTTTTCAGTTTTCTCAAACATAATCCAGTTTTAAGAGGGTTCTTTTTCAATGGTTCGAGGAGGAGAAGGAGGGCGATGGTGATGACTACATCATTTCAGCTAATATGCTTTGCAAATATGGAGCGTCATAGGACAACTGAAGCGCCTTGATCATTTCGGACTACCAACATATACTATTAGCGCAAAAAAAAAAGCAATACATTGGCAGATTCAAAACAATTGAGCATATGAGTAATTCCGAGAACATCTTGTCAAGCATATTTGGTAGCTAGTGGTGTCATCGACATTTGATAATATGATTTGGCATATGCATGTTCAAAAAATTGAACTTAAATTGAGGCTTTTAATTTTTTTTCTAGTTGAATATCACTTAATTATAAGCATCTATCTATTATGTATCTATTATATACTAAACGTAATATACATAAATCTAATAGGGCCACCACTTTAAGCCACATCATTTAAATCGATGGGCTGAACATAACAAGTTGCTCCTCTCAAGTAAAAAAGGTTACATCATGATCAAAAAACAAACCTACTGGCCTAGCTAAAATATGGTGGTATACGTACGTTAAACAGAAAGGAAAATGACTTATTTAGAAAGGAAAACTACTTTTGTAGTAGTTATTGAGTATACTAAATTGTGTATGTAATGCGCATGTGCACGAGTGACCAATAATGACAAGATAACTACATGATTTTTGCAAAGCATGGAGTCAATATCAACATATACACAAGTACACTGCCACCATATGCACACACACTCAAAGATTGTTTACTAATTACCATACTGGACGAGCTTCAATACTGGTGAAGTCACCACTATCACCGGCAATGTCGTTTGCCATTCAAAATATAATTTGTTATAGTGAGACACAAATGGTTCATCCCTGGTGGGTTGGGAATAAGCACCTTCCTACCCATCTAACCACACATTGGTTTTCTGAAAAAATAATTGCACTTCCAATTTTGGGTACAAAACATATACAAGAATAATAGAAATTTCACAATCAATTCAGTGAAAACATTATGTTCACGAATTCGTCGTATCCTGGCAAACAATCACACAAGGTATACTGAAACCAAAGCCGGAAAGTTTCAACATTGATGAAGCCACCACTAAGCTATCGATAATAACGTGATCTTTGATTAAAAGATAAACTCCCGTAATGAGCTGACATCGCATGTTAAAAAACAATTAGCGTGTTGATATGTGGTGGTTAGAAATACAAGCACCCTTCTAGCTATCCAGCCACACGTTGGTTCTCTAAGATATCTATATTTCTAATTGAAGTTTAAACCTTAGAATAGTATATGAATGGTTTCAAAATCAACTCTTGAAGAACATTCTTTCCGAAGGCTGCACATCTTAGTGTGATGAGACTAAAAGTTTAAAAGTTCCACACGAACGTAAGAAACACATAATCTTCACGAACTTCAGTCCAATTAAAAAAATGGCTCATGATTGTCTATTTTATTAACTTTAAGCATCTAAAACATACGGGCACATCACATTAATAAAATAGCCAACACCAGAAATAATCAGGTTATTCTTAAATAATTTATTGTATGATAAAATCATAGTAATTCTCAGTATGTAACGTGACCTACCTATTAAGCATGATAGACCGTTTTACCTTAATTCAACACACCTTTTAATACCTAACATGGTATTTCTTAGAAATGTTGGAGGGCTACTCTCCAACAAATTAAAAGATTCTAGGCACGCAATATTGTATCTATCATAATATTTACGACAGTTTTATAATGCTATGATTTATTTCCGTCTTTGCAGTGTCTACAAAACCACAAATATTTACGACAGTTTACCACTTTGTGTTATGACATGTAAAGCAAAAGTTGCAGCGGGGGCAGCAAATATGGGCTAGAACTGGATACAGACCGTTAGCGGAGTGGGAGCCCATCTGCGCTCGGAAAGGGTATTTGCAGCTGTGCCACGCTTCAGTCGGAACGTGGTTATGGATTTGGCCCAGCATTCCTGGCTCTAGTTTTCAACTCCATGGCGAATTATTTTACCCTTAAAAAAAACTCCATCGACCATGGTGGATTGTTCACATCAATGTCGAATAATTCGAGATGGTATCTGGTCGGATGCCTACGACCAGGAAATCTTGGGGAAATCTACATCGGACTAGTACCAATAGTTCATTTTTATGTTTAACCAACTGAAAGTGCTGGGCAGGGCAGTATGAGTTTTTGTTGGTTTAATGAATGATGAGAATCATGATTCGGATGCTAATCATTTTGAAGCAATATTTAATCTAGCACTAGGTCCACGGAAGGACCACTCATGAACTACTATCATGTCTCTCCCGAATAATCAGGGTAGAGTGTCTACTGTCGAGACCGTAGAGACCTGTACAGTCTGCAGAAGGTCACTGAACATCGAGGCACTAGAGTTATTTTGCCTTTTGCAGGTTATAAGAGTTAAGACAACGATCGTATGACTTACCCCAGTTTACAAGGATACTTTACCGCATGTCATCACAGAGCTGAGCACGAGATTGCCGGTTCCTTAGCATTGATCTCCTCATCTCCATCGCCGTGGAGACAGCAAGGTTCAGAAAGAACACACGTGTTCAGTGCTCACCATTAGCATCGCTGCATCCGCATGTTCTATCAAGTAATCTGTGGAATGAATTACATTGGGAAAGGGAAGGTCACAGCTGATGTGGGGGAGCAAGAGCAACGTTTGATATGACCTGTATGGTCGAGGAGTGAGGCCGCGGGTCGTGGTTGTACAGACTACAGAGACGGCGCAACATGGATCGCTTCTTTTTTCCGGAATCAAATCATATGCTGAACGGGGCGCTTTCACCCGCGCGAGGGGCTGTCCTCGGATGTGTGATCTTATGCCGCGGAATCGTATCGCCCTGTGTGCTCGCCTTTCACTGAAAAGCTCCATTGGTGGCAAGTAGACAACCCAGATCCTGGTGTACAACGAGAGAGTGCATGCGCGCGCTGTGGAGTGAAATTTCACTTATGCACTGGCACTGCTATGATTGGAGGCAATTCCTGAAGATTACTGAACATTCAGTGTGTCCGCAACATGGAGCAGAGTTGCCGAGTGAAACTTAGCGTCTGTCTTGCACTGGAAACAATGAGCGTTCCTCTTTCCTGAACGTCGCTGTGTTTTGCTTCGACTACTTCAAAAATGCTCGCCATCTGGAATTCAGGCTAATTAAGAGTGACTTGCAGGCCTCAGACACACTTTTCCCACAGAGGAAAATCCATGACTGCTCGCCCCAGAGGTTGTAGTTCGAGCATTACACAATCTCCATCGTGCAATCCATAACTTGCTATCCCAACTCTTCAGCATGTAGTTCTGTTGAAAATACAGGAGTCCTCATCCTGTTCGCTCCCGCGAGCGGCAGGGCGACAACCCTAGCCACCCCGAGCCCGCCCTTCCTCCTCCCTGCCTCCGCCTCGCCGCCGCCGGAGGGCGCCGCCGGGAAAAGACCGGGTGGCGTCGGCGGCGGCGGGGTCTTTCTCTCACTCCGCTTGGTGCTCGTCGGCGCGGGAAGCAGCGTCAAGTGGAGGCGGCGCGTTGGCGTTGGGCGCGGCGGCGTGATGTCGGGGGCTGGCGGCGGAGGTCGTCGACGTCCCGGCGGCGCGGAGGGCTTCGCGGTGGTGCTGGTGGAGGTGTGGAGCGGCGACGGTTTCGTTCGGGCTCAGCCCAGATCTGGCCGTCTCCAGGGCCTCCGGCGGCGGTTGGAGGTGGCGGTGGGTAGTTGCTATCGGGCGGGGTCGCTGGTGGTGGGGTGGCCGTGCGCCGCTCTCCAAGGCTGCTCCTGCCCCGGCCTGCCGTGGAGGTGCCATGGCAGGGCCGGCGCCTGCTGCGGGCCGGATCTGGGCCAGGCGGGCCCAGGTCTGCCGGCGGCCGTGCAGATGCTTCTACCCCCCGTCCGAGACTGCCCCTACCCGCGCGCTGCTGCTCCTTGACGGGAAGCTCAGCGGCGGTGTTGTTCGGCCTTTTGGCGGCGCTCTGAGCCGGTCCTCGGAGTTTCCTTGGTTGGGTCAGGTCGGCCGGAGTGTGGTGGCGCCTCCCTTGGTGGCAGGGTCGTGGCTGTGGTGGTGCGGGTCCGATGTGCCGTCCCCGGCCCAGATCTAGGCCCTTTGGGGCCATCTGGGTTTTAGGCGGGTCGGTCCGAATCCTCGACGGTTGTGCCTTCTTTACACTGATGGTGAGGAGCAGCTCGTATATGGGGCGGCGGCGTCAACGTTGTGCCTTCTGCAGCGCGGTGGCGGGAGCTTCACGGGCCTCTCAAGGCCGAGAGGCTCGGCCTGGCTTGTGGGCCCACAGGCTTGGTGTGCTCCGGTTGCTGTGTCCGGTCGGTTACCGTCCTTGACGGTGGAGGTCGGTCCCTCCCGCACGTCGGCGGTGCTGCGGCTCCTAGTCCCGGCTCTTTTTCTTTGGTGTTTAGGCTTCTCTGCTCTGTGTCGTGGTGATACTTGGTGAGCGGCTTCTTGACGGGTGGCGTTGGGCGGTGGGCAGTATGGTGGAGTGCTCCGGAGCGACTAGGGGGTGATAAGGGGTCAGGAGAAATCCTAGTCGTCTTGCCCGACTCCGACGCGGTGGCGTCTGAGGATGCCGCCAGTCCTTCCTGAAGGGCGTCGGGTGTCCCCCTTCTCTCCCCGTCGCGTACCGGGGGAAACCCTTGGCAGCAGCGTCGTCGTCGCCGCATCCCTTCTTGAAGGTGTTGCTTGGTACCGGCGCTTCGGAGCACTAGGAGCGTGGTGGATGGCCTACGGTGGGCGCAACGGAGTCGAAGCTTGCTCACTTTTGTCTTTCCGCTGCTACGGCGTTTTTTCTTTTGCTTTTCTCTGTTCTTTTCTTTTGGACGTGCTTGTGTTGTTTCCGCCCCAACACATGTCGTTGGTTGTATCGGTGGTTGCTTTATTTATAAAGCGGGGCGAAAGCCTATTTCGAAAGCATGTAGTTCTGCATAAAGGAGAAAATAGCATGAGTTTCCACTCTTGAGTGCTGAACTGTGGCAGGAAATTATACTTCGACAGTCGTAGATAACTTTTGGATATTATAACCCGTCTTCAACTGGGGTCTTTGAATGATATTAGATTAATTTGAAGTGGCGGCACCCACATAATCACCTGAAAATACTGACCCGATAAAGTAAGCTGCCGTGGCTATCTGAGTTGGCTGTCACTACTTAAAATCGCCCTAGTTTTGCAATGATATTATCGTATATGCTCTTTTAGGTTAGCTCCAACGTCTGCAGGTACGCACATTTGGCCGTGGCCCTCCAACTAGAATACATGACATGACGAGATATAACGGCCCCTAAGGCAATCAGATGCCCTTTCAGTGCACCAGTGGACAAGTGAAGTGTATTTGGTGTTTGCCGAAAAGAAAGCAAAATTTGTCATACCACCACTCGTCCACTTGCAACTTTGTATACATGCAGAAAAATATCTTCTATGTTTTCTTAAAAAGTTGCAAGTCTCTGGAATAACATCTGTGGTGCATCAAACCTTCTAACCAAGAGCAACTCGCAAGAGGCAAAGATCTGGCCGGCTGGACGAAAGGATTTTTCATGGAAAGTTTGCTGAAAACATGCTTCGATGTTGCATCTCTGAATATTCAGACTAAATATACACATCACAAAACAGCTCGAAGCTCTGACCATACTCTTCTGCCATAGACAATGAGCTAGCTATATATAGCTGCATGGCACATACAGAAGCACTACTCGTAGCTTACCCACAAGAAAACAGGCTTTCGAGCAGAGTAGCACCACTGTGACCACGGTAGCTTGGAAAAAGATACGACGAATTTCGTGTGAACACAGTAGAGGCAGCGTGTACACGACGCGCAGCACCCGCGCTCGAGGTCCTTCCAGCAGCCATGGAAGACGTACGGACGGACGCTCCTCGCCCACAGACCACACGTCCTAAAATCTTCTTGCATTGCCACTCCCAAGAAAATATGCTCATTCTCGCAAGCCAGTGGTTCAGATATCTGACGTTGCCATGGTTGTCCTCTTCCTTCCTCCCTGAGCGGCCAGTTCTTCCGGCCGGCCGGGCGGCGAGGCGATCGTGCCGGTTTGACCTTTGGCAAGCCGGGTAGCCGCGCATAACGATCGGCGCAGAATCCCGATCGAGTGTGCGTATATGGATTACGCAGCCTGAAAGGGACGCAACAATTTGGCACGTCGCTCTCGCTGAAAAAATGCGACGCCAGCAGATAGTATACTACAACGTCGCTGTCGCCTCGCCTCGCCTCGCATCGCATCAATTGGTCAATGGCTGGCTTCTTCGGTTCTTCCTCTTCAATGTAAAAAATATCACCACGATCGGAAGGTATACAGGGGAGATAGATGGACTTAGGCAATCCAATATACTCTCTCTGTATCATAATATAGGACCTTTTAGACATTTCTCAAGCTGGACTTGATACGGAGCGAAATGAGTGAATTTGCACACTAAAGTGTGTCTAAATACGTCTATATATGTATGAATTAAGAGAGTTTATACTTAGAAACGGAGGTAGTAGGTATGATCAGAAGCGTGTGGTGATCACGCGCGTATATGCACTGGATCTGAATCTGTTGCTGTACCGATCGATGTGGATGCTAATGTATCGGCGTTCAGACACTTTGCGGCACAGTTCTACTAACTGCTCTATGCTATCAGGAATAGCAGATCTCCCACCGAGACGAGTGGTGCTGCGACTATGCGTGCAATGCTACCACTGTAACGAAGCTGCGTGCAGTGCTAGATAGGGCTTATCATTAATTGGGTTGATCTTAATGATTGTTACTGTAACACCGACTATTTTTCTACCTGTGAAGATGGCTTATTGTCATTGTAGTCGTCCACGTACTCGTGACGGGGAAATATTATGGATCCGGTTAAAGATTTGCCACTCGGATGTAGAGCACACAGAATTGATACGAAAACCTGGCCTCAAATAATTACTCCGTCACAGAAGCCAATTCCACACATCCTTCCTCTTGGTTTGTTAAGAGATTTTGACGGTATGTATGAAGCTAATGCTGAAGCTGACAGCTTGACAGAAAATAATTATCCTATGGTACAGGTGCAAAGATCGGTTGAGCTTTTGCAAATTTCTATTCGAGAGGCTTTAAGCCCATATCTAGTATATACATGCTCAGCCTTGTCATAAAAGATTTCTTCAAATAGTTAACTAATTTGGTACAAGACGCCAGGAAATATCATTGGCTGAATTCTTTATGCCTTTCAAATCCCACATATACATTTGACTTTCAGGTCACTTCGGTTGATCAGTGCCATATATAGTTTATGATCAGGTCAACTAGCTGAGCGATTTATTTATTTGATGTGCGGTGTGTTTAAGGCGAATTGCTCCCTAATGAGGTCACACAATGCGAATCTGCAAGTTTGTGTCATGGATGAGTTGGCAGCTAATGGTATTCTTGAAGATTCTAGAATGACATAATTATTCTTGAACTTGCCATGAGAAGATTGTATGTTATATACCTTGTGCTTTTGGCTTATCACATTCAACTCCTACTCCCGCTGAATAGTTTTGGATTAGTTGACAGTGGCACTCCTGCTGAATAGTTTTGGATTAGTAGACAGTGGCACTCACAGTGGATCCACGTTGCTCTACCAGACACAGCTCACATGCTGCGAATGAACCGGGAGCACCTGTGCAAGTCGGACAGTCAGACTAGTAGTCTAGTGTACGGAGCTCCATCTTGAAGGAATCTCAAGGACGGCTTCATGCTAACCAAACACGCTGCATCGCATCAGGCGTTATCTATTCTAATATGATACAGTATATAGTATGATACATCAATCAGCGCGCCTGATCTGGTTACCCGCCACCCGATACGCCGGGATCGATGCCTTTCGCGCTCCAGAGTCCAGACCAACTGCACTTCTTTATAAACACTTGGTTTCAGTTCATTGAGACAGGTGGACTAGAAACGATGAAGTTACCTGCTAGGATTTACTTCTGCTCCATGGCTATGATCACGACTTGGTGCATGTAGGAGCAGTGCGTTGCTAATAAGATGTTTGTGAAATGTCTTCATGGAGGGATCAATGGCATTGTGGTTATCCTACAATTTTCTGAAGAATACAACTTTAAATGACACCACGCTCATAGTTCACATGAGAAGGAAAGGACTAAAGGTAAAGGAAAAATCAAAGAGAAGGAAAACAAAACTAACCCCCACTGCTCATGATATACAGCTACATGCAACTAAAGAAAATTAGAAATAAGTAAGATACTAGGAAGATCCCCACCCCGCCAAGCTCGGAACAAGATTAGATAGGTGTCGTAAAACCATCACGTCTCGACCTTCTTAGATGGAATTTGTTGAAGAGATACCTTCCCAATCGATGCGCTTAGATGGGTAAGGTTTCCCATCATAGAATGAATATGTATGTCGTTATACTTGGCACTTGTTGCTTCGGCTATCTTCTTGAAACGATCTTTGAGTTTTGATCCTCCATGCATGCATGTCATACATCTTGGTTTGAAGCTTATCCACCTTCCTCGGGCTATAATAAACTCTATTTTTTCAGCTTTTTATCATCTCTTCGTAGGGTTACACCCTTTCATCTAGCTCAAGATTCATCAAGTGGTGAGCATCCAAACCATGCCCACAAATTTTCCATACCTGAAGCTTTTTTCATCGAGATTCTCTAGCCTCTACATCACACCCACATGTAGCTTTCTGGTGGTTCTTCCACCCTAATGAGGAGATCTCTGTCCTCGAAGGTTGATGCTCTTCCCTGGAGTTGTGACGGAATTGAAGTAGTGGTTCACGATGCACCCCCCTGTTGTCCCGGTCGCCTTTCTGGAGGATTCAAAGCTCGACATTATTGGATCTCAACGAATATATGAAAATACATAACCCTAAAATTTTTGGTGCGAGATTAGATCGGAAATAGGGGTATGTATTAAGCGTTTTAGAAAAGTTCGGACACAAGAAGTCCTAACGGAGTCGAAGCAGATTCCGGAGGGGCACGATTCCCCGTATCTGCAACTGGTGGGGCCCGGTGGACCGAGGAGGTGATTCGCCTCCTCACTAATCTATCTCAGTGTTTTCTCGCACATATGTTTATGCCTAATTATTTCCTCCGAAGAGTAGATTGATTGCCTCAATGGGCGGTGTTGCCTTGTCGGATCTGACATCATCGTGAGAGAACCCCATGAAGAGTCTCTAGCCAGACAGGATGACAACGACCCCGACCTCCCGTGGACTTCAACATATAAATTCGCGAGGAACTGTCCTTATGCTAATGAACTCTCCAAATTTAGTACAAACTTATTATACTTTTAGTTAGATTGCATTGTTCTTAGTTTTGTTAATATGTCATTGTCTTCAATATAGTTAGCATGTCGATGTTTTCAGTATAGTTAACATGCCATGACAATATATTATTTTGGCAAATTTCCATTGTATGTGTGTATATATATATACTAAGATGTCACTTTTTTTTGTATTTACTGATGATCAAAATATCAATACTAATATTGTAATATGGTTTAGGATTTGTTTACACAATTACATTAATTTACGGTCTTGGTCCTAAATCATATTCTAAGTAGGGTTATATTTGATGCTAGATAGGCTGATGACAGCATGCTCAAATTCTAAGTAGGAAAATACATATTCATACAATAATTCGGAAGATGTGTCAATTACATACATACCATTTTTATCTGCAATTTATGCTGAAAATTTCCGGTAATCTACCCGATGAATTTAATATGTTTTAAACCAATCTTTTCGGTAAATATCGAGGCACTTCAATATATACTTTTCCCTTCTCTTCTTCTCTTTGATGTCCTGTAACGTAGAATCATGTGAATCTTACCACAACATGCTAGAGTTTAAAAGATTTTTTTCTATGGAAGGAGCTCTTGTCGGCAATTACATTTATTGAAATGAATCCCATAAAACAAGGTTCACAACATATCGCCACCATCAACTCACAATAACACTATCATCTATCCTAATCATCCACACTACTCCAAGAAAATCATAACATGACAAGTTTTTTGCAGCAACATATCTCTAGAAACCACTACTACGCAACAAAAACCCTAGAAACACATACAAACATCCCAACACAACCATCTATCACAAGTTTGTTCTTATCTACTTTTTCTCTTTTTCCTTGAACCATATTTTTTCCTTTGATGTTTCTCCATGCAGGGCTCCTTGTCACCGGTGTCCAGTCACGCCTTCTAGTAATTACCTCCGCTGCTACTCGTAGCAAAGCCTTTGCTCCTCTGTACTGCAGCTCACGGCATCCTCGAATCTGAGGTTTAACTGAAGCATTTAACCAGTAAGCAGTTTTAACTATTATACACAGCTATGGTCATACGGTAAAACTTTATAAAAACAAGCGGCATTACGCGTCTTTCAAATAGACCATAAAATAGCAGCTACACCTACCAAGATCACATTTCTTACTCTAAGAGGAAAACAAAAAACCCAACAAACTATGTCATTGCCAGAATTAAAACTTGTCTTGATCAAAAGTATGCTCAACCACACTCCAAGCATACCTAGCTAGAGGGCACTGAATCTAAGTAGTTATAAATGGTAATTTATCAATTAAGTAGTCATCTATATTTCCTATGAATCTAAGCTTGTTATAGCATCATTCATGGTTTTTTAGCTTACATATTAATAGGAGTAGCCTTTATATGTAAGTTTAAATTGTGTGAATCCTGGCACCACATACTAATAAACTTTATAGATCTAAGGGACGATAAATTTACCATCTATATTGTTATGAATTGTAGCTTTATCTAGTAGTATTCGCACAATTTTCTCTGAGATTGCTTATAAATTCAAGTTAGATAACAAGAAGAATTTGTTCAGTTTTGTACAAAGTTTATATTTTTAGACAAAATATATTATTATCTCCTTACAAAAACACATGCCTAGTGGTAAAGAGATAATTAATTTTTAGTCCTTGGCCATCAAGTGTTTATAAAAAGCAACGAATTGTATCTAATAGTTGTAAACAAAGTTAAAAAGTGTGAATGCTTCTATAAGAGGCTCAAGATCACAATCCTTATAAATTAAAATTTAATCAATTAAGTTGTAATCTATAAGTCTTAAGCTTTTGAATTTTTTGTTTTAGCATTCACACTATATTTGAGCTTACAACTGATGTAAATTTGACATAGTGCGAATCCTACCACAATATATTGAAGATTATAGAGCTTCAAGTATTGATGAAGTTTCTATATTTATTCTATTATGAACTTCAGATTCTCTGGTAGTACTTCCAATATTTTGTTGAGCCTACATATAAAATCTACTTACGAGTATCACATGAAATTTCTATAGGGTTACGTGCAGGAATTAAAAAAAATTCCTACATAAGCCAAGATCTAGCTATAAATATATGATCAATGCAAAGGGATTAGATCTAGTACTTACATACACCGTTACAGAAGTTAGCATTTATCCATGAATATGTCGGTAAAGTTTGTGGAAGATTCTCACGTCCAAGCCTAGAGGTGAGAATGTCGATGACGTTCCCTCTCTATGGATCACACGTGTAAACCCTCTTCTACTATACATGCATCCACTTGCATCAATCTGTCACCGCACCGCCGTCCAGTACTCGACACCAACGATAAGAGACAACCGTATGACATAGTACATGGTGATAGAACTAATCTACCAGATTAGATCTGTATGAGACTAGAGAGATTTTCTCAACATGAGATCTAGAGAGAGAGAGAGAGTGAGCCACGGGGAAATTGGTGTGTCTCAACCCTAGTGGTTGTGGGGGGGGGGGGGGGGGGGGGGGGGGGAGGGAGTATATATAGTGGGGGGGGGGGGAGAGGGCTTTCCGATACCTTTGGTGTGTCGGCCCTAGCTAGGGGATCCGACCGGATCCCATGGTTGTCCGGTCTGTGGACTCCTAATACAAGAAGGAGTCTGCATGCCTTCTCCTTTTCCCCTTTTATCTCCTGATTTAATTTAGGGATAACATAAATCTCACCAAATAAATCAAAGATTCCTTGGGGGGAGAGGTGGGGGATCGACATTAGGGTGGGACCCAAGCGACTGGCCCCACATGACTGTGGCGCAGCTCTAGGGCTCCCACCCCCTCCCGACACCCCCTTCTTGGCTTTCCTTCGAAATGTCTATGAATCAAATATACTCTTTAGATAAAGACTTCGACTCTATCCACTGATGTCAGAAACACTTCTCGTCATCCCGGAACATCTCATTTTCACACATAATTCTCTCAGAAAGCATTAAGCCTTCCATCGACATAATATGCCTCTTATGATAACTTCAACCTAATAGACCGGATGAGGTGGGATGAGTAGGAGATCCCAAATACTAAAAATTCCATCGGGTTCTTTTTCGATAGAAGATCGTTGAGTTCTTAAAGATTAGATCTTTAGTTCTTATTTTTATTGGTTTCATTGAAAATCCTCCTAAGCAACCTGTGGTAACCTCCAATCCGCGAAGGAAGAAAGTAGTATAGGCGGAAGGCAGACTTTCCTTCTTCTACTGCTTAAGGATCCATAAATTCGCAGATTGCCTGCCCTGCCAAAACTCGCGAATCGAAATAACTTCTCTGGAACACCTCCAATTCACACCGGAGGTGTTCCTGAGACATCACACCACTTGTCATAACCACTATAACCACAAAAAATTCCCATTAAAATTAATACTGACATAGCTTAAGCGTGTGACCCTGAGGGTTTGGTAACAGACAACACACGAGTCATTGAGGCCAAATTTATCCGACACTCTATCTTTAAAATCATGATTTTCTTACAGCCGTGGACCCCGCTCTTAAGCTGGAGAATCGAGAGGCGGCAAGCGAGCTTGTTTCGGTGCTCAAGAGGATTCATGTTGAGAGCCTTCTATATTTGCAGCCCTGAGCACAAGTATTATTAGACTAGTATCTTTAACTCCTTTATTGACTAAGTTTTATGCCGGAACATGTTGCACATTTATTTGGCTAAACTATATGTTGCAGTGTGTATCTTTGTGAACCCGTAGCTTTGTTGATTCAAAATCAGACAATAAAGACATTTTATCTATAAAAAACAAAGGGCAAACAAAATTAAAAGAGAACAACTACTCCAAAAGGTAAAACTGAAAAAATAGATAAACAAGACTGTGACGCGAAGGCGCGGAGGGAGAAGAACGCGGTTAGATTTGATTTATCCAATCATCAATCCTCTGAAAACAATAGATCCGAAAAAAAACTAAACAAAACCAGTTAACCCGTTTGCTTCCCTCTCCCTTCTTCCTTCCTCCTCTCGCCCACCACCCCCGTTATATTCTCCGGCTAGCCCACAACACCTTCCTACCAATTTTCCCCATCTTCCACACCCCTGTTTCTGTACGCCACACGCCAGCACCACACCCGTCTCCTCCTAGCCCTTCTGCTCGCCACTCCTCCGCTTCAGCCCTCTCATCCTCCTTTGCGGGGCTCAAGAAAGGTGAACGAATCATCCATCATCTCTGCCCTGCCCCCTGTGTATATGTGCAAGCTCACCTGCCTTTGTTTTCTTACCGCGTGTTTTTTCGGTTCTTGATTCACGCCGTGTGTGTTATAGGTCCTCCAAGAACGGGATTTTCTAGGAGCAATTTTGGGTTTTTATACGCAGATTGGATTGGGTTCAGTGATGAGGGGAGAGAAGGGGCTGCATCACCTGGCTCGATTCCCATCTCTCTGAACTTCCATGGATGCATCTGTGCGTACTCTCCCTGATGTTTTTTTTTGGTTGGTTTCCATTGTCCCTTCGTCTCATGGAGCCGTATGCTGTTCTTGTTGTGGTACATATTTGTAGGTGAACTCCAAGAAGGTTAGCTCTTGTGTAAGCACCGGTCATAGCCGCTGTGGTGAAGCTCATAAACCTGTCCAGCCGTGTCGCATGCGGGATCGCTGCTTAAACAGAAACAACCCCTTCTCACTTCAGGTTATCTTCTCTTCTCGTTCGCCTTTTCAGATTGATCTTATCCCGTTATCCGTGTGCTCCTTACTCTGCGGAGTCCTTCCTAATTGATTTAGTTAGAGCGAAAAAAAAGAATGTAAGGATAGATCTTGCAAAACTTTGTGACGTATTAGATGTGGTGTTTTTCAGTTTTCAAGAACCTTTCCACATGTGTCCTGTAGAAGAGGTCGTGTGAGGTAGCTTCAAAAAAAAAAACTTGGCAGATATTAAAACATGCCTTCTATTTTTGGTAAAAAGGTACAGCTTGTACAATTCAACTTAGATGGAGGTTTTTTGTAATCATAATAAAAAAATCATACTGTAGAAAACTATTAATACTACATATGAAGATGTCAAACTGGTGCTTGATTCACAGCATGTAATGGTGGATAATGTTCCTTCTCCACTTAACTTTTTATGGAAGTATAGTCAGGCAAACTTACCGCTAATCCATAGGAAACTGAAATACTGATCAACTACAAAAACCATGATATCAGCACCATTAATACATCATCCCCCTCGGTACAGAAAAAATACATGATTCTCACCACCGTTGGAGAGCATGCTGGTATGTAGTAAAATAAAATTTTGGTATTCCAATATGGCTGAAAACAACAGCTGAAGGTGGTTTGCGGTCGTAATAAATATTCATGAGACTGGAAAAAACTAGCAGTACATGATGCAGATGTCATACTGGTGCTTTCTCATTGATTCACAGCATGTAATGGTAGATAATGTTCCTTCCTCACTTAAATTTCGCTGGAAGTATAGTCAGACAAACTTATCGGTGAATCTATAGGAAACTGAAATACTGATCAATTTCACAACCATGGTATCAGCACCATGAATACAGTACAAAAAAAAACACGATTCTCACACCGTTGGAGAATGTGCTGGTAAAATTAATTTTATTCACCCAATATTGCTGAAAACAACAATTGAAGTTTCTCTGAAATATTTCTATTTTAACAGCTGTTTTATCATGTTTATGCTTACTGCAATTCTGTTGCACTGGTTTAGCTGATGTTTTAGCTTAATATCGCAGGTTTGGTTCGCATTTCCATTTAAGTACAAAAGCAGCTGTATTTGGCATGGCCTTTGAGTAGCATCAGAACCTCAAAAGCAAAGTTTGTCAACAATATTACACTATTGTTGGTGTCATACTTTGATCGGGAAGATGGTGAATGAAATGTTTTATGAGGACAATAATGATCACAGCATCAGCTCTGAGGACGAAGATACACTTGTCAGGAGTTGTAGTAGTCTCAGCGTCAGCTTTGGATATCATTGCAATTCTTATCAGAATTTTCCTCTTGAAAATGATGAGCATGAAACCTCTCCCCAGATGAGGTTTGAAACTAATGCCCTGATGCAGTCACGAAATGGTTCATTTACTTGTTTATCTGGTGCCGCAATTAGTGCAAATTTCACACTGGCCAATACAAATATTTGCAACGGTCTTATTGGGGAAGACATTTTACCAGAACTAGATTCTCCAAATTCTTTCAGAAAAATTGTTTCTTCTCCATCTATGTCAAGATTGGACTTACTATCCACCTCACAAGGCAGCCCCGCATCAAGTGATAGCTCCATATTCGAGATCAGCAAAAATACTTGGAGGTCCAGTGCTCCAACAACTGTATTATCCAATTTTCTGACGGGTACCGAGGTAAAAATGGCTGGTGGGGCTGCTGGAGAGGATAGAGTCCAAGCTGTGTGCTCTGAGAAAAATGGATGGTTGATTTGTGGAATATATGATGGATTTAATGGACGAGATGCAGCTGATTTTCTGGCAGTAACTCTATATGATAACATAGTATACTACCTATACCTGTTAGAGTGCCGTATCAAGCAACAAGATGGCACATATAACTCATCAGAAGACTCCCTTAATGGTGTTAAAAGTGAGTTGACATTGGCCATGAGAATTGCAGAAAATGAAGATGTAAAACTTTCTGAAAGTTTTCGAGCTGGTGTGCTAAATTGCCTCACTTCTGCTGTTGAGCAAGCTGAGAATGATTTCTTAAGCATGGTTGAACATGATATGGATGATAGACCAGATTTAGTTTCAGTAGGGTCTTGTGTTCTGGTTGTGCTTCTTCAGGGAACAGATTTGTGCATTCTAAATCTTGGGGATAGTAGAGCCGTGCTTGCTTCCATGCCATATGCAGAAGTGGATACAGTGAAAGCTACTCAATTGACAGAGATCCACTCACTTGAAAATCCGTCGGAATACCAAAAACTTTTAGCTGACCATCCTAATGATTCTAAAGTTGTGATGGGTGACAAAGTAAAAGGGAAGTTGAAGGTTACTCGTGCTTTTGGAGTTGGCTATCTAAAGCAGGTAACGTTTATACTTAGCATGTGAAGAAAATCCATCCCTCTTATGATTTATCTAATGCCATTGCTTTAATTCCAATTTGCAGAAAAAGTTCAATGATGCACTCATGGGAATTCTCCGAGTTCGTAATTTGTCCAGTCCACCTTACGTATATACAAATCCACACACACTGAGTCACAAAGTTATGGAGGATGATTTGTTTGTTGTGCTTGGCAGCGATGGCTTATTTGATTTCTTCAGTAATGATGAAGTTGTTCAGTTGGTTTATCAGTTTATCCATGATAGTCCATTTGGTGATCCTGCAAAGTATCTCATTGAGCAAGTTGTACATAAAGCTGCCAAGCAAGCAGGTATACCCCCAAATATATGTAATTTAATTATGTAGAAATAGTTGCTACTCAAAGTAAGACACATGCACCTTACATATTGGTAATGAGCAACCCAAATGTACAAATAATTTCTCATGTTATAATAGGACGGGAAGTACACCTTGCCCCTATTAAGTAAGTAGGCTCTGATAGAAATCTGACATGTCTTGACTCTTAAGTACGCCCTACAACTACAAGTAGTAACATAATACACTGATGACAGATGCCTATTTTATGGTTTAGGGTTATGCATATGTTATAAAAATATACATAAAATGTAGAAAGAAGAGATTATTTGTGAGAGCACAGTTACTTTGATGAATTTTTGTTATTTTAATTGCTGGTTTTTCAACCTTGTGAGAACCATAACTGTAAACAAGGAGAACTAACACCAACTCTTCACTTCTTTCTTCCTCTGGCAGCTTTAACAGCTGAGCAGTTGATGAGGATACCTGTCGGGAGCAGGAGAAAGTACCACGATGACGTGACCGTCGTTGTTATCATCCTCGGGAACGCGCGAAGGACGGTGAGCGCATCAACTTCGATATGAAAGACTGCAGATCTCTCGAAGAAGCTACCAGCTGGTAAAATTTTGTGGGTGTTAGGATTTGAACCTTTTTACGGTTCTGGTGTGATAGTGAATAAATATAGCAATGTGTGTATATCCTTCTGAACTTTTCTGAGTGAACTCAGATGTTTTGCCAAGTCAAAAGGTTCACTCACTGAGACTTGTTTGGCTTAATTTTGTATGCCGGCTATAATAATCAGTATAGATATTTCGTGAGCGGAATGGGGAAATCCTTCAGCTCACATCACCTAGCATGTGCTATCATATAATTTTACTGGTCTAAAGATCACAAGGAAACCTGGAGAGGACTCCATGAGAAAGGCCAGACTATGTGTTGGTCCTGCTTAGTTTGCAGGGTACTTTTGCCAAGTGAGAGCTCAACGAGATACTATGTGGGTGGGTGGTGTTTCCTGGTCACATCACATAACCTACCAAACTCTCCACATCTCTAGTATTTTTGTGGTTTCAGGTCCACAATTCCCTGTCGCCACAAACCTGGAACACACCGTTGTTCTGCCGCTCTGCCAACGCACACCACGGATTCCTGTGTTCCCTTTTTGTCATTTGACTCATCAATCCTGACAGCGACGTCCTGATTAAGCCACCCTTCACAGGAACAGACAAGCAAATGCCGTAGCAATGTGAGGGGGTGAGAGCTCTGCATGATTATTGCTTTACCGGTAACGGTAAGCAAAGCTTTGCACGCTATTGCTTGCACAGTTTTGGAGCGTAGTTAGGACATCTTAGGCATGACATTTCTTTTTTACCAGCATTGTGGACTTCACACTTGGCATTGGCCAATGCCAGCTGCGTGAGGTGCCCTGTAAACATTGTTAAAATTAGGCGAAAGCGACCGGCTTGTCACCGTCGGAGTATAATTCGCCCCTTCCTCTGGGTTTGTGTTACTGTTGGCGATCTAGATCTAGTCTTCGTGTCATTAATCTTTGGAGCAAGTGACGAGTGTCAAGAGTAGTTGGCGGTTGGAGAGAGAGAGAGGAGACGATGGAGATCTTCATCCACGAGGACTATGTGAAGAAGCGCAACGAGGTGAGGAGGGGGCAGAGGAAGAAGAAGATGCAGATGCTGCAGCTGGGGCTGGGGTTAGGCAATCACGGCGGGTCGTCGTCACGGACGACACCGGCACAAAGGGAGGTGAGCCTGGGGGCGACGCCCACCGGCATGTCGTCGCCATACCCGGTCGGGTCCCCCACGGCAAACCCACCGGAGGAGGCCGTTTCTTCTGATCTCACCGCCGCCTCTTCGACTGCCTCAAGCCGTACTAGTTATGTGTTCGTGTCCTTTGTTGGGATTTTGATGATCAAGGTTCAGTCGTTCGTTCCAAACCATTCACGTTATCTGTATGGCCGTAGTTGGCTGGTTCAGGCGCCCCCTTGGCCGTAGCTGGAAGAACAAGCTGCTGGTACCTGATGTAGCAAAACGTTGATTCCATCCATGTACTCTATATGATATGGGCTACTACAAGATAAACCCCTGTAAAGTATTGAGTGTTGCCAGCTATGAACAACTACTGCTTTCCAGTCGAACGTGTTAGTGCATTTAAACTCTCATATCACTGCATTGCAGTATTGAGTTTGCCCTTAAGCTATCCGCTACTAGTATCATGGAAGATTTGCACGAACAGGAACATCCCTCGTAACCACATTATGGAATAATCTTTACACTCTGGCACTGGCCGCAGCCTCCTTGATTTGCTCGATTGTGAACACGCCGAAGAAGCTGTCATCTATGACGGCGTTGATCACTGCATAGGCAACATCGTCCACGCTCACTGGCGGTGCAAGGACCAAGTCCGAACCAGGCAATGAGCTCAATGGTCTGGTGAAATTTTCGACAGAGGAAAGTAGCTTCTCTAATGGTTCTCCTACCAAGTCGAGCGGTATCTCAAAGCCGTCTACTTTCCTTTTGCCATAAATAAAGCCTGGCCTCAGTACAACACCTGAAAGAGAAAAGGTTCATTGGATATATAGCAACAATACATGAAAAAATAAAGTAGCAGGACACATGGGTTTAAATGTTACTGAGCACTATTTCTAACCTGTGGAGGGGTATTTGGAAAGGACTTCAGATTCAGCCTTTCTCTTGCCAGTGAAATAGCCCGAGGTAAGAAGAAACGATGGAAGATTGTAATCATGAACAGAGATCAAAATGAATTTTGGAACTCCTGCAGAAGAATAAAGCAAGCTGCTTATATTATCTTCTTGAGATATATTTTCAATGAACAAATAAGTGTAAGCCAAGTATCAAGCAACATGGTTTCAGGAAGGATAGGTCTTTGCCGTTTGAAGTTTTCAATCTTTCATTTCAAAGGTTTAATCAGGATATCAAATTCCCAAGCACGATATAACTAAAATTTTCATACTCCACCGGATGAACCTTTAATTTTAAAACTTGGTTTTCCTGTAGTTAAAGTTTCAGAAAAGTACAAGTTTTAGTTTTCACTAATTAGAAAGGTTAAAAAGATTTAGTAAATGTCGGAGATATCAAATGAACATGCAGGTTTGGTAAAGTTTTTCAGAGAGGATAACTCAAGTTTTTTCAATGCGCCTGCTTGAAACAAGTTAGAACAGACATGGAATTATCTAAATCTGCTGCCACACCCCCAGAATGTCCAAAGATACATGGAAACCATCGTATCACTGTCATCAGTCATCATACAGTACTTACCAAATTCTTTCGCGGCATCTACTGCGATAGCATTTGCTTCACCGTTAATCCTTTTCATTTGTTCTTCGTTACCAAATCCTCCAAGGGTAGACACAACAGCAGTAGCCCCTACTAACACGTCCTCCCATCTTGCATAGAAGACATCTCCTGCATAACAGTAAGATGCTTATCTGAATACAAGAGTGCCGAAAGAAACAAATATGTATACCAGATAATCTTGGAAATCAAGTATAAACATGTCGATCTGTGACAGTTAAAAGGTGGTAAAGAGGGTGTAATGTTAAAGCTGTACTTAAAAAAAAAGACATTTGTAACAAGCCAGGGTAGCAATGAAAAAATAAAGAATTGTCTCTAAGTACATAGGTTTAAGAACTATTTTACAATAAGAACTCAAAGCAATACAATAGGAAATCACTTTAATAGGATTCATCATCCAGCAATACTGATTTATCCAAAAATGACATACAACAGAATGACATACATTATACATGTAAAATATGTTTGTTAAACGCTAACGACAATATATAATGTACTTATTACTGTAGCACTATTACTACAGATGAAAAACTAACTAAAGACATTCAATGGCATTTGTATTATCCAGTTTTCATGAAGCTTTATATGCAGGTCAAACCATTATACCATTATAACACCAAACCAAACTCTATGATGTACGGGTTAGAGGACATTAAGTAATATAAGGAGCATTCTACCCAAGAAAATAGCTAACATGGTCAAGACAGATCTATTTGCAAAGGTGAAGGGTAGAAATTTGGTCCTCATTATCGGCTTAGAAGAATCTGATGCAATGAAGAACACAATTTCTCAGAAAGGATATGACAAGAGCTATGGTGAGCGGTCACTGAAAAGGGCCGTCAACTAGTTGGTTGAAGATGTCATCAGTGAAGCAGTTCTCTCTTGGCAGTACAAGCCTGGTTACACCATTATTATGGACGCTGATGACAAGGGCAAACCTTGCTTGAGACGGCTGAACGATCAGACCGTTCAATTGTCTGTCCCGCGAAACACTTTCAAAGCTCAAGCACCTAATGTTTTAGAGTTTATTGCGTTATTCTTCGCCAATGATAAGCTTCTTGATTCTTCTGTGGATAGGCTCCATAGTTCATCTACATAGTTTCCAGGTGCTGGAGTTTCTCGCTGAACTTAAACAAAATTTTAAGCCTTACGACTCTTACAACACCCGTACATAATGTTACATTTCTAACACATATTTACACTGTTTATGTCAGACTATGGAATATACATATTTTTAAACTGTGTGCTTCAACAGTTCATTCAACCTGAGAAACAACTGCTGCCAACAGGCAGTAGCAATCACTTCAATTTTAAATCGCCAACTCAGGCTCCAAAATTTGTGAAGAATGTGATCATAGATAAAAGCATCTAAGCACTTGAAAAAATAAATATATACAATCATTTTAAAATTCAAACCTTGTAATGTGATATAGTATGAAAAACCTCTGTCTCTCTTAGTATCATGTCAAATCTTTTCATTTTAACAGGTACTCTACATGTAAAACTTTACTGCGTTTCTGTCATTAAAGCTGGAATAGCTCAGTTGGCCAGAGCGTGTGGCTGTTAACCACAAGGTCGGAGGTTCAAGCCCTCCTTCTAGCGTAATTTATTTTTTAACACCCTTTTTCGTCATTCATCAGAAAATTTACTTCTTTACTGCGTCTCATTTCAAAGCTGGAATAGCTCAGTTGGCCAGAGCGTGTGGCTGTTAACCACAAGGTCGGAGGTTCAAGCCCTCCTTCTAGCGTAATATTATATTTTAACCTTTTTGTCCTCCAAAAAAGTAAATGACACACGCCAGCATATTAGAATTCGAGTTATATTTTTCTATGCACGTTTTCTCTTTTGTTCCCGGAAGTTTTTGGCACCATGTGTCGCGATCCATTATCGAAAAGATAGGTGTAGTTACTGTGGTTATTTTATCAACAGTTATGGGTCCAGTCAAAGATGAGCAGATGGCATGTTAAGCATGTTCAATACTTCAATGACTGTAGTGCTGCCGTGATGGAGATTCAGATCTGTATAGACTAAATTTTCCCTCCTTACTTTAATTCCAAAAGAGCCTGATGTAACCATTCAGAAGTTCAGGCCTATTGGTCTAACTAAATTGCAGTTTGAAAATTCTCTCTAAGTGTGCACTAATAGAATAGGTTTGGTTTGTGAGGAGTTGATTTCTCTAAAGCAAACTGCATTTATCAGATTGCAGCTGCAGATGAAACTATTCATGATGTAGCTCATAGTGACCAGGCTGGCTTTATCTTTAAATTGTCTTAACGAAAAGGCTTATGATTGGGTGAAAAGAGATTTTTTTATTAAAATGATGTATGGGAGAAGCTTTAATCCTAAGTGGATGGAAAATATTAAATCCCTGTTGGACAAAGATTCAGTTGGAGATAGAATTAATGATATTAATGGTTGTTCTTTTAGACTAGTAGGGTGTAATACAGGGGGGTCCTATTTCTCATTTCACTTTAATTTAGTAATTGATTTGTTCAATAGTAGTCTAGGATGTTGATGAAAGCTGCTAGACAGAGTACTGGTTTGCTACATGGCTTTTGTCTATTGAGATCATTAACATGCGATATAACGATGATACCCCATTTTCTTACAAAGGATTTATCTTCTGTTATGAATCTTAAATGGATTCTTTCCTTATCTTCTGGTATGAGAACTAATTTGTACAAGTGTGATGTGGTTCCAATAAATAATTTATTCTGATGATGCTCAAACCTGAGTTGTCAGATTAGAGAAATTCCCTTTGAAATATCTTTGGGTTCCTGAGAACTGAGTGCTAGTTCAGTGGCAGAGACTGCGAGTGCGCGCCTAGCCGGCCCGGGTTCGAGTCTCAGCTGCGCCTAAATGGCTGCACCGAGGCATACTCGAATAAACCGGGCATCTCACCTACCTAACAACGTAAAGTCAAGAGAGGGATCATTCCCCCGTTGACCACGTTTTTTATATCTTTGGGTTCCTTTACATTATAGAAAGCTTACAAAAGAAGATTTGCAACCAATTAATGAGAAAATAATTAATATGGTTGTTGGCTGGAGAGGGTAACTACTGTCTCATGCAGATAAACTTTAGCTTGCTCAAAGCTGTCTAGCCAGTATTCCCACCTACAGTACTTGCTGAGTGTTATCAAATTCCAAAGTGGGCAATTTCTCTTATTAATTCTCAGATGGCACATTGCCTACGGATGACTATGGGGGACGCCATAAGTACCACCTAGCTCGTCGGGTTTGGTGTTTCAGAAAAAAAAAAGTTTGGGGCTTAGGTATTCCCAGTATTGCTAACATGAACTTATGTTCACTGGCTTCCTGGATTAAAATATATCACATAAATGAGAATAAACTTTGAAGGAAATCATTGACTACAAGCATAGGGCAAATAAGCAAAAAAAACTAGTTGTTTTATTGTTCATCAACTGGTGTTTCCCCTTTTGGGAAATGTGTGTTATGGGCTGCGAATGCTGCTAAAACAGGGTGCCCGTGGAAAGTAGACAATGGTAAAAAGGTTAATATTTGGGAGATCACTGGTTTGGCCCTTCTGGTTTAGCTATTCAGTGCTGGATATATATGTCATCATAAATGAACATAATGTCTACATTCCTGATACATGGGATGGGGAGCAAAAGGTCTTGATCAGGATCTTATGCATCAATGGTTTAAGATTTTACAAATTGCCCAATCCCTTCATCTCAGTGAAGACTATGATGCAATCTTCTGGAAATTCGAGGCTAAAATCATTTACATTCCATGGAGTTATACATGTGCATGCTTAATGGCATAACTCAGCATACCTGCTAGCCAAGTAACTTCATCAGCCCAGGGATCGGTGTAAGATGGTCTTCCTGACCTGCCATCAACATACAATAAGCATACTGTCTAAAATGATGACAGGATGGAGATTTGGTTTTCTGAAAAAAATGCATGAGTAATTGACATAGATATGCGTTATGCTTCTAATCATCCCATCAATAATCTTAGATGTGTATATCTACCTGATACAAATTAGATGAATCAAGATTTTGCTGAGCTCGGAGGATTCAGATGCATATTAGTCTTGAATTTGGTCTCTAGAAAATGAACTGCTAGATTGATGGCATGCACTACACGGACAAACCACTCAAGGGGAGTTGCATGACCTTACAGAGTTAACATTGTGAGGATGAGTTGGTGGTCGACTGAATTTAGTAAAGCAAGGGTTTTATTGAAGGAATGGAGAGATGGAAAGCGCTTTTTTTAAGACAGATAAGAAAATGGTGACAATCAGACGTAAAATGTCTATGACTAGTGACTTTACATGGCATATATAAACATACGTTCATACAGAAAATAAGGGAAAAGCTGTACCTGCTCAGGCTCACAACCTCAATGCCTTTAGCCACAGCAGCTCTGCATACAGCTGAACCAACAAATCCACTTCCTCCCAATACTACAATCTGCAAGCATTGGGAAATAATTTCAGGAAACCTGGTCGTATCGAAGAAAAAATAGCACTTGTTCTTGACAGAGCCGGATGATATGCTATAGAAAATCAAGTGCTCAGTTCCATGCCTTCTCTGTTTTCACGTCGGCCACCACATCGATTGGCGTAGAAGAGTAGTCTTCCCTGACACCGGGCGCGGCAAACCTGCACTTGGTGCGCAGCCTGCGTAACCAAGAGAAACCGTGTCACTGCCGCAAATGCTAGCACGAAATCGCCATCTGTTGTTACATGCAATTTTTGCAGTAATCGCTCAAGGTCAATCAAGGAGACCGTGCACGAGGCGAGAGGAGGAGTGAGACAGAGACGGGGGAGAGAGGAACCTGGAGAACTGGGCCACGGAGGAGGCGGCGGGAGACGTGCAGAGCGTCGCTGCCGCTGCTGATGCGGGCGCGCCGCGGCGAGGCGTGAGGGACGAACTCGCCAGCGCCGGTGGCCGGACGAGCAGTGCCGAGGGGGGCATGGGCGGGAGTGGAGGGAGCAGGCTCGCCTTCCTTCCGCCTCTAGTCTCGCCGGCGGCCGGCGTCGGAGAAGGGAGCGGCGGGGCAGCGGGGGGCGGACGAACGGCCGTGCGGTTGGAGCTCGTTCTCGTTTGGTTTCCTGTGGCTGTGGGGTTGGAGCTTCGCTTCGCTTCGCCGGTATTCTTGTGGCTCTGGCCTTGGTGTGGTGTGGCGCGAGGAGGCAGTGACACGGCCGCGGTCCACATGTCATGAACAACGGTCCTCATCTCCGGAACACGACGCGTTTCCTAGCCCATGTCTGTCCTTTTGCGCCCAGCCGGACTGTTATTTTTTCTTGACTTTTACCTTATAAATAAATTATAAGGACATCTTCTAATCCTTTCCCAAACCTAAGTTCCTTGGATATGCTGCGCTCTTGGCCGGCCTGTCTGTGTCAGATCGGTTAAAATCGGTTCAGTCGATGGGATGGCCCACGTGTCTTTGACAGTCGCTAGAAATTGTTAGATCGGTTCGTTCCCCTTTCCCGTGTTTCTGTCAAACTCCTTTTTCCCTTCCTTGCTGCATCGCACGGCTTCGATGAACCAGTGACCCGCGCTCGGCGACGCCGCCAAGACCAAGGCCCTCGTCGTCCCCGCCTCCGACTCCTCCCCCAAAGCCGCTGCCGCCGCCGCTTGATTCCTCCTCCGCCCCGCCACCGCCGCCTCATCGGTCAGATCTCTCGTTTATTATATCTGTTTATCCTCCTACAATTACGATTCTCCTATTACTGTTGTTTGTCTCCGCGGTTGATTAGTTAAGCTCTGAGTTTTGGTTATCATCAGGCCATGGTAAATCCGTCCAACTCAGCCAGGCACGGCTCGGGGACCCACCACAGCCGCCATTAGACGTCCAGGCACGGCGGCGTCTCCGGCAGCAACAACAGCAGCGGCGGCGGTGACCACTCACCGCGTTACCAGCGAGACCATCATGACAACAGAATCAGCCGTAGTGGCCTCCCCTGTCATGGCATGCCGCCCACTTCTCCCCCTCCAGCCTCATCCACAACTGCTGCTGTACTCCTCGGATGTCCTTATGCCAATGGGAACGGCAACTGGGCCAGCGCAGGGAGGCCGCCGATGGGGAGGAATCAATTTGGATTTCTTATGCTTCTGGTAAGACATCTTCTTGTAAGACATAAGTTATCTTCTCTGGAATCGATTCTTGATATGCTCAAGTACAGTTGCTATCAAGAAATCAGTAGGCTAATATATTCTATTTTTTATTCATTGGCATATATGAGTCTGTGGATCCAAGATTACAGCACCATGCGGTCAGTTCTGTTGGCGAGCCTTCCTACGGAAAGGGTGTTCTCTTTACAATGGGGGTGATCCAGGTTTCCAAAAGACAAGGTTGGTTGTATCTTTTTCTATTGGCAATCCCCAATCCGATTGCATCGGAGAACAAAAGAAGCCGATACCAGAAGAGGTGTTTATCCAGCGGAGGTTCGTATCTCTTCCATGTGAGACCAGCGACCTCAGATCATCCCGGACTTATGTGCTGGAATAGCTTCGTTATGAGTTGAAGCAGCCTCAGCTACTATTCCTACTAAGGAGGAGTCGCCTTTTTCAATTCCCTCCCTTTTGCAATCCCATGTTGATTAGTAGATGCAGCTTTGGAAGTTTGTTAGTTGATTCTCCAGAACCGAATTAACATTTAGTTATTTTTACAGGTTAAATAATCTTAAAGCTATCGGTGTTAGAGAAAATTGAAGGAGGCATGCGTCAGTCACACAACTTGCTGCTAAGGACCAGAAGGTAAAGAAAAGCATACATGATTTTGTACATGCCAGTTTGCAAAAAGCATTAATACTAACCAAATCTGGCTTCTTTGTTATCTTAAGCACTGAGAGAGCTTGGAAGCACAGCTAGCAGAGGTTTTCGTAGAGAGGACAAAGGCATCCCAAGCGATCCAATCACTGCAGGTATTTATTTCAGTGAAGAGTTCCCTTTGTGCATAACTGTAACACATATAAGTTATGTCATGTGTCTAAGATATGCCACAAAAATGCTTTCAACCATTAACATTTTATGATTATTTTGTTCATGACGAATTATTCACTCGGTGAACAACGTAAATCTCAGCATGCTAGGAATAAATAGTGGATTAGATGAAACATCCATAATCAGTTGGAATCTTAATTTATAATTAGCTTGTTCCAGATGATACTCCTGGAGAACGATTCAGACATAACTGAAATTGAAATAGAATGAACCGGTGAAGGAGTGAAGCTAACCGACTAAAATCTAACTTGGAGGAGATTAAAACCGAGCTTACTCTCTAAAAGGGCAACATGTATGTCACCTATCTTACGAGGAATCATCATGCAATTACACTTGTGAAAATACTATTGTGCACATGTTGGGTCTGAAGTTGCTTTGCTTCTGGTACTTCTCTAGGTCTAGGATATACTATCTTATCGTACTCAATAAACAAAAACATGTTTTGCCCAATCAATTTTTCTGTTGCAGGACTGCAGTGTTATGGTTGTAGATAGTTAATCTATCATCTGTGTCTTCTGACTTTCAACTCAGCTGCTTCTGGAGCAAGGACCTTTGCTGCGATCTACATCAAGGAACTATCATTGTTACAGTTGCAGTGATAGTTCAACCCTATCAGTCACAAGCTCAATGAAATTGGTCATTTTTTGAATGCTAATGAATTTGACATTGTTCACTATTCTCCCTGCAAATTATACAAGACGAGTCATGTGTACATGGGCACCAGTTGACATACCATGTGCAAGGTCCAACTTTAGAACGACTTGGTTGTGCACATATATTTCCTTAGATTGTATATCCTTGATGGTTGTCCATGCATATTTGCATGATTGATGGATGGGATTTTACTACTCTTCTCCTGAAGATAGATGAACAAGTATGGATAGTAAAATGGTCTTGGTAGTTAGCTTGCTAACTTGTAGTTCATATAATATGCCTAATACCTTTTCGTATGAGAATTCCTTGCGGTTGGCTGATTACAGTGAATCTATTAATCCATGATAGCCCTAATATACTATCATGGTTTTCTTGAAAATTTCTCATTTGCTGATGTTGAATCCACTACATCCAGTTCCACTTGGTGTTAGCTTCCTATTTTACATGTTGGGTAGGTGTGGTAGCTTACTATGAAACATCTAAGGAATGTGTTGCACCAGATGCCTCACATTAACTTTTTCCCCCTTCCCATGGCTTGCCTATGAAGTCAGTTCCCAATGCATTGTACGCCTTTTGCATGATATTGCGACCTTCAGAAATGTCGCTTTCGTTTTTTTTCAACCTTCATTATATAACTTTTATCTCTTTTATGTCACTTTCATTTTTTCTGGAGTCCTTATGGTTGGAGAACATACAGACCCTTCGTATTTAGTTGTAATTCTACTCTTTTGCATCTTTATTTCCTCTGTATGACTTTACTGTATGCTAGCATTGAATTGTCCATGTAGAGAGAACAAACCAGATGAGTAATTCTTTTTATTCCACTCCTCCTTAATCCCCCAACCTGATTTGTTTTGTTAGACTTCATGACATAGTGGAGATGGTGAACTCCTCTATTATGATATCATGATGCCGAGGAGACCAATGTAGTTTTTCTCGTTTCTGATTGTGAGATGTTTAAACAATTATTTTTATTTTAAATAAATTTAATGACAATGTGATAAATTTTCATTTGAACCATACCTGGTTAGAATTTTGTATTTTTCCATTACCTTCTTGAATGCACTTGCAGGCCATGAATATCATTATGATTGGTTTAATCTCCTAGGTAAAGTCGACAAGTCGATAGTTTATGAAATCATTTTCTATGTTATGTTAATATAGACATATTGGTGATCAACTACAGTAGCTTTATGATCTGTGTGATTTTCGTTTGGTGGAGTGACAAAGCACCCCACTTACCATATGGTGAAGTTTCCTTGCTAAATGTTAATATTTAATCGGACCATGTATGCACCTAGGGAAAAATATTCACTGAGTTTAAAATTGGAGAGCGCACCTAGGAAAAAATATTTCCATGCTCTACATACACCACCTATCTGAATTAGTTTCAGTTATTCTGGTTTCTCATGTAGCTAATTTTTGCTAAACAACATTTGAATTAGTGTCAGTCATGGCTTATATTGAACTGCTACCAACAGGTAACAACATTTGATGTTTTCAGTATCAAGCTAATAATTAGTTCTGATTTATTTTTTCAGTGTTATTTGTTCCTTCTCTTAAGATTTGATCTTACTTCTATTTTTGTTGCAATAATTTTCTTTAGATATGGTTATCCATGAGCATTATGCTAAATTTGTTATTTTCTATCACTTCAGACTTCACCGCGAACTAATAGGGTGCTACCCGCTTTGTTTGCACTGGTGTATACCAACATTGGACACCAATAGTCTGAAGGGGATCGCAGGCAGAAAATAAAAAATTCCTAGCACCGATATCCTTAAACTAGCCAAGATCTATACTATGCAGATAAAGAAGTACGGCGGAGATCGGAATACATACCCTCGTAAACCGAATAGCGGGGATCATGCTCCCGCACAAGCGTTGGCGACAAGGACGACGTAGCCGACCTCTGGGTCGCGAAGAACTTGGCGCGACGAAGCCGGCGAAGATGACCTCAAGGTCGGGTGGAGGAAGTAGGCCTCCGAGCACCGCTAGCGCAGCACCTCGCAGGGCGTTACACACAACAGCGCGGCAGCGGGAGATTTGGACCGGAACACCAGCAGCGCGACAGCGGGCTATGGTGGAGAGACCCCCTATCTTCTCGGCGCAACTCCGACAAAGGGAATCACGAAATCTTGAGAGAAAGAAGAAATTAATTGGTGAATTAAAAGGCAAGGGGTGCCCCTCTATATAAAGGCTCCCGGGGGAAACCAATCTTGCTAGTCAGGCAATGTGGGGCTATCCCCCATTGCCTGGTGCGGCTCTAGATGATGCGCCGGCCCTAGGTGGGCCCTATTTGGCCCACCTAGGCCGTCCATACCTCCCCCAACGAATTCCCTTGAGGAATTCTCCCCCATGGGTCTTCTTTCCACCAGAAGGCCCATTGAGTGAAATCAGGCTAAATAAATTTGAAAATAAATATATAAAATCATGATTAATCTTTAATTACACTAATTAATATCAAACATAATATATATAATTTATTCTAGCTCCGAAAACTATTTCGTCGCTGCCCGATCTGAAGGAGATATGCCCTAGAGGCAATTAATAAAGTGTATTCTTTATCATATCTCATTTGTTCATAATAGGTTTTTGTGTCATGCTATAACCGTATTAAGCGGAAACATTAATACGGGTGTGATGCGTAAACAACCAGGTCCCTAGTAGCCTCTACTAAGACTAGTTTCGTTGCACGATTGATGGTCGAGGTTTTCCGATCATGGGGCATGGCGCCGGTCGGCAATGGGAGTCATATCGTTGGAGAACGATGTGATGGACATAGCCAGATTTGGAGAACGTAGTCGTTACGCCTTTGACCGTGAGATCAACTCTTATTGTTATTCCTGGAAGATACTTTTATCGCACCAAACGTCGTATCTTATATAGTATGACAATAACGGTGATACTTTTGGGTATCGGAAAGGAGTAGTTGAGACGAGGGGTCAAGAGCGGGATTTGCCAGTCCGCATAGCAGGATAGATACTCTCGGGCCCACTCGGTGAGATCATGTCTAATGAGCTTGCAAGCATGTGACTAGGTCACGGAGACATGAAATCATAGACGAGTAGAAGATAGCGTTGTCGGTAACGAGGTCGAGATTAGGTATGGAGATATCTATGGAACGACGCTCGGACACGCTAAGTATCGCCATGGCAAAAGGTTTTAAGACTTTGCGTTCAGGTTTGATAGATGAAAGTCATTCGTTATATCACATGGATTAATTCATGGGGTCCAGGCCTACGAGTTAGTTGTTGATCATAGAGGAGTCTTGATCATACCCGTTATTATATCGAACCGCTAGGGTAACACACTTAAGGGGTTTCGACAAGACAACAAGAAAGGAAAGAGATCACCGGGAACGTCCCGGGAGGGGTCCAATGGAGATCGGGCAGCGCCGAAAGAGTTTTCGGAGCTAGGATAAATTATATATAATATGTTTGATATTAATTAGTGTAATTAATATGTAAATATAATTTTATATATTTATTTTCGACTTTATTTAGGCTGATTTCCCTAAATGGGCCTTCTGGTCGAAAGAAGGCCCAAGAGGGGAAAATTCCCAAGGGGAATTCGGTGGGGGGCTTGGGGGCCGACCCAAGTGGGCCAAGGGGCCCACTAGGGGGCCGGCGCACCCAGCCATGCCGCACCAGGCATGTGGGGGTTAGTCCCACATTGACTGGTTAGCAAGTTGGCTCCCCACTGGGAGCCTATATAAGAAGGGGCACCGCTGGCCTTTTAATTCACCAATTAATTCCCTAATTCTCTCTCGATTTCGTGATTCCCTTTGTTGGAGTTGCGCCGAGTTGAGAGGGGGATCTCTTCCACCATAGCCCGCTGCTGGTGTTCCGGTCCAAGTCTTCTGCTGCTCGTCCTGGACTGGAGCTTCGAAGGCCGTCGTCTCCACCGTACGTGTGTGACGCCCTGCGAGGTGCTGCGCTAGCGGTACTCGGAGGTCTGCTTCCTCTACACGACCTTGAGGTCGGCTTTTTCGGTCTTCATCGACAACGTTTGTGCGGGAACGTAATCCCGCTTTCGGTCTACAAGGGTATGTATTCCGATCTCCGTTCGTATTACTATATCTGCATAGAACAGATCTTGGCATGCTTTTAGGATATCGTTGGTAGGAAATTTTTTGTTTTCTGCACACGATCCCCTTCAGTGGTATCAGAGCCGATCTATCGTAGATATAGCTGTACGCTGTTAGAACCCGTGTTCTGCACGGGGCACCGTTCCTGTTATTTGCTACCCTCTAGCGTGCACTTGTGATTCCAGCGGCATTGAGTTGATGAAGCGGCCCGGACCGACTTTACGCGTACGCTTACGCGAGACTGGTTCCACTACTGACATACGGCTTGTACCGTATCTGTGGCTGGCGGGTGTCAGTTTCTGTCTCTTTAGTTGGTATTCGTATTTTCAATGGAGGGCCCAAAAGGGATGCTTAAACATGCAATTATTGGATCGTTGTTGTGGTCATAAGGTTCGTAGGTATGAAGCGGTTCTATTTACGAAAACCCCAAGCCACGTAAAATATGCAAAAGATAAAGTAGAAGCGTCTAAATTTATTTTGCAAGGGCTATGTGATATGGTCAAGTTAGGTTTATTAAATTGTTTATAAATTGCGGACGCCAAGAAGACCATGGCGCAATGGACTATATCACATTGCATTACATTTGATGTTTTGTTGCATCTTATATTGTGTGATTGTATATATAGTATATATTAGTTACACTGCGGTAGTTATGTAAGATGATCCCTTCAAAATACCACTAGTGTTCTCCCTCCAACGCGCACCACCAAGAAAGTTCTACGTTATGAGGCAGGCCGTGATGATCGGGTGTCAGACATCTCGTCGTTCGCATACAATGGGTGTAAGCCATGTTGCACAAGCGTCAGCGTGGAGGTTTTTGGTGGCGAGCCTAGCATATGCAGATATGGCCTCGGAACAGGAAGACCGAAAGGTCGAGCACGAGTCACAAAACTGGTGTGGCGGACTTTTGTCTACTCTTGAAGTTGTGCCGCCGGCTCTGATGATGAGGGGTGGTGCAATGGATGGGGGTCGTGTAATCGCTTAAACGACCAAGAGGGATGTTCGTTTGAGTGGGAGTTATGTTAGTTATTTTCTAAAAATATTATAACTCAAAATTATTATGAACAAAGTCTTATGTTGTTGCAAATTCCTTTGTAGATGTCTCACCCCTCCTTTAACCTAAACTTGTTCATTGATAAAGAGAAGCTTAAGACCGATGGGTCTAACTTCATGTCCTGGTTCCGCGAGCTGAAGTCCATTCTTGAAACCCACAAGGTGGCCTACATCCTTGATGCCCCCTTAGGTGATCCTCCAAACACCGCCTCGGAAATCGAAAGGAATGTCCATGAGGTTAAGGCGGAGATTTCTTCTTATGTCCGGGGTGGCATGCTCTTTGCCATGGAGGCTGACCTGCAAAACCAATTCGTGAACAAGGGTGCTTATGATATAATCACTGAACTCATGATTGTTTTTGCACGATAAGTCAAGGCTGAGAGGTTCGAAGCATCTGTGCTTTTCTTCTTAGCCCAGATGGAAGAGAACGACAATATAAGAGAGCACTTAGCCAAGTTTTTTGGCTGCGTTCGCCTTCTGAGTGATCTGGGAAGTGTGATCCCAGAAGAGGTGGCTATTGATAGGGTGTTGATTTCTCTGTCCCCTAGCTATAAGAACGCCATCATGGACTACGGTATGAAAGGGACGTCAAAACCCCTGTCAGAAATCCTAAAGATGCTCGAAGTGGCCGAATTAGAAATCAAGCTGGAGAAGATGGTGGTGACCATCGGGTCACCTAAAGCGCAACTGCCCCAAGTACCTGGAGGATAGGAAGTCTGGCAAGACGGTCGACAAAGAGCAAGGTATATTTGATATACATGTTATAGATGTGTACCTTACATCCGCCCGAAGAAACACGTGGGTATTTGATACTGGTTCTGTTGCTCATATATGTAACTCTCAGGAGGAGTTACGTAATAGATGGCGGCTGGCGAAGGATGAGGTGACGATGCGCGTCAATAACAGATCGAGAGTCGCCGTGGTGGTTGTCGGCACGCTCCCTCTACATCTACCATCGGGATTAGTTTTGGTTTTAAATAAGTGTTATTTTGTGCCATCCTTGAGTGTAAACATTATAAGTGGGTCTTGCCTGTTACAAGACGGTTATTCATTTAAATCAGTATCAAGCAGTTGTGCTATTTATATGAATGATATCTTTTATGTTGATGCTCCCGAGAATAATGGTTTATTCTTGTTGAATCTCGATCGTAGTACTCACATCCATAACATAGAAGCCAAACGGATTAAGTGTAGTGATGATACCGCCATGTATATGTGACATTGCCGTCTTGGTCATATTGGTGTAAAGCGCATGAAGCAACTCCACTCTGATAGACTTTTGGACTCATTGGATTTCGGATCTCTCGATACATGCGAAACATGCCTTTTGGGCAAAATGACCAAGACACCGTTCAAAGGTTTCGTTGAACGGGCGTCGGATTTATTGGGGATCATACATACAGATGTGTGTGGACCGATGAGCGTTTCAACACGTAATGGTTATCGTTACTTCGTCACCTTCACTGATGACTTGAGTAGATACAGTTATATCTACTTGATGAAACACAAGTCTGAAACTTTTGAAAAGTTCAAAGAATTCTAGAGTGAAGTTGAGAATCAGCTTAATAAGAAAATTAAACACCTCCGATCCGATCGTTGTGACGAGTATTTGAGTTTTTTTTTTGGCACACATCTGAAGAGTTGTGGCATAGTACCCCAACTTACGCCAGCCGGAACACCGCAGCGTAACGGCGTGTCCGAGCGACGTAATCGTTCTCTACTGGATAGTGTTCGATCTATGATGTCTCTTACCGATTTGCCCGTGTCCTTCTGGGGTTATGCGTTAGAAACAACCACATTCATTCTAAGTAGGGCTCCGTCCAAATCCGTTGAAACGACAGCGTATGAATTATGGTGTGGCCAAAAGCCTAAGTTGTCGTTTCTGAAGGTTTAGGGTTGTGAGGCGTATGTTAAGAAACTACAGCCCGACAAACTCGAACCGAAGTCGGAGAAAGTCGTCTTTGTAGGGTATCCGCGGGAAACCATAGGGTACACCTTCTACAATCAAGCTGAGGGCAAAAACTTTTGTCGCGAAGACCGGTACCTTTCTAGAGAAGGAGTTTCTCGCGAAAGGAGTAAGTGGGAGGAAGGTAGACCTCGATGAGATTGTTGATCCTGAACTCAAGATTCCGAGTGGCGCAACGGAAGCAATTCCGGAAACGTCCTCCGTGGAAGGAGTGGGAGAAACCGTCGAGGAAAGTATTCTACCTCGTAGGTCTGGTAGATGTCGGATCGCACCAGAATGGTATGGCAACATGGTTTGCACCGTCATGTAAGTTGAACAAGACGAACCTACGAACTACAAGGAGGCGATGGCGAGTCTAGAGTCCGAGAAATGGCTTGAAGCCATGAAATCCGAAATAGGATCCATGTATGACAACAAAGTATGGACTTTGATGGATATTCCCGAAGGGCGCAAGGCCGTCGAGAATAAATGGATCTTTAAGAAGAAGACTGATGCTGATGGTAATGTGACCGTCTATAAAGCTCGGCTTGTCGCAAAAGGTTTCCGACAAGTTCATGGGATTGACTACGATGAAACTTTTTCACCGGTAGCGATGCTTAAGTCTATTCGGATTTTGTTAGCAGTAGCTGCCTATTACGATTATGAAATCTGGCAGATGGACGTCAAAACAACCTTCATGAATGGAAACATTGAGAAAGAGTTGTACATGGTACAACCGGAAGGTTTTGTCGATCCAGGGAATGCTAACAAGGTATGCAAGCTTCAGCGATCCATCTATGGATTGAAGCACGCATCTCGGAGCTGGAATCTTCGCTTTGATGAGGTAATCAAAGGTTATGGATTTGTCCAAAATTTGGAAGAGACCTGCATTTACAAGAAAATGAGTGGTAACTCGGTTGTGTTCTTAGCACTATATGTAAATGACATATTGCTGATTGGGAATGATGTGGAACTTCTGAATAGCATGAAGGAATATTTAAACAGTAAATTTTCCATGAAGGACTTAGGAGAAGCTGCATACGTCTTAGGCATAAAAATCTATCGTGATAGATCAAGGCGCCTATTAGCGTTGAGTCAGAGTACTTATCTTGATAAAATACTGAAGCGTTTCGGTATGGAGAAGGCAAAGAAGGGTTCTCTGCCAGTTATCAAGAATTAGATATTGCGGAAAGCACAATGTCCGGTAACGGAACTGGATAAGGCCGATATGAGTAAACATCCTTATGCTTCAGCCATAGGATCGATCATGTATGCAATGTTGAGTACTAGACCAGATGTGGCATTAGATCTAAGTTTGACAAGCCGGGTCCAGAGTAATCCTGGAATGGCGCATTGGATAGCTGTTAAGAGCATTCTTAAGTATCTCAATAAGACAAAGGAAATGTTCCTTGTGTATGGTGGCTGCGATGAAGAACTTGGCGTAACTGGTTACGTGGATGCAAGTTTCTGCTCAGACCCCGATGACTCTAAGTCACATACAGGTTATGTGTTCAAGGTGAATGGAGGCGCCGTGTGCCGTTGAAGTGGGAAGCAACCCATTGTCGCACAATCTACAATGGAGTCGGAGTACATTGCTGCTTGCGAAGCCGCGAATGAAGCTGTGTGGCTGAGGAAGTTCGTCTTTGAACTTGGAGTGTTCCCGAGCGTGCAAGACCCCGCCATCCTCTTCTGCGACAATACGGGTGCCATTGCCAACGCCAAGGAGCCAAGGTCTCACTCCACCGCCAAACACATTCTCCGACGCTTCCATGTGATACGTCAGTACGTACAAGGAGGCGGTGTAAAGATTTGCAAAGTGCATACAGATCTGAATGTGGCAGATCCGCTGACGAAGCCTCTCCCGCTTGATAAGCATGAAAAACACCAGTTAGCTATGGGTGTTAAGCTTTTACCAAGTTGTAATCTAGATTAATTTGTACTCTAGTGCAAGTGGGAAACTGAAGGAGATATGCCCTAGAGGCAATTAATAAAGTGTATTCTTTATCATATCTCATTTGTTCATAATAGGTTTTTGTGTCATGCTATAACCGAATTAAGCGGAAACATTAATACGGGTGTGATGCGTAAACAACCAGGTCCCTAGTAGCCTCTACTAAGACTAGTTTCGTTGCGCGATTGATGGTCGAGGTTTCCCGATCATGGGGCATGGCGTCGGTCGGCAATGGGAGTCATATCGTTGGAGAACGATGTGATGGACATACCCAGATTTGGAGAACGTAGTCGTTACGCCTTTGACCGTGAGATCAACTCTTATTGTTATTCCTGAAAGATACTTTGATCGCACCAAACGTCGTATCTTATATAGTATGACAATAACGGTGATACTTTTGGGTATCGGAAAGGAGTAGTTGAGACGAGGGGTCAAGAGCGGGATTTTCCAGTCCGCATAGAAGGATAGATACTCTCGGGCCCACTCGGTGAGATCATGTCTAATGAGCTTGCAAGCATGTGACTAGGTCACAGAGACATGAGATCATAGACAAGTAGAAGATAGCGTTGTCGGTAACGAGGTCGAGATTAGGTATGGAGATATCTATGGAATGACGCTCAGAAACGCTAAGTATTGCCATGGCAAAAGGTTTTAAGACTTTGCGTTCAGGTTTGATAGATGAAAGTCATTCGTTATATCACACGGTTTAATTCATGGGGTCCAGGCCTACGAGTTAGTCGTTGATCATAGAGGAGTCTTGATCATACCTGTTATTATATCGAACCGCTAGGGTAACACACTTAAGGGGTTTCGACAAGACAACCGGAAAGGAAAGAGATCATCGGGAACGTCCCGGGAGGGGTCCGATGGAGATCGGGCAGCGCCGAAAGAGTTTTCGGAGCTAGGATAAATTATATATAATATGTTTGATATTAATTAGTGTAATTAATATGTAAATATGATTTTATATATTTATTTTCGAATTTATTTAGGCTGATTTCCCTAAATGGGCCTTCTGGTCGAAAGAAGGCCCAAGAGGGGAAAATTCCCAAGGGGAATTCGGTGGGGGGCTTGGGGGCCGACCCAAGTGGGCCGGCGCACCCAGCCATGCCGCACCAGGCATGTGGGGGTTAGTCCCACATTGCCTGGTTAGCAAGTTGGCTCCCCCCTGGGAGCCTATATAAGAAGGGGCACCCCTGGCCTTTTAATTCACCAATTAATTCCCTAATTCTCTCTCGATTTCGTGATTCCCTTTGTTGGAGTTGCGCCGACTTGAGAGGGGGATCTCTTCCACCATAGCCCGCTGTCGTGTTGCTGGTGTTCCGGTCCAAGTCTTCCGCTGATCGTCCTGGACTGGACCTTCGGAGGCCGTCGTCTCCACCGTACGTGTGTGACGCCGTGCGAGGTGCTGCGCTAGCGGTACTCGGAGGTCTGCTTCCTCTACACGACCTTGAGATCGGCTTCGTCGGTCTTCATCGACAATGTTTGTGCGGGAACGTAATCCCGCTTTCGGTCTACAAGGGTATGTATTCCGATCTCCGTTCATATTACTATATCTGCATAGAATAGATCTTGGCATGCTTTTAGGATATCGTTGGTAGGAAATTTTTTGTTTTCTGCACACGATCCCCTTCACGATCTCCATCGGACCATTCCCGGGACGTTCCCGGTGATCTCTTTCCTTTCTGATTGTCTTGTCGAAACCCCTTAAGTGTGTTACCCTAGCGGTTCGATATAATAACAAACATGATCGAGACTCCTCTCCGTTCAATGATTAACTTGTAGGCTTGGACCCCGTGAATTAACCCCTGTGATATAACGAATGATTTTCATCTATCAAACCTGAATGTTAAGTCTTAAACCTTTTGTCATAGCGATACTTAGCGTGTCCGAGCATCGTTCATAGATATCTCCATACCTAGCATGATCTCATTACCGACAATACTATCTTCTACTCGTTTATGATATTATGTCAGCTGGTGACCCAGTCACATGTTTGTAAACTCATTTGACATAATCTCACCGAGTGGGACTAGAGTATCTATCCAGCTATACGGACTGACAAATCCCGCTCTTGACCCCTCGTCTCAACTACTCCCTTCTGATACCCAAAAGTATCACCGTTATTGTCACACTATATAAGATATGACGTTTGGTGCGATCAAAATATCTTTCAGGAATAACAATAAGAGTTGATCTCACGGTCGAAGGCGTAATGACTACGTCCTACAAATTATGGGTAAGTCCATCACATTGTTCTACCTAACGATATGACTCCTTTGCCAACAGACGCCATGTCTCATGATCGGGAAACCTCGATCATCAATCGCACAATGAACTAGTCTCAGTAGAGGCTAATAGGGACCTGGTTATTTATCTACCACACGTATATTAATGTTTTCGCTTAATATAGTTATAGCATGGTATAAAACATATAATGAAGAATTGATATATGCCTAATAAACTATCTTTATTTAGTGCCTCTAGGGCATATTCCCTTCAGTCTCCCACTTGCACTAGAGTAAGACTTAATCTAGTTTACAACTTGGTAAAAGCTCAACTCACATAGTATCTTGGTGCATGATTGTCTCGTGGAAGAGAATACAATCAACAGATCTCACACATTGAGACCTATATGTGCTTTGCAATATTTCTATGTCACCTAGTTTGACATCATCCCGTATCTTACGATGACGGTGAAATATATCCTAGTGGATGGAGTGAAACTTGAACCTATGCTCGAAAACTGTTCAGTCCAATCACACTTGTTACTTCTAAAGTTGCCATATATTTCTACACGTGCGTCGATTATGCGACAGTGCATTCATATGCGACTTCACAAACTAACATTGTCTTTCTTCAAAACAAAGTACATCTCCTATATGAGATTTCTAGTCGTATGGGTCAGTGTCACAACTTGCATCAGCGTAACCATTTTACGGCAAGTTGTCTTTCTCACTCTTACCCTTTTACTAGAAAATATATTTCAGTTCTCACAGACACTGAAGAATATACTTAACGTTTGTTCATTGATCCACATAAGGATCACTCTAGAATCCGTTCTTCAACCAAGAACTCGGGTCACACCAAGTCGAGTTTTCAGTCTGATAGAATCTATGTATGATACATACAGAATGTCAAACATCATTTTCTATCACTGAAAATGCCAAGATAAATTTAATATTTTACCTAGTCATACAAGCAAGAACAATCTTCTTCGCTTGTTCTATTCCGAAACACTTCAGAATCCTAACTTAGGAAATATTCCGACCTAATGTTATTAAGCCCCTTACGATCTTAACTTAGATTGGATGCCTAATACTTAACTTCATTCATAGAAAATTTAATCACTTAAATAATATTTTACACTCTATTAGAGGATCTGTGTCATTCAATATGTCGTTATATACAAAATCACGAATGACACCTAGCTCCCACTCAATTATGCCTTCCGCATATAAGATCAAGGAAAGCTACTTAGCTCCCACTCAAATATGCCTTTGCGCATATAAGATCAAGAAAAGCTACTTTGCTCCCACTCAATTCTTTGCAAATGCAAGTTTCTTCAACTATTTTGGACAACTCCAAAATCCTTTGATCACATCATCAAAGTGAAGATTCCAGCTCCGATATGATTGCTTCAGCCCATGAATGGACAACTGAAGTTTGCATACATGTTTAGCATCCTCAGGATCACCAAACCATTATTGTACCGATTATAACTATTTCTTAATGACACTATTAAGAAACATGGTTTCCATATCCATCTATCAATTTCTCATTCGAAATTATAGTAATTGCTAAACGACCTAGAATAGATTTAGGCTTCACCAGTTGAGACAAATTCTCGTTGTGGTCAACTTTTGAATCTGTCGGAACTGTTTTATGACAAATCTATCTTTATCAGTATCTACTCTCTCATAAAATTCCCTATTCTATTAACAGCCTAGATGCCATCAAGAAGATCTCCCAAGTTATTACCTGGTAATCGTACATGGATTTTATCTCGCATCATATATGACTCATAGCCATTTCTCAGACTTAGGTCTAACATCTCGTCTTCGTAGTTCGTAGGTCTGTCATATTCCATTGACATGACCTTAATAACTGAAGGAGATATGCCCCAGAGGCAAATAAATAAGTAGTATTTATTGCATTATCTCATAAGTTTATAATAGGTTTGTGTGTTATGCTATAACTGTATTAATCGAAATTATTAATACACGTGTGATACATAGACAACCAGGTCCCTGGTAAGCCTCGATATGAGCTAGTCCATTGGGCAACAGTTGATCGAGATTCCCGATCAAGGACAATGACGTCGGTTGACAGTGGGGTCATCTTATTAGTTGAATAAGGTGATGGACATACGCAAAGTATTGCAATAAGATCGTATTACGATGTTTGTCATTTACAATAGATAAGAATATGATAGCTTATTCCTTAGACCGTGAGACCGTACTTATTGATGCTTCGTAGGGGTGCTTTGAGAGCATCAAACGTTGTGTCTTATAAAGCATGACAATAACGGTGTCCATCTTGGGTATTCCGAAAGAGCATCGAGACGTAAGGATCAAAGAGCGGGATTTGTTCATTCTTGTAATGGAAAGATACTCTGGGCCCACTCGGTGAGATTACATCTATATAGCTGCGCAGCTTATGACTAGGTCATGGAGATGTAATATCACAGACGAGTTAATAACCTTTGTTGGTAACGAGATACAACAAAGACATCGGTGTGTCTATGATCATATCTCGGACAAGGTAGTATCGCAGAAACAAAGGGAATGAATATCATATTTATGGTTCAGCGACGATATTCGTAGAATGCACAGGGGTCGTCATATACATCCAGGTATCCCTGACGGTCATTGGTGAGCGTAGTGTCTCGACCATGTCTGGAGTGTTCTCGAACCGTAGCGTAACAAACTTAAGGTCTTAACGACACCAGGAGATAGGTTCTGGAATAATATAGGTTTTTGTTGGAGAGAGAGAAATGATCCGGAAAGAGTTCCGGTGGTCCGGAAGGAGTTCCGGAAAGGTCTGGAATGGTTCCAGGGATGTCCGAAAGTTGTTCGGGTGGTTCGAAAATTGTTTCGGAGTCACGGGATATTAAATAGTATTTAAATATATTAATTATGAATTAATTATATTTTATATTAATTTAATATTAATTAAATAAAGGAAAAAAGGGGCTCCCACCTACATGGGCCCTAAGAGGGCCCAAGAGGGGGAGCCGCACCACCAAAGGGGGGTGGGCCCCATGGCTGGTTCGGCCAGCCCATGTGGGTGCGCCACCCCCCCTCCTCCTTTGTTTAGTCCCACATGGGGGAGATAGGGAGTTTGCACACCCCTCCCCCCTTTATATAGCAAGGCATATTAATTGGATTAATTCATTGGAAAATACAATTAATTGTATTGCAGGTCGGCCGAGCTGCTTCTCCGCCCGTTTTGCCCTCTCTCTCCACCTAAGCTATACCACCGGGCGCCGTTGCCCTGCGGGATTCCAGATAAGATCTACCCCTGTGATTTCAGCTGGATCTGAATGACAGGGGGTTGTCGTTAAGCTCCGTATGTTTGCGAGTGCTCGGAGGTAACTCTTCTTGAGGAGCCTAGGCGACGTCGTCTCGCCCCTGCAGCCGCCGCACCACTTTCCCCTCTGCCGCCGGCGCCTCCCCCCCACCGCCGGCGCCTCGCCACCTTCTGCCCGACGCTCGTCGACGCAGGTCATCGTCGACACCCGGCGTCATCGTCTTCGTCATCGCGACAAGTTCTCCGCGACCTCGAGGTCGGCTACGCACGACTTCATCGTCAACGCTTGTGCGGGAGCGTAATCCCCGCTATCCCTACATGGAGGTAATGTAACCCGTTCCGCCACCGTTATCACATGTACTAGATAGATAGATCCTGGCTAGTTAGGGTTTCGTTCGCTAGAAAATTTATTGTTTTCTGCACCGTAACCCCTTCAGTGGTATCAGAGCCGATCTATGTGTAGTACTGCTGGTACGGTTAGAACTCATGTTGAATGAGGACGTCTTTCTTGTATTTGCTACCCTCTAGCGTGCACTTGCAATGCCTTCGGTATTGAGTTGATGAAGCGGCCCGAACCGACTTTACGCGTACGCTTACACGAGACTGGTTCCACTACTGACATACGGCTTGCACCGTATCTGTGGCTAGCGGGTGTCTGTTTCTCTCTCTCTCGCCGGCAAAGCATTTTCAATGGAGGGCCCGAAAGGGATGCTTAAACATGCAATTATACGATCGACGTTGTGGTACAAAGTTCGTAGGTAGGGAAGCGATTCTCTTACGAATAAGCCTATTTGCCACGTAAAACTTGCAAAACTAAATAAAGCTAGAGGCGTCTAACTTTGCTTTGCAGAGGCGTTATTTTATGTGACATGGTTACGGTAAGTTTTGATATTACTCGTACTGTCGGAGGCAATGGAGGGCTCCGTAGACTCGGAGCCATGCCGGGGCGCCGGGGGCCTGGCACATGGCGCCATGAAGGTCCAGGCGCATCGACCGTGTCACATCGCACTTCATTGCATCATTATTGTGTGCGGTTGTGTGTGCATCCTATTGATTGCTTATATGCTAGATATACAACAGTAGCATCTTGAATAGGATGATCCCTAACAAATACCAAAATTGTGTTCTCCCTCGTTGCACACCACCAAGAAAGTTCTATGTTATGAGGCAGGCCGTGATGATCGGGTGTCACACATCTCGTCGTTCGCATACAGTGGGTGTAAGCCATGTTGCACGCGCAGGGTCTTCGAGGTTTGATTGACGAGCCTAGCATATTCAGAAATATGACCTCGGAACACGGGAAGATCGAAAGATCGAGCACGAGTCACAGAGTTGTTGTGATCGACATTTTATGTCCACCTTTGAAGCTGTGATGTCGGCCGTGATGATCGGGGGTGGTGTGGTGGATGAGGGTCGTGTAATCGCCATCATTATTTTTGGGGATAATAATTTTGGTGTGGTGTGTTTTGATAATATGATAAACTAAAACTCACCTATATATTATAAACTTTACCTTACCTCTTTTGCGATCACATCTGTAAACTACGCAACTATACTTTGGTTACTTCCTCAAGAGCCCGGATTCTACCTTAGAAGCCGACGGGTCCAACTTCATCAGCTGGTACAGAGGTTTTAGGAACATCCTCGAACACAACAACATTTTGTATGTTCTCGATGAAGCGTTAGGAGAAAGACCAGGAGATTCTTCAAGCGAGGAGGAGGAAGATGATTTCCGTAGGCATCGAGACATATTCATCGAAGTGGAGATCGTCAAGACCGTATGCCTAGCACCTGAGTTGAAAGAGTTATTTCGACGGAAGGAGCCATGCGTCATGATTGATCCGATAAAGACACACTTCCGAGATGAATTGAAGCGTGAGCAATTCAGGCAGCTTAGAATGTTCGAGACCATTCATATGGAGGAGCATACCTGTCTGGAGACTCATTTGAAAAGATTGTATGACATCTACTTCCAGCTGACGATGGTCTTCGATTACTGGATGGCAGATTCCTGTGCCATTCAGACTATCATGATATCTCTGCCTCCAGGCCGATGATATGAACTTCTACAAGTTCGTGTCTGAATTCAAATCTCAGAAAGTTGATTCCATCGAAGGAGAGATCTTCGATGCTACAGGTATATATTTGATATATACAGAATTATGAATTCGCCTCTTGATATATGATAAAGTATTTGATACTTGTTCTGTTTGTGAAACATGTCCTGATTATCACATATATGCGGCACAGTTTGATGTGACCTGGCGCTGAAGATGGTGATCAAGGAGTTGATGGCCATTTAGTGTTCACGTCCTCAAGTTATCATAGTTATCATTAATAGTTTTTGATAAGATCTTTTGTAATAGTGAGAAAGTGTGTTCAGTGTCTTGATTGTTGCAAGACATAGTTATTCATGTAATAAGACAAGTTCAGTTGTTTTATGTTATAGAACAAGCTAGTTTTTTTATATTATGAATAAAGTTTTCACATCTCAATTACATCAATTGTATGATAACGTTCATAATTGTAGAAATGATAAAATAGTATGTCCAATGAATAGAAGTTCTATTACTAGAACAAACACCGTCTTATTTAGTCATAAAGGCACTGAAAGAAGTAATGGATATTTTGGTCCATTTAAGTATTTCGAGTGCCGAATTGATTAAGTTTGAAATCAAGTATTGAAGTTGGAATACAAGAGGAAATTAATGGTGTTTTTGCTTGATCCGAATTCTTCTATGATTTTTGGTGAATAGGAGTATTTGCCTGATAAATCATAAAGTCTGAAATTAATTTGATAAGCGATCAAATGGGGTTTTTCAGAAGAAAGATCAGTGAATATTGTATTTACTAGATTCGATCGAAGGACAATATTTTTGAATTTTGGTTTCAACACAAAAGACTTGTGGAAATTTGTTTCACAATATTATAATGTCGTATATGGTGATATATGGGGTATTATAATCATACTTTATTTTATATAAAGTATGGTCTGTCAGAATCCTTCTTAGAATCTCCTAATATGTTTGAAACATTATAGTCAATGTCCACTTTAGAAAATAGATATTTCTCTCAACAACAATTCGTGTGATCGACAATAGTGTCGTAATGTATATGATTATAAGATAATTCGGAATATACATGAATAGTTCTTTGTAGATTACTCACATTGGATGAGAGTGTGTTCCAAAACCAAATAGAAACAAAACTTGGTTTGTTGTCTATGTAATTCCGAGGAAAATATGATTTTTCGAATTATGGTTTATGGATTGGAATTAGGAGCTTGAAATAAGGTGTCAGACCTATATTTATAAAAGTAGAATGGTGGAAGGTGTTCCAAAGAGTATAATTCTACAGATGAAAATTTGGTGATTAAGAGTGAGGGAGACTAGAAAATTGTTTTCTGCTTGCAATCCTCTTCATAAAGATCATAATATTTTCATGAAAGAAGCTTCTAAATAAAGTGATGGTATGTTTAATATTGCTGTCAGGTCACAACACGATATTAAGTATTTCAGATCTTGTTGACAGATCAAGGTACACTTTATGAATACAAAGAAAGTTGAGAGAATATCAGAATACAAACAAAGGCTTTTCGGCCTGAAAATCCAAGTTACATTTGAAAGGATTAAAATAGTAATTGTTGCTACAATTCTTATTAGAGGAATAAGTTTGTTTAATCATTATATAAAGTGTTATATGGGATATGTGACTATAAGAAAGACGCGGAAGCATGTCTTGTCAAGAAATGTGTCTTGTACAAGATCAAATTTGTTGAGTACATTTATGTAGACATGCTTGAAGTCTGAAGGATTTGTATTAATGTAATACTGTAGTTTGTATTGATTCGAATTGATAATAGATCAACGATTTTGGTTTGACCAAAATGTCGATTTAAGTGGGAGTCAAAGTTAGTTCACTCAGGTGAAATATGTGGAGAACATATTTTTGAGTGGGAGCTTAGGAACTCAAATATGTGGATGACATGTTTTTCAGTGGGAGCTCGTGTTCTCAAATATGTGGAGACATATTTTGAGTGGGAGTCGAATTCATCTTGTGTAAATGACACATTGTGAAATTGTACCAGTAGAATAGATAAGAAGGATGAAGTTGTGAAACTATTTGAAAGTTAGTGTCTATTTGGAATAGAACGGGAATTTTAAATAGTTAGTCGGGTTGTTTTGGATTATATCTAAGGAGTCAGAATAGAGTCAAAAGGATGGTCCTTTGAAATCCAATTGATCATTAAGAGTAATGATACATGGTAGTAATGGTTGTGTGACATGTTGGTCTATTATGTAATATTAGACATCATACAGAAACCATATTATCTGCTCGATAAAATATAACCGATGTTCTTAAGAAAAGAACAGTTGTAAAAGTAAATTAGGAATTTACTGGAAGAAGAAGTGCGTTAGTTGATGGATTGACATTAGAATGTCAAGTTTTCTACATTGGTGTGAAAGTATGTAGATATCGCGAGTTTGTAATTGTTACAATGGGCTCATAGTGACTGAGTGTGTTTTTCTAGGCAGTTATCTAGTTGGAATAATCAGAGTATGCGCTGGGAAACAGAAGTCTCACTTGGTTACGGTATTTGCATGTATGTTATTGGATAACATGGTGATATCGAACAAGTTGATATCAATCTTCCAGAAGTAAGCATTATCAAATTATTCTTATTTGATAAGGGATTTTGATAAAGTAAAATGTAGCTAGTTTATTTGTACTCTAGTGCAAGTGGGAGACTGAAGGAGATATGCCTTAGAGGCAAATAAATAAGTAGTATTTATTGCATTATCTCATAAGTTTATAATAGGTCTGTGTGTTATGTGTCGGGGGGCTGCCCCCCGGGTAGGGCAGATCCCGGCATAATTCTGCAATATGGCAACAGTGTTTGACCTTTGGAGAGTGCAAGGGACGTCCTTTGGTGCACTGAAGGGGTAACTTCACCTTTTGGAGCTGGTTAAGCCCAAGGTGTCTCTTGGGGGACGCAATGGTCGTCCCTGGAGACTATAAATAGCCCCCCAGGCTCTCAGAGCAGCATAAGCCCAAGCGGATGGTTCCTCTAAGAACTAGCTTCTCGAAGATGACTTTGGTAGCAGCCCAAGACATCTTCGGGAGGCTAGGCCTAGAGCCGCACATCCTAAGCGCTACTCGGATCTCACGGTCAATCGGAGGCTCCGGGTAAACTCCCCGGTGGAGAAGATCCCGGGTGAACCGGATAGACTCCCCGGGTAGGTGAGAAGGGTCCAAGCTCGCTCCCCGGGTACAGGCTAACCGACATGTAGATCTCGGTCCTGGCAGGTTGTTCAATGTGTGCAGGGAAGACTTACAAGATGGAGCAAGGAGGTAGCCGGCATGGGAGATGCCGGTGGGACGTCAACGGTCCAGAGCAGGCTTTCCCGCCTGGCGCAGGCGGAAGTCCCATCCCCTGACACGGAAGCATGATCACCTCCCGCCTGACACGGGAGCGTGTCAGCCGGTACGATAACGGTATGATAAGATCGGACATGCCTAGCCCGGCAATCCGGAAAAGGCTGCTCGGGATGGGCAAAGACATGTCTTGTCTCTGACAGAGGGACAATGATGTTCCAGGACGGCGCCTGCTGTCCTTGCCGGAATGATGACGGCAGGGCTATGCCGGATAGCTCGGCGGCTAGGTCGCACTAGCCAGTGTCGACATAACCGTTAGGCCTGTCCGGTGGGGCCATCCCGGATTAGGGTTTCCGGCCCTCCCGACTGGAACTCTATTAAAGGCGCCATAACTGCTCATGTGGAAGAGAGACCAACTTGGAGGCCAAAACCATAGTCTCATTTACTCCTTGTGCATTTACTCCCTTCTCTCTCTAGTTCATCTTGTTCATCGTGTTCTTCACCGAAAGAGATCCAAGTGCATGTTGTAGCTCTTGTTACACACTTATATTGAGAGGAAAGGCAGGAGTAGGGGTGTTACCTCCCCACGAGGGCCCCGAACCTGGGTACATCGTGTGTGTGTGTTTCCTGCCTTCGTTCAGTTGTTCATATTTACTAGATCTTCTCTCGTTCCCTTCGGTTGTGTTTGGTGTTCTTCGAAGATCCCGGTTATTCTGGCATCCTCCTTCGTGTGAGCTCTTTAGCTCGCTAGCCCTCCCCGGATCCACCAGCGTCCATCGGCCCCACACTTTAGCCATCCTATGGCATCTGCCGTGACACCACCACGACAGTTGGCGCCCACCATGGGGCGGACAGAGGCGCTGGCTGGTGTACACCTCCGGACGGGTTCCTCCGTTCGCTCCGGCCTCAGAGTTCTCTCGGGCTGGTTGTCAGGCTGGGCGAGATGAATTTCATAAGCGACAATGCCGGTTGCTTCCGGAACAAGCCCTTCCCGGCCGACGGATGCCTCATCGACTTCGGCGTCTTCACCACCTACGTCGCCACCGAGGTCATCTGCAGCTACCTGGACGTTGTCCTGGAGGCTGAAGATCCCCCCATGCTCCGCGCCGCCCGGGGTCCGCGTGTCGATCGCCCCGCGGGCTGCGTCGCGGTCATGATGGTCGGGGTGACCGAGGAGGTGTTCCAGGATGCCCCCGATGGAGATGCCGGCACTCACCGGGTTCGGTTAGCAAAACCTCCGCAAGAGAGAGGTGTTGCCTGAGACGGTGATCCTCAACTATCTCACCCTAGTCGCCGCCCGGATCCCCTCTCGGGTCTGGTGGCCAAACTGGCTGTCCCTGTGACAGTAGATGTGGATACCCAAGTCACCTCGGCTGATTTGGACGAGCAGCGCAAGTTGCTGCTCGCGGAGGCACAAGAGATCGCCGAGATCCGGCGTGAACTTAGTGCCAGCCTCCGGGAGTACAATGCAGCTCACGGGTTCCTCAAAATAGACTCGGGACAAGCGCATTGCTGACCTGCGCAAGAAGGGCAGAATGGTGAATGATGAGTTGGCGGGTAGCACGGCGCCTAGGCATAGCAGGTCGGATAGTATGATCTCGGCAGAGAAGCCGGTGTACAAATCGCCTGCAAAAACTCTTAGGGCTGCCGAGGCAGCTATGGCCGAGTTGGCCGGGTTATCCGGAGAAGCTCTGCGTAAGCAACAAGAGCGCGTCAATGAGTTAGTCATAGAGGCTAACCGGCAGAACAAGGCCTTCAAGAAGAAGAACCCGGGAGATGGATCCCAGGTGTATTCGGCTAGGGCCGAGAGCAACAAATCGGGCGGAGAGGCTTCCTCTCCACATCCGAGTAAAAGCAAGAGCAAGAGCCGAAGCCGGAGCAGGGGCTCCAGGAAAAACAAGCAATTGCAGGAATATGACCCGGCCTTTGCCGGAGTTCAGCAAGCCGGACGAAACAATCCCGGCCAAGCTCAGGGTAGCCATGGTGGTGGTAACCAGGGTGTAGGAAACAAAGATGCGGCAAGCCGTGGCAATCCACCCCGGTATCCACCACAAAGTCAGGGAGACCGGCAGAGAGAGGCCGCTTCTGTCCCGCAGCAAGCCATAGTTCCTGTGGTTAACAAACATGATGATGGCAACTCGAGGTTGCAGCAACTCGGATACCAGCCTAACGAGAATCCATTGGGATCTCGAATAGGAACTCGGCAGCTAGATCCCGCTGATGTCCGGATCAGGCTCGACCGGATTCACCAATCCGAGTTGGTTGAAGAGCAAGGCCCTCTGGGACCTGCTTGCTTTGGACCTCGGATCATGAGAGAACCGGCTGTGCAAAACTTCCAGCTCAACCGGGGTGCCAAGACCTATGACGGCAGCTCAAAGCCGAAGGACTGGCTAACCGACTATGTAACTGCAGTAAGCATAGCCGGTGGAAACAGACGCTGGGAGGTACGGTATGTACCACAGATGTTGGAAGGACCCGCCAGAATCTGGCTGAACAACTTGAGGAGTGGCAGCATAGATTGTTGGTTGGATTTCGAGGAGGCCTTCATCAGCAATTTCAACAACACGTACAAGAGACCCAACCGACCTCAGTAGCTCGCCATCTGCCGGCAAAGGAGCAACGAAACCGACCGGGAGTACCTTACTCGGTGGAGCAACATTCGCGATTCTTGTGAAGGGGTTGTTGAGGCACATGCCATCTCGTGGTTTGCGCAAGGATGCCGGCATGGCTCTATGCTTTGGCAAAAGCTGCAAAGGAAGATGTCGACAACCTTGGCAGAGACCATGCGCATCGCCGACACCTACACGCTTGGAGATCCCATGCAACCCCTAGTGGATGTCGGAGACTCCAACAGGAGGAATGTGGGAACTCAGCGTTCGGGGCCGAGCAGAAGCAATGATCGCCACGATTTCGGCCCGAAAAGAGGCCAGCCCGAGTTCCACTATGCCTCGCAGCACGTTGCAGCGGTTGGCCGAGATCAGGGGGATGCCGACAGTAATCAGCTGCAGAAAACAACTGGCCCGACTTGGGGTCACAACCAAGCAGTGCAGAGAACTTGGGTGGACCAAAAGAAGCCCCTGACGTATGAGGAGATGCTGAACAAGCCATGCTGCTACCATACGTTGGAGTCCAACAAACCTGCAAACCACTCTACCCAGCAGTGCAGCTGGTATCAACGAACATTACAAGAGGGCAGCGCGGGGGCTACTCGGCCAAACGCTCCGGCGTCACGACCGAATATCCCGAGACCCCCTCCACCGCTATTCGGTGCCAATGCAGTCCGGATTAATCCACCCAACCAGGGACCCCCTCCCAGACCGGTGAACATGGTGCACACCCGAAATGATAATGGCGCTGGTCCGAGTAACCAACCCGGACACCAACAAGGCAACTACCGGGAGGCACATCAGAGCTATGTGGTCGTCGTGACCGAGCCCACTGACCGGAAGAGTGTGCGACAGCGCGCTCTGGAGTTAAATGATGTGATCCCGGCAGTGCCCAAGTTCCTGCACTGGTCCGAGATGGAGATCACTTGGAGTCGGAAGGATCACCCCCGGGTTATGCCTAAGCCTGGTGGCTATGCTCTGGTGGTGGACCCGACATTTGTCGGACCGAGCCTCAACGTCCGCTTCAGTCGGGTACTAATTGACAATGGCAGCGCGATTAACATTATGTAGAAGGATACCATGCTGAAGTTAGGGGTGTCCATGAACACGCTGCTCCCAACTGAGACCACTTTTCACGGCATTGTACCCGGGGTCTCCTGCTCCCCTATGGGCAAGTCTGGGTTGAGGTGTTATTTGGAACCCGGGAAAACTGCCGGACAGAGAGCCTGGAATTCGAGGTTGTGGATCTTGAGAGTCCATACCATGCCCTATTGGCAGGCCCGCACTGGCCAAGTTCATGATATCTACCCACATGGGATACCTGAAGATGAAGATGTCGGCTCCAAATGGGGTGATCACCATAGCAGGAGACCACAAGCGCTCCATGGATTGTGCAACTGCCGGCTCAAACTTAGCCGAGTCCCTGGTTATTGCGGAGGAGAAAAAGAGGATTCAGCAGGTAGTGGCACTGGCCCGGACCTCGCAACTCGGAATGCCCGGGATGGTGAACCCGGAGCAGAACGCCTCATTCCAGCCACCAAAGGAGACCAAGAAGGTGGGGGTTGACCCCAGCTACCCGGAGCGCCAGGTCATCATTCGCAGCAACCTGGACAGCAAATAGGAAGGCGAGCTCGTCGACTTCCTTCGTGAGAATCGGGATGCTTTTGCGTGGTCAAGTGATGATCTGCAAGGCGTTCTGAGGGAGTTGGCTGAGCACTCACTGTTTGTCAGGCCGGATGCGAAGCCGGTGAAGCAACCGACTAGGCGCCTCTCGGACGAGAGAAGAGCGGCAATCATCGAGCATCTCGCAGTGCTGCTAGCTGCCGGATTCGTGATGGAAGTACTGCACCCGGATTGGATTTCGAATCCGGTGTTTGTTGAGAAGAAGAAAGATGATCCCCTCTTGCTGAAGGTGTGGCGCATATGCATCGACTTCACCAACCTCAACAAGGCATGCCCGAAAGATCCTTTTCCACTTCCCCGGATAGATCAAGTGATCGATTCCACTATCGGGAGTGAACTTTTGACTTTTCTAGATGCCTATTCCGGTTTTCACCAGATACCTTTGAATCCGGATGATCAATTGAAAACTGCTTTATCACCCCATATGGGGCTTATTGCTATCGTGTCATGACTTTTGGTCTGAGAAATGCTGGTGCTACATACCAGAGGTGCATGCAAAAATGTTTACATGATCAGATAGGCCGGAATGCCGAAGTCTATGTCGATGACATAGTCATAAAAACAAAAGAAAGATCCTCTCTGCTCAATGATCTGAGGGAAACATTTAGAAACTTAAGAAGATTCCGGATGAAGTTGAATCCGGATAAGTGCACATTTGGCGTTCCGGCAGGAAAACTACTCGATTTCCTCATTTCAAGCCGGGGAATTGAGGTCAACCCGGGTAAGATACGGGCAATCGAGAGCATGAAGTTGCCGACACGTCTCAAAGACGTGCAGAAGTTTACTGGTTGCTTGGCATCTCTAAGTCGGTTTGTGAGCCGACTAGGGGAGAAGGCCTTACCCTTGTATCAGCTGATGAAAAAGAGTAAAAACTTCGTGTCAACTCCGCAGGCTGATGCGGCGTTCAATGACTTGAAAAGAATGCTCTCATCAGCACCAGTGTTGGCATCCCCATTGCCCAAGGAGCCTATGTTGCTGTACATTACTGCCACTAACCGGGTAGTGAGTGTAGCCATTGTCGTGGAAAGAGAAGAGGGGGACAAGCTGATACAGAGGCCGGTATATTACCTGAGTGAGGTTATCTCGGAATCCAAGCAAAACTACCCGCATTATCAGAAGATGGCATATGGGGTATACCTGGCAGTCACCAAGCTCAAGCATTATTTCCAAGAACACCCGATCACGGTGGTTTGCGAAGCTCTCCTCGCCGAAATCATCGGCTGTAAGGATGCTAGCGTCCGGGTTGCCAAATGGGCTATCCAGTTGTCTCCGTACGCTCCGGCATACGAGAGACGTGACGCCATTAAGTCGCAGGCGCTGCCGGACTTCTTGGTGGAATGGGCCGAGATGCAGTGCGAGCCTCCAGTTCCCGACTACAACTTCTGGAGGATGCATTTCGATGGTTCCAAGGCCAAGATCGGATTGCGTGCCGGAGTGGTCCTCACCTCACCGAAGCAAGATGTGCTGAAGTATGTGCTGCAAATTCACTTCCGGGCATCCAACAATGTCACCGAATATGAAGCCTTGGTTCATGGACTAAACATCGCCAAGGAAATCGGCATCCGCCGGATAGAATGTTTCGGCGATTCCGACCTCGTGGTACAGCAGGTGTCGGGGAACTGGGATGCGATTGACGCCAACATGGCCTTGTATCGGTTCCATGTGCAGAAAATATCCGGATTTTTTGAAGGCTGCGAGTTCAAGCACATACCCAGAGGGGAAAACGAAGCAGCAGATGTGTTGTCCAAGCTAGGGTCATCTCGGGAGGCCATCCCACCCGGGATCGCTCTCGAACATCTGAGGAAGCCGTCTGTAACATCCCGGGATTTATCCCTAATTATATTTTGTTGTTTTTCTTTTTTTGCATCATCATGACATCACATCATCATGCGTTTGTCACTTCTTTTATTTTATGGCATTTAAATTTAAACTCCCTTTAAATTAAAATCACACAATTTGAATTCAAATGCATTCCAAATTAATTAAAATGTGTATTTTAAATCTTTTGCAAATATTATAAAAACCAGTATATTAAATTGCCTATTTTTGAAAACTAAAACTATTTTGTAAAGATTCTTTATTCAAAATTCTTTTCTATTTTGTTTTAGAAATACAAAAACAGAAAAAGAACTAAAAGAGAAATAAAAATTTCAGAAAGGAAAAAAACCTACCTGGGCCGTTCTCTCTCTCTGAGGCCCATCTCTCCTCCCGGCCAAAAGCCCACCCCGGCCCACTCCACCCTTCTCCCTCTTCCGTACATCAACGAGCAGAGGAGATGCACATGGCTGACGCCATGGCAGCCCCCACCTCCTCCCAACCACTCCCCTCCCCTTTTAGCCGCCCCTCCTCCCTCTTTCCGGAACCCTAACTCTCTTCTCCCTCTCCCCCGAGCCGCCGCCGCCAATTCCTCTCCTCTCTCTCTGTTTCTCCCAACACCGAAACCTCCTCGTCGACGAACTGTCTCCGGTGCCGGCGAGAGTGCTCCTTCGGGCGTCGAAGCACCGCATCGTCGCCGTTGAGCTCCTCCCCGAAGTAATCGGACGGGAAGCCACGGTACGCGTCGCCGTCGTCCACTTCGTCCCTCGGCTCCGGTGGACCTCCGCCGCGCGATTCCGGCGTTCCGGACCTCCCCGCGCCGAAAATCTACGCCGACGACCCTCCCCGTGAGCATATCTCCCTATTCCCCCCCTCTCCCCCGGCTAGCATCCTTCCTGAATCGTGTTTACCGTCCTTGACTTCCTCCGTTTCCCGCCATATACGTTTTCCTGCGAGCTCGTGCTCGAGCAGCCGCCCCGGTGCTCGCGTATCTGCGCCACTCCCCGCCTCCAGCACACGCACGCAGCAGCACGAGCACCTACCCTGCACCTGCATGCCCTCCCCAGCGCCACCAATCCTTGGTCGTCGCCGGCTTTCCTCCACCGTGCGTCTAGACACTGAAACTCGGTCAGTTTCGTCAGAGAAAAAGAGCTGCTTTCTGATGTTAAAAGGAAACCGAACCCTAACCTAACACCAACACGCACCCAGCCAAGTGGTTAACACCACCGATCTCTGCTCACCCGCGCCCCGCGAATTCGAACCCCCGACTCGCGATTAAAAACGCCACTTTTTAAATTTTGTTGCGCACCCACTGACAGGCATGGCCCGCGCGTCAGTGAGCGTGGGCGCAAACACACCCATGCGCGCGCCAGCGTGGCCTCGGGTCCCACGGTCAGCCTCACGAGTAGAGTTCCCCTGGGTGAGAAAAGCCCGAGGAGAAATCTGGATCTGGATCTTTTTGCACCGAGCCCCCTGTGCTCCCTGTTTTCACGTCTCAGCCCCCACCGACACTTCTTCTATCACAGATAGGTCCCTGCCTTATTACAGAAACACCCCTGCAACTAAAAATGCAATAAATTTAATTCTATAACTCCAATTAAAATAATCGTTATATGTTTATTTATCAGAAAAATGCAATGAATATTAATATGCCATTTTGCATCTGTTATTTTAATTGCTTAGTGTAAATTTGTTAATTTCAACTAAATATATAAATATGGGATGTTAGGGGTAATAAATATATAGTGCCCTATTCCATTTAATTTAATTAGATCACCCATGCCATGTGTTGCCATGTTAACGAAAATTTAGTATTGCTGATAAATAAATAACTTGCACCTAAATATTAATTACCGGGGTTGTTCTCCCGCTTAATTTGGATTACCTGCATTGTATTGCATCTTGCCATGCCATGCATCATTCTCATATGATCATGCTGAATCGTCTGCCGTAGTTGTAAATGCATCTTTTACGCTTTCCAGTGTTTGTTGCTTCTTCGCGGATAAGACGTTGAGATGTGTGAGCAACGACAAGATCTGCTTCCATGCGGGATTCCAGGCAAGCAAAGTTTGCTTGTTTACCTATACATTGTCTTTCATTCCTGTCGTTGATCTCTGCTACCCTAGTATTCGATTCTTTATTGCGATCCCATCACATGTTTATCCTGCAGCCTATACAGCTTTATCCCCACAACCTATTACCTGTTGTTTGTTTATCTGTTAGCCTTGCGAGTCGTAGCGCATGCTTAGATTTGGTTGTGCGTGTCATCAGTTGGTCTTTTTTTTCATATGCTTAGCATGATAGATTATTCTACCTTAATAAAATGTTGTATTATATTGGGGTATTATAATTAAAAGATAAGGCACCGGCGGAAGGCCTTGCGAGGTGTTTTGTCCTGCTAAGTGTCGACCTAGGAACTGAGATTTTGTCCTCGGATCCAATTTTGAGCGCACTAACCACTTGTGGGAGGCCCAATGGAGCCCCCCTCGACTTTGACTGGAACTTCGACTTGTCCGGGAGCTGCACCTAGTTCGGGTTTTCCATTTGTCTCATATGCATCAATACTAGTGTAGTATTTTTACTTTGGCGGTGTGCCTTGTTACATGCATATAGGGCGCGGCCTGTTGGTGCGGAGGGGTGTGTCCTGCGGGAGTCCGCACCCTTTTGGCCGGGACCAGCATAGCTCCCGTGGCTCCTGGACTTGTTGCGGTGAAGGAAAAGAGTTGGGTTGAAAGGCCCTAATGTTTTTGATTGGGTTGATCATGCGAGTATGGGTCCAGTAGTGCACCCCTGCAGGGTATGATCTTATCGATGAGCCGTGTCCACGGTTGTGGACGACTTGGTGATGATGCTGGCTAACAAGATCTAGACAACTTACACCTAATCATTGTTAATTAATTTGACTATTAATATAGAATCACTTTCACAATAAATGATAACTAAAATTGTTCAATGTGTGAGTTTCCCGAATTGCTTCCTCATATTGGTTGAGGGTGTTAATCCGAGAATGGGTTATGATTGGTGTTAGTAGTAGATGTTTATCTTATGCGCTCTTTTATCCCTCTCTGATTAGACGGAAGTTATAGCGTGTCTCTCTAGGTTGCTAGTGCTGCTGCCGCTAAGTCCACCTCCCCTATATTTTGGGAGATGGTGTAGAAAGTAGGTAAGTCGGTTTTGCCTTCCAGGGAGTGCCCTGACCCTCTTTTGGGTTATGCTTTATGTGCAGTTATCAGGTTTGAAGTCGGACGACGTTAGCTTGGGAATCCCTCCGGCTTGGCTGGGCAGGGATATGGCGCCATTGTTTATCTTCAGGACTCTTAGTCCAATTTGTATCTTATCCGTAGTCGGATACTATTTTGCTTCCGCTGTCATTTGAATCTTTGTATTGTAACATTTGTATCTTGACTCGTTCGAGTCGTTATTGTAATTATATCTTCTGTTGTACTTGTGGATGTATCGGAACTGTTGTAATGTTATCACAATTCCACCCACATAATGCGCATGTTTCGGCGTGCACATTATGTCTGGTGGGCGACCTAAAATCGTTATTATGCGGATTTTGGTGGGATCGCTTAAATCTACATAGTACCGATTTTCTGGCGTCACACCGTCTATCCAGCCTTCGCCCGAGTCGGATTCTATCTTCATCTCCAAGGAACATGGTTCGGAAGCTGTACCTATGGAGGTGGAAGTCGGGAACATTGTGTTGAACCCGGGGACTGCATCACAGGACTCGGAGAGACTAAATAGTATGATGATGGAGGTAATGTCGGCAGAACCAATGGACATAGATGCCCCCCATGTTCCCGGTTCGACCTGTCCCGGGATGGGCACAACCCATCATGGCGTACATATCGGATGGAACCCTCCCGGGGAACGAAGTAGAAGCCCGGCAAATACTGAGGAGATCCAAGGCATACACCGTCATCAATCAAGAGCTATACCAGAGAAGTGTCACCGAGATGCTCCAAAGGTGTGTGGAACCCGAGGAAGGCCAAGAGATGTTATTGGAAATACACCAAGGGGAGTGTGGACATCATGCATCATCTCGGGCACTGGTGGCAAAAGTGTTCCGGCATGGGTTCTACTGGCTTACTGCCTTGCAGCAGGCAGAAGAAATTGTCCGTAAGTGTGGAGGGTCCCAGAGGTTTGCCCACCGGATACATATGCCAGCATCAGCATTGAAAACAATCCCTATCACTTGGCCATTCGCAGTATGGTGCTTGGACATGGTCGGGCAATTCAAGCCGGCAAGGGGCAATATGACACATATGCTGGTCATGGTGGACAAGTTTACAAAGTGGATAGAGGTCAAACCAATCCGGAAGTGTGACGGACACACCTCGGTTCAATTCTTGAAAGACATCATCTTGAGGTACGGGTACCCGCACAGCATCATCACGGATAATGGCACCAATATTGTTGTGGGGGAATTCGCTCGATTTTGTGCAACAGGCAAGTCGAGAGAGCAAATGCCTTGGTCTTGGCCGGCATCAAAGCCCGCTTGATCGAGCCACTGTTGAGAACTCCGGGATGTTGGATAGAGGAAATACCGGCAGTGTTGTGGGGTCTCCGAACCACACCGAATAGATCTACCGGGTACACGCCATTCTTCATGGTGTATGGTGCCGAGGCCGTGCTTCCAACCGACATCCAATATGATTCACCAAGGGTTACAATGTTCACCGAGACCGAGGCAAAGGAAGCCCGGGAAGATGATGTGGACTTGCTCGAGGAAGCAAGGGAATTGGCACTATCTCGGTCGGCAATTTATCAGCAGAACCTCCGTCGCTATCATAGCCGGAAAGTGCATCCCAGAGTATTCCGAGACGGGGATCTTGTGCTAAGGCTTATCCAACGCACAGCCAGGATGCATAAACTCTCGCCTCCATGGGAGGGTCCTTTTGTTGTAAGCAAGGCATTGCACAATGATTCTTATTACCTTGTACATGCACAGGAAGCTAGAAAAGGTGTAATGGACAAAGCCCGTAAGGAAACCAAGCGGCCGTGAAATGTAGCCTTGCTTCGTCCCTTTTACACTTAAAGGGTGCCATGTATGTATCTCGGTTTCTCTATCAATGAAGTTTCGGCACCCCGAGGTGTTACTCGGGGACTGCCTGCCCAGAATTGTCCTTTATCTTAACTTGCATGTCGGTACCCTCGGGAGGAACCCGGGGACTGCCTCGTTTTATGCCTCTGTTTTTGTTCTTTATATTTTATGCATGCCGGTAACCCAGGGAGGAACCCGGGGACTGCCTTGTATCTATTTTTGGTTTAGTATATGCCGGGCAAGTTTCGAGATCGATTTTCTAGTCGGAGTAATGTATGTCATGTAAAATAATCTTGTGGCTCGACTAACGAACACCAAAATGGTAGTCAAGAGCAGAGAGCATCAAATGTGGGAAACACGAAAACGAACTGGGGGACTCGGAATAGGAACTTCTCCGGCATATGCGTCTTGCTCATCCAGTTGTTTATTTTGTTATGTCGGAAATTTAGCAAACTGGAACTCGGATATTCATAAGTAATGTATACTGTAAATGGAATTTTGTGACTCGACTGTCGAACACCGAAATGGTAGACAAGAGCAGAAATTGCCTAACTACGGTAAACATGAAAACGAACTCGGGGACTTGTTGCAGAATATACCGGCATAACTTGTTCACATAAGAAGGAGCGGAGTACGAATTAAATGTATATATTACAATTGCACCCGGCATCCCGGGGATCTAACGTTTCTACACTTAGTGTTTTAGGCAGTGGGGGAAGCCGGTTTCTCAGGTGCATCGGCAGAGGGAGCTGTGACAATGGTTTCCTCCATGCCAGTAGTGGTACCCGGAGCCTCCGGGTGCGCCTCGGCGTGAGAGGTCTCGGGTGGCGAAGGAGCAGCAGCTTCCCGGGAGGCCACGGTCGCGGTAGCAGCATCATCGCCCTCCGGGATCTCGGACTCCACATCACCGGTTTCACCCGTCTCACCGTCATCTTCGTAATCTGACTCGGAGTCAGAAGCAATGAGGCTCGTGGTAAAGACGCCGGTGTCGGCCGAGGACGCGAGGCGATGGGCAACCTCTTGGCGTTGCCGGATCTTGGTCGGGTCGGTGTACCATGCCGAGATGGTGCGCAGACGCTGGATCACGTCGAGGTCGAGCCCCTCGTACCAGCTAAGCACATGGGTCAGGACTTGGTCAGCACAAGCCCGCGCACCGGAGCGCTTCCAAGCATGGAGTCGCTTGCCGGCATCCTGGAGCGCGGTCGCCAGTTCACTGACCGAGAGGGTCTCGGTGACACCAGGCCATAGGGCACCATGGACATGGACAGCCGCGCTGATTAGCTCGGTCCCGATCGACCGGAGAGGTACTATCTGGGCCTTCAGGGCGGTGAGGTGGTCCTCAATATCCCACGAGTCCGAAATAGGACCCTTCCCGGCTCGCTTCTCACGGGCGGCAGCAACTGCAAGGTTGGCGGCTTCTCGGGAGTGCTCAAAATGTCCTTTAAAGAGAAGAGCTGTCAAGCGGCCAGCACATGAGAGTGATAGCAACAAAGAAAGAAAGCAAAAGAAAAGGATCTCTGTGAACTTACTATTCAGGTCTCGGTTTAAACCGGTGAGCTCAGTAAGCCAGCCATCCGCCTTCGACTGGTGGAAGACGCTGCTGCGTTTCTTGCCGCAGTCATGTGTACAAAAAATAACCGGTGTCAATCTCGGAAGGATACCGAATACTCGGAATGGGCCGGGACCCGTATTTATTAACCAACTCGGTAGGGAGGATCTCGGGGACTCGAGATCAAAGACTTGTTATTTCTTTTCTAAGATTGGAGCCTCGTGGTCTGCTACTCGGTGGAGTCTAGAGCACTAAGCACCAATCTCGGGGACTAGTGGGGATGGAAGAATTAAACTTTGGAGAATGTAAAAGGAGGAAACTTACATCAATCACCCGGGTGACATCCAGTGCAGCCACCTGGAGAGCGTGAAGGTCTTGGGCGCTGCGGCTCGGACCGGCAGCATGCAAGTCCCCCACAATCTCGGAGGCATCAACGGCGATCCAGGCCTGGTTGTATTCTTCAATAACACGCAGGCCAGGCGCGGCAGGCGCGCTCGCGGCAACGATCTCCCGGGATCCTGGAGACACAAAGGAGCTTACGGTTGCTCGCAGCGCCTGCAGGGTGGCAGTGGGGATCTCGGCAGGAGGTGGCGGTGATCCGGAAAACTTACCCAAGGCAGAGGACCCTTGTTTAGGGCCAAGTCTTGGGTCGAAGATTTCGGAGGGGCACTGGGCTTGGCAGGAACTATCTTCTGCCCGGAGGCCTGGTTGCGCGAATTCCCGCCAGGAAGATTAGGTTGCCAGGAGGAAGCGGTAGACGGCTTCGGCGGCGGGGTCTTGTGTGAAGCCAACCGGGAAGAGGCGCGCGGCACGACTTGCCACGGAGGACTCGGCATCTCCGCCTCAAGATGGGACACCCGCCGCGGGCTATCCGGAAGGATGGTATCCTCTGCCGTAGAGCTAGGCGGTACCAGGACCTCGGTCTCCCCAGGATGGACCTCCGGAGCCGCGACCTCGGGTAGCACAGGACCAGGCGCAGGGTGCTCGCTGTCCTGCGCTGGATGCTGAGGTGGAGAAGGAGCAGCCCGGGAGGGCTAGGAGTGCGGGATCCCGGAGGATGGGAACCCACGGAAGCCGGGACGTCAAGAGCCGCTCTATAATGAGCATGTCATAAAAGACCTCGGAAGAAACCAAAGTCAGAGGACTCGAAGCAAGAAGGTCATACCCAGAGTCTACAGTGGGGGGACCTCTCCGTCGCCGAGGAGGCTTCTCGCCCGGCTGCTTGTTGTACTTGCTCTTCTTGGTGGCGCCACCAGAACCACCGGCATGGGTGGTGTCGGAGCCCGCACGTTTGCGGGTCTCGGCGCGCTTCGTCACGGCCGCTGATCTCGGAACTACTGGCGGAGCGCAGTTGAGGGGAAGAGCATCAATCACATCGAGTATTTGACAATCATCATCATCGGCAGATGCAATGGGGATAGCCTCTGGAGTTGAGGGCTTACCCGGGGCAGCAGCGCGGGCTAGAGGAATTGTGAGGTGATCCTCGCCGTCGGGATCCTCCGCCGGCATCTCCTTTGGTGTCGGGAAGTCCTCCGCGAAATTACCACCAGCATGCATCGCGTCCTCCTCTGTCTGACGCTCGAACAGCTGCAGGAATAAGTCACTACATGACAACCATGTCGATTTCCAGCAGAACCCGGGTGCAAATGGAATTTGGCGGAAGGCAGACACAAGCACCTGCTTCAGTGGTTTTTTGCGGGAACCGGCAACCCGACCCCACACATAATCCGCCGGCATCTGCGTTCGAGCGATAGCTCGAACGCGCCGCCGGACTGCAGCTTTGTCCAGCGGGAAGATGCTGGTTCTCGTGGGGTCATATACCCCACTCATGTGGCACAGCTTATGAACTCGGGTCTGTAGAGGGCAGATGCGGCGGATAATAAAGCAGCGCAGGAGGTCATCCGAGGTCAGGCTATCCGTAAGGACGCTTAGGAAATCGTGCATACACGTGACCTCCTCAGTGTCCGGGAGCCTATTCCAGAGATCGAACTCGCGGGGAGGACCCATGACGAACTTGGGCAAGTTGATGAAATCCGGGGTGGAGGATCCCGGAGAATCTCCCGAGGCCTCCCGGTTCTTCACGTAGAAGAAGCTGCGTTGCCACTTCCGGCATGATTCCAGCCCCTAGACCTTGGGGAATCCGGAATCGGCGCGAGGGATGATCGTTGCCGCCCCGCAATCAACAAGGTCTTTGACCTTCTTGTCCGGGTTTGGGATGACTTGCCAGCGGAGGATGAAGTACTTGGCCCAGAGATCCACGAAGGGCCAAATACCGAGATACCCTTCCGTGTACGTGGCGAAGACGGAGAGCATCATGATTGCATTGGCCGGAAGGTGATGAGGTTGGAGGTCGTAGGTGTCGAGGAAGTCGCGGAAGAAGGGGCTAGCCGGAAGCCCAAACCCCCACTCGAAATGCATGAGGAACACTACATATTCACCGGGTTGGGGTTCCGGCTGGACCTCGCCACTCGGAAGTCGACTCTCGACCTGCGGTGGGATCCGGTGTGTCCGGTATAACCATTCGAGATCCTCTTCGGTGGTCTCGGATCCATCCCAGCACCCCCGGATACTCTCGTCACCCGTCTCGGAAGGTCCAGAGGCCATATCCGAGCTACTCTGCAGGCGCAGGGGCAGTTAGTCGGGTTAGTCTGTGAGTAACTAAGACCCCGGAGTACAAACTTCTAACATCGACCGGGTTCATAGAAAATGGATCTAGCATGCTCGAACAAATAAAATTAATCGACACGATAATACCCGAGCAAGGTATGAAGGTTGGCTAATGCAAGTGAAGACTAAGGCATCGGACGCGCCACCGTCAACGCCACCGTACAAAAGGGTGGCACCGAGGCGCGAGAGAGCCGATGCCCGATGGTGGAGACGAACGGCTCCGGCGGCGGACGGCAGCGGCAATGCTCAAGCTCCGGGCACGGCGACGGTGGTGCTCAAGCTCCGGGCTCGGCGACGGCGGGGCGCTCGGGGCAGTTGCGGGAGAAAATGGAAGTTTGGGAAGAAGAGGGAGAGACCGCTCCGATCTCCTATTTATGAGGAGATCGGAGCGGTTTCCGAGTTTCCCGCCCACGATCTCCCAAATCGTGGGTGGGATCAGTTTGTGCCGAGCAACACGTGGCGCCACCCGGAGCGCTCAATCTGGCCACACCATGGGCCACACGCCCCCAACGGTTGGAATTCGGATCTGATATGGCTCCCGGCGCGCGAACCCGAGCAACGGGGCGTGAAGTCAAAAACACTCAATTGCTTATCTGGCTCGACAAGACCCCGGGTGGGACCCTCCCCCTGGAAAGTAATCTTGTCTGGCACAAATAATGAAATGTACCGGCATGAACATACCCGGTTGAGGCCCTAAAAGCTATCTAGTTGCGCGAGCAGGGCCTCTCGGTTTGAAAGATCTCAGGGTAGGGATCTCGGTAAAAGTCATCTCGGTATCGAAGCGGAAGATTGTCCCTTGCTTCCTTAAATGATTCTTGTTCTTAAAGCTGATCACGCGCATCGTCTTGGGTCGCTGCACAACACCAGCTTCGAGGACTAGGGTCGGGGGGCTGCCCCCCGGGTAGGGCAGATCCCGGCACAAATTCTGCAATATGGCAACAGTGTTTGACCTTTGGAGAGTGCAAGGGCCGTCCTTTGGTGCACTGAAGGGGTAACTTGACCTTTCGGAGCTGGTTAAGCGCAAGGTGTCTCTTGGGGGACGCAATGGTCGCCCCTGGAGACTATAAATAGCCCCCCAGGCTCTCAGAGCAGCATAATCCCAAGCGGATGGTTCCTCTAAGAACTAGCTTCTCGAAGATATCTTTGGTAGCAGCCCAAGACATCTTCGGGAGGCTAGGCCTAGAGCCGCACATCCTAAGCGCTACTCGGGAACATACGGGAAGGGTCTCGGATCTCACGGTCAATCAGAGGCTCCGGGTAAACTCCTCGGTGGTGAAGATCCCAGGTGAACCGGATAGACTCCCCGGGTAGGTGAGAAGGGTCCAAGCTCGCTCCCCGGGTACAGGCTAACCGACATGTAGATCTCGGTCCTGGCAGGTTGTTCAATGTGTGCAGAGAAGACTTACAAGATGGAGCAAGGAGGTAGCCGGCATGGGAGATGTCGGTGGGACGTCAACGGTCCGGAGCAAGCTTTCCCGCCTGGCACGGGGGGAAGTCCCATCCCCCCTGAGAGGGAAGAATGGTCACCTCCCGCCTGAAACGGGAGCGTGTCAGCCGGTACGATAACGGTACGACAAGATCGGACATGCCTAGCCCGGCAATCCGGAAAAGGCTACTCGGGATGGGCAAAGACATGTCTTGTCTCTGATAGAGGGACAATGATGTTCCAGGACGGCGACTGCTGTCCTTGCCGGAATGAAGACGGCAGGGCTATGCCGGATAGCTCGGCGGCTAGGTCGCACTAGCCAGTGTCGACATAACTGTTAGGCCTGTCCGGTGAGGCCATCCCGGATTAGGGTTTCCGGCCCTCCCGGCCGGAACTCTATAAAAGGCGCCATAACTGCTCCTGTGGAAGAGAGACCAACTTGGAGGCCAAAACCATAGTCTCATTTACTCCTTGTGCATTTACTCCCTTCTCTCTCTAGTTCATCTTGTTCATCGTGTTCTTCACCGAAAGATATCCAAGTGCATGTTGTAGCTCTTGTTACACACTTATATTGAGAGGAAAGGCAGGAGTAGGGGTGTTACCTCCCCACGAGGGCCCCGAACCTGGGTACATCGTGTGTGTGTGTGTGTTCCCTGCCTTCGTGCAGTTGTTCATATTTACTAGATCTTCTCTCGTTCCATTCGGTTGTGTTTGGTGTTCTTCGGAGATCCCGGTTATTCCGGCATCCTCCTTCGTGTGAGCTCTTTAGCTCGCTAGCCCTCCCCGGATCCACCAGCGTCCATCGTCCCCACACTTTAGCCATCCTATGGCATCTGTCGTGACACCACCATGACATTATGCTATAACTGTATTAATCGGAATTATTAATACACGTGTGATACATAGACAACCAGGTCCCTGGTAAGCCTCTATATGAGCTAGTCCATTGGGCAACAGTTGATCGAGATTCCCGATCAAGGACAATGACGTCGGTTGACAGTGGGGTCATCTGAACGGGAATCCGACACCTAGAGGGGGGGGTGAATAGGTGCTATTACAAATTTAGGTCTTTTCAAATTTAGGCTCAACAAAAAGGTAAATTCTCTAGATATGCAACTACGGTGAATTTACCTAAATGAGAAACTAAGCAATAAGAAGATAAGCAAGTAAGGGAGCAAAGGTAAAAGGAACCAAGTGAAGCACCCGGAGACGAAGATGTAATCCCGAGTTCCACCCAAGGGTGTACGTCTCGTTTGGAGAGGTGTGCGCTACCACAACAGGTTAGCCGCAACGCCACAAAGGCTCACCTTCTTCTCCGATGAACTCAACCACAAAGGTTTCGAGTCCACCTTCCACTATTGATCCCCTTTTAGGACGGAGATCGAATCCCTTACAAACGCTTGAGGCACACACCCACAACTGAATTGGGGGCTCCCAAGAAGACCACAAAAGGTCAAGGACCACAAAGGTCAAGGTAACACCAAGAGTACAACAATGGTGAACTATGTTTTCCCACCGGAAACCCTAGCCACGAAATCCCCAAGCGAATGGGGAAGAAATACAAATCCCTTCGGTGAGGATGTAGATCCGGGCCTTCTCCTCCAATCCTCCAAAGATCAATGAATTTGGGTGGGGGGATTGGGAGATCTTGATGATTTGAGATTTCAAGAATGGTAGGAGAGAGAAAATCTGAGAGCTAGCTGTTCTTGAGTGAGTGAGGGGGTATTTATACTCCCCCTCAAAATCTGGCCGTTGGCTGTCTTGGGCACCCGGAAATTCCGGTATAAGTACCACCGGAAATTCCGGTCACCCGGAATATCCGGGCCTTTGAAAATATCCGAGCTGAATTTCCGGTTGAGATCAGAACCAATTCTGAACTTGACTTAGCCGTTTTTCTGAGGTTGACCCGGAATATCCGAGTCCTTGAAATTTCCGAGCTGAAATTCCGATTGGGGTCAGTGCCACTTCTGAATCTTGACTTAGCAAATTTTCCTGGGGTTGACTCGGAATATCCGGGTTGGTGAACCGGAATATCCGGGTCCTTGAAATTTCTGAGCTGATTTTCCGATTGGAGTCAGTACCACTTCTGAATCTTGACTTAGCCAATTTTCTTGAGGTTGACTCGGAATATCCGGGTTGGTGAACCGGAATATCCGAGTTCTAAAATTTCCGAGCTGATTTTCCGATTGAAGTCAGTAGTACATCTGAACTTGACTTAGCCAATTTTCTGGGGATGACCCGGAATATCCGAGTTGGGGAACCGGAATATCCGGGTCTGGGAAGAATTCCAGAAACTCTTTTTTCTCTACAATTTGGCTTTAGGATTTGTGATATGAGTTTCACCCAAACTGAAATACTTAGCAATAGGATTAGTATCATTGGTATTGTTAACTAACACACAAAACATTAGGGATTAAGAAATGTTCTTTCATCATCTTATTAGTTGAATAAGGTGATGGACCTACGCAAAGTATTGCAATAAGATCGTATTACGATGTTTGTCATTTGCAATAGATAAGAATATGATAGCTTATTCCTTTGACCGTGAGACCGTACTTATTGATGCTTCGTAGGGGTGCTTTGAGAGCATCAAACGTTGTGTCTTATATAGCATGACAATAACGGTGTCCATCTTGGGTATTCCGAAAGAGCATCGAGACGTAAGGATCAAAGAGCGGGATTTGTTCATTCTTGTAATGGAAAGATACTCTGGGCCCACTCGGTGAGATTACATCTATATAGCTGCGCAGCTTATGACTAGGTCATGGAGATGTAATATCACAGACGAGTTAATAACCTTTGTCGGTAACAAGATACAACGAAGACATCGGTGTGTCTACGATCATATCTCGGACAAGGTAGTATCGCAGAAACAAAGGGAATGAATATCATATTTATGGTTCAACGACGATATTGGTAGAATGCACACGGGTCGTCATATATATCCAGGTATCCCTGACGGTCATTGGGGAGCGGAGTGTCTCGACCATGTCTGGAGTGTTCTCGAACCGTAGCGTAACAAACTTAAGGTATTAACGACACCAGGAGATAGGTTCTGGAATAATATAGGTTTTTGTTGGAGAGAGAGAAATGATCCGGAAAGAGTTCCGGTGGTCCGGAAGGAGTTCCGGGAAGGTCTGGAATGGTTCCAGGGATGTCCGAAAGTTGTTCGGGTGGTTCGGAAATTGTTTTGGAGTCACGTGATATTAAATAGTATTTAAATATATTAATTATGAATTAATTATATTTTTCATTAATTTAATATTAATTAAATAAAGGAAAAAAGGGGCTCCCACCTACATGGGCCCTAAGAGGGCCCAAGAGGGGGAGCCGCACCACCAAAGGGGGGTGGGCCCCATGGCTGGTTCGGCCAGCCCATGTGGGTGCGCCACCCCCTCCCCCCCCCCCTCCTCCTTTGTTTAGTCCCACATGGGGGAGCTAGGGTGTTTGCACACCCCCTCCCCCTTTATATAGCAAGGCATATTAATTGGATTAATTCATTGGAAAATACAATTAATTGTATTGCAGGCCGGCCGAGCTGCTTCTCCGCCCGTTTTGCCCTCTCCACCTAAGCTATACCGTGGTGCCGTTGCCCTGCGGGATTCCAGATAAGATCTACCCCTGCGATTTCAGCTGGATCTGAATGACCAGAGGTTGTCGTTAAGCTCCGTATGTTTGCGAGTGCTCGGAGGTAACTCTTCTCGAGGAGCCTAGGCGACGTCGTCTCGCCCCTGCAGCCGCCGCGGCACTTTCCCCTCTGCCGCCGGCGCCTCGCCACCTACTGCCCGACGCTCGTCGACGCAGGTCATCGTCGACACCCCGGCGTCATCGTCTTCGTCATCGTGGCAAGTTCTCCGCGACCTCGAGGTCGGCTACGCACGACTTCATCGTCAACGCTTGTGCGGTCTACATGGAGGTAATGTAACCCGTTCCGCCACCGTTATCACATGTACTAGATAGATAGATCCTGGCTAGTTAGGGTTTCGTTCGCTAGAAAAATTATTGTTTTCTGCACCGTAACCCCTTCAATAACAAGATTGTCGTAACACATAGTGTGGAACACAACCTCGTACGCCTACGTTCTTAGTATGAGCTCAGAGCATCATGATCTTGTATCATCAGCTTCTTTCAAGCTGTGGAGCATGACACCAAAAACACTTTCGGTTGCGCCACTCTAATGTCTGGAGAGAAAGTTCATCAACTTTTCCTTGCTCTACTTTCTTTCCCACTTATACACTTGGACAAGAAACTATTTCTTTCGCAAGGTATATTCCGGCAACGGTTTTGCCTATGTCGTGAGACATGTACCCAACTAACTCTTTAGGTACGGTACACTACAAAGATTAATCCATTTTAGGTTTCATCACATCGAAACACTAAATTGTTGAAACGACAATTTAGGCTAAAAGCCATGCCATTACTCATATGGTATTGTCTAACGTCAATGTTATGTTTCTACCATATGACTCTAATGATCACAACAATTCGATAAGAGATTTATTTACCACACACTATCCGATAAGGTGTGATTACGACGTCCTAGCACACCATAACACTAAGGTGTTCCATGCGACGTAATTAGTGGAACTCTTCTCACAAGTCTTCCAATGATGTGCCAACATTATAACTCAAATCTTTATTTCCTCAATCCGTATCACAGGAATTTGATTTTCTTGTTAAATTTATTTCCTACTTCATTCTGAACTTGTTTGATCGAATCAAAATTTCCAGACTAACATTCCCTGAGTGGATATCCATATATCAACTCGGAATATTCATGAAGTCTATGAAATAAAGAATTCCATTACACGTTAAAGTACTTCATTGATTCACATACACCCATATGCATGATTCTCAACAAGTTATACTAAAAACGTTCAGTGAAGTTCACGGAATAAAGGTCTCCACTTCCTGTCAATTACTTCATTGATCCACATACATCTATATGCATGACTATCAATAAGTTATATGCCCGTTTTCCGAAAACGGTGTCTTAGTTATCTTGTAAGTGTCAAAAGATCAAATCTAAGAACTTGTAGATCCATCCGTTATGGAGCTAATTCATTGACTATAACATTGACATGAATTAAACTGCAGTGCCACACATATGTGGTGTCTTTGTCAAGTTTGTATCATTTGGCATTAATATTATGAATGTGGGAGCTTCTACCATCTAAATTCAAATCGGCATATGATCATTACTTAACAAATATAGGACAAGGAATTTGTCACTCACATATATGAACAATTGTCTCGCTAAAGGAGACACACTTATAACGATCATACTAACAGGCGATCATAAAAGAATTTATTCAAATGGTAGATCTAGAGGGAGAGTGTCTATGGTCATCACAACAATTTGTCTGACATTATCAACACGCAATGTCGCCTCATCCTTAGCTACTCAAGTAGTAAATATGGTTTTCATAAAACATGACTAGTATCAAAAACTTAGTCACTACTGTGAGTACTTGATTACGTAAAACATCCATAACATGTATATCATATATATACACCATCATCATTGATAACTTTCCGACGATCTGTTTCATCGTCTTGATACTTCTAACGTAATCAAGAACCATGAGGTGAACGATTCCCCTTGCATGACATAGTTTATGACAAAGCATTTGCACTTGGCAACGACGTCTGTCATCCAGTGATTGAGCTGAGCGAGGCGTCTTAATGTTCATCAAGTATGACTGCCACGTGCTCCTTTAATGTGTGTATTCTCTTCCATCTTGGTTGAGAAGAAGAACATTCAACATACTGATAATCTTCATCAACCCAACTTTAGGGGTGTCCCGAGTTTAGCGATCATCTCCTATGTTCGCGATCTAATAACTCCTACCCACCGTTGATTCTCTATGGCAGAGATCATAGCATACACTGTACTATGATGATATCATCCGCAGAAAACCTGATAATCCAAATTATCCTTATGTTAGCGGAATCTCCGGGTTTATCTCCTTGCAGGTATTGTATCACAAAGAGCTAACGGTTCAAACAAGGAGTATTCTCAAGCTAAAGTATAAAATTATGAAGTTTGGACCCAACCTTTAAGTTTCTCAATCGTAGGATTGCACCTAATTTTAAAGAAGCTATCACAATGGTCAATATCTACAAAGGTTTTGCAAAACATGACTTTGTTTATTATATTTTGCGTTCTAGTATTTTAGAAAATAACTATCAGAACTCCCACTCAAACGAACATCCTTCTTGGTCGTTTCAGCAATTACACGACCCCCATCCATTGCGCAACCACTCATCGTCAGAGCCGGCAACACAACTTCAAGGGTGGACAACAAATTGTTGATCACAACAACTATGTGACTCATGCTTGACCTTTCGGCCTCCGTGTTCCGAGGCCATATCTGCATATGTTAGGCTCGCCACAATAAAATTCAACGAACACGCGTGCAACATGGCTTACACCCACTGTATGTGAACGACGATATGTCTGACACCCGATCGTCACGGCTTGCCTCATAACGTAGAACTTTCTTGGTGGTGCACGTCGAAGGAAGAACACTAGTGGTATTTTGAAGGGATCATCTTATATTTCTACAGCCGTGTAACTAATATATTCTAATATATAATCACACAATATAAGATGCACACAATAACATCAAATGTAATGCGACATGATATGGTCTATGCGCCATGGTCTTCTTGGCGCCCATAGTTCATAAATAATTTAATAAACCTACCTTGACCATATCACATTGCCCCCCCAAAATAAAGTTAGACGTGTTCTACTTTATCTTTTGCATATTTTACGTGGCTTGGGGTTGTCGTAATAGAACCGATTCATACCTACGAACCTGTGACCACAACAACGATCCAATAATTGCATGTTTAAGCATCCCTTTCGGGCCCTCCATTAACAATGCAAAGCCAGCTAAGGAGAGAGAAACAGACACCCGCCAGGCACAGATACGGTACAAGCCGTATGCCAGTAGTGAAACCAGTCTCGCGTAAGCGTACGCGTAAAGTCGGTCCGGGCCGCTTCATCAACTCAATACTGCCGGAATCACAAGTGCACGCTAAAGGGTAGCAAATAACAGGAACGGTGCCCCGTGTAGAACACGGGTTCTAACAGCGTACAGCTATATCTACGCATAGATCGGCTCTGATACCACTGAAGGGGATCGTAGACAGAAAACAAAAAAAATCTTAGCAACGATATCCTTAAACTAGCCAAGATCTATACTATGCAGATATAGAATTACGACGGAGATCGGAATACATACCCTCGTAGACCGAATAGTGGGGATTACGCTCCCGCACAAGCGTTGACGACGAAGACGACGTAGCCGACCTCTGGGTCGCGAAGAACTTGTCGCAACGACGCCGACGAAGATGACCTCGAGGTCGGGTGGAGGAAGTAGGCCTCCGAGCACTGCTAGCGTAGCACCTCGGAGGGCGTTACACACATACGGTGGAGACGACGACCTCCGAAGATCGAGTTCAGGACGAGCAGCGGAAGATTTGGACCGGAACACCAGCAACGCGGCAGCGGGCTATGGTGGAGAGACCCCCTCCCTTCTCGGCGCAAATCCGACAAAGGGAATCACGAAATCGAGAGAGAAAGGAGAAATTAATTGGTTAATTAAAAGGCCAGGGGTGCCCCTCTATATAAAGGCTCCCGGAGGAAGCTAACCTTGCCAGTCAGGCAATGTGGGATTATCCCCCATTGCCTGGTGTGGCTCTAGATGATGCGTCGGCCCTATGTGGGCCCCATTTGGCCCACCTTGGCCGGCCATACCTCCCCCACCAAATTCCCTTGAGGAATTTCCCCCCATGGGCCTTCTTTCCACCAGAGGGCCCATTTAGTGAAATCAGTCTAAATAAATTCGAAAATAAATATATAAAATCATGTTTAACCATTAATTACACTAATTAATATCAAACATAATATATATAATTTATTCTAGCTCCGAAAACTATTTTGTCGCTGCCCGATCTCCATCGGACCATTCCCGGGACGTTCCCGGTGATCTCTTTCCTTTCCGATTGTCTTGTCGAAACTCCTTAAGTGTGTTACCCTAGCGGTTCGATATAATAACAGGTATGATCAAGACTCCTCTATGATCAACGAATAACTCGTAGGCCTGGACCCCATGAATTAAACCCTGTGATATAACGAATGACTTTCATCTATCAAACCTGAACGCAAAGTCTTAAAACCTTTTGCCATGGCGATACTTAGCGTTTCTGAGCGTTGTTCCATAGATATCTCCATACCTAATCTCGACCTCGTTACCGACAACGCTATCTTCTACTTGTCTATGATCTCATGTCTCTGTGACCTAGTCACATGTTTGCAAACTCATTTGACATAATCTCATCGAGTGGGCCCTAGAGTATCTATCCGGCTATACGAACTGACAAATCCCGCTCTTGACCCCTCGTCTCAACTACTCCCTTCCGATACCTAAAATTATCACCGTTATTGTCACACTATATAAGATATGACGTTTGCTGCGATCAAAGTATCTTTCAGGAATAACAATAAGAGTTGATCTCACGGTCGAAGGCATAATGACTACGTCCTACAAATTATGGGTAAGTCCATCACATTGGTCTACCTAACGATATGACTCCTTTGCCAATAGACGCCATGTCTCATGATCGGGAAACCTCGATCATCAATCGCACAGTGAACTAGTTTCAGTAGACGCTACTAGGGACCTGGTTGTTTATCTACCACACGTGTATTAATGGTTCCGCTTAATACAGGTATCGCATGGTATAAAACATATAATAAACAATTGATATATGTCTAATAAACTATCTTTATTAAGTGCCTTTAGGGCATATTCCCTTCATAGTCATGATATTGTTAACTCTGGTACTCACTATGTTTACTAACACTACTCTTTGGTCTTGATCTCATGCTACTTTCTACAGCTCTTAAACCGTGGAGGTAAAAAAAGATTGGAGTTAAGTCGTCTATTTGTTTCCAAACTTGATTTCTAATAATGCATAGTGTTTTGGTATATATCACACCATAATTTAGTCCCTTCATTATTGGTTATTAGTTTTTGGATTCATGCCGATCTATTTAGTGGTTTTGCTAATTCTCAATCCATTGTGATTTTCTCAGAGAATGTTCTTAAGGAAATAGCATACAGTTCTTATTCAAGCCGATCTATTTTAGTGGTTTTGCTAATTGACAATCCATTGTGATTTTCTCGGAGAATGTTCTTAAGGAAATAGCATACAGTTCTCTGTTTTATATCACAGCTTGGTAGTGGTGCATGGAGGCAACTATCTCTACGTCTGACCTTCTCCTCTCCTAACTTTTCAGAACGACAGTTGAATTTCTCATAGTAATAGCTCTTTTCTGAATCGTTTTGGTGCAGAAATGGTTCCTTCACTTGTATTAAGTGTACATTTTATGTATAAGACAACTTAATGTGTGTCGTGCGACTGATGCGGGTGAACCTCGATATCAAAATCTATTAAGACATCTCTCTCTCCAAATTATTTTGTTTACATCTCATGTTTAATGGATTTTGGTTTGTCACAGTGGAAAATACATTCATAAACAATGAAGATGACGAACGTTTATAGACAATAAAGTTATTCACATGTATAGAGTACTATAGACATGTTAAACTCTAATATCATGTCGGCGCGGCAACGCGCGCCATATCCTTCTAGTATTCGTTACGGACCCATTTCTACAATCCTTGTCAACAAATGGACATTCTTTCATCTCTAATCTATAATGCATATGCATGTAATCGATGGTTCCAAGCATCCCAAATCTCCTCGCTACGTTCTGTTACATGAAATGTATTGTTTTTCTTCATTTGATCCTCTCAAATAATATTGGCCAAACATAGCCACCACCGTCCTGCAGTATGTGTACATTGATTTGATAGTGTAGATTTCCAGCGCTCCATATGCAAGCATCCACATAGCATCGGTGCACTTTCGGATTGATGAGAAACCAACCATTTGCACAACGTTTTCCTCAACTTGAACCATGGATCAACTCCCTCACATCATGCATGATCCTCAAGATCAAGCGGCGGTTCATCCAGAACCGCCAACGAAAATCTTTTGGAGTCAATGTTGAGACTTCGACAAAATAATCGGAGATCAACATACAGTGGCCCTCCATCCTCTCTCTCTCTCAACTTGGTCTTGATCCTTCCAGGAAATGAGTCTCCTTGTGCGGTATTGACGGCCTCGTCGGCTTAAAAATGTAGAAAAGACAAGCACTAATTGTGAAATATTCGTCTTCCTCAGTGATGATAGTGGCTTCCTATTCCATCAACAGGCGAGTCATCATCTCATTGTCATTATCCATCTACTGAAATCAAACAAAAATGAATCAATCCCCAGATTGCCGGCATCCGGCTAAATGAAAACAATCGGCATACTAGGCAATCTGCTTAACACCTTGTGTGCAAGGAGGGCACGCAAGGTATCCGGAGCTCTGTGGACGGGGAGAGTTCACGAGGGCCGGCTGCGCGAGATTTCTGTGTTCGGCGAGCAAGCGCCACAGACGGTGAGGAGGAGGCGTGATGGGTGGTAATAAAGTGGGAGAAGGGGAAGGAGTATAGCTGGTAGTGTTTTGTCTGATTGTGTAAATGACAGCAATGACCCGCCTGTCAGGACCTGACGTAGCGTCGCCTGCGGTTACATTCGACGCACCCAATCGATTCCTAATGGGAAGGACGTGGGTTCGATGCATAGAACTAAATATTAGCCCGCGTCAGACGTAATCTCTCTATTGGCGCTGTGAGTGGCCCTATTGACATCGCGAATGGAGTTACTCTAGATGTTTCAAGCCTAAAGCACAAGTGGTTCAAACATTAGAGCAATTCTAACTCCAAAATTGTACCCGTTTTTACATATGTCTTCATGACCCATTTCATTTTCTTTCTTAATTTTTGATTGAAAATAATATACATATGAGCCACATGGATCGTGATGATGACCGGTCGTTACCATGAGCACGTCGATGATGTCATTCGTGGCCACATGGGGGCGCCTCCTCCAGGGCCTCCCATCTGCGCCACCACCTCCTTCATAGATGACACCCGAAGCGTCGAGGTCAGTTTTGGCCACCGCTCGATCTCATCCAACTTAGACTCTGGACTCTTCTATCGCCTACCGCAACTGGTCGTCATCCTCCAACGCGGGATCCTCCTTCACTACCACCTACGCGGGCACCTCATAGGTTACGTGGTAGCGCCGCTAGAGATAACTAGAATGGAGTAGGTGGACATCGACCACCCGTAAACGAAGAGTCGACCTCATTGTTATTCTCAGACTTCTCGGGAAACCATTTCTTTGGCATTATCGCGGGACGTCTAGGCGAGGGGAGTGGAATGGAGTGCGTTTAGAGTTATGTCGGCGAGGCAAGAGTAGTGGGGACAAAATGGATAGGGACGGGTTGCCCAAGTGGCCATTAAAAAGGATTGTGTGGCTGGTGGGTGTGAGGTCGACGAGTAGGCCGCCTTCTATATCTACGAGGACACAAACCTAGACGAAATATGAGGTGAAATGGACCCAGACATACAACAAAACTATCTAAGGTTGTAAAGCCGGTGCCTGTCGCGGCTCCTCAGGCCATCTGCCGTTTTCACTATGGCTGATTATGGGCCTTTTGGTGTTACATCTCTGTGACTGTAGGACCAGCCCATCAGATCTCGACCAAATCACCACGTCGCTATCCTAGACCCTGCTCGATTCCCCTATCTCCTGAGGCAGGCGCTCCTCTCTCTTACTCTCTCAAGCATGTCGTCGACAGCCCCATCCCCACACCTCACCGGCCTCCACATCCTCCCCGCTCACCGGAGTCACAAATGTGTCCCCACACTGGGCCTTTCCCTCTATCGGCGCGGACAAAATATGTTTGTAGTTGCCATTGGCAGGAGTTATTAACAAATAAATATTTGGGAGGTAAAACACTATCTCAAGTGCAAGCCAAACCAATGGATTCTCCTTTCTGGAAAGGGACTATGAAAGTCAAGAATGAGTTTTTTTAGCATGGGAGATTTATTCTTGGTAATGGTGAGCAGGCTCGTTTTTGGAGGATGCGTGGCTAGGTCAATATTCCTTACAACATGAGTTTCTATCATTATATAACATTAACTCAAATAAACACAATATCGTTGCGAGTGTTTTTGAGGCTGTCCCTATTAACTTACCTTTTCGTAGGACGTTATTAGGGCATAATCGGACGGAATGGTTCAAACTGGTAGAAAGACTAATGCGGGTGAACTTAGTAGATGAACCGGACAAGTTTAAATGAAACTTAACTTTAAATGGTTGCTTTACGGTTAAGTATTTCTGCGAGGATTTTCTTAATGGTCATATGAGATATTTGCGTAAATATCTCTGGAAATTAAAAAATCCATTGAAAATAAAAAAAATTGGTTTCTAGCTATTGACAAAAGATAATCTAGCTAAAAGAAGATGGACAGGGAGTACTAAGTGTGTTTTCTATGATGCGGATGAGTCTGTTGACCATCTTTTTTCTAAAATGTACATTTTCTAGAGATATCTGGTGATTAGTACACTTTACCTTATATTTCTCCTCCGACTAATATTACAAACATGTTCAGCAATTGGTTGAATGGAATAGACAAGATGACAAAAGCTCGCATTCGAATAAGTATTGTGGCCATATTGTGGGCTATTTGGAATTGCCGAAATGATATTTTCTTTAACAAATAATCGTTTGTTCATTATTTGTAGGTTATTCACAAGGCGTTCTACTGGATCAATTCGTGGTCCTCCCTTGTTGATCAACGTGGCTTTATGGATGTCAGTTGTACATGTATGATGTCAGTCGTTGATGCTCACGGTGGTATATTGTTGGGAGACCCTAAGAGGAAGGTGTGAAGTAGTGCAGCAGCAAGATTTTTCTCAGTTATGAAACCAAGGTTTATCGATCCAGTAGAAAATGTGAATTGTCTCGAGGTTGGTTGCAGCGTCGTTTACGATTACCAACGTGGAGCCTGCACAGAAACAATCAACATACTTTGCCCCAATTTAACAGTGAGGTTGTCAATCTCACCGGTTTGCTATAACAAAAGATTAAATGCATGTGTGGAAGAAAGATGTTTGTTTGCAGAAAGTAACATGTTTGAAGTTTGTGGTTTTATCAGATTAAAGAGAAGGACCTGAAGGAGATATGCCCTAGAGGCAATTAATAAAGTGTATTTCTTTATCAATCTCGTTTGTTCATAATACGTTTTTGTGTCATGGTATAATTGTATTAAGCGGAAACATTAATATAGGTGTGATGCGTAAACAACCAGGTCCCTAGAAGCCTCTACTAAGACTAATTTTATTGTGCGATTGATGATCGAGGTTTCCCGATCAAGTGACATGGCGTCAGTTGGCAATGAAGTCATATCGTTGGTAGAATGATGTGATGGACATACCCATATTTTGTAGCACGTAGTCATTACGCCTTCGACCATGGGATCAACTATTATTGTTATTCCCGGAAGATACTTTGATTGCATCAAACATCATATCATCATATCTTATATAGTGTGACAATAAGGTGGCCCTCTCGGGTATCGGACAAGGGTAGTTGAGACGAGGGGTCAAGAGCGGGATTTGTCAGTCCGTATAGCCGGATAGATACTCTAGGGCCCATTCAGTGAGATTATGTCAAATGAGCTTACAAGCATGTGACTAGGTCACGGGGACATAAGATCACAGACGAGTAGAAGATAGTGTTGTCGGTAACGAGATCATGCTAGGTATGGAGATATCTATGAACGAGTCTCGGACACGCTAAAGTATCGATGTGACAAAAGGTTTAAGATTTAACGTTCAGGTTTGATAGATGAGAGTCATTCGTTATATCACAGTGACTGATTCACGGGGTCCAGGCCTACGAGTTAATTATTGATCGGAGAGCGGTCTCGATCATGTCTGTTATTATATCGAACTGCTAGGGTTACACACTTAAGGGGTTTCGACAAGACAACCGGAAAGGAAAGAGATCACCCGGAACGTGTCGGGAATGGTCCGATGGAAATCGGGCAGCAACGAAATAGTTTTTAGAATGAGAATAAATTATATAATATGTAATTAATATTAATTAGTGTAATTAATAGTTAAATACATTTTTATTTATTTATTTTTTGAATTTTTAAGCCTGATTTTCCTAAATGGGCCTTCTAGTGGAAAGAAGGCCCATGGGGGGAGTCCTCCTTGGGGGTTCGGATTGGGGGAGGCCGGCCTAGGTGGGACACATGAGGCCCACCTAGGGCCGGCGGCTACCTTGGTCGGCTCAACCAGGCATGTGGGATAGTCCCACATTGCCTTGCTGGCAAGGTTGGCTCCCCCCGGGAGTATTTATATAGAGGTGCACCCTGGCCTTTTAATTCACCAATTAATTTATCTTTCTCTCCTCGATTACGTGTGACGTGGGGCTACCTTTCGACTAGCCCACGATGAGGCTACCTGGGCCGCGCCAAGCACAGGGAGGCCCACAGAAGGCCCACACGGGGTACCATGTATCCTAGTCCAAGTCGGTTAGGTCTCATAACCTTCCATATCTGTAACTGCCATCCATACCGACCACCCGAGACCTGGCTACCTATAAAGCCAGGAGGGTTGCCCGTCCTAGAGGACACGCCAACAGCCACCGCCACAAACCCTAGTGAGATCGTAATCTCGCCGCCATTGTAATCGCAACTCGCCATCAATAACAGACAAGCAGGAGTAGGGTGTTATCCTCTGGGAGCCTGAACCTGGGTAAAACCTTGCTTGTCAGCCGTCGTGATCACCAACGCTCCTCTCTTTCCCCCTCAATCAACTCGGGGTGCACAGCCCTGGGGTTTGTCGAGTTACACCCTCGTCAATTGGCGCCGTCTGTGGGAAAGATATCAAGCGTTGGAATCATGGTCGCACCGGCTCCATCCGCAATGAAGACTGAGATCGACGTTACTCGGGAGCCCATCCGCTTCGGCTCCTTCGAGTATGCCCTCCACCCGCCGGCCCGTCGCTCGGTGTACGCCAATCTACGCAAAGGTATACATATCACCTTTGGCTCCATATACTGTTTCGTCGACAGTCGTGGCATGTTCAGGTCTGCGACAACCGCGCCACGCGTGGCCATGGCACCCGCATCCATCATCCGTGTGTCACCATTGGCGTCACCCGCCGCGGGAGCCACATCTGCCACACATACGAAGATCGTACCTGCATCGACTACATCGTCAACCTCGGCGACGACCGCGCAGATCGAGTCTACTCCAACCATCTCGATCGCACGGTCGACAAGGTCGAGATCTACCTCAACTACGACTGTGCCAGCGCGTGCGACCAAGGGCGTACCGTCGACTGCCGCGTCGCACGCACCTTCGTGGGATCATCAAGTCTACCCCAAGCCAATCGCACTCGCCCCTGCGACTGCGAAACCTCCGTCCGCGACCACGGTGACGATCCTCCGAAGATGCAACGGCGACTACGCTGCCCATGTAGCAGCAACTTTCGACCCCGAGCAAGATTCGGATCAAAGAAGCAGCAGCGGCAGCGTAAACACTCCTACCCAGATCTACCCCAAGCAAGTCTTCATGGCCAACACAGAGCCTCCAGAAGGCCACGAGGAACCCGCATACCCACTGGAGGTGGTCATGCCTGACCAAACACGGCTCACCATCACGCGAGACATGGGAATCAGGGCCCTGAAGCATGTCGACGACGACACTTTCCCTGCACCCGACGTGCCTAGAGAAGACCATCTGGCGGTCCAGTACTTGCTACGCAAGGAAGGCGAGCGACTTCGTGCCGAAAAGGCCGAATTGCTCAGGCGCAAGAGGGACGCGGATGCATCGAGTGCCAGACGGGCCGCCATCTCGTTCACTTCCTCCACGGAAGTTAACCAAGGGGGACGGCGACACAGAGCTCGTGTTCCCCACATGACAGACGCGGATCGAGCAAGAGTCACCCGCAATCTCGACTCATCCTTCATCACCGAGGACGAGAACGGGATACCTGTCCCCAAGACGGCGAACACCGCCATCATGTCAGTCGAGACATATCTTCGGCTCACGCAGCCGCCGGAGGGAGATCCACGCGCCCTTCTCCACAAACAGCAGATCATGTCCATGAAGACAATCGAGGAAGCTTTGGCGACTGGAGCACCAAACAACCGGGCACGTGAAGAGCGAGAGCGCCAAACCCGCGAGCCAGCAACATCAGGGGCCCCGCAGCCGCTAAGACAGGCCCAACCAGGCGAAGACCTTCGCAACGTCATCACACAAAGGACAGTGGACCGTAGCCGCAGCCAGCGCTCGGCTGACGCGATGAACCTGGATGATCCGGCCGACCGCAACTTCGAGCCTTGCGGCGCCGCATGCTTCAGCTTCAACATCCGCGACACCCGCATGCCCAAGGGTTTCAAGCTGACAGCAGGAACTCCCAAGTATGACGGAAAGCAAGACCCGCGCCTGTGGCTTGAAGATTACCTCATCGCCTGCACCTGTCAAGGTGGGACGTCGACTACGGAAATGCAATACATCCAGCTAATGCTCACGGATTCAGCGCGCGGGTGGCTCACCAGCCAACCCAAGGACTCCTTCAAAACCTGGGAAGAATTCCACGATACCTTCATAAAAAGTTTCTCTGGAACATTCGCAAGGCCGACTACCTACATCGAGTTGCAAGCCTGCAAGCAAGGAAAGGATGAGTCGCTCCGCGCGTACATCCAGCGATGGACACTCCTCAGGAATACTATGGAACCCGTCTCCGAAGACAGGGTGATGGATGCTTTCATGCACGGCGTCGCTCGCCGAGACCTCCGCGAGAAATTTGGTCGGCTCCAGCCGAAGACTACGATCGAGCTCATGAAGGTAGCTAACCAGTGGGCCGAAGGAGAGGATTACGTCCGCGACACCTCCCCAAAGAAGGAAGCCGAAACAAGCAATTGGCGAGACGGACGCCAGAAGAAGAAGCAATGCTGCACCAACTCAGACACCATCGAGCTAGTAGCGGCGGGATATCAAACCCCCCGTGATGACACACGAGATACCAGTCGACAATATGATCAGAGTCGGCAGTCCAGCTCGGGGCAGTATAATCGCAGCAGCGGCAGCATAAGCCACAACGACGGGAGCCAGAAACGCGAGTGGAAACGTCCGCTTACGGCCGCCGAAGAATTGATGCAGCCTTGCAAGCATCACTCGTTCCGCAACCCGGAGACAGGCAAGTGGGGCGCCAACCACCTGTCGGAGGACCGTCGCAAAGCGCGAAAGATTTACCAGGCTATGCAGCAGATCATCACTCCCGTGCAAGCATTGACGACGACTCCGCAGCTCGCAATTCAGGAAGCACCCGCAAACAACAACACAACACAAGCGGGGGAACCTTCCCCCAGCAGCAGCCGCAGCATGACGTCCAGATAGCGGCGCACGACGCATACCCGACTGCGCGAGGACATATCAACATGATTCAAAAAGGACGTCCTTCGAACAGGGTCCAGAAGCTCATCACCCGCCAAGTACTCCAGGCCACCACCAGCACGCGCTCAGTACCGGAATACTTGAGAGGGTCAGAGACGCCAATCACATTCTCCAGGGCAGACCACCCGTCGGAGGTGCCACGACCCGGTCACGCTGCTCTGGTTATCGAAGCCCTAATTGGCGACTACAGCCTGAAGAAAGTATTCATGGACGGAGGCAGCGGCATCAACATCATATTCGCCGACACCCTGAGAAGAATGAACAAATCGACAGAGAAGTTGCCAGAGTCGGAGACCACCTTCCACGGCATAGTACCAGGGCAAGCAATCACGCCCATGGGAACAATCACACTCGACGTCATCCTCGGCACACCCGAGCACTTTAGGAAAGAGTCGATCGACTTTGAAGTTGTCGACTGGAAATCACAGTACCACGCCATACCTGGGCGCCCAACTTTTGGCAGGTTCATGGCCATACCTCATTATGCCTACCTGATGATCAAGTTGCCCGGACCCAAAGGAGTGATCACTGTGCGTGGCGACTTCGACCGCTCGAACAGCTGGGACCGAGAGTTCAGCAGGATCTCCGAGTTCTTCGGAGTCGAAGAGCACTTCCAGGCCATATCAGCCGACAACGACAAGACCATCTTTCCACCTCGCAAGAAGCCAGCCAAGTACGCCGCCTTCAACACAAACGACGACACCGTCACCCACCAAGTCCATCCGACTGACAGCAGCAAGACGGTCAAAGTATCGTCAAGCTTGACTCCTGCGTGAGAACTGGAAGATCTTTGCATGGCAACCTTCTGACATGCCAGAAATACCCAGGGAACTCGCCGAGCACTCTCTAAAGGTCCACAGGGACGCAAGACCAGTCAAACAAACCATGCGACGCTTTTCAGGCCCCAAACGAGACGCAATAACCACAGAAATCGACCGACTGTTGCACGCCAAGTTCATCCGAGAAATCAAGGACTCGGACTGGGTCGCCAACCCCGTCCTGGTAGAAAAGAAGAAGACGAAGAATCAAGGACGCACGCACCAGCCTCCGAGTTGAAGACAATACCGCTACCCTGGCCCTTTGCCCAATGGGGACTAGACATGGTGGGCCCGCTGAAGAAATCCTCACCCGGAGGGCACACTCACCTCCTGGTTGCAGTCGATAAGTTCACCAAGTGGATTGAGGCCGCACCCATCACAAGTTCAACTGCATCATCAGCGGTCAACTTCATCAGGTCCATCATCTTCAGATTTGGAGTTCCGAACCGGATCATCACAGACAACGGCTCGAACTTCACAGCCGAGGAATTCAAAGAATTCTGCTCAGATCAAGGTATCAAGCTCAACTATGCGTCTGTCTCGCATCCGCAATCCAATTGACAGGTGGAGAAGGCCAACGGTCTCGTCTGCAGCGGCATCAAGAAACGACTGCGTGTACCACTCAGACGCGCAGCGGGCGCATGGGTCGAAGAACTGCCGTCAGTCCTTTGGAGTCTGCGGACCACGCCTAACAGATCCTCCCAGTACACTCCATTCTTTATGGTGTACGGTGCAGAAGCAGTCCTACCCTGCGACATCAAGTTTGACACACCACGGGTGGTCGCCTACGACGAGTCAGATGCAGAAGAGGCACTCGAAGACAGCATGGGCATATTGGATGAAGCACGCGACATCGCCCTGGCGCGATCAGCCGTATACCAGCAAGACCTGCGCAACTATCACGGACGGAGATTGCGACCAAGAACTTTCGTTGCAGGTGACCTGGTCCTCCGCCTCAAACAGAAAAAAGTGCACAAGCTCGCCTCCCCATGGGAGGGTCCATACATTGTTACAGAGGCAATTGGCAACGGAGCATATCGCCTAAAGGACTCGAAGACAGGAGCAGCCTGCAGTAACCCGTGGAACGTCGCACAACTCTGGCTGTTCTATGCTTAGTCGACTCAACCATTGTAACAAGAATAGCATGTCAAACGCGACAGGTTTCAGCGCACTCTTTCCCTTACCAGGGTACCTAAGGGGACTGGAAGGGTTTTAATGAGGCGGCCTGTTCGCAACAATGAATAAAGTGATTTGGAAAAAATGTTGTCCACTCTACCTTCTCAGTCAAGGCAAACAAAATCCTAGGCCGTCACTCGAATCGCTCGGGGGCTGCGCCACACAGGTTGAAAGAAAAGCCTAGGCCGCTACTCAAATCACTCGGGGGCTGCGCCATACAGGCACAACTCGCAAAATCCTAAGGCCTTTGCTCGACATACTCGGGAGTTGCGCCGCACAGGTCAAGTCAGAAATCCTAAGTCGCCACCCGACGTACTCGGGGCTGCACCTCACAGGTCACACTTGAAAAAGCCTAGGCCGCCACTCGAACCACTCGGGGGCTGCGCCGCACAGGCACAACTCAAAAATCCTAGGCCTCTGCCTGACTTACTCGGGAGTTGCACCGCACAGGTCAAGTCAAAAATCGTAGGTCGCCACCCGACGCACTCGGGGGCTGCACCTCACATGTCACACTTGAAAATCCCTAGGCCGCCACTCGAACTACTCGGGGGCTGCGCCATACAGGCTTCACTGAAAAATCCTAGGCCGCCACCCGGGCTGCTCGGGGGCTACGCCATACAGGTCAAGTCCGATACCCAAAATTGCCACCCGATACAATCGGAGGCCGCGGTATACAGGTCTCACTTGAAAAATCCTAGGACGCCACTCGACTCACTCGGGGGCTGCGCCACACAGGTTCACAACGCAGACTTAGGCTGTCACCCAAGGTACTCGGGGGCTGCGCCAAACAAGTCAAAGCCGAAGCAAATACTCGCACAGTAATGCAGATAGTTTCACTCGCTACCCGAGAGCTCTTTAAACTTCATATACTGTCATTTACATTGGCATATTCGCCACCTATACCTAACCCTGTACAGCAGAAGAAAGATATTTTTAGTCTGCAGGCTCGCTCTTCGGCGCACCGAGTGGGCCTACGAGGCGCTCACTATGCTTCTGCACCTGCTCGATCATCTGGCGCGCAGCCGCCAGGGTATCAGCGTACTCGGCGTCGCCAGGAAGTCCACCCATCAGCCTCTCCAACGGAAGGTTCGGCCGATGCAGCCGAACGTACGCCAGAGCCGCATTCGCCCCGGCGACAAGCTGAGCATGGACGATCTCCTTCAGCGCATCACCATCACGAAACCTCAACGCATCACCATCACGAAACCTCTCCAGCAAGGTGGCTAGCCCATGCGGCTGCCCATTGTGCGGGAAGTAAACACGATGGATGTGCCAAAGGGTCTTCCGGCAATTCTCCAGAAGGAAAGCCGCACGCCAAGTTCGGTCAAGCATAAGAGCAAGAATACGCCCTCTCGACTTGTTCACCCAGAATTGACGAGCTTCGTAAGAGTCGCCAGACGCCTCTCGGGTAACACGCTCTTCGACGCGATCCTGCTCAGCCTCCCAATCCGGGTTAACATCTGCATACACAAGCTATAAGTCAAAACCAGCAAGTTTTAACAAGGAAAAGTAGCAGCAGAGGATGCCAACCTTGAAGTTGTCGACTGATCAGATCGATCTCCCCAATCAGAAAATCTTCACGCTGGGAGAACCCTGTGGTAGGATGCGACCGGGACCGACGCAACATCAGCTCGGTATTCTTCAGATTCGCCTCAAGCTCAGCCACCTTGTTCTTCAAGTACGTGATGATCCGCTGGTCGTTCGAGATTCGCGGAAGAGCTGGCGTCGCCCGACGACGGCGAGCTCCCGAAGAAGATCCCTCGCCACTCGGCCCAGCCGCAGACGCAGAGGAAGTGCCGCCGCGCACTTCAGTCTGCCATGAGTTCGCAGTGTCAATACAGATATGCGACTGCTCAGCGCAAACAAATACAGTTGAAGACATACTCAATTTCAGCACAAAATACTGTTCAAAGCCAGAAGACCAAACAAGATATCAGGCATTACAAGCAAAAGTTATAAGTACAGGCCACGGCGACTGCCGAATCCCTACATCACTACTACTCCGGGGCAGCAGACTCCGATCGGGAACGAGTCTTCCGGGAAGCAGCCGCCTCAGTCGCCTTGACGAGCGCCCTCTCGAAGGTAGCCACAAGCTTCACAGCTAGCTGTTTAGCTTGCGCCTTCACTCCGCCCAGGGACGCGGTCCGGCCATCAGCCCTCCGAGGGAAGCCGCTGACGACCTTCTCGAAATCGCCCTGAATCTGGTGACCTAGAAGGAGCTGAAAGGTGAGCTCGGAGTCGCGTACCGTCTGCGTCCGAGTGAAGTCCGCGAGGGTGGTCGCGTCGTCCTTAAACGGAGCAGCAAGAGCGTCAATGGCAGCCGGCGGCGCATCACTCGGGAAGATGCTCCGGTGCACCGTCGTAAGCGCACCAGTCGACTGCTGCAACGCAGCCGCCGACTTCCTCAGCGCATCGGACACATACGCGGAGACACTGTCGAGGAAGCCGACAGCAGTCGCCAAGTCAACGGTGTCACTCGACGAGCCCTCCAGAGGAGCTCCACCGCAGTCATCTAAACAACAGATCTAATGTCAGACAAAGGAAAAGCAAACAAAACAGTAGGCGTCAAGCCGAAACTTACCTCCAAGAACACCGGCGAGTGAGAGGAGACGGTCGACTTGAGTCTTCCCTTGGACGACCCGTACCCGCTCCCGCTCCTGGGACTCGTGGAGAGCTTTCTCAAGCTCAGCCTGAGCCTGAATCTTCAACTCCAGCTCAGCAACCCGCCTATCAGCCTGGTCCAGAGAAGCACGCAGCTGGTCCCTCTCCTTCTCTAGGCGAACGTAAGCCGCGGCTGCATCAAGCTCCTGGCGATAGTACGGCTGAAACACAGGCAAGAAATTAATAAAGTTGCGGGCGACTATACTAGTCACCCACACCTTCGGGGGCTACTCCCATCGGGAGCGCTGATCGCGCACCCGATGAAACTGCGGTACTACAAGCTCGAATACAAAGGACTTACGTGATTCAGGAGGTCGACATCTTCGGAAGACGACGGAGGAGCGCGACTTGATAACGCGATGACAGCAGGTTGCGCGCGCTCCTCGACCGCCACCCGAGTCACCAGCTCGGTCGAAGGGGCGGACGTGTGCTCCACTTCGCGAAGAGGGGAATGAACATCGCCAGAGCGACGGCTGGAACAAAAACAATAAAAGGATCAACTCGAAGACTTGGAACTACAACAGGCAACTTGGAAAAGCAAGACGAAAAGAAGCTAACCTGGTGGTCTCGAACTCGTCGTCGCTTTCCAGGGAAAGAGAAGGCATCCGAGCGAACGCGCGAGGTGGCGCAGAGCTAACACGAGGAGCGGCCAGAGGCTCGATCCAGTCGCCCTGAGACCGCACGCCCGATGACGTCACGACAGCTTCCTCCATATCAACATCTGCACCCCTAGCGGGCGACGAAGCAGTCGCAAAGTCACCGCCACTCCGGCGCTTTTGCCTCTTCCTTGCGGGTTCCTCCTCGTCGTCATCATCCTCCACCTCGTCGTTGGGAGAGACAGCGGACGGGAGCTCGTCGTCGTCGTCATCCTCCTCCACAACCTTCGACTCGTCGTCGGGTCCGTTCTCAGGGAGAGGAGGAAGGCTGACCAGCAGAGATCGACCCTGAAACAAGTAGACGCAAGTCGAATTAAGAAGCAGGGTATCAAGAAAAGAAGAAACAAGTAGACGCAAGTCAAATTAAGAAGCAGGGTATCAAGAAAAGAAGAAATGAAGAGAACAAGTCAAGAACATTACCTCGGGAACAGGGTTCGTCGCCCCGTATGCAGCAACCGGGCACTTGACGTTGCAGACGTCCGCGACTCGGAGGTTGGTGATGGACCTCACCTTGGCTTTCACCTCCTCGTCGTCAAGTGGCTCGTTGCTGACGCCCTCGACGGCCCACATCGGGTGGGGCCGAGCACCAAGCGGCTGCACCCGAAGACGGAAGAAGGTGGCCATCAGGAAGACGCCACCCGTCTCGCGCCCCAGGGTCTTGGTGAGGTTGTGCAGCAGGCTCAGCAGCGGCCTCGCGGCCTCCTTCTCCTCCACGGCCAGCGGATGCGACCAGGCGCGTGTCTTCCGCAACCCGCGTCCACTGTCGAATGCCGCCAGGCCGTCCTGTTTCGACTGGACGTAGAACCATTTCTTGCGCCACCCCTGGACGGAGTCCGACTTCTTCATCTGAAAGTACACGGTATCACCGTGCACTTGGATTCCGAAGCCGCCCACGAGGAATGGTAACCCGCTCTTCCCGACGTTCTTGCGAACAAGGAAGAGCGACTTCCATAGCGCCCTGTGGGGTGCGACCCCCAGGAAGCACTCGCAGAGCACAATAAAGCCCGCGATGCTCAAGACGCCACTGGGGGTCAGATCATGGATCTGAACCCCATAGGCGTACAAGAGACCGCGCACAAAATCATGCAAGGGGAACCCGAAGCCCCGCGGAAGGAAATCCACGAAGCATACGCGTTCCCCCTCGCGGGGTGTGGGGTAGACTTCCTTGCCAGGAGCGCGTACCTGGACTTGGTCAGAAGGAGGCAGGAGGCCTTGCGCGCGGAGGAGTTCGAACTCCGTCTTCTTCACAGACGACCTTTGCCAGTCGCCGTCGGGCTTCTTCATCAACCCGGCTTCGTCGGCGGCGGCGGAGGTGCCAGCGGCGGCCTTCGACTTGCCCATGACTCCGTAGGGCAGCGCAAGGTGCGAGGACAAATAGCACGGAGCTCGGATGAGGGCGAGAATGGCAGAAGGCAGAGGAAAGGAGGCGCGGACGATTGGAGAAGATGATGCCCTCGTGCCGCGGCGCAGTACTTATGCCTCGGCGAAATCCATCTCAGCCGTCCGTCGCGCAACGGTTCCGAGCATCTCCATCCTGCCGTCCACGTGTCAAGCGAAGAGGCCAACCGTCGCCGCCCACTTCCTCCACTACGCACGAGAATCGAGGCGTCATCATCGTGCGCGAAAATTTCGCGCCCAGTTCGGAGACGTGACAACTGCCGACCGCGGTCAGCTATGCCAGTGGGCCCCGTCACGTCACGTCCCATCGGGTGCAGAGGCGTGCAAGGAAACGTCAGCAGTGACGTCATCAAGCCAACGGCTCCAAGCAAGTGACACAGCACGATAACTCGAACGCAAGATTCGAGTAGTATGCTTCAAAGCTGAAACAACTCAGTAGGACAGAGTGCTGATATGAGAACCCGAAACATCCATTCGGGTGGCAAAGACAGTTGAGTAAGCTCAAGCAGCCGAATCAAATCTACATGTAAGACAACAGGCCGAATAGAAGCAGACTTCACAGGAGAAACAAGACAAAGACATTCGACTGAAGATATTACTCCCATCGGGAGTATCCTCTTCGACTGAAGAAAACGAGTGCAAACTCAAAGATCAAGCAATCCAGTGGCGCGTCCAGGAGGAAGAAGTCCTTTGCCCGACTCTACGCTTCGACCAAGCACTCGGGGGCTACTAACATGGGGCTACCTTTCGACTAGCCCACGATGAGGCTACCTGGGCCGCGCCAAGCACAGGGGGGCCCACAGAAGGCCCACTCTGGGTACCATGTATCCTAGTCCAAGTCGGTTAGGTCTTATAACCTTCCATATATGTAACCGCCATCGATACCGACCACCCGAGACCTGGCTACCTATAAAGCCAGGAGGGTTGCCCGTCCTAGAGGACACGCCAACAGCCACCGCCACAAACCCTAGTTAGATCGCAATCTCGCCGCCATTGTAATCGCAACTCGCCATCAATAACAGACAAGCAGGAGTAGGGTGTTATCCTCCGGGAGCCTGAACCTAGGTAAAACCTTGCTTGTCAGCCGTCGTGATCACCAACGCTCCTCTCTTTCCCCCTCAATCAACCCGGGGTGCACAGCCCTGGGGTTTGTCGAGTTACACCCTCGTCAACGTGAATCCGTTTGTCGGAGTTGCGCCGAGAAGAGAGGAGGTCTCTCCACCATAGCCCGATGCCGCGCTGCTGGTGTTCCGGTCCAAGTCTTCCGCTGCTCGTCCTGTACTGGAGCTTCGTGAGTCGTCGTCTCCACCGACGTGTGTAACGCCCTGCGAGGTGCTGCGCTAGCGGTGCTGGGAGGTCTACTTCCACTACACGACCTTGAGGTCGGCTTCGTCGTCTTCATCGTCAACGTTCGTGCGGGAACGTAATCTCCGCTTTCGGTCTACAAGGGTATGTATTCCGATCTCCGTTGTACTTCTATATCTGCATAGTGTAGATTCTGGATAGATTAAGGATATCGTTGCTAGGAAAAAATTTGATTTCTGACTGCGATCCCCTTCAGGACCGGGTCCACATTTCACTAGTGGTGTCTCTCCATGAATAATAATAACATTCATGTGGGTAAACAAATTACAGCTGGGCAATTGATAGAGTAATGATGAGCAAACCAATACATATACCAACATTATGATTTCTAGTGTGAGATTCATTTGGGAAATACGACAATATACATAGAATGTTCCAACCGTATATATGACTAATAATCCACATTCCGGTTAGCGTCCGCACCCCTTCCAGTATTAAGTTGCATGCAAAGATTGTCGCATTAAAACTGTGTGTAAAGTAAGCAAGTAAGTAATATCATCCTTAGACAAAGTACTATTGTTTTATCCCTAGTAGCAACAATACATCTACAACCTTAGAGCTAGTTGTCACCACCCCAGATTAAATAGAGACATGAACCTACTAACGAGCATAAATACCCCCTCTTGGAGTCACAAGCATCTACTTGGCTAGAGCATCTAGTAGTAACGGAGAGCATGCAAGATCATTAAATAACACACACACACATGATATATTATGAAGCAATAACTTTAGTACTCAATATTCATCGGATCCCAGCAAACACAACATGAAGTATTACATAACGGTGATCTTGATCATGATAAGCAGCTCACAAGATCTAAACATGATAGCACAAGAGGAGAAGACAACCATCTAGCTACTGCTATGGACCTGTAGTCCAAGGATGAACTACTCACGCATCAGTCTGGAAGCGGGTATGGTGACGTAGAGCCCTCCGGTGACGATTCCCCCTCCCGGCAGGGTGTCGGGGAGAAGTTATGATCTCTCCCGAATTGGTGTTGACGATGGCGGCGTCTCGGGACCCGTGGAGGAAATAATGAACACCGTGCTAGGGTTTTTGGTTCGGGGGTACTTGTAGGCGAAAGGGTGAGGTCGGTGGACCCCCGAGGGGCCCACATCATGTCCTCACGCGGCCAGAACCCCTGCTGCGCGAGCACCTGATGACGGCGCCTCGGTCGCGCACTTCTTCTCGTGTTCGGTCTTCTGAAACGTTCCCGATGAAAAACGGAATTCAGAAAAGAAATCGTCCAATTCCGAGAATATTTCCTTAAGTAATTTTATAAAACCAAAAACATCAGAAAACAGGGAACTGACACTGTGGCATCTTGTTAATAGGTTAGTCCCAGAAAATGCATAAAACTATATAAAATGCATATAAAACATGTAATAACATGATATAATGTAGCATGAAACATAAGAAATTATAAATACATGGAGACGTATCAGTCGTGTAGGCTATCTTCAGTCGGGTTGGGTGCACTGGCGGAGCTTCACCGGATTTTTTGGACGGGCCAGGCCGCAAAACAGCTAGGTTTTCCTTTAGAGTTTGAGTGTTAATGGGCCGGCCCAACAAAAAATGCGAAGGAGCAACTAAATCCTGGGCGGGCCAAGACCCATGTTGGCCTTAACTAAGCTCCGCCACTGGCTGGGTGGCTTAACCATAGAAGGCTAGATACTTAGTGAAATTTTTTTTGAGTGGTTGATTTTCGTTGCTACTTTGAGCGATTCATAAATTGTAAACCTGTGATACATTTTGAGTTTAATAATTGCGGATAGATATGTGCATCTCTTTGATGAAGAGGTCGGAAATCCACACCCCCTTATCTAAAAAGAAATAGTGAGTCCAAATGTCATGAAGTATGATTACAAAGTAAGTCAATCATTCAAATCTCACAAAACTCAACTCAAAGTGACTTCACATATCACGAAATATGATTACAAGATAAGACTCACTTAAATAAACAAGATAAGATTCAACAAAGCCTGGCCATCAAAGCTTGCAAATAGTCAGCGTGGGCTCCCACCTTTGAATTGCTACATTCACTAGACTCCGGTTTGGGCGACCTTAATTTAAAATCCTACACGAACCACAAGCGCAAGAATCAGTAACATGTGCTGTTTGGTTGTACCGTAAAAAATACGCATAAATTTCTGTAAGGTTGAGTACGTGTCATGGTCATCATTCCAACCCTATAAGATCGTAGTGCAGGAGAGCAAGAATCTTGGAAGGACTCATTTCTTTGAATCAAATGGACACTATAGAGAAACACAGATAGTAAGTTTTCCAAGAGGTCTCACCTCATGTTAGAAATCCCATAGAATATGTAGGAAAGCAATCTATAAGAATCTTGAAGGATTCATAAAGAAATGGACTCTATAGATAAAATTCTTATGGACTGAAATCCTACAATTCGTTTGAAAATCCTTTGAATCAAACAGGCCCTTAACATGGATATGAAGAGCTTTTAGCAGGCTACCTTACCAGGGACAGAGTGGAGTTTGATGAACTACTAACTTATTTTTTACTTGATGAACTACTAAACTGGGCAAGGCAAATCACGTGTTGTAAAGTTCAAGTGCAATTGTCAGTCCAGTTTTCTTCAGTAAATCATAAAAAAAATAGTTCCTCACACGCTCCTTTGGTACATAATATACAAATGATTTATTTCCAATACAACAAAGAATCACAATACATGTACACCACACAATATAATCTACAAATCTTTAACTGAATCATCATCAATCCTTTGAATAAATAATCCTGGTAATTCAGGCTGCTGTACGTCAGATTATGCATGTACTTTGACATGAGATCGATGGCAATAATTTGTTCTTGTTCGGAAAGATTAATTTGTGGTGGCCTGCAAATCTGCATCTTCAAAGAGGTCGAGTGCACTCTCCTTCGAATCCCTTAGCCAATGAACTATCAGTGCTGTACTTCCTATGTAAGACTGCCAGTGCCAGCCTCCAACTTCAGGTATCTTTTCCCTGGATCTGGGAAGAATCAACCTGTCCCCATAGCGTCTCTGCGTAGATCTTCTCCTCTTCTTTTTCTTCAGGAGAACAATCAGATAGCTCAACCACAAGCTCGTCATCGTCATCTGCTATATCCTCGTCAGTCTCTTCCGACAAGTCATTGTTCTGCGGAATACAAGCTTCGGCCATGGCTTCTCGCATAGCCAACGGCGTCGCAGGCCTATCGCTGTGCTTGTACCGTGGCGCGGGGATGACAAATGGAAGAGATATGCCGTCAATCCCATGCACCCTTCCATTGCTCTTCTTTGACACACCTGGCGGCGGAGCAATGAGGATGATGCCCAGCTCATAGTTGCAAATGTGCAGCCTTGGCGCAGAAGGAGCTGCTCTGGTGGCATCAGTAGTATTCACTTTAGATGGAGGGCGCAACGTTTGTCCCCATGCAGCTGGGCTGAAATTGTGAGACCCACAGTAAGTCCAACCAAATGAATAGCCACCTTTCCGAGACCGGAATCGTCTCTGAACAACCTGGTATAGAGTATGTTGTCAATATATATTGTAGCTGAGGTTTATTAGTTGTCAGCAAAATCTATATTGGGGGATGATAATTAAAGCTAGTATCTATTTCTGATAAGCTGTCTACTCCAACATGTTGAGGGAGAGTGAATTGTCGTCATCAATATGAATTCTTTGCCACTGTTATCCTTTAAATCAGTTTGTTCAAACTAACTTTCCTTGAATCATCGTCCTAATATAGATGTTGCCGAAGATGTATATGCTATCCACACCTCAGTATTAACTAGATGAGGCAATGAATATATACTCATGTGGCATTCCAAGAATAAGAGCATACCTTAACATGCATGGGATGCCCGATTCTGTCATGTGGATGTGGGACTGCATCATGAAATATGCCGGTAGATCTCAATCTTTGCCATGTTTTCTGTTAGAATAAAGTATATGAGATTGGGTAGGAATAAAACTATAACCCATGCCTACTTTGTTTGACAACCAAACTACAATGTTTTTGACAGAATATGATGATTGGAGGAAACTATTCCACTGCACTGCATCTGCTATACAAGGAACATATCTAAATCATCGATATCCTTATCACGTGCTTCTCTAACTAGAGAGATGTGCCCTGCCTATTTCATTGGGCACAACTTCACAATCCATTGAACTAAAGTATCTCAGATTAATATGAAACTCCATCCTGAAGAAAGTTGCAGGGATACAACTGTATAAGGACTTCAAATATAACGTGAAATGTGTCACGGAATTTTTTACTGGTAAAGTATGCACATGAAAAAATTATCTGAAAATAGAAATCTACCTCAGGTAGAGAAAGCAAAAATCTAGACAACTGAATTCCACAAGCGCTGCTTTTCACCCGCTCAATTGTCGGAAATAACAGGCTGATTGATGGTTTCTTTAGCTCATGGCCTGCTGTCCAGCAACCCCACTAAGAAGATCAAGGGACATTGAAATGATTATGTTCATGAAAAATGGGTATAAAAGCAAATTTTACTAAGATAGTGTAAGATTCAAGAAGCAGCTCAATATTACCTCTGGATCAGATTCTTCAGAATCAAAATCGTGATTGGATCGTTTACCAGTTGCTGAAGCAAAGTTTGCAATGAACTGTGGATTAATAGAAGTCCCAATGGATGAAGCACCTATGATATAATTAATAAGAATACTAGTTTAGTTAGAGACCAAAGTTGAGATGATTGATTTCTGATTTAAAAAATTATGCTATTACTCACTGTAAATAAAATCAGTCTCCAATGTTTCAGGCCACTTGAAGCGTGATAAAACCTGTTTCAGATCAATGTAGATCATAGTTTAAGACAATTGACTAAGACCACAAAATATAAGAGGTGGCAAGGAACTAAGGATTACTTTCGACAGTCAAGCAACTTAGGAAACTTCAAATCAAACCCCGTCAAATACACGATGCAAGAAGTGTAAAACCCTATTCAGCTCCGACGAATTTCCTGGTCCAAGTCTTTCAAGAACTAGGAGCATATTGCATTGACGTGAGCGCACAGCATGATGAGAAAAAGACACAAGAAATGTAACACAGATGCTTCTGGCCTACACTAACTGTAATTATCACAGGACGTTTATGCAATAGTTTATCAGTCAAATACAAACGGTACTTTAAGTTATGCCAATGATTTAAAGCGGTAAGAATTGCAGGGTAATATGAAGCCTAAGATTGAGAGACAGTTGCACATAAATGGTGGCAGTAAAAATCAATGTGAATTATGGCGATCACCTGCTAGTGCCATGGAGCTACGAATTTCAAGTATATCAGAGAAAGTGTACCACTAATTCAACAAACAATATGGAACAGTAATTTATGTTATCAAACTTTTGTTCAGTTTAGTACCTCTTCTAACCGCCAAAGCCCAAGGCTCCTTTTTAAGGATGCTGCTAAGGAGCACAATGAAGGAAGATGCTCATCCCGGATAAGCCCTGAAATTCGAGAAAACTCTGGACCCTGCATTTCGTAGAGTTTAACATCCACATGAGTTCCTGAATTTACTACAGAGATATGAAAAGGCATCTAAGACCTTCCTGCTATACCTTTGATACATACAGAAGCAACTGCACTTTTGTGTTAGTTACTCCAAATGCAGCTTCCAAGGCTTCTCTGGGGTAAATAAATCCAGAAAAATTGAAGAAACCAATGTCACTAAGGGGAGATACCCATTTTGCAACCTCTCTAGGCAAGAAACCAAGTAGGACTGAATCTGCTTAAGGGCATTGGACATGGTTATTTATTAGAGTAATAAAGAAGCAAACATCTTGTTCTGCACATCAACTGTGAAATACAAAGCACGTCAGGATGAGTACACATTTTGAGATTTGCATACCTTCCTCAGAAAATTTATCCAGATCAGCAACAAGAATGCTCACAGCATTAGCATCTGCGGGTATATTTGCATTCCTTTTTAATATCACTTCTGTAGTCCCATGCATGTTCTCATGGCATTTTCCAAGAAATACAGACAAGGATTTCAGTTGTGAGCCGGCATCAGATGGCATGTGAAAACGATGGGATAAGCCAACTACAGATGTTTGGGCCGAACCAAGAAACATTCTATAAGCAGATTTTGTGTGTAAAATCCTATTTTCCTGCAAAAATTTATAGTTGATAATCAGGGAAACAGGGCATTATAGGCCAAAACTTTTTCAATGAAGTACAAGAAGCTAGAGCAATAGCCAGTTCTTGGCTAGGAATAAAGTTCATTTAGGACAAGTGTATCAGATAGTATACTGTTTAGTAGCATACTTGTAGTAGAAGAAACTTTATGTGTTTAACTATCCTTGCTAACGACTTCAGTAAACAAAAATATATATCATGCACTGTATCGGTAAAATTATACTTACTGAAAGGCAATAATTGGACTAAGTAAAATTATACTTACTGAAAGGCAATAATTGGACTCCAAATAGCATGGACTTGGCATATACAACCCTGGTACTGAAGCAACAAGGTATCCACCAGCTCCTTCAAAATCATACTTAGCCATCTCATTTATCCAATATGCTTGGGAAGGGACTTCGTTGATAAGGGATCCTATGAATGAAACTAACTGAGCAGCAAAATCGGATTTTGATTCCTCAACTGCACTAAAAAGAGCTGAATAATCCGGTGATGTCTTACGGGGGAAGTCTTGCCACCACACAGTGTTTGTTATGAGATGCCACTGCGCATAGTATAGTTTACTCGGTAAGAACATAGCAACACAACAAATCAACAAGTCACTGGGGGCAAATGGAAAGATGAAATGATAAGCCATTATAGCATGAAGCATAACACTGACCTGCCTAGGCACTAAATTAGCTGAAGAAATAATTACACGCATACTGTCTTCTCTCTGTAACACTATGAGCTTCGGATGGTGGCATGCAACTCCTTTTTTCTTTCTATCCTTTCCAAATGCTATGACTTCCGGGAATCGGGGGTAACTTGAAGGGAAAATATAAATCAACATCAGCATTCATCCTCCAAGAAAATTATGCTTATCATGTTATGATCTACCATAAAGCTCAACAAATTCTACGAAGTAAGGTGTTGTGCCTAACTTGCCAATACCATATAGATTAAAAACTCAGAAGCACGGGACAATTAGATTAAAAGCCTCCCAGGTTGCTGCTTACACTAATAGTAGATTAGGGCGGTTCTCAAAAGGGGATGCAGTTCTACTTTCACGGCTCGCACTCCAGCATCTCTCCTTGTTGTGGCATGCTATTGTTACTGGAAGGAGGTGAGGAATCTTACAATATTCCAGGAACCTGAGAAGTAAACACCATATAAAAATTAGCATTCTTATGTCCCATATCATCACAAGGAAGAAAGACTGCAACAGAGAGAGGGCACACCAGGAAACATCGGAGGTGAATGTCGCGATAAATACTCGCAGCAAACTGCTAGTAGGATGGAGAAGCTCTGGCAGTGTCACTCCACTTTCTTGTTCCGTTCGCATTTCAGGCCTGATGCCGGTGAGGCGGTTCAGGAAGAATGTGCTCCCATCTGAGTAGCGTGCCTCGGTATGATCTTGCTCTATATTGCCATTGTTGCAACTTTTGTGCTCCACATTGCTATTGTTGTATCTTTTGCTTCTTTGAGGCGACTCAACAGTATCCTCTTTCTTTGAGGCAGTATTTTCTTCCCTGGTGTCATTTTGATGTTCCAATCTATCCTGGTAAAGATTATGTTCTTCCTGGCGCAAATTCTCTTCACGGATAGGGTCAATTGGACTGTCCGGGTGCAAGCAATTACCCTCTTCTCTAAGTTTTTTCACCCCAACATGTGCACAATGTGAATCCCTCAAGAAAGAAAGAGGATCATGACTCTCAGAAATAGCCCTTAGCCGTTTCCGGAGGGACTCGGCCCTCAGGACAAGAACCTCTTCGCAGGACCGCGCTGCCTTCTTACCCACTTCACAAGAGACAAATTTCTCCACCACAAATCCGTACCTGGCGCCAGGGAGCAGCAGCGAGACCTCGTCGCCCACGGCCAGATCAACCGGGCCACCGCCGCCGTGGAAGGGCAGGCCATTGAGGCGCACGGCGGTGGAGAAGCAGTGGGTCAGGCAGAGTACGCAGCCGGAGGTGCTGAGGAGAAGATCACGCCGGCGCCGGCCCCGGCAGCGGTGGCGACGTGCAGGGGACGCGAGGAGGCGGAGGCGGTAGCTGCGGCGGCGGGAAAAGGAGAGAGAGTAGAGGCGGTCGGAGCGGAGCACCAGTAGTGGCGCCGCGGGACCGAGGATACGGAGGTGGAAGTAGCCCAGGCCGCCGGAGGTAGAGGGGTCGATCTGGTGGTTCTTGGATGGCGCCTCCACCGCCATGAGGCGGGGCTCGGGAGAAGGGGGGGAGAAGAAGTGGGGCGGGAAGTCGAACCGTGGATTTATATTTCAATAGCTGTTCCCGCCATTTATTCCCCTACTTTCTACTAGCAATTTGTCACATTCATATACATTTATTTTATTGTGAATCTAAATAGCATGTATTACATCTAAAACATCTTATATTGTAAAACGGAGGGAGTACTTAACTACTTAAGGTGGATGAGATTTTTATTTCAGAATGTAATCATAAAATACGCCCTCCAACAAATGTGTTGTGCTAGTTTTTTTTCAAAAAAGGGAGTCCGAGCCTCTGCATTGATTGATGCATACACCTTTATTACTATGTGTTGTGCTAGTGAAGAGAAGAAAAATGGACTTGGAAACCATCAACTGGTAAATGTACAGGCATTGGGGGAGCTGTGGGCAAGAATGCTAGACGACTCCTTTGGCTCCTTGCAATAGAAGGAACTCCTCCTTCCACCGGAAGATTGCCAGGTTCGGTCAAAATTTGCCATCATGCACCAGGCAAAAATTCTGTGGGAGCAACATGATTATGCAGAGATTCAATTTCCACCCACCCAGATCCACCGTACCAGGCAAATAAACAAGACTGAGCAAACTAAATCATATATTTTCTGTATGATCACATCACTACATTCTGATGATGTGATCTCAGACATGCATATATTAGGACGATGTTCGGAGCTAAGTATTGGCCAGCCAAACGAATGCAGTGCCTCGTAAGAAATTATTTTATTTGTCAAATTTGGCCAGAAACTTCAGATTCAGTTAAACTACGAGTACAGGAGGCTGCCCGGGTTGGTCTAGAACTCATGACCTAGACATGTACATGTACTACCCGCTTACATATATCATTATTTCCTAACGGGTGTGAGTATATGGTGCACTTCAGTTAGCAGGCTATCTTCTGATCAGCAGAGAGATGCGACTTTATAGCAGGCTACTTGTGCCACACAGCATATCTGACTCCACATGCCGCCAGCTTCCACTCCTCGTTGCTTGGGCACCAGGAGCCTTCTCCAATCTTCATGCACAACTTATCATCGATTACTGCGGAGTAGAGATTTGAACTTGCCTCCAAAATTTTGACGGTTGACCGACTATGTATATCTTGGCACTTCCTGATCTCCATCTGGGTACAACATATTCAAAACTTAGAGAAAAACAGAGAGCCTGGATGGGTCTTTGTTTAAGTGAATTAGGCATATGTGAGCAGAATACCAGTTTTGCTATTTCACCATGGAAAGAATCTCCCCAGTCATAGAAATGATCGTAGAACACTGTGGGGATACCAGGGTGGGTAAGTATATAGGCGTATCCCTGAAAGATCATTAGTTTATTCATGTGTCCAGTAAAAGACTAGAGTTAGATATCCACACAGAATGTCAGGCTTGTTCCGAAGAAAATAATATGGAAGTGTCTGCTGATCAGCTATTTCTATAACACTACCAGCTACAACATGATCACATCTAGAAATAGACTAAATGTAATTTCCGATCGATACAATACTGATGATAGGCTTTGTATGTTTAAACATTAACAAACTAGCATAGCAGCTAAAACTTTTATTGCTGTTCTTGATGTAATGAATAACTTTCTGGTACCTATGGTCGATATTTAACTGACATCCATGTTTTATAAACTCACGATCGTCTCGGTGGTTCAATTCGTCGAAATTAATTGCTTAGTCCATGCAATTGACTTCTAATGAAACCAGTAATATGGATATAATGTAGTACAAACAAATGTAGCATCAAACTCATCATCGCATACCTCCATGACATGATCAGATGGAAATGGCCAATGGCCCTGAAACAACAGAGCTTACAATTAGCTTTGCTTGATATCAAGCCATGAACAAATACAAACAAATGAAAAGCTAGCCTTGTGCGCAAAATGGAAAAAACATGGAATTGGTATACCTGAGTTGACCCTGTGTCATGATTTTCGACAAATGTAACTGATCTTGAAGGCCACCATCCCATCACACCAGGTGGCTTTCCTTCATGGTCACGCAAACGCCACAACTCTCCTTTCACAGCTTCCTGCGCCAGCAACACTACACTGCTCAAGATAATCAATAGAGAACTACTAGGGCTACTTATTTGCTACTACTGTAGAAAGATGATCCATTTCTAACCTGAAGAATACCCTTTGTTGTGAAATCAAATGCAGCAGAAAGTCCTCCAGTGCTATCTATCCAGTTGACAATTCTCTGCCTATGTTTATCTGAATAAGGTGAAAGACGTTTTATATCTATATTTAGTTTCATCAATTAGGCATACATATAAAGACAATCTATTGCCTTGCATAGTAGTAAATTAAACACTTCCATTCAAGGACGATTCAGAGAGCTAGAAAGGGCAAATGAAGAGGAAACTGAAACACTAATTGATAACTCAAAAATCAATTACTTTCAATCGATGGACATAATTGGTACATTGCAGTAATAATCATAATTTTCAATCAAGGGGTTAGTCTTAAAGTACTTTCGCTCGAAATTACTTCATTATGGCCCATAGTAATCAGTATGGATGCTATTACAAATATCTTACCCTGATTGTAGCTCAGGCGGTTGTCAGGGGGGCTATATTCACAGCTGTCCCAGTATTCCCCCACTGCAAAAAGAGGCTTTGATTCTTCAATGTATTCTTTCACATACTTTGAAGCATAACTGCACTAAATAGAAAATGTGACAAATCAGTACAATAACAATGCGGAATATGCAATAGTAGCCGATCTCTTTTTTCACAGTATGTCTCTAGCCAGTTGACTACTTACCCTTTTGTGAAATCAAAACGAAAATCCTGAAAACCAATGGTTTCGCGAAGCCAGATCAGCCATTCGATGATATCCTTCCTTACAAATGGCTGGGTATGATCTATGTTGGGAACTCCATCGAAGTTATCGCCGGTACTTTTATTCCCCTGCTTGACAGTAAACGTATCAATCAAGAAACAGTGATAAGTAAAAGGCTGCACAAAATAGGACTATAAAGTACAAAAAAGGTCATATTATCCATCGATGTCTAATTAGAAGTCCAAAGTCGCTAATGTCTTGGTTATTGTGTTTGAACAGTGTGTGTTTTTCTGTTGTCCTTTCTCTTTACTTGTAGTCATTCTAAGAGGAGCCATGTCAGTGGCTTTCTTCTTAACACAATGATGTGCAGCTATTACTGTATTACATATTCTAGGAGTGGGGCAAGTCAATATGGTTACCTTCCCACCAGAACAGGATGTAACAGCATGTTCATCCCATGGTATTGGGATACCATCATAACGATTATACATCCCACTGGATCCTTGTGTAGTCCCAACTCGATGGTTAATAACTATATCAGCCATAGCCCTTATATTGTGTTCATTCATGTTCTGAAGCAAGGAATTTAGCTGCTGTAGGGAACCATAACAAGAGTCAAGTCTGTACAGGTTCTGTGGCAGATAGCCTGTGGAAAAACACAAATCAGACCTGTTATTCTGAAGCTGTGCTTGGGATAAGAGAGATTAATGGTGAACTCGTGACTAGCTTACCTTCTTGAGATAACGATTGTGTCGGTGGAGGCAGCCATACTGCAGTAAACCCAGATTTAGCCATGTCGGCAACTCTGCCGTCCAAATTACTCCACCAGTTGTGTTTATGGGATTCCCAGTTAAAGGCCTGACACACAATTGATATCAAAAGATATGTAAAAGAACTCGTATGTGCAACTTACGACAATACACAAACGCAAGCCCAGCAACATATGAGCCACCTTAGAATGACCACTAGACCCACTATTATTGACAACATCTTCTTTGCGTATGCACTATTGAGTTTCCATACAGGTACCGATCAGCTACGAGTGTACACATATTGCAGAAGATTCTTGTTGGCTGTGGTTTCAATGTTTCGTAGCAGGAGAGCACATATCCTGATATCTACCGAACGAAGGAAGACGCCACTAAGTCCAATCGTCGTTTTCCTAAAATCCACGCCATTAGATTTAATACATAGCAAGAATGCATGACCCCAAAATAGATGGTTAATCAGGCTGGCTCTAAGAGCCCGCCGTAGTTACAGTTCAAAAAAAAATAGATGGTTAGACAAATTCTCACCTGCAGTAGGATTTCCCTTCCGTTCTTAATGATCCCACCTGCTAAAGAAAACGCAACAAAGCAACCACATTCCTATCAGATTCTCAACGAAATAACAAACAGAACATAGCGCAAAGCCGCAAAAAGATGTGAGCTTTACCATTTCGATTCCGTGCTGCCTGTTCTTGGACAGCACCGTCCGAAACCTGCACAATTTCGTCATTTCAGGGTCAATCAGAACAAGCTCAGTTGGGAACACGACCTCGAGGATTCACAGTGCGCACTCACCATCTGGCCCATTCAAAACCTCAACCTGACCAATGCGTATCTATGATGCTTCCGGCGATAGCGCGTAGGCAGCGGAGCTTGGCAGGTGGTGGATCTTGCCGTGGGGTTTGGGGGTTCTATTTAACTGCGGGACCCGAAATTTTCAGAAAGGTAATAATCCCTATCAGTACCCCCATCACGCCGCAAATGGAAACGCGACGAAAGGGGATGGAATGGATTGGACTGCCCACGGAAAAACTCTCAGAAGAATCCAAGCAGGTTAGGGGTGCGTCACCAACATATAGCAAATTGGCTAGCCCGGATGGTTCTTCTCCCCGCCGGATGCTGGTGACGACGTCAGAGAGGTAGGTATCTTTCGGCGGAGGCGTGGAGGCTTTGCTCGCCGGAGGAGGAAGGGCTGGCTTTGCCGTCCCCGGATGAGTTTTTTTCCTTCGGGGATTTGTTGAGAATGGCAATGGGTCAATGGCGGGCTATGAGGCTATCAGATATGTCATGGTGGGTATGGGCACCACTAGCCACGCATGACACGGCCCAACTGGCCAGTGGGCATCTAGGCGCACACCTCAACGCACGCCCCTGTGTACATGGTTTTCCTTTTTGTTGGCATCCCAAGGGAAAATCTATATTTTGGCTAGGGCTGGAACCGGATTTATGCGGATTGGATAGTACCCTTCCCACATACCTTCTTCAAAATATGGTTATTGGAGGATGTTGATATGGACTGAATGCTAGTCGAATATGGATGTGATCAGATGTTTCCCCCGATCGAATTGAATATAACAAGATAATAGACTCGTGTAGAATGATACAGTGATAAATATAGCTATGTAATACACAATAGTTTAAAGTTCGATCACACAAAAAGTAGATTGACTAATTTCAAAAAAAAAGTAGATTGACTAATTTCAAAAAAAAGTAGATTGACCACTTCCTTACTCGTTTAGGTTGGTAAATTGTCATATGGGGGTAGATTACCACAATTGGCTGCCATAATGTTACTCGGATACAGATATATCCATTTTCATATACACATTTGCTTCGTAATTCAATACCACATTTGTATTTGTAAAAACTAATTCGGCTATTTAGCGCTTCAACTTTTTTTTGTTCAGATTTAGAAATTACCACTTCCATCACCAATTTCTCGAATGCGAAGCTCCAATAATTCGGATTATCTGTTACCAGTTCCCACGCCTAATTTTATGTACCCAAATTTAATATAGTTACATGAGTGATAAACTTTAAACTATATGCAAAAGAGTCCAGGGTTTAAGAAAAGGCACATTCAACAATAAAACTTAATTGGGAAGATAAGGTTTTAATTTTATTTTAGCATACTCCCACTTGACATAGTCCAATCCAAATAGTTTAAGTGTGCTATTAGGTTACAACAAGTTTTGAAAGTTTGACTACAAGCAACACATAGAAAAAAGTCGGAAGATTTTGGATTTGCCTAACTTGATCATGATATGGTCGTTGAAGAGGTTTTCAAATGTGCCCTGGTATTTTCTTAAAAAAGATTTTTATAAGAAATAACATAGGGAGGAGATAGAAGTTTTGTTCCGAAGCAAATATTCTCTTTAATATTTGTTATGTTTCATGAAATTTTAGTAAAGAAGAGAAGACATGGGAATATTGAACGGATAGACGTCGCCTAGAGGGGGGGTGAATAGGCGATTTAAAACTTTTTCGAGTAGCCGGAATATCCGGTCCAAGAGTGACCGGAAATTCCGAGTAGACGGAATATCCGGTACACTAATGACCCGGAAATTCCGGTATGCTTGATAAAGGCGGAATAAAACTAGAGGTTTACTTTAACAAGCATACAACCTAGATGTAAAAACTAGGCTCACCTATGTGCACCAACAACTTAAGCTAAGCAATACAAGTAACAAGATGATAGCAAGATATGACTTCAAGCACGAAGTCTATCACAATGTAAAGTGCATAAGTAAAGAGCTCGGGTATAGAAATAACCGAGGCACGCGGAGACGAGGATGTATTCCCGAGTTCCACCCAAAGGTGTACGTCTCGTTTGGAGAGGTGTGCGCAACCACAACAGGTTAGCCGCAACGCCACAAAGGCTCACCTTCTTCTCCTGATGAACTCAACCACAAAAGGTTCGAGTTCACCTTCCACTAATGATCTCCTTTGGGGCGGAGATCGAATCCCGTACAACTCTTGAGGCACACACCCACAACTTAATTGGGGGCTCCCAAGTCTTGAGGCACACACCCACAACTTAATTGGGGGCTCTCAAGTGACCACAAAAGGTCTTGACCACAAAAGGTCTTGGCCACAAAAGGCCGGCCACAAAAGGCGTCTAGGGTCCAAAGACCCAAGAGTAACAAGCTCACAAGTAATACCACCACGAATCCTCGTGGAGGGCTCAAACCGATGCAAATGCAATGGCAAGAGCACACGAAGTGCTCAAGTCCTTCACTCTCAAATTCCAACACAACAACAAATGTTTATGGGGGAATAAGAGAGGAAGAACAAAGGAAACCACAAAGGAGTCAAATCCTTCACTCCCAAATCCCACCAAAAGCAACTAATGCTTATGGGGGGAGAAGAGAGGAAGAACAAAGAAGAAGAACCACAAAGGAACTCCAAGAACTAGATCCACTAAGTTCCCCTCACTTAGAGGAGAGAAGGATTGGTAAGATTGTAGATCTAGATCTCCTCTCAACTTGCCCTAAAGAATATGGAAGATTCAATGGAGGGATTGAGAGGGAAGTGAGCTTTCCAAGGTCAACAATGGAGTAGGAGAGAGGGAAAAGTCGTGCTGCCTTGGATTGGCTGGGGAAAAAGAAGGGGAGGGGTATTTATACCCCTCCAGGAAATATTGCCGTTGGCTGTTTCGACACTCGGAAATTCCGGTATAAGTGAGACTCAGAAATTCCGGTCATCCGGAAATTCCGGTCTAGAGAGACTCGGAAATTCCGGTCACCCGAAAATTCCGGTCAAAGAGAGCTCGGAAATTCCGGCTGGAGTCGGAAACAAAACCAAACTTTTCCTTAGCCATTTCTGGAGGACTTTTCTGCGGGCACTCGGAAATTCCGGTAGACGGAAATTTCCGAGCACAATTTCCGACTGGAGTCAGAACCCTTTTTCTCCTTTCCTTAGCTGTTTTCTTGGATGAGCTGGGGAACCGGAAATTCCGGTAGGGCGGAATATCCGACCCCAATAATCCGAATCAGCAGAACATCGAAACGAAAACTGCTATAACTTTTGCAAATGAACTCCAAATGAGGTGAGACCAATTTTGTTGGAAAGATAGCGACGATGACTACCCAACAAAAAATAGAGTAAAATCTCCACACATGGCAAGGTGTGGGACTTTCCTCAAGGTAGAACCGGCAATATTTCCGCCACCGAAAACGCAACAAGTTGTCCAAAGTAAAACCGATTTCGATGAACTAGAGCTTGACATGGAGATGAACCAAGCTCTAATTCCTCACCAACATAAAATTCAAATAGGAACCAAGAAATATGATATGCCAAGTATGCAAAGGTTTGAGCTCTCCACAAGAATGCGATCAAGTTACTAACTTGAGAGCCCCTCTTGATAGTACGCCTATCTATCCTATAGCCCTATCAAGATCATACCTTTGCCTTGAGCATTCCACTTGAGTTAGATGATGAATATCTTGATCTCTTCAAGTGGTTCATCTTTCTTGATTGCGCGTCCAAGCACAAGCTTGATGAAGACTTCTCCAAATACCCCACCATGCTCACAATGGGAGAGTCTCGCTTAGCTTCATCTTCATGTATCCATTGCAATAAGCTTCACTCAACACATGAGCTTCAAGAGTTCAACACATGAACTCCACCATTCCATGGATAAGATCTATAGGGATATCTCAATGCAAACATTAGTCCATAGAGATTGTCATTCAATTACCAAAACCACACATGAGGGAAAATGTTCTTTCAAATATGTATTTTCCCTGTTGTATTTTTAAAACAATAGTCTTAAACACTTCGATATAGTATGTGTCTTGAAAATAGTGAGGAGATAGTATCTTATTGATCTCCATAGATTCACAATTTTTTAATGTAGAAACCCTTTTTATGCACTAGTGGAAAAAAACTTACCTGTGGTTCTGTGGCGCACCCACTCAGTGCGCCACAGAAATTTTTAGCATTATGTGGTGCATCCTTCCCGCTATATCACAAAAATATTTCAGTGGTGCATGTGGTTTAAGTGCGCCACAGAATTATATGCGCCGCAAAAAAATAAGCCATGCGCCACAGCATAAATAACAGGAATTTTCGAGAGAAAAAATCCTGCTGTATAAATATAGGTATATATACATGATTTATACATATTTGACAGATATATATTCAGCCAATACATAAATTAGAACAAACATATCACATTCATTCGACCCCGAGAAGTCTTATCGCATACATATATAGTAATAAGAGAAGTCTTATACAAACAAGTAAGAACCTAAACAAGATAAATGCTAAGCTAGCTAGAAAACAAGTCCCACGAGAAAACTACTCGTCGTCGAAGCTGGTGTTATAGAAGATGTCAGACCACCTAGAGTCATCGGTGTCCCAGTCATCCTTGTTCGCATTCTCGGCGGCCTCCCGACGGTGGCGACGGTCTGCCCTCCTGTGCTCTCTTCGGTTCCTGTAAAACTCCAACTCGGCGGCGACGTCGTCCTGGAAGTCCTCCCTCCACTGGCGCATCAGTTCCTCGTCGTTCTTGGCGGTGTCGATCCGCCGCTGCACCTGGCGGTGGCGGCGACGATCTTCGTTGGTGAGGAGGGCTGGCCGTGGCGCGAGGAACTCCGCCTCCGCGATGTCCTGATAGTCCGGGAAGTTCAGCTCGCTTCGCGGGCGCCAGAAACACCACGCGACCACGTCGTACGCGCACGCTGCCTCCTCCGGCGTGGGATATGTCCCTACCGTCTGCCGAAATCCGCCCACGCGGATTTTGACATAGTAGGTGTTGTTGGGCCGCTCCCGAACACCGCGGAAGCCGGACGACCCGCGACGGCGCGACGGCATCGTCTACATGCATAAGAGTAGGTTAAGCAGTTAGTCCAACAAATTAAAACTTATACACAACAAGATGCAAAGAAATAATATCAACATAAGCGCATGCCTCATATATTGTGGACACAAATTTAGAGATGGCGTTTCTGAAATCCAGTAAGATGCAGAAAATGTGTATTTGTGCACATCACAGGTTTCAGGGACGCCAACTCTGAATCACACGGTGTCACAATGGTTTAATCATTGGCATATCAAAAGAACGTAAAATGCAAGTTAATTAAAAAACAGTCAAGAAAAATAACAAACAAGTCCTCATATTGAATTGCTTCACAGATGGTGTAAGCGAACAACGTGGAATGAACACTACGTATATGTTCAGACAACATGGTTCACTCACACCTCCCTGAAGATGTAACGTGAAATCATCTAATCATCAGCCAAAAGTAGTCATCTTAGAAACATATTTTAGAAATGAAATTCGGTACAAAAAAATCTTGCCTCATACTTAGACTGGAAACACACAAATGGTACGAGACGGAGTAAGCGAGAGCCAGTGGGATGCAGAAAATGTGTATTCCTGTACATCATGGGTCGCATCACACTGGCCTAACTTACTCCATCTCGGGATTTCATGTTGTCACATCATTTTAATCATCGGCATAACAAAATATGGTAAAATGTAAGTTAAAGAACACTCAACAAAAACAATCAAGGCCTCATAATTAGAAGTGACATGCTTCAGTAATGGAGCTAGTGAGGCCGGTAGGATGCACGAGATCTGTGCACTCATGCATATCACAAGGCTCACTAGACACAGCCCTGAAACCTATATCACAACATTTTAATCATCGGCATATCACAAGATGGTAAACAGTACAAAAAGTAAAATGCAATTAAAAAGCACCGAAGACAAACAAGCAAGGCCTCATATGGAATTGATTACTCACATATGAAATTTAGAGACGGCGTTAGTGAACAAAGTGTAATGAACATTGTGAACTATGTTCAGACAACATGGTTCGCTCACACCTCTGTAAATATGCAACGCGCAACCATGTGTTTAATCATCGGCCAAAAGTAAAACTACTGAAAGGACAAGAAACTACTTAGCACAAATGCAATTCCTAATGGCAGTCTTATTTGAACAACATCATAATCAGCCCGCAATTAGCAAATATCAAGCAAATATTCATTAGCTAAACAACATCATTATGAATCTAAACTTAGCATCATAAACAACCCATAATCAGCCCACAATTAGCAAAAAGCAAGCAAATATTAATTAGCTAAACAACACCATGCATTATAATACAAACATCATACAAATTTAACATGCTAAAAATATCATAAACATATATGCAATAATACAAAACGAGCCAATAATACAAATATCACATTCTAGTACAAATTTAACAAGAAAATCCGGTTTGGGCATTTCCACAAACAACTAGAGTGCAGGGAGGGAGGAGGAGGAGACCTGCGCGCCGGGTTGGCGCCAAGGAGGGCAGCGGCGGCAGGAGACGCACGGCCTGGAGCGGCGACGCTGGCGCGCGCCGGTTGGGTTGGCGCCGACGAGGAGGCGCGCGGCGGCGGGAGGAGGAGGCGTGCGGCGGTGGCGAGCGGCGCGGGGGAGGAGGTGAGCGGCGGCGGCACGCGGGAGGAGGAGGCGAGCGGCGGCGGGCGGCAGCGGTGGTGGGAGGCGGTGCGCGGGCGCGGCGGCGACAGGCGGTGCGCGGGCGTGCGTGCGTGCTAGGGTTAGCTCGTGTGCGTAGGGTGTTTTTATTTTATTTTAGCAGAATTTCTGTGGCGCATGGGCTGGGTACGCCATAGAAAAAAGACTCATGCGCCACAAAAAGCCATGTTTCTTTCTGTGGTGCACCAAGCCCATGCGCCACAAAAACCCTGGTTGTCCGAAAAAATCTAACTTATAAATAAAACACGACAAATTATGAAGATATATACATCACACACAACTCAACTCCAATATTCAGTTCACAAAGATATTACAACATAACTCAATTGACGATACAATATAGCTGAAATGAAGAAACACAACACAACTCAATCCGTTGATGTAACGCCCTTGCCCTTTAACGATGATACACTCTTCTTCTTGTATGATGATTCAACCTTCTTACCCTTCCCCGTCGACGCTCCTTCTGACTTCAGGGTCTTGGATGACGGCATGAAGTCAGCGGAATCATCGCTCTCATCTATCCAACGGTAAGACTCCGCATATGAATCAAGATCCCATTGAGTCTTGAACTTGCCCTTCTCAACTATCTGGTCAAACCTGACTCGAATCCTAATCAATTCACGACGAATTTAGTTAGGGGTCCGATATGGATAACCAGCGTTGCATAGCTTGGCTCCTAGCAAAGAGAGATGGCTCTCACTCTCAATAAGTTTGTCGTGATACACTTTCCTACACTCAACATGCAAATTATGGGAAATACGCGCGAGATACTCGCCGGCGGACTGTGGAACCCGCCAAACGCACACTATTGCAAGGACCAACACAAATCATCCTTACACGCCTAGCAGACTTAAAAATATATAATTTCAAAGCTCATACCGGAGGGGGATTTTATAGAAAGAGGAGAGCAGAAAAATGACGGAAAAAGGGAGAGAAAATGCGGGAAAACTATCTGTGGCGCACAAATCCAGTGCGTCACAAAAAGTTAACATTATGTGGTGCACCAGCTCCATGCGCCAATGTTAACTTTTGTGATGCATGGTACAGGGTGCGCCACAAAATGTCAACTATCTGGCACATTGGATTTGTGCGCCACAGAATATGCCTCAGATTTCTAAAATCAGACCAGTCTGGCGGGCCCCACCATATTTATGTGGCGCATATTGCTTGGTGCGCCACAAAAATGACTTTTTCAGTGACGCATATTTATTTTGTGCGTCACAGATATTTGTGGCGCACTTGTGTGGTGCGCCACTAAATAATTTTTGTGGTGCATGGGCTGCGGGTGCGCTACAAAGTGTCATCCCACCTATAAGTCTTTTTCCACTAGCCAATAACTAGGTCTTTGGATCTTTGCTAAATGAAAATGTTAAACTAGAGTGTAGCCAAATTAGGATTTTCTGTAAGGTGCTGGACTGTTTCTTGTCTTGCAATTACCATAATGAGCATACTTGATTTTGTTTATTCCCAATGTGATGTTTTTGGATATATTACCAACACAACAACAAACTACACAAGGCTAAACAAGAATTAGGGAGGAAAATGTTTAAATTAACACTATAACATTCCAAAACAAAGTTGGTTCAGATGTTTTGGCTGAAGGAACTAACTTATCCTAGATCATAATCTATATGATCTGAAATGGTCTTCATCTGTTGGCCGATCCAAAAGATGGCGTAGTTGACAGAGGGAAAGGACACCCTCAACTGGAGTTGGGAGTGAAATGGGTTGTATTCAGCTTGTTAGTATTATGCATCCTACTTTCTTGCCGCGGAAGATAATCTGATGCGTGTACCCATTTGGAGATTATGGGCGTCGATGAGATACAAGTTCTTTGCTTGGCTCATGGCGATGAAACTTTGTTGTATAGCATACATGATTTAGAAGAAAGATATGATGCATATTGCCGCTTGTAAACCATGTCATGAGGATCCAGAAGAATGGCCTGAAATTTCCTTCTTGGATGTGTGGAGGTAGATAGGTCGGGCATGATAAGTTGAGTGGGAGGTAAATTTGGAAGTGGTTGCCATAACCGAATGTTGAGATTGTCGAGTTGTGGACTTCAAAGTTCTGCAAGTACAAGATCATCGTGACATGTGGTGTGAAGTCATTCTAATCATGTGGTGCATTTTTAACACCACAACGACGTGGTTTTCAGCTGGCCCAACGTCAGGAAGTATAAGTGACATTGAATAGTGAGAGCATGAGCTAAGATCAACATGATGTGTTGTAACATCTTCGGGGAGTCTGTATTCCTTGCTCAACCTTTTTCCGATGAAAAAGATGCGCCTTTTCATGGTGTATTCTCGAAAAAGAATCGTAAAACCGAATCAAAATGACAAGTGGATAATGAGATACGTAGTATATATGTTTTTGAAAGGAAGGAAGATGAAATAAACTAATGAGCATGATGGATCGGGCCCATCCACAGCCAGCCGATGGGCTAAGCAAAGCTTACTTTCACGCCTTGTTGGGCCAAGAGAAGCCCATGGTGCTCATGTAGAAATGAACCGCGAATGCGTGAATGCATCCTTTCACGCCTATAGAGCCCGTGGAGAACTAGCTCCGAGCATCCAACATTGCTTCAGTTAGGCAATTCTCGTTGTATGTGGAAAAGCTACGCATTCGAACAGAAGGAGGTGCAAATGTGTTGTAGATTTCCTCAACGAGCTCAATTTTACAGAGATGAAGGTAGCGCCGAAAGCATGAACTAGTATTTTTTTTAAAAATCTTTGTCTTAGTGCACCCCAAAACCTCAGTTGGAAAACAACATCATTCATTCGCATTGCACCCCTGTAAAGGCAAAGCACAAGGATGGATTTCCTTTGTCTTTTTGTCAACGGCTTTGAGGGGCGGGGCGGGGCACAACAGTTGCACGCTGGACCCAGGAGCTTCATCGAGCTTTCCACAAAGCAAAGGCGGAAAAGACAGCAGCTACTACCTAGGAGTAGTTTCTTTCTCTACCGGCTGCTCCTGGAAGAGATCACGAGTGACACTGTTGAGAGTCAAACAGTAGCAGCAACAAGCAACAGGCAGTCAGGCGGGAGGATCGCAGGCGTGGCCAGCCAATGGTGGCACGCATGGACAGCTTTTGCATCTTTCGCGGAAGCAGCTGCTGCCCTGGCCGATTAATGTCAGTGTCAGCAGCAACAGAAACGACTAGGCTAGGTACTCGATGCGATCGAGATCAAGTGCACTCTGTTGGAGTTGGGCATCGACAATCCATCGGCTCCACTTTAAATTGTTTCCACCCTCCACTTAATCACTAGCTTGAGCAGCCACACCCCTGATAATCAGCATTGCGTAAATAAAGTGCAAGGAATCGAGTTCCTTCCAAATGGATCCATCCATAGACCGGCACTAGCAGCTGCAACCAAATATAATGCGTGATCTATCTAGTATCTATCCACCATGCATCATTGTTACTAGTATTCATTAGACGGCCAGGAGATAGCTCAGTAGGTTGGTATGGACAGATAGAAAGGTTATTATTCCACCAGGTAACTGGACACGGTGACGGTGGTGGTGGTGCTGATGATGATGATGGGCGGTGAGTGGTGACGGGTTATGCATCTTTCTTTTGGCGGCATCAAAGTCTCGGACATGCTATCTACATACCGGACTGGACGGAGCTTTCCCTTTAATTTATATAAGTGGGCACGAGGCCGGAGGGTGAAAAGCCGGAATCATGCTAGTGATGATCTCCCTCGCTTAAACATTACTCGTACATCGCGACACCTCCCTTTTCGAAGCAGCTTTTGGGCTAAACCCCAGATTTGCTTGCTCGTTTTAGTCGGAGGAGAATATATATGCATCCATGTCCATCGATCACGGGCTGCCGCTCTGTTGTGCTCCACCACGACACGACGCCACAGATGGTGATCGATCAATCGATGAGATGAGATGAGATGAGGCACCTTTTATTCCTTTTTCTCTTGAGGTTCTCCTCCATTTCACTTTCACAGGCCGAATGAATAAAGTTTCTCTATCGATCTCTTTCGTGGAGTGGAGAGATATAGGAGAGGGACCCGAATACTATGCATGGGCGATGGGCGCCTATAATTGTGGGCACACAGTCATGGCACAAAACTCCACTGGTGTTACGTCGATTCGTACGCGTCGTCCATCCATCCATCCACTGATTCCTTTCCTGGTGTCGTGCGTCCTGCCCGGATTCGCACGCACACGCCTTGATTTGCGGTGCACATGCCATGCCCTCCTTCGTTTTTTCGTTTGGCTCCTCCTGCTACTGCTATCACGAATCGATGCTCGTGATCGATCGACATGGACGCGCTCAGTCATGCGCATGTACAGCATAAAGTAGGCAACGCTAGCTTTGCAACCATCGTACCTCAAACCTACATCGAAACGATTGATCCCACACAGGTCCCGCTGCTTCAATCTCACTCACACCTCTCTTTCTCGAGAGAGAACCTTTCGTATTCGTTGTGGCGATAGATAATTATTCGCCTCCTCCATCCATCCGATCCGACCGAAGAGATCGCTTTGCTTTAACCTGGCCGACCAGCCGATCGCTCATGTTCTTTTCTCCTCCTCCTCCAGCTCCAAAGCGTCAAACCAAACCAAAGAAGCCGGTGTCCAACTTCCACAAAAGCAAAGCAGCAACAATTATAGTACGACGAATCCTAGCTAGATCAGTGGTTCAAGAAATGCACACACATCTCGCTCGAACCCCCGTGTTTATGCCTAGACTAGAAGTAAGTAACACTCAAGTGATCGAGAGCATCCATGTCTTGCCAGCTTAAGCTACGGGCCCTGACGATTCTATGCCCGTGATCTTGAGATCAACATCGATCGAACCTGCAGTCGCTGTCTAGCATTTCAACCATGCTGCCTGTGAGCGGAACCTGCGCTGGGTTGTCTATTCGAGGTATCATCATCTAAAGAAGATGATCCTCTCGGTGTGCACTACCGAGTTTCGTTCCTGTGTTAGTTATCTTTAGTCTTTTCGGACTAGCACCACACATGATTAAAGCACGATCAAAGAACGCATCCATCAACAAGGGGGAAACAGGGATCTGTTGACATGTATAACAGCTTCTAGATAGATCATGCATGGTTAACGAGAATCAACTTGCAGATTTTCTACATGCTACAGGCTAAGCTGATGAAGTGACACTGACGACTTCTTTGTATTTTCCATGCGGAGACTAGTTGAGTTTTCAAAGAAGCTCGTCAGAAACAGCAACCATTTTTTGCCTCGTGAACAAGGAAAAAGTCGACGCGTTCCGGTCACCGGGCTGCAAGCTGCATGCGCCGAGACGGACGCCTATGTGGACCGATATTCAACGGCCCATCAGCAAGACCATTCCCGCTCACGCAATGGAACGGCGTGAGGCCCACATTCCAACACTGGCGAAAAGCTTCATATGCTTTCCCTCCTCCTCATACAACCACTGCACGCTCCTTTATATTATCTCGAGCCAGCAAAAGCGCGCACTTCCCTTTATTCCAGTCGCTGCGTTGTGATCTGCGAGGGACCAGGCGACCGGTACCTTTTTGCAATTGTAAACCACATCATCGCCTAACCAACTAATTAGTCTTCTGTATATAAAGAAAAAGTTTCTTCTAATCTTAGTCTCCTGCCAAATGAGCACTACTACTAGCTAATTATAGCTGCTAGAATCTATCACTAGCTTTATGCAATTTATTCTGACCAGTTGCGTTTGTGCACCCAACGATGTGCAATTTATATCAAGTCCACCATTAGCTTCCTCCCTATATGAACACACATAAACTAAGAATGTAGTGGCGTTAATTAAATATTGCAAAGGGGAATCATATCGTATATAAGGATCGAATCCATTGTCATGTCTCGGGCGACAAAAAAAGAAAGAAAAAGGAATCCAGTGTCAAGCCGAGTAAAATTCTGAAATTTATGGACAGGAAATTTATGGGCTTCACAATTTTCATGACAAATTCGAATTCCCGACAATTCGGGATCTAGAAATTCCATACCTTTTCCGACAATTTTTCAAATTGCTTTGTGCTTCCGACGATGTGGACTTAACAAATTAATCTCACCACCATGCCCTTTTATATCCAAGTCCACCATTAGCTCCCTCCCAATACGAACACACATAAACTAGAATAGGTGATTAAACTAACCCTGCCAACTGAGTGGCGATTAATTAAATTCTGCAAGGGGGAATCATATCTTAGGATGGAATCAATTGTGACGAGAAAACAAAATAAGAAATAGGAATCCACTGTCACGTGTTAGCTAGCCCGGCACAACCGTGTAGCCTTTGGGTTGCAAAAGTTGCCAAAGCAACATGAGCTTTAAATATTTGATTTGATCATGTCAAGGAGATTGGAGCCTAGAGATAGTAGTAGATCGCTAGGGAGTCGGTCACCGCTCGCACGAACCGATTAGGCACGCATGCCCAGATCATCATCGGTCCACCCAAACGCAGTACCGTACAACGCCAATAATCAAATCCCTGGCCTGGCAGCTTGAAAAGCCCAAAAGGCGTTGTGGATAGTTTACTGCTCCCCACGCACAAAGGCAAAGCAGGCAGCCGTGCTGACAAGCAAGCCTAGCTCTAGCTAGTGTATGAGCGACAAGTGCAGGCAGCAACAGATTAAAGAAAGGCGCGAAGGCAACGGGAGGAGATCGATCAGATCACATCGACGACCCTGGACTGCACTGCACTGCACTACTAGACTGCTGCTGCTGCTATACGTCTACTCAGCCAGCACGAATAACGACGCAGAGATAAGAATAGCCATGAGTCGTACGTGCAGAAAGAGCATGCAGCATTGTTGAATGAGTAGGTGTAGAGATAAGGCTGGTGGTAGTGGAGAGAGAAGATATATACTAGTGTCTACTGTGGAGGGGTACAGCAAGTAGTCAAGCAGTAGCGGCGAAAGGTGAAAAGACGGGCATCGATCCATTCGATCTGTACGTTGTTCATCTCTCCTTTGCTCCTGTCGCTCGCTCGCCCGCTTTGATGTGTCACGCTTCACGAGCGAGGGAGGGAAGGATGCAGTGCAGTGCAAAGGTGGAAAAGCAGAGCTTGGAGATGCGTTTGCCTGGTGGACTGGACTGGCACCTCTCCCCGGCTTTCTTTAACACGGCTTTCTTCGAGTTGTCCAAGAACAGGAAGGCCAACGCGTACGCGGAACAAAAGTGCAGTATTACTAAATTCTTACAGCGGGCCAAAGTGGCTAACTGCTAGCGATGATGGCTAGCTTAAAAGTACTCAAAGTAGGTCTTATCTTTGCCGTACTCTATCTAACCTAATCTACTCCACTCCACTCCACTGTGATGCCGGCCGTTTCACGCGCCACCACCCCCACCCCCATGCATGCATGCACGGACGAATCATGCATGTGTGCAACGCTATAGCTAGCTGCTGCGTCGAGATGTGCGCCGTGTCATCGCTTTCGTCTCTTTCGCTGAGTTGTTTTTCTTGCCCATCTGGATGGCATTTCACCAAACGTTGGTACTGCTGATGGATCAATTACAGTTCCCACCGAGTTTGCTGCCATCACCTACCCTAAAAAGAACGACGATATGGCCAGGCAATTACTAAACAGAAACGGACCCGTGTTTATTTTGCTTTTGCAAAAGAAACGGACAAGCGGGCCTTGAAGACCGGACAGCCGGTGGTAAATACGGACGGTCTTTCACGTTAGCTGATGCGTTCCCCCCATTTGGCGTCAGTGAAACGTTCGAGTTGGCTGAACGTGCGTGTATGTAGGACAAGTCAAATCCGTGCAGATAGACGACGGTAATATATCTGTACCGGATATGCCAATTTATGCGCTGTGTGCAAACAGACAGTGGGACTGGGCGCAGGGCTCGTGACAACTCACGCCGAGGCCGGATGCGGTGCCGGTACGTGTGGACCGCCCCACGTTCAACAGATCGCCGTGCAAATAGTATTGGTACCGCATCTTTAGACTGGTCAAGATCTCAATTACGAAAACACAAAGTATTCAAGCTCAAATACGGCACTATTTCCACTAACGATTCAAAAGAGCATTTCTTTTCACATGACCTCTCCTGTAAGTATTGAGAGCATCATCTTTGCACACGCCAAGGACCAGAGCTATTAATCACCGTTAAACAGCAGGACCATATGGTGCCATATATAGCCAGTGGTAACTTGTGACCCGAATTACTCTACAATTCGATGACCAGGAAAGGAACAGTTTTTACTAAAGCAAAGAAAATAAACTACTAGCAAAAACCTAAGTTAGCTCAGAACATAAACAGGTGACCATCCTAGAAATAAAAAACAACTCTAGGATCTACATACAAACACAACACTTGTGCCACGCTGGAGAAGTTCGGAGAAGGAAAAACTAATGTTGGGAGACCAAAACAACAGCGGCGAACTTGGCGAATCCGGTGTCCACCTGGATTGGAGATGGCTCAAGAGAGCAGGACATGGAGCGAGGCGTTCTTGGTGGCAGCGCAGACCGGGCAGGAGTCCACGGCTGGCTCGCACGCAGCGCACAGGGAGAGGTGGCGGCACGGGAGCAGCAGAACACAGGCCTCGCCCTGGCCGCACGCCTTGCACGACGGAGCAGCCGCTGCAATCGCCTTGGACGAGGTGTCTTCGCCGTTGTCCCCGCCCGCTGGGGTCTCGAAGCAGCAGGACTGGGCGTCCTCGGCATCACCGTCCACGGCGCCACAGGGTGGCTGCAGGAGCTGGTCGAGGGTGGAGCGGAGACCCGCGGCGACGGCCTCGTGGCTCTTGGCGACGCCGAGCCACGCCTGACCCTCCGCGGTCATCTGCCGAAGCCGCTCCTCCAGCTCGGCGTTGCGGTACCGCGCGCGCTCCAGATCAGCCTCGACGGCCTGCATCCGGCCGGCTGCGGCGCGCTCGATGGTGGCCAGCACCGCCCTGGCGTGGCGCCGGCGCGCCTCCTCGAGCCCCGCGCGCATCCGCTCGTTCTCGAGCCGGATGAGCGCGTCCATCTCCACGCCCTGGTTGTAGAGCAGCGAGCTGAGACCGCCGCCGAGGGAGAGGCCGGCGGTGGCGGCATTGGGGGGCATGGCCGCCCTCCCGCTGGTGGACGCCGCGGCGGAGGCCAGCGCCCTGCTGCTCTGCACCGCGTCACAGGGCATCATCATGAGGCCTTGCATCATCGCCGCCTGCTGCGCCTGCTGTTGCTGCAGAACCAAGCGCTGGCGTGCCAGGTCGGCGAGCGCCGGCTCGCCGGCGGAAACGCGCGGCCGCTTCCTGGGCACGAAGGCGGCGTAGTTGTTGTCGTTGCATGTGAGCTCGCTACGCGGGAGATCGCTGAGCACAGTGTTGTTGTTGTTGTTGCCGAGGGCCGCAGGCACCGCCGGCGCGCAGCCTTCGAGGAAGAACGGGGAGGCGCCGTCCATTGAGGTGGTGAAGGGTTTGATGTCGTGGGGGAAGGCCGTCTGGGAGTGGAACCGCGCCTGCACGGCCATTGCTACCACGCCACCACCACCTCTATATTGTTGGGAGGAAGGAAGGAGCGGGGCGGAGAAGGCAAGGTCACGCGAGAGAGGATGGATGGAGTTGGGTGGGGGAGCGGAAACGGCTGGGAAGAAGTTGGTTTGGGTGGAGATGGAGGAGGGATGCGTGGGTGCGGGAGGTTATATATACGGCGTGGGTGCGGGGAAGACACGTTGGGTGTGTGGGGCGCCTGCAAGGGGACAAAAGCTGTCTGCCTCCACCCTTGTTTATTTTGACGAGGGTGGCAGCAACCAAAGCGGATGGGTTGGACGGATGCGATGCCTCCCTCTCGCCCTCTATCTTTCTTTTCCGATGGCGCCTTTAATAATACTTCCGATGCAAGTAGTGTGTGCAATGCTTTTCCTCTTTTTTGCTTTCTTTTTCCTGCATCCTTGCCTGCCTGCCTGGTGTGGGTGTGGCGATTGATTCGTGGACCGTGGGGGACGGAGAGTGATGTGAGATGTGGAGAGTGGGGCTGCGTACCTGTTGGTCCACCACCACGGGTGGGGGTTGCATCTTGCATCATCATGATAATTAACAAAAGGTGGGCCACCCATTTCCTCTCCTCTCGCTTCCCAGTGCTTTGACGTTTTCCTTTCCACTCTCGTTTTCCGATGGCTACGCTGCTCTGCAGTTTATTATATTAAATGCTGATTTATTTTTTATTTATAGGAGTAACGTGGGTACTGATCTGACCCACACACAGAAACCAACTTGATTCCTTTCTTATTTTATAAAGGGAGCCTTCACCTGAAAGAATTGTTTGTCAAACATAGGCAGCGAGTGGACTGACCAGGCATTAATAGGCACCAGATATTAATTACTTTTAGAAGATGGGAAGCAGCAGCAGTTTCAACGGCACAGGGCACGGAGATGGACGCGACCGAGAATTATGGTGCCCACCCACCTATACACAACCTCACATCGTGGCGTGCCATTGAATGCCGGGACGTATTTTTATTATTCACATTCATACGCCTCCCGTCGTCGGTCACAGCACAGCCAGGTTTGAATACGTACAGTACGTCTCCCGTGATGCGCACAACCGCATCCACCGGAAATTTATTAATCACACCAAACAAACTGCAGTTAGATGCGTGAATCACGGTAGTCTTTACCGAAACGGCTTTGCAGAAATTAGTCACTTTTTCCCATGGGTCCAGGCTAGATCCCGCGCACTAAACACCATGGCCCTGAGCTACATTAACGTCTCATCCAAATCTGGCGTGTGGTGTGGTGCAGCAGGCAGCAGTGCGTCCATTTGTCTTTGCCCCATGCCATGAAGACGTCGTCGGTCGTCCGTCCGTCCCCGGTGGCTGTTGGCACGGCCCGAGTGTGACCCGGCCCGGCTGGACCACCGCGTTGGCACGGAGCACCACGCCAATGCACCTGCCACCGCTGCCGTGGCCGTGCACATGTGTATCGGCCTCGCTGGGCGCAGACATTAAACATCGCCAGCGGGAATGGCGTGACGACGACGACGGAGCGGCACCGCTGCTGCTGTTGGCTGTACGTTCCTCTGCGATCTGCCTGCTGCGCCCACCTCCACCGCCAGGCCACACACGCTGCATCGACCGGACACCACCCGGTCCGGCTGGTCCTACGTACGGGTACGGCCACCACCGCGCTCAATCACCTACACATGCATGGCGCCATAGTATGCTGCTGCCACCGCGCGCGTCAGGTAAAAAACTGCTCCCACAGGCATTACATAGTTGACAGAGTTTAATGATACTGTCCGTCCTTGCGTTGAGTTAATAGTACGTACCACTAACTGCGAATCCTGTTATTTCCTGGCCGTACTGCACTGACGGGGAGGGCCGTGCAGGGTCCCGGGCCGACAGGTCGCGATCTCGCCCATAACGCGCCACGATCCCTTCGTCCATCCTTGTAGACTGTAGTTGGAGGGAGCCGCACGGTGTATGTACTAGCACAGTAGCTCGATCCAGTACGTACATTGCCTTGCCGTGGCCTGGTCTCGGAAACCCCTGTGCTACGCAAGGTATACAAACCCCGACCGTCCGGCTATCCGTCAATCAATTATCGAAGGAGATTAGGTGTACAGTGCACGTAAATGATTCAGCTACACTAGCTTCGCTTGTGAATCGTGCATGCATGGCGCCCGCAGCAGCACGTACCCCGGCGAGGCGAGGCAATGATCACGATGTTTCAGGACGCCCATGCTGACGTGACGACTGTGACACGCAGCGCCACTGGTACCTGTACGGATCTCGATCGGGCTCGGGCTGTGCGTCCGAACGATGCGCGGTCGATCCACATTACAATAACTCGCTTCAGTCTGTGCGTTGCTCCCCCGTGCCGTGCACAGTTGGCGCAGGCACACATGCTCATCACATGCATGCATGTATACATCCATCCAACGCACAGTGTCTCGCTAGCTGTGGGGATGCGCATACACAGTGGGTTGACACGTCCAATGAATGGATGGGCCTGCCCCAGTTTCGGTCCGCGTACGTGCCTTGTGATGCGTAACGCTGCCCCGCAGGACCATGCCATTGCCATGCGACTATATGACTAGGGATCCCATCGGATGCATAGTACTCCACACGATTCCTTGCTACAGCCTACACGTACAGGCACCAAGCAATGGCGATGGTGGACCAGAACCTAGCCCATGCACACTGCACTTGATCGCGCACAGCGACCTGACCACCGCAGAAAAAAAGTCACAAAAATCATGCCTATGATCATGGAACGGACGATTGAGATCAAGCAGGACTGCACGGGATAGTACGAGACGGTGGGTCCAGCACGTCCACCCAGTGACCAGTGTGTGTATGCCACTGCCATGCATATATGCATCGGCTCCGCCCGTCGTCGCGGTCCCCGGCATCCTCTTGTACTGTACTGTACCGATTTGAAGGCGGGAACAGTCCACGGAATAGCATGCCCACCATGCACGCTGCTTGCTGCTGCGCAACGGTTCAGATTGCTGCGCCTAGGGAGTACATTTCCTGTCCGATGGGCCACGATGCCAGGCGTATTCAATTCTCAGTACAGTACAAGCGCTCTGCGTTTTTTTAGGTTGTTTATTAGAGTTACTGCAATTTTTCTAAGTAGTACTACCTCTATTTTTTAGGTTGTTTATTAGAGTTACATGTGTTATATGTAAAACAAGAAATGCCCCCATGCTTTTAAAAAAACTCAACATTTGTCTTCACAAGGATACATATATTTTCTTTATATGGATTTTATTGACTTATCTTGTGTCTCCTTCCACCTATTTGGTCTCACGAGGTATCATCAGGGACGGAGCCAGGATTGACAAATAGAGGGGGCCAAATGAAGACTAAATTAGTTGGAGAGGGCCATATTACTAATTACTCATAAATTTAGGGGTCAAGACATAGATTTATAGGGGTATTTTCACACAAAAATTCAGCACAGGGGGGCCATGGCCCCAGCTCGCACCCCCTGCCTCCGTCACTGGGTATCATACCCCGCAAAGATGAGATACGACGAGAGGTACACCCAGTGCATGCACAAGGTGTGTCTCCTCGCCTTTATCCAGCTTGTCTCCCGGACGACGGTTAACATGAACCCTTTTGCGATCACCGCTCTTGTTAAACGATGGAGGTCGGATACACACACTTTTCACCTCCGCACCATGGAGAAGACCGTAAGGACGTGTCGATGATCCTAGGACTCCCTATTCATGGTAGACCCGTTTGTTTTGGCACATATCCAGCTGGATGACGAGATAACATGAAAGTGTTAATTGACATGTCACCTACACCGAGTGCGGAACTGGAAAAGAACATAACCCCTCCGGAAAGACATTTGCTTGGACCAGGACCCCTTTTCGTACATGCCCTCGGTGGCTCCACGTTGCGTCGCACATTTCATAGTCATGAGATGGCTCATTTAGAACCGGGTTCCCAACATCATGTTCGGTGACACCCTGTTCAAGTCAAATATTTTGGTGGCGAATAACTAGAGTGCCTTGTCTTGAGATGTGGCCACTATCTTCTTATATGCTATTCTACACAACTCGGTGTTGAGAGGCATGGTCTTCAAACGAGGGTGATATCCGGACTGGACATTATGCCTTCCCTCCAAACAAAATACTGAAAGGGATTGCAGGCAGAAAACAATAAATTTTCTAACAACGATATCCTTAAACTAAACAGAATCAATACTATGCATATATATAGTAATACGGAGGAGATCGGTATACATACCCTTGTGGACCGAAAAGCGGGGATTATACTCACGCACAAGCATTGACGATGAAGACGACGTAGCCGACCTCAAGGTCGTGTATAGGACGTAGACCTCCCAGCACTACTAGCGTGGCACCTCGCAGAGCGTCACACACATACAGTAGAGACGACGACCTCTGAAGCTCCAGTCCAGGACAAGCAGCGGAAGACTTGGACCGTAACACCAACAACACGGCAGCGGGCGTATGGTGGAGAGTACTCTCTCCTCGGCGCATCTCCGACAAAGAGAATCACATAATCGAGGAGAAAATAGAGAAATAATTGGATGAATTAAAAGGCCAGGGGTCCCCTACAAAGGGGTAAGGGAGCAGCCAACCTCGCCAGCCGGGCGGTGTGGGACTATTCCCACCCCCCCCCCATGCGGCTAGGAATGGTGCGTCGGCCCTAGGTGGACCCCTTTGTGGCCCACCTAGGCCAGCCGAACTCCCTCTCCCTTTTTGGGGGGAACTCCCCCCCCCCTTCATGGGCCATCATTAAGGGTATTTGCTTTTAAAAGTTCAGGAAAAAATATATAAAATTTATTTAACTATTAATTACATTAAGTAACATTAAATACATATTACATAATTTATCCTGGCTCCGAAAACTATTTCGTTGCTACCCGATCTCCATCGGACCATTCCGGGACATTCCCGGTGTTCACTATTTCTTATTTTCCTTTCCGGTAAATATGTCAAACCCCTTAAGTGTGTTACCCTAGCGGTTCGATATAATAACAGACATGATTGAGACACCTCTCCGATCAATGACTAATTCGTGGGCCTGGACACCTTGAATTTATCCCTGTGATATAGCGAATAACTTTGTCGATCAAACCTAGACGTCAGTGTTAAACCTTTTGCCATAGCGATACTTAGAGTGTCCGAGACTCGGTCATAGATATCTCCATACCTAACTCGATCTCGTTACCGACAACACTAACTTCTACTCGTCTGTGATATTATGTCCTGGTGACCTAGTCACATGCTTCAAACTCATTTGACATAATCTCACCGAGTGGGACCTAAAGTATAAATCCTCCTATGCAGACTGGCAAATCCCGCTCTTGATCACTCGTCTCAACATACTCCCTTCCGATACCCGAGAGGAGCACCTTTATGTCACACTATATAAGATATGACGTTCGATGCAATCAAAGTATCTTTTAGTAATATCAATAAGAGTTGATATCACGGTCAAATGTGTAATGACTACGTCCTACAAATATTGGGTATGTCCATCACATCATTCTTCCAATGATATGACTCCATTGTAAACTAACATAAATGTCACATGATAGAGAAACCTCGATCATCGATTGCACAATGAACTAGTCACGTAGAGGCTACTAGGGACCTGATTGTTTATCTACCACACGTGTATTAATGTTTCCGCTTAATACAGTTATAGTATGATATAAAACATATAATGAAAAATTGAAATATGACGAATAAACTATCTTTATTAAGTGCCTTTAGGGAAAATCTCCTTCAAATACATCATTTGTGCCCTTCCAATAAATGGAATCCTCACTTTTCCGATAACCTCCGCATAGTTATGACTATGGTCAAATGCAACCGCCTTCTCTTTCGGGTCATGCTCGACATTGCCTTTCAAAAAGGTATCCTTATCCACATTGTGGACACAAACTATTTTCTCCATCTAAAACAAATAATTTGTAGAAGACATATTAATTAGATGATTAAAAAATTATACGAAGCCAAGAATTTAAAGCTAATAAACAACATAATATAGCTAATTAACAACTAAACCTAGCTAAATCTAACTAATTAACTACATCTACTCAAAACCCTAACCCTAACTTACAATGGGCCAAACTCAACACTCCATAGCAACCATACACACACATTGCCCAATATTTAGTAAAACGAAACATTTCCCCTCATATGGCATTTTAGAGTTTTCAAGATCTACACAATGACAACAAATTGCAACATTTTGATTCGAGAAAAAGATGGGTGTGGGGGAGATTACCCCTCTCCATGCAGGTGACAAGGTTATACCAAACGGGTACCCCTTCGTGTGGGTACCTGGTGCACGTAATGACGAAATCCCAATTGTCTATCGGCTGAGGAAGCCCATCAAGCAAAGCCCAAGTCGAAGATCTCTTACTATAGATAGCATAGTCGGTAATACTTTCCATACATGTAGTCCTAATCGGTTACGACCCGAGACCTATACCCCTATATAAAGGATAGGAGGGTGATCGACTAAGTACACGCCAAACCAGAACCACAAAACCCTAGCAAGATCGACATCTTGTTGGACCCCTGTACTCGTGGCATATACACAATCAATAACAGACAACCAGAAGTAAGGGATTTACCTCACTCAAGGGCCCCGAACCTGGGTACTTCCCGCTTGTCAGTCGATGAATCTACTTACACCACGCGTTCTCTACCTCATAAGTCTTACCCTAGGCTAGTAACCATAGGTATTGATGGGGACATCACTCGTCAATTGGCGCCGTCTGTGGGAACAAGTGGTATTGGATCCACGGATTTTTTGGTCCAAATTTAGAACGACGATCCGTCGACTATTTCAAAAGGATGCACATCAACAACAGCATCTCATATCTAGATCACAGGCGACCACTCGCCAAAGGCAGCATCGCCAGCAAGGATCGGGCCATACTCACCCGAAGATCAGGAGATCTACTCCAATCTCGATTCAAGTTTTAATCTAACTGTTGAAGAACATATTTTCTTCATTGATCAGCTTGGTGTGCAGGATTTAGTCAAACAGATCGCAACCCAGCCACCTCAAAAGAGATCGACCGAGATCACATCTGCAGCAGACAAAGAAGATACCTCGTCGCCGACCGATCTGATCCCGCCGCCACAATCTCCAACAGAGTCAATGACATCCCGCCGCCACAATCTTCACAATTTCCAACACGGTTGACGAAGTCCAACCGCCAGATGCTTTCTGTAGCACGGGAGGAACGGTGGCGCCGCCCGCTTTCTTCATCTTCTGACCGGCGGTAGCAACGGGCACGGTGGAAGAGCTCTTCTTAGGAGCCATGGTGAGTGGTGATCGCAGAAAGAGGATGGTGCGGAGGCGCAAAACCAGAGTGGCGGCAAGGAGGAAGATGAACCAGAGGAGCGCGGAGACAAATGGCAGGGTAAAATAAAAATAAACGGCGAAACATGTACTTATGGCATAACTAGAACTTCATCATAGCCGTCCGAACAAAAAACACGGCCACGCGTGGCGTAATCGGAGAGCGATCGTCGCAGGCCACGCCGCCCACTACGCGCACAAAACGAGTAGGACATCATCACGTCTGCAAAAATCTCGCCACGTCAGGTCAAACCAGAACTGAACCGGCGTCCACAACGGTCCAAGAATGGGACCCACTATGTCATGTCACGTCAGAGTGCTACTCGCACGCCAAAAATGTCATGCATGACATCATTTCAGATGAACAAACACAAAAGGCGTCCTACCACGGTGGACAAACAGGAAAAGCTCCTCACAAAACGCAGTCGCAAAATATAAAAATAAAAACTATTCGAGTGGGAAACTCCCACCGGGAGAAGGCATAAAACGTTCGACTGACAAAATGAAAAATTGAGATTATCCTCTACTACAAGCAGTAAAGCACAATCTCGGGGGCTACTCCCATCTGGAGCACTTTCGTGCACCCGATAGAATCAAAGGACACTCAAGGCATAAAAATTCCCGAGTGAAATTCAGTCGACAGAGTACCTTGGATGCTGTATATAAGAAATATAAAGGTAAGGCCCATCGATTAGTCGAAAGGGCCGATGATCACTCTAGCAGTGTTTAATCCTATAACTTTACATATCAACAAATACGATGAAAATCCTGGCGGACGCGCTGGGTAGCAAATTAAAACTGCATAACAATATCAGTAAGACCATCGACTGGCCTGAGGTGTGTCTGTGCAGTATGTTCCAGGGTCGAGCCGAAGGACTCGAAGCCTGACTGAATGCTAGTAAGGTTTTGCCTAGTGCACTTAACTGGTTTCAACTCATCGAATAAATCCAGACTTACTCAGTCGAAATCCTTTGTCAAAATCCATAAAGTTCAGAAGACAGAAATATCATGTCAAAAGCATAAAACATGAGACGTGCACTATGTAGTGAGTCCATGACTGATTCTCCAAATTAGCCAATCACTCGGGGGCTAATGACAAGGTTATACCAAACGGGTACCCCTTCGTGTGGGTACCTGGTGCACGTAATGACTAAATCACAATTGTCTACCGGCTGAGTAAGCCCATAAAGCGAAGGCCAAGTCGAAGATCTCTTACTATAGATAACATAGTCGGTAATACTTTCCATACATGTAGTCTTAGTCGGTTATGTCCCGAGACATATACCCTTATATAAAGGACAGGAGGGTGATCGACTAAGTACACGCCAAACTAGAACCACAAAACTCTAGCAAGATCGACATCTTGCTGGACCCCTGTACTCGCCGCATATACACAATCAATAACAGACAAGTAGAAGTAAGGGTTTAACTCACTCGAGGGCCCCGAACCTGGGTAATTCCCGCTTGTCAGCCGATGAATCTACCAACACCACGCGTTCTCTACCTCATAACTCTTACCATAGGCTAGTAACCATAGGTATTGATGGTAACCATAGGCTAGTAACAAGTGGTGTTGGATCCACGGATTTTTTGGTCCAAATTTAGAACGGCGATCCGTCGACTATTTCAAAAGGATGCACATCAACAACAACATCTCATATCTAGATCACAGGCGACCACTCGCCAAAGGCAGCATCGCCAGCAAGGATCAGGCCATACTCACCCGAAGATCAGGAGATCTACTCCAATCTCGATTCAAGTTTTAATCTAACTGTTGAAGAACATATTTTCTTTATTGATCGGCTTGGTGTGCAGGATTTAGTCAAACAGATCGCAACCCAGCCACCTCAAAAGAGATCGACCGAGATCACATTTGCAGCAGACAAAGAAGATACCTCGTCATAGACCGATCTGATCCCGTCGCCACAATCTCCAACAGAGTCAATGACATCCGCATAATTCAACAAATTCATGGCAGATGAGTTCCCTAAAGAGGAAGAACTGTCGACTGCTTCAGTCGACGACATGATCATATCGACAGATTCGGCTGGAAGCACTGGAGCGCCAACATCACAGATCGATCCAATCTCATCCATAGCAGGGTCCATATCCACAAAGGAATTCAACGAATTCATAAGGCAAACCGAGATGGAAGAAGTGCAGTCGACTTTCCATATCAACCCAACCAAAGATGGTATGCAGACCGACGCTCCAGAAGAAAACTTTCACCTACCAGAGTATGATGAGCCTATAGAAGACATCATACATCTAGCTGGCTTCACCGGCGCAGAGATCCAGTCGCCAAAGCACACTACCGTCGACTATGATAAACATACGCAACATGCAGAAGATGACGAAGGCAGCGAAAACATAGAGCAGAGCAGTAACGACGGAGCAGCATATGAAGAACAGTATGACTACACATATCGCATACCACAACAAGTTTACGTAGCAACGGCAGTACAAACATCAGAAAACGCGGCCAATCGACAACCCGTCGAGTACCCGTGCACAGTCACTCTGCCATTCGACACAACCACTCTAGACATCTCAGCAGAGACAATGGCAAAAATAACAAAATTCATCGAAGAGGGCATAATGATTCCAGCAGATGCATCTCCAAACGAGTTGGCAACATACAACTACTTCAACTGGCAGGAAGCACAACGACTAAAGCAATACAGGACAACACTCAAAGAGCGAAAAAGGCAAGCATGCATATCAAGCGCTCGCAGACGTCAATTGTCGATGAGTTCTATAGGAGCAACTGAAGCACGACGCAAATCCAGATTCGACAGAATCCCTGAACACGAAAGGGCAGACATCACTCGAAACCTGAACAACTCGTTCCTAACCGTTGACTCTGATGGCATAATCTGGCCGAAAACCACAGAAGGGCCCTCATATCAATAGGAGCATACCTCCAAGCAGGAAAACCACGGGTAGGTGACCCAGCTGAGGCAAGATACCTACAACAAATGAAGGCCCTGGAGATCGCAGCAAAAGAACTGGTCGATGGAGGAAGGAGAGGGCGTAGAAGAATCCGCTCAAGAGAGCGCTCCAGTCGCAGTCCTCAGCGTAGCAGCGGCAGGAGAAGTTCAAGACGCCGCAGATCAAGAAGCATATCAAGAAGCAGATCCAGAGGATCAGGCGGTCGGGAATCAGCTGACAATCGCAATGCAGGACCATGCTGAGCACGATGCTTCACACGACGGATTCAGGAAACAAAACTCCCAAAGAAGTTCGGCCTACCAACCATATCGAAATTCAACTCAAAACAAGAACCCTCGGGATGGCTAGAAGATTACAAATTAGCAGTCATATGCCAACGAGGAACAACAACAACAACACTGCAATAGATACAGCTAATGCTTGAAGGCACAACCCGCGACTGGCTCAAATCATTACCGGCGGGAGCCTACGACTCCTGGGATCACTTCAAAGAGGACTTCATAAAATATTTCGACCCCCTCTGCGAAAGTTCAAAAACATTAGAAGAACTAAGAGCATGTCGACAAAGGTTAGACGAGATGCTCAGATCTTACATCAGAAGGTGGACCTCCATTCGAAACTCGGTGGGCGCAATACCAGAGGACAGGGCCATGGACGCCTTCACAAACGGAGTCCTTAGGAAAGATTTCCAGGAGGCGCTTGGACGGCAAAAACCAAAAAGCATGGCAGAACTTATGAAGCTAGCAACCGAGTGGGCATATGGCGAAGATGCAGTCCAGAGCAAAACCCACACTCGCCGTAACGACATCGTGACACACGAGACAGCCGCGACTACCACGACAGTAGAGATCGATGAGATAGAGATGACAAACGAAGAAGGCGTGACTACGAACACCGCGACAAGCATAAAGTCAAATTTGTCGCAGTCGGATTCTCGAATGATGACCGGAACCAAGATGATAGAAAACAAGAGGATCGGCGAAGTAGCCGGCACGATGATCGCAGGGACACACAAAGCGATAACTACAGACGAGATAGGCCAGTCGACAGACGCGATGACCGAGGTCGAGACCAGCGCGGAAGCTATAGAAGACAAGACTGACATAAACGCTCGGAACCAAGGGTTGAGAAATCATTTCAAGAAAAAATGGAGGATGAGTGTAGACTCCATATGTTCAAGGACACGGCGACTGGACGGTTAACATCACATCACACAATGGGAAGCTGCCGCAAATTCGGACAAATGGCGATGAATTACATAAACCAGATGAAGAGAGAACAACCACAAGCTGTACCAGCAGCATACATAGCACCCCCACAAATCGTGGCAGCACTACCGCCTCCACCACATCACAATGCGGAAAGCCAGATGGCAGGCGCCATACATCACATACCACATAACATGGACGTCCAATATCCGCAACCAAAAGGGCAAATGTACATGATACAGAAAGGATACACCTCCAACATAAGGCAAAAGCGCCACACTAGAAACATCGATATGGCAGTATTAGCTCCACCCCCGATAACAGAATTTTTGCAAGGATCAGACGTAACAATCGCTTTCGATCAGGAGGATCACCCGCCAGCCATCTATCGGCCAGAACACGCCGCCCTAGTATTCGAAGGGCAGATTGGAGGCTACACTATGACCAAAATATTCATGGACGGAGGCAGTGGCTTCAACATAATATTCACAGACACACTTCGGAGGATGAACATGTCAGTCGAGAACCTCCCGAAATCCACAAACACCTTCCACGGAATTGTGCTGGGCAAAGCTGTGCGTCCAGAGGGGAAAATCTGTCGGGGGGCTGTCCCCCGGGTAGGGCAGCTCCCGGTGCAGATCAGCAGTATGGTAACAGTGATTGACCTTTGGACAGAGCAAGGGCCGTCCTATGGTGCACCGAAGGGGCAACTTGACCTTTCGAAGGTGGTTGGGCCCAAGGTGTCTCTTGGGGGCCGCAAGGGTCATCCCTAGAAACTATAAATAGCCCCCCAGGCCTTCAGGGCAGCATAAGCACCATCGGATGGTTCCTCTAAGAATTAGCTTCTCGAAGATGTCTTTGGTAACAACCTAAGACATCTTCGGGAGGCTAGGCCTAGAAGTACTCATCCTGAGCTGTACTCCGGAGCAGGGGGATGGAACTCGGGCGCAGCCGGGAAGGATCTCGGGCTTCTCGATATGTCAGAGTCCCCCGGTAAGATCCCGGTAGAGGAGAACCCGGATAAACCGGATAAGCTCCCCGGGTAGATACTAACCGACTCACTTATCTCAGTCCTAGCAAGCTATCTTTGGTGTGCAGGAAGGACATGCCGAACTGAACAAGGAGGAGACCGACATGGGGGCATGTCGGTTGGAAATCAGAGATCTGGTACAGGCTTTTTCTCCTGACACGGGGGGAAGTCCCATTCCTCCTAACACGGAAGCATGGTCACGTCCCGTCTGACACGGGAGCGTGTCAGCCGGTACGATGACGCTACGACAAGATCGGACATGCCTAGCCCGGCAATCCGGAAAAGTCTACTAGGCATGGGCGAAGACATGTCTTGTCTCTGAAAAGGGGACAATGATGATCCAGGACGGCGCCTGCAGTCCTTGCCGGAATGATGACGACAGGGCTATACCGGATAGCACGACGACTAGGTCGCACTTGCCGGTGTCGACATAACCGTTAGCCCTGTCTGGTGGGGCCGTGCCGGATTAGGGTTTCCGGCCCTTCCGGCCGGGACTCTATAAAAGGCGCCATAACTGCTTCGGTGAGGACATGACCAACTTGAGGGCCAAAACTATAGTCTCATTTACTCCTAGAGCAGTTATTCCTCTTCCTTTCTAGTTCTTCTAGTTCTTCTAGTTCATCTAGTTCATCACCTGAAGAGCTCAAGGAGCACGTTGTAGATCTTGTGCCATACTTATATTGAGAGGATAGGCAGGAGTAGGGGTGTTACCTCCTCACGAGGGCCCCGAACCTGGGTACATCGTGTGTGTGACTTTGCCTCCGTGCATTTGTTTGGATTTGTTAGATCTTTGAGTGTGTTCTTCGGTGATCTTGAGCATTCCGGCATCTCCTACCGTGTGAGCTCTCTAGCTCGCTAGCCCTCCCCGGATCAACCAGCGTCCATCGGCCCCACACATTAGCCATCCTATGGCATCTGCCGTGACACCACCACGACAGTTGGCGCCCACCGTGGGGCAGGTAGAGGCGCTGGCTGGTGTACACATCCGGACGGGTTCCACCGTTCGTTCCGGCATCCGAGTTCTCTCCGGCCTGGTTGTCAGGCTGGGCGAGATAGATTTCGTCGGCGACAATGCCGGTTTCTTCCGGAACAAGCCCTTTCCGGCGAACGGATGCATCATCGACTTCGGCGTCTTCACCACCTACGTCGCCACCGAGGTCACCTGCAGCTATCCGGATGTTGTCCTGGAGGCTGAGGATCCACCATGCTCCGCGCCCCCCGGGATCAGCGTATCGGTCGCCCTGCGAGCTGTGTCGCGGTCATGATGGTCGGGGTAACCGAGGAGGTGTTCCAGGACGCTCCCGACGGCGATGCCGGTAGTAACCGAGTTCGGTTGGCAAAACCTCCGCAGGAGAGGGGTGCTGCCCAAGATGGCGACCCCAGCCGTCCCAACCTCGTCGCCACCCGGATCCCCTCTCGGGTCTGGTCGCCAAGTTGGCTGTCCGTTTGACAGTTGACGTTAATACCCAAGTCACATCGGCTGATTTGGACGAGCAGCGCAGGTTACTGCTCGTGGAGGCCCAAGGGATCGCCGAGATCCGGCGTGAACTTAGTGCTAGTATCCGTGAGTACAATGCAGCGCACGGGTTCCCTAAGATAGACTCCCGGGACAAGCGCATTGCTGACCTGCGCAAGAAGGGCAGGATGGTGAATGATGAGTTGGCGGGTGGCGCAGCGCCTAGCCATAGCAGGTCGGGTAGTATGATCTCGGCAGACAAACCTGTGTACAGCTCACCTGCCAAAACTCTTAGGGCTACCGAGGCAGCTATGGCTGAGTTGTCCGGGCTATCGGGGGAAGCTCTGCGCAAGCAAAAAGAGCGGGTCAACGAGTTAGTCGTAGAGGCTAACCGACAGAACAAAGCCTTCAAGAAGAGGAACCCAGGTGTTGGGTCCCAGGTGTACTCGGCTATGGCCGAGAGCAACAAATCGGGCGGAGAGGCTTCGTCTCCGCATCCGAGTCGAAGCAAGAGCAAAAGCCGAAGCCGGAGCCGAGGTTCCGGGAGAAACAAGCAATTGCAGACATACGACCCGGCCTTTGCCGGAGTTCAGCAAGCCGGACAGAACAATTCCGGTCAGGCTCAGGGTAGCCATGGTGGTGGTAACCGGGGTGTAGGAAACAATGTCCCGGCTAGCCGTGGCAATCCACCTCGGAATCCACCACAAAGCCAGGGAAACCGGCAGAGAGAGGCCGCATATGTCCCACAGCAAGCCATAGTTCCTGTGGTTAACAGACATGACGATAGCAACTCGAGGTTGCAGCAACTCGGATACCAACCTAACGAGAATCCCTTGGGATCTCGAATAGGAACTCGACAGCTAGATCCAGCTGATGCCCGGATCAGGCTCGACCAGATTCACCAATCCGAGTTGGTTGAAGAGCAAGGCCCTCCGGGACCTGCTTGCTTCGGACCTCGGATCATGCGGGAGCCGGCTGTGCGAAATTTTCAGCTCAACCGGGGTGCCAAGACCTATGACGGCAGCTCGAAGCCGGAGGATTGGTTAACCGACTATGTAACTGCAGTAAGCATAGCCGGTGGAAACAGACGCTTGGAGGTATGATATGTGCCGCAAATGTTGGAAGGACCTGCCAGGATCTGGCTAAATAACTTGAGGACTGGTAGCATAGACTGTTGGTTGGATTTCGAGGAGACCTTCATCAGCAACTTCACCAGCACATACAAGAGGCCCAACCGACCTCAGCAGCTTGCCTTCTCCAGGCAGAGGAGCAGCGAAACTGACCGAGAGTACCTTACTCGGTGGAGCAACATCCGCAATTCTTGCGAAGGGGTTGTCGAGGCACATGCCATATCGTGGTTTGCACAAGGATGCCGGCATGACTCTATGCTTTGGCAAAAGCTGCAAAGGAAGATGCCGACAACCTTGGCAGAAACCATGCGCATCGCCGACACCTACACGCTTGGAGATCCCATGCAATCCGTGGTGGATGTCGGAGACTCCAACAGGAGGAATGCGGGAAATCAGCGCTCGGGGTCGAGTAGAAGCCATGATCGCCATGATTTCGTTCAGAAGAGGAACCAGCCCGAGTTCCACTATGCCCCGCAACACGTGGCAGCAGTTGGCCGAGATCAGGGGGATGCCGGAAATAATCAGCGGCAGAAAGTGACTGGCTCGGCTTGGGGTCAGAGCCAAGAAGTACAGAAAACTTGGGTGGACCAAAAGAAGCCCCTGACGTATGAGGACATGCTGAACAAGACATGCTGCTACCATACATTGGAATCCAACAAGCCTGCAAACCACTCTACCCGGCAATGCAGCTGGTATCAGCGCACGTTGCAGGAGGGCAGCGCGGGGGCTACTCGGCCGAACGCTCCGGCATCACGGCCCAATATCTCGAGACCCCCACCACCACTATTCGGTGCTAATGCAGTTCGGATTAATCAGCCCAACCAGGGACCTCCCCCAAGATCAGTAAATATGGTGCACACCCGGAATGACAATGGCGCAGGTCCGAGTAACCAACCCGGGCACCAGCAGAGCAACTACCGGGAGGCACATCAGAGTTATGTGGTCTTCGTGACCGAGCCGACTGACCGGAAGAGTGTGCGACATCGTGCTCTAGAGGTAAATGTTGTGATCCCGGCGGTGCCCAAGTTCCTGCACTGGTCCAAGATGGAGATCACCTGGAGTCGGAAGGATCATCCCCGGGTTATGCCCAAGCCTGGTGGCTATGCTCTAGTGGTGGACCCGACCTTTGTCGGACCAAGCCTCAACGTTCGCTTCAGCCGGGTTCTAATTGACAATGGCAGTGTCATTAACATTATGTACAAGGATATCATGCTGAAGCTGGGGGTGTCCATGAACACGCTGCTCCCAACCGAGACCACCTTTCACGGCATTGTGCCTGGAGTCTCCTGCTCTCCTATGGGCAAAATTTGGGTTGAGGTATTATTTGGCACCCGGGAGAACTGCCGGACTGAGAGCTTGGAGTTCGAGGTCGTGGATCTCGAAAGTCCATATCATGCACTTATTGGTAGGCCGGCACTGGCCATATCATGCAAATTAATGATCTCCACTCACATGGGATACCTGAAGATGAAGATGCCGGGTCCAAATGGGGTGATCACCATAGCAGGAGACCACAACAGCTCCATGGACTGTGCATCGGCCGGCTCAAACTTAGCCGAGTCCCTGGTCATTGCTGAGGAGAAGAAGAGAATTCAGCAAGTAGTTGCACTGGCCAAGAGGCGCCTCTCGGATGAGGCGCCTCTCGGATGAGAGAAGAGCTGCTATCATGGAACATCTCGCAGTACTCCTGGCTGTCGGATTCGTGATGGAAGTGCTGCATCCGGATTGGATATCGAATCCGGTCCTGGTAGAGAAGAACAAAGATGATCCCCTCCTGCTTAAGGTGTGGCGCATGTGCATCGACTTCACCAACCTCAACAAGGCATGCCCGAAAGATCCGTTTCCACTTCCCCGGATAGATCAAGTGATCGATTCCACTGCCGGGAGTGAGCTTTTGACTTTTCTAGATGCCTATTCTGGTTTCCACCAGATACCTTTGAATCCGGACGATCAATTGAAAACTGCCTTTATTACCAAGTATGGGGCTTATTGCTATCGTGTCATGACTTTTGGTTTGAGAAACGCTGGTGCTACATACCAAAGATGCATGCAAAAATGTTTACATGACCAAACAAGTCGGAATGCCGAAGTCTATGTCGATGACATAGTTATAAAAACAAAAGAAAAATCCTCTCTGATCGATGATCTGAGGGAGACATTTAAAAATTTAAGGAGATTCCGGATGAAGTTGAATCCGGACAAATGTACATTCGGTGTTCCGGCAGGCAAGCTACTCGGTTTCCTCATATCAAGCCGGGGGATTGAGGTCAACCCAGGTAAAATACGGGCGATTGAAAGCATGAAGTTACCGGTACGTCTCAAAGATGTGCAGAAATTTAAAGGCTGTCTGGCATCCCTAAGTCGGTTTGTGAGCCGACTAGGTGAGAAGGCCTTGCCCTTGTATCAATTGATGAAGAAGAGCAAAACATTTGGATGCACCCCGCAGGCTGATGCGGCATTCAATGGTTTGAAAAAGATGCTCTCAACATCACAAGTGTTGGCATCCCCATTGCCCAAGCAGCCTATGCTGCTGTACATAGCCGCCACTAACCGAGTAGTGAGTGTAGCCATCGTAGTGGAAAGAGAAGAAGGGGATAAGCTGATACAAAGACCGGTGTACTATCTGAGCGAGGTGATCTCGACATCCAAACAGAACTTCCCGCACTATCAGAAGATGGCATACGGGGTATACCTGGCAGTCACCAAGCTCAAGCACTATTTCCAAGAACACCCGATCACGGTGGTATGCGAAGCTCCCCTCGCCGAGATCATCGGCTGTAAGGATGCTAGCGGCCGAGTTGCCAAATGGGCCATACAGTTGTCTCCGTACGCTCCGGCATACGAGAGAAGCGACACCATTAAGTCGCAGGCGCTGCCGGACTTCTTGGTGGACTGGGCCGAGATGCAGTATGAACCTCCAATTCCCGACTACAACTTCTGGAGAATGCATTTCAATGGTTCCAAGGCCAAGATCGGATTGGGTGCCGGAGTAGTCCTCACCTCACCGAAACAAGATGTGTGAGTATGTACTACAAATTCATTTCCGGGCATCTAACAATGTTGCCGAGTACGAGGCTTTGGTCCATGGACTGAATGTCGCCAAGGAAATCGGTATCCGCCGGATAGAGTGTTTCGGTGATTCCGACCTCGTAGTGCAGCAGGTATCGGGGAACTGGGATGCGATTGACGCCAACATGGCCTTGTATCGGTTCCATGTGCAGAAAATATCCGGATTTTTCGAAGGCTGCGAATTCAAGCACATACCCAGAGGGGAAAATGAAGCAGCAGATGTGTTTTCCAAGCTAGGGTCATCCCGGTATGCCATCCCACCCGACATCGCTCTTGAACATCTGAGGAAGCCGTCTATCCAGCCCTCACCGGAGTCGGATTCTATCTTCATCCCCAAGGAACCTGGTTCAGAAGCCGTACCTATGGTGGTGGAAGTCGGGAGCACTGCATTGAACCCGGGGACTGCACCACAAAACTCGGAGATGGCAAACGGCATGTCTATGGAGGTGATGTCAGCAGAGCCAATGGACATAAATATATATGCTCCCGTGTTCCCGGTCCGACCTGTCCCGGGATGGGCACAGCCCATCATGGCATACATATCGGATGGAACCCTACCGGAGAACGAGGTGGAAGCCCGGCAGATACTGCGGAGATCCAAGGCATACACCATCATCAATCAAGAGCTGTACAAGAGAAGTGTCACCGAAGTGCTCCAGAGATGTGTGGAACCTGAGGAGGGCCAAGAGATGCTGTTGGAAATACACCAGGGAGAATGTGGACATCACGCATCATCTCGAGCGCTGGTGGCGAAAGTATTCTGGCATGGGTTCTATTGGCTCACTGCCTTGCAGCAAGCAGAGGACATTGTCCGAAAATGTGGAGCGTGCCAGAGGTTTGCCTACAGAATACATATGTCGGCATCAGCACTGAAAACAATCCCTATACTTGGCCATTTGCAGTATGGTGCTTGGACATGGTCGGACAATTCAAGCAGGCAAGGGGCAATATGACACACATGCTGGTCATGGTGGACAAGTTTACCAAATGGATAGAGGTCAAACCAATCCGGAAGTGTGACGGACACACCTCGGTCCAATTCTTGAAGGACATCATCTTGAGATACGGGTACCCGCACAACATCATCACAGATAATGGTACCAACTTTGCTGTGGGGGAGTTTGCTCGGTTTTGTGCGGAGAAAAGAATCCGGTTGGATGTGGCATTAGTAGCCCACCCGGAAGCAAACGGGCAAGTCGAGAGAGCAAATGCCTTGGTCCTGGCCGGCATCAAAGCCCGCCTGATCGAGCCACTTTTGAGAACTCCGGGATGTTGGATAGAGGAGATACCGGCAGTGTTGTGGGGTCTCCGGACCACACCGAATAGATCTACCGGGTATACGCCATTCTTCATGGTGTATGGTGCTGAAGCGGTGCTTCCAACCGACATACAGTATGATGCACCAAGGGTTACAATGTTCACCGAGACCAAGGCAAAGGAAGCCCGGGAGGATGATGTTGACTTGCTCGAGGAAGCAAGGGAATTGGCATTATCTCGGTCTGCAATTTATCAGCAGAATCTCCGTCGCTATCATAGCCGGAAGGTGCATCCCAGAGTATTCCAAGAAGGGGATCTCGTGCTAAGGCTCATCCCACGCACAGCCGGGATGCATAAACTCTCACCTCCATGGGAGGGACCTTTTGTTGTAAGCAAGGCATTGCACAATGATTCTTATTACCTTGTAGATGCACATGAAGCTAGGAAAGGTGTAATGGCCTTTCTGGTGAGGAGACCAAGCGGCCATGGAATGTAGCCTTGCTTCGTCCCTTTTACACTTAAAGGGCGCAATGTATGTATCTCGGTTTTTTATCAATGAAATTTCGACACCCCGAGGTGTTACTCGGGGACTGCCTGTCCAAAATGTGTTATTTATCCTAACTTGCATGTCGGTATCCTCGGGAGGAACCCGGGGACTGCCTACTTTTGTGCCCCTTTAATTTTCCTGTTCATTTATTCTGTGCGTGTCGGCAACCCAGGGAGGAACCCGGGGACTGCCTTGTACTTATTTTTTGTTTAGTAGATGCCGAACAAGTTCTGAACTCGGTTTCTAAGTCGGAGTAATGTATGTCATGTGAAATAATCTTGTGACTCGACTGACGAACGCCGAAATGGTAGTCAAGAGCCAAGAGCATCAAATGTGGGGAACACGAAAACGAACTCATGGACTCAGAATAGGAACTTTTCCGGCATATGCGTCTTACTTGTCCGGCTATTTATTTTATTATGTCGGGAATTTAACAACTTGAACTCGGATATTCATAAGTAATGTATACCGTAAACGGAATTTCGTGACTCGACTGTCGAACACCGAACTGGTAGACAAGAGCAGAAATTGCCTAACTACGGCGTACATGAAAATGAACTCGGGAACTCGTAGCAAAATAAACCGACATAACTTGTCATTGCGTAGGGAGGAATAGGGTGCGAATTAAAAGTGTATCACAGCTGAACCCGGCATCCCGGGGATTTAATGCTTCTACACTTAAGTGTTTTTGGCAGCACAATCAAGGAGCAGTAGGGGAAGCTGGCTTCTCGGATTGATCACAAGAGGGAGCGACGATGACGGTCTCCTCCGCACTGGCGGTGGTATCCGGAGTGGCCACATTCACCTCGGCCTGAGGGATCTCGGGTGGCGGGGGAGCAGCTGCATCCCGGGAAGCCACGGTCTCGGTGGCTGCGCCTGTCTCAGCGTCATCAGCCTGCGGGATCTCGGCGTCCGCATCACCGGTATCCCCCGTCTCGCCGTCATCTTCATAGTCTAACTCGGAGTCAGAAGCAATGAGGCTCGTGATGAAGGCGCCGGGATCCGCCCAGCCGGCGAGACGATGAGCAGTTTCTTGGCGTAGTTGAATCTTGGCCGGGTCCGTGTACCACTCCGAAACGACGCGCGAGCTCTTGATCACTTCGAGATCGAGCTTCTCGTACCAGCTCAGCACGTGCTTCAATGCTTGGTCGGCACCGGCGCGAGCACCGGACTGTTTCCAGGCGTGAAGCCGGTTACCGGCATCCTGGAGCGCGGTGGCTAGTTCGGCGACCGAGAGAGAGCCGGAAACGCCAGGCCACAGGGCGCCATGCGCGTGGACGGCCGCGCTGAGGAACTCGGTGCCGATCGACCGGAGAGGTACCATCCGGGCCTTCAGGGCGATGAGATGGTCATCGATGTCCCATGAGTCCGAGACAGGACCCTTACCGGCGCGCTTCTCCCGGGCGGCAGCAATCGCAAGGTTGACAGCTTCTCGGGAGTGCTCGAAGTGTCCTTTTGAAAGGAGAACTGTCACATGGACAAGCCATGAGGCGATATCGGCAAAAAGAGGAAGATGCAAAAAGAGAACTCGGTGAACTTATTGTTCATATCCCGGTTTAGTCCGGTGAGCTCAGTCAGCCAAGCATCTTGCTTCGACCGGAGAAGTGCCAACTTGGTCTCGGCTTGGTCCAACGTTTCCTTCTGCTTCTTGGTAGCGTCTACAAAACGCGTCTTCAAGTCTGCAGTAGTGGACTTGGCCTTCTCCAGCTCGGCGTTTAGCCGCGCGATCTCGGATTGAGCGTCATATAAGGCGGATTTTTGATCCACCGAGATCCTTCGCGCGGCGTCCTGCTCCTCCCGAAGTCGCCCCTCTAACTTCTTGGACTGACCGAAGTCCGCAAGAAGCCGGTGGAAGACGCTGCTGCGTTTTTTGCTGTAGTCCATTAAGTAAGGTGTGTCCGATATCAGTCTAGGGGACTTCAGCGGGAAAGATAACAAAGCACTTATTTGAGATCCACAGTTATGGACCAATTCGGTGGAAAGGATCTCGGGCGCTGGGAAGTGATTTTTCTTTTTCAGATTAGAGCCTAGTGATCTGCTACTCGGTGGAGTCTAGAGCACTAAGCACTAATCTCGGGGACTAGTGAGCACTAAGCACTACTCGGCAAAAGGAGGATACTTACATCAACAACCCGGGTAACATCCAGCACAACCACCTGAAGAGCGTGCAGGGCTTGAGTGCTGCGGCTCGGGCCGACAGCATGCAAATCCCCCACGACCTCGGAGGCATCGGCAGCAATCCAGGCCTGGTTGAACTCTTCAACAACGCGCAAGCCGGTCGCGGCGGACGCGCTCGCTGTAACGACCTCCCGGGATCCTGGGGACACAAAGGAGCTTACGGATGCTCGCAGGGCCTGCAAGGCAGCAGTGGGGATCTCGGCAGGAGGTGGCGGTAACCCGAAAAACTTATCCGAGGCAGAAGAACCCTTGCTTAGGGCCAAGTCCTGGGTTGAGGACTTCGGAGGAGCGCTGGGCTTAGCAGGGGCAATCTTCTGCCCGGAGGACTGGCTGCGCGATTTCCCAGCAGGAAGATCAGGTTGCCGTGAAGGAGGTGTGGCTTGCTTCGCCGGCGGGGTTTTGTGTGGAGCTAGCCGGGTAGAGGCACGCGGTACAACCTGCCGCGGAGAACTCGGCATGTCTGCATCGAGTTGAGGAGACACCCGGCGCGGGGTATCCGTAAGGACGACGTCCTCGGACGCTGCAGTGGGCTGTCCCGGGACATCGGTCGCCGCGGGATGGACACCCGGACTCCCAGCACCGGTAGAGGCGCGAGGAGTCACGACTTCGGTCAACACAGGACCGGATTCAGGATGATCGGCGTCCTGCGCTTGACGCCGAGGTGGAGAAGGGGCAGCCCAGGATGGACTAGGAGATCGGGACACCGGAGGACGGGAACCCGCGGACGGCGGAACATCGAGAGCCGCTCTATAATAAACATGTCAGAAAGGACCTCGGGAGAAACCGAGATAGAATAACTCGAGGCGAGAAGGTCATACCCGGAAGACACGGTGGGAGGACCTCTCCTCCGCTGGGGAGTCTTCTCGCCCGGCTGCTTGGTGATCTTGCTCTTCTTGACGGCGACACCCGACCCACCGGCATGGGCGGTCTCGGACCCCGCACGTTTGCGGGTCTCGGCACGCTTCGTCGCGGCTACGGGCCCCGGAACCACTGGCATGGCGTATCGGAGAGGACGGGCATCAATTATATCAAGTATTTGACATTCATCGTCATCGTCTTCGTCAGTATCAACTTGGATAGGCTCTTGAGCTTAAGGCTTACCCGGAGCAGCAGCACGGGCTAGAGGAATCGAGAGGTGATCCTTGCCGTCGGGATCCTCGTCCGGCATCACCCTCGGCACTGAGAAGTCATCCGCGAACTTGCCCTCGGCATGCATCGCGTCTTCTTCCATCTGTCGCTCGAACAACTGCAGCAAGAAGAGGAAGTCAATACATTATGGGTATGTCGGTTTCCTGCGGAACTCGGGTAAATACGAAACTCGGCGAAAAGCAAGCACAAGCACCTCCTCCAATGGTTTCTTGCGGGTACCGGCACATAGTCCCCACTTCCAATCCTCTGGCATCTTTGTTCGAGCGATAGCTCGAACACGGCACCAAACCGCGGCCTTGTCCAGTGGAAAGATACTGGTCCGGGTGGGATCATATAGCCCACTCATGTGGCATATCTTGTGTGCTCGGGATTGGAGAGGGCAAACTCGGCGGTTGATGAAGCAGCACAGGAGGTCATCGGACCTCAAGTCGGTCACGAGGATGCCTAAGACGTCGTTCATGCTTTCGACCTCTTCGGAATCCGGGAGCTTGTTCCAGAGCTCGAACTCGCGGGGAGGACCCATGACGAACTCGAGTAGATTGATGAAATCCGGAGCGGAGGAACTCGGAGAGTCTCCCGAGGCCTCCCGGTTCTTCACATAGAAGAAGCTCCGTTGCCACTTCCGGCAGGATTCCAGTCCCTGAACCTTGGGAAATCCGGACTCGCTCCGAGGAATGATGGTCGCCGCCCCAGAGTCGACGAGATCTTTGACCTTCTTGTCCGGGTTGGGGATGAATTGCCGGCGGAGAAGGAATTATTTTGCCCAAAGTTCCACGAATGGCCAGACGCCGAGATACCCTTCTGCGTACGTAGCGAAGCAGGAAAGCATCATAATGGCATTGGCAGGGAGATGGTGCAGTTGAAGGTCGTAGGTGTTGAGGAAGTCGCAGAAGAATGGGCTAGCCGGGAGCCCGAACCCACGCTCGAAGTGCGTGAGGAACACTACGCGCTCCCCGGGTTGGGGTTCCGGCTCAAGCCCGCCCCTCGGAAGTCGGCTCTCGACCTGCGGCGGGATTCAGTGTGTCCGGTATAGCCAATCGAGATCCCCCTATTGGGTCTCGGAGCCGTCCCAGCATCCTCTGATACTCTCGTCACCCATCTCGGAGGGCCCGGAAGACATATCAGAGCCACTCTGCAGGCGAAGTACCAGTTAGCCGGGTTAGTATGTCGGTAACGGAAGACCCCGAGTTAGAAACTGCTTCCGCCAACCGGATTCCTAGCGAACGGATCCACCGCAGCAAAACAAATGGGATTTAATCGAGGCAAATATACTAGTTCAACGTGCAAAGTTTGGGCAGTGGGGATGAAGGCGAGAGCAGAACCAACATCAACATCTACGACGCACAGCACGGACAAATCCTACCCAGTGCATTAAGGTAAAAATCTACCGAGCCAAATCAGTGGGTGGTTCGTGGAGATTCGGAAGAACTCACGAACAAAACACGAAGCATCGCCGGGATTGAAGAGGTTCACCGGAGGGAATGGGGGCACTCACCGGAGGGGAAGATTGCACCGAGGCGCGAGACTGTCGCGGACCGATGGTGGAGGCGGAGAGCTCCGACGTCGGGCTGCGGCAGCGGTGCTCGGGCTTCGGGCGCGGCGGCGGCGGAGCGCTCGGGGCATTCGCGAGGAAAGAGGGAGATTGGGGAAGAAGAAGGGACCGTTCCGATCCCCTATTTATGGGGAGCTACGGAACGGTTCCCCGACTTTCCCGCCCACGATCTCTCAAATCGTGGGTGGGATCGGGTTGTGCCGAATCCGACACGTGGCTGCACGCGGAGCAATTCTCGCAGCCACACCGCAGGCCACACGAACCCAACGGTTGGGCTTCGGATCGAGTACGGATCCCGGCTCGCGAACCCGAGCAGCATCGCATTAATTCAAGAAGCTCTCGAGTGTCTTTCTGTTATGACAAGACCCCGGGTGGGACCCCCTGGCAGAGGAACTTTTGTCAAGCACAAGAAGCAAGGTGCGGGTTGTTATGCCCAGATCCGGGTAGGAGTCGGGATAGTCTCCTTCCCCGGATAGACCTTCCCGGGCGAACGGATCTCGGGAGAAAAAAGATGTCGGTAAAAGTCATCCCGCTCCCAAGGGCGAAATTTGTTTTTGACTTCTTGGTTGGTTTTCTTTTTAAAGCTGATCCCGCACATCAACTTAAGTCGCTGTATAGCACCAGCTTTGGGGACTAGTGTCGGGGGCCTGCCCGCCGGGTAGGGCAGATCCCGTTGCAGATCAGCAGTATGGTAACAGTGATTGACCTTTGGACAGAGCAAGGGCCGTCCTATGGTGCACCGAAGGGGCAACTTGACCTTTCGAAGGTGGTTGGGCCCAAGGTGTCTCTTGGGGGGCGCAAGGGTCATCCCTGGAAACTATAAATAGCCCCCAGCCCTTCAGGGCAGCATAAGCACCAGCGGATGGTTCCTCTAAGAACTAGTTTCTCGAAGATGTCTTTGGTAACAGCCTAAGACATCTTCGGGAGGCTAGGCCTAGAAGTACTCATCCTGAGCTGTACTCCGGAGCAAGGGTGGAACTCGGGCGCAGCCGGGAAGGATCTCGGGCTTCTCGATATGTCGGAGTCCCTCGGTAAGATCCCGGGTAGAGGAGAACCCGGATAAAACCGGATAGGCTCCCCGGGTAGATACTAACCGACTCACTTATCTCGGTCCTGGCAAGATATCTTTGGTGTGCAGGAAGGACATGCCGAACTGAACAAGGAGGAGACCGACATGGTGGCATGTCGGTTGGAAGTGAGAGATCTGGTACAGGCTTTTCCGTCTGACACGGGGGGAAGTCCCATTCCTCCTCACACGGAAGCATGGTCACCTCCCGTCTGACACGGGAGCGTGTCAGCCGGTACGATGACGCTACGACAAGATCGGACATGCCTAGCCCGGCAATCCAGAAAAGGCTACTAGGCATGGGCGAAGACATGTCTTGTCTCCGACAAGGGGACAATGATGATCTAGGACGGCCCATGCAGTCCTTGCCGGAATCATGACGGTAGGGCTATACCGGATAGCACGGCGGCTAGGTTGTACTAGCCGGTGTCGACATAACCGTTAGCCCTGTTTGGTGGGACCGTGCCGGATTAGCCGGGACTCTATAAAAGGCGCCATAACTGCTTCGGTGAGGACATGACCAACTTGAGGGCCAAAACTATAGTCTCATTTACTCCTAGAGCACTTATTCCCTCTTCCTTTCTAGTTCTTCTAGTTCATCTAGTTCATCACCTGAAGAGCTCAAGGAGCACGTTGTAGATCTTGTGCCATACTTATATTGAGAGGATATGCAGGAGTAGGGGTGTTACCTCCTCACGGGGGCCCCGAACTTGGGTACATCGTTTGTGTGACTTTGCCTTCGTGCATTTGTTTGGATTTGTTAGATCTTTGAGTGAGTTCTTCGGTGATCTTGAGCATTCGGCATCTCCTACCGTGTGAGCTCTCTAGCTCGCTAGACCTCCCCAGATCCACCAGCGTCCATCGGCCCCACACATTAGCCATCCTATGGCATCTGCCGTGACACCACCACGACAAAATCCAACTCGACGTCACATTCGGAGATGCAACCCACTTCAAAAGCGAGCTCATCGACTTCGACATCGTCGACTGGAAATCACAGTACCATGCCATAATTGGACGACCAGCATTTGCAAGGTTCATGGCAGTACCCCACTACGCATACCTTAATCTCAAAATGCCAGGTCCAAAACGAGTCATCACAGTCAACGGAAACTTCCAAAAGTCAGACGACTATGACAGAGACTTTTGTAGGATCTCAGAGAAATAAGGAGTCGAAGAAATCCCAGACAAGACACAAGGCCCAAAGGAGGAAACGATATAACCAGAACGCAAGAAGAGAGTAACCGTAGTCGCAGTACATGAAGTAAATGCCATATGGACAGTCGAGCTCGCGGAAGAAGAAGAACGCATTTCAGCCGAACGATGGACAATAAACTTTGAAGGGACCAAAAACGGCAGAGGCACAGGCGAAGGACTGTTCCAAGGCATGCAACTGGCAAGAGCCTCAGGGGCACAATCATCCGAGGGAACTCGTGTACAATCACACAAAACATGGGAGGTGCAAGCAGAATGAAAGGGACAAGCTGGCTAGGTATCAAGACTATTTCGATATGTGGCAAAGAAGATTTCGCAGCTGCGAACTACAGCACATACCGCCCACACGCAACAGACAAGCCAACCGGCTAGCAAACTTGGGAGCAACGAAGGCGCAGGTGCCGCCAGGTGTCCTCTTCAAACACATAAACCACAGATCAATCAGAAGGTGGCACCCACAGACCACTCGCGAAATACAAGTCTTCAAGCAAAAACCAGATCAAGAGGATGTCCCAAGCAAAGAAAGGCAAGTCATCACTCCCAGCCACGGTCAGGCACAAACAGAATAATGAGCTCAAGCCACATCACTACAATCTTCAGTCAAGGAGTGCCAAACTGTGTCATCATAAGTGACAGTCCAAAATGAGAAAGCAAGACACAGCAGGAGCAACGCCACTCGAAGCTTTTAATGCTATGCACATCACACTGCAAGGGAAAGACGCGGTCAATGGAGAACCCCTAATATTGCGGCTGCACAAGCCAATAAGGTCATACGAAAGGAGGTACAAGCTCCAGATTCCACAACACCAAGAGGACGCACACAGCTCGGAAGGCACGGCCATTTAGGGTCGTCGTCACATAGCAAAAACATCCAGTCGATGTAGCAAAAGACTCATGTATCAAAGGGCCAGCAGGTTTCATACGTGCTCTTTTCCTTACCAGGGTACCAAAGGGGACTGGAATGTTTTTAGTGAGGCGGCTTGCTGATCAACATTTATAAAGAAAACATATTATTCCTATCTTCCCGGCATAATTTTTCATAACGAAAGAACAGTCACTCGATATGCTCGGTGGCTGCACGTACGTCAGAAATCAAAAAACAGCCACTCGACAGGCTCGGGGGCTGCACATAAATCGGGGAGATAAGCCCAGGTAGGGTAAAAGCCTAGACATGTGGACCCTCATGGCGGTAAGATTGACCCCTTTTGACAAACGTCAAGAGCCACCCAACCCTTCAAGAGGCTGAAAATTGGCCTTTGGGGCAGAGGAAAAGGCGACCTTTGGAGTGTTGATTGGAACTACCCTTTGAAGAAGGCAAGAGGCAGGGATAAGTGCTATAAACAGACCCCCTTCGCTCTCACTCAGGCACAAGCAGGGAATTCTCCTAAGCACCAGCTTCTCGAAGATGTCTTCGGCGGCATAGGCTAAGATATCTTCGAGCGGCTGGGCCTAGAGACATCTTCAAGAAATTGGGCCCAGGATCGCCCTCTCAAAGACCCCGACGAGCTCGGGGGCTGCGCATAAAGCAAACACTCGGTGTGCTCAGAGCAACGCATAAAAAAGGCACCCGGCGTGCTCGGGGGCTGCGCATAAGGTAGCCACTCGACGAACTCGGGGGCTACGCATAACGCAAAAACTCGGTGTGCTCAAAGCAACGCGTAAAACAGCCACCCGGCGTGCTCGGGGGCTGCGCATAAGGTAGCCACTCGATAAACTCGGGTGCTACGCATAAAGCAAACACTCGGTGGGCCCGAAGTAGTGCATAACGCAGCTACCTGACGTGCTCGGGGGCTGCGCATAATGTAGCCAATCAACACGCTGGTGGGTTAAATCTGTGTCAAAAAACAAACACACAAACAATCTCAAAAACACTTGAGAGAAGACAAAGGGATTCCTATGCCATAAACAACAAAACCCCACTTGCTATACCCGAGGGCTAGATCTATGTGTTACATTTACAAGCGCAAAAATCTGTTAGTACAAAAACTAAGCATCTTCATCCTTCAACGGTAGATTGGAGTCAATCAACTACTCTCGCGCTCGGCTTACCAGCCTCTCAGCAGGAGGAAGAGTTTTTTCCATTTCTTCATTAGACAGTCGAATCTTTGACCGGGATGAAGATGAAGACGGATGCGAAGAATCTTGACGCTTGATGTAGGCGAATGCAGCGTTGGCTCAAAGCACAACCCGACGAGTCACAGCTTCATGAATGGGCTCATGAGCACGAAATATCTCCACTAAGGTATGAATCCTTCGCGGTTGGGGACCCTCAGGAAACAAGTAGTGGTTGGCCCGCATAAGCGCCGCCCGGCAGCGCTCCAACAAAATGGCGCCACGCCAAGCGCGGTCATTCAAGGTGGCAAGAATGTTGGCATGATATGCGTCAAGGCAAAAGTGTTGGGGACCGGTGACGGGGTCCCGAGTAGCCTCTGCTAGACGTGGCGCCACACGAGCAGTTTGAGCCTGAGGATTGTTAACAAAAACTACAGACAAAAACAAAAAGACAAGATTTTTGGCACAAAGCACATACGCAAAAAGCAAGATCTGCGCAGACAAATACCTTCGAGTTGCCTGTTTGAGTCCTCCACTTCATAGAGAACAAACTGCTCCCGCTTAGTGGAAAGAGAGGGTTTGTCGCGAAGAATTTCAATGTCAGTTAAGGCCGACTTGAGTTGATGCTCAAGTTGAACACCCTTCTTCTTCGCATACTCAAGTACGCGGACATCATTCGCCAGGTGCGTAGTCGAGCGCCGATCCCCTCCCACTCGAGCTTCCCCCGAAGTGGTCGAGCAGTTCGACTGAGACACAATAGTAAACACTTCAGGCAAGAAACAAGTCTAAGCAAAAGAGACACAAGGCAAGCATACAAGGGTCGACAAAATATATGCATTCCAAAAATATCAGCATTAAGTGGCATAATGTACATCACAAATTACAGCTTAAGGCAAAAGGGCTAAAAAAACTAAAAAGTGTCCTACGACTAGACAGCAGACTCAGACTCAGGATTACGGGCAGCAGCAATGGCTGCCGAGCGGCGCTCCATAGTCGCCATGCTAAATTTAGCAAGGCTGGAGGCACAGGCGTTGTATTTACCCAAGTTGGAAGGCCTTCCATCTGACTTCTTAGGGAAGTCATACACGAGGGACTCATAATCAGCATCCGCGCCACGACTAAGAAGAAGCTTGAAGGTGGAGTCTGAGCCGCGTACCATCAGCTCCTGCACGTCAAACTTCAAAGTCTTAGACTTGGGGCCCAGTCGCGCAGCAAACCCCGCGATGGTCAACGGGACCTCATCTTTAGGCAATACCTCCTTGAAGACAACACCGAGAGTCTGGACGGATGTCTCCAGAGACTTCTTGGCGTGCTTCATCGTCGCCCCAACCTGATCAATCGCTTGGTCAAGTGATAAGTCATTACTCGCCGCGCCACCGGAACTGGATGAAGGACCTGAACAACAAAAGAAGGATGTTCACATCAAGAAGATTGAAAAAGGACCTGAGTAGCAAAAGCAAATCCTCGAACGGGACACATATTATCCTTACCCGCAGGAGAGTGCGCATAACCAAGCAGTCGCTTGACCCGCTCCCCCTCAGAAACACGAAGAGCATCCAGCTTCTCTTGGGCGGCCGACTGCTGGGAGAGGGTCTTCTCTAGTTCGGCCAACCGGGACTCCAAAGTACCTTTCTCCCCTAAAAAAGGGAAAATGCTCCAGTCGCATAAAAAGAAAAGGGAAAACAGTACACGCAGAAAAGGACAACGGCTTACAGTTGAGCTGATCAAGCTTGGAGCGAAGAACACCCCGCTCTTCCTCCGACTGCGCAAAGGCCTCGCCAAAAGAAGCAAGACCACTCACGGCCGGCTGCAACACACAATGTATACATTATACACGGACATCAAAAGCATAAATGCCACAATAGCAAAAGGAAAAAACCTTACATGGTTCAGCCAGGAAGGCGGGGAGGAAGATGGCGGCGAAGCAGTCGAGGCAAAGGACTGGCGGCCCGGTCATCGCTAGAATGCCCAAGAGACAGTAGAGGAGTGTTCAGAAGCAAAAACAACAAACAGAGCAAACAGACAAGACATGGAGTTCAGAGGACAAGGAAAGATACCTTCGCTCGTCCTCATCAGAAGAAAAGTTGCCATCAACTCGAGGCCCACCAAAACCAGAGTGGCAAGTGGAAGGTGGCGGCGAGCACTGAGCCAGAGGCGACACATCTCGCATAGGTGAAGAGGCACCGGAGTCCGCCATCTCCTCATCTTAACATGTGCGCGTTGAACGGTGCCACTTGAGAGCGGGCTATGTAGTTGTTGGGGGGATCATAACCCGGTAGGCCCACCGACATAGAAGATAAGCCGACCTTGCATGAGCCTGGGCCGGATCAAGCCTAAAGGCATGGGATGGGTGACACGTAAGCCGGCGCGCAACGTGTGCCTTGGCCCGCAAGCAAGAAGGATTTAGAAGGCTGGAGACCAAGTACAAGCTGGAGTCCTGCTAAGGAAAGAAGAGGCTTAGAGGACTTAGAGTAGAGTTCGGGTATGATAGGAACCCAGACCCGGCTTTATACCTCCAGCAAGACCGGCCGCCTATATAAGGGAGTCTCCTGGTTCCTAGAGATCTAAGTTCCATGTAGAAGTTCAATCGACATAAGTCATAGGAGAAACACCATTGTAATCTCGAGACCCAGAGCTAAAGCGCCGAGTCCCGAAACCCTAATCAATAAAGCCGAAGCAGGAAGTAGGTCTTTACCTCACGATGAGGGGCCGAACCTGGGTAAACCCTTGTTTCCCCACGCCACGCTAGACAAGCTCCTGATGTCGGAAGCCGCCATGCCCCTCATCTAAAGTTACCTCCGGATAACATCTTCTGTGACAATCCCACGACAGTTGGCGCCCACCGTGGGGCCTGCGGCCAAGAGCATCACTTTTTCAGGAGAAGCGCGGCGAGGTAGGGAAAACCTAGCTATCGGCCAGATCCACACGCTTCCAGGAGGGGAGCAGATCGTGGACGACTCCGGCTAGACAGAAGAGGCGGATTTCTTGGAAACCGGATCTAAGTTCATCTTTGGGCAGATCAACGTTTTCGTCGGCCTGATCCGATCGCGGAGCCGACCGAGAGCAGTATGAGCCGAGTTCGAGTCAGAGTCCAGGTCAACCATGATGGCCCAGACGGACGGAGAGGAATCAGTTGGATCACCAGAAGAGAGAGAGTCGGCGATCCGGGTCATGGAGGACTCCATCGTCACCCCCATCAATATGTCAGATCTGGACACAGACACGGAATCAATCTTACCCTTGTTCGATGATCGCTATGGAGATGGACTTGCAGATGAAGATTACCCGGCACCGATGGGACCCGTATGTCATATGACGGTTCACGTGGTAACCCGGGCACCACCAGTTGACGGAGGATCGGCTTCCGTAAGCGACCGGATGAGCACCGAGGCACTGGCAAGGCAGAATAGAGATAACTGGGATCAGCACCAAGTTCCATCTGCAGCAAACTATGCGCCCCCCAATCCCATAGCCGGAGGAGTTTTACCGACCTTCAGTTCTTTGGCTCATATGCAGACGCCGGCTGCGGGAATCCCCCTTGGAAACCCGATACTCGCACAAACCCCATCGCCAACACCAAACCCGACCAATTGGGTTAGGCCCCCTCTGTTGCAACAACATGCTCTCGCGGGAACTTCAGTAAGCCCGGCGCATCAACAGGGAGAGGTAACAAACAATAACACAACTATGATGAGAGAGTTAGAAGAACTAAGACAAGCAGTGGTAAGGGCGAATCAAGAGCGCGCAGACGAGGTCCGGCGTATTCAAGATAGAGAACAACTTGTGATCCAGCAAGAGCAAAATCTACTAGAAGAGAGGAGCACCCTCCAGAGGAGAAGGGACGAGTTAACTGCCGTCCAGAACAGGAGACGCGGAAGCCGGCTCCACCTGCCAACCGGAACAAATACCATAGCACCTCAGGCCTTGGAGTTCCAGACAACACCAAACCCGGTACCTAAGCCAGCACCAGCGGCGACGATTCACCCGGCATCAGGGCATGCGTGCCCCTGGCCGGGCTACCAAGAGCACCTACGAGGAACTCGGCAGGAGCCGGAGTAGCGGTCAACGAGCAACTACCACCACCACCAACCAGGTTTGATCCTCCCCCGGGTCATTACAATAACCCGGTTGATAATATCTTTGCAACGACACACGCCCTAGAGCGGATACCCTTCGACAACTCACCGACCGACTTAGAAGCAAGGAGAGCCGTAAACCTACTACGGACGGTTGTGGTTCAACATAACAATAACCCAAGAGGCTCACAAGCTTTCAACTCAGAGCCGGTAAGGACCCGTACCAGAACCCGGCAGCCAGAGCCGGTAGCAGCAAGATCAGTTCAAAACAGGTTGGGACCGGTAAACCGGCCAGCCCCGCAACCAGTGCAACATCAGCAGGCGCCCGCGCCACGGAGGATGGCCACGCCTGCCGCCTCTGCTGTCCAGTCCATAGAAGACGGTTCAAGAGCGAGACGCGCGGCAGCTGGGTGCGCCGCACCGGAGTGGGAGTTGGAGTCACGGCTCACCAAAGACCCGTCGTGAACTCACCAGCACCGGGTTTAAGAGGAGGCTCGTCAGCAAACCTGATAGGGCCCAAGTGTTTATCAGATGTGATTAGATCAGAACCTTTTCCAGAAAAATTAAAAGAGTCAAGCAAAATTGTTAACTATGAGCCGAACATTAACCCGGAGACGTGATTGAGTGGATACAGCATGGCCATGGACATGAAGAACGCAACATCGAACATGTGTGCAAGATACCTATACCTGATGATGACAAAAGGAGCACCCAAGATTTGGCTTGACCGGCTTCCACCGAACAACATCCATTCATGGGAGGAACTCAAGACGGCATTCATTTCAAATTTCGCCGGGACATGTAAGAAGCAGTATACTAGGGCGGATCTAGATCGGTGTGTCATGGGGAAGACCGAGTCAGCAAGGCAATGGGTAGCCAGGATCACAGAGGTTCTGCACTCGTCAATCAATATCTTAGCTCACACGGCAATACCAACGATGGAGAAGAACTGTGCTTTCGATTCTTTGATGCACAAACTCGGACGTATGAGGGAAGACCCGGCTCGCCAAGACATCACCATTGGAGAGGTGGTTTCAATTGCTTAGAAGTATGCAGCGACATACAAAAGAGTAGGCGAGACGGAAGAGCAGCAGAAGAGTAACCGAGTCAACGCAGCGGGTAACCCGGCGCCTAATCAGAACAACGTAAACGAAAACAACAATAAAAGACCCTACGAGGGAGGAAATTCAGAGTTCGTTGGAACCACCCAGGCCTCAGGTTACAGAGGACCGAGACCCGGCGGAAACTTCAGAGGCGGCCCTGCAAGAGGACCAAACATCAGTGAGATATATAACATGTCGTGCCCTAGGCACGCCAAGAATGATAAACCAACCAGTCACACATTAGCACAATGTGCTGACATGAGGGCATGGAGGAGACACGAGCAGTCTTTGGAGCAGAACCAAGGCAACTTCAATGGAAACAACGGGAACAGTGGTAATCATGGTAACCACGGCAATAACGGTAACCCGGGCAACCAAGGGTCCGGGTCCAGGTCTCAGGGACCACCAAACAACAACGCCGGGTCAAATCAAAACCAATGGAGAGGTTATCAACGAAAGAGCTTCACAGTCAAGGCCAGTATCATGTGTTTACCACCAACACATGCAGAAGAGAGCAAAAGTTGAAAGAAAGAGAGGTCAATGCCGTAGCAACAGCCTTGCCGAGATACCTGAAGTGGTCAGACCAACCAGTTACATGGAGTAGAGAAGATCACCCGGAAGGAATAGAACACCCGGGTCTCCTGGCCTTGGTAGTGGCGCCACAGGTGGATAGTTTTCGTCTGAACAAGGTTCTAATGGACGGAGGAAGCAGCATCAATATCTTATACCTGGACACATTCCATAGGATGGGTCTATCTGAAAGTCGGCTAACGCCAACATCAACAATTTTTCACGGAATAGTGCCAGGAAAGTCGGCTCACCCGATTGGCAAAATCAAATTGGAAGTATCTTTCGGAGTAAGCAAGGCACAGTACAGATCATAGTACCTGACATTTGAGGTGGTAAATCTAAAGAGCCCGTATCACGCTTTATTCGGAAGGCCAGCTTACGCTAAGTTCATGTTTATCTCAAGTTAAAGATACCGGGTCCCCAGGGGATCATCACTGTTGAAGGAAGCAAATACATGCAATCGAGTGCGACCAAGGTGACGCCATCATGACAGCTCAGGCCTGCTCAGAAGAAGAATTGAAATACTACAAGTCTCACGTAGACCCGGCTGACAAACATATGCTGGATAAACCGGTTCACGAAGAAGAAAAGAAAAGGTTCAAGTCAGCCCAGCATATCAAGATGGTCGATTTTGTGGAAGGAGATTCCTCGAAGCAGTTCTCGATAGGGTCTCACATGGACCCAAAATAGGAAAGCGCGCTCGTCGAGTTCATCCGTGAGCATCGTGACATCTTTGCATGGTCCCCCTCAGACATGTCGGGTGTCTCGAGCGAACTCGTCGAGCATAGGAGAGGAGATAGCCCGCTTTAATGCAGACTGGAAAAAGATCATTGGAGAGGAGATAGCCCGCCTTCTAGCGGCCGACTTTATCATGGAAGTGTATCACCCGAAGTGGCTGGATAACCCGGTCCTTGTGTTGAAAAAGAAGGGAGAGTGGAGAATGTGTGTTGATTACACAAGTTTGAACAAAGTTTGTCCGAAGGATCCTTTTGCGCTGCCTCGGATAGACCAGATAATTGATGCCACAGCCGGCAGCGAACTATTGTGTTTCCTGGATGCTTATTCCGGATATCACCAGATCAAGCTCAAAGAAGAAGAGCAAGAGAACAAATCATTTATCACACCCTTTGGAGCTTTTTGTTACAAAACAATGTCCTTCGGTCTCAAGAACGCAGGGGCAACGTACCAGAGGTGTATCCAGAAGTGTTTTGAGGATCAGATCGGCCGCAACGTTCATGCTTACGTTGATGATGTTGTGATCAAGTCTCAGAAAGCCAGATCACTCCTAGATTACCAAAGGAGACCTTCACCAATCTCCGCAAGTATCAGATGAAGCTTAACCCGACCAAGTGCGTATTCGGGGTTCCAGCAGGTATGTTCATAGTTTCAGAGAGAGGAATTTAGGCAAACCCGGCCAAAATCAAGGCGATCATGAACCTTAAGAAGCTGGAGTGTGTAAACGATGTCCAGAAATTGACGGGTTGCGTCACAGCCCTAAGCTAGTTCATAGCAAGGATGGGAGAGAAAGCACTTCCACTATACAAGCTATTGAACAAATCAGACAAGTTCATATGGGACAAAGAAGCAGACGACGCCTTTGAAGGTCTAAAGAAAACATTGTCACATCACCAATCTTAGTGGCTCCCACAAGTAAGGAGCCAATGTTGTTATACGTCTCTGCCAACTCACGAGCCGTCAGTGCGGTGGTTGTCGTAGAGAGGAAAGAGGAAGGCAAAGAATACCCAGTTCAGCGGCCGGTTTACTACGTCAGTGAGGCCTTGACCGAGTCAAAACAAAGATACCCGCAGTGGCAGAAGTTGGTCTTTCGAGTCTTCATGGCTAGCCGGAAAATGCCACACTACTTCCAGGAACACCCCATAACAGTGGTGACCTCGGCTCCCCTAGCAGAAATAATAAGAAACACAGAGCAACAGGAAGAGTAGCAAATTGGGCCATCGAGATGGGGTCTTATCACATAAACTATGAGCCAAGGACAACAATCAAATCTCAAGCCTTAGCCGATTTCATCAATGACTGGACCGAGTTTGACCCCTTGTCTTCGGCACCGAGTATCAAGCATTGGATCATGCACTTTGACGGATCTAAACTATTTGGAGGATCAGGAGCCGGCGTGGTTCTCACTTTGCCAAAGGGAGATAAGCTGAGCTATGTCTTACAGATACACTTCGAACCATGCACAAATAACATTGCCGAGTATGAAGCTTTTTTACACGGCCTGAGAGACGCCAAGGAGATGGGTATCAAGAGGATCATGTGCTATGGGGACTCGGACCTAGTGGCACAACAAGTATCACGGACCTGGGATCGGAAGGACGCTAATATGGCAGCATACAGAAGAGAAGTTGACAGGGTAGCCGGGTTCTTCTCCGGGTATCAAGTGGAACACATCGATAGAAGAAAGAATGAGGCAGCAGACGCTCTATCAAGAATCGGCTCTAGGAGGGACCCGATACCACCTAATGTATTCAAGTCCGAGTTGTATAATCCATCCATCAGGCTTCCAACTGAAGAAGAACTTGCAATCCCTGATGACCCGGAGTCCCAGCTGGTTGCCACCTTACACCATACCCCGTCATGGACCGAGCCGTATCTGGCTTACCTGCTCAGAGAGGAGTTACCACAAGACGAAGTTCTGGCAAGACAAATTGTACGCCGGGCTATGGCATATGTCATCATCAATGACGAGTTACACAAGAAGAGCACTTCAGGAGTTTTTCTGCGATGTGTCTCGCCAGAGGAAGGCCGGAAAATCTTACAGGAGATCCACTCTGGAGATTGCGGACACCACGCATCAACAAGATCAATGGTAGCCAAGGCATACAGACATGGTTTCTTCTGGCTGACGGCTTTGGCAGACGCGGAGAGCATAGCCCGAGTTTGCGATGGATGCCAGAGATATGCAAGGCAGATTCACGCGCCGACTCAGGACCTAAGGACCATACCAATCACATGGCTTTTCGCAGTATAGGGTACGGACATGGTTGGACCCTTCCAGCCATCACCCGACAAGAAAACTCATCTCTTGGTAGCAGTGGATAAGTTCACAAAGTGGGTCGAGGTTCTAGCCGTCAACAGTTGCTCAATATCTACAACATTTAAATTTATGAAGAAAATTATATTCAGATTCGGGTATCCCCACAGCATCATCATAGACAATGGGACAAACTTTTCACTCGGAGAGATGCAGAAGTTATGTGGAGACAACGGGATCCGGCTTGACCTGGTTTCAGTCGCACATCCCCAGTCAAACGGCCAAGTCGAAAGGACAAACCAGGAGCTGCTCAGAGGAGTAAAAGCAAGACTCCGCTAATCAGGGCAGCTGGAGCTTGGGAAGAAGAACTACCATTAGTGGTATGGAGCATCAACACGACCCCAAATAGGTCCACAGACTTCACACATTTCTTCATGGCTTACGGGGCAGAAGCCGTGTTACCTAGCGATATCCTTCATGATTCTTCAAGAGTTGCAAATTACGTGGAGACAGAAAATAAGAAAGCCCGACTCACCTCAGTGGAGTTATTGGAGGAGGCAAGAGAGCTAGCCCTGGCAAGATCAGCCATATACCAGCAAGACCTCAGGATATATCATAGTCACCGGGTTAGATCAAGGACTTTCCAGGAGGGAGACTTGGTCCTTAGACTGGCTCAGAATCGAGCCGGATTTCATAAGCTTACACCCCCTTGGGAAGGACCTTTCGTGATAAGCAGAAATTTACACAACGGATCCTACTACTTGGTGGACCTAGGAGAAGAAACCACGGTGACAGGACCCATCACTGATCACACAAGATACCCAATGACAGAAAACGACAGGTCCTGGAATATAGCAGAGCTCAGGCCATACTACACATAGACAGAGGGAAACCCAGATGAGACGGTTTCCACACCTTTTTTGTATCTTTTTACCGTGAAAGAAGCAGGTTTCAAACGAGCTATTTTCCTTACCAGGGTACCTAAGGGGACTAGAAGGTTTTTAATGAGGCGGCTTGCTAGCTATGTACATATCTTATGATAAATAAAGAAAATTTCTCTGAAGAAAAGAGTTTGTTTATACAGACACCCAGTTATTACATAGTAAGGGATCTTGGGGGCTTACTAACTAAAAGTTAGAAGTTGAAAACTCAAGACTCGGCAGAGACGCCACCAAGTTCATATTCTTATTCCTTAAGGGGTCTTGGGGGCTTACTAACTAAAATTTAGAAGTTGAAAAATCAAGACTCGGCAGAGACACCACCAAGTCCATATTCTTATTTCTTAAGGGGTCTTGGGGGCTTGCTAACTATCAGTTGCAAGTTGAAAACTCAAAGACCCAGCATAGACGTCACAATTTCTTGGTTATACTTGCCTGCTAGCCCGATGTTATTCTAACTCGGCACGGACGCCATCGTGACCCGATGTTACAAACCCGGCTTTCAATCTGACGATGACGCCCGTGGGGATTAGCAGATCCTGATCGACCTAGAGTTTCTAGCACGAGATGTCACAAGAAAGCCGGCTATACATAGGCAAAGCAAACCAAAAGGGTTATCAACACCAAATACAAGCTTGCAAAATACGGTCGAGGCCGACTATAACCATAAAAGCAAGATTGCCAGGCGCACGAAGGCGCATCAGAACAGGTATAGCTTCGTAAAGTTTAAGCTAACCTATTACATGTCATAAAGGCCAAAACAATATGAGTTTCAGACGAAGGACAAAGCTAAAACATTACAAGCCGGGTTATGCTATCGGGCCAGTCTCAGTCGGCACAACAGGGGACTCGGGGGCTAAGTCGGAGGAGCTAGAGGCGGTTGACTTCTTCTTCAACTTCCTCTTTGCCAAGCCCTCAACGTCTTCCCAAGAAATCTCAAAGACACTTGAAAAGGGGCCAGAGGCCGGACGAGGAGGAGCCGGCACGTCGGGAGTCCCGGACACAGGCGCTGCCTCCGGCTGAGTCGGCAGAGGAGCACGGTAGCTCGGACCAAGCCCCGTCAACGCCGACTCTTTGGGAGTAAGTTTGGCTCCCTCAGTCGTATAGCCCACCTGGAAAGTGCCAAACTGAGATTATCAGTTAGCACAGTTGCATGGTGCCGGGTCTTCACGTATATGGCCTTGATGTCCTCCTTGGTGAGAGGAGTCCCGTCACTCTTGCAGGGCCACCCCTTCGTGAGAAGATCCGTGTCAACGTCCCGGTAATGCGCCTTGGTCAAAGCCAATATGCGCGTCGAAGCACGTCGAGCTGCAGACCTCCTCCAGTTATCAAGCCAAGCCGGCAAGACATGTAGTTGTTGGATGAATTTGGCCTGCGTCGTGGCGGCTTCTCCCAGCCGTGACAGGCTATCAGCGTCTTGCCAGCTCCATAATATAGTTCCTGCACAAGGGTATAGACGGCCTTGAGCTTCCCCTCCGGCTCAAGCTTGCAGATGGGGTTCCAAGAACCTGAAATATGAAAGCCAGAAGTGTAAGTCGGAAGAACAAGTTATGATAAGCGACAGTCAAAAACAGAGCCGGCTTACCAAAGAGCACGGTGGTCATCTCAGAGAGAAACACGACAAGCTTCGTATACTTGGCGTTGGAGGCATTCAGATCCTCTTGCAACTTGTCACGTTGCTCCGTCCAACTAGTCTCATGCTCCTCCATCTCTTGACGGCGGAGGGAGTTTTCTTCTCAAGCTTCGCCGAGCTTCTTCTCAAGCTCGGCGATCTTCGCCGAGCTTCTTCTCAAGCTCGGCGATCTTCTTTTCAAGGCCGGCACGGCAGCCGGCTTCTGATTCTAACTCCCCCGGACAACGTCAAGGGCATGGTCCTGCTGGCAGGTCTGGTCCTGAAACAAGAAACACAAGTAAACGATCAGGACATGGCGAGTAAGAACAAGAAAGCCTAAATTGCTATAAGTCCCAGGTCGCACAGGCTAAGACCCGGCACTTTGGGGCTACTCAATTGTGGGCTCAAAATCAAAGTTCAACAAGAAGACCCGGAGTATCGCAGGCAATAACCCGACTCTTGGGGACTACTCGGTTGAAAGTAAAGGCAAGAAAACAAATCAAGACCCGGAATACCGCAAGCGGTCATTCCGACTCTTGGGGACTACTCAACAAGAACTTTATTTATCAAGCAAGTCATACTGGAAGTCCCGAGTCATCGCAGGGTGACAACCCGACACATGGGGACTAGGAGAGATATATATGCATACCTCAAACTTTTCTTGGAGTTCAGCCAAGACGTTGTCCTCCGCTTGGCGCGACTCCCCAACACGCCTATGAAGCTCCCTGAAGAGAGCTGTCAAATCCAAGTCCTTATAGGAATGGAAGCCGGAGGCCTTGCCGGTTGAAGATTTCGAAGTAGTGGCACCCGGTGGGCGGTCTTGGCGATGCGGAAGTCTGCGGGCGTGTCGCCCATTTTAGAGCCGGTGATCTCCACATCAGGTAAGCCGGATGTTCGGGGAGAAGTCGGGTGCTCCGCCGACTTGGCGGCCCCTCCTTCAGCACTGAGAGGCGAGGTAACAACCGTCTCGTCCACAGCCGGAGAAGCATGGGAATAGTGCGAGCTCTGCACCGTGGAAAGAAGGTTACAACACAGACAAAAAACCAACAAGAAAAGCAAGAGAGAGGAGACATACCCCTTGTTGACAGCAAAGCCGCTAAAAATATCATCGCTCAAATCTGAAGACACTGAGAGAGACCGCCGCTCAGTGCCGGCTAAAGGATAAAGAACTGAAGGGCGCTTCTGTGGAGGCTTATCTCGGGGAGGAGTTGGGTTGCGGGAAATACCTTTAAAGAGTGGCTCGTGAGAATCGGAGGATCGAAGCCGGCGCTTTTGGCGACGAGCTTCCCTTTCCTCCTGATAACACAATACAAATTCAGTAAGAGATTAGAGCAAAAATGCGAAAACAAGACAAGTCCAAGCACAGTGGAATTACCTCGACGGAGTCTGAACGGAGCCTCCTCTTGGTAGCCAGGGGAGCCGGGTCCATGGATGGAAGGACCGTATCTGATATATTTGCCTCATCAATAGAGGGAGATCGGCTTTCCCGAAGGTCGGCATCCATTAAGTCAAGGAAGAGTCGGGTGATGGAGTTTAACTCACCTTCCTCTACCTCCTCCTCTTCCACACCGGCTTCAGAGCCGGCCTCCTCAGCGTCATTCCCCGACTCATCTATAGAGTCGCGCAAGGAGGGCAGAGTCGCGGACCACCAGGTGTCGTCCGCCTGTGAGACTCAAGGTTATAACCCGGAGAAAACTTCAGCATAAGCAAAAATACGGAGGAAAAACATAGTATCGGCTTCAAAGGATTGGTGGCACAGAAAGGCGGCAGGCTGGCGCTCCTCAGGGCATCGGGGGGACTCGTTGACTATCCTCCGGGTGATTCGGATTAGTGCCTCCTCTGATTCCTGCGCCTTGTTGAAACGCATCGGATCATCCGGGGACCAGGAGTACTGGCACATGAGACCCGGCCGGATGCTGAGCGGCATAGTATGCCATCCTACCCAGCATCTGACCAAGTCCGCGCCCGTGAGCCCGTGGGCAAGAAGGGCACAAACCCGGCCAACCAGTGGCTTGATAGCCTCCCGGTCAGCCGGGGAGGCGAAGGAATTCATGTTTTCATGGAGGGTGAGCCTATCAGCTCGAAAGCCGGGAAGGGCCGGCACACCCGTAAATGTGATGTTGAGGCGGCGTTGGATCGTCACCCCGCCGCAGGAGACAAGAGGCCCCGCCGGGTATTCCCGTTGGGGCCTACATTAATAGAACTCAAGGAAAAGAGGGATACTGGGAGCGATGCCGAGGTAGGCCTCGAAGAGGACGACAAAGTGAGCGATGTTGAGCACCGAGTTCGGTGCTATGTCTTGAGGGCGAATCTCGAAGTAGTCCGGGACTTGGCGGAAGAAAAGAGAACCCGGGGGTTTGAAACCCCGGGGAATGTGATCGGCGAAGAGGACTACCTCGCCGGGTCCGGGTTGCGGCAGAGTCTCTTCTTCATCCGGGGCCCGCCAGTGGGCTTCCGACTGAGGGGCGAGCATGCCGAGTTTGGCCAGCTCCTGGAGCCGGGTTTCACGGACATTGGACTTGCCCCAGTTACACCCGGCCTTGCGTTTTGCCTTCTCGGCAGCGACTGTGCCGGAAGACCCGGCGCCGGGTGTACCTTTCACCTTCTTGGGAGCACGCTGAGCAGCAGATTTCAAACCCATGACGATGGTTGTAATCCGGAGATCTACAAACAAGAAATAATAGAAAGTAAAAGTTAGGTCAGATCTAAATTTTGGCCAGAAATAACGAAAAAAGGAAGATCAAAGGGCAACGGTGCTGTTCATGATCATGAACACCGAAAAGAAGGAAAACATCCAAGGTCAGAGCGAAAGCGGTGGAGAAAAGAACGATGCGAGCCAAAATGGATCTGCATAGCCATGGGAAATCAAAGATAATAGAGAACAACTCGAGGATGAGAAGAGCCCTAGTTCATCCAAGAAGAACAGAAGAAGGATAAGAAGCAACCACCAGAGTAGATATAAGGAGCTTCGAGAAGACGAAAATAAAGAGAAACATGTCAAGGATCGGTGTTGAAGCTAGCATCGACGTAACAACTTGCGACGATCTCTTCTTCACCGCCATACACGAGAAACATATCCTTAGTCCTTCTTAAGTACTTTAAGATATTCTTTACCGCCATCCAGTGTTCCAAACCTGGATCAGATTGGTACCTGGTAGTCAAGCTAATAGCATGTGCCACATCCGGTCTTGTACATAGCATAGCATACATGATAAAGCCTATGGCTGGGGCATAGGCGATCTTGTTCATCAATTCTCTATCTTCCGATGTAGCTGGACTTTTAGTCTGACTCAATGTCTTTCCTTGTAACATAGGTAAGTCTTTCCTTGTAACATAGGTAAGAGCCCTTTCTTATTTTCGTCCATTCTGAACTTCTTCAGAATCTTGTCAAGGTATGTACTTTGCGAAAGCCCAATTAAGCGTCTTGATCTATCTCTATAGATTTTGATGCCTAATATATACGATGCTTCACCGAGGTCCTTCATCGAAAAACTATTGTTCAAATAACCTTTTATACTATTCAAAAATTCTATATCATTTCCAATCAACAATATGTCATCCACATATAGTACAGAAATGATACAGAGCTCCCACTCACTTTCTTGTAGATACAAGCTTCTCCATAAGTTTGGACAAATCCAAACCCTTTGATCACCTCATCAAAGCGGAGCTTCCAACTCCGGGATGCTTGCTTCAGTCCATAAATGGATCACTGAAGTTTGCATACCTTGTCAGCATCCTTAGGATCGACAAGACCTTTGGGTTGCACCATGTACAACTCTTCCTCAATGTGACCATTAAGGAACGCAGTTTTGACATCCATTTGCCAGATTTCATAATCGAAAAATGCATCAATTGCTAACATAATCCTAACAGACTTCAGCATTGCTACAGGAGAGAACGTCTCCTCGTAGTCAATTCCTAGAACTTATCGAAAACCTTTTGCGACAAGTCGAGCCTTACAGATGGTCACATTACCATCAGCGTTGGTTTTCTTCTTAAAAATCCATTTGTTCTCAACGGCCTTGCAGTCATTGGATAAGTCCACCAAAGTCCATACTTGGTTTTCGTATATGGATTCCATTTCGGATTTCATGGCTTCTAGCCATTTGTCTGAATCTGAGCCCATCATCGCTTCATCATACGTCGCAGGGTCATCATTATCAACTACCATGACGTTCATGACGGGGTTGCCGTACAGTTCAGGAGCTGTACGCGTCCTTGTTGACCTGCGAAGTATGGTAGTATCCTCTTTCGGAGATTCATGATCTTGATGAAGAGGATCGTGTGCAGAAAACAAAAAATTTCCTACCGACGATATCCTAAAAGCATGCCAAGATCTATTCTATGCAGATATAGTAGTACGAACGGAGATCGGAATACGTACCCTTGTAGACCGAAAGCGGGGATTATGTTCCCGCACAAACGTTGTCGATGCAGACCAACGAAGCAGACCTCAAGGTCGTGTAGAGGAAGCAGGCCTCCGAGTAGCGCTAGCGCAGCACCTCGCAGGGAGTCGCACACGTACGGTGGAGACGACGCCTCCGAAGCTCCAGTCAAGGACGAGCAGCGGAAGACTTGGACCGGAACACCAGCAGCGCGGCAGCGGGCTATGGTGGAGGAGATCCCCTCTTCCTCAGCTCGGCGCGGCTCCGACTTGGGAACCACGAGATCGAGAGAGAAATCGGGAATTAATTGGTGAATTAAAAGGCTGGGGGTGCCCCTTCTTATATAGGCTCCCAGGGGGAGCCTACCTTGCCAGCCAGGCAATGTGGGACTATCCCCACATAGCCTGGTGCGGCTAGGGAGGTGCGCCGGCCCCCATGGTGGGCCCTTGGCCCACTTGGGGCAGCCCCTCCTGGCCCCCACCGAATTCCCCTTGGGAATTTTCCCCTCTTGGGCCTTCTTTCGTCCGAAAGGCCCATTTAGGGAAATCTGCCTTAATAAATTCGAAAATAAATATATAAAATCATATTTGCATATTAATAACACTAATTAATATCAAACATAATATATATAATTATTCCTAGCTCCGAAAACTCTTTCGGTGCTGCCCGATCTCCATCGGACCCCTCCCGGGACGCTCCCGGTGATCTCCTTCCTTTCCGGTTGTCTTGTCGAAACCCCTTAAGTGTGTTACCCTAGTGGTTCGATATAATATCAGGTATGATCAAGACTCCTCAATGATCAACGACTAACTCGTAGGCCTGGACCCCATGAATTAATCCCTGAGATAGAACGAATGACTTTCATCTATCAAACCTGAACGTAAAGTCTTAGACCTTTTTCCATAGCGATACTTAGCATGTCCGAGCGTCGTTCCATAGATATCTCCATACCTAATCCCGACCTCGTTACCGACGATGCTATCTTCTACTCGTTCATGATCTCATGTCTCCGTGACCTAGTCACATGCTTGCAAGCTCATTAGACATGATCTCACCGAGTGGGCCCGAGAGTATCTATCCTGCTATGCGGACTAGCAAATCCCGCTCTTGACCCCTCGTCTCAACTACTCCTTTCCAATACCCAAAAGTATCACCGTTATTGTCATACTAAATAAGATACGACGTTTGGTGCAATCAAAGTATCTTCCGGGAATATCAATAAGAGTTGATCTCACGGTCAAAGGTGTAACGACTACGTTCTCCAAATCTGGGTATGTCCATCACATCGCTCTCCAGCGATATGCCTCTCATTGCCGACCGGCGCCATGCCCCATGACCGGGAAACCTCGATCATCAATCGCGCAACGAAACTAGTCTTAGTAGAGGCTACTAGGGACCTGGTTGTTTACGTATCACACCCGCATTAATGTTTCCGCTTAATACGGTTCTAGCATGACACAAAAACCTATTATGAACAAACGAGATATGATAAAGAATACACTTTATTAATTGCCTCTAGGGCATATCTCCTTCAATCTCCCACTTGCACTAGTGTACAACTTAATCTAGATTACAACTTGGTAAAAGCTTAACACCCATAGCTAACTGGTGCTGTTCATGCTTATCAAGCGGGAGAGGCTTCGTCAGCGGATCTGCCACATTCAGATCCGTATGCACTTTGCAAATCTTCACATCGCCTCCTTGTACGTACTGACGTATCACATGGAAGCGTCGGAGAATGTGTTTGGCGGTGGAGTGAGACCTTGGCTCCTTGGCGTTCGCAATGGCACCAGTATTGTCACAGAAGAGGATCACGGGGTCTTGCACGCTCGGGAACACTCCAAGTTCGATGACGAACTTCCTCAGCCACACAGCTTCATTCGCGGCCTCGCAGGCAGCAATGTACTCCGACTCCATTGTAGATTGTGTGACTATGGGTTGCTTCCCACTTCTCCAGCACACGGCGCCTCCATTCACCTTGAACACGAAACCTGTCTGTGACTTACAATCATCGGGGTCTGAGCAGAAACTTGCATCTACGTAACCCGTTACGCCAAGTTCTTCATCGCAGCCACCATACACAAGGAATATTTCTTTTGTCTTATTGAGATACTTAAGAATGCTCTTAACAGCTACCCAATGCGGCATTCCAGGATTACTCTGGAACCGGCTTGTCAAACTTAGAGCTAATGCCACATCCGGTCTAGTACTCAACATTGCATACATGATCGATCCTATGGCTGAAGCATAAGGATGTTTCGTCATTTCGGCCTTACCTAGTTCCGTCACCGGACACTGCGCCTTACGCAATATCTTATTCTTGATAACCGGCAGAGAACCCTTCTTTGCCTTCTCCATATGAAAACGCTTCAGTATTTTATCAAGATAAGTACTCTGACTTAGTGCTAATAGGCGCCTTGATCTATCACGATAGATTTTTATGCCTAAAACATACGCAGCTTCTCCTAAGTCCTTCATGGAAAACTTACTGTTTAAATATTCCTTCACGCTATTCAGAAGTTCCACATCATTCCCTATTAGCAATATGTCGTCAACATACAGTGCTAAGAACACAACCGAGCTCCCACTCATTTTCTTGTAAATACAGGTCTCTTCCACATTCTGGATAAATCCAAAACCTTTGATTACCTCATCAAAGCGAAGATTCCAGCTCCGAGATGCCTGCTTCAATCCATAGATGGATCGCTGAAGCTTGCACACCTTGTTAGCACTTTCTGGATCGACAAAACCTTCCGGCTGTACCATGTACAACTCTTGCTCAATGTTTCCATTCAGGAAGGCCGTTTTGACGTCCATCTGCCAGATTTCATAATCATAGTAGGCAGCTACCGCTAACAAAATCCGAATAGACTTAAGCATCGCTACCGGTGAAAAAGTTTCATCGTAGTCAATTCCATGAACTTGTCGGAAACCCTTTGCGACAAGCCGAGCTTTATAGACGGTCACATTACCATCAACATCAGTCTTCTTCTTAAAGATCCACTTATTCTCGACGGCCTTGCGCCCTTCGGAAATATCCACCAAAGTCCACACTTTTTTATCGTACATGGATCCTATTTCGGATTTCATGGCTTCAAGCCATTTCTCGAACTCTAGACTCTCCATCGCCTCCTTGTAGTTCGTAGGTTCGTCTTGCTCGACTAGCATGACGGTGCAAACCATGTTGCCATACCATTCTGGTGGGATCCGAGATCTACCAGACCTACGAGGTAGAACATCTTCCTCGACAGTTTCTCCCACTCCTTCCACGGAGGACGTTTCCGGAATTGCTTCCGTTGCGCCACTCGGAATCTCGAGTTCAGGATCAACGATTTCATCGAGGTCTACCTTCCTCCCACTTACTCCTTTCGCGAGAAACTCCTTCTCTAGAAAGGTACCGGTCTTCGTGACAAAAGTTTTGCCCTCAGCTTGGTTGTAGAAGGTGTACCCAACGGTTTCCCGCGGATATCCTACAAAGACGACTTTCTCCGACTTCGGTTCGAGTTTGTCGGGCTGCAGTTTCTTAACGTACGCCTCACAACACCAAACCTTCAGAAACGATAACTTAGGCTTTTGGCCATACCATAATTCATACGGCGTCGTTTCAATGGACTTGGACGGAGCCCTATTTAAAATGAATGCGGCTGTTTCTAACGCATAACCCCAGAAGGACACTGGCAGATCGGTAAGAGACATCATAGATCGAACACTATCCAGTAGAGTACGATTACGTCGCTCGGACACACCGTTACGCTGCGGCGTTCCGGCGGGCGTAAGTTGGGGCACTATGCCACAACTCTTCAGATGTGTGCCAAACTCAAAACTCAAGTACTCTCCACCGCGATCGGACCGGAGATGCTTGATTTTCCTATTAAGCTGATTCTCAACTTCACTCTGGAATTCTTTGAACTTTTCAAACGTTTCAGACTTGTGTTTCATCAAATAGATATAACCGTATCTACTCAAGTCACCAGTGAAGGTGACGAAGTAACGATAACCATTGCGTGTCGAAACACTCATCGGTCCACACACATCTGTATGTATGATCCCCAACAAATCCGACGCCCGTTCAACGAAAACTTTGAACGGTGTCCTGGTCATTTTGCCCATAAGGCAAGGTTCGCATGTATCGAGGGATCCGAAATCCAACGAGTCCAAGAGTCCATCGGAGTGGAGTCGCTTCATGCGCTTTATACCAATATGACCAAGACGGCAATGCCACAAAAACATGGCGGTATCGTCACTACACTTAATCCGTTTGGCTTCTATGTTATGGATGTGAGTACTACGATCGAGATTCAACAAGAATAAACCGTTATTCTCGGGAGCATCAACATAAAAGATATCATTCATATAAATAGCACAATTGCTTGACACTGATTTAAATGAATAACCGTCTTGTAACAGGCAAGACCCACTTATAATGTTTACACTCAAGGATGGCACAAAATAACATTTATTTAAAACCAAAACTAATCCCGATGGTAGATGCAGAGGGAGCGTGCCGACAGCCACCACGTCGACTCTCGATCCGTTGCCGACGCGCATCGTCACCTCATCCTTCGCCAGCCGCCTTCTATTCCGTAACTCCTCCTGAGAGTTACGTATATGAGCAACAGAACCAGTATCAAATACCCACGTATTGCTCCGGGCGGATGTAAGGTACACATCTATAACACGTATATCAAATATACCTTGCTCTTTGTCGACCGTCTTGCCAGACTTCTTATCCTCCAGATTCTTGGGGCAGTTGCGCTCAGGTGATCCGATGGTTACCACCATCTTCTCCAGCTTGATTTCTAATTCGGCCACTTCGAGCATCTTCAGGATTTCCGACAGGGGTTTTGACGTCCCTTTCATGCCGTAGTCCACGATGGCGTTCTTATAGCTAGGGAGCAGAGAAATCAGCGCCCTATCAATAACCATCTCCTCTGGGATCACACTTCCCAGATCACTCAGAAGTCGAGCGCAGCCAAACAACTTGGCCAAGTGCTCACTGATATTGCCGTGCTCTTCCATCTGGGCTGAGAAGAAAAGCACAGTTGCCTCGTACGTCTCAGCATTGACTTGTCGTGCAAAAACAGCCATGAGTTCAGTGATTATATCATAAGCACCCTTGTTCATGAAGCGGTTTTGCAGATCAGCCTCCATAGCAAAGAGCATGCCACTCTGGACATAAGAAGAAATCTCCGCCTTGACCCCATGGACAATCCTTTCGATTTCCGGGGCGGTGCTTGGAAGATCACCTAAGGGGGCATCAAGGATGTAGGCCACCTTGTGGGTTTCAAGGATGGACTTCAGATCGCGGAGCCAGGACACGAAGTTAGACCCATCGGTCTTGAGCTTCTCTTTCTCAATGAATAGGTTTAGGTTAAAGGAGGGGTGAGACATCTACAATGGAATTTGCAACAACATAAGACTTTGTTCATAATAATTTTGAGTTATAGTATTTTAGAAAATAACAAACATAACTCCCACTCAAACGAACATCCCTCCTGGTCTAAGCGATTACACGACCCCCATCCATTGCACCACCCCTCATCATCAAAGCCGGCGGCACAACTTCAAGAGTAGACAAAATCGTCCGCCACACCAATTTTCTGACTCGTGCTCGACCTTTCGGTCTTCCTGTTCCGAGGCCATACCTCTGAGTATGCTAGGCTCGCCACCAAAGACCTCCACGCTGACGCTTGTGCAACATGGCTTACACCCACTGTATGCGAACGACGAGATGTATGACTTCTTGGTGGTGCGCGTTGGAGGGAGAACACTAGTGGTATTTTGAAGGGATCATCTTATTCAGCTACCGCCGTGTAACACACAATCACACAAAAATAAGATGCACACAAAACATCAAATGTAATGCAATGTGATATAGTCCATCGCGCCATGGTCTTCTTGGCGGCCGCAGTTTATAAACAATTTAATAAACCTACCTTGACCATATCACATAGCCCCTGCAAAATAAAGTTAGACGCTTCTACTTTATCTTTTGCATATTTTAGGTGGCTTGGGGCTTTCGTAAATAGAACCGCTTCATACCTACGAATCTTATGACCACAACAACGATCCAATAATTGTAGGTTTAAGCATCCCTTTCGGGCCCTCCATTGAAAATGCGAAGACCAACTAAAGAGAGAGAAACTGACACCCGCCAGCCACATATACGGTACAAGCCGTATGTCAGTAGTGGAACCAGTCTCGCGTAAGCGTACGCGTAAAGTCGGTTCGGGCCGCTTCATCAACTCAATGCCGCTGGAATACACAAGTGCACGCTAGAGGGTAGCAAATAACAGGAACGGTGCCCCCGTGCATGGCACGGGTTCTAACAGCGTACAGCTATATCTACGATAGATCGGCTCTGATACCACTGAAGGGGATCGTGTGCAGATAACAAAAAATTTCCTACCGACGATATCCTAAAAGCATGCCAAGATCTATTCTATGCAGATATAGTAGTACGAATGGAGATCGGAATACGTACCCTTGTAGACCGAAAGCGGGGATTATGTTTCCGCACAAACGTTGTCGATGCAGACCGACGAAGCCGACCTCAAGGTCGTGTAGAGGAAGCAGGCCTCCGAGTACCGCTAGCGCAGCACCTCGCAGGGAGTCGCACACGTACGGTGGAGACGACGCCTCCGAAGCTCCAGTCCAGGACGAGCAGCGGAAGACTTGGACCGGAACACCAGCAGCGCGGCAGCGGGCTATGGTGGAGGAGATCCCCTCTTCCTCAGCTCGGCGCGGCTCCGACTTGGGAACCACGAGATCGAGAGAGAAATCGGGAATTAATTGGTGAATTAAAAGGCTGGGGGTGCCCCTTCTTATATAGGCTCCCACGGGGAGCCTACCTTGCCAGCCAGGCAATGTGGGACTATCCCCACATAGCCTGGTGCGGCTAGGGAGGTGCGCCGGCCCCCCTGGTGGGCCCTTGGCTCACTTGGGGCAGCCCCTCCTGTCCCCCACCGAATTCCCCTTGGGAATTTTCCCCTCTTGGGCCTTCTTTCGTCCGGAAGGCCCATTTAGGGAAATCTGCCTTAATAAATTCGAAAATAAATATGTAAAATCATATTTGCATATTAATAACACTAATTAATATCAAACATAATATATATAATTATTCCTAGCTCCGAAAACTCTTTCGGCGCTGCCCGATCTCCATCGGACCCCTCCCGGGACGCTCCCGGTGATCTCCTTCCTTTCTGGTTGTCTTGTCGAAACCTCTTAAGTGTGTTACCCTAGTGGTTCGATATAATATCAGGTATGATCAAAACTCCTCAATGATCAACGACTAACTCGTAGGCCTGGACCCCATGAATTAATCCCTGAGATATAACGAATGACTTTCATCTATCAAACCTGAACGTAAAGTCTTAGACCTTTTGCCATAGCGATACTTAGCACGTCCGAGCGTCATTCCATAGATATCTCCATACCTAATCCCGACCTCGTTACCGACGACGCTATCTTCTACTCGTTCATGATCTCATGTCTCCGTGACCTAGTCACATGCTTGCAAGCTCATTAGACATGATCTCACCGAGTGGGCCCGAGAGTATCTATCCTGCTATGCGGACTGGCAAATCCCGCTCTTGACCCCTCGTCTCAAGTACTCCTTTCCAATACCCAAAAGTATCACCGTTATTGTCATACTAAATAAGATACGACGTTTGGTGCAATCAAAGTATCTTCCGGGAATATCAATAAGAGTTGATCTCACGGTCAAAGGTGTAACGACTACTTTCTCCAAATCTGTGTATGTCCATCACATCGCTCTCCAGCGATATGACTCTCATTGCCGACCGGCGCCATGCCCCATGACCGGGAAACCTCGATCATCAATCGCGCAACGAAACTAGTCTTAGTAGAGGCTACTAGGGACCTGGTTGTTTACATATCACACCCGCATTAATGTTTCCGCTTAATACGGTTCTAGCATGACACAAAAACCTATTATGAACAAACGAGATATGATAAAGAATACACTTTATTAATTGCCTCTAGGGCATATCTCCTTCACTTGATTATCATTAGTTCCCTCTTCATCTGATGAAGTCAACTCCGGAACAATTTTCGGCGATGCGCTACTCACCATTCCAAGAAGAGAAGGTTCAATAACCTCGTCGAGTTCTACCTTCCTACTACTCACACCTTTTGAGAGAAACTCCTTCTCCAAAAAGGATATGTTCTTGGCAACGTAAACTTTGCCTTCGGATCTGTGATAGAAGGTGTACCCAGTTGTTTCTTTAGGGTATTCTATGAATACGCATTTTTCCGCTTTGGGTTCGAGTTTATCAGGCTGAAGCTTCTTCACATAAACATCGCATCCCCAAACTTTTAGAAACGATAGCTTAGTTTTGTTTCTAAACCATATTTCATACGGTGTCGTTTCAACGGATTTAGATGGAGCCCTATTTAAAGTGAATGTAGTTGTCTCTTGTGCATGACCCAAAATGATAGTGGCAAATCTGTCAGAGACATCATAGACCGAACCATATCCAATAAAGTACGATTACGACGTTCGGATACACCATTATGCTGTGGTGTTCCGGCAGGAGTTAGTTGTGAAACTATTGCACATTCTTTCATATATGTGCCAAACTCCTAACGCAAATATTCACCTCCACGATCGGATCGTAGAAATTTCATTTTTTCTGTTACGATGGTGTTCCACTTCACTCTGAATTTTTTTGAACTTTTCAAACGTCTCAGACTTGTGTTTTATTAAGTAAATATACCCATATCAACTTAAATCATCAGTGAAGGTAACAAAATAACGATGTCCACCGCGCGCCGACACACTCATTGGATCACACACATCGGTATGAATGATTTCCAATAAATCTGTCGCCCGTTCAATCGTGCCGGAAAACGGGGTTCTAGTCATCTTGCCCATAAGTCATAGTTCACATGTCTCAAATGATTCATAATCAAGTGATTCTAAAAGCCCATCAGAATGGAGCTTCTTCATGCGCTTAACACCAATATGACCTAAGCGACAATGCCACATGTATGATGCAATATCCTTATTCAACCTGATCGTTTTGGCATTCACATTATGAATGTGTGTATCATTACTATCAAGATTCAAAAGAAATAAACCATTCTTCATAGGTGCATGACCATAAAAGATATCATTCATATAAATCAAACATCCATTGTTCTCAGACTTAAATGAATAACCGTTTTGCATTAAACAAGATCCAGCAATAATGTTCATGCTCAACGTAGGCACCAAATAACAATTATTTAGTTTCATCACTAATCCTGATGATAGACGAAGAGGTAGCGTCCCGACAGTAATCACGTCAACATTTGATCCATTGCCGACGCGCATCGTCACCTCATCCTTTGCTAGTTGTCGCATATTCCGTAGTTCCTGTTTCGAGTTACATATGTTAGCAACCGAAGCAGTATCAAATACTCAGGCGCTACTGCGAGTACTAGTAATGTACACATCAATAACATGTATATCACATATACCTTTGTTCACTTTGCCGGCCTTCTTATCCGCAAAAATATTTGGGGCAATTACGCTTTCAGTGCCCAGTGCCCTTGCAGTAAAAGCACTCAGTGTCAGGTTTAGGGCCAGCCTTGGTCTTTTTCTCAGGTGCGGCAACAGTTTTGCCGCCCTTCTTGAAATTACCCTTTGGCTTGCCTTTCTTGCCTTTCTTGAAACTAGTGGTTTTATTGATCATCAACACTTGATGCTCCTTTTTAATCTCCACTTCAGCAGTTCTGAGCATTGACAGAAGCTCGGGGAGAGTCTTCTTCATTCCTTGCATATTTTAGTTCATCACAAAGTTCTTATAACTTGGTGGGAGTGATTGGAGAACACGATGAATTCCTATCTCATTGTGGATAGATATACCCAGGCTTATGAGCTTATCGGCGTACCCAAACATTTTGAATACGTGCTCACTAACGGAGTTGTTCTCTTCCATCATGCAGCTAAAGAACTTTTGTGAAACATCATAACTCTCTACGGCGGCTTGGGTATCGAAAATCATTTTCAATTCTCCCATTGTATCAAAAGCGGTGCTGTTCTCAGAACGTTTTCGCGGCTCCGGCTCTAAACCATACAGAATGCCGCAGTGAACTACATTGTGGTCCTCCTTCTAAGTCAGAAAAACATTTTTCACATCATCGGGAGCGTCATCAGCGGGCGAGGCACCTAGCGGTGCATCAAGCACATAGAGCTTTTGACAAGCTGTGAGGAGAATCCTTAGGTTAAGTGCCCAATTGGTGAAGTTGCTTCCATTGTTTGCTAGTTTCTCTTTCTCCGTGAACATATTGAAATTGAAAGCAGGTGGCGCCATGATCTATAACATATTTGCAAAGACTATTTAGAATAAGATTATGATAAATTAAGTTCAAGTAAATTCAAAATTATTACGTGAACTCTAACTCAAAAACAACATCCCTCTAGTCGTTTTAGTGATTTCACAAACCAAATTCACTACACCAATAACCGATCATCACGAGAGATGGTGCAGCTGCAAAGGCGAACATCGACATATTCATCATATCAACTATATGACTCATGCTTTACCTTTCGGTTACGTGTTCCGAGACCATGTATGTACATGCTAGGCTCGCCAAGTAAAACCATAGTATTTACGTGTGTAAATCTGGCTTACACCCGTTGTATGGGAACGTTGAGTCTATCACACCCGATCATCACGTGGTGCTTCGAAACGACAAACTTTCTTAACGGTGCATACTAAGGAAGAACACATTATTATCTTGATATTAACTGTGAGAGGAATCATCTTATAATGCTACAGTCACGATCTAAGCAAAGATCTAAGCAAAATAAGATGCATAAAAGGATTAACATCATATGCATGGATAATGTGATATGATATGGTCCTTCTTGCACTTGATCTCCATCTTGTGCATCTTGGCATGATCTCCATCATTCCACCGGCGTGGCACCAAGGTCCATGGCGCCTCCTTCTTGATTGTCCTCCAAAATTACAACATATCATCTAGATATGATATTTCGCACGCAAGCCATAAATTAAAAAAGACAACCATTTGGCTCCTGCCGGTTTATCATAATTTACAAAAGGTGTCATCTCATAAATCAAATTTGTAACTTTGACCATATCACATCACATGCCCTTCAAAAACAAGTTAGACGTCCTCTAATTTATTTTTGCATATTTTACGTTGCTTAGGGCTTTCGAAGATAGAACCGTTCTTACCTACAAACATGAAACCACAACGGTGATGAAAATATATTAAGAACATGTTCTATTTTATATCTTAACTATAGTAGAAGAGACAGACACCCACAAAGCCACTTATGCAAAACAAGTTGAATGTCAGTCGTGGAACAAGTCTCATGTGCGTGGACATGTAAGGTTAGTCCGGGCCGCTTCATCCTACTATGTCACCAAAATACAAAATATACAAAGGAAGCAATAACATGATCATCAACGCCCACATACACATATGTGTTCTACCCGTACAAAGCATCTACGCATAGAAACGACTCTGATACTGAAAGGATCGGTATGACACCTAGAGGGGGGTGAATAGGTGCTAATTCAAATTTTAGTTCTTTTTCAAATTAGGCTTGACACAAAAGGTAAATTCACTAGAAATGCAACTAAGGTGAATTTCCTATATGACAAGCTAGCAACTAAGCAAGATATAATAAGACAATAAACAAGGATAGAAGTAACCGAAGTGAAGACACGGGACGACAAGGATGTATTCCCGAGTTCCTCCCTTGAATGGGAGTACGTCTCGTTGGAGAGGTGTGAACCAACACAATGGTTCAACGGCCACAAAGGCCTCACCCTAATCTCCTGTGAACCGCACCACAAAGGTTTGGTCCACTTCCACTATCGGAATCCTTCAAGGCGGAATCCGGAGCCTTTACAACAACGATTCGGGGCACGACCCACAAAGGGCTTGGGGGCTCCCGAACAGCTACAATCTGTCACAAAGACAATAGGTAAGTACAACAATGGGCTAGGTTTCCTAGTGGAAGCCCTAGCAAGTGTTCCCTCAAATGAATGAGGGGGAAATGAAGAACGGCTCGGTGAAGATGTAGATCGGGGCCTTCTCCTTCAATCCTCCAAAGATCAACGAGTTTGGATGGGGGGATTGGGAGATCTTGGGATTCTTGGCTTGCAACAATGGAGCTCCTCCTTTTCTAGGTCAAGCACTTTTCTGGAGGAAGGAGGAGGGGTATTTATACCCCTCCAAAGATGTAGCCGTTGCAGCCAAAAACCCAGGCCGGAAACTCCGGCCCTAGTGGCCGGAAACTCCGGCCAGGGCGGAAACTCCGGCCTAGGGAGGCCGGAAACTCCGGGGGCCACCAGGGGCTGAACACCAGATCTTCAATCTGAACTTGGACATCTTCGAGATACACGAGGCCGGAAACTTTGGCCTGGGGCGGAAACTCTGGTCCATGGGACCGGAAACTCCGCCCCCCACCAGGGGCTGAGCACAACTTCGGCAACCGAGCAACGGAGAAGATTCCGGTCCTCAGGGACCGGAAACTTCAGGCAGGGCCGGAAACTCCGGCCCCCTGGACCGGAAACTCCGGCCCCCACCAGGGGCTGAGCACACTTTCAGTGCTGTCTCTTTTTCTCCTCTTTTGGTGCTGATGCATCTGAAGAGTTCCTAGATTATCCTGCATTACTTAACACCAACTTAATACATCCACATGTTGTTAACTAACACACGAAACACAGAGATCATAGAAATGTTCTTTCAATCTCCCCCTTTTTGGTGTTAGATGACAACATATGGATTTGCAATAACAGTAATTTCACTAACATGTAATGATAGCTGAAAGAGCTCCCCCTAGATGTGTGCATCAAGAATATTTGCTTTGGACTGCACGTGCACACATATAGAGGCAAATTCGAACAACAATTTGCAAGCATGATAAGTAGGCAACACATTTCACAAATAAGACATAGTATAGTATGGGTTAGTGTTAGGAGATTAATCATACCTTGTGCATAAAACTGAAGATATTAACCCCATATAATCAAGGTACAATAGTAGTCTCAACCACATAATATAAGAAATCCAAATGTCTTACACACACATAGTTCATGACAAAGAGAAGGCAAATGAGTTCGAAATTCAAATAACATAACAAGGACACAAGCGCAATAAAATGATAGAGGCACATGCTTGTGTCCCAACCCATGCAAATCCCGGAGAGAACCTAATAGAACTACTTCTCCCCCTTTGGCACCGAGACACCAAAAAGGGGACAAGAGCATAACTAACGGGCCCATGAAGATCACTCGGTGTCTTCATCCATGTCGTCATCTCCTTCGTTGTCGTAGTCCTCATCGGAGAGGTTCATGGGAGCCTTGCCGTGGTTGTGAGACGAGGTAGGAAAGGAGGTCACATCCGAAAAATCAGCCCAAGGAAAGACATCCTGATTCCATTGCTCAAGAGGGACCGTGTCAGACGAAGATGAGGAAATGATGGGAATGCCAGCTTCATCTTCTTCCGGAGGAGGAGTAACATTTCCATTATTCATTTTGCGCATCTCCTTGATCATCAAATTTTGGTTGCTCAAAATGTGTTTCTCTCTCACATATGACCCATGATTCTCCTTGTGAATGGCAACATCCATGCATAGCAGTTTCCTCTTCCACCAAGAGAGCTTGCGAAATTCTGCGTTTACCTTGGCCTTCCCTTGAAGACTAGTGGGGGGATCGGCATTCTTACTTCTCCTCTTAGGTAAGGGAACGTCCTCTTCATCACTAGTTTGTGGAGGAGGTGCATGAGAGGATGAAGCTTGCTTTGTGTGCTTGGAGAGAATATGGAGAGTACCCTTGGCATGCTTGATGAAGGTAGAGCGATCAAGTGTGGGCACTTTGGAGAGAATGAGCTTCATCACATAGGGAGCATAGAGTGGATTCTTGTGCTCGAAAATGGCCCAATGCATCTCGCACTTAATGAAATCCATGACATCCACCTCTTGGCCACGGCACTCCGGACCGGCTTGAAGGACCCTGTAAGCATGGTGGAGTAGGTTGACAAGGCCTCCTCGAATAGCATCCACATTCCCGGCTTGAGGAGCAAGGTTGAGCCGAACCATGCGGAGGAAGATGTTGAAGGTGGGAAGGAGGTCTTGATTAGAGCCCACTGAAGAAGCAACGGAGTAGAGAGGGCGCAAACGGCTCTTGTTATATGCAGTCCCTTCCACATGCATCCTCATCCCAACTGGAGTAGTGGCCCCCTTGAATTCATAGCCCAGAGCTGTCGCAAACTCCACAAAGTTGGAGGTGCACTTGATAGGTCCAGTCATCCACGTCATAGTGACATCCTCATCATTGTCAAACACCACCGTGGCAAAGAACTGCTGCACAAGCTGAATATCATAATCCTGCTGAGTGTAAGAGATGAGCTTTTCCAGACCAAGCTTCCTAGCAATCCAAACAGCCTTCCGAAAGTATGCTTTCTTGTTCAGCGCCTCAAGATCCAGAATCTTCTGTTCACAGACTGCGTGCTTCTCAATCCGGGCATAAATCTCCTCCATAATCAGCTGCTGCTCCCTCCTAGGGAAATTGGGGTTGGTGGTGTTGGGAGGCAAGTCATAGAACTGTTGTGACCTCATACGACGGAACTCAGGCTTTCCCATACCCAGAACAGTGGTCAAAGAGTCAAAATGGGCTTGCTCGGCCTCTTCTTCATTATCAAAACCACCAAGTTCAGCTTGTCTAGTGGCTTCCTCATCAATAGTGCTCTGTTGTCTCATGCGGCCACTGCTGCTATCAAATATAAGATTGTTCCTTGTTTGAGCTCTTTCTTTACTTGAAGCAAGGAGCGGATTCCGAGTGACCACCTTTTTTCTATGACCTGTGAAATAGAGAGTACAAGGATAGCATGGAGATAAGTTTGCATGTCCAAGAAAGCCAAAAGAAGAAAATTAAAAGTGTCAGAATTTCTCTCAGATATGAGCTAGGCCGGAGTTTCCGGCCACAGGGGCGGATATTCCGGTCCACACCGGAGTTTCCGGTGCAGGAGGGGCCGGAGTTTCCGCCCTGTGGCAGGAAAACTGCAATCTAGGTCAAATCTAAGGAAAAATTGAGCACAACTAATTTTCTAGGGATTGAAATGCCAACACTAGGGTTCTACACCATGTAGCACAGGCAGAACTTCTCTCAAAACAAGATCTAGAGTGAAAACCTAGAGAGAGAGAGAAGAAAGCCTTTACCCGACATGGTGGAGGTCAAATGCGAGGGAGAAGGATCCCTAGCACTTGAACGGAGGAGGGGCCGGTGGCACGGCGGATTCCGGCGGCGGGGAGCGGCCGGAGTGGTCCTTGGAGGCGGCGGCGGCGGCTGGGGGAGGAGTGGGGGTCGGCGGTGTGTGGGGAGTTGTGGAACAACTCCTCACCCCGATCCCCTTTGAAGATCCCAGCGAAACTGCCCAGACCGGAGTTTCCGGCCCTAGACACCGGAGTCTCCGGCCCTGGCCAGAGATTCCGGTTCTAGGGGCGGAAACTTCAGTCAGACCGGAATCTCCGGCCTGGAAGGCCGGAGTTTCCGGCCCCACCGACTCCAAATCCCAGGTTTTAATGTGTTTTGGACATGCAAAGGCAAGAGGAGCAGTTTTTAAGATGAGGTAGGCCTGGGATAAGACAAATGGTCACTGGCGATGGTACCATGCACTCAAGTTTGGTAAGAAACAACAAAAGCGACATTAAGAAGCAACGCTTGAGTGCATTTTCCATAAGAGCAAGAATGAAACAAAGAAAACAAGATAACACCACAAGAGTATCAATTCTTCACAACGAAGAAGTTGGTGGCCAAGGCCACCATGTATGAGATTATGTGGTGTGATACCGCGAAGATATATCTTTGGTTCACCGCCATTACTCAACATTTAAGCTCGCAATTCATAAGAATGAACAAAAAGAGACGAAAACAATTCTTACTATTGGCATAATGGGGGGAGGGAAAGTCCAATAGATTAGGACCGCACTCCCCCTATGTCCATGCCTACACCTAGACCAAAAGAGAAAGTTGAGATAGAGGTGTGCATGCAAGGTAGTCAACCAATGCTCCTAGAATCCACGATATTTAGCTCATGCCTCAAAAAGGTGAACCGTGCTTCGTCAAGTGGCTTGGTGAACATATCGGCAAGTTGAATCTTCGTTGGAATATAACCAAGCTCAATATCACCCCGGTTGATGTGATCTCGAATAAAATGATAGCGAATCTCAATATGCTTCGTTCTTGAGTGCTCCACAGGGTTGTGACCAATCTTGATAGCACTTTCATTGTCACATAAAAGAGGCACTTTGTCACAAAGGACACCGTATTCCTTTAAAGTTTGCCTCATCCAAAGTAATTGAGTGCAAGCACTAGCGGCCGCCACATACTCGGCTTCGGTGGTAGATAAGGATATGCAATTTTGCTTCTTGGAGGACCAACTCACCAAAGATTTCCCAAGGAATTGACATGCACCGGAGGTAGACTTCCTATCATCCTTGCAACCGGCCCAATCCGAATCCGTGTAACCGGCAAGAGAGAAGTTGGACCCCCTAGGATACCACAAACCAAACCTTGGGGTATAAACCAAATATCGGAAGATTCGATTCACCGCTATCAAGTGACTTTCTTTAGGAGCCGCTTGATACCTTGCACACACTCCTACACTCAACACAATATCGGGTCTAGATGCACAAAGATAAAGCAAAGAACCAATCATAGAGCGATAGAGTTTTTGATCGACATCTTTACCCTTTGGACTAAGTTCAAGATGGCATTTGGTGTCCATAGGAAACCTCTTCTCTTTTGCATCTTGCATCTTGAACCTCTTGAGCATGTCTTGGATGTATTTGGCTTGAGAGATGAAAGTCCCTCCACTTAATTGCTTGATTTCAAAACCAAGAAAGAATTTCAACTCTCCCATCATAGACATCGCGAACCTATCCGTCATAAGCTTTGAAAATTCATCATTGAAAGCTTTGTTAGATGAGCCAAAGATAATATCATCAACATAAAGTTGACATATGAAGAGCTCCCCTTTTACCCTCTTTGTGAAGAGAGTGGGATCGATTTGCCCCACTTCAAAGCCACGGTCTAGCAATAGCTCTCTTAGGTGCTCATACCAAGCTCGAGGTGCTTGTTTGAGACCATAGAGGGACTTATCAAGCTTGTAGACATGGTTTGGGAAGTGTGGGTCCTCAAATCCCGGAGGTTACTTTACATATACCAACTCCTTTAAGGGACCATTAAGAAATGCACTCTTCACATCCATTTGTTGCAACTTAAAATTAAAATGAGATGCATAGGCAAGTAGGATACGGATGGACTCAAGACGAGCCACGGGAGCATAGGTCTCTCCAAAATCAATGCCTTCAACTTGAGAGTACCCTTGAGCTACCAATCTCGCCTTGTTCCTTACAACCAATCCATGCTCATCTTGCTTGTTCTTGAATATCCACTTGGTGCCAATAACATTGCGACAATCCTTTGGCTTTTCTAATAGATTCCATACTTTGTTGCGCTTGAAGTTGTTGAGTTCTTCATGCATGGCTTCCAACCAATCCGGATCTTCAAGTGCTTCAAACACCTTCTTTGGTTCAATCATAGAGATATGAGCTTGATGTTCACTAAAGCTTGCCAATTGACTTCTTGTGGAAACCTTGCGAGATACATCACCAATGATGGCTTCAAGCTTGTGACACTTGATTTCCAAGTTTCTCTTGACTCTTTCTTGACGACGGGTTTCGATATCCCCATTGATGCGTGGGATTTCGGCTTGATCACCTAGATCATTTGAGTCCCCGTCTTGACGGTCTTGATGAGCATTGCCATCTTGTTGCACATTTTCAATGATGGGAGAAGATGGATGCTCTTGCTCTTGATCTTGACTAGGGTTGAGAATAGGAGTTCTTGAATCTTGTGAGACCTCTTGGTCAACTTGAGGAGGAACTTGATCTTGTTCTTGGATAGGTGTCTCATTTGCTTCCATAGAGGGTGCCACTTCAACTTGTGATGATGGAATCTCCACTTGAGTGGAGCTTGTACTTCCTTGAGGAGGCTCATGATGAATCTCGATGGGGCGATGAAATCCAACACCCATCCTTTGTATTGCATCTTGAGGTTCCTCGTTATCTACATCACAAACATGAAATTGCGCCACTTGGGAGCCGTCATTCTCATCAAACCTCACACTACAAGATTCTACAACTCTCCCTAAGGATTTGTCATAGACTCTATAAGTGTGAGAGTTTGCACCATACCCAACAAGAACACCTTCTAAGGCTTTAACTTCAAACTTAGAAAGATGTACACCTTTGATTTTGTAGAAACACTTACAACCAAAGACTCGATAGTAGGAGATGTTGGGCTTGTTGCCGGTAAGCATTTCATATGGAGTTTCCTTCTTCCCTTTGCGAAAGAATAACCGGTTGGAGGAGTGACACGCCGTGGAGATAGCTTCGGCCCACAAGAAGAGTGGAGACTTAAACTCCGCCAACATGGACCTAGCCATATCCATAAGAGTCCGGTTCTTCCTCTCGGCTACACCGTTTTGTTGAGGAGTATAAGCGGCGGAGTATTGATGTCGAATTCCCTCGTCGCTAAGAAACTCATTTAGGGTGTAGTTCTTGAACTCGGAGCCATTGTCACTTCTAATGGCCAATATGGGAAGATTGTGTTGACGTTGAACTTCATTGGAGAAATCGATGATGGTTTGTTGAGTTTCATCCTTCGTCTTGAAGAAGAAAACCCAAGTGAATCTTGAAAAGTCATCGACAATCACCAAACAATATTTCTTCCCACCAAGACTAGGTTGAGGTACGGCACCAAAAAGATCAACATGAAGAAGTTCCAATACCCTTGATGATGAGATGATGGTCTTGCTTGGGTGGGGAGAATCATGCATCTTTCCTTCAACACAAGCCCTACAAAGACGATCTCTAGAAAAAGAAACATTCTCATTTAGTCCAAGAATGTGGCCACCCTTGTGAAGACTTTGCAAAGTTCTCATATTGACATGGGACAAGCGGCGATGCCACAACCACCCCACGTCGGCCTTTCCGAATAGGCATATTGCTTGAGTGTTGGTTGACCCCGAAAAGTCTACCACAAACAACTCATTTTCAACATGCCCAACGAACATGACCTTTAGAGTCTTGCTCCTCAAGAGTACCACCATATCAAGAGTAAAATAGACATCAAAGTTCATCTTATTAAGAGCACGAACGGACATAAGATTGTAACCTAGAGACTCAACAAGCATGACATTTACAAGGGTGATATCCCTTGCAACTACCACCTTGCCAAGACTCTTTACCTCGGCTTTGGACTTGTCACCATAAGAGACGGTTGAGTGATTTAAATTTGGTCTCAACTCCGTCATGATCTCCTTGCTTCCGGTCATATGACTAGTGCATCCACTATCAATCACCCATTTAGATCCACCGGAAGCATAGTCCTACAAGAAATCATTTCTTGCATTTAGGTACCCATTTTTCAATGGGTCCCTTTCGGTTAGCAACAAGGGTCTTAGGAACCCAAATAGAATAGTCAATGTAACCATCATAAGGACCAACATATTTTGCATAAACATCGCCATAATAATCAACATAAAGAATGTAGTTGGGATTGTTATGCCCCGCAAAGTCACTACGAGTGGTCTTGCCCCTAGTGGCATTACCACTCGCAATGTTAGTCTTAGCTTGTGCCGGCTTGGTCTGGTTCTCCTTGGTGCTGCTCACCTTCTTCTTTGCCTCGGCCACATACCCAAGACCTTCCTTTCCTTTGTGTGGTTTTAGCTCAAACAAATAAGCAAAACCCTTATCGTTACCTTTAGGAATAGAGGTCTTAGCATGATCCACCTTTAACCTAGCATTTTCTTTAATGACATTTTCATGAACACGAGGAAGAATGGTTATGCTAGTTGAGCAAGTTTTAGAGAGTTGAGTTTGGAGTTGCTCATGTGACTTCACAAGGATGGAGTGGGTCGTTTTCAAGACCTTGTGAGCTTTATCAAGCTTCTCCATATCCTCAAGAAGTATAGCATTTGCAACCACAAGTTCAACTTTCTCCTTTTTAATCACTTTATATTTGGCAAAAACATGATCTCTATCCTTAATGATTTTACTAATGATTTCATCATTTTTAGCATCAAGAGATTCAAGTCTTTCCTCTAGAGTGGTTCTATATTCACTTTCTTCATCAAGAGAGCTATTTAAGGATGCTATGGAAGCATTCAAGGAAGCAATGGTGAGAGAATCCTCTCTCTCAATCTTACTCTTTTCTTGAAGAAGTTCTTCGGCCGCACATAGTTGTCTCGTGAGAGACTCAACATGTTCCTTGGCCTCACCTTGCAAGTTAGTCACAAAAGTATCGAAGGCAACTAGTTCCTTCTTAATCTCAAGACTAGATTGATCATGCATAGTCTTAGGAGAAGGGGATGATACCTCGGTGACATGAGCCATGAGGCAACGAGCGGTGTTGATGGAGAGGTTCTCATTGGGGGATTCAAAGAGAGATGATGATGAAGTGGAGACAATAGCCAATGCGGCTACCTCTTTGTTAGGTGCATCTTCATCTTCGGAATCACTTGTGGCATATTCCTCTTGTGCCACCAACACAATTCTCGGTGCCTTCTTGAAGAAGGGCTTTCTTGGTCTTGCGGGCTTCTTTTGAATCAACTTGGAGTGATCCTTTGGGATAAGCTTTCCACCATTTTGCTCACGGTTCTCATAAGGGCACTCTCTTATGTAGTGGTTCTTGTCATGACAATTGTAGCATGTCTTTGTCCTTGAGGCAAGCTCTTTCTTGCCACTTGTGTTGTTATCTCGATCAACACGAGCTTTAGCACTAGCCGGGTCATTCCAAAACACTCTTGTGGCAAGTGCAATGTGACCATTGAGGGCTTGCTCAAGATCATGTGGAGCAATGTTGCCAGGACAAGCTTCAACTTCATCATTGGCATCTAGGCAAGTCACCTTAGCCTTCAAGGCAAGAGAGGGACCTTGTCTCATTCCCATGGCCCTAGCACGGTTATCTTCGGCATTCTTGGTGGCAACCTTGGAGGCTTGAACTTCTTGCATAACTTCATGGGAAGACAATTGAAGGTAGTTGTATCTTCCTTGAATAGACTTCAACTCCATTGGCTCCGAGGGCAAGAGAGCATTCTCATACTTCCTCTTGACCCAAGCATCATCAACATATGTTGCTCCCACATCATAAAAGGCTTTGGCAAGAGTCTTGAGTCTACCATACATCTCTTCATGGGTCTCGTTGTCAAGCATGTAGAAACCTTCGGCGGCATTGCTCAAAGATTCATATCTATTTCTCTTCATGCTTTCATTTCCAAGGAAGGCACAGTCAAGAAAATCCCAAGCTTCTTTGGCGGTGGTGGCATGTAGAACATGATGCTTGTCGGTGTCGCTCAAGGAGAGTTCAATCATATGGAGAGCGGAAGCGTTTAGTTTCTTTTCGGTGAACTCTCTCTTGGTCATGTTGCTTGGATCCTCCACAATGTATCCTTCTTCAATAATCCTCCAAAGCTCGATGGAGGCACTGTTGACATGAGATTTCATTGAGCGTTGCCAACTAGCAAAAGCTAATGCATTGAGCTTAGGTGGGGGACCTAAAGGGTTTATGCGGGTAGTGATAATTGGATCGGGAGAGTACCATCCCCGAACGGCATGATACTCTTCCTTTTCCTCATGCGAGTTGGGAGATGACTTAGGCTTATCATTTGCTTTCACCTCCTTCTCTTTTTGCTCTTTATCCTCCTTGGGTCCACCCTCATCGGAGTTAGAAGCTTTTTCAAGCGGGATGAAATCCGAGGGCTTGTTGTTAATGAGTTTATTGAGCAAGTCACGAAACTCATTAAACCTAGCATCCATGGAAGATGTCAAAGTTGTTTCCAAAGCTTTGATATCGGCCATGGATGCCGCGGTGGCTTGGTCCTTTTTAAGGGACTCATTAGCCTCGGCAAGCCTTGCGGTCTCATCCTCACTTTGTGTCATACTTATCTTAGGCGGTTAAACCCGAAAAGAGAGCCTTAGCTCTGATACCAATTGAAAGGATCGGTATGACACCTAGAGGGGGCGGTGAATAGGTGCTAATTCAAATTTTAGTTCTTTTTCAAATTAGGCTTGACACAAAAGGTAAATTCACTAGAAATGCAACTAAGGTGAATTTCCTATATGACAAGCTAGCAACTAAGCAAGATATAATAAGACAATAAACAAGGATAGAAGTAACCGAAGTGAAGACACGAGACGACAAGGATGTATTCCCGAGTTCCTCCCTTGAATGGGAGTACGTCTCGTTGGAGAGGTGTGAACCAACACAATGGTTCAACGGCCACAAAGGCCTCACCCTAATCTCCTGTGAACCGCACCACAAAGGTTTGGTCCACTTCCACTATCGGAATCCTTCAAGGCGGAATCCGGAGCCTTTACAACAACGATTCGGGGCACGACCCACAAAGGGCTTGGGGGCTCCCGAACAGCTACAATCTGTCACAAAGACAATAGGTAAGTACAACAATGGGCTAGGTTTCCTAGTGGAATCCCTAGCAAGTGTTCCCTCAAATGAATGATGGGGAAATGAAGAACGGCTCGGTGAAGATGTAGATCGGGGCCTTCTGCTTCAATCCTCCAAAGATCAACGAGTTTGGATGGGGGGATTGGGAGATCTTGGGATTCTTGGCTTGCAACAATGGAGCTCCTCCTTTTCTAGGTCAAGCACTTTTCTGGAGGAAGGAGGAGGGGTATTTATACCCCTCCAAAGATGTAACCGTTGCAGCCAAAAACCCAGGCCGGAAACTCCGGCCCTAGTGGCCGGAAACTCCGGCCAGGGCGGAAACTCCGGCCTAGGGAGGCCGGAAACTCTGGGGGCCACCAGGGGCTGAACACCAGATCTTCAATCTGAACTTGGACATCTTCGAGATACACGAGGCCGGAAACTTTGGCCTGGGGCGGAAACTCCGGTCCATGGGACCGGAAACTCCGCCCCCCACCAGGGGCTGAGCACAACTTCGGCAACCGAGCAACGGAGAAGATTCCGGTCCTCAGGGACCGGAAACTTCAGGCAGGGCCGGAAACTTCAGGCAGGGCCGGAAACTTCAGGCAGGGCCGGAAACTCCGGCTCCCTGGACCGGAAACTCCGGCCCCCACCAGGGGTTGAGCACACTTTCAGTGCTGTCTCTTTTTCTCCTCTTTTGGTGCTGATGCATCTGAAGAGTTCCTAGATTATCCTGCATTACTTAACACCAACTTAATACATCCACATGTTGTTAACTAACACACAAAACACAGAGATCATAGAAATGTTCTTTCATATACCACTAATGGTTTCGTACATTAGAAGAAAAAAATTTCCTATGGTATGAACAAACCAACAAGCCAAGATCTAGTATAGGAGATGCTCGTAACGAGTGGAACAAATTCCAAGAGAACTAACCCTCGAAGACCGTAAGCGTTTCGAGAATAATTCTCGTGGATGATACAGTCGTTCACTCGCCGATCTCAAGATCGTGAAGATGTGCGCTGCAACGGGCAGCGCCTCCGTACTCGGTCACACGTACGGCTTGATGACGACCTCCGTTCTCTCGATCCAGCGGGGCAGCGGGAGTAGTAGAACCACCGGAAACTCCAGCAACACGACGGCGTGCTGTGGTGGAGAAACTAATCGGCCATGACTTCGCCAAGCGGATGGCTGGAAGGTGGAGCAGCGGGAGGAGGGAGAGAGAGAGGCAAGTGTGTGGGGAGAGGGAGCTTACATCCCCCTTTATATAGGAGGGGGAGGGAGCTACGAATTTGGAGTGCCCCCACCTCTCCCCTCATCATGTGAGTGGAGTCTCCACTCAACTCACTCATTCTCTCATTAATTCCCACTCAACATTCCAAGGGGTTTTCTTTATTAAATAAAACAATTTCATTTCTTTCTAATATTTGTTAATTCTATTAATAAACATTAACACTTACCCCCTTGGTTCATTTGTTAATTCTATTAACAACCATTGACAACCATTGACAATTAACTCCTTGAACTATTTCAATATTACCCGAAACAGTTTCGGTGCTATCCAAACTTTTCTCCAAAACTCCGTGTCTACCCAAAAGCGTCGACAAAACTTAAGTGTGTCACCCTACGGTTCATGAATAATGTAGATATGATCGAGACACCTCTCTGATCAATAGTCAACAGCGGGATCTGAAGATCCGTAATGACTCCTACATATTCGACGATGAATCTTGTGATCGTGTGAACCCAAAACGTCATAACCAATTCTTTTTGTCTCGCGGTATTTTACTTCTCCGAGATCCGATCATTGGTATCATCTATACCTTGTTCGATCTCGTTATCGACAAGTACTCTTTACTTGTTCTGTGATATGACATACTTGTGACCTAGTCACGTGCTTGCAAGCGGTGTCGATGTGATATCACCGAGAGGGACCAGAGTATATCTGTCCGTCACCTGGATGGACAAATCCCACTTCTTGATCCATGAGCCTCAACTAATACTTTCGGAATACCCAACGCCACCTTATAGTCACCCTGCTACGGTGTGACGTTTGATGTCATCAAAGCATTCTTCCGGTGTTAGTGATTGACATGATCTCATGGTTTAAGGATTAGGGTTACTTCGTAAGCTCACTACAACAATATAAACTTAATGACTTGATCGTATTGCTATACTTAATTTGGGTGTGTTCATCATATCATTCTCCTAATGACGCGATCCCGTTATTAACAACATCCAATGTTCATGATCAGGAAACCTTGATCATCAGTTAATCAACGAGCTAGTTAAACGAGAGGCGTTACTAGGAATTCTAATTTGTTCATTAGTCACACATGTATTAATGTTTCCGATTAATACAATTCTAACATGAGAAATAAACATTTATCATAAACATGGAATAAGATAATAACCACTTTATTATTGCCTCTCGGGCATATTCCTTTCACCCGGACCCGGCTTTGTACCTCCAGCAAGACCCACCGCCTATATAAGGGGATCTCCTGGTTCCTAGAGATCTAAGTTCCAGGTACAAGTTCAATCGACACAAGTCATAGGAGAAACACCATTGTAATCTCGAGACCTGGAGCTAAGGCGCTGAGTCCTGAAACCCTAATCAATAAAGCCGAAGCAGCAAATAGGTCTTTACCTCACGACGAGGGACCGAACCTGGGTAAACCCTTGTTTCCCCACGCCACGCTAGACAAGCTTCTGATGTCGGAAGCCGCCATGCCCCTCATCTCAAGTTACCTCCGGGTAACATCTGCCGTGACAATCACAGGACAATTGGGAACCAGATCATGAATCTGGATCCCGTAGGCAAAAAGAAGGCCGCGCACAAAATCGTGCAGCGGAAAACCAAAACCACGAGGGAGAAACTCGGCAAAGCAATCCCACTCACCAAGGAGTGGAGCGGGGGAGTTCTCCTTACCCGGAGCACGGACGGCGAGCACTGTGGCAGGAGGGAGAAGGCCCTCATTGCGAAGGAGCGTCAGCTTCATTTCCGACACGGTTGACGAAGTCCAACCGCCAGATGCTTTCTGTAGCACGGGAGGAACGGTGGCGCCGCCCGCTTTCTTCATCTTCTGACCGGCGGTAGCAACGGGCACGGCAGAAGAGCTCTTCTTAGGAGCCATGGTGAGTGGTGATCGCAGAAAGAGGATGGTGCGGAGGCGCAAAAACAGAGTGGCGGCGAGTAGGAAGATGAACCAGAGGAGCGCGGAGACAAATGGCAGGGTAAAATAAAAATAAACAGCGAAACATGTACTTATGGCATAACTAGAACTTCATCATAGCCGTCCGAACAAAAAACACGGCCACGCGTGGCGTAATCGGAGAGCGATCGTCGCAGGCCACGCCGCCCACTACGCGCACAAAACGAGGAGGACATCATCACGTCTGTGAAAATCTCGCCACGTCAGGTCAAACCAGAACTGAACCGGCGTCCACAACGGTCCAAGAATGGGACCCACTATGTCATGTCACGTCAGAGTGCTACTCGCACGCCAAAAATGTCACGCATGACATCCTTTCAGATGAACAAACACAAAAGGCGTCCTACCGCGGTGGACAAACAGGAAAAGCTCCTCACAAAACGCAGTCGCAAAATATAAAAATAAAAACTATTCGAGTGGGAAACTCCCATCGGGAGAAGGCATAAAACATTCGACTGACAAAATGAAAAATTGAGATTATCCTCTACTACAAGCAGTAAAGCACAATCTCGGGGGCTACTCCCATCTGGAGCACTTTCGTGCACCCGATAGAATCAAAGGACACTCAAGGCATAAAAATTCCCGAGTGAAAGTCAGTCGACAGAGTACCTCGGATGTTGTATACAAGAAATATAAAGTTAAGACCCATCGATTAGTCGAAAGGGGCGAGGATCACTCTAGCAGTGTTTAATCCTATAACTTTCCGTATCAACAAATACGATAAAAATCCTGGCGGACGCGCTGGGTAGCAAATTAAAACTGCAGAACAATATCAGTAAGACCATCGACTGGCCTGAGGTGTGTCTATCCAGTATGTTCCAGGGTCGAGCCGAAGGACTCGAAGCCTGACTGAATGCTAGTAAGGTTTTGCCCGAGTGCAGTTAACTGGTTTCAACTCATCGAATAAATTCAGACTTACTCAGTCGAAATCCTTTGTCAAAATCCATAAAGTTCAAAAGACAGAAATATCATGTCAAAGGCATAAAAGATGAGACGTGCACTATGTAGTTAGTCCATGACTGATTCTCCAAATTAGTCAAACACTCGGGGGCTAATGACAAGGTTATACCAAACGGGTACCCCTTCGTGTGGGTACCTGGTGCACGTAATGACTAAATCACAATTGTCTACCGGCTGAGTAAGCCCATAAAGCGAAGGCCAAGTCGAAGATCTCTTACTATAGATAACATAGTCGGTAATACTTTCCATACATGTACTGCTAGTCGGTTACGACCCGAGACATATACCCTTATATAAGTACACGCCAAACTAGAACCACAAAACTCTAACAAGATCGACATCTTGCTGGACCCCTGTACTCACCGCATATACACAATCAATAACAGACAAGTAGAAGTAAGGGTTTAACTCACTCGAGGGCCCCGAATCTGGGTAATTCCCGCTTGTCAGCCGATTAATCTACCAACATCACGCGTTCTCTACCTCATAACTCTAGGTAGTAACCATGGGTATTGATGGGGACATCCCTCGTCAGCAGGTGAGTGGGAGTCCAAATCCACGGCCAAATCCAACCGAGATGAAGGGAATTCTAAGGGGCTGAGTAGAAGGAGAGAGCGTGAGAGGAACGAGCCGGGGGCGACTAGGCGCTGGATGCGGAGCCACCCAACGATATGAGCCACTTATTAGGTGTTATGGATATAGCACCTGAGACGGGGTGCTATCCTCTACAGCATAGCGCCTCATGATGGGGCATTATTCCGTGACTTAGCCTATTTTTGCTGCCTCCAGCAAACCATGTCCTCCGTGCTCGGGTACAAAATAAATGATAAGGTAGCGCCACGACATCAGTCACTACCCTAGGCTGCATAGTCCACCAAACATGTTTAGTGTTTCTTTGAAAAAAAATTATTAAAGTATTGAAGGATTCCATGGCGTGGATTTTTTTCTTAATTCATGTGGATTGCATCACTAAAATTTTAGTGTCCACTCTAACCTTTTTGAAAACACTAATCCGCATAGGATTCATCCAAATGACCTATTTTTTTTTGCTATGTGATCTCCCCGGTCAAAAAAGATGCTTAACCCAGATAAAGAAGCGACGGTGAATATTGGCAATCTTGTGCCAAAGATTTCCATTTTCGATGGCAATAGTGCGGCCGGCCCAAGATGAGCAACCATGAAACCCTGCAAACTGTGGGGGCACCAGGCGGTTGCCACAGAGCCGGTAGACCCCACGGCCTCACCCTGCGTGCCTACCTTTTCTGTAGGATAATCCGTACGCACCACATCACTTTTTCAAGATACAGATCACAGGATGCGTGCTGCAACCTGCAAGCAATTGCTACGGCAAATCTCTGCATCTGCACAAAGAATTGTCCGTCCTCCGACCCCATCTCCTTTTCCTTTCATTATTTTTGCAACCACTGCGCTGCACCCGCTCTGAATTGGCAGATCCACGAGACGTGCGTGTGGTACCGTTTGGTGGAGGTATCAATAGTGTCAGTGCTAGTACCAGGCACAGAGAGAGAGGGGGTTGTCCAGCTTTTAACCTTTTCCGTGACTGCGAGCGTGCAGCGGGGCCCAGCCAAGTATTGTGGGGAACACTCAGCCTCGGTCAGACCATGCAACAGCAGCAGAGACATTGTAATCTGCAACAGCTTATTTAAAATAGTAGTACCAGTACGGCAGGACTAGTAGTAGTAGGAAGGAAGCAGTGGCCGCGGGAAGGAAGGGAAAATGCATGCATGCTACGCTGTCCTGATTTGGAGGTCCATGATGCATGCATGTACTGCTCACTGACGCCGCGCTCTGCTTGCTTGCTTGCTTGGAAGCAGACGCAGCTACGGAGTTGTACTCAGCTGATTCTGCGGCCCGATGTCGCCATGTGCTTGTAATTGCTGACTGCATTACATTTGATTTGGTGGGTAATGGATGCAATCAAATGCTGGCCAGCGCTGTTTTCTTTTCTTGACCATGCATACGTACGTGTCATAATAAATCGTCGTCGATCTAGTCACGACACTCACCAATCACGCACGCACACATCGAGATTTCCATTTCCTACATATATGCCGACGCACTGCGTTGCATTATCATGATGCTCGCTTGTGGGGGCACGGCCACGCATGTGGTGGCATTGATGAACGGACGGAGGGATGTTACAGGCATGGGCATCTACGAACCGAGGTGATCGGGAACATCAAAGCTATGACCAGAGGGCACACACAAGACAGTGGAATCCGAGTGCGGGCACGCCGGTCGAGCAAGGAAGGGAGGAGATCGGGCGGTCAGGGTCAACAATCTCTAAAAAGACGCACCACGCGGGGATGCTTGGGAAAGATGGAGGGCACATGCTACGCTATGCTAGCATGGGATAAAATGCCGCGTCTGTGCAGGCTGTAGGGTGGTGCGGTCTCCGACGACGGGAGTTGAGGTGAGGATGAGGAGCTTGCATTGCAATGCTGCCTGCTCGACCAGGGCATGGAAAAAGGCATCACGCACTGGTGCCTTTGCCTTGCCCGAGTGGGTTTGGCACGGCGAACCACATCGTCTCTGTGCCGCTGTTCCTTACCTACCGGAGCAAGAGAGTGGAGGGCATCATCATAAAGTGGCGCTTTGCCCGGCAGGCAAAACTACACTGCTTGTCCAGTGGCGCATCACCTGCCTGCATGCCCAGTCGCCCACTCCTCTCTCATGGTGTAATAAAAACTGACGAGTCACGATGCACCTCGATCCCGTGTCTTGGAAAATTACAGTAAGCCACGAGATGGCAGCAAGTTGGGGTCCTCTCTAGTCTAGCCTTGTTCGTGTTGTTGATTATTGCACGAGCCTACATCAAGAGGGCAGGCAGAAGCTGAATATGACATATGCTGGCCCGTTAACATCAAGGTCTACATATCCCCATCGCACTCCATGAGACAAGTACGTTCTGTTCTGGCCGAGTACGATCGACGTTTACCCATCACCAAGCGGAAAACAGAGCTCCACAACGCTGCCATTCAAGTGGCGTGTCCGTATCGCAAACGAAAGCAACGCGCGGCCGCGGGCATCAATCAGGTCGTCAGCTTGAATGGCAGAGCTCGTGCGACGCGCCGGCACCGCTCGCATGCGTGATCCACCGGCCGCCCGAGTGGCGTGTTCGGACCTCCTCCACGGTCGGCCTCTTTTCTTATCAGTATCATGGCGTTTTCATACTCCATGGATTATTTCTCCTTCGAGAAGAAGGAAATGGACGTACTAGCGTATGCGGCTATAGATCAACATCAACCAGTTAATTCTGAAAATGGCAGCAGATGCAGCTACGAACCTAGCAAGAGACGTGCGAGATGTCGGATGCTGCGTAGCTAGCGACGGGTGAAGGAATAGTAAATCTGATTCAACCTACTAGTGGCCACTAGGCGTGTACTTCTAGCTTGTAAGTATTTTGTTTTCTGAATTTGACTGAAGTTATATAAAAAAGTAGTATCGTCTATAACATAACATTGGTATATTTTGAAATATATTTTAATATAAATCTAATAAAACCAATTTACTGTCATACTAGAATAAAAGTTGCATGTAAACATAAAGAAAGATGCACGACATAAAACATTGTCCGAGAGGTCTTGGTGGCCACTCCATCTGGACGAGCCGCACACAATCCTGATATGGGGTAGGGGTAGAGTAGATGGATATGGTCTCCGCAAAGATAGGATAAACGGTGACGTAGATTCGCACGAAAGGGATCGGTAAACGAAGATCGATGGTGTGAATATGTGATGATGCATATATACGGCCAAGAAAATTTTGTCACGTCGTTATCGGTCACTACTTGCTGATGCTAATCGTTGTATTTTTCCTGGTCCAGTCTGTTTTTATATCTATCCGCGCGTCTGGATGGCTGCTTGCATATGACAACAAAACGCTTACCTTGCTCTTGCTGCGTGACACGATTGCCCGTTCCTTTCGTTGGCATTGCTCTACCGGCTGTTGGAGGGTTGGAGTCTTGCATTTCAGCTTGTACAGGAGTGCTGCCAATTCTAGACTTGGAAACTTTGCGGTAGTAACACAATGGGTGGTGCTGACCGCTAAGTGTAAAATGGGTGGTAAGAGTAAATGCCACTCGCCAGCAAGCATAGAAGTTATGCAGTCGTGTTCTTACGAATTCGCAATTACCTGTACAGCTTGACCATACTCACTTAAACCAGGTTCACTGATTTCACCACTAAATTAAAAAGAGTAGTAGCTGCATAAAAAAAAAGTAGTTCTCGCAACATAAGACTTTTTCTTTTACCATTTGCGGTATTGTGGGTTGTGTGGATCCAGCCATTATCCCAAATCGTACTCATCCGATGGTGGTCCCACGTGCTGGGTCCCTAGTCCCGGCACTGATTACCGAAAGCCACCACAGACGCCGAGACGCGCATCTGCATCTGCATAGACATGGATAGGATATCACTAGAGTCGCAGGATATTGTCGCTGGCCCTACTCTGCTCTCGCTACCCCGTCGTAGTCGCAAGTTGCACGCCTGCGTGGGAACCGGCACGTCCATCCATATATCGGACTGACTGGAAAGGAGACAAGATGTAACGGGAGGGAAAGGAATACGATCGAGTACGACGCGGGTGGTACAGTACAATATACATTGTTGTCGTCTCGTGGTGCCGTGTAGGAATTGTGAGTGAGACGAGCGAGACTTTAGTACATTGTTGCTAATCAATGCGTGCAAATCCTGTCGACAACCGACGGTCACATGCGGCGGCCTTCATGTCCGTGCGTGCATAATTGGTGTGTGCAACTACTAGTATAGTAGGAGAGTCCGTGACGCCACGATCTACTGTATATGGCACTACGGAGGAAAAATGACTGGACTGGACTGGACGGATGGACACGCTGTTGCCCTTTTCGAGAGTTAAGATTTGCCCAACATGATCGGTACGTCTTGGATCATGCATGTGGCCAGCTGCCTCTGCGTGCGGATCGCTCTGTTGTGCACATGTCGCCCGCCAGATGATGGAGGCTGGAGGGGGATATCGCTATTATGTTTGACTACCAATTAAGAAATTTAGATGGCATTGGTAGTTGGAACATCGAGTCAGAGCATCCTCGATCTAATGGCACTTGTGACACCGGATCGATGACCTAAGCTACTCCTATCTTTTGCTGGGAAAAGCTAGCTTCAGCTTCATGCCCAACTTATACAGTCTTGTGGTTCAACTAACCGTATCGTTCCATCCTCGCTCGTCGAGAAAATTGCAAAAAAACACCACAATTTTGTTTAGGGTTTCAAAAAACCATCATGTCTTCATTTTTTATCAAAAAACACCGGTATTGCGTAATGTGGTAACAAGAAACACTGATCGTCTATTTAAACCCAGTTAACCCTCTTCCTGACAGGTGGATCCGTTTGTCAGGTCAACTTGGCATGTGTATTTTATGAAAAAGACCTTTCTATTCTTTTCTTTCTTGCAATCACAAGTTCAGAACACGTTGACTCAATCCATCCTCAATGGCTCTGGCCAAATCAAAGCTAGCTAGATCTGGCTCGATCAAAGCTAGCTCTGGCATGGCTCGATCTGGCTCTCCGTTCCTACACGTCCACTGCCACGAGCAGCTGACGCCCAGCAGGCCAGGAGCACGCAAGCATCCATACGCCAATCTGGTGGTGGGAGAGTGATTTTGACGCCGCGCGGTCCCCCGTCGCCGGTAGCAGCATGCTCACTGCGCGCTCCGCCGTGCCCATGCGCTCGCCGTCGCTGCGCTTGCTAGCCGCGTGTGCACGCCTAGCGCCGGCCCCTTGCGTGCGCGCATGCTCGCGGCCGTCCCCACGCCCGCTCGCCCCCGCGGATGGCCGGCGGGCGCGGCGGGGTGAGCTGCTGCTACCGGGAGCGCGGATGACCGTGCGTCGAGGCTTGCCCGGCATGGGGACGACAGCCGGAGCAGCGCGGGTGAGCACGCGCCTGAGGTGGGTGAAGCCGGCCCTCCGCCGTGACTAGATGATGAGCGCGTACGGGCAGCCATCGTCGTGGAGCGGCAGCGGCCCTATCGCCGGCGACCTACCGCCCCCCCTTCCTACCGCGGGCAAGTCACAACGGCCACACGCTGCATCCCACTGCCGGGCTCCACGCTTCGCCGGCGACCTCCGACCATTTAGGGATGGGGGAATAAGAAGATGCAATATATGAAGGTCTTTTTTGTAAAATGAACATGCCACGTATGCCAGCCACTGGGGTCCACCACAATTATATTAGAAGGTTCTTTATTAGAACCGGCTAACAGACATATTAGTGTTTCTTGCGACTGTCAGATCGGAGAAGAGTGTTTTTTGATAAAAAATAAAGACATGGTGGTTTTTTGAAACCCTAATCACAATTGTGATGGTTTTTTGCAATTAACTCTCGCTCGCCCCCAACCCCTCATCCCTCTCTTAATTCACAGATCCCACGCCATGAGTTCTTGTTGCTCCGCCCCCTCAGTCCTAGTATTGTTCTAGCCTGCACCGTTGTATGCCGTCAACATAACCGACCCTAGTCCTTCCGGCTGCAGACATCGATTGTTTAACTAAGAGCTCGGGTGCACTGGTAACGATTACTAGAATATACTGTATTGTTTAACTGATGTAAAATTTGATTTTTGATGTAAGTACCAATGCAAGAATATGCTCACATTTTTATAAGAAAATGGCAAAAAATCGCTTGTCCCCAATGCCTATATCTATTATACACTAAAAGTAATATACGGTTGTTTAATGAAGTCACCACGTTAAGTCACATCATCTAAATTAATTTTAACGGTTAGATCTGAAATATATGGTTACGATTTAAAGACGTATTAGTATATTAGTAGTTACTTAACATAACTAACCTGACTGGTACGTTAGCTTCAACAATAAAAACACCTATGGCTCCCTTAAAACAATCTACGTAACTTCAAAAATCAAATCACCTACCGCTCCCATTAAAACCAATCACATATAATTCAAAAAAGAAGTCACGATCCCCTAAAACCACGTCTCTTACATGTACACAATACCAATCCGTTCCACCAATGAAGAGCTGAGATAGTACTCTTCCTTGCAGCAATGTATTATTTTAATTTTATTATGAAAAATCACAGGTGAAAACTTTGGAAGGTGTAAAATCTGCATGTGACCCTTAGAATGAGCATCTAGATTGAACGGATTTTTGACAAGCTAGAAGTAAAAATGCTTTCCTAAACGTGTGGTAGCAAAGGATATGATTAGGCATGGACAGTTTAGAAAAAAAGCTGACCCATAAAAAATCCTTTACTTTTTACCATGTTCTATTTTGTTTAGTCGAAGTCAATATTTGTAAAGTTTGCCAAAAAAATATAGCAGTATATCATACATTCCTAAATAACAAAATATGTTTTATGATGTTCTAACAATAAGTGTTTAATAATTTATATATTGTATTTATAGATATTTATTTAGAATTGATAAAAAATTATTGATTAGAACACAATGTTGTTTTGAAGGGAGAAGTATATGGTTCTTATGATCACATAAATAAAAAATGAATCAAGTACCAACATACTTAACCAAAGTACTCCCAAAACGTCTTCGGGAATTTGGAGTCATGGAATTTCAAATTTAATGAAGTGACAACATTAGTCACACTACGTACATTATTCTATTATTTAGTAACCATAAATTACAATTTTATTCAACCGCCATGAAATCTATACTCTCACAGAATGCCTTTATGAGTCGTGGAATTTGAATATTAATGAAATCGCACCATTACTCGCACTATCTACATGACGTTTCTCACACTAAGAAAATTAAAGACTTAATGATGACCACAAAGCTGAGTAACCACTTCTCACGAGAATGTGAATGTCCTTCCACTGATCTGATATTCCGTTTTAATGAGACACAAAGCGTTAGTCCTTCAAAATTGAAGAAGAAACAATATTACTCAACACACTATCAAAGAGAATGTCCCTCATATTATTATAAAATATTTTAACTTAGTGTTTTACATAGGGTTAACTCACCATAGATTGTCGCTTGATATGTTTCATATTCAGTATCGGAGCATGGTGTACACTTTATTATTATGAATTTTTTTCGGGGTATTACTTGATTTGTATAATAGACATATTAAACCATTGTATATGTCTTTCTCTCAGGTAACAAAATAAACATGAAAGCACATGTCTATTCAATTGTGCAACAAAATTGACGTCCAATTAATACTCTTGAACTACGTTATTTAAGGCACATAGTCATTTTGCAGAACACATTAAATACATTTTCCGGTGCGTAGAACCATTGAATGAAGAATAAAAAACTTAAGAAAAATCTAGAGAATTTGGATATGTACTTCTCTAATTTTGAAGACTAATATCTAAACATGTTAACGGATATGCCTAGAACAAAATAATTTATCATTAGCATCATATTCATATATGAAATAATAGCCAAAGTTTCATCATGTTCATATTTGTGAAGTGTTGGACATTGTGACTTGGAGTGAGTAAATGAAGCAACATTAAAACAAGACAATTCTCAATATCTGTTTAAACCGTTTTATCTGAATTCAACTATTTTTTTTATGAACATAACTAACCTATCATACTAATTTAACATCATGTAAAAATTATTGTTCAATTAATGATCTTCAGTATCACATACAAGGTTGTTTTAACATATGTCATCATAATGAGTGTTTTAAATATGTTACTCGCACACATGGTACAGTGCGTTACTAAAACTTTTGCGGTAGTTGTGAAACATTTTTTTTATTATGACATCATTGAAATAATGTGATTGATATAAATCTAACCATATTTTTATTTGTTCAACACTTTGAACCAACTACAGATTATGCCCTCGCATTTGCGGTCACCATGCTAGTTTAAGTTAATTATATCTAATGTATTTGTATTTGCGTGAACAAGATAAATGATATATATCATCACGAACACTGTCATTTTCTGCGGCTTGGCGGCATTTTGCAATCATATTTAGTATTTTTGATGGAATTGCCCCCCGCTGGTATTTTGTTCACGTTCCCCCAGTGTCTATGACTATCACATCCTTGCTTGGAATCCAATATAAAATTCTTTGCTCACAGAAAGATATGACAATTATTAGGAAAATATACAAACGATCTCGTCGCAGCGGCAGCACGTACTGTAGGTAACATAGGCGTGACACGTTCCTTGTCTCAGCCTTGGTCATATGGATATGGGCAAGAGAGTACGTACGACTCACGGCCGGGAACCGTCGGCAAAGGGCGAGCCCATGCTAGGTTCGTGATCATTATTAATGGACGCCACCGGAGAGGGAGCAGGGCCATTATTAATGGACGTGTGCACACTTCACCTTTGTTCCGGTCGCCAGCTACTGTATATATCGCGCGCTAGACGCTACAGTAGCCTCTGTGCATGCATCCGACTTTTTCACCGTGTCATGCATGGACTTGTAGTACGTTAGTACGTAGGTGCGCTGTTTAAGGCTGTAGATGCGGTGCGGTGTACCGGAGCTAGGCTCTACTGTTGCGGCATGCAGGCTGGTCACGCTGTTGGCGCCGGCCGGCCGGCGCGAACTGCATGCACACGCTGATGCTCATCGGCCGGTGGGTGCGGGGCCTTGAATGGGGCGACTATACTGTGGTCAGATCTACGTAGTTCAACAAGAAGTTGAATGCAGAGGCTCTGGCTGACTGGCAATGGTGGCCACGAGTCACGACGACTCGCCGACGCCACTGCATGGCCAGTACCAGCAGGGTGCACTGTGGGCCGACGCCGCGTGCCGTGTCCCCCGGTTAATTACTTGCTTTGTTTTGCTAAATGAGCAACAGTACCTCGTTTGGTTGGCTTGCATGTGCTGCTTGCTTTAATTAGTACAGCGTCATCTATAATTAACTAGTTGCACGTCACTCTGATCCAGACCAGCTTGTACTATTCCGTCAGAGCTACACGACGGAGACTATTTCCGTGCTCAGCAGGACCGGGCTATCTAGATGCGCTTCTACAGGAGAGGCGTCTTGAATTCCTCATCACGAGCTTGGCGTTTCTAGGAAATGTACATGTCCGCTACCATGCCATCGACCTTCGGGCACCTGCCCCGATAGTCCTTCCCTCTCTTGGGCGGGGGCCGGTGTGGCCTTAATTCGCGCGTACGCATCGATCGCATCGTGCGATTTGTTACATTGTACCGGGCGGGCGTTGCACGGCGAGAATCCCGTGCTCGCGCGTTACCTAGCAGGTTCCTAGGGCCGGGAGCGCAGAGGTTTTGACCGATCCAGCCAAAACCCACCGCATTCTGTTTATTTACGTGATACCCCCGAAAACCCATGGATTCTCGTTGAAGTATATATCGTCTGCGATCAAGATTAATTACGCGTATGCAAATGCCGCTCCAAGTTCTGGTTGTTCCCCTTCCCCAACTGCAGGAGCGAGCGCGCCGCATATAAAACCATCTCCCTCCACATTTTCCTATCCATTCCTCCCCTCTCACCGCTAGACTAGTGCGTACTTGGCCATGGCCATGCAGGCGCAGCACCTCCCCCACGACCTCCACGCCTTGAGGGCTCTCCAGGATGAGATGACTGGCGGATCACTGTTCTTGGACGACCAAGTCCGGGGCGCGCCGGCGGTGGCGGCGGGTATCAGCGATGTTCCGATCACCTGGACCGACAACACCTGCGGCCACGGTTTTGTGCAGCGGAAGCGGGCGCGAGTGGCAGCGGATGATGCGCCTTCTTTCTTCGAGAATCATCTCGCTCAGTGCCCTGTGCCGGTCGGCGACGTGGTGACCAGGGCGGCGCGCTCCGGCACGACGTCCACAAGCGGGAGGCTGACCAATGCCGCGGGCCTACCGCAGGACCTTATCTCGCAGCTGTACCGTCAGGGCATGGAGATCGATGCGCTCGTACAAGTCGAGGTACTGCGTACAACTTTGTTTGTGTACATGCCCTTCTCTTCTCTCGGTGATTGGAATCGATCGATCAGTTCTTGGCTTTGATTGAGTGAGCGGTGTTTTGATTCGTGCTCGTTTTGATGGACGTTCTTCTGCTCTACAGACCGAACGGATGCGAGCGGGTCTGGAGGAGGCACGTCGCCGGCACGGCCGGGCTCTGGTGTGGGCGGCAGAGCGCGCCGCGACGGGGCGTCTGCGGGCCGCGGAGGCTGCGCTTGAGCTCGCGCGTTGTCGAAACGCGGCTCTGTCGGAACGGCTCAGCCAGATTAGCGCGGAGGGACAGGCGTGGATAGGCGTCGCCAAGAGCCACGAGGCCGTCGTGGCCGGGCTCCGGGCTACCCTCGATCGGCTCCTGCAATCCCCAGGAGCGGCCGGGGAGGTCGACGCCGAGGACGCGCGGTCCTGCTGTTTCGAGACCCCCGACTGCGACGAGACGGTCTCAAACAAGAAGAAGAAGAAGACGTCCAGGGCGGCAGCGTGCAAGGCTTGCGGCGAGGGCGAGTCGTGCGTGCTGCTGCTGCCGTGCAGGCACCTGTGCCTGTGCGCCGCGTGCGACGCCGCCGCCGTAGACTCGTGCCCTGTGTGCACCGCCACCAGGAATGCGTCGCTCCATGTTCTACTCTTTTGATCCAAGTTTAGGGTCTTTTATCTGAAACGGCAATGCTTTCAGAATTTAGGAACACCAATGCTTTCAGAATTGTGAAACGAGGTTTTGGTGGAGTATCAACTTAAATATCGCACCTGTCTATAAATGCGCAATTCGTCCAGGTAGTTTGCAGAGCCTATTTATTTATTTTTAGTAATTTTCCAATATATATAGGGACAGTACAGTAGGCTGCCTTATTAAAATTCTTTCAGTCCCTTGTGGTACCCTGAAAGGAAAAGAATGTGTCCAACGAGGGATAATTATTTATGAACACAGTCATGATAAGCAAGGGATATCCTTATATTTGCGAAAAAACTAAATTGAGATGAACCCTTCCAATGCTAAAGTGATATTTTGAGGAATGAATACCTCACACGCCTTACTTTGAATTGAAAATTTATGGTAGAACCATTTGCTTGTGTTTTTTAACTTTTTTTTAATCAACATTTTAGAGAAACAATTGCATAAACAAAATAGGCTGAAATGTGAATATATAAGCCAAACTGGACATGTCAGCCCCAAGGGTGTCGTTGGATTACCGGCTTACAATTTGCGGACACATGTATGACGCCAATGGATACTAAATGAGGGTAGACTGCTGGAGTTACAAAAAGTTAAATGGAGGAAAGCTCAATGGAGCTCCATCTTTCCTGAAAATTTTGGAAATAAATATTCCAACTAAAAAATATTAAATAATCTTTCATATATGTTGAGAATGATGCATTCTAGCAACATGCAGAATCTCAATTCCAAATAAGTCATTATGGTCTATCCAAAATTGCAAAACATGATAGATTTTGTTGGTTTGAAATTTTGCATTGCTCACCGTTTTAAATGTAATTTTTTGTCATTGTGTGCAGCAAAAATATAAGATATTTTTATTTGAGATTTTACAGGCTGGTTGAATATAACATAGTCGAAAGCTACAATTTTATTTGTGAAACTTTGATGTGATATTTTTTTTCAAATTGATGATTTCCTGAATTCCAAGCTCCATTTGTCTATTCTTGTTGGAGTTGCCCTCACTTAGAGATATAGGTCTACGAAGCGCGTTGAAAATTTAGAAATCAATATTTCCAAGTTTTAAAAAAATCGAAAAAAATCATACGTAGAAATGATGCATTATAACAATGTGAAAATTTCCAAATCAAATTAATTTGTATTTTCGTCCACGCAAAACGAAAAAATGACTGGTTTCGGAGTTTTGAAAATTTGCATGTTCGCTTCTCAAATGTAGGACTGCGTCATTTTGTGCAGCAAAAGATACAAGATTTTTTGTGTTGAGAATTTCCACATTGGTAGAATGCTATATTGTTTACAACTAGCTAGGATTTTTCTCTGATCTTTCTACAAATTTGAATTTTGTTTTAAGATTTTCAAATAAAAAAGCGCGTGAAGGCCGAGCACCACTTGTCCACTCTCGTTGGAGTTGCCCAAACGGATCAAAGTACAACTCGAATACTGGACAACATCGGCTGGACGAGCACGAGATGTATATACTCTCTACTTTTAAACATAAGATTGTTCTCCATATTCACATATACATACACACTTTTTAATGTGTTTTTCACTCATTTTAGTCTAAATCTTATGAACATATCTTACATTTAAAAACAGAGCAAGTAAATATAATACCAACATAACTTCAGCTTGACGCGCAACTTTGCCTGCGAAGGCACACCGATCTGCAGGGCACCTACGTCTCAAACAAACCACATGATGTTGGCTCCTTTGGAGCTAACCACGAGTGCACCAGCGAACCGAGCTAGCTTAGCTTGGATTGCCAGAATGCCAGATTATTGAGCATGTATTTTGTATTGATAGGGCGCAGATTGGACGCAGAAGAGGTGAGCACGCGAGCTAACGTGAAAACCAGCTACTTCACGGGCCTCGGTTAATAGAGTAGCACGTAGGCACCGACCGCATGCATGTCGATCATGCACCAGCCAGCTACTTCAATCACCCAAAACAGAGGATTTTGTCGACCACCCTGTCGGGTCTCAGTAAAATAACGTGCTCCGAAACACAGCAAGTTTTGTCCTCTCACGTACCCATGGCATCAGGCATGGATCACTTAACTATTAAGAGCATCTCCAGTGAAACGTGTATAATTGGACGTGTATATCTTCATATACATGTTTATAGGTACCATGGTAAATTATACACCTTCTAATTTTTTATTTTTAGTGTAACGTGTAAAATTAGGATGTGTATATTAAGCACAGGAATCAACAAATCAATAAATTCACATGAATCAACAAATTGAGTCCCGTCTCCCCCAAACTGAGTACGAATTGAGCAATCCAATACCAAATTGAGTGCAAAATCGATCAATTCAACACCAAATTACAACATCCCTATCCCCCAACACCGAATTGAACACCAAATTGATCCTCGTGGATGTGCCGGGGATGAGGAAGGTGGATGTCACCGTGCGCTTTCGGATGCGAGCCTCGATGCGAGTCTCCCAGATGCGAGCCTCCAAGATGCGCCTCTCCCACTTGCGAGTCTCCCAGATGCGAGCGTCTCCCGCATACGAGCATGTGTCAGCCTGCGTCGGCGGGCAGCGGTGCGGCGGAGGACCTCCAAGCGCAGGCGCGGGACACGGGGCGGAGGCTCCGATTCTTACTCCAACTGGGCGGCGGCAAGAGAGGCTGCGGGAGAGACGCGGCGACGACGACGAGGGCCGGCCTGGATCCAGCCATCCGCTTCCGGTGTTGTGCGCGTAGCCGTGAGGTCGCATGGGAAGGATGCACACCCATGCGGCCAGAGGAGGAGGCCGAGGACGAGCTCGAGGCGCAGAAGAGGCGCGGCCATGGCCGCCGGAGAGAGGCGGGAGCAAAGCGTGGACGGAGGGAGGCGGGAGCAGACTAGAGAGACGACTCGCTTCTTTCTTCCACCATCGTGGATGGGTCGTGTTCACATACACACCTCGTAGCGTCGTGGCGTGGGCGTGGATGGATACACCATCCTATACACGAGCCATTGGGAGCAGTTTTTCGGTCGTTGGCGTGTATATTTAGCTTCCACGTCCGTTTACACCATCCACTGGAGATGCTCTAAGAACTCACAGCCATTTATAAGGGTTAATCGGATAAATGAATTTTTAAACTCTTATAAAAATGCCATTATAATTCACGAATACGTCTATAGATCCCTCCGCGGCCATTTGAGTTTATAATTTTTTCATTTTTAATCAAATGTTCATCACATATTTTGGGTGGCATGAAATTACCTTTTTCTTCATGTTGTTCTCGTTCTCTGTAATGTCATGCTCTCGTGGAGAGGATTTAGGAGATTGAAAGCAGGAAGGGCGATGACGGGGACGGGTGAAGAGGAATAGGTTAGGGCTCACCATGGACGACGTCGAGCTGCAGGGTAGCAAGATTGCTGCAATGTGAGCCGCAAGGTGCTAGGCGGCAGATGGAAGGGTTGCCGCACTTTCGCTGCAAGGAACGGCTAAGACGGAGGTGCCACTAATTATTTCTAATAAAAATCTGAAAAATGAGCTCAAATAACTTCACTGGCGTTTATTCGTGGATTTTTTTGTGTGGAAAAATTACAGTACTTGCATACTGTTTAATTCATTGATTTTCCAAAAATTTACGTAGGTACACGAGAGTTATACCACCAAAGGTAGCAAAGAAAGATATTACAGTGGCGTTTTTTAAAATATATATTGACATTTATCTGATTAACCATTTATAAAATCACTAAAGGCACCGCACGCGTTCCTTGCTCATTAGTAGCCGACTTCTTCGGGTCGTTGTCGATCGGGTGAGGATGAGAAGTCCGGATTTTGGTGCTGGGAGAAGTATAGCCCTACTATGGAGGCACATGTTTTTGTTGCCATTCGATGGTGTTAATTGCATGTTTCAAGGGAGTAGCTCCCCATGCACATCAATCATCAATACGTACATATTGACGTGACACATTGTGCCTAAGGTACTGTTGTGAAAATTGTTTTGTCCTAACTTGATATTGAAGGAGATATGCCCTAGAGTCAATTAATAAAATGTATTCTTTATCATATCTCGTTTGTTCATAATAGGTTTTTGTGTCATGCTGGAACCGTATTAAGCGGAAACATTAATGCGGGTGTGATACGTAAACATCCAGGTCCCTAGTAGCCTCTACTAAGACTAGTTTCGTTGCGCGATTGATGATCGAGGTTTCCCGGTCATGGGGCATGGCGCCGGTCGGCAATGAGAGTCATATCGCTGGAGAGTGATGTGATGGATATACCCAGATTTGGAGAACATAGTCGTTACACCTTTGACCGTGAGATCAACTCTTATTGATATTCCCGAAGATACTTTGATTGCACCAAACGTCGTATCTTATTTAGTATGACAATAACGGTGATACTTTTGGGTATTGGAAAGGAGTATTAAGACGAGGGGTCAAGAGCGGGATTTGCCAGTCCGCATAGCAGGATAGATACTCTCGGGCCCACTCGGTGAGATCATGTCTAATGAGCCTGCAAGCATGTGACTAGGTCACGGAGACATGAGATCATGAACGAGTAGAAGATGGCATCGTCGGAAACGAGGTCGGGATTAGGTATGGAGATATCTATGGAGCGACGCTCGGACGTGCTAAGTATCGCTATGGCAAAAGGTCTAAGACTTCACGTTCAGATTTGATAGATGAAAGTCATTCGTTATATCTCAGGGATTAATTCAGGGGGTCCAGGCCTACGGATTAGTCGTTGATCATTGAGGAGTCTTGATCATACCTGATATTATATCGAACCGCTAGGGTAACACACTTAATGGGTTTCGACAAGACAACCGGAAAGGAAGGAGATCACCGGGAACGTCCCGGGAGAGGTCCGATGGAGATCGGGCAGCGCCGAAAGAGTTTTCGGAGCTAGGAAATATTATATATATTATGTTTGATATTAATTAGTGTTATTAATATGCAAATATGATTTTATATATTTATTTTCGAATTTATTAAGGCAGATTTCCCTAAATGGGCCTTCCGGACGAAAGAAGACCCAAGAGGGGAAAATTCCCTAGGGGATTTCGGTGGGGGGCCAGGAGGGCCGGCCTAGGTGGGCCACAAGGGGCCCACCAGGGGGCCGGCGTACCTCCCAAGCCGAACCAGGCTGTGGGGGGTTAGTCCCACATTGCCTGGCTGGCAAGGTTGGCTCCCCTTGGGAGCCTATATAAGAAGGGGCACCCCCAGCCTTTTAATTCACCAATTAATTCCTGATTTGTCTCTCGATCTTGTGGTTCCCAAGTCGGAGCCGCGCCGAGCAAGAGGAGTCGGGGATCTCCTCCACCATAGCCCGCTGCCGCGCTGCTGGTGTTCCGGTCCAAGTCTTCCGCTGCTCGTCCTGGACTGGAGCTTCGGAGGCGTCGTCTCCACCGTACGTGTGCGACTCCCTGCGAGGTGCTGCGCTAGCGGTACTCGGAGGCCTGCTTTCTCTACACGACCTTGAGGTCGGCTACGTCGGTCTTCATCGACAACGTTTGTGCGGGAACGTAATCCCCGCTTTCGGTCTACAAGGGTACGTATTCCGATCTCCGTTCGTACTACTATATCTGCATAGAATAGATCTTGGCTAGTTTAAGGATATCGTCGGTAGGAAAATTATTGTTTTCTGCACACGATCCCCTTCAGTGGTATCAGAGCCGATCTATCGTAAGATATAGCTGTACGCTGTTAGAACCCGTGCTCTGCACGGGGGCACCGTTCCTGTTATTTGCTACCCTCTAGCGTGCACTTGTGTATTCCAGCGGCATTGAGTTGATGAAGCGGCCCGGACCGACTTTACGCGTACGCTTACGCGAGACTGGTTCCACTACTGACATACGGCTTGTACCGTATCTGTGGCTGGCGGGTGACAGTTTCTCTCTCTTTAGTTGGTCTTCGCATTTTCAATGGAGGGCCCGAAAGGGATGGTTAAACATGCAATTATTGGGTCGTTGTTGTGGTCATAAGATTCGTAGGTATGAAGCGGTTCTATTTACGAAAGCCCCAAGCCACGTAAAATATGCAAAAGATAAAGTAGAAGCGTCTAACTTTATTTTGCAGGGGCTATGTGATATGGTCAAGGTAGGTTTATTAAATTGTTTATAAACGGCGGGCGTCAAGAAGACCATGGCGCGATGGACTATATCACATTGCATTACATTTGATGTTTTGTGTGCATCTTATTTTGTGTGATTGTGTGTTACACGGCGGTAGCTGAATAAGATGATCCCTTCAAAATACCACTAGTGTTCTCCCTCCAACGCGCACCACCAATAAAGTTCTACGTTATGAGGCAGGCCGTGATGATCGGGTGTCATACATATCTTCGTTCGCATACGGTGGGTGTAAGCCATGTTGCACAAGCGTCAGCGTGGAGGTCTTTGGTGGCGAGCCTAGCATACTCAGAGGTATGGCCTCGGAACAGGAAGACCGAAAGGTCGAGCACGAGTCACAAAATTGGTGTGGCGGACGATTTTGTCTACTTCTGAAGTTGTGCCGCCGGCTTTGATGATGAGGGGTGGTGCAATGGATGGGGGTCGTGTAATCATTTAAACGACCAGGAGGGATGTTCGTTTGAGTGGGAGTTATGTCAGTTATTTTCTAAAATACTATAACTCAAAATTATTATGAACAAAGTCTTATGTTGTTGCAAATTCCATTGTAGATGTCTCGCCCCTCGTTTAACCTAGGTCTGTTCCTTGAGAAAGAAAAGTTTAAGACCAATGGGTCAAACTTCATGGCCTGGTTCCGCAACCAATGAACCAATGGGTCTGACACCCGATCATCACGGCCTGCCTCATAACGTAGAACTTTATTGGTGGTGCGCGTTGGAGGGAGAACACTAGTGGTATTTTGAAGGGATCATCTTATTCAACTACCGCCGTGTAACACACAATCACACACAAAATAAGATGCACAAAGAACATCAAATGTAATGCAATGTGATATAGTCCATCGCGCCATTGTCTTCTTGGCGCCCGCAGTTTATAAACAATTTAATAAACCTAGCTTGACCATATCACATAGCCCCTGCAAAATAAAGTTAGACGCTTCTACTTTATCTTTTGCATATTTTACGTGGCTTGGGGCTTTCGTAAATAGAACCGCTTCATACCTACGAATCTTATGACCACAACAACGATCCAATAATTGCATGTTTAAGCATCCCTTTCGGGCCCTCCATTGAAAATGCGAAGACCAACTAAAGAGAGAGAAACTGTCACCCGCCAGCCACAGATACGGTACAAGCCGTATGTCAGTAGTGGAACCAGTCTCGCGTAAGCGTACGCGTAAAGTCGGTCCGGGCCGCTTCATCAACTCAATGCCGCTTGACGTGGGGCTACCTTGCGGGTAGCCCACGATGAGGCTACCTGGGCCGCGCCAAGGATGGAAAGGCCCGCAGAAGGCCCACTCGGGGTATCTCATATCCTAGTCCAACTCGGTTAGGACTTGTAACCTACCGTATCTGTACCAACCACCCGAGACCTGGCTGCCTATAAAGCCAGGAGGGTTGCCCGTCCTAGAGGACACGCTCAGAACCACAAACCCTAGCGAGATCGCAATCTCGCCATTGTAATCGCTACTCGCATCAATAACCAGACAAGCAGGAGTAGGGTGTTATCCTCCGGGAGCCTGAACCTGGGTAAACCTCGCTTGTCAGCCGTCGTGATCACCTTGCACTCTCCTCTCTCCCCATCAATCAACCCGGGGTGCACAACCCTGGGACTTGTCGAGTTAGCACCTCGTCACCGCTGGAATACACAAGTGCACGCTAGAGGGTAGCAAATAACAGGAACGGTGCCCCCGTGCAGAGCACGGGTTCTAACAGCGTACAGCTATATCTTACGATAGATCGGCTCTGATACCACTGAAGGGGATCGTGGGCAGAAAACAATAATTTTCCTAGCAACGATATCCTTAAACTAGCCAAGATCTATTCTATGCAGATATAGTAGTACGAACGGAGATCGGAATACATACCCTTGTAGACCGAAAGCGGGGATTACGTTCCCGCACAAACGTTGTCGATGAAGACCGACGAAGCCGACCTCAAGGTCGTGTAGAGGAAGCAGGCCTCCGAGTACCGCTAGCGCAGCACCTCGCAGGGAGTCGCACACGTACGGTGGAGACGACGCCTCCGAAGCTCCAGTCCAGGACGAGCAGCGGAAGACTTGGACCGGAACACCAGCAGCGCGGCAGCGGGCTATGGTGGAGGAGATCCCCGACTCCTCTTGCTCGGCGCGGCTCCAACTTGGGAACCACGAGATCGAGAGAGAAATCTGGAATTAATTGGTGAATTAAAAGGCTGGGGGTGCCCCTTCTAATATAGGCTCCCAAGGGGAGCCAACCTTGCCAGCCACGCAATGTGGGACTAACCCCCCACAGCCTGGTTCGGCTAGAGAGGTGCGCCGGCCCCCTGGTGGGCCCCTTGTGGCCCACCTAGGCCGGCCCTCTTGGCCCCCACCGAATTCCCCTAGGGAATTTTCCCCTCTTGGGCCTTCTTTCGTCCGGAAGGCTCATTTAGGGAAATCTGCCTTAATAAATTCGAAAATAAATATATAAAATCATATTTGCATATTAATAACACTAATTAATATCAAACATAATATATAAAATATTTCCTAGCTCCGAAAACTCTTTCGGCGCTGCCCGATCTCCATCGGACCTCTCCCGGGACTGTCCCGGTGATCTCCTTCCTTTCCGGTTGTCTTGTCGAAACCCCTTAAGTGTGTTACCCTAGCGGTTCGATATAATATCAGGTATGATCAAGACTCCTCAATGATCAACGACTAACTCGTAGGCCTGGACCCCCTGAATTTATCCCTGAGATATAACGAATGACTTTCATCTATCAAACCTGAACGTGAAGTCTTAGACCTTTTTCCATAGCGATACTTAGCACATCCGAGCGTCGCTCCATAGATATCTCCATACCTAATCCCGACCTTGTTACCGACGATGCCATCTTCTACTCGTTCATGATCTCATGTCTCTGTGACCTAGTCACATGCTTGCAAGCTCATTAGACAAGATCTCACCGAGTGGGCCCGAGAGTATCTATCCTGCTACGTGGACTGGCAAATCCCGCTCTTGACAACTCGTCTCAATACTCCTTCCCAATACCCAAAAGTATCACCATTATTGTCATACTAAATAAGATCCGACGTTTGGTGCAATCAAAGTATCTTCGGGGAATATCAATAAGAGTTGATCTCACGGTCAAAGGTGTAATGACTACGTTCTCCAAATCTGGGTATGTCCATCACATCACTCTCCAGCGATATGACTCTCATTGCCGACCGGCGCCATGCCCCATGACCGGGAAACCTCGATCATCAATCGCGCAACGAAACTAGTCTTAGTAGAGGCTACTAGGGACCTGGTTGTTTACGTATCACACCCGCATTAATGTTTCCGCTTAATACGGTTCCAGCATGACACAAAAACCTATTATGAACAAACGAGATATGATAAAGAATACACTTTATTAATTGCCTCTAGGGCATATCTCCTTCAGTCTCCCACTTGCACTAGAGTACAATTTAATCTAGATTACAACTTGGTAAAAGCCTAACACCCAAAGCTAACTGGTGTTGTTCATGCTTATCAAGCGGGAGAGGCTTCGTCAGCGGATCTGCCACATTCAGATCCGTATGCACTTTGCAAATCTTCACATCGCCTTCTTGTACGTACTGACGTATCACGTGGAAGCGTCGGAGAATGTGTTTGGCGGTGGAGTGAGTCCTTGGCTCCTTGGCGTTCGCAATGGCACCCGTATTGTCGCAGAAGAGGACCACGGGGTCTTGCACGCTCGGGAACACTCCAAGTTTGATGACGAACTTCCTCAGCCACACAGCTTCATTCGCGGCCTCGCAGGCAGCAATGTACTCCGACTCCATTGTAGATTGTGCGACTATGGGTTGCTTCCCACTTCTCCAGCACACGGCGCCTCCATTCACCTTGAACACGTAACCTGTCTGTGACTTACAGTCATCGGGGTCTGAGCAGAAACTTGCATCTACGTAACCCGTTACGCCAAGTTCCTCATCGCAGCCACCATACACAAGGAACATTTCCTTTGTCTTATTGAGATACTTAAGAATGCTCTTAACAGCTATCCAATGCGGCATTCCAGGATTACTCTGGAACCGGCTTGTCAAACTTAGAGCTAATGCCACATCCGGTCTGGTACTCAACATTGCATACATGATCGATCCTATGGCTGAAGCATAAGGATGTTTCGTCATTTTGGCCTTACCCAGTTCCGTTACCGGACACTGCGCCTTACGCAATATCTTATTCTTGATAACCGGCAGAGAACCCTTCTTTGCCTTCTCCATATGAAAACGCTTCAATATTTTATCAAGATAAGTACTCTGACTTAGTGCTAATAGGCGCCTTGATCTATCACGGTAGATCTTTATGCCTAAAACATACGCAGCTTCTCCTAAGTCCTTCATGGAAAACTTACTGTTTAAATATTCCTTCACGCTATTCAGAAGTTCCACATCATTCCCTATTAGCAATATGTCGTCAACATACAGTGCTAAGAACACAACCGAGCTCCCACTCATTTTCTTGTAAATACAGGTCTCTTCCACATTCTGGATAAATCCAAAACCTTTGATTACCTCATCAAAGCGAAGATTCCAGCTCCGAGATGCCTGCTTCAATCCATAGATGGATCGCTGAAGCTTGCACACCTTGTTAGCACTTCCTGGATCGACAAAACCTTCCGGCTGTACCATGTACAACTCTTCCTAAATGTTTCCATTCAGGAAGGCCGTTTTGACATCCATCTGCCAGATTTCATAATCATAGTAGGCAGCTACCGCTAACAAAATCCGAATAGACTTAAGCATCGCTACCGGTGAAAAAGTTTCATCGTAGTCAATTCCATGAACTTGTCGGAAACCCTTTGCGACAAGCCGAGCCTTATAGACGGTCACATTACCATCAGCATCAGTCTTCTTCTTAAAGATCCACTTATTCTCGACGGCCTTGCGCCCTTCGGGAATATCCACCAAGGTCCACACTTGGTTATCATACATGGATCCTATTTCGGATTTCATGGCTTCAAGCCATTTCTCGGACTCTAGACTCTCCATCGCCTCCTTGTAGTTCGTAGGTTCGTCTTGCTCGACTAGCATGACGGTGCAAACCATATTGCCATACCACTCTGGTGCGATCCTAGATCTACCAGACCTACGAGGTAGAACATCTTCCTCGACAGTTTCTCCCACTCCTTCCACGGAGGACGTTTCCGGAATTGCTTCCGTTGCGCCACTCGGAATCTCGAGTTCAGGATCAACGATTTCATCGAGGTCTACCTTCCTCCCACTTACTCCTTTCGCGAGAAATTCCTTCTCTAGAAAGGTACCGGTCTTCGCGACAAAAGTTTTGCCCTCAGCTTGGTTGTAGAAGGTGTACCCAACGGTTTCCCGCGGATATCCTAGAAAGACGACTTTCTCCGACTTCGGCTCGAGTTTGTCGGGCTGTAGTTTCTTAACGTACGCCTCACAACCCCAAACCTTCAGAAACGATAACTTAGGCTTATGGCCATACCATAATTCATACGGCGTCGTTTCAACGGACTTGGACGGAGCCCTATTTAAAATGAATGCGGCTGTTTCTAACGCATAACCCCAGAAGGACACTGGCAGATCGGTAAGAGACATCATAGATCGGACACTATCCAGTAGAGTACGATTACGTCGCTCGGACACACCGTTTCGCTGCGGCGTTCCGGCGGGCGTAAGTTGAGGCACTATGCCACAACTCTTCAGATGTGTGCCAAACTCAAAGCTCAAGTACTCTCCACCGCGATCGGACCGGAGATGCTTGATTTTCCTATTAAGCTGATTCTCAACTTCACTCTGGAATTCTTTGAACTTTTCAAACGTTTCAGACTTGTGTTTCATCAAATAGATATAACCGTATCTACTCAAGTCATCAGTGAAGGTGACGAAGTAACGATAACCATTGCGTGTCGAAACGCTCATTGGTCCACATACGTCTGTGTGTATGATCCCCAACAAATCCGACGCCCGTTCAACGAAACCTTTGAACGGTGTCCTGGTCATTTTGCCCATGAGGCATGGTTCACATGTATCGAGGGATCCGAAATCCAACGAGTCCAAGAGTCCATCGGAGTGGAGTCGCTTCATGCGCTTTATACCAATATGACCAAGACGGCAATGCCACAAAAACATGGCGGTATCGTCACTACACTTAATTCGTTTGGCCTCTATGTTATGGATGTGAGTACTACGATCGAGATTCAACAAGAATAAACCATTACTCTCGGGAGCATCAACATAAAATATATCATTCATATAAATAGCACAATTGCTTGACACTGATTTAAATGAATAACCGTCTTGTAACAGGCAAGACCCACTTATAATGTTTACACTCAAGGATGGCACAAAATAACATTTATTTAAAACCAAAACTAATCCCGATGGTAGATGCAGAGGGAGCGTGCCGACAGCCACCACGTCGACTCTCGATCCGTTGCCGACGCGCATCGTCACCTCATCCTTCGCCAGCCGCCTTCTATTCCGTAACTCCTCCTGAGAGTTACATATATGAGTAACAGAACCAGTATCAAATACCCACGTATTCCTCCGGGCGGATGTAAGGTACACATCTATAACATGTATATCAAATATACCTTGCTCTTTGTCGACCGTCTTGCCAGACTTCCTATCCTCCAGATACTTGGGGCAGTTGCGCTTCCAGTGACCCTTCCCCTTGCAGTAGAAACACTCCACGCTAGCTCTGGGACCAGACCTGTTAGTCCTGGACTTGGCAGCCAACTTTGCCTCCTTCCGGGACTTCCAGCTCTGCTTTCCCTTGCCACCGGACTTCTTGAAATCAACGGTCTTGTTGACCATCAACAGCGTGTGCTCCTTCTTAATCTCTACCTCAGCAGTCTTGAGCATCACGAACACTTCACCCAGGGACTTAGCCATGCCCTGCATGTTGTAGTTCATGACGAAGCCTTTGTAGCTTGGTGGCAACGATTGCAACACCCTGTCAATCGCCAGCTCATCGGGAATCTTTCACTCCAGAGCATTCAGGCGTTGAACGTAGCCAGACATCTTGACTACATGCTCGCTCACACTGCTATGCTCTTCCATCTTGGCTGAGAAGAAAAGCTCAGAAGCCTCATATCTCTCAGCCTTAGCCTGCGGCGCGAAGACAGCCTTAAGATCCGAAATGATCTCAAAGGCGCTCATCTTCTCAAAGCGCTTCTGCAGGTCGGCTTCCATGGCGTAGAGCATGCCACTCTGGACAAAGGCAGAATCCTCCGATCGGGTCTGGAAGACCTTCTTCTCATCCTCAGAGGCATCATCTGCAGGAGGGTCACCTATGGCGGCCTCAATTGAAGGAGATATGCCCTAGAGGCAATTAATAAAGTGTATTCTTTATCATATCTCGTTTGTTCATAATAGGTTTTTGTGTCATGCTAGAACCGTATTAAGCGGAAACATTAATGCGGGTGTGATACGTAAACAACCAGGTCCCTAGTAGCCTCTACTAAGACTAGTTTCGTTGCCGGATTGATGATCGAGGTTTCCCGGTCATGGGGCATGGCGCCGGTCGGCAATGAGAGTCATATCGCTGGAGAGTGATGTGATGGACATACCCAGATTTGGAGAACGTAGTCATTACACCTTTGACCGTGAGATCAACTCTTATTGATATTCCCCGAAGATACTTTGATTGCACCAAACGTCTATCTTATTTAGTATGACAATAACGGTGATACTTTTGGGTATTGGGAAGGAGTATTGAGACGAGGGGTCAAGAGCGGGATTTCCCAGTCCGCGTAGCAGGATAGATACTCTCGGGCCCACTCGGTGAGATCTTGTCTAATGAGCTTGCAAGCATGTGACTAGGTCACGGAGACATGAGATCATGAACGAGTAGAAGATGGCATCGTCGGTAACAAGGTCGGGATTAGGTATGGAGATATCTATGGAGCGACGCTCGGACGTGCTAAGTATCGCTATGGCAAAAGGTCTAAGACTTCACGTTCAGGTTTGATAGATGAAAGTCATTCGTTATATCTCAGGGATTAATTCAGGGGGTCCAGGCCTACGAGTTAGTCGTTGATCATTGAGGAGTCTTGATCATACCTGATATTATATCGAACCGCTAGGGTAACACACTTAAGGGGTTTCGACAAGACAACCGGAAAGGAAGGAGATCACCGGGACAGTCCCGGGAGAGGTCCGATGGAGATCGGGCAGCGCCGAAAGAGTTTTCGGAGCTAAGAAATATTTTATATATTATGTTTGATATTAATTAGTGTTATTAATATGCAAATATGATTTTATATATTTATTTTCGAATTTATTAAGGCAGATTTCCCTAAATGAGCCTTCCGGACGAAAGAAGGCCCAAGAGGGGAAAATTCCCTAGGGGAATTCGGTGGGGGCCAAGAGGGCCGGCCTAGGTGGGCCACAAGGGGCCCACCAGGGGACCGGCGCACCTCTCTAGCCGAACCAGGGTTTGGGGGGTTAGTCCCACATTTCCTGGCTGGCAAGGTTGGCTCCCCTTGGCAGCCTATATAAGAACGGGCACCCCCAGCCTTTTAATTCACCAATTAATTCCTGATTTCTCTCTCGATCTCGTGGTTCCCAAGTTGGAGCCGCGCCGAGCAAGAGGAGTCGGGGATCTCCTCCACCATAGCCCGCTGCCGCGCTGCTGGTGTTCCGGTCCAAGTCTTCCGCTGCTCGTCCTGGACTGGAGCTTCAGAGGCGTCGTCTCCACCGTACGTGTGCGACTCCCTGCGAGGTGCTGCGCTAGCGGTACTCGGAGGCCTGCTTCCTCTACACGAGCTTGAGGTCGGCTTCGTCGGTCTTCATCGACAACGTTTGTGCGGGAACGTAATCCCCGCTTTCGGTCTACAAGGGTATGTATTCCGATCTCCGTTCGTACTACTATATCTGCATAGAATAGATCTTGGCTAGTTTAAGGATATCGTTGCTAGGAAAATTATTGTTTTCTGCCCACGATCCCCTTCAGTGGTATCAGAGCCGATCTATCGTAAGATATAGCTGTACGCTGTTAGAACCCGTGCTCTGCACGGGGGCACCGTTCCTGTTATTTGCTACCCTCTAGCGTGCACTTGTGTATTCCAGCGGCATTGAGTTGATGAAGCGGCCCGGACCGACTTTACGCGTACGCTTACGCGAGACTGGTTCCACTACTGACATACGGCTTGTACCGTATCTGTGGCTGGCGGGTGACAGTTTCTCTCTCTTTAGTTGGTCTTCGCATTTTCAATGGAGGGCCCGAAAGGGATGCTTAAACATGCAATTATTGGATCGTTGTTGTGGTCATAAGATTCGTAGGTATGAAGCGGTTCTATTTACGAAAGCCCCAAGCCACGTAAAATATGCAAAAGATAAAGTAGAAGCGTCTAACTTTATTTTGCAGGGGCTATGTGATATGGTCTGAAGGAGATATGCCCTAGAGGCAATTAATAAAGTGTATTCTTTATCATATCTCGTTAGTTCATAATAGGTTTTTGTGTCATGCTGGAACCGTATTAAGCGGAAACATTAATGCGGGTGTGATACGTAAACAACCAGGTCCCTAGTAGCCTCTACTAAGACTAGTTTCGTTGCGCGATTGATGATCGAGGTTTCCAGGTCATGGGGCATGGCGCCGGTCGGCAATGAGAGTCACATCGCTGGAGAGTGATGTGATGGACATACCCAGATTTGGAGAACGTAGTCATTACACCTTTGACCGTGAGATCAACTCTTATTGATATTCCCCGAAGATACTTTGATTGCACCAAACGTCGTATCTTATTTAGTATGACAATAACGGTGATACTTTTGGGTATTGGAAAGGAGTATTGAGACGAGGGGTCAAGAGCGGGATTTCCCAGTCCACGTAGCAGGATAGATACTCTCGGGCCCACTCGGTGAGATCATGTCTAATGAGCTTGCAAGCATGTGACTAGGTCACGGAGACATGAGATCATGAACGAGTAGAAGATAGCATCGTCGGTAACGAGGTCGGGATTAGGTATGGAGATATCTATGGAACGACACTCGGACGTGCTAAGTATCGCTATGGCAAAAGGTCTAAGACTTCACGTTCAGGTTTGATAGATGAAAGTCATTCGTTATATCTCAGGGATTAATTCAGGGGGTCCAGGCCTACGAGTTAGTCGTTGATCATTGAGGAGTCTTGATCATACCTGATATTATATCGAACCGCTAGGGTAACACACTTAAGGGGTTTCGACAAGACAACCGGAAAGGAAGGAGATCACCGGGACAGTCCCGAGAGAGATCCGATGGAGATCGGGCAGCGCCGAAAGAGTTTTCGGAGCTAGGAAATATTTTATATATTATGTTTGATATTAATTAGTGTTATTAATATGCAAATATGATTTTATATATTTATTTTCGAATTTATTAAGGCAGATTTCCCTAAATGGGCCTTCCGGACGAAAGAAGGCCCAAGAGGGGAAAATTCCCTAGGGGAATTCGGTGGGGGCCAAGAGGGCCGGCCTAGGTGGGCCACAAGGGGCCCACCAGGGGGCCGGCGCACCTCTCTAGCCGAGCCAGGCTGTGGGGGGTTAGTCCCACATTGCCTGGCTGGCAAGGTTGGCTCCCCTTGGGAGCCTATATAAGAAAGGGCACCCCCAACCTTTTAATTCTCCAATTAATTCCTGATTTCTCTCTCGATCTCGTGGTTCCCAAGTTGGAGCCGCGCCGAGCAAGAGGAGTCGGGGATCTCCTCCACCATAGCCCGCTGCCGCGCTGCTGGTGTTCCGGTCCAAGTCTTCCGCTGCTCGTCCTGGACTGGAGCTTCGGAGGCGTCGTCTCCACCGTACGTGTGCGACTCCCTGCGAGGTGCTGCGCTAGCGGTACTCGGAGGCCTGCTTCCTCTACACGACCTTGAGGTCGGCTTCGTCGGTCTTCATCGACAAATTTTGTGCGGGAACGTAATCCCCGCTTTCGGTCTACAAGGGTATGTATTCCGATCTCCGTTCGTACTACTATATCTGCATAGAATAGATCTTGGCTAGTTTAAGGATATCGTTGCTAGGAAAATTATTGTTTTCTGCCCACGATCCCCTTCAGTGGTATCAGAGCCGATCTATCGTAAGATATAGCTGTACGCTGTTAGAACCCGTGCTCTGCACGGGGGCACCGTTCCTGTTATTTGCTACCCTCTAGCGTGCACTTGTGTATTCCAGCGGCATTGAGTTGATGAAGCGGCCCGGACCGACTTTACGCGTACGCTTACGCGAGACTGGTTCCACTACTGACATACGGCTTGTACCGTATCTGTGGCTGGCGGGTGACAGTTTCTCTCTCTTTAGTTGGTCTTCGCATTTTCAATGGAGGGCCCGAAAGGGATGCTTAAACATGCAATTATTGGATCGTTGTTGTGGTCATAAGATTCGTAGGTATGAAGCGGTTCTATTTACGAAAGCCCCAAGCCACGTAAAATATGCAAACGATAAAGTAGAAGGTCTAACTTTATTTTGCAGGGGCTATGTGATATGGTCAAGGTAGGTTTATTAAATTGTTTATAAACTGCGGGCGCCAAGAAGACCATGGCGCAATGGACTATATCACATTGCATTACATTTGATGTTTTGTGTGCATATTATTTTTGTGTGATTGTGTGTTACACGGCGGTAGCTGAATAAGATGATCCCTTCAAAATACCACTAGTGTTCTCCCTCCAACGCGCACCACCAATAAAGTTCTACGTTATGAGGCAGGCCGTGATGATCGGGTGTCAGACATATCTTCGTCCGCATACGGTGGGTGTAAGCCATGTTGCACAAGCGTCAGCGTGGAGGTCTTTGGTGGCGAGCCTAGCATACTCAGAAGTATGGCCTCGGAACAGGAAGACCGAAAGGTCGAGCACGAGTCACAAAATTGGTGTGACGGACGATTTTGTCTACTCTTGAAGTTGTGCCGCCGGCTTTGATGATGAGGGGTGGTGCAATGGATGGGGGTCGTGTAATCGCTTAAACGACCAGGAGGGATGTTCGTTTGAGTGGGAGTTATGTTAGTGATTTTCTAAAAATACTATAACTCAAAATTATTATGAACAAAGTCTTATGTTGTTGAAAATTCCATTGTAGATGTCTCGCCCCTCGTTTAACCTAGGTCTGTTCCTTGAGAAAGAAAAGCTTAAGACCAATGGGTCAAACTTCATGGCCTGGTTCCGCAACCTGAGGATCCTCCTCACTCCCCATAGGGTGGCCTACGTCATTGAGGCCACCATAGGTGACCCTCCTGCAGATGATGCCTCTGAGGATGAGAAGAAGGTCTTCCAGACCCGATCGGAGGATTCTGCCTTTGTCCAGAGTGGCATGCTCTACGCCATGGAAGCCGACCTGCAGAAGCGCTTTGAGAAGATGAGCGCCTTTGAGATCATTTCGAATCTTAAGGCTGTCTTCGCGCCGCAGGCTAAGGCTGAGAGATATGAGGCTTCTGAGCTTTTCTTCTCAGCCAAGATGGAAGAGCATAGCAGTGTGAGCGAGCATGTAGTCAAGATGTCTGGCTACGTTCAACGCCTGAATGCTCTGGAGTGCAAGATTCCCGATGAGCTGGCGATTGACAGGGTGTTGCAATCGTTGCCACCAAGCTACAAAGGCTTCGTCATGAACTACAACATGCAGGGCATGGCTAACTCCCTGGGTGAAGTGTTCGTGATGCTCAAGACTGCTGAGGTAGAGATTAAGAAGGAGCACACGCTGTTGATGGTCAACAAGACCGTTGATTTCAAGAAGTCCGGTGGCAAGGGAAAGCAGAGCTGGAAGTCCCGGAGGGAGGCAAAGTTGGCTGCCAAGCCCAGGACTAACAAATCTGGTCCCAGAGCTAGCGTGGAGTGTTTCTACTGCAAGGGGAAGGGTCACTGGAAGCGCAACTGCCCCAAGTATCTGGAGGATAGGAAGTCTGGCAAGACGGTCGACAAAGAGAAAGGTATATTTGATATACATGTTATAGATGTGTACCTTACATCCGCCCGGAGCAATACGTGGGTATTTGATACTGGTTCTGTTGCTCATATATGTAACTCTCAGGAGGAGTTACGGAATAGAAGGCGGCTGGCAAAGGATGAGGTGACGATGCGCGTCGGCAACGGATCGAGAGTCGACGTGGTGGCTGTCGGCACGCTCCCTCTGCATCTACCATCGGGATTAGTTTTGGTTTTAAATAAATGTTATTTTGTGCCATCCTTGAGTGTAAACATTATAAGTGGGTCTTGCCTGTTACAAGACGGTTATTCATTTAAATCAGTGTCAAGCAATTGTGCTATTTATATGAATGATATATTTTATGTTGATGCTCCCGAGAGTAATGGTTTATTCTTGTTGAATCTCGATCGTAGTACTCACATCCATAACATAGAGGCCAAACGAATTAAGTGTAGTGACGATACCGCCATGTTTTTGTGGCATTGCCGTCTTGGTCATATTGGTATAAAGCGCATGAAGCGACTCCACTCCGATGGACTCTTGGACTCGTTGGATTTCGGATCCCTCGATACATGTGAACCATGCCTCATGGGAAAAATGACCAGGACACCGTTCAAAGGTTTCGTTGAACGGGCGTCGGATTTGTTGGGGATCATACACACAGACGTATGTGGACCAATGAGCGTTTCGACACGCAATGGTTATCGTTACTTCGTCACCTTCACTGATGACTTGAGTAGATACGGTTATATCTATTTGATGAAACACAAGTCTGAAACGTTTGAAAAGTTCAAAGAATTCCAGAGTGAAGTTGAGAATCAGCTTAATAGGAAAATCAAGCATCTCCGGTCCGATCGCGGTGGAGAGTACTTGAGCTTTGAGTTTGGCACACATCTGAAGAGTTGTGGCATAGTGCCTCAACTTACGCCCGCCGGAACGCCGCAGCGAAACGGTGTGTCCGAGCGACGTAATCGTACTCTACTGGATAGTGTCCGATCTATGATGTCTCTTACCGATCTGCCAGTGTCCTTCTGGGGTTATGCGTTAGAAACAGCCGCATTCATTTTAAATAGGGCTCCGTCCAAGTCCGTTGAAACGACGCCGTATGAATTATGGTATGGCCATAAGCCTAAGTTATCGTTTCTGAAGGTTTGGGGTTGTGAGGCGTACGTTAAGAAACTACAACCCGACAAACTCGAGCCGAAGTCGGAGAAAGTCGTCTTTGTAGGATATCCGCGGGAAACCGTTGGGTACACCTTCTACAACCAAGCTGAGGGCAAAACTTTTGTCGCGAAGACCGGTACCTTTCTAGAGAAGGAATTTCTCGCGAAAGGAGTAAGTGGGAGGAAGGTAGACCTCGATGAAATCGTTGATCCTGAACTCGAGATTCCGAGTGGCGCAACGGAAGCAATTCCGGAAACGTCCTCCGTGGAAGGAGTGGGAGAAACTGTCGAGGAAGATGTTCTACCTCGTAGGTCTGGTAGATCTAGGATCGCACCAGAGTGGTATGGCAATATGGTTTGCACCGTCATGCTAGTCGAGCAAGACGAACCTACGAACTACAAGGAGGCGATGGAGAGTCTAGAGTCCGAGAAATGGCTTGAAGCCATGAAATCCGAAATAGGATCCATGTATGATAACCAAGTGTGGACCTTGGTGGATATTCCCGAAGGGCGCAAGGCCGTCGAGAATAAGTGGATCTTTAAGAAGAAGACTGATGCTGATGGTAATGTGACCGTCTATAAGGCTCGGCTTGTCGCAAAGGGTTTCCGACAAGTTCATGGAATTGACTACGATGAAACTTTTTCACCGGTAGCGATGCTTAAGTCTATTCGGATTTTGTTAGCGGTAGCTGCCTACTATGATTATGAAATCTGGCAGATGGATGTCAAAACGGCCTTCCTGAATGGAAACATTGAGAAAGAGTTGTACATGGTACAGCCGGAAGGTTTTGTCGATCCAGGAAGTGCTAACAAGGTGTGCAAGCTTCAGCGATCCATCTATGGATTGAAGCAGGCATCTCGGAGCTGGAATCTTCGCTTTGATGAGGTAATCAAAGGTTTTGGATTTATCCAGAATGTGGAAGAGACCTGTATTTACAAGAAAATGAGTGGGAGCTCGGTTGTGTTCTTAGCACTGTATGTTGACGACATATTGCTAATAGGGAATGATGTGGAACTTCTGAATAGCGTGAAGGAATATTTAAACAGTAAGTTTTCCATGAAGGACTTAGGAGAAGCTGCGTATGTTTTAGGCATAAAGATCTACCGTGATAGATCAAGGCGCCTATTAGCACTAAGTCAGAGTACTTATCTTGATAAAATATTGAAGCGTTTTCATATGGAGAAGGCAAAGAAGGGTTCTCTGCCGGTTATCAAGAATAAGATATTGCGTAAGGCGCAGTGTCCGGTAATGGAACTGGGTAAGGCCAAAATGACGAAACATCCTTATGCTTCAGCCATAGGATCGATCATGTATGCAATGTTGAGTACCAGACCGGATGTGGCATTAGCTCTAAGTTTGACAAGCCGGTTCCAGAGTAATCCTGGAATGCCGCATTGGATAGCTGTTAAGAGCATTCTTAAGTATCTCAATAAGACAAAGGAAATGTTCCTTGTGTATGGTGGCTGCGATGAGGAACTTGACGTAACGGGTTACGTAGATGCAAGTTTCTGCTCAGACCCCGATGACTGTAAGTCACAGACAGGTTACGTGTTCAAGGTGAATGGAGGCGCCGTGTGCTGGAGAAGTGGGAAGCAACCCATAGTCGCACAATCTACAATGGAGTCGGAGTACATTGCTGCCTGCGAGGCCGCGAATGAAGCTGTGTGGCTGAGGAAGTTCGTCATCGAACTTGGAGTGTTCCCGAGTGTGCAAGACCCCGTGATCCTCTTCTGCGACAATACGGGTGCCATTGCGAACGCCAAGTAGCCAAGGTCCCACTCCACCGCCAAACACATTCTCCGACGCTTCCACGTGATACGTCAGTACGTACAAGGAGGCGATGTGAAGATTTGCAAAGTGCATACGGATCTGAATGTGGCAGATCCGATGACGAAGCCTCTTCCGCTTGATAAGCATGAACAGCACCAGTTAGCTATGGGTGTTAGGCTTTTACCAAGTTGTAATCTAGATTAAATTGTACTCTAGTGCAAGTGGGAGACTGAAAGAGATATGCCCTAGAGGCAATTAATAAAGTGTATTCTTTATCATATCTCGTTTGTTCATAATAGGTTTTTGTGTCATGCTGGAACCGTATTAAGCGGAAACATTAATGCGGGTGTGATACGTAAACAACCAGGTCCCTAGTAGCCTCTACTAAGACTAGTTTCGTTGCGAGATTGATGATCGCGGTTTCCCGGTCATGGGGCATGGCGCCGGTCGGCAATGAGAGTCATATCGCTGGAGAGTGATGTGATGGACATACCCAGATTTGGAGAACATAGTCGTTACACCTTTGACCGTGAGATCAACTCTTATTGATATTCCCCGAAGATACTTTGATTGCACCAAACGTCGTATCTTATTTAGTATGACAATAACGGTGATACTTTTGGGTATTGGAAAGGAGTATTAAGACGAGGGGTCAAGAGCGGGATTTGCCAGTCCGCATAGCAGGATAGATACTCTCGGACCCACTCGGTGAGATCATGTCTAATGAGCTTGCAAGCATGTGACTAGGTCACGGAGACATAAGATCATGAACGAGTAGAAGATGGCATCGTCGGTAACGAGGTCGGGATTAGGTATGAAGATATCTATGGAGCGACGCTCGGACGTGCTAAGTATCGCTATGGCAAAAGGTGTAAGACTTCACGTTCAGGTTTGATAGATGAAAGTCATTCGTTATATCTCAGGGATTAATTCAGGGGGTCCAGGCCTACGGATTAGTCGTTGATCATTGAGGAGTCTTGATCATACCTGATATTATATCGAACTGCTAGGGTAACACACTTAAGGGGTTTCGACAAGACAACCGGAAAGGAAGGAGATCACCGGGAACGTCCCGGGAGAGGTCCGATGGAGATCGGGCAGCGTCGAAAGAGTTTTCGGAGCTAGGAAATATTATATATATTATGTTTGATATTAATTAGTGTTATTAATATGCAAATATGATTTTATATATTTATTTTCGAATTTATTAAGGCAGATTTCCCTAAATGGGCCTTCCGGACGAAAGAAGGCCCAAGAGGGGAAAATTCCCTAGGGGAATTCGGTGGGGGGCCAGGAGGGCCGGCCTAGGTGGGCCACAAGGGGCCCACCAGGGGGCCGGCGCACCTCCCAAGCCGAACCAGGCTGTGGGGGGTTAGTCCCACATTGCCTGGCTGGCAAGGTTGGCTCCCCTTGGGAGCCTATATAAGAAGGGGCACCCCAGCCTTTTAACTCACCAATTAATTCCTGATTTCTCTCTCGATCTCGTGGTTCCCAAGTCGGAGCCGCGCGGAGCAAGAGGAGTCGGGGATCTCCTCCACCATAGCCCGCTGCCGCGCTGCTGGTGTTCCGGTCCAAGTCTTCCGCTGCTCGTCCTGGACTGGAGCTTCGGAGGCGTCGTCTCCACCGTACGTGTGCGACTCCCTGCGAGGTGCTGCGCTAGCGGTACTCGGAGGCCTGCTTCCTCTACACGACCTTGAGGTCGGCTACGTCGGTCTTCATCGACAACGTTTGTGCGAGAACGTAATCCCCGCTTTCGGTCTACAAGGGTACGTATTCCGATCTCCGTTCGTACTACTATATCTGCATAGAATAGATCTTGGCTAGTTTAAGGATATCGTCGGTAGGAAAATTATTGTTTTCTGCACACGATCCCCTTCAGATATGACGGTGAACGATCCTCGACCTCGATCGTCTTGTTGCGGTATAGCGCTTCCATCTCTGTTTTCCAAATAATTAACTGCGATATTATGGTGAATGCCTGAATGGAGATGCCTGCCCTGAATGACACGGCCAATCTTCTCCTTTCTTATGATCGGGGCCGTGATTTTCGCAGGCTGATCTGCAGTTAGGCAGCCGATGATTGTCCGTGCACTGCTTGTCAGCAAGTCTGAAGATAAAGTATCTCCAATGTTAAGACTAAAATAACTCGTTCGGTACCTGTCAATTCAATTTACCGCAGAAGTCTATTACATGATAGCCAAAATAGTTATGCATGGAACCATTTTTTGATACAACTACAGTACGGGAAAACCCCTACTACTCCATTTTCCATTTTATAAACTCATTGGAAAATATTTACATGAAACATTGCATCAAAAAATGTTCATAAGGTATCTAACCAGGATTGCTTCCCTAGTCCTCTTTAAGACTAGGCTTAACTCTAAGCATTAACAAGGATAGGAATGATTTAAATCTAACAATGCATCTATGAACAACGGGATCAATATCCTTGAAGATAACATCATTTCTTTGCACCCAAATGCTCCAACATCCGGTAATCAGAATTTCCGTCAGGAAAATTCTTGTGTATCTGATTTTAGCATCTTGAATCATGAAAACTAAATCATGGTCTGTGTTCCATTCAAAACCAAGTGTCCACCAAAAACTCTGGCTGAAACTACATTCAAAGAATAGGTGCAATAATGATTCCTCCGGGCAGGTATCACAAAGGACGCAGCCCGATAATTACACAAATAAATGTCTCTTTTTCATAAGATCTTTGGTATTGAGTCTACGATTAAGAAGAAGCCACGCAAAGAATTTATGCCTTGGCAAGCAACAAGTCTTCCATATATCGAGGATTGGCGGTGGAGTTTGGAACTCCCCAAGATTTTTCTAGACATTTTTCTGGTTTGATATTTGGTGTCCGAAGCAGAAACAATCCAGTTATAAGCCTCAGGAGAAGTACTGAAATCACTTAACTCATCTTTAAGTTCGAGTAGCGGTTCATGGGCAATCGCGGTCAGTGGAAAACGCATTTTATAATTCCGAGCTCTACGTGATTCCGCGGATACCTAAAAGTCCCTTCAGCAAAAAAGTTCCAACACCTAATTTTATGGATACCGTTGTTCCATACTAATATACAACGCTTGAGATCCAGCACACATCATTTTGGTTGACACATGATGTTGTGAATCTTGTGTTGTGTTGTCTGCCACTAGAAATGATCTGCCAATTTCGAGTAGCTTGCCGCGCTTAATATGAACAAATGCTTTTGAAAAGTTGTCGATACAGACTTGGTCCAAACGCTGAAGTTTTGAACATTAATTTTTTTTCAGAGTTTGATATGGAGGTTGTACGATCAAATATATGAAAAAAGATGCAGAAATTAGTTTAGTGATTCTAGTTGTATGGAGTTTGACATTGTAGGCCACCCTAAAAACATATGTAAAAATTATAGGCGTATGTAGACCAGTTTAGAACCTCTACTTGTAAGGATTAATAGTGTTACCCTCGTATATCCATATTCATAATAACTTCAACAAACCGGTTTTTCGTGCGAAGAAAATGAGTTTTTTGTGTCGAAATATATTAACCCCCTCTTTCTATCAGTTCATACTTTTTATTAAATAGTTTGGTTCATGAATATAATATGGTAACCGAGTTCAAAAGCATCAAGTTCAGGACACTACATGCAAAAGCAGTATCTAAAAATATATTATACGGTCTAAACTGAAATCATGAAGGACTAAAATAGTCTAAACACGAGGGGGTGTTGAAATAGCCCGCCTCTCTCCAACATTTTCAACTTTTTATCGAGTTGGCTAGTGCAAAAATTAATCGAGTTTCACGGCTATGTGTTTCACATAACTTGACGGATTTAATATTTTTTTATAACATAGTAATAGCAAGCATCTAAAAATAAAAACTTGGCTTGACTACATTCGTAATTAGTTGCATTTTTTAGATAAAGAGTTTATATTGATATCATGAAGATATCAATTACATCCAGACTCTGCAACAATGCACTGTCTAAAGGCATTACGAATGCAGACAAACGAAAAAAGCAGAAAAAACTAAGAAAGAAAAGTCTCGCTATAGAGATACAGTCCTTACAGCAGCAGCAACACAACCACCATTAAGACATCACATGATGTCCAAGTCTTGAAAATCAAAGCCTTAAAAAAGAGAAGAGTGCACAAGCGTCGTCATTAGCGATCATAGATTTCGGGTTTTCACCGTATATATAGTCGTCACTCTTAAAATAATATCTTATAAGGTCATTGTCAGACATAACCAATTAAGGAAAGATATTAGATTTTCACCTAAAATTTAAGACTTTGAATGTTGTCGCCCCCAATTTTCGTACCGATGCTATGATTTCTCAAACAACAAGCAAGTTCCCCAAACACCGTCGGTGCTCCGCCGCCGCGACCCCCCTACCCCCGGCACCATCGGCACTAGGCCCGCCGCCACCACGGTGACGGCGGCAGGGGAGGTCACCAGACATTTTTTATATAGGCGGATTAGGTTTCACCCCGATGCCATAGGGGGGCGGCACGAGAGTGGATGGGAGGGGTAGGGGAGGGACGGGTGATGAAGGAGAGAAGATCGGCGGCGGGACTCAGTTGTAGGCTATGGAGCTAGGTCACGGGAGAGTTTTCTTGATGACCTTGCTTAACAAGGAGTGGGTCCACAAACGAGAAGAAGAAGATGATGCTCAACTTGAGAATCAGCTGCTACATCTGCATTGCAGAACTCCCTAACATGTCGCTACGAGTGGAAAGCAAGAAGGTAGTGTTTCTCACTCCGTCACCAAATACGGTACGGTGATGCATTGCTTGTACCGGGTACAGTCTGATGTACTGTACGTACGACAGTTGTATCACGCAGACGGTAGTACCAGCACAGTACCGGCATTGAGATGTGAACGCCGTGCTCGATGTGATGCTGCGTGGTCCAGTGTTCCTACGCCAAAAAATGGCGCTGTTTCGCCCGTATGGGCTTGCACTGGATTGATGGACGGTTTGACGCTGGCATAGTACTACGAAAGTACAGTGTTCAGATGCCAGAGGATAGATGGTGAGACGAAACTACGGCGATGTGTCACAAATTATACGCACATGCATGATACATCTCGCCGGTCATGATGCTGTCGGCACGTACGGGTGGTACGAGTACTGTCACTTGCCATGTGAAGCGAGCTGTCTGATGCTGCGTCTGATCTGCATGATAAATTTACCCGAGGTACTCGTCTGCCAGGTCCAGATATTAAGAATAGATTTGTGGCACTCGGGTGACGGTTTGAAATATTCTTTACGATCTTATTCATCTCGACGTTTCGCATAACTTTCGTGCAAGTGTAACTTTTCTATTCACATATACGAGTAGATCTTAACTGAGCTAGGTAAGTTTAGATTGTAGCAACCTCGATTGCCGATGTTCGCCATCAGTAGCTACTGCATTTGTTGTATGTGTATATTTTAGCATATTTGAAGGGTTAACGTTAAATTTTACTCCCTCCGTCTTTCAAATATGCTATTGTGTGCTCTTTTAAAATAGCACTTCAAATACTATATTATAAGGTGTACAATTTTGTACAAGAAAAGCCCATAATATAACATGTATTTGCTATTTATGAGCAATTTAACACATCAAAAAATGAGGCCTAGTCTCAAAGAGGGATTTAATGCATTATATTCATTTTGTGCCTCCTAAAAACTCACTTCTCGCTATTTTTTAAGAAAAAAAATAAGTCCACTATGAGCAAAATACATATGTCTTAATATTCGTATGAAAAATTACCATACATTCAGGAACTGATAGGGTGCCATTTTTACGTGCTATTTACGAAATTGCTATTCCGTTAACTTAACTTTAGCGCACTATTTTATGTTTCACTATCAGCGAGAAGTGTCGAGTTCTCTACTTAGGAAGAATAGGGAATTTCTTTTTGTTTGTCTTGATGATGAATTACAATCTACTAGTTTCTCTTCTAAACTAAAAAATCTCGTCGTTAATGCTGATTATTCCGAACAAATAATTAATTTTATGGTGTTACCCTATGGGCTGTTCATTTTAACCTTCTAAACATTGTAGAACGTTTTTCATACGTGGTTATCCATATGTTGTTCTGCCATTTCTATATATTTTTGTTCATTTTTTATTATTAAGTTTTTTATAACGTTACTAGCAAAATGCCTGTGTGTTGCTACGGGTATTTTTATCAAATTCTCGTAGTCTAAATAATCATAACCCATGAACAACTTCTTTTCCAATAGTCTATGTCCTCTATTTCAGCATTTTTGTACCTCCTATGTCGCCGTTTATACTCCTTCATGTTCTCTCCGATGGTCGAATGATGTGAACTAATCACATGATTAGGTGTGATGGATGAAAAGTCCATATGCGTAAATAACAATCAATTATTTATTTTTATGAAAATTTTAGAACAAAGAAATAGCCAATTTGCAATCACCAAATAATTAGCATTTTGTCGTTGGTCACATACTCATGCCGTCAATATTTCTAACCTAGAGTTGCAGAGAAGTTCTCAACCTTGTTGAGATTCAAGCTTCAGCCATGCTAGATGGGAACTTAACTTTTCAAGCATAAAAAGACGAGAAGTTACAAAATTTCACCCAATTACACCAAAAGATGTATCTTCTTTTTTAAAGGACAAAGATTATATGAATTGAGAATATATTTGTAATTAAAATAAACTGAAGTCGGTGGACAACCGACAACCTTTAGTGCTGGTCTTTCCCAGCGCCCCCAGATCGGCCAGTCCACAGGCAAGAAACGACGGCGTGTCGTGGGCCGCTCGCCTAGGTTGGCCACGGCTCTCTCCTCTGGTAGCTTCAGTTGGCCACGGTCGCTCGCTCTTGAGTGAGTTGAGCTGCGCAGCGATTCTTCAGGCTTGTTCTTCCGTGGCCAGCAGGTGCAGGAAGTGGAGACCGGCGTCCTCGACCGGGCCAAGACCGATGAGGATGAGAAGGGTGTGCCGCTGCTACGTCGTCGCTGCACCGACACGGCGGCGCCAGTTCGGAGGCTTCAGCCAAGCGTGGGAATCGTGCAACCACGCCTTCGCAGTCCTCTACACGGAAGTAATGGAGCCGGAGCGAGCGCCAAGAATCGACGTTGCCAAGCTCTTCTTCCCCAGCGTTGTCCGCTGCTCGCCGCTAGAATTCACCGTCTCCAGCCTGCCTTGAGAACGCGATTTAGTCTCCAGCCCCCTTTCGCTGAGATTCCCTTCTGATTGTCGTGTTTACCGTCTCGATTTCATCTTGTACGCCATCGTGTGCATCCTTCAAAGCTGCACTCCGCCATGGATGCACCAGTAAAAGGTCGAGCCGCTTCGGGTGCTCCTCTTTCCGCTTGATGCATCCACACACGCACCCGCACCCGCACCGAGTCGCTCGCTGAATTACTCAGCCACGAGACCTCCTATTCCACCGGCCGGGGTGGTCACCGGAGCAACCAACCTCCCGATGTTCGTCGCCTCTGTCTCTGAAGCCTAAAGCTTCTGTTTCTTTCACCCAACGATTGATCGGAGGTAGCGGAAGGGGATTCTTCGACGCCGAGGCCCAGCAGGGAGGCTCGCGCCAGAGGTGGAGAAGGATGGGGCGGGGCTGAGGCGGCGGCGCCGCTAAGCAGGGAGACAGGGGAGCTATCTCTGATTTAGATTGTGAGTTGACTCAGGAGTCGGGACGATGAGGTAGGGTACCTCCTTCATCTTATGTCCTGTGGGTTAATTTTCGTAATTTGAAGGGGGTTTATGCAAAATTACCATAATGTATCGGACACCTCAAGCCGTATTATATAGTTAAAATATCAGGCTATTAACACACTATAAGGTGTATATCTTTTGAAGGAGCCAACGGCTATTTTTCTTATCACACTATTTTTACTTTAAAAAGATGCAGGTAACGCACCATGATGATGCAACCAACACAACAGTAGTACCGTAAATCTGTATCACGCAGCACGGCAGCAGGCATTAAAATGTGGAGGGCACGCGTGACTTGGATTTTTTGTTTTGTTTTGCGGAGCACATATTCACAACCGCGGCTGGTGTCCATTGTGAATTGTGATGCTGCGTGCTCCAGACGCCCAGTGTACGACCAAAACTGGCGCCGCACGCTGGCACAAAAGTTTTGGTGGATACTGTCGATGCGGTCCAGTGTTACTGCACTGGTGCAGTACTAGTCGAGGAAAGGGCCACGAAATTAAGGCGAACGCACCAGCATGATGCTGTCGGCACGTAGTACTATCCTCTGTCTGTCATGTGAAGCGTGGTGTTCTGATCTGCCTAATTAATTCTCCGGGACAAATCTTTCTTAACTTCTGGACCGTGCTAACGGACACAGGCACACATGTGCCCTCGCCGTGGCAGGTGATTGCATCTCATCCAACGACCGCCCATTACTACGCCGTCGCATTGCCATTTGCTCTAGTTGTGAATACCACCGCGAGCATTGCCTACTCCATTATAGAAAATACTTGATCTCAAATATGTCTGCAGAATTGATAATATATTTTCGTAGTCAACAACTTAATAATAAGGTCAAACGAGTACAAAATCAAGGTCTAAAAAGCTGATACTAAGGACATACAGTCGTTGCGTCCAAAGGGGCTAAAACATCGGATTTTTACGACCGTCGCGATATGAAACAACACTATTTCGAAACCTGGGGGCGTGTTTACCAGCCGGGTTGCCGCCCTGGACGGCGCGTTTCGACTATATTTTGACATTTTGACTATATTTTGACATTTTTGCTATATTTTGGCATTTTTGCTATATTTTGGCATACGAATTCACACGTTTAATCATACAAATTCACACATAAATAAATAGTTCAATAATATTAAAAAAATAAAACAAATAGTACTAAACATCGGGGGCATTGCTATTACCCTTGAGCGTCCACAAGTGTTGCACCAGATCATCTTGTAGAGCTTGATGTGTTGCAACGTCTCGAATCTCCTGACGCGTGGCGAGGAAGTCTGTTCATGATGCTGGCACCTGGTGATCAACATTTGCAAAAGGATCCTGACGGTAGTATGGTATCCTTACCTCACTGTCACGCACCGGGCTCTTAATGATTATGGTGTGCAAGATCACACAACACTGCATCACCTCCCACATGTTGGACTTCGACCAAGTCATAGCTGGGTACCGGACAACGGCAAATCGAGACCGCAGCGCACCAAATGCTCGCTCGACATCCTTACTGCAAGCCTCGTGGCCCATCGCGCTTCCTGCCACAGGCTTGGAGATGGTCTTCACAAATGTTGCCCACCCGGGATAGATGCCATCTGCAAGATAGTACCCCTTTGTGTACTGATGTCCGTTGATCTCATTGTTCACTGAGGGAGCATGGCCTTCGACAAGCTCGGCAAAAACATCCTAGCACTGCAACACATTGATGTCGTTGTGAGTTCCAGCCATACCAAACAATGAATGCCAGATCCATAGATCATATGAAGCCACGGCCTCGAGAATCACCGAGCACTCTCCTTCCTTGCCCTTGTACATCCCCTGCCAGTCAAATGGACAGTTTTTCCATGCCCAATACATGAAGTCGATACTACCAAGCATCTCAGGAAAGCCTCTTACTGCATTTTCTGCAAGAAGGCGAGCAGTGTCTTGCGCATTGGGTGATCGCAAGTACCTTGGGTCAAAGACTGCAACCACTGCCCGGCTGAACCTATTCAAGCACTCAACGGCCATGGACTCGCTCATGCGCAGATAGTCATCCCGTGCATCTACAGGAGCACCGTATGCAAGCAACCTCATGGCCATCGTGCACTTCTGAATAGAGGTAAACCCTACCGTGCCAGTGCAGTCCTTCTTCAAATTGAAGTAGGTGTCGAACTCGCGGATTTCTTATATGATCTTGAGGAAGAGCTTGCGGTTCATCCTGAAACGGCGTCGGAACACCTTCGCGTCCTGGGTGGGATCATCGGCGAAGTAGTCGGAGTAGAAGATGCAGTACGCCTCGTACTGCTGCCTCGACTTGCTCTTACGGTGACCCATTGTCGATCCAACACGGCGCGGCCCGCCCTGATTCTCGGCGAGCAAGCCGGCGAGGGAGGCAAAGATCAGCAGGTGTTCTTCGTCGTCGATGGCTGCCTGATCTTCGAACAGCTCGGCGAGTATCTCCTCGTCGGAGTCCATTGATGTGTCAGCTTTTCGCCGAACACCTTGCACGCGGGGTGGTCGTCCTTTCGCACTTAAGAACGCCTAGAGGCGTTTTAGCGGCGGAGGAGGGGGCGGCGCCGACGAGGTGGGGAGTGGCAGGGCTAGGCTGGGATCATACTGGTGTGGTGGCGGCGGCGTGGCGGTGTAGGTAGGGTGTGGGGGACGGCGGCGTTCCGCTGGCGGCACGGGAGGGGAGGGAAAGGCGAGCCCGGTGGGTGGGGAAAAGGCGTTGTCTCGCCGACAACGCTTGCCCACGCGTGCTTTCCTTCCGCCGGCGCCCCCAGGCCGAACCCGGTGGGCTGGGTTTCGCCTGGGAGTGCCGACGCTATTTTCCGTCGAAACGGCGCTAACTGGGTTTCTTGGGGTGCGACAGGTGGAAAAATGGCGCTATTCGCCTTCGCCGGCGCTAAAAAGGGCTCTTGGGGACGCTGGGGGCGAGTGGAGATGCCCTAATAAACCCCCAAAAATAAATCTATTTGGTGGAGACCTTGTTGGGCTAATCCACTTCGGTTAGTAGGACTATCTACTTCCAACATTTGAAAGTACATTACAGGATTGTCAAAAAATGTGAAAGTCTTGTTAATGTTTTCAAAAAAAAAATATGCGTCAATTTTTGAAAAGCCAAATTTTGTGGCTTGTGTTAAAAGAGAAACATATGTCTTTTAAAAACTCATTGTATAGCACCAAAATTCTTCTTTTGTATACAAGTCACAAAATATGTCCTTTTCGTCGTGAAACTTTATACATGGACATGAAAATGCCAAGATGAACATCCAATTTCTTTTTGTATTTTTGATATTGAATGTGTGTTTTTACTAGGAGTAGATGTTCCCACTACCAGAAACACCGCGTCCTAATTCATCGATCACCCTTTTACCATCCATACCCCTCCATGAGTATTGTATCAAAAGTTACCAATTTATCCGAGAAAATTACACGCAACACCAATGTTTGGTGACAAAGTTGCACAAAACACAGAATCAAAACAGGTTTTGCGGCTAGCCCCAACTTTTGCTGTAATATGTTGGGGCAAACCCAAATGAATATCTTAGTGTACTTAACAACAGAGAAAATTGCATACAACACCAATGTTTGGTGATAAAGTTGCACAAAACACAAAATTAAAATTATTTTTGCGGCTAATCCAATATTTTGGTGTAATATGTTGCGGCTAGACCAAATAGATATCTTATGACTCTTAAGAACGTACTCCCTCCATTCTAAATTAATTGACTCAGATTTAGTTTAGGTTGCACTAAATCTGAGTCAATTAATTTAGAACGGAGGGAGTATCTGATAAGTGAGACTATAATTTTATATAATATAAGACAATTCTCCAAAATAGGTACCATGATAATTAAAAATTATTATGCTCAAATATGTCCTCACATTTTCAATTTTATCTATACTAAAACACAAAGTATTTCATTTTGAGATTTTTTTTGAAACTTTAAATTATATCAGAGTGGCTGGCTATTTGTGGGGCTAGATTTATCGTAAATGTATTGTTTATACATGTATGTGTCATATTTTAAATGCTAACTGGAATTTCAGATACTATTATAAAAATATAGAAAAACATGCCTCTATCTTATTTTATCGTATAATTATGTTGTATATTTTTATAAATGTGATATATAGTATTAAAATCAGCCCCATTTGTTAGATAATTGTTAAGTACACTAATACATCTATTTGGGCTAGCCGCAACATATTACATCAAAAGTTAGGGCTTGCCGCAAAAACTTGTTTTGATTATGTGTTTTGTGCAACTTTGTCACCAAACAATGGTGTTGTGTGTAATTTTCTCAATTTATCCCTTGCACCTACCATAATGAACCATGAAAAGGAGCTATGGTCATTTGTCAATGATTTCTTCTCTATATAATCACAAGGTAAATGGGAGCTCATTCACTCCCCGTTCAATGCAAAAGAGGATAGTGTTTCAACACACATATGCGAATATCTAGATCAAAATCCGAGCATAATCACTCGACTCGGGCTGATGTTGTGTGGGGCGTTGACTTCACCTTTTAGAGACTCATTCATGTGCGGTCATTCCTAAACCCTTTGACGCTAAGACTAACTAAGCATCTCCCAGAAGGCTAGAATAAATTTCTATTTTCTATTATATATCTCTACAAGGGAGCCAATAAGTAAATCAATTAAACATTTATGTGGAGACTGACCAATGTCTTTTAAAAATCCTGAGTAAAGTATTGCGGGTACCATTGATTAAGAAAAGAGAGTTGTCTGATTAATTAAAACATCAAGAAACAATAAAACTATTCAATACAGTACAAGTACAACGTACTGAGTTTGTCTTAGAGCAAGTCCAGCAGTTCCCTTAAAATGTTTCCCCTATATGTGTATGTAGGGGACTGTCCCTAAAAAAATCTCCCCTAAAATATGTTCAACTCCAGCTGTTCTCCTAAAACATCTCCCCTATTTAAATTTTTTATCTATTTTTTTATATTTTAAAAATATTGTATAACTAACATGTAAAATCCAACGGCTACCTCTGTAACTTGTAGTGTCAAAAAATTATCCATCATCAAAATCTGAAAGATAAACAAAAATCTCACGAATATCGACATATTACAGTGTCAAAAAACTCACTAATATCGGGATAGGGGAGTCTTCCACCTCGCCTACTTGTAGGGGAGACGAGCGAGTAGAACCGGAGGGGCCTATAAATCGGGGGAGCGTTGAGGGAACTGCTGGGTGGTTGTTTTTGAACTTTTTCTCAAAAAAAGTATAGGGGAGGGTTTGGGTGAACTGCTGGACCTGCTCTTACGATGGTCCATATAGGAGTAGGTAATTTCATTTTTGGGCGACGTGTTTGCATTTTGTCTGGTATTGGTAAGTAAACATCATTGCGGCGTGGACCTGAGTTCCAGATCACAGGTGGGGCCAAAAACAGCAGCACGGTGGGCAGTACCTGTTGCCTGTTGGGTCTGGTCCGATGCGATCCCGTTCGCACCACTGTAGACGGATGCAGCCAGCGAGCTGTCTGGCGTGGACCAGTTTTGATTAAGGCATGGTGGCGGTACTGTCGCCTTTGCCTTTTCGCCGTTCCAGCGTGGGGTCCAGGCCTGATCATTCCTCTCCCATGATGCCATGACCAGGATCCGTGAAAGCGATGGCCGATCGCGATGCGTGTGCAGACCCGTGGTCCTGATGGGGTCGACCGGTTGGTCCTGTTCAGTCGGGCAAGAAGTACCGGGAGAGGGGAGCAGGTGGGGCCCTACGGGAAGCATGGCAGGAATCAGTTCGCACGGAGTGCCACAGGGCCCACACTTATTTAAGATCCATTTAAAATTGAACATACACTCAAAGATGGCCAAAATGTATCTACTGGTACATTACCCACACTCAATTTACAAATGAATTTGAATCGTAGACCATCTCTAACAGATCGATATTTAGTTACGAGAGGGAAAAAGAACCCGAGTCCGAAAATTTGTTCCTCTGCCCCAGGATAGAGAGGCTTGCGCCAGACCATGCCCTATCCGACATGAAAATTGAACACACAAAGTGTGCACAACCTCTACGACATCCATGCCATAGACGACGACGTTGTCCACCCCTAAGCAACCATTTTTGTCCCTTCCCTAGCCCTAGTTGTGGCCGTGAAAAACTGTAGGGTATCGCCCCTTCGCCTCCAAGTGTTTGCATCACCCCGACTGGTGCCGTGAATCCATTCCAGGATGCCACCTCGGTGGTGGAAACCACCGCCGCAAGCAAGAAGGTGGCCACCACGACCAGCGGCAAGAAGGAATCAGTGGCTGCGACCATGGTTAACTAGAAGCAAAAGTCAGGGTCAAGGCCACAAGCACAACAACAACGTCGTCACCACTGAGATGGCTCTGCCGCCCTTATCCACCTAACATTGATCACTTGTTTTACCGATCCATCTCTTTCTTCGTGCCAAGTTTCCACACACACACACGACAACTACTACCGACCGAGCCTTTCAATTAAAAAAACCTTATTTCCTGTAAACAGCATATGTCCATCTCGTACCATAACTTAGGCGTACTATCCTCTGTTCTACAATAAAATCCGTTTTAGCTGTTTTTGGTCAACATGTAGTCCTAGAGACGTCTACACCAGAAAAATGGTAAAAATGATTATATTATAGAAACGGACGTAGTAATTGACAAGAAAAATGGATCTAACCAGTCTATTTGTCTCGGCTATTTTTTTTCTGCAACTCTATTTAATCGTAGCCACTAGCCATACCACACGGCTACAGACCACTGTGCACGTCGCGCTAGCTATAATTGTTATGGTTTGGAAAAATCGTTGGCCCATGTAATCACCAGACCACGCTCGTGGCAAACTGTCGCATCCAAATAAATACAGTCCATCTCGAGAGGATAGGCACCGACGTTGAAACTTTTGTGTTATTTGCCTGTGGAGGGAGCCACATCACGGTCGTTCTGGTCCTGCGGTGAATCGACTTCAAGTGAGGACAGTGGGCCGAAAGTGACAAAGAAATGCTGCAGGCTGAGGTGAGATGACACGGCAGTGGCAGCTGGAATCCATCATCCATCCGCGTCAACCAAAGCAGCAGGCGACGCTGATGAGATGAGACGAGCTTACAACAAGCTTTTGCACGACATATATACGTGACAAAGTCGTACAGACAGACGCGATTGCTTTCCTAGCTCGTGAAACGGACGCCACACTTTTTGCATCCCAGTGATGATTCTTGACAAGGATGCTCTCGAAAATTCGAGTAGAGTACAAGAGGGCCGTCTCGACGCCGCACCGCGCACGGCATGGCATGGCATGGCGTGGCGTGCCGAATGCGCCAGCGGCAACCCATCGAGTGGATTCTCCTCAAGCTCAGCGTGAATTGCTGCGGCAGCGACTGTAGGTATCTATGTGTGTGGCAACGGACCCGGTAGGCAGCGGCCGGCAATAAACAGTGGGAGGTTTTTATGATTTTATGTCCCGTGTGTAATGCATGGTCCACATTCATGTCGCTCCTGCCGCACTACTGCTTGGCGCTTGCATCTCTTTCATTCTAAATTTGGCCAATATAATACGACATGGAGGCGTGTGCGTGCATTGTTTTCGGATTCAATTTATTTCACGGTTAAATCAGACCTTTATTAAACAGTATAGGCTACAATAACTCAATAATTTTAGTTTCACGCTCCTGAAAGCAAGTACAATAGTAAACAGTCAGCAGGCTATAAGCCCTTCCACGTTAGTAAAGTCTTAGCTGAAGGGGAGAGAAAGAAGGAGAGAAAAGAAAGGGGGCGACTCATCTACCGCCCGGCTACAACACAAGTAACGAGGGATTAAAACTCGCTTGCAGCCGCATGGAGGCTCTAGAGCTGACGCAATGTGACTATTGAGTCTTGCATATGTAAACCTGACATCTGATAAGCACATGTAAGTTTTAATACTTAAATATTTAAAAGAGCTAAACATATATATAGCTTGTTTATTGTACGATACATATTTTGTGCTGGCTGTAGGTGACCTGACAAGTGTATATAGCCAGCAGTTGGCTACGTTATTAGCCATGCTCTGAAGCAAGCAATCCAAACCATAGAAAATTACGATGCCTTGACCTTGCAAACTTTACAAGACGGTGACCTTCCTTAACCTGTCCAGGGTCTAACTTGCAAAGGAACACATTCGACTATGCTTTGCGAGCTCTTTTATCTACGAGACAATGTATATAATTGGGGAGAGTGATCTTGTGTCGTGCCAATGATTGCCGTAATTAGCTGCGAACAATCAGTATCGATCAGGACATGAAGCTGACTGTGGCGAAGAGCTAGGTGAAGGCCAAAGCCTCAACACATGAAGGTAGAAAGCGGCAAGATGAAAACATTATATGGCCAGCTGCATCTCAGAGTAACATTGACGTTCCTTCTATATCCCATCCTTTGTTCTATAGGATCCATCGACACTAAGTTTAACCCAGCCTTACACTATGGGAAACACAACCCAGCCCGACGGCCATTTCAACGCCGACGGGGGCCGTCGGTGTCACAACGTGAAACCGACGAAACGAAAAAACCGTCGGCGTCCTAGTTGTAAGGTCGACGGCCACCGTCGGGCTCGCAGTACCGTCGGCGTTTATTAAGTGAGCCTGACGGCCACCGTCGGGGTTACAGTGTCGTCAGCTTCCATCTAATCACATTGTAAGCCCGACGGTTATACCGTCGGGCTCACTATATAGTTTTTCAGTTTTTCTCAAAAAATTAGATTACATTCAAAAAAAATATGAAAAAATACTAAAAAAAAGGAAACCCTTAGGCATGAAGTCTTTTGACGTGTACTAGTTTTTAGAAAAATGATAAATTTGAGTTTTGGCAACTTTTAAAAACAAAACTTTACAAAAAATATCAATCATATACAAATATGCAATAGTTTTAACACATATGTGTGACCATTATCATGTCATAGTTTCTGATAAAGTGCTCATAATCAGCACATATGTGTGTCATGGTATGTAAAACAACGTCGTCGAAGCGATTTTCAAAATTCTTTTTAGAAATATCATTTTCCATTTTTTAAGTGTGAAAAATGACTTTTTTTGTGAAGCAAGTACATAAAATATGGTCCAAAATGACACCCATTTAATTTTCACGAAGAGTAGAACAAATTTTATGGATAATATATTAATATGAGAATTTTCCTTGCTTTCTATCTAAATTCGCCTCTTTAATTAACTTTATGTCAATTTTCCGGAAGTAATTCAAATTTGAACTACAACTGTGTGATAGTTTGCTCTGAAGTTTTTACAAAAATAATTTTTAGGTACACAAGTAGTGGTTACAACATAGAACCGTCAATAGTTTTGAAAAATTCGACCACTTTTGATGAATAGCCATGCTCTCCATTTTGACCGTTTTTTTGAAAGAAATAGAAAAATATGAAAAAGTACTCAAAAAAAGGAAACCCTTTGGCATGGAGTCCTTTTACGTGTACTAGTTAATAGGAAAAATGATAAACTTGATTTTTTGCAAACATTTCAAAACGAAACTTCACAAAAATGTCAAACATCTATAAACTTGCATAGGTTTCAAGACAAATGATCAATGTATGATCATTATCATGTCATAGTTTGTGATAAAGTGCCCATATTCAGCGCATATATGTGTCATGGTATGGGAAACAACGTCACCGAAAAGATTTTCAAAATTCTTTTTAAAAATATCATTTTTCATTTTTTAAGTGTCAGAATTGACTTTTTTTGTGAAGCAAGTACATAAAATATGGTTCAAAATGACACCCATTTAATTTTCACAAAGAGTAGAACATATTTTATGGATAATAACTTAATATGAGGATTTTCCTTGCTTTCTATCTAAATTCGCCTCTTTAATTGACTTTATGTCAATTTTTCGGAAGTAATTCAAATTTGAACTACAACTGTGTGATAGTTTGCTCTGAAGTTCTTACAAAAATAATTTTTAGGTACCCAAGTAGTGGTTACAACATAGAACCGTCAATAGTTTTGAAAAATTCGACAACTTTTGATGAATAGGTATGCTCTCCATTTTGACCGTTTTTAAAAAGAAATTGTAAAATATGAAAAAGTACTCAAAAAAAGAAACCCTTTGGCATGGAGTCTTTTACGTGTACTAGTTAATAGGAAAAATGATAAACTTGATTTTTGGCAAACTTTTCAAAACGAAACTTTACAAAAATGTCAAACATCTATAAACATGCATAGGTTTCAAGACAAACGACCAATGTATGACCATTATCATGTCATAGTTTGTGATAAAGTGCCCATATTCAGCACATATGTGTGTCATGGTATGGGAAACAACGTCACCGAAGCGATTTTCAAAATTCTTTTTAGAAATATCATTTTCCATATTTTAAGTGTCAGAAATGACTTTTTTTGTGAAGCAAGTACATAAAATATGGTTCAAAATGACACCCATTTAATTTTCACAAAGAGTAGAACATATTTTATGGATAATAACTTAATATGAGGATTTTCCTTACTTTCTATCTAAATTCGCCACTTTAATTCACTTTATGTCAATTTTCCGGAAGTAATACAAATTTGAACTACAACTGTGTGATAGTTTGCTCTGAAGTTCTTACAAAAATAATTTTTAGGTACACAAGTAGTGGTTACAACATAGAACCGTCAATAGTTTTGAAAAATTCGACCACTTTTGATGAATAGCCATGCTCTCCATTTTGACCGTTTTTTGAAAGAAATGGAAAAATATGAAAAAGTACTCAAAAAAAGAAACCCTTTGGCATGGAGTCCTTTTACGTGTACTAGTTAATAGGAAAAATGATAAACTTGATTTTTAGCAAACTTTTTAAAACGAAACTTCACAAAAATGTCAAACATCTGTAAACGTGCATAGGTTTCAAGACAAATGATCAATTTATGATCATTATCATGACATAGTTTGTGATAAAGTGCCCATATACAGCGCATATGTGTGTCATGGTATGGGAAACAACGTCACCGAAGAGATTTTCAAAATTCTTTTTAAAAATATCATTTTTCATTTTTTAAATGTCAGAAATGACTTTTTTTGTGAAGCAAGTACATAAAATATGGTTCAAAATGACACTCATTTAATTTTCACAAAGAGTAGAACATATTTTATGGATAATAACTTAATATGAGGTTTTTCTTGCTTTCTATCTAAATTCGCCTCTTTAATTGACTTTATGTCAATTTTTCAGAAGTAATTCAAATTTGAACTACAACTGTGTGATAGTTTGCTCTGAAGTTCTTACAAAAATAATTTTTAGGTACACAAGTAGTGGTTACAACATAGAACCGTCAATAGTTTTGAAAAATTCGACCACTTTTGATGAATGGCTATGCTCTCCATTTTGACCGTTTTTTGAAAGAAATGGAAAAATATGAAAAAGTACTCAAAAAACGAAACCCTTTGGCATGGAGTCCTTTTACGTGTACTAGTTAATAGGAAAAATGATAAACTTGATTTTTGGCAAACTTTTCAAAACGAAACTTCACAAAAATGTCAAACATCTATAAACATGCATAGGTTTCAAGACAAATGACCAATGTATGACCATTATCATGTCATAGTTTGTGATAAAGTGCCCATATTCAGCACATATGTGTGTCATGGTATGGGAAACAACGTCACCGAAGCGATTTTCAAAATTCTTTTTAGAAATTTCATTTTCCATTTTTTAAGTGTCAGAAATGACTTTTTTTGTGAAGCAAGTACATAAAATATGGTTCAAAATGACACCCATTTAATTTTCACAAAGATTAGAACATATTTTATGGATAATAACTTAATATGAGGATTTTCCTTCCTTTCTATCTAAATTCGCCACTTTAATTGACTTTATGTCAATTTTCCGGAAGTAATTCAAATTTGAACTACAACTGTGTGATAGTTTGCTCTGAAGTTCTTACAAAAATAATTTTTAGGTACACAAGTAGTGGTTACAACATAGAAACGTCAATAGTTTTGAAAAATTCGACCACTTTTGATGAATAGCCATGCTCTCCATTTTGACCGTTTTTTGAAAGAAATGGAAAAATATGAAAAAGTACTCAAAAAAAGAAACCCTTTGGCACGGAGTCATTTTACGTGTACTAGTTAATAGGAAAAATGATAAACTTGATTTTTAGCAAACTTTTTAAAACGAAACTTCACAAAAATTTCAAACATCTATAAACATGCATAGGTTTCAAGACAAATGACCAATGTATGACCATTATCATGTCATAGTTTGTGATAAAGTGCCCATATTCAGCACATATGTGTGTCATGGTATGGGAAACAACGTCACCGAAGAGATTTTCAAAATTCTTTTAAAAAATATCATTTTTCATTTTTTAATTGTCAGAAATGACTTTTTTTGTGAAGCAAGTACATAAAATATGGTCCAAAATGACACCCATTTAATTTTCACAAAGAGTAGAACATATTTTATGGATAATAACTTAATATGAGGATTTCCCTTGCTTTCTATCTAAATTCGCCTCTTTAATTGACTTTATGTCAATTTTCCGGAAGTAATACAAATTTGAACTACAACTGTGTGATAGTTTGCTCTGAAGTTCTTACAAAAATAATTTTTAGGTACACAAGTAGTGGTTACAACATAGAACCGTCAATAGTTTTGAAAAATTCGACCACTTTTGATGAATAGCCATGCTCTCCATTTTGACCGTTTTTTGAAAGAAATGGAAAAATATGAAAAAGTACTCAAAAAAAGAAACCCTTTTGCATGGAGTCCTTTTACGTGTACTAGTTAATAGGAAAAATGATAAACTTGATTTTTAGCAAACTTTTTAAAACGAAACTTCACAAAAATGTCAAACATCTGTAAACGTGCATAGGTTTCAAGACAAATGATCAATTTATGATCATTATCATGACATAGTTTGTGATAAAGTGCCCATATACAGCGCATATGTGTGTCATGGTATGGGAAACAACGTCACCGAAGAGATTTTCAAAATTCTTTTTAAAAATATCATTTTTCATTTTTTAAATGTCAGAAATGACTTTTTTTGTGAAGCAAGTACATAAAATATGGTTCAAAATGACACTCATTTAATTTTCACAAAGAGTAGAACATATTTTATGGATAATAACTTAATATGAGGTTTTTCTTGCTTTCTATCTAAATTCGCCTCTTTAATTGACTTTATGTCAATTTTTCAGAAGTAATTCAAATTTGAACTACAACTGTGTGATAGTTTGCTCTGAAGTTCTTACAAAAATAATTTTTAGGTACACAAGTAGTGGTTACAACATAGAACCGTCAATAGTTTTGAAAAATTCGACCACTTTTGATGAATGGCTATGCTCTCCATTTTGACCGTTTTTTGAAAGAAATGGAAAAATATGAAAAAGTACTCAAAAAACGAAACCCTTTGGCATGGAGTCCTTTTACGTGTACTAGTTAATAGGAAAAATGATAAACTTGATTTTTGGCAAACTTTTCAAAACGAAACTTCACAAAAATGTCAAACATCTATAAACATGCATAGGTTTCAAGACAAATGACCAATGTATGACCATTATCATGTCATAGTTTGTGATAAAGTGCCCATATTCAGCACATATGTGTGTCATGGTATGGGAAACAACGTCACCGAAGCGATTTTCAAAATTCTTTTTAGAAATATCATTTTCCATTTTTTAAGTGTCAGAAATGACTTTTTTTGTGAAGCAAGTACATAAAATATGGTTCAAAATGACACCCATTTAATTTTCACAAAGATTAGAACATATTTTATGGATAATAACTTAATATGAGGATTTTCCTTCCTTTCTATCTAAATTCGCCACTTTAATTGACTTTATGTCAATTTTCCGGAAGTAATTCAAATTTGAACTACAACTGTGTGATAGTTTGCTCTGAAGTTCTTACAAAAATAATTTTTAGGTACACAAGTAGTGGTTACAACATAGAAACGTCAATAGTTTTGAAAAATTCGACCACTTTTGATGAATAGCCATGCTCTCCATTTTGACCGTTTTTTGAAAGAAATGGAAAAATATGAAAAAGTACTCAAAAAAAGAAACCCTTTGGCACGGAGTCATTTTACGTGTACTAGTTAATAGGAAAAATGATAAACTTGATTTTTAGCAAACTTTTTAAAACGAAACTTCACAAAAATGTCAAACATCTATAAACATGCATAGGTTTCAAGACAAATGACCAATGTATGACCATTATCATGTCATAGTTTGTGATAAAGTGCCCATATTCAGCACATATGTGTGTCATGGTATGGGAAACAACGTCACCGAAGAGATTTTCAAAATTCTTTTAAAAAATATCATTTTTCATTTTTTAATTGTCAGAAATGACTTTTTTTGTGAAGCAAGTACATAAAATATGGTCCAAAATGACACCCATTTAATTTTCACAAAGAGTAGAACATATTTTATGGATAATAACTTAATATGAGGATTTCCCTTGCTTTCTATCTAAATTCGCCTCTTTAATTGACTTTATGTCAATTTTCCGGAAGTAATTCAAATTTGAACTACAACTGTGTGATAGTTTTCTCTGAAGTTCTTACATAAATAATTTTTAGGTACACAAGTAGTGGTTACAACATAGAACCGTCAATAGTTTTGAAAAATTCGACCACTTTTGATGAATAGCCATGCTCTCCATTTTGACCGTTTTTTTGAAAAAAATGGAAAAATATGAAAAAGTACTAAAAAAAACCATTTGGCATGGAGTCCTTTTATAAACTTGATTTTTGGCAAACTTTTCAAAACGAAACTTCTCAAAAATGTCAAACATCTATAAACATGCATAGGTTTCAAGACAAATGACCAATGTATTACCATTATCATGTCATAGTTTGTGATAAAGTGCCCATATGCAACACATATGTGTGTCATGGTATGGGAAACAACGTCACCGAAGCGATTTTCAAAATTCTTTTTAGAAATATCATTTTCCATTTTGTAAGTGTCAGAAATGACTTTTTTTATGAAGCAAGTACATAAAATATGGTTCAAAATGACACACATTTAATTTTCACAAAGAGTAGAACATATTTTATGGATAATAACTTAATATGAGGATTTTCCTTACTTTCTATCTAAATTCGCCTCTTTAATTGACTTTATGTCAATTTTCCGGAAATAATTCAAATTTGAACTACAACTGTGTGATAGTTTGCTCTGAAGTTCTTACAAAAATAATTTTTAGATACACAAGTAGTGGTTACAACATAGAACCGTCAATAGTTTTGAAAAAATTCGACCACTTTTGATGAATAGCCATCCTCTCCATTTTGACCGTGAAGAAATAGAAAAATATGAAAAAGTACTCAAAAAAAGAAACCCTTTAGCATGGAGTCCTTTTACGTGTACTAGTCAATAGGAAAAATGATAAACTTGATTTTTGGCAAACTTTTCAAAACGAAACTTCACAAAAATGTCAAACATCTATAAACATGCATAGGTTTCAAGACAAATGACCAATGTATTACCATTATCATGTCATAGTTTGCGATAAAGTGCCCATATGCAACACATATGTGTGTCATGGTATGGGAAACAACGTCACCGAAGCGATTTTCAAAATTCTTTTTAGAAATATCATTTTCCATTTTTTAAGTGTCAGAAATGACTTTTTTTATGAAGCAAGTACATAAAATATGGTTCAAAATGACACACATTTAATTTTCACAAAGAGTAGAACATATTTTATGGATAATAACTTAATATGAGGATTTTCCTTACTTTCTATCTAAATTCGCCTCTTTAATTGACTTTATGTCAATTTTCCGGAAATAATTCAAATTTGAACTACAACTGTGTGATAGTTTGCTCTGAAGTTCTTACAAAAATAATTTTTAGATACACAAGTAGTGGTTACAACATAGAACCGTCAATAGTTTTGAAAAATTCGACCACTTTTGATGAATAGCCATGCTCTCCATTTTGACCGTTTTTTTGAAAGAAATGGAAAAATATGAAAAAGTACTCAAAAAAAGAAACCCTTTGGCATGGAGTCCTTTTACGTGTACTAGTTAATAGGAAAAATGATAAACTTGATTTTTGGCAAACTTTTCAAAACGAAACTTCACAAAAATGTCAAATATCTATAAACATGCATAGGTTTCAAGACAAATGACCAATGTATGACCATTATCATGTCATAGTTTGTGATAAAGTGCCCATATTCAGCACATATGTGTGTCATGGTATGGAAAACAACGTCACCGAAGCGATTTTCAAAATTCTTTTTAGAAATATCATTTTCTATTTTTAAGTGTTAGAAATGACTTTTTTTGTGAAGCAAGTACATAAAATATGGTTCAAAATGACACCAATTTAATTTTCACAAAGAGTAGAACATATTTTATGGATAATAACTTAATATGAGGATTTTCCTTACTTTCTATCTAAATTCTCCTCTTTAATTGACTTTATGTCAATTTTCCGGAAGTAATTCAAATTTGAACTACAACTGTGTGATAGTTTGCTCTGAAGTTCTTACAAAAATAATTTTTAGATACACAAGTAGTGGTTACAACATAGAACCGTCAATAGTTTTGAAAAAATTCGACCACTTTTGATGAATAGCCATGCTCTCCATTTTGACCGTGAAGAAATGGAAAAATATGAAAAAGTACTCAAAAAGAGAAACCCTTTGGCATGGAGTCCTTTTACGTGTACTAGTCAATAGGAAAAATGATAAACTTGATTTTTGGCAAACTTTTCAAAACGAAACTTCACAAAGATGTCAAACATCTATAAACATGCATATGTTTCAAGACAAATGACCAATGTATGACCATTATCATGTCATAGTTTGTGATAAACTGCCCATATTCAGCACATATGTGTGTCATGGTATGGGAAACAACGTCACCGAAGCGATTTTCAAAATTCTTTTTAGAAATATCATTTTCCATATTTTAAGTGTCAGAAATGACTTTTTTTGTGAAGCAAGTACATAAAATATGGTTCAAAATGACACCCATTTAATTTTCACAAAGAGTAGAACATATTTTATGGATAATAACTTAATATGAGGATTTTCCTTACTTTCTATCTAAATTCGCCTCTTTAATTGACTTTATGTCAATTTTCCGGAAATAATTCAAATTTGAACTACAACTGTGTGATAGTTTGCTCTGAAGTTCTTACAAAAATAATTTTTAGATACACAAGTAGTGGTTACAACATAGAACCGTCAATAGTTTTGAAAAATTCGACCACTTTTGATGAATAGCCATGCTCTCCATTTTGACCGTTTTTTTGAAAGAAATGAAAAAATATGAAAAAGTACTCAAAAAAAGAAACCCTTTGGCATGGAGTCCTTTTACGTGTACTAGTTAATAGGAAAATTGATAAACTTGATTTTTGGCAAACTTTTCAAAACGAAACTTCACAAAAATGTCAAACATCTATAAACATGCATAGGTTTCAAGACAAATGACCAATGTATGACCATTATCATGTCATAGTTTGTGATAAAGTGCCCATATTCAGCACATATGTGTGTCATGGTATGGAAAACAACGTCACCGAAGCGATTTTCAAAATTATTTTTAGAAATACCATTTTCTATTTTTTAAGTGTTAGAAATGACTTTTTTTGTAAAGCAAGTACATAAAATATGGTTCAAAATGACACCAATTTAATTTTCACAAAGAGTAGAACATATTTTATGGATAATAACTTAATATGAGGATTTTCCTTACTTTCTATCTAAATTCTCCTCTTTAATTGACTTTATGTCAATTTTCCGGAAGTAATTCAAATTTGAACTACAACTGTGTGATAGTTTGCTCTGAAGTTCTTACAAAAATAATATTTAGATACACAAGTAGTGGTTACAACATAGAACCGTCAATAGTTTTGAAAAAATTCGACCACTTTTGATGAATAGCCATGCTCTCCATTTTGACCGTGAAGAAATGGAAAAATATGAAAAAGTACTCAAAAAAAGAAACCCTTTGGCATGAAGTCCTTTTACGTGTACTAGTCAATAGGAAAAATGATAAACTTGATTTTTGGCAAACTTTTCAAAACGAAACTTCACAAAAATGTCAAACATCTATAAAATGCATATGTTTCAAGACAAATGACCAATGTATGACCATTATCATGTCATAGTTTGTGATAAACTGCCCATATTCAGCACATATGTGTGTCATGGTATGGGAAACAACGTCACCGAAGCGATTTTCAAAATTCTTTTTAGAAATATCATTTTCCATTTTTAAGTGTCAGAAATGACTTTTTTTGTCAAGCAAGTACATAAAATATGGTTCAAAATGACACCCATTTAATTTTCACAAATAGTAGAACATATTTTATGGATAATAACTTAATATGAGGATTTTCCTTGCTTTCTATCTAAATTCGCCACTTTAATTAACTTTATGTCAATTTTCCGGAAGTAATTCAAATTTGAACTACAACTGTGTGATAGTTTGCTCTGAAGTTCTTACAAAAATAATTTTTAGGTACACAAGTAGTGGTTACAACATAGAACCGTCAATAGTTTTGAAAAATTCGACCACTTTTGATGAATAGCCATGCTCTACATTTTGACCGTTTTTTGAAAGAAATGGAAAAATATGAAAAAATACTCAAAAAAAGAAACCCTTTGGCATGGAGTCCTTTTACGTGTACTAGTTAATAGGAAAAATGATAAACTTGATTTTTGGCAAACTTTTCATAACGAAACTTCACAAAAATGTCAAACATCTATAAATTGCATAGGTTTCAAGACAAATGACCAATGTATGACCATTATCATGTCATAGTTTGTGATAAAGTGCCCATATTCAGCACATATGTGTGTCATGGTATGGAAAACAACGTCACCGAAGCGATTTTCAAAATTCTTTTTAGAAATATCATTTTCTATTTTTTAAGTGTCAGAAATGACTTTTTTTGTGAAGCAAGTTCATAAAATATGGTTCAAAATGACACCCATTTAATTTTCACAAAGAGTAGAACATATTGTATGGATAATAACTTAATATGAGGATTTTCCTTACTTTCTATCTAAATTCTCCTCTTTAATTGACTTTATGTCAATTTTCCGGAAGTAATTCAAATTTGAACTACAACTGTGTGATAGTTTGCTCTGAAGTTCTTACAAAAATAATTTTTAGATACACAAGTTTTGGTTACAACATAGAACCGTCAATAGTTTTGAAAAATTTCGACCACTTTTGATGAATAGCCATGCTCTCCATTTTGACCGTTTTTAAAAGAAATGGAAAAATATGAAAAAGTACTAAAAAAAAGAAACCCTTTGGCATGGAGTCCTTTTACGTGTACTAGTTAATAGGAAAAATGATAAACTTGATTTTTGGCAAACTTTTCAAAACGAAACTTCACAAAAATGTCAAACATCTATAAACATGCATATGTTTCAAGACAAATGACCAATGTATGACCATTATCATGTCATAGTTTGTGATAAAGTGCCCATATTCAGCACATATGTGTGTCATGGTATGGGAAACAACGTCACCGAAGCGATTTTCAAATTTGTTTTTAGAAATATCATTTTCCATTTTTAAGTGTCAGAAATGACTTTTTTTGTGAAGCAAGTACATAAAATATGGTTCAAAATGACACCCATTTAATTTTCACAAAGAGTAGAACATATTTTATGGATAATAACTTAATATGAGGATTTTCCTTGCTTTCTATCTAAATTCGCCACTTTAATTAACTTTATGTCAATTTTCCGGAAGTAATTCAAATTTGAACTACAACTGTGTGATAGTTTGCTCTGAAGTTCTTACAAAAATATTTTTTAGGTACACAAGTAGTGGTTACAACATAGAACCGTCAATAGTTTTGAAGAATTCGACCACTTTTGATGAATAGCCATGCTCTCCATTTTGACCGTTTTTTGAAAGAAATGAAAAAATATGAAAAAATACTCAAAAAAAGAAACCCTTTGGCATGGAGTCCTTTTACGTGTACTAGTTAATAGAAAAAATGATAAACTTTTTTTTTGGCAAACTTTTCATAACGAAACTTCACAAAAGTGTCAAACATCTATAAATTGCATAGGTTTCAAGACAAATGACCAATGTATGACCATTATCATGTCATAGTTTGTGATAAAGTGCCCATATTCAGCACATATGTGTGTCATGGTATGGAAAACAACGTCACCGAAGCGATTTTCAAAGATCTTTTTAGAAATATCATTTTCCATTTTTTAAGTGTCAGAAATGACTTTTTTTGTGAAGCAAGTACATAAAATATGGTCCAAAATGACACTAATTTAATTTTCACAAAGAGTAGAACATATTTTATGGATAATAACTTAATATGGGATTTTCCTTGTTTTCTATCTAAATTTGCCTCTTTAATTTACTTTATGCTGATTTATGTTGATTCTTATTTGTTTTAAAAGACATCATTCATTATGAAAATGATGACATGGATGTCATATTTGGATTCCTCTCATTTTTATGATCGACATAGACATTTTATTTATTAAATTATGATATATCAATATGAAGATATGAATTATTTCTTATTAAATGGAAAAGACAAAACAAAAATAAAATAATTGATTATTATTATTATTCAAGTATTATTAAACATAGTTATTTTGTTTATTCAAATCTTATTTTTGAAATTTCAAAGATTAAAAAATATAATATCTCAGATGAGGGTTAATATGATTGTTATCATACTAATAGCAACAAGGTATGACATCTCAACTGGAATCTCATTTGAATAGAACTCAATAGTTAAGCGTGCTTGGCCTGGAGCACTCTAAGGATGGGTGACCGTCTGGGAAGTTTGACTAAGGGTGAATAGTTTGATCTAAGATTATGATTAATAAAAAAAAATAATTTTGAAAAAAAATTGGTAGAGCCATCTATGAGCCCGACGGCATTGCTGTCGGCGTCCTAGTTATAAGGCCGACGGTATTTGCGACGCCGACGGCAACGACGTGAGCCCGATGGATTACACGCCGACGGCCTTAGCCCGACGGTGGCCGTCGGGCTCGTGTACACCGACGGTTTTTAGCGTGAGCCCGACGGCAAATGCCGTCGGACTGGCCTGTTAGTCCCGTAGTGTTGGGGCGGAGTACGCCAAGGTTTATCCGGAGGCAGGTCATATGGCTTTTGTCAATATCAGAGTTTCGATTAACCAAGGGCTGCTTGCACCTCAAAAATTGGTACGTAGGAGCACCCTTAATATTGTGCACGAGTTTTAAATATTCACAGGAAAGTCACCGTTTCTTCTAATGGAAGTGACTTATCATCAGTAGGTTCGTTCCAAGCATGCCATGCTCTCCAAGAAACCAGAAACAGATTGTCAATCATATAAGTTGGGACCTCAAGGTTAATTGAACGGAACCACAACCTTGGCGAAGCTTGAAGTTCTGAATCACACAATATTTTTTTTTGACCCACCAGGACTAACACTTGGTGGCTTAATTTTATAGTAGAATTGTTCCTTTGTGAGATTTCTAGAAATTCGCTCTCGACGGGATTCAAATCATGCAAGCTCCCCTCTTTTGCTATGTTTCTGGAGGCATGGATCGAATATACAGTTAGCTCTGTATGGCACTCTACGCATTATGCATTTCCTCAATATTTATAATTTGTTACTGGCATGCTAAGTGGTAACGTACATCTTCTGTATCGCATCATGGCATGGCTCGATCGTCCTGTACAATTAGGTCGCACTGCATCACTGTAGCAGCAAATGATGCAGCCCAGCCGTTTGTGTCCTCCTTCTCCTTGGGTCGACACTGGCTCGCGCAGCTGCTAGCGTCGGGTGCGATTTATTGCATCAAACCGATGCGGCTGCAGCAGCTAGCAGTGATATACTGATATCTGCCCTGGCGGTCTGCTCCTTCCACTCTATGTTCCTGCCACAATATCTTCACTGCTTCCACCAAACGACAGGGGATGCAGTGCAGACCATGCCATGCGTATATCTGCCAGCTTAGTCCCGGTTGCCAGACGGGAAGGCAGAGGAGGAGAAAGCAACCAAAACAAAACATGGGTGGATGGGTCTTGAATTCTTGATGGCCGGCAATAATACGAGACACTGTCATTGCGCAGTGCAAGGATTTGCTGCTGCTAGCAGCATGGCCTCTCTGAGTCTCTGGATCGATAATCATACCAAAAGCGTCGTGGGTGGGCCTGGGAGGGAGAGATGACCTCTCCTCTTGGCTGGTACTGGGCTCTGGCCCATAGGACATGGGTAAGTTTACACTGTCTACTCTTGCGACCGAACTAATAATGCTCGTGTGCAATATGGCTAGGAGCGTGTGGGCGCTGTTGCCGGAAGACTTGGCAGAGGCTGTTTTCAATATCCAGGAGGTAAATGCAAAAGACTGGTTAGCCACGGTGATTGAGTCAGTATCACATGATGAACTCACCTGGACGGTAGTCACATTATGGGCTATATGGCATGCTCGGAGGAAGGCGCTGCATGAGGATATTTTTCAGAGTCCTCTTTCGACTTTCAGCTTTGTTGAAAGGTTTATTACTGACCTAGCTTCGGTGACCACGCCGGTTCAGCGGGAGCAGCGGACAGCCGCGGCAGTCCCTCGCTGGCTCCCCCCACCAGCTGGAGTGACGAAGGTGAATGTGGATGCGGCGCTATCGAAAAACGGAGGGGTTGCTTCGATAGCAGCAGTGGCGCGCGATGATACAGGGCTGTTTCTCGGCGCCTCGGCCGTGATGATCCCTGGAGCTACAGACCCGGAGATGTTAGAGGCTGCTGCCTGTAGAGAAGGCCTGGCGCTAGCAACGGACCTTCATTTGCGAAGGATCAAGATGGCGAGCGATTGCGTCAATGTAGTGAGAAAGATCAGCGCCGGCGAGATTTTCGGAAGGTATGGCCAGCTGGTGCAAGAGATAGAAGAGACGGCGAGGGGTTTTGCTGCGGTTGAAATTGTCCATGAAGGTCGCCGGTCGAATGTAGATGCCCATGGTTTAGCTAGAAGCACTTTGTGCTTAGATCAGGGTAGGCACGTTTGGTCTGTTTCTCCGCCTGCGGGCGTTCATGTATCCTATGCTTCTGTAAACTCGGAGCAGCAAGTTTTTACGCACTCTTTTCCTCACCGGGGTACCGAAAGGGACCGGGAGGTTTTTAATGAGGCGGCTTGTTAGCTATAATAAAGTGTTATATTCTCAAAAAAAAAAAAAAACTAATAATGCTCGTGTGACCATTGATAATTTGATACTCCCTCCATATAAAAATAAGTGTCTCAAGTTTATAAAAAAGAAGATATATATAGACAAAATTATGTCTAGATTTTTTTTTTGATAAACTTGAGAATTATTTGTGCACGGAGGGAGTATTGATTATAAATATATTAGATCAGAACAAAGAAGTTGTCATTTACTGATTCAAACATACTTACAGTAAAAAATCCATCAATGTATTATAATAGCCACAGTGCACCCACGCTTGACAGAACGCTTAAGGAATAAAAATAAATTGAGTAAATAGAATACGTTGCGAAGCGCCTACTCCTTGCAACGGTGGATGCTTTATTCCTTACAAGTGTGTCGCTAAATTAAGTCATACGTTGCTATCTTTCTAGGCTGTGCGGAAGAGAAAAGGAAGTAGCACCGTGTCACACCTTTCACATATGTCTCCATGTTGAATGCGGACATCGAGTCATCAGGCTGAACTGGCGAGTGTGTATTGGTCCACCTGTAAGTGTGTGTTGTTGTTAAATTATCCAGATCTGTGTCTGTGGAGGACATACGTAATGAAACAGAACTGAACTCTCTCCCCCTATTCTCTGTATTCTCACCTACACTCTCTTCATCTCATCCCTCATCCCAATTCCCCTTTGTATTCTGTCAAGATTCATGTGATTATTCCTCCCCCAAGTTAGGGATATCACAATCTGGTATCTAGAGCCTAAATCGCTGCCCCGCTCGCGCTTGTATACTCGAGATCGAACCTGTAAAATTCCACCGAGAAAGGTGTGGTGTTGCTTTGGCGACGCCGCGCAAAATGCTCATCGGGGTTAGGTTTGATTCAGAGGAGCCGCGACGGCACCTGCGCGGCCTGCCGTTCCTTCGGCGCAAACGAATTTTGTTTTGGAGAAGATGGATGGAGTCCAGAAATCCATGGACGAGATGCTCGCTCGCTTCAACACCGTGTCCTCGGAGATCAAGGGCGTCTCGGAGGAGGTCCGCGGTCTCCGTCAGCAACTGGAGGATTTCGGTGAGGATCTCGACGGCGTCAAGCGTCGCCTCGTCGATCCCGAGAAGTCACAATTGCCGCCGCACGTGGAGATACCGCAGGCAAACAAAGGGGTTACAGCGGCGCGCCTCACCAACAATGGGCCACCGGTGATGCCCACACCACAAGCGACGTCGGGATTCCACACTGCCCCATCATCACCCACGGAGAGGGAGGAACACGTTCAGCAAGGCGAGTACACTATTCGTCCATGGCGCCACGATTTTCCTCGGTTCCATGGTGAGACTCCATTGCTCTGGATTGATCTCAGCTTGACGTATTTTGACATGTACAAGGTTCCTGAGCATCATTGGGTTAGTACGGTGTCGGCCCAGTGGGAACTGGGGTATGGCGAGAGCCCATTCCCCCTCAGGCCTCGCACACTGGCCAGTCAGATGAAACGGCTAAGGACCAGACATGACTGTCACATCCCAAATTTTGGAACTAAGAAAAACTTAGTTTTACCCGACCCAAAATTCAGAACCAACAAAAACTTTTTGAAATGTTTCAATGATGAATGTGTTTCCCTTCCCATTGCTATGTTTGAACTTGTGTGACTTGTTGTTTAAGAGGTTTGACTAGTAAATATAAGACCCAACCAAGGTGAAAATATATTCAACTCTGGTGATCATGTTATGACAAGAAAATATTCTATATATATCTTTTCCATTCTTATTTTGGCCAACTCCTCTTCAATGATATTTTGATTTATCAACGACCAAAACTAATATCCAGTATTTGGGAAAGTAAAAGCATTTCCAAAATTATGTGCTCCCAAGGATATGGGGATCTATATGCTACCTCCTACCTATTTCTCAACACTGATATTTTTCAGGTGTATACCACTCCCACTTCATAAAACTCTTATTTTCACTTTATTTGAACTTAACACTGGTGGGAATTATATTATCCCACATATTTCCTTTCTCAGATCTTTTGAAAACTATTGAGTTATAAGTGGAGTTAGTTTTAAACATCATCTTGTCATAACTAAGTGTGATCATTTTTAAGAAAGTATTGTTAATTATTTGAATGGTGATATGATTAATTCTATGGTTTGAATGGTGTGGCCTTGATTGTGATGTTGATCATATTGTGTTTGTTGCTCGTGTGGACAATTCCTTAATTGTACCTAAGGGTAACATCCCCTTGATATCAAATTTGATATGTGACCTAACTTGATAACAAACTCCTCAAATTAATCAACAAATGGGAACTTAGATCATGAGCTAAAGAAATGATCTGAATAAATTAGATTCCCTGTTCAACTCTCTAATTTCTTCAAAACAAATACCTTATTATGAAAATAAAATATATTTGAAGTTAAATATTTGTCAAGGAAGTTCCAAGAGTTCAAAATAATATTTGGACTTGCTTAAAAATTTCTAAAAGATTATAAAAGTGTATTTGAGAAAAATGCTATAATTAAAACTCTATGAACAAAAAGTGTTCCAAACATTTTATTTTGCAAAACCAATTTTTGTGCAGCTTCTACATATATATAGGAAGCCTCATGAATATTATCAAATTTTTCTAAAATATTTTAGTGCCTCAAATAAATCCTTGAAATGCTACTGGATTTAAATGAATTAATAGGAAAACAGAAAAGGACTGGTTTGTGAAAGTGGAAGAATATTCTGCGAGGGGGTATTGGCAAAATCGCCATCTCCCTGTGGAGAGGCATGGCGACAGTGGCCAGTGCCGCCGTGCTCCTCGCCCCCTTCGCTGCCGCGTCCCCTGCCGGACACCCCCCCCGCTCCTCCTGCCGTGTCGAGGGAGCACGACGCCGTGCCGCCCTCGGCCCTGCTCCTCCGCGACGGGTGCCCCCTCCCCTCGCTGTCCCCTTTCTCGCCCGACCGTGAGACCGAGCACGCCGAACGCGGCCGCCCCTGTCCGCCACTTGCACCGCCCGAACCCCCCTCCTCTCCTCTCCCCTGCGGCGTGGATAAGAAGCCCCCCCGAGCCCCGCTCCTCTCACTCCCTCGCTTGCTCTCTCTCCCTCTCCTTTCTCTCCTCTCTTCCCCATGGCGCCGCGCCCGCCCGAGCACGCCGTCGCGCACCGCCGGCGACTCGAGCCTCCCCGAGCCCAATAGAGACCACCCCCAGCTCCGCCACGATCTCCTCTCCCTCCCCGTAGAAGCAATCGACCAGGGAGGCCGCGAATCGCCGCCGCGCCGCGGTTTCTTCCTCTCCGGCCGCCGCCCGTTTCTTCAAGCCCGTGAGCAGCTCCGTGCACCGTTCTTCGCCATTGATGCACCCTCATGATCCCCTTCCTCTGTTCTACCTAATGGACACCATCATTTCTTTTAGGAACGCCCGAGTCGACGACGCCGTCCTCGCCTTGCTTCCGGCCGTTCCCTTCCCGAGCCTCTGTTCGTGTCGAGGAAGAAGAGCACGCCCCGTACCGCTTCGCTCGTGCGTGGGCCACTGGCTGGGCTGCCTTCTGCTTCGCTCGGCCAGGTCTGGGCCAGATTCGGCCCAATCTTGTTTTTTTTTTCAGTAGATGTAGTATAAGATTTTATTTCCTGTTATTTTTACAGTGAAGCTTTAATTCATTTGTGATGGATCTGTGGTAGATTTTTGAGTGATTCAAATTTTGTAGAGTTCCTATGTATTTTCCTAAACATGCAGAACTGGTTGCTTGCTAAAATAGATTTTTAATTGTTGTCTAGGTTAAAACTTGTAAAAAGTATCTTTTTCACTAAATAGTTAATATCTAGATTTTTATAACTCCAAATATTGCAAACTAAAATTCTATGGATATCCGTAAGTGATACCTTTCTAGATATGTAAGCCTTGCATGCAAATGAAACCTAAAACAGAAGTTCTATCCATTCTTGTAAACACACCAGTGGCACTTTGGTGATTTTTGTAGATTTCTAGGAGATGAATTTTGGAATGAATCCAATTGGTTGGTCTTCTATATGTATAGGAGAACATATCCCTAGCTTGGTTTGAATTTAGGAGTCATTGATTGACTGTGGTGATAATTAAAAGGTTTAGGTCTTTTCTGGCCTTTTTCTGTAAATACTACAAACCACAGAAATAGGGTTAAGTGTGTAAATTCAATATCTTGATATTTATAACTCCAAATGAATCAAATTAAAATGTTCTGGAAACTTATGAAGTTTTCTAACCAACCCAAGTGGTTTCACCTCATTTAGATAAATAATGGAAAGATATTATTCAAAATACCATAAAGGGTTTAAAATCTAAACGTGTTTGTTTCTGATACTCTGTTAGTCCAAATTGGTTGAGACCAATTTTATTGAGTCACATTTATTCATGGTTAGTCACCCCTAAAAGGATTTAATTTTTAGAACAACAGAATGTAATTGATAGCTAAAACTTGATTATTAAGCTTCTGTATTGAAACCCTTATGTAGGGAGTTTGGTAACTCCAATTGACCCAAATCCAGTTGTGTTGTCTCAGACACATCAGCAGCTTTCTGTATAATTTTATTTTGTATTTTTGTGATCAACAAAACTTAAGATATGTAATTAAACATGTTCAACTAGTGGCTAATTCAATTAAATAATGGCTAATTCAATTAAATTGAAACCAAATTGTGTTGCTTAAGTGGCTATTTAGAGCATTTAAGATTATATTTCTGTAATGATTGTTGTGCTGCTCTTGCTTGCTAGTTGTCGTTGTTTAGCATGTTATAATATGTTAGTACTGTTAGTGTTAGTTGTTAGACACATTGGTGAGTAATATGATTGCATGACTTGATGGACTTGAAAGTCTTGGAGTGGAATACTAGCTTAAATATCTTGTTAGTGTATCCACCTTAGCTTGGTGAGGTATTTAAATTTTAGAGATTAATTGGTGACTTAACTTTTGTCTGAAGTATTTCCTGATCAGAGAAAAGTGGTTACTAATTACCTCTAATTGAGGATGTCTTTGTGCCCTCTTGTTTTGGCATGTGTATGGTGTTATACTCCTGGTTATTATGATGCCCTTGTAAATATATATATCTTAGTTGGTTGCTTGGTTAAAATAGTGCTATGATGTGGTTTGATTACCTTTTTGTATACCACTTGTGGTAGGGTTTGCTTATTGTGTGTTGTTCTATTTTTATGTTTGCGACGCTAGATAGAAACGCTACCGAAGTGGTATTTGGAGAGGATTTATCGGAGAAGGATGATATTTATTTCTTGAGCGGTGAGAAGAAGTCCAAGAACATCATACTGGAACCAGGCAAGCTATCCCCTGAGCTTGCATCTTTATACATCTATTTTGGTTCACATGTTTTACTTATAAAGAACATATGTGATTTATGTGGTGGTTGCCACTAAAGCTATGATTTTGAAAACCCTTTTCCAAAATACAAGTATATTATTTTGACACCCTATATGGAGATATTAGATGGAAATTCTTTTTCAAACTATAGGATGAAAAAAAAATATTGTTTACTCAAAACTCCTTTGAAAATACTTGTGTGGACATGGAATACCGAGATGTCGGTGTTGGAATGGAGAAATGGTTACTGGCGATGTTTATGAAAATGCACATTGTGTCTTTGTACTTACGTCGACCAGCCGATAACCTGTGCGACCACATTTACCCCACATATGGGAACGGGGCTTAGTCATGTAGTTTGCTCTTATTAGTATGGGATACCTCATCGACGGAGATGACTCCGTTATGCATGAAGGGATGGTTTGAGGATCTACCTTGACCCGGGTCCTCGCTCAAACTCTATGGAAAGATAAGGAGGAGGATAGAAGGTTTAATAGACCGCCGGATAAAACCTATGAGTCCTCACACTTAGGGTTTCCGACGGGAAACTGGACTGAATGTAGATGGAATGGTTCATAGGGACAGGATCCTATACTAGCATGAGCAAAGGAAAGACTAGAGTCGGTGACTCAACTTCGCATACCGCTGGTATGGCGAGACGTGGCTGACACGATGAGTTATCGGATGAGTGTGGGAAAAGCGTGCTACCTCTGCAGAGGGTAATAAAACTATTCGAATAGCCGAGTCCTCGGATATGGACAGTTGGAAGGCCCTACTCTGACCTATGTGCAAGTTTTGGGAAAATATTGGTGTTTTAAAAAGAAAATGAAGTGGAGAAGGTTTCATACACCTATACCAACGGATCGGTATGAGGTTGTTGGAGATGATGTACTCTGACAGTTTATGGTCAGGAAAAGGAGGAGTTTTGGAGAAACAGATAAAAAAATGGTGTTTTTCCGAGAAAATGTTTATTAAAGAGACTTCTTACCTTTTTATCAAAGATGTCCTTTTTGGGAAAAAGTTTTAAAGAGACTTCTTAGAAAGGCAGATTTATGGGAAAAGTTCTGAAAACTTCCTTTCCTTTTTCAATAAAGATATAGAGTTTTCAAGGCAAACAAAGTTTTATTTAAACAAATAAAAGAATAGCGCATGCTCATGTTGGGGTAGTTTGCGAGTACGTAAATGTACTCATGGCTGTGTCCCTGGATGTTCCCATGTCCAGTGTTCAAGAAGAAGTATGATGAAGACCGAGAGACCGATGACGTCTTTGCGAACTAGGCCGTCTTCCCAGTCAGCTGCCTGTAGGTGTCTTGGCAAATGACTCGGGCCCCACGTTGATTGGTGTTTTCCGCTGCAATAACTTATTGAAGATTATGGCTTCACTCAAGTAAGTAATTCTTTCGGTAATTATGGATGTTCTTTTGATACCAGTCGATTGTGCCCAGTGACAGACTGATCACGGGATCGCTGATGTTGTAGGCACAAGGGTATTTCGGACAGCTAGTCCGGGGTCCCCACAATGACTGCCTGGCGGGACCCTCGAGAGGCAACTCCCCTCGAGGGCCTGAAGTGGAAGCGTTACCCTCAAGGGATCCCTCGCCTCAGGGGACCTACCCTCAAGGGATCCCTCGCCTCAGGGGACCCTACCGAGGCGCCAGCGCGCCTTGAGTGAGTCCCGCAGGAAACTCCCCTCAGGCCTCCCCGCGCCTGAAGGGAAACATCGCGGCCAAGGAAGTACGGTAAGACGCACATGGCCCCAGACACGCCCACGTGGTGACGCAATCACCCCCGTTGCCGTTTTGGTGATAAAGGGGTCAATAAAGCGGCTCCGCCTGCTGCGCAACTACCATGACCTTCTACTCTGGCGATAAAGCAGGTGGACGGCGCAACCCTCCAACGGAGAACGTCAACGCGGGCTCCACCTCAGAGACTGCCCTCTCTGTGGGCAGTACAACGCGGTCGGCCGCTTGTCTGCCGCCGCGCCCGCCTTTATCAGCAATGGACCGCGTGAAAGAACATTTCTTAATCCCTAGTGTTTTGAGTGTTAGTTAACAATACCAATGATGTACTAATCCTATTGCTAAGTATTTCAGTTTGTGTGAGTTGCATATCACATACTCCAAAGCCAAAATGTAAAGAAAAATAGTTTCTGGAATTCTTCCCAGAACCGGAATATTGGAGCCGGAAATTTCCAGGATCGGAAATTCCGGGTCTCCTATTTCTACCAGAAAAGTGGCTAAGGAAAAGTTCGGAAGTGGTTCTGACTCGAACCGGAAAATCAACTCGGAAATTTCATTGGCCCGGAATTTCCGAGTCACCCAGAAAACCACTCCAGATTTGGCTAAGGAAAGAAGAGAAAGTGGTTCTGACTTCAAGTGGAAAATCAACTCGGAAATTTCATCAGCTCGGAATTTCCGAGTCACCCAGAAAACCACTCCAGAATTTGGCTAAGGAAAGAAGAGGAAGACGTTCTGACTCCAACCGGAAAATCAGCTCGGAAATTTTACTGACTCAGAATTTCCGGGCAACCCTCAGAAACTTGAAGAAATTTGGCTAAGTCAAGATGCCGAAGATGTTCTGATCTCAACCGAAAATTCAGCTCGGATATTTCATAGCACCGAATATTCCGGGTGACTCGGAATTTCTGTGAGTCACTTATATCGGAATTTCCGGGTCATCGAGACAGCCAACGGCCAGATTTTGGGAGGGGGTATAAATACCCCCTCACTCACTCAAGAACAGTTAGCTCTCAGATTTTCTCTCTCCTACTATTCTTGAAAGCTCAAATCATCAAGATCTCCCAATCCCTCCACCCATATTCGTTGATCTTGGGAGGATTGGAGGAGAAGGCCCGGATCTACATCTTCACCGAAGGGATTTGCATTTCCTCCCCATTAACTTGGGGATTTCGTTTCTAGGGTTTCAGGTGGGAAAACCTAGTTCACCATTGTTGTAATCTTGGTGTTGCCTTGACCTTTTGTGGTCCTTGACCTTTTGTGGTCATCTTGAGAGCACCCAATTAAGTTGTGGGTGCGTGCCTCAAGCGTTTGTAAGGGATTCGATCTCCGCCCTAAAAGGGGATCAATAGTGGAAGGTGAACTCGCAACCTTTGTGGTTGAGTTCATCAGAGAAGAAGGTGAGCCTTTGTTGCGTTGCGGCTAACCTGTTGTGGTAGCGCACACCTCTCCAAACGAGACGTACACCCTTGGGTGGAACTCGGGATTTCATCTTCGTCTCCGCGTGCTTCACTCGGTTCCCCTTATCCATACTCCCTTACTTGCTTTTCTTGTTAGCTTATTTATCTTGTTATTGCTTAGGTTGTCATTTAGGTAAATTCACCATAGTTGCATATCTAGAGAATTTACCTTTGTGTTGAGCCTAAATTTGAAAAGACCTAAAATTTGTAATAGCACCTATTCACCCCCCCTCTAGGTGCCGGATTCCCGTTCAATTGGTATCAGAGCCTTGTTCACTTTTAAGGGCTTAACCGCCTAAGTGCAACGATGACGGAATCCGATGCCGAGAGGGCCGCCCGTGAGAAATTAGAGGCGGATAAGGAGGCGTTAGCCAAAGGGGCAACCATGGCCGATCTTATAGATATGAGATCGTCCTTGGAATCCCAACTCCTCAAGATGAATGAGATGCTCATGGCACTCTTGAAGTCTAAGGAGCCCGAGGCTACTTCTCCCTCTCCTCCTCCTAAGGAGCTTGGTGAGAACTCTAAGGAGTTATCTTCGGATGGATCCAAAGATGTTCCTCCAAGTGTTTCCCTCGGGAAGGCGGAAAAGGATGAATCACCTAGCTCCTCTAACACCCCCAAAGGAAAGGAATTTCATAATGTCAACCATAATTACTCTCCTAACCCTCCTATCCCTCACCCTCATGTAAACTTTAGAAGTGACCCTCCTAAGCTCAAACCTACTCGTTTCTCTCAATGGCAATTTCTAATGAAGTCTCATCTATGTAGTGCCTCCATTGAGCTATGGCGCATCATTGAAGAAGGATTCAAGCCCCATGATCCAACCAACTTGACAAGAAGAGAGGTGGTTGATAGCCAACTCAACGCCACCGCTCTTCATCAACTCCAAATGGCCGTTGGAGAGAAGGACATGCCGCTCATTCAACAATTCTCCACCGCCAAAGAAGTTTGGAATGCTCTTTCCGACATCTTCGTCGGGAATGAGAGCATGAAGAAGAACCGGTATGATGCCTTATGCAATGAGGTGGAAGGGTTCTACAAGTTGGATGGAGAAAGTCACGAGGACATGTACCGAAGGTTGGTGTTGGTTGCTAACACCTTCAAGAACCTCGGGGCGGTCTACATTGATGATGCTTGGATCAAGAGGAAGTTCGTGACCGCTCTCTTGCCCTTTGAGGAAACAGACTTGAAGACACTCCAAGGGAGACATGACTTCGCGAAGATGACATCCAATGAAGTCATGCAAGAGATGACCGCGTACAAGGTGGCCTCCAAGATTCCACAAGATGCAAGAGTTAGAGCCATAGGGATGCACAAGCATGCCTCAATTGCCTTGAAGGCCACCGTTGAAGAAGAGGATGAAGAGGAGTATGATGATCAAGTCGAGCTATCTAGTGAGACTCTCTCAAGTACTCTTACTGAACACATGGGTCTTGCGGCAAGAATGTTTTGGAAGAACCCCGGAAGGGCCAAAGCGAGGATGGACAAGAAGTTCCCCTCCAATGGAGGAAAGCCAAGCAACAAGGTAAGGCTTTGCTATAATTGTGATGAAAAAGGACACTTTGTTGCAGATGGCCCATGAGAAAGAAGAGAGGATCATGGTGGGAGGCTCGTGGCCAAGACGAAGGGCAAGGGGCCCATGCCCATGAAGAAGCCCTACTTCAAGAAGAACCAAAAGATTGTCTTGGTAACTCAAGAGCAATATCCCACCGATGATGAAGATAGTGACAAGGAGGATACCCCAACGCAAGTGGCCGCACTAGCCATTTCGTCCACACCTCCGTCACTCTTCTCCTCACCAAACGAGAGCCCCATCATCAAGAATGCAAGATGTCTTATGGCAAATACATCCCAGGTAAAATTGTCCCCTACCTCCATATCCCATGAAATTGATGATGGTATGAGCCTAGAAGTCAAGGAAGAAATTATTTCTTTTGATAAATTCATGACTAACTTGCAAGGAGAAGGAAATAAACACTTTGGCTCAATTATGAGTCGTATAGGTGAGCTTGAGGATGAGCTTGAATTAAAAGGTGAGATTGAGAGAGAGGATGCACGCACTAAGGTGTCTCTCCAATCCTCTCTTGAAGATGAACAAGAAGCTCATGCTCTCCTCAAGGAGCAACTTGCTAAGATCACTAAGGATCGTGATCTTTACTTTGCTAAATGTAAAATTGTGCAAAATGAAAAGTCCGAGCTTGTAGTTGCTCATGCTAGACTTTGCGAAGACTTCGAGTCACTTGAAAATACTCACAAGGTATTGACAAGTGATCACGAACGTCTCCTCAAGTCTCGTGATCAACTCCAAACTCGGATATCTATTCTTGAAAAACCTAGTACTTCTACTCCCTTGAATACTAATGCAAATGTTGTCAAGGATAAAGCTAAGGTCTTGTTTGTTCCCTCCATGGCAACCGAGCCCAAGACCTACCTTGATAAAGGCAAGGGGACACTCACTACTCCTCTTCATGAGCGAGTGCCCCACAAGGGTAAGGAAGGTCTAGGCTATGTTGCTAAGGAGAAGAAGAAGATGATCAAGAAGAAGACCAAGCCCGCACAAGCCAAGAAAGATGATATAGCAAGTGGAAATGCCACAAGGGGCACTCCCACTCGTGATGACTTTGCGGGCATATCTAACCCCAATTATGCTTTATATGTTGATTATTATGGGGATGTCTATGCTAGATACATTGGTCCTTTTGATGGTTACATTGAATATGCTATTTGGGTCCCAAAGACCCTTGTTGCTAACCAAAAGTCACCCATTGCAAAATGGGTACCTAAACCAAAGAATTGATTGTGTGTAGGGCCTTGCTTCCGGAGGATCGAAATGGATAATTGATAGTGGGTGCACTTGTCATATGACCGGAAGCAAGGAGATTGTAACGGAGTTGAAGCCTAATGATGATCAAATGGCCGTTACATATGGTGACAATTCAAAGTCTAAGGTAATAGGGCTCGGCAAGGTGGTAGTGGCACCGGACATCACACTTGTGAATGTCTTGCTTGTCGAGTCCCTAGGTTTCAACTTGATCTCGGTCCATTCTTTAACTTGTTTGGGTTATACCGTTGTCTTCGAAAAGGAGATGGTTATCCTCACGCGGAGCAAGTCTCTCAATGTGTCTTTCGTTGGGTACATTGAGAATGGGCTCTATGTGGTTGACTTCTCCGGAGTCACCACTTCCCATACAATGTGCCTATTCGCTAAGGCGGACTTGGGTTGGCTATGGCATCGCCGACTAGCCCATGTCAACATGAGGACTTTGCAAAGTCTCCACAAGGGTGGCCATATCCTAGGACTAAAAGAACATGTTTCTTTCTCGAAGAATCGAATGTGTAGGGCTTGTGTTGAAGGAAAAATGCATGACATTCACCATCCAAGCAAGACCATCATTTCTTCAACAAGGGTTTTGGAGCTTCTCCATGTTGACCTCTTTGGTCCCATTCCGGAAGCTAGTCTTGGTGGCAAGAAATATTGCTTGGTGATTGTTGATGACTATTCGAGATACACATGGGTTTTCTTCTTCAAGTCGAAGGTGGAGACTCAACAAACTATCATCGACTTCTCCAATGAAGCTCAACGTCAACACAATGTCCCTATCTTGGTGATAAGAAGTGACAATGGTTCTGAGTTCAATAACTACACCTCGAACGAGTTCCTTAGTGAAGAAGGGATTCGTCATCAATATTCCGCTGCTTATACTCCCCAACAAAATAGTGTAGCCGAAAGGAAGAATCGCACTCTTATTGAGATGGCAAGGTCGATGATGGCCGAGTTCAAGTCCCCTCACAACTTTTGGGCTGAAGCCGTCAACACCGCTTGCCATTCATCCAACCGGCTCTTCTTTCGCAAAGGACTCATGAAGACCCCTTATGAAGTGCTTATCGGGAACAAGCCCAATATCTCTTACTTCCGAGTTTTTGGTTGTAAGTGTTTCTATCTCATCAAAGGTGTTCGTTTGGGCAAGTTTGAATCTAAGTCTCTTGAAGGGACAATTGTGGGCTACGGTTCTGAATCCCATACTAATAGAGTCTATGATAAGGCCTCGCGCATTATCATAGAAACTTGTAGTGTGGTGTTCGAGGAGAATGACGGCTCCCTTTTGGAGCAAAGTGGTGTTTCCGTTGTAGGTGATGATCAACCTCAAGATGCTATCCGAAGGATGGGGTTGGGAGTCCACCGCCCGGTTGAAGTCTATTATGAGGAGGCTCAACAAGGATCAAACTCTTCTCAAGTGGTGGACACTCCAACACAAGAAACAACCAACAATAACTCCGTGCTCGACACGCCTAGCCAAGAAGAAGCACAAGATCCTCCTACTGCTCCTGGAATTTCCGGAGGGCCGGAATATCCGGTTCAAACTGGAGTCGGAATTCCGGTGCATCGGAATTTCCGGTCCATACTGAACCCGGAATATCCGGTCCTGCTGACATTCCCGGTGGCAACTCACAGCAAGGCCAAGATCAACCCCCTCCCCCACCTCTGGACATCACTCCAATGGTTGATCAAGGCCATCAAATCAGTCAAGGCGGTGACATGAATGATCAAGCGATCCCTCCCACCACTCGGAGGGAAATCGAGATCCGCCGCTTGAATAAGGTTGGCACCTCAAAAGAATTAAGAGCTCTATCTCTTGACAAGGTGCTTGGTGATGTGAGAAGCAAGGTCTCTACCCGAAGACAACTTGCAAGCTTGAGTGAACATCAAGCTCACATCTCCATGGTGGAACCCAAGAAGGTCTTTGAAGCTCTTGAAGATAAAGATTGGGTTGATACTATGCATGAAGAGCTCAACAACTTCGAGCGCAACAAGGTGTGGAAGTTGGTGGAAAGACCCAAAGATTGCCGCAATGTTATCGGCACCAAGTGGATTTTCAAGAACAAGCAAGATGAACATGGCATGGTGGTGAGGAACAAGGCAAGATTGGTGGCTCAAGGTTACTCCCCAATTGAAGGCATTGACTTTGGAGAAACCTACAAGCCCGTGGCTCGACTTGAGTCAATTCGTATTCTTCTTGCCTATGCCTCTCATCATAACTTTAAGTTGCAACAAATGGATGTTAAATCCGCTTTTCTAAATGGTCCACTAAATGAACTTGTTTATGTTAAGCAACCACCGGGGTTTGAAGAACTCAAGTATCCGAACCATGTCTGCAAGTTAGATGTAGTGTACCTGCACTTAAAATATGGCAGATACCTGTGTATAGTGCAAATCCCTGGATCGGTTCGTTTGCACACACAGTTACGATGTTGACGTGGGGCTACCTTTCGACTAGCCCACCGTAAGGCTACCTGGGCCGCGCCAAGCATGGAAAGGCCCACAGAAGGCCCACTCGGGGTACCACGTATCCTAGTCCAACTCGGTTTGGTCTTGTAACCTGCCATATCTGTACCAACCGCCCGAGACCTGGCTACCTATAAATCCAGGAGGGTTGCCCGTCCTAGAGGACACGCTCATAGCCACCACCACAAACCCTAGCGAGATCGCAATCTAGCCATTGTAATCGCTACTCGCATCAATAATCAGACAAGCAGGAGTAGGGTGTTATCCTCCGGGAGCCTGAACCTGGGTAAAACCTTGCTTGTCAGCCGTCGTGATCACCAACACCTCTCTCTCTCCCCATCAATCAACCCGGGGTGGACAACCCTGGGATTTGCCGAGTTACCACCTCGTCAATTGGCGCCGTCTATGGGAAGTCAAACAAGTGTTGGAATCATGGTCGCTCCGGCTCCATCCGCAATGAAGACCGACGTCCGCGTCGCCAGGGAGTCAATCCGCTTTGGCTCCTTCGAGTACGTCCTCCACCCTCCGGCTCGACGCTCGGAGTACGCCGATCTAGACAAAGGTATACACATCACCTTTGGCTCCGTGTGCTGCTTCGCCGACAGTCGCGGAATACTCAGGTCCGCGGCAACCGCGCCACGCGCGGCAGCACCCGCATCGGCGAATCTACCGCCGCCCTCATCAAGACCCGCGAAGATCGCATCTGTCGCGCCTGGGAAGATCGCATCTGTCGCACCCACGAAGATCTCATCTACCGCGCCCGCGAAGATCGCATCTACCACGCCCGTGAAGATCGCATACGCCGCACCCGCGGAGATCGCTCCTGTCGCGCCCGGGAAGATCGCATCTGCGACGACTGCATTGACAACCTCAGCAACGGCCGTGCGGATCAAGTCTACTACACCAATCTCGGTCGCACGGTCGGTCAAATCAAGATCTGCCTCAACTACTGCACCCGCGCGGACGACCAAGGGTTTGCAGCTGATAGCCACGTCGCGCGCGTATTCGTCTTCGTGGGGCTGACAAGTCTACCCCAAGCCAATCGCACTCGCTCCGGCGGCTGCGAAACCTCAGAGCACGTGGACGATCGCAAGGAGGAGAAACAACGACTACGCCACGCGTCACGTTGCAGCAATTTTCGATCCCGAGCAAGGCTCGGATGACGGAAGCAGCAACGGCAGCACGAACACACCGACCCAAGTCTACCCCAAGCAATGCTTCATGGCGGGCACAACGCCACCCGATGACAACGAAGAACCCACATACCCACTAGAGGTGATCATGCCGGACCAGACTAAAATCGTCATCACACGGGACATGGGAATCCAAGCCATGAAGCATGTCGACGAGGGCACGTTCCCTCCACCCGACGCACCTAGAGAGGATCACCTGGCGGTCCAGTACTTTCTACGCAAGGAAGGCGAACGACTCCGCGCCGAAAAAGCCGACTTACTCCGGCGCAAGAGGGACGCAGATGCATCGAGTGCCAGGCGAGCCGCCCTCTTCTTTACCTCCTCCACGGAAGTTAACCAAGGAGCACGGCGAAATAGAGCCCGCGTTCCCCTCCTGACAGACGCCGACCGAACCAGGGTCACCCGCAACCTCGAGTCGTCCTTCGTCACCGAGGATGAGAACGGGATACCCATCCCAAAGACAGCGAACGCCGCCCTGATCTCAGTCGAGACGTACCTCCGGCTCACGCAACCACCGGAGGGAGACGCACGTTCCCTGTTCCACAGACAGCAAATCGCCTCCATCAGGGCGATCGAAGAAGCTCTAGCGGCCAAGGTACCAAGCAACCGAGCGGGCGAGCCTGCAACCTCGGAGGTCCCAGCAGCACAGCGACAACCAATCAAGGACCTTCGCGACGTCCTCACGCAGAAGACGGTGGACCGCAACCGCAAAGAACGTTCGCTGGAGCTGCGAACCTCGACGACCAGGCGACCGCGACTTCGAGCCATGTGGGGCTGCATGCTTCAGCTTCAACATCTGCGACACCCGCATGCCTAAGGGCTTCAAGCTGACAGCAGGCACCCAAAAGTACGACGGGAAGCAAGATCCACGACTGTGGCTCGAGGACTACCTCATCGCTTGCACCTGCCAAGGCAGGACGTCGACTACGGCAATGCAGTACATCCAGCTTATGCTAACGGACTCGGCACGCGGGTGGCTCACAAGCCAACCCAAGGACTCTTTCCGAACATGGGAAGAATTCCAGGATAATTTCATAAAAAGTTTCTCGGGAACGTTCGCAAGGCCAACAACCTACATCGTGTTGCAGGCCTGCAAGTAAGGAAAGGATGAGTCGCTCCGCTCCTACATCCAACGGTGGACACTCCTCCGCAACACCATGGAACCCGTCTCAGAAGACCGGGTAATGGACGCCTTCATGCACGGCGTTGCTCGCCGCGACCTCCGCGAAGAATTTGGTAGGCTCCAGCCGAAGACCACAATAGAACTCATGAAGACAGCCAACCAGTGGGCCGAAGGAGAGGACTACGTCCGCGATACTTCCCCCAAGAAAGAGGTCGAAACGAGCAACTGGCGTGAGGCACATCAAAAGAAGAAGCCACGTTACACCCACGGTTCAATCGAGCTAGTAGCGGCGGGATATAAAACCCCCCGTGATGACAAACGCGACAACAGTCGACAGTACGATCAAGGTCGACAGTCCAGCTCGAGTCAGTACAACCGTGGCAGCAGCAGCATTAGCCACAATGACGGAGGCCAGAAACGCGAGTGGAAGCGCCCGCTAACCCAGACAGAGGAGCTGATGCAACCCTGTAAGCATCACTCGTTCCGCAACCCGGAGACAGGCAAGTGGGGTTCCAGCCATCTTCTGAAGGATTGTCGCAAAGCAAGGAAGATATACCAAGCCATGCAGCAAATCATCGCTCCAGTGCAAGCAATACAGGCATCCCCGCAGCTAGCCATCCAGGCGGCACCCGCAAACAACAACCGGGTGCAGGCGGCCGGAGCATTCCCCCAGCCGCAGCAACAACATCAACAAGGTCAGTCGGCAGCAACCAACACGTATCCACCCGCACGGGGACAGCTGAACATGATCCAGAAGGGACCCCCGTCAAACAGGCGCCAAAAGCTCATCACCCGCCAAGTACTTCAGGCCATCAACAGCCCGCGCGCGGTACCAGACTACCTGCGCGGGTCAGAGACACCCATCACGTTTTCCAGGGCAGATCACCCATCCGAGGTAACCCGACCCGGACACGCCGCACTCGTGATTGAGGCCCTGATCGGCGACTACAGCTTGAAGAAGGTGTTCATGGACGGAGGCAGCGGCATCAACATCATATTCGCCGACACCCTGAGAAGAATGAACAGGTCGACAGAGAAATTGCCAGAATCGGAAACCACTTTTCACGGCATAGTACCAGGGCAAGCAATCACGCCCATGGGAACAATCACGCTCGACGTCATCCTCGGCACACCCGAGCACTTCAGGAAGGAGTCGATCGATTTTGAAGTCGTCGACTGGAAGTCGCAGTACCACGCCATACTCGGACGCCCAACTTTTGCCAGATTCATGGCAGTACCCCACTACGCCTACCTGATGGTCAAGTTGCCCGAACCGAAATGAGTAATCACCGTACGCGGCGACTTTGGGCTCTCCAACAGCTGTGATCGCGAGTTCGCCAAGATTTCTGAGTTCTTCGGAGTCGAGGAGCACTTCAAGGCCATATCAGCCGACAACGACAAGACCATCTTTCCATCTCGCAAGAAGCCAGCTAAGGACGCATCATTCAACACGAACGACGACACCGTCACCCACCAAGTCCATCCGACTGATAGCAGAAAGACGGTAAAGGTCTCATCAAGTCTGACCCCCGCATAGGAAAGCGCGCTCGTCCAGTTCCTACGTGAGAACTGGAAGATCTTTGCATGGCAACCTTCTGACATGCCAGGGATACCCAGGGAACTCGCCGAGCACTCTCTAAAGGTCCACAAGGATGCAAGACCGGTCAAACAATCCATGCGACGCTTCTCAGGACCCAAGCGAGACGCGATCACCATGGAAGTCGACAAACTGCTGCACGCCAAGTTCATCCGAGAGATCAAGGACTCGGACTGGGTCGCCAACACGGTCCTAGTGGAGAAAAAGAAAGCGAAAAAACTACGCATGTGCGTTGACTTCACCGCAGTCAACAAGTGCTGCCCCAAGGATCACTTCCCACTCACGCGGATAGACCAGATCATCGACTCGACAGCAGGCTGCGAGCGCATGTCCTTCCTGGACGCCTACTCAGGTTACCAGCAGATCAGGCTGAAAGTCGAGGACAAAGAAAAAACGGCCTTTATCACACCCGACGGCGTCTTTTGCTACCAGACGATGCCGTTCGGGTTAAAGAACGCATGTGCCACGTACCAACGAACAATGCAAGCGTGCCTCAAAGGGCTCATCAGGCAAATCATCCAAGTCTACGTCGATGACATCGTCGTCACGACCCGAAAGGAGGATACCTTAGTCGACGACCTCCGCAAGGTCTTCACTACACTCGATGTATACCAGATCAAGCTCAACCTAGAGAAGTGCGTGTTTGGCGTGCCACCCGGAGAGCTACTAGGGTACCTCGTATCTGCAAGAGGAATCGAAGCGAACCCCGAGAAGGTGTAGAACATTCTCACAATGCCAGCACCAACCAAACTCCGTGAGGTGCAGCGATTAGCCGGCCGAGTCGCAGCTCTCAGCCGGTTCATTAGTAAGTTGGGAGAGAAAGCTTTACCTTTCTACCAACTGATGAAGAAGACTGATAAGTTCGAGTGGACACAGGAGGCGCAGGATGCGTTCGACCATCTCAAGAAAACCCTGACAACCTCTCCAGTCCTCGTGGCACCGCTGGAAAACGAGCCGCTATACTTATACGTCTCAGCAACAAATAGGGTGGTGAGCACGGTACTCGTAGTCGAGCGGGAAGAAGAAGGGCACAGTCACCCGGTGCAAAGGCCCGTCTACTACCTCAGCGAAGTCCTCACCCTGTCCAAGCAGAACTACCCGCACTACCAGAAGCTGGCGTATGGAGTCTTTATGACCTCCAGGAAGGTCGTCCACTACTTCTCCGAGCACCCGATCACGATGGTAAGCTCCTCTGGACTAGCAGACATTCTCACAAACCAACGCGCGACAGGACGATTCGCCAAGTGGGTTGTCGAACTAGGACCATGGGGGCTGAAGTATGCTCACCCGAAGTCCATCAAGGCCCAAGTCCTCCCAGAATTCACCACCGAGTGGATAGAAGCCCATCTACCAAATGTCCCCGACTTGTCCATCGCATGGACGATGTACTTCGATGGCTCCAAGAAATTCAAGTCAGCCGGGGCAGGAGTTGTGCTCATCTCCCCGAAGGGTGACAAGCTGAAGTATGTCCTACAGATAGACTTTCCGACGCCGTCCAACAACGAAGCCGAGTACGAGGCCCTGATCCACGACATGAAGATGGCCAAGAACTGCGGCGCCACGCACCTAATGATCTACGGTGACTCCTACCTGGTGGTACAACAAACCATGAAGTCCTGCGACGCCATCACCGACAACATGATCGCCTACCGAGACCTGTACAACCAGATGGAAGGCAACTTCGAGGGCTGCGAGTTAAGGCACGTCGGCCGTGACAGCAACGAAGAAGCCGACGTCCTCGCTAACATGGGATCAGACAGAGTTCCAGTTCCACCCGGAGTCTTCCTCGAGCACATCACGCAGAGATCTATCAAGACTCAAGCCGCATCAAGCACCGCAACAAAAGAAAAAGGCGATGCAAACTTGCCAAGCCAAGAGAAGGTCCCCATGGAAGTCATGCTAATTGAAGCCACATGGACAAGACCATACCTGGCGTACATACTGCATAAGAAGCTGCCAGCGGACCCAGTCGAAGCAAAGCGCATCATCAGGCGCTCCAAAAGATTTACCGTCATCAACAGGGAGCTCTACAAGAGAAGTATCTCGGGAATCCTGCAGAGGTGCATAGACCCAGTCGACGGCCAAGCCATTCTACTCGACATCCACGCGGGTATCTGCGGGCGTCATGCCAGTAGTCGAGCACTGGTGGCCAAAGCACTACGAGCCGGGTTCTACTGGTTAACAGCCATGCAGGACGCCGAAGATCTAGTAAAGAAATGCACAGGGTGCCAGGAGTTTGCCAACAAGCCACACGCGCCAGCATCAGACATGGTGGGCCCGCTGAAGAAATCATCACCCGGAGGGCACACTCACCTCCTGGTTGCAGTCGACAAGTTCACTAAGTGGATTGAAGCCGCACCCATCACAAGTTCGACTGCATCAACAGCGGTCAACTTCATCAGGTCCATCATCTTCAGATTCGGAGTGCCGAACGGGATCATCACAGACAACGGCTCGAACTTCACAACCGAAGAATTCAAAGACTTCTGCTCAGAGCAAGGTGTCAAACTCAGCTATGCATCCGTCTCACACCCGCAATCCAATGGGCAAGTAGAGAAGGCCAACGGTTTAGTCTGCAGCGGCATCAAGAAGCGACTGCGTGTGCCACTCAGGCGCGCAGCGGGCGCATGGGTCGAAGAATTACCGTCAGTCCTCTGGAGTCTGCGGACCACGCCTAACAGATCCACCCAGTACACTCCATTCTTCATGGTGTACGGTGCAGAAGCAGTCCTACCCTTCGACATCAAGTTTGACGCACCACGGGTGGTCGCCTACGACGAGTCAGATGCAGAAGAGGCACTCAAAGACAGCATGGACATATTGGCCGAAGCACGCGACATCGCTCTGGCGCGATCAGCCGTATACCAGCAAGACATGTGCAACTATCACGGACGAAGATTGCGACCAAGAGCTTTCGTCGCAGGTGACCTGGTCCTTCGTCTCAAACAGAAAAAAGTGCACAAGCTCGCCTCCCCATGGGAGGGTCCGTACATCGTCACAGAGGTGATTGGCAACTGAGCATATCTCCTAAAGGACTCCAAGACGGGAGCAGCCTGCAGCAACCCGTGGAACATTGCACAACTCCGGCGGTTCTATGCTTAGTCGAATCAACCATTGTAACAAGGATAGCATGTCAAAGCGGCAGGTTTCAGACGCACTCTTTCCCTTACCAGGGTACATGAGGGGACTGGAAGGGTTTTAATGAGGCGGCCTGTTCGCAGCAATCAATAAAGTGATTTGAAGAAAATGCTGTTCACCTTACCTTCTCAGTCAAGACAAACAAAAAATCCTAGGCCGCCACTCGATTTACTCGGGGGCTGCGCCACACAGGTTGAAATAAAAGCCTAGGGCGCCACTCGAACCACTCGGGGGCTGCGCCAAAACAGGCACAACTCAAAAATCCTCGGCCTCTATCCGACTTGCTCGGAAGATGCGCCACACAGGTTGAAATAAAAGTCTAGGCCGCCACTCGAACAAACTCGGGGGCTGCGCCAAACAGGCACAACACAAAAATCCTAAGCCTCTACCCGACTTACTCGGGAGATGCGCCGCACAGGTCAAGTCCAAAATCCTAGGTCGCCACCCGACGCACTCGGGGGCTGCACCTCACAGGTCACACTTGAAAAGCCTAGGCCGCTACTCGAACCACTCGGGGGCTGCGCCAAACAGGCGCAACTCAAAAATCCTAGGCCACTACCCGACTTACTCGGGAGATGCGCCGCACATGTCAAGTCCAAAATCCTAGGTCCCCACCCGACGCACTCGGGGGCTGCACCTCACAGGTCACACATGAAAATTCCTAGGCCGCCACTCGAATTACTTGGGGGCTGCGCCATACAGGATTCACCGAAGAAATCCTAGGCCGCCACCCGAGCTACTCGGGAGCTGCGCCATACAGGTCAAGTCCAAAACCCTAAATCGCCACCCGATACAATCGGTAGCCACGGTACATAGGTCTCACTTGAAAGAATCCTAGGACGCCACTCGACTCGCTCGGGGGCTGCGCCACACAGGTTCACAACGCAGGCTTGGGCCGTCACCCAAGGTACTCGGGGGCTAGCCATACAAGTCAAAACATAAGCAAATACTCGCACAATAATGAAAACAATTTCACTCGTTGCTCGAGAATTCTTCTAATTTCATATACTGTCATTTACACTGGCATAGTCGCCACATTAACTAACCCTATACAGCAGAAGAAAACCACTCTTATTCTACAGGCTCGGCCTTCGGCGCTCCGAGTGGGCCAACAAGACGCTCGCTGTGCTTCTGCACCTGCTCAATCATCTGGCGCGCAACCGCCAGGGTATCGGCGTACTCGGCATCGCTAGGCAGTCCACCCATCAGCCTCTCCAACGGAAGGTTAGGCCGATGCAGCCGAACGTATGCCAGAGCCGCATTCGCCCCGGCGACAAGCTGCGCGTGGACGATTTCCTTCAGAGCATCGCCGCCACGGAACCTCTCGAGCAAGGTGGACAGCCCGTGCGGCTGCCCATTATGCGGGAAGTAGACACGGTGGATGTGCCACAAGGTCTTCCGGCAATTCTCCAAGAGGACAGCCGCACGCCAGGTTCGGTCGAGCATGCGGGCAAGGATGCACCCTTGCGACTTGTTCACCCAGAAATGGCGAGCTTCGTGGGGGTCGCCAGACGCCTCCCGGGTAGCACACTCTTCAACGCGGTCCCGCTCAGCCTCCCAATCTGGGTTCTTGTCTGCATACACAAGCTAGAAGTCAGAACCAGCAAATTTCAACAAGGAAAGGCAGCCGCAGAAAGTACCAACCTTGAAGCTGCCGACTGATGAGATCGATCTCCCCAATCAGAAAATCTTCGCGTTGGGAAAAACCCGCAGTCGGATGCGACCTGGAGCGCTGCAAGAGCAGCTCGGTATTCTTCAAGGTAGCCTCAAGCTCAATCACCTTATTCTTCAAGTAAGTGATTATGCGCTGGTCGTTCGCACTTCGCGGAGGGGCCGGAGCAGCTTGGCGACGGCGAGCACCTGAAGAAGATCCATCGCCGCTTGGACCAGCCGCAGAAGCAGAAGACGTGCCGCCGAGCAAGTCAGTCTGTCATGAACGTGCAGAATCAATACCAATATACGACTGATCAGCGTAGACAAATACGATAGGAGAAAACATTCAATTTCAGCCAGAGCACTGTCAAAGGCCAGAAGACCCAACAAAATATCGGTCCACAATAATTACAAAGCAAAAGTTATCAGTACATGACTGCTAAGCCCCTACAACTACTCCTGGGCAACAGACTCCGACTGCGAGCGACTCTTTCGAGCAGCAGCTGACCCAGTCGCCTTGGCCAGCGCCCTCTCGAAGGTAGACACAAGCGTCACAGCAAGCTGTGCAGCCCGCACTTTAACTCCACCCAAGGACGCGGTCCAGCCATCAGGCCTACGGGGGAAGCCACTGACGACCTTCTCGAAGTCGCCATGAATTTGGTGGCCTAGGAGGAGCTGGAAGGTGAGCTCAGAGCTGCGTACCGTCTGCGCCCGAGTGAAGTCGGTGAGGGTGGTCGCGTCATACTCAAATGGAGCAGCAAGGGCGTCCACAGCAGTCGGCGGCGGGTCGGTTGGGAAGATGTTACAATGCACCGTCGTAAGGGCTCCTGTCGACTTCTTCAGCGCATCTGTGGACTTCCTCAGAGCATCAGACGCATACGCGCAGACACGGTCCAGGAAGCCGACAGCCGTCGCCAAGTCGACGGTGTCACTCGACGAGCCCTCCTCAGGAGCTCCACCGCATGTCTCTGTGCAAAAAAAAAAAGTCAAACATCAGACAAAGGCAAAAACAACAACACAGTAGGCATCAAGCCGAAACTTACCCCCAAGAGCACCGGCGAGGGAAAGAAGGCGGTCGACTTGAGTCTTCTCTTGGTCAAACCGCATCCGCTCCCGCTCCTGGAACTCGTGGAGAGACTTCTCAAGCTCACCCTGACTCCGAATCTTCAGCTCAAGCTCAGCAACCCGCTTATCAGCCTGGTCAAGGTAAGCGTGAAGCTGGTCCCTCTCCTTTTCCAGACGAACGTAAGCTGCGGCTGCATCAAGTTGTTGGCGGTAGTAGGGATGAAACAAAAGCAAGAACTTAATAAAGCTGCAGGCGACTCTACTAGTCACCCACACCTTCGGGGGCTACTCCCATCGGGAGCGCTGATCGCGCACCCGATGAAAATTCAAGACTACAAGTACAAGTACAAAGGACTTACGTGGTCTAGAAGCTCGGCATCAACGGAAGGCGGCGGAGGAGCGCGACTTGAAGACGCGATGACAGCAAGTTGCGTGCGCTCCTCAACTGCCACCCGGGTCACCAGCTCGGTCGAAGGGGCGGACGTATGCTCCACCTCACGATGAGGAGAGTGGACATCGCCAAAAACGGCGGCTGCAACAACAGTACAATGACCAACTGCAAGATTGGAACTACAAAAGACAACTTGAAGTCAACAAGGTACAACCTGGTGGTCTCGAGTTCATCATCACTCCCTAGGGAGACAGACGGCAGCCGCGCGAACGCGCGCGGTGGCGCGGAGCTGACAGGGTGAACAACCAGGGGCTCGCTCCAGCCACCTGGTGACCGCGCACCCGACGACGTCGCGACGACTTCCTCTAGATCAGCTTCCGCACCCCTCGCGGGCGACGAAGCAGTCGCAGAGTTACCGCCGCTCTGGCGCTTCTGCCTCTTCCGCGCGGGTTCCTCGTCATCATCATCATCGTCTGCTTCGTCATTGGGGGAGACAGCGGACGGAAGGTCATCATCATCATCATCCTCCTCGACGAATTTCGGCTCGTCGTTGGGTCCGTTCTCAGGGAGAGGGGGAAGGCTGATCAGCAGGGACCGACCCTGAAGCAAGTAGACGAAAGTCGAATCAAGAAGCAAGAAATCAAGAAACAGAATAACAAGGAGAACAAGTCAAGAACTTACCTCAGGAACGGGGTTCGATGCACCATAAGCATTAACCGGGCACTTGACGTTGCATGTATCCGCGACTCGGATGTTGGTGATGGACCTCACCTTGGCTTCCACCTCCTCATCGTCAAGTGGCTCGGTGCTGACGCCCTCGACGGCCCACTTCGGGTGGGGCCGAGCGCTGAGTGGCTGCACCCGAAGACGAAAGAAGGTGGCCATCAAGAAGACGCCACCCGCCTCGCGCCCAAGGGTCTTGGTGAGATCGCGCAGCAGGCCCAGCAGAGGCCGCGTGGCTTCCTTCTCCCCCGCAGTCAGCGGGTGCGCCCAGGCTTGAGTCTTCCGCAGCCCACGTCCGCTGTCGAATGCCACCAAGCCATCCTGGCTCGATTGGACGTAGAACCACTTCTTGCGCCACCCCTGGACGGAGTCCGACTTCTTCATCTGGAAGTACGCAGTGTCACCGCGCACTTGGATTCCGAAGCCGCCCACGGGGAATGGCAACCTGCTCTTCCCAACGTTCTTGCGAACGAGGAAGAGCGACTTCCACAGCGCCCAGTGGGGCGCGACACCCAAAAAGCACTCGCAAAGCACAATGAAGCCCGCGATGCTCAAGACGCCATTGGGGGTCAGATCATGGATCTGAACCCCATAGGCATACAGGAGACCGCGCACAAAATCGTGCAAGGGGAACCCGAAGCCCCGCGGAAGGAAATCCACGAAGCATACGCGTTCCCCATCCCGAGGTGTGGGGTAAACTTCTTTGTCAGGAGCGCGTACCTGGACCTTATCAGCAGGCGGAAGAAGACCTTGAGCGCGGAGGAGTTCGACCTCCACCTTCTTCACCGACGATCTCTGCCAGTCGCCGTCGGGCTTCTTCATCAGCAAGGCTTCGTCGGCGGCGGCGGAGGAACCAACAGCACTCTTCGGCTTGCCCATGGCGCCCGAGGCAGCGCAAGGTGTACGGACAAAAAGCACGGAGTTCTGGTGAGGGCGAGAATGGCAGGAGGCAGAGGAAAGGAGGCGCGGACGAATGGAGAAGACGATGCCCTCGCGCTGCGGCGCAGTACTTATGCCTCAGCAAAATCAATCTCAGCCCTCCGTCGCGCAGCGGTTCAGAGCATCTTCATCCCGCCGTCCACGTGTCAAGCAAAGGGGCCAACCGTCGGTGCCAACTTCCTCCACTACGCACGGGAATCAAGGAGTCATCACGTGCGCAAAAATTTCGCGCCCAGTTCAGGAACGTGACAACTGGTGACCGCGGTCAGCGCTGGCAGTGGGCCCCGCCACGTCACGTCCCATCGGGCACAGAGGCGTGCAAAGAAACGTCAGCAGCGACGTCATCAAGCCAACGGCTCCAAAAAACTAGACATCGAGATAACTCGAAAGCAAGGTTCGAGTGGTAGGCTTCTAAGATGAAACAACTGAAGACAATGCGCTGGTCAAGGAACCCGAAACGTTTATTCGGGTGACGAAGAAAGTCGAGTAAGCTCCCGCAGCCGAATTAGTTCTACAAGTAAGCCAACAGGCCGAATAGAAGCAAGCTTCGCATGAAGAACAAGACAAAGTAATTCGACTGCAAAGGTTACTCCCATCGGGAGAGGCCTGTTTGACTGAAGGAATCAGGTTCAAGCTCAAGATCAAGCAATCCAATGGCGCGTCCAGGAGGAGGAAGTCCTTTGCCCGACGCTGCGCTTAGACCAAGCACTCGGAGGCTACTGACGTGAGGCTACCTTTCGACTAGCCCACCGTAAGACTACCTGGGCCGCGCCAAGCATGGAAAGGCCCACAGAAGGCCCACTCGGGGTACCACGTATCCTAGTCCAACTCGGTTAGGTCTTGTAACCTGCCATATCTGTACCAACCGCCCGAGACCTGGCTACCTATAAAGCCAGGAGGGTTGCCCGTCCTAGAGGACACGCTCATAGCCACCACCACAAACCCTAGCGAGATCGCAATCTAGCGATTGTAATCGCTACTCGCATCAATAATCAGTCAAGCAGGAGTAGGGTCTTATCCTCCGGGAGCCTGAACCTGGGTAAAACCTTGCTTGTCAGCCGTCGTGATCACCAACACCTCTCTCTCTCCCCATCAATCAACCCAGGGTGCACAACCCTGGGATTTGCCGAGTTACCACCTCGTCAGATGTAATATCACGACAAAGTATCAATTTATTACAACGCTGATCCAGACTTAGAAAATATTCATTACAAATTTGCATAGCATCAAGCTAGCAGTGAACAGAGTAAACAACGGAAAATTATTCTTCATGTAGCCCCCAGTCATCATCATGTGCCACAGGCGAGCATGTTGGTTTAAGACTCGATACCCTTAGTAAAATTCTTACTCATCATCAGAACAATCTGCAATAAGATATATATTGCAACAACATGGGTCAGAACCATTAAAAATGGAACTCGCAAGTGACACAATGGTGGACACTTAGAGGAATAACTCTATGACCTATATGCTTATTTGGCTGGTGGAGCTCAAGGCTATTTTGCAGAAAGCAAGTTTTTCCCTAAATCTTTGAAACCATTTTACCTAGATGAGACAAATATGGTATGAAAGCCATAGTCTCTTTCGACCCTTGTTCTCCCTTCAAGTTTTAATTTAAAAGTTGGAATGGTGGAATCCTCCGTTGACGTCCTCGTTCAGCTGCTCAATTGTCTGTTTCCGTGGACATGTCTTAGTACTTAGTTTTAACTCTGCAGAGGTTGTGCACGTTCACCATTGTACCCATTCAACCCAAACTATCCTTTACACACCATTTGTGATAAGGGAAAGGAGAAGAATGAGACGAGATCTTTCAGAAGCATTTTCCCTCCCACTCTGGCCTGACGCGCTCCACCTACAAACCACTACCTCCACCTGTCAGGCCGGGGAGAGTCCACACAGCTTAGTTGATCAAGCCAGAGCCCATATTGGCAATGGCTGCACGAGAAGCAATCTTCACTCGGAGTTCTTCAGATCCCTTTGTTCCTGGGTGGCCATCCACAAGTGAATATCCCACAGGTACATCCCCTGGGGAAAACACTCAACTCATATAGCCAAGCAACCAATTCCACCCAGGTGTTTGATTTTAACTTAGTAGAATTTAACATTTCATCAAAAATAGTTTTGCATAGCATCACAATTCTACTAAGTATTTTCATAGGAACCTAGACACAAGAATAAGGAAGTCTAAACATGGCTTGCATAGCAATGCTATCCTACACATGCTTATAGAAAAATAGTCTACTCATGCATAGAAAAATAATAGGACTTTTATGGGGGTGTGCCACTTGCCTTGGCAACCGGGAGTACAGCAATTACAGTTGCAAAGATTCTCGTTTCCCTCCGAATAGTCTAACAAAAGAAATAAAAAGCCACACATAAACACACAAGCAATATTCATACAAGGAAAAATATATGCTATGCATGAGATGCAATAATTTTATTTTAAATTTCAGGAAACTAATATATGTATCTCTTAGAATTTTTATGACGTATGCATGTATAAATCTTTTAATTTGTTTTCATTTAATTAGACATGAATAAAAAGGGTAACATCAAGAATTTTAGTTTACTTAAATAAAATTTCATAACTAAATCTTTATAAAATGACATTTGGGCAGAGGGCATCTAAACAAGTTTTTAGCAATTTGATTTACTAAAAAATAATTTATCTAACTAAAGTTATGTCTAAAACACTTAAACTACTCTCAAAAATATTTGAAAATTTTGAATGTGTCAAAACAGAAAAATAATGAAGCCAAAGTGATCTACTGGTTCTAAGGATTTCAAATATATAAAAATATTTGAATTTGGTTAAACAGATAAAAAGTAATGATGAAAACAGTATGCATGGTGTTTTCTCCAAAACTGCCAAATAATTTAATTTTAAGGAAATCGTAGAAAAATAAATTCTGACGCGGTGCTGACACGGCGCTGACGCGGCCTCCTGTGATTGGGCGATACCGATTCGGTTAAAGGATTTAATCTCGGTCGTACGATTTAGATCGGACGGATCCGGGAGGGTTTGACCAAATCGAGCGGCGCCGGTGACCGGAGATTCGCCGGTGGCTTCAACCCACAGTGGCGGCATTGCCGGAGTTGCACGCACGCACGTTCTACGCGTCTACGAGATGGATGAGGGGTACCGTTTCGAAGAGGAAGGCCAGGGGGTGACAATGGCGCGGTCGACGGCCTCGGAGCTTCTTCGTTCGTCGGAAAACCTTCGCCGGAGTTGCGACCGGCGGCAGGAGCTTCGGGTCGTGGACGGAGGGATGCTTCCGCTGCAAAACAATTTACCGCGCAAAGTCATAACCGTGCGCATGACTGCAATATGAAGCAAGGAAGTGGAGGAAAGGCCCGGGGCTTCCTGTACTTGCCGCAATTGAAGAAGTTCGTCAGCGGCGAGGTGGAGAGGCGGGGTGGCGTGTGCGCAGCCTGGAAGCTCCCGTGTTGTGATTTCTAGGGCAAAACGAAGAGGAGCGCGGGGGCTATTTGTAGGCGTATGCGAGGAAATGAATCGCGTCTTTAAATGCTCGGATTAACGAGGAGGAATCGCCGGCCGGAGGTTACCGTGGACGACGCGTGATTTGGGGAAGAAGACCGTGTCGGGGATGACAGGTGGGACCCACCTATCGGTGACACGGAGAGAGAGAGAGATGGCGCTGGGCTGCTGGCGGGCTGGACGCGTCGCGCGCGCGGTAGATAGCTAGTGGCCTTCGGCCCACTTGCTGGCCCGGTTCGATTTTTTTTAATATAATTCATTCTTCTGTTTTTAAATCTTTTGAGTATAAAACAAATTCAAAACTACATCAAACTTGTCTGAAAAATTCATGAAAATATAATTTGAAAAGCTTATTAAAAATAGATCCTTTTGATATTATTTTTGTCTAAGTAAAAATAGAATAAAAAGGAATATTATTATAAATTCAAATAACAATTTTATTGACATAAAATCAATTACAAAAATATATAATAATTTAATTTAAATTCTATGTGATTCAAATGACAAGTTTAATGATGATGCATGGATGCAAGGTTTTAAATTTTTCTGAAAATTGGGATGTTACAAACCTAACCCCCTTCAGATGAATCTCGCCCTCGAGATTCGGATTGGCTAGCAAATAGGTGAGGGTGGTCTTCTTTCAGGTCATCTTCTCTTTCCCAAGTTGCTTCCTCTGCTGAATGGTGATTCCACTGTACTTTACATAATTTGATGGTCTTGGTTCATGTGACACGTTCTGCTGTCTCCAAAATCTTTATGGGTTTTTCTTGATAAGTGAGATCACTTTCTAGTTGTACTTCCTCTAGTGGCACCGTATCTCTTAGTAGCGTTTCTGCCATTTCTGGGTGACATTTCTTCATCTGGCTGACATGAAACACACTGTGAACTGCGGAAAGTGCTTCTGAGAGTTCCAATTCATAGGCAACCTCTCCTTTGCGGGATAAAACCTTGAAAGGTCCAATAAATCTAGGTGCCAATTTACCTTTGATTCCAAATCTCTTAACTCCCCGCATAGGTGAAACTCTGAGATAGGCTCGATCGCCTACTTCATACGTGACTTCCCTCCTTTTGGAGTCCGCATAACTCTTTTGTCTGGATTGTGCTATCTAACGGTCTTTAATCAGTCTGACTTTTTCCTCAGCCTCCTTGATTATGTCTGGTCCAAACAAATTACGTTCTCCTACGCCACTCCATAGTAGTGGGGTAGTCCACTTTCTTCCATACAGTGCTTCAAATGGCGACATCTCTATGCTCGCTTGATAGCTGTTGTTGTAGGAGAACTCGGCATATGGGAGATTATCATCCCAGCTTGACTTATAATCTAGAGCGCATGCTCTCAGCATATCTTGTAGGATTTGGTTTACTCTTTCTGTCTGTCCATCCGTATGCGGATGGAACGCTGTGCTGAATTCTAATCTGGTTCCCAGAGACTCATGTAATTGATTCCAGAAATGAGAAGTAAACTGAGTACCCCTATCCGACACAATTTTCTTGGGAAACCCGTGTAGACACACAATCCTTTTCATATAGATGTCAACTAGCTTGGAACTAGTGTAACTAGTCTTCACGGGTATAAAGTGAGATACTTTCGTCAGACGATCGACTATAACCCATATTGAATCGTATCCTGATTTAGTCCTGGGCAGACCAGTGATGAAATCCATACCAATCTGTTCCTATTTCCAATCTGGTACTGGTAAGGGTTGCAGCAACCCTGCTGGTTTTTGGTGTTCTGCTTTCACACGACTGCAGACGTCGCACTTTGCAATGTATTCAGCAATATCTCGCTTCAAATTAATCCACCAATACCTCTCCTTTACATCCATATACATCTTGGTGTTACCCGGATGTATGGAATAAGGTGAATCATGAGCTTCTTGAAGTATTAACTTCCTAAGATCGGCATCGTCAGGGACACATATGCGTTCCTTATACCATACAGTTCCTCCTTCATCTTCTCTAAAGTCCCTGGCTTTGCCTTCACTTAGATTCTTCTTGATTTCTTTTACTGCTTTATCCTCTAACTGAGCTGCCTTGATTTTGTTAAATAGGAGAGGTTGAACTTCTAAGGATGCTATGAATCCTTCAGGTACCACTTCCAATCGAAGGTCCTTAAATCCTTTACATAGATCTTCAGGCAATTCTCCTGCCGTGAGTCCGTTTACATAAGTCTTACGGCTCAAGGCATCAACCACTAAGTTGGCTTTCCCTGGGTGGTACTGTAGACTTAAATCATAGTCTTTGATCAGTTCTAACCATCTCCTTTGTCGCATGTTTAATTCCTTCTGAGTGAAGAAGTACTTGAGGCTTTTATGATCTGTAAAAACTTCACATCGCTTTCCCCATAAATATGGTCTCCATATCTTTAGCGCATGTACCACAGAGGCTAACTCTAGATCATGAGTGGGATAGTTTACTTCATGATTTTTGAGTTGTCTTGAGGCGTAAGACACTACTTTGCCTTCTTGCATCAATACGCTTCCTAGGCCACGATATGAAGCGTCGCAATAAACCTGGAAGTCTTTCTCTAAATCTGGTAAGCATAATACAGGTGCCGACACGAAGCGCTTCTTTAGTTCTTGAAAGCTGGTCTCAAAAGCTTCTGTCCACTCAAATTTCTTTCCCTTCTTCAGTAGTTCAGTTAAGGCTTTGGCAATCTTGGAGAATTTTTCAATGAATCTCCGGTAGTATCCTGCCAGTCCTAGAAAACTGCGGATTTCTCCCACATTTTTGGGTGATTCCCAATTCGTCACAGCAGCAACTAGTTCAGGATCCACTGCTATCCCATCTTTAGACACCAGGTGTCCTAGAAATCCTACTTGTTTTAACCAAAATTCACACTTGTTGAACTTATCATATAACTTATGATCTCGGAGTCTTTGCAACACCAGACGTAAATGTTCTTCATGTTCTTTGTGACTTTTGGAGTAGACTAGGATGTCATCGATGAAGACAACAACAAACTTGTACAGAAAATCCATAAATACCTTATTCATCATATTCATGAAATAGGCTGGAGCATTGGTTAACCCAAAAGGCATTACTGTGTACTCATACGAACCATATCTTGTAACAAAGGCAGTCTTGGATATATCCATCTCTCTACCTTTCATCTGAAAGTACCCCGATCTGAGATCAATCTTGGAGAACACGACAACCCCTTCTAGTTGATCGAAAAGCTCATTGATTTTGGGTAGCGGATACTTGTTCTTGATTGTATGTTCATTTATGTCACGGTAATCGGTGACTAATCTCTGGGTACTATCCTTCTTCTTGACGAAAAGGATTGGGGCTCCCCAGGGTGATGAGCTTGGACGGATAAAGCCTTTCTGCATAAACTCTTCCAATTGCTTCTTGAGTTCTTTCAGTTCATCAGTTGCCATTGGGTAGGGCCTTTTAGCTATTGGTCATGTACCCGGCTTTAGTTCAATGAGGAACTCTACATCTCTATCGGGTGGCATTCCTGGTAGTTCTTCCAGAAACACATCAGGGTATTCCTTGATTATAAGGACCTCACCAAGACTAACCCCCTTAAGAGAATTAAGCCTAAACTTCTTTAGTTCAAACTTTGATCTAAAGTTGATGTTCGAGCCTTCTGGAGTGGTGAGAGTGATGGTTCTATTTGCGCAGTCTATGATTCCTACATAACTGGACATCCAATCCATCCCTATGATAACATCCAGGCCTTGTGTTTCCAGGATGATCAAGTCCGAAGGAAACTGATGCTTTCCAATCTTCATACTCAACTGTCTACAACTAGAGGTTACTAGCATCTCTCCTCCCGGAGAGCTTACTCTAATGGGGCTTCCTATATTTTCCACTACTAACCCATGTTTGTTTACAAAAGCTCTTGAAATGAATGAATGCGATGCTCCAGTATCAAATAAAACTAATGCTAGGCATGAATTGAGCAAGAACGTACCAATGACAGCATCAGGTTCATCATACACTTCTTCCACATTGATGTGGTTCACCTGTCCTTTCTGGAAGGGATTGGGCTTGGCAGCTTCTGCGGCCTTCTTTTCGGGGCAGTCAGTGGCGTAGTGGCCCTTGTTCTTGCACTTGAAACATAGGACTTGGCTGATATCTTTCTTATATTCAGGATTTGGGCGATGATGTCCATTGTTGTGGCCAGCATTTCCATTTCCCTTGTGATTCCCATTGTTTCCCTTGAAACCACCACTATGGTTGTGACCATGATGTTTGTGGTTGCTTCCTCCACTAGGATAGTGCCCAGGCTTATGACCCTGGTTTGTATCTTGAGGGAAAGGCCTCTTGAAAGAAGTTTCAGAATGGTGTTTGTGAGCATTCAACTTTCTCTTCCTGTTTTCAGCCTTCTTGATGTTATCCTCCAGTATGATAGCCTGATCTAAGAGAATTTGATAATTTGGGGCATATGCTACTGTTAAAGGAATCTTCAGCTCGTCACTCAGCCCATTTAGGAATTTTGCCTTCCTCTTAGCGTCCGTGTTGATGTCCTCAGGGGCATATCGAGAAAGGGCATGGAAATCAGCCATCTACTCCTTAAGGCTCATGTTTCCTTGTCTCAGGTTTCTGAATTCCTCTTGCTTCAAGTTCATAATACCCGAGGAGATATGAGCATTACGAAAACCTTCCTTGAAGTTTTCCCAAGTCAAGGTTTCCAGTGGGTGAGTGATTTGATAAGTTTCCCACCACTGAATTGCTGGCCCTTCCAACAGATGAGTAGTGAACCTCACCTTCTCAGCGTCGGTACATTCACAAGTCACTAGATTTCTGTCCACGGAACGCAGCCAGTCATCTGCCACAATTGGCTCAGTTGCAGTGGAGAACTTGTTAGGCCGGAGCCTCAGAAATCTGGTAAGTCTATCCACTTGGGGGGGGGGGGGGGGGTGGTGGCGGTGGTGGGTTTTGGTTATGGTTGTTGTTATTGTTGTTGGTCGCCACAATGAACTGGGTCATCATAGTCATTAGCTGAGCTTGAGCGGCCATCAACTATTGTATAGCATCGTTGTTGTTGTTGTTATCGGGCGCACGACGGGGAGGCATCTACGGTGTTTGCATAGATGAGTTTATTTTGACGGAAAGGTCTAAAGAGAAAATACCCCAATCAAACAAACAGCTTATGAGAACAACAATCACACATCTCAACCCTTGGATTAAAAGACATGAAAATTTTGGAAAATAAAACTCGCGAGGTTCCGGGAATACAAGGGAAAGTACTGCTTTACCACAAGTTGGTAAGTCAATACAAGACTAAGATAACGATGGGGTGTAAAGTAAATGGTAGCCTCACTAACTAACTACTCGACCATGTCATCTTCTTCTTCTTCAATCTAATGAATCTCGATTCCTTCATTGTCGAGTACTTCATTTAATTCCTTCACTTCTTTCTCCAGGGCAAGGTTCTTCTCTTGCAGCTCCCTCTTCTCAGTACGAAGCCGCTTGATCAAGTCACTATCAGCCTCAAACTCGACTTCATTGCTCTCGAGTTCTGCCTTCTGTTCTCTGATAGTCTTGTTCTTCTCTTGAACCCTTTTCTCCTGTCTCTTGTACTTCTACTCTTGTGCAGCAAACCTCTCTTCTTGGGCCTTAGTCACTTCCTCCTGAGCCTTTATCTTTTCCTCGTTCTCCTTGAGTAAGGCACATAGCTCATCGTTTTTCAGGAGCTCAGTGCGCCTGTCCTCATAAAGTTCTATGACGAGGATCTCCAGCTCTTGGAAATAAAGACTAAGGGGCTTTGCTTTGCCTCTATCTCCGACATCAAATAGGTAAGGTTCTCCATCCTCGTTTCTCCTTCCAAAGAAAATGGAGTAGTGGCCCCTCAACTCTGTGCTGTAGCGTCCACAGAGACGCCCAATCAGGTCTTGCATGACTATTGAGTACTTTATCCTTGGAGTCACTAACAATTTTGATTTCCAATGGGGGCTCTTCTCCACGTCCTGGCTGAGTTGCTTTTATTCCCCAACAGCCCTGTTTGTTAAACTTCTCCAGAATGAAGCCCTTAACTTGAGGTAGCGGTAAACCTATCTTCTTGCCGATGTCGAGAAGGTAGCAGCCAAAACGGGTGTCCTCGAAGTCCTCCGCAGTGGTGAAGTGGAAGCTCGTCATCCTTTAGGTAGAAAGAAAAGAATTTAAAACAAGAAATGTATAAGGTAAAGGAGTACTAGTCATATGTGCATTATTAATTTAGAAACAATACTAAGTCAAATCTCAATATGATCAACAAATAGTAACAACTCTTTGTAAATTGGATATTCACTATAGTGAGAGAGACAGACACCCGGCCAGCCACTTAATTGTGGAACAGGTCTCATGTACGCGGACATGTAAGGTTTGTTTCCAGGCCGCTTCATCTCACTATGCCGCTAGGATCCAAAATACTTAAGTAGATAATACTATGATCCAAAGGTTTTTCCAATCCTAAGGGCTCGAACCTACAGGCAACACAGTGCTCTGATACCATCTGTAGTGTACCTGCACTTAAAATATGGCAGATACCTGTGTATAGTGCAAATCCCTGGATCGATTCGTTTGCACACAGAGTTACGATGTAATATCACAACAAAGTATCAATTTATTACAACGCTGATCCAGACTTAGAAAATATTCATTACAAATTTGCATAGCATCAAGCTAGCAGTGAACAGAGTAAACAACGGAAAATTATTCTTCATGGAACCCCCAATCGTCATCATGTGCCACAGGCGAGCATGTTGGTTGAAGACTCGAAACCCTTAGTTAAATCTTACTCATCGTCAGAACAGTCTGGAATAAGATATATATTGCAACAACGTGGGCCAGAACCATTAAAAAATGGAACTGGCAAGTGACACTATGGTGGACACTTAGAGGAATAACTCTATGACCTATATGCTTATTTGGCTGGTGGAGCTCAAGGCTATTTTGCAGAAAGCAAGTTTTTCCCTAACTCTTTGAAACAATTTTACCTAGATGAGACAAATATGGTATAAAAGACATAGTCTCTTTCTACCCTTGTTCTCCCTTCAAGTTTTAATTTAAAAGTTGGAATGGTGGAATCCTCCGTTGACGTCCTCGTTCAGCTGCTCAATTGTCCGTTTCCGGGGACACGACTAAGTACTTAGTTTTAACTCTGCAGAGGTTGTGCACGTTCACCATTGTACCCAGTCAACCCAAACTATCCTTTACAGACCATTTGTGATAAGGGAAAGGAGAAGAATGAGACGAGATCTTTCAGAAGCATTTTCCCTCCCACTCTGGCCTGACGCGCTCCACCTACAAACCACTACCTCCACCTGTCAGGCCGGGGCGAGTCCACGCAGCTTAGTTGATCAAGCCAGAGCCCATATTGGCAATGGCTGCACGAGAAGCAATCTTCACTCGGAGTTCTTCAGATCCCTTTGTTCCTGGGTGGCCATCCACAAGTGAATATCCCATAGGTACATTCCCTGGGGACAACACTCTACTCATACAGCCAAGCAACCAATTCCACCCAGGTGTTTGATTATAACTTAGTAGAATTTAACATTTCATCAAAAATAGTTTTGCATAGCATCACAATTCTACTACGTATTTTCATAGGAACCTAGACTCAAGAATAAGGAAGTCTAAACATGGCTTGCATAGCAATACTATCCTACACATGCTTATAGAAAAATAGTCTACTCATGCATAGAAAAATAATAGGACTTTTATGGGGGTGTGCAACTTGCCTTGGCAACCGGGAGTACAGCAGTTACAGTTGCAAAGATTCTCGTTTCCCTCCGAATAGTCGAACAAAATAAATAAAAAGCCAGACATAAACACACAAGCAATATTCATACAAGGAAAAATATATGCTATGCATGAGATGCAATAATTTTATTTTAAATTTTAGGAAACTAATATATGTATCTCTTAGAGTTTTTATGACGTATGCATGTATAAATCTTTTAATTTGTTTTCATTTAATTAGACATGAATAAAAAGGGTAACATCAAGAATTTTAGTTTATTAAATAAAATTTCATAACTAAATTTTTATAAAATGACATTTGGGCAGAGGGCATCTAAACAAGTTTTTAGCAATTTGATTTACTCAAAAATAATTTATCTAAATAAAGTTATGTCTAAAACACTTAAACTACTCTCAAAAATATTTGAAAATTTTGAATGTGTCAAAACAGAAAACTAATGAAGCCAAAGTGTTATACTGGTTCTAAGGATTTCAAATATATAAAAATATTTGAATTTGGTTAAACAGATAAAAAGTAATGATGAAAACAGTATGCATGGTGTTTTCTGCAAAATTGCCAAATAATTTAATTTTAAGGAAATCATAGAAAAATAAATTCTGACGCGGCCTCCTGTGATTGGTTGATACCGATTCGGTTAAAGGATTTAATCTCAGCCGTACGATTTAGATCGGACGGATCTGGGAGGGTTTGACCAAATCGAGCAGCGCCGGTGACCGGAGACTCGCCGGTGGCTTCAACCCACGGCGGCAGCATTGCCAGAGTTGCACGCACGCACGTTCTACGCGTCTACGAGATGGATGAGGGGTACCGTTTCGAAGAGGAAGGCCAGGGGGTGACGATGGCGCGGTCGACGGCCTCGGAGCTTCTTCGTTCGTCGGAAAAGCTTCTCCGGAGTTGCGACCGGCGGAGGGAGCTTCGGGTCGTGGACGGAGGGATGCTTCCGCTGCAAAACAATTTACCGCGCAAAGTCATAACCGTGCGCATGACTGCAATATGAAGCAAGAAAGTGGAGGAAAGGCCCGGGGCTTCCTGTACTTGCTGCAATTGAAGAAGTTCGCCGGCGGCGAGGTGGAGAGGCGGGGTGGCGTGTGGGCAGCCTGGGAGCTCCCGTGCTGCGATTTCTAGGGCAAAACGAAGAGGAGCGCGGGGGCTATTTGTAGGCGTATGCGAGGAAATGAATCGCGTCTTTAAATGCTCGGATTAACGAGGAGGAATCGCCGGCCGGAGGTTACCGTGGACGACGCGTGATTTGGGGAAGAAGACCGTGTCGGGGATGACAGGTGGGACCCACCTATCGGTGACACGGAGAGAGAGAGAGATGGCGCTGGGCTGCTGGCGGGCTGGACGCGTCGCGCGCGCGGTAGATAGCTAGTGGCCTTCGGCCCACTTGCTGGCCCGGTTCGATTTTTTTTAATATAATTCATTCTTCTGTTTTTAAATCTTTTGAGTATAAAACAAATTCAAAACTACATCAAACTTGTCTGAAAAATTCATGAAAATATAATTTGAAAAGCTTATTAAAAATAGATCCTTTTGATATTATTTTTGTCTAAGTAAAAATAGAATAAAAAGGAATGTTATTATAAATTCAAATAACAATTTTATTGACATAAAATCAATTAAAAACATATATAATGATTTAATTTAAATTCTATGTGATTCAAATGGCAAGTTTAATGATGATGATGCATGGATGCAAGGTTTTAAATTTTTCTGAAAATTGGGATGTTACATTAGATAAGGCACTATATGGCCTTAAACAAGCCCCACGAGCGTGGTACGAGCACCTTAGAGAACTACTTGTAGACCGTGGATTCCAAGTTGGGGAAATCGACCCCACACTTTTCACTAAGAAAGTAAATGGAGAGCTTTTCATTTGTCAATTATATGTGGATGACATTATAATTGGATCTACTAACAAAGCATTTAACTAAGAATTCTCTAAGCTTATGACCGACAGGTTTGAGATGTCTATGATGGGTGAGATGAAGTTCTTCCTCGGATTTGAGATCAAACAATTGAAGGAAGGAACATTCATCAACCAAGCGAAGTATATTCAAGACATGCTCAAGAAGTACGGGTTGCTTGAGCTCAAGGGTGCCTCTACCCCAATGAAAACCAAATGCCACCTTGAGCTCAACCCCAAGGGTAAGGATGTGGATCAAAAGGTATACCGCTCCACGATTGGATCTCTTCTTTACCTTTGTGCATCTAGACCGGATATAGTGCTAGCCATAGGAGTGTGTGCAAGATATCAAGCGGCTCCTAAAGAAAGCCATGATATGGCGGTCAAGAGGATCTTTAGATATTTGGCTTATACCCCAACCTTTGGATTGTGGTACCCCAAGGATGCACATTTCTCGTTATGTGGGTACACGGATTCCGATTGGGCGGGAGATGAAGATGATAGGAAGTCAACCTCCGACGCTTGTCAATTTATTGGGAGGTCCTTGGTAAGTTGGTCTTCTAAGAAGAAAAACTGTATATCTCTCTCCACCGCCAAAGCCGAGTATGTTGCCCCCACAAGTTGTTGCACTCAGTTGCTATGGATGAGGCAAACTTTAAAGGAGTACGGAGTCGATTGCGACAAAGTGCCTCTTCTATGTGACAATGAAAGTGCCATCAAGATTGCTTACAACCCGGTGCAACATTCAAGAACCAAGCATATTGAGATCCTCCATCATTTCATAAGAGATCATGTGGCCCGAGGAGATATTGACTTATCATATGTGGGCACAAGGGATCAATTCGCGGATATCTTCACGAAGCCCCTTGAGGAAGGAAGGTTGTGCTTTTTGAGGAATGAGCTCAATATCATTGATTCGAGCTCCTTAGCTTGATCGCTTGCACACTCACCTAGGACGTAATTGCGTCTTATCTTGTTTTGATGTAGGCATGGAAATAGGGGGGGTGCGGTCCTAATACATTGGACCATCCCTCCCCCCATTATGCCGATATCAAGTGTTATGTTATCTCTATATTCATTCTTATGACTAATGAGCTAAAACGACGAGTATTGGTTATGTACCCAAGATACATCTTCGCGGTGACATGCCATACACTCCTACACGGTGGCCTCGGCCACCGACCTCTTCTCTCTGAAGAGTTGGTTTTATTTGGAGCTTATTGTTGTTATTTGCCCTCTTATTCATGCATGTGGGAAACCTACTCAACTTGGCGCTTTATGTTTCGTTTTGGTAGTTGTGAGTTGAGTATGGTGTACCAATGACAGTTTGGAAATCTATCCCAAGCCTATTTCCCCCCTGAAAACATTTCTCTCTATTGCACACAAGTCATCCATCTGAAAACTGGGATTTTGGTTCAGCATGTCGGAATATCCGGTTCATTTCTGAATCGGAATATCCGGTGACTCGGAATTTACGGTGTAAGTTACACTCGGAATTTCCGACCGGGCGGTTTGTCTAAAAAATATAAGGGCAGGCTCGGGGTGAAGGGCTCATTCGTGCCCTTCTTCCACCCCGACCTCCCTCTCCTCCAACCGCCGCCCCTGCTGCTCCAAGATCTCTCCGGAGCACTCCGACCGCCAGGGAACCTCTTTCTCGGCCGAATCTGCTCCTCCTCCGCCCCGAGAACTCACTCCTCCAAGCAATGGCCTCAATGGATGAGGGTAACTTCACTTTTCCCTATCCCTAAGTGCTTGCACTAGGATCTTGATGTGGAGTTATTTGTTTCAAAATTGCTTGGTAGAGATTGTTCCTAGCTTCATTCCCTGCCATCTACATACATTAGTTTTACATTGTGTTGGATCGATCTAGTTTTAGACCGAGTCAATCTCAGATCTGCATTGTTTCTGTTCAGATCGGAATTTCCGAGTCAACCTGAATCGGAATTTCCGGTCCTTCGGAATTTTTGGTTAATTATGAATCGGAATTTCCGAGCTGAACACTGCAGTTTTAAGATTAACTCATGTTTAACTACATATGATTCATCAAATGCCTACCTAATGTGTGTATCCTCTCCTGACTTGTGTGTACTTACCTTGTGCTACCCACTATGCTCAAATTCACAGGTTCTAGTGGGAGTCCGTCCTTCGCAGGGGCAACAAGGAACACCTCAAGGGCACCTGTTCACAAGACCCCTGTCGACAAGGGTAAGGGTCCTGCCTCCTCAAGCAACCCAGCTGTTCCAAAGAAGAAGAACGCACTTGCTAGCAGGCCTCCGTACAAGAAAAGGAAGAATGCCCCGGTTCCTCAACGACAGAATTATGCAAAGATGAACTCTGTTGACTACTCTCAGCTCCGACAAGGGGATTGGTACCTTAGGCCAAGGGACAACACTCTGGATGATCGCAGCTTTTGGTGTCAAGAGCAAGAGTTCATACTCAAGGACCTCTACTACTCTCTGTCGAAGCCCATTCGGCCTATGCATCCGTTTGACCTTGCAGCTCTGCAGCAGAAAGCCTCTTTTGTTGAAGCTATTCATCTTGTCAAGACTATGGGCTTGGAGAGGCTTGTGATCACTCGTTGTCCATACAACTCTCAGCTCGTGATGCAGTTCTTTGCCACTCTTGTGATGAAGGGTGACTCGAAGAAGACAATTAAGTGGATGACTGGTGACACTTTCTGTGAGTCCAACTTTGAGGAGTTTTCCAAGGTTTTGGGCTACAAGTTTGATGGTGACAACGCTCAAGGCTATCGCATGCACCACCCATTCAAGCTCAACAAGAAGCAGACCGTGCACTTATATGGTGAGGGAGGCATACCCGGCAATGCTCGAGATTTGGATCCTCTTTATGATGTGCTTGCGCGCATCCTCCGTGAGAACATTGCACCAAGTGGTGGCAACAATGACAATGTGGTGACCCCTCTGTGCAACTTGCTCCTTCATGCCAACCGCATTGTGGAGAACCCTGACAGTGATAGAGACTGGAGTGTGGATGTTATGGATTACATCCACAATGAGATGCATGAAGCCATGACCACCAAGGTCACTATCCCCTATGCTCCTTACATCATGAAACTCATCAAGTTCAAGTTTCCTGACCATACCTTCAGTGATGATGAGTTGGAGGCGCATGACTTCAAGAAACTATATGAGAAGAAGATAGTGGTCAAGCCTCCTCCTGTGCCTTCTTCTAGCTCAGCTCAGGGTGGATCTTTCATGGGTGATGCTAGGAGGGCTGCTGCTCCTACTTATGTCTCGGCCACTCATGCGAAGGTGAAGAAGCTGAATTGGTTCCAACGCAACATCCTGTGCATGAATGTGGACATCCGCAAGGAGCAATACACGCCTACAAGGATCGTCATTATCTTGCCTACAATCAAGACTTGATTCTTCATCATGTGTCTGGCTCTCCTGCTCCTGCAGATCTCTCTGATCCCCTGACTTTTGCTCAGTGGAACCAGGATTCTTTGGCTCCTTGGGCACAGATTGATCATGACCTCGGCGGCAGCTCGTACACCACTGGACATGCTTATGAGAACACTTCTGATGATGATGATGAGGAGGAGGCAGATGATGAGGAGACTCCCTCGGACTGAAGACCTTCACGGGACGTAGCATCGCTCCTCTTCCTTTTTGGCGTTTAGATGCCAAAGGGGGAGAAGTTGCTCTAGTAGGACTTCGGGGATTTGCAGGGGTTCGGGCACAAGCATATGCGTTTACCATTTCTTTGCGCCTGTGTCCATTTATCTTATTTGTGGCTATTTGTTAAACTCTTTTTTTATTTATGTCGGGGGGCTGCCCCCCGGGTAGGGGCAGATCCCGGAATAATTCAGTAATGAGCCAACAGTACTTGACCTTTGGTGAGAGCAAGGGACACCTCCTGGTGTGCTGAAGGGGCAACTTGACCCTTGAGCGCTGGTAGAGTGCAAAGTGCCTCCTGGCAGGCGCAAGGGTCAGCTCTAGCAACTATAAATAGACACCCCGAGCCTTCACAATGGCAGCACAAGCATCAGCGGGGGTTCCTCTAAGAACTAGCTTCTCGAAGATGTCTTTGCTGGTAGGCTGAGACATCTTTGGGAGGCTAGGCCTAGAGATACTCATCCGGGGACGAACTCGAACGCCTCCGGAAAGGATCTCGGGTCTTGGGCTCCGAGGAGACTCCCGGAAGGAGGTGTATTCGGTTTTGCCGGATAGACAATCCGAGTAAGTGCTAACCGGAACGTCTATCTCGGTCTTGATCTTGTGCAGGAAAGACTCACGGGGGCAAGCAAGGAGATAACCCGCATGAGGGATCCCGGTAGGCCTTCAATGGTCTGTAGCAGGCTTTCCCGCCTAATCCGGGGGGAAGTACCGTTCCGTCTGACACAGAGGGATGGTCACCTCCCGCCTGACACGGAAGCATGGTCACCTCCCGCCTGACGCGGGAGCGTGTCAGGCGGTACGACAACGGTACGACAAGACACGACGTGCTTAGCCCGGCAATCCGGAAAAGGTTATCCGAGATGGGCAAAGACATGTCCTGTCTCTGACAGGGGGACAATGATGTTCCAGGACGGCGCCTGCTGTCCTTGCCGGGATGATGACGAAGGGGCTACGCCGGATAGCGCGGAGAGTAGGTCGCACTAGCCGGTGACGCCATGCCGGTTAGGCCTGTCCGGTGGGGCCAAGCCGGTTTAGGGTTTCCGGCCCCCCTGGCTGGAACTCTATAAAAGGCGCCATAACTGCTTCTGTGGGAGAGAGACCAACTGGGGAGCCAAAGCTGTAGTTGCATTCACTCCTAGAGCATTTACTTCTTCATACCTTGAGTTCATCTAGTTCTTCGTGTTCTTCACTTTGAGAGATCTAAGAGCAAGTTGTGGCCCTTGTACCACAGTTATATAGAGAGGAAAGGCAGGAGTAGGGGTGTTACCTCCTCACGAGGGCCCTGAACCTGGGTATATCGTCTGTGTGTTGAGTGCCTTCGTGCATTTGTTCTTGTTTGTTAGATCTTCCCTCTATCGTACTGCTCTTGTTTCTAGTTCTTGGGAGATCTCGGTTATACCGGGATCCTCCCCGTGTGGGCTATTCAGCTCGCTATCCCTCCCCGGATCCACCAACGCCCATCGGCCCCACACATTAGCCATCCTATGGCATCTGCCGTGACACCACCACGACAATTTATGTGTATTGAGAAAATGTTATGCTTTCATTATCCTACGGTTGAGACTTCAAATTTATTGTGTTGGTACTCTCTTCATATCCTATATACAAAAGGTATGAAACCGGAAAATCAACTCGGAAATTTCATTGAACCGAAATTTCCGAGTCACCCAGAAAACCACTCTAGATTTGGCTAAGGAAAGAAGAGAAAGTGGTTCTGACTTCAACCGGAAAATCAATTCGGAAATTTCATCAGCTCGGAATTTCCGAGTCACCCAGAAAACCACTCCAGAATTTGGCTAAGGAAAGAAGAGGAAGACGTTCTGACTCCAACCGGAAAATCAGCTCGGAAATTTCACTGACTCGGAATTTCAGGGCAACCCTTAGAAACTTGAAGAAATTTGGCTAAGTCAAGATGTCAAAGACGTTCTGATCTCAACCGGAAATTCAGCTCGAATATTTCATAGCACCGGATATTCCGGGTGACTCGGAATTTCCGGGAGTCACTTATACCGGAATTTCCGGGTCATCGAGACAGCCAACGGCCAAATTTTGGGAGGGGGTATATATACCCCCTCACTCACTTAAGAACAGTTAGCTCTCAGATTTTCTCTCTCCTACTATTCTTGAAAGCTCAAATCATCAAGATCTCCCAATCCCTCCACCCAAATTCGTTGATCTTTGGAGGATTGGAGGAGAAGGCCCGGATCTACATCTTCACCGAAGGGATTTGCATTTCCTCCCCATTAACTTGGGGATTTCGTGGCTAGAGTTTCCGGTGGGAAAACCTAGTTCACCATTGTTGTAATCTTGGTGTTGCCTTGACCTTTTGTGGTCCTTGACCTTTTGTGGTCATCTTGAGAGCCCCCAATTAAGTTGTGGGTGCGTGCCTCAAGCGTTTGTAAGGGATTCGATCTCCGCCCTAAAAGGGGATCAATAGTGGCAGGTGAACTCGCAACCTTTGTGGTTGAGTTCATCGGAGAAGAAGGTGAGCCTTTGTGGCGTTGCGGCTAACCTGTTGTGGTAGCGCAAACCTCTCCAAACGAGACGTACACCCTTAGGTGGAACTCGGGATTACATCTTCGTCTCCGCGTGCTTCACTCGGTTCCCCTTATCCATACTCCCTTACTTGCTTGTCTTGTTTGCTTATTTATCTTGTTATTGCTTAGGTTGTCATTTAGGTAAATTCATCATAGTTGCATATCTAGAGAATTTACCTTTGTGTTGAGCCTAAATTTGAAAAGACCTAAAATTTGTAATAGCACCTATTCACCCCCCCTCTAGGTGCCGGATTCCCGTTCACCGCGTCCATGGACGAACGGACCGCGGTGGACTCCAACTCCACCTTGCCTCTGCCATGTGGGAGCCACCTTGAAGGCCAAGTCGAAGGAGAGCGCCAGAGGGCCTATAAAAGGGGAAAGACATCCATCGTAGCACGGGTCGGCTCTTTGCGTGCTACAACCCTTGTAAACCCTAGCAACTCTTGTTAGGATAGCCTTGAGCCGGAGGAGGACGAAGACCATCGCTTCCCTCCCCAGGCAAGAACTGCCTCAAGGGGGCCTCCGGCAAACTCCACTGTACTGTAACCTCCATCATTTAATACAGACAAGCAGGAGTAGCGGTCTTACCTCCTCACGAGTGCCGTGAACTTGGGTAAAGGCTGGTGTCTATCTCTGTCGTGGGCGTGTCGTCTTCGGGTCCGGCGACCAACGTCGCGGAGCCCCTCGAGGGTCTAGACCTCCGTGTTCAACCCCCTATACGAACTACTCTTCAGGAAGTGACTACCCCCGATCCTTGGGAGTCATAACCCGACATACGGCTACCTTACATCTTGATGGACATGCGGCTCTCTGGTTTCAATCATTCAAGCGACGGAATCGGTTGATTGCATGGGATACTTTTGTTCAAGCAATTGTGGAAGAATTCAGACATGATGAATATGATGGTCAGATGACAAAATTGTTACAGTTGAAGCAGACCGGTACAGTAGTTGAGTATCGTATCTCGTTCGAAGCTTGCATGTATCACTTAATCTCCTTGGATGATTCACTGAGCCAGCGCTGGTTGCTCACTCAGTTTGTGTTTGTCTTCGAGATGACATTCGCTGTGCTGTTCGTTTCCAAGCTCCTTCCAGTATTACCCGTGCAGCTTCATTGGCACGTATTCAGGAGGAGGAGTCCGAGCATCATCGACCATGGGGACGACCCTGGCACCCACAAAGCATCCTCCAACAGGCAATGCCACCACAACTCTTGCAGCTGGTGTTCGCCCGGACTGGCAGAAGAAACAAGGCAATGATGATTTCAATCGTGAACGATAGCTAAGGGATTTCCGCCGTGAAAATGGTTTGTGTTTCAAGTGTGGAGATAAGTATTCCAAGGAACATCAGTGTAAACGTTCTGGTCAACTCTTGACAATAGAAGTGGGTGAGTTTGGTGAAGTCATTTCTGATGATGTTGAGCTTGCATTGGAACTGTTGGAAGAAACAGCGAGACCGGCTACTTGTTGTCAATTGTCTGTTGATGCATTAGCGGGAACTGAAGGAGGCGAGACCATTCGTTTGCATGCCTTAGTGGGAAATCAGAGTATGTTGTTACTCATCGATTCTGGTAGCACTCATACTTTTGTCACCAGTTCATTTGCTGAAAGAGCAGGTTGTATGATCTCTCCCGCCACACCCTTATCGGTGAAAGTTGCAAATGGGCAACTTCTTTCTTCAGCTGAACAAGTGACAGGTTTACAATGGTGGACACAGGGCCACACTTTTTCCACTGATATGCGCATTCTGGAGCTTGGGGCTTATGATGCTATTCTAGGTGTCAACTGTTTAAAGCAATTTGGTCGTATGACAATTGAATGGGATGCTAAATATATATCATTCAAGTACCAGGACAGGAAATTACACTTAAAGGTGTTGCGCCAAAGACGCAACCAACACTTACTGAAATATCAACTGAACAGTTACAGAAATGGTTGGCTGGCAACGAAGTCTGGGCAATTGCTATATTAGATTCAGTTACACATGTTAGTGATCGGAAATCTTCTTCAGTTCCTCTAGACTTACAAGCTCTCTTGCACCAGTTTGAAGATGTGTTTTCCGAACCTCATGAATTACCCCCTTCGAGAGTGTTTGATCATGCAATTCCCTTGGAACCTGACGCTAGGCCTGTTAACTGTCGTCCCTATCGATACTCGCCACTTCAAAAGGATGAAATCGAGCGGCAAGTTAAGGAAATGCTTGAAGCTGGCATTATTACTGAAAGTATGAGTCCTTTCGCCTCACCAGTGTTGCTTGTGAAAAAGAAAGACAACACCTGGCGGTTCTGCATTGACTACCGCAAGCTGAATGAGGTTACAATCAAGAACAAGTTCCCACTACCAGTAGTCGATGAGCTCCTAGATGAATTGTCGGGCACAAAGTATTTTTCCAAGTTGGACCTTCGCTCTGGTTATCATCAAATTCGAATGAGACCTGAAGATGAAAGTAAAACGGCTTTCAAAACACACCACATACACTTCCAGTTTAGAGTGATGCCGTTTGGCTTGACGAATGCACCGGCTACCTTTCAGTGCATCATGAACTCCATATTTGCTCCTTTTTTACGCAAATTTGTGATTGTCTTCTTGGATGACATTCTAGTCTAAAGTGCAACTGGGACTGAGCACTTAGAGCATTTGAAATTGGTGCTTGAGAAACTGCGAGAGAAACATTTCTATGCTAAGCAATCCAAATGCAGTTTTGGGCAGAATAGTATTCAATACCTGGGACATATCATTTCAGATCAAGGAGTGTCTACTGATCCAGAAAAGACTACTGTAATGGCTAATTGGCCTCTGCCTACAAATGCTACTGAGTTGAGAGGAATCCTGGGTTTCACAGGCTATTATAGAAAGTTTGTTCATCACTATGGGTAAGTAACAAAGCCATTGACACAATTGCTAACCAAGAAGGGATTTATATGGACCCCTGAAGCTACCGTAGCTTTTGAAAAGCTGAAACAGGCAATGATGTCCACACCAGTATTGGCATTGCTGAATTTTTCTCTTCCATTTACTGTTGAAACAGATGCTTGTGATACTGGAGTAGGTGCTGTGTTAATGCAGCGAGGACACCCAATTGCTTACATGAGCAAGGCACTGGGATTGATGAACAAGAAATTATCAGTTTATGAGAAGGAATTCATTGCGGTGATAATGTCTATTGACAAGTGGAGGCAGTATTTGCAAAGAGGCCACTTCACTATCTTAACAGATCACAAGAGCTTGTGTAATCTTAAAGATCAAGTTCTCAGTTCTGATTTACAGAGGAAGGCAATGGCTAAAATGGTGGGCTTGCAGTTTGATATTAAATATAAAAAGGGTGTGGACAATGGAGCAGATGATTCCTTGTCCAGAGTGGGGCACTTACTGGATATGCAGGCCATTTCCACTTGTCGGCCAGATTGGTTGGTTGAAGTGATCAATTCTTATACCAACGATCCGATTACAATTCAGCTGCTACAAGAACTATCTGTACATTCCCCAAATGCAAGAGGATTTTCACTGGAGAAGGGACTAATTAAATATAAAAATAGGTTGGTAATTGGTGAAAATTTGGCACTTCAAACCAAACTTATTGCTGCTATGCATGATAGTGCAGTTGGAGGGCATTATGGTGTTCAAGCTTCTTACCAGCGCATGAAGCAGCTTTATTACTGGTCCGGTATGAAATTAGCAGTGGAAACATATGTGAAACAATGCTTAGTGTGTCAATAGGCCAAACACACACACCAAAAACCAGCAGGGTTGCTTCAACCCTTACCCCCACCCGAAGCTCCTTGGCAAGAAATAACAATGGATTTTATTGAAGGCTTACCACTATCCGAAGGTGCAAATAGTATATTGGTGGTTGTGGATCGCTTAACCAAGTATGCTCACTTTATACCACTGAAACATCCTTTTATAGCCGCTTCAGTATCAAAACTCTTTTTTGACAATATTGTGAAGTTACATGGAGTTCCTCTTGCCATTATCTCTGACCGTGACAAAATATTCACCGGCCATTTCTGACGTGATTTGATCAATGCTTTGGGTACCAAACTACAGTACAATACTGTTTATCACCCACGGGCTGATGGGCAAAGTGAGTGAGTTAATCAGTGCCTAGAGCAGTATCTCCGTTGTGCAGTACAAGACAACCCTCGACACTGGGAAAAATGGCTTGGCCTAGCTGAGTTCTGGTACAACTCTAGTTTTCACACTGCCTTGGGTTGCTCTCCTTTTAAAGCTCTTTACAGGACCGAACCCAATTTTGGTGGCATGCCAAATATCACAGTCTCGAATGAATCAGTGACTGGTGACACTGCCCTGGAGTATCAAGCTCAAACACAGTTGTTGCGAGCTCAACTGATTCGTGCTCAACGAATGAAAGCACATGCTGACAAGAACCGTGTGGAGCGTGCGTTTACTGTTGGTGATGAGGTGATGTTGAAATTGCAACCCTATGCTCAACAATCTGTCGTTAATCGACCGTATCCCAAGTTGTCATACAAGTATTTTGGACCTTATAAAATTCTGGAACGCATTGGGAAGGTGGCATACAAGTTGGAGTTGCCGGAGACAGCACAAGTCCATCCAGTGTTTCATGTGTCGCAACTCAAAGCTTTTATAGCATATTATACTCCGATCTATAAGGACTTGCATATAGTGCCTGATCTGCAAGCTGCTACCCCTATACCGGTAGCTATCTTGCAACGTCGTCTGGTTCGCAAAGGTAATACTGATGCTTCCCAGATTCTGATAAAATGGGCTCATCTACCAGATGCCATGGCTACATGGGAGGATTATTATGTGTTGAAGCAAAGGTATCCTATGACGTTGCTTTGGGATGATGATCAAGCTGCAGGAGCATCTTCTCAGGTAGGGGCAAATGTCACACGTTCCACATCTGTCTCCATGTTGAGGGCGGACATTGAGTCATCAGGCTGAGCTGGCTGAGTGTGTATTGGTCCACCTGTAAGTGTGCGTTGTTGTTAAATTACCCAGACCTGTCCGTGGAGGGCATGCGTAATGAAACAGAATTGAACTCTCTCCCCATGTTCTCTGTATTCTCACCTACCCTCTCTGCATCTCATCCCTCATCTCAATTCCCCTTTGTATTTTTTCAAGATTCATGTGATTATTCCTCCCCCAAGTTAGGGATATCACACACCGGCCACCGGGCGAAGCTTTTTGTGCAGATCGAACAACGAAACTACCGATCAAACAAGATTCTAATCCTAGCGACCCTTACTTTAGAGTCGCGTTGTGGATGCTCTTAGTTACCATCAACAGTAGGGCTAAAAAACTCGATGGTTATAAATTACATAATATAAAACCCCAGACCAACTAGTAACGATTATAAACAGTGGTGTGAACCCAAGACAAGTTTATAACTTGTTGTAGCAGCTATCGCCAACAAAAAATGTTGACAATTTTCCCCTGATTTGTTCAACTTTCTCCTTTTTTTTTGAATTTTTGTTCAACTTTCTCCTTACAAATGGTTCAAGGTTCAAGAAGGCGTACGTCCACGCAAACGACCGTAACATATGCGTGCAGTGCACCCCAAGAGGAAACAGGGCCATTAATCACGTACAGTATGTGTGTCAACGTACTGTGCACCTCCTGCGCGTATCATTTTCCGGAGGCATGTGATCCCACAGTGGATGCACTATGTTGAAGCCGTAGAGTCGTGTGACTGATTTGGCTGGTGATGCTTCATGCATGGGCTCGTGCACCCTTGATCGTCACATCCGATCATCATGACCTGCAGCGATGCGATGCATTGAACTGCATGAACTATTCCTGGCAGTCGGTAGATCTACAACTCTATAGTCTAGTCATCCACGATTCCAGGTCGGGTATATGTGACCATGAACGTTGCGTTGTGCGCACCAGACGATTATTGGCATGCAGTCGTAGATCTACACATCTTATCTAATCAGTACTACTAGTACGTCGTAGAGTGATGGTGTCGTACCGGTACACTAGTACGTACCTGCATTATTATGCATCAACGATTCAGCGTGCACTGGCCCATCGAATGGTTACGGATCGGCGCTCAAAAGTAGGCTAGATCGGAGTAGCTGACTAGCTCGATCGATCGACCAGCTGAACATGGGATGGGCCCAAGTGGCGAGAGCGGCAGGGTCGTCAACTCGTCACGCAGTTCGCGTTCACGGGGAACCGACATGGCGACATGTAGCTGGAGCGCGCAGGGTGGCCGGCGCGATCTGCATGCCCATTCACGAGGAACGGGCCAGCTCAACGAAGGCACGCTCCGACGGGCGACGGTAGGTGCGCCGCGTTGAATGAATCCACTAACAGATGCAACCTCCTTCGGCTACCGTGCCGTACGTCGGGACGCCGTCATGCTTGGTCGAAAGGCCGTGGTGTCTCCACTGGCAGCTGCTCCGGCACTTCCAATCACTAGTGAAAAAGGGACACTAGTCCCAATGTACCAATCAGAACTGTCTGGCCGAGACTAGAGTCCCAACCCTTTGGTCTCGGTTTAATACGAATTAGGACCGCAACCCTCCCCACCACCACACCAATTAGAGGTCCACACGTGGAGGGGGTAGGGGCGCGTAGGGACAAACCCTTTAGTCCCGGTTGGTCTTACGAACCGGAATTAGAGTTTTGCTTCTTTTTTTCTTTTACATTTCAGGGTTTTGCTCTTTTTTCATTTCAGGATTTTGTTTTTTTATTGCGACCGGTTTTCTATGTAGGGGTTTCGGATGGTACCACCTCGATGCGTAATGGTAGGGGGTTTCGGATGGTACCACGTCGATGCGTCGGGTAGGGATTTCGGATGCTACAGCTTCGATGCGCGAAAAACACGTATAAATTATTATACGAAGCTAAATGAAGGTACATCATGCATATATACAATTACATAAAAATCATGTGTTGATAACACATACACATTTAATTACGCGTGGTACATGAAGATCACGTTTCCCGGTTCCAGATACTTAGAAGTATTTTTGTTACATGGAGATAACTATTACATGTCCGCACTAGTCAAAATGGTGGTACTCTCCGCTCTCCGGTATGACATGGGCGAGGTAAAATCCCGTCAACTCCTCTGCAAGTGCCCTGAAGCGGGTCTTTATTGGTAACTCGTTGCGCTTTCTTGCCAACTGTAAAAAAAATGATATCACAATAAATACATGAGATATGAAATGAATAAAACTCATCACGATTGATGGTACAAAAATAATGTGGTGACTAGAGCTTTACGTACTTAAATATTTCTTTTGCTTTTCAAACTCTCTCGTTGACCACAATGTGCATGTACTTGTAAACGTATAATCCACATAGATCATTCCCTATTGGCTGTTTAAGGCAAGTCTATTAATCAAATAATAATAAAATATGATAATGAGCATGGGCCTAGTTATACTACTACTTACTTGATTAGTACGCCATAGCAGCTTCTCTGGCCATCCACTGTTCGGATGTTCCGCGAGGAACATTTTCCAAACGCTGCATGACAAGAAAATGAATGAATGAGTCATATTTTTTTTTAATATTAGGAAATGAACGAAAGAGGCGAGTAGAAATGAAAGTATCTTGTTACCAAATCAAAACAGGTCTTGTATTGTTTAGGGCATCTTCTTAACGAGTCAAGGACAACAATTTCTCTTTTCCGCAAGTCAATAACGATAAGAATGTAGTGGAAGCTGCGCATGTTTATAAATAGTCATGCATAACTCATCAATTAAACTTAACATCGGTTGAGAAAAATAGAATGTGTAATAACGAGTAACACTCATTTGAAATTGTAAAGCCATAATATTTTTTTTGTAAGGTTGTCGCTTGAAAAACATTAGCAAATTCCCCGGTGTATCCTTGTTAACTCTTGGATCAATTATGTTTTCTTCATGCATTATAGAGGGGTCAATGAACCCAATGTGGTTGATTTTCTCCTTCTTGCATTCGAGCATCTTCATTCTGCGTAATAAAGCACACAAAATATTGTAGAGAGGATTATCATAGACAATGAACGAGTAGAGCTAATTAAAACATTAAATTACAGGAATAGATATCACTTACAAACAATAAGAACTCAAGATAGCTTTGTCGAGGGCCAGGAGATTGTATAACTGAAAGATTTCGGCGAAGCAAATGACAATGGAGTATTCCTGGAAATAATGCTCTTCCTTAACTGCCATCATGAAAGCGTCTTTATTCGTCTCCTTTACAGTATTCTTGTACCAGGCTTGAAATTGACGCTTCTTGTGGGAAAGTCGTCGTCGATGAAATTCTCCCCATGAACATAAGTATGAACAACATCCGTGAAGGGGATATCATCTTCCGAATATACCAGCTCCCGCACATTGATGTTTTTGAGAACTCTGTCATCAAGAACCTTGAGCGGGGGGGGGGGGGGGGGGGGGGGCGACTGTGCGTCTTGTTCTCCGAGTTGGGCAACTTGTTTCTCTTTTTTCGATCGATCATCCATCTCTTCATCATATGACTTACCATTGTTGCGATCATAGTCTGTTGGCGGCGATGGTGGGGGGTTGTATAGGGCATCGCTGCAACGGTCATTTTTCTCCTGAGGAATTCCGGCAGTAAATATTGCAGGAGGCAATTGTTTCGCTAACCCTTTCTGTTTCACGCCAGCAAGCCAGGCATCCGTATGTTCTTTGCAGGCGATATTGTTTTCCTCGATGGTTCTCTCCCAAGGTAACTTTGGAGTAGGCGGCGGTGTTTTCTGCTTTCTAGGTTTCTTACTAACAGGAGAACCAGACTGGCGCCTACTCGAGAGCGACTTAACATTCTGGCGGACTGGCACAGACTGCGATGGCCTCGCGATGGGGACCCTCTCGGGGGGCGATTGGCTTTGTTGTTGAGCTGGAGATGGACTCGGGCTGGGGTCCCTATCGGTGAGGTGTGGGCTTTGCTGATGAGGTGGAGATGGACTCCGTCTTTGATCCCTCTCGAGAAAGAGTGGACTTTGCTGCTGAGCTGGACTCCTAGAACGAGGAGTGGACTTTGCTTGTTCTGAAAGGACGATGTATTTCTTGGGCCATAGGGCGAAGCCATGCTTGACGTCTTCCAACGTCTTCTCCTCGTCACCTCCAGGAAACTCAAGTTCCAAGGTTTCAAATCCCGCCATAATTTCGTCCACCCCGACACGAGCGTAGCCATCTAGAATTTGACCACAATGGTAGAGTTCTCCAGGTTGAATTACTAAAGCTTGCCCCACCTCCACCTTCAAAGTTATGTTTCTCATTGCTATATGTAGCTCACAACCAGTAGGCTCTGGGATGTCATCCACTGGGTAGGGACCATCGACTTGACGCGTGGAACCAACGCTGCTTCTACGCTGAGATGGGGCGGCATCTGCTTCATGACCTAATTGGTCCCGCTCCTGAGGTTCCGTTCTTTGCTCCTTCAATGTTTTTATTTCCGCCCGTGTCTCCTTCAGGCCACGTTCCAATTCTGATATCCGGTCGTCCTCCTTCTTCTTACCTCTGCTACGGCTTCTATAAGTGTGAGCGGATTCCGGCCACGCAGTCTTAAACGTAGCACCGCCAGGATAGCCTCGAGCTTGTCCAACATGTTCAGGATTCCCCAGGGCCCGTGTCAGCTCGTCATCCTCTATCGGGTTTGAACAAACCATTGCAAACATCATTAATTGCATCTTCAAGCTTCTCTTTGATTTTATCAACGAGATCCTTCCATTTTCCTTTTCCAACAATATCTCCGGTTACTGGGTCCAACCCTGCCCCATGCGCGAACAACCAGAATTTTGACCTCTCGGGCCAGTCAAGTGTCTTTGGACGGACCCCCGATCGAAACCGTTTTTCTTCATAGGCTAACCACTTAGGAATGGCGCTCTTTTAGCCACCTGTCCCCAATGTATGGTGGTGTACCTTAAACGCCGCTCATTCAGATTCTAATTTCTTCCCTTGTGCTCCACTGAAATTTGGCTCTTCTTTTGTTTCTTCATATTGACTCCATAACTTTTTCTTCCAGTTTCGGAATTGTTCCGCCATCTTAATAAGACTCCACTTCTTGAGGTTGTCCTTCTTCACTTTAGAGAGATCTGGCGGGAGGGTGAAATGTGACAACAACGTGTTATAGACCAAATCCTTAAGAACATGATGGACATAACATGTGTCCTCCACATCTGCGGCCGCCGGCTTATTCCATTCGCGTATCCTGATCACAATAACTCCAGCTTGACTTATAAATTTGCTGCGGTTCTATTTTGGTTCGAGCGGTTCGCCGGAATCAGCAATTTACTCAATCGGTAACTTTGGATCCTCGCTCGTCATTCTTTTTGACTTGCCTCGAGGAGCACATAGTGGCTGTTTTTTGGCAGATTTGCTCGATCCGGATGGCTATAAGAAAAATGAGTCGTTAATAAATGCAACACAAATCAAGTAATGCATGTAGTTAACAACAACATATCGCCATATTTATTATAAACACATATACACCTTTCCGCCGGAGTTTGTTATCATCACATCTCTTGACTCTATTCCATCACCAAAGTCGTTCAAAAATTGTTCGAAATCATAATCATCTACATCTCCTCCAGCTCGGGCATCGTTAAAAATAAGTTGTTCCATTTGGTCTTCCATCTACTCGTCTCGTTGAAATTGTGCTTCTTCTATCTGCTCGTCTCGCAAGTGCTCCATAGCTCAAATGTACCTGCGATCCATAGCTCGAACATTATAATCAAGTTTACATTTATTTATCTGAAAAACATATACAGGTACAATAATTGCAACGAGTATAGATCATATAGCACAACAAGGTGGCAGCGAAGAAAAACATTGTGTACTCATCTTGCATATCTAACACAAAACTATATATATATATGGATCATATTTTAGAATTTTGCATATCTAACACAAAATCATCTCAATTTGCATATCTAACACAACATAATATATGGATCATATATTACAATTTCATATCTAACACATTTATAATCATATCAATTTACAAAAGAAAGATAGCCACTGGACATGGTCTGAAACATCAGGAATGTAGCAAGCAATCTAGCCAAGAGTGATAACAAATGACAATTTCATCATATAAGGTTCGTCTTGGCAGCGAGAAGCAAGACCTCCTGCAAGCCGTGGACACACCCAAGCAGCAAGACCTCCTGCAAGTTGTATAATTAATTATATATCAATCAAAACAATTGTATAATGAATTGTATATCAGCTCTAGCAAAAAATAGTAGAGAATATCTTGCAAACAACTAGCCCTCGACATACAAAATTTGTTATTCAATGAGTCATCCTAAAACCAAAACCAACCTATCCACCTAGGTTTCTGGAAATTTCAAATGAGTCCAATAAGGACCAACTCTAACACAAGAAAGTATAAAAAGGATGTTCAGTACATGTGTACACTCCTCTAGAGGCTTCACATCTATTTGTACATCATAAATACACTAAAAAGCACATTGGAAAGTTTAGGAAATTAATTTCAGCAAGCAATAAGGCACAACTAATACATCAGGTCCTGCCAGACGTGAAATATACTCACTGTATATCCATCTATACACATTTTGGAGTTAAAAGAAGTATATCTCTTGGTGGTGCATAGAATTTCTATGCATAGCTCATTACAGAGAAGTAAAGAACTAATTAGCATCTATTCTTATCAAAATACATGTTTGAGCCTTTGCATCATCAGTTAGGCTAAGATATCAAGCATGAACTAATTAGTATCTATTCTTATCAAAAGCACAACAGTCATCCAAGAAACCTAGGATGCTAGCTGCCAATATAATCACATGTGATTATGACCTTATATAGCTGCTGAATTTTGTGAACCTTGAAAAAAACTGTAACAAACATCTGAGAAAAAAATCTAATGCTTTGCGTATGTTATAAGCATGGAAGTCACTACAAATAAGGAGTCACCAACAAGCATAATTACCTCCATTTAACTACCAATCCAGAGCAATCTCATGTGCTTTTGCTCAAGCTATGTGTATATTTTTAGCCATGTGAAACTAATCACTAGTTTAAGTATTAGCACACGATGTTTATTGGAAAATATAGCAGTTTTAAATGGTAGAAACAGGTAAAGGCAAGCATAGTCATCTCAAGCTATACCTAAGGCATTTAGAATGTACATGAATGATCATTCATTTCTTTTACCACATGAAAAAACAAAAGGAACTCTAAAACTACATATCCAGCTACTGATTTTGTATGAGGTCCAGCTACTGATTTGAATGTACATGAATGTTCAACATATCTTCAACCCTAACCCTAGCTTGACCAAATCCGGCACACCCTATGACGTGGGGCTACCTTGCGGGTAGCCCACGATGATGCTACCTGGGCCGCGCCAAGGATGGAAAGGCCCGCAGAAGGCCCACTCGGGGTACCACGTATCCTGGTCCAACTCGGTTAGGTCTGGTAACCTGCCGTATCTGTACCAACCACCCGAGACCTGGCTACCTATAAAGCCAGGAGGGTTGCCCGTCCTTGCGGACACGCTGAGAGCCACGACGACAAACCCTAGCGAGATCGCAATCTCGCCATTGTAATCGCTACTCGCATCAATAACCAGACAAGCAGGAGTAGGGTGTTATCCTCCGGGAGCCTGAACCTGGGTAAACCTCGCTTGTCAGCCGTCGTGATCACCTTGCACTCATCTCTCTCCCCATCAATCAACCCGGGGTGCACAACCCTGGGACTTGTCGAGTTAGCACCTCGTCAATTGGCGCCGTCTGTGGGAACTTCAACAAGTGCTGGGATCATGGTCGCACCGGCTCCATCCGCAAAGAAGATCGGCGCATCCGCCATCAGGGAGTCGATCCGATTCGGCTCCTTCGAGTACGTCATCCACTCGCCAACTCATCAGTCGGTGTACGTCGATCTGGGCAAAGGTATACACATCACCTTTGGCTCCATATTCTGCTGCATAGATAGTCGTGGCGTACTCAGGTCTACAACTGCTGCGCTACGCGCAACGGCGTCACCAAAATCGCCGACCATCGCGCCCGCTAAACCCGCTGAGATCGCATCTGCCGCACCCGCGGAGATCGCGACCGCCGGACCCGAGGAGATCGCATCTGCCGCACCCGCGGAGATCGCGATCGCCGGACCCGCTAAGATCGCATCTGCCGCATCCGCGGAGATCACGACCGCCGAACCCATGAAGATCGCATTTGGCGCACCCGCAGAGGTCGCGCCAGCTGCACCCGCGAAGAAGACATCTACATCGACAGTCTCGGCAACGGCCGCGCGAATCGAGCCGGCTACCCCAACCCCGGTCGTGCGGTCGATCAAGTCAAGATCCACCTCCACCGTCGCACCCGCACGGGAGACCAGGGGCCCGCGTCTGACAGCCATGTCACGCGCGCCCTCGTCTTCGTGGAGATCTCAAGTCTACCCCAAGACAATCGCACTCGCCCAGGCGAGTGTGAGCACATGGACAATCGCGAAAAGACGCGACAACGGGTGCGCCGCACGCCACGTTGCAGCAATTTTCGACCCCGAGAAAGAAGCGGGCGACAGAAGCAGCAGTGGCAGCACCAACTCTCCAATTCGAGTCTACCCCAAGCAAGTCTTCATGGCCGGCACAGCACCACATGACGACGAAGACGAACCCGCATACCCACTCGAGGTGGACATGCCGGACCAGACCAAACTTATCATCACGCGGGACATGGCGATCCAAGCCATGAAGCATGTGGATGAAGGCATGTTCCCGCCACCCAACGCACCTCGAGAAGATCACCTGGCGGTCCAGTACTTGCTACGCAAGGAAGGCGAACGAATTCGCGCCGAAAAAGCCGAACTTCTCAGGCGCAAAAGGGACGCGGATGCATCGAGTGCCAGGCGAGCCGCCCTCTCCTTCACATCCTCCACAGAAGTGAACCAGGGAGCACGGCGAACCAGAGCCCGTGTCCCCCACATGGCAGAAGCTGATCGAACAAGGCTCACCCGTAACCTCGACTCGTCCTTCGTCACCGAAGATGAGAATGGGATACCCGTCCCGAAGACGGCGAATGCCGCCTTGATATCAGTCGAGACATACCTCCGGCTCACGCAGCCACCGGAGGGAGACGCGTGCTCCCTTCTCCACAGGCAGCAAATTGCCTCCATCAGGGCAATCGAAGAAGCTCTGGCGGCCAAGGGACCAAACAACTGAGCGAATGAACCAACGACATCGGGCATCCCAGCGGCGCAGCGACAGCCAGTCAAGGACCTCCGTGACGTCCTGACACAGAAGACAGTGGACCGCAGCCGCAAGGAGCGTTCGGCTAGCGTGGCACACGCGAACGACAACGCCGACCGCGACTTCGAGCCGTGTGGCGCAGCATGCTTTAGCTTCAACATCCGCGACACCCGCATGCCTAAAGGCTTCAAGTTAACGGCCGGCACACCAAAATACGACGGGAAGCAAGACCCAAAGCTATGGCTCGAGGACTACCTCATCGCTTGCACCTGTCAAGGCGGAACGTCGACTACAGCAATGCAGTACATCCAGCTCATGCTGACAGATTCGGCACGCGGGTGGCTCACCAGTCAACCCAAAGACTCTTTCCGGACATGGGAGGAATTCCAGGACAACTTCATCAAGAGTTTCTCAGGAACATTCGCCAGGCCGACGACCTACATCGAGTTACAGGCCTGCAAGCAAGGAAAAGATGAGTCGCTCCGCTCTTACATCCAGAGGTGCACACTCCTCCGCAATACCATGGAACCCGTATCAGAGGATCGAGTGATGGACGCCTTCATGCATGGCGTCGCTCGCCGCGACCTCCGGGAGGAATTCGGTAGGCTCCAGCCGAAGACCACAATAGAACTGATGAAGACAGCCAACCAATGGGCCGAAGGAGAGGATTATGTCCGCGAAACTTCTCCCAAAAAGGAAGGCGAAACAAGCAACTGGCGTGAGGCACGTCAAAAGAAGAAGGCACGTTACACCCACGATTCAATCGAATTAGTAGCGGTGGGTTACGAAACCCCCCGTGAGGACAAGCGTGACAGCAGCCGACAGTACGAGCAAAGTCGGCAGCCCAGCTCGAGTCAGTACAACCGTGGCAGCAGCAGCATCGACCACAATGATGGAAGTCAGAAGCGCGAGTGGAAACGCCCGCTAACCCCAGCAGAGGAACTGATGCAACCCTGTAAGCATCATTCGTTCCGCAACCCGGCAACAGGAAAGTGGGGTTCAAACCACCTTTTGAAGGATTGCCGCAAAGCAAGAAAGATCTACCATGCCATGCAGCAAATCATCGCCCCGGTGCAGGCCATACAAGCGGCACCACAGCTAGCCATCCAGGCAGCACCCGCAAATAACAATCAAGTGCAGGCGGCAGGAGCTTTCCCCCAGCCGCAGCAGCAGCAACAAGGTCCGTCGGCAGCAGCCGACACGTACCCAGCCGCACGGGGACAGCTTAACATGATCCAGAAGGGACCCCCGTCGAACATGAGGCAGAAAATCATCACACGCCAAGTACTTCAAGCCATCAACTGCCCACGCGCGGTACCAGACTACCTGCGCGGGTCGGAGACACCAATCACATTTTCCAGGGCAGATCACCCAGCGGAGGTAGTCCGACCCGGGCACGCCGCACTCGTGATTGAGGCCCTGATCGGCGACTACAGCCTGAAGAAGGTATTCCTGGACGGAGGCAGCGGCATCAACATTATATTCGCCGATACCCTCAGATGAATGAACAGGTCTACAGAGAAGTTGCCGGAATCAGAAACCACCTTCCACGGCATAGTACCAGGGCAAGCAATCACGCCCATGGGAACAATCACACTCGACGTCATCCTCGGTACACCCGAGCACTTCAGGAAGGAATCGATAGACTTTGAGGTCGTCGACTGGAAGTCACAATACCACGCCATCCTCGGACGCCCAAGCTTTGCCAGGTTCATGGCAGTACCCCATTACGCCTACCTGATGATAAAGTTACCCGGGCCGAAAGGAGTGATCACCGTCCGCGGCGACTTCGGGCTCACCAACAGCTGCGACCGCGAGTTCGCCAAGATCTCCGAGTTCTTCGGCGTCGAAGAGCACTTCAAGGCCATATCAGCCGACAATGACAAGACCATCTTCCCGGCTCCCAAGAAGCCTGCCAAAGACGCAACGTTCAACTCGAATGACAACACGGTCACCCATCAAGTCCATCCGACTGACAGCGGAAAGACAGTCAAAGTCTCATCAAGTCTGACCCCCGCATAGGAAGGCGCGCTCGTCGAGTTCCTACGTGAGAACTGGAAAATCTTTGCATGGCAACCCTCTGACATGCCAGGGATACCCAGGGAACTCGTCGAGCACTCTCTGAAGGTCCACAAGGACGCAAGACCAGTCAAGCAAACGAGACGCTATCACCATGGAAGTCGACATATTACTGCACGCCAAGTTCATCCGAGAGATCAAGGACTCGGACTGGGTCGCCAACCCGGTCCTAGTCGAGAAAAAGAAACGAAGAAACTGCGCATGTGCGTTGACTTCACCGCAGTCAACAAATGCTGCCCCAAGGACCACTTCCCGCTCCCGCGGATAGACCAGATCATCGACTCGACCGCAGGTTGCGAACGCCTATCGTTTCTGGATGCCTACTCAGGCTACCAGCAAATCAGGCTGAAAGTCGAGGACGAAGAGAAGACTGCCTTCATCACACCCGATGGCGTTTTTTGCTACCAGACGATGCCGTTCGGGTTAAAGAACGCAGGCGCCACGTACCAGCGGACAATGCAAGCATGCCTCAAGGGGCTAATCGGGCAGATCGTCCAAGTCTACGTCGACGACATCGTCGTCACTACCCGAAAGGAGGATACCCTAGTCGACGACCTCCGCAAGGTCTTCGCTGCACTTGACGTATATAAAATCAAGCTCAATCCAGAGAAGTGCGTGTTCGGCGTACCAGCCGGAGAGCTACTAGGGTACCTTGTATCCGCAAGAGGAATCGAGGCAAACCCAGAGAAGGTGCAGAACATACTCACAATGCCAGCACCAACCAAGCTCAGGGAGGTGCAACGATTAGCTGGCCGAGTCGCAGCTCTCAGCCGGTTCATTAGTAAGTTGGGGGAGAAAGCCTTACCTTTCTACCAACTGATGAAGAAGGCAGACAAATTCGAGTGGACACAAGAGGCGCAGGACGCGTTCGACCATCTCAAGAAAACACTGACAACTTCTCCAGTCCTCGTGGCACCACTGGAAAATGAGCCGTTGTACCTATACGTCTCAGCAACGAACAGGGTGGTAAGCACGGTGCTCGTAGTCGAACGCGAAGAAGAAGGGCACAGTCACCCGGTGCAGAGGCCCGTCTACTACCTCAGCGAAGTACTCACCCTGTCCAAGCAGAACTACCCTCACTACCAGAAGCTGGCATACGGAGTCTTCATGACCTCCAGGAAGGTTGTCCACTACTTCTCTGAGCACCCGATCACGGTGGTAAGCTCCTCTGGACTAGCAGACATTCTCACAAACCAGCGCGTGACGGGACGAGTCGCCAAGTGGGTCGTCGAACTAGGACCATGGGGGCTGAAGTATGCTCACCCGAAGTCCATCAAGGCCCAAGTTCTCCCAGAATTCACCACCGAGTGGATAGAAGCCCAGCTACCAAATGTCCCCGACCTGTCCAACGCATGGACAATGTATTTTGATGGCTCCAAGAAATTCATGTCAGCCGGGGCAGGAGTCGTGCTCATCTCCCCCAAAGGCGACAAGCTCAAGTATGTCCTACAGATGGACTTTCCGACGCCGTCCAACAACGAAACCGAGTACGAGGCCCTGATCCACGGCATGCGGATGGCCAAGAACTGCGGCGCCACGCACCTCATGATCTACGGCGACTCCTACCTGGTGGTACAACAAACCATGAAGTCTTGCGACGCAATCGCTGACAACATGATCGCCTACAGAGACCTCTATAATCAGTTGGAAGGAAACTTCGACGGCTGCGAGCTGCGCCACATCGTCCGTGAAAGCAACGAGGAAGCCGACGTCCTCGCTAACATGGGCTCAGACAGGGTGCCAGTCCCACCCGGCGTCTTCCTCGAGTGCATCACGCAGAGATCCATCAAGACTCAGAGTACAGCAAGCACTACAACAACAAAAGGCGATGTCAACCCGCCAAGCCAAGACAAGGTCCCCATGGAAGTCATGCTAATCGAAGCCACACGGACAGGACCGTACCTGGCATACATACTACATCAGAAGCTGCCAACCGACCCAGTCGAAGCAAAGCGCATCATCAGACGCTCCAAAAGTTTCACCGTCATCAACGGAGAACTCTACAAAAGAAGCATCTCAGGAATCCTGCAAAGGTGCGTAGATCCAGTCGACGGCCAAGCCATCTTACTCGACATCCACGCGGGTATCTGCGGGCATCACGCCAGCAGTCGGGCACTGGTGGCCAAGGCGCTACGAGCCGGGTTCTACTGGCTGACAGCCATGCAGGACGCCGAGGAGTTGGTAAAGAAATGCACAGGGTGCCAGGAATTTGCCAACAAGCCGCACGCCCCAGCATCTGAACTCAAGACAATACCATTAGCCTGGCCCTTTGCCCAATGGGGTCTGGACATGGTGGGCCCGCTGAAGAAATCCTCACCCGGAGGTCACACTCATCTCCTGGTTGCAGTCGATAAGTTCACAAAGTGGATCGAAGCCGTGCCCATCACAAGTTCGACTGCATCCACGGCGGTCAACTTCATCAGGTCAATCATCTTCAGATTTGGGGTACCAAACGGGATCATCACCGACAACGGCTCGAACTTCACAGCCGAAGAATTCAAGGACTTCTGCTCAGAACAGGGGATCAAACTCAACTACGCGTCTGTCTCGCACCCGCAGTCCAACGGACAAGTGGAGAAAGCCAATGGCCTCGTCTGCAGCGGCATCAAGAAACGACTGCGCGTGCCCCTAAAACGCGCAGCAGGCGCATGGGTGGAAGAACTGCCATCGGTCCTCTGGAGTCTGCGAACAACGCCAAATAGATCCACCCAGTACACCCCATTCTTCATGGTGTACGGCGCAGAAGCGGTCCTCCCCTGCGACATCAAGTTCGACGCACCGAGAATAGTCGCCTACGACGAACCGGAAGCAGAGGAGGCACTCGAAGACAGCAGAGACACCCTGGATGAAGCACGCGACATCGCCCTGGCACGATCAGCCGTGTATCAGCAGGACCTGCGCAATTATCACACTCGGAGGCTGCGACCAAGAGCGTTCGTCGCAGGCGACCTGGTTCTCCGACTCAAGCAAAAGAAGGTGCACAAGCTCGCTTCCCCATGGGAGGGCCCGTACATCGTAACAGAAGCAATAGGCAATGGAGCCTACCGCCTAAAGGACTCGAAGACAGGAGCGGACTGCAGCAACCCGTGGAACGTAGCACAACTCCGCCGGTTCTACGCCTAGCTCAAAACAACCATTGTACAAGAAAATCAGCGCGGCAGGTTTCAGACGCACTCTTTCCCTTACCAGGGTACCTGAGGGGACTGGAAGGGTTTTAACGAGGTGGCCTGTTCGCAAGAATCAATAAAGTGATTTGAAGAAATTCTGTCTCCTTTACCTGTCACTCAGAAGAAGCTCAAAAATCCTAGGCCGCCACTCGAACCACTCGGGGGCTGCGCCACACAGGTTGAAATAAAAGCTTAGGCCGCTACCGAACCACTCGGGGGCTGCGCCATACAAGCATGTCCAAAATCCTAGGTCGCCACCCGAACCGCCCGGGGGCTGCGCCACACAGGTTGAAATAAAAGCTTAGGCAGCTACCCAACTTACCCGGGAGCTGCGCCATACAAGCATAAAGTCAAAAAATCCTAGGCCGTCACCCGACCGACTCGGGGGCTGCGCCATACAGGTCAAGTTCAAAATCCTAGGTCGCCACCCGACACACACGGGGGCTGCGCCACACAGGTCACACTTGTAACCCTAGGCTACCACCCGACTTATTCGGGGGCTACGCCAAACAGGCCTTCTCAGAAAAATCCTCAGCCGCCACTCGAACCCACTCGGGGGCTGCGCTGCACAGGTCAAGTTCCAAATCCTAGGTCACCACCCGACATACTCGGGGGCTGCGCCAAACAGGTAACACTTGTAATCCTAGGCCGCCACTCGACCTACACGGGGGCTGCGCCAGACAGGTCTTAGCCAAAATCCTAGGCCACCACTCGAGCGACTCGGGGGCAGCGCCATACAGGTCAAGTCGCAAAAATCCTAAGTCGCCACCTGTTAAAATCAGAGACTGCGGCCTACAGGTTACACTTGAAAAAAAAAAAACCTAGGTCGTTGCCTAGCATACTAGGCGACTGCGCCATACAGGTCGCAAATCAACTCTGGCATTTTCACTTTCGAGTAAACAGATCAGCTCTCATAACTCGAAAGTACTTTAATCTGTTAAATCTTGCTTACACAGGCACATTTGCCCTCTATAGCTAACCCTGTACATCAGACGACAGCTACTCTAAACTGCAGGTTCAGCCTTCGGCGCATCAAGGGGACCTACAAGGCGCTCGCTCAGGTCCTGAACCTGCCAGATAATCCGGCGCGCAGCCGCTAAGGTCTCATCAAAGTCGTCGTCACCCGGCAGGCCCTCAAGCACCCTCTCAAGCGGAAGATGTGGCCGGTGCATCCGGACGTATGCCAGCGTCGCGTTCGCATCAGCCACAAGTTGGACGTCGACAACCTCCTTCAGCCCTTCACCATCGCGGAACCTCTCCAACAAGGCAAACAACCCGTTCGGCTGCGCATTGTGCGGGAAGTACACACGGTTGTTATGCCAAAGTGTCTTCCGGCAGTTCTCCAGAAGAAAAGAAGCGCGCCACGTACGATCAAGCATGGTGGCAAGGACGCGCCCCCTCGACTGGTTCACCCAGAACTGTCGAGCTTCGTAGGAGTCGTCGGACGCCTCTCGGGTGACTCGCTCCTCAACGCGAGCCCGCTCGGCCTCCCAGTCGGGATTAACATCTGCGCGCATAAAATGCAAGTCAGAACGAGAAGGAAAGCCAACAAGGACGGCAGCCGCCAAAGGGATACATACCTTGCAACTGCCGACTGATCAGGTCGATCTCCCCAAGCATAAAATCCTCACGTCGCGAGAACTCCGCCGTGGGATGCGACTGAGAACGGTGCAGCAGCCGCTCCGTATTCTTCAGGGTCGCCTCAAGCTCCACCACCTTGTTCTTCAGATATGTGATTATCCGCTGATCATTTACACTGCGTGGAGGAGCCGGCGCCGCCCGACGACGGCGAGCACCCGAAGAAGAAGCCGCGCCACTCGGCACGGCCACTGGAGAAGGCGGAGCATCATCGCGTGCAGCACTCTGCCAGGGATACGCAGAGTCAATATAATCATGCGACTGCGAAGCACAAATCAACTCAGAAGAATTAAAGACCAGCAAAATCAATATCGAAGACCAAAAGACCCGACAAGGTAATATTCATTACAAGCATAAAGTTCAAAATCCAGATCGCGGCGACTGCCGCATTCCTACAACTATGCCTACTCTAAGGCCGCGGACTGCGACCGGGAACGGCCCTTCCGAGCAGCCGCCTCAGTCGCCTTAGCAAGGGCCCTCTCGAAGAGTGCCACAAGCTGCGCAGCCAGCTGCGAGGCGCGCTCCTTCACGCCACTCAGCGACGCGGTCCGGCCATCGCGTTTGCGAGGAAAACCGCTGACGACCTTCTCGAAGTCACCTGGAACTTGGTGGCCTAATAGGAGCTGGAAGGTGAGCTCGGAGCCGCGTACCGTCTGCGACCGCGTGAAGTCGGCGATGGTGGTCGCGTCCTCAAACGGTGCAGCCAGGGCGTCCACGGTCGCCGGCGGCTGGTCACCCGGGAAGATGCTCTGGTGTACCACGGCCAGAGCTCCAGTCGACTTCTGCAACGCAGCTGAAGACTTCTTCAGCACGTCCGAAGCATAGGCGCATACCCGGTCGAGGAAGCCAACAGCGGTCGCCAGGTCAACCGTGTCACTCGACGCATCTTCTGGAGGAGCTCCACCGCAAGTCTCTGCGCAAAAATTCAAAGTCAGGATAAGAAAAAGAACAAAGACTCAGTAGGCGTCAAGCCGAAACTCACCCCCAAGTACACCGGCGAGCGAAAGGAGGCGACCAACTTGAGTTTTCTCCTTGGCGACCCGTGCCAGCTCCCGCTCTCGAGACTCGTGAAGAGCCTTCTCAAGCTCATCAACCCGCCCAGTAGCCTGGTCCAGCGAGGCACGCAGTCGGTCCCTCTCTTTCTCCAGGCGAACATAAGCTGCGGCCGCGTCGAGCTGCTGGCGATAGTAAGGCTGAAGCAAAAGCAAGATGTCAATAAAGTTGCGGGCGACTTTACTAGTCACCCACACCTTCGGGGGCTACTCCCATCGGGAGCGCTGATCGCGCACCCGATGAAAAAAAATCAAGAACGCAAGAAGAAGCATGCAAGACTTACGTGGTCCAGGAGTTCAAGGTCTTCCGCAGTCGAAGGAGGCACACGGCTAGAAGATGCAATATCGGCAGGCTCAGCATGCATCTTCTCCACCACCACTGGCGTCCCCAACCCAGTAGAAGGGGCGGATGTGCGCTCCACGTCCCGAAGGGGGGAGCTAACACCGTCAGAACGATGGCTGCAGCAAAACCAAAAACACCAGTCGAATCAAAACGTCCAAACTGCAAAGAACAACTCGAAGGACACACTGCAAAGAAACTCACCTGGGGGTGCCGGCGTCGTCGTAGCTCTCAAGGGAGGGCGAAGGCATCCGCGGGAACGAGCGTGGCGCCGCGGAGCTGACTGGAGGAACATTAAGAGGTTCCTCCCAGCCACCCAAAGACCGAGCACCCGGAGACGTCACGACGACCTCCTCCTCAGCAACGTCCACGTCTCGGGCAAGTGAAGACGCAGTGGCAGACTCGCCGCGACTCGGAAGCTTCCGCTTCTTCCTCGCGGGTTCCTCCACCTCATCTTCCTCCTCCACCTCGTCGCGGGGGGAATGCGCAGAGGGAATATCTTCATCCTCGTCATCCTCTTCGACAAACCTCGACTCATCGTCGGGTCCGTTCTCAGGGAGGGGAGGAAAGCTGATGAACAGAGCTCGACCCTGAAGCAAGTAGACAAAAGTCGAATCAAAAAGAAAGGTAGACTCAAGTCGAACAAGGACAGAAAGAAAACAAGACAAGACTTACCTCAGGAACGGGGTTCGAGGCCCCGTAAGGAGGAATCGGGCACGTGACGTTGCACGTGTCCGCGGCTCGAAGGTTGGTGATGGACCTAACGCTGGCCTCCACCTCCTCGTCATCCAGCGGCTTGGCGCTGACGCCCTCGGCGGCCCACATCGGGTGAGGCCGGGCGCTGAGCGGCTGCACCCGAAGACGGAAGAAGGTGGCCATCAGAAAGACGCCACCCGCATCACGCCCAAGGGTCTGAGTCAGATCGTGTAGCAGGCCCAGTAGGGGCCGCGTGGCCTCCTTCTGCACGGCGGACAGCGGGTGCGCCCAGGCGCCGGTCTTCCGCAGTCCACGCTTGCTGTCGAACACGTCCAGGCCGTCGTCGTTCGACTGGACGTAGAACCATCTCCGGCGCCATCCTTGGACGGAGTCGGACTTCTTCATCTGAAAGTACGCGGTGTCACGCGCACCTGGATTCCGAAGCTGCCCACTGGGAAGGTCAGCCCGCTCTTCCCCACGTTCTTGCGAACGAGGAAGAGTGACTTCCACAAAGCCCAGTGGGGTGCGACACCCAAGAAGCACTCGCAGAGCACGATGAAGCCCGCGATGCTCAAGACGCCATTGGGGGTCAGATCGTGGATCTGAACCCCATAGGCATACAGGAGACCGCGCACGAAATCGTGCATGGGGAACCCGAAGCCTCGCGGAATGAAGTCCGCGAAGCAAACACGTTCCCCATCGCGGGGAGTGGGGAAGACTTCCTTGCCAGGGACTCGTACCTAGACTTGGTCGGCAGGTGGCAGCAGGCCCTGCGCGCGGAGCAGCTCCACATCGGTCTTCTTCATCGAGGACCTCTGCCAATCGCCTTCGGGTTTCTTCATCACCCCGGCGTCGTCGGCGACGGCGGAGGAGCCAGCGGCGCTCTTCGGCTTGCCCATTGCCAAGGTCGCAAGGTGCGTGGATGGATTGCTCGGAGCTTGGGATGGCGGCGGAAATGGTAGAGCGCAAGAGGAAAAGAAGGCAAGAATCGATTGGAGAAGATGACATCCCAAACGCCAAGACACAGTACTTATGCCTCGAAGATCGGCATCTTAACCGTCCATCGAACAAGGGCTCCGAGCGGGCACATCCAGCCGTCCACGTGTCGCACGGAGAAACCAACCGTCACCGCCAACTTCCTCCACTACGCACGAAAACCGAGGCGTCGTCATCGTGCCGCGCAAATTTCGCGCCCACTTCGGAGACGTGACAACTGTGGACCGTGGTCAGCTCTGACAGCGGGTCCCACCACGTCACGTCCCATCGGGCGCAGAGGCGTGCAACAGATCGTCATCAATGACGTCATCAAGCCAACGGCTCCAGAATCAACCGAATAAACTCGAAGGAGTTGTTCGAGTGGTAAGCTTCACGGCTGAAATCAACAAGGTAGGATCAGCCAATGATCTGAGCACCCGAAGAAACCATTCGAGTGGCAACGCAGTAAGCTCGAGCGGCCGAATTCATCCAACAAGTAAGCCAAAACAGGCTGAATAGAAGCAAGCTTCACAAGAAGACGAAGGCAAAGTAATTCGACTGCACAGATTACTCCCATCGGGAGTGGCTGGTTCGACTGAAGAGATTCGAGTTCAAGAAACAAGATCAAGCAACCCAACGGCGCGTCCAGGAGGAAGGAGTCCTTTGTCCGACTCTACGCTTCGACCAAGCACTCGGGGGCTACTGACGTGGGGCTGCCTTGCGGGTAGCCCACGATGATGCTACCTGGGCCGCGCCAAGGATGGAAAGGCCCGCAGAAGGCCCACTCGGGGTACCACGTATCCTGGTCCAACTCGGTTAGGTCTGGTAACCTGCCGTATCTGTACCAACCACCCGAGACCTGGCTACCTATAAAGCCAGAAGGGTTGCCCGTCCTAGCGGACACGCTGAGAGCCACGACGACAAACCCTAGCGAGATCACAATCTCGCCATTGTAATCGCTACTCGCATCAATAACCAGACAAGCAGGAGTAGAGTGTTATCCTCCGGGAGCCTGAACCTGGGTAAACCTCGCTTGTCAGCCGTCGTGATCACCTTGCACTCATCTCTCTCCCCATCAATCAACCTGGGGTGCACAACCCTGGGACTTGTCGAGTTAGCACCTCATCACCCTAACCCTAGCTAAAGAGGAGGCCGAGAGGGAGGGATCGGAGGGGAGGAGACGCTCACCGGGGTTGAGAGGGTGGCGGGGCCGTGGGCGGGGCGGCCTCCTTGTCGGTGCGGAGAGGAAGGGGACGGCGCGGCGGCGGAGCGGCCTCCTCGACGGTGCGTAGAGGAAGGGGGCGGCGCGGCGAGCGGCCTCCTCGTCGGTGCGGAGAGGCAGGGGACGACAGCGCAGCGGCAGACAGCGGTGGAGCGGCAGCGGCAGATGGTGACGGCAAGGCGCAGCGGCGGCGCGGGGGCGTCGGAGGCGGCAGTGGAGAATGAAAATTGGGGGAGAATGAAATTTTTTGACGCGAACAACACCTAAACGCTTGGCACAGACCTTTAGTCCCGGTTCGTGTTACGAACCGAGACTAAAGGGTCTTTAGTCGCGGTTGGTAACACCAACCGAGACTAAAGGGGCCACTGGCCCCTTTAGTCTCGGTTGGTGTTACCAACCGAGACAAATACCTTTTTTTTCCTTGTTTCTTTTTACTGATTTTCGTTTTTGTTTTCTTTTAAATTGTTTGAATTGTTTACTTTTCTATTTCTTATTTTGGTTTAGTTATTTTTTGAATTCTTTTGGTTTCTATTTTATTTTATTTTTCTGTTTTGTTTTATATTTTCTAACATTTTAAGATGCCAAGGTGATTTCTTCAAATTATATCATAAATATCATTTTATATGTTTTAAGGTTTTTTGTGAAGGAAGTACAGAAAATATGATTCCAAATGGCACCCAACTAATTTTCACTAAGAGTGGTGCACATATGATGGATGATCCCCAGGTATGAGTTTTTTCTTTGAATTCTAACTAATTTCCCCTAGTTAATTGAGTTTATGTTGATTTATCGGAAGTAATTCAAAATTGAACTACAACTGTTTGATAGTTTGGTCTGAAACTTTTGGAAAAATCATTTTAAGTTACACAACTAGTGGTTATATCACAGAAACATTGATAGTTTTAGAAAATATCACCTCTTCCGATGATTAGTCATAGCGACCGTTTTGATCGTTTTTAAGAAAAAATGCAATAAAGTGATAAACACCTCAAAAAAATCAAATCCTTTGGCATGGGATCCTTATATGTGTACTAGTTGCTATGAAAAATGATAAACTTGATTTTTTACAACTTTTGCAAAAAAAGTCTTCACAAAAAGTTCTATCATGTCTGAACATCTAGAAGTTTCGAGCCGAATGACCAAGTTATGGTCATTTCGACGACATAGTTTGTGATAAATATCTCATACTCCAAACATAGGTGCCAATTGGTATATGAAACAATCTTGCCAAAGGGATTCTTCAAATTATTTTCATAAATATCATTTTCCTTTTTTTAAGTGAAAAAAATGAGGTTTTTTTGTGAAGGAAGTACAGAAAATATGATTCCAAATGGCACCCAACTAATTTTCACTAAGAGTGGTCCACATATGAGGGATGATCCCCAGGTATGAGTTTTTTCTTTGAATTCTAACTCATATTTATAGTCTCGGTTGGTAACACCAACCGGGACTAGAGAAGCACATGGATCGTGTGTTTCTTTAAAGCAGTTGTGAGCCGTTGGATCAAGATGTGTTTTCTTTTGAGGACTTCAGAGCTGTTGGATCAGCAATATCATGACCACTTTGTTAGTCACATGACCCTATATTTGTAGTCTCGGTTGGTAATACCAACCGAGACTAAATAAACACATGGATTGTGTGTTTCTTTAAAGCACTTGTGAGTCGTTGGATGAAGATGTGTTTCTTTTGAGGGATTCTGAGTTGTTGGATGGGCACTATCATGACCAGTCTTGAGTCACATGACCCTATATATAGCCCTTCTTGAACAAGTTTGGCAGTCATTGTCTCCTCATTCTACTTCATCGACAGAATACAAAGCATTCGGATTCACTGCATGCGTCCAACGGTGCATTTGATATGCAGGAACTCACGAGCCACCGTTGGGCTGTATGCATGTGAAATCGTGTGTTATGTTCCATGCATCTACAAAATACTTCAGTTCACTTGTTTTTCTGATATAAAGCATTCGGATATTGCACATCAACAATAATATCCCTATCTAGTGTTTACTTGTTCTTCTGATTGCGCTGTAACCACGGACAATCTTCTTCATTTAAGTTGATACTTGGATCAGTGTTCACTTTGAAGGGCGGAATGTCATGAAACTTATCGTAATGTTCTGACATGTCTGTCTTGTCCTCCACTCCCACAATGACTCTTTTCCCTGAAAGAACTATGTGGCGCTTTGGCTCATCGTGTGATGTACTCGCTTGCTTATCTTTTTTTTTTCGGTAGGGTAGACATGTCCTTCACATAGAAAACATGAGCCACTTCAATGGCTACGACGAATGGTTCCTTCTCGTATGAAAGATTCTTGAGATCCACTGTAGTCATTCTGTATCGTGGGTCTACCTACCCCGCCTCGTAGGTTGAACCATTTGCACTTGAACAAAGAGACCTTAAAAGTAGTTCCATAGTCAAGTTCCCATATCTCCTCTATGTAACCATAAAGGCTCAAATAAATAAACTCCTGAGACTGGCCCCCTTTCTTTATGTTGTTGCCAGCGCTTTCCCGGGCCGAGCCGGAATTCGATATGTGTACTTTGTCCCGTTGCAGTTTGTTGCATCAAAGCGGACTCCACTGTTTTGGTTGGTGCTCTTTTTATCTTGGTTGGTTGTGTAAAATATATTTCTATTTATCTGGTACCCTTGAAAAGTCAATATAGTTGAAGCTGGTGATGTGGCCAACAAGTATAGTTGTTCTTAAACATTGGTGTCATTAATGAGACGTCTTTTTAACCAACTGCTGAAAGTATTTATGTGTTCTCCATCAATACAATCTTCAGATTTCTCCGGGTATTTGGAGCGTAAAACATTCTTGTGTTACTCGACATACAGACCCACCACACTGTAATTATGTAGAACGGTGTCGTGTGCTTGAGTGAAAGAATCCCCGTCTTGACATATTGTTGCTTTCTTTCCTAGGGTGCCTTTTCCATGCAGTCTCCCCTCATGACGTGATTCAAGAACACCGATCGGCTTCTGATCAGGAATAAAATCGACACAAAACTCAATAACCTCCTCTGTTCCATAACCCTTGACGATGCTTCCTTCTGGCCTAGCCCGGTTATGCACATATTTTTTTAAGACTCACATGAACCTCTCAAAGGGGAACATGTTGTGTAGAAATAAAGGACCGAGAACATAAATCTCTTCGACTAGGTGGACTACAAGGTGCGTCATAATATTAAAGAAGGTTGGTGGGAACACCAACTCGAAGCTGACAAGACATTGGACCACATCCTCTCTAAATTTTTTAGAGTTAGTGGATTGATGACCTTCTGAGAAATTGCATTGAGAAATGCACCTAGCTTCACAATGGGTTCTCGAACATTTTCCGGTAGAAGCCCTCTCAATGCAACCGGAAATAATTGTGTCATAATCACGTGATAGTCATGAGACTTTAGGTTCTGAAATTTTTGCTCTGCCATGTTTATTATTCCCTTTATATTTGATGAGAAGCCAGATGGAACCTTCATACTGCGAAGGCACTCAAAAAATATTTTCTTCTCTCCTTTAGTAAGAGCGTAGCTTGCAGGACCTGGCTGATTCTCTGAATGAGTATCGTCTCGATGCATCTCTTCGCTCATACGTTGATGGGTCTGCCTTCCTTTCGCTGTACCTTTTTTTGATTCCCATACACGCCTAAGAAGTTTAGCAGGTTGCAGCAAATGTTCTTTGTCACGTGCATCACGTCGACTGTAGAGTGAATCTCTAGCATTATCCAATAGGGCAGCTCCCAAAATATAAATTTCTTCTTCCACATGGGTACGTGGTTGTTTGCGTCATTCGGAACAGTGAGTCCGTCAGGACCCTTTTCAAAGATTACATTTAAATCCATGACCATATCATGTATAACATAACTAGAAGGGCGGGTAGGCCTCGGCCGATGATCTGCCTCACATTTGTAATGCTTGCCTTTCTTCCTTAACGGATGCTTGGGTACAAGAAACCGACGATGACCCAGGTACACATTCTTGTTACCTTAATGTATACTATCAGTCTCAGCTAAACAGTGCGTGCATGCATTGTATCCCTTGTTTGACTGTCCTGAAATGTTGCCAAGGGCAGGCCAATCATTGATGGTTACAACAAGCAAAGCTCGTAGATCAAATTCCTCTAGTTTGTGCTTATCCCACACACGTACACCTTCTTCACGCCACAATTGCAAAAGTTCTTCAACTAATGGCCTGAGGTACACATCAATGTCGTTGTCAGGTTGCTTCGGGCCTTGAATGAGCACTGTCATCATAATGTAGTTCCGCTTCATGCACAACCAAGGAGGAAGGTTATAGATACATAGAGTCACGTCCAAGTGCTGTGACTGGAGCTCTGCTCTCCAAAAGGATTAAAGCCATATGTACTTAGACCAAATCTTAAATTCCTTGCGTCATCTGAAAATGTCGGGAACTCTCTGTCAATTTTTCTCCATTGGGACCCATCCGCGGGGTGTCTCAACATCAAGTATTTTTTACAATCTTCTTTGTGCCATCGCAATAACTTGGCATGCTCTCTGTTGCTGAACAAACGTTTCAACCGTGGTATTATAGGAGCATACCACATCACCTATGCAGGAATCCTCTTCCTGGGGCGCGACTCGCCCTCAACATCACGAGGGTCATCTCGTCTGATCTTCTACCGCAAAGCACCGCATACATGACATGCATTCAATTTTTCGTGCTCACCGCGGTAGAGGATGCAGTCATTAATGCATGCGTGTATCTTATGCACCTCTAATCCTAGAGGGCATAACACCTTCTTTGTTTCGTACGTACTAGAGGGAAATTCGTTATCCGTTGGAAGCATCTTCTTAACTATTTTTAACAAATTTTCAAATCCCTTGTCAGAAGTACCATTCTCTGCCTTCCATTGCAGCAATTCAAGTGTGGTACCCAGCTTTTTCTGGTCATTTTGACAAGTTGGGTACAACAATTTGGCGTGATCAGCTAACATACGCTCCAACTTCAACCTTTCGTTTTCACTTCCACTGTCCATTTCTGCATCACGAATGGCCCGACGAAGATCATCGTCGTGCTCATCAGTAATGGGATCTTCTTCAGTTTCGTCTTCTCCCATTGTAGTATCACTGAACCAAGGATACTTGTCATTATCCTCCTCTTCTTCATTTTCTTCCATGATAACCCCTGTTTCTCCGTGCTTGGTCCAACAATAATTGTAACATCCCAAAATATTAATATAATTATTAATGCAAAAATGTGGGCCAACAAAAACTTTTCTTATAAAAATTTGTGTATGTTTAATTCTTGAGTATTGTTGTTTGCTTTGCTTGCAAGATTGTTGAATTCTAGCTCTAATTAAAAGTTTGAAGAAAAGAAAACAAACACAACAAATTACCAAACATAACCCCATGTGACACATGTCACATTATTTTCCAAAGTAAGAAACATAATTTTATTTTCAAACCTAAAATCAATGGAGTAATATTATAAACACTCCTAGTTGATTTCCACAAACTATTCCCTTTCAATTTTCAAATGCAAGAACCTCAAATTCAAATTAGAAATTCATTATTGAAATATTTCCAAATATTTCAAAAAGACTTTGTATCACTTACCAATAATGTATTTAGCCTAGATCCTAAGTTTGGACCCAAAAGAATTAAACAAAGTATGAAAATTAAATAGCCAAAATGCACACTGTTTTGGTTCAGGAAATTCAGCAAACACCTTCTGTGCATCGTGTGTTCTTCCCAAACCCGAACCAAACCTTGGATCAATCCGAGCAATGTGTTGTGCATTCGTCGAATTGAAGCCCGCACTGCATTCCCCTCTTCTCCACGATCACGCTGCACTCAAGAACGCGAGGAATTGGCCTCGGGAGCGCCAAGGAACCGTCGGAGACAGCAGCGGGCGCGCGCACGTCGCCATTGTCGGCACTGTGGCCGCGAAGGCGCCGCGCCGTGCTGGCTGCTCCGTGCCTCCCTCGCTCTCCCTCACCTCCTGGCTCCCTCGCGCAGCAGCAGCACGCACCCAGCAGCCACCCGACCAGCCGCGCCCGCGCCATGCCGTGCGCGCCGCGCGCCGCCCGAGCACGCTCACGGCAGGGCCAAGTGACCGAGCGTCCCCGAGCGCGCCACGCCTCCCCTCCTTGCCCACCTGGTTCCCCAGACACCCCGCAACGTAGCCGCACCCCTCCACCGGCCTAAGGCGAGCTCGCACGACCGCGGGTGCCCTCTGCACCGTGTCCACCATGCGCCGCCCGACCGCTATAAATGGCACCCCGTGCCCCTCTTCTCACCGCACCGCCCCACTGCCTCTCCCCCTCACACTCTCCACTCTCTCGTGCACCGCTAGGAAGCCCAGGCCAAGGCAGCAAGGCCTAAGGCCGACGTGCCCTCCTCGAGCCCGCCGTGCCCGAGGTAGGCGACGACCACGGCCAGGCCGTGTTGCCCATCCCCTTCTCTCCTCTCTGGCCTCAACCTCTTTCCCTTGATCCCCTCTCTCACCCGCGCCCTTTTTTCCTCTGATTCGTGCCCAGGAGCGTCGCCAATCGCTCGCCGGAGCTGGAGCAAGGCCGCGGAGGAGGAGCTGCTCGCCGCCGCCGCTCGGAGCTTCCCCGAGCCTCGCCTCCACGCCCACGAGCTTCCCCGAGCCGCCGCACCCCTCCTGCACCGTCGCCATCGCATCCCGATCCCCTAGGTGAGCCGCCCGTCCTCCTCGCCGTCGCCGGAGCCGCAGCGCCGCTCGGTTTTGGTCGCCGGCGACGCGCGCGATCTGAGCCGTTGGATCTTGATCCAACGGTGGCTTACCGGTTCGTTTAAATAAAAAGAATCTGACGCGCGGACCCCACCCGTCAGTTTTAAATGAATCCCGCGCGCGCTCGCTGAGTCTCTGTCCAGTAGGCCCCACCCGTCAGGGTTTTCAACATTATCCACTCCTGGATTTAAATTCGAATTTAGATTTAATTTAAAATCAGTACTGAACTCAATTTTAGAAAATCCATAACTTTAGATTTACAACTCCAAATGGAGCAAATCCAACTGTTCTGGAAAGCTTATGAAAATATCTTTCCAACCCAATTGGTTTAACTCCATTTGGGTGTATAATAAAAATACACTATTCAAAATACCATAAATGGTTTAAATTCTAAACTAGTTTGTTTCTGATACTCTATAAATCCAAATTAGTTGAAACTAATTTTATTAGGTCACATTTAACCATGGTTAGTCACCCCTAAAAAGGTTTAATTTTTAGATGAACATATTTTAAATAATAGCCAAAACCTTATTAATTGGCTTCTGGGTTCAAAACAATGTGTAGGGAGTTTGGTAATTCCAAATGACCCAAATCCAATTGTGTCATCTTCTACACATCATTAGCTTTCTGTATAATTTTAGTTTGTATTTTTGTGACCAACAGAACTCAATCTATACAATTAAACATGTGCAACAAGTTTCTGCCCTAATTAAAATACAATTGAATAATGGTTAAATCGATTAAATTGAAACCACATAGTGTTGTTTAATATGTGAAATGATTAATTAGAACCTCTAAGAGTGTATTTCTATGATGATTGATTGAATAGGCTAGTGATTGTTTGTATTGATTGCTTGTGTATTAGACGAGAACGTTGCCGGATATATCGAGGAGGAAGGATTTGTGGAACCTGAAGACCAAGACCAATACCACTTTGTTGAGCAAGGGAAGCTACTCTCTGAGCTTGCACCTAACTTATGCATCTAGATTTACAAATCATTTTCAAAAGCAAAGGTTTATAAAAACCCTTTTTCAAAAGTATATAGAGATTATTTGACACCCTATGTAGAAGTATATGCTAAAACTATAGGATGGAAAAACCAAGGTTTGTTTATTCAAAACTCCTTTGAAAACTTGTGTGGATATAAAAGCACTATGATATGGTGTTGGAGTAAAGAAATGGAGAAAGGTGGTTTTTGAGAAAAGCACATTGTGTCTTAGTACTTACGTCGATCAGCTGATACTCTGTGCGACCACATTTACCCCCATATGGGAAAGGGCTTAGTCATATAGTTTGCTCTTATTAGTATGGGACACTGCATCAACGGAGATGACTCTGTTATGCATGAGGGAATGGTTTGACGACCTACCCCTGACCTGGGTCCTCGCTCAACATCTATGAGTAGATAAGGAGGAGGATAGAAGGATGTCCCCTATACATCGCCAGATAAAACATGTGAGTCCTCACACTTAGATCCCGACAGGCTGGGTTAAGTGTCGATGGGAAGTATCATATGGGCAGGATCCTATACTAGCATGAGCAAAGGAAAGACTAGGGTCGGTGACTCAACTTCGCATACCACTGGTATGGCGAAACGTGGCTGACACGATGAGTTATCGGATGAGTGTGGGAAAAGCGTGCTACCTCTGCAGAGGGTAATTAAACTATTCGAATAGCCGAGTCCTCGGATATGGACAGTTGAGAGGCCCTACTTTGACCATGTGCAAAATTTTGGGAAAAGATTTGAGTTTTAAAAGAAAAAGGAATTGGAGAATGTTCCATACACCTATACCAACGGATCTGTATGAGGTAGTTGGAGAATAATTACCATAATGGTTTATGGTCGCACAAGGAGGAGTTTTAGAAGAAAACTAATAACATTGAGATATTAAGAGTAGTTATAATCTCCTTATCTTCTTCAACAAAGATACAGAGATGTCTTAAATAAATAAAAGTGTGAAACTAAAATTGAGACTAGTGTACTCATGTTGGAGTAGTTTGCGAGTACATTCAAATGTACTCATACTAGTTTTGTCTCTGGCTATTGTCGTAGCCAGACTTCGAGGAGCCCTACGTTCAGGAGGAGTACGGCGACATCTATGCCAACTAAGGATCTTCATAAGTCGACTGCCTGTCGGGTCATCGCTAGGATTTGATGTCTACTACGCCTTAGTTCCCCTGATTGTTCCGGTTTGGCCCATGAAGGCACCTATGTAAGACTTGGTCTAAATGACCTTTTATGTAAGACTTTAATTCGGTATTGTAATGGATGTAAACTTCGGTATTCAGTTCGGATTATGTGCAACGACAGACTGATCATGGGATCGTTGTGTTAAGCATAATCGGGTACTTCGGACAGCTAGTCCGGGATCCCCACAATAATAACCAGGCATAAAACCATTATGCAAGAGGTGGGACTGAATGACTTTTGAGGTAGAGTGATCACTCATATTCTTGCATGCACTACATGGACAACGAATAAAACCATTCTTCGCCTTGTTTGCCTCAGCCACATGGACAAAATTATGCATGCCATCAATGAACTTAGGACAACATCGGTCACCATACATCCATTGTCGTTTCATCTGTATTACATAAAAGTATATCGAACCCCATTATTACACTATTGTCATGAATAATATGTAAGAGCAAATTAATTAACACAAGGTCATCATTTAAAATAAGAGTAGAGTAGTGACACCTGGTAATACATAGTTCTCATAAAACATATATTAACTGAAATAAATATACAAATTATCTAAAGAATTTAAATTCAACAACAAATACGATCAAAATCGCAACTAAGGTAAATACTGAATCCACAACATAATGATACCAAGCCTCCCGATTAATGGCATATTTTCTATTCTTTTTTATGTTCAAGCGCATAGCATCCATCTTGATCTCGTTACCATCGACCACGTCAACAAGTTTGAGCTCTAATTTCATCTTATCTTCTAAACATTGAAGATAAAGATCTTCACTTCTTTTCAATTTTGCTTTCAAATCATTGTTTTCTTTATAAAAAAACTCGACAATAGGGTCAGGTTCAATTTCCGGTTCAACTACCTCCTAGATAAAAATAAATCTATGTCAAGTTGGTCGTCATAATTGCCAGAAACACAAAATGAAATAAATAGTTTTGAAAATATACCACATCCGAATCATAGACCGGACGAGAATATCAGAATCATGACACTATAAAAATATAATACAAGTTAGAAAATTATACAAGTAATAACTATGCATCTAAACCATAAAGCTATGTTTTTAAAAATCAAATAAAATAAAAGATAGTGGCTCACCGAGGTGGTGCCGGTGACGGGACGGCGCGGGCGATCGACGTCGATAAGGCTCCTCGTGACACTAAAAAACATAAATTATTATTTAGTTTGAGCACAAATTGCACATATGAAATAAATGAAATCCTAACTTAGACATTTCATCAAACACCTTGCTTGCACACAAAAATTGAAATGAGCAAAAACAGCTAAATAAGCAATGCCGGAAAGACGATGAAGCGGCTAACCGTGGGGTGCCTTCAATCTTGCCAAATGGTGATTTTTTTTGAGGAAATGGAGATGAAATGGAGTTGAAAATGGTGAGATTGGGTTGAGCTGAGAAAATGGTGAGCTCGGGTGGGAAGAAGGTGGCATATAGCCGAATTAGTAGTCCCGGTTCATAACACGAACCAGGACTAAAGGTTGCTAGCGCTGGCCCCGCGCCTGCGCTAGCATGTGGAGATCATTTAGTCCCGGTTCGTGGCACGAACCGAGACTAAAGGTTCCGAAAAAATTGCACCTCCGAGCTTCCACCCCTTCAATCCCGGTCCAAATTTAATTTAGTACTAAAGGGTTGAACCTAAGCGCCGTTTTCCACTAATGAATGCTGCTAGACATGCATGATGCATGTGTCCACCACTATTCGGTTATGTGTTCAGCGGCACCACCCAAACCCCTACATCATTTTTTTTAATTGTTTCTAGCTAAATTGAAAAAACCTTTTTCACAGAGTTCGACAGTAATTTAGACATAGAAACGAATAAATTATTACAACAATTAATATATTTTAAGCTAATTAAACCTGCTCTGATTTAACTAAGTTGTTTGGTTTAATCACTCACAAGTGTGCCATGAAATCATTTTGAAGTTGCTTGTGTGCGACTTTGAAGGAGTACAATTTGTTGCAGCTGAACACACCTCTTTGGCATAATGAATAAAATTTCATACAACATGATCAAAACTGAATGATTTTAGCATATTCCAGAATTGTCAATTATAAGCTTGAGTTATGTATCTTATCAGGTAGATAGATACATATTTGGAAATCACAAAATAGTAAAACCAACACATTGGCACAATCAATGTTTGGAATAAGTATGGATTTTTTTAAAAGAGGAAAAACCATCGAAGTGTCACAAATAGCGGCAATAGGAGATCCAACTTACTTGCAAATTCAGAAAAAGTTCCCCAAAACTATGTAGTATGTGAATTTGTATTTTTTTCTCTAAGAACTATGGATTATGGCAGTTATTCATGCTTGAATCCGAAAGAAGTTATGATTCTAATTGACGGTTTTTATAAGGTGAACTCAGCCCTAGCTAAAAATGTGACATTTCGCACTTTATACTACCTAAGTCATTATACTTATGTATCATTAGGTTTGATTTAATGCAGATCATGGTGCATGGAGAACAAGACAGACACAAGAAATGGAGCTCGTTGACATCCCTGAAGATGGTGAGCATGATGGAGGCGAAGGAGGAAGCGGAGCCATCAAGGAAAGGATGGATGTTGCAAGGAAGGAAATATCACATCCAATTCTAGTACTTTTTGAATTTAAATGAACAGGTTCTTTATATGGAATCCAAATAGGGCAATTAAGCATTTGTTGGAAAGATTATTACAAATACTTTTTGACGGAAAGACACATCCACCGGTTCGTTGCGTACAAGGTACGATGACAAAAACAAGTTGATGGTTGTTTGTGTCGATTTCAAGATAGTGGCCTTTCAAGTTAGGAAAGTGAGAGATATGACTGATTTCGACCCCAACCCTATGTTCAACGTCCAACAACCATTACATAGGCTTGTAATTTGTGGCTTTTAGCTTTAGAGCATGATTTAAACTAAACCCTAGAACCAGACTGATGTGCAGCAATTATCATACCTCCACTTTGATTTGATCTGGATATTACACTGAAGAACTCAAATATTCTTTGATGATCCATTCATAATTGAAAGATCGCAAACTGCTTCGTAGTCGGCGGCTACCTGCGCAAGAGTGTGAAGTTGCAATTATCCATAAAAGTGTGATTGCCAGTGTTAGCCAAAGATAGTGGCGGAGCTACCACATAGGCATTGGATTCAGCTGAACCCAATAAAATTGTGATAGTTTGTTAAGTATTTAATTGCTCCAAATTACTAGTTTGAATCCATGTGTACAAGATAGTGAACCAAATGATAGAATTTTGTACCTCTACCACTGGTTGTAGTGTCCACATCATCTCGCTAGTTATTTTCAAGGATACACCCTGGAAGGTGCATCAAATTTCATAAAATAAGAGGCTAAAACAGCCTCGAAAATATGGCAACCACGATACAAACGCACGTTATCATGTTGCTGGTTATCATCTATCCTTACATCGAGATCAACGAGAAGATCGATCAATCCATCATCGCCAGGAAAGTATAATAGTATGCACAATCCAATCCCTGCATGTCCAACCTAATGCACTAGCATTTTGGGAAGTTTCACGGCGAGCCGACGATGATCATAAACTTTTTTTAATAGTATGTGTTGAAATTCCCGAGAAAATCGAGGTGTCTGAATCCATAGAAAGCCATTACTATGATCCAAATGGATTGTATTAAAAATACTCCCTCCATCCACAAATAAGTGTCTCAAATCTATTATATACTAAAAGCAATATACGGGTGTAGAATAGAGACACCACGTTAATCCACATCCTTCTAATTAATTTTGATAGTTGGATATAAAATTTACGGTTAAGATTTAATAAAAGATCAATAATAACGTAACCTTTTTAACTGTCAACACGAGTCTGTTGTCACGTTAATGTAAAACCAAATTTGTTGTCACGTATTTAGTCATGCAAAGCCATCGGTCAACTAAAAACAATTGTGTAGAGCCACCGCATAACAAAAAATGCACGATAGGAAAAAAACAAGGCAGCGACGTACGCCAGCGATCATGTAATTGATATAGTCAGTTTAATCAGTCAATCGTGTCAATGCGTGACTCTTTTCCGCTGTAGGACTAATAAAAAAACTGCACATCCTATTTCACAAAGTTGTCTAAATATGGATATGGAGGTATATATATATATATACGCTAAAAATCATCTAGACATATCTGTATTTAGATAAATCTGTGTCAATATTTTTTTAGAGGGATCACTACATCCTTATATTTAGATAAATCTATACCAACTATTTCCGGACATATAGAGTATTATATAGAAATATTTGTTCATGATTGGGCGACTACATCATATGGACATACCTATAATACACCGTCCTTTAAAAAAGCTACCGTCGGTGTCAACAAAAACAACAACTCATACTCGAGAATATAATCGTCGACTATTATATAGATGTGACTCAAATAAGATGTTTGAATATAAAACTAAAATACAATTAGCGTTATCCACTAGAAAACACTAGGGTTAGACAGATCCAAAGTATCAGTCATCTTCCATCAGAGTGACTACAGACATCCATATTTCGACAAATTTGTTTTTAATTATTTCCGGATGGAGGGAGTATATGTAAATATAAGTTCATGATTGAGAAGACTTAATAATGACAAAAAAACTACAATTTTCAGAAACATTGGGATGATGTAGGTATATGCCTGAGCACACTATGACCATATGTATGGACATAAAAAGACAAGGCACGAGAACAATTTGTACGTGACCACTATCTGATCAGAGTGTTGATCTATTTAGAAACACTAACGATCCAATATGTTTTTATTCCGTGTGACACCATCGATCTCAACCTGATGACATGTTCATAAAGAACACACCAACATAACATACCTAAAATATGCATGCATGATCGAATAAGGATCACTACATCCATATTTAAACAAATTTGTGTTAATCAGAGAATAATTGGTACCGAACCACTTTTTGGGAACAACAAGGATTAGACGGATTCAATACGTATTCTGTATGACACCATCTCAACCCGATGACATATCCATGAAAAACACAACAACATAACATACCTAAAATATACTTTGGAGATGTCGATTAGTTTCCATCACATCACTAAGAGCCTTTATAGTTTGATAGAAATTGAAACAATTTCTTTTCAGTGAAAAGGGAACTTCAAAGATGAGATTGCAGACAAAGGAAAATTTTAATTTGAAGAGATGTCTACTTTGTAAGGCGTCATCGTTATTTTATCAATTTGTATCCCAATTTTTCTTACTTTAACAAAAAATATGCTAGATAAGAAAAATATGGTAGAGAAAAACATTTGGTCATCATTATATAACACCCTATTTTTGTTTGTAGATCATACACAAAACAAGTTTATAATTACACACGATGAAAACAAACATATCATCACAGTTGTATCGGCAAAAGTCACAAGTTAACGGATATTCATGGTTGCATTAAGAAAATCACAATTAATATGAAATCGTAATTATACCGTCTAATAGGTCTTTCTAAAGTGTATAAAGTAAATAATACTATAACTTAATCTCTTCACACCAAAATTTATCATGGGTTTATTTCAACCTCATGTGGTTTTCCTATGGTGTGGTTAAATATTTATATGTTAGTCTCAATGCTTTGCCAGAAACTTTATTTCCTCTCTTATTGTTCAATATTAATAGGAGACATAATTGAAATTTGCTAATTAGGTTGTATAAAAATGATGACCAGTGAAGATACCAGAACAATGTTTTTCAACTTAGTCATGTTTCAGGACACGACCTACGCAAGGGGACATAGTACAATCACTTTAGAGAGTGGGTTTGGCAGGGAGAGTTACATGATGCAAATCAAATTATTGACCAAAAGTACTGGTTATTATGAGAATACGACAAAGAGCTGTAATAACATGATGGTTAGAGTTTTATGGTGCAATTAAAACATTATTTGTGAGATAACTTACAATAATTTTGTGACTATCTATCTACCATCCAATTATCTTTTAAAAATATGAGCCATGTTAGTCCATATAGTCAATTTTACATAGAAAAAACGTGTAGCACTTAGAAAGCAAAATGAATGAGGGATGACAGGAAGATAGTAAAAATATGTATTAAAATAGCGCTACCTCCAATTACAGTGTGTGACATGGACTTTTCGAAAATATTAGAACACCTAACTCCATAAATTCAAAGATCATATGTGTATGTGATTTTCTCTTCAATAATTCCTGACATTCACTTGATGCTCTTATTTAGATTTTGATATTTTTCTGTAGCTATAAAAAGCTAAAATTAGTACATGAACATATTCAATATAGGTGATGATGCCCTTGCGAGGGCCACCTTGCTAGTTTGTTAAAAAAAAATGTATCTAGACATAATTTTGTCTAGATACTAAAATTCATACTAAAATCTTGAAATACAAATAGCCTCTTAAAAAGATTTTAACTGCTTTGAATTTTATCATTTACTGCTTCGTGATTCATGTAATCATACAGCATTGTTTACGCAGCTCACCTGAACAAAAGTGACGTCTCCCCAACCGCCGAGGAGCGAGGATGCACACGTATAAAGCCTGCCTCCGCACTAGTCCCTTTCCCCATCAGTTTCCTCTTCACCCCGCGTCGTCTCTTCTCGCATATCGTGTCGCTGGGCATGGCCGTGCAGGCGCATCATGTCTCCCGTGCCTTCCACCACGACGTCCACTCCTGCCGGTATGTCACGCCTGCCTGCCTGCAGCGGTTGCGCTCCCTTCCCCTGCGTTCGTTTGTTTATGAGGGCGATGTCTCAATCCTATGCGTCTTGCAGTGCTCTGGAGGACAGGGCGATGGATGCCGCTCTGTTCTTGGACGAGCACACCGGGTACGCACCGGCGGCGATTGGCAACACGAGGCTGAGCGGCGTCCCGATAAGCGATCTCACCTGCAACGACAACAACTACAACAGCGCTTTCGTGCCGAGGAAGCGGGCGCGCGTGGCAGCGGCGGCGGCGCCTGGATTCACGAACGAACAGCCGCTCGGCGTCGGAACCCCAACGTCGGCGCAGGGGTTTATGCCGAGCAGAGCGGCGGGTTCCGGCGTCGCGTCAACCAGCGGGATGGTTGGCAATGCCGCCGGCTTGTCCCAGGGCCTCCTGTCGCAGCTGTACAACCAGGGGATGGAGATCGACGCGCTCGTGCGAGTCGAGGTACGGCACGATCTTCTTGCTCTTGAAGTTGAACCCTCGCGTTTGTTGATTGGAATGGAGTTCTTGATTTGGGTTCACCGGTGTTTTATTGATGGGATTCCCGATGTTTTTTATGGATGTGCGCAGACCGAGCGGATGCGCGCTGGCTTGGACGAGGCGTGGCGGCGCCACGTCCTGGCGCTGGTGGTGGCCGCGGAGCGCGCCGCGGCGGGGCGGCTGCGGGCTGCGGAGGCTTCGCTGGTGCTCGCGCGCTGCCGCAACGCGGCGATGGAGGAGAGGCTGCGCCAGGTCAGCGAGGAGGGCGAGGCGTGGATAGGCGTCGCGCAGGCCCACGAGGCCGTCGCCGCCGGGCTCCGCGCATCCCTCGACCAGCTCCTCCTCCAATCCCCTTGCGCCGCCGCCGCAGGAGAGTGCGACGCCGAGGACGCGCAGTCATCATGCTTCGAGGAGACCCCCCCCGCGCGACGACGACGCCGACGGCGACGCGGCGTCGGTTGGATCGGCGGCGTGCAAGGCGTGCGGTGACGGCGGGGCGTGCGTGCTGCTCCTGCCGTGCCGTCACCTGTGCCTGTGTCGCGCGTGCGACGCCACCGCGGACACGTGCCCCGTGTGCGCGGCCGCCAAGAACGCCTCGCTCCATGTTCTGCTCTGATGACGCAATGGCCTATCCGATCCTTCAAAGCGGTTTCGTTTGCTCAATGCACAGCAGTACAGGTCACAATTAGTTCAGTTATGAAATGGCCAAAGTGTTTTTGTTGTTTCTGAACTTTTGATTTGAACAAGCAAGTTTTGTCTAAAAAATAGCCTTGTCTTCCAGACTTCGGTAGACATTGCATCAACAATTTTGTAGAGGATGTGGTCCAGACTCAGGGTTTTTGCTAGACCATATTCTGTCCGGATGGCTCTGAAGAATCTCACCTGACCAGAAGTGCACAATTGTCTTGTGGGTAATTTTGTCACATATCAGTATCATGAATATGCATCCTGAAATTGTGCTGAAGATCTTGTTTTAGAAAAGAAAGAATCACAATATATCTGAAAGTGAAAATTTTGCATTCAGCAGTGTGTTTGAAACTCTGGATCACTGAGGGTATTGACTGTTGGAGCCTGAAAATCCAGAGCATGTTCAGAGTGCAGCATGGTTGGTCCGTGTGAACCATCCCAACACGTGTTGGAAGGATCAGGGACACGCTGTGAAAACATGGAGAATAGGACACGGTTTTGTTCAAATGTCTCATTCAGCTGCGGAAATGCGGATAGGATGAAGTTGCAAGAAGTGACGGAAGCTATTACGATCTCAAGAACACGACTGATTGATTGATTGCCTGGTGCTCCGATGTAAGCTTATCAACATGGAAGAAAAGAAACCTTGAATCAAGCTCTCGTCACACGCAAATGAGTCTAGCTTGATTAGTTGTGTGCACAAAATGTTGTAGCCTGGTCAAAATGTCTCGTTCCGGTTGTAGCGACTTGTCACATAATTCAGTCCTGCCTTCCTTCAAATGAAGATGATAAGGAAACTAATCCGTGACTATCTGATCTTTATTAGCACATCATCTAGACTGAGCGTCGGATATGTAGTATCTAGACTTGCATGATGCTTCTACCGTCGAACAATCACTTTGTAGACCTGTTTTTGAATTAATTAGAAAACACAATTCAAAATTAAATAGAATCAAGAAACAATCCATGATATTGGAAAAGTCACTTTGTAGCCCTGTTTTTGAATTAATTAGAAAACACAATTTAAAATTAAATAAAATCAAGAAACAATCCATGATATTGGAAAAGTCACTTTGTAGCCCTGTTTTTGAATTAATTATAAAACACAATTTAAAATAAATCAAGAAACAATCCATGATATTGACACTGGCATGTTCTATGCTTATATAAATTGTCAACTCCAAATGAAAGTCTTTAAGAATTTTGTAAGTTTTTCAATCTGTCATTGGCCACCAGACCTGATTGTGACATTTTTCATTTTTACATAGCATAAATACAAATGTTTCACATTTATTTTTTGGATACCGATAGAAATCATCATTATCCACATAGATTTTAGAATTTTTTGAAACTTAAATCACAAGTTTATTTTAAAAAATAATCGGCTCATTATATATAGGATTCATTTTGATTCCCAAGCTCACTAGGCCCTTTATATTATACTTTCAAAAAATGTATTCTTAATTGTACAAAAAGATCATGAAAAATCTATGCACAAATAGGTACTTACTATGTTTTTAAATATAAGATGTTCTAGACTTTGTCCACACTCCCATGTATAAAAATGTATTTAGACATGTTTTGGTGTGTTTGTTTTCTCACGTTATTAAACAATATGGGCAACACTTTAAACATCTTAAATTTTTAAAAGGTAGGAGTGGCAATTTATAGTTCAAACTTGCAAACTGTAAGTCCAAGACATAGAGCTCGGGATTTTGAGTGCGTCATTTTCACTCCCGGGCTCACCATGGCCCTTTACACAATGATTTATAGTGTCTGGGTTCGGAGAAAATGGGACTCTCCTGGAAACTTTGTATTAACACAGTCAAATTTGATTTTCTTTCTGAACAAGGGGAGGGCCTGGAAAGCCCCATAAGCTATATTAAGCGCCAGAGTCATTATATAGAGGACACTCAGGAAAAAAATTACAATCAGGACCTAAACTATTGCACAAAGAAAGCAATATGAAAAAGCCATCAGTACTTCTTCTCTACCCAGCTCGAGCAAGATCCCACGACGGCCGGTGACCACACCGGGGACGAAACCACTGGGGATCGTCAGCCTGGGGTGTCACGCTGAGATCGAAGATCCTCCGCATCGGCATCAAGCCCTGGAGAAAAAACAAACCGTGGCTGCAGCTCACCACCACGGCGCGGAGAGGCCTCCGTCGGCCACAAATCGTTTTCACAAACTTGTCCTTCGCATGTCTTCTCCGTAGACGAGCATCAACTTTAAGTCCCAAGCCGCACCATCAGACTCCAAATTCAAATTTGATGAGTTGCTGATTGTCAATTCAACGGCACGCTATCTGAGGTGATTGACGGGTTTGCCTTTTTCTTGTTGACAGATATATACAGTTGTATACGCGAATGGCGTGTGTACCATCTCCGTTTATTTTGTCAAACAAGTAGTCTCCTACATCTCCAAGCGAAAGCTTGGCGCCGAAGTCAGTATCACCGGTAGTCGTGCAGCGTGATGAACCGAGGACCGGGTAGGTGACCCACGGACTTGGACGCGATTTCTTTATCAGATTATCACACGCTCGCTTGCCGTTCGTAGTCACGAATCCGTACAGGTACAGCACACGGGCCGCGTGCCGTGCCGTGCGTACTGCGTGGCCGCGTGGGACGCATGGCCTGCTACCCCGTTATCTGCGCGGACTATCGAGGAGGCCAGGCCGCGTCGTCCTTTTAGTCAAGGCCGCCGACGAACCACGACCGGACCGCAAAAGCCTTTGCATGGCAGTGCGCTGATCCTGATCGAGGGGCAGATTGGTTCCTCCTGTTTATCCGGTCGCTCAAGTCTACGTAACTGTTATCCGATCGTAGTGCGGCTAGGTGTTGGAAGGATCAGGGGCACGCTTACACGGTTTTTGTTCAAATGTCTCATTCAGCTGCGGAAATGCGGATCGGATGAAGCTGTTCGAAGTGACGGAAGCTATTACGATCTCAAGAACACGACTGATTGATTTCCTGGCGCTTGGATGTGAGCTTATGGATATTTAAAAGGTCTTGGTTCGAGCTCTCGTCATAAGCAAATGCATCGTTCTTGAGGGCCAAGTGACAAATCTTGTGTTGCAACCTGGTCAAATACCTTGTTCTGGTTGTCGCGGTGTATTTTCTCCGTCCTAATTTAGATGATTTCTATATTTATATAAAAATAAATATATTTAGATGTTGCAAGTCTAGACATATCAACTTTTAGACAAATGTAAGTCATACTCCTAGCTGCCTTCAAATAATTATGATAACAAAACGAATCAGTGGCCTTCATCTTGTTTGGCAAAAGGGAATACATTAATAATCATGAAAATATCAATTACATGCAGCTTCCTTTGCATTATTATTTTCTAATAACACTAAGAAGGTACCCAAAAAAAACCCAGATACGGTAATAAACCATTCACAGCAGCAGCGCACAAATCTTTTATATCTGAATAGCTAAGCCCCACTACAAGATTTCTCTGCGATTCTATGAAGCCACGTCTCCCTAAAATGAGGAAGCCTAATTAACTGAAGTTACCGAACCATAGAGGCTCCACCTTTCACGCTTCCGTCAATTCATTCCGCTCTGTACATCTTCCACTGTGTTTTATTTCTTCTTCAGTTTCCGACTCATGGGGAGCGGCACCCATAGAAACGGCCGAGCAATGAAACGGTGTTAAACGTTTTCTGTTATTACTCTCTCCTCTTCTGTGCCCCATACCCTCCATCTGCTTCAAGATCCAGCCATGGCCAGTGCACTCCCTCTCCAGTCATTACTGATGAAATCAAATTTGTTGTCCCTGCTTTGTCGGGGCGCATATTCTTGTGTGAATGCTCGCCGGCTCGCCTACAGCGTAACAACCAACCCTCACCTCTACGGCAGTTCATGCTTGCACCAGGTTTGCCTCGACGGAGATAATGACTAATGTCAGTCTACCGTTTACGCAGTCGTTGCTTTCCGGCGGCGATTATTTGACGATGACGGTGGCGAGGTGAGCTGTTGTACTGCTTATGAGCCGGCGGATCATGTCGAGGGGAGCGACAATGCGCTTCTCAAGTCTCACCCAATCTTCTTGGTCGTCGGGGCGTAGCCCGTGAGTGCACGATGGTGGAGTGAGACGGTGGTGGAGAGCACCGTCCCGTGTTCAGCTTCTGGTGCCTCTGCATGCGATGCCCAGTCCCTTTCTGCTGTGAGCAACTGAAGTTATTTGATAGTGTCGCGTGAGAGACAACTCATATTCACTGTAAGCATTGCGTGTCCTTTGTTAAGATCCAGTTTACTTGCTCCATGTTGATTAATTGCCATCTCAATTTACATTTCTTCATGCATGTGCATATTCCAAGATCCATAATTCCCCTAACAAGAATCAACTTTTGGAGTCTCATGTTACGTTGACCCAGATCATCACGGACAAACATTCGGTTTTCCCCAACAATTCTCCTGAGCTCGGCTCCTCCAACCATTCACCAGCCGTGACCCGCGAGAGGCGCATCAGAAACTGGTTCTTTTAGCTCTTATTTTATTCTTTTCTGTCTCGATACTACAAAATACTTCTTCTTCTGATCTCTCTCCTGTGCGCTGCTGATCCATAGGCTTATATATAGCAAGTCCATAAAATACTTCGACTTCTTCATCGGAAAAGAACAAAAATACGTGACTTATGAGTGAGGCTTGCAATATATTTGTAGGAAGGGGGCCAATATATAGAGTTCATCAGAATTCAGAACAGAGATAAGGAAATCACTTTCACAAGCATGATAGGCTCCTTTGTGAGGTGCTTTTTGTAATGAACAATGAGTAGGAGTAACTAATATTTTTTCTGCGATAATTATTTCATTTCTTCATGTTCAACAAGCATAACAAGCATAATATATAAAAATAAATATATTTAGATGTTGCAAGTTTAGACATATCAACTTTTAGACAAATGTAAGTCATACTCCTAGCTGCCTTCAAATAATTATGATAACAAAACGAATCAGTGACCTTCATTTTTTTGGCAAAAGGGAATACATTAATAATCGTGAAAATATCAATTCCGTGCGGCTTCCTTTGCATTTTTTTTCCTAAATACATTAAGAAGGTACCCAACAAAAAAAAGAAACCTGATACGGTAATAAACCTTTCACAACAGCAGCGCACAAATAACCTCTAAAGGTAACACCTAGATCACGAAAGAACTTCTCTAAATGTGACACATTTAAGGACACCATCTGGATTGAGCGTGGGAAATGTAATATCTTGACTATATATATATGTATATGAGAAATAGCCTCCTAACATGGTGGCTAGCTATGCACCACTTCTCATCCGTTGGATCACCCCTAAAAGATATTGAGAGGATATGAGCATACGTATGAAGTTAACAGAACCACTGACGCCGTGCTCCACTATTTTATTCTTTTCTTGTTGTACAACGGGGGTTTCGTTTTTCGTAGGGAATATATCACGAGTACTAAAATCTATCATTTTGAAAAAAAATCAGTCTTTCGTTTTTTATAGGGGATATATCCCAAGTACTAAAATCTATCTCAGAGTGCTAGACATTTCCGACAGGCAAGCAGCAAATCATGTGTCATGTAGTTTCTCGACCGTCTAAGAACAAAAATATATCATAACGTGGATTTGTGATTAGGAGGAAATGTGTGCTTCTCTTACTTTTTAGCTTGATGGATTTGTTTGCTGCTACCATCAGCATTATTTTTGACGATTATGTAAATTTTGAAGCTACCTTAAAGAATTTGTGTCTAAAAAATGGTAGAATTTGCACAATGCTAAAGCTAAGTACATGTTTTACAAGTCTTTTTTTCATCCACGAGTTCTTTCTAGAGCTCACCGAATTTACCACCATTTAATCCTACCTAACCTTTATTTATATTTTATACTTTATATTTTATACTCACTCATAACGGCAACCGTCACCCAATTTCCATCAGAAATATACTATCCAATCGTTAACAGGAACATTGCTTTGTCCTTATTTTAAAATAGGCTCGTTTGTGACAGCAGTCATCTGCCCTATCCAAACATGCATGTAAAAGATTCCTTTTCATCTTTTGTGTCAAATTTTAGATAGCACTAGTAGAAAACATGCTAAAGGACCAAACTCCAAAACCCCATTTGTCCCGGTCGTACTACAAACCGGGACAGATGGGGCATAAAACGCACCGAGCAGTTCAGACGACACTCATTTGTCCCGGTTCCAGCCACGAACCGGGACAAATGAGGTAGCACCCGCCGAGCAGTTCAGGCGACACCCATTTGTCCCGGTTCCAGTCACGAACCGGGACAAATGTCATGGTTTCAGTTACGCGCGCGGAAGCCGAGCCATCGCCGCGTTTTTTCGACGCGCACGGAAGACGAGCGGAAATACGGCGCCGCCGGCGATTCCTCTGCCCTCCGGCGATTAATTCCTCTGCTCTCAGCCGGCGATTCATCTTCCTCTCCGGCGCTATAAAATGCACTACACAGTACGACTCCTCCACACACCATCTCTCCGGCTCCTTCACACACCATCTCTCCTCTCTTTTCTCCGGTCCTATGGAGCCACTTGCGCGTCCACCTCGGTCCGAGTTGTACTACTACAAGAAGGAAGGCATGCGGTTCAAGGTGTGGGTCACCCTTCGTGCATGGCGCGTGGAGAAGTGGATCCGCGACGTGACGCTCCGATCAAAGCCGTTGGACTCGATTGCGAGTTCACCGACCCTCGACGGAAGGATACTCCGCAGTGCGCCGCCGTCCTTCAACTCTCGGTGGCGACCGAGACTCTTGTCTTTCAAATTTGCAAAGCTGATCGGGTGCCACAGGTCCTCGTGGATTTCTTAGGTGATGAGATAATTAAATTCTACGGCGTGGCAATCCATAATGACATGAAGATGCTAGCCTACTACGGAATTATTATTCGGTCCGCGGTCGACCTGCAGAGGGATCGCCGAAACCCTACCGGCAATTTTACTCCTATTCTATATGCTCTCTCTAATGCGGTCATTGGGACAAATCTTGAGAAGAAGAAGAAATACAAGAAGAAGAAGAACACGGACGACGACAAGGAAGACACGTTAGAAGAAGACCTAATTTTCGGATGGGGCAACGTTCCATTGAGCTATGATCAAGTCGTATATGCTGCTTTAGACGCTCGCCTTGGCTTCGAGATTGCACGGAAGTGGGATAGTCTACGCGGCTATAATACGGAGTATGATCATCTTAATGTCGTTGATGAGTAGACTATCTATGTTTTCCGTTACGCAAAAATTCTGTGTGCGCGTGTTCTCTTGTATTGACCGAAATATATCTAAAGTTTGTAAAAGTGTTTTCAAATTCCAAAGTTTGCAAAAGTTATTTAAAACAGAGAACAGAAAATGGTTTTGTATTAGTTAGTCAAATTCAAACATTTTTCATATTCATAGTTTTTCCAAAATCCAAAGTTTGCAAAAGTTATTTAAAACAGAAAACAGAAAAAGAAAATAAAAAAAATGAAAAAACCTCCATCTGTCCCGGTTTCAGTCACAAACCGGGACAAATGGCCTCCTTGTTGTCCCGGTTTGTGACTGAAACCGGGACAAATGGGGGGTGCTTATATATACTAATCAGCACAGCCCCCTCCCAAAACCATTGGAGGCATTTTTTTTTTGAAATGGAAGGAGGGGGTGTGTGCTAGTCTGTTTTTTTGTATGCACGCAAGGTGTTTGATGAAATGCCCGAAAGAGTTCACGAATTGATTTGATGTACACTTAAAGAATTTTATTCTTCTTTTCGATCAAGGTTAATTTTTCTCTCATTTCATTTGTAATTAATTGATACTGTGCATGTTCAGTGTTTATTTGTCGATGTTCTGTAATGGTTATTGATGTAGTTCATTATATAATGCAGATGGACCGACAATGGATGTATGGTGACCGACGCACTGCCGAGTACATGACAGGTTTGAGGAAATTTCTAGAGAAAGCCCAGGCCCACAGTACCAATGGTTTCATGTGTTATCCATGTGTCAACTGTCATAATAAGACAGATCACCCAAACGTGAGAACCCTTCAAAGTCATCTTATTCGGCATGGTTTCATGCCCAGCTATAATTGTTGGACGAAGCACGGAGAAAAAGGTGTTATGATGGAAGACAATGAAGAAGAGGAAGATGATGACAAGTATCCAATGTTCCCGGAGTACGGAGATTCTGCAACGGGGGAAGCTGAAGCTGAAGAGGCACCAGATGAGCCCACTGACGATCTTGGTAGGGCCATTGCTGATGCAAAGAGAGAGTGCGGAACTGAAAGGGAGAGGTTGAAGTTCGACCAGATGTTAGAGGATCACAAGAAATTGTTGTATCCAAGTTGCGAAGATGGTCAGAAAAAGCTGGGTACCACACTGGAATTACTGCAGTGGAAGGCAGAGTGTGGTGTGACTGACAAGGGATTTGGAAAGTTGCTGCAGATAATTAGGAAGATGCTTCCAAAGGTCAACGAGTTGCCCGACAGCACGTATGAAGCAAAGAAGGTTGTGTGCCCTCTAGGATTAGACGTGCATAAGATACATGCCTGCCCTAATGATTGCATCCTCTACCGCGGTGAGTATGAGAATTTGGATGCATGTCCAGTATGCACTGCATTGCGATATAATCAGACGAGATGACCCAGGTGAAGTTGAGGGTGAGCGTCCCCGGAAGAGGGTTCCTGCCAAGGTGATGTGGTATGCTCCTATAATACCACGGTTGAAACGCCTGTTCGTGAATAAAGAGCATGCCAAGTTGTTGCGATGGCACAAAGAGGACCGTAAGAAAGACGCGATGTGTAGACACCCCGCTGATGGGTCGCAGTGGAGAAAAATTGAGAGAGAGTTCCCGGAATTTGAAGATGACGCAAGGAACTTAAGGTTTGGTCTAAGTACAGACGGTTTCAATCCGTTTGGGGAGCAGAGCAGCAGTCATAGCACATGGCCTGTGACTCTATGTATTTATAACCTTCCTCCTTGGTTGTGCATGAAGCGAAAGTTCATTATGATGCCATTTCTCATCCAAGGCCCGAAGCAACCCGGCGACGACCTTGATGTGTACCTCAGGCCATTATTTGAAGAACTTTTACAGTTGTGGCGGGAAGAAGGTGTACGGGTGTGGGATGAGCACAAAAATGAGGAATTTGACCTACGAGCTTTGCTTTTTGTAACAATTAACGATTGGCCTGCTCTTGCTAACCTCTCAGGGCAGTCGATCAAGGGGTACAATGCATGCACACACTGTTTGGGTGAGACTGAATGTTTATATTTGGATAAATGTAAGAAGTGTGTGTATCTGGGGCATCGTTGATTTCTTCCGATCAGGCATACCGCAAGGAAGAAAGGCAAGCATTTTAAAGGTGAGGCTGATCACAGTAGGAGGCCTGTCAACCGTACTGGTGAAGAAATATTTGATATGGTCAAGGATCTAAAAGTAATCTTTGGAAAGGGTCCTAGAGGACAACAGGTTCCGAAAGACGCTAACGGGCACGCACCCATGTGGAAGAAAAAATCTATATTTTGGGAGCTACCATATTGGAAGGTCCTAGAGGTTAGATCTGCTATCGACGTGATGCACGTGACGAAGAATGTTTGCGTGAACCTGCTAGGCTACTTGGGCGTGTACGGGAAGAAAAAAGATACAGAGGAAGCACGGGAGGACCAGAAACGTGTGAAAGAACGAGACGGCCTAAGTCCCGAACACTACGAAGGTCCTGCCAGCTACGCTCTTACCAAACAAGAGAAAGTAATATTCTTTGAATGCCTGAGCAGTATCAAGGTCACGGCTGGGTTCTCGTCGAATATAAAGAGGATAGTAAATGTGAGACTCCAAAATTTTCAGAACCTAAAGTCTCATGATTGCCACGTGATTATGACGCAATTGCTTCCGATTGCACTGAGGGGGCTACTACCGGAAAATGTTCGAGTACCCATTGTGAAGCTTTGTGCATTCCTCAATGCAATATCTCAAAAGGTAATCGATCCGGCGATTCTACCAGGGTTGCAAAATGATGTGGTCCAGTGTCTTGTCAGTTTTGAGTTGGTGTTCCCTCCATCCTTCTTCGATGTTATGACGCATCTCCTGGTTCACCTAGTCGAAGAGATTCAAGTTCTCGGTCCTGTATTTCTGCACAATATGTTCCCATTTGAGAGGTTCATGGCAGTCTTAAAGAAATATGTGCATAACCGTGCTAGGCCAGAAGGAAGCATCTCCAACGGCTACGGTAACGAGGAGGTCATTGAGTTCTGTGTTGACTTTATTCATGACCTTAAGCCGATAGGTGTTCCACAATCACGACATGAGGGTAGACTTAGTGGAAAAGGCACACTAGGAAAGAAAATAAAAATTTGTATGGATGGACATTCTTTCACTGAAGCACACTATACAGTTCTACAAAGTTCTACCTCGGTGGCCCCGTATATCGATGAACACAAGAATTTTGTACGCTCTCTACACGCGGGGAAGTCTGACAACTGGATTGTACGTACACACATGGCCACGTTCGGCGGTTGATTGCGAGCACATCTTGAAAATAAAGACAAGGTTGATGAAAAGTTACACTTGTTGGCCAGGGCACCATCTACAACTATATGTACTTTCCAAGGGTACGAGATAAATGGAAATACATTTTACACGAGTGTCCAAGATAAAAAAAGCACGAGCCAAAACAGTGGTGTTCGCATTGATGCAACAAACAACAATGGGCAGAAGAACACATATTATGGTTGCATAGAGGAGATATGAGAACTTGACTATGGACCTTCTTTTAAGATCCCTTTGTTTCGGTGCAAATGGGTCAATCTGAAAGGCGGGGTTGAGGTAGACAAGATGTACGGAATGACAACAGTGGATCTAAACAATCTTGCGTACAGAGACGAACCATTCGTGCTAGCCAATGATGTTGATCAGGTTTTCTATGTGAAAGACATGTCTAGCAGACCCAAAAAAAGAAACATCCTGGGAGTGGAGGAGCCTAGGCGTCACATAGTTCTTTCAGGAAAAAGAAACATCGTGGGAGTGGAGGACAAGACAGACATGTCAGATGATTATAATAATTTTGATGAAATTCCGCCTTTCGTAGTGAACATTGACCCAATCATCAAGTTGATTGAAGAAGATGCTCCATGGTTCCGACGCAGAAGAACTGGCGGTGTTGTGTGATGGAGATGTTGGTGCGATATGTAATAATTAATATATTAAACTTTTGATATGAAGAAGATGCTCCATTTTTACCTGCATATCAAATGGATCCGTCGGCGTTGATAGAACAAAACACACGATTTCACCTGCATACAGCCCCACGGTGGCTCTTAATGAGTGCCTGCATATCAAATGCACCGTGGGGCGTATGCAGGGAATCCGAGTAATTTGTATATATTCCTCAGTAGATGAATTGAACTATTCTTTTGATAGAACAAAACACACGATTTCACCTGCATACAGCCCCACGGTGGCTCCTGAGTGCCTGCATATCAAATGCACCGTGGGGCGTATGCAGGGAATCCGAGTGATTTGCATACCACACACCACCCGGCTAGGCACTAGAAGGAGGAAACACTGAGTGCTCGCCTCGTCCGAGAGGGGGCTATATATAGGGTCACGGGCTCAACCAGTGGTACTGATAGTGTTGATCCAACAGCTCTCAAGTGCTCAAAAGAAGCACACCCCTGATCCAACGGCTAACAAGTGTTTCAAAGAAACACACGATCTGTGTGCTTCTTTAGTCCCGGTTTGAAACTGAAAGCGTTAATCGAACAGCTCAGAAGCAATCAAAAGAAACACACACCTGATCAAACGGCTTACAAGTGCTTGAAAGAAACACACGATCCGTGTGCTTTTTTAGTCCCGGTTTCGAAGTTAAAGTTTACAAAAGTTATACAAATTCACATTCAAAATAGTTTTAAACTAATTTAAATAATGGTTATAGAAAAGAGAAAATGTTTTTGTATTAGTTAGTAAAATTCAAACACTTTTCATATTGAAAGTTTTTTCAAATTCCAAAGTTTGCAAAAGTTATACAAATTCACATTCAAAATAGTTTTAAACTAATTAAAATAATGGTTATAGAAAAGAGAAAATGTTTTTGTATTAGTTAGTCAAATTCAAACACTTTTTATATTGAAAGTTTTTTCAAATTCCAAAGTTATTTAAAACAGAAAACAGAAAACAGAAAAAGAAAAGAAAAGAAAAGAAAAAGAAAAAGAAAAAGGAAAAACCCCATCTATCCCGGGTGGTGGCACAGCCCGGGACAGATGGGGTGCTATCTGTCCCGGGTGCAGCAACGGCCCGGGACAGATGAGTGCTATTTGTCCCGGGCTGAGCCACCACCCGGGACAGATAGAGTGTTGCTATATAAGCAACACTTAGCCACGGGTGGTGGCTCAACCCGGAGCAAAATCACTACGACGCCGTCAGGCTGCCGAAATTCCCCTCGAGCGCCGCCGTCTCCTTCCTCGACTGAAGCCGGGCCTCGCTGCATCCTCGAGCGCCGCCACCTTCCTCCTCGACTCCGGCGACTAGGTGAGCCTCTCCCCTCTCTCTGCGCTTGCCTCTTCCCTCTCTCTGCGCGTGCCCCAAACCCTAGCCGTCGCGCCGCCGTTGCCGCAGCACCGCCATGCGAGGAGATGGAGCAGCACCGTGCCGTCACGCCGCCGTTGCCGCAGCTCGCCGCCGCACGGCCTCGTCCCCGCGTGCCTCCAATCGCGCCCGCTCTGCGCCCCGCGCACGTACGTAACCCTAGCCGTCGCGCCGCCGTTGCCGCAGCACCGCCGTGCGAGGAGATGGAGCAGCACCGTGCCGTCACGCCACCGTTGCCGCAGCTCGCCGCCGCACGGCCTCGTCCCCGCGTGCCTCCAATCGCGCCCGCTCTGCGCCCCGTGCACGTACGTACGCCGCCGACCGCCGCGAGCTCGCCAGCGCCCGCTGACGTCAGCGTTGTCTGGCTGACGTCAGGGATTTTTTAATTACAGGAAACGTCTAAATAAAAAAAATGGAGGAATCTCATGTCCAGTTCAGAAAAATGCAAATAAACTACCAAAAATTTCAGAAAAAATATCTTTCCATCCAACACATTGGAAATTAGTATGCGAAATTCCCCTCGAGCGCCGCCGCCTCCTTCCTCGACTCCGGCCGGGCCCCAAACCCTAGCCTCGTGTTGCCTTGTTCGTCGCCGGCCTCCGCCTCGCATCCTTCTTCGACTAGGTGAGCCTCGCGCGTGCCCTGAACCCTAGCTCGTGCTCCCTTTCTCTCTCTGCGCGCGCGTGCCACGAACCCTAGCCTCATATCGCCATCTTCGGCTCCGCGGCCGAGCGACTCCGGCGAGCGGCAACAGCGGCCTGGCGGCGCTCCGTTAGGGGTTTAGGGGGGCAAACGGACCGCGGTGTCGGGGGCTAATGAAATGTTCATTTGGATAATCCATTTATTATAAAATATATGAAGTTATTAAAGTTATTTAGTTGTATGACATATCGGTAAAGTTATTTAGATGTTGAGTTATTAAAATTATTTAAATGGATTGAAATCTCTTGCAGAAACTATGGACACCCGTAGAAACCTTCAACAAGAAGAGGACATGTTCGGCATCATTCGCGAAGGTGATGAATTGGACCCCGGCAGAAACAATGAACAAGAAGAGGAACACTTAGACGATTTCACCGGGCAATTTCTGAACGAGTCCGGTGATGGACTGGAGGGGCATTCAGACGGAATAGACGTCACCGACAGTTCAGCTCACCGACAGTTCACCGACTCTACTGTTGGAAAGTCGGCCGCCGAGGTAGATATATGCCCTCAGGTTTTTGTCTCCGTTGAAAAGATTTGTGTGTATACATATATTAACTATCACTTTTTCTTGTGTTTAGCCGTCGGCGGGCCATGAACCGGGACCAAGCAAAAAAGCAGCGGTGAAACGAGGCGGGCCCCGGACCGGGACCAAAAAGCTCCAAGGGAAACAGAAGTACCACATCGAGGAGATCAATGAAAAAGGAAAACCGATTGCTCCCGCTAACCACGCAAGGAAATTTGTAGCTCAGTGCGGAGTCATCGTTCGGGACAGACTATCCATCAGGGCTCAAGAATGGTATAAGCCAAAGGTGCCAAAAGAGGGGGTTATTTATGTCTCGAATGCAGACAAACAACTCCTTTGGGACGAGCTCATGCAGAATTTCACTTTACCGGAAGAGGAGGATGTAGAGGAGCCGGTTATAGAGAATCGATGCAAGGCCTGGACTTATATTGAGATGGGTGAATTGTTCCGCAGCTGGAAGAAAAGGCTTAACAAGTTCATAAAAGAAGGTAAAACTCCAGAATTTGTCGGAGTCTATGAAAAGATAAAAGATGAGTGGCCCGAATTTAAGGCGTACAAGCAATCGGAAGCCTCTAAGGCCATGTCAGAGAGAAATAAGAAAAATGCAGACAAAAAGATATATCACCATAACATGGGGTCAGGTGGCTACCTGACGGCCCTGCCTAAGTTTCTGAAAATGGAGGAAGAGTTTTTGGCTAAAGGTATACAGAGCGAGACATTTGACTGGCCAGCCCGGCTTAAGGCTTGGTTCTATGGGCATGGTGGAAAGTTAGACCCTGAAACAGGTGACTGTATTTTTACCAAGGAGCACGGACCTGACCCTATTAAAGCTCTCAGAGAGGTATGAAAGGAGGTCACGGAAGGCAGGTTCCACCCTAACAGAGAGAAGGACGAGCTATCGCGAGCCCTTAAGAATCCTGAACACAGTGGACGAACAAGAGGAACCGTCGGCTCTGTACCGTGGATACTTGGGTTTCCCAAAGATGTTGGCACTTATAGAAGCCGATCGAGAAAGAAGAAAGAGATTGCCGACCGGGCCCAGTGGATGGAAAATAAATTACTACATCATGAGAAGGAGATAGCAGAGCTGAAGGCAGCGCAGACTCGACGGATGCCCTGCGAATCTGAGACGCCCGAAGTTCCTTCTCCTGATCCAAAATCAATGCGGAGAAGCAGCGTGGCTTCGACGGAGCTCGATCGCCACAATGATATGCCGGGTCCTCGTCACCCCGTGGATAATATCGTGCAGCGGGAACTTTGCGACCTACATGTGCCATGCTTGAACATAACCGTGAAGGTGGCGCACAGCTTTGCCCTACCGCCTAGCCCAAATGGAACTTACCATTGTCGCCCTATTCCAGATGGCTATGCTGTTGTCGGGGTTGATGAGGTTATCAAGACATATGAGGGAATTAAGCTGGACTTCCCTACGGGTGAAGACGAGGTTGAGTTGAGATTTGCCCTCAAGAGTACCTGCTTATAGAAAAAAGAATACATCGTGTTCCCACACATGCCGCTAAATCGCCCTCTCAGTCCACAAGCCAGTCCACATAACTACAACAACGACAACCAATGCGCTAGTCCAGACACCCCCCACAACGACAACCAAGGCGCTAGTCCATCTCCGCCGTCGCGTGAGCGTACTCCGCCGCGTGAGCGTACTCCGCCGCGTCAACGGACTCCATCGCCTCCGCAAAAGAAGCGGAAGTGCACCGCTGCGTCGACTAGTACTCAGAAAAGCGAAACGGCCGGGAAGTCTTGCTTTGTGAACTCTCGCAAAGATGTCGATACATGGGTCGAGGAGATCCAGACTTCCCAGAGAAAGAAGGCAAAAAAGATGTCTTTGCCTGTTCCGGTTTATTCTTCGGAAGCGATACGGTGGGCCATAGAATTTCTTACGCATCCGTCGCAATATGAACTAAATATGGACGATGACTACACACGCGTTCTGGTGCGTACATCTAGGAGAGTGCGGGAAGAACAAAAATCTGCTGCCACCCAGAAGAGAGATGTTCCACAGCTCGGAATGCAGACGGGACAATCGGCCCCTCCACTCATATTGGCGCCTTACAACCGGAACCCGGTCGATGATGTACTTTCGCAGCAAGGTAGAGATATGAGTATAACTCTGGCAGAGCTTAAGGCATTGCAAGCTGGCGAGAGTGTCACCAAACATGAGGTGGTGCGGACATATGTGAGAGGAGAAGATCTTGTCGACCCTGCAATGGTGCGCACTCTACCAGATAGGTTGCACCAACTAAATGCATGGTACTTGCGTACCACGAAAAGTCAAGACGGAGACTGGCTCTATGGGAAAATTCCAAAGGATTTTTTTGGCCCAGGTGATGATGAGGTTCAAATCGAGTATTGCGAATTATGCCAGTTATTCAATTTGGACGCGCTCGACAAATCTATCATCAGTGCCTTTTGCATGTAAGTAACTAAATTATGTATATATGTTAATTCTCTAGCTCTACTTATTTTTCATTGCTTGTAATTATCCTTATCACTATATTACTTTTGTACTATATTATGCAGGCTGAAAATTATACAATCTCGAAAGCTGGGACTCAATCACAAGATTGGATTCATTGACCCTAATCGAGTTCATCATTATGGTTTGTTACATTACCCTAATGAAACGGAGGAGCTTTTGCTTACTTATTTGATGGCGCAACATTACAAAAGCATCATAATTTTCCCGTTCAACTTCGAGTGAGTTGTTTACTTTCTTATACATACTCGATGTTAATTAAGTATATGTAATTGATGATTTAGTTATTAACAAATATAAACATATGACATATTTCACTGGTTATTATTTGAGATTGATGTTGAAAAGGCAATCGTTGATGTCTTGGACCCATTATCGAAACCTGAAGAAAAGTTCGACGACACGAAACAGATGCTCCAGAGGTAATTTCGTTCATTATCACAATCGACCTCGTCTTTTCTAATAATATATAGTAATTAGTTAGCTTCTTTACTAATTTTTCATACCGTAAACTTCAGGGTTTGGGACAAGTTCACCGGTTTCCACAAGGATGTCGGTATAGCTAAGAACCTCACTTTTAAATGGCGAGAGGTAAGACGTACTAGCTAGGTTCCACATACGCATATTCTTAATTTCAGTCTCACAATACCATTTTTTCAATATTTTTGATTATTTTTTATTAATTTCTTATCTTATTCTATCATAAAGTGCGCGAAGCAGCAACAAGGCACCAATTTGTGTGGATTCTATGTCTGCGAGTTCATCCGAATTCACTTCAATGAGGGGTGTAGACTGGAATAGGGTACGTTAACAATTCATTCAAACTTGTTCACTTTTTAAATTGAATTATTTTCATAATGGTTGATATATTGGTGTTGATCTCTCCTTTTTAGTTTGAGACGATCCGGAACAGGCTTGATGCAAAAGACGGCCTACTACCAATCGCGGAGGAAATTGCGGGCTTTCTGCTTGACTATGTCATACAGCCAGGCGCAGAATGCAGTATAATCCGGCCGCCAAAAAAGACCATCCCGAGGAAAAAATAGGGTCTAATGCTTCTCTGTCATGTAATGATGTCTGTTTGTAAATATTTAGACATGATCTTCCGGTTGTAAATATTTGTTTGGGAGAACTCGTGTACTAGTAGTATTCATGACTATATCCCGAGGAAAAAATCGTGTATTCATGATATATATTACATAGTAACGTATAATATGCAACTAGATCTTGTTTGAAATGAAACATAAATGAAAAAACACAAACACAAAAGAATCAGTAACATAAATAGAAAACAGAAACAAAAATAGAAAACAGGAAACAAAACAAAAGAAACAAAAAAAGAAAACAAAAAATCATATATACTGTCCCGGTTCGTATTACTAACCGGGACAAATGAGTGGGAGCCAGAGGCTGTCTGGTTTGGCCACGTGACCCCCCTACTGGTCCCGGGCCGTGGCGTGCCCGGGACAAATAGGGGAGGCTATTTGTCCCGAACACGCTGTCCCGGGCGCGTGACCGGGACAAAAAGCCCTCACGGCCCGGGACCAGTGGCATGTTTTGCTCTAGTGTAGCAAAAGCACCATGCACAAATAGCACTAACACCGTCATCTTGCAAGCACTACCCAGTGCAGCCCAAACCATAAAGATCTAGTAATATTAATATCCAACGACTCATAGGGTATAAATAGGTAGCCACCATGGTAGAAAATCCGCGTTATGCTCATATTATGTATAGGATTGTCATTCTGACTCATCTGAAAAATGTATTGTTAGTTTTGAAGAATTCTGAAAATATATGTACATATATGCAATATTTATAAGTTGAAAGATTTCTACTAACACATTCAAATTTGTCCTTATTTTAAAATAGGCTCGTTTGTGACAGCAGTCATCTGCCCTATCCAAACATGCCTGTAAAAGATTTCTTTTCATCTTTTGTGTCAAATTTTAGATATCAAAACCACCATGCACAGATAGCACTAACACCGTCAACTTTGCAAGCACTATCCAGTGCAGCCCAAACCATAAAGATCTAGTACTATCAATATCCAACGGCTCATAGGGTATGCATAGGTAGCCATGCTCATATTATGTATAGGATTGTCATTCTGACTCATTTGAAAAATGTATTGTTATTTTTAAAGAATTCTGAAAATATATGTACATATATGCAATATTTATAAGTTGAATAGTCTTGGTGAAAAAATTATGTGTGAAAGATTTCTACTAACACGTTCAAATTTGACCAATACCGGGAAAATTGCATCTTCCACCAGACTCTTCCCACTTCGTTGCACAAACCATCAGATATACACATTTTTTGCACTTTCCATCAGTTTTTACATCTAATTGTTTCAACACTGTCTAAAATAGTCAGTTTACCACCGACGACACCCAAACTGACAGATGGGTACCAAGTAGATGCCATCTCGCCTTCCTTGAGCTACCTTATTCATCTCTTGAAGTTGATCCTTTCTCTCCTGAACGACCCAAGAAAAAATGTGGCGACGTAGGCCGACCAAATCATCGTTGGACTGACCCAAGACCCATAACTTTATGATGTGTTGTGTAATTGCCAAGACAGGTGGAAGATGCAATTTCCTCACCAACACCAGTACACCACTATATATACCCGAGGTAAGTAATAGTTTTCCTTTTTCGGTTGATAGATACAATTAGAATTATACAAATTTGGCCGGACAGCGGACAAGTAGTTTCTGTCACGCGAATGGAGTCTACAAAATTACGTACATCCCAATTCAAAACGAAAGCTTGGGCCTGAAGCTTCCATCGCCGGTGAAGTGTGCTACTATAGTCGTCGTGCGTGATGAAGCGATGACCGGGGAACCCACGGACTTGGACGTGTTAGACGAGGACTGCCTCGATCGCTTTCTTTTTTAGGGGCTCGCCGTTCCAAGTCCTGAACCGTACAGCACGAGCGCGTACGTCCTATTCATGTATAGGCGTGGCGCCGATGGAAGCTGCCGCGCCCCGGCCGGTCCGGTCCGCTTTATCTGCGCAGACGCGGGGCGGCGCAGGACTCAAGTCCGCCGATGACTCGCGCGCGCATGCTTTGGACCGTCAAAGCCTTGCATGGCGGCAATGCGCTGAGGGGCCGACTGGGGCTGCTTTCGGACTTCGGAGTGTTTGATTCAGAAACCGGGTGGCAGATCAGTTCGTCGTGTTATCCGATATTCCGATAGCTCAAGTCTACGTACGAGAGTAACTGTTATCCGGTACAGTGTAGCGATGATACGGCGCTGGTTGGGTTGGCCGGAGCCGGAGTTGCGGACTCAACTGCCTGAGTGGTGTCGCTTTCTCAGAATCTCAGCTTTGCAGATTCTTTCAAGAGCAACGTACTGACTACTCGCAAACTGCATTCGAAAGAGTCATTTTTGAACTATGAAATTTTCTACTGGCTGGCATTCCAACACACAAACTATGAAAACATCTAATCGAAGAGTAGAAGGCATGGAATAGTGATGCCTTAAAGTGCACGGGAAAAAAGACGTAACGCTTCGTAACCTAGCTAGCTCCCGCGACAGGCGATCTGAAGTCTCCCCACCTCCTGCCGGCGGCGGCGCCGATCTGCCCACTATGTGGCCCTAGGGCCATGGTTGTGTGGTGGATCCCGGCCTCTGCCAGTGGGAGGGCTACATTCTCACAAGTTTTTTTCTGTTTTGTTAGGTTTTGTGTCTTTTTTAATTTAGAGATCAATCGATGGCTGCTCTTTGAAGATGGAATAAGGTCCTCCCCACCCAGTCTCCGTCCGGTGACGTTTCTAACGTTGTTGTAGGGTGTGTGGAGGTTTGTCTCTGGTGGATCTCGTCAGATCTGGTCAGTATGTGTCTTCGGGGGATCCGGTTGGATTCGGTCTTCGTTCGTCTCCGTTCTTATGTCAAAAAATTAGATGCTTTTGATCTATACATCTCTTTATCGGCGGCGGTTGCTGTGCTGGTACGCTGGTCCCATGGGGCCGTAGCACGACGATTTCTTGATTGTCTTGTACAACAAGATTCGCCAAGCTCTGATCATGGAGGGGTGATGGCAGCGGCCCGCATTCAGCTCGTCCTAGTGTTTGTAGTCGTCGCTAGGTGGTCCTGGATCCAGATGTAATTTTTATTTATTCTAATGTTCTTTATACCGTCATGATTGATGATGGATAGATTGGAAGTTTCTTCGGAAAAAAAAATAGTGATATGTTTGCTGCTACAAGAAAGATACGGTCGACCATATTATAGTGCAATGCCTACCTTCACGTCATGGTAAATGCTTCCAAACACTCAGGGATTTAGGTTCACATCTCAGATGTACATTATAAGATAGAATGAAATGTTGGTGGCTTGACGTCAGAAGGGATTTCGGAAACAAGCAAGAAACGCTTTGATTCTAATCTCCGGGTAATGCTTGTTGCCTGGAATCTGTGGACTATAGAAACCAAATGCGTCCCCCTGATCTTAGTCGCTCACATCACATGTCTTCGTTGCCTAAACCGGCAACCTGCCAAAAACGGAAGCTAACAAGCCACTTTTATTCAGTGCGCACCATTACATCGTTAATCAGAAATAGCTTATTTCTAAATCATCTTACGGCCGGTTTTGATTTTAGTTGATATTGTCTTCCTCCTAGAGGAGGGAGATCCGGACGTTTGTTAATTGGGATAAATACGGCATATATACATGTTAATAGTGTTGATGTAGGAGATTTCTGTGTGAAACTCTACGTTCGGACAAAGAGTGACGCCTTCGAGTGGGTCTTAGTGAGCGTGTATATGGCGGCTCAAGACGAGCATAAACCTCAGTTCTTATCAGAGTTAGTTTAATTATGTGAAAATAAGCCATCTACCATTAATAGTGGGTGGGGATTTTAACATAATTTGGAAACCTAAGGAGAACAATAGTAATTATAACCCATGTTGGCCGATTATGTTTAATACTATTATTCAGAGTTTAGAGCTGAAAGAACTTGAGCTATCGGGTAGACAATATACTTGGGCTAGTAGAAGAAAAATCCCACAAGCGAAAAGCTTGATAGGGTGCTGGCTACACTTTCATGGAAACAAAATTTTCCATTAGCTTACTAGTTAAGATCATACACCTTTATTTTTGGATTCATGTGTATATGCCCATCTTGGAAATAAATCTCGATTCTCACTCGAACTTTCATGACTTAGAATGGAAGGTTCCTATGAGATGATTGCAGCCGAGTGGGCGGCTGCTACTAAAGGGGACACCCCTATTAAGGTGTGGTAGAACAAAATAAGACACTTACGATGATGTTATTTGAGAGGTTGGACAAATAATCAAAGTGGAAAATATAAGAAAGAAAAAGAAAAATGGTTGCAAATTATTGATGTTCTAGATATTAAAGCTGAAACTTCTCCGCTCACGGACGTTGAGAGGGCCGCCTTGAGAGAAGAAAATGATCACATTTGATTTCTAAGGCGAGATGAGGAGACAAAATGGGAACAAAGGGCATTCACGAGGGGAGAGGGGGGTGGGGGATAATACAAAATTCTTCCACCTCATTGCTAATGGTAAACATAGGAAAAAGAAAATATTTCAATTAGGGTAAGACGAAGGAACGATTATAGGTGAACAACATCTAAGGACCTACATTACGGAATATTACAAAAAAAATATTTGAGGATTCGACTCCAAACAATATTTCTCTTGATGAGGGAAGTATTCATGATATACCGCAATTAACTAAAGAAGAGAATATCATTCTTACAACTCATTTCTTGGTGAAAGAAGTGTATGAGGCTATTTGTCAAATGGAGTTGAATAAAGCATCGGGACCGGATGAGTTTCCTGTTGAACTCTACAAAACCTTTTGGGAGGCTATTCGAGGCGATTTGATGGCTATGTTCGGTCAGCTTCAACAAGGCAATCTGCCCTTGTATAAACTGAATTTTGGGGTCATTACTTTGCTACCAAAAAAAGAAAATGTGGTTCAAATACAACAATATAGACCAATTAGCCTTCTCAATGTTGGCTTTGATTATTCGTCCATTAAAAGATCAGTATCCATTGCTTTATAACATCATACAACTTAGGGATCTATTAGTGTATGATGTTTTCTTAATGTGCCCCCACTAAACTCGGGTTTTAGAAGGGCTCTTGTCGGTAATAAATGGGACATGTGGTCTCATCTTTGTACCAGGCTTATGGATGTTAATTTAACAGACACCCTTGATTCTTTTTGCTGGAAACTGATGCAAAATGGCTTATTTACCGTAAAATCTATGTATAAGGATTTGATGAATGAACATACTAGATATTTGCGAACTTACTTATGGAAATTAAAGATACCCCTGAAAATTAAAATCTTTATGTGGTTCCTTAGTCGAAAGGTCTTGCTAATAAAGGATAACCTTACAAAGAGAAATTGGCAGGGTAATACCAAGTGCCCATTCTGTGGAGAATCTTTTGTGAAACTTGTGTGGCGTGTTGTTTTTTTTACTTACAATATCCCTCTCCCTTCTAATATTACCAATATGTTCGGGAATTGGTTAAATGGGGTAGATAAGAAGACCAAAACTAGGATTCGTATTGGCGTTTCAGCTATCTGTTGGTCTCTTTGGAATTATAGAACAATTTGGTTTTTAATAGAAAGGAAAATTTTCATGTATTACAGGTTATTCATATGACGACGCACTGGATCCAGCTATGTATTTTCCTGCTTCCTTGGGACCAGCGGAAACTTATGGTCGCTGGATGCTCAAGACTCCTATTCCTGTTGGTGGCACGGAATTTTTTCTCCCGACGACATACGTGGTAACATATTAGTAGACTTTTGTAGTTGTTGGTTTTGTTTGATTCATCAGCAGCACAATGTTGAGGATTGAACCTCGTAGCGCGGTGTATCGAGTCTGGCTGTTGCTTGACTGCGGGTGGTGCCTTCTTCCTCCTTGCCAGGTTGTGGGTGTGTTGACTGAAACAAAGAATTGTGGGTGTGTCGACTAAAACAAAAGATTGTGGGTGTGTTGCTTCTGTGGTTTACCCGTGATTTTCCTTAAATTAAGTGCACATAAACAGGCAAAACTTTAGCTCTGTGTTTAAAAATAACTGAGCTAGACATTTATAATCATCAATAGGTTGACACTACAGTAAAGTAAACATAGCGCGTCACCAATAAAACACATCTGAAGTAAAGTTAACAAATGCTGTCTCAGAGGCATAAAACAGGTAACCATACTCAGTCATGTAATCCAGTTACTAGCTACTGGCAGTATCCAGTCTGAGAATTTTAATACCATGAATTCTTCTCATAAATGAAGTGAATGAAATACCATGGAGTAGCATCGTCTACAAAATGTGTAACAATGAACAACATGCGTACAATCATTCTGTATGTCAGTGTGGGTATCTATTCACAAGCAATCTCAAATTCAATATTGAACTATATCTGATGCTGTATAGTACTGCACCGAGTGCATCTAACAGATGACACAAAGGTGGTGTCCGTTCTACAGGAGGATGCCACCAGCCAGGAGCGTCGAGAAGGCCACGTAACAAAATCCAAAGCCTGAAGCAACACGTGGATCTAAAACAACCAGTGTTTCTTTCTAGGCTTGTATTGGCTTGGGAGATCTACAACGCAGCAAGTAATTTTCTTTTCGTAAGAAAAGGATATACTATAGAATCAGTGGAACAAACTGACGCATCACAGATCTATAATTAAAGATAAGGGCATAGCGATTCTGACCTCGAGCATCATAAAGTGAGTTGTAGTGAATTTCAGACCAGAAACTTAGCCAAAGCTCTGAAAAAAAGGCAACGAATCAGGGATCACAACAAGTTACTTATTTAATTGCTTTAGTCTCTAATTTTCAGCAATAACAAAAAATGTATCTAATCGCACAATTGAATTTTATGCTGACGGGAATACTATGCTGAAGCAGCAAGTGCAAGTAATATGATGAAAATTAGTCCCATTTGCGACTAGTGTTTTTATTGCATTTTTTTGTTGACCTTCATACAGGCCAAAACGTTACCTCTCTGCGGTGCCTGATACTGTGGAACAATTTCAACAAAACAGGTATCTCTGAATGATGTTAGAAGGCATATTTTGGCAGCAAACTGCAGAAGCAAAGAGAAACATTAGGTGACTTCTTTCTCAAGGGGACATATCTTGTCAAGATGCGCACATATGATTGTTGATTTCCCTATGAGGGTACATGACTACAGTAGTATGATAGTATATTCGCCTACAACGTATAGAATGTTCTAGTGCCACACAAGTGCAAATATGACATGTGATGCACAAAGAAAGTATCCATACACGATAGATTAAGAGGCCATTAAGATGCTATTAGGTAGTTCTGTCATCAACAGCATATGTTTGTCTACAATTCGAAACAAATAGGAAAAATTTACATATATTGAAGGCAGAAAATCTTGCAACACTTGAGTAAAGTATCAGTCCAACAGGGAAATAATGGAAACATTGCGGTGTGAAAGAAAAATAACCTTGTCAGCAGCTGCTTGTAGTGTGACATGGTCCCCCCATTCACCAGATCTGGAAAATATGAGATCTCAGTGACAGTAATAAGAAAGTTCAAAATCACAAGCGTGAACTGTTCCATCAAAGTACTCCACAGCAAAATCAGGCTCAGTGAGTGCGTACTTTTTCATTTTCTTGCAGTAGTGTTTATATTTCATTGGGACATGTCCTTCATACAAGGAGTTATATGCCTTGAGCTGCAGAACAACGAAAATGGCATGCATGAGCATTCAAGACTCTAAAAGAGAATTAACTAGTCTAGAGCCTAATGATGAAAAATTGTTTATCTATAGCTCACACGAAGAAGAAAAATTAGTAAACAAGACAAAGTCAGTATTCATCAAAGAAAAGTGTGAGTGTAGCCATATGAAGAAGTAACATATACTGAACAGTGGTATTTCTGATACCTCCAGGTGATCAATATACCTGCTTCACTATTTCTTTACGAATATGCTTGTGATGCTCAGGTGATCGATATAGCTGGTCTGAGAGTGCACGGAACTACAAAAGAAGAAATAAATGTATCCTCAGATGAACATACAGGCAAGAAACTTCAAGAGACCATGTAATTTCATCAAGTGAATAAAATTCTATAGAGAAAACACGAACCTGACAATTGCCATCACCTGATACCCTCACTTCAAACAAGCCATATGCATTTAACCTAAAAAATACACTCTCGGATTAAGAAGTACGTCAAGAGAGATATCTGTGTCATTATATTCATTCAGTGAAACAGGTGGTAAGTGACTCCAGGTCAGCTTAAGTTGTTTCTGTAGTGTGCACTGAGTACATGCTAAAACTGTTTCAGTATGTAGATATACCACTCATTTGAAGTGCCAAAAAAAAAGGAGTAAAACATGCAAGATATAATTTTGATGCACAACCCAAATGTTGTGCCACAGTTTTCCCTATAACTTTCAGATATCTTACATAGTCCCAAATGTCATAGTCGGAGCAAAAAAAACATGTTTTTAGCTTTTGCTTCAACTGCTATGGACTAATGTAAGAATTAACTTCTATGGATTTGTATAGCTACCAACTCTGGACTCTTAATATGCGTCCAAATGGTTGCCAAAAGACTCATAAGTCATAAGAAAGCATGTAGCATCCGACATGCATGAATAATAATACCTCTGCCACTGAATGCAATATATGGCATACTTTCTATGCTAAAAATGAATCCTAGCTTTGCAAGATGAAGAAGTAAAAACTGTAACAGATTAAAGCATGTAAAGATCATTAAAAGTTACCTATCGTGAAGGCGGTGATGATCCGTAGTGGCATCACTATATGTCGGGAAGTATGTGTTAATCCGAGGAACATGCTGTAAATGTGCCAAAAGAATGGAGTGTCAGGTAGCAATTGACTTTCTTTAACTAATACCAGAACATAGAGTAGAGGAAAACAGAAGGTTACAAAACAAAAGCAAAATCAACGATACTTACAAGCAAGGAAAGGAAAACAGAAATAAAAAGAACAGAACATGCATGCATGCAATAACTTACAGGAATAGATGTTAAATTTGAAAGCCGCTTGGCCATAGCACCATCTAGCTTGGCATATTCTTCTTCAAGAACCATTGCAATCATTTTGTCATCATCGGTATCGGTTCTCTGGCTGCCCACAGATGTTGAGCTGGATGAGGCACCTCCAGTTGGAACCATATGTGTCATCTCAACCTATAGGCAAAAACACAGGAATATATGTATTTTAATAATAATGTTCAACAAAATGTGCTGGTAGATATAAAATTCAGATTTCAAAAGTGTGAAATATATGCACAGCGTGGAAAACGAAATGCAATTTATGAGCACTTGGCAAATAAATAATTACAGGAAATGTATAATCTACAGGAACATAAAATTACAAAGCAAGACTATTTTGTAAACCATATATTGTTAATAAATAAACACAACAAAGTAATCGAACGGAACATGAGGGGAGCCTCCAACAACTAAATTAATTGTAAAACATGTCAATGCTAAAATCCTCTTCTTTATTGGGAATGAGGAACAATGATTTGTACAATGATTTTAGTTAATGTATCCAGGTTTACATAGAGCCAGTCCTATTATTGATGAAACAAATGACATAGCATTTTTTTCTTAAAATGCATGCTTAAGCTGCATTTAGTTCTAAAACATTAAATGAAAATTTCTCCACATATTTGCAACCACATTCTCTGTTATTAGAAAAGGCACATATCAAGAGGCTATATATCTAGGACCCCACATATGATGTATGTAGTATATGTAATTCACTTTATCTGGGATTCTGTATGTGTGAAGGTTGATATGTAATTATGTCTGTACAAGAGGGTAATGGATGTTGAGCTTGATGCAAGCGGAGTCCTGATTACGCAGCAGAAAATGGGGCTGCTATTTTCATGGACATGGCAGCAATCAGGAGAAAGTCTCTCCTCCTCTAGTATTGAACTACTAACTACTCTGCTAAGTCTTCCAAAGTAATGAAGGAATTGGTGTGTCTTCTAAAACTCCAAATGGAATTCTTCTGGCGACTAGGGTGGAGTTATAACAAGTCAATCAAATACAATATCAAAGGTAGGGCGACACGGGGGGAACCTAACCGCCGCCGCCCCTAGAGGCCCCCACCTCCTCCAAAGCTTCGCCACCGCCGGAGGGGCCGCCGGCAAGCCGCGCGCGCCCCGGGGAAGGTGGCGGCGGGGCGGGTTTCCTTTTCCGTGCTCGTGGCGAAGCCCATGGCGGCGCGGGGCGGCCGAGATGCGGTTGTGCTTGGCAGTGGAGGCGCGAGGCGGCGAAGATGCGGCTGTGCTCCTGCGGTGGGTGCTTGCGCGGAGGGCAGGAGGGCCGTGCATGGAGGTTGGCGGGAGCGGCAGCCTGCCCGGGCTCGATCTGGGCCATGGGCGGGCTGCACGCCGGCGCTGCGGTTGGCGGGGTCGGGTTCCGGAGAGGCTGCTAGGCGTGGCAACCCCTGCCGTCATTCTTCGGCACCTTGGGCGGCGAGGACGCCGGGGCGGCGGCCCCGGACCTGTTTGACGGTGCAGCGGCGCCCACGGTGGCATGAGGTGCCGCGTGTGGTATCCGGCTTGCGGAGCGAGGTGCTTGGAGGTCGGCAACGGCGCCCCTGCTCTTGCCATGTTGCTCCAGGAGAAAGCCTTGCACACACTCCGGTCGGTGCCGATGACGGCGGCGCCTTCGGGCGTCGTTTCCCTTCTTGTTTGCGTCATCGTGGAGTCTTGATTTTGACTGACGGGAGTGGTTGCAAGATCTCCGAACGAAAGTCCAAGCTCCTCCGGAGCGGGCGACGGTGACAGATACCGAGGCGGCGGCTTTGGTTCCCTCTACTGCGTTGGTCCTATGGGGTGGGGCCTTCTCCTTACGAGGCTTGGATGGCGACCTTGTGCTGCATGGGCAGCAAGGGAGTCGATCTGGCTGGTTCGGCTCCGGGCTATGCGGAGTTTGATCTGGTTGCTACACCGGGGCGGCGGCCCCAGATTTGGCGCGACGTTGAGGTCTACAGGTGGCCGTCTTTAGCGAGGGTAGCATGGGCTACGAGACGGCTGGGTTGTGCGGCGTTGTGGCTCGTGTGCGGCTTTGTTGCCGAGTGGTGTATGTCGGGGCGGCGGCTCCAAAGAGGGTGGTGTGTGTTGTGGCGTTTGCTCGACTTGTGCCGTGTGGGCGGTGGGTCACTTCGTCTGTAAAATTCTTTTGTACAGTTTGTATGGTTTTCGGACCCGGTTTCCCTTATAAACTGGGTCAATTCTCTACTATCTATTCGGACGGTGAATACGACCACCTTTACCTCAAAAAAAATAACCAGTCAATCAGCCTAGTCAGCAGAATCCAGATGACAATGGATCCTGTCGGCCAATACTCCTGCGCAGAATCTTAAGGCTTTCCAGTTCACACCAAAACATCAGGCTGTTCAATCACACCCAAAACAAATCGTTGACTCTACGTTTGGGCATTGATTGTGGCCCATTCCCAGAAACACAATTCCGGAGCGTGGAACTGGGAAACATCAATTTGCTCATCTCCACTACTGTTAAACAAGCGAACATCACTTTCACTAAACGCACCCATCACAACGAATCATTACCACTGTTGGATTCACCCACCAAAGTAATCTAACGGTCCTCATGAACCAATAAGATCTCCCATGTGCACTTAGCGATTTACAATGAAGGAACATACTCCACCTCCACCAGAGAGGAAATCTCCCCCACGCAACTCCCCATCCTGGCGCCTCCCCACGCGATGGCACCCCGACCCGCGGTCCCGCCGTCCTGCTACCTCAGACTCCTCCACGACGACCGATGTAGAGCCATCTGGATCCGGTGAGACAGAGAGCATACTGCCATAGTGTCCATGGCCTCCTTACTAGGGTTCCATAAATCGGTAGAGGGGGCAGGATAGAGCTGATATGGTGGCGCTCGAGGACTCTCCGGCAAGGGTGGAAGAAAGGCAGCCAGGAGACATCCGCCAGCGCCTCTATTTGGCACTCCTTGCAGTTAATTTGAGCTTGCCTCGACCTTTTAACCATGATAATTGACAATTGCAGGAACAACAATGGATTTCAGCAGTTGTATAGGCGCAACGACATGCGACGTGATGAAGCCATTGGGATTGATGGGGTGGCACGACCAAGCTCCAGGGGACATACAATGGTATGTGGTTTTTCTCTCTCCGGTCGGTGACATCAAATCCTCATACACATCTTCTAGTGTATATCTTGTTTCTGCCTTGGTCTGCAGCTATGGGGTCGTACTCAAATTGCATCCAACACATGCGCCTACACGAAAGCACCTGCTCTGATGCTGCCATGCAGTTGTTGTTCAACATCATCAACATAACCTACTCCATTTCTACAACTAAGCTCAAGTTGTTTCATGCTTTGCACTTTCGATCTATATTGGTGGTTCAATTCGGATGGTTCTAGAGAGGATTTGAAATGCTTTGTTATGTGCCAACTTTGATGAGAGTTTCAATAACTCAAAAATCTGAAATATATATAATGTTCGATGAAACAATTCAATTTAAGTATGGTATATTGGTTTATTGAACTGTCTTGCTTGCCCCTTAGTACACAACAATATTCCTGCAACACATATAGACCAGTTGCCTTATTTCATTGGTCTACTAATTCCTGAAGAATTCCACAAGCACCTAAGCTTGCTGATATGTTGATATTCTTATGAGATTTTATTTTCTGGAGATGCAATTTATGCTTGATTATTCCACAAACAGAAGTAAAATATACGGGACTTAAGTATATAGAATCGTAGCAAGGACAGCAAGGTCGGTACTTAAGTATACTCCCTTTGAACGAGTGGCATGATACTACTGCTATATACTAGATATAAGCTGCATACCTGCTTTATGAGGAAGAAATCATAGCTATTAAGTTTGTATTCTCTGCTCACTAACTTCTGGGGAGGAGACTAGGAATTTGTCCAGACTTAAGATTTTTATAACGCTTCTGACTTCTGAGGACGGGAACTCCATGGTGTATTCCATTCCAACGTGATAATTATAATGTATTTACAATTTGACTTTAAATTTCATGAATTTTATGGTCATTATGTTTAACAATGGAGATGTGCATCGCACGTGCACGCTAACTAGTACTCAATTTGCCAAAAAGAGCATGTATCTAGACTTGTACATGCTATTTTGACAAATGGAAGTCATCTAATTTGGAACGGAGACATTCCCCAATCGGGAGCAAACGCAAGTAGACAAGAAAAACAGAGCACCAAATCGAAATTCGCCCATGGATTTTCTGCTTTCTGTTTTGCGTCAAAAAATACTCCAGAATCTATCTCGAACCGTCCTACTATTGGTAGGATTAGCAAGATCCCCTAACAACTCCCCGAACCTCCGCGGCCCGCGCTAATGGATCCCTATAATCTCTTCATTTCCCCCGATTTTACGGAACGAAGAAACCACCGGAGCAAAGCGAAGGAAAACATCTCTCTCCCCAATCAGGAGGAAGCAGCACGGGAGCATACCTGCGGTACGAATGAATGAATTTGAGAGCCGCGGCGGCGGGGGGCAAGGTTTTGCTCCCTCTCTGTGGGGGGGGCACTTTAATTTGTTTAGATTTGAGGGCGGGGAGGGGGAGGGGGAGGCCGAGGCGAGGTGGAATGGAAGAAACGGAGAGGAGGAGACGACGACGCCGTGTTTCTTTTCCGTGTTTGGAGTAAGTACGATTGCTGATTGCTCCCTTCGAAGGTTGCGCTGCCGCGTTTTCTTACGCGTACGGCACCCAACCACCAGGCAGCAACCTGGGACCCACCAGCCGTTCGTCTTCTTTTGGCTTCTCCTCGGGCCCAGCTAGTTTGACTGGATGATAGGTAGGCCACGCATCGAAGTATGGCTAGAATCAGGATGCCCGTCTCATGCTCACATCACATGACACATCGGCCGAAGTTGGCCAAAGCGCCATTGGGAGTGAAATTTTATGAAAATAACCCTTTAAATAAAGTTTAGCAAAAAATAATCTCTTTTCAAAACTATTTTAAAATGTAACCCTTTTTGGTAGCGCCCAACGATGTGGCGCTACCCTCTGTGTGGTAGCGCCACAGCCTCCGTCGCTACACTCGTGTCAGCGTGGCAACGCGGGCCCTTCGTCGCTACCCTTCGAAGGGTAGCGCCATGCCCCTCGGCGCTACCCTCTTAAGGGTAGCTCCATGCCCCATGGCGCTACCCTTCGGAGGGTAGCGACATGCCCCTCGGCGCTACCAAAAAGGGTTAGATTTCAAAATAGTTTTGAAAAGGGGTTATTTTTTGCTGAACTTTGCCCAAAGGGTTATTTTTATGAAATTTCACCCATTGGGAAGGGATCTTCGGCTGGCGAGCCAGCAGAAGAAGAGTTCGACCCATTCCCTGCGGCCTGCGGGGCTGGAAATAACAAACTAGTACCACGTGTGCCTACAGTACGAGCTGCACGACCGTATCGTCGCCGTATGGCCAAACATCGACGTGGGCAGACGGTGAAAGCGACGACGAAAAGGACTCTACCTGCCGTTCACATTGTTTTGCAGATAATACCGTTCAAGTTCAACGTATACTAGCGCATCATATGTCTCTAATGTATTTATAATTTTTTATGTTCTATGCTATGTCATATCATGTTATTACATGTTTTATATGTATTTTATATAGTTTTATGCATTTTCTGTAACTAACCTATTAACAAGATGGCAAAGTGTCAGTTCCATGTTTTCTGTTATTTTTTGTTTCAGAAAAATACTTAAGTAAGTATTCTCGAAATTGGAAATAAAAGATACTGAAATTATTTTTAGAATATTTGCGTCACGAGTAACAGAAGACGAGACGGAGAAGGGACACGAGGCACCCACACCACCTCGTGGTGCGGGCCCTATGCTGGCCGCGCCAGGAGGAGATGTGGGGCTCTCGAGCGCCCACCGACATCGCCCTTTCGTCCATAAATAACCCCTGACCTAAAAACGATCACAAGATATTCATTTTTTCCTCCACGGGTCCCGAGCCGCCGCCATCGTCAACATCACTTCGGGAGAGATCAGAATTTCTCCCCGGCACCCTACCGGGAGGGGGAATCGTCCCTGGAGGCTTCTACGTCGCCATGACCGCCTCCGGACTGATGCGTAAGTAGTCTACCCTTGGACTACGGGTCCATAGCAGTAGCTAGATGGTTGTCTTCTCCTCTTGTGCTATCATGTTTAGATCTTGTGAGCTGCCTATCATGATCAAGTTCATCTTTATGTAATTCTTCATGTTGTGTTTGCTGGGATCCGATGAATATTGAGTACTAAAGTTATTGCTTCATAATATATCATGAGTGTGCTATTTAATGATCTTGCATGCTCTCCGTTACTTGTGTGTGCTTTGGCCAAGCAGGTGTTCGTAACTCCAAGAGGGGATATTTATGCTCGACAGTTGGTTCATGTCTCTATTAAATCTGGGACAGTGACAGAAAACTCTAAGGTTATAAAAATGCACTGTTGCTACTACGGATAAAACAATAGTACTTTGTCTAAGGATGATGTTATTTACTTACTTTACACACACTGCTTAAGGCGATAATCTGTTGCATGCAACTTAATACTGAAAGGGGTACGGACGCTAACCGGAAGGTGGATTATTAGTCATAGATGTGGTTGGAACGGTCTATGTATATTGTTGTAATGCCCGAATGAATCTCACACTAGACATCATAACGTTAGTATATGCATTGGGTTGCTCATCATTATTCCGTTAATTACCTAGTTGTAATTTGTTTACCACGCATGGATGAATGTTATTATTATTTATGGAGAGACACCGCTAGTGAACTGTGGACCCCGGTCCTTCTCATTAGTCTGATAAAACAACAACTGCAAACCTGTTACTTTCTGCAAACAAGCATCTTTCTTTCATACATATGTTTGATCCTTTGTTACATCAAACCCGTGAGATTGACAACCTCACTGTTAAGTTGGGACAAAGTATATTGATTGTTTGTGTGCAGGCTCCACGTCAACCACCAGGAAGCATATTTCTAGCGTCGTTGATACCTCGGGGGAATTCTTCATCTCCTATTGGTTCGATAACCTTTGTTTCTGAAGGGAATATGCCCTGAAGGCACTTAATAAACATAGTTTATTGGTTATATTCCAATTATTCATTATATGTTTTATAACATGCTATAATTGTATTAAGCGGAAAAATTAATACACGTGTGGTAGATAAACAACCAGGTCCCTATTAGCCTCTACTAAGACTTGTTTCGTTACGTGATTGATGATCGAGGTTTTCCTATCATGGGGCATGGCGCCATTCGGCAATGGAATCATATCGTTAGGTGGAACGATGTGATGGACTTAACCATTATTTGTAGGACGTAGTCATTACGCCTTCGACCGTTGTTATTCCTGGAAGATACTTTGATCGCACCAAACGTCATATCTTATATAGTGTGACAATGATAGGTGATACTTTTGGGTATCGGAAGGGAATAGTTGAGACGAGGGGTCAATAGCGGGATTTCTCAGTCTGTATAGCCGGATAGATACTCTAGGGCCCACTCAGTGAGATTATGTCAACTGAGTTTGCAAACATGTGACTAGGTCACCAGCTGACATAATATCATAGACGAGTAGAAGATAGCGATGTCGGTAACGAGGTCAACTAGATATGGAGATATCTAAGAACGATGCTCAGACACGCTAAGTATCGCTATGGCAAAAGGTTTAAGACTCGACGTCCAGGTTTGATAGATGAAAGTCATTTGTTATATCACAAGGATTAATTCATGGGGTCCAGGCCTACGAGTTAGTCATTGACTGGAGAGGAGTCTCGATCATGCCTGTTATTATATCGAACCGCTAGGGTAACACACTTAAGGGGTTTCGACAAGACAACCGAAAAGGAAAGAGATCACCGGCAACGTCCCGGGAATGGTCCGATGGAGATCGGGCAGCGACGAAATAGTTTTCGGAGCTAGAATAAATTATATATAATATGTTTGATATTAATGAGTGTAATTAATGTTTAAATATGATTTATATATTTATTTTCGAATTTATTTAGGCTAATTTCCCTAAATGGGCCTTCTGGTCGAAAGAAGCCCCATTGGGGGGAAATTCCTCAAGAGAATTCGGTGGGGGCTTGATGGCCGGCCTAGGTGGGCCAAATGGGGTCCACCAGGGCCGGTGCACCATGGCTGGCCGCACCAGGCATGTGAGGTTAGTCCCACATTGCCTGGCTGGCGAGTTGGCTCCCCCGGGGAGCCTATATAAGAAGGGGCACCTCTGTCATTTTAATTCACCAATTAATTCTCTTATTTCTCCTCGATTTCGTGATTCCCTTTGTCGGAGTTGCGCCGAGGAGGATAAGGGGATCTCTCCACCATAGCCCTCTGCCGCGCTGCTGGTGTTCCGGTCCAAGTCTTCTGCTGCCCGTCCTGGACTGGAGCTTTGGAGGTCGTCGTCTCCACCGTATGTGTGTAATGTCCTGTGAGGTGTTGCGCTAGCGGTGCTCGGAGGCCTACTTCCTCCACCCGACCTCGAGGTCATCTTCGTCGTCTTCATCACGCCGAGTTCTTCACGACCTAGAGGTCGGCTACGTCGTCAACACTTGTGCGGGAGCGTAATCCCCGCTATTCGGTCTACGAGGGTATGTATTCCGATCTCCGTTATACTTCTATATCTGCATAGTGTAGATCTTGGCTAGTTTAAGATTATCGCCGATAGGAATTTTTTTGTTTTCTGCCTGTGATCTCCTTCAGTGGTATCAGAGCCGATTTATCGTAGATATAGTTGTACGCTTGATACGTAAATTACTTGTGTTCCATGTTATGTTATATCATGTTATTACACGTTTTATATGTATTTTATATAGTTTTATGCATTTTCTGAGACTAACCTATTAACAAGATGCCATAGTGCCAGTTTCCTGTTTTCTGCTATTTTTGGTTTCAGAAAAGCTCTTAAGGAAATATCCACCAAATTGGAAACGAGCCAACCAGTATATATTTTTGGAATATTTGCGACCAGAAGAAGCAAAGACGAGACGAAGGCGGACCCCGAGGGGCCCACAACGCCTCGTGGCGCGGACCCCATGCTGGCCGCGCCGGGAGGTGGTGTGGCGCCCTCGGGCGCCCACCGACCTAGGTCTTTCGCCCATATAAGCCCCGTGACCTAAAAACTCCAGACGGTTAATCACTTTTTGCTCCACGGGTCCCGAGCCGCGGCCGTCGCCGCCACCACTTCGAGAGAGATCAGAACTGCTCCCTGGCACCCTGCCAGGAGGGGGAATCATCCCCGGAGGCCTCTACGTCGCCATGAACGCCTCCGGACTGATGTGTGAGTAGTCTACCTTGGACTACGGGTCCATAGCACTAGCTAGATGGTTGTCTTCTCATCTTGTGCTATCATGTTTAGATCTTGTGAGCTGCCTATCATGATCAAGATCATCTTTATGTAATTCTCCATGTTATGTTTGCTGGGATCCGATGAATATCGAGTACTAAAGTTATTGCTTCATAATATATCATGTGTGTGCTATTTAATGATCTTGCATGCTCTCTGTTACTTGTGTATGCTTTGGCCAAGTAGATGCTCGTAACTCCAAGGGGGGGTATTTATGCTCGATAGTAGGTTCATGTCTCTATTTAATCTGGGGCAGTGACAGAAAGATCTAAGGTTGTAGATGTACCGTTGTTATTAGGGATAAAACATTAGTACTTTGTCTAATGATGATGTTACCTACTTACTTTATACACAGTGCTTAAGGTGATAATTGTTGCATGCAACTTAATACTGAAAGGGGTGTGGACGCTAACCGAAAGGTGAATTATTAGTCATAGATGCGGTTGGAACGGTATATATATATATTGTTGTAATGTTCAAATGAATCTCACACTAGACACCATATCATTAGTATATGCATTGGATTGCTCATCATTATTCTGTCAATTTCCTAACTGTAATTTGTTTACCATGCATAGATGAATGTTATTATTATTTTTGGAGAGACACCACTAGTGAACTATGGACCCCGGTCCTTCACATTAATTTGATAAAACCACAACTGCAAACCTGTTACTTTCTGCAAACATCACTCTTTCTTCCACACATACGTTTAATCTTTTGTTACAGTAAGCCGGTGAGATTGACAACCTCACTGTTAAGTGGGGGCAAAGTATCTTGATTTTTTGTCTGCAGTCTCCATGTTCGTTGCTGACGCTCGTGTTGCGCCGTGCCAACGTCTCCACCAACAACCTCGAAGGAATCATTCATCTCCTACTGGTTCGATAACCTTGGTTTCATACTTAGTGAAATTTGTTGTTGCACTACTTCATACGTTTCTCTTCGGGTCTCCCAACAACACACCCACTGTGTGCATCAAGCTCTTTTCTAGTGCCGTTGCCGGGGAGATTTGAAGATTCACTGCGAGGGGAGTTTTCGCACTTCCAATCTTTTTGTTTTAATGTCTTGCTTAATTTATTTTTATTACTGTTCTGTTTGCTTAATATAAAAAATACAAAAACATTAGTTACTTGCATTACTTTTCCTATTTCTATTTTGCACTTTTATTTTCAGTTTTGTTGTTTGTTTATTTTGGTTGTAGGTAATTATTTCTCTATTATTGTTATTTAGGTTTGTTAAGTAATTTGCTAAAATGAGTTCCGCTGAAAACACTAAGTTGTGTGACTTTACAAGCACCAACAATAATGATTTTATATGCACACCTATTGCTCCACCTGCATCTAAAGCTGAGTTCTTTGAAATTAAACCTGTTTTATTGAACCTTGTTATGAGAGAGCAATTCTCTGGTGTTAGTTCTAATGATGTTGTTGCCCATCTAAATAACTTTGTTGAATTATGTAAAATGCAAAAATATAAAGATATAGATGGTGATATTATAAAACTGAAATTATTTCCTTTCTCCTTGAGAGGAAGAGCTAAAGAATGGTTGCTTTCATTGCCTAGGAATAGTATTGATTCATGGATAAAATGCAAAGATGCTTTCATTGGAAAATACTATCATCTTGCTAATATTATTTCTCTAAGAAGTAACATCATGAATTTTAAACAACTTGATAATGAACATGTTGCTCAAGCCTGGCAAAGAATGAAATCTTTGATAAAGAATTGCCCAACCCATGGACTGACTGCTTGGATGATCATCCAAATTTTTATGCATGACTGAATTTTTCTTCAAGAAACTTATTGGATTCAGCCGTGGGAGGTACCTTTATGTCCATAACTTTGGGGGCTGCAACAAAACTCTTGTATGATATGATGGTTAATTATTCTGAATGGCATACGGAGAGGACACCTCAAGGTAAGAAGGTAAATTTTGTTGAAGAAACCTCCTCTTTTAGTGAAAAGATTGATATGATTATGTCTATGCTTGCTAGTGGTAAATCCCATATTGATCCCAATAATGTTCCTTTAGCTTCTTTAGTTGCACAAGAAGAGCATGTTGATGTAAACTTTATTAAAAGCAACAATTTTAACAACAATGCATATAGGAACAACTATGATGACAACAACAACAAGCCCTATCCTCCTAAAAATGGAAACTCTTATGATAAATCTTATTGTAATTCTTATAAAAACAATATGACTACCACCTCTGAACTTGAAACCATGCTAAAAGATTGTATCACTACACAAACTTTGTTTAATAAAACTGTTGAGGAAAAGTTTGGGAAAATTGATATTCTTGCATCTAAAGTTGATAGTCTTGTCCTTGATGTTGATCTATTAAAATCTAAAATCATGCCTACTGAAAATAAAGAGAATAATCCCTTTGCTAAAATCAATGCCATCCAAGTTCAAATTGATAAAAATGTTAGATTAATGACTCAATTGCGTCCTAGATGGGAAATAGAGAGAGAATTAGAGAAAGAGGCTAATATTGTTATAGTTTTTACTATTACTACCTCTGAAAATAATGGTGTTTCACATGTTAGTAAGCCTCCTACTATCCATGCTAACATAGTTGGTGTTGGAAATGTCTCCTCTACTTCACCCAAAAATTTAAAATTGCCTAAAACTGCTGAAACTAGAGTTGATAAAAGTGCTGAAATTTTTAAGAACGCGAGAGAAAGTGGTTTGGTTTGCTTTGATGATAATATTTTTGATTTTGATAATTGTAATATCTCTGAAGTTATTAAGTTCTTGCAAAATTGGCCACAAGTCCTAATGCTAGCTCTCTTAATTTGGCTTTTACTGCTCATATTACAAATGCTCTCATAAAAGCTAGGGAAGATAAATTAAAATTTGAAACTTCTATCCCTAGGAAGTTAGAAGATGGGTGGGAGCCCATAATTAAGATGAAAGTAGATAAATTCGATTTCAATGCTTTGTGTGACCTTGGTGCAAGTATTTCTGTTATGCCTAAAAAACTCTATGATATGTTTGACTTGCCACCATTGGAACATTGTTATTTGGATGTTTTTCTTGCTGATAATGCTTTGAAGAAACCCTTGGGTAGGATCAATTACATTATTATTGTGGTTAACAATAACCTGGTCCCCGTTGATTTATTGTCTTGGATATTGAATGCAATCCATCTTGTCCAATTGTTTTGGGAAGACCCTTTCTGAGAACTGTGGTTGCAATTATTGATATGAAAGAAGGTACCATCAAGTACCAATTCCCACTCAAGAAAGGTATGAAACACTTCCCTAGTAAAAGAATGAAGCTACCTTTTGATTCTATTGTTCTTTCAAATTATGGTGTTGATGCTTCATCTCTTGATAATACTTGAGTTTCACTTTGTGCCTAGCTCAAAGGCATTAAACAAAAGCGCTTATGGGAGACAACCCACTTTTATTCCTGTTATTTTAATTTGTTTTTCTTGTGTCAAGGACTTGTTCTACCTCTGTAGCAATTTCTTTGTATCTTATTTTTATTGTAATGTTGTGTCAAGTTAATCCTCTATTTGAAAGTTGATGTTAAAATTCAATTCCTATGCTGAAATATAATTCTGCTGTCTACCGTATAAATTATATAAAATCACTGGAACGTCAGAAAACTCTGATACTTTTTATACATAATCCACAGATGTATACGCAACTTGCGTTAGTTTTGCGTTTTCTGATCTGAGCAAGTTAAGTGGCTCAAACAAATTCGTCTTTACGGACTGTTCTGTTTTTGACTGATTCTGTCATTTTCTTTTGCAATGCCTCTTTTGCTATTTTGATAAGATATTTTTATCCTTTTAAGTATCAGTGGCTGTAGCTAATGTCCATTAGCAATGTTAGCAATTGTGTTCCTACATAATATCATAATTTTTTGTGCACTAACCCTCTAATAAATTTACTCTAAGTTTGGTGTGGAGGAAGTTTTCAAGAATCAAGAGAAGAGGATGATACAATGTGATCAAGAGAATAGTAAAGCCAAAGCTTGGTGATGCCCCGGTGGTTCACCCTAATATAATTCAAGAAGACTCAAGCGTCAAAGCTTGGGGATGCCCAAGGCACCCCCTTCTTCATCGACAAACTATCAGGTCCTTTCTAGTGAAACTATATTTTAATTCTGTCACATCTTATGTGCTTATCTTGAAGCGTATGTTTGTTTTTTGTTTTGTTTTTTTTATTTTGATTCTATGAATAAATATGGATCCTCGCATTATTTTGTGTGGGAGAGAGACACGCTCCGCTTTTTTCATATGAATACTCGTATTCTTCACTTATATTCATTGAGTATTCGTCTTTTGGTATCGTTTGCTCTCTAGCTCTTGTTTTTCATGCATCTCTTGTAGAGCTGTTAGATTTGTAATATCATACTCTCATATCTCATTGTTTAATTACTTGGAGAGTTTATCTTGTAAATAAGTTGATTGGTGTTTGGTTGAGAACAGAAAATGCTAAATGTGGTAGATGGTATAATTAAATGATACATTAATCTTGTAGATCATTAAATTGTGTCACTTGAATCATTAATGTTGCTTTGAGATATTAATTTGCTTAATGGTGAATATGATGGTATAGTAAAGTGGAATGATTAAATGGTTGGTCTAGAGAAACTTGAAGATTGTGCCACACTTAAATTTCCATTTGATTGCATAATGGTATATGACTTCTTTTTTCCTAAGGCAACCGTAATGGCTTTATGTTATGCGCTACGGTCTGGTCCCCAACAGTGAACTTGTTCATTTGCCACAACACCCCTATGAGTAATTTTCATTATGCCTTGCATGATCATATTTTTATTTGGAATCTTTTTACTCGTGAGTTCTAAAACTGCGGTTTTCATGGCACTTCCACCACCATATTGCTAGCCTCTTCGGTACTTTGCTTTGCCCTTTCTCACATTGAGAGTTGGTGCATTTTTCGCGGGTACATCCAAACTCATGGGAGATCTTCATCTTGTTCTCCTACACATAAGCCAAACATCTTCCTCAAAACAGCCACCATACCTACCTACTACAACATTTTTATAGCTGTTCCGAGATATATTGCCATGCAACATCCATCTTACATTACATGACTTGTTGTCATTCATTACTTACTTATTGCTTTGCGTGTTTCTATAAAGCTGATGTGTGGGTTTACCCATGTTACGCTAGAGCATTGCATAACCTGCTACACTGGCAGAGGCACCATTGTCATATGTATTCTTATGGCACATTCATATTAGTTACTTATATCATCAGTATGTTGTTTTATCATCATTAGTGTGTTGTCATATATCATATATCATATTAGGATGCTTGCTCCTAAATGCGAAAAGAGCTATGGAGGCCATCGAAAAGAGAAACACAAAAAGAAAAGAAAAAGAGGAAAAAGAGAAAAGAAAAGAAAGAAAAGAAATAAAAAGGGGCATCATTATTATTCTTTATCACACACTTGTGCTTATGTTACAACACCATATCATTTATAGTCATCACTTGTGCTCACGTTATAGCACCATATCATTTGTGCTCATGATTAGCATCTTTACTCCATATGAGAGAGTTTTCATTTCTTAGTTGCATAACTATGTGGGGAACTCTACACTATAGAATTGGCTTGTATATTCCAATGATGAGCCTCCTCAAACATGCTCTAGGTCTTCGTGAGCAAGCAAGTTGGATGCACCCCCACTAGTTCCGTTGGAGAGCTTTCATATACTTATAGCTCCATGTGCATCCGTTGTATGGCAATCACTACTGTCGGCCTGGTGGGAACTGGGGTATGGAGAGCCCACTCCCCCCAGGCCTCGCACGCTGGCCGGTCAGACGAAACGACTAAGGACCAGGCCTCGCCGCCTGGGGGGACCCTCGAGAGGGAATTCCCCTCGAGGGTCTGAAGAGGAAACGAGGGCCTCAAGGGGGCCCTCGCTTCAGGAGACCCTCACGAGGCGCTAGCGCGCCTGAAGGGAAGTCAACAGAAGTCCCCCCCCCCAAAGGCCTCTCCAGGCCTGAGGGGAAACGTCGCGGCCAAGGAAGTATGGCGGGGCGCACATGGCCTCTGCCACGACCACGTGGTGACGCAAGCGCCCCTTTTGCCGTTTTGGGGATAAAGGAGTCAATAAAGTTGCGTCGCCTGCCGCGGAACTGCCAGGACCTTCCACTCCAGTGATAAAGCGGGTGGACGACACAACCCTTCAAAGAGAATGTTATCGCGGGCTCCACCTCAGAGACTGCCTCCCCTGCAGTAGTACTGCGCGGTCGGCTGCTGGTCGGCCACCGCGCCCACCTTTATCAGCAATGGACCGCGTCCATGGACGAACGGGCCGCGGTGGACTCCTGCTCCACCATGCCTCTGCCATGTGGGAACCACCTCGAAGGCCAAGCAGAAGGAGAGCGCCGAAGGCGCCTATAAAAGGGACAAGACTTCCATCATAGCAAGGGTCGGCCATTTGCTTGCAAAAACACTTGTAAACCCTAGCGATCCCAAGTAGGATAGCCTCTGACTGGAGGAGGAGAAGGTCAACACTTCCCTCCCTAGGCAAGAACTGCCTCAAGGGGGCCCTCGGCAAGCCCGGCTGTACTGTTATCTCCATAATTCAATACAGACAAGCAGGAGTAGCGGTCTTACCTCCTCATGAGGGCCATGAACCTGGGTACGGGCTGGTGTCTATCTCTGGCGTGGGTGCTTCGTCTTCAGGTCCGGCGAGCAGCGTCGTCATGCCCCTCGAGGGTCTTGACCTCCGTGTTCAATCCCCTTCACGAACTACACTTCAGGAAGTGACTACCCCCAGTTCTAGAGAGTCATAACCCGACGTTTGGCGCACCAGGTAGGGGATTGAGGCGCGTCAATGACCTTCGAGCCGCCTCCGCGCCATGGCGAACACCCGCGCTACCCACGCCGCCCGCGTCAACCGACGCATTCCTGGAGGAGCGCGCGCCCCGCCAGGCGCCGCGGCCACTCGCGCACGACGGGGCCGATCCCGCCCCCTCGGGCCCTCATGCGGAGGAGCCCGAGCGCAACTCCGAGCACCAGGAGGACGCGCAGTCGTCGCACCCGACGCGGCGCCCGAGCGGATCCGGCCCAGGAAGGACGGACCCCGCGCCCACACCGCGCTGCTAATGGCGCATGAGCTTCTTCGCTACCAGCCACCGCGGAGGCCCACAAACAGTGACTGGAGCGCCTCAACCACCTCGTCGGCATCGCCACGACGTGCCCCGGTCCGTCACAGTCCAACGTGCACCCCTCTCTCGTAGGCACGGTCGCAACAAACGCGCCTCCGCCCCCGCCAGGACCCGCACCGGCTGCGACGCAGAGGGCTGCCTCGCACGCGTCCTCGCCGCACGATTGCCTGATCGTGCATCGCACCGCGCCCGACGCTCGCGTGGGGATGGAGCTCCAGTGCAACCGCCAAAACAGGCTCGTGGAGGAGATCGGCTAGGCGGGCCAGAAGAACCGCGGCACGCTGCAAAACGGGGTTGCCACGTACGCCACGGGCTGCATGGCGTTCACCCGCTCCTTGCGTCGCGTGGTCTGGCCCCCGAAGTTCAGGCCGGCTCTCCCTAAGGGCTACGACGGCTCAAGCAACCCCATCGAGTTCCTGCAACTCTACACCACCTCTATCCAAGCTGCAGGTGGAGACGACAAGGTCATGGCCAACTGGTTCTCTCACGCGCTTCGCGATTCTGCGCTGTCGTGGCTCCTGAACCTCCCTGAGGACTCCGTGAACACTTGGGAGGAGCTCTGCAAGCAGTTCATCTCTAACTTCAAGGGAACATACGAGCGCGCCCTCACCCACAACGACCTGCGCGCTGTGGTGTAGAAGAAGGATGAGACGCTTCGCAAGTACATCCAGCGCTTCAGCCAAGTTCGCAGCAAGATCTCGAACATCCATGATACCCAGGTCATCGCCGCCTTCCGCGAGGGCGTTGTGGGGACCCCGGACTAGCTGTCCGAAATACCCTTGTGCCTACAACATCAGCGATCCCGTGATCAGTCTGTCGCTGGGCACAATCGACTGGTATCAAAAAGAACATCCATAATTACCGCAAGAATTACTTACTTGAGTGAAGCCATAATCTTTAATAAGTTATTGCAGCGGAAAACACCAATCAACGTGGGGCCCGAGTCATTTGCCAAGACACCTACAGGCAGCTGACTGGGAAGACGGCCTAGTTTGCACAGACGTCATCGGTCTCTCGGTCTTCATCATGCTTCTTCTTGAACTCTGGACATGGGAATATCCAGGGACACAGCCATGAGTACTTTTACGTACTCGCAAACTACCCCCAACACGAACATGCGCTATTCTTTTATTTGTTTGATAAAGCCTTGGTTGCCTTGACAACTCTAAATCTTTATTAAAAGGGGAAGAAGGTTTTCAGAACTTTTCCCATAAATCTGCCTTTGCAAGAAGTCTCTTTAATACTTTTTCCCAAAAAAGTACACCCTTGTGAAAAATGGTAAGAAGTCTCTTTAATAAACATTTTTTTTCTTCTGAAAATCATCATTGTATCTGTTTATCCAAAACTCCTTCTTGTTCTGAACATACCGTCATGGTACATAATCTCCAACCACCTCATACCGGTCCGTTGGTATAGGTGTATGGAACATCCTCCACTTCCTTTGTAAGCCTCAAACCTTTTTCCGAAACCACCTCCAACAACCTCATACCGATCCGTTGGTATAGGTGTATGGATCATTCTTCACTTCATTTTGTTTTTAAAAACACAAATCTTTCCAAAACTTGCACATGGTCAAAGTAGGGCCTCTCAACTGTCCATATCCGAGGACTCGGCTATTCGAATAGTTTTAACCCTCTGCAGAGGTAGCACGCTTTTCCCACACCCATCCGATAACTCATCGTGTCTGCCACGTCTCGCCATACCAGGGGTATGCGAAGTTGAGTCACCGACCCTAGTCTGTCCTTTGCTCATGCTAGTATAGGATCCTGCCCATATGATACTTCCCATCGACACTTAACCCAGCCCGTCGGGATCTAAGTGTGAGGACTCACATGTTTTATCTGGCGGTGTATAGGGGACATCCTTCTATCCTCCTCCTTATCTACTCATAGATGTTGAGCGAGGACCCAGGTCAGGGGTAGGTCGCCAAACCTTTCCCTCATGCATAACAGAGTCATCTCCGTTGATGCAGTGTCCCATACTAATAAGAGCAAACTATATGACTAAGCCCTTTCCCATATGGGGGTAAATGTGGTCGCACAGAGTATCGGCTGATCGACGTAAGTACAAAGACACAATGTGCGTGTTATCAAAACCACCATTCTCCTTTTCTCCATTCCAACACCAACCTCCCGGTGCTTCATAACCACACAGGGTTTTCAAAAAAAGGGTTTTGATTAAACGAAACTTTTCCCATCATATAGTTCGAAAAATAATCTCCATCTAGTATCCCCATATAGGGTGTCAAAATAAGATACTTTTATTTCGGAAACAAAAGGGATTTTCAAACTCATAGCTTTAGTGGCAACCACCACATAAATAATATATGCTCCTTATAAGTAAAACATGTGAACCAAAATAGAGGTATGTAGATGCAAGCTCAGAGGGTAGCTTGCCTGATTTCCGCATAATGCTCCTGGGCTTCTTCTCACTGATCAAGAAATAACTCACATCCTTCTTCGATAAATCTTTTCCAAATACCACTCCGGTAGCGTTTATAACTAGCGTCGCAACATGAAAATAAAACAACATGCAATAAGCAACCAAACCACAGGTGGCATACAAACAAGGAACAACCACAGGTATTAAACTAATCACTCAAGCCACGAACATAGCACTAGTTTAATTAAGCAACGAAATAAATCTATATTTACTAGGGCATGATACTCACAGGAGTATAACACCATACACATGCCAAAATATAGAGCACCAAGGCATCTTCAATTAGAGGTAATTAGTAACCACTTTTCTCTGATCAGGAAATACTTCAGACAAAAGTTAAGTCACCAATTAATCTCTATAATTTAAATACCTCACCAAGCTAAGGTGGATACACTAACAAGATAGTTAAGCTAGCACTTAACTCAAGTCCATCAAGTTCATCAAGCCAGACAATTATATTACGCATACCAATTTGCCTAACAAATTCCACTAACAGTACTAACATATTATAACCTGCTAAACTATAATAACATGTACGCAACGGTACCACAACAATCCTTAACCAGCAAGGCATACATACTAATCTCACACAATATTCTCACATCAAAATAAACAAACATAGTAATTCCTAATTACTAGGTGAAAAGTTGTATAAGGAATAAATCCCTCACAAACACATGACTCACAATTAGCTTTCCTAACATGCTAGTAAAATTAAAAGAACATGTCATAACAGTGGCTACCACCCTGCATATGCTAGGAAACACATTTGTAACAATAAAGTTATAACATAACAATTAAATAAAGGCCTAATAAAAATAGGCAGAAAAGACCTAAGCCTTATAATTAGCACCAAAGTCAATCAGTGACTCCTAAATTCAAACCAAGCTAGGGATATGTTCTCCTACACATATAGAAGACAACCCAATTGGATTCATTCCAAAATTTATCACGGATTAATTTATAACATCCTTTCTCAATATGCCATTTTTGTTAATTTATTCTAAGCAGCACTACAAAATAATTATCCATGTGTGGAAACAAGGTGGAATATGAAGGTTAGCACTTGCTAAACATTTTAATAGGTCAAACTTAATTTTTGGATCCTTATTTTTAAAGATATGAATTTTCCAAAAGCCTTTTCTTTTCTGCCATTTTCTTTATTCTAATAAAACATCAAATAAACTAATTTATTTGGATAGGTGTATTTCACCAAAAGACAGGTTTTATTTTTCTGAACATTTTGGTATCTTATTTGTAATTTTTGGAGAAGTATTTAAAAAGTTATGGATTTTACAAATTTATATTTGAATCTGTCTATTTATTTTATTTCTCAGAAAACCTAGTGGAACGCTTTGCACCGAAGAGCAGGCTAGCCACAGCCACTGCCATGCGGGCCCGAGTGCCACGCTGGTGCCGACTGGGCTGAGTGCGGGCTGAGCTGACTGCCACGGTCACTGACCGGTGGGGACTACCTGTCAGCGTGCAAAATAAAAGGAAAAGGCAGCGCGCCGCCGGGGTTCGAACTCGCGACCTCACGAGCGCGCGCGCTGGTGCTAGCCACTGGGGTGGATAGGTGTTGGTGCTAGTATATGGGCACGGATCCTTTTGAGGTGCGGACCGTGCACGGCGACGACGCGCACGGCCACGGTGATCACCGACGGTGACGCGCACGGGGTCGACGGAAGGGGACGCGCGCGGACGGACTAAGGGGCACATATGACTCGCACGGGTACAGGGAGACTGGAGGGCAGCGCTACGACCCAAATGGTCACCGGAGACGGCGACCACGGCGAGTCACGGCGGCGGTTGGACACGGTCTCGATCACTACGACGAGCTACAGCGTTAGGAGGGTAACGAGCATGTCCAAGGGATTCGCGTGCTCACCCTCGACGCGTGCGTGTGCTCGGCTTGGATGGAGGAGGTCGGAGACGGTGAGGAACTTGCTCGAAGTGCGGCGGCCGGAGTTGAAGAAGATGAAGGCGATCTCGAACACGGAGGCGTGTCAGCTCGATTCCTTGGACGAGGAGGGAGAGGACTGCACGGCGGAGCTCCTGGTGGTCTTGGTTTGGCTCGAGGATGCTTCAATCGACGGCGGCAAGCTCAACCATGGCGACGAGGTTCCGGTTGCGAGAAGAAATGAGAGGGGAGGGGAAATATTTGGGCATGGAGAGCAAAGAGCGGCCCGGGGTCTTCTTATTCACGTTGCAGGGGAGAGGAGAGGAGGGGGGTCCGGGCAGTGCGAGAGGAGGACAGGGGCGGCCGCGGTCGGCGTCGGCGTGCTCGGTCTCACGGTCGGGCGAGAAGGGGGACAGCGAGGGGAGGGGGCACGGTCACGGAGGAGCAGGGCCGAGGGCGGCACGGCGTCGTGTTCCCTAGACACTGCAGGAGGAGCGGGAGGGGGCCCTGGCGACGGGCGGCGTCGAGCGGGAACGAGGAGCACGGCGGCACTGGCGCCATGCCGTTCTGCGGCTACAGGATGGAGATGGCGTTTTTCCCGATAACCCCCTGACAGAACTTTCCCTTCTCACAACTAAGTCCTTTTCTATTTCTTTTAATTCCTTTTGAAAACCAGTAGCTTTTAGGGATTTTATTTGGGGTACTAAAACATTTTATAAAAATTTGAAAATATTTGGGTAGGCTCCCCTATACATGTAGAAGCTCCACAAAATTTGGTATTTGAAAATAAAATGTTTTGAATAACTTTTGTTCACAGGGTTTAAATATGGCATTTTTTTCTTAAAAACAATTTTATAATCCTTTAGAAATTTTAAAGCAAGTTCAAAATATTATCTTTGAACTCTTGGAACTTCCTTGACAAATATATTAACTTCAAATAATTTATAAGTTCATAGAGAAAATATTTGTTTGAAGGAAATACATAGTTATGTAGGGAAAATAATTTATTTAGATCATTTCTTCAACTCCTGATCTAAATTTCCATTTGTTGAATAATTTTAGGAGTTTTGCTTTATACATACCAAATTTTTTGTCAAGTGTGTGTTTTAATTTATTGCTCTAGCACATTGAATTAATTATACTCACAAGCAACAACACAACAAGATCACATCAATCACAAGGATGATGCATTCAAGACAAACAAGTCACACACACAAAAAGGAGCAGCCACACAATGTCAAACATAGCAATGGGAAGGAAAACACAATCCTCAGTGAAACATTTCAAAAAGTTTTTGTTGGTTCTGAATTTTGGGTCTGGTAAAAATAAGTTTTTCTTGGTTCCAAAATTTGGGATGTGGCAGGCGTCACGAACAGCAGGATGCTCGAGAAGTTGGGCATCCACGACAAGCTCACCTCTGTGGTGAAGCTGTTTGACCTGGCGGACAAGTGCGCCAAGGCTAAAGAGGGACTCCTCTTCGTCAAGATGTCCTCGAGAGGGGACGAGCACGCTGAGGGGTCCAGGAGCCATAAGAAGAAGGAGGAGCCCAAACGCAAGGCCACCGCGGTCCTCGCGGCAGAGCCTGACGCGAAGGGCACCCGTAGGGACTCCCCTGAGCCTGGAGAGAGGAAAGATGACCACCGCCCATTCTGCATCTACCACAACAGGCGCGGTCGCTCTACAGAATCCTGCTTCGACCTCAAAAGGTTGAGCAAGGAGCGCGAGCAAGCAGAAGGCAGTGGCGGCCGCGGCCGAGGCCGTGGCTACTACGGGAGCGGACGCAAGGGCGGCTACCAGAAGCCATCTACAATCAGGCTAATGCTGCAGAGAAAAATAGCAACCTCCCTGACGAAGAGGACGGTGGCTACCAAGCCCCAAGAGGCGCCATTGCTTGCATCCTCGGAGGGGCACAGGCGCCAAAGTCGAACAATCAGTTCAAGCAGTTCGCCCGCGAGCTCAATGCCGCCCTCTCAAGCACTGAGATCTCCAGACCCCTCAAGTGGTCGCAGTACACCATCACCTTCGACGCTCAGGACCACCCCAAGTCCACCAAGGCTGTTGGAACCCTCCCGCTGGTCTGCAGCCCCACCATCGACAACGTCGCTGTCTCCAAGACACTCATTGAAGGTGGAGCAGGCCTGAATGTTATCTCCACAGATACGTTCGAAGCGCTTCAAGTGCCTTACGAGTGGCTCATGCCCTCCAGGCCCTTCACAGGGGTCACCAGCGGCTCGATCGAGCCTCTGGGCCAAGTCAGGCTTGCCGTCACCTTCGGAAGCAAGGAGAATTACCGCACCGAGCACATCGACTTTGATGTTGCGCACATTGGCTTGCCGTACAATGCCATCCTCGGCTACCCCGCGCTCGCAAAATTCATGGCCGTCACGCATCATGCCTACAACATGGTCAAGATTCCCGGCAGCACTGGCACAATCACCATCCGTGGACATGTCCTGGATTCCACCCGCGCTGTCGAGACGGCCATGGAATTCCCCGCGGACGAGGACCTAGAGCCTCTCGAGAGGCCCAAGAAGAAGAAGCAGTTGTTCTCCCAAGAGCCAGCCGCCATAAATAAAGTCTCTCTAAGCTCCAGCATCTCAGGGGCTGAAGGCTCGGGGGCTAGCGTCACCATTAGCGCCGCGCTGCCTCCCAAATAGGAAAGCGCGCTCGTCGCCTTCCTCCAGGCAAACTCTGACATGTTCGCATGGACACCGTCAGATATGTCTGGTGTACCGAGGGAGGTGATCGAGCACCACTTGGCCGTGTGTCCAAACGCACGCCCCGTCAAGCAAAAAGCAAGAAAACAAGCTCCCGAGAAGCAAGCATTCATCGTCAAGGAGGTCGAGAAGCTTAAAGCGGCAAAGGTCGTCCGTGAAGTCACACACCCCACGTGGCTCTCCAACGGCGTAGTAGTCCCAAAGCCCGCCGGAGGAGGCCGCCTCTGCATTGACTACACCAACGTAAACAAGGCCTGCCCCAAGGACCCTTACCCATGCCAAGAATCGACCAGATAAGGGACTCCACGGCAGGCTGCAACCTCCTCTGCTTCCTCGATGCGTTCTCTGGTTATCATCAGATAAAAATGGCTAAGGAGGATGAGGAGAAGACGGCTTTCCTCACCCCTCGCGGTGTGTACTGCTATGTTTGCATGCCCTTCGGCCTAAAAAATGCCGGAGCCACCTTCCAGAGGCTGATGAGGATAGCACTTGGCGAGCAAATGGGGAGAAACGCCGAGGCATATGTCGATGACATCGTCGTAAAATCCCGAGAAGGACACTCTCCTCGGGGACCTTGAAGAGATTTTCGCCAACCTGCGCAAGGTGAACATCAATTCTCAACCCCGCCAAGTGCGTCTTCGGAGTGCCTTCAGGCAAACTGCTTGGTTTCCTCGTGTCCCACAGAGGCATAGAGGCAAACCCTGACAAAATCAAGTCAATAGAGGACATGCAACCTCCACGCAGGCTCAAGGACATGCAACGCCTAGCAGGATGTATGGCCAGCTTGGGTAGATTCATCTCCAAGTTTGGCGAAATAGCCTTGCCCTTCTTCAAGATCATGAAAAGAACGAGCACTTTCAAGTGGACCCTCGAAGCTGAAAAAGCGTTTGAGGACTTGAAGAAGTACCTGGCCAGCCCACCAGTAATGGTCGCCCCAAGGTCAGGCGAGCACCTGAAGCTGTACCTGTCAGCTACTCTACAGACAGCCAGTGCCGTCCTTGTGGTAGAAAGGGAAGAGCCAGTACTCCACAAGAAGAGCGCAACCACTCCAAAGCAAAAGCCTCCTGATCAGGAGCTCGACGAGAGGCCCGCTCCAAGTCAATTGCTGCAAGAAGATCCCGCCAGGGAGCCTTTCAAGTCCCTTGAGGCCAACCCTCCCGAGGCCCATGACAAGCCCCTCGAGGCAAACTCCCTCGAGGGCCAGGTCATGCCCCAGAGGCCAACCCCCTTGAGGGCCTAGCGGAGCCCCTTCAGGCAGAAGACACCAAGTCTACACAGACTACCCTTGTCGAGCATCCAGTCTACTTCGTCAGTACAGTACTGCGCGATGCTCGCTAGCGGTATACGATGCAGCAGAAGCTCCTCCTCGCACTCCTCGTCGCCTCAAGAAAGCTGCGACACTACTTCAAGGGACACCCCATCACGGTGGTAACCTCTTTACCCCTGGAGCAAATCCTGCGCAACCCAAATGCCACAGATCGCGTCGCAGGATGGAATATTGAGCTACAACCATTCAATTTGCGCTTCGATACCACAAGGGTAATCAAAGGAAGAGCGCTGGCAGACTTTGTCGCCGAATGGACTGACCCAACCCCTGAAGAGCCTTTGGGAGAAGAACAAGAGCCCTGTGGAGACAAAATGCCCAGCCAGCCACTGGACCATAAAGTTCGACGGAGCTTTCGCTTGTCGCCACGGCAGGGCTGGCGTGGTACTTATCTCACCAAAGGCCGACAAGCTGTATTACGCGGTCTAGCTGTGCTTCGGAATCGACAAGATCTCCAACAATATCGCTGAGTACGAAGGCCTGCTTGCTGGCCTACGCGCCGCAATCACCCTAGGCATCAAGCACTTCCTCATCAAGGGCGACTCCTAGCTGCTTGTCAATTTCTCCAACAAAAGCTATAAGCCTAAGGACGACCACATGGCCGCATACCTTGAAGAGGTCCGTAGGCTTGAGAAGCACTTCTGGGGAATGGAGCTCATGCACATCCCAAGAAAGGAGAACCAAGAGGCTGATGACATCGCCAAGCGCGCATCAAAGAGGCAAGCTCAGCCGCCGGGCGTCTTTGAAGAAAGGCTCGTCAAAGCATCTATAAAGCAGCCTCAAGAGGCCAGGCCCGCAAGCACAGATGAAGCGCTCCCACCACCACCTGCAAACGGGGCGCCAGACTGTGGGCCCCCAACAGGGGAGCGTCTGTTGCTCACAGCGGTGCATCAAGAAGCAGGATGGATTGACGAGATCAAAGACTACCTCGACAGAGGGATCCTTCCCGAGGAAGATGTTGAAGCGGAGCGAATCGCCTGCCAAGCAAAATCTTACAAAATCCTCGAAGGAAATCTATACCGCAAGCGCCCAAACGGCACCGCGCTCAAATGCGTCCCTCCTGAAGAAGGCAAATTGTTGATCAGGGACATCCACCGCGGGGAATGCGTCCACCATTTGTGCGCCTGCACCCTCGCGGGCAAAGTCTTCAGGAGCGGCTTCTACTGGCCTCAAGCGCTTCAGGCTTCAGTGGACATCGTCCAACCATGTGAAGCCTGCCAGTTCCACGCCAAGCAAATCCACCAACCTGCACTGGGGCTACAGACCATTCCGCTCTCCTAGCCGTTCGCGGTCTGGGGGCTGGACATCCTGGGACATTTCCCCATAGCGCAGGGCGGATATCGCTACCTCTTCGTGGTCATCGACAAGTTCACTAAGTGGCCTGAAGTGGAGGCGACGCGCACAATCACAGCAGGCGCGGCGGTGAAGTTCATCAGGGGCCTGGTCTGCCGTTTCGGAGTGCCTAACCGCATCATCACCGACAATGGCTCGCAATTCACCAGCGGCATCTTCAAAGCCTACTGCGAAACAATGGGCATCATGCTCTGCTTCGCCTTAGTCGCTCATCCGCAAAGCAACGGACAAGCTGAGCACGCAAACGCAGAAGTCCTCAAAGGCCTAAAGACCAGGACCTTCGATATCCTCAAAGGCCACAGTAAGGGCTGGATCAACGAGCTCCCTTCGGTGCTCTGGTCCATCCGTACAACGCCACCCTAGCCTACGGGGGAAACGCCGTTCGCCCTCGTCTATGGAGCTGAAGCAGTCCTCCCCACAGAGTTAAAGCATGGATCCCTGCGGGTCCTTGCCTTTAACGAGGACCAGCAAGAGGACCTCCACAACGACGACCTGCTGCTCCTTGAATGACTACGACGCCGCGCCGCCCTCCGGGCGGCCAAATACCAGCAGGACCTGAGACGCTACCACAGCCGCAACGTGCGCTCACGTACCCTGGAGGCAGGCGATCTCGTCCTCAGGCGAATCCTCTCCACGGAAGGCCTCCACAAGCTGTCCCCGATGTGGGAAGGCCCCTACAGGGTCACCCACAGCGCCAGGCCTGGCGCGGCTCGCCTCGAGACTCAAGACGGCGTCTCCGTCCAGAATTCATGGAACATCATGCACCTACGCAAGTTCTACCCGTGATCATAGTCACGCCCGTGATCATTGTCACGTCAAGACATCTAGCAGAAGAGGCGGCTTACGGCTCAACCTCCAAGCATTTTTGTCTCCAGAGGTTAAAAGCTCACGGCTTAAACCTCACACAATTTTTTGTCTCCAGAAGGAACAAACTCAGAACGTGATCATCGTCACGCCCGTGATCATTGTCACGTCAAGACATCTGGCGGAAGAGGCAGCTCACGGCTCAACCTCCAAGCACTTTTTGTCTCTAGAGGTTAAAAGCTCACGGCTTAAACCTCCAAGATCCAAAGGCTTCTCTCGAGGGTCAACCCTCCGAGCTCTCCAAGCTCGCGGCGCTTCTGCGCCAGCGAGCCCTCCATCGCCTCGCGCTCCGCCTTGGCCTCGCGCAGGAGCTCCGCAGCGGCGTCACGTTCCGCTTGGAGGGGCTCGAGGAGCTCTGCGGCGTCCCGGATGGCCCCCTCGTGGATCTCCTTGGCGAAGCGGGTGGCCTCTCGCGTGCAGCCTGCAGCGCCAAGTCCTCCAACCGGCGAGCCTCGACCGCCGCATGGAAGGACACCCACGACCTCGCCAGCTCCTCCTGCTGCCGAGCGAGCCATATGTCCCCGAGGGTGAGGTGCGCCTCCAAGCCCTCCAAGGATTCTCTCACGAGGCGAAAGGCGACCTCGTGGCGCCCGACGCTCCAGTCCCAACCTCGAAGGACCACCTCCTGGCTTGAGGAGGGCCCGGCTCCGGCGTCGAGTCCCAAGGGCCTGGCCTCCGGGAGAGCTCGGGGGCTAGCCTGGGCTCCGCCTGTTCCCGCGTCGGCATCCTCTTCGGGCCCAGCGGCAGCAGGGCGCTCCTCGTTTCTAGCTTGACGAGGAGGCGAAGAAGAATCTCCCTCAGCGGACGCGCCCGCGCCTGCTGGTGCCTCACACACTTCCGTCGCAGGAGCCACGGGAGCAGTGGGCGCAGACGGTGGGGTAGGCGCGCGCGGTGGCGTCGACACGCGCGGCGGCGTTGCTTCGCGTGGCGGAGTTGCCTCACGCAGAGGCGTAACCGTGCGAGGAGGAGTAGGAGCGCGAGGCGGCGTGGAAGCCCTCTCCTCCGTGGTTTCCACCACCATCGGCTCGGGGGGTGGTGCAGGTGCCTCTAGGCATGGCGTTTCCCCCTCAGCCTGAGGCTCTCTCACCCCCGCCTGAGGCGCAGCCGCCTCCGATTGAGGCACACCCTCAGGGGGGGTCTGCAGAGGCCGTCTCCACAGGCCTCGTGGCCTCGTCAGCCACGGTCTCTGCCGAGATTCGCTTCACCTCAGCTGCCTTGCGAAGCCTGCGTTGCTTCGCAGGTACAAGATCACTGGCAAAAGCCCAAGAAAATATCTTCAATAAAGGGCAAAGTAAAAAAGAAAGAAAACAAAACAAAACGCAAGTGACCTGGTGTCATGAACACTTACCCTGAAGGGGGGGGGGGCGCCAGCATCGACCCACGCCAAGCCTGGCGAGCGCCAAGAGGGGAAGGTCTTGGGTCCAGGCCTCGCAGGGGGCGTCACCGCTTTCCTTTTTGAGGGGACGTCAGACGGTCTCGCCCTCGAGTGGTCCACGGTGGCCTTGGTGCAGGGCCCGCGCCTCCCCGGAGAGGCCTCCGCGTCAAAGGCCTCCTCTTCCTCAGCCTCCTCCTCCACGGGGCGCGAGGGAGCCACCACGAAGGCATCATCGTCACCTGATGAGATGTCGCAGACCTCGTCAGTGAATGGCCCGGCCCTCGACGAAGACACCTCCCCGGGCGTGGCCTCCTCCTCACCTAGGCCAGCTCCTGAGGCCGAGGGAGAATCTTCCCCTTCCGCTCCCCGCATGGCTGGCGTCGGCAACTCCGAGTCCGCCCGGCCTATCAGGGTGAACGGAGGTATCCCCTCCTGGATGTCCATGCGCACCGTCAAGTTGTATTGATGAAGAGGCCGGAGCGTCACGGGGAGCTGATCCACGGCAGGCACCGATGTATTGACGAAGAGCGCGGATAGGACGTTGTCGACGGTGTCCTTGTCGTTGTCCTCGACATGAAGCCGCATCTTGTCGCTCGGCCCCGAGTACATCCACATGGGCACCGAGTGTGCCTGGAGGGGCGCGATGCGGCGCGTCCCGAAGTCCGCCACGATCATCTGCCCGGTGAGGCCCTCCTCGCGGAGGAAGCTCAGGCGCCCCATCAAGCTTACGTTCCTCGCGCCGTCGAAGGTGGCCTTCCCCAGTGGGAGTTCTTTAGCGGGGGCTCGTCGGGGACCTCGAGGAAGGCGCAGAGACGCTCCACCCCGACGAAGAACCACTTCTGGCGGAAGTCATCCACCTTCTTCGTCACCGAAGTGATGGCCTTGTTCTCGCTCCAGGACATGGGGATGTAGACGCTCCCCATGCCGTCGACGATGCGGAATGAGACGCACCCTGAGCGCTCATTCTTTGCCGTGCTCCGGAGCGCGTAGAAGCACCGGAACAGCCCCACCGCGGGCTCCAGGCCTAGATATGCCTTGCAGAGGTAGGCGAAGACGGCGAGGATAAGGATGGAGTTGGGGTGCAGATGCAATAACTGCACCTGATAGAACGCCAGCACCGCCTCCAGGAACGACGAGAAGGGCGACACCAGTCCTACGGCGAGGCAATGCTGGAAGATCGGGAAGTACCCTCGCGGGCGCTTCCCGTGCGCCGCGGGATTCAGGGCGGTGGCGCCATGCTCATTCGTCCGGTCCGCAACCAGGAACCGGACCTTGGCGAGCGTCTTCTCGTTAACGCGAACGCCCAGCATTGCCGCGCCCTGCACGACCTCAGGGACCTCGGCCTGGGAGGAAGACCCCGTGGCGGCCTTGCCCTTGCTCTTGAGGGGGCTCATCGTCGCGGGCTCGAAGGATTGAAGGAGACGGAGAAAGGTGAATCGCAGGAGAGAGCGGAGACGGAGAGCTCTAGGAGGCGGAAACTTCTGCGAGAAGGTTTGGAAACGGTAACGGCTCCCTGCCGCAACGCTCGGGCTTTATATCCCCTCAAGGAGCAGTTACCGGAGCGTGGTGGGACCCCCCACGACTCACGCCCTAGATCGTGCAAGACCGTTATTCGTTTGAGTGCCGCGTGGCTCGGGCCGGCTGGGCAATAAGGGCCCACGATGCTTCGCCTGAGCCCATGGGCTCAATCGTGCCCATCGCGGGCCCAGGGGCTACTGTCGGCCCAGACGAAACGAGTAAGGATCAGGCCTCGCCGCCTGGCGGTACCCTCGAGAGGGAATTCCCCTCGAGGGTCTGAAGAGGAAACGAGGGCCTCAAGGGGGCCCTCGCTTCAGGAGACCCTCACGAGGCTCTAGCACGCTTGAAGGGAAGTCAATAGAAGTCCCCCCACAGGCCTCTCCAGGCCTGAGGGGAAACGTCGCGGCCAAGGAAGTACGGCGGGGCGCACATGGCCTCTGCCACGACCACGTGGTGACGCAAGCGTCCCTTTTGCCGTTTTGCGGATAAAGGAGTCAATAAAGTTGCGCCGCCTACCGCGGAACTGCCAGGACCTTCCACTCCAGTGATAAAGCGGGTGGACGGCGCAACCCTCAAAAGAGAACGTCATCGCGGGCTCCACCTCAAAGACTGCCTCCCCTACAGCAGTACTGCGCGGTCGGCCACCGCGCCCACCTTTATCATCAATGGACCGCGTCCATGGACGAACGGGCCGCAGTGGACTCCTGCTCCACCATGCCTGTGCCATGTGGGAACCACCTCGAAGGCCAAGCAGAAGGAGAGCGCCGAAGGCGTCTATAAAGGGGACAAGACTTCCATCGTAGCAAGGGTCGGCCATTTGCTTGCAACAACACTTGTAAACCCTAGCGATCCCAAGTAGGATAGCCTCTGACTAGAGGAGGAAGAAGGTCATCACTTCCCTCCCCAGGCAAGAACTGCCTCAAGGGGGCCCTCCTCACGAGTAGCGGTCTTACCTCCTCACGAGGGCCGTGAACCTGGGTACGGGCTTGTGTCTATCTCTGTCGTGGGTGATTCGTCTTCAGGTCCGGCGAGCAGTGTCGCCGTGCCCCTCGAGGGTCTTGACCTCCGTGTTCAATCCCCTTCACGAACTACACTTCAGGATGTGACTACCCCCAGTTCTAGGGAGTCATAACCCGACAACTACTCCTTGCATAGCTTTGATTGTATGACTTTCTCTTGTCTAATGATCATCTATAGCTTTTTGAGCCTTTCTTCTTTTGGCCTTCCAAACTTCTGTTAACATTCTCTTAGCCATAACATCTTGGTGCCAGGAACCAACGTTGAACGCTTGCTTGTTTGTTTTGAACAAATAATATATTGATCATCTACGTGCATATTGCTATTACTTGACTTGATCCTTTCATAAAGTTGTCATGTTTGTTGGAAGCATTAGATGATTATATTGTTGTGCTTGAAGCTTAAATCATCTCTAATATCTACTTTGCAAAGTTGATTGCTATCTAGTACTATATCATTGAAAGCTTTGCTTGCTTCACCTACTGGTTTGTTCATTGCTCATTTGATATCAATATAAACTACAACCCTTATTCATTTGATTTCAGTTTACGTGTCTTACAATGAATTACATGATCAAGATTGTGTTTAAGCATGTCACTTCAAAAATTATTCTTCTTTTATCGTTCTTGCCTACTCGAGACGAGTAGAACTAAGCTTGGGGATGTTGATACGTCTCCAAAGTATCCATAATTTCTTGTGTTCCATGCTATGTTATATCATGTTATTACATGTTTTATATGAATTTTTATAGTTTTATGCAATTTCTGGGACTAACCTATTAACAAGATGCCACGGTACCAGTTCCCTGTTTTCTGTTGTTTTTTGTTTCAGAAAATGACGTTGTGGTATCACGGCAGATGCCATAGGATGGCTAATGTGTGGGGCCGATGGACGCTGGTGGATCCGGGGAGGGCTAGCGAGCTGAGAAGCTTACACGGTAAGGGAGTCTGAAACACTCAAGAACACCGAAAAACACACCCGAACATCTCCAAAACACAAGCAAATGCACGAAGGCAAGACAACACACACGATGTACCCAGGTTTGGGGCCCTCGTGAGGAGGTAAAACCCCTACTCCTTCCTTTCCTCTCACTATATGTATGTCACAAGATCTACAACTTGCTCCTTGAGCTGTTTTGGTGATGAACGAGATGAACTAGAGAGGGAGGAGTAAATGCTCTAGGACTAAATGAGACTATAGTTTTGGCACACAAGTTGGTCGTCCCTCCACTGGAGAAGTTATGGCGCCTTTTATAGAGTTCCGGCCGGGAGGGCCGGAAACCCTAATCCGGCTTGGGCCCACTGGTCAGGCCAACGGTTATGTCGACACCGGCTAGTGCGACCTAGCCGCCGAGCTATCCGACATAGCCATGTCGTCATCATGCCGGCAAGGACCGCATGCGTTGTCCTGGTTCATCATTGTCCCCCTGTCAGAGACAAGACATGTCTTCGCCCATGCCTAGTAGTATTTTCCGGATTGCCGGCCTAGGCGTGTCCGGTCTTGTCGCAGCGTCGTCGTACCGGTTGACATGCTCCCGTGTCAGGCGGGAGGTGACTATGCTTCCGTGTCAGGAGGGATATGATCTCCCCCGTGTCAGGCGGAAAGGCTGCACCTACTCCTTGACCTCCGGCCGACATGCCCCATGTCGGTTTCTCACTCCGGTATCTCCACAGAACATTTATGCACGACAAAGACAAATAGCAAGAGCCGGGGTAGGTGATCCGGTTAGACTTATCCCGGGATGCCTAGCCGGGCGACCCGGGTTCTCCTCTTCCCGGGACTATGTCGGCCGACTCCGACATGCCTTCATGCCGGACAACCCTTCCGGCCAACAGCGGTGTCCACTTAGAATCCGGGTAGCCATACAAGAGAAGTATCTCTAGGCCCAGTTTCACGAAGATATCTTAGGCTCTCACCAAAGTCATCTTCGAGAAACTGGTTCTTAGAGGAACCCACTGCTGACGCTTGTGCCGCTCTTGGGGTCTGGGGGTCTATTTATAGTCTCCACAGATGACCTCTGCGGCCTCCAAGAGGCACTCTGGCCCTGACAACCACCCAAAGGTCAAGTTGCCCCTTCAGCGCACCAAATGACAGCTCTTAGCACGTTCCAAAGGTCCTTCCCTGTAGCCATACTGATGATCTGTACCGGGTTCTGGCCTACCCCGGGGGCAGCCCCCCGACACTAGTCCCCGAAGCTGGTGTTGTGTAGCGGCGTAAGGTGAAGTGCAGCACCAGGTTAAAAAAGAAATGAAGCGAGACCCCAAAGTTAACTTTTGCTTCTGCGACCGGGATGCTCTGTCCCGACATACCTTTTCCGAGAACAACCCAGCCGGGATGACCTATCCCGGAGAAATTGACTTAGCATTCTTAGGATAATATCCCTAAGTCGAACCGATGACACGCACCCCGCGCCACATGCCGGACAAGTCCCGTCTGCCAGGCGGACCCACCCGAGGTCTTATCAAGTCAGTGAAGCACTCGAGTGTTTTTTTGACTTATTGGCATGCCGCTCGGGTTTCCGCGCCAGTGTCCGCACCGGATCGACATGCCAACCGTTGTAGCCCTGTAGCCTCTGGTGTGGCTCATTGCACGCCTCAGGGTGCGGCCACGTGTGCGCATCGGCGCAGCACGATCCTGAACGGATAGACGTCGCCTAGAGGGGGGGTGAATAGGCGATTTAAAACTTTTTCCGAGGAGCCGGAATATCCGGTCCAAAAATGACCCGGAAAGTCCGGTATGCTTGATAAAGGCGGAATAAAACTAGAGGTTTACTTTAACAAGCATACAACCTAGATATAAACTAGGCTCACCTATGTGCACCAACAACTTATGCTAAGCAATAAAAGTAACAAGGTGATAGCAAGATATATGAATTCAAGCACGAAGGCTATCACAATGTAAAGTGCATAAGTAAAGAGCTCGGGTATAGAAATAACCGAGGCACGCGGAGACGAGGATGTATTCTCGAGTTCCACCCAAAGGTGTACGTCTCGTTTGGAGAGGTGTGCGCAACCACAACAGGTTAGCCGCAACGCCACAAAGGCTCACCTTCTTCTCCTGATGAACTCAACCACAAAAGGTTGCGAGTTCACCTTCCACTATTGATCTCCTTTGGGGCGGAGATCGAATCCCGTACAACTCTTGAGGCACACACCCACAACTTAATTGGGGGCTCCCAAGTCTTGAGGCACACACCCACAACTTAATTGGGGGCTCTCAAGTGACCACAAAAGGTCTTGACCACAAAAGGTCTTGGCCACAAAAGGCCGGCCACAAAAGGCGTCTAGGGTCCAAAGACCCAAGAGTAACAAGCTCACAAGTATCACCACCACGAATCCTCGTGGAGGGCTCAAACCGATGCAAATGCAATGGCAAGAGCACACGAAGTGCTCAAGTCCTTCACTCTCAAATTCGAACACAACAACAAATGTTTATGGGGGAATAAGAGAGGAAGAACAAAGGAAACCACAAAGGAGTCAAATCCTTCACTCCCAAATCCCACCAAAAGCAACTAATGCTTATGGGGGGAGAAGAGAGGAAGAACAAAGAGAAGAACCACAAAGGAACTCCAAGAACTAGATCCACTAGGTTCCCCTCACTTAGAGGAGAGATGGATTGGTAGGATTGTAGATCTAGATCTCCTCTCAACTTTCCCTAAAGAATATGGAAGATTCAATGGAGGGATTGAGAGGGAAGTGAGATTTCCAAGGTCAACAATGGAGTAGGAGAGAGGGGAAAAACGTGCTGCCTTGGATTGGCTGGGGAAGAAGAAGGGAAGGGGTATTTATACCCCTCCAGAAAATATAGCCGTTGGCTGTTTCGACACTCGGAAATTCCGGTATAAGTGAGACTCAGAAATTCCGGTCAACCGGAAATTCCGAGTCCATGAAATTTCCGAGCTGAAATTCCGGCTGGAGTCAGAACCAAAACCAAACTTTCCCTTAGCCGTTTCTGGAGGTCTTTTCTGGGTGCACTCGGAAATTCCGATATATGGAAATTTCCGAGCACAATTTCCGGTTCGAGTCAGAACCAAAAGTCCTTCTTTCCTTAGCCAAAACTGGAGGGCTTTCTGGGTGCACTCGGAAATTCCGGTAGACGGAAATTTCCGAGCACAATTTCCGACTGGAGTCAGAACCCTTTTTCTCCTTTCCTTAACCGTTTTCTTGGATCAGCCAGGGAACCGAAAATTCCGGTAGAGCTAAATATCCGGCCCCAATAATCCGAACCAGCAAAACACCGAAACGAAAACTGCTATAACTTTTACAAATGAACTCCAAATGAGGTGAGACCAATTTTGTTGGAAAGATAGCGACGATGAGCACCCAGGAAATATTGCATCCTATAAATAGAGTAAAATCACCACACATGGAAAGGTGTGGGACTTTCCTCATGGTAGAACCGACAATATTTCCGCCACCGAAAACGCAACAAGTTGTCCAAAGTAAAACCTATTTCGATGAACAAGAGCTTGACATGGAGATGAACCAAGCTCTAATTCCTCACCAACATAAAAGCCAAATAAGAACCAAGAAACATGGTATGCCAAGTATGCAAAGGTTTGAGCTCTCCACAACGATGCGATCAAGTTACTAACTTGAGAGCCCCTCTTGATAGTACGCCTATCTATCTATTAGCCCTATCAAGATCATACCTTTGCCTTGAGCATTCCATTTGAGTTGGATGATGACTATATTGATCTTTTCAAGTGGATCATCTTTCTTGATTGCGCGTCCAATCACTTGCTTGATGAAGACTTCTCTAAATACTCCCACATGCTCACAATGGGAGAGTCTCGCTTAGCTTCATCTTCATGTATCCATTGCAAGCACTAAGTATAGGATCTCTTCGAGAAGCTTCTCTTGGTCTTGGTCTTGGTCTTGGTCTTGCACATCTCACCTTGATGAAGATCATCACATGGCGCCATCCTCCATGAGCTATATGAAATCTTCATTTGATGCAAGCCCATGTGAAGATACCTAACCTCATATAAAGATACCACACACACATATATCATGGGTTAGCTCACAAAGCTATGCGGACAAGTGTTTACCATCCCAAGAGATACATGATCGCTCTTGGTGTCGGGGGGATACCCCCCGGGTAGGGGCAGATCCCGGTATAATTCAGTAAGGTGCCAACAGTACCTGACCTTTGGCGAGAGCAAGGGACACCTCCTGCTGTACTGAAAGGGCAGCTTGACCCTTGAGCGCTGGTAGAGGACAAAGTGCCTCCTAGCAGGCACAAGGGTCAGGTCTCGTAGCTATAAATAGACACCCCCGGCCCTCACAATCGCAGCACAGGCATAAGCGGGTGGTTCCTCTAAGAACTAGCTTCTCGAAGATGTCTTTGCTGATAGGCTAAGACATCTTCGGGAGGCTAGGCCTAGAGATACTCATCCTGAGACGAGCTCGGACGAATCCGGAAAGGGTCCCGAGTCTCGTGGTCCGAGGTGACTCCCGGAAGAAGGTGTACTCGGTTTTACCGGATAGGTTATCCGGGTGGGAACTAACCGGAATGTATGTCTCGGTCTTGTTCTTATGCAGAGGAGGCTCACCGTGATGAGGATGAGGTAGCCGGCGTAAGGGCTTCCGGTAGGCCGTCAACGGTCCGTAGCAGGCTTTCCCGTCTATTGCGGGGGGAAGTACCGTTCCGCCTGACACGGAAGCATGGTCACCTCCCGCCTGACACGGAAGCATGGTCACCTCCCGCCTGACACGGAAGCATGGTCACCTCCCGCCTGACACGGGAGCGCGTCAGCCGGTACGATCGTGGTACGACAAGACCTGACATACTTAGCCCGGCAATCCGGAAAAGGCTATCCGGGATGGGCAAAGACATGTCTTGTCTCTGACAAGGGGACAATGATGATGTAGGACGGCGCCTGCCGTCCTTAACGAGATGATGACGAAGGGGCTACACCGGATAGCCCGGCGACTAGGTCGCACTAGCCGGTGACGGCATGCCGGCTAGGCCTGTTCGGTGGGGCCAAGCCAAGTTAGGGTTTCCGGCCCTCCTGGCCGGAGCTGTATAAAAGGCGTCATAACTGCTCCTGAGAGCAAGAGACCAACTTCAGAGCCAAAGCTATAGTCGCATTTACTCTTAGAGCAGTTACTCCTTCTCACCTTGAGTTCATCTAGTTCTTTGTACTCCTCCCTTTGAGAGATCTTGTAGCAAGTTGTAGCTCTTGTGCCACAAATATATAGAGAGGAAAGGCAGGAGTAGGGGTGTTACCTCCTCACGAGGGCCCTGAACCTGGGTATATCGTGTGTGTGCTGTGTGCCTTCGTGCATTTGTTCGTGTTTGTTAGATCTTCTCCCTCGCGCTTTGTTCTTCTTTCTTGTTCTTGGGAGATCTCGGTTTTACCGGGATCCTCCCCGTGTGAGCTCTTCAGCTCGCTATCCCTCCCCGGATCCACCAACGTCCATCGGTCCCACAAATTAGCCATCCTATGGCATCTGCCGTGACACCACCACGACAGTTGGCGCCCACCGTGGGGCAGACAGAGGCGTTGGCTGGTGTACACATCCGGACGGGCTCCCCCGTTCATTTCGACGTTCGGGTTCTCTCTGGCCTGGTCGTAAGGCTAGGGGAGATGGACTTCGTCTGCGACAACGCAGGGTGCTTCCGGAACAGGCCGTTTCCGGTGAACGGATGTCTCATTGACTTTGGTGGTTTCACCACCTACGTCGCCACTGAGGTTGTCTGTAGCTACCCGGACGTGGTCCTGGAAGCTGAAGACCCTCCCATGCTCTGCGCGGCTCGGGGTCTGCATGCCGGTCGTCCCCCGAGTTCGGTCTCAGTAATGATGGTCGGAGCTACCGAGGAGGAGTACCAGGACGCTGACGGCGATACCGACGGCCACCCCCGTTTGGCCAAACCCCCGCAGGAAAGACCTGCGGCCCGAGATGGCGATCCGCAGCCGTCACAACCGCGGCGCCGCCCGGATCCCCTCTCGGGACTGGTGGCCAAGTTGGCTGTACCGGTGGCTGCCGAAGCGGATACCCAGGCCACTTCGGCTGAGTTAGAGGAGCAGCGGAAGTTGCTACTCGCTGAAGCACAGGAGATCGCCGAGATCCGCCGCGAGCTCAGCGCTAGCCTCCGGGAGTACAATGCAGCTCACGGATTCCCTAAGATAGACTCCCGGGAGAAGCGCATTGCAGATCTGCGCAAGAAAGGAAGAATGGTGAATGAGGAGCTAGCTGGTGGAGCCACCACCAGTCACACAGGAAGTCGGATTTCAGCAGGGAAGCCGGTGTACAGCTCACCAGCGAAAACCCTTAGGGCCACCGAAGCCGCCATGGCCGAGTTGGTGGGGTTATCCGGTGAAGCCCTGCGCAAGCAGCAGGAGAGGGTAAACGAGTTGGTGATTGAGGCTAACCGTCAGAATCTGGCCTTCAAGAAGAAGAACCCCGGGGCAGGGTCCCAGGTGCACTCAGCCAGACCCAATAGCCAGAAATTGGATGGGGAGGCCTCTTCCCCGCATCCAAGCAGGAGCAAGAGCAAGAGCCGGAGCCGGAGTCGAGGTTCCGGGAAGAACAAGCAGCTACAGACCTATGATCCGGCCTTCGCCGGTATCCAGCAAGCCGGGCAGGCCGGACAGCGTAACTCGGGGCAGGCGGGAAGTACCCGTGGGGAGGGTAACCTGGGTGTAGGAAACAATAACCCGGTTGGCCGCGGTAATCCACCCCCGATCCCTCCTCATGTTCAGGGAAACCCACAGAGGGAGGTCGCCTCCGTCCCCCAGCAGGCCCTGGTCCCTGCACAAGACAGGCTCAACGATGGCAACTCGAGGTTGCAGCAGCTCGGGTATCAGCCAGACGAGAACCCTTTGGGATCTCGGATAGGAACCAGGCAGCTGAACCCGGCAGATGCCAGATTCCGGCTCGACCGGATTCATCAATCCGAGTTGGTGGAAGAGCAAGGACCTCCGGGACCTGCCTGCTTCGGACCTCGGATCATGCGGGAACCTCCTGTTCGGAACTTTCAGCTCAACCGAGGTGCCAAGACCTATGACGGTAGCAAGAAGCCGGAGGACTGGCTAACCAACTATGTAACTGCAGTAAGCATAGCCGGTGGAAACAGACGATGGGCGGTACGTTATGTACCGCAGATGCTGGAAGGACCAGCCCGGATATGGTTGAACAACCTGAGAACTGGCAGCATAGACTGCTCGTTAGACTTTGAGGAGGCATTCATCAGCAACTTCACCAGCACGTACAAGAGGCCGAACAGACCTCAGCAGCTCGCCATCTGTAGGCAAAGGAGCAATGAGACAGACCGGGAGTACCTTACCCGGTGGAGCAATATTCGCAACTCTTGCGAAGAGGTGGTGGAGGCACAGGCCATTTCCTGGTTTGCGCAAGGATGCCGGCATGGCTCTATGCTGTGGCAGAAGTTGCAGAGAAAGATGCCAACGACCTTGGCAGAGACCATGCGCATCGCCGATACCTACACGCTTGGAGATCCCATGCAACCCCTGGTGGATGTCGGTGACTCCAACAGGAGGAATGCGGGACCTCAGCGTTCAAGACCGAGTAGAAGCCATGATCGCCAAGAGTTCGGCCACAAGAGGAATCAGCCCGAGTACCACCATGCCGCGCAGCATGTCGCAGCAGTGACCCGGGAGCAGGAGGATGCCGGCAACAGCTAGCGTCAAAAGACAAGTGGCCCGGCTTGGGGTCAGAGTCAGGAGGTGCAAAAGACCTGGGTGGAACAAAAGAAGCCCCTGACATATGAGGAAATGCTGAACAAGCCATGCTGCTACCACACTCTGGAGGCCAACAAGCCCGCAAACCATTCTACTCGGCAGTGCAGCTGGTATCAGCGCACGTTGCAGGAAGGCAGCTCGGGAGCTATTCGGCAGAGTGCTCCGGCATCTCGGCCCAATATCCCGAGACCCCCTCCTCCGACATCAGGGGCGAACGCTGTTCGACTTCCCCCTCCTCCGAGAGGACCCCCACCTCGCCCAGTGAATGTGGTGCATACCCGGAACGACAACGGTAACCAAGACGGACACCAGCAGAGCAACTACCGGGAGGCACATCAAAGCTATGTGGTCTTCGTAACCGAGCCCACTGACCGAAAGAGTGTGCGGCAGCGTGCCTTGGAGGTGAATGCTGTGATCCCGGCGGTGCCCAAATTCTTGCACTGGTCCGAGATGGAGATCACCTGGAGCCGAAAGGATCACCCCCGGGTTATGCCTAAGCCGGGAGCGTATGCCTTGGTGGTGGACCCAACCTTTGTCGGACCCAACCTCAACGTCCGCTTCAGCCGGGTTCTGATTGACAATGGCAGTGCCATTAACATCATGTACGAGGACACGATGCTGAAGTTGGGAGTATCCATGAACACCCTGCTGCCTACCGAGACAACCTTCCACAGCATTGTGCCCGGAGTCTCTTGCTCGCCCATGGGAAAGATCTGGGTTGAGGTGTTATTCGGAACTCGGGAGAACTGCCGAACCGCGAGCTTGGAGTTCGAGGTCGTGGACCTCGAGAGCCCGTATCACGCACTGATTGGCAGACCGGCCCTCGCCAAGTTCATGATCTCGACTCACGTGGGCTACCTCAAGATGAAGATGCCGGGACCTAACGGTGTAATCACCATCTCGGGAGACCACAAGCGCTCCATGGAATGTGCCTCGGCGGGGTCGTGCTTGGCTGAGTCTCTGGTGATCGCGGAAGAAAAGAAGAGGATCCAGCAGGTGGTGGCAATGGCCAAGACCTCCCAACTCGGAATGCCCGGGATGGTGAACCCGGAGCAGGGTGCGTCATTTCAGCCCCCCAAGGAGACCAAGAAGGTGTGTGTGGACCCCGGCAACCCGGAGCGCCAAGTTATCATTGGCAGCAACCTGGACAGCAAATAGGAAGGCGAGCTCGTCGACTTCCTCCGTGAGAATCGGGATGCCTTTGCGTGGTCGAGTGACGATCTGCAAGGCGTCCCGAGGGAGTTGGCTGAGCACTCTCTGCTTGTTAGACCGGATGCGAAGCCGGTGAAGCAACCGACTAGGCGCCTCTCGGATGAAAGAAGAGCCGCGGTCATGGAGCATCTGGCTATACTGCTAGCCGCTGGATTCATAATGGAGGTGCTGCACCCGGATTGGATATCAAATCTGGTCCTGGTGGAGAAGAAGAAAGATGATCCCCTCCTGCTTAAGGTGTGGCGCATGTGCATCGACTTCACCAACCTCAACAAAGCATGCCCGAAAGACCCCTTTCCACTGCCCCGGATAGATCAAGTGATAGACTCTACTGCCGGGAGTGAGCTTTTGACTTTTTTGGATGCTTATTCTGGTTTTCACCAGATACCTTTGAATCCGGATGATCAATTGAAAACTGCTTTCATTACCCCTTATGGGGCTTATTGCTATCGTGTCATGACTTTCGGTTGTTTGCATGACCAGATAGGCCGAAATGCCGAGGTCTATGTCGATGACATAGTCATAAAAACAAAAGAAAAAGCCTCACTAATAGATGATCTGAGGGAAACATTTAAAAACTTAAGAAGGTTCCGGATGAAGTTGAATCCGGATAAGTGCACATTTGGTGTTCCGGCAGGGAAGTTACTCGGTTTCCTCATCTCAAGCCGGGGAATCGAGGTCAACCCGGGTAAAATTCGTGCTATTGAGAGCATGAAATTACCCGTGCGCCTCAAGGACGTGCAGAAGTTTACCGGGTGTCTGGCATCCCTAAGTCGGTTTGTGAGCCGACTCGGGGAGAAGGCCTTGCCTCTGTATCAACTGATGAAGAAGAGCAAGACATTTGTTTGGACCCCGCAAGCTGATGCGGCGTTCAACGATTTGAAGAGAATGCTCTCAACAGCGCCGGTGTTGGCATCCCCGTTACCCAAGGAACCTATGCTGTTGTATATTGCTGCAACCAACCGAGTAGTCAGTGTGGCAATGGTAGTAGAAAGGGAAGAAGGGGGCAAGATGATACAGAGGCCGGTGTATTACCTCAGTGAGGTGATCTCGGAATCCAAGCAGAACTACCCGCACTACCAGAAGATGGCGTATGGGGTATACATGGCAGTGACCAAGCTCAAGCATTACTTTCAGGAACACCCGATCACAGTGGTGTGCGAAGCTTCTCTGGCCGAGATCATCGGTTGCAAGGACGCTAGCGGCCGGGTAGCCAAATGGGCCATCCAGTTGTCTCCATACGCTCCGGCGTATGAGAGACGAGATGCCATCAAGTCGCAGGCGCTGCCGGACTTTTTGGTAGACTGGGCCGAGATGCAGTAGGAACCTCCGATGCCGGATTACAATTTCTGGAGGATGCATTTCGATGGCTCAAAGGCTAAGATCGGATTGGGTGCCGGAGTGGTCCTCACTTCCCCAAAGCAAGATGTACTGAAGTATGTTCTGCAAATTCATTTTCGGGCATCTAACAATGTCGCAGAATATGAGGCTTTGGTTCATGGATTGAACGTCGCCAAGGAAACCGGCATCCGCCGGATAGAGTGTTTCGGTGACTCCGACCTCGTGGTGCAACAGGTGTCGGGGAATTGGGATGCCCTCGATGCAAACATGGCCTTATACAGGTTTCATGTGCAGAAAATATCCGGATTTTTTGAAGGATGGGAGTTCAAGCACATACCCAGAGGAGAAAACGAGGCAGCGGATGTCTTGTCCAAGCTAGGGTCACCTCGGGATGCCATCCCACCCGGGATAGCCCTAGAGCATTTGAGGAAGCCATCTATTCAACCATCACCCGAATCAGATTCTATCTTCATCCCCAAGGAGCCTGATTCAGATGCAGTATCCATGGAAGTAGATGTCGGGAGCATAACATCGAACCCGGGGACTGCGTCCCAGTGCTCAGAGAGGCAAAGAAAAATGATGATAGAGGTGATGTCGGCAGAGCCAATGGACATAGACGTTCCCATGTTCCCGGTTAGACCTGTTCTGGGATGGGCACAGCCCATTATGGCTTACATCTTGGAGGGAACTCTCCCGGAGAATGAAGTGGAAGCCCGGCAAATACTGCGAAGATCAAAAGCATACACTGTCATCAATCAAGAACTGTACAAAAGGAGTGTCACTGAGGTACTCCAGAGGTGTGTGGAACCGGCAGAAGGACAAGAGATGCTGGTGGAAATACATCAGGGAGAATGTGGACATCATGCATCATCCCGGGCCCTGGTGGCAAAGGTGTTCCGACATGGGTTTTACTGGCCCACTGCATTGCAGCAAGCAGAAGATATTGTCCGGAAGTGTGGAGGATGCCAGAGATTTGCTCACCGGATACACATGCCGGCATCAGCACTGAAAACAATCCCCATCACTTGGCCATTCGCAGTTTGGTGTTTGGATATGGTCGGTCAGTTCAAGCCGGCAAGAGGCAATATGACACACATACTGGTTATGGTGGACAAGTTCACTAAATGGATAGAGGTCAAGCCAATCCGGAAGTGTGATGGACACACCGCTGTGCAATTCCTGAAAGACATCATCTTGAGATACGGATACCCGCACAGCATTATCACAGATAATGGAACCAACTTTGCTGTGGGGGAATTCGCTCGATTTTGTGCTGAGAAGGGAATCTGGCTGGATGTAGCATCAGTTGCACACCCGGAAGCAAATGGGCAAGTCGAAAGGGCAAATGCCTTAATCTTGGCCGGCATCAAAGCTCGTTTGATCGAACCACTATTGAGAACTCCGGGATGCTGGATAGAGGAGTTACCGGCAGTGCTATGGGGTCTCCGGACTACACCGAATAGATCTACCGGATACACGCCATTCTTCATGGTATACGGTGCTGAGGCAGTACTCCCGACCGACATACAATATGATTCTCCGAGAGTGACAATGTTCACCGAGACCGAGGCAAAGGAGGCCCGGGAAGATGATGTAGATTTACTCGAAGAGGCAAGAGAATTGGCACTATCTCGGTCGGCAATTTATCAACAGAATCTCCGTCGCTATCATAGCCGGAAAGTACACCCGAGGGTGTTCCGAGAGGGGGATCTGGTGCTGAGGCTCATCCAACGCACGGCCGGAATGCATAAATTGTCACCTCCATGGGAGGGACCTTTTGTGATAAGCAGAGCATTGCACAATGATTCTTATTACCTTGTAGATGCACAGGAGGCTAGGAAAGGTGTAATGGACAAATCCGGTGAGGAAACCAAGCGTCCATGGAATGTAGCTCTACTTCGCCCCTTTTACACGTAAAGGGCTCAGTGTATGTTGTATCTCAATTTTCAATATTTATGGAAGTAAGGCACCCCGGGAGGAACCCGGGGACTGCCTGGTTATGAGCATGTCTTGTTGTTATTTTTGTCAAATTCATTTACTGTTTTTCACCGGCATCTCGGGAAGGAACCCGGGGACTGCCGGTTAACTGTTCTCTACTTTTATTTTGTATGCCGGGAAAGTTCCGAGTTCGATTCTCAGAGTCAAAGTAATGTATGTCATGTGAAATTATCTTGTGACTCGACTGACGAACGCCGAAATGGTAGTCAAGAGCAAAGAGAGAGAAGGTGGGAAACACGAAAACGGTCTCGGGGACTCGGAGCAGGAACTTATCCGGCATACCTGTTTTTTACTAACTCTGTTATTTTTTATGTCGGGAATTCGGTTAGTAGGAACTCGGATTGTTTTAAGTAATGTATGCCGTATGTGGAGTTTTGTGACTCGACTGTCGAACGCCGAAATGGTAGACAAGAGCAAAAATTACCTAAGTACGGTAAACATGAAAGGCAAGTCGGGAACTCAAAACAGAATAAATTGACATAAGTTACTCGGATAAATAGTTCAGTACGAAACGAAAATAGTATAAGTGTATATTACATATGGCACCCGGCATCCCGGGAATTTAACGAATCTACTCTTAAGTTTTTTAAGCGGTAGGGGAAGTCGGCTTCTCGACGGAGACCTCGGGAGCAGCAGCCTCGGGAGCAGCAGCAGCAGCGGGAGCGACTTCGGCTTCAGTTCCGGCAGCGTTACTCGGGGCGTCGGGACGCACCTCGGTCTCGGTGGCCTCCGGTCTCGGCGAAGTCGTTGCGTCCCGGGGAACCTCGCTCTCGGGCGCGGCACCGGAAGCAACATCATCTTCTTCCGGGGCCTCGTCTTCTGCGTCGCCGGTCGCGTCAGTTTCTTCGTCATCCTCGTAATCAGACTCCGAGTCGGAAGGAAGGACGCTGACGGTGAAGGCGCGGATGCTTGCCCACGTAGCGATGCGGTGCGCCACCTCCTGTCGCTGCTGGATCTTAGCCGGGTCACTAACCCACGCCGAGGTCGTCCGCAGCCGCTGGATCGCCCCCAGATCGAGACCTTCGTACCAGCTGAGTACTTGGGTCAAGACCTGGTCGGCGCCAGCCCGCGCACCGGAACGCTTCCAGGCGTGGATGCGCCTCCCGGCACCCCGAAGTGCGCTCGCGAGCTCGGGAATCGAGAGCGTCCCGCGGATACTCGGCCACAGTGCGCCGTGGACGTGGACCGCAGCGCTGAGCAGTTCAGTACCGATAGACCGAAGAGGTACTATCCGGGCCTTCAGAGCGGTGAGATGATCCTCGATGTCCCAGACCTCCGAGGCAGGACCCTTCCCGGCGCGCTTCTCTCGGGCGGCAGCAACGGCAAGAACAGCAGCCTCCCGGGAGTGCTCAAATTCCCCTTTAAAAAGAAGAGCTGTCAAACGGCTGGGTCATAAGAAAAACAACAGCAAAGAACGGAAGCAACAAGAGAAGAGGGATGTCGGTCCACTTACTGTTCAGATCCCGGTTCAATACAGTGAGCTCGGAGAGCCAGGTATCGGACCGTGACCGGAGGAGAGCCAGCTCGGTCTCAGCAGTATGTGCGCGCTCCTCGGACTGGTCCAAGGTTTCTTTCTGCTTCTTGCTCGCCTTGATAAAGCGCGTCTTCATATCGGTCGTAGCAGCCTTGACCTTTTCGAGCTCGCCGTTGAGCCGCGCGATCTCGGATTGCGCGGTGGCGAGAGCGGTCTTCTGGTCCACCGAGATCTTGCGCGCGGCGTCTCGCTCCTCCCGGAGGCGCTCCTCGGATTTCTTGGACTGACCGAGGTCAGCAAGAACCCGGTTGAAGATGTTGCGGCGTTTCTGGCTGCACTCCTGAAATCAAGACAAAGAAGGAGGAATCAGTCTGGAAAAGATGTAAGGAACCCGGTTGGGAGGATCTCGGGGACTCGGTGTCCGAGTCCTGCAATTTTCTCTAAGATTGGAGCCTAGTGATCTGCTATTCGGTGGAATCTAGAGCACTAAGCACCAATCTCGGGGACTAGTGGTGATGGAGCAAATTTTGAAGCAACCTACCCGGTTGGGAGGATCTCGGGGATTCGGTGTCCGAGTCCTGCAATTTTCTCTAAGATTGGAGCCTAGTGATCTGCTATTCGGTGGAATCTAGAGCACTAAGCACCAATCTCGGGGACTAGTGGTGGTGGAAGGAACAAGTATTTTTTGATAAAGGAAAGAGAACAAGCTTACCTCGGTCACCCGAGTAACATCCAACGCGGCCACCTGGAGAGCATGCAGGGCTTGAGCGTTGCGGCTTGGGCCTGCAGCGTGCAAGTCTCCTGCAGTCTCGGAGGCGTCGGCGACAAGCCAGGCCTGGTTGTATTCGTCAACAACCTGTATGCCGGAGCCACCGGCAGCGCGAGTAGAAACAGCGTCCCGGGATCCTGAAGGTACAAAGGAACTGACGGTTGCTCGCAACATCCGCAAGGCAGCAGTAGGGATCTCGGCGGGAGGCGGTGGTAACGATGAAAACGTACCCGTGCGCAGCACCAAATCGCCGGCCGAGGATGTCGGGGCAGCGGCAGGCGGGGCAGAAGGTATTTTCTGTCCAGCAACCTTCGCGCGAGACTTCACGGGAGGTTGATCAGCTGGCCGGGAGGAGGCTGTGGGCTGCTTCTCCGAGATGGTCTTGGTCGCGGCTCGCCGAGAGGGGCCGCTTGCCGCGCGTTGCCGGCGAGGGCTAAGGATCTCTGCCTCAAGCCCGGGCACCCGGCGCGGACTCTCCGGAAGAAGAACTTCTCCCGAGGTGGTCGTGGCCTGCACCGAGGTCTCGTCGATCACCGGATGTGCATCCGGGGTCACAACGGTAGCCGGTGCGGCACCGGAGGCGGCAGGATCACTTCCTCGAGTAGAAGGGCGAGGAGGTGAAGAAGCCCGAGCCGGGCTGGGGGTCCGAGTCCCGGGAGGAGGAGGAACAGCAGGTGACGGGAGCTCGAGCGCATCCCTGAAAGGAAATGTATTAGTAACAGTTTGTGGAGAAAACAAAGTCAGATAACATAGGGCAAGGAAAACGTACCCGGAATCCACAATGGGAGGACCCCTTTGCCGACGCCGAGCAGGCTTCTCGGTCGTTTGCTTACTCGGCTTGCTCCTCTTGGGGGGTTGCCGGAGTTATCGGCCCCCTCGGTGTCGGAAGCCGCGCGCTTCCGGCTCTCGGCACGTTTGGTCCCGGTTGTCGGTTTCGGAACCACTGCTGAGGCCCAATTCAGAGGCAGAGCGTCAATAACATCGAGGATCTGGCAGTCAATCTCATCCTCATCATCCGAAGAAATGGAAACTGCCTCTGAGGTTGAAGGATTACCCGGGGCTGCAGCCTTGACGAAAGGAATGGTGAGATGGTCCTCGCCGTCGGGGTCCTCCCTCGGCATCTCGTCCGGTTTTGGGAAGTTCGGGGCGTAAGTCCCGTTGGCATGGACAGCGTCTTCTTCGAGTTGACGCTCGAACAACTGCGCAAACAAATCAGGCCGTGTCGGTGTCCAGGTGAACGCATGTACGAAGGCGAATGCACGAAAGACAGATATGAGCACCTGGTCGCATGGTTTTTTCCGGGATCCCCCAATGACACCCCAAGAGTAGTCATCCGTCATCTCCGTCCGGCAATAGCTCGAACGCGACGGACGACCCCTGCGTGATCTAGCCCAAAGATACTGGTTCTAGTGGGGTCATAATTCCCAGCCATATGGCACATCTTGTGCACTCGGTTTTGAAGGGGGCAGACCCGGCGAATGATGAAGCAACGCAGGAGATCATCGCCGGTCATCTTCTCGTTTAGCACGTTCAGAACGTCGTGCATGCAATTGACCTCGTCGTTATCGGGAAGCTGCTTCCAGAGATGGAATTCGCGCGGAGGACCAATAACGAACTCCGGCAGATTGATGAAGTCCGGATTCGAGGATCCCGGACCGTCTCCCGAGTGCTCCCGGTTCTTCACGTAGAAGAAGCTGCGCTGCCACTTCCGGCAGGACTCTAGTCCCTTGACTATAGGGAATCCGGAGTCCGCGCGACGGATGATGGTGGCCGCTCCGCAATCGACTAAGTCTTTTATCTTCTTATCCGGATTGGGGATGGCTTGGCGGCGAAGAATGAAATACTTGGCCCACAGATCCAAAAATGGCCATATGCCGAGGTATGCCTCCGCGTAGGTGGTGAAGACCGAGAGCATCATAATGGCGTTGGCAGGAAGATGGTGAGGTTGGAGGTCGTAGGTGTCGAGGAAGTCGCGGAAGAAGGGGCTAGCCGGAAGCCCAAACCCACGCTCGAAGTGCGCGAGGAATACCACGTATTCCCCGGGTTGGGGTTCCGGTGCAACCTCCCCCTCCGGGAGACGGCTCTCGACTTCCGGGGGAATCCGGTGAGTCCGATACAGCCAGTCCAGATCTGACTGCTTGGTCTCGGACCCATCCCAGCACCCCGGGTACGTTCTTCGCCCATGTCGGAGAAGTATGCAGGGGTATTCGGGCTACTCTGCAGGCGCAGCGGCGATTAGTCAAAGTTAGTCTACCGGAAACTAGGATGCCGGATCACAAACTGCTAAACACTACCGGGTTCCTGGCAAACAAGATCTACCGTGTGCTAGATAATCAAGACAAAAGGGAGGAAAAAAGGCTCGCGCTAGGCTCGGGCGAGGCGCAATGCAAGTGAATAACCTACATCCTACCGCGACGGTACATCACCGCCGTGCGCCTCGTGCGCGCCGCCCAGGTTGTGCTCACCGGCGGCGGCTCAACCGCACTTGTGCTATGGCACGGTCGGAGTCGGGCGGTTGTTCTACCGAAGAAAATCATCGGAGCGGAGAAGAGGAACTCACCAGAGAAGAGAAGGTCGGCGAGGGCGACGGTGTCCGGGCTCCGGCGAACGGCGAGGGCGGTGGTGTCCGGGCTCCGGCGAACGGCGACAAATGTAGCGGCAGCGGGGCGCTCGAGACAGCGAGGGAGGAAAATGGGAAGGAGAGGAAGAAGGAGGGGAAACCGTTCCGGTCCCCTATTTATGGGGGGGATTCCGGAGCGGTTTCCGATTTTCCCGCCCACGATCTCCACGATCGTGGGTGGGATCTGTTCTGCGCAGCAGACCACGTGGCGCTAGCCGGAGCGCCCGATCCGGCCACACCGAGGGTCACACAGCCCCAACGGTTGGATTCCGGATCGGCTGCGGCTCCCGGCGCGGGAACCCAAGCGACGGCGTGCTCGCGCGGGAGCACTCGAGTGCATCTCTGCTCAGACAAGACGTCGGGTGGGCCCCAGCACACACTCTCGATTTCAACGTGAAGCCAACGGTCAAAGTTCACTGAGATGGTGTTATCCGGTCGCAGGCTTCGCCTCCCGGTTAACACAGTCTCGGTGGGAAGATCTCGGTAAGAAGATCTCGGGAAGAATCGATCTCGGCATGGAGTAAAAGGAGGGTGTCATGTGTTCTCAGAAGATGGTTGTTATTAAAGCTGATCCCGCACATCACCCGAGGTCGCTGTGCAGCACCAGCTTCGGGGACTAGTGTCGGGGGGCTACCCCCCGGGTAGGGGCAGATCCCGGTATAATTCAGTAAGGTGCCAACAGTACCTGGCCTTTGGCGAGAGCAAGGGACACCTCCTGCTGTACTGAAAGGGCAGCTTGACCCTTGAGCGCTGGTAGAGGACAAAGTGCCTCCTGGCAGGCACAAGGGTCAGGTCTCGTAGCTATAAATAGACACCCCCGGCCCTCACAATCGCAACACAGGCATAAGCGGGTGGTTCCTCTAAGAACTAGCTTCTCGAAGATGTCTTTGCTGATAGGCTAAGACATCTTCGGGAGGCTAGGCCTAGAGATACTCATCCTGAGACGAGCTCGGACGAATCCGGAAAGGGTCCCGAGTCTCGTGGTCCGAGGTGACTCCCGGAAGAAGGTGTACTCGGTTTTACCGGATAGGTCATCCGGGTGGGAACTAACCGGAATGTATGTCTCGGTCTTGTTCTTATGCAGAGGAGGCTCACCGTGATGAGGATGAGGTAGCCGGCGTAAGAGCTTCCGGTAGGCCGTAAACGGTCCGTAGCAGGCTTTCCCGTCTATTGCGGGGGGGAAGTACCGTTCCGCCTGACACGGAAGCATGGTCACCTCCCGCCTGACACGGGAGCGCGTCAGCCGGTACGATCGTGGTACGACAAGACCTGACATACTTAGCCCGGCAATCCGGAAAAGGCTATCCGGGATGGGCAAAGACATGTCTTGTCTCTGACAAGGGGACAATGATGATGTAGGACGGCGCCTGCCGTCCTTAACGAGATGATGACGAAGGGGCTACACCGGATAGCCCGGCGACTAGGTCGCACTAGCCGGTGACGGCATGCCGGCTAGGCCTGTTCGGTGGGGCCAAGCCAAGTTAGGGTTTCCGGCCCTCCTGGCCGGAGCTGTATAAAAGGCGCCATAACTGCTCCTGAGAGCAAGAGACCAACTTCAGAGCCAAAGCTATAGTCGCTTTTACTCTTAGAGCAGTTACTCCTTCTCACCTTGAGTTCATCTAGTTCTTTGTACTCCTCCCTTTGAGAGATCTTGTAGCAAGTTGTAGCTCTTGTGCCACAAATATATAGAGAGGAAAGGCAGGAGTAGGGGTGTTACCTCCTCACGAGGGCCCTGAACCTGGGTATATCGTGTGTGTGATGTGTGCCTTCGTGCATTTGTTCGTGTTTGTTAGATCTTCTCCCTCGCGCTTTGTTCTTCTTTCTTGTTCTTGGGAGATCTCGGTTTTACCGGGATCCTCCCCGTGTGAGCTCTTCAGCTCGCTATCCCTCCCCAGATCCACCAACGTCCATCGGCCCCACAAATTAGCCATCCTATGGCATCTGCCGTGACACCACCACGACACTTGGTACATCTTGTAGCTTTGTGTGTTGATCAACATCTTGATCAACCTTGTATCTTCCAACATTTCTTCACTAATATGATGTCTTGAATCCTTCAAGACATACTTGCAATATGCTCCACTCAACACATAAGATTCAAGAGTTCAACACATGAACTCCACAATTCCATGGACATGATCTATAATGATATCTCAATGCAAACATTAGTCCATAGAGATTGTCATTCAATTACCAAAACCACACATGAGGGAAAATGCTCTTTCAGATCCCACCCACGATTTTGGAGATCGTGGGCGGGAAACTCGGCAACCGCCCGGCAGGGTTCCCCATAAATAGGGGAAACGGAGGGGCCGGCTCCTCTTCTTCGACACTTCGCCTCCTTGCCCTCGTACACCTCCCGAGCGCTCCGCCGCTGCCGCCGTGCTTCGCCAGAGCGCACGACACCGCCGACCGAGCCCACCGTCTCCGCCATTGGTTTGTGCCTGTCCCGCGCCGCCGCGACCTCTACTTCTCCGGTACGCTTCCCGAACCCTCCTCTATATTCATCCTCGGCCGCGGTGGTTGGTGTTCGTCGAGAGTTCCTCGCAAACATCCACGGATTAACCGTAGACTTTCTCCGTAGATCTTAGTTACTGCGCACTGCGAAGTTTTTTCTGTGGCTGCAAAGTAGGAGATGTTTGCTATGGTCGTGCCCCTATTCGCACTGCCTCCGCCCGTGTTTTGCTTCTCAAGAACAACCTAGAACCCTAATATCTACTCCCAATAACTTCCATTTATTTTGCTCTGCTAGATCTATTTGGTAGGATGTCCGTCAATAGAAATAGTTTTTAGCCCGAGTTCTTCTCACTTCCGACATGCTGTCCCGACTAACAGGACACTCCGACTGCAGATTAGCCCCGACATGACCTCTGAGGCCGCCGAGATGGGCGACGAAAGTGTTAGGGGTTGCTGGGACGGTTCAGAGGCCAGCCAGTGGGATATCGACTGGCTGTACCGGACACACCAGATTCCTCCCTGTCGTTGTGGTGTCACGGCAGATGCCATAGGATGGCTAATGTGTGGGGCCGATGGACGTTGGTGGATCCGGGGAGGGATAGCGAGCTGAAGAGCTCACACGGGGAGGATCCCGGTGTAACCGAGATCTCCCAAGAACTAGAAACAAGATCAAGGCGCGAGGGAGAAGATCTAGCAAACAAAAACTAATGCACGAAGGCACACGACACACACACGATATACCCAGGTTCAGGGCCCTCGTGAGGAGGTAACACCCCTACTCCTGTCTTTCCTCTCAATATAAGTGTGGTACAAGGGCTACAACTCGCTCTTAGAGCTCTTGAGGTGAAGAACACGAAGAACTAGATGAACTCAAGGGAGGATGAAGTAAATGCTCTAGGAGTAAATGAGACTAGAGTTTTGGCTCCCAAGTTGGTCTCTGCTTCACAGGAGCAGTTATGGCGCCTTTTATAGAGTTCCAGTCGGGAGGGCCGGAAACCCTAATCCGGCTTGGCCCCACTGGACAGGCATAACCGTTATGTCGACACCGGCTAGTGCGACCTAGTCGTCGTGCTATCCGGCGTAGCCCCTTCGTCATCATTTCGGCAAGGACAGCAGGCGCCGTCCTGGAACATCATTGTCCCCCTGTCAGAGACAGGACATGTCTTTGCCCATCCCGGATAGCCTTTTCCGGATTGCCGGGCTAGGCACGTCCAATCTTGTCGTACCGTTGTCGTACCGGCTGACGCACTCCCGTGTCAGGCGGGAGGTGACCATGCTTCCGTGTCAGGCGGGAGGTGACCATGCTTTCCTGTCAGACGGAACGGTACTTCTCCCCGCATAAGGCGGGAAAGCCTGCTGCAAACCGTTGACGGCCTACCGGGATCCCTCATGCCGGTCACCTTCTTGCTCGACCTTATGAGTCCTTCCTGCACAAGTCTAGGACCGAGATAAATGTTCCGGTTAGCACTTATCCGGATTGCCTATCCGGTACGCCCGAGTACTTCTCCTTCCGGGAGTCTCCTCGGAGCCACCAAATCCGAGATCCTTTCCGGATGCACCCGAGTTCGTCTTAGGATGAGTATCTCTAGGCCTAGCCTCCCGAAGATGTCTTAGCCTACCAGCAAAGACATCTTCGAGAAGCTAGTTCTTAGAGGAACCACCCGCTGATGCTTGTGCCGTTCTGAGGGCTCGGGGTGGCTATTTATAGCCACCAGAGATGACCCTTGCGCCTGCCAGGAGGCACTTTGCACTCTACCAGCTCTGAAAGGTCAAGTTGCCCCTTCAGTGCACCAAGGGGTGGCCCTTGCTCTCGCCAAAGGTCAAGCACTTTTGCTACACTGTTGAATTGCGCCGGGATCTGCCCTACCCGGGGGCAGCCCCCCGACACTAGTCCCCGAAGCTGGTGCTGCGCAGCGACCCCGGATGATGTGCGGGATCAACTTTAATAACAACAATCTCCCCAGAAAATATGAGACTATCCTTTGAATTGATGCCGAGATGAGTTTTACCGAGATCCCCGCACCGAGATCGTTTCGACCGGAAGGCCATGCTCCTAACCGGATAGTGCCACGTGAGTGAATCTTTATTGTTGGCTCCGCATTGAATTCCAGATCTTTGGCTGGGTCCCACCCGAGGTCCTGTCGAATCAGAAACGCACTCGAGTGCTTCTGACCGAGCACGCCGCCGCTCGGGTTCGCGCGCCGGGAGCCGCACCCGATCCGAAGTCCAACCGTTGGGGCTGTGTGGCCCCCGGTGTGGCCGGATCGGGCGCTCCGGTGGACACCATGTGTCGCGCTGCACAAAATAGATCCCACCGACGATCGGAGAGATCGTGGGCGGGAAATTCGGAAACCGCTCCGGATCTCCCCCATAAATAGGGTACCGGAACGGTCACTTATTCTTCTTCCCCAACTTCTCACTTCTCCCACCGTCGTCTCGAACACCTCGCCGTTACCGCGCCCGGAGCTCGAACGCCGCCGTTCTCGCTGGTCGCCGGAGCTCGTCGCCTCCACCGTCGGGTCGCGCCCTTCTTGCTCATCACCGGCCTTGCTTTCTCCGGTGAGTTCTTCCATCCGCTCCGATGAACTTCCCCACGGTTAGGTTGCTTCGTGTTGCTTCCCCACGGCGAGCACGAGTCGCGCGGCGTTGAAGAGGATGCGTTCCCCACTTTACTTTTCGTTAGCACTTAGGCCACCTTTGTATCTTGCCCGAACAAATTAGCGCCGATTAAGTTTCGATTTATTCGCGTGCGGTAGATCTTATTTGCTAGAAATCCGGTTGCATTTAGGAGTTTGCGATCCGGTATCTCAGCTCCCGGTAGACTAACTTCGACTAACTGCCGTTGCGCCTGCAGAATAGCCCGGACACATCCGCAGATCCTTCCGACATGGCTGAGGAGAGTGTTCGGTGGTGCTGGGATGGGTCCGAGATCATGCAGAAGGATCTCGACTAGCTTTACCGGACTCACCGGATTCCGCCAGAAGTCGAGAGTCGACTTCCGGAGGACGAGGTTCAACCGGAACCCCAACCCGTGGAATACGTTGTATTGCTCACGCATTTCGAGCGCGGGTTTGGGCTTCCGGCTAGCCCCTTCTTCCGCAACTTCCTCGACACCTACGGCCTCCAACCCCATCATCTCCCAGCCAACGCCATTATGATGCTTTCGGTCTTCACCACCTATACGGAAGCATATCTCGGCGTGTGGCCTTTCTTGGACCTCTGGGGCAAGTACTTCATCCTCCGCCGCCAAGTCATCCCCAATCCGGATCAGAAAGTCAAAGACTTAGTCGACTACGGAGCGGCCACCATAATTCCCCGCGCTGATTCCGAATTCCCCAAAGTCCAGGGGCTAGAGTCCTGCCGGAAGTGGCAGCGTAGCTACTTCTACGTGAAGAACCGGGAGATGTCGGGAGATGGTCCGGAATCCTCGAACCCGGATTTCATCAACTTGCCAGAGTTCGCCATCGGTCCTCCCCGTGACTTCGACCTCTGGAACCGGCTCCCGGATACCGAGGAGGTTCGATGCATGCACGACGTCCTCAACGTGCTGACGGATAAGATGACTGGCGACGATCTCCTGCGTTGCTTTATCATTCGCCGCGTCTGCCCCCTGCAAACCCGAGTGCACAAGATGTGCCATATGGACGGGATACTAGATCCCACCAGGACCAGCTTCTTCGGGTTGGACCATTCCGCAGTCACCCGGCGCGTTCGAGCTATTGCTCGAACTAAGATGTCGGATGACTACACTTGGGGTCTTATCGGGGGTTCTCGGAAAAAAAACCTGCGATAGGTGCTTCTGTCTGTCTTTCGCAAACTTACATTTGCACCTGGATTCTGCTGGAAACCGACATGGTTGTCATGCAATGACTTGTTCGTGCAGTTATTCGAGCGTCAGACCGAAGAGGACGCTATGCATGCCGGTGGGAAGTTCGTGCCGAACATCCCGCCACCGGAAAAGATGCCGAGAGAGAATCCTGGCTGCGAGGATCACCTTTCCATCCCTTTAGCTCGTGCCGCTGCTCCGGGTAACCCTTCAACCTCAGAGGTTATTTCCGTTTCTTCAGATGATGAGGATGAGATTGATTGTCAAATACTTGATGTGATTGATGCTCTTCCCCTCAATTGGGCTTCGCAAGTGCCTCCGAAACCCACGGCCGTAACGAAGCGCGCCGAAACCCGGAAGCATGCGGCTTCCGACACCAACCCTACCGGTACATCCGGCATCACCCCCAAGAAGAGCCGGCCAAACAAGCAAACGGCCGAGAAGCCTCTCCGCCGAAAGAGAGGTCCTCCCACCGTCGATTCCGGGTAAGATCTTTTTGCTTTGAGTTATACGGCTTTGTCTTCTCCTGAAGTCTTTTCTGACATACTTCTTTCAGCGATGCGCTCGACATCCCGGCATCCGCGGCTTCCCATCCTCCGGGATCCCGCACTCCTAGCCCGCCTCGGGCTGCTCCTTCTCCATCTCGCCCCTCCGCACGAGAGAGCGAGCATCCTACGCCTGGTGCCGCGCAGACCGCCGCTGCGACTCCGGACGCTCGTCCCGTGGTGGATGAGATTCCGTCCAGGCTACCGCTGCCTCGGAAGACATCTTCCTTCCGGACAGCCCGCGCAGGGTGCCTGGGCTTGAGACGGACGTCGCAAGTCCTCCTCGGCAGGTCGTGCCGGGAGCCTCCCCTCGGCAGGCCCCGGGCAAGCCTGCTCCGCCGAAACAACCCACGGCCCCTTCCCGGTAACCTGACCATCATGCCGGGAAATCACGCAGCAAGGCCGCCGGGCGGAAAACAGCCTCCGCCAAACCTACTGCTCCTCCGACATCTTTGGCCCAAGACTTGGCCCTGAGCTCGGGTAAGTTTTCGCGATTACCGCCACCTCCTGCCGAGATCCCCACTGCTGCCCTGCAGATGCCGCGAGCAACCGTAAGCTCCTTTATGCCTCCAGGATCCCGGGAGGTTGTTGCTGCTCTCGCGCCTGGCGGCTCCGGCATGCGTGTTGTTGAAGAATACAACCAAGCCTGGATTTCCGCCGATGCCTCCGAGATCGTGGAGGACTTGCACGCTGCCGTACCTAGCCTCAGCGCCCAAGCTCTATATGCTCTCCAGGTGGCCGCGCTGGACGTTACTCGGGTGGTCGATGTAAGTTTGTTCCCTTTACCTTTTCCAAAAATTACTTGTTCCATCCCCACAAGTCCCCGAGATTGGTGCTTAGTGCTCTAGATTCCACCGAATAGCAGACCACTAGGCTCCAATCTTAGAGAAAACCACATGATTCGGAAGACGAGTCCCCGAGATCTTCCCTACCGAGTAGCTTTAAAATTGTTCCATCTCCACTAGTCCCCGGGATTGGTGCTTAGTGCTCTAGATTTCACCAAATAGCAGACCACTAGGCTCCAATCTTAGAGAAAATCACAGGACTCGGAAGACGAGTCCCCGAGATCTTCCCTACCGAGTAGCTTTAATTGACATAGATCTCGAAACATCCCGAGTCCCCGGGATCCTTCCCGAGATTGATATAACTTTCTTTGTTTGAATTCAGGAGTGCGGCAAGAAACGGGGCAGCATCTTCCACCGGCTTCTTTCTGACTTCGGTCAGTCTAAGAAGTGCGAGGGGCGCCTCCGGGAGGAGCGAGATGCCGCGCGCAAAATCTCGGTGGAACAAAAGGTTGCGCTTGCCGCTACCCAGTCCGAGATCGCGTGGATAAGTGCCGAGCTCGAAAAGGCCAAGTCTGCCGCGAGCGACATGAAGACACTCTTCGTGGAGGCGTCGAAGAAGCAGAAGGAGACCTTGGATCAATCTGAGGCGCGCGCGCATCACGCCGAGACCGGGCTGGCGCTTCTCCGGTCACAGGCCGATTCTTGGCTCTCTGAGCTAACCGGGTTAAACCGGGATCTGAACAGTAAGTTGACCGACATCCTTTTCTCCTGCTCTTTTCCTTTACTGCTACAATCCTTATGACCTAGTCGCTTGACAACTCTTCTTTTTAAAGGGGAATTCGAGCACTCCCGCGACGCTGCCAATCTTGCAGTCGCTGTCACCCGGGAGAAGCATGCCGGGAAGGGCCCCGTCTCGGACTCCTAGGACATTGAGGATCACCTGACTGCCCTGAAGGCCCGGATAGTGCCTCTCCAGTCGATCGGGACGGAGCTGATCAGTGTCGCGGTCCATGTCCATGGAGCATTATGGCCGGGCGTCAGCGCTACCCTCTCGGTCAGCGAACTGGCGAGTGCGCTCCGAGCTGCCGGAAAGCGCTCCGGTGCACGGGCTGGTGCCGATCAAGTCTTGAGCCATGTACTTAGTTGTTACGAGGGTCTCGACCTTGACGTGGTCCAGCGCCTGCGCATCATCTCGCCGTGGTGCACCGATCCGGCTAAGGTCCAGCGGCGCCAAGAAGTCGCGCATCGCATCGCCTCCTGGTCCAACAGTTGTGTCTTCACCACTAGCCTTGTCACCTCTGACTCCGAGTCAGATTACGAGGATGACGGCGAGACCGGTGCAACCGATGATGCGGAGGCCGAGGTCCCGGAGGAAGATGACGCCGCTTCCGGTGCCGCCACCGAGCTCATGGACTCCCGGGGTGCTACCACTTCATCGCCACCCGAAGCCTCTCAGGCCGAGGCGCGTCCAGATGCCCCGAGTACCGCTGCTGGTGCGGAGGATACCGTCACCGTCGCTCATGCTGCTGCTACCGCCGAGAAGCCGGCTTCCCCTATCCCTTAGAAGTACTCAAGTGTAGAATTGTTAAATCTCCAGGATGCCGGGTGCAAGATGTAATATATACTCCTAAGATTCATATTTCACACTATATTATATATAAAAACGAGTTATGTCGGTTTACTCTGCAACGAGTCCCCGAGTTCCTTTTCATGTTTACCGTACTTAGGCAATCTCTGCTCTTGTCTACCATTTCGGCGTTCGACAGTCGAGTCACAAAATTCCATGCACGGCATACATTACTTAAGAAAATCCGAGTTCTAGTTAACCGAATTCCCGACATAAGTTCCTGCTCCGAGTCCCCGAGACCGTTTTCGTGTTCCCCACATTTGATTCTCTTTGCTCTTGACTACCATTTCGGCGTTCGTCAATCGAGTCACAAGATTATTTCACATGATATACATTACTTTGACTTCGAGAATCGATTTCGGAACTTTCCCGGCATATAGATAACATAAAAAATAGGTACCAGGCAGTCCCCGGGTTCCTTCCCGGGATGCCGACATGAAATAATAAATAAATGGAACAAAGTAAATGGGCACGCAACGAGGTAGTCCCCGGGTTCCTCCCGGGGTGCCGAACTTTCATGAATAGAAAAAAATCAAAATACAACATACATTGCGCCCTTTACGTGTAAAAGGGTCGAAGCAGGGCTACATTCCATGGACGCTTGGTTTCCTCACCGGATTTGTCCATTACGCCTTTCCTAGCCTCATGTGCATCTACAAGGTAATACGAATCATTGTGCAATGCCCTGCTTATCACAAAAGGTCCCTCCCATGGAGGTGACAGCTTATGCATTCCGGCTGTGCGTTGGATAAGCCTCAGCACAAGATCTCCTTCTCGGAACACTCTTGGGTGCACTTTCCGGCTATGATAGCGACGAAGATTTTGCTGATAAATTGCAGACCGAGACAACGCCAATTACCTTGCCTCTTCAAGTAGGTCAACATCATTTTCTCGGGCCTCTTTCGCCTCGGTCTCGGTGAACATTGTCACTCTCGGGGAATCATATTGTATGTCGGTCGGGAGTACTGCCTCGGCACCATACACCATGAAGAATGGCGTATACCCGGTAGATCTATTCGGTGTGGTCCGGAGACCCCATAATACTGCCGGTAACTCCTCTATCCAGCATCCCGGAGTTCTCAACAGTGGTTCGATCAAGCGGGCTTTGATGCCGGCCAAGACCAATGCATTTGCTCTTTCAACTTGCCCGTTTGCTTCCGGGTGTGCAACTGATGCTACATCCAACCGGATTCCCTTCTCAGCACAAAATCGAGCGAATTCCCCCACAGCAAAATTGGTGCCATTATCCGTGATGATGTTGTGCGGGTATCCGTACCTCAAGATGATGTCTTTCAGGAATTGCACGGCGGTGTGTCCGTCACACTTCTGGATTGGCTTGACCTCTATCCACTTGGTGAATTTGTCCACCATGACCAGTATGTGTGTCATATTGCCTCTTGCCGGCTTGAACTGCCCGACCATGTCCAAACACCATACTGCGAATGGCCAAGTGATAGGGATTGTCTTCAGTGCCGACGCCGGCATATGTATCCGGTGAGCAAACCTCTGGCATCCTCCACACTTCCGGACAATGTCTTCTGCTTGCTGTAACGCAGTGGGCCAGTAGAACCCATGCCGGAATACTTTCGCCACCAGGGCCCGGGATGATGCATGATGTCCACATTCCCTCTGATGTATTTCCAACAGCATCTCTTGGCCTTCTTCCGGTTCCACACACCTCTGGAGTACCTCGGTGACACTCCTCTTATATAGCTCTTGATTGATGATGGTGTATGCTTTTGACCTTCGCACTATCTGTCGGGCTTCCACTTCGTTTTCCGGGAGAGTTCCTTCCAAGATGTAAACCATCATGGGCTGTGCCCATCCCGGGACTGGTCGAACCGGGAACATGGGAATATCTATGTCCATTGGCTCTACCGACATCACCTCCATCATCATCTTTCTTTGCCTCTCTGAGCACTGTGATGCAGTCCCCGGGTTCGATGCGATGCTCCCGACTTCCACTTCCATGGGTACAGCTTCCGAACCAGGCTCCTTGGGGATGAAGATAGAATCCGACTCGGGTGAGGGCTGAATAGATGGCTTCCTCAAATGCTCAAGAGCGATCCCGGGTGGGATGGCATCCCGAGATGATCCTAGCTTGGATAACACATCTGCTGCCTCGTTTTCTCCTCTGGGTATGTGCTTGAACTCGCATCCTTCAAAAAATCCGGATATATTCTGCACATGAAACCGATACAAGGCCATGTTGGCATCCAGTGCATCCCAATTCCCCGAACTTGCTGCACCACGAGGTCGGAATCGCCGAAATATTCTATTCGGCGGATGCCGATCTCCTTGGCGACATTCAGTCCATGAACCAAGGCCTCGTACTCAGCGACATTGTTAGATGCCCGGAAATGAATTTGCAGGACATACTTCAGCACATCTTGTTTTGGTGAGGTGAGAACCACTCCGGCACCCAACCCGATCTTGGCCTTGGAGCCATCGAAATGCATCCTCCAGAAATTGTAATCCGGCATCGGAGGTTCATACTGCATCTCGGCCCAGTCTACCAAAAAGTCCGGCAGCGCCTGCGACTTGATGGCATCTCGTCTCTCGTATGCCGGAGCGTACGGAGACAACTGGATGGCCCATTTGGCAACCCGGCCGCTAGCATCCTTGCAACCAATGATCTCGGCGAGAGGAGCCTCGCACACCACTGTGATTGGGTGCTCTTGAAAGTAGTGCTTGAGCTTGGTCACTGCCATGTACACTCCATACGCCATCTTCTGGTAGTGCGGGTAGTTCTGCTTGGATTCCGAGATCACCTCACTGAGGTAATACACCGGTCTCTGTATCAGTTTGCCCCCTTCTTCCCTCTCTACCACAATGGCTACACTGACTACCCGGTTAGTGGCAGCAATATACAACAACATAGGTTCCTTGGGCAACGGGGACGCCAACACGGGTGCTGTTGAAAGCATTCTCTTCAAATCGTTGAACGCCGCATCGGCCTGCGGGGTCCAAACAAATGTTTTTCTCTTCTTCATCAATTGGTACAGTGGCAAGACCTTCTCTCCTAGTCGGCTCACAAACCGACTTAGGGATGCAAGACAACCCGTGAACTTCTGCACATCTTTGAGACGCACGGGCAATTTCATGCTCTCGATAGCACGTATCTTACCCGGGTTGACTTCAATTCCCCGGCTTGAGATGAGGAAACCGAGTAATTTCCCTACCGGAACGCCGAATGTGCCCTTATCCGGATTCAACTTCATCCGGAATCTTCTTAAGTTCTTAAATGTTTCCCTCAGATCATCGATCAATGAGGCTTTTTCTTTTGTTTTTATGACTATGTCATCGACATAGACCTCGGCATTCCGGCCTATCTGGTCATGCAAACATTTCTGCATGCACCTCTGGTATGTGGCACCAGCATTTCTCAAACCGAAAGTCATGACACGATAGCCGACTTCCAGAAGGCGAGGTCGAGCCCGCACCCCAACCCGGCAAGCGAGTGGTGTTTGTCACTCACTTTGAGTGTGGTTTTGGTCTTCCGGCCAGCCCATTTTTCTGCGACTTCCTCGACACCTACAACCTCCAACCACATCATCTCCCGGCTAACGCCATCATGATGCTTTCCTGCTTCGCCTCTTACGCGGAGGCGTATCTCAGCATCTGGCCTTTCGTGGACCTGTGGGCCAAGTACTTCCTCCTCCGCCGACAAGTCAACCCCAACCCCGACCAGAAAGTCAAGGATCTCGTCGCTTGCGGCGCCACGACCATTATCCCTCGTGCTGAATCCGGGTTCCCAAAGATTCAGGGCCTGGAGTCCTGCCGGAAACGGCAGCGCAACTTCTTCTACGTGCGGAATCTGGCCGCACCAGAAGGCGAAGGGAGTTCCTCCACCCCGGACTACCTTAATCTCCCGGAGTTCGCCATGGGCCCTCCGACCGACTTCAGCCTCTGGGTCCAACCTCCTGAGTCCGAGGAGGTAGATCATATGCATGACGTCTTAACCGTTCTTCCAGAGCAGATGACAGCTAACGACCTCCTGCGCGCCTTCATCAGCCGCCGGGTTTGACCTCTCCAGACCCGGGTGCACAAGATGTGCTTCATCAGCGGGTTGTACGACCCAACCCGGACCATCATCTTCGGGTTGGACAAACCCGGCATCTACCGCCGTGTCCGATCTATTGCTCGGACAAAAATGACAGAGGATTGGACGTGGGGACTGATCCCCGCCAGCCGGAAACATCAACCGGAGGAGGTGCGTGCATGTGCACCTAATGACATTTGCGCTATGCCGGCTGTTGTGGGACACTTATATCCTTGCCTTGTTCTAAGCTTCCCCTTCTTATTGCAGCTGTTCGAGCGCCTGGTCAAAGAGGACACGATGCATGCCGGCGACAACTTCGTGATCGACTTGCCGAAGCCGAAGAAGCTGTCGGCGGAGGATCCCAATGGCGAGGACCACCTCTCGACACCCCTTGCACGTGCCCCTGCCCCGGGTAAGCCTTCAGCTCAAGATGTTATTTGAGTCGAATCTGACGAAGATGATGACGACAACTGTCAAATACTCGATGTAATTGATGCTCGTCCTATGAACTTCGCCCTGCCAGTGGTCCCGGCTCCAGCCGCTACGACCAGGCGCGCCGACACCCGCAAGCGCGCCGCGTCCGAGGCCGCGCAGGCCGGGAGCTCGGGTGCTGCGGTCTAGAGGACCAAGACCAGCAAGCGCCCGAGTGACAAGGTTCCCCGGCAGAGGAGAGGTCCTCCTACCGTGTCCACTGGGTAAGTTAATTTTCATCCGAGTTGGTCTATCCGGACCTTGCCCGGGGTCTCTTCTGACTTGCCTTTTACTTATGCAGGGCGGCCCTTGACCTCCCGCAATCTGCCGGCTCTCGCCCCCCGGGTTCCGCGTCTCCTAGCCCAACTCGGGCTATGCCTTCACCGCCACGCCGCCTGGTGGGCGATGCCGGCTAACAGATCACTGGCCCTGACATGGCTGAAGTGCCAGGTGTGCCCAGCTCGGGCGCTGCTACGGGCACCGGGACCTCGGGTGGGCAGCCTGTGGCCACCGAGAGCCCGACCACGCAAATCGCTGCCCCCGAGACCACCGTCATCCCGGATTCGCCGCGCCGACCGGCGTCTCCCGTCCTTGAGGCGGTTATAATGAGCCCCCCGCGCCAAGTTGTGCCCCGGGCACCCTCATGGCTCGTTCCGCGGAAGTCGCTGCCGGCGAAGCAACCAACCGCCAAGGCCGCGCTATAGCCGGACTCCCAAACCGGCAAGCAGCGCAGCCTGCCTTCCGGCCAGAAGTCCACGCCTGCCAAGTCCAGTGCTTCGCCGAGATCTTCAACTCAAGATCTGGTTTTGGCTAAGGGTCCTTCCGCTCCGGGTAAGCATTCCGGCCTGCCACCGCCTCCTGCCGATGTCCCCACAGCTGCTCTGCCAGCTCTGTGAGGCTCCGTAAGCACAGTTGTGCCTGCAAGATCCCGGGGAGCCGGTCCATTGAGCGCGCCTACCGTCTCTGTCTTGCGCACGGTTGACGAGTACAACTTGGCTTGGATTGCCGCCGACGCCTCCGAGACCCCGGGAGATCTACATGTTGCTGGTTCAAGCCGCAGCGCGTAGGCCATGCACACGCTCCAGGTGGCTGTCTTGGACGCTACAAGAGTAGTGGATGCAAGTCTTCTATCTCTACTATCTCCAGTCCCTGAGATTGGTGCTTAGCGATCTAGACTCGACCGAGTAGTAGATCACTAGGCGCGAATCTTTGAAAAAACCTTGAATTTCCAGTCCCCGAGATCCGCCCTTGGGGGCCAAAACTCCACCGAGTAGCCGGTCCTCAAGTGTGGATCTTAAAAAAATTCAATTTCCAGTCCCCGAGATCCGCCCTTGGGGACCAAAACTCCATCGAGTAGCCGGTCCTCAAGTGTGGATCTAAAAAAATTTCAATCTCCAGTCCCCGAGATCCGCCCTTGGGGACCAAAACTCCACCGAGTAGCCGGTTCTCAAGTGTGGACCTTAAAAAAATTCAATCTCTAGTCCCCGAGATCCGCCCTTGGGGCCCAAAACTCCACCGAGTAGCCGGTTCTCAAGTGTGAATCTTGAAAAAATTTCCCTATTATGCCTTGTTCAACCGAAGTTCCCGAGACTGATGTCGGATATGCTCTTTCGCAGGACTGCAGCAAGAGGCGCAGCAGCATCTTCCACACACTACTTGCCGACTTCGGCCAGACCAAGAAGTAGGAGGAGCGGCTGCGGGAAGAGCAAGATGCCGCGCGCAAGATCACCCTGGACCAAAAGTCTGCGCTAACCGAAGCAAAGTCCGAGGTCTCGCGGCTGAGGGCCGAGGTGGACAAGGCCAAGAAAAACTTCGTCGACGCCGGTAAGAAGCAGAAGCAGACCTTGGACCAGTCCGAGGAGCGCGCCCTCGCTGCTGAGACCGAGTTGGCCCTTCTTCGGTCCAAGCAAGACGTCTGGCTGACCGAGCTCACCGGTATTAACCGGGATATGAACAGTGAGTGTTCCAACTTCTTTTCTCCGTCTTCCTATATTTCCGACATTGCATTATGGCTTGTCCATGTGACAGTTCTTCTCTCTCAAGGGCACTTCAAGCACTCCCGGGAAGCCACCAACCTCGCGATCACCGCCGCACGGGAGAAAAGGGCAGGAAAAGGTCCAGCCTCCGACGCGTGGGACATTGATGACCATCTTATCGCGCTGAAGGCCCGGATAGTTCCCCTCCGTACTATCGCACCAGACTCCTCAGTGCGGCGGTCCATGCGCACGGAGCGTTATGGCCAGGTGCTACCGGCACGCTCTCGGTCACCGAGTTGGCTGCTGCTCTCCAAGATGCCGGTAGCCGGCTGGACGCCTGGAAACGGTCATCAGCTCGTGCCGGCGCCGACCAAGTCTTGCAGCACGTGTTGAGCTGGTATGAGGGGCTCGATCTTGAAGTGATCAAGTCCTTGCACACCATCTCGCCGTGGTATACTGATCCCGTGAAGATCCGGCTACGTCAAGAGACCGCACACCGCCTTGCGAGTTGGGCAGGTCCCGACTCGTTCATCACGAGCCTCGTTGAATCTGACTCGGAGTCAGACTATGGTGAGGATGGCGGAGCGGAAGATGCGGGTGCGGGCGGCGAGACGTCCGAAGCCGGTGGCGAGGAAGTCGGCGAGACCGCAGCGGCTACCGAGACTGTCACTAACACAGGCGTCGTCGACTTCCAGCCGCCCGAAGTTGCGCACGCCGAGAAGATCGCCTCTACACCCAGTAGTGCTGCTGAAGCCGAGAAGGCCGCGACCGAGCCAAATTCCGCCGACCATGTCAAAGAGCCGGCATCTCCCATCGTGCCTTAAGCGCCTCGGGCCTAGCCCGACATATGTTTCGTCCTTTGCCCGAAAACATTTTGCCGTTCAAACATTAAATCCCCGGAATGCCGGGTGCAGATGTAATATACAATTAAGCAGTCTTATGCTATCTCAGTTGACATTCGCTTTAACGAGTAGCCCCTTATGCTGGTTTATTTCGCAACGAGTCCCCGGGTTCATTTTCTTGTTTACCATAGTTAGGTGATTTATGCTCTTGTGTACCATACAAGCGTTCGACAGTCGAGTCACGAAACCCCGTTCACGGCATACAGTACTTACAAATATCCGAGTTCGAGTTCAAAATTATCCGACATAACAAACTAAAACAATACACCGGGTTAGTAGAACGCATATGCCGAAAAAACTTCTAAATCAAGTCCCCAAGTTTGTTTTCTTGTTTGCCACATTTTATGCTCTCTGCTCTTGACTACCATTTCGGCGTTCGTCAGTCGAGTCACAAGATTATTTCACATGGCATACAGTACTTTAGCTCTGAAACCGAGTTGAGAGTGTTTCCGGCATACGTTTAAACATAAATAAATACAAGGCAGTCCCCGAGTTCCTCTCTGTGTTGTTGACATGCATATAATAAGTAAATAATAAGATAATACTAAAATGAAAAGAGGTAGTCCCCGGGTTCCCCCTGATGATGCCGACATGCAATTGAGCAAACAACCAAAATTTGAGCAAGGCAGTCCCCGAGTAACTTCTCGGGGTGCCGACATTTCATTGATAAAAGACCGAGATACATACATTGCGCCCTTTATGTGTAAAAGGGGCGGAGTAGGGCTACATTCCATGGTCGTTTGGTTTCCTCACCGGCTTTGTCCATTACACCTTTTCTAGCCTCCTGTGCATCTACAAGGTAATAAGAATCATTATGCAATGCTTTGCTTACAACAAAAGGCCCCTCCCAAGGAGGTGATAGCTTATGCATTCCGACGGTGCGTTGTATCAGCCTCAGCACCAGATCTCCTTCCCGGAATACTCGGGGATGGACCTTCCGGCTATGATAGCGTCGGAGGTTCTGCTGATAGATTGCGGATCGAGACAATGCCAATTCTCTTGCCTCTTCGAGCAAGTCGACATCGTTTTCTCGGGCTTCTTTTGCCTTGGTCTCGGTGAACATTGTCACTCTTGGTGCGTCATACTGGATGTCGGTTGGCAGCACTGCCTCAGCACCGTACACCATGAAGAATGACGTATACCCGGTGGAACTATTAGGTGTGGTCCGGAGACCCCATAGCACTGTCGGTATCTCCTCTATCTAAGATCCCGGAGTTCTCCATGGTGGCTCGATCAGACTAGCTTTGATGCCGGCTAACACCAAGGCATTTGCTCTCTTGACTTGCCCATTTGCCTCTAGATGAGCTACCGAGGCCACGTCCAACCGGATTCTCTTCTCTGCACAGAACCGAGCGAATTCCCCTACAGCAAAGTTGGCGCCATTGTCCGTGATGATGTTGTGCGGGTAGCCATATCTCAGGATGATGTCCTTCAAGAATTAAACCGAGGTGTGTCCATCACATTTCCGGATTGGCTTGACTTCTATCCACTTGGTGAATTTGTCCACCATCACCAGCATGTGCGTCATGTTGCCTCGCGCCGGTTTGAATTGCCCCACCATGTCCAAGCACCATACCGCAAATGGCCAAGTGATAGGAATGGTCTTCAATGCTGATGCCAGCATATGTATCTTGTGGGCAAATCTCTGGCATCCTCCACACTTCCGGACAATGTCTTCTGCTTGCTACAAGGTTGTGAGACAATAAAACCCATACCGGAATACTTTTGCAACCAATGCCCGTGACGAGGCAAGGTGTCCACATTCTCCCTGATGTATCTCCAGCAACATTTCTTGTCCTTCTTCAGGTTCCACACATCTCTGAAGTACCTCGGTGACACTTCTTTTGTACAACTCTTAATTAATGATGGTGTATGCCTTGGATCTTCTCAGCACATGTCTGGCTTCCACCTCATTCTCCGGAAGGGTACCGTCCGAAATGTACGCCATGATGGGATGTGCCCAACCCGGGACGGGTCGTACAGGGAATACGGGAGCATCTATGTCCATTGGCTCAGCCGACATCACCTCTGCTTGCATGCCATGTCGAGTTCCCGAGTTCAGCAGTGCAGTACCCAGGTTCAGTGAAGTGCCCCGACTTCTACCTCCATAGGCACGGCCTCAGATCCGGAATCCTTGGGGATAAAGATGGACTTTGACTCGGGTGAAGGTTGAATAGACGGCTTCCTCAGATGCTCCAGAGCAATGCCGGGTGGGATGGCATCCCGAGATGATCCCAACTTGGACAACACATCAACTGGTTCATTTTCTCCTCTTGGTATGTGCTTGAACTCGCAGCCTTCGAAAAATCTGGATATTTTCTGCAAATGGAACCGATATGAGGCCATGTTGGCGTCAATTGCATCCTAGTTCCCTGACACCTGCTGCACCACCAAGTCGGAATCACCAAAGCACTCTATCCGGCGGATACCAATTTCCTTGGCGACATTGAGCCCAAGCACCAGTGCTTCGTACCTGGCCACATTGTTAGATGCCCGGAAGTGAATCTGCAACACATATTTCAGCACATCTTGCTTTGGTGAAGTGAGGACCACTCCGGCACCCAATCCGATCTTTGCATTGGAACCATCAAAATGCATCTTCCAAAAATTGAAGTCGGGAAGTGGGGGTTCATACTGCATCTCGGCCCAGTCCACCAAGAAGTCCGGCAGCGCCTGTGACTTAATGGCGTCTCGTCTCTCGTATGTCGGAGCATACGGAGACAACTGGATGGCCCATTTGGCAACTCGGCCGCTTGCATCCTTGCAGCCAATGATCTCGGCCAGGGGAGCTTCGCACACTACAGTGATCGGGTGCTCTTGGAAATAGTGCTTGAGCTTGGTAACGGCCAAGTACACCCCATATGCCATCTTCTGGTAGTGCGGGTAGTTCTGCTTGGAGGTCGAGATCAGCTTGCTCAGGTAGTACACCGGTCTCTGCACCAACTTGTCCCCTTCTTCTCTTTCCACCACTATGGCTACGCTCGCTATCCGGTTTGTGGCAGCGATGTAGAGCAACATGGGTTCCTTGGGCAATGGGGATGCCAACACTGGTGATGTTGAGAGCATCTTCTTTAAATCATTGAACGCCGCATCAGCTTGCGGGGTCCATACAAAAGTTTTGCTGTTTTTCATCAACTGATACAAGGGCAAGTCTTTCTCCCCTAGTCGGCTCACAAACCGACTTAGGGATGCCAGGCAACCCGTGAATTTTGCACATCTTTGAGATGTGTCGGCATTTTCATGCTTTATAGTGCATGTATCTTACTCGGATTGACCTCAGTTCCCCGACTTGATATCAGTAAACCGAGTAACTTGCCTGCTGGGACACATAATGTACATTTATCCGGGTTCAATTTCATCCGGAATTTTCTTAAGTTTTTGAACATTTCTCTCAGATCATCGATCAGAGATAAATTTTCTTTTGTTTTTATGACTATGTCATCGACATAGACTTCGGCATTCCGGCCTATCTGGTCATGCAAACATTTATGCATGCATCTCTGGTATGCAGCACCAGCATTTCTCAAACCAAAAGTCATGACACGATAGCATTAAGCCCCGTATGGGATAATAAAAGCAGTTTTCAATTTATCATCCGGGTTCAAAGGTATCTGGTGGAAACCAAAATAAGCATCTAAAAAAGTCAAAAGCTCACACCCGGCAGTGGAATCGATCGCTCTATCTATCCGGGGAGTGGAAATGGATCTTTCGGACACGCCTTGTTGAGGTTGGTGAAGTCGATCCACATGCGCCACACCTTGAGCAGGAGGGGATCATCTTTCTTCTTCTACACAAGGACCGGATTCGATATCCAATCCGGATGCATCACTTCCATTACAAATCCGGCAGCTGGCAATACTGCGAGGTGCTCCATGATGGCAGCGCTTCTCTCGTCCGAGAGGCGCCTAGTCGGTTGCTTCACCGGCTTTGCGTCAGGCCTAAAGAATAATGTGTGCTCAGCCAACTCCCTTGGAACACCCTGCAAATCGTCATTCGACCACGCAAAGGCATCCCGATTCTCACGGAGGAAGTCGACGAGCTTGCCTTCCTATTTGTTGTCCAGGTTGCTGCATATGATGACCCGGTGCTCCGGGTTACTCGGGTCGATCTCCACCCTCTTGGTCTCCCTTGGTGCCTGGAACGAGGCATTATGCTCCGGGTTCACCATCCCGGGCATGCCAAGCTGTGACGTCTTGGCCAGTGCAACCACCTGCTGGATCCTCTTCTTCTCCTCAGCTATGACCAGGGACTCGGCTAAAGACAAGCCGGCAGATGCACACTCAATGGAGCGCTTGTGGTCTCCCGAGATGGCAGTCACTCTGTTTGGCCCCGGCATCTTCATCTTCAGGTAGCCCATGTGAGTGGAGATCATGAACTTGGCCAATGCAGGCCTGCTGATCAGTGCATGATATGGGCTTTCGAGATCCACGACCTCGAACTCCAAGCTCTTGGTCTGACAGTTCTCCCGGGTTCCAAACAACACTTCAACCCAAATCTTGCCCGTAGGAGAGCAGGAGACTCCCGACACAATGCCATGGAAAGTCGTCTCGGCTGGGAGCAACGTGTTCATGGACACCCCCAGCTTCAGCATGGTATCCTTGTACATGATGTTAATAGCACTGCCATTGTCAATAAGAACCCGACTAAAGCGGATGTTGAGGCTTGGTCCGACAAAGGTCGGGTCTACCACCAAAGCATAACCACCTGGCTTGGGCATAACCCGGGGATGATCCTTCCGGCTCCAGGTGATCTCCATCTCGGACTAGTGCAGGAACTTAGTAATCGCCGGGATCACAGCATTTACCTCCAGTGCACGCTGGCGTACAATCTTCCGGTCAGTAGGCTCGGTCACGAAGACCACGTAGCTTTGATGAGCTTCCCGGTAGTTGCCCTGCTGATATCCGGATTGGTTACTCGGACCGGCATCACTGTCATTTCTGACATTCACCATATTCACCGGTCTTGGGGCCGGAGGCCTCTGATTGGGCTGGTTAACCCGGACAGCATTAGCTCCCGACAATGGTGCAGGAGGTCTCAGTATGTTCGGCCGAGGGGCCGGTGCGTTTGGCCGAGTAGCTCCGGCACCTCCTTCCATCAATGGGTGCTGGTACCAGCTGCACTGCCGGGTGGAGTGATTCGCAGGCTTGTTGGACTCCAGAGTGTGATAGCAACATGGCTTGTCCAACATCTCCTCATATGTTAGTGCCTTTTTCTGGTCGACCCAAGTCTTCTGCACCTCTTGACTCTGACCCCAAGCTGGGCCAGCCACTTTCTGACGATGGTTATTACCGGCATCCCCTTGATCTCGGCCCACAACCGCAACATGCTGTGAAGCATAGTGGAAGTCGGGTTGACTCCTTTTCTGACCAAAATCATGGCGGTCATGGTTCCTGCTCGGCCCGGAGCGATGGTTCCCCGAGTTCCTTCTGCCGGAGTCTCCGACATCCACTAGAGGTTGCATAGGATCACCGAGTGTGTACGTGTCAGCGATGCACATGGTCTCGGCTAAAGTAGCAGGCATCTTCCTCTGCAGTTTCTGCCATAGCATGGAGCCATGCCGACATCCCTACGCAAACCAAGATATAGCATGCGCCTCAACAATCCCTTTGCAAGAGTTGCGAATGTTGCTCCACCGAGTAAGGTACACTCGGTCAGTCTCATTGTCCCTCTGCTTGTAAAAGGCAAGCTGCTGAGGTTTGTTGGGCCTCTTGTAGGTGCTGGTGAAATTGCTGATGAAGGCCTCTTCAAAATCTAACCAACGGTCTACGCTGTCAGTACTCAAGTTGTTCATCCAGATCCTGGCAGGTCCTTCCAACATCTGCAGGACATGTCGTACCGCCCAGCGCATGTTTCCCCCGGCTATGCCTACTGCAGTTACATAGTTGGTCAGTCAATCCTCCGGCCTCGAGCTGCCGTCATAGGGCTTGGCACCTCGGTTGAGCCGAAAATTTCGCACAGCCGGCTCCTGCATGATCCGAGGTCCAAAGTCGGCAGGTCCCGGAGGGCCTTGCTCCTCTATCAACTCGGACTGGTGAATCCGGACGAGCTTGTACCTGGCATCAGCTGGATCTAGCTGCCGAGTTCCTATCCGAGATCCCAGAGGGTTCTCGTTTGGCTGGTACCCGAGCTGCTGCAACCTCGAGTTGCCATCATCATGGCGCTTAACCACAGGAACTGCAGCCTGCTGTGTCACGGAGGCGGTATCACTCTGCCGGTTTCCCTGATTCTGCAGTGGATTCCGAGGTGGATTACCACGGCTAGCCGGTGAAAGAACATTTCTTAATCCCTAGTGTTTTGAGTGTTAGTTAACAATACCAATGATGTACTAATCCTATTGCTAAGTATTTCAGTTTGTGTGAGTTGCATATCACTTATCCCAAAGCCAAAATGTAGTGAAAAAGAGTTTCTGGAATTCTTCCCAGAATCGGAATATTGGAACCGGAAATTTCTAGGATCGGAAATTCCGGGTCTCCTATATCTAACAGAAAAATGGCTAAGGAAAGAAGAGAAAGTGGTTCTGACTTCAACCGGAAATTCAGCTCGGAAATTTCACTGACTCGGAATTTCCGGGTCACCCAGAAAACCACTCCAGAATTTGGCTAAGGAAAGAAGAGAAAGTGATTCTGACTTCAACCGGAAATTCAGCTCAGAAATTTCACTGACTCGGAATTTTCGGGTCACCCAGAAAACCACTCCAGTATTTGGCTAAGGAAAGAAGAGGAAGACGTTCTGACTCCAACCGGAAAATCAGCTCGGAAATTTCACTGACTCGGAATTTCCGGGCATCCCTGAGAAACTTGAAGAAATTTGGCTAAGTCAAGATGTCGAAGACGTTCTGATCTAAACCGGATATTCCGAGTGACCCGGAATTTCCGGGTGTCACTTATACCGGAATTTCCGGGTCTTCGAAGCAGCCAACGGCCATATTTAGGGAGGGGGTATAAATACCCCCTCACTCACTCAAGAACAGCTAGCTCTAAGAATTTCTCTCTCCTACTATTCTTGAAATCTCAAATCATCAAGATCTCCCAATCCCTCCACCCAAATTCGTTGATCTTTGGAGGATTGGAGGAGAAGGCCCGGATCTACATCTTCACCGAAGGGATTTGCATTTACTCCCCCATTCACTTGGGGATTTCGTGGCTAGGGTTTCCGGTGGGAAAACCTAGTTCACCATTGTTGTAATCTTGGTGTTGCCTTGACCTTTTGTGGTCCTTGACCTTTTGTGGTCATCTTGAGAGCCCCCAATTAAGTTGTGGGTGCGTACCTCAAGCGTTTGTAAGGGATTCGATCTCCGCCCTAAAAGGGGATCAATAGTGGAAGGTGAACTCGCAACCTTTGTGGTTGAGTTCATCGGAGAAGAAGGTGAGCCTTTGTGGCGTTGCGGCTAACCTGTTGTGGTAGCGCACACCTCTCCAAACGAGACGTACACCCTTGGGTGGAACTCGGGATTACATCTTCGTCTCCGCGTGCTTCACTTGGTTCCCCTTATCATTGCTCCCTTACTTGCTTGTCTTATTAGCTTATTTATCTTGTTATTGCTTAGATTGTCATTTAGGTAAATTCACCATAGTTGCATATCTAGAGAATTTACCTTCATGTTGAGCCTAAATTTGAAAAGACCTAAAATTTGTAATAGCACCTATTCACCCCCCCCCCCCTCTAGGTGTCGGATTCCCGTTCAGGCGGGTCGATATTTCCTACACCCCGGTTACCACCGCCATGGCTGCTCTGAGCCCGACCGGTATTGTTCTGCCCGGCTTGCTGTATCCGGCAAATGCCGGGTCATACGTCTGCAGTTGCTTGTTCTTCCCGGAGCCACGGCTTCGACTCCGACTCTTGCTCTTACTCGGATGGGAAGAGGAAGCCTCCCCTCCTGATCTCTTACTCTCGGCCCTAGCCGAGTACACCAGGGATCCTGCTCCCGGGTTCTTCTTCTTAAAGGCCTTGTTCTGCCGACTAGCCTCTACGACTAGCTCGTTAACCCGCTCCTGCTGCTTCCGCCGGGCTTCTCCGGATAGCCCAGCCAACTCGGCCATAGCTGCCTCTACAGCCCTAAGTGTTTTGGCTGGTGAGGTGTACACCGGCTTGTCAGCCGAGTCATGACTAGCTGTCCCGCTATGGCTAGGTGCAGCACCCCAGCCAACTCATCGTTCATCACCCTGCCTTTCTTACGCAGATCCGCAATGCGCTTGTCCCTGGAATCTATCCTAGGGAATCCGTGAGCTGCATTGTACTTCCGGAGGCTAGCACTAAACTCACGTCGGATCTCGGTGATCTCTTGTGCCTCAACATGCAACAATCTGCGATGCTCTTCCGAGTCAGCCGTGGTGACTTGGGCATCAGCGTCAGCCGCCAAGGGGACAACCAACTTAGCAACCAGACCCGAGAGACGATCCGGCCTACGGCGATGCTGGGAGGGTTGGGGATCACCATCCCGGGCAGCACCTCGCTCCTGAGGAGGTTTCGCCGCACGAGGTCGACCACCACTGGTGTCGCCGTCGGCGGCATCCTCGAACACCTCCTCGGCTACCCCCGCCATCATGACCGCGACGCAGCTCGCGGGGCGATCGGTACGCTGATCCTGGGTGGCGCGGAACACAGGGAGATCCTCGGCTTCCTGGACGACGTCCGGGTAGTCGCAGACGATCTCGGTGGCGACGTAGGTGGTGAAGACGCCGAAGTCGATGAGGCAGCCGTTCGTCGAGAAGGGCCGGTTCCGGAAGCAGCCATCGTTGTCGCTGACGAAGTCCATCTCCTCTGTCTGCCAACGAGGCCGGAGAGAACACGGATGCCAGAGTAGATGCAGGAACCCGTCCGGATGTGTACACCAGCCAACGCCTCTGTCTGCCCCACGGTGGGCGCCAACTGTCATGGTGGTATCACGGCAGATGCCATAGGATGGCTAATGTGTGGGGCCGATGGATACTGGTGGATCCGGGGAGGGCTAGGGAGCTGACAAGCTCGCACGGTAAGGGAGTCTGAAACACTCAAGAACACCGAAAAACACACCCGAACATCTCCAAAACACAAGCAAATGCACGAAGGCAAGACAACACACACGATGTACCCAGGTTCGGGGCCCTCGTGAGGAGGTAAAACCCCTACTCCTGCCTTTCCTCTCACTAAATGTATGTCACAAGATCTACAACTTGCTCCTTGAGCTGTTTTGGTGATGAACTAGATGAACTAGAGAGAGAGAAGGAGTAAATGCTCTAGGAGTAAATGAGACTATAGTTTTGGCACACAAGTTGGTCGTCCCTCCACTGGAGGAGTTATGGCGCCGTTTATAGAGTTCCGGCCGGGAGGGCCGGAAACCGTTATCCGGCTTGGGCCTACTGGTCAGGCCAACGGTTATGCCAACACCGGCTAGTGCGACCTAGCCGCCGAGCTATCCGGCATAGCCCTATCGTCATCATGCTGACAAGGACCGCAAGCGTCGTCCTGGTTCATCATTGTCCCCCTGTCAGAGACAAGACATGTCTTCGCCCATGCCTAGTAGCCTTTTCCGGATTGCCGGCCTAGGCATGTCCGGTCTTGTCGCAGCGTCGTCGTACCGGCTGACACGCTCCCGTGTCAGGCGGGAAGTGACTATGCTTCCGTGTCAGCAGGGATATGATATCCCCCGTGTCAGGCGGAAAGCCTGCACCTACTCCTTGACCTCCGCCCGACATGCCCCATGTCGGTTTCTCACTCCGGTATCTCCATAGAACATTCCTGCAGGACAAAGACAAATAGCGAGAGCCGGGGTAGGTGATCCGGTTAGACTTGTCCCGGGATGCCTAGCCGGGCGACCCGGGTTCTCCTCTACCCGGGACTATGTCGGCCGACTCCGACATGCCTTCATGCTGGACAACCCTTCCGGCCAACACCGGGTTCCACTTAGAATCCGGGTAGCCAAACAAGAGAAGTATCTCTAGGCCCAGTTTCACGAAGATGTCTTAGGCTCTCACCAAAGACATCTTCGAGAAACTGGTTCTTAGAGGAACCCTCTGCTGATGCTTGTGCCGCTCTTGGGTTCTGGGAGTCTATTTATAGTCTCCACAGATGACCTCTGCGACCTCCAAAAGGCACTCTGGCCCTGACAACCACCCAAAGGTCAAGTTCCCCATTCAGCGCACCAAAGGACAGCTCTTAGCACTTCCCAAAGGTCGTTCCCTGTAGCCATACTGCTAGGGGCCCACCAGTATTTATTTTTGGAATATTTGCGACCAGAAGAACCAAAGACGAGACGAAGGCGGACCCCGAGGGTCCCACACCGACTCGTGGCGCGAACCCCATGCTGGCCGCGCCGGGACATGGTGTGTCGCCCTCGGGCGCCCACCGACCTAGGTATTTCGCCCATATAAGCCCCCTTGACCTAAAAACTACAGACGGTTAATCACTTTTTCCTCCACGCGTCCCGAGCCGCCGTTGTCGCCGCCACCACTTCGGGAGAGATCAGAACTGCTCCCTGGCACCATGCCGGGAGGGGAATCGTCCCCGGAGGACTCTACGTCGCCATGACCGCCTGAGTAGTCTACCTTGGACTACAGGTCCATAGCAGTAGCTAGATGGTTGTCTTCTCCTCTTGTGCTATCATGTTTAGATCTTGTGAGCTGCCTATCATGATCAAGATCATCTTTATGTAATTCTCCATGTTGTGTTTACTGGGATTCGATGAATATTGAGTACTAAAGTTATTGCTTCATAATATATCATGTGTGTTTTATTTAATGATCTTGCATGCTCTACGTTACTTGTGTATGCTCTGGCCAAGTAGATGCTCGTAACTCCAAGAGGGCGTATTTATGCTCGATAGTAGGTTCATGTCTCTATTTAATTTGGGGCAGTGACAGAAAGCTCTAAGGTTGTAGATGTACTATTGCTAATAGGGATAAAACAATAGTACTTTGTCTAAGATGATGTTAGTTACTTACCTTACACACAGTGGTTAAGGCGATAATCTGTTGCATGCAACTTAATACTGAAAGAGGTGCGGACGCTAACCGAAAGGTGGATTATTAGTCATAGATGCGGTTGGAACGGTCTATGTATATTATTGTAATGCCCGAATGAATCTCACACTAGACACTATATCATTAGTATATGCATTGAGTTGATCATCATTATTCTATCAATTGCCTAGCTGTAATTTGCTTACCACGCATGGATGGATGTTATTATTATTTATAGAGAGACACCACTAGTGAACTGTAGACCCCGGTCCTTCACATTAATCTGATAAAACCACAACTGCAAACATGTTACTTTCTGCAAACATCACTCTTTCTTCCACACATACGTTTAATTCTTCGTTACACCAAGCCGGTGAGATTGACAACCTCACTGTTAAGTTGGGGCAAAGTATCTTGATTGTTTGTGTACATGCTCCACGTTCGTTGCTGACGCTGGTGTTGCGCCCTGCCAACGTCTCCACCAACAACCTCGAAGGAATCATTCATCTCCTACTGGTTCGATAATCTTGGTTTCATACTGAGGGAAATTTGTTGATGCACTACTTCATACCTTCCTCTTGGGGTCTCCCAACAACACACTCACCATGTGCATCAACGCTGTTAGAACCCGTGTTTTTCACGGGGGCACCGTTTCTGTTATTTGCTACCCTTTAGCGTGCACTTGTGATTCCAGAGGCATCGAGTTGATGAAGCGGCCCGGACCGACTTTACGCGTACGTTTACGCGAGACTGGTTCCACTACTGACATACGGCTTGTACTGTATCTATGGCTGGCGGGTGTCAGTTTCTCTCTCTTTAGTTGGTTTTGCATTTTCAATGGAGGGCCCGAAAGAGATGCTTAAACATGCAATTATTGGATCGTTGTTGTGGTCATAAGGTTCGTAGGTATGAAGCGATTCTATTTACGACAACTCCAAGCCACGTAAAATATGGAAAAGATAAAGTAGAAGCGTCTAACTTTATTTTGCAGGGGCAATGTGATATGGTCAAGGAAGGTTTATTAAATTGTTTATGAACCGCGGGTGCCAAGAAGACCATGGTGCAATGGACTATGTCACATCGCATTACATTTGATGTTTTGAGTGCATCTTATACTGTGTGATTATATATATTAGTATATATTAGTTACACGGCGGTGGTTATATATAAGATGATCCCTTAAAAAATACCACTAGTGTTCTTCCTTCGACGTGCACCACCAAGAAAGTTCTACGTTATGAGGCAGATCGTGACGATCGGGTGTCAGACATATCGGCGTTCGCATACAATGGGTGTAAGCCATGTTGCACGCGCGTTTGTTGAAGGTTATTGTGGCGAGCCTAGAATATGCAGATATGGCCTCGCAACACGGAGGCCGAAAGGTCGAGCATGAGTCACAAAGTTGTTGTGATCAACAATTCGTTGTCCACCCTTCAAGTTGTGTTGTCGGCTCTGACGATGAGGGGTTCGCAATGGATGGGGGTCGTGTAATCGCTGAAACGACCAGGAGGGATGTTTGTTTGAGTAGGAGTTCTTGGAGTTATTTTCTAAAATACTAGAACTCAGAATATAACGATCAAAGTATATTTTGTTAAACCTTTGTAGATATTAACCAATGTGATAGCTTCTTTAAAATTAGGCGCAATCCTATTATTGAGAAACTTAAAAGGTTGGGTCCAAACTTCATAGTTTAAACTTTAGCTTGAGGATACTCCTTGTTTAAACGTTAGCTCTTTGTGATACAATACCCGCTAGGAGATAAACCCGGAGATTCCGCTAACAAAAGGATAATTTGGATTATCAGGTTTTATGCGGATGATATCATCATAGTATAGTGTATGCTATGATCTCTGCCATAGAGAATCAACGGTGGGTACGAGTTTTTAGTCGCGAACATATGAGATGATCGCTAAACTCGGGATACCCCTAAAGTTGGTTGATGAAGACTATCAGTACGTTGACTGTTCTCCTTCTCAACCAAGATGGAAGAGAATACACACATTGAAGGAGCACGTGACAGTCATACTTGATGACATTGGTCATACTTGATGACATATGGTCATACTTGATGAACATTGAGATGCCTCGCTCAGCTCGATCACTGGATGACAGACGTAGTTGCAAGGTGCAAATATTTTGTCATAGACTATGTCATGCAAGGAGAATCGTTCACCTTCATGGTTCTTGATTACGTTGGAAGTATCAAGAAGATGAAACAGATCACCGGAAGTCATCAATGATGATGGTGTATATATGATATACACGTTATGAATGTTTTACCTAAGCAAGTACTCGCAGTAGTGACTAAGTTTTTGATACTAGTCATGTTTTATGAAAACCAGATTTACTACTTGAGTAGCTTGGAAGGATGAGGCGACATTGCGTGTTGATAAATGGCAGACAAATCGTTGTGATGGTCATAGACACTCCCTCTAGATCTTCCATTGAATAAATTCTTTATGATCGCCTGTTAGTATGATCGTTATAAGTGTGTCTCCTCTAGCGAGACAATTGTTCATATTTGTTAGTGACAAATTCGTTGTCCTATATTTATGAAGTAATGATCATATGTCGATTTGAATTTAGATGGTAGAAGCTCCCACATTCATAATATTAATGCCCAAGGATACAAACTTAATAAAGACACCACATATGTGTGGCACTGTCGTTTAATTCATGTCAATGTTATAGTCAATGAATTAGCTCCATAACGGATGGATCTATAAGTCCTTAGATTTGATCTTTTGACACTTGCAAGATAGCTAAGACACCATTTTCGGAAACCGGGCATATACCTTATTGATAGTCATGCATATAGATGTATGTGGATCAATGAAGTAATTGACGGGTAGTGGAGACCTTTATTTCGTGAACTTCACTGAATGTTTTGAGAATAACTTGTTGAGAATCGTGCATATGGGTGCATGTGAATCAATGAAGTACTTTAACGTGTAGTGGAAGTCTTTATTTCATAGACTTCATGAATATTCCGAGTAGATATATGGATATCCACTCAGGGAATGTTAGTCTGTAAATTTTGATTCGATCAAACAAGTTCAGAATGAAGTAGGAAATAAATTTAACAAGAAAATCAAATTCCTGCAATACAGATCAAGGAAATAAAGATTTGAGTTATAATGATGACACATCAATTGGAAGACTTGTGAGAAGAGTTCCATAAATTACGTCGCATGGAACACCATAGTGTTATGGTGTGTTAGAACGTCGTAATTGCACCCTATCAGATAGTGTGTGGTAAATAAATCTCTTACCGAATTATTGTGATCATTAGAGTCATATGGTAGAGACGCAACATTCACGTTGGATAATAGGGAAACCATTTGAATCCATGGAGACAATACCATATAAGTGATGGCATGGCTTTTAGCCTAGATTGTCGTTTCAGCAATTTAGTGTTTCGATGTGATCAAACCTAAAATGGATTAATCTTTATAATGTACCGTACCTAAAGAGTTAGTTGGGTACATGTCTCACGACATAAGCCAAATCGTTGTCGGGATATACCTTGCGAAAGAAATAGTTTCTTGTCTAAGGGTATAAGTGAGAAAGAAAGTAGAGCAAGACGAAGTTGATGAACTTTCCCTCCAGACATCAAAGTGGCGCAACCAAAAGTGTTTTCGGCGTCATGCTCCACATCTTGAAAGAAGCTGATGATAGAAGATCACGATGCTCTGAGCTCATACTAAGAACGTAGGCGTACGAGGTTGTGTTTCACACTGTGTGCGACAATCTTGTTATGAAGGTCATGTTAATGGAATGTGACTGACCTGCGAACTACTAAGAAGAGATGGTAGACCTAAGTCCGAGAAATGGCTATGAGTCATATATGATCCGAGATAAAATCCATGTAGGATTACCAGGTAATGACTTGAGAGATCTACTTGATGGCAGCTAGGCTGTTAATAGAATATGGAATTTTATAAGAGAGTAGATAGTAATAAGGATCGATTTGTCGTGATAAATTTCCGACGGATTCAAAAGGTGACCACAACGAGATTATGTCTCAAGTGGCGAAGTCTAAATCTATTTTGGGTCGTTTAGCAATTACTATAATTTCGAATGAGAAATTTATAGATTGATAAGGAAACCATGTTTCTTAATAGTGTCATTAAGAAAGAGTTGTAATCAGTACAATAATGGTTTGGTGATTTTGAGGATGCTAAACATATATGCAAACTTCAGTTGTCCATTCATGGGCTGAAACAAGCATATCGGAGCTGGAATCTTCACTTTGATAATATGATCAAAGGATTTTGGAGTTGTCCAAAATAGTTGAAGAAACCTGCATTTGCAAAGAAGTTAGTAGGATCAAAGTAGCTTTTCTTGATCTTATATGTGGAAGGTATATTTGAGTGGGAGCTAAGTACATTTCCTTGATCTTATATGCGGAAGGCATATTTGAGTGGGAGCTAGGTGTCATTTGTGATTTTGTATGTAACGACATATTGAATGACACAGATCCTCTAGTAGAGTGTAAATGATCATTTAAGTGATTAAATTTTCTATGAATGAAGTTAGGAGTATTAGGCATCCAATCTATAATTGTATAGATCGTAAGGGGCTTAATAACATTAGGTCGGAATATTTTTCTAAATTAAGATTCTGAAGTGTTTCAGAATAGAACAAGCGAAGAAAATGGTTCTTACTTGTATGACTAGGTAAAGTATTAAGTTTATCTTGTCATTTTCAGTGATAGAAAATGATGTTCGACATTCTCTATGTATCAGACATAGATTCTATCAGACTGAAAGCTCGACTTGGTGTGACCTGAGTTCTTGGTTGAAGAACAGGTTCTAGAGTGATTCTTCTGTGGATCAATGAACAAACGTTAAGTATATTTTTCATTGTCTATGAGACTGAAGATATGTTTTCTATTAAAGGGTAAGAGTGCAAAGACAACTTGCCGTAAAACGGTTACGATGATGCAAGTTGTGACACTGACCCGTACGACTAAAAATCGCATATAGGAGATGTACTTTGCTTTGAAGAGAGACATGTTAGCTTGCGAAGTCGCATATGAATGGACTGTTGCATAATCTACGAAAGTATAGAAATATATGACAACTTCAGAAGTAACAAGTGTGATTGGACTGTCTGACTCCATCCACTAGAATATATTTCTCCGTCCTCGTAATATACGGGATGATGTCAAACTAGGTGACATAATAGTGTTGCAAAGCACATAGAGGTCTCAATGTGTGAGATCTATTAACCGTATTCCTCTTCCACGAGACGAGCAGGCACCAAGATGCTATGGATGTTAAGCTTTTACCAAGTTGTAAACTAGATTAAGTGTTACTCTATTGCAAGTGGGAGACTGAAGTGAATATACCCTAGAGGCACTTAATAAACATAGTTTATTGGTTATATTCAAATTGTTCATTATATGTTTTATACCATGCTATAACTGTATTAAGCGGAAACATTGATACACGTGTGGTAGATAAACAACCAGGTCCCTAGTAGCCTCTACTAAGACTAGTTTCGTTGCGCGATTGATGATTGAGGTTTTTCCGATCATGGGGCATGGCGCCATTCGGCAATGAAGATCAACTCTTATTGTTATTCCTGTAAGATACTTTGATCGCACCAAACGTCATATCATATATAGTATGACAATGATAGGTGATACTTTTGGGTATCGGAAGGGAATAGTTGAGACGAGGGGTCAATAGCGGGATTTGTCAGTCCGAATAGCCAGATAAATACTCCAGGGCCCACTCGGCGAGATTATGTCAAATGAGTTTGCAAACATGTGACTAGGTCACCAGCTGACATAATATCATAGACGAGTAGAAGATAGCGATGTCGATAACGAGGTCAGCTAGATATGGAGATATCTAAGAACGATGCTCGGACACGCTAAGTATCGCTATGGCAAAAGGTTTAAGACTCGACGTCCAGGTTTGATAGATGAAAGTCATTCGTTATATCACAGGGATTAATTCATGGGGTCCATGCCTACGAGTTAGTCATTGATTAGAGAGGAGTCTCGATCATGCGTGTTATTATATCGAACCGCTAGGGTAACACACTTAAGGGGTTTCGACAAGACAACCGAAAAGGAAAGAGATCACCGGGAACGTCCTGGGAATGGTCCGATGGAGATCGGGCAGCGACGAAATAGTTTTTGGAGTTAGAATAAATTATATATAATATATTTGATATTAATTAGTGTAATTAATGTTTAAATATGATTTTATATATTTATTTTCGAATTTATTTATGCTGATTTCCTAAATGGGCCTTATGGTCGAAAGAACGCCCATATGGGGGAATTCCTTAAGAGAATTCGGTGGGGGGCTTGATGGCCGGCCTAGTTGGGCCAAATGGGGCCCACCAGGGCCGGCGCACCATGGTTGGCCGCGCCAGGCATGTGGGGTTAGTCCCACATTGCCTGGCTGGCGAGTTGGCTCCCCCCGGGGAGCCTATATAAGAGGGGCACCCCTGGCCTTTTAATTCACCAATTAATTCTCTTATTTCTCCTCGATTTCGTGATTCCCTTTGTCGGAGTTGCGCCGATTAGGATAAGGGGATCTCTCCACCATAGCCCGCTGCCGCGCTGCTGGTGTTCCGGTCCAAGTCTTCCGCTGCTCGTGCTGGACTGGAGCTTCGGAGGTTGTTGTCTCCACCGTATGTGTGTAATGCCCTGCGAGGTGCTGCGCTAGCGGTGCTCGGAGGCTTACTTCCTCCACCCGACCTAGAGGTCATCTTCGTCGTCTTTGTCACACCAAGTTCTTCGCGACCTAGAGGTCGGCTACGTCGTCAACGCTTGTGCGGGAGCGTAATCCCCGCTATTCGGTCTACGAGGGTATGTATTCCGATCTCCGTTGTACTTCTATATCTGCATAGTGTAGATCTTGGCTAGTTTAAGGTTATCGCCGATAGGAATTTTTTTGTTTTCTTCCTGCGATCTCCTTCAGTTTCATATTGAGGGAAACTTGCTGCTGCACTACTTCACACCTTCCTCTTGGGGTCTCCCAACAACACACCCACCGTGTGCATCTAGCATTTTTCTGGTGCCGTTGCGGGGGATTTGAAGATTCACTACGAGGGGAGTTTTCGCACTCCCAATCTTTTTATTTTGTTATTGTCTTGCTTAGTTTATTTTTATTACTGTCTTGTTTGCTTAATATTAAAAAAACAAAAAAAAAGTTACTTGCATTACTTTTCTTATTTCGGTTTAGTTATTTATTTTTAGTTTGGTTGTCTTGTTTTTTTCGGTTTGTGCTATTTTCTTTAAATATTGTTATTTCGGTTTCATAAAATTCTGCTGAAAATGGGTAGTCCTGAAGTTGAAGTTTGTTCGTTTAAACAACAAGAAGGAGAAAGTTTAAAAGATGCTTGGAATAGGATAAATGATGCTCATCAAAAATGCACTAAGAAACACTCCACTTTAATACTCCTTAGGATTTTTTATATTCGTATCTCTACTTCAAAAGCAGGTGTTCTTGATAATCTTACGGGGGGTAACTTTCTTGGTACACCTGCTTTTGAAGCCTGCAATTTAATTAAAAGTTTGGTAGGATCACCACCCCTTACTAAAGAAGTTAAAACTGAGATCAATTTGGAAGATATTATTAAAAGGTTGATTCTATGGAGAAAACTTTTCTTGATAATGCTAGCAAGGGTAATGAATCAATACATGCCATTAATGGAAGAATTACTTCTTTAGAAACTAGCAACACCCTTGATACTCATAATCATAGAATTGATAAATTATAAGATGTTATGGAAACTTTAGGTTCAACATTTGCTTCTATTAAAACTAAGAGAGAAAAGGCTTTTGTAGGAAGGGAGCAAAAGTTCATTTATATTCCCAAACCAAACATCCCAATATACCTAAAAGTGATGGTTTACATAATAGGACGTACTCGTGGATACCAAAACACTTATTACAACCAACCATGTTTTCGAGGAAGTTATTGATGTTGATGCTTCATCTTTTGATAATACTTGAGTTTCAATCTTTGTGCCTAGCTCAAAGGCGTTAAACAAAAGCGCTTATGGGAGATAACTCATTTTTATTTCCTGTTATTTTATTTTATTTTTCTTGTGTCAAGGACTTTTCCTACCTCTGTAGCAATACCTTTGTTCTTTATTTTATTGCAATGTTGTGTCAAGTTAAGCCTCTAGTTGAAAGTTGATGCTAAATTTCAATTCCTGCGCATAAACAGATTTCTTCTGTTCACCGTTAAATTCATATCAATTCACTGGAACGTCAGAAAAATCTGCCCAGTTTTGTGCATAATTCTCATATGTATACGCAACTTTCATTAGTTTTGAGTTTTCTGATCTGAGCAAGTTAAGTGCCTCGAACAAATTCGTCTTTACGGAATGTTCTGTTTTTGACAGATTCTGCCATTTATTTTGCAATGCCTCTTTTGCTATTTTGATTGGATCTTTTTATCTTATTAAGTATCAGTAGCTGTAGCTAATGTCTAATAGCATGGGTAGCAATTGTGTCCCTACATAATATCATATTTTTTTTGCACTAACCCTCTAATGAAGTTACTCTAAATTTGGTGTGGAGGAAATTTTCAAGTATCAAGAGAGAATGATGATATAATGTGATCAAGAGGATAGTAACGCCAAAGTTTGGGGATGCCCCGGTGGTTCACCCCAATATAATTAAAGAAGATTCAAGCGTCAAAGATTGGGGATGCCCAAGGCATCCCCTTCTTCATCGACAAACTATCAGGTCCTTTCAAGTGAAACTATATTTTAATTCCGTCACATCTTATGTGCTTATCTTGAAGCGTCTGTTTGTTATTGTTTTTTTATTTTCATTCCCTGAATAACATGGATCCTATCATTCTTTTGTGTGGGAGAGAGACACGCTCCGCTTTTTCTTATGAATACTCGTATTCTTCACTTATATTCGTTGAGTATTCTTTTCATGTTATTGTTTGCTTTCTAACTCTTGTTTTTCATGCATCTCTTGCTAGAGCTGTTAGCTTTGTTATATTATACTCTCATATCTCATTGTTTAATTACTTGGAGAGTTTATCTTTTGAATAAGTTGATTGGTGTTTGGTTGAGAACAGAAAATGCTAAATGTGGTAGATGGTATAATTAAATGATACATAATCTTGTAGATCATTAAATTGTGTCACTTGAATCATTGATGTTGTTTTGAGATAATTAATTTGCTTAATGGTAAACATGATGGTCTAGTAAAGTGGAATGATTAAATAGTTGGTTTAGAGAAACTTGAAAACTGTGCCACACTTAAATTTCCAGTTGATTGCATAATGGTATATGACTTCTATTTGCGTAAAGCAACCGTAATGACTTTATGTTATGCGCTACGGTCGGGGAAGCCAACGGTGACTTTGTCATTCGCCACGATCCCTTCAGGAGTAATTTTTATTATGCCTTGTATGACCATATATATTTTTGGAATATTTTTACTTGTGACTTCTAAAACTGCGGTTTTCATGGCACTTCCACCACCATATTGCTAGCCTCTTTGGTACTTTGCATTGCCCTTTCTCACATTGAGAGTTAGTGCATTTTTTGCGGGTACATCCAAACTCGTGGGAGATCTTCATCTTGTTCTCCTACACATAAGGCAAATATCTTTCTCAAAACATGCACTATACCTACCTACTACAACATTTCCATAGCTGTTCCGAGATATATTGCCATGCAACATTCATCTTACATTACATGACTTGTGTCATTCATTACTCATTTATTGCTTTGCGTGATTCTGTAAAGCTGATGTGTGGTTTTACCCATGTTACGCTAGATCATTGCATAACCTGCTACACTGGCAGAGGCACCGTTGTCATATGCATTATTATGACACATTCATATTAGTTACTTATATCATCAGTATGTTGTTTTATTATCATTAGTGTGTTGTCATATATCATATTAGGATGTGTGCCCCTAAAAGTGAAAAGAGCCACGGAGGATATCAAAAAGAGAAACATAAAAAGAAAAAAGAGAAAAAGAGAAAAGAAAGAAAAAAAGAAAAAAAGAAAGAAAAATGGGGCAACATTACTATTCTTTATCACACACTTGTGATTATGTTATATCACCATATCACTTATAGTCATCACTTGTGATCATGATATAGCACCATATCATTTATGATCATCATTTGTGCTCATGTTTAGCATCTTTATTCCATATGAGAGAGTTTTCATGTCTTAGTTGCATAACTATGTGGGGAACTTTACAATATAGAACTTGGCTAGTATATTCCAATGACGAGCCTCCTCAAAAGTGCTCTAAGTATATGTGAGCAAGCAAGTTGTATGCACCCCCACTAGTTCCATTGGAGAGCTTTCATATAATTATAGCTCATTGTGCATCCGTTATATGACAATCACTACTCCTTGCATAGTTTCGATTGTATGACTTTCTCTTGTCTAATGATCATCTACAACTCTGTGAGCCTTTCTTCCATTGTCCTTCCAAACCTCTGTTAACATTCTATTAGCCATAACATCCTGGTGCCAGGAACCAACGTTGAACGCTTGCTTGTTTCTTTTGAACAAATAATATATTGATCTTCTACGTGCATATTGCTATTACTTGACTTGATTCTTTCATAAAGTTGTCATGTTTGTTGGAAGCATTAGATGATTATATTGTTGTGCTTGAAGCTTAAATCATATTTAATATCTACTTTGCACAGTTGATTGCTATCTAGTATTATATCATTGAAAGTTTTGCTTGCTTCACCTACTTGTTTATTTATTACTCATTTGATATCAGTATAAACTACAACCCTTATTCATTTGATCTCTGTTTACATGCCTTACATTATTATATGATCAAGATTGTGTTTAAGCATGTCACTTCAGAAATTATTCTTCTTTTATCGTTCTTGCTTACTCGGGACGAGTAGAACTAAGCTTGGGGATGTTGATACGTCTCCAACATATTCATAATTTCTTATGTTCCATACTATGTTATATCATGTTATCACATGTTTTATATGCATTTTATATAGTTTTATGCATTTTCTAGAACTAACCTATTAACAAGATGCCAAAGTGCCAGTTCTCTGTTTTCTGCTGTTTTTGGTTTCAGAAAAATACTTAAGGAAATATTCTCAGAATTGGAAATAAAAGATCCTAGAATTATTTTTTGGAATATTTGCGTGACGAGGAACCAAAGACGAGACGGAGAAGAGCCACGAGGTGCCCACACCACCTCGTGGCGCGGGCCCCATGCTGGCCGCGCCAGGAGGTGATGTGGGGCCCTCGGGCGCCCACCGACATCGCCCTTTCGCCCATAAATAGCCCTGACCTAAAAACGATCGCACCATATTCACCTTTTCAAGCATGGGTTCTGAGCCGCCGCCGTCGTCAACACCACTTCAAGAGAGATCAGAACTTCTCCCCGGCACCCTGCCAGGAGGGGGAATCGTCCGCGGAGGCTTCTACGTCACCATGACCGCCTCCGGACTGATGCGTGATTAGTCTACCCTTGGACTACGGGTCCATACCAGTAGATAGATGATTTTCTTCTCCTCTTGTGCTATCATGTTTAGATCTTGTGAGCTGCCTATCATGATCAAGATCATCTTTATGTAAATCTTCATGTTGTGTTTGCTGGGATCCGATGAATATTGAGTACTAAAGTTATTGCTTCAGTGTGCTATTTAATGATCTTGCATGCTTTCCGTTACTTGTGTGTGCTTTGGCCAAATAAATGCTCGTAACTCCAAGAGTGGGTATTTATACTCGATAGTGGGTTCATATCTCTATTAAATCTGGGGCATTGACAGAAAGCTCTAAAGTTGTAGATGTACTATTGCTACTAGGGATAAAACAGTAGTACTTTGTCTAACGATGATGTTACTTACTTTACACATAGTGCTTAAGACCATAATCGGTTGCATGCAACTTAATACTGAAAGGGGTGCAGACGCTAACCGGAAGGTGGATTATTAGTCATAGATGCGGTTGGAACGGTCTATGTATATTGTTGTAATGTCCGAATGAATCTCACACTAGACATCATAACGTTAGTATATGAATTGGGTTGCACATCATTATTCTGTCAATTACCTAGCTGTAATTTGTTTACCACGCATGGATGAATGTTATTATTATTTATGGAGAGACACCGCTAGTGAACTGTGGACCCCGGTCCTTCTCATCAATCTGATAAAACCACAACTGCAAACCAGCTACTTTCTGCAAACAAACATCTTTCTTTCACACAAATGTTTAATCCTTTGGTACAGCAAGCCGGTGAGATTGACAACCTCACTGTTAAGTTGGGGCAAAGTATCTTGATTGTTTATATGCAGGCTCCACATCAACCACCAGAAAGCATATTTCTGGCGCCGTTGATACCTCGGGTGAATTCTTCATCTCCTACTGGTTCGATAAACTTGGTTTCATACTGAGGAAAACTTACTGCTGCACTACTTCACACCTTCCTCTTGGGGTCTCCCAACAACACACCCACCGTGTGCATGAGCGCACAACACATTTTGTTCCGGATTTGTTGTTTGCAACGAGGAGTTAATCATTGCCACGAGGATGATTGGCTACTGATTTCTTGTTAAGCTCGGTGCGTCAGAGTATACGAGTCGTGGCAATGGCTACGACAAAGGGACATGATCGGGACATGATCGTATCTGATGATGAAATGTGTCACGTGTCGTCCCATCAGATTTCCTCCATTTGGGATGGCGGGAGGACATGTGTCATTTCGCTGTAGAGAAGCTCGAGCGGGCTTTGCGGTTAAGATAGCCATGGTACTCATGGAAGGAGCAGGGGCGTCCATGGCATGGGATAGCGATGCCTTGCGACAAGACGGACATAATTTTGTTCCGAGCATCCACCGATATTACCATTGGAGATGTGGCCAAGTGCCTTTTTTTGGCATGACCGATGTACATCGGGAGGAGCGTTCAAGCTGCGGTTCCCTCAGTTGTATGCCATCACGACGGCGCAAGTGCAGAACGATCCAAAAGGGAGTTGCATGCCACAAATTGGAAAATGTGATGTTTCGTATCACTACCCAAGTGCAGCTGCAACAATTGTTATCTCGCGTTGGGCCATCATACATGAGGTGGCGGTGCTACCCTGACGCGATTGCTTGGAGATGGACGACGAGTGGAGATTACACGTCTTGCCCCCCTTTCGAGCTGCAAAAGTTTGGAAGGCTACGACAGAGCCGAATTGTTGGCTCGCATGGTTGTCCATTTATGACAAGATCCTCACAGCGAATAATTTGCAAATTAGGGATTGGCCACCCTATTTGCAAGGTAGGCCGGATTAATCCACAACACGACGCTGCAACCGACAATGGTGGCGCATATGGTTTGGCAAGAGATGGAGTCCGAAAGATTAGTTTTGTTTGTTTTGGTTGGAATTAATCCGTTTTATCTTCTGTTGCCTCGACACACTTTGTACATAAACATTCTATCTATCTAATGGTAGATACGATTGCCTTAATAAAAATAAGAAAAGGTTTGATTTATCTTTTTATAAGCACCTATATCTAATCAACTTGCATTGTATACATTTTACTTGGATCGTACTGTAGGTCAGAATGATCGGATGGCTAGCAGTTGATGCGACGTGTTCAGAGTAACCGTGTAGGTTTGGCCTCCATTCCGTCCCCTCCTTTCCCTCCATTCCAGCAGTGCCACCACGGTCCTCCCGCCCCGGCCGCCACCCATTTCAAACCCTCCGCCTCCTACCCGGCGGAGCCCCGATGGCCACCGACATCGCCGGCGACGTCGAAACCGACCAGCCCCAACCCCCTCCCGACGACCTCGACGACAACGGTTTCCCTACCGCAGCCGCCGGCGTCAGCAGCTTCGCTGACGACTTCTACCGTAGCGGCATCGACTGGTCCTCTCTGCAAGCCCCTCATCGGCACCAGAGAGAGGCAGCATCTGGAATAAATGCCAAGGGAGCCGGCTCTCTGGTGCAGAGTAGCCTCTTCCAGGCGTGGGGAATCGACAAGCCACCGCGGGAGGAGGCGGCACAGGGTGGCTCGCTGGTGCAAAGGAGCCTCTTCCAGGCGTGGGGGATCCAGAAGCCGCCGCGGGAGGAGGGGTTCCGTGCTGGGCCCAGAGCTTCCTCCTCGTCTCCATCTTCTTCTGGTGTTTCGTCCGGTAGGAAGCGGCGATGGGGAGGGTCGGAGGAGAACGGGGCTCCTGCGGCGAGGAATCCCGTTGCTTGCCCCTTCTACAAGAAGATTCCCGGTAAAGACCGCTCCTGTACTTGTTATTGGGACTAACACTGCTCATTTAGTCCATTGATTTATTGTATATGATGTAGCATCTAGTAGTTAATTAGTGTGCTTTTATGTGCTGACTGCTGCGTGTATGTGGCTATCGGCTATTGAGACAGTGATTCCCTTGTTAAGCAACTTCTTGTTGGAGATCACGTTTCTTAAGCAGTGAGAATAGTGCATATCTAATAACTATGTTCTTTTAGATAGCTTATCCGCACGTGCCATGTGATATTTAATAACCATGTCTGATCTCACTGATAAGTCTTTTCATGTTCTGTAAATTGGGCGGACTTAGGTACGCCGTTCACCGTCGATGCATTTCGATATGGAGCGGTTGAGGGATGTTCTTCTTATTTTCTCAGCCATTTTCATTATGATCATTATGGTGGCTTAACCAAGAAGTGGTGTCATGGCCCTATCTATTGTACTGCACTCACTGCACGCTTGGTGAAGATGTTACTATCAATCAATTCTGAGTAAGGCCTCTTTTTGATTGTTTGATGATGAATTATCCAATTGTCTAGCACAGCACTAGTGTTAACCACTAAGTTCTAACATTGATGTTTGCAGGTACATTTGTCCCATGGAGCTTGATACTGAGTATGTCATTGATGGAGTGACTGTTACCTTGTTGGAGGCCAATCATTGCCCTGGTGCAGCTCTAATTCACTTTCGTCTTAGTGATGCGAGGACCTATCTCCACACTGGGGATTTCAGGGCATCCAAATCCATGCAATGGCACCCACTCCTCCAAACTGGCCGCATAAATTTGCTTTACCTGGACACAACATATTGCAATCCAAAATACAAGTCAGTTAACAACTGTGAAGTTTAAGCATTTTCTCTGTAATGACTACTTTGCTAACCTGTTTGACTTTTCTAGGTTCCCACCAAAGGAGGATGTCATCGATTTTGTTGTGAGGACAGCTCAAAGATATCTAAAGAAGCAACCAAAAACACTCATTGTTGTTGGGGCATATAGCATTGGGAAAGAGAATGTCTATCTAGCAATTTCTCAAGCTTTAGAGGTACTATATACACCTGAGATTTCACCTTTTTTTCCCCGTTTGGTGTCTTTCTTGTCAAGTACTTCCTGATGTTGTGCTATCTGAAATGGCCATGTGGATCTTCTAGTTCTCAGATAATACATTTTGTGTAATATTCTTGAAAGGTCCCTATATATACTGATGCATCACGAAGGCGAATTCTTCACTCATATGGCTGGCCAAACTTGTCCAAAAGGTTAAGTTCATGCAATCAAAGTTCACTCCATGTTCTGCCCCTTGCATCAGTGCAACATGAGGTCTGAAAACAAATTTCAGATACATTAAATTCTACGACTTTATCTTATAACAATTCTTATAAGAAACTGACTTTTGTTAGAAATTGAAGACTTACTTGGAGACTCTTAACCAAAGATTTCTAGCTGTGCTGGCTTTTCGACCTACAGGTTAATGATCTTGGCGAAATTAACTTTGTGCCCAAAATTTGTAACTGCATGATTCTTAGTTCCATTTTGTAATGTCTTATTAGGTTGGACTTTTTCTGAGGCAGCTGGAAAGGAGCTTGACCTAATAAAACCAAGCTCTAGGGGCAGAATTACAATCTACGGTAGGATTTGTTAGCCGACGTTGTATTTTCCTTCATGTTTACTTTGTTAATGACAAGGTGGGTTACCGCCACTTTATTTTTGAAAATAAACTATATATGATGCTCAGGGGACTTAATTGCTGCTAAACACAAACTGAATTTGGAGATTCATATATCAGATATTCCAGTTATTTTATCTTCCATACCCCATAGAGCTTTTTGATTGCAGCCAAAGCCAAAACGAGTTGCACCCTATCTTAGATTGTTGTATATGGATCGTGTGCTTTGTCGAGGTATCTTACAATTGCTTATTAGAGGATTACTTTTCTCTTGTCAAACTGCTAGATGAACTAATTTTATAACCAAAAGCTGAACCTGTATTAGAAGGATACATGGTTTCAAATAGAGTTCTAAGCTTTAATTGCAACATGGTGACTTTGTGTTATACTCATTCTTGTCCATTCTGTATCAGATATACATGTACATACTCCTTTCTCCTTCAGATTAGTTTTTTCTCCTTGTAGGTGTACCTTATAGCGAGCACTCAAGTTTCACTGAGCTTGGGGACTTTGTGAAGGTAAAGCCCCTAGTTGTTAAATCACTGTAGTATTTTCTGTGATGTCTTCTAAGTATATGTCAATGTTTGTCTGGTTAGTTTGTGAGACCTCAAAAGGTGATCCCAACTGTTAATGTTGGCAACGTGGCAAATCGGGATAAAATGCAAGCATATTTCAGGCAATGGATGAAGGACTCGTGGCAAATGAAGCGTGATTAGTTTCTACATAAGCCTCATGTGTGGAATGTTTAGCATGGTATTTGTTGTCTGCCTTCTTGCATGCATAGTTTGACTTGAATGCTTTATCTTCATATTGTCTATAAAGACATGTACTTGAGAAATGCCTATTTTTGTGCTAGTGCATCATGAAGTTACATGAAGAGCAGCCCAACTTCTTCCTTAGAGGATTACACCTATTTATGGATCTCTGTACTGAAAAGGTATGCATAAAGAGGTGCCACTTTTCCCCACATTTTGCGAAGGAATGCAGAAGAGCAGAAGCCTTGCGTCTTGGTGCGTTGATAGAAACAAAAGTTATTGACAGCCCTACAAATGGGCGATGACAAGCATACCACGGGCCTCGGTCAGTAGAGGGCGCATGAAACCCAATGTCTTAAATAGTGGGCTATGAAAGATAACGGCATCCCTTGAAAACAACTATAGTGGTGCTAAAGCGGAGCTAAATGGGCTATATCGGGCAATTGTACATGGATTTCATTTAGCGGCAACCTGCTCAAATCTCTATGGCGGAGCTATAACAGAGTTATAGCCAGCATTGGTCATCCCTGACCTGGCTCAGAAACCGGCTTTCACCTGTATTATGTTGAACAGCCCAATTGGAGACATTAGAGTTTTGCTGCTTCTAAATCCCTCATGCTTTGAGCATTGTCATTTGAAAGGCATGGATTTTACTGAAAGCAGATTATATTTGTTCTATTGTTTTCTCATTTGAGTGGCTTGCTCTTTTTTTAGACGAGGCTTGCTCATCTGTTGCCCGTCGTTGAAATTGTAAGTTGTAGCATTACAGACTAGTTATTACTGCATTGTCCGACCAAACACATTGTTCTGCACCCTGCATTCCTGCATCCACAACCATACGTTTGAACATCATTTATTTCTTACTGAATGTAATGTAGGGTTTTCTTAAGGCACTCTGGCTGGTTCAGCTGAGTTCAGCTCAGTAGTCTTCAGAATTTCATGAAATTGTCTCCTAACCCTATGTCCAATTACATGTTCCTATCGTAGTACCTGCTATTGAAGTAACTAACATCAGCTGAAACTTGAGATCTTGTTGTAAATAAACTACCATTCTTAAGAATCCCAAATGGATTTCACCAGGGCGATACATTCATGAGACTACTGATGGTAAGAGTAGATATCTTCCTGAGATTTTTGCTGCTCATCGGAGTAGCTTAATGACGTATCCCCATTGTAGGTGTCATCACTCATCTGGACATTACCATTGCCTCCTAAGCCTAGAAAGTCTTGTGTTAGTCCCACACCTCTAATTCCAAAAATGCTTTCATGTGCATTTTGCTGCATCTGATCCTTACCAGCCATGTTAGAACTACGTCCAATCCAAGGTACTATATTATTAGGTCTACCAGCCCATGGTGAGCTCATGTAAGGGCTGTTGTTCTTGTCTTCAGCAGTCTTTCTATCACTATTAGCTGGCGAGGTCCCTAGGATTCCAGAAGAAATACCAACATGACTCCTAGTGGTAAAGTAATTTGGGAAACCTTTCAGAAGTAATGGCGATGTGGGATCTTCACTGGTCTTTGCTCCCATCTCTGATGCTTTCTGTAGCAGGGCTGTTGCTGACATATATGGAGAGCTCATGGACATGTAAGGAGAGTTTGGTTCACTCCCATCTATTGAAATGCTAGAATTGTCTGGTAGTATCTGGTTGGAGAATAATGAAGTATTCCTTGCCATGAAGGCATAAGGAGATATAGATCTCAGTAGTTTATCTGAACTCTGGATATTTCCAGAGAAGTTTTCAACTGCATAGCTTGCACTAGGTATTGTGTGTGGAAAGATGTCTTGCTGTTGACCATGTAAACTTCCCACCATCGCAGCAAGGCTTTGATTGATTTTGGAGTTATCTTCAGTTAGTGCATCACAGAAGGCTCGATGTGTGATGAAGCTATCTTTTCTGTAACAATATTGTAACAGAAAGAAATGTCAGTTTCCAAATATTGGCATTTAGGATTTACACCTATGATTGTTCTCCAGTGGTGCATATCTTTTTGGTGATTCCACGATTCAACCCTACATTGTTATGCTCATAACTTCATTAAATTGACAATCAGTTTGGATCTATTTAAAAGTGAAATTGATGCCTTGATTATTATTATTTTTTAAATTTGTCCTAGATCCTGGATTGATAGTGGCTTGTTTTGTTTTGGAAATCGAACTTCGTAGTTAGTAAACATACAATCAGAGGTGACTGAATATCACATACATTTGGTGCAGTCATAATAAGCAGTTCGCCCAGTTGAAAATTCTAGTAGATGAAGTACAAGACAACTTCAGTCATTTATTTTTTTAGCTGCCTGTATGTATTATAGCCTTATAGCTGTTGATAGGAAAATACCTTGAGAATATTGTTCCGCAATCACAGCGGTACTCCTTGGTGCCACATATCTTAGTGTGTGCTCTCCAGTCTGACTGAACTGCATATTTCTTAGAGCATCTTTCGCACTTCCATTTCTTCTCACCATGCTTCCTCGAGTAGTGTTTCTTTATGCCTGTTAGATCACCCAAAGCACGGCTTGCATCATGATGAGGGCAGGTGACCTCAGGGCAAATATACACCTTCTTCTTAGCCTCGTTGCTGCTTGTCTGCTTGAGCTTCCATGGTAAGTTGTGACACCTCCTGTGTAGTTGAAGGTTCTGGTCTCTTTGGAAACCCTTATGGCAAACTTCACATATATATCTGTTTGTTGCCAATAGTGTCTTCGGTGAGAATGCAATTACTTCTGCATCTGGATCTGCACAATGAACAAAATAATGATGCTGGATATTAATGGTTTGTTGTTCCTGTGCACATTTTAAATAACATCAAATTATTTGCATGCTATGTGTTTCAGTTATTGCTGTATGGCTTGGATCATAGAAGAATTTGTTCCTGGAATGAAACATGACAGGGTGAGACTGTAAACCAATTGTTTGACAAACAAAATAGCTTGTTGCCTGATCACTAAGATGCCAGTAGCTTCTGTTATGGGTATGATTTCCTTTCCCTTCTGCATTTCCTGCGGTGCCCAGTGTTGTTCCTTTTTTTTGGGTAGTACACTACTACACTAGTAAGACGTCCGTGCTGCCTACATAACCAGATGACAATGTGACAGCTAGTTTACTCAAGTTATATGAAACTAATTCACTTTGATGTTTTTATTTACTGGATGCGGCAGAGGAGACATTAGCTTGCTTCTGTGCTCATATGTTTGTATGGTCAGTTGGTCACACTTGTCAAGGTTTAGATGTGAGCTAGAAGATTTATACCTGTGCTCATAACCTGTCTTTATGCCTGCATTTCTGATCAACTTGATATTATGTCAGCATTCTGTCATCTTTATATGAGAACCATGATTCTGAATTTTTGATTCCTATTCTATTTTAACGTAAGAGTTGAAAATGATATTTAGATTATTAGGCTTCGAGCCATCTTAAACACTATCATGTTTATGCGTTTGTGGTAGTCGAAAACAGCTAAAGCACAGCTCAGATGTATCACTTGAACTCATGAACACTGAAATAATATATGGTGTAACTGTTTCCTTACCTGGGTTGCCAGGATGACCTCGTCTCTTTTTTGCTGCAGGGATGATGGGGTTGCCTTTGCTCAGTGCCGCTTCACATACTGCCTTATGCTGCTGCTCGAAGTTGATTTCAGACTCTTCATCAGATGTGTAAGACATTGTTTGGTAGCTCAGTTATGGGTGTTCGAATGTGCCAGGGAAGAGAGGAGAATGCTTATTTAAGCATGAGGGTATGGAATCAACTGAACGCTGACAAATAAGAAGGGCCAATTTATTTCCAGTCAACATCAAGGATTGTAGCTTTGCCATTACCATTAAATCGCCAAATTTTTATTTTGTTCCAAATATTACAGTAATCTGGTTAATTGGCCTAATAGTTTTTGTGAGACCACTGAAACCACACCAGCAAGGAGACCTTATTTCTAGTTGAAGAGTAAATTATCCATGATCTGTATGCTGCTTCACAGATGATAATCCCCCCTCGTATCATTTGTATGAATCAAACATGGGAGGATCCTGTGATAATTTGGAAGATATTTAAAGTTCATATCAGTAGAATGTTAATTTCTTGTGATTTTTTGTACAGGTTAGAAGCTGTACCAATTATAAGTACCAACAAGAAAGGATCAAGTGCATCAGATATATTACTGTGAAAGGTATAAACTAGCCTATTTATGTCGACATGTATTAATTTGCAAGCATTGTTAATTTGTTACTATTAGTTATCAAGGAGACAATGTCACAATCAAATCGAAGAAACTGATGGAAGAATGACTGTAGATTAAACATAAAGTGCAGGCATGAGACGGTTTCGTCGGTACATAAGAGAATGTCAATGGATGGATCCGGCAGATGTGACAAATGCTGGCCACTTTTTTTAGTTGGTATATGTATCCTTTCTATGAACTCTCTCTCCTAATGCAATTGGTGTTTATGAGTACCTGGTGCAAATGTTATATTAGGCTTCAAACATAAAGTAGAAACTTGATGGTTACTGGCTTTGGTACTGTTGGGTAACTCAGCTACCATCACTCACAAACCACTGACATCTTTGTTGTTTTATGAGCTAACTTCTTGCATTTACTGTGTATGAGCTTTTCATTAAAAAAATCACAGACACCGAAATGAAAAGGGTGTGCCTTATATTCCAGAGTCACTGCAAACTTGCTCTCATTTATTTATTTCTAACAAGCGATGACTGTTATGTGCATCGCCGTATGTTGAAATTTGAAAACGATAATAATAGAAGAACACCAACATATATTCATGTGATTGTTATTTTCATTGACAGAAGCATGTAGATGGAGCCCTATGGAAGCTACTATCATGGTGCAGCAGTGTGGTCGGGTCTCCTCTCTCCTGCCCTACGTAAGAAGGTAAAAACAACTTTATATGCTTCTGTCTGTTCAATGACTTTGGAATTCGTGCTGGACGGGAGCTGTTGGACGGGAATGTATGCTTAACCTCGGCGCGCGATGATTCCCGAGAAACTTAAGTTGGAAAAAAGGGAACAGTTTGATAATCCAACGTAGCTTTCGGGTGGACGGCATGCCCGAGAGAGCACGTAGAGTGACGACGCACTGCTTTTTGGCAGCTTGTGAGCGACCCTGCAACCAGAGTCGAACTCGAAACAGACAATCACCTTGTAAGCTGAAACCGTAGCAAAAAAATTGTTATCCACATATTACCGGAATATCGAATACTGAGCTCAGAATAGACAATGATCTTCAAAGCCCAAAACAGTATCAAATTTCAGTTCTCCACATATCGACTTGGATCGATTGTTCGTTTTCAAGTTCCCAGTTTGTGCAAGGACATTTGCTGCGTCTACACCTCTACGGTGGCTTATTGCGTGTTTCACTTTTGCAGTTTAACATACTCAGAAAGTCCTGTTTGGATTATGCTAGTATTATTTAATTCTCGCTACAGCTTATTATGAATTAGAAGTAGTTATTTCTCTACTGCACACTCCAAGAGGCTCAAGTCGACTGTCGTCCTGTTGACCTAGGAGATATGAAAGGAGCGAAACGTCGGATCTTCAACAACAAATCTTCAATGCTGCCGTCTCTTTTCCAAAAGATCAAGGATTTAGGAAAGAGCTGGATCCTTATAGGCGATAAGCATTTAGGAGAAATCGTGTCTTAATCATTATGTTTTTTAGACTAATGTCTTAATCATTACGTGACTCATTTTCCTTATGGCCTAGGCAGGCCATGTTTGCTTCTACTGTATCAATATAAAAGGTAACCTTTTAGCTCGTTTAAAGGAAAATAGAAGTAGTTATTTCTCAATGGACGCAGGTAGCTGTCCAACCAGTATCTTCTCATACTTTCTTGTTTGCATGAGCCTCAGGGTTTAGATTGGACTGTTCTAAGTGTTGATTTAAATATAGTTATCTCACTGAGAAACAGCAGCGGTTCAGTTGCACAGAAATCAGAGAAAATCCAGTTTCCCGGGGTGGGATCTGGCTCGCTTTGCATTAGCAACGCAACAACCTTTTTACTTCATGCCTCTGATTCACTTCTCTCATGTCCTTATTCGCTACCATTTGGGTCTGCAAACTTATATTATGAAACGGTGGAAGTATCTAACAGAAGACAAGCAGATTGCTATCACCATATGATGGTTATTATGAGCTGATGTGGCGGTCAGCATCTCGGATATCGAAGGAATACTACAACTTAACCTGAAATGGACACAGAGCTTCTGATGCACTAGAGCATGAACATATCTCATATCTGGTGGTCTAGGGATGAAGCGGCGCAAATATTACATTTCAATGGAAGAAAAAATGATCATACATCATCTGCACAGTTGTCCATATGTAATTGGCAATTTTATAGATATTTTTGAACTTCAATGCTAATGTGTTTCTCAAGATAAATTGGTACATATTTTGACAACATGAAATCGTGGCCTCACATGTTCCTAGGACAAATTGTAAGACAACGAATAAACACACTAGTCAAACGCCTATTTCCTTTCTAATTAATACATGTGCCACAGTCTGACAACACTGTGTACAGACTATAAAAAAAGCTTCCTGACAAACTCTAAGCCTAGATGCTCTTTAGTCAAATCAACAACGGTACTAAGATCAATAGAATGCAACAAAAAACTGTTAGGTTAGTCTAACCTCACACTTTTGGTTAACATCTCTAAATCTCATATGTGATCCCAACTTTGAGCAGTTGGTCTTTTGGAATTGACAACACCTTGTGACCCTCTGCCAAGTTCCTCCTCAAGAAGGCATACACATGGTTTACCACTATCTTCTTTAGGATGGATGATTTGGGTCCTGCTATCACATTAGCTGATCCCATCAGATAAACAACCCCTCGCTCCATCTCTACGTCAATCAGTTGCTTCTCATCTTCAATTGTCTGAAGCGAATATGTGCTAATGTTCCCTACATGGCTGCTCAGTTGTGGCTCTGTCACCTCCTTGTTGTGCACGATAGAAAATGCAGATTGCCCGGTCCTTGTCTGGCCTTCCAAAACTCCGGTTAGAGAGTCGGTATCCTCATTCTCTGATTTATCTGCTACATATACACTCTCATCTTCGATGAACATCTTCAGCCTGTCCGCGAGGAACCTTGCAAACTCCCCTGACTCCTCTACCGTGTCACTGTACCCATAGCGTGCTACGCACCGGAACATCCGATGCTCCCTTGGACCAACCTGCCGGAAGAGGAACCGCTCCATGGGTGCAACATGCGGGATGGGTAGGTGCTTGATCGACATGAACAAAAAGACAGTGTGCACAGATGGTATTTTCTGCACCAACCGCAGAAACACAGGGGGGATACCTTGGACAAGCTCCGAGTACAGGAGGCCTATCCCAGGGATACGTTGCACATTATGCTTCTCGAGCAGTGTGGTCACTTCATCGATGGGGACGATGTGGTCAAGCTCATACCAGTACTTCATGACAAGCACATAGTGCCATGTTACCATTAGGGCCATCAGGACGAGCGCGAAGCAGAACGGCAGGTATCCACCCTGGATGAATTTTGATAGTATTGAAGAAAGGTAGATCCACTCTACGGAACTAAACACGACGTAAAACAGAAATATGAAGATGATATTCTTCTTCCAGACAAGCAACATCACAATGGTCATCAAATGGGTGGTGATTGAGAAGACGGTGACAACACAGATCCCTGTGGATCAACATTATCAAATCAGTAAATGTACCTAATGCTCAATTCAAAAACTTGTAAACTAATTACCATATGCATTCCCGATTTCAGTGGTTGTTCTGAAGGTGATCGTGATAATGACGCTAGCCAGTCCCATCAGAAAATTCACTTCGGGAATGTACACCTGTCCCCCGTGATGCTTTGAGGTATGGACCACACGAACCCTGGGGAAGCAACCAAGAGATAGGGCCTTGGAAAGGATAGAGAATGCACCGGAGAGCATTGCTTGGCTTGCAATGATAGCCGAAAATATGGCAATGATGAAGGTTGGCCAGAACAATGGCGCTGCATTTTTCATATTAAGCGATAAAATCATATCTTTTGAGAATCACAAACTACCTCATCTGGAAGGACAAAACACTTATTTTAAGTTGGTTGTACCTGGGATAGATCTGTAAAAGGTGTCTGCAACATTCTCTGGAAATTTTCTCAAATATGCTGCCTGCCCAATGTAACATAGTGCCACCGACGGGAACAAAACACCAGTGAAGCTTATCTAGTTGAGAGTATGGAAGCTAATGTAAGATATTTCTTTTCTGAGACCGGATAATCCTAGAATCCCGTCTGTCTGAAAATTGCTACATTTGAAAATAGGCATAGAGTTGGGAGTTAAATACAGTGAAGAAGTGACATGGCCATTACCTGAATGGCCCTGATATTGAAGTGTCCTAGGTCAGCGTACATACCCTCTGTGCCTGTGGCATAAGGCAGCAGATTCAAATTGCAGGATACACATTCTCTTTTCAATTGCATTTTTCATGAAAATGTTTACCTGTAACGCACAAGATAGCACCTCCCAGTGAAATCCATGCTTCTTTCCCATTTCTTCTGAAGTAATCTAGTATGTGCATGGGATTGAAGGCTCGGAGAATGCCGACCTCATACGTAACAATGTTGTACAATCCAATGCCAGCAATAAGAATAAACCACACAGAAATGATTGGAGCAAAGGTGTACCCGACCTTATCCGTTCCAAATCGCTGGACTGAAAAGAGCATGAACAGAATAGGCACCGAAATCCAGACTACCTGTGCTGTACAAGAAAGGCAACAGACACTTTAGAAGTGATTAAATCTGGGTAACTACTAATGAGCGGTAATAGCGCTTATTTTTTCACATACTTTCAGTTAAACTTGGCACCTTCTCTCTGATCCCACTTACTGCAGAGAGCACTGATGAAATAGATGAAAATAATACATTAGTAATTCCTCAAACCAATCACAATGTGACCTACTGATGACTCAATATAATGTTAATGCTACCAGAAATTGCTGGCGTCAAGGTTCCGTCACCCATCACCATGGATGTGCCAAGGATTGTGATGGTGAAGAGCCCAACCTTAGCTGCCTTGCTAGACTCAAGCTTCTCCTTCAACCATTGTGCCCTCCTCAATTGTAAGCTCGGTGATTCTATGCTGTAATTCGACACCATTGAATCCTCCACCTGCTGGTTCGGGATCAGCCTTATCTTTGAATATCGTGATATAAGTGAGTAGAGTGCGAACGTACCACCTGTAATAGCAATGTGTTAAGGAGATAATTAAGCACTCCAGCTTGACATGTCAAAATTATAAATATATTAGCTTACCATCTCCATTATCATCTGCATAGAGCACAATGAAGACATACTTGATCATTGGTATAAGGATGAGAGTGTATAGGATGAGTGACAGGACACCCAGGAGATCATCCTTGTTCTTGATGCCATTAGGGAAGGTGCTCGAGTAAACGTATAGCGGTGATGTCCCAACATCCCCATAAATGATGCCGATGCTCTGGAATGCAAGATTCAGTACTTGTGTCCAGTTTCCCTGTGTCACCCAAAAGGTTCATTACTGTCAAACTATAGTGAAGAGAAACATGGTTGCTGCATCATAACCAAGTTTTGTGTGAAGCAGACCTTGGAGCCATGGCCCTTTATATTAGAGACCTTCTCCGCATCACCAAAAAGCGAGTCTTGGCGCTCAAGCCGTTTCGTTGTATCGGTGCTCGATGGGTCCTCAACTTCTAGTGACATTCGTGCTCTCTTGCTACTTATGAGCACCTCCTATCACTTTTAAGGGACTTCTTGAAATATCTTAAACTCTAGGCTTCGACCCTTCCGTGCATGCACATATGGTTCCAAGTTCCCGTAATCAGATTGTCCAAGCACCAAGCCTAAGATCATTGTTGCGTACACCAACAAATCAACATCAAAATAGATGGAGCTAAACAAGACGCAAGGTGCTGCTGACGATTAGCTGATATTCGTAGGTATCATCCGCTCTTAGCCAAGCTGTACAGGGTCAATGAAAGTCAGTTAGAGAAGAACAAGCTGTAACATGTAAGTTCCATGGATTCAGAGGGAGAAAGGGTACTAAATTAATTAGAAAGCAGCATCTGGCTGTAAATTATTATGAAAGATGAATTATCCATCTATACTCTAACATTGACTCCTAATACAAGCATCCACACTAGTTCAATTAGTAAACTTCAGACTGAACTTAGTTATAAGGAAACACCCATCAACTCATGCCATAGTTCATATTTCACCCCTCAAGTCTTAAACTGTACAAACTGCACAACCAGGTATTCCAAAGTAATTTTGGATGGCGCGGTGGTGAACTTCACAAATATAAAGTCCAGTTGACATAGACAGATATAAAGTAACGAACTTAAAAAATAGAAATATACCTGAAGCATCAACAATAATTCTTATTTTTTGTTCTGATTTCAAAACATTTAGGAAAAAAGGGGAATCATAATTATTCTGGAAAAGGAAGAACATTTCAACAAAAGAATGAAAAATCTAAGTATTCTGTGAAATATTTGTGATTATTTCCTTGAAAATTTTCCCAGAATATTTCGATTTTTTTCTAAATTACCAGAATTTCTTTATTTTCCATATCTCGAGTAAATACTAGAACGTTTTTTCTTATTTTTTATAAATTTTTGGGATTTCTCTCTACAATTCATTGCTTTGAAATTTTGGTGGCTAGGCTGACTCTACGATGCCACTTCTACGAAAACCAGCGCCATATCATTGTAGTTATTTTGGACTAGTTAGATAAACCGGAAAATTTGCTAGAGGACCCAGTTATTTTACGGCGTTTGCCAAAACGCACCACTTAATTGCTTCTTTGCCAGGTACCAATTTTGGTTACGTTTGCCAAAACACACCAAGTGGCCAAAAACGGTTCTTTAGGGTGTGTTTGGTTGAGGGGGTATCCCTCAAGTGGTAGTGGTAGCCACTTTTTCAGTGGTTGCCACACGTTTGGTTTGGAGTACGAGTGGGATAGGGGCAACCATATTCTGGGTATATTCCCTCAAAAAACTGGTTGGGCTCATCCGCCCAAATCGGTGGGATATGGGCAACCACTTGTGGTTGACGCCTCGCTCATCCCCGTTCTCACCCCGCGCCGCCAAGCTTCCCGTGCATCTGCTCACCCTGCGCCGCGGACCTCTTCCCCGCGCCTGGCGTCGCCGCCCTTCCCCAGCGCCGCGACCGCCTCCCCGCCTGGCGTCGCTCTCTTCCCCGCGACTGGTCGCCGGCCTTCCCGGCGCCGGGACCCCTTCCTCGCCTGGCGACGCTCTCTTCCCCGCGGCTGGTCGCCGCCCTTCCTGGCGCCGCGACCGGCGACGGCGCCCTTTCCTGGCGCGCAGCCACCGTTCACCCGCGCGCCAAGCGCCGCTGCCCTTCCCCAGTGTCACCGCCCTTCCCCACATCAGGCACCGCCGGGAGGACGCGCGCCTGGCTTCGCCGCCCGTGTCTGCTGCCTCCGCGCGTGCAATAGGAGGACGTGGCCTCACGACGGCGGTGCCTCAAGCCGGCGGCGACTCTTCTTGCCGGCGGTGACTCCTCTTGCCGGCGGCAGCGCCTCCTCTCGCCAGAGAGCAATGTCCATCCACTTTTTTACCCTTTGGACCAAACGCAAAAATGGCTATCCCCAACCACCTGCCAGCCCACCGAGCCAAACAAAAAAATTGGCTATCCCTAACCACGTGGTTGGGGATAACCTCACCCCTAGATCATACCCCCTGAACCAAACACACCCTTACACCCATTAGTGTGTCAGGGTTTCAATGCGGACTTTGATGGGTACGCATCAACAGGACGAACCCTACCGTGCTGCCTTCCATCGTCCACGGCGAGACCTACCTTGCAAACGCGCTCCCCATCTCCTGCCTTTCTCGTCTACGTCCCACTTGGTTACTATCCGCTCGCGAGCGCAAGCCGGGGCTGTGGATGGTGACTGCTCCGTGAGGACTCCCCCCCCCCCCCCCCCCCCCCCCCCCGCATCAGCGCTTCGGTATAGCCATGGATTCACCATTCATACGATCGCTCCAGCTTGGGTGTTTATTAACAGCCCGATCCCCTAGTGCTAGACTAGCTTTTAAGGACATGAGCATGATTAATGAGAGAAAAAATGGCTCAGAGGTCAGAACCGAACAAAGGATGGTCATTCAAAGGGTAATCGTCAAACTTTCCATTTTTGCCCGTTCGGTGTGTTCCAGCAAATGCGACCCAAAATCATAATGGTACCAGGCAAAGTGACAATTGAGTGATGTGTTCAGGCAAATGCCAGAAAATAATGGTGTCTTGCAGCAAATTTTCCCTAGAGAAATTCACGCTGAACAGGCCAATGACGCTTCGAGGTAGCTTGCATCCAGTGGATGGGAACAGATCTTACAAATATTGGTTTGCTCACTGCCTCACTTGCTGTACCTTATATAACTAAAGAGAAAAGAAACTGGTTTGCTGAATCTGACAACCAAAACATTCACCCATAAGCGACGGCAGGAATATAAAAAAGAACCCTGCCCCCTAAATTGCATGGCTTTCTCCAAATTTTGTGGGCATCACATCAACAGAAGATAATACTCAAGAAAAAAAATAAACATTACCCTCGATAAACAAACTTCCATTAACAAAAAAGAAAAGAAACATTACCCTCGAGAAACAAATTTCTGGGACGAAGAACAGCGGAGGACAGTGCGGAGACCGGAGGAGTTCCGGGGGCGGAGAGGGGAAGAGGGGACACCGGCGGCCACTGCATCTCGTACCCTTGTAGTGCGGGGAACGTCCCCGCGGTGAGGAGGATCACTGGGCCGCGCGCCGTGAAGCACGGAGGACTGGATTCCGAGGTCAGCCGCATCTCGTGCCATGGACCCCGTGTGAGGTCAGCTTTGTTTTTCTCGTCTCGGTCGAGGACCCCGTGGATGTAACGGATTTTACTAGGAAAACGCTGGTTTTCCTCCGGAGGATACGACGCTCGCATCCTCCTCTTTGCGTGCCGTCAGATCTCCCACCATCGCACGGCCCGCAGTGCCTACCTTATCCTCTCCCGGCTTCCCACATCCCGTCGTTGCCTTCTTCCTCGCTGCTCTCTCTCACCCAACGTCGCCATCCATCGCTCCTGCTCGCCCGCCGCTGGTGCCGCTCGGCTCTGGCTCGACGGCCACGCCGCCCCAATTCCCCACGAGATTCCGCAGCGTCGCGCCGCCACCGACGGCTCACCCGCGCCCTGCCGCTGCGCCAAGACGAATAAGACCCTCCGTCGCAGGGACGATTGCGCCTCGCCGCCGGCGTGTTGCGGTCATTGTGACGGCTCTCCTGTGCCCACCGCTGCTGGACGGTTTCCCTACATACCGTCGTCGCCGAACTGTTCCCCTGCGCCCCGTCGCTGCCTAGACGACTCTCAGAGTGTCGCCGCCACCCGGACAGCTCCACACCATGGAGCGGGAGACCAAGGCACTCTCCCTCCACGACCTCAAGGATGTCAAGGAGGTTGCGCAGTACATCCTCCGAATGCACACCTCGGAGGAGCCTTCGAGCGGTGCAGCGCCTCAGGGCTGCAGAGGTGCTGCCATGGGGGTGGATGTGCTGGAAGGGTCGACAACAATTGTTGTTCTTTTGTTTTTGCTACATACTGTGCAAATGTTTTGGATGTTTGAAGCAAAACTTTCCCTTATTTGGTGCAAATTAGTAGAAGAGTTGTAGCAATTTTGCTACCATCCTTTTGTTGTTTTTGCTCTATCTATGAAGATTTTGCAACCATCGATCTCCGATTTTGCTACCATAGCAGACCATTGTGAGGATTTATACTTTGTACATTGTGAGGATTTGCACCATTCGAAGATTTTTGTTGCTTCCAATGCTGAAATATAACAAACTTTTTGGTAACATTTGTTCTGTGATTTTTGCTACAATTGTTCTCTGATTATGCTTCTGCAGCTACAGGGTCTTTTGCTACAAGAGCCCAAATTTTTATTACAAATAAGCATTTTTGCTTCTCGGAGCAACTGCGGGATCTGGGTGAAAATTGCTACAGTAGCATAATTTTTTTATTTTCGAACAAACCGTTTTTGCTCCCAGGGAGAAATTGAGGGATTTAGACAAAAATTAAAAATTGCAACCATAACACAAATTTCTTATAACAATCGAATCGTTTTTTGCTTCTGGGAGCAAAAGCGGGATTGGGGGACCGAACTAGACACGTGTCAGCGAGGGGATGCGGGGGCTGTAAACTTTCCAGTCTCCGGAGGACGCTCAGCGCTTTCCATTTTACTACCCATTTTCTGTCTAGTTACAACAAGTCGAAAAACGTGTTAAAAATAAATTGTCGAAACAATGGCGAGAGCGGTCAAAAGTATGAGTCTATAAGGTGAGGCCGTGAGAAATGTTAATAAAAACGATTAATCTTACTAAGGCAAGTGCCTTGAGTAGGGATTTTTGGCTCTTAAACTCCGGTACACCCTTTGTCTTAAAAAGTTTCAAAAAACCGTTATTTTACATGTTTTTATAAAGGATTTGCTATTTCGGCTAAGAATTTCAGCCGACTTTGTAGTGATTGGATCCAAGTTGTCATGATACGCATTATACTTGTCGGTTTGTGTTTTCGATGTATCGTCAGCTGCTGCTATGTACTCCCTCAGTTTAGATTTAAACGACTCACTTCTAAATGGCCGGGTTGTTTCTTTTGATGTTCACCAACATGAGATTATATATTTTTTCGGCCCCTTTTGATGTTTGACGTGTTTGCAGCATGTGTAGATGTAACTTTTCGGTTGTATTTTTTTTTTGGTCGCTAGTTTTGTTTGATTGATATACACATGCAACATGTGTGTGTTTTGTTGATGACTTTTGTAATCCTTACTTGTGATGCTTTTCTTAGAGGGTTAGTGCACTGATTTTAATGGGGAGTGAGGATGGTGTGGGCGAGCTATTTCCGAATGAGTTTTAAGAATATTTCTTTAGGAAGGAATGATGTGAACCCACTATTTATTGAATTTCGTTAGACGATGTGCAATTAGGTTAATCTCACAAATATACTAGCCTACTAGGAGGAGCAGTTACGAACTTACGACTCATGCGCAACTCAGTTACAATATGTGTGCAAGTGAACAACTAATAGGGATCTGCTAGAGTTGGTCTTTGCTAACAACCATCGCGTCCCATCCCGTTTTCCCGCAGAAAAGCTGTATATTCAATCAAATGGACCTTATATTCTAGCAATGGCCCGCCTCGAGACACAGAGCAGACAGCAGAGCAAGAACCGTAAGCTTCATGGTCAGCGATAAGTGTGGGCGTTCGGTCTTTTCGGTTAGTTCGGTTCGGTCTTTTCGGTCTTTAATAATTTCGGTCATCTAGAAAATTATATCCGTAATAAATTCGGTCTTTCTGGTTGTCTGTTATTTGGTCTTCAATCTATTCGGTTCGGTTTTCGGTCATGACCAAATAGAGCAAAATCTAGTGCGCAAAAAGAGGAATCGGCGCCTGGTAATGGGAGAGTGGGAAGTGATCGACTGGTCACTCGCGCATGGGAGAATCTACGTTACACGGGGCTAGGATACTCAGTTGTTGGGCATAGAGACTATATAGTATGCTTGGTTCCGTAGTTGGGACTGTAAAATATATGTACATAAACTAGGCTGACACACAAATTTGGATGCTATCGTATGTAATTCTCTCAAAATAAAATAAAATCGGTCTTTCGGTCTATTCGGGTTATCTATAAGTGATGACCAAATTTCTGATATAATTTCGGTCTTTTCTAATTTGCTACCCAAATTTCTTATGGTCTTTTTGGTCTCGGTCTTTTCGGTTTCGGTCTCGGTCTTTTTGGTTTCGGTTTTCGGACTTCGGTTTTTATGCCCACCCTTAGTCAGCGAGGATGCTCCATTGCTTCGGTTGGTACATCTCTCTTTGTCCTCTATGCAAAACTTTCGCATCTATTTTCTTGTTTAATTTGCACGGTCGTGGCTCGTGACGACATACAATCTGCTGGTTTCTACTGTGGTGTTCTTGTCCTGCAGTAGTCGTGTATGCTCGCCAACTGTTCGACGATATGTCCAAGCGGGGACGTGTGCCTTGACTGGGAAGAATTGCCTTGATTCGTGTTAGGATGTGCAGTAATACTTGCGCCTTGGTTAGTCTTTATAGATTATTGTAGCATAATACATTAACCCGCGCCATTTAGTTGAGCGTTGTGCACGCACGTGTGTGCCCCAGGTCTCCAGCATGTGCATTTGCATTTAGATTATACTGTTATCTGGTGATTTGTTTGGGCGTACCTGTCGGATTAAATCAAACAAGAATCAGATAGAGATTATATAAATGCCACAATTTGGATCGGAGGGGGGTGCTGAGGCTAACAATATAAGTTTATTTCGATGTCCGTGGAAATAGGACCCCTGCCTAAGAAGTGATTTTCACCATTCAAAAGTAAATTTGTATATCTTTATTTTCTCTGCCTAAATATAAATATCGAGCAGTGCATTCTCTGCAGCCGCGTTGAAATATTATTTTATCGTTGTAATGAATATAACGAATTCTCCACAAGCTGAATTAAGCGTGTTAACATTGTATAGAGTAGCGTTGAATCCAAAAAAATTATAAAAAATCAGCAGAAAGAGATATAACTGTTTAAGAAAAAAACTTATTGACTCTGAATATTAGTTCTCTTTTTTATTAGTAACAGTACAAGTGGGAAAAAAAGTACAGTTGCACTCACTGGTCAACGTAGAACATCTTATTGTCATCAAAAGTGTTAAGATGGCAGTTTATGGTGCCTCCAACCAATACCCACAAAACATTAGTTTACTCATTGCAGTATTTTTCAGTGAAGGTGTTGCAGCCGCAACTTACTTTTGCAGCTGGAATGACATTACCCCTTCCATCCCAAAGTATAAGGCACACTATTTTTGTGCTGGTCTTTCATGCTCGACTTTGACCACTATTATATAGAAAAATATATGGTTTGAAAATGTATAAATGGTACGTTTGGATTCGTCTTGAAAGTAATTTCATTTCATGTATCATTATACTAGATTTGTGGACATATTATAAGAACTAATCATGATCAAAGTTGTACGTTGTTGACCAGTGCAATTTAAGGATGCCTTATAATTTGGGACGGTGGGAGTATTTGTTTTATATCTGTTATAATGGTGATGGACTTACTTACCTCATCAACTATTTTCTTACTTCTGCCTGTGCAAATACGGATACTAGGCCTGTGCCTTGATGCGTTGTTAGATTAGAAATGCTTTTGTACAAGCCTACAGAGAGGCCAACCAGGGGACATGAAAATGAGGTAGCAACACCCCTAAGCACACCGTCGATCATCTAATCCTGCACCTCATGATCACAATTTCAGGTTGAATAAAATATTCCATATCTCAGGACTAATATATATCAGATGAAGGAATATAAATGGAACAAGTGCTACATCATTTAGTGAGAATATAAACACTAACCATCAGAAAACTGATGTTTTTTGTTCAGATTTGGTTTTAAAAGTAAAGAAGGATTTCCTATGAAGCATACATATAGCATTGATATCCATTAATCTATGATCATATTGCTCTGGGCCAAAGCTGGGGCTGCAGGGCTGCGAGACCTCATTCCCACCACCTGGGATGTTCATTGATTTCCCCCGTTTGTTATCCCTCCTGTAAACCTCTCTTAGAGGCTCTAGCAGCTGTAAAACTCTCTTTCTATTCAATGAAACGAAACGCAAAGTCTTTTTGCGTTTTCACTAAAAAAATATTGTTTTGTTGGTTTTCCACCTTGGAAACTCCAACCAATGTAAAGTTTTGTCATTTTCCTTTGCGTTGAACTTCTCTCTCCATTATCATCTGTGAATGCACATTGAGGGCTTCTCCTTTTTTTCCCCCTTCACATCAATGGTTTACAGGTACCTTTTTGATATAGTATGTGCCTGTCATTGCCGGTTAATCATATGAACCTGTGGAGACTTCAGGAGTGGCCTGATAGCATTCACTATCTTGTACATATATTCCAATATTGACAAAATTGTGCAACACCCTTCTGCCTTTTTTGCTTCTATAATATTGTTTAGAGGTAATGGTGAATGCTATCGGGGCATTCAGGGATGGCCGGTATCATTGACTTGATTAGGTGGGCATTGTAACTGTGAATGGAAGTATATTGTTTGCAGAATACCATGACTCATTTACTGAGATTTTCCGAGGTGCTCCATCACTATATTGGGAACTGTTTGTGTCTTGTCATGTTGTGTGTCTGATGTGAATTTTCCTAACCCTTGTGCCACTTAAGCAAACAACAAGTAGAGAGTAGAAACTACTTTCAACTAGTATAAGCATGGGCAATATTAATGAACTGTCTTAATCTGCACCACGTGAAATACACATCTTTTCTATTGGAGGATGCTCAGTATATATCTAGATGGTTTATGTAACTAGTCATTTACACCCATGTCTTACTCTAAATTGTTAAATCTTTCCCATTGTTATTTTCTATATGAAATATGAGGGCGACCACTATTAATTCTTTAAGCAGTAATTGTGCTCTACTCCCTCCGTTCCACAATATAAGATGTGATAGGTGTTGTACATGTTGTCTAGATTCATACCAAAATAAGTGTACACATACACTAAATTGTGTCTGGATACAAGTTTGGACATGTGCATGTGGAAAAAGGTTAAAACATCATATATTGTGGAACGGAGGGAGTACTTCCTCCGTTACTGAATGTAAGGTATATAGTTTTCTGCACGAATATTAAGACATGGGTATTTGGTATACGGTGGACTCATTTTCTTAAGAGCAATATCATGTTATTATCTTGCCAAGCTGGTACTCTTTCATGGCTTAAAGCAGACAGTTCTAATGTTAAGAAAACAGTAGCACACACTGAACCTTAAGAGCAATGAATTTGTACAAAATAGAGAATCTGCATGCCACTGATTTCATCTCAGGTAAATTCTTTAGATTGTTTAGATTTTTAAAGAGGGTTTTCATGGGTGTACTCTAAGAAAATATTTGCATTTCTTCCTTGTTTAGCATGTGCCTCTTTAAACCTATTTGTCAGTACTGAAGTTGTTAACTGTCTTCTCGCATTTTGTATTTTCTCTGTTTTTGTTCACACATTGCATCTTGTAGTTTGTTTTGTCACACATGTGCATTCATCTTAGTTTAACATCGTATTATAGATGGTTGTCCCTTATCAGCTACTCATTCCCCCTCGAGGAGCAATCTCACTCTCGGGGGCGGCCTGAATAGATTTATAAACTATATTCCATATTCGTCAACATCTTACGCTATTAGTTGAACTTGTTGGTTCTTGAAAACTCAATGTGTAACAGGGACCAACTAGACGTGAGTGTGATACCTTAAACGTTTGCAACTCACATCAATAGTGTATTGCCCAACATTTACTAACAACTCAAGGTCCTATTTGATTCGCAGGATTCTGAAAATACAGAATAGGTAGACCGTAAGGTTGTATTTCATGTCATGTTGAATCTTAGGAATTTGCACCAAAGGTCGTTTTATTACATTATAGGAAATACATAGGAATCTCATTGAGAGGGTTGTATAGGAATCTTCATGAGAGGTTGTTTAGGAATCTTCATGAGAGGTTGTAGTCAATGGAAAAAAATTCTATGAATGTAGCGGGACAAAATCTATAGGGAACTTACTTGTTTGTTGCCCTTGATCATGTGTATTTAAAGTATTCTTAGTTGTGTGTCTCCCTTCATTAGAATTCACTGCAGTGGATCTTCCATCTACCTTTATTGGAATTCACTGCAGTGGATCTTCAGAGGTATTAAGTATAGATCTCAGGCCTGTTCAACTAGTTATCAAGAACAAACACATTGAATAACTCATCGAGTTTAATGTCCGGTGGATAATAAAGGTGGGTACCTTAAGTTATGGTAGTAATCTTGTGTGGCAATCATACATACTGATTTACCTTGAACCATACAAAACAACTCTAATGATCACACCCTGATCTGCACGGCCTAACATTGTTGAACAAAATTTATTCTACATTTGCAGGCCGGATGTGCTCTCTTGTATGGAAAACAAAACTACAAAATGGGTACAGTCTTTGGAGATCTGATAATGTGGTTTTTTAAACTACTCCTCACTACTGTGTTAGCATCATAAATGCTAGTACATTGTATCAATTTTTCTTTCCTTTTAGGATGTGTGCAATCAACTTTTCAAAACTTTGACAACAAAAATACTCCATTGATTAGGATGTTAAGATTCCGTATGAAAATTATACTAGCAGATTTGACATAAATAACACACTTATATCATTATAACTAGCACAAGTAGAAGATAGCAAAGGTAATTTTAGATAAGTAAGCATGGTAACCAAATATCTTTTATGCCCCTTTGATAATGGGAATATCATGAATTTTGCTTATGTCTGGGAGACCAGTCAAACTTTAGTTGCAAAAAGCAATATCACCATTACATTGGACACATTCGGATAATGCCACACTGTACAAAGAAAACAAAAACAAAACCTTCCAATCAAAAGAAAAACCCTCCCACCTCTGCCTGCTTCTTTATTAAATAGACATGGCACTTTTCCCTTCAAAATCAACATCATACACCCAGAATCACATGTTAGGCTTACCGCATACTTGGGTAAAATCACTATATTTCATATGTGATCCCAACTTTGAGCAGCTGATCTTTCGGAATGGCCAGTGCCTTATGCCCCTCCGTCAAGTTCTTCCTCAAGAATGTATAAACATAGTTCACCACTATCTTCTTCAGGAATGAGGACTTGGCTTTAGCTGTAACATTTGCCTCCCCCATCAGGTACACCATCCCTCTCTCCACCTCTCTGTCAATCAGCTGCTTCTCCTCCTCAACTGTCTGGTTCACATGGAAACTGATCCTACCTGAGTGGCTGCTCACCCGCGTTTCGATCGCCTCCTCACTGTGCACCGCAGTTTGCGTGGATCGTCTCGGCCTTGCCTGGGCTCCTGATGCCTCACTGCCATCATCACTCTCTGGTTCGATCTGCGCGAATGCGCTCTCCTCCTGGATGAACATCTTGAGCCTATCCACAAGGAATACTGCAAACTCCTTGGGCTCCTCTAGCTTGTCACTGTACCCATACCGTGCCACACACCGGAACATCCGATGTTCCTTTGGGCCAACCTGCCGGAAGAGGAATCTCTCAGCAGGCACCACACGCGAGATCGGCAGATGCTTGATTGACATGAACATGAAGATGGAGTGCACGGATGGTATCTTTTGGATCAGCCGAGGGAATACTGGAGGGATACCCTGAACCAGTTCCGTGTAGAGGAGGCCCACCCCAGGGATCCGCCGCACGTCATTCTTCTCGAGCAGTCCTGTCATTTCACTAACGGGCACAATGTGGTCAAGCTCGTACCAGTATCTCTTGACTTGGACATAGTGCCATGTTGCCATCAGGCTCATCACGACCAGCGCAAAACAGATCGGGAGGTATCCACCTTCAATGAACTTGGACAGTATGGAAGAGAGGTAGATTAACTCTATGGAGCCAAACAAAACGTAGAATAGCATGATGAAAATGACGTGCTTCTTCCATATGAGGAGCATCACGACAGTCATCAGATGGGTGGTGATCATGAATGTGGTCACGACACAGATCCCTGCGCATTACCAACATCAGATGAGATGAATTAATGTTTCCATATACTTGAAGGCTTAACTGCGTAATCCTGTGCTAGCTGCTTACCATAAGCATGGCCGATGCTAGTGGTCGTTTGGAAAGCAATCGTGACTACGATACTGGCCAATCCCATCATGAAGTTCACCTCAGGAATGTACACCTGCCCCTCATATTTGTGTGAGGTGTGTATCACTTGAACCCTGGGCATGCAACCGAGAGATAGGGCCTTGGATAGGATGGCAAATGCACCAGAGAGCATAGCTTGGCTTGCTATGATGGCAGCGAGAATGGCAACGATGAAGGTTGGCCAAAACAGCGATACTGCAGGAGCATAGACATGGAGAGTTGGTCTTAATTCCAAAGTTGGTTGCATGAAGCAAAACTACAGTCTTAGCATTTTATATACCTGGGATCGATCTGTAGAAGGTATCTGCAACGTTCTCTGGGAACTTCCTCAGGTAAGCCGCCTGCCCAATGTAACACAGCGCTACCGATGGGAACAAAATAGCGTTGAAGCTGATCTGCAGGTGAAATACAGCAACCACTGTGAGATGCTTCTATTTTAACTTCTGAGACCTCAACGAATCATTGTTACTCTTGAAAGCAAGAAACATATATTATGCTGCTGCTTACCTGAACAGCCCTGACGTTGAAATGTCCCAGGTCAGCAAACATACCTTCTGTGCCTGTTCATATGATAACCAGTCAGTGAGTTCAGATAACACTCTTGCAGGTTGCAGGCTATAAAAGCTCTTTTCAGTTGCAATTTTCAGTCACAAAGGTTACCTGTGACACACAAGACAATCCCACCAAGTGAAACCCATCCATCCTTCCCATTCCTTGTGAAGTATTGTATTATATACATTGGATTAAAGGCCCGTAGAACACCAATGTCGTGAGTAACGAGGTTGTACATCCCGATGCCAGCAATCAGAAGAAACCACACTGAGATGACTGGAGCAAAGGTGTACCCAACCTTGTCGGTCCCAAAACGTTGGACAGAGAAGAGCATAAACAGAATTGCCACCGATATGAGGACCACTTGTGCTATACAAAGAACCAACATCATAAATATTAGATTTGATGGGCACAGGGTAATAAATAATTTAAAATCTTACTGATATTTTTTCACGTACTTTGAGTCAAACTCGGCGCTTTTTCTCTGATCCCACTAACTGCAGAGAGCACTACAGCACATCCATGAAAGAAACATCAATACTGCTTGTTTAAACAGTATATTGTTGACACCACAAGATGATACTGTTGAATCTCCATTTGATTTATCATTACCTGAAATTGCTGGTGTCAAGGTACCGTCGCCTATCACCATGGATGTGCCAAGGATGGTGAGGGTGAAGAGCACAATCTTGGCTACCTTGCTGGACTCAAGCTTCTGCTTCACCCACTGCGCCCTCCTCAATTGCGAGTTTGGTGCTTCAATATGGTAGTTGGACACGGCCGCATCCTCAGCCTGCTGGTCCGGGATCATTCTTATCTTTGCGTATCGTGATATCAGGGAGTAAAGCGCAAACGTGCCACCTACAACAGCAGTGTGTTGTTATTTCATACCAACTGGATAATGCTATACCTCAAGCTCCTTGAGCTTATCCTGCCAAGATCTTAGAGATGGCTTACCATCTCCATTGTCGTTTGCATACAGCACGATGAAGACGTACTTGAGCATCGGTATGATGATGAGAGTGTAGAGGATAAGCGACAGGACGCCCAGGAGATCGTCATTGTTCTTGATTCCATCAGGGAAGGTACTGGAGTAGACATAGAGCGGTGATGTCCCGATATCACCGTAGATGATACCAATGCTCTGGAAAGCAAGGCTCAGCGTCCGCATCCAGCTCACCTGCGTTACCCGGAGGAAAGTAAACTATGGTCAGACTGCTCCGTCAGAAATACAACACTTCTGTAGCATGGACACCAAGTTGCAGGAGAAGCATACCTGGGAGCCATGATGCTTTGAATGAGAGACCTTCTCGGCATCACCGAACAGCGAGTCATGGCGCTTGAGAGGGGCAGGTATCTCCTCGACTTCGAGCGACATTTGTGGTTACCTGCTGATGTCAAAGCGCTTCCGAATACCTGGGATTCCTTCAAGTGTTTGTAATGGTATTTTCAAACAATCAGTCTCCTGTGGCACTTTTTTGCCACTCGTTCACAGTCTTGCCTGCATAAATGATTTCAAAGCTTCAGATGGTGGTGGTGTGGAAACCAAGTATATAACTTTTTTACATTTCCAAGAAGAAGAGGTTGGCTTAAACCCGACATGGCTTCTTAGTTGCTAAGCAATAGTAAACTAAATGCTCAAGAGTCATTGGGTGGCAGTGCTAGCGCCTAATAAAATCAGCATTATAAATGTACTCTGTTTTTTCCTCAAACCAATTTACCCTGTTTTTTTCAAGAATATACTCATGGTAGACTGAACATTACTAAGGGATGCTCACTCAAATACTATTATTTCATCTATGACCCCCAACCAACGGACACACGGCATGACGCCAGATACACCAACCCCTGAATTTAACTCACGCACGAAGTTCTGACTAGGAGCCTCACTCACATGATGCAAGATCAGTTTTCTATATTTTATAACAGATCCTCTTGGGTCATGAACTCATGTACACCGCCCTCGCTTAGTTCCAAATAATATCAAATCCCACTTGTTTAAGCGCTAATCTGATCACAAATCAACCTCATTGGGTGAGCCCTTGACCTCCCAAACCATCACACCTGTTCTAACTATAATGTTAGTTTTGTACTAGAAACGAATCTTTTCTACCAAAACATGCTGACATCTTGGGCCCAGCAATTGTTCATAGCAGAAAAACTCTGTGAACGAGTGGCAAAAATATTTGTTCCCCCAAGACTAATATCAGAGATAGAAGAAATCTAAGAAGTTCTTTTGTCAGCATAATCATCTTAAGGATGCAATTCCAGTCCATGCATAGCAGGGATGTATAACCGAATGGACATCTCCAACTTAATAGATGGTACTATGACACTCAAATTCCAAGACACTCAAAATGAGAAGAAACACATGAGATCAATGATGGGTTCCAATTCCTTTTGTTTTGTAAAACAGATAGTAGATGATACGGTACTTGTGTGAGAGAAACACATGTAAGGAGAAGACGGCTGAGTACCGAGTACCTACCTAGCTAGGTTGGCTGACAGCCGGCGGCGATTTTGGGGCAGTGTGCCGGCGGTCGTCTCCGCCGGCAGGTCTAGCTGAAGACGGCCGGACAAAACCGGCGGGGGAGTAACAAGGAGGAAGCAATACACTCCAGGGGCTAGGAGGAAGCTGGCGTGCGAATTGGTCTGCCGCAGCTCGCATTGGAGGGAGAAGAGGAGGAAGGCTCCTTTAAATAGAGCGGCATGCAGTGCTGCTCAGTGCAGAATGGAGCCAAAACGAGAAGCGGCCGTGGGAGATTTCCCGTAAAACCATAAAGAATTGTGAATTATTATGCAGTTTACTGTATTATTGGGCGACGTGGCTGTTTATTTTCAGGGAAGGGAGATAGAAAAAGAGACGAGGTGCAGAGAGCAACGGATGTATCGTAGCTCCTAGCTCGTCAGTCTTCGGCCGCCGAAGACTTTCTCTGGGATCTACCAGCTTTGTCCGTGCAATAATTGATGAGAAATCTGGTGAAGCGGCGTTGGCTTGGCTCCTCTTCTTGTTCTCCTACGGTGGTAACATCATCTTGGTTTACTTTACAGTTCACACCTCGTGGTTCATGTGAGGTTTTCGGCGTCAGTGAAGTGTTTTCGGGGTGTGGTGAATTGAGCCACATGCCATGCCTGAATTGGTTAGTTGCGTAGAAGTTTCTCTACTCTAGGTTCACTCGCTATCACCCGTCAGATACTTCGTTCGTTAGTATTTGTGTCACTGTTGGGAGAGGGATGGTAGTACTAGTCATCGAGCCTGATTTTGAGGTAATGGCGGACTTAAATGGCTTATGCAGCCTGATTTTTAGATGCAATATGGTATCCATTGCCACGACGAGCAGATGGTTAAGTTCAAGTTCTAACTCAAGTTTAGTACTAAACATGGGTAGTTAATTAGTTTCAACTCTCCTCCAAATAAACAAGACAATTATCAGGGTGGGGTTTCTTAATCCAACGAATGAAGTTTTCAAAACGTTGGCATCGACCGATAAAACAAAACCATGTAAGAATGGGTCTTCCCAGCTAGAAATGCATAGCCTTCATGGGATTGTTCCTAGGATATGTTTTTTATATTTTAAGTGCAGTGACTAACTAGGGTCATTTAGCCCATGACTAGGTTTATTAGGCCATGTCATCATCTTGGGGAGTAATTAACTACCAGTTAATTTTCAATTTTAGTTGGCATGACCTTGACAGTTCGTTGCTTCTGATCATCATTAATCTCCATGCGCTAGAGTTTCTGAGAGAATTCAGCACTTCCTCTCCACCCGAACTTGTAGGACTACATTCATGCATGAGAAGAGCTAGACACATCAAGCTGTAACCGACGAGGAGGCTGATACCAAACATGTTATGGCTCAGACTACTGACCAGTCTAGCCAACATGCCATTCATTCTCTTTTCCTCTCTAAAAACCTGATTCAGTTCCGGCCAAACTATGTAGGTATAGGTTGCTGGTGGTATCCGAGATCTGATCCCATGACGTCACACACGCAGACGAGACACACACTTCCTCTTAGGGTTAGGTCGCCCTTTGGGGGCCCACATGAAGTTGCCGGTCAGTCCACCGCAGCCAGCCAGCCAGAGCTGACTCCTGAGGCCTTGTTTACTTCATGGGTTTTGTAGGAGATGGGAAGAGTAGGGATAGGAGGGGATTTTGTGAACACCCAATCCCCACAAATCTCCATAAATACTTCCCTAACATTACACTAGCCCATGACATTACACTAGTCCATGATAGAATTTTTATTTTGTGTAAAGATGAGGTGGTTGGTGGGGATATTTGGGGACCTCTCCGATCCGCTAAAATACACTAGGAGTAAACAGACTAGTGGGCATTTTCTGAGAATTGGAATAATCCCCTCCCATCCCCTAAAATACACTTGAGGTAAACAAGTCCTGACTGGGATAGGTCCAGACGAGACGTAACTCCAGGTTTTGTTGTCTACAACACTGCATTGCATAGGTCCACTATGAGGGTCTGACATTTGGTTGCTTACCTAGAACATTTTTGGCTGGACTGATGCAAATCATAAGTGTTTGTTGCATGTATCGGGGTGTCGTGGACACCTCCTCTAAGTCAAGTGGCCTTGACACCTCTAATAAAAAATCTCGGACGATGCACAACATCAACTTAATTAGATCATCTCTATCACATACCCGTAACTGAAAAATCAGTTTGAGGTACCCTCAAAACTATCTTTACGGTTTGCGAATACATCGGGCGGAATAGATACTCAAAATTTCGAAAAAGAACTTTGTGTTGGGGGTTGTCGGTGGCGTCCCGAGGCTGGCGTCCGCACGTCTCACCTACGGTCGGGTCGTTTCCCCGATGACACACGAGGGGATGGCCGCGTGTGAGAGGATACAAGGATGTGTCAGGTTTTGGGGTTGAGGGGGGGGGGGGGGGGGGGGGTTGTCTAGGATGGGCTAGTACAAACCCCTAGGGGTAAACATGCTTGCCATGAACTTTGGGGATTAGCGGGTGAGCCAGGAAAAAACCCTCCATAGCCTTACGAGTCGACTTCATACACTACAATGGATAAGGTTAGTTGTTCTTTGCATATGTAGTTCTACTTAAACTTCTGAATATGTAATCTCTTCCTATTTTAGCCAATATATATAGCCGTCAAATATACTTACATATCCAACAAAGGGTACTGCTATATATGCAAAAACATTCCTTTCCCTTGGTTAGGACGGGAATATGTTAATATGAAAAAAAAACTTACATATCCGTCAAAGGGTAGTGCTATATATGCAAAAAATGCTTTTTCCTAGGTTTTATGTCGCTTAGCTTCATGATTCCTGAAAGGTTAGACAAGTTTATTTACACCGCAAATAAATTGTTCACTAACTCCCTACATCATGCATGTTGTTATACGTGTAGTTGCTTCTCCTTAATTTAGCGGTCTGAACCGAGATGTAGTGCCCATCTGTAGACAGTTACAATTTTGTTGGGTTTTGCCTCACAGAATAATTTTTTACCTTGAGTTTGAGGGGAATTTTTGTGTGGATGTACCATTGTTGTGTTTATGTAGTTAATTATGTATGAAAATCATTAGTTATTGTTCATTTGTAATATCTTTAGCGTCTTATTGTGGTAATTTCCAGTACCCAGACTGACCAGCGATCCTTATTGTGGTAAATATTTGTATGATTTTTTTTACCACATCTTCGGCGGGCACAAAGCCACCATGCACCTTTTTATTTCATATGAGACAATTTGCCATTGGGAGGAAATTACAAACGAGGGATGCCTCCTGAATTTAAAATTTGAGATTTCAAAGCAGATGCCTTACAATTTATTGGAAATTTGATTTTCCGGCTAACTTGGTCACTTTATGAACGAGAAGTAGTACTCGTTTATTCAGATCATCATTGCTAAAAAAAATTACAGATCCTTCTTAACTATTATCATCACAATGTGCAGGTGTAGCGACTGTACGGTGTAGATTACTTAGCTTGTTATAATTAATCTGAACTCGGTTCATGGAAAGGACGGTACGGATGGGCGATGCAAGATTGTGAATTTATTATTTAACAAAGTTTCTCTTGGGAACTAACGGTGCTCCTGAGAGCTGACTTGAAATTATTTTTGAAGCCCGGACCTTGAATCCTCTGACTTCGCAGACAAAACAAGAGTTAATCATTGGTGTTATTTTAATTATTAGTTATTGTTCATTTGTAATATCTTCAGCATCCTATTGTGGTAATTTTCAGCACCCAGACTTATCAGCGATCCTTATGTAGCTAGTGAACTTATTTTCAAGATTTTAAAGTGAGATGCCTTACAATTTATTGAAAATATAAATCTTCCGATTGACTTCGGCAGTAAATGACTTCATAAAATCTCATCTTTAGATTAAACAAAACGAAATGATATAATCATGATTGAATTATCAACTTTTACACAAGATAATTCTATACACAACATATTTCTCTTTTTTTCCGAATCGCCATTGCTAAAAAAGAAAATACAGATCCTCCTAAACTATTATCATCACAGTGGACAGATGTAGCCATTGCAGAAGAACCTGATTATCCAGATTATTATAATTAATCTGAATTCGGTTCATGGAACGGATTGTACGGATGGCGACGCAAGATTGTGAATATAATACTAAACAAAGTTTCTCTTAGGAACCAATGGCGTGAGAGTTGACTTGAAAGTTTGTTTAAGGCTCTGACCTTGAATCCTCTGACTTCACAGAAAAAACAAGAGTTAATCATTGGTGTTATTTTAATCAGAGTGTCACGATGAAGAAGAAAAAAAGGCCTGTCTTTATCACCAGTTCTGAAACTTGAGATCACGTAAAATATTTGGTGTATAAGATTCACGCGGAAAATTATAAGTACAACATAAGGACATTGCGGAAACACTAGTAGAACCTACCATGAGCTGTTCCAAGTTGTACCAGTGTAACGTTCCAATCAGTATTAGAAGTAGATCGTAAGGTAATTATACTATATTTTGATGCTGCATTATGTGCAATCATACGAATATTTTTAGTTGGTTCTTAAAACTAAGGTGTGTTCTCTAAAAATATTGAGTTTCTTTCGTCTTCAAGACCAGTTGGCTCATTAGAAACTCCAAATGATCTCATCATTTGCTATATTTCCCCCAGACGCGGAATTAACACGGAGAGACATCCGTACCAGATCCATAAAACAACTCATGCACGTCTCTGTGAAAGGGAGGTTCTAAAATCAGCAAACTTTGGCATGCCAAAGCTGACCTGCTGACCAAACAAGGCTGGTTAGCAACAAGTTCGTGAAGAAGATGCAATGCTTCTTGGCTGTTGCTGGCATGGCTCGTGTACTTCACTGCTCAACTCGACTCTCAATCAAACACCCGACAGCTGAAAGGCTGAAAGATATTGTCCCCATTATTTGGCAAATGTGGAAGTGTCTCACTTGCTGTTCTCATTCTCTTCTCTGAACCGATCGCAGCTCCGCTTTCAATTCTCGTTGTTGGAAACAGATGACATGACTCACGAGATCCTGGAGTTGGCAGGGCAGAGGTTCCTGATTTATGCGTGCCACGGGAATGGGGATGGTGCTTGGTTATCTGATCATCTATCTAGCCCGTTGAAAACGAAAAGACAGCTAGCCCCGTATATCAATGCTTACATTGATGTAAAAAAAATGCAAAAACCTTTGAAAATCATAAACATGATTATTTATCCAAAAAACTTTGATGATTTTTGTGGACGCACACTATGATGTAATGACTAATTTTATACGAAGAATCAATGGTTACTCCAGAAATTAGTTATATAGTTTACGCATTAAATATTCGTTACACACTAAACAAACCACAAGAAAACAGTTGACCGTCCAAAAATCTTGCTTCTTTCGAACACTAATTGTCCAAACAAAAGTATGAACAAATACCCTTGGTATGAGCTCATTGTTTTGTAATTTCTCCGCATAAAACTTATGCATAAACAATATATATTGAGTGGGCATGGCCCTGTTTGTGTCGGTTTTAGCCCATTTTTTTAATAATTATCCAGGCATCTTCTTCTTAATTAATGGATAAGGTAAAACTTTTGTCTTCGTTTAAAAAAAGCTAAAGCAGACACAAAAGAAAAAAAATCACATTTTGGTACATACGATTATTTTTCTATGATATGTTTAGTGTGTCACGAGTATTTGTTCTAAAATATAAGCATAAAAACGTTTTAAAGTAAAAAAAAGGATGCTACATATAAAAGGGTGTCTATTATATTCTAGAGAGCATAAAAATCATAATTTTGATGAATAATTAACTTCTTGTACTACAATTTCAGCATTGACATGCGGGGTGCCAATGACGGTTTTACATCAACAAGGTTAAATAGTTGATTAGATGACTAAGTGGAGAATCGTTATATATTTGACCACCACCTGGTGAAAACATCAAAAGATCTATCTAAATGGTTCGTTGTACAACACATAGAGCATAATATAATTTCCTATATATTCCCAGATTTCGTTGGCTGGGTTCTTCTAACCCTCTGTACGGAGTAAATTGCAAAATACCATCATAACTGAGGTAAAGATAACAAGTATGTAGAAAAAACCCATCACAAATCGCATGAAATGGTAGGTGCTTGACACCTTTGACCTAATTGTGGTGGTTTCTTGATAGTTTTTCTTCAAACAAGGATGTTTTTTGTGCCTATCTCATTGAATAAGAAGTGGTTTTGGGTTACAAATGACAAGCTAATTGACTTCGATATTAAGGGCCTCTCATGGAAAAATGTTACTCGAGAATTTCGCACCCGCCATCACCCAAAGATTGGCATTACACTTGACACTAGCTAGAACCACGGACGGCGCGCGCCCGCACTTTGTAGTAGTGACACATGCATGCTGCTTTCCTATCAGGTTTCAGTTAGAGACATTGATCGACACTTTCTAAGAACTCTCCTGAGCATAGCGATCAATGGTCTGGTCGCACAAGGTTGCCGACATGCATAGCTGAAGCAGATTACGAAGATAGGGTTGAGTCTCACTTGTATCGTAATTTCGACAGCGACGAGCAATCAGGAAGATGTCTCCTTCCTCACGTGTCAAAAGGGCAGATCAACAAGGACATATTTTGTTTCGGAAAAGTCACGCAGAGGCCAGAGAACGTGTTTGTGGAGCTTGTATGTGAGGTGATGTTGTTCTCACGGTTTAATTTGCTTCGGCCTTATGCATATTTACACGGGTTAACTGTAACTTGTCCCAATTGGAGAGGTTTATTTATTGTACATTATATGGAGTTTGTCAGCGCTCCGGTCACTGTTGCACGTCCGTTGAACCTGCGTAGCCTGTAGTATCTTTCTCGTTGGTTCAGCGTAACGGAGAATATCCACTGGATGATGGAATCACCTTCGTGTTGCCAGTGGCGGAGCTCCATCGCTGTTCCTCTCGTGCCATATGGGGTTGACAGCTTGCTGGATTTTTCACTTGACGCGGTGTAAGTTTTCCATTGTTTGCGGCAATAGTTGGGATCTTGCTGGATGCTGGGTCAAGGTAGACGCCCCAATGGATGTGTCCACTGCCTAGAATGATAGCCGCCGATAGGTATGCATGCATCCATTGTGACTTTTATGTGATGCCAGTTCTGTCAAAAGATGCTTGTTTTGTCAAGATTAAACCATGGTAGAAAAAGGCAAACGTTATCTGGACTTGATCTGTCCGCCGACATATTGCTTTTATGCGTTTCAAAAGTGTGGAATAACACTTTACGTACGATGCTCATTGTACCGATTGTAAGTAGGTAAAGACCAATTTAAGTGTGCTAATATTGATACTGATTTCTTGCCATATGAAGAAAAATGAGTGTTTTTCTGTGTCCTGGTCAAAAACCACGCAAGAAAATTACAGTCGACACATATCTCTGTATAACACAATTTAGGTAAATCTCCTAGCTAGCAACACACGAGTACTGAACACTGGTAGTAACTCAAATCGCAATCAAAGAGCGTATCTCGATCGAAGGCTAAAAGATATTGGCATGTGTCGTGTCTGCTTTATTTTGGTCTCAAGATCCTTGCTTCTTCTTCTCATTCTTTTTTCTGAAGCGATCTCAATTCATTTTTCAGTCCTTGTTGTTGGAAACGGATGCAGTGACTCGTAGAATCCCAGAGTTGGCAGGGTGGGATATTCCTGAATCCCTGATGGATGCATGCCCGAGGTTGGGCGGCATCGGCACATGAGGCGCGCAACTAACCTAACTTCTCTTGTCCCCACAATACATTTCAGATTCCGTTGGATTGGGCGGTACCCATATTTCAGGTCGCATGTATACGTGGAAAAGAAGACACTTGTTTCAGTTATTAGTGAAAAATGAGGAACTCTTATTTGCGAATAACATGGAAAATGAAGAACTGGATAGGTATGGTAGCATTGATCAACACTTTTTGAGAACTCGCCTGCGTGTAAGCGATGAGAGCGCAATTAGGCTGCGACTCCTAACGGTTAAGTTCGAGTAGTATCATCATCCTTCTATCCGGATTACGAAGGGAAAGCGTCGCTCGTCCGGCGTCGAAACAAAATCGACAACGACGGCTATTTTCCTTGGAAAAGTCACGGGTAACAGATGATCACACGTGTGTTTCAGCAACATGTGAAGCGTTGTTGTCCTAATTTGCTTTGGCCGTTCATGCGGCTGTCAAGTTTCCTGATCGGGATGGGTTAGCTTTATTTTGAATTGTAAAGGGGTTAGTCGTCAACGCTGCCTTGCCATCACTGTTTTATATCCAATGAACCCAGCTAGCTGGAGCCTTCGTAGTACCGGCCCGTTGGTTCAGTGATACTAAGAATATCCAACGAATACAAGCTCCAGCCAGTTGCGAAGATCCATCGCTGTTCTCCTCGTGATACGAACGTAACGTGCGGTCTGAATCTCGGCCACCCTGAGGAAAAGTAGCCGTGCGCATCGCGGGATGCAGATATCTCAGGAATGGAAAGCTCAAACACACCCTTCAGTATCAGGGATCGATGAAGCAATTTGACGACGTTAACACGCGAAGACCCTCCACTTGAATAAATGGACAAAACGACCTCCCTTATATAAAGACCCTAACATCACCCTAAACCAATATTCCCTTTGGTGAGATGATCTGAAAATTTGCGTGAGAATATTACCTTGTGAATGCTTATCCTGTCAGCAAAAAAAAAACTCATTCCTTGCAAAAAAAAACATAACGAAATCTAGAAATCCTTTGTTGAATAATTTTTTTAACATAACAAAAAAGCTTAACGCATTCCTTGTTGAAAATGCGTTGGATGATTTTTGTAACAGAACGAAATCTAGAATTCTTTGTTAGTATATAATTTAAGGAAAAAACAAAAAGAATTTTAACCAAACAAAAAATATGTTTACATTTTTTTAGAAAATCTTGGTTAATTTGTTAATACAAAAATATGTTTGCATAAACACACATATTCACTTATCCACAAATATACACATATCCAGGAAATTATGTTAATACATGCTAATATAAAAAAAATTGTTTACATTCTAAGAAAATCTTTGTTAGTTTGTTAATACAAAAATATGTTTCGATAAACACACATATCCACAAATGTTAATACAAAACGAAAAAATAAAATCATCTCCAAATATTCCCATATCCACTTATTAATGGTAATGATGAAAAGTTAAGTAGGTATCCATAATATTGAGTACTTCAGTGTAAGAAACTTTTAAAGGTGAGGGGGTTTGATGCAAAAAATAGCACGAATCGCAAAGCAAAATGAACGGTTTTGATGAAAGGTGCGGTCGCATGTAATTTCGAAAAACCGCATTATGCAACCTACCCCGTGAAAGCAAACTGATCTCAACTTGATATGCAAGATAGGAGAGGCATTCATCTTCCAAAAGCAGTGATCCCGTGTCTTGCTCGTACGTAGGCAGAGGCGCAGATCGGACAACGGATCATAGACCATAGGGTGACACCAGCGGAAGCTCCCTGGAAGACGAGGGAGCGCGCAGGAAATAAAACAATGGCGGCGGTCCACGGGCACGTGCGCTCGTCGCTGTCCGGCCGATCGACGTCGCCGCTCATCATGTCCGTCGCTTTGCGGGCTGCTACCAGCTTGCTGTAACGTCAGGACAGTTTACATGTTCGAGTGCTACATCCTACATGTACGTACAACACAGGCCGCTTTGACTGACTACAGCACCAGCCACCAGGGAAAGCGCAACGGAGGAGTGTCCCCTGGTCGGGTATAAGCCGTGATCCATCACTGGGTAAAGAAAATGAACTCTCATCAGTAACTTGTTTGATTCCGTTACATTTTTACTGCCAAACTAGCATGGTGGCCCCCGCAAATGCGAGGGCATCATTTATAATTTGTTAAATGTGATAAGAAATGTATTTATAGTCCACATTATGCAGTTTAAAATTATAGAATGTCTATGGTCTGTCTGTAATATTACATCTACACACTAAACTTAGATTGTGATGCAAGTTCAGCCATATTTCATACGTGATGTTAGATTAGCATCCAGTTTCTCGCTTTTTATATTAGATTTAATGCTCCCTAAAATCATATTAGATACAAAGCTAGAGCTATAGTTATGTTTAAATTATATGTTTAAACAATCATAGCCACCTAAATAATAATCATATGTTTAAATTATATTTGTGATATAATAAACATAAATATGCATAATGGATTTAACAATAAGAAATGTGCTTATAATGCCACCTAATAGGTAGGCCATCTAATATTTTTGACTATTTTGTAAATAAACATCTTACAAATTTACAGAAATAATTTATATTTACCCTGTCTTAATGTTAAATCTCTGAATAATGTGCTTTTCTACCAATTTTTTTTGGTATACTTCCTTTTAAGATTAGGATAGGTAAAATTAAAATGTTGCATTAATAATGACCTGAGTCAGTGCTTTTATATATGTATATAGGCTATGACAAGTTACAAAAAACTATGTCAATTAGATGAACGGTCAGATATTTTTCATGAGAAATCTAGCACATCCCACTTTTTAGACTCACGTGATGATTCCTCGCAAATTTTATGTTGTATTGACCAGATGCTTGATATAAGAAATGTATGCTTTCATGATTTTTGTATTCTCATTGGAGTTTGTAAGGATGTTATTTTTCTTATGTTAGGGTGAAATTTTATAGTTTTTCGTTGAAACTATAAGATGTACAAACAGATCAATCCACATTATCTCTTTGACTCGGAGAGTTCCCTTTGCCTTGAACCCCCCCCCCCCCCCCCCCCTGCCCTTTTATCTTTTCACTAAGGGATGCACCGGTCAATATCCAAAGTGTAGTTTAGGTATGGTATTTTAATATATCCTTCATGACAACGTATTGGTGGTTGAGATGGTGTTGTACGAAATAAAAGCTTATAGTATCCATCTACGTCTTCGTGTTTTTTAGGGACAAACAAATGATTAACCGCTAAATTGTTGATAGATCTTTGCTTTTCTGAAACTTTTGTCATTTCTCTCTTTTCTCTACAATAAATTAATTTATACTTTTATCTATGATCTAAATAGTTCAAATTACGATGATGCATTACTCAGTGATCCGTTTAGGTGCACTTGTGAATATCTTTAGGATGTGGTGTATTATTAGAAAATGGTCAATTTATTGGCTGTCAACTATTTTGTATTTTATGATAATTTTCTTGTACATCTCACTTCTGAATTTATATTGTATTGTATGAATGGAAATGTGATAATTTGTAGATTTTAATGGACTCGTGTGAAGATTTAGTTGTTTTCCATGATAATCATTGCGTTATTATGTGCCTATATGCACAAGATGCTTGATATAAGCAAAGTATGATTTCACGAGTTTGTATACTCATTGGTGATTGAAAGGATATTATGTGTCTCTTATTAGTGTGGAACCTTTATGCCTTTTATCTCTTAATAATAAGATGTATGGCTAGATTCCATGAAAGAGCAAATCCATCTTTGACTCTGGAATTCCCTTCGCTTAGGTATGTTACGATTAGTGTGTTCTTCATGACAATGTCTTGACGTTGTAGACGATGTCCGTGCAGAATATAGACCTATTGCATCCATCTAACTCCTTTTGCTTTCGTGTTGATCGACATCCATCGTGCAATACTGCATTGAACCAGTGGTTCTCATGGCTTGAGCTTTTAATCTTTCCCTCAATAGTTTTGCGATAGAGGGTGGTTGGACCCTTTGTCGTGTGAACAATTTATTGTCTACTCTATGAAGTCAACACATCATGCATTTGTTCTTAACATTTGTAATAATGTTTACCGTTTTGTATATATCACATGAGTTTGCATATACTCACTTTGTACAATAAAAATATTTTTATGTATTGAATATCGATACTATAGGTATATATTAGACATATTTTAGTGTCTAGATTCACTCATTTTCCTTCATATACAATCCGTATTGGATACCTTAAACATCTTATAATCTCTCCAACCCAAAGTACTTGATGTGAATTATTTAAATATGGATCCAAATTTAAACAAATTTGTGACGTACGTCAAATATTTATGGGACAGAGAGTCGGAGAGAGCATTATGAGCTGGCCTCTGTTACTGCAAAGCATACTCTCTTTCATTTTTGTTGCTAGGCTACCACCATGTTCTAGTGTAGTAACAATGTCTTGATGTTGACAGGCACACACGTTAGCCAATGGCTGATCCCATCGATCAGCTTTGGATTTTTTTTTCACGTTCACGTTTTGAGCTGACCTCTGGTACGTATCGATCAGTTTTTTTTTTTGAAAGATGTATCGATCAGTTTTAGATAGGAGCAATTTTTTCTCATAACGATCGGGTTTGAACCTAGCTACCAGTATACGTATCGTTCCGGACCAGATCGAGTTAGCTCCCAGTAGGCCTGCATGTACAGGTTTTATTCGGCAAGGACTCTCTCGAATAAATTTCATAAACCAAAAGCTTTTGAGTTTTGATTTATTGTTTAATCTTAATTATAGACCACCTTTCCAATGGAGTTGGGTCCACCTCTTCTATGTTACGTAGCTCTAAGTTAACCGTGTCAAACTAAATCATGTGGTTACGTAACTATAAATCCATCATTAAATCTTAACCGTATATTTTAGATCTAACTGTCTAAATGATTTTAATGATGTGGTTTAATCCGATGTCTCAAAAAACTAACTCATTTTGCTTTTAGTATATAACTAGCATGATGGCACTCGTAAATGCGAGGGCAACTCCTTATATTGAAGGATAAAAATTATACTTTTATGGGATGTGGTATGAAAATATAGCCACCAAAATATTATGCTAAATAAATATCACGTTTATGAAATGCATTTCAAATTTTTGTACAGACTATATTAATAAAATCGTTGATTTTTGTTGTTGTTTTAACATGATGTTAAATCAATTTGCATAGTTAAATTAAGACTGCGAGTTGGTTGTTACCTTTGTTGTAATCTTGAATCGTTGTGGTAGGATTTGAGTAATTGGTATTAACTATAAAATTACACATTTATTTTATGTTTTAGTGCAATCAGTAGTTGTTGTTGAATCTTAGAAGTGGAAAGATGACACTGAGAGAATATAAACTAATCTATTTAGTGCATCAATTTATCCTTACAAACAGCTAGACCAACTAAACATCAAGAAATGTATTTAGTTTGTATAGATTTATATATTATCACCGACTTATAATAGCAACCATGTTTTTTGGTAGTCATATTTATATAGTGATATTCTCGTTTCTCCATCCATGGTCCTGATTAACAATCATGCAGATTTCATATTTACACATATATCGCCTCTCTCTTTATGTCGCTTCTTCCCTCACCACTCTTTATAACTCTCACACACATTTGTATGCATACCATGTAACATCGACCTAACAATCGTAGTACAATTGCTAATCCTTCCTAAAACAATTAATAATTAATAACATAAGGGTCAAATTGTCATTACTCATCCTCTATTGCTCATCCTATGGGGTCAAATCAAGAGTTACATCTTTAAATAAGATGCAACCTGTAAATGTTGTTTTTTATATCAAATAATTTGGATACATCATACAATAGTCTATTGATGATCTAAGTTCTGGTACACTTGTAAAATCTATTAATTGGCTATGATATGTTTAGTTTTCAATTTGCTGGATTGACATACGTGACACTCGTAGGTACACCTATGAAAATATATCGGTTGTGACATCTATAGATACAATTATGAAGATATTTTTATGATATTTTAAGTACAAATATAATGTTTACATTATGCAATGGCGGAGCCTGCTCCCGTTACACGCACAAAGCAATTAGCGTTGTGGCCTGTCAGACATAGATTTTTATTCTTGGATCCAATTAAGAGGAATCTACTATCATTTTTATAATATATAACATGCACCCTTTTTGACTTATTTGACTCTGTTTTTTAACAGACTATCAGCTAGAGGCTATAGACCGTGTTATTCTTCAAGCCGTGTATAGTTATTAACTAAATCGTTAGAAAATAAGATAAAAATCGATGCGTAAGCGAGTAGTTCCTAAGTGAGCATATTATCTACCGCTCGATCAGCTAGTTATACGTCTGATCGATCAACTTATACATTCGATTGGATTGTGCATTTCTGAATTTTTATTTACCAACAGACCAACCAGCTAGTTATAAATCTGATCGGATCGTGTCTGGTTGGAAGCATCAATTTAGTATCTTTTAAATGTCTTCTCAATTTATTCTAGAATTTATATATTTGATTGAATCATGTGGGATATATTTTACACAGGTTACTAGAACATGTTATTGCATATAGTCCTTTACCCGACTATAAAGGGCTGTGTCTAAAATGACATTCAATGCTAAATTCCTTCATTCCAATTTGAAATATTGTATGACTTTGTTTTAAAATTACTATTTTATTGACATGGCGTAGGATATATTTTATATTAGGTGGTTACCCATTTTTCATATTGTGTAATCCCTTTTACCGATTTTCTCATTGTCATCACCTGAAATTTTGAACAAACTCCTGCCTAGCCATAATTTTCAGATTAAAACCGATGGACATTCTTACCTCAGAATGAGCTGTATGGGTTTAGGATAAATCGTACGTGCATTGGCTCCTAGACTTTCCAGTTGATCATGTTTTTTAAAAGATGTATGTTGATCTAATCTTGGCGTTGCACCAATTGTATTCTTTTTAGCAACCAATCTTTGATATGGACTATTGGTGTTACCCGATCGTGCATTTTTTATTGGAAAGAAATGATCATACATATGGACTCTATTGAATCTGAACATGTGCATGCACGGGGCAGAGACTGAAACATCTCCTGGACTTTATTTGTAAAAAAACATCTCTGGATTTTCTAGTCGATATAGCGTTTTTCTATTAATTGCAAAATTTCCATTGCGGATACGTCCGACCGGCCCGAAGTGTCGATCAATCGAAACACTTGATAATTCTATACGTGAATGGTTGTTTGCAGGAAACGTGATCTGACTTTTTTTTAATTGGTTGTGACGGTTGGTGCCTATATATGTGATATGATTTTTTTCTTTTTACATGAAACGTGACGTGATTTTGTTGTACACGTCGACTTATACCAAGTGATGTTGGATGTAACGTTTTCTTCTTTTAATCTCAATCGTCGCAATTAAAATCAATGGATTAAATATTTAAAATCTATATGGATTAATGTGGTGTCTCCATTTAAGTTATGTATATTACTTTTAGTCTTTACTATTAAATGGGAGTTGGTACTTCGAACCCTTCTCCAGGAAGCCGATGGATGGTCTGTTTTCGCGCAATCGCTCCTACGGGCCGGCCCACGAAATAGCAATCAACGCATATCAATCTCCGTCACGTAGGGTTTGACCTCTGCATTTCCGACGCCGCCGGCCACCCGCACGCCCGGAGATCTCCGCCGCCTCTTCTCTGCAGATTTCCTCCTGGCCCCGGCATCCTCGGTGGCGCCTGCACCATACTCGCGCTTTCTGCACCGCGCCACTCAGAAGCCAGTCACTTCACTCTGATGCCCTCGTCGCTTCCTGAACTGCACCGCGCCGCTCCCCTCCGGTCCGTGCGAATAGAGGGCCGCATGCCGCAGCCACGCCACCAGCCTCCAAGTACCCGAACCGTTGCCGGAAGCCAAACCCTAGCCGTCGCCATTGGAGGCTGCTATCACACCACCGCGCGCCGCCTCTAGACGGACCCGTGTAAGCTTCTTAATCCCCATTGTTCGCTCCATTGCATTGTCTACTATTGTCTCCGATTTTCTACACCATCGCCCATCTTTACCTGCTGTTTTGGTACTGCGATTTCAGAGCTGCGGCTGGACCATTTGTTTTGGCCGTACATGAAGAAATGGGGAAAGAAATCTACTTTTGCAGCACCTGCACGGTTGCACCTGCACCTGAAGCGAGCTGGTGGTACTGATCTTCAAACCAAGAGTGTTGTGGTGGTGGCGATTTGGATCTGCGGCTGAATCTGAAGGTGGGATCATTGTGCTAATTTAAGGATATTTCGTGAGTGCACCAAAATGGATTTTCTCTTGTGCTATGCCTGTATTCTTATTTTCTCCCTTTCAATTTGCACAATATCAGCATCCCTGTAGAAAGGAAATGATGGAAAGTATGGGAAGAAAAGAAACGGTGCTTAATTGCTTATATGTAGTCAGCATGTATTGCTTTGTAATTTTTCCATTGCACCATGTTTCTTCAGATTATTATGGTTTCTCAATGTTCAGTATATACATTTCTCCATGCCCCGATCTTGACCTGACTTATGGAAATTATGAAGAAATATTTGGTAACTCATATTCAAACTGAGGAATTCTTTGATGATGCAATGATTGACAGTTACATTGTAATGAAGGAAGTGCTTGTTGGGAGATCCGATGAGGTTTGTAGTTTGTTCTCATGAATTATTTATTAAGTTAAAAAGTATCTTTTTTAGGTGTTCACATTCATGTGCTGATGGTCTCATTATTGGAGTTCTCTAATTGTTTGAACAATCACAGGTCAATGATATCAATTTTGAATCTTAGTCAAGTATTGTTACTTTCTATGCACATTATGTTGGATTATAGTTTTTACCCATATCAGAGTTTTTTTCCGAATATTATGTGGCTACATCTTTCTGGAGGCATGGAGAAGTATCATGCATACTAGCTTCAGTTTGTTTGCTATACATGTGCAAACAAATGAATTATCCAACTCAATATTTCCTACGATGTGCATTGGTTGGATATCAATGGTATGCACCTTTAGAAATATGATCATGATCATTGGAGCAGTTGGTTGGTCGTACTAACAGTGACTACTCCGAAATCTAAGGGTGTGCATCATTATCGAAACCACCCCAAACCGTGAAACCCCCGTGTACAATTTTATGTACTAGCTCTAATATTTTGTCCGACGCATTGACTGAAATTGACCTAGATTTTCTAAGCCGGTTTGAGTCAAACCCTTTCCCACCCCTACGAAAATTCATTCATACCTTTAATAGAATTGTTCATGGTCCAGGAGGGAGTAGGATTTAAAATTTCTGTAACTTCCAAATTGGGTTGTATACATTTGTGATTATCACATAGTATTTACATGGAGCTACACTCATTGGTTCTGAAATTTCGGTTATTTTCTTATATGAGCATGCTTGTGTTTATGCAGTTTCAAACATGAGGTTAATAGGATTGTGCGATACATTTAGGAGTAAAGACGTGCGCACAGAAGGACATATAGAGTAATCAGAGTATGTGTTACATCATGGTGAGGTCTTCTGCCCTGAGCTTGTTATCCACATTTTCTATGTAGCATAGTCTGGGTATCTCACATGTGCAAGCATGTATGCTCAAGTATGCAGACATCTGGATATTGTTTCATGTGCCTTGGGGGCTTCTGAATATTGCATATGTTGTATCAAATTTGTATTTCATGTAGTAAATCTTTTACCCTAAACTATAACAACTATAACAGGCTTATTGAAAATATTCTACTTCTTGTTAGTCAGATTGACATCTGTGTAAGCTCCCCTCAACAAGTTCGTAACCATGGAAGATCACTATGACATGGAAAGAATAGGTAATGCTAGAATCAGCAGCAATAAATAGATAATACACATCCTTAAAATAGTTCTTGGCTTCTTGTTCTTGCTTTGACATGGTTATCAGAGAAGTACTCCCTCCGTCCCGAATTAAGTGTCGCAACTGTACTTTTTACAAAACGACCCCTGAAGTTTTGGAGACACAACCCGCAGTCCAACTCCTGTCGGGACGCAGTCCAACTCCACCCGACCAGACTCCGCCGCCGTGCTCCCGTCACCGTGCCGCAATCCCCTCGACCTCGCCGCTCTCCTCTCGCCGCTCGGCGTGCTGCCCTACCCTCTCCTCCACCTAGTCGTACCGCGCTCCCCTCGACCTCGCCGCTGTCCTCTCGCCGCCTCGCTCCCCTCCCCTCGCCGCCCCGCTCACATCCTACCAAAAAAGATCTGATTTTTCGCTCCAAGGCAGGATCCGGCGTTCGCGAGGCAGGATCCGGCGTTCACGAGCCCGGATCTTGTGTCTGCGAGTCCATACGCGTCGTGGACAACCGAGGAAGCTCGGGTTGAGTCCGTCCCGGAGCTTCGAGGAGTCATGAGCGTGGAGTCATAAGCTTCTAGGCTGTACAGCAGACGGCCGTAGGCAGGTGTGGCATGCGGCTGGAGCGCACCAGCTCCCGCCCTTGCTTCTTGGCCGTACAACAGACGGCCGGAGCGCACAAGCTCACACGGCGAGGTCTTTTCTTGACACCAGCTCCCGCCCTTGCTTCTAGGCTGTACAACAGACGGCCGGAACGCACAAGCTCACACGGTCGGAGCAAACAAAGTTGTGAGTACTCAAAGCTTTGATTTGCAAATGGTTAAGTTTTGCACTGCATTGGGATAATTTGTTGGATTTAATCATGCACTTGTATTTCTGAACTTTGACTGTTGTACTCTGTAGGTTATTTGTTCTACTCCGTAGTAGCTGTTTCCTTTCATAGCACTTATGTATTTGTGTGGAGTAGCAATTTAAATGCTAGGAGTAGCACTTGTGTGGAGTACCAACCTTGGTTGATATCTTGTGCATATCCCAATAGATGAAGCCAGGAATAATGTAAAAACAGGGTAGTTCTATCTCCTGTAAACCTGTGTGTTAATTCAGAATTCAGAATAAAAAATACAAAGCTGGAGTACTGCATATCTATTGTATTTTGTAATGATTTGTGCATATTCTAATTTATGCGGTACAAGTAGATGACTATAGTCACTGTAAGCTAACAAACAATTACACACATTCGTGCACACGCAGTTACTCGCTATCCTTATCTTATCCTATCGGTTGGAGGATGGTGCTGGTGCGGCTGCTTTCTCCTTTCTCAAACTTTCCCTTTTTCTTCTTGGATGGGGCTGCTGCTCTTCTTATGCTTTCATTGGTTGGAGGTTGCTGATTCTCAATGTCCTTGGAGTGAGCTTCTTGTATAAGGGCCATGGTTTGAGCAAGTAGTTCAGCCGGGATAGATAGAGTCATGCCGTGCCTTTCTTCTGCTTGCAGTCCGTCCTTATTCATGTGAGGGGTATCGTAGTCATTGCCTCCTATTTTCTTCATGACCTCAACCATACATGTTTGGAGTGTCAAAAAACTTCGATCTAGCTTGTCGACATCGTAGTCCTGAAATTCTTGCTCCACACCCTCGATCAATTCACGGATATCTTTAGGTGCTCTGGTATCCGTGTATGACTGAAGAGATCGAAAGAAACACAAGTCGAGGACATTCATGTCTGGACTGTTTGAAGGTTGTTGCATCAACCGAATATCCAGATCTGTCTGCTCTACGACATGCGCAAAACCCTCATCATCGGGAAGGACGTGAGGTCTTGCATTGTCCTGCTGAATGAAGATGGTGCATCCTTCATCTTCGTCGGGCCACACATCTTGTATTGCAGGAATGACTTTCTCGCAGAGATATGCCCTCATGACATCTCGAGTCACTTTCAGTGCTTTCAGCTCAAGTGTCCCCTTCTCTCTGTGTCGACTCTTTTTCTTTGCCGGAGTCTCTATGACAAAGGGCCACATGCCAATTTTGCCATCGAATGTCAGCTCCCCATCATCACCATATCTGGGTCTAGCCGCAGCTGTTAGGAACATAACCTTTGTGATGCTTTGCTTGTTTCGCACGGTGCGCAAGGGTCGACGTTCTTCGGGGAGGAGGTAGTATTTGTTCTTCACCCTCGTCAGATAGAACCATTTTTCGTCAAGGTGGACAATTCTTTTCATATTATGGAACATTGGCTTGTGATGTATCAAGCTGTTCGGATCGACAAAAGATACACCGAACTTCAGTCTATTAATCTTGTTGGTTTATGTCATGACTGGCCTCAAGCTGCTAGTGTGTGGCACCACCTCGCCCCACATGATCCTTGTGTGTAAGGTTGAGCGGCAAACACCCAAAGACCTTGATAGAGCTCGAATTGTTTTCCTCTTGTTTAGTGGGACTGTTGCTATCCTAGATAGTTCGAGATCTTTCCTTTTACGGCCAACTCGACCCTTCCTTTTACTCGAGACGTCAACTTCTTCACCGAGTTCAAGTTGTTTGTTTGCTAGCTGCCAAATTCTCTCTATTGTTCGTACAGTTGTGTTCAACAAGCTTGCAACAAGGAGCTTGTCCTCAGGCAAGATGTGCCCATCTCTGGTCTTAATCACTTTCAAAGCAAAGTAAACACCATATCTTTGCTTATCTGATAGGTTTACTTTACTTTTTGTTTCTTGAGCAACATGTTCTTCCTGAGCATTTGATTCTTGAACAACTTCTTGTTCTTGGGCAGCAGCTTGTTCTTGATGAATCTCACTCAAATCCATATCAGCAGCATCCCAAGGAATCTCATTCAAATCGATAACATTTTCTTCCTGAGCAGAAACTTGTCCTTGAGCAGCAACTTGTTCTTGGGCAACAACTTGTTCTTGATGAATCTCACTCAAATCCATATCAGCAGCATCCCAAGGAATCTCATTCAAATCGATAACGTTTTCTTCCTGAGCAGAAACTTGTTCTTGAGCAGCAACTTTTTCTTGATGAATCTCACTCAAATCCATATCAGCAGCATCCCAAGGAATCTCATTCAAATCGATAACTTTTTCTTCCTGAGCAGTAACTTGTTCTTGATGAATCTTCCACCTTGAGGTACACATTCTTATAAAAGAGAGTGACATTGGGATCATTAAATTGTTTCACAGAAGACAACAACCAATATTACTCACCATGTACCAAAGGTTCACAGAAGATGTCCTTTTGATGCATCCTATTAAATTTCCATATATGCAGTGCGTTGCGGGGTAGTTTCTTCCTTTTCGAAACCAGCTTGCATAGTTTTTCGCCATCAATTTGTTTTATCATATAACTGCACAAAGGGAAAATTAAATCGAATTGACATTTTGAATTTGTTCTTGTAGGTAAGAGCCAATTGAAACTTACTCATTGGAGAGCACTATTTGATTATCAAACTTCAGCATTGTTTTCCTTACTGGAGATTCACAAGGAAACTTCAACATTGTGTTATCTGCTGTCAGGCAAGTGAAAGTCAGGTAAGTTACAGTGGGTTGGAGATATCTGAAGCCCTTAAGCTGCAGATGGAGGTCCAAAAGCGGTTACATGAACAGTTAGAAGTAAGTCTTTGTAAGACCATATTGTTATCTTAGAGTTTGTTTTCTAAATGTCTGAAGAGCATGTCCCATAGTTTTTCAGTTTTCTAGTGTAAAACTGAAAATTCAGCAATAATATTTCAGGTAATCTGTGAATAAACTTGTAATGCTATTCAATACAGATCAATGATACTCCCATGTTGTATGATACATCACAGATAGCAACCAGTTCCATGTTGTATGTTTGGACACCAGCACACCCATCTTCTATATGAACGATACATCACACAGGTAGTTTCTTAGCAGTCTTAATATCTGAATTTCATTCTGACAACTGTTGCTTACTCATCCAATCTGCACTTACATGAGAACATGTTGTGATGTGATTTCTGAACATCACACAGGTAATTTCAGGGAGAATCAACCATAAAATTCTCAGCGATTATTTGAATATGAACAGAAGATCTCAGTGAGTGCCAAACTTACTTGTGCATAAACAGTTGCAGCTGTTGAATCAAACTCAAGGTTCTGGTAATTTCAGGATGGCAACGGCGATCTCTTCAGCTCCTAAAGGTGCTCTGGTATCCGATAATTTCAGGATGGTGACGGGAGGTCGAGCCTCCTACATGTGGAAGGCCATGGCGAGGTCCTGCGCGACGGGCGAGCTTCGCGTGTGCTGGACGAGCTTCCTGCAGGACGGGCGGCGGGCGAGGCGCGTGCGGCAGGAGATGGGGAGGCTTGTGCGGCCGGTGGCCGGAGCTTCCTGCGGGACGGGCGAGCTTCGCGTGTGATGGACGAGCTTCCTGCGGGACGGGCGGCGGGCGAGGCGCGTGCGGCAGGAGATGGGGAGGCTTGCGTGGCCGGCGGCCAGAGCTTCCTGCGGGACCGGCGGCAGGCGAGGCGCGTGCGGCCGGCGGCCGGAGAGGCGCGTGCGGCCGGCGGCCGGAGAGGCGCGCCCGGCCGGCGGCCGGAGAGGCGCGCACGGCCGACGACGAGCAAGGCGCTCGCGGCCGACGATGAGCGAGGCACGCGGGCGGAGACGAGCAAGGAGCGTGTGGCCGGCAACGGTGAGGCGTGCGGCCGTCGACTGGGAGGCGCGCGCGGCCGGCTGCGAGCGAGGCGCGTGTGGCCGGCGACGGAGCTCGTAGCTTGACGATGATTTGAATTACAGGATTAATTTGTAACGTTTTTAATTGATTAGGACTCAAGTGTAAAATAAAACTTACACATGGCTCGCGACATTTAATTCTGGACGGAGGGAGTCTAATTTTTTACTTACGGCTAATTATAGCTAATATTCAAAGTTGTAAATTGCAAAGAAACTACATCGATGAGGCCGACAAAGGTTCCAGATGGATCATAGACAATTAATGGCACTGGAACATATGAGAGCTTTGTGCGGGTCGGCTGTGTTGGTGACTTTGCTGCTAAATATGTCATTAAATCGGTACTCCTTCTCCAAAGTTTTTTTGTAGAAATACTCATTCTCTTATTATTTGGAAAGGCCAACAATATGTATAGTCTTCTTATGGTTGCCTGCTGTTTTTTTGTATTGTTCATTGGATAACAATAAAAAATAATGTCAAATTATTCAATACACATGTAAAATTATTACAATAGAGTTCTGTTAAAATAAATAATTGTAAAGCTCTTATTTTACAGAATAATCTTAATGAACATTATTGGCAGGATTAGGCAAAACTACAAGGATAAACGAGAGAAGAAAATTTTGGTACACAGAGTCACAAGATGTGCTTTGCGCCTTTATACAAGGTGAAACGTAATTACAATTATAGATTTGGAGCTTTGCCTGTAACCAAGTCATTTGTATTATTTTTTGTTATAAAAATGTAAACAATATATTTGCAAAGTTTGATGATTATAGTAATTCTGGAAGGTTTCTTCACATGATTTTATTGTGATAAGTATTGTTTTTCCTGATGTTCTATTGTCTGATGCTTAACTATGCACTAGCTCTCCAAATTCCAGTGAGGTTGCCTCCTAATCCAATGGTCATTTTATGAAATCGCTAAAGGGCATCAGGTTATGATTGATATGTGGCAGTCATGCAACAAAGGATCTGATTTTGTATTGGTTCCTGATAGCCATTTCATTTTGTCTTGAAATAAACTCAATAAATCGATGCATGCTCTATCGTGGGATTTTGAAATAATGCAACGGATCGTGTGGCTGGATGCAATATAATAGTGGAGATTTGGAGTTGTTCCATACTCTACCATAAGGAATTGAAGTAAACAAAACATAAATAGGAGCACCTGCGTTGTCTTCAACTGAGAGGAGACCAGAGTTTGTCGCCATGAGGACAGTACAACCGAGAAGGATGTTTTTATTGACTTTATATGTTACTCAGTCCGTTCCTAAATATAAGTTGTCTTAGTCCTTTTTTATTGTACACGTTTCCAGACAGATTTTTTTAGTGTAAGGTTCATGTGAATTTTACACTAAAATAAGTGTAAACACGTATGGACCAAATTTCTAAAAACACAATACATTTAGATAATTTGATATGTGATAATTAGTTGGGGTCATTGGGACAAGGCGGCACAGATCAATCTGGATCCTATCACACTGGATCAATTCCGGTGAAAACTCAGGTTCTCACGTAGCTCTACATATCAGGCGATGTTCATTGGACATCAGTTTTTTCTAGGTGTAAAGGAAATATGGACAGCCCAAACTCCACTACAAGAGACGGTATTCAATTGGTTCGCCCTAAGGAACCCCTGCTGGACTTTTTTATGAAAGGAACCGCTGGTGAACTTGTGATCGACTCGTTACAGAGGATTGCCTCATCAACCGAACTGCCCCTTTTGCCTGCAAGAACCTGAAACCACGTTGCATTTCATGAAGCAATGCCCCTTCACAAAACAACAACTGTGGTTTCACACCCTGCACAAGGTTGATCTGCAGTCTCACACCCTTTCGAAGCCCACCTCTATTCAGGATCGATGGGCAATTGCGGGACAAACCTCGACCTCTGTCGCCTAGCAAACGGATTTTTTTTTGCTAACTCGTGAAGGCAAAGCCTTTTGCGTGTTTCTGAAAAAAAACATTCGAAGCAAAGTAGCATCTTATTAATTTTAGAATACAAGATGGTTCTTTTCTTTACACCTAAACTTTCATTTATATTCTGTATGTACATGTACGATAAAAAATATCTGAAAACCATAGCAACGCACGGGCATTCAACTAGTATATAATAGATAGATAGATAAAAACAGTTTGATTCGGAGATCATAAATGAGCAAAAAAACGCCCCTGCCTTCCTACGCTTCGTCTGCTGTACTTACAGTCATACACAGTTCTGAACGATTTGCGGGTAAAGGTCACTGCATCCCCACTCTTCGAGGAAGTAAGGGAAAAATTGATAAGAGAGCAATACAAGGTGAGAGATAGGCAAACCTGTAGCAATTTAAAGTAACTGCATCCTCAGTCTATGCATTCACGAGAGGTTTTGATTGTCCGCCTTGCACAAGGCCGAAACCCATTCGAGTGATGAAATTGTCAGTGGGCCGATCAAGCCCATGGTCGCAGGCCTCAAATGTGACTTCGGGTTTCCCCAATTTTTTGGCCCAAAATAAGAAAGAAAAGGAAAACATTGCTCTCTTATGCAAGTTTTTAAGGTTCTGAGTTTTTATGTAAGTTTTGTAACTTTGAAGTAACCCTAGTTTGACGAAAGTTTTGACGTACGAATGCAATACACCTTTTCGACTAGAATCGAGTAATGATCCACGATTGAGATTTTGAGTACATTCCTCACAAAGTTCTTAAAAACAGGTATACCTTTGATTGGATGATTAGTGGGTGTTGTGTTTCCAGTTGTTATCTCATTGTTTCTTGTGCTATGTAGTGCTATAATTCCAACCTTATTTTATGCATAAATGGACAAAAAACAATGAGAGAGTACTAGGTATTCCATGATAACACTATATGACTCATTACGTAAGCTTTTATCTGGAATTAAAAATTTGAACTAATGCTACCTATATCACCTATGGTACAACGACAATACGATAAATTGCCGCAATTCCTATATGCTATTAGTCAACCATCAGAGGAACATTTGGACTGCAGCCAGTGAATCACTACAAGCAAGAAATCGACCATCAAAGGATTCTATGATCTGTTCTGCAACCATGGTATGCAACCGCTATCATATAAATGGGTTTGGCACAATGTGATTCCACACTGACATAAAGTATTCATGTGACTGATATTAGAGAACGACCCAACACAAAAGATAACGTTTTGGTCAAGAAATGAGTGTCCCACGACGAGTGTGATAAATGTTGAGAAGTTGAATCTGTTCATCACCTCGCACTACACATCCAATTCGCTCAAGGTCTCTTGACAAAGTTAGGTATGGCGACTGAAGCGGCAATATAGCTGGCCAAACGGGCCGCCCGGCACGGCACGTCGCGTGCCGGCCTCGGCACGGCCCACGAGCGGCACGACTCTATTCGTGTCGTGCCGGGCCGGCCCACGGGCTGCGATCGGCCTTCCGGTACGAGCACGCCGGCACGCGGGCGGCCCGTTGGCCCGGCACGGCACGGTCGGCCCACGAGAGCACACTGAAAAAAATTAAAAAATATATAAAAAAATTAAAAACAAATTAAAAAAAAGGGTTAAGGGGGCAAATTAAAACTAAAAATCCTAAAAAATATATATAAAAAATTAATCGTGCCGTGCCGGGCCGGCCCGCGTGCTTTAAGTCGAAGAGAGGCCCAGGCACTAACGGGCCCGTGCCGTGCTTGGGCCGGGCCAAAAAAGGCGTGCCTCATGCTGGCCCATTTGGCCCGTCCCATTTGGCCAGCTATAAGCGGCAACGATAATTGAGCAGTTTGTTGGGACAATTGAAAACAAGGTGAGTGATGCTACCTGGGTCATTTTTTCGCTGCTTGTCCATGGTGGCTTAGGAAAGCAAGGAATGGCATAATCTTCAATAGGTCGCAAACGATATACAATTAGTTGATCAGAAGTATAAGTGGAGAACTTTGTCTATGGGCATTCAGATCAACCAAACACAATATCATAATTGAGCACTGGGCTACAAAGCTAAGAGCATCACTAGCAGAGCCATTAAAAGACCAACCCTTAAAAACGGAAAAAGAGTCGAGAATTTGATGTTTACGGGATAGTAAAGTGTCGGCGGAGAACAGAGACGGTAAACTTGACATGTAAAACGACATATTCCTTTTACCCTTTTTTTCCTCCCCCACTTATTCTTCCCCACGACCCACGACTACCCCACGACTGCCGCCCGCCCCCTGCCGCCCCGCCGCCGCACGACTGCCGTCCGCACCCCAAGCCCGCGGCCGTATGATACGTCTCCAACGTATCTATAATTTCTTATGTTCTATGCTATATTATACCATGTTATTACATGTTTTATATGCATTTTATATAGTTTTATGCATTTTCTGGGACTAACCTATTAACAAGATGCCACAGTGCCAGTTTCCTGTTTTCTGCTGTTTTTGGTTTCAGAAAATCTCTTAAGGAAATATCCGCCAAATTGAAAACGAGTCAACCAGGAATTATTTTTAGAATATTTGCGTCTAGGAAAACCGAAGACGAGACGAAGTGGGGCCACGAGGCCGCCACATCACCTGGTGGCGTGGTTGCTACAATAGCCGTGCCAGGAGGCGATGTGGCGCCCTCGGACCGCGCCCACCGACATAGGTCTTTCGCCCATAAATACCTCCCTGACCTAAAAACTTCGCACGGTTAGATACTTTTTCCTCCACGGGTCCCGAGCGCCGCCGCCATCGCCGACAAGTTTCGGGGGTCAGAAGTTCCTGTTCTGGCACCCTGTCGGGAAGGGGATTAACCCCCGGAGCCATCTCCATCGACTCCACGGCCTCCATTTCGACTCCGTGATGGTTTGTGAGTAGTTTCCCCATGGACTATGGGTTCTTGGCTGTAGCTAGTTGGTACTCTCTCTCTCTCTCTCCCATGTACTTCAATACAACGTTCTCATGAGCTGCCTTACATGATTGAGATCCATATGATGTAATCCGTGTTGTGTTTGTTGGAATCCAGTGAATTGCTACATTATGATCAGTCTATCTATATAAGTTTGTGAAGTTATTGTTGTTGCAATCTTGTTATGTTTAATGCTTGTCACTAGTGCATGAGTGGCATGATCTTAGATCTAAATTCTGTATTTATTTGTCAGATTGTATCTACAAATTGCATGCACATGTCATTGTCCGGAACCGATGACACCAAAGTGACAGCAATTGGGATAACCGGAGGGAATGGTTATGATGTGAGGATCACATGTTTTCACCAAGTGTTAATGTTTTGCTCTGGTGCTCTATTAAAAGGAGAACCTTAATTGCCAGTAATTTCCCTATAGGCCCCGCTGCAAACGGGCTGGCAGGACAAAAGATGTTATGCAAGTTTCTCATTGCGAGCACGCACGACTATATATGGAAAATATGCCTATATAATTAATAATCTGGATATTCTTACTTAATGTTATTTTAATATTGTCAATTGCCCAACTGTAATTTGTTCACCCGACACTTGTTCTTGAGAGTTACCACTAGTGTAGATAGCTGGGAACCCCGGTCCTTCTGTCATCATCATTGTTTTCCTGTCAACTCCACGCAAGCTACTGATTTCTGGTGCCATTGTCTCTGTGTTACTGTTACTACTGCTCTCATATTACTGCTACTTTCACATCACCCCTGTTACTAGTGCTTTTCCAGCTGCAGCCGAATTGACAACTCGGCTGTTAAGGCTTATAAGTATTCTTCGTCTCCCCTTGTGTCGAATCAATAAATTTGGGTTTTACTTCCCTCGAAGACTGTTGCCATCCCATATACTTGTGGGTTATCAAGACTATTTTCTGGCACCATTGCCGGGGAGGCATAGCTCTACTCATAAGTTCACCTAGGGAGTACACTCTACCTCTCTCTGTTTTTATTTTATTGTATTTTATTTTCTTGTCTAGTTTATTTGTGCTTAGTTTATTTATGTTTAGTTGTATTTTGTTTAGTTTACTTTTGTCTAGTTTATTTTTCTTTAGCTTATTTTTGTCTTGTTTTATTTTTATATACCCGAAAAACCATAAAATTTTGAAAAACCAAATATTAAAAATTGTTGTTATGGAAGAACATGCTAGATATGATGTGGAACTTAATGAATTATAGAGAATCACGTAAAGAAAAAGTCATGAAAGGCACGTTAGGAAAGTTGAATACACTTGCTAAATTTTTTCTTAAACTCCATGATATAAACTGCTGGTCTGAAAAGGATACTAAACATTTTAAATTCCAATGTGTCCTTAGAAAAGAAGTTATAATTATGAACTATCATTGGAATAACTATATTGATCTTGGATTTGAAGAAGTTGAAAAATTTATTATATTTATGGGAGCTTCTGAAATAGAATCCTTTTTGTCTAAAAATTATGAAACTTGTGTTGCTTGTAATACACTTAAAGATTATGTCTCCTCTATCCTTAATTATTGCATAGAATATGTCAGCAATAATCCTTATATCATTGATTATAAAGAGAGACTCATTAATGCACAAGATTGTATCCACAATTTGTAGGAACATGTGGAAGAAGAAATTGTTGAACCTGAAAGCTCATTAGATGAAAAAGAGGAGGAGAGTGAAAAACAAAAGGAGGAAGAATGGATTAGCTACCCATGCCTACCTTCTAATGAGAGTAACTCTTCATCCCTTACACTATTTGATTGTCCCCCATGCTTACCAAAGGAGGATGAATGTTATGTTCATGTGGATTCTCTTGAAATATTCCCTATGAGTAAAACTTGTGAAAAAAATTATGCTACTATTATATATGATAATCCATGCTATTTTGGCAAATCTTATGAAAATCTTTTATTTGTGCCTAACTTTGAAATGCATGGTACTAAAGAAGTTTGCTTAGAAAATGTTTATGATAAAGCTCTAGATGATGGTCCTATGTTACTTGATAATATTAATTGTACTACTATTGAAAATGGGATTGAAGAGGTCTTGACTTTATCTAGGAGTCCCATATACCTTGAGAATGATCAATCATCTTGTTATAAAATTGTTGAAAGTGGGTTTGAAAGTTTTTATCCCACTATTATGGAGCTTGATAAAAATTATGTGTTTTTAGATCATAAAAAGCATGCTTTATGTGATGATTATGTTGTTGAGTTTATTCATGATGCTACTGAAAATTACTAAGAGAGTAAAATATGGTTGTAGAATTTTTCACGGTATTAAAACACCTCTCTATATGCTAAATTTCTTGAAGTTGTTCTTGTTTTATCTTCCTATGCTTGTCACTTTGTTCTTTGTAAATTTATTTGTATAAAATATTCCTATGCATAGAAAGTGGGTTAGACTTAAATGTGTTTTGTAATTGCTTCTTGATGCTCCTTTTGCTTCATTTTCTATTTTCATGAGAGCATCATTAAAACTATCAAGCCTAGCTAAATAGCACTAAAGAAAAGCGCTTGTGGGAGACAATCTATGTTTTATTTCTGTTTTTTTATTTGAGTCAAGTAGCATGCTTACCTCTGTAACAACTCCTTTGTATATTTATTTTATTGCATAGTTGTGCCAAGTAAAGTCTCTAGTAGGAAGTTGATACTAGATTTGGATTTCTGCGCATGATCAGTTTTTCTGCTGATCACCGTTAAATTCGTAACTAAATAGAGAAAATTTTAAATGACCTGAGATTTTTTTGCGAGTGATCCTTATATATTTACGCAACTTTCATTAGTTTTGAGTTTTCTGATCTGAGCAAGTTTAGTGACTAAACAAAATTCATCTTTACTGGTTGTTCTGTTTTGGCAGATTATGTCTCTGTATTTTGCATTGTCTCATGTGGACTTTAAGCAAGGTTCTCTATCATGGAGGGTTGTAGATAATGTTTTATTGAGTTCTTAAATTGTGTCATAACAGTACCAAAGTGGATTAATGTTTTTAAATACTAACCCCTCTAATGAAGTTTATGAGAAGTTTGGTGTGGAGAAAGTTTTCAAGGATCAAGAGAGAAGGATGATCTGATGTGATCAAGAAGATGAAAGAGTCTTAAGCTTGGGGATGCCCCCGTGGGTCACCCAAGCATATTTTAAGAAGACTCAAGCGTCAAAACTTGGGGATGCCCAAGACACCCCCTTCTTCATCAACAACTTATCAGGTCATCTCTAGTGAAACTATATTTTAATTCCGTCACATCTTATGTGCTTTACTTGTAGCGTCTGTTTGATTTTATTTCTATTTTTGTTATTTTAATTTTCTGAATTAAATGAATCCTAGCATTCTTTTGTGGGAGAGATACACGCTCCGCTTTTTCTTATGAATACTCCTATTCTTCACTTATATTTGTTGAGTATTCTTCTCTACCTACTGCAATACTTTCAGCTCTTATTTTTCATGCACCTCTTGTTCAGAGCTGTTAGTTATCATATATTATACTCTCTTACTTCATTGCTAAATAATTGGAGAGTTTATTTGTTTTTGGTTGGAAACAGAAAAATTCTAAATGTGGTAGATGGTATAATGAAAAGATAAACATGTTCTTGTAGATCATTGTCTTGAATTTTTTGTGATGCTTGGCAATTGTTTTGAGCTCTCAAGTAGATCATGTTTAAACTTTTACATCATGTAGTTAAAACCTATTAGTGGAGAACTACCATAGAATTTGTTGAAATTTGGTTTGCATGTTTGGTACCTATAAGATCTAGATATTTTCTAGTTAAACTGTTTGAGCAACAAGGGAGACAGTGTAGAGTTTTATAATGCTTGCAATATGTTTTGTATATTCGTCTTGTTGTCATAGTTTTTACTTGTGTTTGCTTCAAACAACATTGCTAGCCAAAGCCTTGTATTGAGAGGAATACTTCTCGTGCATCCAAAACCTTGAGCCAAAACCTATGTCATTTGTGTCCACCAAACCTACCTACTACATGGTATTTCCTGCCATTCTAAGCAAATACTTCGTGTGCTACCTTTTATTCAAAACTTATTGTCCCTTATTTGTGTCAATGTTTATTAGCTCATGAAGAAGTATGTGGTGTTACAGATATCAACCTTGTCGTTTACTTTGAGATAGACTTTCACCAACCGGACTAGTGGCATATATACCGCTTATCCATTAATTTTGCAAAAAGAGCTGGCAAAAGGGGTGCCCAGTCCCAATTAGTTACAACTTTAACCGCTGCATTCTCTTCACATTTTTGCCCTGATTTAATCAGCCAACACTACAAGAAATATGTCAACTGGTGACTCTCAATTTTGGTCACAGAAAGGTCACTATAAGTCATTTGTGAACTTTTTGTGACCAAAACAGCAAGGTCACATACCGAGGGTCACTAATGACAGTATGTGACATTTTTTTCAATTGATCATAGATTCGTTTGTGACCAATCAAATATTTTGGTCACAACCAATCCCAGTCAGGACACGTGGGATCCGACGTGGCAAAGTTGAGCTGGCATTCATCTGACGTGGCGTCCTACATGGCGCGGCTGGCATATCAGTGACCGAACTAGATGGTCATAGACAGACTGAGCCCAATCCAGTTGACCCATCTAAATGGGCTAAGCCCAACAAACCAGCCTTTTTAACTTTGTTTTTTCTATTTCGACTATTTAAATGGGCCAAGTCACACATTTCAGCCCTTTTAACTTATTGATTTTCAGCCTTTTAACCAACTAATTCAGATGGGCGTTGGCTGTCACATGGGTCATGTTTACCACGTTCTGCAAGTGGGACCCGACATGTTGCAGTTCACAATATTCTAATAAATACAAAACCAATATTTAAATTTCTACATAAAATGAATAAATTTAAACTGGAAAAATGAACACGTATACTTCAAACAGAGCAAACAATCAAACATATTTTACATTTGGCTTACACTAAAACATAGTTCCCACCAGGAGACGACAAAAATAACTAGCTATGAAAGTATAACTAGATACAATGAGGTAGAACTCTACGATTGTGCCGACTACTTCATCCTGGGACAAAGAGGTCCAGTCATGGCGTGTGGGAATATCTTCACAGCCTTCTTTTTGACGAACTGTACCTGACGAGAAAATGTAAGATCATTTTCAGTTTATACACAAATGACAGTAGTAGCATATGATAGTGGCAAACTGCAGTAGCAAATGAAAACAGAAGCATTAAACACTAGCAAATGACAGCAGTAGCATCAAACAGTCATGTTTCAAAATGTAACAAATAGTTAGCCGACTATGTATTCAAAGAAGATTAGACACTAGTAGAAACTGCAACAAAACTATCAGCTACACAATACCATGTATTCTAATTGACAAGAACAAAATTTCGGGTCAAACAAAATAGTTAACAAGATTGAGAGAATACATAGGCAAGTAACTACAAGAGACTCAAGTTCACCAGCTCCTCGTACCTCGTGGACATGTAGAGGGTCCAGTCATCCATCACTCGTAGAAAATGCAAACAGAATTATCATGTCAGGAAGTCAAACAGGCATGCAGTAAGCATACTAGATTAAAAGGGCAAAATAGGTCTACTCACCAGCCTTGATGTAATACCAGTCAACGTCATAAAGGGGAGCTCCTTAAACCTTCCAGTCTTGACAATGTCAACCCACTATGGAAGCTCCATCTATACGAGCAAATATAATTTCAGGCTGAGAACCCTAGTTAACAATGTAACACATAGCCTAAACAAGGTACAAATGGTTGAACTATATATCTTACAAACATGATGGGAGAGTTGATCTGCTGCAGCAAACAAGTAACGAACTCAAGAATTCGAAGTGAAATGAAGAGGAACATTGCAGTAGCTAGCTAATGATTGACCAACCTCATGTGTCATCTGTCGTGGTATCGGCATATTTGATAGGAGACGGGGGTCCTCTAGACTACGTATGGATTGTGGGGAAGAAGGTTGGTGTCGTCGAGGTCGGGATTGAACACGGCGAGTTTACCTAGCTTCGGATCCCACAACGGTGGCGGGATCCTACGTGCTGCTATAATTCACTATGAGGCAATAGCCGTGAACAGGTTACAATGGGTATGATGCCTATTAAAGTTGTCTCTGCCTATTGAAGGCTCCCTGGTGGCCGGCTTATATAGGCGGCCAGACCCCAGGGTACAAGGTAAGTACTTGTCCGGCAAGTAAACAGAGTCCTAGACCTAGCCGGCTTAGCTGCCGCCTTCCGTCTTGGGCTCGGTGGCTTGATGGGCTTCGGCCTTCCGCCTTCCTTGAACCGTCCGCCTACTTCCTTGTACGTCAGCTATCTGGGCCGCCCGGCAGGCCTCGGCCTGACCACCCTTGGGCCACCCTGGACTAGCCAGATTGATCCATGTTGGTTACACCCCTAGTTGATATATCCCCAACATTAGCCCCCAGAAAGGTTGAAGTTCTCCAGGCGCCAGCTTCTTCTCGATTCTTCGTCTGCCAAAGTTGGCGGCTGCAGGACTTGAACCATTCTGAAAATCAACGAGGCATGCGTGTCTTGATGTTGACATGAAGCCGCCTTTATCCATCGTGGGAAAAGACGGCTACTCGGCAATCTTTGTCGAGCATTCTTCTTGACGGTTTCCACCTAGCCGGCTCACGACAGTTTGAAAACAGACTAGGCGGGAATCTCGCCATGATCAAAAATTGCGGGAAAAGAGGAGGCGTGGGGATCGTGCAATCGTGTGCTGCAACGGATGCTGGACACGTGTCCGACTAAAAACGTCATTGCACAGGGAGCAACGCCTGGCCCTATAAATAGTTAGCCAAACGGTCCATTTTCTTTACTCAGCCTTTGCTCTCCGTGCGCTCTTGCCTCTTCCACTTCTTCGCTTCTTGCCTCCGAGCGAGCTCCGGCGAACTCCTCTCCTCCGACGACCTCTCCTTGCGGCGATGTCCACCGGCCCAACTCTCTCGACGGCGTCGAGCGGTCCGGCGACCGAGACCGCGCCCGCGACGGCGATGGGCGGCGCAATAACCCGTCCCGCAGCGACGGCGACGGCGGGCAATGTCACCGCCGTCGTCCCTCGGACTTCTACCGCGCGCGCGCCAGCGGCGGGCCCTTAAGCTCCTCCACCAACCACCGCGGCGACGGCTGGCGCCCCCGTCGACGAGGAAGAGGAAGCAACGGACCTCGGGTCCCGCTACTGGCTTCCTTCCATCGTCGACGAAGACGCCCTCCAAGATTTGGAGGTTGTCGGCTACCTCCCCAATCGGGAGGATTGCCGGTGGAGGGCCGCCTTCGGAGACGTCATCCCGGCCCCGGAAGCCGGAGAGCGGGTAATCCTCACCTCCCATCTTGTTAGGGGAATGGCGCTTCCGCCTTCCGCCTTTTTTTGCGAGGTTTTGGATCACTATGGGCTCCAGCCCCACAACATTGCACCCAATAGCATATTAGTCCTAGCCGGCTTCACAGCTCTGTTCGAAGGCTACCTAGGTATTAGGCCTAGTTTAGACTTCTTCAGATACTGCTTCCGTTGCCGGCGACAGACGGTGCCAGACGGCGGGCTGGCAACCTGCGGCAGCGTCACCTTCAACTGCCGCCAGGGCCGCCAATGGTATCCCAAGATACCATATCTCGAGTCCGTCAAGGGCTGGACCTCCACGTTCTTCTACTGCCAAGATATGGCAGCGCCGGGCCGCCAAGTCGGCATCCCGGCATTCGTCAACGCGCCACCCATGCCTCGACCATGCGGGGACGAGGCGGTGCCCAAGTTGACGGAGGAACTCCGCCTTATTCAAAGGCGGATTGAATTCCTCACGAGGACGATGGCTCCCCCTCAGCTGGATGGGGTCGACACCGTCATTTGCTGGCTCGGCCGTCAAATCCTTCCCCTGCGGTACAGCCCGCACAAGATGTGTCAGTATTCGCCTACTGACACAGCCTCTCTTCGCGTGAGCGAAGAGATATTGCCGGTCACCGACCTGGCATTCCGGCTCCGCAGCCTCGTCAAGGCGGGGCTGGTGAAGGCGGCTGAGGGCGTGCCCATGCACACCCACGACAACCCTCCCCTCGAGGTAAATATTTTCTTCCTTCGCCCCTTGTTTGATAGCTTTGCCGGCTAGGATTGAGTTCCTTTAACTTGTCTTCTTTTTCAGCTCTCCGAGTTGGGGGAGGATGACCTGGCTCCCGACTTCTACGAGTCGGAAGCCGGGAAGACGAAGAAGCGCAAGGCGTCCGGCGCTGCTTCCTCTACGGCGAATGCCGAGAGGAAGAAACGGATCGCGTCGGCTACCGAGCCGACTTTCGCCAACATCGGCGAGAACGCGGGGATTAACATCCCCCGAAGGTACTCAATTCCGCCTTTACCAGACGACAAACCTCTTCAATACTGGCCAATTGACTGTGCTTGCTTTTTATTGACAGGGTAAGGGTCGCAACCTCCCGGTTGACGACCAGGCTTCTTGGCAAAGGAAAGCGGCCGCAAGGCGGCTCGCCGGCTACCGTGCCGCCAACTCCTCAGCTCCACGCCGGCAGCTTTATGGGCGACGCTCGTTGTCAGCCCCCAGCTCCGGCTTCAGGCGCTCCGCCAAGGGCCCCTTCCGCCGACCGCGCGCCCAAAACTCCCCTTCTGCTGGCTGAGGCTACGACCGATGATGCCGCTCAATCGCGTGCCGCCAACGAAGGGTTGCTGGAGTCGACTGTCGGCGGGTCTCGGAGGGCAGCCCCGACTGCGGGAGGCGGCAAGGTTAGGGACCCTTGGTCCACCTTTAAGGAGGCCAAGGAGTCAACTTTGGCTTTTGCCAACTTCGCCTCGCAGGCCTTCGCCGACTTGGAGGGCGACTTATCTGTAAGTTCTTACCACTCCGGTATATACATAGCCTTTCCCCCGAGCACTTAGATGGCAAGTCAAAAGAAATTTTGACTGCCGGCTTAGTGGTTACTCGACAATATGTTATATGCCTTTGTTTTGTCTTGCAGGGCCTTGTGTCCGCCAACGTCGAGCTTGTCTCCTCCCGAGTCGAGATAAACCGGCGCTGCCGCGACCTGAAGAAGGAGTGCGAGGCCAAGGACCTGCGGATTGCCGAATTGGAGGCGGCCCGCAAAAAAGATGAAGGTAGGGTTGATCCTTTTCGCCTTTAACTATGCTTTTGACTTATGTTTCCGTCCATCATTTAGCTTAGCGAATCCATATTTGTAGAACTGCTAGACCACGCCCAGGATATTCTGAAGGCGTCCACTGATATGCAAGCTCTTATGAATGAAGGGACCGACTTGGCGGCCGCCAACTTGGAGTTGAAGGAGGCTCATCGAAAGGAGATGGAGGCCCAGCAACTCAAGTTTGCGCAGGAATCTAGCCAGCTCACTGGTGAGCTGGAAAGCCTGCGCAACAAGTTGGCGGAGGCGGAGAAGACGGCTGCGGAGTAGATCTCCAAGCAGACTTCTCGCGCCCAAACTGCGGAGGACGCGCTGGCAACTCATATGATTGAGTTGTCCGCTTTCCATAACTCGGTCCTTGGTAATTTCTTGCTCCTTTTTTGATGCTGCCATGTTGCTTTAGCCTGAGCCAAACTAATGGCTTTATTTTTTATGCAGTTCCCGCCGGTTTAGGCGATGACAAGGTTGTCAGCCCCCGCCTGGATCGCCTTGCGCGTCTAGGCGAACTGATCACCGAGACTTTGGCGGCGTCCAAGCGGTTTGCCGCCAAGTTCTTCACTTCGTCCGGCAGCCAGGAGCCGACCGAGTTCAGCGACGTGCCCGCCATCTTGGAGCAGGCGACCAAACTGCACAAAAGCTCGCTGAAGTCGGTGGCACGGGGTGGAGCCAAGACCGCCCTTGGGTTGTTCATGGCGCACTACCCCGAGGCGGAGATAGAAGCCGTCACCGAAGGCATGCCGTCAACGTACGAAGACGATAGCGAGGTTGAGCCGGCCGCTGTTCTGGACAGCGTTGCCGGCTACGCCACGTGGGTTGCCGACATGGTGGACACTTCAATCTTCTACCGGCGCCATCCTGTGCCTGGCGGAGAGGGAGCTGAAGCTGCCGGCGCGGCCGAGGCGGAGGGGAGTGATAGTTCCGGGGCTGAGGTTGTCAGCCCCCAAGTCTGATATAGACGCTCCCCCGAGCCATATCTTTTCTGTCCTTGCCTTCTAGCAGCCTTACTTGTCGGCCCCTGAAAACAATGAAACATTGACTTGTAACATTTGTATATACTTTTGTTGTTGCTTTGCTAGGCGGAAACTAGCTGACAAGTTTTATTTTGTCTTTATTTATATGGCCCGCCTTAATTTTACCCTGACTTATATGCTTGACTTTTTGCATGTTGACGAAACCTCAGCCGGTAACTTTAGCTGAAACAACCAGGGCTAAACCATGCGTTTAGAATCAGAAACCAAAGCCAACATGTTGGTGTCAAAGACATACTACTAGGCGAACCACATATAAGTAATCAGAGGTAAAGGAATTAGGCGGCGCAAAAAAGTTTATTTTTGCTTTGGGTTGGCTCGAAAGCTGCAAGTATCTACCAGTTTGAACCTTTGCACGGAGCTAGAAAATAGGTAACTTAGATACATAGGGAAATATGATTGCAAGAAAAGACAAAAGATGGCATGCTTCTCAACACAGATGAGGAACCATAGACTTTTATTTCATAACCATATTTAACTTATTACAATTATAAATTGCTAAGTGTAGAAAGGACGTAGCTGCTCAATATTCCAAGGCCGTCTTGTTTGCTCGAATGGATCGTCAATGCCTTTCTTGCGCTTGGTTCCCCTTTTTCCTGCCGCCTTCTTGCGCATTTTCTTTTCGTCTTCGTCGCGGATGTCGGCTAGGTAGTAGGAACCATTGAGCAGCGCCTTTGTGACTATAAACGGTCCTTCCCATGGCGGGGATAACTTGTGCAAGCCTTTTCTGTCTTGAATTAGGCGGAGAACCAGGTCACCTGTTCTGAAGCTTCGCTTCCGCACTCTCCGGCTATGATAGCGGCGAAGTTGTTGCTGGTACAAAGCGGAGCGATGGAGAGCGGCGTCTCTTTCTTCGTCTAGCAGGTCTAGGCTATCCTGTCTTGCACCTTCTACGTCTTGCTCGATGTAGGCTTGAACTCTTGGGGAGTCGTACTTCATGTCGGTAGGTAGCACTGCCTCAGCGCCATATACTAAGAAGAAGGGAGTGTAGCCGGTAGACCTGTTTGGCGTTGTGCGCAAACTCCACAGTACCGACTGTAACTCGTCTGCCCATGCACCGGCTGCCCTGTGTAATGGAGCTTCGAGACGAGGCTTAAGTCCTGATAAGACTAGGCCGTTTGTACGCTCTACTTGTCCATTGGATTGAGGGTGTGACACGGATGCCAAATCAAGCCGGATGCCCAGATTGCTGCAGTATTCTTCTATGTCGCCTTGGGACAGATTGCTGCCATTATCGGTGACAATGCTGTGTGGAACTCCAAACCGAGAGATAATTCCCCAGAGAAAATTGGTGGCTGTTCGTGCGTCAAGTTTGCTGATCGGTTTAGCCTCGACCCATTTGGTGAACTTGTCGACAGCGACCAATAGGTGAGTGTACCCACCGCGCGCCTTTTTGAAGGGACCTACCATGTCTAAGCCCCAGACCGCGAACGGCCAGGTGATTGGGATCGTCTTTAGCTCCTGTGCCGGCAAATGAGGTTGGCGAGCGTACAACTGGCAGCCTTTGCATGTCTTTACGATGTTCTCGGCGTCTTCTTTGGCGGTGAGCCAGTAGAAACCTTGGCGGAAAGCTTTCGATACAATGGACCTAGCGGAAGCATGATGCCCGCAGGTGCCAATATGTATGTCCTTTAGAATTTCCCGGCCTTCTTCCGGCTGTATGCACCGTTGATAGATGCCGCAAGTGCTTCGCTTGTATAGCTCGCCTTTTATTATCGTGAATGCCTTGGCTCGTCTTATGATCTGCCTCTTTAGCACCTCATCGTCCTCCGGCAACTTTTGGTCGATTAGAAAATCGAGATATGGGACTGTCCAATCCGGCTGTGTTAGGTAGACAGCGAGACTTGCCGCTTCCACCGGTTCTTCTGAGTCGGGGTCCATCAAATCGGCGCCTTTAATGGATGGCTTGTGCAAATGCTCCAGGAAGATATCTTTTGGTACCTTTTTGCGTTCCGATCCAAGTCTTGCAAGTGTGTCCGCCGCCTCATTCTCAGCTCTTGGAACATGCCGGACTTCGTAGCCTACGAAGTTTTTTGCGAATTCGTCAACTTTGGCTCTGTAAGCTGCCATTGTTGCGCTTTTCGCATCCCATGTTCCGCTTACTTGCTGCGCGACCAGATCTGAGTCGCCATAACAGAGGATTCTTTTGACGCCTAGGTCGTTTGCAACGTGTAACCCGTGAAGCAAGGCTTCGTATCCGGCAACATTGTTGGTTGCTGTGAAGTGGATTTGTAATACGTAGCTAAGCTTGTCACCTTTAGGCGTGCGTAGAACGACCCCAGCCCCCGAGCCTTTGAGCATCTTTGATCCGTCAAAGTGCATGACCCAATATTCTGATTCGGGGAGTGTTGTTTCCTCCATTGCCTTTGTCCAGTCGGCGACAAAGTCTGCAAGCGCTTGAGACTTAATGGCGGTCCGTGGTTTATAGACTATATCAAAAGCGGCAAGTTCGATGCCCCATTTGGCAACTCGACCTGTTGCCTCTGCATTGTTGATTATGTCTCCCAATGGTGCCTTGCTGACTACCGTCACTGTGTGTTCCTGGAAGTAATGCCTAAGCTTTCTGGCGGCGAAGAATACACCATAAGCCAGCTTTTGGTAATGCGGATACCTCTGCTTGGAGGCGGAGAATACTTCACTGATGAAGTAGACCGGTCGCTGCTCACACGTCGCGGCTTCGTTCTCCTTTCTTTCCACAACCAAGACAACGTTGACAACAGCTCCTGTTGCCGCGATGTACAGCAGCATTGGCTCCTGTGATCGAGGTGCTGCCAATATCGGAGCGGATATGAGGGCCTCCTTAAGTTGTTGCAAGGCGACATCTGCCTCTGCTGTCCACTCGAAGTTGTCGGATTTCCTCAATAGCCGGTAGAGAGGCGTTGCCTTTTCCCCTAGGCGGCTTATGAAACGACTGACGGCCGCCGCCGATCCGGCTAGGCGCTGCACGTCCTTCAGACAAGTAGGTCTGGATATGTTTTGGATGGCCTTGATCTTCTCCGGGTTAACCTCGATCCCTCGTTCTGAGACGATAAACCCGAGCAGTTTGCCGGCTGGAACGCCGAAAACGCATTTGGCGGGATTGAGTTTCATCTGATACCTCCGGAGATTCTGAAAAGTTTCTTCCAAGTCCTCTAGGAGATCTGCCTTCTTTTTTGACATTACCGCAATGTCGTCTACATAGACGTGAACATTGCGGCCGATCTGTTCATGCAGGCAATTTTGCATACAACGCTGGTATGTTGCCCCTGCGTTCTTCAGGCCGAAAGGCATTGTAATGTAGCAGAAAGTCCCATATGGAGTTGTGAAAGATGTTTTCAGCTGATCTGACTCTCTCATCTTGATTTGGTGGTATCCTGAGTAGGCGTCCAGAAAACAAAGCAGCTCGGAGCCTGCTGTGGAGTCTACGACTTGGTCAATTCTAGGCAGCGCAAAGGGATCCTTTGGGCAGCACTTGTTAACACCAGTATAGTCGATACACATCCTCAGCTCTTTATTCTTCTTTGGGACAAGTACAAGATTTGCCACCCAATCGGTGTGTACAACTTCTTTTATGAAATTGGCGGCCTTCAGCCTATTTATCTCCTTTCCTATAGCCTTGCGTCTCTCATCTCCAAAGCGTCTTGTTGCTTGCTTTACCGGCTTGGACCCTTTTATGACGTTGAGCGAGTGCTCGGCAAGTTCCCTCGGTACACCAGGCATGTCGGAAGGCGACCATGCAAAGATGTCACGATTCTCACGGAGGAACTCGACGAGCGCGCCTTCCTATTTGCTGTCAAGGTTGGAGCCGATGACAACTTGCTTAGACTTGTCACCTGGGATGAGATCCGCCTTTTTGGTGTCTTCTAAAGCTTCGAAGGTCTTCTTGACATCCATCTTTGGCTTTGGCATGGAGTTGTCCGAGTCCGCCTCGAGCAGCGCGAGTTCTTCCTAGTGGATGACGGCTTCTGCGAAGGCGGCCATGCCACGTTCGCACTCCTTGGCTTTCTTGAAGTTGCCGGAAATCGCGATGGTTCCGTTTTCCCCCGGCATTTTAAGCTTGATGTATATGTAGCACGGCCTTGCCATGAACTTGGCGAAAGCCGGTCGTCCGAAGATTGCATGATAGGCGTTTTTGAAGGGGACAACTTCGAACCGAAGGAACTCTGAGCGGTAGTTCTCTTTAGGTCCGAAAGTTACCTTCAGCCTGATGCTCCCCATTGACTTTGCTTGCCTGCCGGGCACTATGCCATGAAAGGTGAGGTTGCTGTGGTCCAGCTGACCCTCTGATAGGTTCATGCGGCTTAGTGTGTCATAGTACAGGATGTTGAGGCTGCTGCCGCCATCCATAAGTACCTGTGTGAGTCTGAAGTTGTCGACAATGGGATCGACGACAAGGGCGTACTTGCCTGGGTGAGGAACGTGATCAGGGTGGTCGGACCGGTCCCAAGTGATTGTTGCCTCATACCAGTTCAAGTACTGATGGACGTCTGGCATTGCCGCGTTGAGTTCGCGCATTTCCGCCTTATCCGCCTTAGCCGAAGGCGTGCCGACAAAGCACACAAGAGATTCTTTAACCTTCGGATATGGCTTCTTTTTCTTGGCGGCTGCGTCATCTTCGCTTGAGATAGACATGTCGTCGTCGTCCTCATCCTCCTTGTTGTCTTTCTTGTCGTTCTTCTTTGACTTCTTTGACTTCCAGCCGACTGTGGGATCCTTTTTGAAGTCGTCCATGAAACGACACTCGCCAAGCATATGGTTGACCTTGCCCAATGAGGCGTGGATGGGACATGGCAAAAGTTTTGCCTGTTCATAAGTGATTTGCGCCGCCTTAGGCCCTGAGCCGGCTTCGCGACTATCTTTCTTATTCTTCCACTTCTTTTTGCCGGCGTTCCCTTGGAATGCTGCGGCTACCTCATTGGAAGGCCCGGCTTTGTCGTCCGCCGCCTGCTTGCGTTTGTTGTTCCGCTTTGGTATGATGTTGACGTCTGGGTCATCGTCCCGGGCGTCGTCATCCGCCGCCGCGTACTGGGCGGCCAGGTTGAGCATCTCACCAAGGTCCGTGATTTGCTCGCGGACGAGCCTATGACGGAGCAAAGACTTCTTCTGTAGGCCCGTGTAGAAGGCGTGGATAGCCTGTGCGTCCGAAACACCATGACAGTTGGCTTTTTCGGATATCCAACGACTGACAAAATCTGTCATGGTTTCGTCCGGCTTTTGGATACACCGCTGCAAATCCGTGTAGGTATTTGGACGCTTGTATGTTCCTTGGAAGTGCTGGGAGAAAACCTTTTCCATGTCGTACCAGCTATGGATGGACTTTTCAGGAAGGTTGTCGATCCAAGCTCTTGCCGTGCCTTCCAACATGAGAGGTAGGTAGCGGACGGCAATATGGCTGCTCCCGCCGGGAATTTCTATGGCCATGGCATAATCGGATAGCCATGAGTCCGGCTTAACGAGGCCGTTGTACCTAGAACAGTTTTTTGACACTTATGTCATGTCCTTGGGGAACGGCTCTCTGCGGATGGCGTCACCGAAGCACTTTGGTCCAGAGTATAGCGGCTCCTTTCCTCTTGCTATGTCTTGTAGGCGATGTCGTGCGTCTTTTGGATCGAGCTGCCGTGCGCCTCTGTTCGCGTCCGGCTCGTCCTGCGCTGCCCGGCTTATGCTGCGCCTGAGCCCTTCTACCTCCTCTCTCTTCTTGCTGCCAGTGCTACGCTGCGGAGATCGGCTGCGGCCTCTCCTTGGAGGGTCGTTGCCGACATCTTTTCTAGGCGGCAGCCTGTTGCTCCGGCCACCGCCATTGTCGCGTCTTGGCTGGGGTGGAGGTGGCAGGTCTCCTCTGCTTCCTGTCCTTGAGTTCTCGTCCCGCCTTGGCTTTGGCGGTGGCGTCTTCTTTGGAGGTGGCGTTGCCTTCCTTTTGTCGCCATGGCTACTGGAGCCAGACGGGCCATCGGGGTCGGCGCCGGGCGCAGCTTTGCACTTTCCCGACTTAGACTCTAGGTCTCCCCCGCGAGCATCCGCCATATGGCCGTAGGAATCAGCGCGAGCTTGTTGTTCTAGGGCCTTGCTTACAAAGTGTCTTGCGTTGGCCAGCTTTTCTTCCGCCGTGTAAGTGTTGTCGTCCAGGGTATCTAGCGCGGCGGCCGCGTTGAGGACCGGGGTGCAGAAGACAACGTCTCCCCTTCTGTCCACGCGCTGTGGTGCCGTGCGCCAGTCGAACCCTAGATCTTGAGCCGCTGTTGTTGCTTGCGCAGGCGGCTCTTTTCCACGGCGGTTTTTTGATGACCTTTTCTCCTCGAAGAGTTGCCGGCTTGTTTTGGCCGACATCTTCTCCTGTTCTTTCTCGATCTTCTTCGCAAGGCTCTCAACGTGCTCCTCTCTTTTTCTCGTGAAGTCAGAGTGCTTAAGCATGTTAAGCCTAAGCTCTTCCACTGCGTCGAGTGGGGTATCTTTGTTCACCGGAGTATTCATGATCTCGTCTACTTCTTTGACGATGGAGAGCAAATCCGTGGGTTTGCTGCTGCCGCCTTTCTCGAGGCCAGCTTTCTTCTTCGCGCGCACCTTGTCGGAACTTTCAATGAGTTGGCCGGCAGCGGTGTCGCCGGCATCTTCTGCCGGCTTGTTCTGCGCCTCCGAAGTAACTGGGGTTGTCTCGTGACCGACAACAACCATCATAGCCAGCTTGTCACGCATGTCTGTATCCGCTGTACCCTCTGAGGGAGCCGGATTACCACTGGAAAAGCGGGTTTTGATCTTCTCTTCGAAAAGACTAGCATCATCATCGGAGTCAGAGTCTACGTTGACTTGAACGGTAGATCTGGATCCGGCATCTGACATCGCATCCTCCTGTAGAGCGGGGAGGATTGACTCAGGATCGTTGTTTTCCGGCTGGGAGTCGGATCCCAGTCCAACAACTCCGACGAAGTGGAAATCAGATTCCGCCGACTCCTGGGAGAAGGCGGATTCAGATCCATCTTGCCTGTCGACCGCTTGGTCGAAGGGTTGGTGGGTGGGGTTGTAGAAACGCGGTAGGCCGTACGCCTCTGGCGTGTACCCGATGAAGACGTCGATCCCTCCGATCGGCACGATTGCGCATCCGATAAGGTAGTCGTCCGCCGGGAGCCAGGACTCATCCGAGTTGACGTAGCTATGGCCGTCATACCTTGTGACGCGACCGACGGCGATCTGCTTGCCCACGCCGCCAAGTGTTCCCGCCTGGAACGTGACGCCAGGAACCTTAGGCCCCACGGTGGGCGCCAACTGTCGTGGTATCGGCATATTTGATAGGAGACGGGGGTCCTCTAGCCTACGTATGGATTGTGGGGAAGAAGGTTGGTGTCGTCGAGGTCGGGATTGAACACGGCGAGTTAACCAGCTTCGGATCCCACAGCGGTGGCGGGATCCTACGTGCTGCTATAATTCACTATGAGGCAATAGCCGTGAACAGGTTACAATGGGTATGATGCCTATTGAAGTTGTCTCTGCCTATTGAAGGTTTCCTGGTGGCCGGCTTATATAGGCGGCCAGACCCCAGGGTACAAGGTAAGTACTTGTCCGGCAAGTAAACAGAGTCCTAGACCTAGCCGGCTTAGCTGCCGCCTTCCGTCTTGGGCTCGGTGGCTTGATGGGCTTCGGCCTTCCGCCTTCCTTGAACCGTCCGCCTACTTCCTTGTACGTCAGCTATCTGGGCCGCCCGGCAGGCCTCGGCCTTACCACCCTTGGGCCACTCTGGACTAGCCGGATTGATCCATGTTGGTTACTCCCCTAGTTGATATATCCCCAACATCATCCTTGATGTTACCCAACCAATTCAAAAAAATCAGTGTTTCTGCTTAGATTAAGCAGCAACCAGTCCATGAAAAAAAATTGAAGCACAAGCACTAACAAGTAAACCCTTCTGTTGTGGCTAACCAAACTCCTAGTTGATCTCTGGCAATATGCTTGAAAAACTTAATAATATCTGAATTTCAACCTTTCCAACACAACTTTTACACCATACTGAACATGGGTTGAGAATTGAATACTTTCATCGCACCTCACCGAAGCAACCTATGTTCAGTGGCAAAAGGCACACAGTTTTTTTAATATGATACTACTATATAAATATAAAGGAAAGAACACAGTACTTGACAAGAAAAAAGAAAACAAACTTCTTTTTCGCCAGTGAGGTCGGTCACACTTTACACTGAGGTGGTTGGTGGTGTATCTTACAAAAGATATTGTAGTGATCAAAATAATTCTCTCTCGAGATTGAATGCCCTTCCTGACACCTAAATATCTGAAATGAGCAACTTCTTTTTTCAGATTCTATTGTGGATGACAAAGGAATCTAACCAGGATCCAACAGGACAATGCGGCGAGGATGCACCGTATGAAGTTTATATCGAAATCAATCAAGGACGCATGATGTGAGCTGAACCCCGGGCGTTCGGTCTGTTCGGTTTGCTCGGTCCGGTCTTTTCGGTCATCAAAAATTTCGGTCATCTAGAAATGCTACCCGAATTCCCTTTGGTCTTTTCGGTCTTTCTGTATTTGGTCTTCGGTCTTTTCGGTCCGGTCTTCGGTCATGACCAAATTGACCAAATAAATGAAACATCATCACAAGTTTATATATTTGACAGTACAAAACAATGATCATTTCAGGTTTTTATCACACTAGAAGTAGCAATTCTCAGTTCATCATTCTCACTTCTCACTTTGCAACTTGCAAGGTGCAGGAGAGATGAATCCAAGTACTGAGGCACGACGGTACTCACAGGCTGCCTTCTCCATGTTTACATATTAGACACTAGTGGTTGGGATGTGCCGGCGGCTGGGGTCGAAGACAGAGGCGAAGCAGGGAGCAACGAACAACCAACATGACAAGGTGATAAGCCTTCCTAGCTGGCAGTGTACCTACATGGGTTTTGGGTCTTCGGGAGTGATGTCAACTTCGGTCTAAATGGGTATTTCGGTCTTTCTGTAATGGTAACCGAACAGACCAATATTATTTCGTTCATTGAGTTGTTGGGACCGAATATGTGATCGGTTATTTTGGGTTCGGTCTTTTCAGCCTCGCTCTCGGTTACTTTGGGTTTGGTCTTCGGTTACGGTTTTTTGTGCCCACCCTGAGCTGCTGAAGGGTGTGAGGGAGGGTGACGTATGAAGAGGCTGAAGCCTGAGACGGATGCGAGGGAGGTGGCGATGGCGGATGCGGAGAGCGGCAACACCCCGGGGAGGTGTCCGACCATCATGTTCGAGGCTACCTGCACGGCGTATTGCGCCACGCTCACGGCGGCCATCGCCAGCGCCATGTGCGCCACCTTCCGGGCCTCCTCCGCCGCCGCCGACCCTCTCCACCGCCACTTCGCCACGGACGACCCGCCGCGCCGGGGCAGAAGAGGCGCTCTCTCCTCCATATGTCCGCCTTCGCTGCGATGTGATATTAGTGCTGTTGGTGCCGCCGCCGCCGGTGGTGGTGCGTGCGTCCGAGATTCTATGGGGGGGTAGCGTTGGCGGGGCAGATGGGGAGGAGATGGGGGCTGGCTGGAGATCAGAGAGAGGGAGGCGGCGTCTGGAGAGGGAGGAGGAGAGGAACGACGATGGGATGCTGCTGGCTGCAGAGCGAGAGCGGCGGCGCATCGCGGGAGCAGGAGAGGAGCGAGAGTGGGAGAAAGGGGATGGGTTGTGCGGCGCAGAGGGTGTCGGGGTGTTAGAGTTAGGGTTTGGTGCAGTGCATATGGTGTGCGTTGGCGTGCGCAGAGGACATTTTGAGCCGTTCGATTGATCGGATCCAACGGTTGAGAACCATGATCTATGTGAAATCCTGCTGGCCAATCAGAAAGCAAGCATTTTGTGCTTTCTCCACCAACAAGAATCAACTAATATGCATGGTATTTTTTGTTAAAACTCAAGTTTATATTTTTTTCCTAGAAACTAGTAGACATCAAATAACTCCATGTCAAAGGATTTACTTTTTTGAGAATTTTCGCATTTTATTTATTTTTAAAGAAATTATCAAAATGACGATATTGCATCAAATGACCAATGTTATGGCGCTAATCATGACATAGTTTGTTCAAATGGTACCATATTACGCACAAGCGTGCATATTGGAATAGGGAACAATGTTGTCGAACAACGTTTTCCATTTCTTTGCACAAGAAAATATATTTTATTTTCCCAGTGTGGAAAATGAGTTATTTTTTAAGCACATACCAAAAATATGTTCCAAAATGGGATCAAACCATTTTTGTAGAATATCATACGACATTTTATCTGCAAATAACCAAAATTTTGTGTGTGTAAGCCTTTTCATTCACCTCTTGTAAAAAGACAAATTTCTGTCAATCCAGCTGAAAACATGTCAAATTTGAACTATAGGTGCTTCTTACTTTGCTCATGATTTTTCGTAGAAATCATTTTTTGGTTCAAAAGTATCTATTTCATCATAGATGCACAAAGAGTTTCACAAGATTCCACCCCTGGACCAAACGGACACGCCCCCCGTTTTGACCTATTTTGAAGTCGACGAATAGAATTCATAAAAAAAATCACAAATATGTGAATCATTCGCCAAGTGTCATCATATGTGACCTAGTTTCGAGTAAAAATAACAAACTTGGAAAACGGAAGATAGTTTTAAAAAGTTTTCACAAAAATGACCTCTCATGTATGAAGATTTGTGTCTTTCAGCCCAAATGACCAATGTTATGGCGATAACCGTCACATAGTTTGTTCAAATGATCTAATATTGCTCACAAACATGTATCTTGGAACGGAGAACTATGTTGCCGAAGAAAGTTTTCATTTTCTTTGCACAAAAAAACCATTTATCATTTTCCGAGTTTAAAATAAGGGTTTTTTGTGAAGCTTCTACCAAAAATATGTTACAAAATGGGAGATCACCAATTTTATAAAATATTAGACCAAATTTCATGTACAACTAACAAAATGGTTGTGTCCGAAAAGCTTTTGATCCACATCATTCCAGAAAGACAAATTCTCGCTGATTCAGTTGAAACCGGGTCAAATTTGAACTACAGGTGCTTTATAGTTTGCTCATGATTTTTTGAAAAATTCATTTCTGGGTACAAAAGTAGATATTTCATCAGAGATACACCAAGAGTTTCACAAAATTCTACCCCTATATACGACGGGCACGCCCCTAGTTTGACCGTATTTTGAATTTGACGCATAGAATTCAAAAAAAAAAAACGATGAGAATCCTTCGCCATGTATCATCATATGTGACCTAGTTTTGAGGGAAAATAACAAACTTGTAAATCGGACGATATTTTCGAGAATGGTTCACAGAAATGACCTCTCATGTACGAAGATTTGTGGCTTTCAGTCCAAATGACCATTGTTATGGCGATAACCGTGACATAACTTGTTCAAATAATGTCATATTGCTCACAAACATGTATCTTGGAACGGATAACAATGTTGCCAAAGACCAAAAATCATTTATCATTTTCATTTTCTTTGCACAAAAAAACCATTTATCATTTTCCGAGTGTAAAAACGTTTTTTTTGTGAAGCATCTACCAAAAATATGTTGCAAAATGGGAGACATTATTTTTTATAAGATATTAGACCACATTTCATGTACAAATAACCAAATGGTTGTGTCCTAAAAGATTTCCTCCACCCCTTTACAAAAAGACAAATTCCCACCGATTCAGCCGAAAACGGGTCAAATTTGAATTATAGGTGCCTCATAGTTTGCTCATGATTTTTTTCTGAAAATCATTTCTAGGTACAAAAGTACATATTACATCATAGATACACAAGGAATTTCACAAAATTCCACCCCTAGATACGAACGGTAACGCCCCCCGTTTTGACCGTATTTTGAAATCAACGCATAGAATTCAAAAAAAATCAGAAAGGTGTGAATCCTTCGCAAAGTGTCTTTATATTGACCTAGTTTTGAGAAAAATAAAAACTTGGAAAACGGACGATATTTTCAAAAAGTGTTCACATAAATAACCTCTCATGTACGAAGATTCGTAGCTTTCAGCCCAAATGAACAATGTTTTGGCGATAACCGTGACATAGTTTGTTCAAATGATCTCATATTTCACACAAACATGTACCTTGGAATGGAGAACAATGTTGACTAAGAAATTTTTCATTTTCTTTGTATAAAAAAATCATATATCCTTTTCCGAGTGTAAAAAATGGTTTTTTTTAGTGAAGCATCTACCAAAAATATGTTGCAAAATTTGGGAGATCTTATTTTTTATAAACTATTAAACCACATTTCTTGTACCAATAACCAAATGGTTGTGTGCTAAAAGATTACCATCCACCATTTTACAAAAAGACAAATTCCCGCCGATTCAGTTGAAAACGGGTCAAATTTGAACTACTAGTGCTTTTTACTTTGCTCATGATTTTTCGTAAAAATCATTTTTGGGTAGAAAAGTACCAATTTCATCATAGATAGACAAAGAGTTTCAGTAGATACGATCCCTAGGTATGAATTTGACCGTATTTTGAAATCGGAGTATAGAATTCAAAAAAAATAAAAAAGACGTGAATCCTTCGCAAAGTGTCTTTATATGTGACCTAGTTTCAAGGAAAAATAATAAACTTGGAAAATTGAAGATATTTTTAAAATGGGTTCACATAAATGACCTCTCATGTATGAAGATTTGTGTCTTTCAGCCGAAATGACCAATGTTATGATGATAACCGTGGCATAGTTGTATAAAATCTTCCCTTATTGTGCACAAGCGTGTATCTTAGGATGGGTAACAATGTTGCCGAACAAAGTTTTCAACTTTATTACACAAAAAAATCATTTTTTATTTTCCGAGTGCGAAAATTGGGTTTTTTTGTGAAGCACATACCAAAAATATGTTGCATATTGGGACCACACCTTTTTTGTTAAATATTAGACTACATGTTATCTTCAAATAACTAAAATTTTGTTTGTGTAAGACAATTCATCCACCTCTTGTAAAAAAGACAAATTTTCGTCGATTCAGCTGAAAATAGATCAAATTTGAACTACGGGTGCTTCTTACTTTGCTCATAATTTTTTGAAAAAATCATTTTTTAATGCAAAAATATGTACTTTATCATAGATATAACATTTTTTGTCAATATTCGACACCTAAACAGCAACAAAAATATCCGCCGTCTGAATCGTATTTTCAAAACACCATGTAAAGCAATATATAAGGTTACTTGAATTTTAGAATTTCGATTTTATTAAATTTAGTCTCTAATAGTCTATAATTACATAGTACAATTTTAGAATTTTTATAAAATTTATTGGGTTGAAATTAAAATTAAAAATCGAAAGTAATAAAAGAATTATAAAAGAATAATAAAAGGAAGAAAAAAAGTTGGCCTGCCCATTTGTTTGGGCCCATGCCTTTGTCGGGTGGCGTGTTGATAAGAAGGCTTAAGTTCCTTCTCTTATCACAAGTTCAATTGTAGTCCAGTGGTAGGGAGCGGTTCCTCCCAATATGAGGTCGGGATTCGAGTCCCCTCAACCCCAATTTTGCGAATATTAACACTTTAAACTTGCAAGCTTTGTGGCGGGACCCGGTTGTCAGTCCGGCGGGTCGGGGCGAGATCCACTTGTCTGGTGTGGGCCCCCTTTATCATCCTGGTGATGGACCCGCATGTTAGGCGCGGGGCGGGACCCACTTGTCTGTCCCGTCGGGCGGGTCCCGTTTCTCAGCCTGGTGCGGGACCCGCTTGTCAGTCCGACAGGGCAGGACCCACTTGTCTGAACGACGGGGCGGGACCCACTTGTCTGGTACGGGGCCCGTTTATCAGTCTGGTGCGGGACCCACATGTCAGTCCGCGGGGCGGGACCCACTTGTCTGTCCGGTCGGGCGGGTCCTGTTTCTCAGCCTAGTGCGGGACCCACTTGTCAGTCCGACAGGGCGGGACCCACTTGTCTGTCCGGTGGGGCGGGTCCCATTTTTCAGCCTGGTGCGGGACCCGCTTGTCAGTCCGACGGGGCGGGACCCACTTGTCATATCTTACATTTGTCAACGGTCAACACCTTCGGAAAACAGGCCCCACGTGTAAGTATGGTGACACGTAGGACATATATAGGGACACGCACGGACACATAGGCAATATATAGTGACACGTAGGCGAGTTGGCTTAGGTGTCAGCTAACTGACACAAATATATCAGTGTTGTCAGAATTTATGACCAATTGGTGTCTACGTGTTATGACCTTTCTAAAACAAAAGGTCATAATTTTGTCCCTCGCAGTTGGGTTATGACCAACGAGTTTAAAATGGTCATAAATTTATGACCAAAAAAAATTGGTCGCTCAGATAAGGTCACCAGTTGACATATTTCTTGTAGTGCAAGCAATGATACTAGTTCTAAAATACATGTGTAAACAAAAGAGAAAAGAGGGATGATGTGCCCTTGGGTAGAAATAACGTTCTTCATGGGAGCCGCTTTTGAAAGTATGGTTGACAAGGGGGGTAGAGTGCCCATCACCATTCGTTGACAACGACAAACACCACTCAAAAACTTACTTTTATGCTCTCTATATGATTTAAAAAAGCTATAAAACTAAGAAGCTATATCACATGCTTGTATCCCTGCTTCCCTCTGCGAAGGGCCTATCTTTTACTTTATGTTGAGTCAGTTTACCTACTTCTTTCTATCCTCAAAGCAAACACTTGTGTCAATTGTGTACAACAATTCTTATATGCTTACTTATTGCACTTGTTATATTCCTTTGTGTTGACAACTATCTATATGATATACATGTTCAAAATTGAAAGCCAATGCTAAAACTTGTATCTTCCTTTGTGTTGCTTCAATGCTCTTTTATTTAGATAATATTGCTTTATGAGTTAACTCTTATGCAAATCTTATTGATGCTTGTTTGAAAGTACTATTCATGAAGAGTTTTTACTTGTATGATATAGTTGTTAACTCCTTGTCTATTTGTTAGCAAACTATAGATCATTGCCTTGAGTCATTTCATTCATAACAGGAGCCTTACAATATTATATGATCAAGATTATGTGAAAGCATGTCACTTCAGAAATTATTCTTTTTATCGTTCTTGCCTACTCGGGACGAGTAGAACTAAGCTTGGGGATGTTGATACGTCTCCAACGTATTTATAATTTCTTACGTTGCATGCTATATTATACCATGTTATTACATGTTTTATATGAAGGGGTTCCGGTGCAGAAAACAATAATTTTCTAGCGTATGAAACCCTAACTAGTGAGGATCTATCTATCCAGTACATGTGATAACAGTGGCGGAACGGGTTACATTACCTCCATGTAGACCGATAGCGGGGATTACGCTCCCGCACAAGCGTTGACGATGAAGTCGTACGTAACTGACCTCGAGGTCGCGGAGAACTTGTCACGATGAGGTAGACGATGACGCCGGGGTGTCGACGATGACATGCGTCGACGGGCGTCGGGCGGAAGATGGCGAGGCGCCGGCGACAGGGGGTGGCGCCGGCGGCAGGACAGCGGCAGGGCTGCTGGATGGGCGAGACGACGTCGCCGAGGCTCCTCAAAGGTGGTGCCTCCGAGCACTCGCAAACATACAGAGCTTAACAACAACCCCCGGTCATTCAGATCCAGCTGAAATCGCAGGGGTAGAACTTTTCTGGAATCCCGCAGGGCAACGGCGCCCGGCGGTATAGCTTAGGTGGAGAGGGAGGGCGAAACGGGCGGAGAAGCAACTCGGCCGGCGTGCTATACAATTAATTGTATTTTTCTGTAATTAATCCAATTAATATGCCTTGCTATATAAAGGGGGGAGGGGGTGTGCAAACACCTTGCCTCCCCCATGTGGAACTAAAGGAAAAAGGAGGGGGAGGGGGGTTCGGCCGGCTCTCCTAGTCCGAGTTGGACTAGGGGCCTAAGCCCCCTTCCTCCTTGGTGGTGCTGCTCCCCCTCTTGGGCCCTCTTAGGGCCCATGTAGGTGGGCTGCCCCTTTTTCCTTTATTATTTAATAATTAAATTAATATAAAATATAATTAATTCATAATTAATATATTTAAATACTAGTTAATATCCCGTGACTCCGAAACATTTTCCGAACCACCCGAACAACTTTCGGACATTCCTGGAACCCTTCCAGACCTTCCCGGAACTCCTTCCGGACCACCGGAGCTCTTTCCGGATCATTTCTCTCTCTCCAACAAAAACCTATATTATTCCAGAACCTATCTCCTCGTGTCGTTAAGACCTTAAGTTTGTTACGCTACGGTTCGAGAACACTCCAGACATGGTCGAGACACTCTGCTCACCGATGACCGTCAAGGATACCTGGATGTATATGATGCCTCCTGTGCATTATACGAATATCGTCGTTGAACCATAAACATGATATTCATTCCCTTTGTTTATGCGATACTACCTTGTCCGAGATATGATCGTAGACATCCGATGTCTTTGTTGTATCTCGTTACCGACAAAGGTTATTAACTCGTCTGTGATATTACATCTCCATGACCTAGTTACAATCTGCGCAGCTATATAGATGTAATGTCACCGAGTGGGCCCAGAGTATCTTTCCATTACAAGAATGAACAAATCCCGCTCTTAATCCTTACGTCTCAACACTCTTTCGGGATACCCAAGATGGACACCGTTATTGTCATGCTAAATAAGACACAGCGTTTGATGCTCTCAAAGTACCCCTACGAAGTATCAATAAGTACGGTCTCACGGTGTAAGGAATAAGCTATCATATTCTTATCTATTGCAAATGACAAACATCGTAATACGATCTTATTGCAATACTTTGCGTATGTCCATCACCTTATTCAACTAATAAGATGACCCCATTGTCAACCGACGTCATTGTCCTTGATCGGGAATCTCGATCAACTGTTGCCCAATGGACTAGTTCATATAGAGGCTTACTAGGGACTCTGGTTGTTTATGTATCACACGTGTATTAATAATTCTGATTAATACAGTTATAGCATAATACACAAACCTATTATAAACTTATGAGATAATGCAATAAATACTACTTATTTATTTGCCTCTAGGACATATCTCCTTCAGTCTCTCACTTGCACTAGAGTACACATAAACTAGCTGCATTTTACTTCATCAAAATCCCTTATCAAATAAGCGTCATATGATAATGCTTGCTTGTGGAAGAGTGTTACTCCGACAATCTGTACAATACATAATTGTGCGTTCTTTTGCGATTCATTGATATCAACTTGTTTGATATCATCATGTTATCCAATAACATATATACAAATACCGTAACTAAGTGAGACTACTGTTTTCCAGCGCTTACTCTGATTCCGATAACCAGATAATTGCCTTGAAAACACACTCAGTCATAGAGAGCTCCTTGTAACAATTACAACCTCGCGATATCTATATACTTTTACACCTATGTAGAAAACTAGACACTCCAATGTCAATCTACTAACTAATACACTTCTACCTCCAGTAAATTCCAAATTTACTTCTATAATTGTTCTTCTTCTAAGAACATCGGTCATATTTCATCGAGCAGATAATATGGTTTCTGTATGATGTCTAACAATAGACCAACATATCAAACAACCACTATTACCGTGTATCATTACTCTTAATGATTAATTAGGTTTCCAAGAACCATCCTTTCAATCTATTCTGACTCCTCAGATATAATCCAAAACAACTCGACTAACTATTTAAAATTCCAGTTCTATTACAAATAGACACTAACTTTCAAATAGTTTCACAACTTCATCTTTCTAATTAATTCTACTGGTACAATTCACAATGTGTCATCTACACAAGATGAATTCGGCTCCCACTCAAATCATGTCTCCACACATTTGAGAACACGAGCTCCCACTCAAAAACATGTCATCTACATATTTGAGGTTCTAAGCTCCCACTCAAAAATATGTCCTTTACATATTTTACCCGAGTGAAATAACTTTGACTCCCACTTAAATTCATAATTTATTTCGACATTTTGGTCAAACCAAAATCATTGATCTCTTATAATTCGAATTCAATACAAACTACAGTATTACATTAATACAAATCCCACAGACTTCAAGCATGTCTACATAAATATAGTCAACAAATTTTACCTTGTCCAAGACACATTTCTTGACAAAACATGCTTCCACGTCTTTCTTATAGTTACATTTCTCATATAACACTTTATATGATGATTAAACAATCTTATTCCTCTAATAAGAATTGTAGCAACGATTACTATTTTAATCCTTTCAAATGTAACTTGGATTTTCGGGCTAAAATGGCTTTGTTTGTATTATGATATTTTCTCAACTTTCTTTATATTCATAAAGTGCACCTTGATCTTTCAACAAGATCTGAAACACTTAACATTATGCTGTGACCTGACAGCAATATTAAATATAACAACACTTTATTTAGAAGCTTCTTTCATGAAAATATTATGATCTTTACGAAGAGGATTGCAAGCAGAAAACAATTTTCTAGTCTCCTTCACTCTTAATCACCAAATTTTCATTTGTAGACATGTACCTTTTGGAACACCTTCCAATATTCTACTTTTATGAATATAGGTCTAACACCTTATTATAAGCTTCTAATTCCAATCCATAAACCATAATTCGAAAACTCATATTTTCCTCGGAATTACATAGACAACAAACCAAGTTTTGTTTCTATTTGGTTTTCGAATACACTCTCATCCAATGTGAGCAATCTACAAAGAACTATTCATGTATATTCCGAATTATCGTATAATCATATACATGTCGACACTACTGTCGATCACACGAATTCTCGTTAAAATATCTATTTAAAGTGGACATCGACTATAATGTTTCGAACATATTAAGAGATTCTAAGACCGATTCTGACAGACCACACTTTATATAAAATAGAGTATGATTATAATACCTCACATATCACCATATATGATATTATGATATTGTGAAACGAATTTCCACAAGTCTTTTGTGTTGAAACCTTAATTCAAAACTTCTTTGATCGAATCTTGTGAATACAATATTCACTAATCTTTCTTCTGAAAAACCCCATTTGATCTCTTATCAAATTAATTTCAGACTCATGATTTATTATAAATACACTTATTCACCAATAATCATAGAATAATTCGGATCAAGCAAAAAACACCTTTTAATTAATTTAATAATCATTTGAAATGACTCTTAATTAATTTCCTTTCGTATTGACACTTCAATACTACATTTCAAACTCAATCAATTCGACACTTGAAATACTTAAATGGACGAAAAATATCCATTACTTCTTTCATTGCCTTTATGACCAAATTCGATGGTGTTTGTTCTAGTAACATAACTTTTATTCATTGGACACACTATTTTATCATTTCTACAATTATGAACGTTATCATACAAGTGATGTAATTGAGATGTGAAACCTTTATTCATTATATAAAACAACTGGCTTGTTCCATAACATAAAACAACTGAATTTGTCTTATTACATGAATAACTTTGTCTTGTAACAATCAAGACACTTAACACACTTTCTCACTATTACAAAAGATCTTATCAAAAACTATTAATGATAACTATGATAACTTGAGGACGTGAACACCAATGGCCATCAACTTCCTTGATCACCATCTTTAGCACCAGGTCACACCAAAATTCGCCGCATATATGTGATAATCAGAACCTGTTTCACAAACAGATCAAGTATCAAATACTTTATCATATATCAAGAGGCGAATTCATAATTCTGTATATATCAAATATATACCTGTAGCATTGAAGATTTCTCCTTCGATGGAATCAACTTTCAGAGATTTGAATTTGGACACGAACTTGTAGAAGTTCATATTGTCGGCCTTCAAAATGTACTTACGCACATGCTTCTCATAGCTTGGAGGCAGAGATATCAGGACAGTCTGAATGGCACAGGAATCTGCCATCCAGTAATCGAAGACCATTGTCAGCTGTAAGTAGATGTCATACAATCTCTTCAAATGAGTCTCCAGACAGGCATGCTCCTCCATATGAATGGTCTGGAACATTCTAAGCTGCCTGAATTGCTCACGCTTCAATTCATCTCTGAAGTGTGTCTTTATCGCATCAATCATGACGCATGGCTCCTTGCGTCGAAACAACTCTTTCAACTCAGGTGCTAGGCATACGGTCATGGTGATCTCTACTTCGATGAATATGTCTCGACGCCTACGGAAATCATCTTCCCCCTCCTCGCTTGCAGAATCTTCTGGTCTTTCTCCTAATGGTTCATCAAGAACATACATGATGTTGTTGTGTTCGAGGATATTTCTAAAACCCTTGTACCAGCTGATGAAGTTGGACCCGTCGGCTTCTAAGGTGGAATCCGGGATCTTGAGGAAGTAACCGAAGTATAGTTGCGTAGTCTACATATGTGATCGCAAAAGAGGTAAGATAAAGTTTATAATATAGGTGAGTTATAGTTTATAATCATATTATCAAACACACTCCATCAAAATTATTATCCCTAAAATAATAATGGCGATTACACGACCCTCATCCACCATACCACCCCCGATCGTCACGGTCGGCTGCACAACTTCTAAGGTGGACATAAAATGTCGATCACAACAACTCTGCGACTCATGCTCGATCTTTCGAGCTTCCCGTGTTCCGAGGCCATATCTGCATATGCTAGGCTCGCCAATCAAACCTCGAAGACCCTGCGCGTGCAACATGGCTTACACCCACTGTATGCGAACGGCGATATGTCTGACACCCGATCGTCACGGCCTGCCTCATAACGTAGAACTTTCTTGGTGGTGCGTAACGAGGGAGAACACAATTTTGGTATTTTTTAGGGATCATCCTATTCATGATGCTACCGTTGTATATCTAGCATATAAGCAATCAATAGGATGCACACACAACAACACACAATCAAATGATGCAACGTAGTGCGATGTGACATGGTCGATGCGCTTGGACCTCCATGGTGCCATGTGCCTGGCCCCGGCGCCTCGACATAGCTCCGAGTCTACGGAGCCCTCCATTGCCTCTGACAGTATGAGTAATATCAAACTTACCGTAACCATGTCACATAAAATAACGCCTCTGCAAAACAAAGTTAGACGCCTCTACCTTTATTTAGTTTTGCAAGTTTTACGTGGTATATAGGCTTATTCGTAAGAGAATCGCTTCCCTACCTACGAACTTTGTACCACAACATCGATCGTATAATTGCATGTTTAAGCATCCCTTTCGGGCCCTCCATTGAAAATGCTTTGCCGACTAGAGAGAGAGAAACAGACACCCGCCAGCCACAGATACGGTGCAAGCCGTATGTCAGTAGTGGAACTAGTCTCGCGTAAGCGTACGTGTAAAGTCGGTCCGGGCCGCTTCATCAACTCAATACCGAAGGCATCGCAAGTGCACGCTAGAGGGTAGCAAATATAAGAAAGATGTACTCATTCAACATGAGTTCTAACCGTACCAGCAGTACTACGCATAGATCGGCTCTGATACCACTGAAGGGGTTCCGGTGCAGAAAACAATAATTTTCTAGCGTATGAAACCCTAACTAGTCAGGATCTATCTATCCAGTACATGTGATAACGGTGGCGGAACGGGTTACATTACCTCCATGTAGACCGATAGCGGGGATTATGCTCCCGCACAAGCGTTGACGATGAAGTCGTACGTAGCCGACCTCGAGGTCGCGGAGAACTTGCCACGATGACGTAGACGATGACACCGGGGTGTCGATGATGACCTGCGCCGACGGGCGTCAGGCGGAAGATGGCGAGGCACCGGCGTCTCCTAGGCTCCTCAAAGGTGGTGCCTCCGAGCACTCGCAAACATACGGAGCTTAACAACAACCCCCGGCCATTCAGATCCAGCTGAAATCGCAGGGGTAGAACTTTTCTGGAATCCCGCAGGGCAACGGCGCCCGACGGTATAGCTTAGGTGGAGAGGGAGGGCAAAACGGGCGGAGAAGCAACTCGGTCGGCCTGCTATACAATTAATTGTATTTTTCTGTAATTAATCCAATTAATATGCCTTGCTATATAAAGGGGGGAGGGGGTGTGCAAACACCTTGCCTCCCCCATGTGGGACTAAAGGAAAAAGGAGGGGGAGGGGGGTTCGGCCGGCTCTCCTAGTCCGAGTTGGACTAGGGGCCCAAGCCCCCTTCCTCCTTGGTGGTGCGGCCCCCCTCTTGGGCCCTCTTAGGGCCCATGTAGGTGGGCTGCCCCTTTTCCCTTTATTATTTAATAATTAAATTAATATAAAATATAATTAATTCATAATTAATATATTTAAATACTATATAATATCCCGTGACTTTGAAACATTTTCCGAACCACCCGAACAACTTTCGGACATTCCTGGAACCCTTCCAGACCTTCCCGAAACTTCTTCCGGACCACCGGAACTCTTTCCGGATCATTTCTCTCTCTGCAACAAAATCCTATATTATTCCAGAACCTATCTCCTGGTGTCGTTAAGACCTTAAGTTTGTTACGCTACGGTTCGAGAACACTCCAGACAGGGTCGAGACACTCCGCTCACCAATGACCGTCAGGGATACATGGATGTATATGACGGCCCCTGTGCATTCTACGGATATCGTCGTTGAACCATAAACATGATATTCATTCCCTTTGTTTCTGCGATACTACCTTGTTCGAGATATGATCGTAGACATCCGATGTCTTTGTTGTATCTCGTTATCGACAAAGGTTATTAACTCGTCTGTGATATTACATCTCCATGACCTAGTCACAAGCTGCGCATCTATATAGATGTAATTTCACCGAGTGGGCCCAGAGTATCTTTCCATTACAAGAATGAGCAAATCCCACTCTTGATCCTTACGTCTCAATACTCTTTCGGGATACCCATGATTGACACTGTTATTGTCATGCTAAATAAGACACAGCGTTTGATGCTCTCAAAGTACCCCTACGAAGTATCAATAAGTACGGTCTCACGGTCTAAGGAATAAGCTATCATATTCTTATCTATTGCAAATGACAAATATCGTAATACGATCTTATTGCAATACTTTGCGTATGTCCATCACCTTATTCAACTAATAAGATGACCCCATTGTCAACCGACGTCATTGTCCTTGATCGGGAATCTCGATCAACTGTTGCCCAATGGACTAGTTCATATAGAGGCTTACTAGGGACTCTGGTTGTTTATGTATCACAGGTGTATTAATAATTCCGATTAATACAGTTATAGCATAATACACAAACCTATTATAAACTTATGAGATAATGCAATAAATACTACTTATTTATTTGCCTCTAGGGCATATCTCCTTCATTATATGCATTTTATATAGTTTTATGCATTTTCTGAGACTAACCTATTAACAAGATGCCATAGTGCGAGTTCCCTGTTTTCTGCTGTTTTTGGTTTCAGAAAATCTCTTAAGGAAATATCCGTTAAATTGGAAACGAGTCAACCAGGAATTATTTTGAAATATTTGCGTCCAGGAAAACCGAAGACGAGACGAAGTGGGGCCGCGAGGCCGCCACATCACCTGGTGGCGCAACTACTACAGTAGCTGCGCCGGGAGGCGATGTGGCACCCTCGGGCGCCCACCGACCTAGGTCTTTCGCCCATAAATACCTCCCTGACCTAAAAACTTCGCACGGTTAGACACTTTTTCCTCCACGGGTCCCGAGCGCCACCGTCATCGCCGACAAGTTTCGGTGGTCAGAAGTTCCTGTTTCGGCACCCTGCCGGGACGGGGATTGACCCCCGGAGCCATCTCCATCGACTCCACCGCCTCCACTTCGACTCCATGATGGTTTGTGAGTAGTTCCCCATGGACTACGGGTTCTTGGCTGTAGCTAGTTGGTACTCTCTCTCCCATGTACTTCAATACAACGTTCTCATGAGCTGCCTTACATGATTGAGATCCATATGATGTAATCCGTGTTTTATTTGTTGGGATCCGATAAATTGTTACATATGATCAGTCTATCTATATAAGTTTTTGAAGTTATTGTTGCTGCAATCTTGCTATGTTTAATGCTTGTCACTAGTGCACAAGTGGCATTATCTTAGATCTAAGTTCTATATTTATTGCTTAGATTGTATCTACAAATTGCATGCACATGTCATTGTCCATAACCGTTGGCTCCAAAGTGACAATAATTGGGATAACCGGAGGGAATGGCTATGATGTGAGGATCACATGTTTTCACCAAGTGTTAATGCTTTTGCTCCGGTGCTCTATTAAAAGGAGTACCTTAATTGCCAGTAGTTTTCCCAGAGGCCCCGTTGGAAACGGGCTGGCAGGACAAAAGATGTTATGCAAGTTTCTCATTGCGAGCACGCACGACTATATATGGGAAATATGCCTATATAATTAATAATATGGATATTCTTACTCAATGCTTTTTCAATATTGTCAATTGCCCAACTGTAATTTGTTCACCCGACACTTGTTCTTGAGAGTTAACACTAGTGTAGATAGCTGGGAAACCCGGTCCTTCTGTCATCGTCATTGCTTTCCTGTCAACTCCACGCAAGCTACTGATTTCTGTTGCCATTGTCTACGTGTTACTGTTACTACTGCTCTCATATTACTGCTGCTTTCACATCACCCCTGTTACTAGTGCTTATCCAGGTGCAGCCGAATTGACAACTCGGCTGTGAAGACTTATAAGTATTCTTCGTCTCCGCTTGTGTCGAATCAATAAATTTGGGTTTTACTTCTCTCGAAAACTGTTGCAATCCCCTATACTTGTGGGTTATCACCGTGCGCCGGCGCATGAGCCGCCGTTCGCCGGCCTGCGCGCCATCTGGGAGCCAGTCGTCGCGCCCCATGGCCGCTGCTTGCCTCCGCGCCAGTCGCGCCCCTGCCCTTCGTCTGCCGCGGGACCACGCCGCCGTGCCACCTGGGAGCCCGCCGCCCTGGTAGCCGGCCGCCGGTCCGCCCCGCCCCTGGTCAAGGTTGTGCACGAAGCAACATTGCAGGCGGGTCTGCACGGGCTTGGCGTCGGTATTAAAGGCGGCGCCGACAAGCAGCAAGAGCGTGGCGGCGACAGAGCAAGGGGCAGGGGCTGATGGAGCACGAAGCGGTGGCGTTTGACGGAACGACGTGCAGGAGGAGGACGAGGGGAAAATTCCTTCCCACGGAAACGGTTGGGGCGAATACGGGTGGGGTGCTGGTTTGCCTCCCAAGCCCTACTAGTACAGTTCGGAGGGGAAATTAGGGGTCCACCCTCATTTTTTTCTGCGGTTTTAAGGATTTAAAGGTTTTGTTAGTTCACGTTTTCCCTTCATAATCCCTAAAAAACAGTTATTTTTTAGGGTTGACCCTTTTAAGGGCTCTGCTAGGGATGCTTTGATAGTCTAGCTTCTTTTTCTTACTTTCTTCCTCTTTTTAAATTCTTGTGCTTGGAAATTGCCGCAAGGCAAAACGATAATAAAAGATATAGAAGCCTACACCTTTTACAGTAAAGAAAGGCTTTGTCCACCTGGTATCATCCTAGGTAACCATGAGTGTGCTAAAAAAAGATGATGACTTTATAAAACATGTTAATCTATCTGTAACAACTACCAAAAACCCTAAGCAACGTCCAATGATTATTACCTGCCGGCCGGAGAACCACCAACACATCAAAAACCACAAAAAAATGCACTGAGAGTGAAAGGCCAAAAAAAGAAGTATAGTAATAAATTAAAAAAACATGAACACGCTACAAGACTCTGCACTCCAACAACCCAAAACCAACCAAAGCGAAAGCGAACAAAACAAACGCCCACACACTCCAACACCAACACCAACGAATTTCTCTCTCTTCACTCCTCCCTCGCTTGGCTTCTCCACCTCCACCTCCACCTCCGCCTCCTCTCCCCGTCGTCGCACCAAAATTCCTCTTTGTTTTTACCTCCGGGTACCAATCCTTACCCCTCCAACCCAATCCGGGCTGGTCCCTGGATGGACTCGGTTCTCGACTAGCTAGGCCCTGCTCGGTGCGCCAACGCTGCTAGGGTTCTTGGCCCGGGTCTTCTCCAATGGTGCTGCGGCGCTTCGCCTGGCCCTTCGGCGCCCAGCGCGCCTCCTTCTGCGGCAGCTTCACCGGGTGGGTCGGACAAAGATTCGATCTTGATGGGTAAAGCGCAGCACGGGATCTTTTTCCGGTGGTAATGCTGATTTCATCTTCTTTTTTCCTTCTTCTCTGTGTCCGCCCGCAGGTGGAGGGAGTGCCCTATGGGGCTCGTCGGGGCCGAGTTCCAGGTGGTGTTCGATCTCCCACCCGGGGTTTATCAGGTACTGCGGTATGCTCGAATTCCTCCGATTACGCTCGTCCCTCGCCCCGATTATGTATTTTGTGCCCTGTGGCACTCTTAATTTATGGTTAGCTAGGCTGATTGGCGTGCTTGTAGGAGCTGTTCGAGATGTTTAGACCGCGGGCAGGATCAAAATGCATGTCGGGATTTCTTATTTTGTTGATCTTGTTTCTTGTCCTGCTCTCCATTTTTTTCTTGTCAGACTTCTAAGGTCTATTAGTAGTTGTGGTGGATGGCCATCGATAGGTGCTGGCTCAGTGCATTCCATCATGAATGCACAGATGAACTAGTGATGCGGTGATCGTTGACATGCAAGTAAGAATGTAGCCGGTTCTCGCCATGAGTTTTTTTTTTTGAGAAACACAGTACAGACGCAGACACTCACAAATACGCACGTACAGACACCCCTATGACCGCACACACGCAAATCCTACCCCTATGAGCACCTCCGAGAGACTGGTCCGGCATATCTTGAGGTTGACGAAGTCACCACGGGTGCCTCGCTGTTGACGGGCACGTCACCTACCACTGAAAGCATAGCGCCGGTTAAATCCTGGAAAATCCAGGAAATGTGAGCACCCATGCCAAGTCTAGGACTTGAACCTGGGTGGGCTGGTTCCACCACAAGGAACCAAACCAGTTGAGCTAGGCTCACTTCACACCATGAGCTATTTTATGCACAGTAGTCGTACCATTTTTACCAGCAGCGTGGAGGTAAAAAATTACAGTTAGTGAACTTGGAACTGGTAATCTGTCATGAAATGCACCCAGTGACTAAAAATCTCCATATGGGTCATCGGTGGTGGTATACTACTGTGATGTCAGGTACTTTCAACTGTTATGGTTTTGTGTGACCCTTTTGCTGCTTTCAGTGACTATTGCAGTGTAGCAGGCAGCAGCCCTGTGTTTAGACATAGGATCACAAGGACTAGGTATGCAATAGTGTAAAATTGGTCAACATGATTGATGTCTTGTTCGATAACATATGCTACCGAAGTCCCTATTTGTGTACGCCCTGTGTACTAGCAGATAAACCTGGTGTGACGGTAATAAATGGCGTCTTAGATTTGGGGGCTAGATCATATATGCCATATTTTTCATCAATATATTCGGGTAGCTAATAATTTTTTATCGTACTGCGATTCATTATAGAGCATACTACCCTAAAAGGGGATTTTTTTGAAAGTTGGTCTTTAACATTTACTGCTTGGGATATGAGGGGAAAGAAAATTGGGTGACTGTTGCAGTTGTTTAAGCTTCAGCTGTGTCATCCACTAACTTTGACTGGTATGAAACTAGAAATCGAGTTACCCTTTTCATAGTCTGCAGTCCTACTGGTTTCATAGCAATAGACATGCATATTTGTATTGTGAACTGATCTGTGGGGAATTTATATTTAAGGCTTAAAAAAATCTGTACAACACTAAAATCAGGGGCATACTTACAGTTAGCATTCCTTGTCTCCATAACTCTAGACAGGAGACGTTACATAACGGTTGGTCTAGATTTGAGTATACAGTTGCAGCATAATTACCCGAATGTCAATGGTAATTTGTAATACATAGTGGCCAGGTTTCTAGTTGCCACTTATTCCATCTTTTCTAGTCTTTTTTACCGAGCATATTTTTTCCTAGAAGCTATTAATTCTTGAATTACCTAATTTGTCCTAGACATGCCATGCATTGACATCCCTTCACACTTTTGTTTAGCAATCAATAAGGTATTTTTAAATAATCTCCTAGTAATGAATAAAACTATGGATCTTTCACATCTACCACTTACCTTTACTCCTATAAACATGTCAATTTGTGGCCGCGCCATCTGGCCACTTTCAGGCCATGCCACCTAATGGATCTCGCACAAATGTTGCTGGGAGAGCAAATATAGTTGGTCTAACCTGTCTCTAAATTATCATATTTCTGTAGGAGCTCTGCATTGTGCGATGTGATTGTACTATTCTGTTCTTAGGTTAGCAAGCAACTCGAACACTATCTTGCAGTGGTAATATTATGCCGATAGTATGTTCCTTCTATGTTTTTTCTACCACTCCCCCACTAATTTGTACATTATTCTCCTGCTTCTATATTTATCTACGCATTGATGTGGTGTTTTGGTGTAATTCAGTACCGGTTCTTGGTGGATGGCGTATGGAGATGTGATGACACAAAACCTATTGTACGCGATGAATACGGCATGATCAGCAATGAAGTGCTTGTCACACTTGTGGATAATAATACAAACTCGGTTGTGCAGCTAGAGCCATCTTCCAATGGAAGAATGACGGATGAGGGTACTATTTTGACAACAGTACGTGCCAAAGTTCCATATTATATTTGTTCTCTTGCATCATTAGTGGAATCTCACAAATGCCTAATGCTTAATTATTTACTATGCAATCTACTAACAGATGCCTCCAGAACTACCATCTCAAAACTCGGGCGTGCAGATTGCAGTTTTCCGCCATCGAGTCTCTGAAATACTACTACATAATACCATATATGATGTTGTTCCTGTTTCTAGCAAGGTTAGGGTCTTCTTTTGTGGTCAACAATTTCGTTTTAGACCATGCAGATAATCAGATTTCGCATAAGCATTTCAGATAGCAATTTTGGATGCTCGGCTTCCTGTCAAACAAGCATTTAATATTATGCATGATGAGGTATGTGTTTGCAAGAGTTGCTGCACTTGCTTTAGCTCTTACTTCTTTATGCTTATTTATATCCTTATTCTTGACCGAATTTTTGCGGTGTAGAATCATCATGCTATCGAGGAATTCAAAAAATAGGCTTGCAACCATTACCCTCATTGTTAACCACAATCCATAGTTGTTCCTCATATGTTCTGCAGTTTCCCAAATTCTTCTGTTACAGCAGATCTTTATTTATTTTCACCTAGGATAACATAATTACTATCACCATCGTACCTCCATTTTGGAAAGTAATGATTATGAGAAAAATAATCAACACTTCCCTATTAAGGTTCTATTTGTCCTGAAGGTTGTCCTTGGTGCATTCATGTATGGTGTGGCCATACTCAAAATGTGATTTACTTTATCATTTAGATGCCGTAAGAGTAGTACACAATTTAACTGTTCTTGTTTTAGGGCCTTGCTTTGGTTCCTTTGTGGGATGATGGCCTGGGAACCATAACAGGCATGCTAACTGCGTCTGATTTTGTATTAATTTTGAGAAAGGTGAGATTTGAATTACTGTATTTCTCTCTCTGTCAGGGAGTTTCTACTAATCCTTGGATCTACAGTTGCAGAGGAACATTCGAGTTCTTGGCCACGAAGAGCTGGAAATGCATTCCGTTTCTGCTTGGAAAGAAGCAAAACTGCAGTATTATGGGGGGTCTGATGTTGCAGCCATGCAAAGAAGGCCATTAGTTCATGTATTTTCCTGTACATTTTTCATACTCACCTGATTGATTTGTTGTGAAAACACGATCTAAAGATCAGCATCGGCAAATAGGAAAAAGAAGCTATATGCTCAGAAGTGTTTTCTTTAGTATGGTTCCCAGTTTTGGTCCAAAGAAGTACAAATTGAAGGATATTTTGAAAACGGGACAAATGGGCAGTTGGAAACCAGTAAATGGTGCCATATGTTTTTTCCTAAATCAGTAGTATTTGTAGGAAAACCTACATAATCTTATGATTACTTGAACATTCAGATTAAGTAATCTACCATTTGTTGTTGAGATTCTTTCAGCTAAAATAAGGACCTGATCGTTTACATCTACTTTATTGGCAGGAGTCGAAAATTGCTGGAATGACATATTTTCTTATTCTTTTATCCCTAATGTGATATAATTATCTGATTGCTTATTATTTTACATGTCTTTCTTCAGGTTAAGGATTCAGACAATTTAAAGGCTGTGGTACTTACTATAATACAAAATGAAATATCTTCAGTCCCTATCTTTAAGTCCTCGACAGATATATCTGGGATACCATTACTTAATCTTGCAACTCTTCCAGGGATTTTGAAATGTACGTTCTTATGAGACTTTATTCTTTAGCTAATTTTATTGCACCTCAAATTTAGCTCACTTCTTGATGATGTATTTAGTTCTTTGCTCAAAGCTCCAAGAACTACCAGAAGGCTTTTCCATTTTGCAAAATCAGATTTCCAGTATTCCCATCGGTACATGGTCTCAGCATACTGGCAGGGCAAGTAATAGACAGCTCAGGACATCGCGACTGAATGCTCCTCTAATTACTTGCCTGGATTTCCTGCTGGAAGGTACCATATTAATGGCATTTCAAATGCGGTATTCATGTTATTTCCCCAGTTGATCCATAAGAACACACACTGGCTTCTTAAGAAAATTAAGTAGGTGATTAGTTTCTTTTTGAATAGTACATAAAATCAATTTTAAGTCAACAGTCAAGGTCTGAAATAAATGTACATTGGACTTGTACAAAAGGCTTATGACTTGTAACATCATTGGCACATGTGGACATCCCAGTATGCAAACTTCTGTAATGACTAATATGTTAAAAATCCGTTTAGATGGTTAGATTTGTCATCTGAAATATATTTTCTATCATATAACAGTTTTTTAACACATCCGTACAAAAGGCAATCGTCATTTATTCATGAATAGAGGGAGAACATATTAAAGTCTCAATTGTGAGAAATTTGGACAGCTATATATATTAAATATAATAATCAGTTATAGCTGTTCGATTCCTGTAAACCTGTCATAGAAATGGAGAATTTGGGCATATGACATTACACACTAGGATGATCCACAAAATATTTTACACACAAGAATCATTCTAGACAGTCTGCATTTTCGTAAGATGCTATATAAACTGTCTCCTACTGCTATCTGTCCCTCTGATTGAGTGATGATACCAGGAATGTGGCTAATCTGAATCCGCAGATTAGAAGTAATGGTGCTTACAATCAGTCCTTCCGTCCATGAAATGATATCACAAGTTCGTCCAAAATTGTATGTATCTAGACATGATTTAGTGTGTAGATACATACAAGTTTGGACAAACTTGTGACATCCTTTTGTGGACAAAGGGGGTACATCATGCTAGCACTTGTAGAGTGAGGTGCTTGTTTGTATTTTAAGTTTAGTGATTAGTACTAACAATTCTAGCGATTCACACAGATGACTTAACACTACAAAAGTTACATGACCTAACTCTTACCACCTAAGGTGCATGTGAAATTCTTACACCATAAAGGAGTAACAGCTACAGAATCGGACTGATACATGATTTCTTTTTCTGTTTTTCATCCTCCAGATAGAGTAAGCTCAATTCCTGTAGTTGATGATAATGGATCCCTTCTTGATGTCTATGCACTCAGGTTTCAATACTCTGCCATTTACTTTGCCATGCTACTATACTGTTCTGAGCTTTTGTATTAGTATGCTCAACTGACTATGCATGATGGAGCTGGGGTTTGAACAAACAGTCTTTATCCTCGTGTGATGACAGGATGCACCCTAAAATAAGAATTGGCTCCTAATAATCCTGGTCTTTGTCATCCCCAACAGTCCAACAGTAGCAAAATCACAGCTTGTTGGAAAGGGATGCATAGTTATAAAGGTGCGGCTAGTAATATCCTAGATATGCACTATAACTGTTATTAGGAACTCACTATATTATAAAGGCCATCCTTTACATCTATTACTAGATAAACACCTATTAACTTTACTATTAGACATGAACTGTTATCATATGAAGGTCTTCCTTCATAACTACACATACCACGACTACTGCATGGGACTTGGATTTAAAAAATATGTCATGTGACTCTAAATCTCAAGTTAGCTTTTCACTGGGTTCATCTGGTTTTCAGAGCATGGTACTAATTGTACTTGATGTTATTTTTTTAGAAAAAGGAAGAGTTGGTAGACCTATCTTGTTTGTACTGTTGGGAACTCCACACAAGTGCTTGTTTTCTGATCATCATCCTAAGCTGCCAAAGAATAAAACACAGACTAGTCTTATCATTTTAACGACCGTCTTCCCAGGCTCCTAAACGTTAACTGCGTTCATCATTGTCAGTCTCCATGTTAGTTATGCGTTCCATTTGGAAGATGGATAAGTGGCTGTGAGATCATTCCATGTATGTAGTGTGGTTGCGTCTTGAAAGTTGAAACTTACCTTGAAGTCTTTGGCTTATTTGGCAATCTTGGTTTAAAATTCTTATAAATTAGGTTTCAGCGAAGAACCTACAGCTAATTCATGTCCTTTCATTTTGTCCTGAACTTGATATCCTCTTGCAATATTAATCTGTTTCTACAGTGATATCATGGCTCTGGCGAAGAATGATATTTACACTCGCATTGAACTTGAGCAAGTGACCGTGGAGCATGTATGTTCCTCCATCTTTCTGTTAGCCTGTATTCGTGACCTTTCCCTTGACATGTATACATCTTGTACGCCTGTACTACTATTATGTTTGTTCTGTCAGATAATTAGATGTGGCATAGCTTTCTGTTGTGAAGTTTAGTTCATCAAAATGTGAAAATGAAGAAAACAGAACATGAAGTTGTGTCCAGGCTGATAGCCGATGCCTCGTTTAAATATAACTTATATTTCATTAATTATTGAGTCAGTGAGAGCAATAGTTAATTAGTCTGCTTGAAACCGCTGAACTGTGCAGTTTACCTTGGTTCTTGATAATATTTATATATCTGTCTATGCCTTGTGTTTTTTGTTCTCTTTGTGATCATAATCCAGCAGTATACGATACCCCTTTTTTAGGCCTTGGAGCTGCAATATCAGGTGAATGGACGGAGACAGTGTTATACCTGTTTGGGTACGAGTACCTTCCTTGAGGTATTGGATCAATTGTCTGTTCCAGGTACTAGTTTGGAGACCAGTCTATAAACTTCATGATTTTAATTTACCATTTTGGCAGATTGTTTCAAATTTCTAACACTGTGCGTCTTATTAGGGGTGCGGCGGCTTGTCGTCATTGAACCGATGACTAGATTTGTACAAGGAATTATATCATTGAGAGACGCAGTAAAATTTCTCCTGGGTTAACATTTGTGTAGCCATTCCATACATGAAAAGCCTGCTATATTTGATTGGGACGAAATAAAGAAAAATGGTGTTTAAGCAGATGGCATGAGTTCGCCTTCTCTTCCAGTGTTATCACTTTGAAACTTACAATTGATGTTCCAGCAAAAGAAGAAAAAACTTATAAATATCGCAAATTATGCACAACCAAATCTTGGCAACATAAGCAATTTTCTGTTACTGGAATTTTGGGACATGATGAATCTGAATGCTTCAAGTTACTCTGGAGAGTTGGCTACTGTGATGAAGGAAAAAATGCTTGATTGAAAATTGTGTGTTGTGGAACTATTTTGAAGATTGGATGATAAGCATGTGGCAGCCTGGCAGATTACCTATACTATCTAGAAGCTGTGTGTCTTATAGATCTTTGAAATTGATATAGACCTGACCCTCAGGCCTCAGCTTCCCTGCTGCTCTGTTTAGAGCAATATTCGCTTGATCCCTTCAACCTTACTCTCCAGTCCTCACCTCTTGCCACAGTGCTGAGGATACTGTAATAATACCAAAATATTTTCTTAGAAAACAAAGCGCTACAACTTTCCTTTGAACATATTTTATTTTCAACTCAAAAGAACAAAAAATTACATCATTTTGCCTGTACAGCTATTATATGTGGCACCAGTGATATTTACGACTCGTGTCAGCTCATGACAGTTGTGCGACTGACGTCCTTACTCGCATTACAGGCTTTACTTTCCCTGTAGAATTGCAGCAAATTATATAGGGAGGTTTGGAACTTGTCGAACTGATCCTTGGCGACCTCGGGTATGTTGTTTTTCTGGAGCTGCAGGAAGCTCAACATACACCTGATCCTTACCATGAGATTTACCGGGTTCTTGTAAGGATGGTCCGCTTGCTTGTTAGGTGGTAATAACTTGAACTGTTCGCTTGTTTTGATCTGAGGAAGACGTGTTCCCAATGCCCGCTCAAATTCGACGAGCTCGGACAAGTGAGCATCCTTGAGGGATGTGATCTTGCGAAACATGTCCTCCCTCCAATCGACTTCTCCCACAGACCGCTGGTTGTTCTCTCCTTCAGGATGTACAGTCTGCATAGTAGCAACATTTGATGGCTGTGCCTGCTTAACGTTGATCTGCAAGTTTTGCACTTGAGGTGGTCTTGGAGGGAGAGGAATTGTTGACGCTGTCGGCGGCATGGCGGTGTCCGGAGAACCAGCTAGAACTGAATCGATAGGCCGCATTTGGTGTCCCATGTGTGCTTGCTGATCATCCGAAGCAGCCCGCATAACCGGTTGATATTTCTGCTGAAGACTCATCATCTTCTTGCTTATTATCCTGAGGTAATCTTGCATGCTGTCGGACTCGCCGAATACGGTGGCCTCATATCGGGAAGTAACATCTTGAAGTTGGTCGAGCTGATACCGCTGTAGTTGGGCGAGCCGATACCCATGGAATTCGGCCATATTCTTCATTCTGAACCAACATCACGGAGATGAAGAAGGATTAGAGGGCGTTCATGTGCATACCAAAGCTAGAAAATATCTCACAGCAAAAACCGGATCAACTAATATCTTTCCACAAATACAAATTAGGGAGAAGCAGATCAAATTTGGAGAAGTATGCAATCGGGAAGGGGACTATAGGGAAGAATCGCATCGTTAAAAGGGCATCGAAGACAACGCTTGGGTCAACCACCTAGACACTCAAAATGGCTTTGGTATTGACCATATCCTACAATTTGTTTCCAATCAATCTCTGTGCCAACCTGTCACATAACACCATCAGCTCGATCCGGTGGACCTTCAGAAATGATGGTTCCTACACCGCCAAGACGGTCTACAAGACAATTGGTGGGGATCATATCGACTTGTCTCAACATCTCGGTATGTCGCCATGTGCGCCCTCCAAATGCAATTTTTTTGCTCGGTTGGTGTTACAAAATACTCTACGTTTCACAATGTGAGTACATTTAGCTAATTAGGTTAGCTTGCTAAAACGGCCATATTTTGGAACAGAGGTAGTAGGATATGGACGGTGGACCGGCTACAAAGTAGGGGATGGCCGAATTGTGGTTCTTGGCTACTTGCCCTCTTTGCAAGCAAGTTCAATAATCCGCGGATCTCCTATACAAATGTCCAGTCACAATTGTAATTTGAAAGCAGATTCTTGGTTGGTGTGGATGCTATGACATTGTTTTGGCCAATTGGACACATGAAGCTTCGATCCATCCGTCGTTGGATAGCCTCAGTCTTGATCATGAAGCCTCGCCAGAACAAACTATTTGGGCAATGTAACTTCGCAGAGTAGTCTCCTGTTTTGACGTCTAAGGTTTTTCCTAAACACTAGTCTAAACTTCTCCTTATTTAAAGAAAAAAGGCAAATCATTTGCTTTGTTAATGAAAAAACGAGATGGGGAGGGGCAACACGTAGATACAAGCGATAACAGGTAGGGCATGATGAAAAGTACGAGCAGATGGAGCATACATACATCTTTTGGATAATATTAGAGCGGAGGTTAGGATGTGCCGCCGCTAGCCATTGTCCGCCGCCGGCGGGATGGGCACCTTCCGCCATGGATCAGACGCAGGTTAATTAGCGAGTTGCCGCTGAGTGCCCAACGCGCGCTGGCCAGCCGTGATGACTCGATCTGGGATGCAATTCGACTTGGATTGCGTCTGTGGGTTGAGGATTGTGATGCCTGGCGCAAAAAAGCGTGAGAATTTTATGGACAAAGGCAGCCGAACCCGAGGCGGTTTGAAACACCCTTCGTTTTCTCATATTTCCCCCCTAATATTAATCAATACATTTAAATGTAGTATGAAACATAAGATTGATTATATTCAGTACTTTTAAAATTCACGTTCATCTGGTTTCAAAAAAAAATCACGTTCATCTATTAAGTTGGTAAATGTATGAAACGGTGAAGGGCCAATTCTGGTGTTACCAGTTTAACTAAGCCCGCTGAGTTGGATTTTTGGGCAAGTAAGAACTATAACTAGTTTTCAATAATAATATAGTGTAATACAAGTACTAGCAAAATGGCCGTGCACTGTAACGGGAGAAAAAAACAATACTGTAAGGTATTTATTAACGAGTATTAAACTATCTAAACTTGCACCAATAAACCCAACAATCACGGGGACAGACTTGAGAAACCCCTGAATACACACCACCCCTTTCCATCCCAGCCACACAGCCACGCCGTCCACCTTCCAACCAGCGCACAGCCCTGCACCGTTTGTGTTTGTGGGCCCTCGGCTCTGCCTCTTTTCCTCCTCACCGGTGTCGCCCTCCAATCATGTTCCTTCTGTTAAATCCCAGCTGACCACCAAAAAGAAGAGAGCAATTTGGTCATCTTCATTAATCGAGTGCATGACCTGATAATGAGGGCGGCCTGCTGGCTCTAAATATATATTGATTTTTTTATTAAAAAAAACCGTTGGGCTGACCCCATGCTATACGATGAATCATGACTGTAATGAATGTGGGGCTAGAGTAAGATGTTCGGTGCAGAAGAATAGATAGTCAGTGCAACTTTGAGGTAATGTCATCTGATGTATCTCAGTAGATTTTCGTTTATGTTTCTAACCTTATATTTTCATTACTTTTCAATAATTTGATGAACGGACTCTCCAAAATTCACTAATTACCAGTTGTTGCGTACCATGTCTTCACAAACATTTGATGGTCTGTTTTTTCATGTGAAAACTATCCGATTGCTTCGGACCCTGTGTCTATAACAATTATCATCATAGAACACCCTTCTCCCATATTTTTTATGGTGATATAAGAATTACGCTATGACTTAACTGGGTGGGTCAGGTTACAGCTCTGATATAACTACATGACGCACATCCTAGATTTCTCAAAGCACACCTCAGTAACAAATGTTGTCGGATGAAACTGCAGCAAACTAAAAGATCATCAAAAGAGGACACGGTTACCCCCAATGTTTTGCTTCATCTCCAACTGAACTTGGCCGGAGAGGCTAGCAGTCTACAGACAGAGAACACTTCTCAGTTTATAAGCTGGCTCTTGCTCGACCTTAGGTCGGGCAGCAGTCTAAAAACTGATAGCACTTGCTCGACCTGACTGATGAAGGAGTTGACAGCAGAATACTTGCCGATCCCTTCTATGAGTACCTCGCCAGAGCAGATTATAAAGATCATCACTGAACTACACTTGATATAGAACACATACTTTTGAATCTCCATAGCCTTTGCTCAATGGATTAGTGCAACATTTCCTTCTTAATCAACCCAAATAGAATAACCATCAGCGAGCCCGAAATTGAAGTCGTTTAGTGACTCAACAGAACACAGTGAAGGTCTGATGGAGTCGAAACGGGGCGGAGTGGGCAAGCAGAGGATGAGAGGAAGGGGAACTCAGCTTACCGTGGAATCAGGGGTCAGGAGGCGGGCTTTGGACGACGTCGGCCCCTCGACCGTCAGCCTTGCTGCGAGCTCCTCTATCGACGTCGGTCCCCCCCGGACGCCAGCCTTGCCGCGAGCTCCTCCGACATGCTCCCCTTCCAATCCCTCTCCGTCCCCTCCTGCTTCTGCTCCGTCGACAACTCCGTGCCCCTCGGCCCCTGCCTTGCCGCGAGCTCCTCCAGCCTCGTCCCTGCGCGACAGCTCGAGAGTCACGGCTACGTTGATTGTTTTTCTGCCACAGGTAGTGCGGGTTGATTACCTGATGTGTGAGGGGGTTTTGTGCAAAATTGCCACGACATACCATGGACACGGTATCGAACGCTGTTTTCCCGAAACTATATGCGACCGCACCTTCTATCAAAACCGTCCATTTTGCTTTGTGATTCGTGCTATTTTTTACATCAAACCCCCTCACCTTTAAAGGTTTCTTGCATCAAACCCTAATCAATATTATGGATACCTACTTAACTTTTCATCATTAACATTAATAAGTGGATATGGGAATATTTGAAGATGATTTCATTTTTTCGTTTTGTATTAACATTTGTGGATATGTGTGTTTGTAGAAACATATTTTTATATTAACAAACTAACAAAGATTTCTTGAAAATATAACAATTTTTTTTGTATTAGCATGTATTAACATAATTTTCTGGATATGTGTATATTTGTGGATAAGTGTATATTTGGATATGTGTGTTTATTCAAACATATTTTTGTATTAACAAATTAATCAAGATTTTCTAAAAAAATGTAAACATATTGTTTTGTTTGCATTTTATTGGTTAAAATTCTTTTCGTTTTTTGCCTTAAATTTTATTTTGATTAAATTACCTCACCAAAGGGAATATTGGTTTAAGGTGATGTTAGGGTCTTTATATAAGGTGATTGTTTTGTCCATTTAGTTAAGTGGAGGGTCTTTTTGCACATATCATATGAACCGTCGGATTCGAAATAGACGTCCCAGATAGGGAGTGCGGTCGCATATAGTTGCGTAGTTGCATTTTCGCACGGTATCAGACAGAAATCAGAATACAAAGTATCTCCCGTCCAACACACATGAAGTCTTTTTTCTTTTTGCCAAAAGTTTAACCAATTTATAGATCATCAACAACACTACAAAGAATACCAAAAAGTAATAAGAATTACCTATAGCTATTTGGACAACCTAGCGGCGACTACAAGCACTGGGCAGGCCGAAAGGCTCGCCGCCGTCTTCACCCCAGCTCACTCATCGGAGCTGAGAGGAAACTTGTCTAGTAGAGCTTGTTATAGCAGGTAGATGGAAATTCGTCGTGCTAAGACCCCCTAAGCAACAATCATCGCCAATGATGTCAGACCGTAAATCAAAAGAGCCAGACCTGCAATCACATAGATGAAAACAAAAAAGGAACCAAATCCTCCCACAGCGCTAGGCGCACAACAGAGCGAGGATAGGACAAGGAGGACCTTATTCTGACGCTGCCGCCACCCATCCGAAAAAACACACTCAAACAACCTAAAGAAAAAGGAACGAAAACCTTCCATTGGAGAAAGCATACATGTATTACACTCTTGAGCTAGTAATCCTCTTTGGTTACACCAAGTATTAATTGTACAAGCTAAACAAGGCTAGGTAAACATATAAATAATCAAAGTGCAGGAGCCCAAATACACGACGATGTATCCGAAAGTTCAAATCCTTGGGAGACTATTCTCCACAGGAGAGAATGTAGCAAACCAAGTCCACAATGGTCAGAAAAGACTTAGCCTAAGATCTTGCAGCGATGCAAGCAGTATGTCATATGCTTGATGCACCACGCAGGCCAGCTCTGTGCTTTTAAGCCCCATCAAATCCAACCCAGGGGTAGCACATAAGTTTATGCACAACCAGGGGTCATCTGAACTATAATACCAAACCGATGAATGGCAAGATCTGCGAATTCAAAGCTGAATCGAACTGCTAGCCTTCATTGACTTGAAAGCACACTGGACTGTGCCAACTAGCCATGAAAAAAACATTACCTACACCTGGGCAAAAAAAAATCCTCATCCGTCTTCAATTTATGCTTTGGCTTCGTTTCCATGAATATGTAATGTCATGAACAGAGACATGCGGATGCGATCATACCAGCACTAATGCACCGGATCCCATCAGAACATAGACATGCATGTGACTGCAAGACGAGTCCCAATTAAGAATTCGTAGTTCATCAGTTACAGTTAACGCTCGCACTTAGCAGCACAAAATCTGCAAAACAAAGAGTTCTGATCCCTGGAGAAAAGAGTGCGAGACTCGGCCAATACAAGGAGTTCAATCTATACGGCCTTAAATATTGGAATACTGGATTCTTTTCACAATGAGAAGCTGATACCTTGCCAGTCGAGTCGAGTCAAGTCAAGTCAATGCCGTAGCAGTCCTCTTACCGAGTCAGTTTCAACTTTGCAATTGTGACCTTAGTTAGAATCTACAGTCAGATAGCACGCTGCCGCGATAAGCCCAGCATATACCGTACTAATACTATCCTAGCGGTCTGCCATAATCGAAGTGCAGCCAATATTTCTCCTACCAATCCTTTCATCCATCAATTTCCTAACCCTATCAACATCCTCCCACCTACCAGCATCTGCATAAATCCCGGCCATGACGGAGTATACCCCGCCGTCTTCAGGGTTGAGTGCCAGCAAATGTCTTGCTGCAACCTCCGCTGCATCCACATTCCCCTGCATTCTACAACCAGCGAGTATAGCTCCCCAGACGTAAGTGTCCCCTTCTGTTGGCATCTTCTTGACCATCTCCATTGCTTCCTTGATGAGTCCGGCTCGACCAAGCAAGTCAGCCATGCATCCATAATGCTTAAGCTCCCGAGGCACACCATACTTGCCCTCCATCTCGGAAAAGATCCTCTTTGCCATGACAACCAGGCCAGCATGGCTGCAACCAATCAGCACCCCTAAGAAAGTGACCCCATCTGGTCGAACCCCCTCAAACAGCATCCGGTTGAAGTACTTTACCGCCACTGTGCCATGGCCATGCATTGCCAGCCCGACGATGAGCGCATTCCAGGTGAACACATTCCTAACAGGGCAGGTATCGAACACCTCTTGGGCTACCTCAACACGCCCACACTTTGCATACAGATCAACGAGCCCTGTACACAAGAACACATTTGGCCGGATCCTGCTTTGCTTCACATACTCGTGGACCTCCACTCCCTTCTCTAGCAACCCAACTTGCGCACAGCATGACAGCACTGCAGCCAGCGCCACGTCGTCCGGCCTGAACCCCTCCACCCTCATCCTGTCAAACAGTCCCACGGCTTCCTCCCATCGCCCAACCTTTGCACACCCTGATACCACCGTGCCCCAGGACACAACATCCCGCTGCGGCATCCGCTGGAACTCCTTCATGGCAAGCCCCAGCAGGCCAGCCTTGACGTAGCCGTTCATGAGAGCATTGTAGGAGATGACGTCTGGTGCGGGCATTCCGTCGAACACCCTGCGCGCGGAGTCTGGGAGGGCGTTCTTGGCGTAGAGGGAGACGAGGGCGTTGGCGACGTGCGGGAATGGGAGGAGGTTGCGGGCCACCGCGACCGCGTGAAGGGAGAGCGCGAGCGGGAGGTGGAGGCGTGAGGAGGCGGCGGCGGAGACGGCGAGAGGGAGGGAGCGGCCGGTGGCGGGCACGGAGAGGCGGAGGGAGGAGCGGAAGAGGAGGAGAAGCGTGTGGCGGCCGCGGACGCACTCGAGGCGGGAGTAGGCGATGAGGAGGATTGTGTGAGTGCAGGAATTGGGAAGCGAGAGGTGGCCGGCGATGGCGGCGAGAGCGTGCGCGGCAAGGAGGCGGCGGATGGGGAGGCCGACGTGCCGATGGGGAAGGAAAAGGAGGTTTGGGAGGGAATGATACATTGATACGGCGGAGGGAGGATGGGAGGCGATGGCGCCATTTCCTCTCCGGAGGTTTATGCGTGACGGCATTTGAGCAGACAGCAGAGGACTTTTGGGAATTCAAGCACACGATAGCCATCTCCAGAAAATCATGCATCTTTGGTCACCTACAAATATACCTGGCCATCGGGCTGGCCGGGCAAGCGGCCCGCCAGGCACGGCACGTTAGCGGCACGACACGCTAGGCCCGTTAAGCTAACGGGCCGTGCCCGGGCCGGCCCGCGTGCCTGAGCGCAGCCTCCGGCACGGCACACTCGGCACGATTTGGGCCCGATGGCCCGACACGGCACGGTAAAATAAATAATAAAAAAATAAAAATAGGTATACAAAATTAAAATATATATGTATAAATAGGTAAAAAAACTTAAAAAAAATGTTAACCGTGCCGTGCAAGGCCGGCCCGCGTGCCTCAGCTCGAATTTGGGCACGGGCCCGCAACGGGCCGGGCCGCGGCACGGCACGTTAAGAGGTGTGCCGGGCCGTGCTCGTGCCGGGCCAAAATGCCCGTGCCTCGGGCCGGCCCGTTTAGCACGGCCCATTTGGCCACCTATACCTACAAAAGAGGCTAAACCCAATTTTAGATATAGCAGAGAAAATAATTCTGGAATTTGTTAGGCTCTCAGGCAGAGAAAACTGGTCGGCTGCGGAGTGCCTATTGGCGGGGTGGCGTGGCGGAGGTGGTGGGCCGCCGCCGGTGCAGCTGCCCATTTTGACGCATGGCATCCTGGTGCGGAAGCGTGGGGCGATCTAGGCCTCAGTGCTTGATCGGGCCCTTTGGGCTTTGGTGAGGACCAGCCACTAGCCAGGGCCGATGTGGTGGTCTGGCTGTGGGTTTGGTCACGTCGGTGGCTAAAAATCGTGTGTTGGTTTACCCCTCCCGTACTGTCTTCCTACTGGGAGTAGTCTCGTGACAATTGGGTTTGAGAGGCTTCAGAATAATGGCAGTGATCATAGGGTTCCTCTTGTAACAAGACGAAGCATATGTTCTCCTTGATGTGGCCGGAAGGTCGGGTTTCGGAAGGCTTCATCGACAATCCCCATAAGCGTTTATGTCTGGAGATTACAGTATCCGTTAAGATTCAATCGCGCTAAAGGGACTCTGTTTTATTGCCATCATGAGGAAATACATGGTGAAGTTAGAGGTGGATCATATTATGGAGGTCGAGATTGGAGGATTAGTAATGGTGCTTGAATCCTTTGTGTCGATGAGGAACTTGCTTGGAGACTCAAGAATCATAGCAGTGGTATGTAAGTAGGGACGACATCATATGTGAAGTTTAAAGTCTAACTTTTCCGATGGAAATCCAAGGTATGATATTAATTGGTTCTGTCTGACGATGTACTTGATGAAGGCATTGTCTTAAAAGCGGAGACTATATCCAGTGTGAAAACCCTAGATCTATGAACGGGCGAAGACGGTGCTTATGCACCGTTTTCTCCTTAAAGGTGTCGCTTTGGGGGAAGTTGGACATCAGATGTTGTCTTGATAATGGTTATGTTGTTGCTGCGGTAAGGACTGGAACTCTCTAGCAATCTTTTTTTCATTTTTTTTCCGTGTGCATCCACAAGATCAATATGGTATTAAGTTGTTGCAAATTCTGGGTATAATTGATATTTCAATAATATTAATATATTTTTATTAGATAAAGAGTCTTTATTAATATTTATTAATATCACGGAGATACCAATTACACACAGCGTATGCAACAACGCAACAACCTAAACTATTGCGGATCCCGCTACAGACTGATACGTCTCCAACGTATATATTATTTCTTATGTTACATGCTATATTATACCAAGTTATTATATGTTTTATATGCATTTTATATAGTTTTATGCATTTTCTGGGACTAACCTATTAACAAGAAAATATTCTCGAAATTGGAAGATTTCTTTTCTGAAATCCATTTTTAATCGGGAACGTTCCAGAACACCGAACACGAGACGAAGTGGGCAAGGCGGCGCCACCACGTGCTCGCGCGGCAGGGGATCTGGCCACGCGAGCACATGATGTGGGCCCCTCGGGGGTCCACCGACCTCCCCCTTCCGCCTACAAGTACCCCCCCCCCCCCCCAACCAAAAAACCTAGGACAGTGTTCATTATTTCCTCCACCGGTCCCGAGACGCCGCCGTCGTCAACACCAATTCGGTAGAGATCATAACTTCTCCCCGGCACCCTGCCGGGAGGGGGAATCATCACCGGAGGGCTCTACGTCACCATGCCCGCCTCCAGACTGATACGTGAGTAGTTCACCCTTGGACTACGGGTCCATAGAAGTAGTTAGATGGTTGTCTTCTCATCTTGTGCTATCATGTTTAGATCTTGTGAGCTGCCTATCATGATCAAAATCACCGTTATGTAATACTTCATGTTGTGTTTGCTGTGATCTTATGACTATTGAGTACTAAAGTTATTGCTTCATAATATATCATGTGTGTGTTATTTAATGATCTTGCATGCTCTCCGTTACTAGTAGATGCTCTGGCCAAGTAGATGCTTGTGACTCCAAGAGGGGGTATTTATGCTCGATAGTAGGTTCATGTATCTATTTAATCTGGGGTAGTGACAACTAGCTCTAAGGTTGTAGATGTACTGTTGCTACTAGGGATAAAACAGTAGTACTTTGTCAAAGGATGATGTTACTTACTTACTTTACACACAGTGCTTAAGGCCATAATCTGTTGCATGCAATTAAATACTGAAAGGGGTTCGGACGCTAACCGGAAGGTGGATTATTAGTCATAGATGCGGTTGGAACGGTCTATGTATGTTGTTGTAATGCCCAAATGAATGTCACACTAGACATCATAACATAACGTTGGTATATGCATTGGTTTGCTCATCATTATTCTATCAATTGTCCAGCTGTAATTTGTTTACCCGCATGAATGTTATTATTATTTATGGAGAGACACCACTAGTGAACTGTGGACCCCGATCCTTCTCTTTAGTCTGATAAACCACAAACTACAAACCTGTTACTTTCTGCAAACACACATCTTTCTTCCACACATACGTTTCATTCTTTGTTACAGCAAGCCGGTGAGATTGACAACCTCAGTGTTAAGTTGGGACAAAGTATCTTGATTGTTTGTGTGCAGGCTTCACGTCAACTACGTCAAGCTCGTTTCTCGCGCCGTTGATACCTCGGGGGAAATCATCATTTCTTACTGGTTCGATAACCTTGGTTTCACAACTGAGAGAAATTTGCTGTTGCACTACTTCATACCTTCCTCTTGGGGTCTCCCAACAACACACACACCGTGTGCATCAAGCTCTTTTTTGGCGCCGTTGCCGGGAAATAAGAATTCCTTTGAAGACTCTCAAACTCCTCCGTCAACTCCGTTGTCGGGGATTTGAGAGTTCCACTGCGAGGTGAGTTTTCGCACTTCCAATCTTTTTATTTTGTTATTGTCTTGCTTAGTTTATTTTTATTACTGTCTTATTTTTTAATATAAAAAATACAAAAAAATAGTTACTTGCATTACTTTGTTTATTTCGGTTTAGTATTTTATTTTCAGTTTTGTTTATTTCGGTTTTGCAAATTTTATTTTAGTTTTGTTATTTCGGTTTGATTATTAATTTGCTAAAATGAGTACTGCTGAGAATATCTAAGTTGTCTGACTTTACTAGTACAAACAATAATGATTTTATATGCACACCTATTGCTCCACCTGCATCTGAAGCTGAATTCATTGAAATTAAACCTGCTTTGTTGAACCTTGTTATGAGAGAGCAATTTTCTGGTGTTAGTTCTGATGATGATGCTGCCCATCTAAATAATTTTGTTGAACTATGTGAAATGCAAAAATATAAGGATATAGATGATGATATCATAAAACTGAAATTATTTCGTTTCTCCTTGAGAGGAAGAGCTAAAGAATGGTTGCTTTCATTGCCTAGGAATAGTATTGATTCATGGATTAAACGCAAAGATGCTTTTATTAGAAAATACTATCCTAATGATAAGATTATTTCTCTAAGAAGTAGCATCATAAATTTTAAACAACTTGATAATGAACATGTTGCTCAAGCTTGGTAAAGAATGAAATCTTTGATACAGAATTGCCCAACCCATGGACTGACTGCTTGGATGATCATCCAAACCTTTTATGCACGATTGAAATTTTCTTCAAGAAATTTATTTGATTCGGCTGCTAGAGGTGCTTTTATGTCCATCACTTTGGGGGTTGAAACAAAACTCTTGGATGATATGATGTTTAATTATTGTGAATGGCATACGGAAAGGACACCTCAAGGTAAGAAGGTAAATTATGTTGAAGAAACCTCCTCCTTGAGTGAAAAGATTTATATTATTATGTCCATGCTTGCAAATGGTAAATCCCATGTTGATCCAAATAATGTTCCTTTAGCTTCTTTAGTTGCACAAGAAGAGCTTGTTGATGTGAACTTTATTAAAAATAACAATTTCAACAACAATGCATATAGAAACAATTATGGTAATAACAACTACAAGCCCTATCCTCCTAATAATGGTAACTCTTATGGTAATTCTTATAACAATAATAGGACTACCACCTCTGAACTTGAAACCATGTTAAAAGATTTTATCACTACACAAACTTTGTTAAATAAAACTGTTGAGGAAAAGCTTGGGAAAATTGATATGCTTGCCTCTAAAGTTGATAGTCTTGTGCTTGATGTTGATCTTTTAAAATCTAAAGTCATGCCTACTGAAACTAAAAAGAGTAATCCCTTTGATAAAATAAATGCCATCCAAGTTCAAATTGATGAAAATGTTAGGATGATGTGCCAATTGCGTGCTAGATGGGAAAGAGAGAAGAAACTAGATACATAAGCTAATATTGCTGAAGTTTTTACTATTACTACCTCTGAAAATAATGGTGTTTCACATGTTAGTAAGCCTCATATTATTAATGGTAACATAGTTGGTGTTGGAAATGTCTCCTCTACTTCTTCCAAAAATTTAAAATTGCCCAAAACTGCTAAAACTAGTGTTGATAAAAGTGCTGAAATTTTTAGTAACATGGGAGAATGTGGTTCGGTTTGATTTGATGATAATAATTTTGATTTTTATAATTATAATATCTCTGAAGTTATTAAGTTCTTGCAAAAGTTGACCACAAGCCCTACTGCTAGCTCTCTTAATTTGGCTTTTACTGCGTCCGAATCCCTCATGCAACTTAGATGAAGAGTGGAAGTCAAAAGACTCTACTCGTAATCATGTTGCCAAGCAAGAGTAGTCCGACTCAGAGGACGAGGACTGCTCGATCCCGCAACAAGATGATTACCTTGGTTAAAAGATAGTAGTCCTCGATAAGCCCACGAAGTGCAGCGGTGCCCGGGCCACGCAGTGCCACGAGCCCGGCCCACGGAGTGCCTTGGAGCCCCTTGCTAGGGGTTGGGGTAGTATGTTGTTCAGTCTTCTTCCTTGGTATTGTCTTTTCCCTCATTAAAGTTAGGGAAAATAAATGAAGACTTGAAACTTCTATCCCTAAGAACTTAGAAGATGGTTGGGATCCCATCATTAAAATGAAAGTAGATAAATTTGATTGCAATGCTTTGTGTGACCTTGGTGAAAATATATCTGTTATGCCTAAAAAGCTCTATGATATGTTTGATTTGCCACAATTGGAACATTGCTATTTGGGTATTTTTATTGCTGATAATGCTTTGAAGAAACCTTTGGGGAGAGTGAACGATGTTCCTATTATGTTTAATAATAACCTGGTCCCCGTTGATTTCATTGTCTTGGATATTGAATGCAATCCATCTTGTCCAATTGTGTTGGGAAGGCATTTTCTTAGAACCGTGAGTGCTATTATTGATATGAAAGAAGGCACCATCAATTACCAATTCCTACTCAAGAAAGGTATGGAACACTTCCCTAGGAAAAGAATGAAGCTATCTTTGATTCTATTGTTCGTTCAAATTATGGTGTTGATGTTTCATCTCTTTTTTTTTCTTTTTTTTTTGAAATTAAAACACAGATATATTAGGTCAGCAAGCCCGCCTCATTAAAAACCTTCCAGTCCCCTTAGGTACCCTGGTAAAGAAAAGAGCGCGTCAGTAAACTTGCTGCCTCGAGTTCAAATCATAGTTACATCATCCAGCAGGGTTTGGAGAATAAAACTAGGGGGTTCATCGACCCAATTACAAGAAATAGACGAAGATAAGCAGTTCCTAGCTATCTCATGGGCCACCTTATTAGCTTCTCTTCGACAGTGTAGGAACTTGACCCTCCCAATATGTCCTGCCTGGACCAATATGTTTGCATAAATTGCTGTAGCATCATTCCAAATGCGATCGGTTCCTGAACAGAGATTTACCACTTCTAAAGAATCTGATTCTGCTTCCACGTCTGAAAAGCCTAAGTTGTTAGCCATCTCGAGACCATGCTGCATTGCCATGGCCTCCGCAACGGATGCGGACGGCACATGCGATAATAGCGTCTCTTGAGCAGCCATAAAATTTCCAAACTTGTCTCTGATGATTGCTCCCATAGCTCCAGTTTTGCTAGCTGAATCAAAGGCAGCATCGACGTTTATCTTAACAGAATTTGACAAAGGTTTAGCCCACGTTACCTTCCGATCGGACTCGGCTGTAGTTTTCTTCGACGAGTTAGCCGTGATAGCCTTAATAGAATTTAGGCAATGTTGATCCGTGGGTATTTTCTCTCCATGTGTTTGTCGACGCTTCAGCCACCAAATATACCAGGATGCAACAACAATAACATCATGAATATTTATCGAATCGTATCCGGGAAGTATAGATACCTAGGATTTAAACAACGACTCTAGAATCTGAGAGCCTGATCTGTCCACAGTCATGTGTGATTGCACCATCGTCTCTAGGCCAAGCCCCTTCCATATACCTGCTGCCCTTGGACATGCAAACAGCATGTGTCGCACATCTTCTGGCGCATTAGAGCAGATCGGGCATGTATCATCAGTACCAATATGCCGATTGAAGAGAATTGATTTGAGCGGGAGAACACCATGCATGATTCTCCAACAGAAGATTTTAACTTTTGCTGGCGTATTCAATTTCCACATAATTTTCCAAGTTGGATTATTTAGTGATGTACCAGATATTAGGGATCGGCAAGTAACACCATTATATTGATGCTTCCACTCAACATGATAGGCAGACCGAACGGTGAAAGCACCAGAGCTAGTGTAGTGCCAGGCAATGAAATCTTCAAACGCATTGGTATTTACTGGGATTTGTAAAATTCTTTGGACATCAATTGGACTGAAGATTGATGTGATTAGCTCGGCATCCCATGAACCGGTAGTTGGATCAATAAGATCAGAAACTTTTCTCAGCAAACAGTTTCCACGTGGCGTCATAATTTTGCGGTCAGGACTAGACGGCAACCATGGATCCTTCCAAATCTCAATTGACTCCCCATTACCGACACGCCAGATATGCCCTCTTTTAAAAGTCTGTAAACCAGCAACCAAGCTTTGCCAAGTGAATGAGGCACCAGCCTTTGGGCCAGCCTTCAATAAGTCACCATCCGGGTAATATTTTGCCCGAAGGACCTGAGCGCACAGTGAGTTAGGCTTATCAATAAGCCTCCAAACTTGTTTTGCCAACATAGCGAGGTTAAAGGAGTGTAGATCCCTAAATCCCATTCCTCCTTCATTCTTTGGAAAACAAAGCTTCCACCATGAATACCAGTGCATCTTTTTACCCTCAGCATTATCGCCCCACCAATACTGGGCAATAACATCAGTGATCTTCTTACAAACATTTTTGGGTAACAGGAAGACTGACATTGCATAAACAGGGATGGCTTGCGCCACCGCTTTGAGAAGTATTTCTTTACCACCAATAGATAATAATTTCTCCATCCATCCTTTTATCCTTTGCATAACCCTTTCCACAAAATGAATAAAGCAATCGCTGCGATCCGCTCCAACCAAAGCCGGCAGCCCCAGATATTTATCAGAAAGGGCTTCGGTATTAATATCTAGGATATTACAGATATCCACCTTCACATCAACATTTGTATTAGGGCTGAAGAAGATGCTAGATTTTGCCACACTCACCATCTGTCCCGAGTTTGCACAATAGGTGTCTAGTACTTGTTTCAACGAGATTGCATTATTAAAATCTGAAGGGGATCGTGGGCAGAAAACAATAATTTTCCTAGCAACGATATCCTTAAACTAGCCAAGATCTATTCTATGCAGATATAGTAGTACGAACGGAGATCGGAATACATACCCTTGTAGACCGAAAGCGGGGATTACGTTCTCGCACAAACGTTGTCGATGAAGACCGACGAAGCCGACCTCAAGGTCGTGTAGAGGAAGCAGGCCTCCGAGTACCGCTAGCGCAGCACCTCGCAGGGAGTCGCACACGTACGGTGGAGACGACGCCTCCGAAGCTCCAGTCCAGGACGAGCAGCGGAAGACTTGGACCGGAACACCAGCAGCGCGGCAGCGGGCTATGGTGGAGGAGATCCCCGACTCCTCTTGCTCGGCGCGGCTCCAACTTGGGAACCACGAGATCGAGAGAGAAATCAGGAATTAATTGGTGAATTAAAAGGCTCGGGGTGCCCTTTCTTATATAGGCTCCCAAGGGGAGCCAACCTTGCCAGCCAGGCAATGTGGGACTAACCCCCCACAGCCTGGCTCGGCTAGAGAGGTGCGCCGGCCCCCTGGTGGGCCCCTTGTGGCCCACCTAGGCCGGCCCTCTTGGCCCCCACCGAATTCCCCTAGGGAATTTTCCCCTCTTGGGCCTTCTTTCGTCCGGAAGGCCCATTTAGGGAAATCTGCCTTAATAAATTCGAAAATAAATATATAAAATCATATTTGCATATTAATAACACTAATTAATATCAAATATAATATATAAAATATTTCCTAGCTCCGAAAACTCTTTCGGCGCTGCCCGATCTCCATCGGATCTCTCTCGGGACTGTCCCGGTGATCTCCTTCCTTTCCGGTTGTCTTGTCGAAACCCCTTAAGTGTGTTACCCTAGCGGTTCGATATAATATCAGGTATGATCAAGACTCCTCAATGATCAACGACTAACTCGTAGGCCTTGACCCCCTGAATTAATCCCTGAGATATAACGAATGACTTTCATCTATCAAACCTGAACGCGAAGTCTTAGACCTTTTGCCATAGCCATACTTAGCACGTCCGAGTGTCGTTCCATAGATATCTCCATACCTAATCCCGACCTCGTTACCGACGATGCTATCTTCTACTCGTTCATGATCTCATGTCTCCGTGACCTAGTCACATGCTTGCAAGCTCATTAGACATGATCTCACCGAGTGGGCCCGAGAGTATCTATCCTGCTACGCGGACTGGCAAATCCCGCTCTTGACCCCTCGTCTCAATACTCCTTTCCAATACCCAAAAGTATCACCGTTATTGTCATACTAAATAAGATACGACGTTTGGTGCAATCAAAGTATCTTCGGGGAATATCAATAAGAGTTGATCTCACGGTCAAAGGTGTAATGACTACGTTCTCCAAATCTGGGTATGTCCATCACATCACTCTCCAGCGATGTGACTCTCATTGCCGACCGGCGCCATGCCCCATGACCGGGAAACCTCGATCATCAATCGCGCAACGAAACTAGTCTTAGTAGAGGCTACTAGGGACCTGGTTGTTTACGTATCACACCCGCATTAATGTTTCCGCTTAATACGGTTCCAGCATGACACAAAAACCTATTATGAACAAACGAGATATGATAAAGAATACACTTTATTAATTGCCTCTAGGGCATATCTCCTTCAGTCTCCCACTTGCACTAGAGTACAATTTAATCTAGATTACAACTTGGTAAAAGCCTAACACCCATAGCTAACTGGTGTTGTTCATGCTTATCAAGCGGGAGAGGCTTCGTCAGCGGATCTGCCACATTCAGATCCGTATGCACTTTGCAAATCTTCACTTCGCCTTCTTGTACGTACTGACGTATCACGTGGAAGCGTCGGAGAATGTGTTTGGCGGTGGAGTGAGTCCTTGGCTCCTTGGCGTTCGCAATGGCACCCGTATTGTCGCAGAAGAGGACCACGGGGTCTTGCACGCTCGGGAACACTCCAAGTTCGATGACGAACTTCCTCAGCCACACAGCTTCATTCGCGGCCTCGCAGGCAGCAATGTACTCCGACTCCATTGTAGATTGTGCGACTATGGGTTGCTTCCCACTTCTCCAGCACACGGCGCCTCCATTCACCTTGAACACGTAACCTGTCTGTGACTTACAGTCATCGCGGTCTGAGCAGAAACTTGCATCTACGTAACCCGTTACGCCAAGTTCCTCGTCGCAGCCACCATACACAAGGAACATTTCCTTTGTCTTATTGAGATACTTAAGAATGCTCTTAACAGCTATCCAATGCGGCATTCCAGGATTACTCTGGAACCGGCTTGTCAAACTTAGAGCTAATGCCACATCCGGTCTGGTACTCAACATTGCATACATGATCGATCCTATGGCTGAAGCATAAGGATGTTTCGTCATTTCGGCCTTACCCAGTTCCGTTACCGGACACTGCGCCTTACGCAATATCTTATTCTTGATAACCGGCAGAGAACCCTTCTTTGCCTTCTCCATATGAAAACACTTCAATATTTTATCAAGATAAGTACTCTGACTTAGTGCTAATAGGCGCCTTGATCTATCACGGTAGATCTTTATGCCTAAAACATACGCAGCTTCTCCTAAGTCCTTCATGGAAAACTTACTGTTTAAATATTCCTTCACGCTATTCAGAAGTTCCACATCATTCCCTATTAGCAATATGTCGTCAACATACAGTGCTAAGAACACAACCGAGCTCCCACTCATTTTCTTGTAAATACAGGTCTCTTCCACATTCTGGATAAATCCAAAACCTTTGATTACCTCATCAAAGCGAAGATTCCAGCTCCGAGATGCCTGCTTCAATCCATAGATGGATCGCTGAAGCTTGCACACCTTGTTAGCACTTCCTGGATCGACAAAACCTTCCGGCTGTACCATGTACAACTCTTCCTCAATGTTTCCATTCAGGAAGGCCGTTTTGACATCCATCTGCCAGATTTCATAATCATAGTAGGCAGCTACCGCTAACAAAATCCGAATAGACTTAAGCATCGCTACCAGTGAAAAAGTTTCATCGTAGTCAATTCCATGAACTTGTCGGAAACCCTTTGCGACAAGCCGAGCCTTATAGACGGTCACATTACCATCAGCATCAGTCTTCTTCTTAAAGATCCACTTATTCTCGACGGCCTTGCGCCCTTCGGGAATATCCACTAAGGTCCACACTTGGTTATCATACATGGATCCTATTTCGGATTTCATGGCTTCAAGCCATTTCTCGGACTCTAGACTCTCCATCGCCTCCTTGTAGTTCGTAGGTTCGTCTTGCTCGACTAGCATGACGGTGCAAACCATATTGCCATACCACTCTGGTGCGATCCTAGATCTACCAGACCTACGAGGTAGAACATCTTCCTCGACAGTTTCTCCCACTCCTTCCACGGAGGACGTTTCCGGAATTGCTTCCGTTGCGCCACTCGGAATCTCGAGTTCAGGATCAACGATTTCATCGAGGTCTACCTTCCTCCCACTTACTCCTTTCGCGAGAAATTCCTTCTCTAGAAAGGTACCGGTCTTCGCGACAAAAGTTTTGCCCTCAGCTTGGTTGTAGAAGGTGTACCCAACGGTTTCCCGCGGATATCCTACAAAGACGACTTTCTCCGACTTCGGCTCGAGTTTGTCGGGCTGTAGTTTAACGTACGCCTCACAACCCCAAACCTTCATAAACGATAACTTAGGCTTATGGCCATACCATAATTCATACGGCGTCGTTTCAACGGATTTGGACGGAGCCCTATTTAAAATGAATGCGGCTGTTTCTAACGCATAACCCCAGAAGGACACTGGCAGATCGGTAAGAGACATCATAGATCGGACACTATCCAGTAGAGTACGATTACGTCGCTCGGACACACCGTTTCGCTGCGGCGTTCCGGCGGGCGTAAGTTGAGGCACTATGCCACAACTCTTCAGATGTGTGCCAAACTCAAAGCTCAAGTACTCTCCACCGCGATCGGACCGGAGATGCTTGATTTTCCTATTAAGCTGATTCTCAACTTCACTCTGGAATTCTTTGAACTTTTCAAACGTTTCAGACTTGTGTTTCATCAAATAGATATAACCGTATCTACTCAAGTCATCAGTGAAGGTGACGAAGTAACGATAACCATTGCGTGTCGAAACGCTCATTGGTCCACATACGTCTGTGTGTATGATCCCCAACAAATCCGACGCCCGTTCAACGAAACCTTTTAACGGTGTCCTGGTCATTTTGCCCATGAGGCATGGTTCACATGTATCGAGGGATCCGAAATCCAACGAGTCCAAGAGTCCATCGGAGTGGAGTCGCTTCATGCGCTTTATACCAATATGACCAAGACGGCAATGCCACAAAAACATGGCGGTATCGTCACTACACTTAATTCGTTTGGCCTCTATGTTATGGATGTGAGTACTACGATCGAGATTCTACAAGAATAAACCATTACTCTCGGGAGCATCAACATAAAATATATCATTCATATAAATAACACAATTGCTTGACACTGATTTAAATGAATAACCGTCTTGTAACAGGCAAGACCCACTTATAATGTTTACACTCAAGGATGGCACAAAATAACATTTATTTAAAACCAAAACTAATCCCGATGGTAGATGCAGAGGGAGCGTGCCGACAGCCACCACGTCGACTCTCGATCCGTTGCCGACGCGCATCGTCACCTCATCCTTTGCCAGCCGCCTTCTATTCCGTAACTCCTCCTGAGAGTTACATATATGAGCAACAGAACCAGTATCAAATACCCACGTATTGCTCCGGGCGGATGTAAGGTACACATCTATAACATGTATATCAAATATACCTTTCTCTTTGTCGACCGTCTTGCCAGACTTCCTATCCTCCAGATACTTGGGGCAGTTGCGCTTCCAGTGACCCTTCCCCTTGCAGTAGAAACACTCCACGCTAGCTCTGGGACCAGATTTGTTAGTCCTGGGCTTGGCAGCCAACTTTGCCTCCCTCCGGGACTTCCAGCTCTGCTTTCCCTTGCCACCGGACTTCTTGAAATCAACGGTCTTGTTGACCATCAACAGCGTGTGCTCCTTCTTAATCTCTACCTCAGCAGTCTTGAGCATCACGAACACTTCACCCAGGGACTTAGCCATGCCCTGCATGTTGTAGTTCATGACGAAGCCTTTGTAGCTTGGTGGCAACGATTGCAACACCCTGTCAATCGCCAGCTCATCGGGAATCTTGCACTCCAGAGCATTCAGGCGTTGAACGTAGCCAGACATCTTGACTACATGCTCGCTCACACTGCTATGCTCTTCCATCTTGGCTGAGAAGAAAAGCTCAGAAGCCTCATATCTCTCAGCCTTAGCCTGCGGCGCGAAGACAGCCTTAAGATCCGAAATGATCTCAAAGGCGCTCATCTTCTCAAAGCGCTTCTGCAGGTCGGCTTCCATGGCGTAGAGCATGCCACTCTGGACAAAGGCAGAATCCTCCGATCGGGTCTGGAAGACCTTCTTCTCATCCTCAGAGGCATCATCTGCAGGAGGGTCACCTATGGTGGCCTCAATGACGTAGGCCACCCTATGGGGAGTGAGGAGGATCCTCAGGTTGCGGAACCAGGCCATGAAGTTTGACCCATTGGTCTTAAGCTTTTCTTTCTCAAGGAACAGACCTAGGTTAAACGAGGGGTGAGACATCTACAATGGAATTTGCAACAACATAAGACTTTGTTCATAATAATTTTGAGTTATAGTATTTTTAGAAAATCACTAACATAACTCCCACTCAAACGAACATCCCTCCTGGTCGTTTAAGCGATTACACGACCCCCATCCATTGCACCACCCCTCATCATCAAAGCCGGCGGCACAACTTCAAGAGTAGACAAAATCGTCCGTCACACCAATTTTGTGACTCGTGCTCGACCTTTCGGTCTTCCTGTTCCGAGGCCATACTTCTGAGTATGCTAGGCTCGCCACCAAAGACCTCCACGCTGACGCTTGTGCAACATGGCTTACACCCACCGTATGCGAACGAAGATATGTCTGACACCCGATCATCACGGCCTGCCTCATAACGTAGAACTTTATTGGTGGTGCGCGTTGGAGGGAGAACACTAGTGGTATTTTGAAGGGATCATCTTATTCAGCTACCGCCGTGTAACACACAATCACACAAAAATAAGATGCACACAAAACATCAAATGTAATGCAATGTGATATAGTCCATTGCGCCATGGTCTTCTTGGCGCCCGCAGTTTATAAACAATTTAATAAACCTACCTTGACCATATCACATAGCCCCTGCAAAATAAAGTTAGACGCTTCTACTTTATCTTTTGCATATTTTACGTGGCTTGGGGCTTTCGTAAATAGAACCGCTTCATACCTACGAATCTTATGACCACAACAACGATCCAATAATTGCATGTTTAAGCATCCCTTTCGGGCCCTCCATTGAAAATGCGAAGACCAACTAAAGAGAGAGAAACTGTCACCCGCCAGCCACAGATACGGTACAAGCCGTATGTCAGTAGTGGAACCAGTCTCGCGTAAGCGTACGCGTAAAGTCGGTCCGGGCCGCTTCATCAACTCAATGCCGCTGGAATACACAAGTGCACGCTAGAGGGTAGCAAATAACAGGAACGGTGCCCCCGTGCAGAGCACGGGTTCTAACAGCGTACAGCTATATCTTACGATAGATCGGCTCTGATACCACTGAAGGGGATCGTGGGCAGAAAACAATAATTTTCCTAGCAACGATATCCTTAAACTAGCCAAGATCTATTCTATGCAGATATAGTAGTACGAACGGAGATCGGAATACATACCCTTGTAGACCGAAAGCGGGGATTACGTTCCCGCACAAACGTTGTCGATGAAGACCGACGAAGCCGACCTCAAGGTCGTGTAGAGGAAGCAAGCCTCCGAGTACCGCTAGCGCAGCACCTCGCAGGGAGTCGCACACGTACGGTGGAGACGACGCCTCCGAAGCTCCAGTCCAGGACGAGCAGCGGAAGACTTGGACCGGAACACCAGCAGCGCGGCAGCGGGCTATGGTGGAGGAGATCCCCGACTCCTCTTGCTCGGCGCGGCTCCAACTTGGGAACCACGAGATCGAGAGAGAAATCAGGAATTAATTGGTGAATTAAAAGGCTGGGGGTGCCCTTTCTTATATAGGCTCCCAAGGGGAGCCAACCTTGCCAGCCAGGCAATGTGGGACTAACCCCCCACAGCCTGGCTCGGCTAGAGAGGTGCGCCGGCCCCCTGGTGGGCCCCTTGTGGCCCACCTAGGCCGGCCCTCTTGGCCCCCACCGAATTCCCCTAGGGAATTTTCCCCTCTTGGGCCTTCTTTCGTCCGGAAGGCCCATTTAGGGAAATCTGCCTTAATAAATTCGAAAATAAATATATAAAATCATATTTGCATATTAATAACACTAATTAATATCAAACATAATATATAAAATATTTCCTAGCTCCGAAAACTCTTTCGGCGCTGCCCGATCTCCATCGGATCTCTCTCGGGACTGTCCCGGTGATCTCCTTCCTTTCCGGTTGTCTTGTCGAAACCCCTTAAGTGTGTTACCCTAGCGGTTCGATATAATATCAGGTATGATCAAGACTCCTCAATGATCAACGACTAACTCGTAGGCCTGGACCCCCTGAATTAATCCCTGAGATATAACGAATGACTTTCATCTATCAAACCTGAACGCGAAGTCTTAGACCTTTTGCCATAGCCATACTTAGCACGTCCGAGTGTCGTTCCATAGATATCTCCATACCTAATCCCGACCTCGTTACCGACGATGCTATCTTCTACTCGTTCATGATCTCATGTCTCCGTGACCTAGTCACATGCTTGCAAGCTCATTAGACATGATCTCACCGAGTGGGCCCGAGAGTATCTATCCTGCTACGCGGACTGGCAAATCCCGCTCTTGACCCCTCGTCTCAATACTCCTTTCCAATACCCAAAAGTATCACCGTTATTGTCATACTAAATAAGATACGACGTTTGGTGCAATCAAAGTATCTTCGGGGAATATCAATAAGAGCTGATCTCACGGTCAAAGGTGTAATGACTACGTTCTCCAAATCTGGGTATGTCCATCACATCACTCTCCAGCGATGTGACTCTCATTGCCGACCGGCGCCATGCCCCATGACCGGGAAACCTCGATCATCAATCGCGCAACGAAACTAGTCTTAGTAGAGGCTACTAGGGACCTGGTTGTTTACGTATCACACCCGCATTAATGTTTCCGCTTAATACGGTTCCAGCATGACACAAAAACCTATTATGAACAAACGAGATATGATAAAGAATACACTTTATTAATTGCCTCTAGGGCATATCTCCTTCAAAATCTGCCTTCAAGAGAATCAAAGAATCATCAGCAAATAGTAGGTGTGATACTGATGGTGCATTCCTGCACACCTTGATCCCTTCAATGCCACCAATCTCCTCCGCGTGTAACAAGCAACTTGATAAACCTTCTGCACATAAGAGAAACAGGTAGGGTGATAGTGGATCACCTTGCCTAATACCTCTAGTGGGTTTAAAATCCTCCGTTAAATCAGAATTGACTCTAATAGAGTAGGAAACAGAAGTAACACACTCCATGATCAAGTCTACCCATTGGCTATCGAATCCTAATTTTAACATCATCCGTTCCAAGAAATTCCATTCCACTCTATCATATGCTTTATGCATGTCAAGCTTAACCGCACAAAGACCTGTTTTTTCCTTTTCTCTTGTTCTTAATTTTGTGTATACACTCATACGCAACCAAGACATTATCCGTAATGAGCCTTCCGGGCACAAAAGCACTCTGAGTGGGGGCAATAATATCCGGTAAAATGGTCTTCAATCTAGCTGCCAACATTTTAGAGATGATTTTATAAACCACATTGCAAAGAGAAATGGGCCTAAACTGAGATACCTCTTCCGGTGAGTCTACTTTAGGGATTAGAACCACCACTGTTTCATTCCACCCTTCTGGAATTTTCTTCTCATTAATTGATTTGAGGACCGCACAAGTAATATCATTACCTACCAGATGCCAAAACCTTTTATAAAACAGGGCATGAAGTCCATCTGGCCCCGGAGCTTTCAAGTCCCCAATGCTGTGAACCGCTTTTTTAACATCCTCCGCAGTGAACGGAGAAAGTAACATCTCGTTCATATCTGCTGTCACTCTCGGAACCACTTTATCAAGGAAGGTTGGATCCACCACCAAATTGTCCGAGTTGAAAAGGTTAGCAAAATAATGAAGAATCAAGGGTTTTATATTATCCGTACCTTCCACGAAATCTCCTGTCGGATTCTTCATTTTTTTTATCATATTTCTCTTCTTTCTGGCCGATGCATAATTATGAAAGAAGTTTGTGTTCTTGTCGCCGTTTTGAATCCAGTTTGCGCGGGAGCGCTGGCACCATCGGATCTCCTCTTGCTCTAACAAGTTTTCAATTAACCGGGCAAGTTCAAACTTTTTTTGTTCTTCGTTTGCATTAAGAGGACCACGCATAAGCAACTCTAGCTCGTGCTGGGCCTTTCTTAGTCGTTTTTTTGGTCCTTGGAGAATCAATTTGTCCCACGTATGTAGCCCATCATGCATGGCCTTGAGCCTTTCCAGAACAGGAGAACCAGCTGACAGAGAACCGTTCCACTTCTCCTCCACCACGTCACGGAACCCTTCCTCCTTAAACCATTTAGCTTCAAACTTACGCTGATCCCGTCCAGGAGCTGAAGAGGACGCTGCATAATATTCTGTATCCAAAAGCAAAGGCCTGTGATCCGAGTGGTTGTATTCAAGATGTAAAATAGCTGCATTTGTGTGCATTTGGCTCCAACTCGAATTTGCAAGACCTCTATCTAATCTTTCTCTCATGGTTCCTCTGTGCCACGTAAAACAATCTCCCACATATCCGACATCAGTTAAGTGGCAATCATCCAAAGTATCACGGAAAGCTTTCATATATCTTTCCGGTCTAACCCTACCACCTTCCTTTTCCGAATCAAACAAAATCTCATTCAGATCGCCCGTTATTAGCCAAGGGAGAGAATTATTTTGATGTATGGAACGAATTCTCTCCCAAGTTTTGTACTTCTCCTCCCATTTAAATTCACCATACATACCCGTAAACCTCCATTCTTTATTAGCCTCCTCCACAATACAAACATCAATATAGCTTAGACATGCAAAAATCTGATGGACCTTAATCTCTTTCCTCCAAACTAACAAAATTCCACCTTTCCTCCCATCACTAGCTTGCATTATAATAAAGTCCATACCCATTTGACGACGAAGACACTCAGCGGGGTAACGATCAAGATGTGTTTCTGAAAGGAAGATCACATCCGGTTTCTGGCGCCTTAGGACATCCATCAGCGCACGAATTGCCGCAGCGTTACCCAAGCCACGGCAATTCCAAACTAAGATCCTCATTGCGACCGGACAGGCCCCTCGCGAGAGCCTGCCGATCCTAGTGAAGAGGAGTCAGCTCCAGTCTTCGTTCTTTTAACTCTTTCCTTCTCAGCTATCATTTTATGTGAATCTTTCAAGACAGGTTCTTGTGTCTCCGTGATCATTGGAGAAAGATCACATGCTGCCTCTGCCTTATTATTGTCAAGATCAGCATCAAATTGTCCTAGTAAGTTTCTTTTAGAACCCGAGTTGGTTGTATTTAATTCCTCCATATTAATATCTGCTTCCTTCAGCGGGCTAGTTGCCGTGTCTTTCAACTCATCAGAGACTACACGTCCATCAACATAAGCCAAAGCATTGTGCCTCCAACTAGTGTGGTTTGGGTCTCCCCGACCCATTTGATCTCTTCCTCTTCCCCTTGAAGAGTTCTCAGAAAATCTCCCACCACGGTAACCGCGACTTCTGCCGCGTGCGCTAGCGTTTCCCCTCCTATGCCAAGTCTCCCAGTCCGCTTTAAGCCAATCTCCCCACTTCAATTTCTCTTCTGCATGTTCACCAGAGCCACACTCCAGGTGAGAATGCCCAATGAAACCGCATGCTGCACAAAACCGCGGCATTTTTTCATACTTTACCAAGAACACTTCCCTCTTGCCACCTCTGATCATGGAAACCCAGCGCTCCAAAACCTTCCTAACATCCAGTTTAACTCTTACACGAATGAAATTACCGGCTCCTTGAACATCCGTTTGGACCTCAATCACTTTACCCATCTTTTTTTCCACAAGATTTGTTAACAGAGCATCGTTCCGGTATCCGATAGGCACCTTATGGATTTGGATCCAAGTTGAGAAGTAATTCAGATCAACCGATTCCACTGCATCTAGCCCATCGTACGGCTCAATACAGACTATAGATTGCTGAAAGAGCCATGGTCCTTCCTTCTCTACCTTTAGCCAATCTCCAAGACAGAAGCACTGGACAGTAAAAAGATTACCTTCAATATGCTGAAAAATCACCTCACGTGCTGGACTCCATGCTACTCTCATATGCTGCTCAAAAGTTGAGGAACTGAAGTAGTTTGTTGTATGAACCCTAGCTAGAGCCAGCCACTTGACACCCTCCTTCGGTGCTCCTTCTGTTTCCTCAAAAACTATGTCATCAAAGTCTTCTTCTTCAATTCCAAGACGCTGCAACAAATCGTCAATCCCCTCTGTTTGCTTCTCTTGCGACCCTCCCGGCCAGTTGCCCGAGTTTTCTGAATCCGCCTCCATCAGGAAGCGCTCAAACCCTAGCTTTCAGCGAGGAAAGATCGTATCCGAAGATCCCTCTGGGGCGCACGATCAAACCTTGTACCCACCACGGGTGGGGGGGGGGGTGGGGGGGGGGGGGTGGTCTCGTTTCCTGGATGAAGTCGAACTCCGCTCCGGGAAGGATCCGGTGACGGAGGCACAAACCCTAGTCGCCTCGGCAGCCGCCTAAGCGCTAGGTCAAAAATAGGTCTGATGTTTCATCTCTTGATAATACTTGAGTTTTGCTTTCTATGCCTAGCTGAAAGGCATTAAACAAAAGCGCTTATGGGAGACAACCCACTTTTTATTCATGTTATTTTATTTTGTTGAGTCAAGGAGTTTGCTCAACTTTGTAGCAATTCCTTTGTATCTTTATTTTATTGGATTGTTGTGTCAAGTTAAGCCTCTAGTTAAAAAGTTGATGCTAAATTTGGATTCCTGCGGAGAAATAGTTTTCTGCTGTTCACCATTAAATTCATAACCCTTCACAGAAATATCCAAATAATCTTCCTTTTTTTTTACATAATCCTCAGATATATATGCAACTCTCATTAGTTTTGAGTTTTCTGATTTGAGCAATTTAAGTGCCTCGAAATGTTTTGTGTTTACGGACTGTTCTGTTTTTGACAGATTCTGTCATTTATTTTGCAATGCCTCTTTTGCTATTTTGATTGGATCTTTTTATTCCATGAAGTATCAGTGGCTGTAGCTAATGTCCAGTAGAATTGGTAGCAATTGTGTTCCTACGGAATATCATAATTTTTCGTGCACTAATCCTCTAATGAAGTTTACTCTAAATTTGGTGTGGAGGAAGTTTTCAAGAATCAAGAGAGAAGGATGATATAATGTGATCAAGAGGATAGTAAAGCCAAAACTTGGGAATGCCCCGGTGGTTCACCCCCAACATATTTCAAGAAGACTCAAGCGTCAAAGCTTGGGGATGCCCAAGGCATCCCCTTCTTCATCAACAAACTATCAGGTCCTTTCTAGTGAAACTATATTTTAATTCCGCCACATCTTATGTGCATTTCTTGAAGCGTTTGTTTGTTTTTGTTTTTTTCATTCTCTGAATAAAATGGATCCTAGCATTCCTTTGTGGGAGAGAGACACGCTCCGCTTTTTCTTATGAATACTCGTATTCTTCACTTATATTTGTTGAGTATTCTTCTCTAGCTACTGTTTGCTTTCTAGACCTTGTTTTTCATGCATCTCTTGCTAGAGCTGTTAGCTTTGTTATATCGTACTCTCATATCTCACTGTTTAATTACTTGGAGAGTTTATCTTTTAAATAAGTTGATTGGTGTTTGGTTGAGAACAGAAAATGCTAAAAGTGGTACATGGTATAACTAAATGATACATAATCTTGTAGATCATTAAATTGTGTCATTTACATCATTGATGTTGTTTTGAGATATTAATTTGCTTAATGGTAAACATGATGGTTTAGTAAAAGTGGAATGATTAATGGTTGGTCTAGAAAAACTTGAAGTTGTGCCACACTTAAATTTCCAGTTTATTGCATAATGGTATAAGACTTCTATTTGCTAATGGCAACCGTAATGACATTGTGTTATGCGCTACGGTTGGGTCCCCGAAAGTGACTTGTTAATTTGCCACAACACTTCTTGGAGTGATTTATGTCTTGTAAGATCATATTTTATTTGGAATCTTTTTACTTGTGAGTTCAAAAACTGCGGTTTTCATGGCACTTCCACCACCATATTGCTAGCCTCTTCGGTACTTTGCATTGCCCTTTTTCACATTGAGAGTTGGTGCATACTTCGCGGTAAATCCAAAATTGTGGGAGATCTTCATCTTGTTCTCCTGCACATAAGCCAAATATCTTCCTCAAAACATCCACCATACCGACCTACTACAGCATTTCCATAGATGTTCTGAGATATATTGTCATGCAACATCCATCTTACATTACATGACTTGTTGTCATTCATTACTCATATATTGCTTTGCGTGATTCTATAAAGCTGATGTGAGGTTTTACCCATGTTACGCTAGATCATTGCATAACCTGCTATACTGGCAGAGGCACCGTTGTCATATACATATTATGTCATATTCATATTAGTTACTTGTATCATCAGTATGTTGTCATATCATCATATTAGGATGCTTGCCCTAAAAGTGAAAAGAGCCATGGAGGCCATCGAAAAGAGAAACATAAAAAGGAAAAAAATAGAAAAAAGGGAAAAAGAAGAAAGAAGAAAGAAGAAAGAAAGAGAAAAATAAATAAAAAAGGGGGCAACATTACTATTTTTTATCACACACTTGTGCTCATGTTATAGCACCATATCATATATAGTCATCACTTGTGCTCATGCTATAGCACCATATCATTTATGATCATCATTTGTTCTCATGTTCAGCACCTTTACTCCATATGAGAGAACTTTCATGTCTTACTTGCATAACTATGTGGGGAACTTTACACTGTAAAACTTGGCTTGTATATTCCAATGATGAGCCTCCTCAAAAGTGCTCTAGGTGTTCGTGAGCAAGCAATTTGGATGCACACCCACTAGTTCCATTGGAGAGCTTTCATATAGTTAAAGATCTATGTGCATCCATTGTGTGGCAATCACTAGTCCTTGTATAGATTCGGTTATAAGACTTCCTCTTGTCTAATGATCACTTGCGCTTTGTGAGACTTTCTTCCGTTGGCCTTCCAAACCCCCCTTAACATTCTCTTAGCCAAAACATCCTGGTGTCAGGAACCAACGTTGAACGCTTGCTTGTTTCTTTTGAACAAATAAAGAGTTGATCTTCTACGTGCATATTGATATTGCTTGACTTGATCATTTCACAAAGTTTTCGTGTTTGTTGGAAGCATTAGATGATTATATTGTTGTTCTTGAAGCTTAAATCATCTCTAATATCTACTATACACAGTTGATTGCTATCTAGAACTATATCATTGAAAGCGTTGGTTTGCTTTGCCTACTTGTTTATTTATTACTCATTTGATATCAATATAAACTGCAGCCCTTACTCATTTGATCTCAGTTTACATGCCTTACATTATTACGTGATCAAGATTATGTGAAAGCATGTGACTTCAGAAATTATTCTTCTTCTATCGTTCTTGCCTACTCGGGACGAGTAGAACTAAGCTTGGGGATGTTGATAGGTCTCCAACGCATCTATAATTTCTTATGTTCCATCCTATATTATACCAAGTTATTACATGTTTTATATGCATTTTATATAGTTTTATGCATTTTCTGGGACTAACCTATTAACAAGATGCCACAGTGTCAGTTCCCTGTTTTCTGCCATTTTTGGTTTCAGAAAAGTACTTAAGTGAATATTCTCGGAATTTGACGATTTCTTTTATGAAGTCCGTTTTTAATCGGGAACGTTCCAGAAAATCGAACACGAGACGAAGTGGGCGACCGAGGCGGCGCCACCACGTACTCGCGCGGCAAGGGATCAGGCCACGCGAGCACATAATGTGGCCCCTCGGGCATCCACCGACCTCGCCCTTTCTCCTACAAGTACCCCCCAAACCAAAAACCCTAGGACGGTGTTCATTATTTCCTCCACGTGTCCCGAGCCGCCGCCGTCGTCAACACCAATTCGGGAGAGATCAGAACTTCTCCCCGGTACACTGCCAGGAGGGGGAATTGTCACCGGAGGGCTCTACGTCACCATGCCCGCCTCTGGACTGATGCGTGAGTAGTTCACCCTTGGACTACGGGTCCATAACAGTAGCTAGATGGTTGTCTTCTCCTCTTGTGCTATCATGTTTAGATGTTGTGCGTTGTCTATCATGATCAAGATCACCGTTATGTAATACTTCATGTTGTGTTTGCTGAGTGTAACAGCTCGCTTGTAACTTTCCAAATTGTTGTGCAATAAAATGTTGAATCATGTCATCATTCCATTTATGGTTGCATTTAATTAGTTATGTGTTCCAATTTTCTTTTCCAAATTTAAGTCTCTGAGTTTAAATTCAAATGCTTTCAAATAAATTCATTTGAAGTTTCAAATTATTTATAAATAATCAAACCAGTTATTATTATGACTAATTGAAACTATTAAAAATTGTTCAAATTTTTTATTATGTTTATTTTCTGTTTTTTGTTAAAAATACAAATCCAGAAAAGTTTTTAAAAGAAAAAGAAAAAGAAAAAATGGGGAGAGGGCTCTCTCGGGCCGAAGTGGGCCAAGAGACCCAACTCCGGCCCATCTACCTCGTCCCTCTCCTCCGTACGGTTCCCCTTTCCAGCGTGGAGGAGCAGGGCGCTGGCCATGGCTCTCTGCCGATGTCACCCCACCGAGCCCCCACTGCTTTTCCCTCTCCTCTCCCTTACTTATTCGACCCCGGAGCAACCCTAACCCTAATTTCTTCTCCTCCCTTGCCGCCGCTCGCTCCCAAGCTTCCGCCGTCGCCATGACCGGAGAGGCCGAGCTCGCCCCCGCGTGAACAGGCCACCTTCTCCGTCCCCGTCGCGCCACCGGCTGCGCCTCGTCCTCGTCGTCTTCATCCTCCCAGCCACGGGCACCGGGAACCACCGCAGGCCCTCTCCTTCCCCGACGACCGCCGCGGACAGTCGCCTCCCCGAGCACCGTCTCCTCGTCTCCGACCTCCCCAACTCCCCTCCGCTCGCCAACAGCTTCCCCTAGGTGAGCTGCGGCGATTCCCGTTCCTTCTCCCCCGTTCCTCTCCTAAGTCGCCGGATTTTCGCCGGCTCCGGACAAGCTCCGCCACGGCCGGGCCGCGCCCGCTCGTCCCCGTGCAAAAACGAGAGGAAATACGACGCCTTTGAAGCATCTCCGCACGCACACGAACCCGCCCGCTGTGCCGCTTCCGGTTGCACACACCCACGCGAGCGGGGAGTCAACAGATCTTGCTCGACGCCGACCGATCGTTCCGCCGTCGTTCGGTTCGCGGGCATTGTCAGTTCTTCAGGAAAAATCGACACTTTCAGTTTCGTCCGATGTCGATCGCGTTTACTGTTAAAACATATCGAACCCCTACTCCTAACAACAACGCCACCGAGCCGTGCTGGCTAGCACCACCGATCCATGCGAAGCGCGCGTCGCGTGTTCGATCCCCACGGGCGAGTTGAGAAAGAAGCCCCTTATTTGTGTATTGTGCGCCGCTGACAGCCGGACCCCACCGGTCAGCGACAGCAGTAGCCGCAACACGCACCGCGCGCGCCAGCGTGGCACTAGGACCCACCTGGCAGCCGCTGGGTGCGCTCCGCGCCCGGTGAGAAAACCCCAGGGGCGCTGCGCTTTAACACTGAGCCCCCTGGTTCCCTGGTTTTGCACAGAAACCCTTTCCAGCACTGTTTCCTCACGGATAAGTCCCTGGTTGTTTGCAGAAACACCCTTACACTTATAAATGCAATAACTTTTAATTTATAAATCCAAATTAAATAAACTTTATATGTTTTTATATCAGAAAAATGCAATGAACATTATTATAACATTCTTATGTCATTTTGCATCATTTATTTTAAATACTTAGTTTAATTTAATAAATGGAGTTAATTAGTTAAATATGGAATGTGTGAGGTAATCTCTACAATATAATATGGCTTGAGGACTCCGGTCGTACGTCGTGGGAATTTTTCATTTTAGTCCTTGCCTGTTTCATAAATTAACCCGCCATCCATATGTAAAGGGCCGAAATGTTTTTCCCCATCCCAGCTCCTCTGACCCTCCACTCTTCTCCTCCAACAGATCGACGCCCCTGCGCCGCACATCCCGCCGACGCCCTCCCTCGGCCTCCGCCTCGCCGCCAAGCGCCACTCCCAGCCTCCCCCCTCTGCGGCGCCCCGACGCTCCGCCTCCGCCGCCGCAGGATCGACCGGGCGGCGTGGCTGCGGGGCCGACCGAGGCCAAGGCGGAGTGCTACGCCGAGATCCCGATGTCGAGGCTCTTCGACGACACCATACGGGACCGGCTGCGCATGATGCAGGAGGGGCAGGACACACTCGCTCCCACGCCAAGGTTCCCGCACCAGCACGTCGGGGCCGACTGACACTGGTCGTCGCAGCTAGCAGAAGTTGTTGATCCTCAAGCAAAATGTCCTGGTGGGATTGGATTCTGCTGCACGAAGCCTGAGGGCCGAGCTCGGTTGACCCGGTGATCTGGCAAATGATCCAGACTTGTGCACCGACGTCGCGTGGACGGGAGGCAGCTGGAGATGGGCGATCGAAGATGATTTGACGTTCTTTCCTTTGAGGCATTCACGGAACACTCGAAGTAATACATGAGTTCATGCGTCTTAATGAACTTTTGAGTGTGAAATCAGTTGACATACAGTAGCTTAGATGGACAGTATTTTGTCTGAGCTAAGAAGACAGAACTAGCAGCAGGCATTTAAACAAGAATGTCACTCGATAACATTTCACTGGCTATGCAACTTTATGCTGATCTTAACAACAGTCGTCAGCGACCTGGCCATGGGCAATGGGCTTATGCTTGTTTGTATTTTGTGGTAAAGCAAATAAGTCAGTTCCAGGTATGCTGATGGACTTTGCTCTTGCGATCACTATTCCGTTACTGCTTGATCTATTTGTCTGAATACTGTAATCGGTTGATTGCATCTTGCTGTACTTCCGTCAGGAGTATTTGTGTATTGCTCATGCATGAAAAGTTTATAAATGGTCTCGACTGACCAGGCAAACACTTACTTTGCAACTAAGGCCATCTCTAACACAGGCTCTTACAAGAGCGCCAGGGGAGAAAATCCCAACAGTTCTGCTACCATGGGCTAAAATTTCTGACGCCTCGCAGGCATGACTGCTTGATTTCAAGGCGGGCCTGACGTGATTTTCTGTTAAGAAATTGATCCCCATTCAAGGTGGTCTATGGTGGCTGCTATGAGCACTCCTCCCATTTCGATGCACCCCTAAATAGGCCAAAATTGAGGTGTCGAACACAAATTTGGTTTATCTGAGTCCATCGACTTTGAGACCAAATACATATCACGTTGACCTTTTTCCTGTGAAAGTTGATTTTTTTCTCCCGTAGCAACGCACGGGTATTTTGCTAGTAAATATATAATGCCCTAATTCCATTTAATATGCTCATATCTTTTATACTATGTCTTGCCATGCTAATAAATATTTAATTTGAGTTGAAGATAAATAATTTGCAATTAAATACTAAATATGGAAGGTGTTGGGCAATTAATTAATTAATGCCTATTTTCCATTTAAATTAATTAGATCACCACATCTGCTATATACATTGAAATTTTTGTCCACACAAATAACTTGCACCCTAAACTTTTGCCGGGATTCCATCCCCGCTTTAAATATGACCTAATCATCTCATACCATAATGCACCATCATTTATTTGCGCATTCTTTGTATTGACTATTGCTTCCTTTTGTCTGTCTTTGGCTTTCTCTGGGTAGACGATGACGTACCTGCTGCGAGTACCTACGATACTGAGGTTCCAGCTTTCGTGCCAGGCCACGAGCTGTCAGGCAAGGTTCTGCTAACCGGTTACACGATTGTTTGATTTTCATTCTTGCCTTTTGATCTATGCTATCCTAGTTATCGATTCTTGAACTGCGATACCATCACATGTTTATCCTGCAACCTATACAGCTTTATCCCCACAACCTATAACCCCTTGCATGTTTATCTGTTGGCTTCTGCGAGTCATAGTGCATGCTTAGAAGTGGTTGAGCGAGTCGTTCCTTTGTCTTTTATTCCATATGCTTAGTATGATATATTGGTCTACTATAATAAACTGTTGTCTTATTTTGGGGTTCTATAATTAAAAGATAAGGCACCAGGCGGAAGGCCTTGCGAGGTGCTTTGTTCTGCTCAGTGTCGACCTAGGAACTGAGATTTTGTGCTCGGATCCAATTTTGAGCGTACTAACCACTTGTGGGTGGCCCAATGGAGCCCCCCTTGACTTTGAACGGATCCTCAGATCGTCCATGTGCCGCAAGTAGTTCGGGTTTTCCATTCGCTCATATGCATGTGCATGATGATGATGTTCGATGAGAGGTTACTTGATACGGGGGGTCATACAGGGGTGGTACGTCGCGAAGCGGACAATTTCTACTGTGGTTTGTGCCGCATGGCGGCGTAGTCACAAACTAATGAGTCCGCAATTGAGATTCGGCCGGACGCCTGACGCGGGTCACAACTCATATGGGTGGCACTTGGACCTGCTGTAGTGAAGGAATGAGTCGTGTTGAGAGGCCCTAATGTTTTTGACTGGGTTGATCATGCGAGTATAGGTACAGTAGTGCACCCCTGCAGGGTATAATCTTATCGATGAGCCGTGTCCATGGTATGGACGACTTTGGTGATGATGCTGGCTATCAAGATCTAGACAACTTACACCTAATTATTGTTAATTAATGTGACTAGTAATATAGAATTACTTACACCATAAATGGTAACAAAAATTGTTAACGTGTGAGTATTCCCAGATTGCTTCCTCATACTTTGTTGAGGGGGTTAATTCGAGAATGGGTTATGTCTGGTGTTAGTTGTAGATGGCTACGTACACGCTCTCTTATCCCTCTCTAATTAGACGGAAGTTTTAGCGCGTCTCTTTAGGTTGCTTGTGCTGCTGCCGCTAAGTACACTTACCCCCGTACTTTGGGAATCTTACAGTTTTATAACATGTTAGCTTAAGCTTGTTCGATACGCTTCGGTGTATTGACCCGTTCGCGGGTTGTGGTTTTTCTGCAGTTGAGGATACTTCACTCGACCAGGTGGGTGGATACTACGTGGAGTTCGGCGACGAGATCTACGACGAGTAGTTAGAGTTCCCCTGGGCTACTTCCTGGTGGACTTCGTGGATGGGCCTTCTTTTTCCGTTTTGGCTTTGAGCCCTTTGCTTCTTGTCTGTACTCAGACCGGTTTGTTTCCGCTGCGTGATGTAATGTTGGGACATGTGTCCTCTGATTGGTGCCTTTCGCTATATTTTGCTCAGTGAGAGCTTTTAGATATTATTTCCTTTCTTTGTGTCTTAGGTTTTTTCTGTGGTTTCAACTTGTTAAAAATCCGACTCGTATACCATGTGTGTATGGTTGAAGTATACGAGTTGGAAGACTTTTTTGGGTTCTTGCGTGCACAATCTTGAAACGTATGTGACGTTGGGGTCGCCAAGAGTTGTCGGCCGATGATCCATTCCGAGCCTGGCCTGCTTGTTTCCTGGGATTGGTAACCCCAATATGTTCTTGGTTGTGTGGCCCAACCGATACGTTTCATTTGTGTAGCTTGAATTCAGGGTCTGACAGTTGGTATCAGAGCTTAAACGCCCTCAGGTTCCCTTCTACTGGTCGTTGTTTGAGTCTAGAAAAATATTTTGTAGTTATCAGGAAAATCTTTAACGTGAGAGTAGGAATTCTGTTCTTTTCTTTCTTTCCCCACCCACCCTCCTTGTTCTTCTGGTAAGGAAGTGTTACGATAATTCCCTTCTCACCTTAATTTTAAAATTTAGGACATCACGTGTTCTGGGTTTTCCGTAGTACCATAGTTGCAGGTGTTGAAGGTTGTTTTTGTCGTTTGGTAGTTATCAACTTCTTCGGCTATGTTCAGTTTCAATCTTGGTTCAATCAGTTGTTCTTCTAGTTTTCACTGGAATCATCTCCTTGTCATTGTACAATTCTTTCTGTGCAATCAATCCTTTTGTTTCCGGAGGCTAACTTCTACTTCAAACTGCTATGTAGATGGCGCACTGTCAGGTGGTGCGTAAGACCCACTGCGAGCAGACTACCGGTTACCCGAAGCTTCTCAGAAGCATGGTTGACTATGTCGGTTTCAGCTTCCTTCCGGAGTACCAGGTGTCCGAGATCCCCAGAGATTACGGACAGACCTTCTACAGAGCTGCTGTTTGGATCAGGGGAGATGATGGTGATACTGTGCACAAGCACGTGGCTGAGGCTTCCACTGTGGACATGGCAGTACACTTACGATGCAGCTCTGGCTCTGCGCAGGGACTACTACTGTTTCAACTACCCTCCGTTCTGCTACGTTCCATACTACCCCTACACGGACTCTCAGTACGAGCTCGAGGTTCTTGACAAGACCGCTCAGTTTGGACAGTCTTCAGACTCAGTTGCTGGTACTCTACGCTTGGAGCTAGCAGCAGTCCGTCAGTCGCTGCAGCGGGCACTCGCTCACCTGGGTTAGTACAACAGGGGGAACGTCACACCAGACGCTTTCCCGAGGTTCCAGCTCGCTTTTCCGAGTCGTCTGTCTGCTGTGGGTGGATACACTCCAGAGCGTGGTCCTCTGATCACTACTTCTCCAGACCACGTTGGACCACTGCTGTACGGGAAGAAGACGCCAGATGCCTACTCCCCTGAGTTTCGACGCATTGTGCGAGAGTACCACGTGTACTGCGATTGTCGTTACACCCGTCGCATCACCGGAGAGGGGTGCACAATTTCGTCTTCAAATGGAAGCGCGAGCTAGTCTTCGAGTTGTATCTTTTCCCTTGTTGTTGTAGCTATCCTTTGTACCGAAACCGTGTTGGTTGTACGGATGGTTAACTTTGTACTAGTAGTTGTCCTTGTAGTACTGAAACCTTGGTGGTTGTACTGATGGCTAACTAAGTGTATGTTTATGAACTTTTGCTATGAGAAGCTTATCCTTGTTATCCTACAGTTTGCAACTGTTTTCTGAGCAAGAATTCGACTTTCCAAGTTTTCCCTGGCTTTATGTATCTTGTTTCTGTTCTAATATCCAATGTCTACAGGATGACGAACACCAGGAACAACCGCAATGCGGAAGGTGAACCACAACCGCCTCCTATCACTGAGTTGCTTGGTCAGATGACCCAAGTTCTGGCTCAAATGGCTGAGCACCAAGCCTACCAGAACAACCACGGGCATCGCAATGAAGGCAATGCACGTGTGACCGTCGAGGACTTCCTCAGTCTGGGCCCAAGGAACTTCGCTTCCCCCACTGAGCCGCTGGAAGCTAATGATTGGCTTCGCGAGATGGAAAGGACCCTTGCTATCGCCCACGTGGCTGAGCACGACTGGGAGCCTTACGTGTCCTACTTGCTTGGGGGCAAGTCTGCCTCATGGTGGGAAAACTTCCAGGCTATGAGAGCTCCCGGGGTGGTTACCACTTGGGGGGATTTCAAGACAGCATTCCTGCGCCACCACATCCCAGAAGGTCTCATGGACAGGATGCGCGAGCAGTTTAACTCGCTGACGCAAGACAAGATGGACGTGATGGAGTACAATGACGAGTTCAATCGCCTTGCTCGTTACGCTGGAGATGAGGTGAACACTGAGGTCAAGAAAATGGTCAAGTTCCACAAGGGTTTCAACCCCGCGCTCAAGTACAAGCTGAACCTCGTCAAGGCTGATAACTTCGAGGACCTTCGTCAACATCGCGCTCAATGAGGAGCATGGGCGCAAGATCTTCGAGGAGTCGCGCAAGCACTCTCGTGAAAGCAACTCTTCTTCATCGTCAATTGTCGCCGCTCCTACTCAGAAGCGTCGGATCTGGGTGCCTAACAGCGCCTTCGCACGAGCTACCTACGTGCCAGGACCTCCAGGACTCGCGCCTGGCCCACCGAACCCGGCTCTTGCTATGAGGGGTTTCAGAGGACCGCCAAGGCCAACGGGCGCTCGCCCCAACGTGACCTACTACCAGTGCGGGAAACCGGGCCACTACTCCAACAACTGCCCGGAGACCCGTACACCTCCACCACCACCTCGCCCTGCTCCAACTCAGGCGATGGTCCGCGCACCTGCCCCGACTAGGCCTTTCGTCCCCAACACCAGGCCTCCGGCACGTGCTGCGCGGGTGAACCACATCAGGGCCGAGGAAGCAGAAGAAGCTCCAGAAGTTGTTCTTGGTACACTACCCGTCAACTCTATATATTCTAGGGTGTTGTTCGATACAGGAGCATCTCATTCTTTCGTTTCAATTAAGTTTGCTGTAACTCATAGTTTACCTCACGAACCCCTCTCGAGCAATCTCACTGTCACTTCCCCCGGCGTTCAGATGACTTCCTCCAAGATAAGCCACGGCAATGAAATCCAAATTGGAGGCCATATCTTCTTGGCATCCCTAATAATTCTCAGCAATTCTGATATTGATGTCATTCTGGGCATGTATTGGTTGAAGGCCAATCAAGCTAAGATAGACTGTTCCACAAAGACTGTAACTCTTTCTCATCCTTCTGGACAAATAGTCTATTCTCCAAACCAATCCTCTTCGGCTCAGCTTTTCGCTCTCAATGTTGATCCTCTTCCTTCCATAGAAGCTATTCCGGTGGTCCGAGACTTTCCTGACTTCTTTCCTGAAGAATTACCAGGTATGCCACCTGACAGAGCCGTGGAGTTCGTTATTGAACTAGAACCAGGCACTGCCCATATCTCCAAACGTCCTTACAAGATGGGCTCCAAAGAACTGGCTGAGCTTAAGAGACAGCTAGAGGAGTTGGAAAGTAAAGGTCATATTCAACCTAGTACTTCTCCTTGGGGTTGTCCTACTTTGTTTGTCAAAAAGAGGGATACGACTGAGCGACTGGTCGTTGACTACCGTCCTCTGAACAAGAAAACCATCAAGAACAAGTATCCCCTTCCTCGCATCAATGACCTGTTTGATCAACTCGCTGGTGCTAAGGTTTTCTCCAAGTTGGACTTGAGGTCAGGTTATCACCAGATCAAGATCCGCAAAGAAGACATTCCAAAGACAACTTTCACTACTCGTTATGGTCTCTACGAATACACCGTCATGTCTTTCGGTCTCACACATGCTCCGGCGACTTTCTCACGTCTCATGAACTTCGTTTTCATGAAATACCTCGATAAGTTCGTGGTAGTCTATCTCGATGACATTCTTATCTATTCCAAAACCGAGGAAGAACACGGAGAACATCTACGCCTTATCTTGTTGAAGCTCCGAGAACACCGTCTCTACGCCAAGTTCTCCAAGTGTGAATTCTGGCTTCCTAAAGTATCCTACCTTGGTCATGTTATCTCTTCTGAAGGCATTTCTGTGGATCCAGAAAAAGTGAAGGCCATTGTTGAATGGTTGCCTCCTACATCGGAGAAACAAGTCAGGAGTTTCCTTGCATGGCTAGCTATTGCCGTCGATTTGTTGAGAACTTCTCCAAAATTGCTAAGCCTCTCACCGATCTTACTAGGAAGGATAGAAAGTTTCTTTGGACTCCAAAGTGTGATGAGAGTTTCAATCTCTTGAAAGCTAAACTCACTTCTACTCCTATTCTGGTTGGCCCAGACACTTCCAAACCTTTCCAAATCTTCTGCGATGCATCTCTTCAAGGACTAGGCGCAGTCCTCATGCAAGAACGCAAAGTTGTGGCTTATGCATCTCGTCAGTTGCAGCCTCATGAGCTCAACTATCCTACACATGATCTTGAACTTGCAGCAATCATGTATGCTCTCAAGGCTTGGAGACCTTATTTGTTGGGGCACAGCTGTGACATCTTCACTGATCACAAGAGTCTCAAATATCTCTTCACTCAACCAGATCTGAACCTCAGGCAAACAAGGTGGCTTGAGAAACTTTCAGATTACGATCTTACCATCTCTTACACTCTAGGCAAAGCTAATGTAATGGCTGATGCTCTCAGTCGCAAGTCCTATTGCAACAACCTCATGGTTGAGGACATCCAACCTCCTCTTCACGAAGAATTCAAGAAGCTCAATCTTCAAGTGGTTCCTTCTTGTTATCTTGCAAACTTGATTGCCACTCCTACACTTGAGGATAAGATCCGTGTCGCACAGTTGCGTGATTCTGGTGTCAAGAATATCAAAGACAACATTGGCAAGGATAAGTACAAGAGTTTCTCTCTCGATGACAAGGGTACTTTGCTGTTTGAAGAACGCATTGTAGTGCCCAAGCTTGACAGATTAAGAGAACTCATTCTTAAGGAGGCTCATGATACTCCGCTTTCTATCCACCCTGGCAGCACAAAGATGTACCAGGATCTCAAGACAATCTATTGGTGGACCAGGATGAAGCGTGAAATTGCTCGCTATGTGTCTCATTGTGATGTTTGCTGCCGTGTCAAGGCAGTTCATCAGAGACCACCTGGACTTCTTCAACCACTGCAAATTCCTGAGTGGAAATGGGACAAGATCGAGATGGACTTCGTTACTGGGTTTCCAAAGTCCAAGAAAGGCAACGATGCAATCTTTGTTGTCATTGATCGTCTCTCCAAAGTGGCTCACTTCTTCCCAGTCAAAGAGACAGTATCAGCTAGTTAGTTGGCAGAACTCTATATGACAAGACTGGTTCCTTTACATGGTGTTCCTTTGGCAATAAGCTCAGATCGTGGAAGTATCTTCACTTCTCGATTTTGGGATAGCTTTTAGAATGCCTTGGGTACCAAACTTCTCTTCATCACAGCTTACCATCCGCAGACAAGTGGACAGGTTGAAAGAGTGAACCAAGCTTGTGTTATCTCCTTTGGCATGAAATGGGAGGATTGCCTTCCGTATGCTGAGTTCTGCTACAACAACAACTTCCAAGCAAGTCTAGGCATGGCTCCCTTTGAAGCTCTCTATGGCCGCAAATGCAAAACTCTTCTGAATTGGTCTCAAGCTGGGGAACGTCAATTCTTTGGCCCGGATATTATCGAGGAGGCTGAAGAAAAGGTTCGCATCATTCGTGACAATCTGAAGATTGCCCAGTCTCGGCAGAAAAGCTATTATGATAGCAAGCACAGGGACATGGTCTATGCACTTGGCGATCAAGCTTACCTTCGTGTCACTCCTCTGAGAGGCACGCAACGCTTTGGCATAAAAGGCAAGCTCGCTCCGCGTTATGTTGGGCCTTTCAGCGTTCTTTCAAGGCGTGGTGAATTGGCTTACCGTCTGGAACTTCCTCCAAACCTCTCCAAAGTGCACGATGTCTTCCACGTGTGACAACTCAAGAAGTGTTTCCAAGATCCAGGACGTGCAGTTGATAATGGATCAATTGAACTTCGAGAAGATCTCTCTTATGTGGAACAACCGATTCGCATTCTTGACGAAGCTGAACGTCGCACCCGTAACAACAGTGTAAAGTTCTACAAGGTTCAATGGTCTCATCATTCTGACAAGGAAGCTACATGGGAACGTGAAGACCACCTTCGTGCCGAGTATCCCGACCTCTTCGTTGCTCCATGAAGAATCTCGGGGCGTGATTCCTTTGAGGGGGTGGGGGGGGGGGAGTGTTGTAACAGCCCGTTTGTAACTTTCCAAATTGTTGTGCAATAAAATGTTGAATCATGACATCATTCCATCTATGGTTGCATTTAATTAGTTATGTGTTCCAATTTTATTTTCCAAATTTAAGTCTCTGAGTTTAAATTCAAATGCTTTCAAATAAATTCATTTGAAGTTTCAAATTATTATAAATAATCTAAACAGTTATTATTATGACTAATTGAAACTATTAAAAATTGTTCAAAAGTTTTTATTATGTTTATTTTCTGATTTCTGTTAAAAATAAAAATCCAGAAAAGTTTTTAAAAGAAAAGAAAACAAAAAATGGGGAGAGGGCTCTCTCGGGCCGAAGTGGGCCAAGAGACCCAACTCCGGCCCATCTACCTCGTCCCTCTCCTCCGTACGGTTCCCCTTTCCAGCGTGGTGGAGCAGGGCGCTGGCCATGGCTCTCTACCGATGTCGCCCCACCGAGCCCCCACTGCTTTTCACTCTCCTCTCCCCTACTTATTCGACCCCGGAGCAACCCTAACCCTAATTTCTTCTCCTCCCCCGCCGCCGCTCGCTCCCAAGCTTCCGCCGTCGCCATGACCGGAGAGGCCGAGCTCGCCCCCACGTGAACAGGCCACCTTCTCCGTCCCCGTCGCGCCACCGGCTGCGCCTCGTCCTCCTCGTCTTCATCCTCCCAGCGACGGGCACCAGGAACCACCGCAGGCCCTCTCCTTCCCCGACGACCGCCGCTGACAGTCGCCTCCCCGAGCACCGTCTCCTCGTCTCCGACCTCCCCAACTCCCCTCCGCTCCCCAACAACTTCTCCTAGGTGAGCTGCGGCGATTCCCGTTCCTTCTCCCCCGTTCCTCTCCTAGGTCGCCGGATTTTCGCCGGCTCCGGACGAGCTCCGCCACGGGCGGGCCGCGCCCGCTCGTCCTCGTGCACGAACTAGAGGAAATACGACCCCTTTGAAGCATCTCCGCACGCACACGAACCCGCCCGCAGTTCCGCTTCCGGTTGCACACACCCACGCGAGAGGGGAGTCAACAGATCGTGCTCGACGCCGGCCGATCGTTCCACCGTCGTTCGGTTTGCCGGCACTGTCACTTCTTCAGGAAAAATCGACACTTTCAGTTTCGTCAGATGTCGATCGCGTTTACTGTTAAAACAGATCGAACCCCTACTCCTAACAACAACGCCACCGAGTCGTGCTGGCTAGCACCACCGATCCATGCGAAGCTCGCGTCGCGCGTTCGATCCCCACGGGCGAGTTGAGAAAGAAGCCCCTTTTTTGTGTATTGTGCGCCGCTGACAACCGGACCCCACCGGTCAATGACAGCAGTAGCCGCAACATGCATCGCGCGCGCCTGCGTGGCACCAGGACCCACCTGGCAGCCGCTGGGTGTGCTCCGCGCCCGGTGAGATAAGCCCAGGGGCGCTGCGCTTTAACACTGAGCCCACTGGTTCCCTGGTTTTGCACAGAAACCCTTTCCAGCACTGTTTCCTCACGGATAAGTCCCTCGTTGTTTGCAGAAACACCCTTACACTTATAAATGCAATAACTTTTAATTTATAAATCCAAATTAAATAAACTTTATATGTTTTTATATCAGAAAAATGCAATGAACATTATTATAACATTCTTATGTCATTTTGCATCATTTATGTTAAAAGCTTAGTTTAATTTAATAAATGCAATTAATTAGTTAAATATGGAATGTGTGAGGTAATAAATATATAATGCCCTAATTCCATTTAATATGCTCATATCTTTTATACTATGTCTTGCCATGCTAATAAATATTTAATTTGATTTGAAGATAAATAATTTGCAATTAAATACTAAATATGGAAGGTGTTGGGCAATTAATTAATTAATGCCTATTTTCCATTTAAATTAATTAGATCACAACATCTGCTATATATGAAGTAACATTGAAATTGTTGTCCACACAAATAACTTGCACCCTAAAGTTTTGCCGGGATTCCATCCCCGCTTTAAATATGACATAATCATCTCATACCATAATGCACCATCATTTGTTTGCGCATTCTTTGTATTGATTATTGCTTCCTTTTGTCTATGTTTGGCTTTCTCTGGGTAGACGATGACGTACCTGCTGCGAGTACTTACGATACTGAGGTTCCAGCTTTCGTGCCAGGCCACGAGCTGCCAGGCAAGGTTCTGCTAACCGGTTACACGGTTGTTTGATTTCCATTCTTGCCTTTTGATCTATGCTACCCTAGTTATCGATTCTTGAACTGCGATCCCATCACATGTTTATCCTGCAGCCTAAACAGCTTTATCCCCACAACCTATAACCCCTTGCATGTTTATCTGTTGGCCTCTGCGAGTCGTAGTGCATGCTTAGAATTGGTTGAGCGAGTCGTTCTTTTGTCTTTTATTCCATATGCTTAGTATGATATATTGTTCTACTATAATAAACAACTGTCTTATTTGGGGTTCTATAATTAAAAGATAAGGCACCAGGCGGAAGGCCTTGCGAGGTGCTTTGTTCTGCTCAGTGTCGACCTAGGAACTGAGATTTTGTCCTCGGATCCAATTTTGAGCGCACTAACCACTTGTGGGTAGCCCAATGGAGCCCCCCCCCCCCCCCCCCGACTTTGAACGGATCCTCAGCTCGTCCATGTGCCGCAAGTAGTTTGGGTTTTCCATTCGCTCATATGCATGTGCATGATGATGATGTTCGATGAGAGGTTACTTGATACGGGGGGTCATACATGGGTGGTACGTCGCGAAGCGGACAGTTCCTACTGTGGTTTGAGCCGCATGGCGGCGTAGTCACAATCTAATGAGTCCGCAATTGAGATTCGGCCGGACTCCTGATGCGGGTAACAACTCATATGAGTGGCACTTGGACTTGCTGTAGTGAAGAAATGAGTCGTGTTGAGAGGCCCTAATGTTTTTGACTGGGTTGATCATGCGAGTATGGGTACAGTAGTGCACCCCTGCGGGGTATAATCTTATCGATGAGCCGTGTCCACGGTTATGGACGACTTTGGTGATGATACTGGCTAACAAGATCTAGACAACTTACACCTAATCATTATTAATTAATGTGACTAGTAATATAGAATTACTTACACCATAAATGGTAACAAAAATTGTTAACGTGTGAGTATTCCCGGATTGCTTCCTCATACTTGGTTGAGGGGGTTAATTCGAGAATGAGTTATGTTTGGTGTTAGTTGTAGATGGCTACTTACACGCTCTTTTATCCCTCTCTAATTAGACGGAAGTTTTAGCGTGTCTCTTTAGGTTGATAGTGTTGCTGCCATTAAGTACACTTTATAACCTGTTAGCTTAAGCTTGTTCGATACGCTTCGGTGTATTGACCCGTTCGTGGGCTGTGGTTTTTCTGCAGTTGAGGATACTTCACTCGACCAGGTGGGTGGATACTACATTGAGTTCGGCGACGAGATCTACGACGAGTAGTTAGAGTTCCCCTGGGCTACTTCCTGGTGGACTGCGTGGATGGGCCTTCTTTTTCCGTTTCGGCTTTGAGCCCTTTGCTTCTTGTCTGTACTCAGACCGGTTTGTTTCCGCCGCGTGATGTATGTTGGGACATGTGTCTTCTGATTGGTGCCTTTCGCTATATTTTGCTCAGTGAGAGCTTTTGGATATTATTTCCTTTCTTTGTGTCTTAGGTTTTTTCTGTGGTTTCAACTTGTTAAAAATCCGTCTCGTATACCATGTGTGTATGGTTAAAGTATACGAGTTGGAAGACTTTTTTGGGTCTTGCGTGCACAATCTTGAAACGTATGTGACGTTGGGGTCGCCAAGAGCTGTCAGCCGATGATCCATTCCGAGCCTGGCCTGCTTGTTTCCTGGGATTGGTAACCCCAGTATGTTCTTGGTTGTGTGGCCCAACCGATACGTTTCGTTTGTGTAGATTGAATTCAGGGTCTGACACTGGGATCCAATGAATATTGAGTACTAAAGTTATTGCTTCATAATATATCATGTGTGTGTTATTTAATGATCTTGCATGCTCTCCGTTACTAGTAGATGCTCTGGCCAAGTAGGTGCTTGTGACTACAAGAGGGGGTATTTATACTCGATAGTAGGTTCATGTCTCTATTTAATCTCGGGTGGTGACAGCTAGCTCTAAGGTTGTAGATGTACTGTTGTTTCTAGGGATAAAACAATAGTACTTTGTCTAAGGATGATGTTACTTACTTACTTTACACAGTGTTAAGGCAATAATTCGTTGGATGCAACTTAATACTGAAAGGGGTGCGGACGCTAACAGGAAGGTGGATTATTAATCATAGATGCGGTTGAAACGGTATATGCATAATATTGTAATGCCCAAATGAATCTCACACTAAACATTATAACGTTGGTATATGCATTGGTTTGCTCATCATTATTCCATCAATTACCCAGCTGTAATTTGTTTACCCGCATGAATGTTATTATTATTTATGGAGAGTCACCACTAGTGACTGTGGACCCCGGTCCTTCTCTTTAATCTGATAAACCACTAACTGCAAACCTGTTACTTTTTGCAAACAAACATCTTTCTTCCACACATACGTTTAATTCTTTGCTACAGCAAGCCGGTGAGATTGACAACCTCACTGTTAAGTTGGGGAAAAGTATCTTGATTGTCTATGTGCAGGCTCCACGTCAACTACGTCAAGCTATTTTCTCGCGCCGTTGATATCTCGGGGGAATTCACCATTTCCTAATGGTTCGATAACCTGTTTTACAACTGAGGGAAATTCGCTGATGCACTACTTCATACCTTCCTCTTTGAGTCTTCCAACAACACACCCACCGTGTGCATCACAGACTTATAATCCCATTAATCCAACACCTGATGTCCAATTCTTCAAAAGCAACGTGTCAGGCACAACCAATTAAGGCCAGACATTGGATTTCACACTGAAGATAGTGTACGCTCTCAAAACAATGTCTTCAGCAAGATCATTGCCAGACACAACCAATTAAGACCAGACCTTGGATTTTCACCCTGAAAGGTAGGACTTAAAACTTCACACTGTGTTGTCGCCCCCGTTTACTTACTGCTGCCACGATTCCTGAATCTCCGAGCCAGTTCATCAACAACGCAAAGGCTATGAACCCCATTGTCAGTCCTTCGATCAAAACTTTCATGACATTCTCTCTCTGGCTTCACCATGGATTTGCCCCTGATAGCACCAGCGTAGAGATTCACACCGCTACCTCTGGCACGACCGAATACCACCCGATACAACAGTCTCTAGGCATTAGCTAGTGGAGATCGCTCCGGAACCCGACACTCTGGGTAGATCAAAGAGAACAAGCGTGCGACCGTTTTTTTTGCCTTGACGCAGGCGAAACCCTAGGACCACCGCCATTAAACTGCAGCCTCGCAGCCCCGACGCCATGAGACTCCTCTGTCACGAAGATGGCGGACAAGCAAGTTGCAGAAGGCTGAGAGATCGATGGGAAATGACCCTGCCATCACAACCCCATCTAATCTCCACCAATTTTGATCAAGAAATCGTGGTCAGTACAGACCAGATCGCATCCGTCGGATCTGCGCCGTTGCCGACGGAGGTGCGTCGCCACCCCGCCGTCGGAGGCCTCATGCCGCAGCCCCAGAAAGGCCGCGTCGCCCTGCGCCCTAGATCAACGCCCCGCCGCCTCCCGTGTGATGCGACCGCGCGTCCAGCTCCGCCCACCGTCATCAGGGTGGGCGCCGCCACCACTGCCAGTGCCGCGGCACTGGCAGCGGCGGCCTTGCTTTCCTAGATTGGCCACTCCTCGAGGCTTTGGTGACGGCGCCTCCGGAGCCGCCTGGGAGGGAGGCGACCCGGGAGGGTTTCTTTCCCTTCACGCTATTTCTTCAATAATATTAATGTATAAACTCTTTATCTAAAAATAATTTTCTTTAACTATGTTTGTCAACCTAATTAGGGAGTAAGGATGTGTTTTCCATGTTCATCCGTTTCCTAAACCAGCGATCCAGAGACCAGACCCAGAGAGGCCCCTAGATTTGTTGATTCATTCTCTTGAACACACGGAGGATCGAAGAGACATAATTTGCTCTTGCCACATAAGAGTCGGAGATACGATGTCCATCGACTGGAGAAGTGGCCATCCATGCATATCCCACACTGACCAAGAAAAGAAGGCGCTTTAGTGGGAGCTAACCCCACAGTTGGTCTGTGTAAATGTAAGGATAGAAAGGGTGCATGATTAAGCTTTCCTTTATGGAAAAGTCTCAAGAGATTGTATCGACCGAACGCACTACACCATGGGCAACAACACATCCAGCATTGCGATATGGCTATTTAATTGTGCAATCCTCATAGGCCAGCTGCTCGTAGAGACCTCAATTTTCTTGAAACGCAGAGACTTTCCGAAATGTCTATATAAGCAGCGACTAAGCAGAGCATGGAGATACCATTGCTTCTTCGGATCAAGCTCTAACTAAGCAGCAGTGGCCGTGGTAGCTAGTGCCGAAAGGAGATGCGGAGGCAGCGAGCAGAGCAATACTACTCGCGCCGCTCCATGCGCTGAGTAGCTAGCGCCGCGCGCACGATGCCTGCAGCGATGCAGATGCAGGAGGCGCCGGAGGAGAAGAAGAAAGAAGGCAAGTCTGACAATCGGCAAGGGAAGGCGAAGCCTTTCTTCCAGGTCTCCCACTCTCATCCTAAAGCACCCCCGACGAGTCCTCCCCGGGGCGTCGGCGGAGGCGGCGCTGACGGCCGAGGAGGGGGCTTATCTGATTCTCCGGGTCTAGTTTAGCGCTGCCAAAAATAATTCAGTCATTTGTAGTCAGCAAGTTGTACGTCTGCTCGTGTTTGTGGCAGCCTGCTTGGCTAGAGGAACGTTCTTATCCTTACTGCTGGAACGTGAGATTGTGAGTGTGCTATGTACTATGTGCCTTGTGTTTGTACGTGCAGTACTGGTAACAATATGTAAGATGGGATGTGATGAGTGGAAAACTAGTATTTGCAACTCTGTGTGGTGTCCTAGATTAGTGCATTTATAGTCTACTAGGCAAGTACGTATGTGCTGTCACGAAAGATCATGTCATGCGTGCTCCAGTCCGCTAAAAAATGACATCTTAAGTTAATCACCACATATATTAACACCTTTGCTAATCAGAAATTTCAGAACATGTGGTCATTGTGTACTCTTTATGCCCTCCATCTGTGTTTCTTGCACCGCTAATGTCCAAAGTGTCAAATAGTACACACGGCCATCCCGCTCTACAGTAGTAACACGACATTTGCCCTTCATAATTAGTCTCACTATCCACTCCTATCGTTGTCTTCAGGGGACAAACAAAGTCTCAATTGGGGCCATTCAGATGAGGCAATCTTAGTTTAAATTCAAGAAAATTGAAATATCTTTCTTCATAAATGAATGTATAACATCTTTACTATTAAAAGATGAGTGGAGGCAAAAAGATGAGTTGGCGCCAGTGCCCCCACTCAGTTGTCAGCTCAACACAGATTCACCCTGGAAAAGGGATCGGATCCTCTAAGGTGAGAATCTATCCTGAATTTCGGTCACTGGATGTGGGTTCCATGTCCTATGGCCCCGCCTGTCAGTGCCTCAACGATAGAGTTGGGATACATCGGGATCCTTGACAGTAGACCCACCTTCTCAACTATATTGTTTTCACCCTAATTTACACAATGTATTTTTCAGTGAAATGGTTAGAATGGGAGGAATGTTTGCACGTACATTTTTAAGGCATTCCAAAGTCAATTTTTTTTTTGAGTGATTCTTCCAACTAGAAAACAGTTTCTTCCTTGCGTCAAGATGTTAAAAGCTAAACATCATGTTGATAGTTAACGAACTTTTATATATAAATAAAAAATAAGTATACTTTTATATCACGAGTACTTTGGTTTTTAGTGTACAACTCACTGCTCCGGAGTTACGCCGTAGCCCGCTTAGCTGCTCCTCGCTTGGCTCATCGCACACCTACATGTTGTAGGGAAGGCCGTATCGACGACCCCTAACAGCGGTGAGCGGTGAGCAGCTGGGCCCCAAGCCACCTGAGCCATGGCCCGGGGTGTGGAAAAGTTTTTGGCCTCTACATTCTTTATTGATTGGTTTGGCCGTGGTGTGGATAGGCCATCTGTGTCTTTTGAGTCCGCCCCAACAACTGTCAGCCTTTCAAACAAGCAGCCCAATAGTACAAACCAAAGAGATTGGGCCCAAGAGTGATTGATTCACCTTGCTCTCACTTCGTTAAGGAATTTTTTCTGACTGACTTGCACAGTTTTTTTAGAAACACAATACAAACGTTCATATACACGTGCATACACTCACCCGTATGAACGTACACACGCACACCCTACCCCTATGAGAACCTTTAATGCTTCGTTTGGATGTACATATTGGGGCGTGATATTGGATATTCGAGTGGTTTACATCCCGAATATAACGAATATCGTTGTTTGGATGTGTTCGACATTGAAAATGAACTTTCGGGCTCAATATCTGATTAGGCCGCGTGAAGGCAAAGGAGCCCGACTCAATCTCCACCCATACCCCTGGAGATTGGTAGACATTCGCTAATTGCTACTGTGGTCCGTACCTGTTCGCTCCTCCTCTGCCCTCCCGAAACCAGTTTCGCTCCTTCTCTGTCTCCCGTGGAAAAAACCTATCACCTCGGCGGCAGCGCTGCAGGTCCGCGACTGCTCTTCCCTCCCGTCCAGAGGCCGTCCGCGGCAAGCTCACACGACTCTCTCTCCCCGCCGCTGCTGTTGTTCTTCCCCGTGTCTGCTGATGTTCCTCCCCCTCTCACCCTCTCTGAATTTTGGTTGGCAGGTTGGGGAAGATTGGAGGTAGCCGGTGGCCGGCCCATCCAGAGCTTGGGCGAGCATCGACCGGAGGAAGGTTTATTTCTACTAGGACTATCCCTTTATTCCATGTCTCTGATTTGTGATTAGATGTTCATAATTAGTGGTCCAAGATGTTGGTCTTCTTCCTGATACGTACTATGAAAATGCCATAGGTCAGAGGCACATGGATCATATGCTTGCAGTTAAGTTTTGTGATATGTGTTAGTTTGATTAACATGCTTTGGCTAAAAAAATTGTGTACATTGTAGATAAATGTCGGAAGAGTTAGACTTGGTTAATTGTATCCGAAGAAAACAAAAGAAGGAAGAGGAAAAGGATTGTGTTTATGAAATTATACTTTGAATCCACTCTTCTTGCGATGGCATATCTTAGTACACGAAGACTTCCGAGGGATTTAGGGAGCTTTAGCGATGATTGATATGTCTCCAACGTATTCATAATTTTTTATGTTCCATGCTATGTTATATCATGTTATTAAATGTTTTATATGCATTTTATATAGTTTTATACATTTTCTGGGACTAAACTATTAACAAGATGCCACAGTGCCAGTTCCCTATTTTCTGATGTTTTTGGTTTCAGAAAATTACTTAAGGAAATATTCTCAGAATTGAAAATAAAAGATCCTGAAATTATTTTTGAAATATTTGCGTTCCAGAACATCGAAAACGAGACGGAGAAGAGCCACGAGGCCGCCACGCCACCTGGTGGCGCGACTCCCTTTTTGGTCGCCCAGGAGGTGGTGTGGGCCCCTCGGGCGCCCAGCGACATTGCCCTTTCGCCCATACATACCTCCTTACCTAATAACGATCGGACGATGTTTGATATTTTCTCCACGGGTCCAGAGCGCCGCCGCCATCGAAGACAAGATTCGGGGGGACATAAGTCTCTGTTTCAGCACCCTGCCAGGACGGGGAATTGCACCCGGAGCCATCTCCATTGACTCCACCGCCATCTCCATCGCCGTTGTTGACTCCTACGATGAGGAGTGAGTAGTTCTCCCCTGAGGCTGCGGGATCTACGGTAGCCATGTGGTTCATCTCTCTCTCGCATGATGTGATCTTTTATGTGATCATGAGCTACGTAATCTAGTTGAATATGTGATGCTACTCTTTATCTATTATGCACTCTAGAGGTTACTTTAATATGAATTTCGGGGTTATTCACGGTTGTAATGTGACAGTGTGTGCACCGTGTGTGATCCATTTATGACATTGTTGGTGTTAGTTTACTCTGACTTTGAGGGTGCTCTTGTATCCCTACACAATGAATGATGTTTGTTATCCAATAAGTGAGTAGTGTTTATTTATTTAACTTTGATGTCATTGTTGAGAATGTCCACTGGTGAAAGTAGGATCACTAGGCCTTGTTTCTAAGCATTAAAACACCGTTTGCAACAAGTTCTGCTACATGTTTGCTTGCTGCCATTTTTATTACAGATTGCAATTACTACTTATAATCATCCATATTAATTGTATTTCACTATCTCTTCACATAAGTAGTGCACCTATACATCTGACAAGTGTATTTGGTGTGTTGGGTACACAAGATACTTCTCGTATCTTAATTGCAGGGTTATTCGAGAGGGTTATCTTTGACCTCTACCTCCCTGAGTTCGATAAACCTTGGGTGATCCACTTAAGGGAAACTTGCTGCTGTTCTACAAACCTCTACTCTTGGAGGCCCAACACTGTCTACAAGAATAGAAGCGTGGGTAGACATCAAGCTATTTTCTGGCGCCGTTGCCGGGAAGGTGAGCGCTTGAAGGTATCTCCTTTAGATTCTGCAGTTATTACTTTTTGTTTCTGATTTTTATTTTCACTAGTTAGGCTAATGGAAAACAACAACAAAATTAGAGATCTCTATGAAATTTATATTGCATTAGGACATGATACTTTTGAAAAGAAAATTAAAAAAACCTACGGAAATTTGTTTACATAATAGTGGTAGTAATGTTATTAGTATAAATTCTTTCGACACTATTATTGCTAAGGCTGTGGAAAATCCTAAGCTTACGGGAGCTAGTTTAAACAAAAATAATATTTTTTGCTCCTCAGCTTTGGAGGAATTATTTGCCTTGATAATGTTGTGCCTCCGATATGTGATAATTCTTATGATGCTTGTGATATTCTTAAGCCACCTGACGAAATAGTGCCATTAAAATACCTATGAAAATTATTGAACGTGTTATGAATAACCGCTATGTAGGGGATGGAACTGTCCATCCTTGTGATCATTTACAATTTTTACATGAATTATGCGAGTTGTTCAAGTGTGCAGGTATTTCAATGGACAAAGTTAAGAAGAAATTATTTTCTATATCACTTGGTGGAAGAGCTGCGAGTTGGTATAAATTGTTGATGAATAGTCACTCTCTTGGATGGGAGGAGGTTGTATCTCTCTTTTATTTTAAATTTTATCCTCCAAGTGAGACTCACAAAGATCGCAATTCTATATATAATTTCTGACTTCTTGAAGGAGAAAGCATTGCTCAAGCCTGGGGAAGGCTGAAAACACTAATACTCAAATGTCCTAACCATGAGCTTCCTGATAATATAATTGTTAATAATTTTTATGCAAGGCTTTCAGGACATTGCAAGGATTATCTAGATGCCTGTTCAGAGGGCTCTTTCACAAGTAAGAAGGTTGAAGCTAGATGGGATCTACTTGAAACAATTCGAAACAATGCTGAAGGTTGGGAGAATGACAAAGGTAAGGAATCGGGTATGAACTATGAATATGATTGCATTAAGTCTTGTGTTGAAAATGCTGGTTTTCAAGAGCTTAGTGCTAAATATGGTCTTGATTCCCATATTATTGTTGATTATTTTAGAACCTTTGCTTCTCATATTAATGTTCCTAAAGAAAATTGGGATGTGTATCATGAACCTTTCAAAGACACTTGCATGGAAAATGAAATTGTTGTTAATGATGGCAGTAAACATGCTCAAACTTCTGATAATACTATTTCTTATAAGCATGTTAATTTTTGTGGAATGCATAAACCTTGTGTAATTAATCAAATTGAAGATGAATATTGTATCCATCATAGGAATGAAAATACTAGAGGTTGGTATAAAATTTTAAGAGATCTTGGTAACACAATTTGTCCCACTTATCCTTTTATTTGTGAACTTTGCTATGAAAAGGGACATTTCGAATTTCAATGTTCAGGTTCTCATAATGATATTGTAGGAGACTTTAGTGATAACATGATCACCCCTAATAAATATGATGAACTTACATTATTTTTGGGGTGTGAAGAGATATCAAGAAAAACTTATTTGTTAAATATGACTGATATTGATATGAATGATTTGTTGCATGGATGTTATCTCTATTGTCTTAATAATTGCCATGCTAACACCTACATACAAAATATTATAAAGGATGGGACTTTACCAAAGTATGATAGGACTAATCTGTGTTTTCATCTTATTAATGAAAGAGAGGAATTCTCCCAAGTTTCTTCTATTGTCTCTAATAGTAAACCAAGTTATGTGGAGAATCTTTCTTTCAAGCCTCTCCCTCCAAAAGAGGAAAAGAAGAAGAAAAATGGAAAGAGGAAGAAGAAGAGGAGTAAAAGGAGAGAGGAAACGATATCTTCTCCCAAACTTGTTGCTCCTGTTACTATTTTGACGAGTGTGTAACTCAACAAATCCCAGGGTTGTCCACCCCGTGTTGATTGAGGGGGAGAGAGATAAGCGTTGGTGATCACGACGGCTGACAAGCGGTGAGTTTACCCAGGTTTAGGCTCCCGGAGGATAACACCCTACTTCCTGCTTGTCTGGTATTGATGGAAAATAGCGATTACAATGGCGAGATTGCGATCTCGCTAGGGTTTGTGGTGGCGGCTATGAGCGTGTCCTTGAGACGAGCAACCCCCCTGGCCTTTATAGGTAGGCCAGGTCTCGGGTGAACGGTGCCGATGGCAATTACAGATATGGAAAGCTATGCGACCTAACCGACTAGGACTGGGTCATACGATACCCCTAGTGGGCCTTCTGTGGGCCTCCATAAGCTTGGCGTGGCCCAGGTAGCCTCACCGTGGGGTAGTCGAAGAGTAGCCCCACGTCATATTTATACTTACAATTTTTAATTTGATGATTCTAAACTTGATGATGTACCTATGGTTGTTATCTATGTTAGTGATCATGATTGGGATAAGCACACCTCTTTTGATATTGAAGATCTTTGGGATAATAATTCTGAAAATGATGATGTTATTAATTGTTGCACTATTAATACTATCCATGTTCCTTCCCATGATGATGTAGAGAGCTCTGAGCTCGGGGATGAGGTGTTTGAAAATCCTTTTGCTAATAATGATTATATATTTGGTACATCCCATTCTAGTAAAAATGATGACATGTTTGCAAACGAACACACTTTAGAGGATAATTATTCTATTGCTTATGATGACACTATGCCTCTGGTCTTTGATAATTATAAAGAATACTATGACATGGATTATAATTACAATTATCCTATTGAAACTTGTCATAATTATAGAGGAATCACTCAAACCAATCCTCTTAATATACAACTTGTCTATCATGTTCAAGTTCTTTATGATGATCCTACTCCCTTTGTCATTAATGAGAAGAACTTTTCTTATGAGGGAGATAATGATACTTTTATGCATATGGATCATGATAAGAATGTTTTATGTGATGGTTATATTGTGGATTTTACCAATTATGCTACTGAAAGTTATTATGAGAGAGGAAAACACGGTTGTCAAAGTTTTCAAAAACACCTCTCTTTATGTTGGAAGTTTTGAAGTTGCATTTCTTTCATGTTGCTATGATAGTTGCTTTATGTTTCAATAATTTATTCTATCACAAGACTCCTTTTCATAGGAAGTGGGTTATACTTAAATGTGTTTGATGTTTACCTCTTGATACTCTCCTATATTTTTCAACTCTCATTTTTATGAGAGCATCATACGAATCTCCATTGCTAGCTAAAAGACGTTACACAAAAGCGCTTATGGGAGACAACCCACTTTTATTTCCTGTTATTTCAATTTATTTTGCTTGTATAAAGGAATTGTTCTACCTCTGTAGCAACTCCTTTGTATCTTTATTTTATAGCAATGTTGTGTCAAGTTAAGACTCTAGTTGAAAGTTGAAGCTAAATTTCAATCACTGCGCATAAACAGATTTCTACTGTTCACCGTTAAATTCATATCAATTCACTGGAACGTCAGAAAAATCTGCCCTTTTTGTGCTTAATCCTCAGATGTATACGCAACTTTCATTAGTTTTGAGTTTTCTGATCTGAGCAAGTTAAGTGCCTCGAAAAAATTCGTCTTTACGGACTGTTCTATTTTCTACAGATTCTGTCATTTATTTCGCAATGCCTCTTTTGCTATTTTGATTGGATCTTTTTATCCTATGAAGTATCAGTGGCTGTAGCTAATGTCCAGTAGCATTGGAAGAAATTGTGTTCCTACAAAATATCATAATTTTTTGTGCACTAACCCTCTAATGAAGTTACTCTAAGTTTGGTGTGGAGAAAGTTTTCAAGGATCAAGAGAGAAGGATGATATAATGTGATCAAGAGGATAGTAACGTGAAAGCTTGGGAATGCCCCGGTGGTTCACCCCAATATAATTCAAGAAGACTCAAGCGTCAAATCTTGGGGATGCCCAAGGCATCCCCTTCTTCATCGACAAACTATCAGGTCCTTTCTAGTGAAACAATATTTTAATTCCGTTACATCTTATGTGCTTATCTTGAAGCGTTTGTTTGTTTTTGTTTTTGTTATTTTCATTCTCTGAATAAATTGGATCCTAGCATTATTTTGTGTGGGAGAGAGACACGCTCCGTTTTTTCTTATGAATACTCGTATTCTTCACTTATATTCGTTGAGTATTCTTTTCATGTTATTGTTTTCTCTCTAGCTCTTATTTTTCATGCATCTCTTGTTAGAGCTGTTAGCTTTGTTATATTATGCTCGCATATCTTATTGTTTAATTACTTGGAGAGTTTATCTTTTAAATAAGTTGATTGGTGTTTGGTTGAGAACAGAAAATGCTAAATGTGGTCGATGGTATAACTAAATGATTCATAATCTTGTAGATCATTAAATTGTGTCACTTGAATCATTGATGTTGTTTTGAGATATTAATTTGCTTAATGGTAAACATGATGATATAGTAAAGTGGAATGATTAAATGGTTGGTCTAGAGAAACTTGAAAATTGTGCAACACTTAAATTTCAAGTTGATTGCATAATGGTATATGACTTCTATTTGCCTAAAGCAACCGTAATGACTTTATGTTATGCGCTACGGTCGGGGAAGCCAACGGTGACTTTGTCATTCACCACGATCCCTCTAGGAGTAATTTTCATTATGCCTTGTATGATCATATTTTTATTTGGAATATTTTTACTTGTGAGTTCTAAAACTGCGATTTTCATGGCACTTCCACCACCATATTGCTAGCCTCTTCGGTACTTTGCATTGCCCTTTCTCACATTGAGAGTTGGTGTATTTTTTGTGGGTACAACTAAACTCGTGGGAGATCTTCATCTTGTTCTCCTACACATAAGCCAAATATCTTCCTCAAAACATCCATCATACCTACCTACTACAGCATTTTCATAGCTGTTCTGAGATATATTTCCATGCAACATCGATCTTACATTACATGACTTGTTGTCATTCATTACTTATATATTGCTTTGCGTGATTCTATAAACCTAATGTGTAGTTTTACCCATGTTACGCTAGATCATTGCATAACCTGCTACACTGGCAGAGGCACCATTGTCATATGTATTCTTATGGCACATTCATATTAGTTACTTGTATCATCAGTATGTTGTTTTATCATCATTAGTGTGTTGTCATATATCATATATCATTTTAGGATGCTTGCCCCTAAAAGTGAAAAGAGCCATGGAGGCCATCGAAAATAGAAACAGAAAAAGAAAAAAAAAGAAAAAGAGAAAAAAAGAGAAAGAAAGAAAAATAAAAGGGGGCAGCATTACTATTCTTTATCACACACATGTGCTCATGTTATAGCACCATATCATTTGTAGTCATCAGTTGTGCTCATGTTTAGCACCTTTACTCCATGTGAGAGAGTTTTCATGTATTAGTTGCATAACTATGTGGGACATTTACACTATAGAATTTGGCTTGTATATTTCAATGATGAGCCTCCTCAAAAGTGCTCTAGGTCTTCGTGAGCAAGCAAGTTGGATGCACCGCCACTAGTTCCATTGGAGAGCTTTCATATACTTATAGCTCATTGTGCATGTAACATCCCAACATTTTATAATGTTCAAAAATCACAAAAATTTAAAACTTTTGTTTTTGATTAAAATAAAACATTAAATGCATAAGAAAACCAACTATAAAAGACTTCAATCATATTGAAAAAGTTTATTAAATTAAATATCTCAGTTTATTATTATTTTCAAAGTTGTTTCAAGTTAAACATTTTATTATCCATTGTATTTCTTAAAACCCCAATATCTAATTTGACAAATGTTTTATAAACTTCAAACCATTTTAATGAAATAGTTTCTTTATAAGTATTTGAATTCAACCACATAACCATAGCTATTCATAAATTAAAATAATATTTACAAGTGTTCCTTGAAACTAATTAAACATAATATATTTTGCCAAATGGTTTTCATTCTTTTAACTAAGTTCAAAATATAGTTTGGAAATTATAAGCCTATGGTTTATAACTTTAAAACTTCATAAATTAAAATTAATGAATTATCCAAATAAACATTTCATTTGCTTAAATGAATGACATTTATTTTCAAAGCATGAAATGATTAATATATTCTAAATAAGAAATGAATTAAAACTAAAATCTTTTCCAAAGTTGTTATGAAGTTCCAATTGAATTATCTTAATATAAAATATAATGGTGCACAAAACATTTAGAATTAAAAATGGAATTCATTATATTTCCCATTTCCTTAAAATTATTTATATTTAGTTATTTTACTATTATACCAAAACAAAGAATAATGATGGTTATTAGAAATCAGATTTAAATAAACTTAATATCAAACTTATAAGATTGTGGAAATTCATAGATTTTATTTAAACCCAAATGAAATTATTAAAACCCTAAAATTCAAAATTGACATTAGGTGTCCATTTTGCAAATAATCAGTATTTCAAAAATATTATTTTTGAAAAGTCTTCAAAACATAACCATAAGTGTTTTAAATGATAGACATTGTTTTTACAAAATTATAGAAACTAATTTGAGGTGATTTGGATTCATAATTTAAAAGTTATTTTAAAATCCAGAAAACAGAAAAGAAAAACGGTATAAAAAAAGGAAGAAGAGAACCAAATGGGCCGAGCCCAGCATCTATCGCGCACCCGAGCGACAGATAGCAGCCCAGCCCGCGTCATCTCCTCCTCTCGTTGTCAATTGGGCCCCACCCGTCAGGACGTCCATCGTCTTCAAGCTTTGGCCGAAGACCACGCTCGAAAACTACCGGTTGATTTGCGAATCAATTCGCGTGATTAAGGAGCAGATTCAACGCCACCCCGAGCCCTTTTATGAACCGCGAGCTACTCCTTATTTCCCCTCTGCCTCCTCTCCAAAATCGTGCCCCCCAGGCCACCCAATTTGCTCGCCGGACTTGCGCAATGCCGCCGGCGTGTTTCAGTTGTTCGCCGGCAAGGTGAGCCCTCCCCTTTCCTCGCCGTGTTTGTGCGCGTCTCATTACCTATTTCCCATCCATCTTATGCAGCTAATCCAGAGGAGGAGCACGAACGAAAAATCGCCGACGTCCCGTACTCCTCCGTCCGCGAGGTCCGTGCCGCTCGAGTGCTCTACGTGAGACGACGTTGCCTCTATCGTCTCCACCACATCGCCACGCTCGCCGTAGTGCCTTTTCCAAGACCGGGGAGTCACCGACGGCACCAGAGCATCTACGCCCGAGCCGCGCCGCCACCATCCCCATCGTCTCCGGCGAGATTCCGCCGCTAGCTCCGGTCAGAGCGAGGTACGCCGTTCGATCGGATTTGAACGACCCAGATTAGATCTCCCCCGAACCGGTATCGGCAAATAGAAATTAGCCATGTCAGATCCGCGTCAGCAGCACAGTCAGCGCCCAGTCAGCCCTGACGTGGAATTTGTTTTCTTTTAATTGTTTAAATGGCAGTTTTGCAGAAAAGCCCCTGTCACTTAGATCTGTTATAACTTTTTACTCACACATCCAAATTGAAATATTTTTATATATTTGGAAAGCCCTTGACATGAAGATTATTTTGGATCTGCCAAAATTCAAATTTGACTTACTTTAAAAATATTCAAATTTCAAATGGTGAATTTGAGTATTTTTGTCATAACTTTAAATCTGTAAATTCAAAAATTGTGAATAAAATTTTTTAGAGACTTTGGAATATGTGTAATGTGATGCCTCTGTTTTAAAATATTTTTGAGTAATATTTGAATGAATTCATAGTCATATATTTAAATTGAATAGTTGGAATATTTTCAACATAACCTTTAATATAAACATTATTCTTGATTTAATCAAATTGCTATAAATTTTGTTAAATCCCCCCTGTCTATTAACACTAGTTATAAAAATTTTCTATAAAAAATTAATCATAGAAAAATTTAATCCTATAATTATTCCTTCATTTATTCCTTATTATATTTTCCAAAATTAGGAATTAATTAAATTGCATTTATAGCCTAATGCATGCTTTATAAATATCACAAATTTTGTATGATATTTCTTAGGATTTAAAAGTGCATTGCATGCATAACTTATTTTCACATATAGATATATATTTCCCATAATAAAACTCCTCCCCCATTTTCTCTAAGATAGGATTATTTTCAAACTCAACATTTTGGTAAAAGTGTTATGCACTTAGACACTTAAGATTTTCAATATGGAGATAGAAGACCAAAAGAAGGACCTAGCAAAAACAAGACTCCAGAAGAATCCCAAGATGTCAAGCACATAGAAGAAAAGTGAGAAGAAGTTCAAGAAGACCAACCCCCTTTTATTCTCTAAGTCTTTCTCTCTGTCCTTTTTTCTTCCCTGAGACTTCATGAAGACTAAGTAAATCCAAGACCAGCCTAGGTGATACAAGAATCATCAAGTCTGGAGATGAAGCCTGGAGGACAACTACATCTTTCTTCTATCTTTTCCCTCTTTCCTAATCTTGTCTTTCACTAAAGACTTAAAAAGATTTTCATGGCATGACATGCATCTCTAGTCCTTAGAAATAATTTGCATATCATACATGACATGTTTTCCTTAGAAGTTTTATGAAACTTATTTGTTCACTATGTATGTACATGTATGTTTGATGATTGTTGTTTGTTGATTGTTGTATTGTTGTTTGCTTATATTGTTTAGATTGAACGGAGAGCAAACGTTCGTTGTTGGAAAGAGTTTGTGAACAACGACAACATTCAAAGGCAAGTGGCACACCCCCATAAAAGTCCTATTATTTTTCTATGCATGAGTAGATTATTTTCTATAAGCATGTGTAGGATAGTGTTGCTATGCAAGCCATGTTTAGACTTCCTTATTCCTGTGTCTAGGTTCCTATGAAAATACTTAGTAGAATTGTGATGCTATGCAAAACTATTTTTTGAAATGTTAAATTCTACTAAGTTATAATCAAACACCTGGGTGGAATTGGTTGCGTGGCTGTATGAGTTGAGTGTTGTCCCCAGGGGATTTACCTGTGGGATATTCACTTGTGGATGGCCACCCAGGAACAAAGTGATCTGAAGAACTCCGAGTGAAGATTGCTTCTCGTGCAGCCATTGCCAATATAGGCTCTGGCTTGATCAACTAAGCTGCGTGGACTCGCCCCGGCCTGACAGGTGGAGGTAGTGGTTTGTAGGTGGAGCGCGTCAGGCTAGAGTGGGAGGGAAAATGCTTCTGAAAGATCTCGTCTCATTCTTCTCCTTTCCTTATCACAGATGGTGTGTAAAGGGTGAATTGGGTTGAATGGGTACAATGGTGAACGTGCACAACCTCTGCAGAGTATAAAACTAAGTACTTAGCCGTGTCCCTGGTACGGACAATTTGAGCAGCTGATCACGGACGTCAACAGAGGATTCCATCATTCCAACTTCAGAAATAAAACTTGATGGGTGAACAAGGGAAGATGAGATTTATGGTTTTCATGCCATACTTGTCTTGAATTGAAGAAAGTGTTTTCCAAAGAGATAGGAAAAATTGGCTTTATGTAAAATAGACTTGAACTCCACCAGCCAAATATGCATATAGGCTTTAGAGTTATTCCATTAAGTGTCCACCATAGTGTCACTTGCCAGACTCCATTTTTAATGGAATCTGACCCACTCTGTTGCAAAATTTTATATTGTTACAGGTTATTCAAATGACGAGTGAGGTTTCGATAAGGGATTTTCAGTCTACAACCAACATGTTTTCGCCTGTGGCAACATGAAGTTGTTGGAGACCCACTGCTATTGTATTTCCGCTGTGTACTTTTTCAATGCTAGCTTTATGCTATGCAACTTGTATCGAATATTTTGTAAGTTTGGATCATCGATGTAATAAAATTGATACTTTGTTGTGATATTACATCGTAAACTATGTGTGCAAACGAATCGATCCAGGGATTTGCACTATACATAGGTATCTGCCTTATTTAAAGTGCAGGTACGCTACAGTGCATCTGTTGTGTGGCAATCACTACTCCTTGTATAGCTTCGATTGTAAGACTTTCTCTTGTCTAATGATCATCTATAGCTTTGTGAGCCTTTCTTCCGTTGGCCTTCCAAACCTCCGTAAACATTCTCTTAGCCATAACTGAAGGGGATCGTGTGCAGAAAACAAAAAAATTCCTAGCAACGATATCCTTAAACTAGCCAAGATCTACACTATGCAGATATAATAGTACGGCGGAGATCGGAATACATACCCTCGTAGACCGAATAGCGGAGATTACGCTCCCGCACAAGCGTTGACGATGAATACGCCGTAGCCGACTTCTAGGTCGCAAAGAACTCGGTGCGACGAAGACGACGAAGATGACCCCGAGGTCGGGTGGAGGAAGTAGGCCTCCGAGTACCGCTAGCGCAGCACCTTGCAGGGCGTCACACACATACGGTGGAGACGACGGCCTCCGAAGCTCCAGTCCAGGACGAGCAGCGGAAGGCTTGGACCGGAACACCAGCAGCGCGGCAACGGGCTATGGTGGAAGAGATCCCCCTCCTCTACTCAGCGCGGCTCCGACAAGGGAACCACGAGATCGAGAGAGAAATTGGGAATTAATTGGTGAATTAAAGGCCAGGGGTGCCCCTTCTTATATAGGCTCCCGGGGGGAGCCAACCTCCCTAGCCAGGCAATGTGGGACTATCCCACAGCCATGGTGCGGCTAGGGATGGTGCGCCGGCCCTAGGTGGGCCCCATTTGGCCCACCTAGGCCGGCCAAGCCTCCCCCACAAAATTCCCTTGAGGGTTCCCCCCCCCCATAGGCCTTCTTTCGACCAGAAGGCCCATTTAGGGAAATCAGCCTAAATTAATTCGAAAATAAATATATAAAATCATATTTGCATATTAATTACACTAATTAATATCAAACATAATATATATAATTTATCCTAGCTCCGAAAACTCTTTCGTCGCTGCCCGATCTCCATCGGACCCCTCCCGGGACGTTCCCGGTGATCTCTATCCTTTCCGGTTGTCTTGTCGAAACCCCTTAAGTATGTTACCCTAGCGGTTCGATATAATAACAGGTACGATCAAGACTCCTCTATGATCGACGACTAACTCGTAGGCCTGGACCCCATGAATTAATCCCTGTGATATAACGAATGACTTTCATCTATCAAACCTGGACGTCTAGTCTTAAACCTATTGTCATGGCGATACTTAGCGTGTCCGAGTATCATTCTCAGATATCTCCATACCTAGCATGATCTCGTTACCGACATCGCTATCTTCTACTCGTTCATGATATTATGTCAGCTGGTGACCTAGTCACATGTTTGCAAACTCATTTGACATAACCTCACCGAGTGGGACCTAGAGTATCTATCCGGCTATGCGGACTGACAAATCCCGTTGTTGACCCCTCGTCTCAACTACCCCTTTCCGATACCCAAAAGTATCACCGTTATTGTCACACTATATAGGATACGACGTTTGGTGCGATCAAAGTATCTTCCAGGGATAACAATAAGAGTTGATCTCACGGTCTTAAGGCGTAACGACTATGTCCTATAAATACTGGGTATGTCCATCACATCGTTACACCTAACGATATGACTTCCATTGCCGACCGGCGCCATGCCCTATGATCGGAAAACCTCGGTCATCAATCGCGCAACGAAACTAGTCTTAGTAGAGGCTACTAGGGACCTGGTTGTTTATCTACCACACCTGTATTAATGTTTTCACTTAATACAGTTATAGCATGGTGTAAAACATATAATGAACAATTGGGATATTGCCAATAAACTATGTTTATTAAGTGCCTCTAGGGCATATTCCCTTCAGTCTCCCACTTGCACTAGAGTAACACTTAATCTAGTTTACAACTTGGTAACAGCTCAATACCCATAGCATCTTGGTGTCTGCTTGCCTCGTGGAAGAGGAATACAGTCAATAGAACTCACACATTGATACCTATATGTGCTTTGCAACACTTCTATGTCACCTAGTTTGACATAATCCCGTATCTTACGATGACGGTGAAATATATCCCAGTGGATGGAGTGAGACGCAAGCATTCGCGTAGCATGCACCTTAAAAGTCTAAGAGATATATTAAGGAGACCACCTACGCTCGGAAAACTGCTCAGTCCAACCACACTTGCTACTTCTAAAGTCGCGATATATTTCTATACCTATGTAGATTGTGCGACAGTGCATTCATATGCGACTTCGCAAACTAACCATGTCTATCTTCAAAATAAAGGACATCTCCTATATGAGATTTCTAGTCGTATGGGTCAGTGTAATAACTTGCGTCATCGTAACCGCTTTACGGCAAGTTGCCATTCCACTCTTACTCTTTACTAGAAAACCTATCTTCAGTTCTCATAGACACTGAAGAATAAACTTAACGTTTGTTCATTGATCCACACAAGGATCACTCTAGAACCTGTTCTTCAACCAAGAACTCGGGTCACGCTAAGTCGAGCTTTCAGTCTGATAGCATCTATGTCTGATACATAGATAATGTCAAACATCATTTGCTATAACTTAAAATGCCAAGATAAACTTAATATTTTACCTAGTCATACAAGTAAGAACCTCTTTCTTTGCTTGTCCTATTCCGAAACACTTCAGAATCTTGACTAAGGAAATATTCCGACATAATGTTATTAAGCCCCTTACGATCTATACAATTATAAATCGGATGCCTAAAACTCCTAATTTCATTTCATAGAAAATTTAATCACTTAAATAATCCTTTACACTCTACTAGAGGATCTGTGTCATTCAATATGTCGCTACATACAGAATCACAAATGACACCTAGCTCCCACTCAAATATGCCTTCCGCATATAAGATCACGGAAAGCTACTTAGCTCCCACTCAAATATGCCTTCCACATATAAGATCAAGGAAAGCTACTTTGCTCCCACTCACTTCTTTGCAAATGTAGGTTTCTTCAACTATTTTGGATAACTCCAAAATCCTTTGATCACATTATCAAAGTGAAGATTACAGCTCCGATATGCTTGCTTCTGCCCATGAATGGACAACCGAAGTTTGCACACATGTTCAGCATCCTCAGGATCACCAACTCTTTCTTAATGACACTATTAAGAAACATGGTTTCCTTATCCATCTATCAATTTCTCATTCGAAATTATAGTGATTCCTAAACGACCCATAATAGATTTAGGCTTCGCCACTTGAAACAAACTCACATGTGGTCTGTCGGAATTGTTTCACGACAAATCGAATCTGCTCAATGTCTATTGTCTCATAAAATTCCATATACTATTAACATCCTAGATGCCATCAAGAAGATCTCACAAGTCAATACCTGGTAATCGTATATGGATTTTATTTCGGATCACAAATGACTCATAGCCATTTCTCGGACTTAGGTCCACCATCTCTTCTTCGTAGTTCGTAGGTATATCATATTCCATTAATATGACCTTCATAACAAGATTGTCGTAACACACACTGTGGAACACAACCTCGTATGCCTACGCTCTTAGTATGAGCTCAGAACATCATGATCTTGAATCATCAGCTTTTTCAAGCTGTGGAGCCTGACACCGAAAACACTTTCGGTTGCGCCACTCTGATGTCTGGAGAAGAAGTTCACCAACTTCGTCTTACTCTACTTTCTTTCTCACTTATACCCTCGGATAAGAAACTATTTCTTTCGCAAGGTATATCCCGGCAAAGATTTTGCCTATGTCGTGAGACATGTACCCAACTAACTCTTTAGGTAGGGTATACTACAAAGATTAATCCAATTTAGGTTCGATTACATCAAAACACTAAATTGCTGAAACGACAATCCAGGCTAAAAGTCATGCCATCACTCGTATGGTATTGTCTCCATGGATTCAAATGGTTTCCCTATTTGCTAACGTGAGTGTTTACGTTTCTACCATATGACTCTAATGATCACAATAATTCGGTAAGAGATTTATTTACCACACACTATCCGATAGAGTGTAATTACGACGTCCTAACACACCATGACACTATGGTGCTCCATGCGACGTAATTTTTGGAACTCTTCTCACAAGTCTTCCAATGATGTGCCAACATTATAACTCAAATCTTCATTCCTCGATATGCATCGTGGGAATTTGATTTTCTTGTTAAGTTTATTTCCTACTTCATTCTGGACTTGTTTGATTGAATCAAAATTTCCAGGCCAACATTCCCCGAGTGGATATCCATATATCTATTCGAATGTTCATGAAGTCTATGAAATAAATACTTCCACTATACGTTAAAGTACTTCATTGATTCACATACACCGAAATGCACGATTCTCAACAAGTTATACTCAAAACGTTCAGTGAAATTCACGAAATAAAGGTCTCCACTACCCGTCAATTACTTCATTGAACCACATACATCTCTATGTATGACTATCAATAAGTTATATGCCTGCTTTCCGAAAACGGTGTCACAGTTATTTTGCAAGTGTCAAAAGATCAAATCTTAGGACTTGTAGGTCCATCCAGTGTGGAGCTAATGCATATAACATTGACATGACTAAACGGTAGTGCCACACATATGTGGTGTCTTTATTAAGTTTGTATCCTTTGGCATTAATATTATGAATGTGGGAGCTTCTACCATCTAAATTCAAATCGGCATATGATCATTACTTCATAAATATAGGACACCAATTTGTCACTATCATGTATGAACAAGTGTCTCGCTAGAGGAGACACACTTGTAATGATCATACTAACAGGCGATCATAAAGAATTTACCCAAATGGTAGATCTAGAGGGAGAGTGTCTATGGCCATCACAACAACTTGATTGCCATTATCAACACGCAATGTCGCCTCATCCTTTCAAGCTACTAAAGCAGTAAACCTGGTTTTTCACAAAACATGACTAGTTCAAAACTTAGTCACTACTGCGAGTACTTGCTTGGCTAAAACATTCATAACATGTATATCATATATACACCATCATCATTGATGACTTCCGGCGATCTGTTCCATTTTCTTGATACTTCCACCGTAATCAAGAACCATGAAGGTGAACGATTCCCCTTCCATGACATAGTCTATGAGAGAGGATTTGCACTTGGCAACGATGTCTGTCATCCAGTAATTGAGCTGAGCGAGGCGTCTCAATGTTCATTAATCATGAACATATGTCATTAAGTATGACCGCCACGTGCTCCCTCAATGTGTGTATTCTCTTTCATCTTGGTTGAGAAGAAAATCAGTCAACGTACTGATAAACTTCATCAACCCAACGTTTGGGGTACCCCGAGTTTAGCGACCATATCATATGTTCGCGATCTAAAAACTCGTACCCACCGTTGGTTCTTTATGGCAGAGATCACAGCATACACTGGACTATGATGATATCAATCGCACAAAATCCGATAATCAAAATTATCTTTTGTTAGCGGAATCTCCGGGTTTATCTCCTAGCGGGTATTGTAACACAAAGAGCTAATGGTTTAAACAAGGAGTATCCTCAAGCTAAAGAATAAAACTATGAAGTTTGGACCCAACCTTTTAAGTTTCTCAAAACGCAGGAATGCGCCTAATTTGAAAAAGATGCTATCACAATGGTTAATATCTACAAAGGTTTGCAAAACAGACTTTGTCCATTATATTCTGAGTTCTAGTATTTTAGAAAATAACTATCCGAACTCCCACTCAAACGAACATCCCTCCTGGTCGTTTAAGCGATTACACGACCCCCATCCATTGCACCACCCCTCATCATCAGAGCCGGCGGCACAACTTCAAGAGTAGACAAATGTCCGCCACACAATTTTGTGACTCGTGCTCGACCTTTCGGTCTTCCTGTTCCGAGGCCATATTTCTGAATATGCTAGGCTCGCCACCAAAAACCTCCATGTTGACGCTTGTGCAACATGGCTTACACCCACTGTATGCGAACGGCGATATGTCTGACACCCGATCATCACGGCCTGCCTCATAACGTAGAACTTTCTTGGTGGTGCGCGTTGGAGGGAGAACACTAGTGGTATTTTGAAGGGATCATCTTATACAGCTACCGTCGTGTAACTAATATATACTATATATACAATCACACAATATAAGATGCACACAAAACATCAAATGTAATGCAATGTGATATAGTCCATTGCGCCATGGTCTTCTTGGCGCCCGCAGTTTATAAACAATTTAATAAACCTACCTTGACCATATCACATAGCCCCTGCAAAATAAAGTTAGACGCTTCTACTTTATCTTTTGCATATTTTACGTGGCTTGGGGCTTTCGTAAATAGAACCGCTTCATACCTACGAACCTTATGACCACAACAACGATCCAATAATTGCATGTTTAAGCATCCCTTTCGGGCCCTCCATTGAAAATGCAAAGCCAACTAAAGAGAGAGAAACAGGCACCCTCCAGTAACAGATATGGTACAAGCCGTATGTCAGTAGTGGAACCAGTCTCGCGTAAGTGTACGCGTAAAGTCGGTCCGGGCCGCTTCATCAACTCGATGCTGCTGGAATCACAAGTGCACGCTAGAGGGTAGCAAATAACAGGAACGGTGCCCCCGTGCAGAACACGGGTTCTAACAGCGTACAACTATATCTACGATAGATCGGCTCTGATACCACTGAAGGGGATCGTGTGCAAAAAACAAAAAAATTCCTAGCAACGATATCCTTAAACTAGCCAAGATCTACACTATGCAGATATAGTAGTACGGCGGAGATCGGAATACATACCCTCGTAGACCGAATAGCGGGGATTACGCTCCCGCACAAGCGTTGACGATGAAGACGCCGTAGCCGACCTCTAGGTCGCGGAGAACTCGGCGCGACGAAGACGACGAAGATGACCCCGAGGTCGGGTGGAGGAAGTAGGCCTCCGAGTACCGCTAGCGCAGCACCTCGCAGGGCGTCACACACATACGGTGGAGACGACGGCCTCCGAAGCTCCAGTCCAGGACGAGCAGCGGAAGACTTGGACCGGAACACCAGCAGCGCGGCAGCGGGCTATGGTGGAAGAGATCCCCCTCCTCTACTCGGCGCGGCTCCGACAAGGGAACCACAAAATCGAGAGAGAAATTGGGAATTAATTGGTGAATTAAAAGGCCAGGGGTGCCCCTTCTTATATAGGCTCCCGGGGGGAGCCAACCTCCCTAGCCAGGCAATGTGGGACTATCCCAAAGCCATGGTGCGGCTAGGGATGGTGCGCCGGCCCTAGGTGGGCCCCATTTGGCCCACCTAGGCCGGCCAAGCCTCCCCCACAAAATTCCCTTGAGGGTTCCCCCCCCCCATGGGCCTTCTTTCGACCAGAAGGCCCATTTAGGGAAATCAGCCTAAATAAATTCAAAAATAAATATATAAAATCATATTTGCATATTAATTATACTAATTAATATCAAACATAATATATATAATTTATCTTAGCTTCGAAAACTCTTTCGTCGCTGTCCGATCTCCATCGGACCCCTCCCGGGACGTTCCCGTTGATCTCTTTCCTTTCCGGTTGTCTTGTCGAAACCCCTTAAGTGTGTTATCCTAGCGGTTCGATATAATAACAGGTACGATCAATACTACTCTATGATCGACGACTAACTCGTAGGCCTGGACCCCATGAATTAATCCCTGTGATATAACGAATGACTTTCATCTATCAAACCTGGACGTCTAGTATTAAACCCTTTGTCATGGCGATACTTAGCGTGTACGAGTATCATTCTCAGATATCTCCATACCTAGCATGATCTCGTTACCGACATCGCTATCTTCTACTCGTCCGTGATATTATGTCAGCTGGTGACCTAGTCACATGTTTGCAAACTCATTTGACATAACCTCACCGAGTGGGCCCTAGAGTATCTATCCGGCTATGCGGACTGACAAATCCCGCTGTTGACCCCTCGTCTCAACTACCCCCTTCCGATACCCAAAAGTATCACTGTTATTGTCACACTATATAAGATATGACGTTTGGTGCGATCAAAGTATCTTCCAGGGATAACAATGAGAGTTGATCTCACGGTCTTAAGGCGTAACGACTATGTCCTATAAATACTGGGTATGTCCATCACATCGTTACACCTAACGATATTACTTCCATTGCCGACCGGCGCCATGCCCTATGATCAGAAAACCTCGATCATCAATCGCGCAACGAAACTAGTCTTAGTAGAGGCTACTAGGGACCTGGTTGTTTATCTACCACGCCTGTATTAATGTTTTCACTTAATACAGTTATAGCATGGTGTAAAACATATAATGAACAATTGGGATATTGCCAATAAACTATGTTTATTAAGTGCCTCTAGGGCATATTCCCTTCAATAACATCCTGGTGCCAGGAACCAACGTTGAAAGCTTCATTGTTTCTTTTGAACAAATAATATATTGATCTTCTACGTGCATATTGATATTGCTTGACTTCATCCTTTCATTAAGTTTTCATGTTTGTTGGAAGCATTAGATGATTATATTGTTGTGCTTGAATCTTAAATCATCTCTAATATCTACTTTGCACGGTTGATTGTTATCTAGTACTATATCATTGAAAGCTTTGCTTGCTTCACCTACTTGTTTATTCATTACTCGTTTGATATCAATATGAACTACATCCCTTATTCATTTGATCTCAGTTTACATGCCTTACATTATTACATGATCAAGATTGTGTTTAAACATGTCACTTCAAAAATTCTTCCACTTTTATCGTTCTTGCCTACTCGGGACGAGTAGAACTAAGCTTGGGGATGTTGATACGTCTTCAACGTATCTATAATTTCTTATGTTCCATGCTATGTTATATCTTGTTATTACATGTTTTATATGCATTTTCTGGGACTAACCTATTAACAAGATGCCAAAGTGCCAGTTCCCTATTTTCTGCTGTTTTTGGTTTCAGAAAATTACTTAAAGAAATATTCTCGGAATTGGAAATAAAGATCCTGGAATTATTTTTGGAATATTTGCGTTCTAGAACGTCGAAAACGAGACGGAGAAGAGCCACGAGGCCGCCAGACCACCTGGTGGCGCGGCTCCCTTTTTGGACGCGCCAGGAGGTGGTGTGGGCCCCTCGGGCGCCCATCGACATTGCCTTTTCGCCCATAAATACCTCCTGACCTAAAAACGATCGGACGATGTTCGATATTTCCTCCAAGGGTCCAGAGCGCAGCCGCCATCGAAGACAAGATTCGGGGGACAAAAGTCTCTGTTCCGACACCCTGCCGGGACAGGGAATTGCCCCCGGAGCCATCTCCATCGACTCCACCGCCATTTCCATCACCGTTGCTGACTCCTACGATGAGGAATGAGTAAATCTCCCCCGGGGCTGCGGGATCTACGGTATCCATGTGGTTCATCTCTCTCTCCCATGATGTGATCTTTTATGTGATCATGAGCTACGTAATCTAGTTGAATATGTGATGCTACTCTTTATCTATTATGCACTCTAAAGGTTACTTTAATATGAACTCCGGGGTTATTCACGGTTGTAATGGTGACAGTGTGTGCACCGTGTGTGATTCCTTTATGGCATTGTTGGTGTTAGTTTACTCTGACTTTGAGGGTGCTCTTGTAGCCCTACACAATGAATGGTGTTTGTTATCCAACATGAGAGTGTTTGAGAGTAGTGTTTATTTATTTAACTTTGATGTAATTGTTGAGAATGTCCACTGGTGAAAGTAGGATCCCTAGGCCTTGTTTCTAATCATTAAAACACCGTTTCCAACAAGTTCTGCTACATGTTTGCTTGTTGTTATTTTTATTACAGATTGCAATTACTACTTATAATCATCCATATTACTTGTATTTCACTATCTCTTCGCATAACTAGTGCACCTATACATCTGGCAAGTGTGTGACGCCCGAAAATCGGTACTATGTAGATTTAAGCGATCCCGCCGAAATCCGCATAATAACGATTTTAGGTCGCCCACCAGACATAATGTGCACGCCGAAACATGCGCATTATGTGGGTGGAATTGTGATATCATTACAACATTTCCGATACATCCACAAATACAACAGAAGATATAACTACAACAACGACTCGAACGAGTCAAGATACAAATGATACAATACAAAGATTCAAATGACAGCGGAAGCAAAAACAGTATCCGACTACGGATAAGATGCAAATTGGACTAAGAGTCCTGAAGATAAGCAATGGCGCCATATCCCTGCCCAGCCAAGCCGGAGGGATTCCCAAGCTAACGTCGTCAGACTTCAAACCTGTTGACTGCACATAAAGCACATCCCAAAAGAGGGTCAGGGCACTCCCTGGCAAGCAAAACCGACTTGCCTACTTTCTACACCATCTCCCAAAATATAGGGGAGGTAGACTTAGCGGCAGCAGCACTAGCAACGTAAAGAGACACGCTACAACTTCCGTCTAATCAGAGAGGGATAAGAGAGCGCATAAAAATAACCATCTAAAACTAACACCAATCATAACCCATTCTCGGATTAACCCCCCTCAACCAAATATGAGGAAGCAATTCGGGAATACTCACACATTGGACAAATTTTAGTTACCAGTTATTGTGAAAATAATTCTATATTACTAGTCAGGTTAATTAACAATGATTAGGTGTAATTTGTCTATGATCTTGTTAGCCAGCATCATCACCAAGTCGTCCATAACCGTGGACACGGCTCATCGATAAGATTATACCCTGCAGGGGTGCACTACTGGACCCGTACTCGTTCGATCAACCCCAAAACCAAACCAGAAGGTAGGGCATCTCAACACGGCAAATCTCTTCTCTACAACCCATCCAGGGAACCGCATGATTGTGTGCACGGCTAATCAGGTCCAGTGCCCGCGGGACACGACCTTCATAGCACTCTAAGAACGTGCCACCTTATATGAGAATCGACTACTTCATCATCATGAGATCGTTAGGTAACCAAATGCTTGCATCAAATGGAAAGCCCGAACTACTTGCGGCGCCCTGGATAAGAAGCGGATTAGATCAAAGCCGCGGGGGGCTCCATAGGGCCTCCCACAAGCGGTTAGTGCGCTCAAAATTGGATCCGAGGACAAGAACTGAGTTCCTAGGTAGACACTTAGCAGAACAAAGCACCTCTCAAGCCCTTCCACCGGTGCCTTATCTTTTAATTATAATACCCCAATATAGAACAACATTTTATTAAGGTAGAATAATCTATCATACTAAGCATATGAAATAAACGACCAACAGACGACTCTCTCAAGCAACTCTAAGCATGCGCTACGACTCGCAAGGCTAACAGATAAACATGCAACATGTATTAGGATGTGGGGATAAAGCTGTATTGGCTGCAGGATAAACAAGTGATGGGATCGCAGTTCAAGAATCGATAACTAGGGTAGCAGAGATCAACGGCAGGAATGAAAGACAATGTATAGGTAAACAAGCAAATGTTGCTTGCCTGGAATCCCGCATGGAAGCAGATCTTGTCGTTGCTCACACATCTCAACGTCGTATCCGCGAAGAAGCAACAAACACTGGAAAGCGTAAAAGATGCATTTTACAACTACGGCAAAAGATTCAGCATGATCATACGAGAATGATGCATGCCATGGCAAGATGCAACACAATGCAGGTAACCCAAATTAAGCGGGAAAGCAACCCCGGCAATTAATATTTAGGTGCAAGTTATTTATTTACCAGCAATATTAAATGTTGGTTAACATGGCAACGCATGGCATGGGTGACCTAATTAAATTAAATGGAATAAGGCATTATATATTTATTACCCCTAACATTCCATATTTAATTGTTTAGTTGCAATTAACAAATTATACTCAGCAATTAAAATAACAGATGCAACATGGCATACAAATGGCATATTAATAATCCTTGCATTTTTCTAATAAATAAACATATAAAGATTATTGAATTTGGAGTTATAGATATAAAGTTATTGCATATTTAAAACTAGGGTTGTTTCTGTAATTAAGCAGGGACTTATCCGTGACGGAAACAAAGTCGGTGGGGAGCTCTGTGTGGGGACCAGAAAGTCAGGGGGCGTGGTGTAATTCTTCCCAGCACATCAGTCACTAACAGGTGGGACCCAGCTGTCAGTGACCGAAAAGCAAATAAAAAGTGGGTTTTTTTATGCAAACGCGCCGACGGGACTCGAACTCGGGATTTCTGGTCAGCACATATGGAACGCAGCCACTGGACTGCTGTGGTGTTTGTTGCTTGTAACTATACCATACCTTTATTAATGTGTAATACTGACGACGGATCTGGGAAAAACGAAAGGAAAAAGAGGAATATGCGTGACGGGGATTTGATCCCGCGACCTCACTGTGGCGCAGCTGAAGAACAGCCAACGGGCTACTACTCAGATGGTTAACAGAGTTAGATGCGACTCTATATCTAATATGCTGGTGACGTTAACTGAATACGAAACAAGCACAAAGCTTCAGGCTTCAGAACAACCAGGGGTCGACCACGATGGACGGGATCAGCGACCACCGCTCGGTGTCGTGCCACGACGGCTACACCCGGAGCAGGGGGAAGGGAAAGAGGAAGGGGACTGTAGGAGCTTACATTGGGTAGGCTCGGAATCAGGGATTCTCGCCGGAACAGGAGGAAGTCCAAGACGTTCATGGTGATGGTTGGAAACAGAGGATGAAGACGAGCTCGGCAGCGGCGCGACCGGCGGTTCCAGCACCAGATCTTCGGCTAGGACGGAGAGGAAGGTGCCACGACTCGATTCCCGTGCCCAGCTGACCTTGGCGATGACCGAGGTGACGACACGAGGAGCTCCATGTTTCGGCAATGGAGGTGGAGAATTAGCGGGGGGGGGGGGGGGGGGGGGGGGGGGGGGGGAACAGAGGGGGCGGCGCCGGCTGAGGGAGAGGGAGGAGGGGATGGCTAGGGTTTGGGCGCCTGGGAGGAGGGGCGGCTTTAAGGAGGGGAAAAGGGGAGGAGGGGGTGGAGGTGCACATGGTGGGGATCACCATGGCCACGCTTTCTCTCTGCCTCGGTGTAAAGTGGTACGAAGGAAGGAGATGGGGGAGTGGGCTTGGGCCAGAGAGAAGATGGGCCAAGGGTGGGCTTCGGCCAGGGAAAAGAAGGTGGGCAAGAAGGAGAGAAGTGGCCCAGGTAATGTTTTTCTCTCTGGTTTTATTTCTTTTATTTAATTCTTTTCTGTTTTTGTATTTTAATACAAAATAGAAAAAGAAGTTGTATAGAGAAACTTTACAAAATAGTTTTTGTTTTAAAATATGCAATTTACTTATTGTTTCCAAAACACAATTTAATATATTAATTTGAATATTTGAAAAGAATTTAAATATCACATTTAAATTAATTTGATTTGCAATTAGATTTAAAAGTGGAAAGAATTTAAATGTAATAATTTAAATTAAGATTGACAAATGCAAATGATGCATGATGATGTCATGTTGATGCAAAAAGAAAAACAAACAATTTTCTAATTGGGAAAAATCCCGGGGCGTTACAATCGACACCATTAACAAGGGATCGCGTCCCGCGATCCACGCCGAGACCACAAGAAGAGAGTGGTAACTCTCGAGTCTTCACGCTCCGGGATGAACTTCTCGACACCACTAACAAGGGATTGTTGCTCCACCTTGAAATTCTCGACACCACTAACAAGGGATTGCGGCTCCACCTTGAAGTTCTCGACACCACTAACAAGAGGAGTGGATCACGTCGATGAAGATTCGCAAAGATCGAACCCTAATAGGATAAAAGCAAGAAATCGTCCACCCACACGTAGGATCCTAAAACTTTGAAAGTTTGGATAAGAGAAGAGACTCCAAAACAAATAAGGTAAGAGGAGAAATAGAATTGAGGTAAGGAGTAAAAAGAAACCTATTGAGATATTTTTCAAAAATAATTTAAGTCAAATAGTTTTCGACACTCTAAAAACAACGACCGTTAGCGAGGTTATCCTACAGGCTTTTGCGGACCCGCTGCTTCGATAACCATTTGTATCGAAACAACAAGGAGATCGAAACCAAGGCTCTGATACCACTTTGTGACGCCCGAAAATCGGTACTATGTAGATTTAAGCGATCCCGCCGAAATCCGCATAATAACGATTTTAGGTCGCCCACCAGACATAATGTGCACGCCGAAACATGCGCATTATGTGGGTGGAATTGTGATATCATTACAACATTTCTGATACATCCACAAATACAACAGAAGATATAACTACAACAACGACTCGAACGAGTCAAGATACAAATGATACAATACAAAGATTCAAATGACAGCGGAAGCAAAAACAGTATCCGACTACGGATAAGATGCAAATTGGACTAAGAGTCCTGAAGATAAGCAATGGCGCCATATCCCTGCCCAGCCAAGCCGGAGGGATTCCCAAGCTAACGTCGTCAGACTTCAAACCTGTTGACTGCACATAAAGCACATCCCAAAAGAGGGTCAGAGCACTCTCTGGCAAGCAAAACCGACTTGCCTACTTTCTACACCATCTCCCAAAATATAGGGGAGGTGGACTTAGCGGCAGCAGCACTAGCAACGTAAAGAGACACGCTACAACTTCCGTCTAATCAGAGAGGGATAAGAGAGCGCATAAAAATAACCATCTACAACTATCACCAATCATAACCCATTCTCGGATTAACCCCCCTCAACCAAATATGAGGAAGCAATTCGGGAATACTCACACATTGGACAAATTTTAGTTACCAGTTATTGTGAAAATAATTCTATATTACTAGTCAGGTTAATTAACAATGATTAGGTGTAATTTGTCTATGATCTTGTTAGCCAGCATCATCACCAAGTCGTCCATAACCGTGGACACGGCTCATCGATAAGATTATACCCTGCAGGGGTGCACTACTGGACCCGTACTCGTTCGATCAACCCCAAAACCAAACCAGAAGGTAGGGCATCTCAACACGGCAAATCTCTTCTCTACAACCCATCCAGGGAACCGCATGATTGTGTGCACGGCTAATCAGGTCCAGTGCCCGCGGGATACGACCTTCATAGCACTCTAAGAACGTGCCACCCTATATGAGAATCGACTACTTCATCATCATGAGATCGTTAGGTAACCAAATGCATGCATCAAATGGAAAGCCCGAACTACTTGCGGCGCCCTGGATAAGAAGCGGATTAGATCAAAGCCGCGGGGGGCTCCATAGGGCCTCCCACAAGCGGTTAGTGCGCTCAAAATTGGATCCGAGGACAAGAACTGAGTTCCTAGGTAGACACTTAGCAGAACAAAGCACCTCGCAAGGCCTTCCGCCGGTGCCTTATCTTTTAATTATAATACCCCAATATAGAACAACATTTTATTAAGGTAGAATAATCTATCATACTAAGCATATGAAATAAACGACCAACAGACGACTCGCTCAAGCAACTCTAAGCATGCGCTACGACTCGCAAGGCTAACAGATAAACATGCAACATGTATTAGGATGTGGGGATAAAGCTGTATTGGCTGCAGGATAAACAAGTGATGGGATCGCAGTTCAAGAATCGATAACTAGGGTAGCAAAGATCAACGGCAGGAATGAAAGACAATGTATAGGTAAACAAGCAAATTTTGCTTGCCTGGAATCCCGCATGGAAGCAGATCTTGTCGTTGCTCACACATCTCAACGTCGTATCCGCGAAGAAGCAACAAACACTGGAAAGCGTAAAAGATGCATTTTACAACTACGGCAAAAGATTCAGCATGATCATACGAGAATGATGCATGGCATGGTAAGATGCAACACAATGCAGGTAACCCAAATTAAGCGGGAAAGCAACCCCGGCAATTAATATTTAGGTGCAAGTTATTTATTTACCAGCAATATTAAATGTTGGTTAACATGGCAACACATGGCATGGGTGACCTAATTAAATTAAATGGAATAGGGCATTATATATTTATTACCCCTAACATTCCATATTTAATTGTTTAGCTGCAATTAACAAATTATACTAAGAAATTAAAATAACAGATGCAAAATGGCATACAAATGGCATATTAATAATCCTTGCATTTTTCTAATAAATAAACATATAAAGATTATTAAATTTGGAGTTATAGATTTAAAGTTATTGCATATTTAAAACTAGGGTTGTTTGTGTAATTAAGCAGGGACTTATCCGTGACGGAAACAAAGTCGGTGGGGAGCTCTGTGTGGGGACCAGAAAGGCAGGGGGCGTGGTGTAATTCTTCCCAGCACATCAGTCACTAACAGGTGGGACCCAGCTGTCAGTGACCGAAAAGCAAATAAAAAGTGGGTTTCTTATGCAAACGCGCCGACGGGACTCGAACTCGGGATTTTTGGTCAGCACATATGGAACGCAGCCACTGGACTGCTGTGGTGTTTGTTGCTTGTAACTATACCATACCTTTATTAATGTGTAATACTGACGACGGATCTGGGAAAAACGAAAGGAAAAAGAGGAATATGCGTGACGGGGATTTGATCCCGCGACCTCACTGTGGCGCAGCTGAAGAACAGCCAACGGGCTACTACTCAGATGGTTAACAGAGTTAGATGCGACTCTATATCTAATATGCTGGTGACGTTAACTGAATACGAAACAAGCACAAAGCTTCAGGCTTCAGAACAACCAGGGGTCGACCACGATGGACGGGATCAGCGACCACCGCTCGGTGTCGTGCCACGACGGCTACACCCGGAGCAGGGGGAAGGGAAAGAGGAAGGGGACTGTAGGAGCTTACATTGGGTAGGCTCGGAATCAGGGATTCTCGCCGGAACAGGAGGAAGTCCAAGACGTTCATGGTGATGGTTGGAAACAGAGGATGAAGACGAGCTCGGCAGCGGCGCGACCGGCGGTTCCAGCACCAGATCTTCGGCTGGGACGGAGAGGAAGGTGCCACGACTCGATTCCCGTGCCCAGCTGACCTTGGCGATGACCGAGGTGACGACACGAGGAGCTCCATGTTTCGGCAATGGAGGTGGAGAATTAGCGGGGGGGGGGGGGGGGGACAGAGGGGGCGGCGCCGGCTGAGGGAGAGGGAGGAGGGGATGGCTAGGGTTTGGGCGCCTGGGAGGAGGGGCGGCTTTAAGGAGGGGAAAAGGGGAGGAGGGGGTGGAGGTGCACATGGTGGGGATCACCATGGCCACGCTTTCTCTCTGCCTCGGTGTAAAGTGGTACGAAGGAAGGAGATGGGGGAGTGGGCTTGGGCCAGAGAGAAGATGGGCCAAGGGTGGGCTTCGGCCAGGGAAAAGAAGTTGGGCAAGAAGGAGAGAAGTGGCACAGGTAATGTTTTTCTCTCTGGTTTTATTTCTTTTATTTAATTATTTTCTGTTTTTGTATTTTAAAACAAAATAGAAAAAGAAGTTGTATAGAGAAACTTTACAAAATAGTTTTTGTTTTAAAATATGCAATTTACTTATTGTTTCCAAAACACAATTTAATATATTAATTTGAATATTTGAAAAGAATTTAAATATCACATTGAAATTAATTTGATTTGCAATTAGATTTAAAAGTGGAAAGAATTTAAATGTAATAATTTAAATTAAGATTGACAAATGCAAATGATGCATGATGATGTCATGTTGATGCAAAAAGAAAAACAAACAATTTTCTAATTGGGAAAAATCCCGGGGCGTTACAAAGTGTACTGGGTGTGTTGGGGACACAAGAGACTTCTCGTATCTTAATTGCAGCGTTGTTCGAGAGGGTTATCTTTGACCTCTACTTCCCTGAGTTCGATAAACCTTGGGTGATCCACTTAAGTGAAACTTGCTGTTGTTCTGCAAACCTCTGCTTTTGGAGACCCAACACTGTCTACAAGAATAGAAGCGTGCGTAGACATCAATGATGAGCACAAATTATTGCTTCAAAAGTATTTGTTGAAAGATATGTATGATGGTAGTGAAGTTGCTTGCTATGATCAGCTTCGTCTAACCAAAAGAAACTTCCATGACTTGTGTGCTATGATGCGTGAGAAGTGTGGTTTACGTGGCAGTATGTATGTTGCCGTGGAAGAAAAGGTTGCCATGTTGTTGCTTGTTGTTGGACATGGTTTGAAAATGAGGTTGCTGCGAGGGCAGTACAAGAGGTCCTTATGGACTATTAGTTCACATTTTCCTGAGGTGTTAATGGTCATCCTATGTCTCCATGGAGAGTTCATTAAATTGCCTGATCCTACCGTTGAACCTCCCAATGATTACAAATGGAAGTGGTTTCCCAATGCACTTGGAGCATTAGATGGCTGCCATATTGATGTTACTGTTGACGTGGCTGCCCAAGGACGCTACAGAAATAGAAAACAAGCTATCACCACTAACGTGCTCGGTGTTGTAGATTGGAACATGAAATTTCTGTATGTCCTGCCTGGTTGGGAGGGTTCAGCTTCTGACTCTAGAGTCCTACATGATGCAATGAGAAAAAGTCGTGAAGATGCATTTGTTGTGCCTAACGGTACTAATTTTGTCTTGGCTTTTTGTTTCTATTTGCTTTGGTTGTTAACTAACTAAATTGATTGATTGACCGTAGGAAAATACTACTTAGGTGATGCTGGCTACACCAATGGACCTGGATTTCTTACTCCATTTAGGTCCACTCGGTATCACTTGAAAGAGTGGGTAGCAAGTGCACAACAGACAAAAAACCCGAGGAGTTATATAACTTGTGTCATGCTCGTGCTAGAAATGTGGTAGAACGAACTTTTGGGCTGTGGAAGAAAAGATTTGCTATATTGCGTACTGCGAGTTTCTTTGACATAAAGGACCAGGTAACTGCGAGTTTCTTTGTCTTCGAATAACCCCAAAGCTAGCTGACTTATGCTCACTATGAACTAATATGTATGCAGATTAGAATTATTAATGCTTGCGTTGTGTTGCACAACTATGCAAGCGAGAGGCAGTACATGATGGATGATGTATTGTTGGAGGAGGTCGACGCTGAGCTAGCAACGCAACCAATTGAGGCTGAAGATGGTGGTGGTTACATTCGAAGTGTTCAAGTCACTAATGCATGGAAAAACTTTAGGAAGCAATTTGCCGATGACATGTTTGCTCACTACCTTGTTGCCCATGCTGAACTAGAGGAGTAGTAGTAGGCTGAGTGGATATTTTGTTAGGAGTAGTAGTTTCCCATGGATATTTTGCCCGTACTAAACTAGAGGAGTACTTGTTGGCTGAGTGGATTTTGGTGCCTTTTGGATATTTTTTTCATGCGTATCATTGTCTCAAAGAAATTAATATATATATATATATATATATATATACATACTTGGTATCTTGCTTCTACTAGATGTTGTTGGGTATTTTGTTCATGATCTATTGCTAATACAATTATGTAGGTCCACAGAGGGCGAAAATGCAAAAAAGTTTGGAAGAGCTTACACACAGTGGACTCCGGAGATGGACCGTGCTTTGTTGGATGTACTTTGAGCATCACAACAATGGTGATAACAATGGTGATCATGGCCAAAATGGATGGAAGTCACATGTGTACCGCCATGCTATACAAAAATTCATGAAAAGTGTGCGGTGGAAGTCACAAAGGAGAAAATCAAAACAAGGTGCAAAATCTTTGACCAGCACTATGATTTTGTTACCAAAATTCTTTCTCAGAGTGGATTTGGCTGGGATTAGAAAAAGAATGTCCTACAAATGGACAGTGATGAAGTGTGGGATAGATATGTGGAGGTAAATGATATGATATGTACCATTATTTTTTAACTTGCCAATGTAACTCATGTTTGTATTTGCTTGCAGACTAATAAAAAAGTAGCTATATAAAAGAACAAGGTAGTCCACAATTGAAATGAGATATGTACTATTTACTCAAAAGACCATGCCACTGGTGAAGGTGCTAGGACAGGTGTTGAGACTGCAACTGAAACGGAAACTATACCGGCAACACCTGTAGCAAATGATATCTTTCCTGAATAGGCTGCTCCATCATCAAACAAGCCACGCATGGGTAAATCAATTATGTGCATGATTGGAGATGTGAAGGCGTCTGATGCCATGAAGTCAACTAAGCCATTACAAGCGCATCAAGGTACTTTTCCTTCTGTGGTACTTGCTGCACTTGCCGACATAACAGACTTATCTAAAACAGACAAGCTGCGAGCTTACGCGAAGGTAATCTTTAGCGAGCGAGTTTATTTGATGCTCTTCTTGAGCTCCCCATGGAGGACAGGAAGGAATGATTGCTGATGTTGATTTGATTCACTTCACATTTGTCTGTTGTGTCGAAACCTTGTCATTTTGCTATGTTAAAAACTTGTAATATTGTGTATCAGACTATGTAGTTTGTTTGCTTGAGATTATGTAGTTTCACGGTTTGGTGTCCTCTTACACTTTATGACTATGTAGTTTCACGGTTTGGTCTCCTCTTGTGTTGATGGTACTTTAAGTTAACCTGGGAGATGTCGGATCAGATGTGGGCATTGAGACTATGTAGTTTCACGGATTATGCTTTCATTATGGTATAATATATGTCTTGTTTTTCATAATAAGGCGATGCTCCGTACAATTTGGCATGAATATAAACTGTATAATGATCAAAGTCTCCAAATACTCCAATATCACCACTTTGTGCATCCAAACGACATTTGACATTCAATTTCAGTATCTTGTTTCTTATTCGAATATCTAATACATCAAACAGAAATATTGATATTCAATCTCAATATCAAGAATATTAGACATTTATCCCAATATAATATCTAGACTCTCAATATATACATCCAAACGAAGCATAAGAGAAGTCTGACGAAACTTGTCGTTGGAAAGCTTGTAATTGTCAATGTTCCACGTCGTGGCTTGAAGGGCGCCCTTCAAACATGCCCACTATTGAGATGTGATCGGACAACCGATTCAGGCGCAGCATCGCTCGCCGTCTGTCCGCGGTGCACCAGATTCCAAACGGCATTCAAGACTCGATCCGTCCCGACGTGATCCCGGCACCAAATTCGAACGTCGTCATAGGAGAAAACATAGCACCTTCCTCGTCGCCCAAGGCTGAGGCCACAGCTCAATACTATGTCTTCCTCTCCCTGAACATTACCGAACTCTTGAACTGCAAAGGTGAGCTTTACTTCACTTCAGCTCATAATTTTCTTAATCAAGAACAAACCGAAACATAATGCAGGTCGACCTTGGGTGCAATCGTTCCTGAACCGGGGTGCAGAGGATGCCGACGTTGATCGTCATGCTGGACATGGACTGCTGCCGCTGCAGCGCCAAGATCCAGAAGGTCCTGTCCTCCATCAAGGACCGAGGCAAGTTCGACATCGAGAAGATCGTGTACGGGGAGGACAGGGTGCTCGTCTCGGGCCCCTTCGACGCCGACAAGCTCACCTGCAAGCTCTGGTGCAAGGCCGGCAACATCATCAAGAGCATCGAGGTCGCCAAGCCGCCGGCGCAACCCAAGCCCAAGGCCGACCCTCCCAAGCCTAAGAAAAACGACGAGAAGCCGGCCGAGCCCAAACCGCCGGCCCCGGCGCCGGCGCCGGCCCCGTGCAACCAGCTGGTACCGTACCCGTACCCGTATCCGTTGCCGTACCCGCAGTACCCTGCGACGGGTCCGTGTGGCTGCGCTACGCCGTACTGCGAGTGCCACTCCAAGCCATCTCCTCCGGCGCCGACTCCGGCGACCACGTGCCAGTGCCCGACGGGGCCGTCTTGCTACTGCTCCTCCTACCCGCCGTACCAGCAGCCGATGCCGATGCCGTGCACGCCGATTGTCATCTGCGAGGAGAGCCCGCCTGGCTGCGCCGTCATGTGACTGCAAACAAGAGAGAGCAACTAAGTCACCGCCGCAGCACTGAACCGGCAAGCATGTGTAGGAGTGTACGTACCACCTCCAACTCCTGAATATATCTAGTACCACGCGTAATTTGCCCTGTAATTCCTCACGAGTTCTTTTAGCAGCTTCGAGCAGTGCTTAATTTGTGATAATAAATTAAGAATATGGTGGCCGCAATTTCTAATACTGACATACTGTTTCATTTTCATGCTTCGTCGGCTGTTTTGGAACGGAATCATGGACGGAACCAAAAAAAATCTCAACTGGGCCAAACCATTTGGGAATGGAGGCACTTCTTACATGAATGTTAAATGTTGGATATGCTGAAATTTCCAAATTTAATTGGGGACCTAGTACCCATATTGGGCTCTACTAGGTCCACTTTCCGCCACATCGGTGCTATCCCAGCGACCCCGAAATCAACAGCTAATTTTATTATTATCATTTTATGACAATTTAAAGAAGGTATATATCTCTGACAATTTAACATATTCGATGAACTTAAATGAAATTTAACAAACTTACATTTCAAAGCCTAAACTAAATTTATCAAACTGAATTTAACCTACGACAAGAGAAGGATGCCTATCCAAGTGTCGGCGAGACCCTATAGCGTCTCGCCTAACACTACACGCAGGTGAAGAAGATGGCTTTCCCAGTGCCACCTCATTAAGGAATTTGCATGCCTCAATGATATGGTGCAGGAAGTGTCATTTGCTATTGCCGGCAGTAGCCTTGAGGAACAGCCATAGCCTCGGTTGAGGCCTCTGTTTTTGTCGTCGACATATGGTGGGGTTTTATCTAGCCTCGATTGCATCGAACAACTTGCATGCCTCGGCGCAGGGAGGCCTTGATGGCCGTCTGTGCCTTCTCCGACTTCAACATGTTCCCCCTTCTCCGTTATCGGCAATGGTACTGGGGCAGGCTACTCATCTTCTTCATCAGGGCACCTCATCTCGTCGTCCAACACGGAGCACTCCTTAGGTGGCGACCTGATAGGCCACAATCTTGAATGCAAAGAATAAGGGAATGGTTCACTGCTAAACATGGCCTAAGATAGCCTTAGTCAGTAGGATGCGTCAGGCATCGTCTGGACCAGCAGTCGTATCCGTGTGTCGAGGCCAAGCTGTGGAGGCTACAACTCCTCCTCGACGGGGCGCAGGTCTGATCTACATCAGAGTTGCATCCAGTGACAAATCTAGTGGGGGATTCAATCAAAATGTACATACCTAAAATTCAGTCGTGGATGCGAAAGCTAGTGGGATTCAACCTCGCTGGATGCAGATAGCCTCATACCTCATAGGCTGCGGGAGCAGGGCAGAGACGGCAGGAACGGGATATTCGGACAATGAGGGAACTGTTAAATATAAATATATTGCCTAGCCCCTTTCCATCAGTTCGGACTTATGGTCTAGATGGCTAGTGCAGAAATATATATTGTATCAGAGCCTAGAGGTCTCAAGTTCGAGACCCCGCTCACGCGGATTAAAAAAAGAACGAAAAAAGATCCTGCGGCCCGCTCCTATCCCATGCTAAGGACTAAAATAGACTAGACGTGAGGGAGAGTGTTAAATATAAATATATTGCCTAGTCCCTTTCCATCAGTTCGGACTTATGATCTAGATGGCTAGTGCAGAAATTATATTTTTCCTTTTTTTATCCGCGTGAGCGGGGTCTCGAACTCGAGACCTCTTAGCTCTGATACCATATAGAATGTCTACACTAGCCATCTATACCAAAAGTCCGAAATGATGGAAAGGGGCTAGACACTATATTTATATTCAACAGGAACAACGATGGATAAGGCACACGTAAGTCTAGGCGGAGGGACTGACGACTGAGGTGGGGCATGACGGTTGAGCTTCTCGTGGTCGTACGGTTTCGGGATTTCAAGATTGGATAATGAACGTGTGAGATTTAATGTAGCAACACAACTCAACACATGTTTGCTCTTTTAACAATGGTATAGATATAGAAAAGACGGAGTTAGTACAATTGGTGCATGTCTGGTCTTGTGGAGTTTCTTCAAAAGACATGAAACGTTTAGATGCCACATGTGGGCATATCTTGTGTTAGAACAATTTATATTTTGCTACATAGGGAGTAGTAAAACATCATCATATTTATTTATTTTTCGTGCCATGTAACTTTTATAGTTAATCGTTAATTTCTGGTTCGTAAGAATGAAAACTAATTAGATTATCATAGGGACTCATATATATCTGTACCAAGTTGGGCGAAAGTAAATCGGTGTTTGTTGGGACGAACACGGACCCTAGAAAGTGTAGCGTACGTAGGTCCTAAAAATCAATTGAGGTCACCAACTAATCTCCAAATCATTGGAGGACTCCACGCTACATGAAGACACTGTGTCCACGCTACGCAAGGAGTGAGTGGAGGAAGATAGAGACGACCCAGCACGCCCACTCATGTACTAGACGGAACCTTGTTATTCTTGTTTATTTTTTGAATGTACAATCTCGCATTTTATAGCGCTCATGCATTCTAGCATAGAAAATACCAGCAATCCCATCTCTTTGGAGTGATTTTTCTCACCATTTATCTACTTTAAAAGGATAAATTTTGCTTATTCCACTTGTCTGACATTAATGAGTGGATAATGTTTTGTATCGGCTTGCCAACTATATATGGTAAACAGTTTACGGGCCGAACTGGTGAACTGGTGGTTGTGTGCATCTTTGCTACGGTAGAGGATGGGTGTAATATTTAAAACTCTTAAATAATAAAATTTGTTTACCTAAAGAAAATGGAGACCGAGCTATATGGAACTGTTTACTTTGGAAAATTTCGCGTAAAACCGTGTGTCGCCGCAATTAGAGAGGGAGGGCCTGAAGCACAACCGCACAACGAAGGACTCGGCGATATCGAGGTCCCTCCTTCATAGTATGCAAAAACGAATTTGCGATCTGAATCAGGCGGAGAAAGAAAAGCATGAAAATGAGTGAAACTGTCTGAAAACGACCAAATCGTCCTTTCTACTAGAGACATGATCAGACGGACCAGACACGCGACATCACCAGTTTTTGGCAGGCTTCGCCGTTTTCTTCAACTTAAGGAGCTAGCGCGCATGGTTCACCTCTGCCTGCTTCATCCACCTCCTTTTCTCCTCTCTCGCTCATCGCCTTAGCAGCCTTCGTCCAACAGAGTTATGAGGTGAGCTTGATTTAACTACTCCCCAGTGCTGGAATGCTCCTTCAATTTCTGCGTGCTAGTCGTGCTAATCCTCGACGGCTGAGGTAAGCAACACTGAATGTAGAAACCGATCGACACATGCATGCAGGAGTATTAGCAAGGCCGGACGCCATCGGTAGGACCGATTCTCGTTTCGTTCTTAAGGATTGCTTGGTCTAATTTTCCCCCCATCTGTGTGCCTGTTTGCAGATGGGTATACTGGTGATTACGGTAGACCTGCAATGCTGCCGCTGCAAGAAGAAGATCAAGAATGTCCTGGAGTGCCTCAAAGGTAAAAACCACCGCTTAATCTCCACACTCGAAATGATACCTTTAGACCGGCCGGCCGGAGACTATTATATATTTCTTCTTTTGTGGTGTTCTTGAATCAAGCTGCACATACTGAACTGTTTTCGCATGCATGGGAGCTTGTACGAGCAAACACATAATATATTGGGCAATAATAAATTGTGTTTACATGTAACAGAGGATTACTGCATCGAGAAGATTGATTACGAGGACAAGGATAACCTAGTTATCGTCCGGGGCGAGTTCGACCCGGAGAAGCTGTACAAGAAGATCTGCTGCAAGGCCTGCAAGGTCGTCAAGCAGATCGAAATCGTCCCTGAATGGCCGCGGCCTAAGCCAAAGCCAGAGGACCCATGCAAGAAACCTGAGAAAAAACCATGCCATTGCAAGGAACCCGAGAAAAAACCATGCCATTGCAAGGAACCTGAGCCGTGCCCAAAACCTGAGACGCCAAAACCATGCCATTGCAAGAAACCTGACCCATGTCCAAAGCAATGCCCAAAAGATGACCCACCAAAACCATGCCATTGCCCGAAAGTTGATCCACCAAAAACATGCCCAAAGCCGTGCGAATGCAAGAAACCTGAGCCACCAATAATATGCGCAAAACCATGCGAATGCCCAAAACCTGAACCAAAACCATGCCCAAAACCTGATCCAAAACCAGCATGCCCAAAACCTGATCCGCCAAAGCAGGCATACAAGTTCGTGCCGTACCCGTACCCACTCCCGTACCCCATGCAGTGCCAGAGCTGGCCGTGGAACTGCCCTCCGGGGCAGTGCCATTGCTGCCCGCCTCCGCCACCACCACCACCGGCTCCGCCACCGCCACCACCGCCCCCGCCGAAGCCCTGCCAGTGCTCACATACCCACGGCTGTGGCTGCGGTGGTGGCAAACCACCTGGGCCGCCTCCTAACTGCTGGCCGCCACCCACCTGGCCGCCGCAGCAGCCCTGCTTCCCGCCTCCATGGACGATCGAGGAGGTCCCGTCAGACGCCTGTTCCATCATGTGACGCACTGACGGCTGATCAGTGATTACTGTACCATGAACACCGCCATTGCTTTGGATTAATGTGGTGGCACTACTTTAATTGTTTACCGTTCCTCAAAAGTGGTAATAATGTGAGACATAGTACTGGTCCGTTGTTATTTGTGTACTCTGCGTGCAAAGTGGTTTCAGCTCTTCTGGTCTCCAGACTTAATTTGTCTGTATATGTAATCGTGTTAATTTGTAAAAGTAATTTTGTTTTCTTACTGTATTCACATAATTGTTGGCATACTTCTACTGAAGTTTTCTTGAACCAGAGTTTGGCTCGAAATCATCCCTATATGCTCAATATCTGTGATTTATGTATTCCGAGTCGGGTCCAGCTTCACATGTATACACTAGTAGAAAACAGGGGTTTGGTTCACCCTAACCCACATTTGAAAAAGAACCGAGACTTAAGGGTGCAAGTCATCAGATTGAATTTCTGAGTGACCTTTGAAAGAACATTTTTCCTCATGTGTGGTTTTGGTAATTGAATGACAATCTCTATGGACTAATGTTTGCATTGAGATATCATTATAGATCATGTTCATGGAATTGTGGAGTTCATGTGTTGGACTCTTGAACCTTATTTGTTGAGTGGAGCATATTGCAAGTATGTCTTGAAGGATTCAAGACATCGTATTAGTGAAGAAATGTTGGAAGAATCAAGATGTTGATCAACACCAAAGCTACAAGATGTACCAAGAGCGATCATGTATCTCTTGGGATAGTAAACACTTGTCTGCATAGCTTTGTGAACTAACCTATGTGTGTGTGGTATCTTTATATGAGGTTAGGTATCTTCCCATGGGTTTGCATCAAATGAAGATCTCATATAGCTTATGGAGGATGACGTCATGTGGTGATCGTCATCAAGGTGAGACGTGCAAGACCAAGACCAAGAGAAGCTTCTTGAAGAGATCCTATGCTTGGTGCTTGCAATGGATACATGAAGATGAAGCTAAGCGAGACTCTCCCATTGTGAGCATGGGGGAGTATTTGGAGAAGCCTTCATCAAGCATGTGCTTGGACGCGCAATCAAGGAAAGATGAACCACTTGAAAAGATCAAGATAGTCATCAGATTGAACTCAAGGGTTATAGGATAGATAGGCGTACTATCAAGAGGGGCTCTCAAGTTAGTAACTTGATCGCATCGTTGTGGAAAGATCAAACCTTTGCATACTTGGCATATCATATTTCTTGTTTCTTATTTGGCTTTTATGTTGGTGAGGAGTTAGAGCTTGATTCATCTCCATGTCAAGCTCTTGTTCATCGAAATCAGTTTTACTTTGGACAACTTGTTGCGTTTTCGGTGGCGGAAATATTGTCGGTTCTATCATGAGAAAAGTCCCACACCTTGCCATGTGTGGTGATTTTACTCTATTTATGGGATGCAATATTTCTACTTTTTGTTGGGTGCTCATCGTCGATTTCTTTCCAACAAAATTGGTCTCACCTCATTTGGAGTTCATTTGCCAAAGTTATTGGTACTCAAAGTGGTGTCAAGAAAAGAACCATTTGTGTTGCCAAGCCTATTGTGACTAACCTCTTAGGACCCAACTTGGTTGGGGACCAACAAGCTAAAACTTGATCAATAGGTGTAAGCGGAGGACATTGGAGACTTGACAACATCATGAAGAATTAAGTGATCTTCATCATTCATATTCTCTCAAGTCAAGTCATTTGGATTATTTTGTTGGGTGCTCATCGTCGTTATCTTTCCAACAAAATTGGTCTCACCTCATTTGGAGTTCTTTTGCAAAAGTTATAGCAGTTTTCGTTTCGGTGTTTTGCTAATTCGGATTATTGGGGCCGGATATTTCGCTCTACCGGAATTTCCGGTTCCCCGGCTGATCCAAGAAAACGGCTAAGGAAAGGAGAAAAAGGGTTCTGACTCCAGTCGGAAATTGTGCTCGGAAATTTCATGGACTCGGAATTTTCGGTTGACCGGAATTTCCGAGTCTCACTTATACCGGAATTTCCGAGTGTCGAAACAGCCAACGGCTATATTTCCTGGAGAGGTATAAATACCCCTCCCCTTCTTCTTCCCCAGCTAACCCAAGGCAGCACGTTTTCCCCCTCTCTCCTACTCCATTGTTGACCTTGGAAAGCTCACTCCACTCTCAATCCCTGCATAGAATCTTGCATATTCTTTAGGGAAAGTTGAGAGGAGACCTAGATCTACAATCCTACCACTCCATCTCTCCTCTAAGTGAGGGGAACTTAGTGGATCTAGTTCTTGGAGTTCCTTTGTGGTTCTTCTTCTTTGTTCTTCCTCTCTTCTCTCCCCATAAGCATTAGTTGCTTTTGGTGAGATTCTGGAGTGAAGGATTTGACTCCTTTGTGGTTTCCTTTGTTTTTCCTCTCTTATTCCCCCATAAACATTTGTTGTTGTGTTGGAATTTGAGAGTGAAGGAATTGAGCACTTCGTGTGCTCTTGCCATTGCATTTGCATCGGTTTGAGCCCTCCACGAGAATTCGTGGTGGTGTTACTTGTGAGCTTGTTACTCTTGGGTCTTTGGACCCTAGACGCCTTTTGTGGCCAAGACCTTTTGTGGTCAAGACGTTTTGTGGTCACTTGAGAGCCCCCAATTAAGTTGTGGGTGTGTGCCTCAAGACTTGGGAGCCCCCAATTAAGTTGTGAGTGTGTGCCTCAAGAGTTGTACGGGATTCGATCTCCGCCCCAAAGGAGATCAATAGTGGAAGGTGAACTCGCAACCTTTTGTGGTTGAGTTCATCAGGAGAAGAAGGTGAGCCTTTGTGGCGTTGCGGCTAACCTGTTGTGGTTGCGCACACCTCTCCAAACGAGATGTACACCTTTGGGTGGAACTCGGAAATACATCCTCGTCTCCGCGTGCCTCGGTTATTTCTATACCCGAGCTCTTTACTTATGCACTTTACATTGTGATAGCCTTCGTGCTTGAAGTTATCTATCTTGCTAGCTATCACCTTGTTACTTGTATTTCTTAGCATAAGTTGTTGGTGCACATAGGTGAGCCTAGTATATTTATCTAGGTTGTATGCTTGTTAAAGTAAACCTCTTGTTTTATTCCGTCTTTATCAAGCATACCGGAATTTCCGGGTCATTCTTAGACCGGATATTCTGGCTCCTCGGAAAAAGTTTTTAAATCGCCTATTCACCCCCTCCCCCCTCTAGGCGACGTCTATCCGTTCAACCTTTAGTCCCGGTTCGTGGCACCAACCTGCACTAAAGGGTCTACGACAGACTACTTTTTTACCGTGAAAAAAAACGTCTAAAATAAATTTAAAAATGAAGTAAACTTCAAACTTAAAAATCCTTTGACGTTGCGTACGAATTCGAGAAACATTGTGTAATATATGAAAAACTATCTACGCAATTAGGTCACATAAATGACATTGTGTGATGATTTAACATTTTAAGTTTTTTTTATATTAATTGTAGCCAAAGTTTAGTCTCGGATGGAATGATAAAATGCTTATCTTGCACGACCGGTCAACGGGGAGGAATCATTTTCTGCAAATTTTGTCAAAAAAATCAAGTTTATCATTTTTCATGGCAACTAGTACACATATAAGTGCCCCATGCCAAAAGATTTCCTTTTTTGAGATGTTTATCACTCTATACCATTTTTTCGTAAAAACGATCAAAACGGTCGCGGTGAATATTCATCGAAAAAGGTATTTTTTTTAAAAATTATTAATGTTTCTGTCATATAACCAATAGTTGTGTACCTTAAAATGATTTTTCCAAAATATTCAGACCAAACTATCAAATAGTTGTAGTTCAAATTTGAATTACTTTTGACAAATCGACATAAATTCATTTAACTAGGCGAAATTAGGTAGAAATCAAGGAAAAAACAATTACTTGGGGATTATCCATCATATGTGCACTAGTTTCTATTAAAATTAAATGGGTTCCATTTTGCATTGTTTGATACTTTTTTCACAATAAAAGTCATTTTGTGCACTAAAAAATGGATACTGATATTTATGATAATAATTTGAAGAATCCCTTTGGCATGATTGTTTACTATACCAATACGCACATATTTGTGAAATATGAGATCTTTATCACAAACTATGCCGTGAATATGACCATAACTTGGTCATTTGGCTTGAAACTTATAGATGTTTATAAATGATAGTCCTTTTTGGGAAGACTTTTTCTGCAACTTTTGTCAAAAAGAATTGTTATTTTTCATTGCAACTAGCACACATATAGGGGCCCCATGTCAAATGATTTTCTTTTTTGAGGTGTTTATCGCTTTATTCCATTTTTTCATAAAAATGATCAAAACGGCCGCGATGACTATTCATCGAAAGAGGTAAGATTTTAAGAATTATTAATATTTCTGTGATATAACCAATAGTTATGTATCTTAAAATGGTTTTTCAAGAAATTCAGACCAAACTATCAAATAGTTGTAGTTCAAATTTGAATTACTTTTTAAAAATCGACATAAACACATTTAACTAGACGAAATTAGGTATAAATCAAGGAAAAACTTATTACTTGAGGAGTATCCATCATATGTGTACTAGTTTCCATAAAAATTAAACGGGTGCATTTTGCAACATATTTTTTTGTACTTTATTCAGAAAAAAGTCATTTGTTGGACTTAAAAAATGAAAATGATATTTATGAAAATAATTTGAAGAATCCCTTTGGCATGATTGTTTAGTATATCAATACACACGTATTTGTGAAATATGAGACTTTTATCACAAACTATGTCGTGAAAATGACCATAACTTGATCATTTGACTTGAAACTTATAGATGTTTAAAGATGATAGTCCTTTTTATGAAAACTTTTTTTTACAAATTTTGTCAAAAATCAAATTTATCATTTTTCATACCACATAGTACACATATAAGTACCCCATTTCAAAGGATATCCTTTTTTGAGGTGTTTATCGTTTTATTTCATTTGTTCATAAAAAATGTCGAAATTGTCACCATGGCTATCGATGTTTTTGTAATGCAAAATATGATTTGGATGTCATATTTGGATTGCTCTAATTTTTTTGATCAATTTAGACATTTTATTTGTTGAATTCCGATTTAAAGATTTAAAGATACGAATTATTCCATACTATATAAAAGGCAAAAGTAAAGTAATATTTATTTTATCATTATTTATTTAAATATTTTATTGTATTGTCATTTTTATTTATTCAACTAAAATTTTATAATATAAGCAATGAAAAAGTGTATCATCATGACCTAGTGGTTAATATGATTGATAAGACAGTTATATCAGTAGTTCTTTATTCTCTCTTAATATCTAATTTGAATGAAACCTAATTGTTAAGCGTGCTTGGGGTGGAGTAGTGTGAGGATGGGTGACCGAGTGAGAAGTTTGACCGTAGGTATGCACTTTGACTTGAGAATAGAGGTAAATATAAATTAATTGGTCAAATAATTGAAAAATTCGAAGTTCAAAAACAATTCAAAGATTCAAAATAAAAAAACTGAACAAATCTAAAATAATTCATTTTTTTTAAGAAAATGAATTTATTCTAAAAACCTTTAGGCCAGGTTGATATTACCAACCGGGACTAAAGGGTCCAAACCCTGGGGCACACGTGGCCATGTGGAAGGTTGGGCACCTTTAGTCCCGCCTTGGTAGTCCCGGTTGCTACACCGGGATTAAAGGTGATCTGGAACCGAGACTAATGGTCATATTATACTATTGGTGTCGTTCTTCTCATTGTACCAAGATCATAGTATATTCCGTAAGAGATTTTTGTCTATTTTAAAGAAGATGAGGAAAAAAAATCTGTGGTATTATTAGACAAGATCCATAAATTTATACTGGCCACTAATTTATTTTTGTTTCAGGGTGATTCCTTTGGATTCTTCCGTCAGCCATTAGTTCAGTTTTATTTAAGAAAAAAATTCAGTTCTTGAGTCTTATGTACTCTTTGTTTATCTATATCAATGAATTAAGCACTAATGCTGTTTTATGTAAACATAAGAGTTCTATAAAGGCTTTTTTTTCTAATTTGACCGTGTTTGCATAAATATGAATCTAGAACGCGGCCGCATAGAACTTGCAACATACGCAAACAATTGAAAAATATGTGTTTTTTTTGCATGAAAAATGCGTGAGTCTATATATGTTGGTGTCTCTTTGATGGTAAACCACTCTGCCATACTCTCTCTCTTTTATCAACAATTACACTATTAAGATGTAACTTGTGCTATAAAGTCAGAAGGACAAGTAAGTACTTTAAATATGAATCTATGGACAACATTTTATTTCTAGTAAGTAACATATTTATAGAGTAAATATTGGTGAAAGCCTTTCCTAACAAAGCTTAATACAATATGTATCTCAAGACAGGGGGAGTACATTACAAGAAACGTAAAGCTGATCCTCTATAGCATATAGCATATATTTATGGTTCCTCAAGTTTCAAGTCTTCTCCTGCTTAATTGTAAGCGGTTTAGATGATAATGCGACCATGGTTTTGCTTGTGTCAGAACATAGACCTCAACTGTTTCTTGGAAGAAATACACTATATTTTTTAAAAAATAGGATAAAAATAAATACTTCCATAAATTATTTTTATAGATGACATTTTGGGAAAATAAAATGAAAAACACTTTTTGTAATAAAAAATACGGATATTTTTAGTAGGACTCGCACATGTGTGAAAGATCAACTATCATGATCGGTTGATGGCCAAATAGAATTTTTTTAACAAAAGTAGCCGGTAAATGACATATCTACCATATTCTTTCCAAATAACTCCCCAGAATTGGTTTAATAAAAGAAAGAAATACAGGTTTGGATTAGATATCTTCGGATTTACACTTTTAGATGCCAATCATAGATTTTAGCAACATTTAGGATCCAAGTATGAATTTTATACTCATTAGAAGCAATTTGTATAATTAAACAAGGACATGCCTGGCTAAAATAACCTATAGAAAACACCAAATTGAATTGGAAAAGGAATAGATAAGTGCTTGTCTATTGCAGAAGATAAGGAAAATGATTTTAGATTCTTCAATAAAATAAGTTTATGTGCATCGTTTCAATGCAGAGGCCGGTCCGATGTACCTCGTATTGAAAAAATGTTTCAGCAGTTGTGTTATTTCTAGTTTCAACTGTTGCTAAGCAACAATAAGCCTAAAATGCGCTGGGAGGCCAACCAGATTTGCCCTTAAGTTTCCATCATGCCCTCAATTTTTTTTGTTGCTTTGAGAACATCAATCTTATATTAAATTATCAGCACAGTTACCATGCATATCATGCCAAATACACATTGCTAGAAATTTCGAAACCTGCTGGTCGAGCCAGACACACACCGGATTAGCGAGGGATGCAGATTTTGCAGTTATATGAGCTGCCCCATTTGCAGATACTCCTATCTGGATTGGTCTCCCGGATCACCACTGCCGTCGCCTCATGCCCCTCCATCACATGGAAATCAACATCGACTTTTGGCAGCATGTACCTGAGAAGGCCAATCGTGGCCGAGTAGTAGGCCTTAGCCGGAGATTACGGTTATACACCTTTCAATTGAGATCAAGGATGGATGGATAGATAGATTGTGTAGGTCAGTGGCCAACAACACAGGGAGCCCCACAACTAGAGGACAGAGAGATTGGTAGCCAAGGTACAGGGCAGTTCCTGCTAAAAGAGAAGTATGGTAGTGGTTACGGTGTCAATTCTCTACCCAAATGCTCTCAGATACAAACCATACATATCCATCCAAGTACATCACGTTTGGTCAGTGACACTTGCATAGACTTGCTTGAGAATCATGAGCAAAGTCTGGTTTGAGTTACTTGACGCAAAAAGTGATAGTACTTCTGAATCTAGTTCATATGTATACTTTCAGTGAAATTATACTGAAGCTATCGTTTCAAACATCAATCTGGAAATGTGTGGACCTCATCTGATTCAGAACAAGTAGACTGAAGTGATATGTTGTTTCAGTTGTGCCAATCACCTCGCATCTCCTCATGATGTAACCTTCTTTTTTGGTAATTCTGTGATGTAACCTGAGTGAGATATGAATGCCGTAGAATGTGGTGAAAGTAGCAGTATCTGCATGGCAACATCGGGGGCAAACTAAATATGTAGATCAGTAGATGGATGGTACATGTTGGCGCTGGGTACCAAACTGGTTTAGGTGTATAAGATGTCCAATTAGTACATCTAATTAGTGCGTATGAGATATTTTTGAAACAATATGCATCTAAGTTGTCGATATTATAAATCCAAATCCGATCCTCGCATTGAGAAGCGGAAAAACATGGTGCTATCAAAAGTAAACAATACTAGCCAAATAATAGGTGCAAACCTGAGTTCGGTACTTTGTGTTTGTTATTGCTCCACATGTATGGATCGAATTCGAAATTGAAATCCATGATTTATACTGTCAAAATTAATTTGTTTTTTCATAACAAATGACATGCCACAAATAATTTATGAATACGATGTGCCCTCATGCGTGTTAATCAAACCATCACCGTCTCACAACTGACACCAGCGACCATGGTGCGGTAGCCTGCACTTCGTCTATTGCTTGGTAGTGGCCTAGGGTCCTAGTTATAGTTTGAGGCTCCCGTCTAGCAAGCTAGCACAGCGGACAAGTGGTCGTTGACAGTTGTTTCGTTCTCGCTTGGGTATACATCGGATCTGGACAAGCTACCAACTCCAGCGAGCAGTGGCCATATATCCACGTCCACGGTTTGGCCAAGAGGGATCGAGTACGGTGGCGATTGGTCGAGTGACCTTCTTGTCTATATATGCACGTCGTCCCTATGATCAAACCTATCCGGCGACGCATGCGCAACCTCGAGTGTTTTTTTTTTCCAGGATACACTCGTTTCCCTCCCAGAAAAAAAAATGAAAATTAATAGTCTCGTTTGGAAGTTTAGAAACATGACGGCTCCATTGCCACAGGTACCAAGCTCTCCGAGCGCCACACGAGCACTTGACGAGAAGGGCCTTCATCCTGGCACATGTCGGGCACCAACCGGGCGTAGCCAGGAATACAAACATGTGATGTCAATTAAAACTCACGATATTAATTTTGTGTGTTTGCACTATTTTTGTATATATGAAGCTTTGGTCAACTGATTATGTAGTCACTTGACTACATGGTCTAAGTGTGGCTCTGCCACCGGCTCTAAGGCGATATAGTATGGGCCTCTGGTTTTTGTACTTTTTTTATCGATAAAGGGTGCTTCTGTTAAACCAAAAGACAATATATGTATTGAGTCCACCTAGGGTATGGGTAACTAAGATACAAACCACAAACAAATTACTGAAAATATTAAAAAACCTAGATCAGTTACATAGTCACTCATGACAAATAAGATGGACAAGATAATGAAAAGCCAATATAAAGACTCAGCCGGCATGCATATGGAGCAAATATATTTGCGACTACTTGTCCTAGGACCAAACTGGTGAACTCACGATCTATGAAGTAGAGACCACAAATGTAAATGGTGTGCACACTAAAACCCAACTGGTTAGAAAAATCTCATGACCTATAACTGGTTAGAAAAATGGATGTACAAGCTAACCACCCAGGTTCTTATGAAATCAGATTTTTATTCTTATTATTTAAAACAAAATCTTCTTAGGAGCTTCCCTATCACATTCCGTTCAAATCAAAAAGTTTTGCGATTAGTACCTCGCATCCCATTGATAAACAAATTTGAATCTGGCTAGAAACTGAACATGTAGAATAGAAAAATTAGCACTGAAAAAAAAAGAGTTTAGTATTCTCTCCAAAGTGACAGAAACTACACTTCCTCATTTCTAGCCAGTTATGTTTTGCGAGGTTATCCTTCCCAAAGGTGATCATTGACAAACGATGCTTCTGCATAGAGAGTTTGGTGAAAGTGACGCCTTTCGACAACAAGTGTGTAGATTCTCTGGGTAAAACCTCTGTTGTCACATTTGGCTAGATCCGATGATGTTTACGTGCATGTGACAGGTTTTTGTGAGCTCTAACCTTCTCCATCAAGGATGAAGACCTCAATTTTGACATTTGGTTAGACTCATTAACATCACCGCCTGTGCTACAATAGTTTTTTAATCTTATATCTTGAGTAGCATTTTCGTTAGGCCTCATGATGGTTTGTTCGATGATTTTTTTTCACACTGATAGGTTTTGCTAGATTTCCGAGAACTTGTTTCGTTTTCCTCGGAATTTCTTTCTAGAAGTCGATTTTGTTGTCATCAATGATTAGCTTTGCTTGATTTTTTTTACTTCCTACAAATATATGTTTCTGTCTATCAGTCGATGCATGCGTTGGGGGTTATCCTTATTAAATAAGATCATCCAATGTTCCATATCGGAAGGCAGCTAACATTCCATATTACTGCATTACAACATCCATCAGATTCAACTTCTGTCTTAGCGAGTTACTCCGTGCATGATTTCAGTGAAGAACCATAGATAATAAACCATGCAAAAACCTGACTAATATAAAAAGTTTTGAAGACTCTCATGAATAGTTTACGTCAAGGGATGATAAGCTTAAATCAGTATAGTGTTTTTGTGACATATATACCTTGTCATGGTAGGCTATCTAACCGGTGCTTCTTCGTCATGCTATCGAGGAAAAAGAAGTCCAAAAGCACAAAACAACAAACAGAAAACAGAAAACCCACTAACAATATTTTGTAGAAGAAAACTAAATCATGTTTGACATCATTATAACCTCTACCAGAACAAAATTGGGACAAAATTATGGTCTACATTCACAGAATAGACACACAGACAAAATAGAAATCTATTTTTTTTTATTCTTGAAAAAACACACACACCTTATCTAACCTAATATAAGTGAATCGGTACTACAATTTGGTATTGAATTATCGAGCTCGAGAAAGGCCTATATTCAACAATATCCCTACCTCTCAGCAATCATGCTCGGTTATCCTCCTCAATATCAATTTTATTTTGAAATGGAGCCTTCTTAGGGACCACCGAGTAGTGGCGGAAGGTAAGTTATCACCTTGTTATATGTCATAGTCAAGGCTATGAAGCGGCGCCAATACAAACCTTCAAGTGCGGCACTGTCATCTCCTCTCTCCAACACGATGTATGTAAAATCATAATGTCAGTTCTCCCACTTCCTAGAACTAGAAAGTCTATATCTCTCAAATCAGTACAGATAATAGCCTATCATAATTGTTGCTTATGTTGAAACGTGATCTTCGAAGTTAGATCTTCTTTTGACATGCTTGATTTTCTGCAAGTTGCGAGATCCTTTCCACTTGTACACCAGATTATAGGAATATTATTACGACTTAGGTTATAATAACTTAGTTACCAGGTGTTTACTTGATGACATTCTTCAGCAATGTAAGACGTGCATGGTAGTAATGTTTGGTACGTCAGTGAGTTGTTATTACTATATGAATACTTATTCTCAAGTCCTGCATAATATTATAGTGCCACAAAACATATAAATTACGTGTGTTGATAAGGCACCTACGTGCGTGCCACGTTGATTTTGCAAGGCGCTAGGAGTGGCATGGATGCATAAAATACAAGATGACATCATGTTTTTTTATATGCAAACCAAAATTCCAACTGTAATGGTCAAACTCGAATCAAGCTGACGGTCCATATTTATCATCGGTTTTGTCTTAGCGAGATATTTGAAACTATATCATGTTTCTATATTTAAAAAAATATTTTTTCGTATTCAATTTTTTCACCATACTGATAGTAAAATTGTCGCGTGGTTTGTTATAAAATAGGTTGACAACTTATATGTTGGTTCCTTAGTAATAAATAGTACATATAAAAGTTCGTTGAAATATACTATTGTGTGATCTAGTTTTGAAACAATACTCAGTATGGAGATAACGTGAAAATGGACCACCAATCGATCAGACTGTTAGTCAAAATATCTTAAATTGGGGAAATTTAGCTTAAATGCAATTCCTACATACACTTCGCTGCAATTCTCCCCATACCAGGCCCATCTCTTATCTACCTATTTTTATCCATGTGAGGCCCACCTCCAACCTAATAAATCATGTACGCATGCAGAATCGAGACAACATATGGCAAGACTCGTCGTTATCGATTGATAAATAATTCATTTAAATTATTACCTTGCTACCATACATTATTTACATATTTACCAATCGCCGCTAGCTAGCATGGCAACACCAGCAATGTAGGCGACAAAACTATTTTGTCAAAACGTAACAACAGATTTTTTTCCCAAACCCATGTGGACATAAAAACAACTCAGTGATAAATTAACCCCTGGGAAGACCTACCATTTTTTTACAGGTAGGCCTTCAGGTACGCTTTATTAACTCATATAACACTTATATCATCTGCTAATAAACCAGAAATAATACGAGGAGGTGAGTCCAACCACCGACGATGGATCAACACGCCCCCGGTGAGCTAGCACATGAGCTACCTTATTTGAATCTCTACTAGAGTGCTCAATCGAAACAATCCCAAAATCTATAATTATCCTACGACATTCATCGAGAATAGGAGCTATCACCATGGACTAACCATTATTAAACTTCAGCGGCGTTTCCACCACCACCAGGTTGTCCATTTGCACCAGTAAACGGTGCCAATTTAAAGCCCACCACAAAAGCAGAAGCCTCAACATAAACTATATCAACAATGTGTTCAACTTTGGTTGTATGGAGGCACAAGTAAACACACATCTCTTCTCACAAACTTCCTCTCCGCAAGAGTCACAATGGTTGTATTAAGCAAAATGAACCATCTATGTTCAGTGCAAATTAGTCCGATAATAGTTTCCTCCATCTATCTTGTCTTGGTATGGAAACAAGTTTAGAAGATCCTCTCACGAAAGCGTAACCAGGGCTACAATAGATTGTCCCGATCGGACGGGGCGGGTGGAGGAAGCGACACCTCTTTTTCACTTGTGCATGGGACGACCTACCTAACATACATGTGCAGTGTTTTCTTATTTTTGAGATTTATGTGGTTTTCTCAAAATCTGAAAAAAAAACTCGTCCTAATTTGTGTCTCTATGTGCATCAAAGTCCCTAGCTGTGAGGCCCAGCCCATTCCAGGAGGATTGGGGACGGCCCAGTTTGTATTTCGAAAATCTTCCACTGGACCATTTCAATACCACTTACATGGCAGTACATAAAGCTAAAAAAAAACTTACATGGCAGTACATGCCTCCCACTAAAAAAACAAAACAGTAGGTGCCTCATGAAAAAACTTACATATCTTTTTTTGAACAAGGAAAAAACTTACATATCAGTAGCGTCACAGACTAATAGTTGAGCAAAATTATCACATTGCCAGATGTTAGTTTTCGATAAATAATTAATACATAGAGCAGGTGTGTTATTTGGTAATAGTGCATGCATGCAAGTTCCTATCGTACTCAAATCATTTCAAAGTACAAATGAGAAATGAAATTTTCGAGAGAAGAAGGAGAAAAATATTAAAATAGGTTGATAAAACGAATGTGTAAACATTAATACATGGATAATGTTACACTGAAGCGCCAGCAGCAACGTATGCCGACTGATCATATTTGTACATACATATAAAGCCCAAAAAACGAAAATGCAATATAGCCAATACAAAAGGCTCATGGATCTCCGGAACGGAAGATTCAGGCCCATGGTGTACAGAAATGGACATAATAAAACGATAGAGACGCATTATTACCACGACAATTACCAAAGTAAGTAAATTAACTGCTAAGCACACCCAGCAACTCACCACACCGCAGCACAAACGGCGGGCGCGGAGGCGGTCGACACAGCACCGACGCGCACGTGGTCGTGATGCCATCATATCAGTAGTAGTAGGAAGACGACGAACCGCCGAGCTGGAATCCGTCGACGCCTGCGTCGTCCACCGCCGGCATCGGCGAGAACAGCGGACTGTGGACGTACCCTTCCTCGAAGTACACCCCGTGCCCGCCGCCCGGCGTCGAAGAGTAGGCTCCGACCTCGGAGGCGTCGCACCATCCGCCGCCGCCGGCATTGGCGCCGTTGCCGGCGACACCATACATGGAGAAGTCCATGTCGCCGCCGTCATCGATCATGGGCAGGTCATCGGGCATGGCGATTTCGTCCATCAGCAACGACATGTCAGGGGTACCTCCGTACATGTAATCGCTCCCGACATCGTGGGCGCCGCCACCAGACGCTGGCTGATGCGTCGGCAGTGGGGCGACGGGATCGGCGTAGAATGGCTGGAGAAGCTGCACGGAGTTCTCGCCGGAGGTGAGGTCCGGGGAGAGGTAGGGGGTGATGGAGGAACCCGGAGGAAGGTCGGGGTAGGCGAAGTTGGTGCGGGCGCGGACGCCGCGGAGGGAGCGAGCGGCGCGGTCGTAGGCGACAGCGGCCTCCTCCGCCGTGTCGAAGGTGCCGAGCCAGTGACGGTCCTTGGTCGCCGGGTCACGGATCTCCGCCGCATAGCGACCCCATGGCCTACGCCGCACCCCGAGGTACCGCGTCGGGTTGGAGTCCGGCTGCTGCGCCGCCTGCTGGCGGCGCTTGGACGACGACGACTTCTTGTCCGACGATGAGGAGGATGAGGACGACGATGAGGAGAAGAAGTAGGACGAGAAATTCATCTTATGAACTTGTGATCGAACGAACCAGAGCAAGCTAGCGCTAGCGATAGCGAGACGAAGGGAGAGTGTGTGTGATCGATTGCTGTGTTGGTCGTTGACAAGTGGAGATGAGAGAGATCGGAGGTCAGAGGTGGTTGAAATGGTGGTTGGATGGATGCTGCATGGGACGGTGTTGCATGGGAGTATATATAAGCGCGGGAAAGCGCAAAAAAGTTCGTTAAGTGGGGTGGAGGTTGGCCATGACAAGCTAACGGGACTAATTATCAGGGTGATCCGTCGTTATATGCAGCTCTGCTTGCTCCTTTTGTTAATCAATCCATCTTAGGAAATGATTAGTTGGAATATATAAATTTGGGCAACATATCATGCATGTATATGGGGGCGGCGAGGTGAGAGCTCGCCATAGTGAGGCATGCAGGGCAAAGGTCACTTTGGGTTTGATTCTTTGTGGGGACGACCAAAGGTGGTCAACCCAATGATTTGGACTGGTGGGTGCAAGTAGGGCACATGATTGTATATTGGAGTAACGATATCATCAATTATAGATCGTTGTGCTAGTTAAATCTGATTGGGAACACTATTAATTCGCAGGCACATGGGCTTGAGTCTCGTCAATATATCTTAATTATATTACCTTACCTTACCCTGCGATTTGAGTTTCGTTTCAATCTAGCCGTGGATCTGGAATTGACTATTACGGAGTACATTATAACCATATTGAGCAATTGTTCTGAAACAGTGAGCCACATAAGTAAATCTAGAAAAAAAATTAAATATCCAAAAAAGGAATATCTATGCCGCTTTCACAAATATAAGAAATAATTACAACGCATACATGCAAGACGATTTTGGGAACAATTATAAAGGGATAACCAAGCTATCCTGCACTACCAAACATGCCTGCTACTCCTATTGATTTTTTTTTTTGATTTTACTCCTACTGATATCTTTACTATTAAAGCAGAATGCGTGGTATGGTGTCACAATCCAAATGGTGTCACAAGCCAAATGCCCTCATAATTCGAATTAATTACATGCATAACACCTATAAGTGGATACCGGTTCAAGAGGAAAAGAAATAAAAAGGAAGGAAAAAAGAAGGAGAGAAAGGAAGGAAAAAAAGAGAGGGATATGGCGTGCACAACAAACTCCGCTCGCGTTCACCGTTATAGGTAGCTACTATTCGCGACCAGACGCCGTAGAAAAAACAACCATCGCCTCTATGTGGCTAGAGGGAAGGATCTTCGTGCCACTCAAGCTCCCATGGGTCCTCTTCTTGGAGTTCTCCGTAGTCGGTCCTGCCCATCTCCCTCGGCTTCTGAAAGATCCTCTGCCTGGACCGTCTCCCCTGCGTCGAAGCCTGTTAGAAAGCGAGTTGCAGCCTTGCAGGTCGCCGCTGCTCCGCCGGCTGACCCCTATCGAGAAGGGGCTGGAAGCTGGGAAAACTGAGGGAGAAGGAAATAGTTGTTGGAGCTGGAACGTTAAGGTCCGATTTTCGTATCCCGCGATGTAGACGGCATCCCTAACGTCAGGGGCTCGCGCTCTACGTTTCAGGCTGAGAGATTTTAGGGGAGCTGCTGTCCAAGTCCAATATGTTCTATAGTTTGTGTCCTGAGGTACTCTCTTTACTACGTACTTTCAAGCTTCTGGTCATGTATTTCTTGGGTCCAATTGTTTGCTTGATTCATTCACTTCCGGATTGGATGTCTGATGCCTCTAATTGATTCTTTTTGTCGGAAGCCCATTTTCTTTGTATTCCTAATTCCTATCTCTACAAAATTGTGTATAGAAAAAAATTCCGAACTCTGTTTTATGATTGGTAACTCTAAGCAGTCTATGGTTATTCCTGTCATATGTGGTGTACTTCTCATGGTACATGTCACTGCAGACGTGCTAATGATTCATCAAATGGTGACAACTTTGGTGAGATAAATTTACTAAGAAAGCTGGCAGGGGATAAATGGGACATGGTCAATCATCTGATGAAGTGCTACACAAAATATATCTTCTTTTCAGTAAGCAAAAACAAATATTGCCTTTTCATATTCCTTTTCAAGCATGGCTTACTCACGTTGTTTAGTATCCAATGAAATGTTGTGTCTTTCCATACGAAAAACCACTTTTGCTGCTACTAAAATGATTCCAAACTGAAAAGATAGTGTTAAAATCCTTTGTGATGCTATTCAAACTCCTGCTGATGCACATGTATATCGTTGTATGTTACTATTTATAAACTTGAACTTCTCGGCTACACTTTTTCTTGTAAAAGTGCAGATACTTTAGATGGTTCACAAAATTTAAAACTCTTCTTAGAATTTAAATGAAATTATGCTTGTTTTCGCGAAAACGCAAAAGCCTTGCGTTTCCATTCATTGATAGAAAAGAAGTTTTTGTATAAGTCTAAGAAAGGACCATTGATTGTGCTTGTTCAAAGGAGTCTTTTTTACCAAGTATGACTTTCTTATTTTTATATGTTGTTCTTTATTTGTAAGGATAACAAAAAAAGGAGAGCACGAAGAAGAAATGTTATGACAGCAGGACACACATCTTAAGACGGTAGATCTAGCTGTGTCCAGCTTTGTTGGCTGACCATTGTTTATGAAGGTTTGGACACACCAAAAGATCTAACATGCGATTTGTTTTAAATGCACGTAGCTTCTAGCATTTCAAAGCTAAAAACACAGGTTGACGAGGCAACGACATAAACTAGATGTACCGATGACGGTTTGATTAGGCGATGTCGGAGACGAGATGCGGCTTATGGACAACGGCGACAAACTGGTACAATTTTTTGTTTAGTTTTCTTCAGACAGATTTTCCAGGTACGATTTTCAGAGAACTAACATAGGCGAGTGCTAGATATTTTCAGAGAAAACATGCAACTTAATTTGAGAAGATGGTGCTGTATTTTAGTCATCAAGCTCTGGTAGTAAATTTGAATGTCATGTACATCAAATATTTGAATGAAGTGTAGCGTATGCCAATAGTTCAACACATCAAATGTTTCATTACATGAAATTCTTGCATAAATTTTATGGCAAAATGCATATTCCTGGCTATGTCTTGTCTGGAAATGAGTATTACACACGCAAGGTGCCTCATGCTGAAGGCTTGTGTGGATCCAGAACTTCTAGAGGAGGGATGTAGCAAAGCTCATGGATAATTATAGAACAGTTGCAAAGCCACTGATAGATGATGGTTCCTCGGTTATCCTTTGGCTGGATGAGTGGCATATTGGTGGTGAGCGCGGACCACTTAGTCAGAGATTTGCAAGGCTTTTTACGTTTGTTGTCGATGAAAAGATTTCGCTTAAGGAGCTGGTTAATACTGAAGATATTTCTTATTACTTTCACGGGGGAAAGATCATATGATGAACTAACAACAATTCCTGACTGACTGCATGGCATCCATCCAAACTGCATGGGAAACAAATGTACTAACTACATACCGAGTTTCATGGATAAATGAAATCTGGGTTGTTCAGTGCTAAGTAAAGAACTAAACGGCCAAAATAGGATGTCAGAACTAAGTTTTTAGAGCATTATTTTTGTTATTTTTGCACAGAGCACCAGAACTGTCATTTCATCACGAAGCGTGGCATGTATTGAAAAAAGATATATACTCGCTACCAATTGATTCTCAGTTTTTTAAAATGCTTTACTATCTGTTTAGAATTTTTCTAACAAGAGCATATGAGCTTGAGAACCAAAACAACTTCCCCGTGCAGAATTAGTGTCACAAATACACAGCGGGAAGAAGCTTTAAAGACTTGCCATTTTATGGTCGACTGTGCCTCTATTATGCCATACCATTTTTGAAATTTTAGTTACATCATTAAATGCTTGTGAATTGTCAGTTTCTATCAAAGGTCATGGCGCCGTACCAATTTTGAAAATTTAGCTACATGCTTGTGAATTGTCAGCTTCTATCAAAGGTCATGGCAATTTATTTTGTACCTATAGTTTGTGTCGGGATCCGAGTTTTCTGATTATTTACCATCTTTGCTTAATATAACCCTCAATAGGCAACGGTTTGAAGGAACTATATCGTTTGCCAGTTGTTCAACACATCAAGTGTTTGAATATCATGTAAAATAGTGATCAAAATATTTGAGAGCCGTAAAGCTATAAATTGTTATCTTTTTTAGACAATGATCTTTTAGCATTAGAGCATGTCCAAAACAGATTTGTAAATATCATTAGCCATCAATGATAGATCTGTGTAATAGTATCATTTTGTTTTGTTACAACTTAGTACATTGAGATTAAAAAAGAAAGAGATAAGTGAGCATTCATGGTGTGTTTTACTTTTCTAAATGCTATTTTAAGTTACCGAGTTATAGTGTGTGTGCTTATATGCCGTGTAGGTGTAAAGTTCATTCAAAATGGATGAGGGTGTAGAATTAGTGTCATAGATACATAGCGGAAAGATGAGTTCAAGACTTATTGAACGATTAGTGTGGAACCATTAGATTTTTTTTTCATTACCCGTTGCAACGCACGGGCAATCACCTAGTATTGATAGTGAGCGAATTCTTTAGAAACACCTCCTAGGTGGAAAACGACTCTAGTGAGTGCCATCATCCCTACCATTTAACACCCAACAAAGACTTGGAATTTCTCCTAGAGCCGCACACAAACACTTCACCGGAAACAGAGGCACGATCTAGCCACACCAACAATTACCATGACAGACACAAATTATATCGATTTATGTTCAGTGAAAAGGAAATGCTCTTGAACAGTACCTAGCTATGAGGATGGACACCCATGAGCGCCATCATCACCGATATCGATACACGTCGAATGCTAGGGTTTCGCCATAGTCTTGTGCCTCCCCACCCATCCAAATTCCAGTGAGAGAGCCGAGCCACCACCAATTTCAAGGACTCCATCAACACCTAGACCGATGAAACCAAAGCCAAAATAGATAAGATAAAGGTGACACAGTTGATCATGATGCACTTCCGCTCGTTCCTAGAACCTCCACCATAATTACTACGACAGGGAATCCCGCCATCCACCACCTCAACCCAAGAACCTGTGTGCCCTAGCATCGGCCCACTCAAACTCATATAGAACATGCCATGCTATTGTGTGCTCTGCGTCGTTGCCTTTATCACGTGCCATAGCGTCGCCCGACACCCTAAATTAACATCAACACCGTGGTATCAGGTAGACCTACGACTAGGGAGGCCATGCATTTTGCTTCCAAATCACCCCAGAGTTGGTATCAGTCGGATACCATAAGCCCCCACCCCACCACTGGCACACGCGCACCTCTCCTAGACGCCGATGGGACTACAAAACTGGAACCATGAAACAATGGAAAAAAGGGCATCTCCCCCTTTGAAAATCACATGTACATTTTCTATATTTATATTTTCCTTTCAAAATTGAAAATTTAGGAAAAATATATTCAAAATTAACTAAAGAAAATGATTGTAAAATACCTCAGGTACTACCAAGTAAAATACCAGGAACTAAAAAAAATGATTTGTAGCATTGGCCGAATATAATATTTGTTGAGATATGCTATTCGAAGATAAAAACGCTTAATTGCTGGGTCATGGACACTTTCACTAGCAGCGGTTTCTACCCTCGCCTTTTTTATACTCCTAGTACATACGGTACCCTGATGGTCGGTCGTTGGAATGTAGCATACCGTCGTGCGTGTGGCCCGGGCGTAGGCTGCAGCCCACGACGCAGAACGCGCTACACCGGCCAGACACCCCGCGCATGCATGCAGCGCTTTTTCGGAGTCTGAACGCGTGCATGGCCGGCCACCAGCCCCTTCCAGGAGTCTCTGAAGTACGTAGGACGTTCGTCTCCCAAACACAAATCAGCATCCAGTCCGGGATTCGTATCGGCGGCGTTCTCCTGGCCGGCCGGCGGGTCGATCTCGGCGGGTCCGTCGGTATATCACCCCTCGTCTGCCTGTCCGACACCGTACGTCAATCGAGGTCCCCACACGATCGATGTCCAAGGGACCACGCGCCTAGCTAGCTGACGCCCTCTCTCAAGTTTGACCGAATGCAATGCAAACACAATACTCATCTCAACTCAAATATTGTGCTGATCAACATCGGATGCCCACACTAGTAGAAAACGAGCCTTTGATTCACCCCTTTAGTCTCGGTTCATTTTTTGAAACCAGACTAAATGGGTGAGAGACACACCGCTGGATTTGTGAGGGACCTTTAGTCCCGGTTCGTGTTACGAATCGGGACTAAAGGTTCACCGCATGCGGCAGCAGAGACCTTTAGTCCCGGTTCGTAACACAAACCGGGACTAAAGGTCCTCACTTTATCAGCTTCTTCCACCCCTGCTCACTCCATTTTTCCCACCGAGCCCGAGCTCAAAATCATTTCCTCTCCATTTCTTCTCCATTTTCTCTCACCAAGACTAGATAATCCATAATATTTTACACCATTTGGCAAGATTGAAGCCACCCCACGGTTAGCCTCTTCATCCTCTTTCCGGCATTGCTTATTTAGCTCATTTTGCTCATTTCAATTTTTGTGTGCAAGCAAGGTGTTCGATGTAATGTCTAAGTTATGATCTCATTTGTGTATATGTGCAATTTGTTCTCAAACTAAAATAATGATTTATGTGTTTTAGTGTGGTGAGGAGCCTTATCGACGTCGATCGCCCGCGCCGTCCCGTCACCACCTCGGTGAGCCTCTATATTTTATTTTATTTTATTTTAAAAATATAGCTTTTATGATTTAGATGCATAGTTACTACCTGTATAATTTTCTAACTTGTATTATATGTATAGTGTCATGGTTCTGATATCCGTCCCCGTCGGTCCTCCTCCGATCTATGATTCGGATGTGGTATATTTTCAAAACTATTTATTTCATTCTATGTTTCTGGCAATTATGGCGACCAACTTGACATAGAATTATTTTTATCTAGGAGGTAGTTGAATCAGAAATTGAACCTGACCCTATTGTCGAGTTTTTGGATAAAGAAAACAATGATTTGAAAGCAAAATTGAAAAGAAGTGAAGCTCTTTATCTTCAATGCTTAGAAGATAAGATGAAATTAGAGCTCAAACTTGCCGACGTGGTCGATGGTAACGAGATCAAGATGGATGCAATGCGCTTGAAGATAAAAAAGATTAGAAAATATGCCATTAATCGGGAGGCTTGGTATCATTATGCTGTGGGTTCATTATTTACCTTAGTTGCGATTTTGATCGCATTTGTTGTTGGATTTAAATTCTTCAGATAATTTTTATATTTGTTTCAGTTAATGTATGTTTTATGAGAACTATGTATTACCGCTTGTCAATACTCTACTCTTATTTTAATGGATGACATTGTATTAATTAATTTGCTCTTACATATTATTTATGACAGTAGTGTGATAATGGGGTTCGATATACTTTTATGTAATACAGATGAACCGACAATGGATGTACGGTGACCGATGTTGTCTTGAGTTCATTGATGGCATGCATAATTTTCTCCATATGGCTGAGGCAAACAAGCCGAAGAACGGTTTTATTTGTTGTCCATGTAGTGCCTTCAAGAATATGAGTGATCACTCTACCTCAAAAGTCATTCACTCACACCTCTTGCATAATGGTTTTATGCCTGGTTATTATTGTTGGACCAAGCACGGAGAAACAGGGGTTATCATGGAAGAAAATGAAGAAGAGGAGGATAATGACAAGTATCCTTGGTTCAGTGATACTACAATGGGAGAAGACGAAACTGAAGAAGATCCCATTATTGATGAGCCCGACGATGATTTTCGTCGGGCCATTCGTGATGCACAAATAGACTGTGGAAGTGAAAACGAAAGGTTGAAGTTGGAGCGTATGTTAGCTGATCACGCCAAATTGTTGTACCCAACTTGTCAAAATGACCAGAAAAAGCTAGGTACCACACTTGAATTGTTGCAATGGAAGGCAGAGAATGGTACTTCTGACAAGGGATTTGAAAATTTGTTAAAAATAGTTAAGAAGATGCTTCCAAAGGATAACGAATTGCCGTCTAGTACGTATGAAGCAAAGAAGGTGGTATGCCCTCTAGGATTAGAGGTGCATAAGATACACACTTGCATTAATGACTGCATCCTCTACCGCGGTGAGCACGAAAAATTGAATGCATGTCCTGTATGCGGTGCTTTGCGGTATAAGATCGGGCGAGATGACCCTGGTGATGTTGAGGGCGAGCCGCGCCCTAGGAAGAGGATTCCTGCAAAGGTGATGTGGTATGCTCCTATAATACCACGGTTAAAACGTTTGTTCAGCAATAGAGAGCATGCCAAGTTGTTGCGTTGGCACAAAGAAGATCGTAAAAAAGACTTGATGTTGAGACACCCCGCGGATGGGTCCTAGTGGAGAAAAATTGACAGAGAGTTCCCGACATTTTCAGATGACGCAAGGAACTTAAGATTTGGCCTAAGTACAGATGGCTTTAATCCTTTTGGAGAGCAGAGCTCCAGTCACATCACTTGGCCCGTGACTCTATGTATCTATAACCTTCCTCCTTGGCTGTGCATGAAGCGGAAGTACATTATGATGCCCGTGCTCATTCAAGGCCCGAAGCAACCTGGCAACGACATTGATGTGTACCTCAGGCCATTAGTTGAAGAACTTTTGCAGTTGTGGTGTGAGGAAGGTGTACGTGTGTGGGATGAGCACAAACTGGAGGAATTTGATCTACGAGCTTTGCTTTTTGTAACCATCAATGATTGGCCTGCTCTAGGCAACATTTCAGGACAGTCAAACAAGGGATACAATGCATGCACGCACTGTTTAGCTGAGACTGATAGTATACATTTAGGTAACAAGAATGTGTACCTAGGTCATCGTCGGTTTCTTGTACCCAAGCATCCGTTAAGGAAGAAAGACAAGCATTACAAATGTGAGGCAGATCATCGGCCGAGGCCTACCCGCCCTTCTAGTTCTGCTATACATGATATGGTCAAGGATTTAAATGTAATCTTTGGAAAGGGTCCTGGCGGTCTCACTGTTCCGAATGACGCAAACAACCACGTACCCATGTGGAAGAAGAAATCTATATTTTGGGAGCTGCCATATTGGATAATGCTAGAGATTCACTCTGCAATCGACGTGATGCACGTGACAAAGAACATTTGTTGCAATTTGCTAAACTTCTTGGGCGTGTATGGGAAGTCAAAAGATGGGAAGTCAAAAAAGGTACACCGAAAGGAAGGCTGACCCATCAACGTATGAGCGAAGAGATGCATCGAGACGATACTCATTCAGAGAATCAGCCAGGTCCTGCAAGCTACGCTCTTACTAAAGAAGAGAAGAAAATATTTTTTGAGTGCCTTCGCAGTATGAAGGTTCCATCTGGCTTCTCATCAAATATAAAAGGAATAATAAACATGGCAGAGCAAAAATTTCAGAATCTAAAGTCTCATGACTGTCACGTGATTATGACACAATTACTTCCGGTTGCATTGAGAGGGCTTCTACCGGAAAATGTTCGAGAACCCATTGTGAAGCTATGTGCATTTCTCAATGCAATTTCTCAGAAGGTCATCAATCCACTAACTCTAAAAAATTTAGAGAAGGATGTGGTCCAATGTCTTGTCAGCTTCGAGTTGGTGTTCCCACCAACCTTCTTCAATATTATGACGCACCTTGTTGTCCACCTAGTCGAAGAGATTTATGTTCTCGGTCCTGTATTTTTACACAACATGTTCCCCTTTGAGAGGTTCATGGGAGTCTTAAAAAAATATGTGCATAACCGGGCTAGGCCAGAAGGAAGCATCGTCAAGGGTTATGGAACAAAGGAGGTCATTGAGTCTTGTGTAGATTTTATTCCTGATCTGAAGCCGATCGGTGTTCCTGAATCACGTCATGAGGGGAGACTGCATGGAAAAGGCACCCTTGGAAAGAAAGCAACAATATGTCAAGACGGGGATTCTTTCACTCAAGCACACGACACCGTTCTACATAATTCCAGTTTGGTGGGTCCGTATGTCGAGGAACACAAGAATGTTTTACGCTCCAAGTACCCGGAGAAATCTGAAGATTGTATTGATGGAGAACACATGAAGACTTTCAGCAGTTGGTTAAAAAGACGTCTCATTAATGACACCAATGTTGAAGAACAGCTATACTTGTTGGCCACATCACCAGCTTCAACTATATTGACTTTTCAAGGGTACGAGATAAATGGAAATATATTTTACACAACCAAACAAGATAAAAAGAGCACCAACCAAAACAGTGGAGTACGCTTTGATGCAACAAACTGCAACGGGACAAAGGACACATATTATGGTTACATAGAGGAGATATGGGAACTTGACTATGGACCTACTTTTAAGGTCCCTTTGTTCAAGTGCAAATGGTTCAACCTACGAGGCGGGGTAGAGGTAGACCCACGATACGGAATGACTACAGTGGATCTCAACAATCTTTCGTACGAGAATGAACCATTCGTCCTAGCCAGTGAAGTTGCTCAGGTTTTCTATGTGAAAGACATGTCTACCCTACCGAAAAAAGAAAAGATAAGCAAGCGAGTACATCATACGATGAGCCAAAGCGCCACATAGTTCTTTCAGGGAAAAGAGTCATTGTGGGAGTGGAGGACAAGACAGACATGTCAGAAGATTACGATAAGTTTCATGACATTCCGCCCTTTAAAGTCAACACTGATCCAAGTATCAAGTTAAATGAAGAAGATTGTCCGTGGTTACGGCGCAATCGGAAGAACAAGTAAACACTAGAGAGGGATATTATTGTTGATGTGTAATATCCGAATGCTTTGTATCAGAAGAACAAGTGAACTGAAGTATTTTGTAGATGCATGGAACAAAACACACGATTTCACCTGCATACAGCCCAACGGTGGCTCGTGAGTGCCTGCATATGAAATGCACCGTTGGACGTATGCAGGGAATCCGAATGCTTTGTATTCTGTCGATGAAGTAGAATGAGGAGACAATGACTGCCGAACATGTTCAAGAGGGGGCTATATATAGGGTCATGTGACTCACGAACTGGTCATGATAGTGCCCATCCAACAGCTCAGAATCTCTCAAAAGAAACACATCTCTTCATCCAACGGCTCACAAGTGCTTTAAAGAAACACACGATCCATGTGCTTCTTTACTCCCGGTTGGTGTTACCAACCGAGACTAAAGAAGCACATGGATCGTGTGTTTCTTTCTAGTGCTTGTGAGACGTTGGATCTGAGGTGTGTTTCTTTTGCGAGATTCTGAGCTGTTGGATCAGCAGTATGACGACCACTTCGTGACCCACATGACTCGGTTGTTGTTACCAACCGGGACTAAAGAAGCACACGTACCTTATATATATCCCCCCTCCCGGACATGTTCAACACTCAGTGTCTACTCATTGTAGTTCATTTTGGCAGCACACGGGTAGCAGAGAGCACTCAGTGAAGGCTGAAGGTGAACCCTCCCCTCGGCAGAGGCATCTCTGGGCAACCAGCGGCAAGACGTCTCTGATGATCTGCGACCGTTTCAAACGGTTGCATATCATCAGAGATGTCTTGTCGGACGGTTGTAGATCATCAGAGATGTCTTGCCACGGTCATTTGGCTTGGCTTGAAATGACCATAACTTGGTCATTTGGCTTGAAACTTCTAGATGTTCAAGGATTTGATTTTTTGAGGTGTTTATCATTTTTCCTAGCAACTACTCCCTCCGTTCCTAATTATAAGTCGTTGGGGATTTTATGTACAAAATGAGCAATGCTACGATTTTTTCATTCTTTCCGAAATTGCCCCCCCGCAGAGCCCACTTTCTCCACCTCGCTCCTCCTCTCGTTCGTCCTCTCGCTCCTCCCGACCCCCCCCCCCGTAGAGCACCACCGTCGCGGCTCCCCACCGCCCTCTCCCTCTGGCTCGCCGTGACCGCCCACCGCCATAGCCCTCTCCCTCTTCATCTTGCCGTCGCCGCTCCCCACCACCTCGTTTCCTCTCTCAACCGCATCCGGAGGTCAAAGAACAAATTTTTATCCGCCGACGACGTGCTGCTACCGAGATGGCGGCGGATCCGTGCGTTCTGGTGGAGGATCTGTGCACCCTGGCCGTGGATCCGTGTGTTTTGGCGACGCAGGCGTAGGAGAGGCCAAGATCGAGGCGGGACGGCTGCGCGGGAGCCAAGGATGCGGCCGCCTTGGCGAAGGCGCCGCCCGTAGCTGCCTCCGCGAAGAAGAAGATGGACGAGTCATAGCCGGACGACGGCCGCCTCCCCCGTGGAGTCCTTCCACAGCAAGATTCCATCCTGCGCCTCTCCATTCCGTTCCTGCTCTGCCTCCCTTCACAGGACGCCTCAAAAGGTATCACTTTCATATGCAAATTGGCCACCGTGAATCTATCATCTGTTGTTAACTTCTTGCACAAATGGCTACCACCGTGTTAGCTAATCCTACCACCGTGTGTTACAATATTGTTTGTGCTTGAAGAAACAACACTACTCATCACAGTAACACTTAAACATTAACTTAAAGCAACCATAAACAGTAGGTGGTGGAGTAAAATGCAGTAGTAACATTAACTTACACACAAGTTTTTCAGTACAATAACACACACAAACTGAGTGGAACTTTTTCAGTAGCACTAACACACAAATACAGACTTACACACAAGTTTTTCAGTACAGTACACACATACTGACTGAAACTTTTTCAGTAGCAGTAACACACAAATACAGAATTGTTTAGGCAGCACCTTGGCCTAGAAAGTCAAGGGCATATGCAATAACCTCAGGAGGGCAACGCAGGCTTTTTGGTAGCAGACCCAACCTTTCAAACCTATCCTTGTTTGCATGGGTTAACTTGTAAATATTTCCTCCTGCATTGTTCATGATCTCAACCATGACATTCATTAAACTTAGGAAGATTCTGTTGAGTTTATATGACTCATAGTCTGCAAATTCTTTCTCAATACCTTGAATAAACTCCTTGAGAGTTTTAGCAGTGAGGCAATTAGTTAGAGACTGTATGGATCTAAAAAAGCCTAGATCAAGGACATTCAAGTCTGGACTATTTGCAGGCTGTTGCAGCAATTTGATCTTTAGTCTGCTATTGGCCACAACTTCTGCGAATGCTATGTCATTGGGAAAAATATGCGGTTTCGCATTATCCTGCTGTATAAAAATGGTCTGCCCATCATCTTCTTGAGGCCAAACAGCTTCAATTGCAGGCAATAGCTTCTCCAGAAAGAACTCTCTCATTACTGTCCTTGTTACTCTCAAGTTCTTCGTCTCCAGGGTCCCTCTCTCTCTATTCTCACTCCTTCTTTGCGCCGGTATCTCTTGCACGAAGGGCCACATGCCTATCTTCCCATCAAATGTCATGTTGCCATCACTGTCATACCTAGGTCGAGCAACCGCGGTAAGAACCATGACTTTTCCTATGCAAATGCTAGATAGAGGCCGTACAGGATCTGGTTCATCTGGCAGCAAGTAGTATTTCTGGTTACTTTGAGTCATATTGAACCATTTCTCGTCAACATGTACAAAGTTGTACATATCGATGAAAAATGGATCTGCAGTATTAAGTGTTTCTTCATCAATCATGCCTAGGCAAAACTGTGCCCTGTTTGTCTTATGCTTCTCTGTTAGTTGTGGTTTTATGGCATTTGAGTGCCTTCGGATTAGATTCATCTCGAATCTCCTATATAGTGTTGTAGGATTGCAACCCAGCTGCCAAGCCAAGGATCTTATTGTCGACCTTCTGTTTAGTGGGATAGAGGGGATACGTGATAGATCAATTTCTAGTGGCTTCCTCCCACACCTTCCCTTCTTCTTGCTTGAAACATCTACCGGCAAACCGTTGGCAATTTGCTCCATGGACAGCTACCAAATCCTCTGTATTGTTCGAACATGTACCCCAAAAAAGTTTGCTAAGTTTTTCTTGTCTTCTGGATCAGAATTTCCACCTATGCTCATACACAGTGCATGCATAGCTACATAAGCAGCATATTTCTCAGTGTCACTGAGGATTTTCCTTTTCTTCTTTTGCTATGCACCTGCAATAAGAAATGAAACAAAAAACAAATTAAACTTGCTTGCTTCTCTCTGAAATTAATTTTTGCTTGGTGTGCTTGTTACTGCTGCTGTAAAATGCAGTAGATGGTGGTGTAAAATGCAGTAGTGCCACATTAACTGAAATAGCAGTAGTAACTTGTGCTCACCGCCTACAACATGATTTTGTTATAATTTGTTTGTGCTAAAACAGTTGTGTCCATTTCAGTGGGGATGCAGTGGAAGACTAGTTTCTCAATGAGAGATGTATGCAAAGCCAAGAAGTACAGAACATGTACATTCTGCTTGGTGAATATTCACATCTGTCATGAAGTTCTTGTACATTCAAAAATGGAGTTGTAAAATGGACTAAATTTCATAACAAATGCAACACCTGTCATGTTCAGGACCTCCTCTTCTTCTATATTGACCTCTGCTTCTATATTGACCTCATGTTCTTCCATATTAACCTCATGTTCTTCCATATGAACCTCTTGTGCACCTACAAAAAGAAACATGTGTCCATTTTAAATACTCCATTTAGTGTAGCAATTGGTGTACACTACTGTCCACTGCTCTCTGTATTGCTCTATGTGCTTGTTGCTTGCAGTAGATTAGTGGTTGTTCGAGTACAGTACTCCCTGAATTTTGTTGTGATTTAAACTGAAAACTCAATAGGTGTAGAACATTTAGACTTGCAGTAGGTGTAGAACATTGAGAACTTGTGTGTAGAGATACTCCTTTGTATCTGCTTACCAGCTTCTACTCTATTATGTGTCTGCTCCAGCTCCATTATTGGATCACTGAATCCATGCACCAGCTGATTAGAAAATCCTACACGTAGTTTGGAATTAAAGTTAACAGTAGCATGTGCTAGCAGCAGTAGTGTTCGCTTGCACTGCTTGCAGCAGCAGTAGCTTAATTTTGTGAGTAGCTTAAATTAACATGTGCTAGCAGCAGTAGCTTTTTACAGCACTCTGTTCCTTGTGATGTGTATTGCTTCTTTTTCATTTGTCAATTGCCCAAACAAGCAGCTGTACTGAATAAGTACTCCTTGCATTCGTGCAGTAGCAGAGTAGCAGTGCAGTAGCTTCAAATGCACAAATGCTTGTAAACTGAGAGTGCTCCATGGTTTTTACTTTCATCTCACACATGAACAAATGCTTGTAAACTGAGAGTGCATTTCCTTCTGTTCCCCTTACTTTTTCCTTCTGTTCTCACTGTAGTACTCCTTACTGTCCATCATAAATTCATTTCATCATACCTGTAGCACCATATTCTTGCATTACTTGTTCATCATGTGGTGCTTGTTCATCTTGGAGTCCTTGTTCTTGCATCACTTCATCTTCTTCGTCTACTGGTGGTGTAAAATTGAGGTCCGGGACAACCATATTGATGTGCGGAGCAAATGTTGCAGGGCTGGAGGAGAATCACAGCGAGTCGACAGGATCAGGAATCAGAGGAGATGGACCTGGGAGGAGATGAGGAACCCGAGGAGCACCTCTGATGGAGGAACCTGGGAGGAGATGAGGAACCAGAGAATCACAGCGAGTCGACGAGGACCAGAGGAGATGCAGGAACCGGAGCACCTCTGCTGCTGTTGCTGTTCGACGAGGTTAGGAACCAGAGGAGATGGACCTGGGAGGAGATCGGGAACCAGAGGAGCACCTCTGATGGATCCCTGGCGTGCTACTGGAGATGGCGAGGAGTGGGGCAAGGGAGATGGCGAGGCGGGGAAGAAGCACGACTGGATGTGCTCGCGCGCGAGCTTGGGCTGCGACGGCGGCGACGGTGGCGATGCGCGCAAGGGACCTGGGCCGCGCGAGCGACCTGGGCTTCACGATTCAAAATTTAGATCCAAGTGATCGGTTCGCTGGCATGACTGCGGGAGGGTATCAGATGTAATTAAATCAAACATTGAGGGTATAGATGTCTTTTTCGCAATTTTCACCTGGTCGGAACGGAGGCCTGAACGACTTATAATCTGAAACGGAGGGATTAGTACACATATAAGGAGCCCATGCCAAAGGATTTGATTTTTTGAGGTGTTTATCACTTTATTACATTTTTTCTTAAAAACGATCAAAACGGTCGCTACGAGTAATCATCGGAAGAGGTGATATTTTCTAGAACTATCAATGTTTCTGTGATATAACCACTAGTTGTGTACCTTAAAATGATTTTTCCAAAAGTTTCAGACCAAACTATCAAATAGTTGTAGTTCAAATTTGAATTACTTTCGATAAATCAACATAAACTCAATTAACTAGGGGAAATTAGTTAGAATTGTAAGAAAAAACTCATACTTGGGGATCATCCATCATATGTGCACCACTCTTAGTGAGAAATAGTTGGGTTCCATTTGGAATCATATTTTCTGTACTCACTTCACAAAAAACCTCATTTTTTGCACTCAAAAAAAGGAAAATGATATTTATGAAAATAATTTGAAGAATCCCTTTGGCATGGTTGTTTAATATACCAATATTCACCTATGTGTGGAGTATGAGATCTTTATCACAAACTATGTCGTCGAAATGACCATAACTTGGTCATTTGGCTTGAAACTTCTAGATGTTCATACATGATAGACCTTTTTGTGAAGACTTTTTTTGCAAATGTAGGCAAAAATCAAGTTTATCATTTTTCCTAGCAACTAGTACACATATAAGGAGCCCATGCCAAAGGATTTGATTTTTTGAGGTGTTTATCACTTTATTACATTTTTTCTTAAAAACGATCAAAACGGTCGCTACGACTAATCATCGGAAGAGGTGATATTTTCTAGAACTATCAATGTTTCTGTGATATAACCACTAGTTGTGTACCTTAAAATGATTTTTCCAAAAGTTTCAGACCAAACTATCAAATAGTTGTAGTTCAAATTTGAATTACTTTCGATAAATCAACATAAACTCAATTAATTAGGGAAAATTAGCTATAATTCTAAGAAAAAACTCAAACTTGGGGATCATCCATCATATGTGCACCACTCTTAGTGAAAAATAATTGGGTGCCATTTGGAATCATATTTTATGTACTTACTTCACAAAAAACCTTAAAACATAGAAAATGATATTTATGATATAATTTGAAGAAATCACCTTGGCATCTTAAAATGTTAGAAAATATAAAACAAAACATAAAAATAAACTAGAAACCAAAACAATTCAAAAAATAAGTAAACCAAAATAAGAAATAGAAAAGTAAGCAATTCAAACAATTTAAAAGAAAACAGAAACAAAAATCAGTAAAAAAAAATAAGGAAAAAAGAACCCTTCAGTCTCGGTTGGTAACACCAACCGAGACTAAAGAGCTAAAGAGGCGCGCTGGGCTCCAGCCAGAACCCTTTAGTCCCGGTTGGTAACTCCAACCGCGACTAAAGACCCTTTAGTCTCGGTTCGTGGCTAGAACCGAGACTAAAGGTATTGTCCGCGCCGGTTTTGGGTGGTCGTGGCTCAAATTTTTCTTATCTTTCCCAAATCTTCCAAAGCGTCGTCGCCCTGCCGCTCCGCCTCGCGGTCGCCGCGCCGTCACCCTGCCGCTCGCCGCGCCGTCGCCCTGCCGCTCGCCGCGCCGTCGCCCTGCCGCTCCGAAGCGCCGCCGCGTCGTCTGCTACGCCGCGACCCCCCTACAACGCCGGTATGCCTAGCTAGTTCAGTCCCCTCCCTCCCTCGGGCTCCCTAGCTAGCTTCCACGCCGCCCTCCGGCGCATTAGGGTTATAGAGCTGAAGCAGTATTGGCATGTGATTTGTGAAGATTTGTATAAACTGGCTAATGATTTTCAATTATCCAGAATGTGGACGACACCCTTCTAATTTTACCTGCAGATGAGAGAGTCAGATTTCTTCCTTAAATTTTTTGCTTTAGAGTTTCTCGGTCACCAGTGGACTTCATATTAATTTCCACAAGTCGTGCATGATCCCTATTAATGTAAATCAGGAGGTTTGAGCTAGCTTGCACAATGCTTTGGGTGTCAGTTTGGGGCTTTACCTTTCACTTACTTGTGTTTGCCAGTTGGTACTGTTAGACAAAAAATCAGTGACTTATCTCCAATGGTATCTCGACTTGAAAGAAGGTTGTGTGCTACTTCTTCCTTATTTTCACAAGGAGCTAGATTGCAGCTCATCACTTCTTCTTTCTCTTCGTTACTTGCACACTTCCTCTGTTCTCTGCATATTCCGCAAGGTATCATGGAGCAGCTTAATATAATTATTAGACAGTGTCTTTGGAGAGTGGGAATGAGGAAGTTCCTAAAAAATCCTTGGCTTCTTGGGATTCAGTTTGCAAGACATAACAGAAAGGAGGTTTGCGGACTATTAACTTTGCTGTTAAGAATGAGGCTCTTCTACTTAAATATCTGCACAAGTTTTATAATAGAGCTGATATCCCTTGGGTGTCTTTGGTGTGGGATTCTTATTATCCGACTGGTGTACCTCATACATCATACTTATGTGGAGAGTATTAATACTTTTATGCTTGTAGATCATGAAAGACATGCTCTATGTGATAGTTATATTGCTGGATTTATTCATGATGCTACTGAAAGTTATTATGATAAGGGAAAACATGGTTCTAAATATTTCAATATTATTACATGCCCTCTCTTTAAGTTGAAAGTATGGAAGTTGCTCTTTTTTTATCTTCCTATGCTACTTGCTTTGTGTTCCAATGATTTATTTTCTTACAAGATCCCAATGCATAGGAAGTGGGTTAGAATCAAATATGTTTCATATTTCCCCTCGATGCTCTCTTTTGCGTTTTAATCATTATTCCTATGTGAGCATCATTAAAACTATCATGACTGTCTAGAAAACAGATTCCTGATCTTTACTGGGAAAAAGGTATAAAATCACAGAAAAGGAAAATTGACTTGATATTTTACGACCGAAATATTCAGTTATTAATACACATTTCATTAGTTCGAAGTTTTCTGATTTGAGCACCGTAAGTGCCTCTGAAAATTCACTCTTTACGGGCTGTCCAGTTTTTGACATATTATGTCTTTATTTTGCATTACTCTCATTACTTGTGTTTTGTGTGGTTCTTTTGATCAAGGAGCAATACACAACCTTAGTAACAATAGCTAATGTTTAGAATCAACTCATGATATGTCTTTGCTGTACTTACTGTTTGTGTATGTATCAGATGAGGCTTTTTATGAACTACGGTCGACTCATGCGTTTATTTGCTAACTTGTTGTGTTTGACTCTTATATCTCTCTGTGACTCAATGCTAATTTGATTGATATACAATTCATTATACAACTTGCAGGAGGTCTGCTGCTCGGGTCCTTGTGTCCACGGCTTTTCAGGAGGTCTTGCTTCAGTGGCTATCTTTGTTTTGTAAATTGAGATGATTGTAAATGTGTTAGATATGAAATTGTAATATATGATCCGTATATATATTATGGTGTGTTGGATATGCAAATTGAGATGATTGTAAATGTGTACGAAAAAAGATGATTTTGTGTTAGATATGCACAATTCTAAAATATGATCCATATATATAGTTTTGTGTTAGGTATGCAAGATGAGCACACACTGTTTTCTTGGCTGCCACCTTGTTGTGCTATATGATCCATACTTGTTGCAATTATTGTACTTGTATATGTTTTTCAGATGAATAAATGTAAACTTGATTATAATGCCCGAGCTATGGATTGCAGGTAGAGCTATGGAGCACTTGCGAGACGAACATATAGAAGAAGCACAATTTCAACGAGACGAAGAGATGGAAGACCAAATGGAACAACTTATTTTTAATGATGCCCGAGCTGGAGGAGATGTAGATGATTATGATTTCGACCAATTTTTGAACGACTTTGGAATCGAGTCACAAGACTTTGATGTGGTGATAGCAAACTCCGACGGAGAGGTGTATATGTGTTTATAATAAATATGGCGATATGTTGTTGTTAACTACATGCATTAATTGATTTATGTTGCATTTATTAACGACTTATTTTTCTTTTAGCCATCCGGATCGAGCAAATCTGCAAAAAAGCAGCCACCATGTGCTCCTCGAGGCAAGGCAAAAAGAATGACGAGCGAGGATCCAAAGTTACCGATTAAGGAAATTGCTGATTCCGGCGAACCGCTCGAACCAAAACAGAACCGCAACAAATTTATAAGTCAAGCTGGAGTTATTGTTAGGGACATGATCCCAATCAGCATACGCGAATGGAATAAGCCGGCGGTCGCAGATGTGTGTAGCGTACCTGCACTTTAAATAAGGCAGATACCTGTGTATAGTGCAAATCCCTGGACCGATTCATTTGCACACACAGTTACGATGTAATATCACAACAAGGCGTCAATTTTATTACATCGGTGATCCAGAATTACAAAATATTCTTTACAAATTGCATAGCATAAAGCTAGCTTTGAAAAGTACACAGCGGAAATACAATAGCAATGAGCCTCTATAACTTTCATGCTGCCACAGGCGAAAACATGTTGGTTGTAGACTCGAAACCTTTACGAAACCTCACTCGTCATCTGATCAAATCTGCAATAAGAAAAATATTGCAACAACGTGGGTCAGATTCCATTAAAAATGGAGTCTGGCAAGTGACACTATGGTGGACACTTATGGAATAACTCTAAAGCCTATATGAATATTTGGCTGGTGGAGTTCAAGGCTAATTTGCATAAAGCCAATTTTTCCTACTCTTTTGAAAACACTTTTCTTGAAATCGACGAGTATGGCATGAAAACCATAAATCTCATCTTCCCTTGTTCACCCATCACTTTTATTTCTGAAGTTGGAATGGTGGAATCCTCCGTTGACGTCCTTGATCAGCTGCTCAAAATTGTCCGTAACCGGGGACACGGCTAAGTACTTAGTTTTACACTCTGCAGAGGTTGTGCACTTTCACCATTGTACCCATTCAACCCGAAGTATCCTTTACACACCATTTGTGATAAGGAAAGGAGAGAATGAGACGAGATCTTTCAGAAGCATTTTCCCTCCCACATGGCTTGACCCGTTCCACCTAACATCCCCCTACATCTGCTTGTCAAGCCGGAGAGAGTCCACGCAACATAATTGATCAAGCCAGAGCCCATATGGCAATGGCTGCACTGGAAGCAATCGTCACTCGGAGTTCTTCAGATTCCTCTGTTCCTGGGTGGCCATTCTCAAGTGTACATACTCTAGGAACCATAGAAATGGACCTGAGTAGCCACTCAACATAAACCATCCGACCAATTACCACCCAGGTGTTTCATTCTTAACTTAGTAGAATTTAGATTTTCACAAAACAACATTTGCATAGCAACAATAAATCTACTAAGTATTGCATAGGAACCTAGACACAGGTATAATGGATTCTACACAGGTTTAGCATAGCAACACATGCATATAAAAATACACTAAGTAATGCATATAAAAATAGGAAGTTTATGAGGTGTGCCACTTGCCTTTGAATGTTGTCGTTGTTCACAACTCGTTTCAACGATACTCGGGACTCTCCGTTCAGTCTAAACAATACAAACAAACAACAATATAACAATCATAAAACAACACAACACTTACAAACAAGTTTCTTAACTTCTAAGGAAAACATGACATGCATGATATGCAAGTTATTTCTAAGGACTAGAGATGCAAGCCATGCCATGGAAAATCTTTTAAGTTAATGCAAGGCAATAGGTTGGTCCAAAAATGACTAAGGACTAAGGTCTTAAGCTGGATAAACATATTTTGTTTTATATCTTCTTGAAATAAGCACTCTAATGGCTTAGCCATGATGTGCAAAATACTTAGAGAAAAATACTAAGTCATTTGTTCAAGATGATCAACAATTATTATCAACTCTTGGTACATTGGACATTCACTATAGTGAGAGAGACAGACACCCGGCCAGCCACTTAAATTGTGGAACAGGTCTCATGTACGTGGACATGTAAGGTTTGTTTCCAGGCCGCTTCATCCCACTATGCTGCTAGGATCCAATAACTTCAAGATGATAACATCATGATCAAAATTTGTTTAAGTCTAAAAGACAAGATTAGGAAAGAGGGAAAAGATAGAAAGAAAGATGTAGTTGTCCTTCAGGCTTCATCTCCAGACTTGTAACTTTCTTATGGATGATGTCTTGATTGAGTTCTGGGTAGTCCTGATGAATCTTCAGACTTGATGATTCTTGTATCCTCGAGGCTGGTCTTGGATTTTCTTAGTCTTCATGAAATCTCAGAGGAGAGGGAAAGACAGAGAGAGAGACTTAAAGAATAAAAGGGGGTTGGCCTTCTTGAACTTCTTCTCACTTTTCTTCTAAGTGCTTGACATCTTGAGGATGCTTCCAGAGTCTGTTTTCTTCTAAATCCTTCATGAACTTCTTCTTGATTTTCTTCTAAGTGTTTCTTCTTCTTGAAGGTACTTCTGGAGTCTTGTTTTTGGCTAAGTCCTTCATTGGTCTTCCAGCTCCATGTTGAAAATCACTAAGTGTCTAAGTGTATAGCACTTTTCCCAAAATACTAAGTTTGAAAATAATCCTAACTTAGAGAAAATGGGGAGGAGTTTTCCTATGAGAATAAAATATGCTATGAATGAAATGAAATTTTAATTCACAATAAGCATCAAAATAACTTTTGTGATTTCTTTATAAATATGCATGAATCTATAAATGCAATTTAATTAATTTCTAATTTTGGAAAATATAATAAAAGGAATAATTATAATTTTTTAAAGTTTCCTATGATAAAATTTTTATAACCAAAATTTATAATTTGTGTTAATAGACAGAGAGCATTTAATTAAATCTATTGCAATTGGATTTAATCAAAAATAATGTTTCTATTAAAAGTTATTTCAAAATTAGTCAAACTATTCAATTTAACCACACAACTATGAAATCATTCAAACATTACTCAAAAATATTTTATAGCAGTAGCATTAATTTACAAATATTCTAAAGTTTCTAAAACATATTTATTTGTAATTTTTGGATTTATAGATTTAAAGTTATTACTAATATACTCAAATTCCCCTTTGAATTTTGAATATTTTATACTAAGTCAAATTTGAATTTTGTCAGATCCAAAATATTCTACATGTCAAGAGCTTTCCAAATATATAAAAATTATTAAATTTGGAGTTGTGGTTAAAAAGTTATAGATGTTTTAATTCCAGGGATTATTCTGCCATTTTTCCAATTTAAATTAAAATAGAAAATTGAATTACACGCTGGCGCTGACTGTGCAGGCCACGTCAGCGCTGACTGGGTCTGACATGGATAAGTTACAGATCTGGGCCGTCAGAACTGGATCTGACGGTCCAGATCAGAGTACCGGTTCGATTATAAAACTTCTAATCGTGGCCGCTGAGATCGGATCGGACGGCCAGGATGCAGTGACCATACCGTGGCGGCGCTCCGGTGGCCGGCGATGGAGGGGACGGCGGCGTTGCGCTCGGCGTGGACGGAGGCGACGATGCGGAGCTCCCCCGTACGATCTGAGGCGACGGCGGTGTGCGGATCGCTGCGGCGATGCGGATGGTGGCGACGGCGTCGTGTCGCTCTTCCTGGCGCGGCCGGCAGCGGCGGAAGGAGTGCGGCGGCGCTCCGGGAGATCCGGTCGAGCACGGGGTGCTCGACTCACTGCACGAAACACCCGAACGGGGGGCTTAGGAGGTGCGCACGGCGATGACGAAGACAGAGGAGAGGACCAGGGGCTCGGGGAAGGTCTCACCGTGACGGAACCGTGCGAAACGTGGCGGCGGAGGAGACGAACTCCGGCGAGCTCGTACGGCGGCCTGGCGGCGTCCTTGGGGCTAGGGTTTGGGGCGAAGGAAGAGGAGAACGCGGGGTTTAAATAGGCCAGAGCAAGGGAAACGAATCACAGAGATTTCGCCGGATTTGGGAAAGAGATTGGGTGCGGATTTCTCGGCCGGAGGTTGAAGATGGGCTGATGTCAGCATGACGTCAGCAATTTTTCTTTTTCCATTTTTATTTGTTTAATTCATATCTTTTGATTTAAATATCCAAATGATGTCAAATTAATTTCTAAAAATTTGTAAAAATAATATCTTGCTGTTAAACCAGTTGTGGGTATGTTTTGAACACTTTTCAAAAATAATAATTTAGAAATATTGATTAAATGTGAAATTGACACTTTATGTTTAATTTAAAACTAGAGTTTAATTAATTTTAATTTTGGCTAAATAAATTTTATGAAATACCCATATTCAATTATGTTTGGATTTAAGTTATTTAAACACATTTTCTTAAACATGCATCTTTATTTTAGTTTAATAGAAGCTTAATATATTATAAACAATTTTTAAAGAAATAGGAAATATAATGGGTTCTAATTAAATTTTATTTTGGTTAACATTATATTTTATTTTATAATAATTTATTTGAAAACTTCATAACAACTTTGGAAAAGGTTTTTGTTTTAATTCTATTCTTATTTAGAATATATTAATCATTTCATGCTTTGTAATTAGATGAAATTCATTTAAGCAAATGAAATGTTTATTTGGCTAATTTATTAATTCAAATTCTATGAAGTTTTAAAGTTATACACTATAGGCTTATAATTTCCAAACTATATTTTGAACATAGTTAAAGGAATGAAAACCATTTAGCAATTATATAACATTTTGAATAATCTTATATTTATGAATAGATATGGCTAAGTGGTTTAATTTAAATACTTATAAAGAACTAATTTATTTAAAATAAAATGGATTATAGTTTGTAAAATATTTGTCAAATTATATTTTAAAGTTTTTGAAACACATTGGATAATAAAATGTTTAAACTGTGACATTGGAAATATTAACTCAAGTTTGAAGTCTTTCATAGTTGGTTTCCTTATACATTTAATATTTTATTTTTAATAAAAAGAAAAGTTTTAAATTTTAGTGATTTTTGAACATTATAAAATGTTGGGATGTTACAGACTACCACCCTTAAAAGGAATCTCGTCCCCGAGATTCGGAGAGGCTAGAAAGAAAAAGCAATTGTTTGATTGATTTCTGATTACTCGGGATGTTTTGGAAAATGAAATTTCTGACATGGAAACTTGAAAACTTGGCAGCGAATGGTTTTTCTGATTAGAAGGATGAAAAGAAAGATAGTTTGAGATCTCTGTGTTTAAGCGACTGGGTTTGAATTCTCTAGGTGGCTACCACCCTTAAAGTGGTCAGTCTAGAAACTTTGTGTAATCTTGTTTATTCCTCTGATGTATTGCGTACAAGTGTTCAAAATACAATGGCATGGTGTGGATACAGACAGTTTTTAGCACTCACTCTTTCCACTCGGTCCTTGGAGAGATTTATTCTTCTTCCACTCGGGGCAGCCACTGACATCGTGTCCTGTTGCTCCGCATCTGCGACATGTCGCGGGACTGTTGATTTTCTTGTGCGAGCGGGTAAGGCATTTCTCCTTCATCCTTGCTGGGCACTTGTCAGCATAATGTCCTTTGCCTTTACATTTGTAGCAAATTACGTCACTTAAGTTCCTCTTCTTCTTCTTAGATGTTTCCAGGGCTAAAAGTTCTTCCAAATCTTGTTTGCCATATTCTATCTCAATTAAAGAAGTCCAGTCTCGTTTGATGGGACAATTTCGAGCTAGGTGATCTCCTTCACATTTATAGCAACACTTGGAGGTATTTTTGGATTTCTTCGGAAGTGACCTTACTCTTATTTCATTCTTCACCTTAGTATGACCCACAGTCTCATTTTGATGAAGATTTGATTTAGTATTCTGACCAGTCCTTTTCTCTTTGCAGCCCCATGAATAATGTCCTAGTTCTCCACAGGTAAAACATGTTATATGGCTAGTATCTCTTTTGTGTTCCTCCTTGTTTTCTTGTACTTCCACATATTTCATGAGATTTTGTTGCATCCCCTTTTTGGCTTGCTGACTGACTTCTTGCACCACGGGGTAGAGTTGATGTTGAGTTGGAACGTGATTTGTTGCTTCACAAAAACAGCAAGACATCTGACTTGTGGGGCATTCCCTAACTGGATGTTCGGTACGACCATGGGGCCACTCATCCGTGCATTCTTGGGACGTATGTCCTATCTCTCCACAGGTTTTGCATGCCTTTGGTTTGGTCATAAGATTCTCTTCAAAATCACTTTGGTTTTGATCAATCCTAGGCAGTTGCTCATTGATCATCTTCAACAGCTGACTCTGGTTCTCTAATAGTAGTCGCATAGTTGTATGCAAATCACTGGTGTTGGTGTTGGGGTGAGACATCTGTTTGATTTAAAAAGCAATGAGTTGAATTATTTGTACTTATGGAGGAATCCTAGTTCAATAAAACAAAGCAAGGCAACCAATCTATAACATAATCAATCAACATCTAACAAACATCAAGCAACAAGGTTCACAACAAACAAACAATCTAGTATTGTCATATAGCCAAGTTGATATAATCAATACTCTAACACGATATCGTCATTCTATTTTTGGTGGTGGTCAATCTACTTCCTTCATGACTGCTTCAAGTTCTTGTTCAACTTTCTTGAATCTCTTCGAAGTGTGGGTCGAAATCTGGTTCTTCAGTGGTCTTCCATACATGCCGAACTTCATGATTAATCGTAGCTTTTCCATATGAGCCAGCAGAAGCAGACTTCGACTATAAGAACATGGTCATCTAGAAAAAGATAAGAGGTTTTTAGAAGGTTGATAGTAGATGAGAATACGAGAAAGACATAGTGAAAAGATTTATTTTTAGAAAAGTGAAGAAAAATAGATTTTCAATCCTAAGGTCAAACCTATTTCTATCCAAACCTAGGGTTTCGAACCTACAGGCAACACAGTGCTCTGATACCATCTGTAGCGTACCTGCACTTTAAATAAGGCAGATACCTATGTATAGTGCAAATCCCTGGACCGATTCATTTGCACACACAGTTACGATGTAATATCACAACAAGGCGTCAATTTTATTACATCGGTGATCCAGAATTACAAAATATTCTTTACAAATTGCATAGCATAAAGCTAGCTTTGAAAAGTACACGGCGGAAATACAATAGCAATGAGCCTCTATAACTTTCATGCTGCCACAGGCGAAAACATGTTGGTTGTAGACTCGAAACCTTTACGAAACCTCACTCGTCATCTGATCAAATCTGCAATAAGAAAAATATTGCAACAACGTGGGTCAGATTCCATTAAAAATGGAGTCTGGCAAGTGACACTATGGTGGACACTTATGGAATAACTCTAAAGCCTATATGAATATTTGGCTGGTGGAGTTCAAGGCTAATTTGCATAAAGCCAATTTTTCCTACTCTTTTGAAAACACTTTTCTTGAAATCGACGAGTATGGCATGAAAACCATAAATCTCATCTTCCCTTGTTCACCCATCACTTTTATTTCTGAAGTTGGAATGGTGGAATCCTCCGTTGACGTCCTTGATCAGCTGCTCAAAATTGTCCGTAACCGGGGACACGGCTAAGTACTTAGTTTTACACTCTGCAGAGGTTGTGCACTTTCACCATTGTACCCATTCAACCCGAAGTATCCTTTACACACCATTTGTGATAAGGAAAGGAGAGAATGAGACGAGATCTTTCAGAAGCATTTTCCCTCCCACATGGCTTGACCCGTTCCACCTAACATCCCCCTACATCTGCTTGTCAAGCCGGAGAGAGTCCACGCAACATAATTGATCAAGCCAGAGCCCATATGGCAATGGCTGCACTGGAAGCAATCGTCACTCGGAGTTCTTCAGATTCCTCTGTTCCTGGGTGGCCATTCTCAAGTGTACATACTCTAGGAACCATAGAAATGGACCTGAGTAGCCACTCAACATAAACCATCCGACCAATTACCACCCAGGTGTTTCATTCTTAACTTAGTAGAATTTAGATTTTCACAAAACAACATTTGCATAGCAACAATAAATCTACTAAGTATTGCATAGGAACCTAGACACAGGTATAATGGATTCTACACAGGTTTAGCATAGCAACACATGCATATAAAAATACACTAAGTAATGCATATAAAAATAGGAAGTTTATGAGGTGTGCCACTTGCCTTTGAATGTTGTCGTTGTTCACAACTCGTTTCAACGATACTCGGGACTCTCCGTTCAGTCTAAACAATACAAACAAACAACAATACAACAATCATAAAACAACACAACACTTACAAACAAGTTTCTTAACTTCTAAGGAAAACATGACATGCATGATATGCAAGTTATTTCTAAGGACTAGAGATGCAAGCCATGCCATGGAAAATCTTTTAAGTTAATGCAAGGCAATAGGTTGGTCCAAAAATGACTAAGGACTAAGGTCTTAAGCTGGATAAACATATTTTGTTTTATATCTTCTTGAAATAAGCACTCTAATGGCTTAGCCATGATGTGCAAAATACTTAGAGAAAAATACTAAGTCATTTGTTCAAGATGATCAACAATTATTATCAACTCTTGGTACATTGGACATTCACTATAGTGAGAGAGACAGACACCCGGCCAGCCACTTAAATTGTGGAACAGGTCTCATGTACGTGGACATGTAAGGTTTGTTTCCAGGCCGCTTCATCCCACTATGCTGCTAGGATCCAATAACTTCAAGATGATAACATCATGATCAAAATTTGTTTAAGTCTAAAAGACAAGATTAGGAAAGAGGGAAAAGATAGAAAGAAAGATGTAGTTGTCCTTCAGGCTTCATCTCCAGACTTGTAACTTTCTTATGGATGATGTCTTGATTGAGTTCTGGGTAGTCCTGATGAATCTTCAGACTTGATGATTCTTGTATCCTCGAGGCTGGTCTTGGATTTTCTTAGTCTTCATGAAATCTCAGAGGAGAGGGAAAGACAGAGAGAGAGACTTAAAGAATAAAAGGGGGTTGGCCTTCTTGAACTTCTTCTCACTTTTCTTCTAAGTGCTTGACATCTTGAGGATGCTTCCAGAGTCTGTTTTCTTCTAAATCCTTCATGAACTTCTTCTTGATTTTCTTCTAAGTGTTTCTTCTTCTTGAAGGTACTTCTGGAGTCTTGTTTTTGGCTAAGTCCTTCATTGGTCTTCCAGCTCCATGTTGAAAATCACTAAGTGTCTAAGTGTATAGCACTTTTCCCAAAATACTAAGTTTGAAAATAATCCTAACTTAGAGAAAATGGGGAGGAGTTTTCCTATGAGAATAAAATATGCTATGAATGAAATGAAATTTTAATTCACAATAAGCATCAAAATAACTTTTGTGATTTCTTTATAAATATGCATGAATCTATAAATGCAATTTAATTAATTTCTAATTTTGGAAAATATAATAAAAGAAATAATTATAATATTAAAGTTTCCTATGATAAAAATTTTATAACCAAAATTTATAATTTGTGTTAATAGACAGAGAGCATTTAATTAAATCTATTGCAATTGGATTTAATCAAAAATAATGTTTCTATTAAAAGTTATTTCAAAATTAGTCAAACTATTCAATTTAACCACACAACTATGAAATCATTCAAAAATTACTCAAAAATATTTTATAGCAGTAGCATTAATTTACAAATATTCTAAAGTTTCTAAAACATATTTATTTGTAATTTTTGGATTTATAGATTTAAAGTTATTACTAATATACTCAAATTCCCCTTTGAATTTTGAATATTTTATACTAAGTCAAATTTGAATTTTGTCAGATCCAAAATATTCTACATGTCAAGAGCTTTCCAAATATATAAAAATTATTAAATTTGGAGTTGTGGTTAAAAAGTTATAGATGTTTTAATTCCAGGGATTATTCTGCCATTTTTCCAATTTAAATTAAAATAGAAAATTGAATTACACGCTGGCGCTGACTGTGCAGGCCACGTCAGCGCTGACTGGGTCTGACGTGGATAAGTTACAGATCTGGGCCGTCAGATCTGGATCTAACGGTCCAGATCAGAGTACCGGTTCGATTATAAAACTTCTAATAGTGGCCGCTGAGATCGGATCGGACGGCCAGGATACAATGACCATACCGTGGCGGCGCTCCGGTGGCCGGCGATGGAGGGGACGGCGGCGCTGCGCTCGGCGTGGACGGAGGCGACGATGCGGAGCTCCCCCGTACGATCTGAGGCGACGGCGGTGTGCGGATCGTTGCGGCGATGCGGATGGTGGCGACGGCGTCGTGTCGCTCTTCCTGGCGCGGCCGGCAGCGGCGGAAGGAGTGCGGCGGCGCTCCGGGAGATCCGGTCGAGCACGGGGTGCTCGACTCACTGCACGAAACACCCGAACAGGGGGCTTAGGAGGTGCGCACGGCGATGACGAAGACAGAGGAGAGGACCAGGGGCTCGGGGAAGGTCTCACCGTGACGGAACCGTGCGAAACGTGGCGGCGGAGGAGACGAACTCCGGCGAGCTCGTACGGCGGCCTGGCGGCGTCCTTGGGGCTAGGGTTTGGGGCGAAGGAAGAGGAGAACGCAGGGTTTAAATAGGCCAGAGCAAGGGAAACGAATCACAGAGATTTCGCCGGATTTGGGAAAGAGATTGGGTGCGGATTTCTCGGCTGGAGGTTGAAGATGGGCTGACGTCAGCATGAAGTCAGCAATTTTTCTTTTTCCATTTTTATTTGTTTAATTCATATCTTTTGATTTAAATATCCAAATGATGTCAAATTAATTTCTAAAAATTTGTAAAAATAATATCTTGCTGTTAAACCAGTTGTGGGTATGTTTTGAACACTTTTCAAAAATAATAATTTAGAAATATTGATTAAATGTGAAATTGACACTTTATGTTTAATTTAAAACTAGAGTTTAATTAATTTTAATTTTGGCTAAATAAATTTTATGAAATACCCATATTCAATTATGTTTGGATTTAAGTTATTTAAACACATTTTCTTAAACATGCATCTTTATTTTAGTTTAATAGAAGCTTAATATATTATAAACAATTTTTAAAGAAATAGGAAATATAATGGGTTCTAATTAAATTTTATTTTGGTTAACATTATATTTTATTTTATAATAATTTATTTGAAAACTTCATAACAACTTTGGAAAAGGTTTATGTTTTAATTCTATTCTTATTTAGAATATATTAATCATTTCATGCTTTGTAATTAGATGAAATTCATTTAAGCAAATGAAATGTTTATTTGGCTAATTTATTAATTCAAATTCTATGAAGTTTTAAAGTTATACACTATAGGCTTATAATTTCCAAACTATATTTTGAACATAGTTAAAGGAATGAAAACCATTTAGCAATTATATAACATTTTGAATAATCTTATATTTATGAATAGATATGGCTAAGTGGTTTAATTTAAATACTTATAAAGAACTAATTTATTTAAAATAAAATGGATTATAGTTTGTAAAATATTTGTCAAATTATATTTTAAAGTTTTTGAAACACATTGGATAATAAAATGTTTAAACTGTGACATTGGAAATATTAACTCAAGTTTGAAGTCTTTCATAGTTGGTTTCCTTATACATTTAATATTTTATTTTTAATAAAAAGAAAAGTTTTAAATTTTAGTGATTTTTGAACATTATAAAATGTTGGGATGTTACAATGTGGACGACCCATGTTATGTCCACCAAGTTCTTAAGGATTTGGTCTATAACACGCTGTTGTCACATTTCACCCTCCCGCCAGATCTCTCTAAAGTGAAGAAGGACAACCTCAAGAAGTGGACTCTTATTAAGATGGCGGAACAATTCCGGAACTGGAAGAAAAAGTTATGGAATCAATATGTAGAAACAAAAGAAGTGCCAGATTTCAGTGGAGCACAAGGGAAGAAGTTAGAATCTGAATGGGCGGCGTTTAAGGCGTATAGGGAATCACCTATGGCTGTGGCCCGATCGACGATAAATAAATTGAATGCTGGGCTGAAGGAACACCACCATACATTGGGGACAGGTGGCTACAAGAGCGCCATTCCTAAGTGGTTAGCCTATGAAGAAAAACTGCTTCAATCGGGGGTCCGTCCACAGACACTTGACTGGCCCGAGAGGTCGAAATTCTGGTTGTTCGCGCATGGGGCAATGTTGGACCCTAAAACCGGAGAGATTGTTGGAAGGGGAAAATGGAAGGTTCTCGTTAATCGTATAAAAAAGAAGCTTGAAGAAGCACTTAATGATGTTCGCAATGGTGTGTTCAAACCCGATAGAGAGGATGGCGAGCTGACACGGGCACTGGGGAATCCTGAACATGTTGGACGAGCTCGAGGCTTTCCTGGTGGTGCTACGTTTAAGACTGCGTGGCCGGAATCCGCTCACACTTATAGAAGCCGTAGCAGAGGTAAGAAGAAGGAGGCCGACCGGATATTACAATTGGAACGTGAAATGAAGGAGCAACGGGCGGAAATAAAAGCATTGAAGGAGCAAAGAACGGAACCTCAGGAGCGGCACCAATTAGACCATGAAGCGCATGCCGCCCCATCTCAGCGTAGAAGCAGCGTTGGTTCCACGCGTCAGGTCGATGTTGGTGCCTACCCAGTGGATGACATCACAGAGCCTACAGGTTGTGAGCTACATATAGCAATGCGAAACATAACTTTGAAGGTGGCGGTGGGGCAAGCATTAGTAATTCAACCTGGAGAACTCTACCATTGTGGTCAAATTCCAGATGGCTACGCTCGTGTCAGGGTGGACGAAATTATGCCGGGATTTGAATCCTTGGAACTTGAGTTACCTGGAGGTGACGAGGAGAAAACGTTGGCAGACGTCAAGCATGCCTTCGCCCTATGGCCCAAGAAATACATCGTCCTTTCAGAACAAGCAAAGTCCACTCCTCGTTCTAGGAGTCCAGCTCACCAGCCAAGTCCACTCTTCCTCGAGAGGGATCAAAGACGGAGTCCATCTCCACCCCATCAGCAAAGCCCACACCTCCCCGATAGGGACCCCAGCCCGAGTCCATCTCCAGCTCAACAGCAAAGCCAACCGCCCCCCGAGAGGGTTCCTAGCGCGAGGCCATCGCAGTCTGTGCCAGTCCGCCAGAATGTTAAGTCGCTCTCGAGTAGGCGCCAGTCTGGTTCTCCTGTTAGGAAGAAACCTAGAAAGCAGAAAACACCGCCGCCTACTCCAAAGTTACCTTGGGAGAGAACCGTCGAGGAAAACGATATCGCATGCAAAGAACATACGGATGCCTGGCTTGCTGGCGTGAAACAGAAAGCGTTAGCGAAACAATTGCCTCCTGCAAAATTTACTGCCGGAATTCCTTAGGAAAAAATTGACCGTTGCATCGATGCCCTATACAACCCCCCACCATCGCCGCCAACAGACTATGATCGCAACATTGGTAAGTCATATGACGAAGAGATGGATGATCGATCGAAAAAAGGGAAACAAGTTGCCCAACTCGGAGACAAGACGCACAGTCGGCCCCCCCGCTCAAGGTGCTTGATGACAGAGTTCTCAAAAACATCAATGTGCGGGAGCTGGTATATTCGGGAGATGATATCCCCTTCGCGGATGTTGTTCGTACTTATGTTCACGGGGAGAATTTTGTTGACGGCGACTTACCCACAAGAATGCGTCAATTTCAAGCCTGGTACAAGGATACCGTAAAGGAGACGAATAAAGTCGCACTCATGATGGCAGTTAAGGAAGAGCATTATTTTCAAGAATACTCTGTTGTCCTTTACTTCGCCGAAATCTTTCAGTTATACAATCTCCTGGCCCTCGACAAAGGCATCATGAGTTCCTATTGTCTGTAAGTCATCTATTCCTGTAATTTAATGTTTTAATTAGCTCTACTCGTTCATTGTCTGTGATAATCCTCTCTATAATATTTTGTGTGCTTTATTACGCAGAATGAAGATGCTCGAATGCAAGAAGAAGAAAATCAACCACATTGGGTTCATTGACCCCTCTATAATGCATGAAGAAAACATAATTGATCCACTAGTTAACAAGGATACACCGGGGAATTTGCTAATGTTTTTCAAGCGACAAGCTTACAAAAAATATATATTATGGCCTTACAACTTCAAGTGAGTGTTACTGCTTATTACACATTCTATTTTTCTCACCCGATGTTAAGTTTAATTGATTAGTTATGCATGACTATTTATAAACGTGCGCAGCTACCACTACATTCTTATCGTTATTGACTTGCGGAAAGGAGAAATTGTTGTCCTTGACTCGTTAAGAAGATGCCCTAAACAATACAAGACCTGTTTTGATTTGGTGGCAAGGTACTTTCTTTTCTTATCGCCTCTTTCGTTCATTTCCTAATATCAAGGAATTTATGACTCATTCATTCAGTTTCTTGTCATGCAGCGTTTGGAAAATGTTCCTCGCGGAACATCCGAATAGTGGATGGCCAGAGAAACTGCGCTGGCGTACTAACGATGTAAGTAGTACTATAACTAGGCCCATGCACCATTATCGTACTTTATTATTATTTGATTAAATTTTATTCTTCTATAGACTTGTCTTAAACAGCCAACCGGACTGATCTATGTGGATTCTTCGTTTGCGAGTACATGCACACTATGGTCAACGAGAGTTTGAAGAGCAAAAGAAGTATCGAAGTACGTAAAGCTCTAGGCACAACATTATTTTTGTATCATCAATCGTGATGAGTTTTATTCATTTCATATCTCATGTATTTCTTGTGATATCATTTTTTTACAGTTGGCAAGAAAGCGCAACGAGTTACCAATAAAGACACGCTTCAGGGCAATTGCAGAGGAGTTGACGGGATTTTACCTCACCGATGTCATACCGGAGACCGGAGAGTACCACTATTTTGACTAGTGCGGACATGTAATATATAGTGATCTCCATGTAACAAAATATTTCTAAGTCTCTGGAACCGGGAAACGTGATATTCATGTACCACGCGTACTTAAATGTGTATGTGTTATCAACACATGATCTTCATGTAATTGTATATATGCATGATGCAACTTCATCTAGGTTCGTGATAATTTATACGTGTTTTTCGCCCATCGAAGCTGTAGCATCCGAAACCCCTACCCCCGACGCATCGACATGGTACCATCCGAAACCCCCTACCATCACACATCGACTATAGTATCGACGTGGTACCATCCGAAATCCACTACCGTCACGCATCGACGTGGCACCATCCGAAACCCCTACCCAGAAAACCGGTAGAAATAAAAAAAAGTAAACCCTGAAATGAAAAAAGCAAAAGCCTGAAATATAAAAAAAATAAAAACCCTAGTCCCGGTTCGTGTTACGAACCGGGACTAAAGGGTTCGCCCCCCGCACGCCCTGCCGCGGCCACGTGCGCTGCGCTCATTGGGGGGGCTCCGGTTCCGGTTCGTGTTAAACCGAAACCAAAGGGTCCGGGGGCTCTAGTCCCGGACTGACAGTTCCGGTTGCTACACCGGGATTAGAGCCTGTCTGAAACCGGGACTAGTGCCCCTTTTTCCACTAGTGCCAGCATCTCACCAGCCGGCAAGCGTTTCTTAATATTGTCATCTTTTTTCCGGACTTCATCGGAAGAATCTATTTTCCTCCGCAGCAACGTCCTCACGCGCGCCATTGTCGCCGTAAAAAACAAGCCAAAATGCCTGGGTCAGGGAGAGATCGAAGATCTGTTATTCTGATCTCAAAACAAAACAAAATATGCTCTTCTCTCTCTGGGGGTCCAGCAACTGCATATGCAACCGCCACAATTAATTCTCGTTACATGGTGCATGTTTTTCTGTTGGAAACCAGTACTGTACCACCGAGATATCGTTTTTCGGTACTACTGCATCTGCATGGAAGGAAGGAAGAGCTTTAAATTTCTAGTTGCATCTGCCGGCAGGGGTACATGATCAACCGCCATGCATGCCGGCAAGTGACTACTCTCGTGGACCTTGTGTGTTGTGACCGCCTGTGGGCTGTGGGCGCCAATCTGCATAATGTACGATGCCATGTTGCCTTGTCAGTTGTCACTCGGCGATTCCGGCCGCTATGTATGTTTCTCTAGCTGCTCGATCTCGATTTTGATTTTGCATTCGTTCCATCGATCGGCATGCATGTGCAACTGCCATAACTGTTCTCAGCAGCATCTTCCACTCATCGATTAAAACGTCGGTCGTTAGCGGGTATATACTGTACATTACTATATACAAAGTCGGTACTCCTAGATATATAACTATATATTCCCGGCCGGCCGGGTTTATGCTTCAACTGAATAGCAAGGATCAAAAGAGATTTTGTTCCCATTTTGGTTCCTTACTGAATTGTGCCTATTAAATTTAATCAGTCAAATGTTTTCACTTCAGTTTCTTTGACTGCTTATTAATAAGCTAGCTAGAGCCTCCCTCGGTCCTCTGGGACATATTATTTTGTGCTCGGGCCACCAGGGGCACCATAACGTGGGACGTCGTACACACAACGAGCCCCAAACCGACCAACTCGTGGTCCTCCCATGCACAGCTGATACTGATCTCAACCAATTGCCACTTGCTCTCCCGGCCGGCCGGTCAAGGTCAAATGGCAGTGGAGCTGCTGCTGCTTCTTACACTGTGGCTGCTGCTTCACATGCCATCTTAATTACAACTACTTTTGGATCAGTGATCGTCTAATATAGTATATAATTTAACAACTTGTAGTGGCGCATTTTGTGGGGGCCATATGGATCTTGTAGTGGGACATGCTGATATTGTTGACCACGATGTATCAGGATCATGGGTTTTAATTCTTTCTTCTTGTATAGTAATACGTACGAATATATGATACTTTGTATATAACTATATATACACAACATGTACCTTATAATGACCGACGTTTCCCTGGTGCGCATATAGCAATATACACCATAGAGAATGTACCAAGTACCCCATCATGTATCGAGTACCCCGGTACTCCATGTGATTTTGCACACAATTGAAAGCTCTTAATAATTATGAAAATATCCAAGGCAATTTAGGGATACCCTATATATGAAGGGGATCGTGTGCAGAAAACAAAAATTTTCCTACCGACGATATCCTAAAAGCATGCCAAGATCTATTCTATACAGATATAGTATTACAAACGGAGATCGGAATACATACCCTTGTAGACCTAAAGCGGGGATTACGTTCCCACACAAACGTTGTCGATGAAGACCGACGAAGCCGACCTCAAGGTCGTGTAGAGGAAGCAGGCCTCCGAGTACCGCTAGCGCAGCACCTCGCAGGGAGTCGCACACGTACGGTGGAGATGACGCCTCCGAAGCTCCAGTCCAGGACGAGCAGCGGAAGACTTGGACCGGAACACCAGCAGCGCGACAGCGGGCTATGGTGGAGGAGATCCCTTCTTCCTCTTGCTCGGCGCGGCTCCAACTTGGGAACCACGAGATCGAGAGAGAAATCAGGAATTAATTGGTGAATTAAAAGGCTGGGGGTGCCCCTTCTTATATAGGCTCCCAAGGGGAGCCAACCTTGCCAGCCAGGCAATGTGGGACTATCCCCACATAGCCTGGTTCGCCCAAGGGGGTGCGCCGGCCCCCTGGTGGGCCCCTTGTGGCCCACCTAGGCCGGCCACCAAGCCCCCACCGAATTCCCAAGGGGGTTCCCCCCCTCTTGGGCCTTCTTTCGTCCGGAAGGCCCATTTAGGGAAATCTGCCTTAATAAATTCGAAAATAAATATATAAAATCATATTTGCATATTAATAACACTAATTAATATCAAACATAATATATATAATATTTCCTAGCTCCGAAAACTCTTTCGGCGCTGCCCGATCTCCATCGGACCTCTCCCGAGACGCTCCCGGTGATCTCCTTCCTTTCCGGTTGTCTTGTCGAAATCCCTTAAGTGTGTTACCCTAGCGGTTCGATATAATATCAGGTATGATCAAGACTCCTCAATGATCAACGACTAACCCGTAGGCCTGGACCCCATGAATTAATCCCTGAGATATAACGAATGACTTTCATCTATCAAACCTGAACGTGAAGTCTTAGACCTTTTGCCATAGCGATACTTAGCACGTCCGAGTGTCGTTCCATAGATATCTCTATACCTAATCCCGACCTCGTTACCGACGACGCTATCTTCTACTCGTTCATGATCTCATGTCTCCGTGACCTAGTCACATGCTTGCAAGCTCATTAGACAAGATCTCACCGAGTGGGCCCGAGAGTATCTATCCTACTACGCGGACTGGCAAATCCCGCTCTTGACCCCTCGTATCAATACTCCTTTCCAATACCCAAAAGTATCACCGTTATTGTCATACTAAATAAGATACGACGTTTGGTGCAATCAAAGTATCTTCCGGGAATATCAATAAGAGTTGATCTCACGGTCAAAGGCGTTACGACTACGTTCTCCAAATCTGGGTATGTCCATCACATCACTCTCCAGCGATATGACTCTCATTGCCGACCGGCACCATGCCCCATGACCGGGAAACCTCGATCATCAATCGCGCAACGAAACTAGTCTTAGTAGAGGCTACTAGGGACCTGGTTGTTTGCGTATCACACCCGCATTAATGTTTCCGCTTAATACGGTTCTAGCATGACACAAAAACCTATTATGAACAAACGAGATATGATAAAGAATACACTTTTTTGCCTCTAGGGCATATTTCCTTCAGTCTCCCACTTGCACTAGAGTACAACTTAATCTAGATTACAACTTGGTAAAAGCCTAACACCCATAGCTAATTGGTGATGTTCATGCTTATCAAGCGGGAGAGGCTTCGTCAGTGGATCTGCCACATTCAGATCCGTATGCACTTTGCAAATCTTCACATCGCCTCCTTGTACGTACTGACGTATCACGTGGAAGCGTCGGAGAATGTGTTTGGCGGTGGAGTGAGACCTTGGCTCCTTGGCGTTCGCAATGGCACCCGTATTGTCGTAGAAGAGGACCACGGGGTGTTGCACGCTCGGGAACACTCCAAGTTCGATGACGAACTTCCTCAGCCACACAGCTTCATTCGCGGCCTCGCAGGCAGCAATGTACTCCGACTCCATTGTAGATTGTGCGACTATGGGTTGCTTCCCATTTCTCCAGCACACGGCGCCTCCATTCACCTTGAACACGTAACCTGTCTGTGACTTACAGTCATCGGGGTCTGAGCAGAAACTTGCATCTACGTAACCCGTTACGCCAAGTTCCTCATCCCAGCCACCATACACAAGGAACATTTCCTTTGTCTTATTGAGATACTTAAGAATGCTCTTAACAGCTACCAAATGCGGCATTCCAGGATTACTCTGGAACCGGCTGGTCAAACTTAGAGCTAATGCCACATCTGGTCTAGTACTCAACATTGCATACATGATCGATCCTATGGCTGAAGCATAAGGATGTTTCGTCATTTCGGCCTTACCCAGTTCCGTCACCGGACACTGCGCCTTACGCAATATCTTATTCTTGATAACCGGCAGAGAACCCTTCTTTGCCTTCTCCATATGAAAACGCTTCAATATTTTATCAAGATAAGTACTCTGACCTAGTGCTAATAGGCGCCTTGATCTATCACGATAGATTTTTATGCCTAAAACATACGCAGCTTCTCCTAAGTCCTTCATGGAAAACTTACTGTTTAAATATTCCTTCACGCTATTCAGAAGTTCCACATCATCCCCTATTAGCAATATGTCGTCAACATACAGTGCTAAGAACACAACCGAGCTCCCACTCATTTTCTTGTAAATACAGGTCTCTTCCACATTCTGGATAAATCCAAAACCTTTGATTACCTCATCAAAGCGAAGATTCCAGCTCCGAGATGCCTGCTTCAATCCATAGATGGATCGCTGAAGCTTGCACACCTTGTTAGCACTTCCTGGATCGACAAAACCTTCCGGCTGTACCATGTACAACTCTTACTCAATGTTTCCATTCAGGAAGGCCGTTTTGACGTCCATCTGCCAGATTTCATAATCATAGTAGGCAGCTACCGCTAACAAAATCCGAATAGACTTAAGCATCGCTACCGGTGAAAAAGTTTCATCGTAGTCAATTCCATGAACTTGTCGGAAACCCTTTGCGACAAGCCGAGCTTTATAGACGGTCACATTACCATCAGCATCAGTCTTCTTCTTAAAGATCCACTTATTCTCGACGGCCTTGCGCCCTTCGGGAATATCCACCAAAGTCCACACTTTGTTATCATACATGGATCCTATTTCGGATTTCATGGCTTCAAGCCATTTCTCGGACTCTAGACTCTCCATCGCCTCCTTGTAGTTCGTAGGTTCGTCTTGCTCGACTAGCATGACGGTGCAAACCATGTTGCCATACCATTCTGGTGGGATCAAAGATCTACCAGACCTACGAGGTAGAACATCTTCCTCGACAGTTTCTCCCACTCCTTCCACGGAGGACGTTTCCGGAATTGCTTCCGTTGCGCCACTCGGAATCTCGAGTTCAGGATCAACGATTTCATCGAGGTCTACCTTCCTCCCACTTACTCCTTTTGCGAGAAACTCCTTCTCTAAAAAGGCACCGGTCTTCGCGACAAAAGTTTTTCCCTCAGCTTGGTTGTAGAAGGTGTACCCAACGGTTTCCCCCGGATATCCTACAAAGACGACTTTCTCCGACTTCGGTTCGAGTTTGTCGGGCTGTAGTTTCTTAACGTACGCCTCACAACCCCAAACCTTCAGAAACGATAACTTAGGCTTTTGGCCATACCATAATTCATACGGCGTCGTTTCAACGGACTTGGACGGAGCCCTATTTAAAATGAATGCGGCTGTTTCTAACGCATAACCCCAGAAGGACACTGGCAGATCGGTAAGAGACATCATAGATCGGACACTATCCAGTAGAGTACGATTACGTCGCTCGGACACACCGTTACGCTGCGGCGTTCCGGCGGGCGTAAGTTGGGGCACTATGCCACAACTCTTCAGATGTGTGCCAAACTCAAAACTCAAGTACTCTCCACCGCGATCGGACCGGAGATGCTTGATTTTCCTATTAAGCTGATTCTCAACTTCACTCTGGAATTCTTTGAACTTTTCAAACGTTTCAGACTTGTGTTTCATCAAATAGATATAACCGTATCTACTCAAGTCATCAGTGAAGGTGACGAAGTAACGATAACCATTGCGTGTCGAAACGCTTATCGGTCCACACACATCTGTATGTATGATCCCCAACAAATCCGACGCCCGTTCAACGAAACCTTTGAACGGTGTCCTGGTCATTTTGCCCATGAGGCATGGTTCACATGTATCGAGGGATCCGAAATCCAACGAGTCCAAGAGTCCATCGGAGTGGAGTCGCTTCATGCGCTTTATACCAATATGACCAAGACGGCAATGCCACAAAAACATGGCGGTATTGTCACTACACTTAATTCGTTTGGCCTCTATGTTATGGATGTGAGTACTACGATCGAGATTCAACAAGAATAAACTGTTATTCTCGGGAGCATCAACATAAAAGATATCATTCATATAAATAGCACAATTGCTTGACACTGATTTAAATGAATAACCGTCTTGTAACAGGCAAGACCCACTTATAATGTTTACACTCAAGGATGGCACAAAATAACATTTATTTAAAACCAAAACTAATCCCGATGGTAGATGTAGAGGGAGCGTGCCGACAGCCACCACGTCGACTCTCGATCCGTTGCCGACGCGCATCGTAACCTCATCCTTCGCCAGCCGCCTTCTATTCCGTAACTCTTCCTGAGAGTTACATATATGAGCAACAGAACCAGTATCAAATACCCACGTATTGCTCCGGGCGGATGTAAGGTACACATCTATAACATGTATATCAAATATACCTTTCTCTTTGTCGACCGTCTTGCCAGACTTCCTATCCTCCAGATACTTGGGGCAGTTGCGCTTCCAGTGACCCTTCCCCTTGCAGTAGAAACACTCCACGCTAGCTCTGGGACCAGACCTGTTAGTCCTGGGCTTGGCAGCCAACTTTGCCTTCCTCCGGGACTTCCAGCTCTGCTTTTCCTTGCCACCGGACTTCTTGAAATCAACGGTCTTGTTGACCATCAACAGCGTGTGCTCCTTCTTAATCTCTACCTCAGCAGTCTTGAGCATCACGAACACTTCACCCAGGGACTTAGCCATGCCCTGCATGTTGTAGTTCATGACGAAGCCTTTGTAGCTTGGTGGCAACGATTGCAACACCCTGTCAATTGCCAGCTCATCGGGAATCTTGCACTCCAGAGCATTCAGGCGTTGAACGTAGCCAGACATCTTGAATACATGCTCGCTCACACTGCTATGTTCTTCCATCTTGGCTGAGAAGAAAAGCACAGAAGCCTCATATCTCTCAGCCTTAGCCTGCGGCGCAAAGACAGCCTTAAGATCCGAGATGATCTCAAAGGCGCTCATCTTCTCAAAGCGCTTCTGCAGGTCGGCTTACATGGCGTAGAGCATGCCACTCTGGACAAAGGCAGAATCCTCCGATCGGGTCTGGAAGACCTTCTTCTCATCCTCAGAGGCATCATCTGCAGGAGGGTCACCTATGGCGGACTCAATGACGTAGGCCACCCTATGGGGAGTGAGGAGGATCCTCAGGTTGCGGAACCAGGCCATGAAGTTTGACCCATTGGTCTTAAGCTTTTCTTTCTCAAGGAACAGACCTAGGTTAAACGAGGGGCGAGACATCTACAATGGAATTTGCAACAACATAAGACTTTGTTCATAATAATTTTGAGTTATAGTATTTTAGAAAATAACTAACATAACTCCCACTCAAACGAACATCCCTCCTGGTCGTTTAAGCGATTACACGACCCCCATCCATTGCACCACCCCTCATCATCAAAGCCGGCGGCACAACTTTAAGAGTAGACAAAATCGTCCGTCACACCAATTTTGGACTCGTGCTCGACCTTTCGGTCTTCCTGTTCCGAGGCCATACCTCTGAGTATGCTAGGCTCGCCACCAAAGACCTCCATGCTGACGCTTGTGCAACATGGCTTACACCCACCGTATGCGAACGAAGATATGTCTGACACCCGATAATCACGGCCTGCCTCATAACGTAGAACTTTATTGGTGGTGCGCGTTGGAGGGAGAACACTAGTGGTATTTTGAAGGGATCATCTTATTCAGCTACCGCCGTGTAACACACAATCACACAAAAATAAGATGCACACAAAACATCAAATGTAATGCAATGTGATATAGTCCATCGCGCCATGGTCTTCTTGGCGCCCGCAGTTTATAAACAATTTTAATAAACCTACCTTGACCATATCACATAGCCCCTGCAAAATAAAGTTAGACTCTTCTACTTTATCTTTTGCATATTTTACGTGGCTTGGGGCTTTCGTAAATAGAACCGCTTCATACCTACGAATCTTATAACCACAACAACGATCCAATAATTGCAAGTTTAAGCATCCCTTTCGGGCCCTCCATTGAAAATGCGAAGACCAACTAAAGAGAGAGAAACTGTCACCCGCCAGCCACAGATACAGTACAAGCCGTATGTCAGTAGTGGAACCAGTCTTGCGTAAGCGTACGCGTAAAGTCGGTCCGGGCCGCTTCATCAACTCAATGCCGCTGGAATACACAAGTGCACGCTAGAGGGTAGCAAATAACAGGAACGGTGCCCCCGTGCAGAGCACGGGTTCTAACAGCGTACAGCTATATCTTACGATAGATCGGCTCTGATACCACTGAAGGGGATCGTGTGCAGAAAACAAAATTTTTCCTACCGACGATATCCTAAAAGCATGCCAAGATCTATTCTATGCAGATATAGTAGTACGAACGGAGATCGGAATACATACCCTTGTAGACCGAAAGCGGGGATTACGTTCCCGCACAAACGTTGTCGATGAAGACCGACGAAGCCGACCTCAAGGTCGTGTAGAGGAAGCAGGCCTCCGAGAACCGCTAGCGCAGCACCTCGCAGGGAGTCGCACACGTACGGTGGAGACGATGCCTCCGAAGCTCCAGTCCAGGACGAGCAGCGGAAGACTTGGACCGGAACACCAGCAGCGCGGCAGCGGGCTATGGTGGAGGAGATCCCTTCTTCCTCTTGCTCGGCGCGGCTCCAACTTGGGAACCACGAGATCGAGAGAGATATCAGGAATTAATTGGTGAATTAAAAGGCTGGGGGTGCCCCTTCTTATATAGGCTCCCAAGGGGAGCCAACCTTGCCAGCCAGGCAATGTGCGACTATCCCCACATAGCCTGGTTCGGCCAAGGGGGTGCGCCGGCCCCCTGGTGGGCCCCTTGTGGCCCACCTAGGCCGGCCACCAAGCCCCCACCGAATTCCCAAGGGGGTTCCCCCCCCCTCTTGGGCCTTCTTTCGTCCGGAAGGCCCATTTTGGGAAATCTGCCTTAATAAATTCGAAAATAAATATATAAAATCATATTTGCATATTAATAACACTAATTAATATCAAACATAATATATATAATATTTCCTAGCTCCGAAAACTCTTTCGGCGCTGCCCGATCTCCATCGGACCTCTCCCGAGACGCTCCCGGTGATCTCCTTCCTTTCCGGTTGTCTTGTCGAAACCCCTTAAGTGTGTTACCCTAGCGGTTCGATATAATATCAGGTATGATCAAGACTCCTCAATGATCAACGACTAACCCGTAGGCCTGGACCCCATGAATTAATCCCTGAGATATAACGAATGACTTTCATGTATCAAACCTGAACGTGAAGTCTTAGACCTTTTGCCATAGCGATACTTAGCACGTCCGAGTGTCGTTCCATAGATATCTCTATACCTAATCCCGACCTCGTTACCGACGACGCTATCTTCTACTCGTTCATGATCTCATGTCTCCGTGACCTAGTCACATGCTTGCAAGCTCATTAGACAAGATCTCACCGAGTGGGCCCGAGAGTATCTATCCTGCTACGCGGACTGGCAAATCCCGCTCTTGACCCCTCGTCTCAATACTCCTTTCCAATACCCAAAAGTATCACCGTTATTGTCATACTAAATAAGATACGACGTTTGGAGCAATCAAAGTATCTTCCGGGAATATCAATAAGAGTTGATCTCACGGTCAAAGGCGTAACGACTACGTTCTCCAAATCTGGGTATGTCCATCACATCACTCTCCAGCGATATGACTCTCATTGCCGACCGGCACCATGCCCCATGACCGGGAAACCTCGATCATCAATCGCGCAACGAAATTAGTCTTAGTAGAGGCTACTAGGGACCTGGTTGTTTGCGTATCACACCCGCATTAATGTTTCCGCTTAATACGGTTCTAGCATGACACAAAAACCTATTATGAACAAACGAGATATGATAAAGAATACACTTTATTAATTGCCTCTAGGGCATATCTCCTTCAATATATACCCCCAAAATTTCAAATGCAAGGTTTATTTGTAGCTCTTGAAACAGATAGACAAATATGGTGTTAATATTGCTAATGGGCCAAATTTACAGCACAAACTTGTTATGCTACTATGCTCCTTGAAATACAGTATTAGTTTGTGAGGATAGTATCGTCTCATCATTTTATCCCGTTCATTTGATTCTTATATGGAACATATACCAAATAAATCTTAATATTTATCGTATTCAACCGTACTTCATCATTGAGGATGCTTTCATTCAAACTTTCAAAAAAATTAATATGTCTATCTTTTAAGAGAATTGTTTGTGAATATTTGACAAACCTGTTGTGAAGACCTGCATGAAAAATATGTTTCACTTTAACAAAACTTTTGTTGCTACATCCATTTTGAAACATGTCTACAACCTCAAGGAACATGTCTAAGGTGTTCAGGTTGATTTTTGCAAAATACAAGGTTGTATAAGCAAATAGATTGCAACCAATAGATCATGAGAACAACAAAGGAAAAGTCTAGGATTCCCTGCTTCACTAGTGAAGGCAGTTAAATGTCTTGGCTCCCCTTCTCTCTAGGAGCGTCATCGTGGGCACACGGCAATACTAACTTTGGTGCTTGATGTATTGGCTCAACGAGTAGCTGGTGCATCAAAAGTTCAAGACCCAATGGGTGTGAAGGGAATATGCTCTAGAGGCACTTAATAAACATAGTTTATTGGCAATATCCCAATTGTTTATTATATGTTTTATACCATGCTATAACTGTATTAAGCGGAAACATTAATACATGTGTGGTAGATAAAACAACCAGGTCCCTAGTAACCTCTACTAAGACTAGTTTCATTGCGCGATTGATGATCGAGGTTTTCCGATCATAGGGCATGGCGCCGGTCGGCAATGGAAGTCATGTCGTTGGTTGAACGATGTGATGGACATACCCAATATTTATAGGATATAGTCATTACGCCTTAAGACCGTGAGACCAACTCTTATTGTTATTCCTGAAAGATACTTTCATTGCATCAAACGTCATATCTTATTTAGTGTGACAATAACGGTGATACTTTTGGGTATCGGAAAGGGGTAGTTGAGACGAGGGGTCAACAACGGGATTTGTAAGTCCGCATAGCCGGATAGATACTCTAGGGCCCTCGGACACGCTAAGTATCGCCATGACAAAGGGTTTAAGACTATACGTCCAGGTTTGATAGATGAAAGTCATTCGTTATATCACATGGATTAATTCATGGGGTCCAGGCCTACGAGTTAGTCATTGATCGGAGAGGAGTCTCGATCATGTATGTTATTATATCGAAAACCGCTAGGGTATCACACATAAGGGGTTTCGACAAGACAACCGGAAAGGAAAGAGATCACCGAGAACGTCCCGGGAATGGTCTGATGGAGATCGGGCAGCGACGAAATAGTTTTCGGAGCTAGAATAAATTATATAAAATATGTTTGATATTAATTAGTGTAATTAATATTTTGATTTTATATATTTATTTTCGAATTTTTAAAGGCAGATTTCCCTAAATGGGTCTTCTATTGGAAAGAAGGCCCATGAGGGGGGGGGGGGGGGGAAGCTTCCCCCGAAGGGATGAGGTCTGGTTCGACCGGCCTAGGTGGGCCACAAGGGTCGGCGCACCCTTCAAGAGTCTATATAAGAAGGGGCACCCCTGGCCTTTTAATTCACCAATTAATCCCCAATTCTCTCTTGATCTCGTGATTCCCTTTGTCGGAGTTGCGCCGAGTTGAGAGGGGGATCTCTTCCACCATAGCCCGCTGCCGCGCTGCTGGTGTTCCGGTCCAAGTCTTCCGCTGCTCGTCCTGGACTGGAGCTTCGGAGGCCGTCGTCTCCACCGTATGTGTGTAACGCCCTGCGAGGTGCTGCGCTAGCGGTGCTCGGAGGCCTACTTCCTCCACCCGACCTCGAGGTCATCTTCTTCGTCTTCGTCGCGCCGAGTTCATCGCGACCTAGAGGTCGGCTACGTCGTCTTCGTCGTCAACGCTTGTGCGGGAGCGTAATCCCCGCTACTCGGTCTACGAGGGTATGTATTCCGATCTCCGCCGTACTACTATATCTGCATAGTGTAGATCTTGGCTAGTTTAAGGATATCGTTGCAAGGAATTTTTTTGTTTTCTACCTGCGATCCCCTTCAGTGGTATCAGAGCCGATCTATCGTCGATATAGTTGTACGCTGTTAGAACTCATGTTCTGCACGGGGGCACCGTTCCTGTTATTTGCTACCCTCTAGCGTGCACTTGTGATTCCAGCGGCATCAAGTTGATGAAGCGGACCGGACCGACTTTACGCGTACGCTTAGGCGAGATTGGTTCCACTACTGACATACGGCTTGTACCGTATCTGTGGCTGGCGGGTGTCAGTTTCTCTCTCTTTAGTTGGCTTTGCAGCGGGGCGGCGCGAGGAGGTGGGCAGCAGCGGCAGCGCGCAGCGTGGGGCGAGGGCTCCGGAGCGGCGGGGACATGAGGAGCGTGGCGACGGCGGCGCAGAGCACGGACGCGGCGGGGGCGGCACGTCGCGTGGGGAGGCGGCGGCGCACAGGATGGCAGGAGGCGAGGCGGCGCGGCGAGGACGCTGGGGCGAGGCTGTTCACGGGAGGAAGCTCGGCTCGGGATTTTCTCCCGTGCGGTGCGGGGAGGAAAGAAGAGAAAGGAAAGAGAAGAAAGGAAGGAAAAGAAGAAAAAGAAAAGAAAAAGGGAAAAGAAAAAGAAAGGAGGGGGGGAAAAGAGAAAAAGAGAGGTGGGAGGATGTCTTGCAAAATTACAGAAAAAGGAGGAGGGTGGCTGCAAAAAGTCAGGGGGTGGGAAAGAATTTTCCTGGGAGAAATTTAGGGTTTGGCTTAGGTGGGCTTTTGGGCTTTATTTCTCACCGTTTATTCTTTTTCGTTTTATATTTTTAAAACAAAATCGAAAATGAATTTGAACACGAAACCTTTACAAAATATTTTTAGTTTTGCATAGACAATTTAATAAACTAGGTTTTAACATTTTTAAAAGATTTGAAATAACACATTTTTAATTAATTTGAAAATGCATTTGAATTTAATTGTGGAAATTAAATTTAAATGCAACAATTAAATTAATGCGATGCGATGCCATGTCGATGCAAAAAGAAAAACTCACAATTCTAAAAGGGGATAAATCCCGGGGCGTTACAACCGACACCACTAACAAGGGATCGCGTCCCACGATCCACGCCGAGACCACAAGAAGAGAGGGGTAACTATCGAGTCTTCACGCTCCGGGATGAACTTCTCGACACCACTAACAATGGATTGTTGCTCCACCTGGAAATTCTCGACACCACTAACAAGGGATTGTTGCTCACGACGAAGACGACTCCGAAAGATCGAACCTAATAGGGTAAAAGGCAAGAAATCGTCCACCCACACGTAGGATCCTAAAACTTTGAAAGTTTGGATAAGAGAAGAGACTCCAAAACAAGTAAGGTAAGAGGAGAAATAGAATTGAGGTAAGGAATAAAAGAATCCTATTTAGATCTTTTCAAAATAATTTTAGTCAAATAGTTTTCGACACTCTAGAAACAACGACCGTTAGCGAGGTTATCCTACAGGCTTTTGCGGACCTGCTGTTTCGATAACCATTCATATCGAAACAACAAGGAGATCGAAACCAAGGCTCTGATACCACTTTGTGACGCCCGAAAATCGGTACTATGTAGATTTAAGCGATTCCGCCGAAATCCGCATAATAACGATTTTAGGTCGCCCACCAGACATAATGTGCACGCCGAAACATGCGCATTATGTGGGTGGATTTGTGATAACATTACAACAGTTTCGATACATCCACAAATACAAGAAAGATATAATTACAACAACGACTCGAACGAGTCAAGATACAAATGTTACAATACAAAGATACAAATGACAGCGGAAGCAAAATAGTATCCGACTACGGATAAGAAGAAAATTGGACTAAGAGTCCTGAAGATAAGCAATGGCGCCATATCCCTGCCCAGCCAAGCCGGAGGGATTCCCAAGCTAACGTCGTCTGACTTCAAACCTGTTGACTGCACATAAAGCATAACCCAAAAGAGGGTCAGGGCACTCCCTGGCAAGCAAAACCGACTTGCCTACTTTCTACACCATCTCCCAAAATATAGGGGAGGTGGACTTAGCGGCAGCAGCACTAGCAACCTAAAGAGACACGCTACAACTTCCGTCTAATTAGAGAGGGATAGGAGAGCGCATAAGTAAACAGCTACTACTAACACCAATCATAACCCATTCTCGGATTAACCCCCTCAACCAAGTATGAGGAAGCAATTCGGGAAACTCACACGTTGAACAGTTTTAATTACCATTTATTGTGAAAGTAATTCTATATTACTAGTCAAAATAATTAACAATGATTAGGTGTAAGTTGTCTAGATCTCATTAGTCGGCAACGCACCAAGTTGTCCATAACCGCGGACGCGGCTCATCGATAAGATTATACCCTGCAGGGGTGCACTACTGGACCCATACTCGCATGATCAACCCAGTCAAAAACATTAGGGCCTTTCAACCCAACTCTTTTCCTTCACCGCAACAAGTCCAGGAACCACGGGAGCTATGCTGGTCCCGGCCAAAAGGGTGCGGACTCCCGCAGGACACACCCCTCCGCACCAACAGGCCGCGCCCTATATGCATGTAACAAGGCACACCGCCAAAGTAAAATACTACACTAGTATCATCAATCCATATGAGACAAATGGAAAAACCCGAACTAGGTGTGGCTCCCGGACAAGTTGAAGTTCCAGTCAAGGTCGAGGGGGTCTCCATAGGGCCTCCCACAAGTGGTTAGTGCGCTCAGTCTTGGATTAGGGGAGCAAGATCTCAGTTCCTAGGTCGACACTTAGCAGAACAAAGCACCTCGCAAGGCCTTCCGCCCGTGCCTTATCTTTTAATTATAATACCCCAATATAATACAATATTTTATTAAGGTAGAATAATCTATCAAGCTAAGCATATGAAATAAAAAGACCAACTGACGACTCGCACAACCAACTCTAAGCATGCACTACGACTCGCAAGGCTAACAGATAAACATACAACAGGTGATGTGATGTGGGGATAAAGCTGTATAGGCTGCAGGATAAACATGTGACGGGATCGCAATAAAGAATCGTAAACTAGGGTAGCAGAGATCAACGGCAGGAATGAAAGAAAATGTATAGGTAAACAAGCAAACTTTGCTTGCCTGGAATCCCGCATGGAAGCAGATCTTGTCGTTGCTCACACATCTCAACGTCATATCCGCGAAGAAGCAACAAACACTGGAAAGCGTAAAAGATGCATTTTACAACTACGGCAAAAGATTCAGCATGATCATACGAGAATGATGCATGGCATGGCAAGATGCAATACAATGCAGGTAATCCTAATTAAGCGGGAAAGCAACCCCGGCAATTAATATTTAGGTGCAAGTTATTTATCTACTCCACAAATTAAATGTTCATTAACATGGCAAGACATGGCAAAGATGATCTAGTCAAATTAAATGGAATGGGGCAATACATATATTGATTTGCCCCACACATTCCATATTTATTATCTAGGTGATTTGCTACACCGCCAAACCCCAGAGATGCAACACATGTAATTATGATGCGAAATGCACAAGATAGATGACATTTAATAAAAAGGTTTTAGGGTTAGGGTTTGGGTCCGTACGTCGGATCGGGTGAACCAGGGTTCGAAACCGACGTCTTCGGTCCATAGAGGAAGTAGTCGTCGTCGTGGAAGTAGCCGTCGCGGAACAGGGGCATCGTCGTTTGTCGATGTCGTGGAAGTGGTCGGGGAAGCGTGGGCACGTAGAACACGGCAAATGGACACCGGAAGGAAAAGCGCGCACGGGCGGCACCGCGACATGGACACGGACAGTGATAGCGACGCGACACCGGAGGGAGCACACGCACGCGCACGGGCAACGCCTCAAAGGGTGGACAAAACGGGCAACAAAAAGGGACGACAGGGTTCTTTCGAGCATTGCGTCGAACACCTGGCGTGCGGCGGACGCGGAGACGCTACCAGGCGGGGAAGCCGGCGGAGCGGAGGCACGGAGCGGACTGCGAGCACGCGCACGGCGGAGGGCGCGCACGCGGGCGCGGCAGGGCGGAGAGCGGCGGCGTGGCGCGCAGCGCGCGACGGCGGCGACGGAGACGCGCGCGGCAGCCGGGGAGCACACGGGCGGTAGAGCGCAGCGGCGCGGAGCGGCCGAGTACGGCGCGCGGACGAGCAGCGCGGGGCGCGCGCTGCAGCGGCGCGCGGCGAGGCGACGGCGGGGCGACGGCCGGCGTCGGCGCGGTGCGCACGGCGGCAGGAGCTGCGCTGGCGGCTGCAGCGGGGCGGCGCGAGGAGGTGGGCAGCAGCGGCAGCGCGCAGCATGGGGCGAGGGCTCCGGAGCGGCGGGGACATGAGGAGTGTGGCGACGGCGGCGCATAGCACGGACGCGGCGGGGGCGGCACGTCGCGTGGGGAGGCGGCGGCGCAGAGGACGGCAGGAGGCGAGGCGGCGCGGCGAGGACGCTGGGGCGAGGCTGTGCACGGGAGGAAGCTCGGCTCGGGATTTTCTCCCGTGCGGTGCGGGGAGGAAAGAAGAGAAAGGAAAGAGAAGAAAGGAAGGAAAAGAAGAAAAAGAAAAGAAAAAGAAAGGAGGGGGGGAAAAGTGAAAAAGAGAGGTGGGAGGATGTCTTGCAAAATTACAGAAAAAGGAGGAGGGTGGCTGCAAAAAGTCAGGGGGTGGGAAAGAATTTTCCTGGGAGAAATTTAGGGTTTGGCTTAGGTGGGCTTTTGGGCTTTATTTCTCACCGTTTATTCTTTTTCGTTTTATATTTTTAAAACAAAATCGAAAATGAATTTGAACACGAAACCTTTACAGAATATTTTTAGTTTTGCATAGACAATTTAATAAACTAGGTTTTAACATTTTTGAAATATTTGAAAATAACACATTTTTAATTAATTTGAAAATGCATTTGAATTTAATTGTGGAAATTAAATTTAAATGCAACAATTAAATTAATGCGATGCGATGCCATGTCGATGCAAAAAGAAAAACTCACAAATCTAAAAGGGGATAAATCCCGGGGCGTTACAGTTCGTAGGTATGAAGCGGTTCTATTTACGATAGCTCCAAGACACGTAAAATATGCAAAAGATAAAGTAGAAGCGTCTACTTTATTTTGCAGGGGCTATGTGATATGGTCAAGGTAGGTTTGATAAATTGTTTATAAACTGCGGGCGCCAAGAAGACCATGGCGCATGGACTATATCACGTCACATTACATTTGATGTTTTGTGTGCATCTTATATGGTATGATTATATATTTTACTATATATTAGTTACGCGGCGGTACTTATATAAGATGATCCCTTCAAAAATAACACTAGTGTTTTTCCTCCAACGCGCACCACCAAGAAAGTTATACGTTATGAGGCAGGCCGTGACGATCGGGTGTCAGACATATCGTCGTTCGCATACGGTGGGTGTAAGCCATGTTGCACAAGCGTCGGCGTGGAGGTTATAGTGGCGAGCCTAGCATATGCAGATATGGCCTCGGAACACGGAGGCCGAAAGGTCGAGCATGATTCACAGAGTTGTTGTGATTGACAATTGTCTACCCTTGAAGTTGTGCTGTCGGCTCTGACGATGAGGGGTGGTGCAACGGATGGGGGTCGTGTAATCGTTTAAACGACCAGGAGGGATGTTCGTTTGAGTGGAAGTTCGTATAGTTATTTTCTAAAATACTAGAACTCAAACTATAATGAACAAAGTTTGTTTTGCAAACTTTTGTAGATATTAACCATTGTGATAGCATCATTTCAAATTAGGCGCATTCCTGCGATTGAGAAACTTAAAAGGTTGGGTCCAAACTTCATAGTTTTATACTTTATCTTGAGGATACTCCTTGTTTAAACCGTTAGCTCTTTGTGATACTATACCCTCTAGGAGATAAACCCGAAGATTCCGCTAACAAAAGATAATTTGGATTATCAGATTTTGTGCGGATGATATCATCATAGTCTAGTGTATGCTATGATCTCTGCCATAGAGAACCAACGGTGGGTACGAGTGTTTAGATCGTGAACATATGGGATGGTCGCTAAACTCGGGGTACCCCAAAAGTTGGGTTGATGAAGTTTATCAGTATGTTGACTGATTGTCTTCTCAACCAAGGTGGAAGAGAATACACACATTGAAGGAGCATGTGGCAGTCATACTTGATGACATATGTTCATACTTGATGAACATTGAGACGCCTCGCTCAGCTCGATCACTGGATGACAGACGTCGTTGCCAAGTGCAAATCCTCTGTCATAGACTATGTCATGCAAGGGGAATCGTTCACCTTCGTGGTTCTTGATTATGTTGGAAGTATCAATAAGATGAAACAGATCGCCGGAAGTCATCGATGATGATGGTGTATATATGATATACATGTTATGAATGTTTTAGCTAAGCAAGTACTCGCAGTAGTGACTAAGTTTTGAACTAGTCATGTTTTATGAAAGCCAGGTTTACTGTTTGAGTAGCTTGAAAGGATGAGGCGACATTGCGTGTTGATAATAGCATACAAATTGTTGTGATGGCCATAGACACTCTCCCTCTAGATCTACCATTTCGATAAATTATTTATGATCGCCTGTTAGTATGATCGTTATAAGTGTGTATCCTCTAGCGAGACACTTGTTCATATATGTTAGTGACAAATTCGTTGTCCTATACTTATGAAGTAATGATCATATGCTGATTTGAATTTAGATGGTAGAAACTCCCACATTCATAATATTAATGCCAACGGATACAAACTTAATAAAGACACCACATATGTGTGGCACTACCGTTTAGTCATGTCAATGTTATAGTCAATGCATTTGCTCCACACCGGATGGATCTACAAGTCCTAAGATTTGATCTTTTGACACTTGCAAAATAAGTGTGACATAGTTTTCGGAAAACGGGCATATAACTTATTGATAATCATGCATATAGATGTATGTGGTTCAATGAAGTAATTGACTGGTAGTGGAGACATTTATTTCGTGAACTTCACTGAACGTTTTGAGTATAGCTTGTTGAGGATCGTGCATATGGGTGTATGTGAATCCGTGAAGCACTTTAACGTGAAGTGGAAGTATTTATTTCATAGACTTCATGTACATTCGAGTAGATATATGGATATCCACTCGGGAAATGTTGGTCTGGAAACTTTGATTCAATCAAACAAGTTCAGAATGAAGTAGGAAATAAACTTAACAAGAAAATCAAATTCCCGCGATACAGATCGAGGAAATGAAGATTTGAGTTATAATCTTGGCACATCATTGAAAGACTTGTGAGTAGAGTTCCACAAATTACGTCGCATGAAACACCATAGTGTTATGGTGTGTTAGGACGTCGTAATTGCACCCTATCGGATAGTGTGTGGTAAATGAATCTCTTACCGAATTATTGTGATCATTAGAGTCATATGGTAGAAACATAACATTCACGTTAGGTAACAGGAAACTATTTAAATTCATGGAGACAATACCATATGTGAAAGGGCATGTGCCCTCATGTATGGTTTTGGTAATTAATGACAATCCCTGAGGTCTAATGTGTGTTTTGAGCATATTGCAAGTATTGCTTGAAGTTGTCAAGCCATCACCTATATGAAGAAATATGGTATCTTCCATGGGCTTGCAACAAGAAGATCAATTAATATAGCTCATGGAGGAAGATGTCAAGCCATGATCGTCATCAAGGTTGACTAGTGCAAAACCAAGGGAAGCTGCCGGAGACATGAAGACGAAGCTAAGCGAGACTCTCCCATGATGGAGTATGGGGGAGTATATGGAGGAGTCTTCATCAAGCATGTGCTAGCAAGCGCAATCAAGAAATGTGGTCCACTTGAAGAGATCAAGATCGTCATCATCTAGCTCAAGTGGATTGCTCAAGGCAAAGGTATGATCTTGATAGGGCTATAGGATAGATAGGCGTACTATCAAGAGGGGCTCTCGAGTGAGTAACTTGATCGCATCTTTGTGGAGAGCTCAAACCTTTGCATGCTTGGCATTTCATCTTTCTTGGTTCTTATTTGGCTTTTCTCCTTGTTGGTTTTTGGTGCTTGTCGTGATCTTCATGACAAGACCAAGTTCTTCGAAAATGGTTTTAGTTTGGAAAACTCGTTAAGTTTTCGGTGTGGAAATATTACCGGTTCAACCTTGAGGAAAGTTCCACACCTTCACATGTGTGGAGACTTTGCTCTATTTATGGTTTGCAATATTTCCAGCTTTGGTAGCCCTCTCCTTGTCAGTGCCTTTCCAACGGAGTTGGTCTCAAATCATTCGGAGTTTATTTGCAAAAGATCTTTCAGTTCTGTTGTTTCTGCAGTTTTTCAAAGGGTCGGAAATGTCCGGACCTTGCTCGGAGATTTCCGAGCCCCAGTCCGGAGATCTCCGAGTGACAGAAGATTTTTGTGAAGTCCAGATCTCAGTTGCGTACTGACTCCAACTCAAGCTTAGCCGGAAATCGCGCTCGGAGATTTCCCAGCCCCAGTCCGGAGATCTCCGAGTGTCAGCGGTTTTTTTACCAAGTCCAGAACTCAGTTGCGTACTGACTCAGTTCAGGTTTCCATCGGATTTTCTACCGGAGATGTCCGGGGTCCGGAAATCTCTGTCCCTGGTTCGGATATTTCCGAACAACAAGTTGCAGTTTTTCGCCAAGTCTTATTTGCCTTCAGCACTGATATTTCTCAGCTCGCTTCGGAATTCCTACCGGAGATTTCCGGGGTCCGGAAATCTCCGGACCTCAGTTCGGAAATTTCCGGACTGGCGATTCCCAACGGCTAGAAATCAGGGAGGGGCTATAAATACCCCTCCCCTTCTTCTTCCTCAAGTTGACGACTTTCCCCTCTCTCTCTTGCCATTGTTGACCTTGGGAAAGCTTGCCCCCTCTCAAATCCTCCCATGATTCTTGCATATCTTTGAGGGAAAAGTGATAGGAGATCTAGATCTACAATTCTACCAATCCATCTCTCCCCTAAGTGAGGGGAACTTAGTGGATCTAGATCTTTGAGTTCCTTTGTGGTTCTCCCCCTTAGTTCTTGCTCTCTCTTATCCCCCCATAAGCATTTGTTTCTTTTTGGGAGTGTAGGATTTGTCTCCTTTGTGGTTTCTTGGTTCTTCCTCTCTTATTCCCTCAAAAGCATTTGTTGCTTTTTTGAAATTTGAGAGTGAAGGACTTGAGCACTTTGTGTGTTCTTGCCGTTGCATCTTGCATCTGTGTGAGCCCTCCACGAGGATTCCTGGTGGTGAAATTAGTGAGTTTGTTACTCTTGGGTCTTGGACCCTAGACGCCTTAGTGGCCGCCTTTGTGTCATAGGACCTTTTGTGGTTAAGGCCTTTGTGTCTAGTTGGGACCTTTGTGGTCAAGACCTCTTGTGGTCTTTTGGGAGCCCCCAATTCGGTTGTGGGTGTGTGCCCCAAGGTTGTTGTACGGGATTGTTCTCCGCCCCAAAAGAGTTCATAGTGGAAGGTGGACTCGGACCTTTGTGGTCGAGTTCATCGGAGAAGAAGGTGAAGCCTTTGTGGCGTTGAGCAAACCTGTTGTGGTTGCTCACATCTCTCCAACAAGACGTACACCTTTTGTGGTGGAACTCGGGAATACATCCTCTTCTCCGCGTGCCTCGGTTATCCCTATACCCGAGCTCTTTACTTATGCACTTTACTTTGTCATAGCCATCGTGCTTGAATTCCTTTACCTTGCTATCCCTTTGTTGTTTGTCTTGCATAGCATAAGTTGTTGGTGCACATAGGCTAACCTTGTATATTTAGGTTGTGTCATTGATAAGTTAAACACTAAGTTTTATTCCGCATTTATCAAGCCTAAATTGTAAAAAGTGTTCCTCGCCTATTCACCCCCCCCCCCCTCTAGGCGACGTCTTTCCTTTCAATATGAGTCATGGCATGGCTTTTAGCCTGGATTATCGTTTCAGAAATTTAGTGTTTTGATGTGATCAAACCTAAAATGGATTAATCTTTGTAGTGCACCGTACCCAAAGAGTTAGTTGGGTACATGTCTCACGAAATAGGCAAAACTGTTGCCGGGATATACCTTGCGAAAGAAATAGTTTCTTGTCCAAGGGTATAAGTGAGAAAGAAAGTAGAGCATGACAAAGTTGGTGAACTTACTCTCTAGACATCAGAGTGGCGCAACCGAAAGTGTTTTTCCGGTGTCATGCTCCACAGATTGAAAAAGCTGATGATTCAAGATCATGATGTTCTGAGCTCATACTAAGAGCGTAGGCATACGAGGTTGTGTTCCACACTCTGTGTTACGACAATCTTGTTATGAAGGTCATATTAATGGAATATGATAGACCTACGAACTACGAAGAAGAGATGGTGGACCTAAGTCCGAGAAATGGCTATGAGTCATTTATGATCCAAAATAAAATCCATATACGATTACCAGGTAATGACTTGGGAGATCTTCTTGATGGCATCTAGGATGTTATTAGAATGTGGAATTTTATGAGAGAATAACATTGAGAAGGATCGATTTGTCGTGAAACAGTTCCGACAGATTCAAAAGTTGACCACATGAGAGTTTGTCTCAAGTGGCGAAGCCTAAATCTATTCTGGGTCGTTTAGCGATCACTATATTTTCGAATGATAAATTGATCGATGGATAAGGAAACCATGTTTCTTAATAGTGTCATTAAGAAAGAGTTGGTGATCCTGAGGATGCTAAACATGTACGCAAACTTCAGTTGTCCATTCATGGGCTGAAGCAAGCATATCGGAGCTAGAATCTTCACTTTGATAATGTGATCAAAGGATTTTGGAGTTGTCCAAAATAGTTGAAGAAACCTACGTTTGCAAAGAAGTGAGTGGGAGCAAAGTAGCTTTCCTTGATCTTATATGCGGAAGGCATATTTGAGTGGGAGCTAAGTAGCTTTTTCTTGATCTTATATGCGGAAGGCATATTTGAGTAGGAGTTAGGTGTCATTTGTGATTTTGTATGTAACGACATATTAAATTACACAGATCCTCTAGTAGAGTGAAAAGGATTATTTAAGTGATTAAATTTTCTATGAAATGAAGTTAGGAGTATTAGGCATCCGATTTATAATTGTATAGATCGTAAGGGGCTTAATAACATTAAGTCGGAATATTTCCTAAGTCAAGATTCTGAAGTGTTTCAGAATAGGACAAGCGAAGAAAGAGGTTCTTACTTGTATGACTAGGTAAAATATTAAGTTTATCTTGGCATTTTCAGTAATAGCAAATGATGCTCGACATTATCTATGTATCAGACAGAGATGCTATCAGATTGAAAACTCGACTTAGTGTGACCCAAGTTCTTGGTTGAAGAACAAGTTCTAGAGTCATCCTTGTGTGGATCAATGAATAAACGTTAAGTATATTTTTCAGTGTCTATGAGAACTGAAGATATGTTTTCTAGTAAAGGGTAAGAGTGGAAAGACAACTTGCCGTAAAGCGGCTACGATGATGCAAGTTATGAAGCTGACCCATACAACTAGAAATCTCATATAAGAGATGCCCTTTATTTTGAAGATATACATGGTTAGTTTGTGAAGTCACATATGAATGCATTGTCGCATAATCTACATAGGTATAAAAATATATCGCGACTTCAGAAGTATCAAGTGTGATTGGACTAAGCAGTTTTCCGAGCGTAGGTGGTCCCCTTAATCGATCTCTTAGACTTTTAAGTCCCATGCTACGTGAATGCTCGAGTCTCACTCCATCCACTAGGATATATTTCACCGTCATCGTAAGATACGGGATGATGTCAAACTAGGTGACATAGAAGTGTTGCAAAGCACATATAGGTCTCAATGTGTGCGATCTATTGACTGTATGCCTCTTCCACGAGGCAAGCAGGCACCAAGATGCTATGGGTGTTGAGTTTTTACCAAGTTGTAAACTGGATTAAGTGTTACTCTAGTGCAAGTGGGAGACTAAAGGGAATATGCCCTAGAGGCACTTAATAAACATAGTTTATTGGCAATATCCAAATTGTTCATTATATGTTTTATACCATGCTATAACTGTATTAAGCGGAAACATTAATACAGGTGTGGTAGATAAAACAACCAGGTCCCTAGTAGACTCTACTAAGACTAGTTTCATTGCGCGATCGATGATCCGGGTTTTCCGATCATAAGGCATGGCGCCGGTCGGCAATGGAAGTCATGTCGTTGGTTGAACGATGTGATGGACATACACAGTATTTATAGTACATAGTCATTACGCCTTAAAACCGTGAGACCAACTCTTATTGTTATTCTTGTAAGATACTTTGATTGCACCAAACGTCATATCTTATTTAGTGTGACAATAACGGTGATACTTTTGGGTATCGGAAGGGGGTAGTTGAGACGAGGGGTCAATATCGGGATTTGTCAGTCCTCATAGCCGGATAGATACTCTAGAGCCCACCCGGTGAGATTATGTCAAATGAGTTTACAAACATGTGACTAGGTCACCAGCTGACATAATATCATGTACGAGTAGAAGATAGTATTGTCGGTAACAAGATCATGCTAGGTATGGAGATATCTGAGAATGATGCTCGGACACGCTAAGTATCGCCATGACAAAGGGTTTAAGACTATACGTCCAGGTTTGATAAATGAAAGCCATTTGTTATATCACAGGGATTAATTCATGGGATCCAGGCCTACGAGTTAGTCATTGATCAGAGAGGAGTCTCGATCATGTCTGTTATTATATCGAACCGCTAGGGTAACACACTTAAGGGGTTTCGACAAGACAACCGGAAAGGAAAGAGATCACCAGGAACGTCCCGGGAATGGTCCGATGGAGATCGGGCAGCGACGAAATAGTTTTTGGAGCTAGAATAAATTATATAAAATATGTTTGATATTAATTAGTGTAATTAATGTTTAAATATGATTTTATATATTTATTTTCGAATTTTTAAAGACAGATTTCCCTAAATGGGCCTTCTAGTGGAAAGAATGCCCATGAGGGGGGAAGCTTCCCCCCACGGGATGAGGGCTGGTTCGGCCGGCCTAGGTGGTCCACAAGGGGTCCACCTAGGGCCGGCGCACCCTTCAAGGGTCGTGGCTGGTGTGGGATAGTCCCACACCGCCCGACTGGCAAGGTTGGCTCCCCCCGGGAGCCTATATAAGAAGGGGCACCCCTGGCCTTTTAATTAATCAATTAATTCCCCAATTCTCTCTCGATCTCGTGATTCCCTTTGTCGGAGTTGCGCCGAGTTGAGAGGGGGATCTCTTCCACCATAACCCGCTGCCGCGCTGCTGGTGTTCCGGTCCAAGTCTTCCGCTGCTCGTCCTGGACTGGAGCTTCGGAGGCCGTCGTCTCCACCGTATGTGTGTAACGCCCTGCGAGGTGCTGCGCTAGCGGCTCGGAGGCCTACTTCCTCCACCCGACCTCGAGGTCATCTTCGTCGTCTTCGTCGGGCCGAGTTCTTCGCGACCTAGAGGTTGGCTACGTCGTCTTCGTCGTCAACGCTTGTGCGGGAGCGTAATCCCCGCTATTCGGTCTAAGAGGGTATGTATTCCGATCTCCGCCGTACTACTATATCTGCATAGTGTAGATCTTGGCTAGTTTAAGGACATCGTTGCTAGGAAATTTTTATTTTTCTGCCTGCGATCCCCTTCAGGGTGATGATGGTAGAGCACATAAAACCGGTTCAGTGGAAGACTCTCGGTTGTATCCATATAGGGAGTAGATCCTATAGTAGGAGAGAGGGACATGAGGGGTGGTGGGCTTAAGGTATATGCATGGAGGTATAATGTGAAGGGCCCCTTCGGAGACCAAGTGTCGGTTCTTTGCATGGCAGGCCTTGCTCACGGCAAACAATTTGGCGATTAGAGTGTGGTCGCATGACCCTGTATGCAAGTTATGCAGAATCTACTCCGAGACAGTACATCAGTTGAAACTAGATTGTCATTTTGCAACTTCGGTGCGAGAACGAGTTTTTTGCTTGGAACGTCAGGCTCGGGGAGGGAAGAGTCTAAACGATTGGTTGGATGACACGATATCGAACCTATCAAAAGAGCGGCGGACACATGCGAGTAGGGTGATTTTCTACTCCATGTGGCTGGTATAGAAAGGAGAGGAACCGTCATGTTTCTTAGAACTCCATGCTACAACCCGTCCCCGTGCCCGCCATCGTGAAAGAAGACAACGAGCAAAGGGTGTACGCGCACACCCAGGACCCATGAGATGTAGCTGCGACTTAGTTTACTGTCGTGGTTTTTTTCTTTTTCTTTTTATGTTGGACCTTCTGTAATTTAGTCTCTGTTCCTATCTAATGGAAATGGAAACGACTGCCTTTTCCTCAAAAAAGAAAAATGTGATGACCACAACAGTAAAAACTGGGTGGCTGTCAATCTAGAAAAAAAAACTGGTAAATGAACTGACTCGATACTACATGGTCATGGGGCAATAGTGCTTGTGATGCATGCTTGACGCATTATATGGGCTTTAAGTTGCAGCTTCAACCCAAACTACTGTACTACATGGTCAGGGGAAAATAATTATTGTGATGTTTGAGTAGTTAATTAGTTTTCTAGTGGTGCAAATGGTTAGCTTTACTGGTTTAAAAATTGAACTAGGGGAAATCTTCCCCGCAGAAAACAATAACTCAAGGAGATCTCAACAATATTCTAACTGCACAAATTATAAGCAGCACCGGCCTCACAACAGAGGTAATTAATAAACTAATCAACGGCTTCTAGATCAAAATATTGGCACAAAATCTAAGCTTGTGCTCTTCGATCGATTCTTCGGAGTGCATGCGCCATGCTCGTCTAAAAGGCCAGATTAGTGGATACATCATGCATGGAAAATCACTTTAGGTCCTCTTATGATTGCTCTCTGATGCGAATGAGAGCTTCCTAATGATGAGATGGACTGAGGGAGAGATGCAGTTGGAAGAGATGGGGGGAAAAGTAATATATGTTTTTCAATCTTAATAGAAAAAACGTATTTTCTTGCATGGGACCAAAGGAACAAGTGAAGTCACATGATTAGTTGGGCTCCCATAAATGATTAGCATGTGCCGTTCCCTTTCCTTTAGATGCCCTTCTACTCTTCCTGTAAGGCCTCAAAAGAATTTCATCACAAAAGGTTTCTTTTGATTCATTGTACCTCTCTAAAGGCTTCTTTTAAAATTTGACATTTCAGTACTGCCCATTTGTTTTTTTTTTCTTGAGGCGCACTGGCTCTCTAATTGACAATGAGATCTTTGCATATATAGAAGCATCTTGCTTAAAAGGACGTTGACAGTAGTATGTTAGGGCATTTGGTAGTATGGCTTTTGCAGCATTTAGTATCGGCACCGTCTCTCTGCATGACATTTGGAAAAGCAGACACTTAGCCCATGTTACTCTTCTGAACAAAAACTATGACCAGCTCAATATTTCTGATCTACACTTAGATTATCTGAGTCGCTCATCTAGGGTCCAGTCAAGAGAGCAACAGAGGACCAATAAGTATTGGAGGAATGAAGTGAAAAAGTTCAGGCCTTTTATGTCGCTAATTACATACACTACTGTTTAACACAATAGATGTACCCAGTGGTGATTATGCCTGCTAATTTGAATATATGCAGTACATCGGATCAGTCAGACACAATTGATGAACCAAGCGGTGGTTATGGCTCGGGGAGCAGTAAGCCACCACACCACTACAACGAGATTGTCTTCATCTTCGGTTGGGAGGTTTTTGTTTATTATTTTTCGAAATGGGGAGCAACACCAGCCTCGAGTGAGAAGTGAACATAGTGGTACATGTTCGTCCTCGCGTGGCTTGGTTATCTCTTAACAAGTTTCACAAATGCATTTTTATTGGGTTTTTTCTTAGAAAAGGGGCGCATTCCCAGCCTCTAGAGCGAATTGATGCATACGACTGCTTTATTAATAATGCATTTCCATTGCGATAGGCAAATTTGAATTAATCTATCTTGTTATATATTCTTATCACATAGTTGTACATCTAGGTTAGCATAGAGTTGAGTCTAGCTTTGGTCAAATGGGCGAACGTCATGGCTCTGCTCCGTTACGATGTCCTCGTCGACTAATCCTCACCGGTCATCTTGTCAACATTTCAACCCGCTAGTAGCTTTGGTCACCGTCTTGCCCGAATAGTTCGGTGTCGACAACAACATTGCTCATCTGCATCTTGTTTCTCCTTGGTGGAGTTATCATGGAGCACTATATATGCATCCATCATGATCTCACTCATGGGTGAAACCCCAGACCCGGCTTGCTGAACCAGACGAAGGCATCTTTGACGCTGTGTCCTCCCTGGGTGCGCCATTTTAGAAGTATTATCTCCTACGTGGCGCACGAGGCGGTGTTAGTGTAGCAGGTTGGTTAAATGTCTCTTAGGTGCAATCGGTGTGTGAGTTGTTTTGCCCAAGGTGTTGCAGTTTGTGTCACAGAGCTTGACGCATGCTCCCTTCTCACTAGTGGAAATCAGGTCTCTTGTCCTAGTTTTAGAGGGCCTGTAGTCCTGGTGTAGCAACCGGGACTGTCAGGCCGGGACTAGAGCCCCCGGACCCTTTGGTCTCGGTTTAACACGAACCGGGACCGGAGCCCCCCCAAATGAGCGCAGCGCACGTGGCCGCGGCAGGGCGTGCGGGGGTCGAACCCTTTAGTCCCGGTTCGTAATACGAACCGGGACTAGGGTTTTTTTTTTTTTTAATTTCAGGTTTTTGCTTTTTTAATTTCAGGGTTTACTGTTTTTTATTTCTTTTTATTTCTACCGGTTTTCTGGGTAGGGGTTTCGGATGGTACCACGTCGATGCGTGACGGTAGGGGGTTTCGGATGGTACCACGTCGATACTATAGTCGATGTGTGATGGTAGGGGGTTTCGGATGGTACCATGTCGATGCGTCGGGGGTAGGGGTTTCGGATGCTACAGCTTCGATGGGCGAAAAACACGTATAAATTATTATACAAACCTAGATGAAGTTGCATCATGCATATATACAATTACATGAAGATCATGTGTTCATAACACATATACATTTAAGTACGCGTGGTACATGAATATCACGTTTCCCGGTTCCAGAGACTTAGAAATATTTTGTTACATGGAGATCACTATATATTACATGTCCGCACTAGTCAACATAGTGGTACTCTCCGGTCTCCGGTATGACTTCGGTGAGGTAAAATCCCGTCAACTCCTCTGCAATTGCCCTGAAGCGGGTCTTTATTGGTAGCTCGTTGCGCTTTCTTGCCAACTGTAAAAAAATGATATCACAATGAATACATGAGATATGAAATGAATAAAACTCATCACGATTGATGATACAAAAATAATGTTGTGACTAGAGCTTTACGTACTTCGATACTTCTTTTGCTCTTCAAACTCTCGTTGACCACAGTGTGCATGTACTCGCAAACGAAGAATCCACATAGATCAGTACCGGTTGGCTGTTTAAGACAAGTCTATAGAAGAATAAAATTTAATCAAATAATAATAAAGTATGATAATGGTGCATGGGCCTAGTTATAGTACTACTTACATCGTTAGTACGCCAGCGCAGTTTCTCTGGCCATCCACTGTTCGGATGTTCCGCGAGGAACATTTTCCAAACGCTGCATGACAAGAAACTGAATGAATGAGTCATAAATTTCTTGATATTAGGAAATGAACGAAAGAGGCGATAAGAAAAGAAAGTACCTTGCCACCAAATCAAAACAGGTCTTGTATTGTTTAGGGCATCTTCTTAACGAGTCAAGGACAACAATTTCTCCTTTCCGCAAGTCAATAACGATAAGAATGTAGTGGTAGCTGCGCACGTTTATAAATAGTCATGCATAACTAATCAATTAAACTTAACATCGGGTGAGAAAAATAGAATGCGTAATAAGCAGTAACACTCACTTGAAGTTGTAAGGCCATAATATATATTTTTTGTAAGCTTGTCGCTTGAAAAACATTAGCAAATTATCCGGTGTATCCTTGTTAAGTAGTGGATCAATTATGTTATCTTCATGCATTATAGAGGGGTCAATGAACCCAATGTGGTTGATTTTCTTCTTCTTGCATTCGAGCATCTTCATTCTGCGTAATAAAGTACACAAAATATTATAGAGAGGATTATCACAGACAATGAACGAGTAGAGCTAATTAAAACATTAAATTACAGGAATAGATGACTTAAAGACAATATGAACTTATGATGTTTTTGTCGAGGGCCCGGAGATTGTATAACTGAAAGATTTCGGCGAAGTAAAGGACAACGGAGTATTCTTGGAAATAATGCTCTTCCTTAACTGCCATCTGGAGAGCGACTTTATCCGTCTCCTTTACGGTATCCTTGTACCAGGCTTGAAATTGACGCATTCTTGTGGGTAAGTCGCCGTCAACAAAATTCTCCCCGTGAACATAAGTACGAAAAACATCCGCGAAGGGGATATCATCTCCCGAATATACCAGCTCCCGCACATTGATGTTTTTGAGAACTCTGTCATCAAGCACCTTGAGCGGGGGGGGGGGGGGGGGGGGGGGCCGACTGTGCGCCTTGTTCTCCGAGTTGGGCAACTTGTTTCCCTTTTTTCGATCGATCATCCATCTCTTCGTCATATGACTTACCAATGTTGCGATCATAGTCTGTTGGCGGCGATGGTGGGGGGTTGTATAGGGCATCGATGCAACGATCAATTTTTTCCTGAGGAATTTCGGCAGTAAATTTTGCAGGAGGCAATTGTTTCGCTAACGCTTTCTGTTTCACGCCAGCAAGACAGGCATCCGTATGTTCTTTGCATGCGATATCGTTTTCCTCGACGGTTCTCTCCCAAGGTAACTTTGGAGTAGGCGGCGGTGTTTTCTGCTTTCTAGGTTTCTTCCTAACAGGAGAACCAGACTGGCGCCTACTCGAGAGCGACTTAACATTCTGGCGGACTGGCACAGACTGCGATGGCCTCACGCTAGGAACCCTCTCGGGGGGCGGTTGGCTTTGCTGTTGAGCTGGAGATGGACTCGGGCTGGGGTCCCTATCGGGGAGGTGTGGGCTTTGCTGATGGGGTGGAGATGGACTCCGTCTTTGATCCCTCTCGAGGAAGAGTGGACTTGGCTGGTGAGCTGGACTCCTAGAACGAGGAGTGGACTTTGCTTGTTCTGGAAGGACGATGTATTTCTTGGGCCATAGGGCGAAGGCATGTTTGACGTCTGCCAACGATTTCTCCTCGTCACCTCCAGGTAACTCAAGTTCCAAGGATTCAAATCCCGGCATAATTTCGTCCACCCCGACACGAGCGTAGCCATCTGGAATTTGACCACAATGGTAGAGTTCTCCAGGTTGAATTACTAAAGCTTGCCCCACCGCCACCTTCAAAGTTATGTTTCGCATTGCTATATGTAGCTCACAACCTGTAGGCTCTGTGATGTCATCCACTGGGTAGGCACCAACGTCGCCCTGACGCGTGGAACCAACGCTGCTTCTACGCTGAGATGGGGCGGCATGCGCTTCATGGTCTAATTGGTGCCGCTCCTGAGGTTCCGTTCTTTGCTCCTTCAATGCTTTTATTTCCGCCCGTTGCTCCTTCATTTCACGTTCCAATTGTAATATCCGGTCGGCCTCCTTCTTCTTACCTCTGCTACGGCTTCTATAAGTGTGAGCGGATTCCGGCCACGTAGTCTTAAACGTAGCACCGCCAGGAAAGCCTCGAGCTCGTCCAACATGTTCAGGATTCCCCAGTGCCCGTGTCAGCTCGTCATCCTCTCTATCGGGTTTGAACACACCATTGCGAACATCATTAATTGCTTCTTCAAGCTTCTTTTTTATACGCTCCACGAGAACCTTCCATTTTCCCCTTCCAACAATCTCTCCGGTTTTAGGGTCCAACATTGCCCCATGCGCGAACAACCAGAATTTCGACCTCTCGGGCCAGTCAAGTGTCTGTGGACGGACCCCCGATTGAAGCAGTTTTTCTTCATAGGCTAACCACTTAGGAATGGCGCTCTTGTAGCCACCTGTTCCCAATGTATGGTGGTGTTCCTTCAGCTTAGCATTCAATTTATTTATCTTCGATCGGGACACAGCCATAGGTGATTCCCTATACGCCTTAAACGCCGCCCATTCAGATTCTAACTTCTTCCCTTGTGCTCTGCTGAAATCTGGCACTTCTTTTGTTTCTACATATTGATTCCATAACTTTTTCTTCCAGTTCCGGAATTGTTCCGCCATCTTAATAAGAGTCCACCTCTTGAGGTTGTCCTTCTTCACTTTAGAGAGATCTGGCGGGAGGGTGAAATGTGACAACAGCGTGTTATAGACCAAATCCTTAAGAACTTGGTGGACATAACATGGGTCGTCCACATCTGCGACCGCCGGCTTATTCCATTCGCGTATGCTGATTGGGATCATGTCCCTAACAATAACTCCAGCTTGAATTATAAATTTGTTGCGGTTCTGTTTTGGTTCGAGCGGTTCACCGGAATCAGCAATTTCCTCAATCAGTAACTTTGGATCCTCGCTCGTCATTCTTTTTGCCTTGCCTCGAGGAGCACATGGTGGCTGCTTTTTTGCAGATTGGCTCGATCCGGATGGCTAAAAGAAAAATAAGTCGTTAATAAATGCATGTAGTTAACAACAACATATCGCCATATTTATTATAAACACATATACACCTCTCCGCCGGAGTTTGCTATCACCACATCAAAGTCTTGTGACTCGATTCCAAAGTCGTTCAAAAATTGGTCGAAATCATAATCATCTACATCTCCTCCAGCTCGGGCATCATTAAAAATAAGTTGTTCCATTTGGTCTTCCATCTCTTCGTCTCGTTGAAATTGTGCTTCTTCTATCTGCTCGTCTCGCAAGTGCTCCATAGCTCAGATGTACCTGCAATCAATCATATTTGCAATCAAGTTTAGATTTATTCTAAAAAAGATACAAGTATGCAATCCTATAAATTACAAGAATATGAATATTGGGTTGAATGATTGTTTAAAATATTCTATAAATTACAATGTACCTGTTTACTACTCAAGCATGTCAAACTAATGCACCCAAGTGTAATTCTCATAAATAAAACTGGGAGGAAGCAGCTGATACAACTGGGTCATATATATTATATATATTACAATCATCTCAATTTGCATATCTAACACACAAAAGGTCTAAGATTTAATTTCAGACCTCGTCTAACTCACATCACAGTTCAAACAAATATCTGCAACCCAAATTCCATACACATAATGAAGGCAATATCTCATCTTCAGACCTCAAGTTCTCCAACAACTTTAAATTCCATCAGCTTTATATACATGTTGTAGACATATCGAGGAATCTAGAATTCCATCAGCTTTATATACAAATAGTTCGGATTTTCTTTACTACTGGATCATATAGGCATGTCTTTTACACCTGAAATCGAGGCAACGACGAGGAGGAGCGGCACAGCCTCGGCAAGGAGCAAGACCTCCTGAAAAGCCGTGGACACAAGGACCCGAGCAGCAGACCTCCTGCAAGATTGTAAAATGCAAGTTAAAGAACACTCAACAAAAATGTAATTAAAAAACAAGCAATGCCTCATGTGGAATTGATCAGTCACATATGAAATTTAGAGATGGCGTCAGTGAACAAAGTGGAATGAACATTGCATATATGTTCAGACAACATGGTTCACTCACACCTCTCTAAATTGCAACACATATCACTTGAGCACAAATTAAATTGCAACACATGTCACATATTGTATTGTCAATGATGTATCACATAAACGTTAAAATCTCAGTTAAAAGTACTTTATTGTTTTCCTTAGTTTCTCAATGATGTATAAGTTCCTATGGCTTTCCTTAGTTTCTTATGATGTGATTGAATAAGATTTTTTTTTGTTTGAGGGCGGTTTAGTGAAGAACTTTATTGACTTATTATTTAAATTTAACAAGGGTCATTTACTGAATTTGGAAATAAGTTAATTTGATCGATGAAGACGCCAAAACAGTGTTGTCCATAGCAGTGCAGTCATGCTTCATGTCATGAAAAACAATTATATGAGGATGCTGGAAGGAACTAAAAGTGTGAGGATGCTGCAAGGAACTAAAAATATTTGTAATCTGCCTTGAAGTAAATTGGTGATGGATTAAAATGCTAAAACTATGTATCATCCAAGTTTGTTGCATGAAACTATGTGACATATAAATACATGTAGTCGTTGTTACAAGACACAATGTGTGCAACAATGAATGGGGTGGCGGTAAGAGAGTAAAAAAAATGTATATATTAAATTAGCACTACATACGATTAAACATAAATGACCTTCTAAAATATGTGGCTTGGTATTTTTAGAAAATATCAGAATACGTACCCTACTGTAAATTAAAATATGTCACACATCTAAAATTCTATCTGCAATATATTTATAATGGTTATAGAATGTTATGAGTTAGATTTCCTTTATAGTTTGTATAAAAATAAAAACAAGTAGTTCATGAACATATTCAATAAGCTGAAGACAAAGGGCCACCTTGCTAGTTCTGATGGAATTTTCATGAGAATGACACTTTTTTTGTCAAATCAGTGTACCACACATAGTCTAGGTAGATGCATCAGTTAATAAAAAAACAATATGTAGATGAAGGTCCCTTGAAAGATTAGTATTTTCCCTTGTATCTAGAGAAGGCAAGCATTTAAACCAAGAATCATATAGTCAAACAAAATAAACATGGTAGTAACCAATGTTTTTTTTCATGATCATAACTCTATTATATATTTGTTTGCCGAATGTAATTACACCGATGCAGTTTGGTCTATTATTAAGGTGGCATCAAATTTATTTCAACCATGTTCAGTTGTAAAAATGCTTGAGAACTAGCTAAGAGAAATACAATAAAAAACCAGATCCTTTCTTATATGTGCATCCTTATGTTGTTTCTTCTGTATTTTGCAGAAATGATGTTCTATTTGATAAAAATAGAAATAAAGTCATCTATTCATGCATGCATTGGGCACTTGGTGGCATTTGAATCAACTAGAACACAAGATGATTTTCATGAGCATTTTCACTTGAGCATTTTCACATACACCTTCGGTGCGGTAATGGAGAGAGGAAGGAGGGGGGAGAGCGAAGCACCTCGGGGAGTTGTCGTGTGCGTCGAGGGCGCGGGACAGTGCACGTCGAGGGCTCGGGCAGGAGGAGGAGCGCCGGCGGCAGACCGTGCGCGCGAGGGCGTCGAGGGCGCAGGCGGGAGGACCGGCGGCGGCGAGTTGCGATGCGAGCGAGAGGAGACGCCGGCGCGCGAGAGGATTGTGTCGCGTGGGGTAGGGTTTGGGGGGGGGGGCGACGGCGCGGCGGGGCGGCAGGGCGACGGCGCGGCGGAGCGGGAGGCGACGGCGCGGCGGAGCGGGAGGCGACGGAAGATTTGGGAAAGATAAGAAAATTTCCGGCCACGACCACCCAAAACGTCGCGGAAGGACCTTTAGTCTCGGTTCTAGCCACGAACCGAGACTAAAGGGTCTTTAGTCGCGGTTGGAGTTACCAACCGCGACTAAAGGGTTCTGGCTGGAGCCCAGAGCGCCTCTTTAACTCTTTAGTCTCGGTTGGTGTTACCAACCGAGACTAAAGGTTCTTTTTTCCTTATTTCTTTTTACTGATTTTTGTTTCTGTTTTCTTTTAAATTGTTTGAATTGCTTACTTTTCTATTTCTTATTTTGGTTTACTTATTTTTTGACTTGTTTTGGTTTCTAGCTTATTTTTATGTTTTGTTTTATATTTTCTAACATTTTAAGATGCCAAGGTGATTTCTTCAAATTATATCATAAATATTATTTTCTATGTTTTAAGGTTTTTTGTGAAGTAAGTACATAAAATATGATTACAAATGGCACCCAATTATTTTTCACTAAGAGTGGTGCACATATGATGGATGATCCCCAAGTATGAGTTTTTTCTTACAATTCTAACTAATTTCCCCTAGTTAATTGAGTTTATGTTGATTTATCGAAAATAATTCAAATTTGAACTACAACTATTTGATAGTTTGGTCTGAAACTTTTGGAAAAATCATTTTAAGGTACACAACTAGTGGTTATATCACAGAAACATTGATAGTTCTAGAAAATATCACCTCTTCCGATGATTAGTCGTAGCGACCGTTTTGATCGTTTTTAAGAAAAAATGTAATAAAGTGATAAACATCTCAAAAAATCAAATCCTTTGGCATGGGCTCCTTATATGTGTACTAGTTGCTAGGAAAAATGATAAACTTGATTTTTGCCTACATTTGCAAAAAAAGTCTTCACAAAAAGGTCTATCATGTATGAACATCTAGAAGTTTCAAGCCAAATGACCAAGTTATGGTCATTTCGACGACATAGTTTATGATAAAGATCTCATACTCCACACATAGGTGCATATTGGTATATTAAACAACCATGCCAAAGGGATTCTTCAAATTATTTTCATAAATATCATTTTCCTTTTTTTGAGTGCAAAAACTGAGGTTTTTTGTGAAGTGAGTACAGAAAATATGATTCCAAATGGCAACCAACTATTTTTAACTAAGAGTGGTGCACATATGATGGATGATCCCCAAGTATGAGTTTTTTCTTACAATTCTAACTAATTTCCCCTAGTTAATTGAGTTTATGTTGATTTATCGAAAGTAATTCAAATTTGAACTACAACTATTTGATAGTTTGGTCTGAAACTTTTGGAAAAATCATTTTAAGGTACACAACTAGTGGTTATATCACAGAAACATTGATAGTTCTAGAAAATATCACCTCTTCCGATGATTAGTCGTAGCGACCGTTTTGATCGTTTTTAAGAAAAAATGTAATAAAGTGATAAACACCTCAAAAAATCAAATCCTTTGGCATGGGCTCCTTATATGTGTACTAGTTGCTAGGAAAAATGATAAACTTGATTTTTGCCTACATTTGCAAAAAAAGTCTTCACAAAAAGGTCTATCATGTATGAACATCTAGAAGTTTCAAGGCAAATGACCAAGTTATGGTCATTTCGACGACATAGTTTGTGATAAAGATCTCATACTCCACACATAGGTGCATATTGGTATATTAAACAACCATGCCAAAGGGATTCTTCAAATTATTTTCATAAATATCATTTTCCTTTTTTTGAGTGCAAAATTTGAGGTTTTTTGTGAAGTGAGTACAGAAAATATGATTCCAAATGGCAACCAACTATTTTTCACTAAGAGTGGTGCACATATTATGGATGATCCCCAAGTATGAGTTTTTTCTTACAATTCTAACTAATTTCCCCTAGTTAATTGAGTTTATGTTGATTTATCGAAAGTAATTCAAATTTGAACTACAACTATTTGATAGTTTGGTCTAAAACTTTTGGAAAAATCATTTTAAGGTACACAACTAGTGGTTATATCACAGAAACATTGATAGTTCTAGAAAATATCACCTCTTCCGATGATTAGTCGTAGCGACCGTTTTGATCGTTTTTAACAAAAAATGTAATAAAGTGATAAACACCTCAAAAAATCAAATCCTTTGGCATGGGCTCCTTATATGTGTACTAGTTGCTAGGAAAAATGATAAACACCTCAAAAAATCAAATCCTTGAACATCTAGAAGTTTCAAGCCAAATGACCAAGTTATGGTCATTTCAAGCCAAGCCAAATGACCGTGGCAAGACATCTCTGATGATCTACAACCGTCCGACAAGACATCTCTGATGATCTGCAACCGTTTGAAACGGTCGCAGATCATCAGAGACTTCTTGCCGCTGGTTGCCCAGAGATGCCTCTGCCGAGGGGAGGGTTCACCTTCAGCCTTCACTGAGTGCTCTCTGCTACCCGTGTGCTGCCAAAATGAACTACAATGAGTAGACACTGAGTGTTGAACATGTCCGGGAGGGGGATATATATAAGGTACGTGTGCTTCTTTAGTCCCGGTTGGTAACAACAACCGAGTCATGTGGGTCACGAAGTGGTCGTGATACTGCTGATCCAACAGCTCAGAATCTCTCAAAAGAAACACATCTCAGATCCAACGTCTCACAAGCACTAGAAAGAAACACACGATCCATGTGCTTCTTTAGTCTCGGTTGGTAACACCAACCGGGACTAAAGAAGCACATGGATCGTGTGTTTCTTTTAAGCACTTGTGAGCCGTTGGATGAAGAGATGTGTTTCTTTTGAGAGATTCTGAGCTGTTGGATGGGCACTATCATGACCACTTCGTGACCCACATGACCCTATATATAGCCCCCTCTTGAACATGTTCGGCAGTCATTGTCTCCTCATTCTACTTCATCGACAGAATACAAAGCATTCGGATTCCCTGCATACGTCCAACATTGCATTTACAAAATCGTGTGTATGCAGGCACTCACGAGCCACCGTTGGGCTGTATGCAGGTGAAATCGTGTGTTTTGTTCCATGCATCTACAAAATACTTCAGTTCACTTGTTCTTCTGATACAAAACATTCGGATATTACACATCAACAATAATATCCCTCTCTAGTGTTTACTTGTTCTTCCGATTGCGCCGTAACCACGGACAATCTTCTTCATTTAACTTGATACTTGGATCAGTGTTGACTTTATAGGGCGGAATGTCATGAAACTTATCGTAATCTTCTGTAATGTCTGTCTTGTCCTCCACTCCCACAATGACTCTTTTCCCTGAAAGAACTATGTGGCGCTTTGGCTCATCGTATGATGTACTCGCTTGCTTATCTTTTCTTTTTTTCGGTAGGGTAGACATGTCTTTCACATAGAAAACCTGAGCAACTTCACTGGCTAGGACGAATGGTTCATTCTCGTACGAAAGATTGTTGAGATCCACTGTAGTCATTCCGTATCGTGGGTCTACCTCTACCCCGCCTCGTAGGTTGAACCATTTGCACTTGAACAAAGGGACCTTAAAAGTAGGTCCATAGTCAAGTTCCCATATCTCCTCTATGTAACCATAATATGTGTCCTTTGTCCCGTTGCAGTTTGTTGCATCAAAGCGTACTCCACTGTTTTGGTTGGTGCTCTTTTTATCTTGTTTGGCTGTGTAAAATATATTTCCATTTATCTCGTACCCTTGAAAAGTCAATATAGTTGAAGCTGGTGATGTGGCCAACAAGTATAGTTGTTCTTCAACATTGGTGTCATTAATGAGACGTCTTTTTAACCAACTGCTGAAAGTCTTCATGTGTTCTCCATCAATACAATCTTCAGATTTCTCCGGGTACTTGGAGCGTAAAACATTCTTGTGTTCCTCGACATACGGACCCACCAAACTGGAATTATGTAGAACGGTGTCGTGTGCTTGAGTGAAAGAATCCCCGTCTTGACATATTGTTGCTTTCTTTCCAAGGGTGCCTTTTCCATGCAGTCTCCCCTCATGACGTGATTCAGGAACACCGATCGGCTTCAGATCAGGAATAAAATCTACACAAAACTCAATGACCTCCTCTGTTCCATAACCCTTGACGATGCTTCCTTCTGGCCTAGCCCGGTTATGCACATATTTTTTTAAGACTCCCATGAACCTCTCAAAGGGGAACATGTTGTGTAAAAATACAGGACCGAGAACAGAAATCTCTTCGACTAGGTGGACTACAAGGTGCGTCATAATATTGAAGAAGGTTGGTGGGAACACCAACTCGAAGCTGACAAGACATTGGACCACATCCTTGTCTAAATTTTTTAGAGTTAGTGGATTGATGACCTTCTGAGAAATTGCATTGAGAAATGCACATAGCTTCACAATGGGTTCTCGAACATTTTCCGGTAGAAGCCCTCTCAATGCAACCGGAAGTAATTGTGTCATAATCACGTGACAGTCATGAGACTTTAGATTCTGAAATTTTTGCTCTGCCATGTTTATTATTCCTTTTATATTTGATGAGAAGCCAGATGGAACCTTCATACTGCGAAGGCACTCAAAAAATATTTTCTTCTCTTCTTTAGTAAGAGCGTAGCTTGCAGGACCTGGCTGATTCTCTGAATGAGTATCGTCTCGATGCATCTCTTCGCTCATACGTTGATGGGTCTGCCTTCCTTTCGGTGTACCTTTTTTTGAATTCCCATCTTTTGACTTCCCATACACGCCTAAGAAGTTTAGCAAATTGCAACAAATGTTCTTTGTCACGTGCATCACGTCGATTGCAGAGTGAATCTCTAGCATTATCCAATATGGCAGCTCCCAAAATATAGATTTCTTCTTCCACATGGGTACGTGGTTGTTTGCGTCATTCGGAACAGTGAGACCGCCAGGATCCTTTCCAAAGATTACATTTAAATCCTTGACCATATCATGTATAGCAGAACTAGAAGGGCGGGTAGGCCTCGGCCGATGATCTGCCTCACCTTTGTAATGTTTGCCTTTCTTCCTTAACGGATGCTTGGGTACAAGAAACCGACGATGACCTAGGTACACATTCTTGTTACCTAAATGTATACTATCAGTCTCACCTAAAAAGTGCGTGCATGCATTGTATCCCTTGTTTGACTGTCCTGAAATGTTGCCTAGAGCAGGCCAATCATTGATGGTTACAAAAAGCAAAGCTCTTAGATCAAATTCCTCCAGTTTGTGCTCATCCCACACACGTACACGTTCCTCACACCACAACTGTAAAAGTTCTTCAACTAATGGCCTCAGGTACACATCAATGTCGTTGCCAGGTTGCTTCGGTCCTTGAAGAATGAGCACGGGCATCATAATGTACTTCCGCTTCATGCACAGCCAAGGAGGAAGGTTGTAGATACATAGAGTCACGGGCCAAGTGCTGTGACTGGAGCTCTGCTCTCCAAAAGGATTAAAGCCATCTGTACTTAGGCCAAATCTTAAGTTCCTTGCGTCATCTGAAAATGTCGGGAACTCTCTGTCAATTTTTCTCCACTGGGACCCATCCGCGGGGTGTCTCAACATCAAGTCTTTTTTACGATCTTCTTTGTGCCAACGCAACAACTTGGCATGCTCTCTATTGCTGAACAAACGTTTCAACCGTGGTATTATAGGAGCATACCACATCACCTTTGCAGGAATCCTCCTCCTGGGGCGCGGCTCGCCCTCAACATCACCAGGGTCATCTCGCCCGATCTTATACCGCAAAGCACCGCATACAGGACATGCATTCAATTTTTCGTGCTCACCGCGATAGAGGATGCAGTCATTAATGCAAGCGTGTATCTTATGCACCTCTAATCCTAGAGGGCATACCACCTTCTTTGCTTCATACGTACTAGACGGCAATTTGTTATCCTTTGGAAGCATCTTCTTAACTATTTTTAACAAATTTTCAAATCCCTTGTCAGAAGTACCATTCTCTGCCTTCCATTGCAACAATTCAAGTGTGGTACCTAGCTTTTTCTGGTCATTTTGACAAGTTGGGTACAAAAATGTGGCGTGATCAGCTAACATACGCTCCAACTTCAACCTTTCGTTTTCACTTCCACAGTCCATTTGTGCATCACGAATGGCCCGACGAAGATCATCGTCGGGCTCATCAATAATGGGATCTTCTTCAGTTTCGTCTTCTCCCATTGTAGTATAACTGAACCAAGGATACTTGTCATTATCCTCCTCTTCTTCATTTTCTTCCATGATAACCCCTGTTTCTCCGTGCTTGGTCCAACAATAATAACCAGGCATAAAACCATTATGCAAGAGGTGTGAGTGAATGACTTTTGAGGTAGAGTGATCACTCATATTCTTGCAGGCACTACATGGACAACGAATAAAACCGTTCTTCGGCTTGTTTGCCTCAGCCATATGGAGAAAATTATGCATGCCATCAATGAACTCAGGACAACATCGGTCACCGTACATCCATTGTCGGTTCATCTGTATTACATAAAAGTATATCGAACCCCATTATTACACTACTGTCATAAATAATATGTAAGAGCAAATTAATTAATACAATGTCATCCATTAAAATAAGAGTAGAGTATTGACAAGCGGTAATACATAGTTCTCATAAAACATACATTAACTGAAACAAATATAAAAATTATCTAAAGAATTTAAATCCAACAACAAATGCGATCAAAACCGCAACTAAGGTAAATACTGAACCCACAGCATAATGATACCAAGCCTCCCGATTAATGGCATATTTTCTAATCCTTTTTATCTTCAAGCGCATTGCATCCATCTTGATCTCGTTACCATCGACCACGTCGGCAAGTTTGAGCTCTAATTTCATCTTATCTTCTAAGCATTGAAGATAAAGAGCTTCACTTCTTTTCAATTTTGCTTTCAAATCATTGTTTTCTTTATCCAAAAACTCGACAATAGGGTCAGGTTCAATTTCTGGTTCAACTACCTCCTAGATAAAATTAATTCTATGTCAAGTTGGTCGCCATAATTGTCAGAAACATAGAATGAAATAAATAGTTTTGAAAATATACCACATCCGAATCATAGACCGGACGAGGACCGACGGGGACGGATATCAGAACCATGACACTATACATATAATACAAGTTAGAAAATTATACAAGTAGTAACTATGCATCTAAATCATAAAAGCTATGTTTTTAAAATAAAATAAAATAAAATATAGGGGCTCACCGAGGTGGTGACGGGACGGCGCGGGCGATCGACGTCGATAAGGCTCCTCACCACACTAAAACACATAAATCATTATTTTAGTTTGAGAACAAATTGCACATATACACAAATGAGATCATAACTTAGGCATTACATCGAACACCTTGCTTGCACAAAAAAATTGAAATGAGCAAAATGAGCTAAATAAGCAATGCCGGAAAGAGGATGAAGAGGCTAACCGTGAGGTGGCTTCAATCTCTCCAAATGGTGTAAAATATTATGGATTATCTAGTATTTGGGAGAGGAAATGGAGAAGAAATGGAGAGGAAATGATTTTGAGCTCGGGCTCGGTGGGAAAAATGGAGTTGGCTCGGGCTGGAAGAAGCTGATAAAGTGAGGACCTGTAGTCCCGGTTTGTGTTACGAACCGGGACTAAAGGTCTCTGGCGCTGGGGCCCGCCTCTGCTGCCGCGTGCGGTGAACCTTTAGTCCCGGTTCGTAACACGAACCGGGACTAAAGGTCCCTCACAAATCCAGCGGTGTGGCTCTCACTCCTTTAGTCTGGGTTCAAAAAATGAACCGAGACTAAAGGGGTGAACCAAAGGCTTGTTTTCTACTAGTGTCTATTTTTTCTTCTCTTTCGAGGAATTTTCAAATTGCAGTTGTCATGCTCGGGTCGTCCGCTGCGTTTCAAAACTACTTTAGATTTGTATTGTGGCCGTGTTGTGTGGGTTTCTGCAAGGTTTTATTTCCTTAAGAAGTTGAGCTTGTTGTGCAATTTGAACATTCCTGAGACGACTAAGCCAAAGTATTATTGGGTATCAGTGACCAACTAATTCTAGCTCCTCTAGTTGGGATATCTATGTCGGCCGGCGGAATCAAACAAGGGTCAAAGGACGACTCGATTCATTAAGGGGGACAACCCATTTGTAAGGCAGGGTTTATCGGGCTTTGTAGGTATCACACAACTTCTCTTCTTCCCTCTCTAGAAAAGCCCCCTTCATTCAATGGCATGCATGAGAGATGACTCCGCGGTGAAAGAAGGAAGGACGCTAAGCTGGTAACTAAAAGTGCATGGTTGCCCCCATACGTGGTTTTGGTAATGAATGACAATCCTTATGGACTAATGTTTACATTGAGATATTATTATAGATCTTGTCCATGGGAAAATATAGGAGTTCATGTGTTGGACTCTTCAAGATGACATAATGACCAATGCTCTATTCAAGGGTTAATATGAAGAATGGTCATGTATAGAGTTGAGCTCATCGCAAGTATGGCTTGGAATAGAAGATTGAGTGAACAATCATGTTTACCCCCAAGCCATCTTACATATCAAGAGAAGAAGATGAAGAGCAAGTTCAATATGATGCATCTCGGAAGATATCTTTTGATTGAAGCTTGCAAAGGAGACATGAAAACGAAGCTTAGCGAAGCCCTCCCATAAAGGAGTATGGGGGAGCATTTGGAGAAGTCCTCATTAAGCATGTGCTAGCAAGCACAATCAAGAAAGGTGTTTCAACTTGAGAGAGTCAAGATCGTCATCATCGAGCTCAAGTGGAATGCGCAAGGCAAAGGTATGATCTTGATAGGTTTTCTATTTTACCGGTCTCATGGTGTTAGTGGGAGACCGGGTTTTAGGATAGATGGCGTACTATCAAGAGGGGCTCTCGAGTGAGTAACTTGATCGCATCTTTGTGGAGAGCTCAAACCTTTGCATACTTGCCATTTCATCTTTCTTGGATCTTACTTGGTTTTTCTCCTTGTTGGGTTTTGGTGCTTGTTGTGATCTTCACGACAAGCCCAAGTTCACCGAAAACGAATTTCATATGGAAAACTTGTTGCGTTTTCGGTTTTGGAGGTTTGCCGATCATTCCTTTTTAGAGAGGTTTTAACCTCCTCAATTTGGTTTTATCTTCCATTGTTGGACTATGAGGTTTATCAGCATGATCTTGTAAAACTCTTCGTTGTGATTCCAACGAGCCAAAAATCATCGAAAACGGAGTCCGGATGGAAAAGATATTGACGTTTTCATTATCGGTTTTGCTGCAGTTTTTCCTAGGCCGGAGTCTCCGGTCCTAGACCGGAGTTTCCGGTCTGTGCAGGACCGGAGTCTCCGGACTCAACGTTTTTCTCCAAACGTTGTTCAACCCCTGGTGGGGGGCGGAGTTTCCGGCCCTAGAGGCCGGAGTTCCCGCCCCTGGATGAACTTTCTGGCCCAGGGCACCGGAGAGTTTGCCCAAGCCTCGACGGTGTTGACAGTGTTCAGCCCCTGGTGGGGGCCGGAGTTTCCGGTCCCAGTAGGCCGGAGTTTCCGCCCCTGGCCGGAGTTTCCGCCCCTAGTGACCGGAAACTCCGGTGTGAAGTTTTCATGCAACGGCTCTTTTTCGTGGGACCTATAAAAAGGCCCCTTCTTCCCCAGAGAGAGCAGCTCTTCCAAGCACGAATTTTCCCCCTCTCTCTCCTCCATTGTTGACCTTGGAAAGCTTTCCCCTCTCTCATTTCCTCCCATGATTCTTGCATATCTTTGAGGGATTTGAGAGAGGAGATCTAGATCTACATTTCCACCAATCCATCTCTCCTCTAAGTGAGGGGAACCTTGTAGATCTTGATCTTGGAGTTCTTGGTGCATCTCCTCTTTGTTCTTCCTCTCTTTTTCCCCCATAAGCATTTGTTGCTTTGTTGGAATTCGAGGGTGAAGGATTTGAGCACTTGTGCTCTTGCCTTTTGCATTTGGTGCATCGGTGTGCTCTCCACGAGGATTCGTGGAAGTTGAAAGTTTGTGAGCTTGTTACTCTTGGGTCTTTGGACCCTAGACGCCTTTGTGGTGGTTGGACCCTTGTGTGGTCACTTGAAGCCGTTCGGGAGCCCCCAATCCCATTGTGGTTGTGCCCCGGATTGCTGTTGTGGAAAGCCGTTCGGGAGCCCCCAATCCCATTGTGGGTTGTGTCCCGGATTGTTGTTGAAAGGCTCCGGATTCCGCCTCGAAGGAATTCTGATAGTGGAAGGTGAATCAAGCCTTTGTGGTGCAGTTCATCGGAGAAGAAGGTGAAACCTTTGTGGTTGTTGAACCGTTGTGTCGGTTCACACCTCTCCAACGAGACGTACTCCCTTAACAAGGAGGAACTCGGGAATACATCCTCGTCTCCGCGTGCCTCGGTTATTTCTATACCCGAGCTTTTACTTATGCACTTTACATTGTGATAGCCTTCATGCTTGAAGTATTCTATATTGCTATCACCTTGTTGTTTGTCTTGCTTAGCATACGTTCTTGGTGCACATAGGTGAGCCTAGTTTATTTAGGTTGTCGGCTTGTTAATTTAAACATCTAGTTTTATTCCGCAATTATCAAGACTAAACCGGAAAAGTTTTAAACCGCCTATTCACCCCCCCCCTCTAGGCGACATCATTGTCCTTTCAGTAACAAAGATGGCACTGGCGCATAGATTTTCCTTCCTTTTGCCACATTTGGCTCAAAGGGTTAAAGCAGGGAGTGGGACTTGAAACAGCGATGGTAAAAACACAAACATTCGGTAATTAACCTACACACACACACAAATCCACCATAAATACAATATCGATGCGCTTATGGTCATTATGTATGGGTGAGGTTTATCCTGATGTGATAGAGGAATTATGTGGTCTTTGATGGAGTCATTCTTATATATTTTCTTCGTCCAAAAATAAGTCTTAAGTTTGTTAAAAAGAAGATGTGTCTAGACGGACACTTATTTTTGGACGGAGAGAGTATATACAAAGGATTGGTGGTTCTGCAGGTGATTATGTGCAAATAATTTGCATGTGGACATGGAGTTTTAATTTTACTTTCGCTGTATTATGAACATTATTTTCTAGGTAACATGATTGATTGACAAAACCTGTGGTAGGTAACAACGTCTCTGTGAATTTCTTTGATAGTTTTTTCTGTTATCGATTAGTTTTTTCGACAAACTGAAAGTTGCTTGCCGACATCAATAGTTTAACACAAAAGTATAATCTGAGAAACCGCATGTACTTACGTTCTGATACCTTATTATCCCTTTAAGACCATCCTATTACGTTACTAATCATGCAGGTTACTAGCTTTTCTAGTTTGCCATCATAAGGCAATGATGGTTGCACCTTCCGTATGCATGTGCCTTTGCAATCTCAGGAAAATTAATCTCTGATCAGTAGGTCCATGAGCAACTATCACCTTAAAGGCTCCCATGGGGCATGTCAACACTTTCAATCCAAGCTCACTCGCCTTGGACGCTAGGGGCTAGCTTAATTAGCAGAAGCTCAACTTCTCTCTCCTACTATGAATCGATACAAGGAATGCAAGAGGCTACCAATGCATTGGTCCAAACTAGTCATGGGCAATAGCAATATGTGGGCAAGACTCTTCGCTAAGTTTCCTACTAATTAAACAATTAAGTTAGTAGCCAGTGGGTACCTCCTTGGCCCTTGCAAGCTTCTGAACATCTAGTTTTATTCCGCAATTATCAAGCCTAAACCAGAAAAGTTTTAAACCGCCTATTCACCCCCCCCCTCTAGGCGACATCATTGTCCTTTCAATTGGTATCAGAGCCTGGGCTCTCTTTTTGGCTTAACCGCCTAGAGAGTAAAAGATGTCGTTTAGAGAATTAGTGCACGATCCCACTTTCATATTCAATGGCACAAATTATGATGTTTGGAAAATTCGCATGCTTAATCTCTTCAGGGCCATGGGTCCAAATTATGTTAAGAGGATTGTAGATGTGTGTTTGTCTCCTCCAAAGGATTCTCATGAATTATATTTAGAGGATGAGATAAACTCTCATCTCGAGACTCAAGTAACTAATGGTCTTATATGTGTTTTGACCGATGTAGTTCTTACTTCAATCATGCCTTTTCAAAATGCACATGAGCTTTGGACCAAGCTTCAAGATATATATGAAGTGTCCAAAATTATTGAGGATGATTGTTCTCCTTCCACTTCCGGCCGTGATGAGTTCACAACTTCGTCCACTTCACCAACATGTGATTTGTCACAAGGTAATGATATGGTGAGTGGTGATAGACATTGCATTGTTGATGGTGAATATTCTATTGACTATACTTCATCTCTATCTCATTACAATGTTCTATCTTTAGACTTAAACTCTTCTAGCACTCCAAACGCCATACATGCTAGAGTTGATAGTCTTTGCATATCAAGTAATAGTTGTTTAACTAAATATAATGATGATATGCTCTCCATGTCTTGTTGTCATGAAAATAATGCTTCCATTTCCTCTAGTATTTGCATGACTAACAATGTAGAGGAATCCCAACATTTGTTGGAACAAGACATGGACCTCAATGGTGCTTCAAGTAATTCTTCATCCTCCTCACCCATTAATCATGTTTGCCTCATGGCTAAGGATTCCAAGGTAACTACTACCTCGAATCCCGAGATATGTGATGATGTGGTTGAGGACCCTCATGAAGAAGATTTTGACATTGAAACCTTAACCAAGAAGGGTGAGATTGTACTTGGTGCTCTTCCCAAAGGTAGTGAAGCTATCTCTTCTCTATGTGAAATTGTTGCTCATGGTATTAAATGTATAGAAATCATTGAGGATTTGGATACTCAATTTGAGCAAAAATGTAAAATTGAGAGAGAAGATGCTATTGAAAAAGCATCCTTAGAGAATGCACTTGACGAAGAGCAAGAGCTTCGAGTGTCTCTTGAGGAGAGACTTGAATCTCTTGATGAATCAAATAGTCTTATCACTAGTAAAATCATTAAGGAAAGAGATCATGCTATTGCAAAATATAAAGTGCTTAAAAAGGAAAAGGTTGAATTTGGTGTTGGCAATGCTAGACTATGTGAGGACATAGAGAAACTTGACAAAGCTCACAAGGCTTTAGAAAGTGAACATTCTCTCCTCATCAAGTCTCATGATCAACTCCAAACTCAACTATCTAATAATGATAAATTTACCAATTTTTCTCCTCCCATTTCTAATGTTAATGATGCTTGTGCTACTAACTCCACTTCTCGTGAAGCATCTATTTTGAAGGAGAATATTGAGCTAAGGGTCCAACTTGAGTTGCTAACTAGCAAGTATGGCAAATTGGAAGAAAGTCATGAAAGGCTATCTATCTCTAATGACGATCTTCTAGCATCCCATGCTAAGCTAAAGTTAGCTCATGAGGCTATAATGTCAAAGGTAACATCGTGTGAGCCTCATGTGGACAATGGCACAACGTCTTCTCTTAATGCTATATCATCTTGTGCTAGTCCTTGTGATTCATCCACTCACAATGTTGCTACATCTCGTGATGAATCACTTTCCATACCTTGTTGCTCTAACAATGAAGCTTTTACTTCCTCTAGTATTTGTGTTGATACTAACCATGTAGAGGAATTAAAAGATCTCAAGGCCCAAGTAGCTTCTTTGAAGAAAGACTTGGAAAAGCGTCATGTTGGGAAGTCCACACTTGACAATATGTTGAGTGTTCAAAGACGCCCAAATGACAAGAGTGGACTTGGATTCAACTCAAATAACAAGAACAAGTCCAAGATCATCAATAAGGAAAAGGGCCAAGAACAAGTCAAAGATTCGGCCAAGATTGTTTGCTTCAAGTGCAAAGTTGAAGGGCACCATGTTAGATCTTGCCCTTTGAAGAAGAAGACTCTTAGTGAGAAGCAACAAGGGAAGAAACCTCAAGTTCAAACTCAAGCTCCTCAAGTTGAAGAACGGTCTCTTCCCAAAAAGAATCAAGCTACCCCTTCTCAAGTCAAGACTCCAACTAAGAAGAGAGGAGGAAGTACATGTTGCTACCTATGTCGTGAGAAGGGTCACCTTGCTTCTTCATGCACAAATGGTACCTTATCCAACCCCAATATAATTAATGATGTTTATTCTCTTCGGAAGGATAAGGTTGGCAATGTGTTTGCCAAATATGTTGGTACTCAAAGTGGTGTCAAGAAAAGAACCATTTGGGTTGCCAAACCTATTGTGACTAACCTCTTAGGACCCAACTTGGTTGGGGACCAACAAGCTAAAACTTGATCAATAGGTGTTGTTGGAGGCATTGGAGACTTGACTACGCTATGAGGAATTAAGGGATCTTCATCAATTATATTCTCTCAAGTCAATTCATATGGATCATATTGTTCTATCTCATATCCAATGTTCCTCGTTGCGGTAACTTTTATTTAAATCATATGTACATTGAAAGTTGCTTGCACCCTTGCATGTGTTTGGTTTTGTACCTTGCTAGTGTTGGTATGTGTTGTGCTCTCTACTTACTTATCTTGAGAAATCAAGTATGTGTATGTTGGTTTGCACACCATTTACTTGTTTTGAGCCTTATTGCTTTTATTTTATATCTTATCTTGTTGGCTCTCTTTGAGAGATTAATGGACTATCATATTTTGGGGGAGTGATATGCTTCGTGCACTTCACAATCCTAAAATTGTGTATTCATGAGAAATACAACTTAGTGTTGATATACTTAAATTATTTACTATCTATGTGGTATGTCATTCTCATGAGAAATTCAATTTCTATAATTTCCATTAATTTCTCGAGTTGGTTTTGTTTGCCTCTTGCTTTAAATAAATGTATTATCACATTATGGGGAAGTAATAAGCTATGTGCATATTACAAGCCTAGAAAATGTGAATATATGAGGTTTTGCCACCTAGAATTGATATTGCTAGTTATCTTGTTCGTATGTGGCATGTTGCTCAAACAAGTTCCCATTTACTTAAATGCTCTTTGTCTCTCACTCTTTTGGATCTTGTTTGTGAAGGATGTTCTTGATATGGCTTTCCCTAAATATGTTCTCATATATCTTTTTGGGAAGCCAGTTGATTCAAGCTACTCCTTGGAGTTGCTTTGCATTATCACATGATTTGTGAATCTATCAAGAATATCTATCTAAGCATGGCTTTTAATTCCTATACTTTGCCACATGCTTATGTTTTGTGAATATGGTCTTGAATATATCTTTGCAATCCACCCCCGAGAAATATCTCCACACATTACTTGTCGTGACAAGTGATAATCATAATTTGTGGTATATATATTGATCATATTCACTTTGACTCTTGCTTTGAATTGCCTTATTTGATTGCTAAGAATTTAGTTTGATCTAACTTTCTTTTGTCTTCCTTGTATCTTTTGGATCCTTTATTGCTCTACTTGAAATTTGTTTTGTGCTTTCTTGAGTTGGGACTTGCAATGAACCAATTCTTGTGCATTGACCTTCAAGAGTCATACTTCTTAATAATGCACTATTCTTTGGGAAGCTATCCTACTTTGAGTAAAACACCGTTCTTTAAATTGGTATTGCAATTTCTTGCCTTTCTTGAACATGACTAGTGTTTGAATATATATATGAAGAGTGATGATCTCATTTGTGTGCATTTTGTATTCAAATGCAAAATCATAAATAATGTACACATCTTGGGGGAGCAATCCTATATGCTTTAGAACATTAGTTGTCTTCATATGATATTTGATCCCGATGACATGTCTCCTTGGAAGACAAACATTTTTCGTCTTGGTACTTTGTGCCATCATGAAAAGTGTAGAGGTTTTGGTTTATTCCTTGATGATAGGTTCATCAATTGGTTTCTTGATTTCATTAGCATCTTTTCAAAGTGGTATCTTCACTCATGTGTTGATTTGGGTATTTGATATAATGTGGACAATTTGTTTTATTGTCACACTTGTGTGTGCCTTGTTGGTTTACTTGGTGTTTTTTCTAAATTATATCTCGTTTGGTTCTTGAAAGTCATGTGCACGCATTTTTATTATATGTATATCTTATGGCATGCTTACTTTCGTTGATCCAATATATAGGATAAACTCCATCAAATCCTATATGGCTAAGATGTGCATGAAATTCAATTTCACATTAATATGCACATATTTATGTGGAGTTTGTCCTATGTATTGTAGTTGCTCTAACTACTTTGGACCCAATGAGTTTGGGTACCTTTTTGTACTTGAATTTGTTTTAGGTATATTGGAGATGCATTGGAAGCTTGTCTCATCTAAAAGGAATGTGTTGTCACTATGTGCTTATTGGAGCCAAGCTTGGATGATCATGAGCTCTTATCTTCTATATCACCAATGCTATCTCGGTAACAAGTATCTACCTCATGCATACTTTTCTAGCTTTCAACCTTGTGTAGGTTGATTTCATGGCATGAATCTCTTTGGTTGCAATTCTTTTGATTCTTGTAAAACGTCTTTATTGCAAATGTGAGTAAGCCGGGATGATTACATATCAAGGGAGGAATATATATAATCATTTTCATGATTCACCAATCCCAAATATGTTAATCTAGCACTTTCTAATCTATGTCTCGTATATGTAATATTGATGTGTTTCAAAATCATTTGCCTTTTGTGAGACTTGTTCCTACTCGGAGCATCCCGTTTATCACCTTATCCCTTGTGGATACGTTTGATGCTATGATGAGTGTGTGTTTGAAGTTCATCTATATCCCTTTAAGATAAAAGTGAGCTTTGTGCTATGCTTTTAAGCAAAGATCTTATTGGTGTATTTATGACTTCCTCTTGGATATCATGAACTCTACCTTTGTATCTATCTTGTGTGTACATGTTTATTTGTAGACCCATATCTTAGTGATTCGTGTCTACTTAGAAACTTATACACATGAAAATAGTACATCTTTATTTGGTATTCCAATTCCTTAGTGACCACCTCTTATTGCTTTTGTTTCTTTGGTGGTTTCTAATTAAAGGCACAAGCTTTATTTTCATGTGTTGTGCTTGTTGAGTTTTAATAAGCTTGTGGAGCTACTTGCTATATCTCCTTTGGTGTGTGAGTATGGGTAAGACATCATATGCACCATGTGGAACTCCTTTTGAAAGACTATGTTGATGTGTTTGCTCATCCTTGTATTAGTCTCCTAAAATGTCTTTATATCTCACACCCATCCTTTTATTTGCCGCTCCTTGCTCATGTTGCAAAACATTTTATTTGTTGCAAATTGTTTTGTTTTTTTTCTCATTTATATTCTCTTGCATGGGTTTGTGTTCGATTTTATCTAGGAGGGAGTGAGGATTCCATGTTGTGCACACTATATTGAAATACAAATCCTATTTGTGCACGTACCTTGGGGAGTTCCCTCATGACACTTTTTGGATCCTTTGGATTGATTGCTTCTTTCGTTGAAGTATCTTTCTATTTGATATTCTCTTGCAATCTTTGGATCCTCAATATAGTTTGATCTCCCTCCATCTATTCTTCATTGGATATGTGCATTTGATTTCACTCACATTATGAGAAATGCACACTTTTATGGGGGAGCTCTTATTATATTAGCCTTCTTACTTTTCACCCATTTCGGCAATCAATGCCAATGGGGGAGAAATTTAGAGGGTTTAAGGGAATATGGGTTTGTTCTCTTGCGGTTATCTTGCATCCTTGCTCTTTGTGTTGCATGGCTGCTTAAATTCATTATATAAACCCTCGTAAAAGGGATTGTCATCAATTACCAAAATGGGGGAGATTGAAAGTGCATGGTTGCCCCCATACGTGGTTTTGGTAATGAATGACAATCCTTATGGACTAATGTTTACATTGAGATATTATTATAGATCTTGTCCATGGGAAAATATAGGAGTTCATGTGTTGGACTCTTCAAGATGACATAATGACCAATGCTCTATTCAAGGGTTAATATGAAGAATGGTCATGTATAGAGTTGAGCTCATCGCAAGTATGGCTTGGAATAGAAGATTGAGTGAACAATCATGTTTACCCCCAAGCCATCTTACATATCAAGAGAAGAAGATGAAGAGCAAGTTCAATATGATGCATCTCGGAAGATATCTTTTGATTGAAGCTTGCAAAGGAGACATGAAAACGAAGCTTAGCGAGGCCCTCCCATAAAGGAGTATGGGGGAGCATTTGGAGAAGTCCTCATTAAGCATGTGCTAGCAAGCACAATCAAGAAAGGTGTTTCAACTTGAGAGAGTCAAGATCGTCATCATCGAGCTCAAGTGGAATGCGCAAGGCAAAGGTATGATCTTGATAGGTTTTCTATTTTACCGGTCTCATGGTGTTAGTGGGAGACCGGGTTTTAGGATAGATGGCGTACTATCAAGAGGGGCTCTCGAGTGAGTAACTTGATCGCATCTTTGTGGAGAGCTCAAACCTTTGCATACTTGCCATTTCATCTTTCTTGGATCTTACTTGGTTTTTCTCCTTGTTGGGTTTTGGTGCTTGTTGTGATCTTCACGACAAGTCCAAGTTCACCGAAAACGAATTTCATATGGAAAACTTGTTGCGTTTTCGGTTTTGGAGGTTTGCCGATCATTCCTTTTTAGAGAGGTTTTAACCTCCTCAATTTGGTTTTATCTTCCATTGTTGTACTATGAGGTTTATCAGCATGATCTTGTAAAACTCTTCGTTGTGATTCCAACGAGCCAAAAATCATCGAAAACGGAGTCCGGATGGAAAAGATATTGACGTTTTCATTATCGGTTTTGCTGCAGTTTTTCCTAGGCCGGAGTCTCCGGTCCTAGACCGGAGTTTCCGGTCTGTGCAGGACCGGAGTCTCCGGACTCAACGTTTTTCTCCAAACGTTGTTCAGCCCCTGGTGGGGGGCGGAGTTTCCGGCCCTAGAGGCCGGAGTTTCCGCCCCTGGATGAACTTTCTGGCCCAGGGCACCAGAGAGTTTGCCCAAGCCTCGACGGTGTTGACAGTGTTCAGCCCCTGGTGGGGGCCGGAGTTTCCGGTCCCAGTAGGCCGGAGTTTCCGCCCCTGGCCGGAGTTTCCGGCCCTAGTGACCGGAAACTCCGGTGTGAAGTTTTCATGCAACGGCTCTTTTTCGTGGGACCTATAAAAAGGCCCCTTCTTCCCCAGAGAGAGCAGCTCTTCCAAGCACGAATTTTCCCCCTCTCTCTCCTCCATTGTTGACCTTGGAAAGCTTTCCCCTCTCTCATTTCCTCCCATGATTCTTGCATATCTTTGAGGGATTTGAGAGAGGAGATCTAGATCTACATTTCCACCAATCCATCTCTCCTCTAAGTGAGGGGAACCTTGTAGATCTTGATCTTGGAGTTCTTGGTGCATCTCCTCTTTGTTCTTCCTCTCTTTTTCCCCCATAAGCATTTGTTGCTTTGTTGGAATTCGAGGGTGAAGGATTTGAGCACTTGTGCTCTTGCCTTTTGCATTTGGTGCATCGGTGTGCTCTCCACGAGGATTCGTGGAAGTTGAAAGTTTGTGAGCTTGTTACTCTTGGGTCTTTGGACCCTAGACGCCTTTGTGGTGGTTGGACCCTTGTGTGATCACTTGAAGCCATTCGGGAGCCCCCAATCCCATTGTGGTTGTGCCCCGGATTGCTGTTGTGGAAAGCCGTTCGGGAGCCCCCAATCCCATTGTGGGTTGTGTCCCGGATTGTTGTGGAAAGGCTCCGGATTCCGCCTCGAAGGAATTCTGATAGTGAAAGGTGAATCAAGCCTTTGTGGTGCAGTTCATCGGAGAAGAAGGTGAAACCTTTGTGGTTGTTGAACCGTTGTATCGGTTCACACCTCTCCAACGAGACGTACTCCCTTAACAAGGAGGAACTCGGGAATACATCCTCGTCTCCGCGTGCCTCGGTTATTTCTATACCCGAGCTTTTACTTATGCACTTTACATTGTGATAGCCTTCATGCTTGAAGTATTCTATATTGCTATCACCTTGTTGTTTGTCTTGCTTAGCATACGTTCTTGGTGCACATAGGTGAGCCTAGTTTATTTAGGTTGTCGGCTTGTTAATTTAAACATCTAGTTTTATTCCGCAATTATCAAGCCTAAACCGGAAAAGTTTTAAACCGCCTATTCACCCCCCACCCCCCCTCTAGGCGACATCATTGTCCTTTCAGTAACAAAGATGGCACTGGCGCATGGATTTTCCTTCCTTTTGCCACATTTGGCTCAAAGGGTTGAAGCAGGGAGTGGGACTTGAAACAGCGATGGTAAAAACACAAACATTCGGTAATTAACCTACACACACACAAATCCACCATAAATACAATATCGATGCGCTTATGGTCATTATGTATGGGTGAGGTTTATCCTGATGTGATAGAGGAATTATGTGGTCTTTGATGGAGTCATTCTTATATATTTTCTTCGTCCAAAAATAAGTCTTAAGTTTGTTAAAAAGAAGATGTGTCTAGACGGACACTTATTTTTGGACGGAGAGAGTATATACAAAGGATTGGTGGTTCTGCAGGTGATTATGTGCAAATAATTTGCATGTGGACATGGAGTTTTAATTTTACTTTCGTTGTATTATGAACATTATTTTCTAGGTAACATGATTGATTGACAAAACCTGTGGTAGGTAACAACGTCTCTGTGAATTTCTTTGATAGTTTTTTCTGTTATCGATTAGTTTTTTCGACAAACTGAAAGTTGCTTGCCGACATCAATAGTTTAACACAAAAGTATAATCTGAGAAACCGCATGTACTTACGTTCTGATACCTTATTATCCCTTTAAGACCATCCTATTACGTTACTAATCATGCAGGTTACTAGCTTTTCTAGTTTGCCATCATAAGGCAATGATGGTTGCACCTTCCGTATGCACGTGCCTTTGCAATCTCAGGAAAATTAATCTCTGATCAGTAGGTCCATGAGCAACTATCACCTTAAAGGCTCCCATGGGGCATGTCAACACTTTCAATCCAAGCTCACTCGCCTTGGACGCTAGGGGCTAGCTTAATTAGCAGAAGCTCAACTTCTCTCTCCTACTATGAATCGATACAAGGAATGCAAGAGGCTACCAATGCATTGGTCCAAACTAGTCATGGGCAATAGCAATATGTGGGCAAGACTCTTCGCTAAGTTTCCTACTAATTAAACAATTAAGTTAGTAGCCAGTGGGTACCTCCTTGGCCCTTGCAAGCTTCTGAACGGAACTCTTAGTTTAAGCTTGAGGGGATGCCCTCCACTTTGCTTGGTGATCAGCCTAATCTTGCAGGAGAAGGCTATCGAACAGGCTTACTTTTAGGGGCTTCCCTCTCTCCCATAATGTGTGTGAGATCTTCTACAAAGATCTTCTGACACAAGCAATCTTTGCGCAATTCAAGTTGATGAAAAATGAAGGGTATATCCTTGCCAGATCTGAGAGCACATTTACTATTGTCATTGCAGCAAGATCCATAACCAGGATCAATGAATCTTGTTGTTTCGTTTTGCATGGCCATGTGTATTGTGTAGTATATGCACATTTGCTGTTCGACTTACCTAATATACATAATAATGATCTACTCAGGGTGATCCTTTAATTGTTGAGATGACATGAGATGTAATACTTGACCGTTGAGTTTATGAAATTTATCTGAAAATCGTTCTGGAATTCGGACAGTAAGCTGCTCAATATTCAGTACGTACGGAGTATTAAGTAATCACATAGATATAAAAGATACAGGGAGAATCTATCAACGTGCATGCAGGTCAAGTCAATGCAACGGTGAGTCGTAACTCCTCGTGAGTCACATGATATAGAAGAAGAGTATAAATTATGTCTGATACGACAGAGCACTTTGCATAGATTAGGCACAAATTATAATCTGGTACAGTACAAACAGGTCTATGTGTTATAGGAGCAGTATAGTACTGCTTGTAACAAACATGTGTCATGTAAGATTTAACCCAAAAAAATCATACAATTCTAACATTTTATGTCATGGATTTTGCAAAAAAAAGTAAACTAGAATATTTGGTTTATTCTCCGTTCGTCTGATGCTAATGAAGTATTTATGAATATACTTCTATTTTCAAGATAGTAAGTAAATATCCAATCTTGGAAAGTTGTGATCAGTTAGTGGTTCTTCCTTCTTGTCGGAAAGCCTGGGATGGCTTTTAAAGTTGCTGGGAAATGTTTTATGTGAAAAACATGTTTACAAATCAAAGTTAACTTTTCTCGCAGGACCCGTTTAAAAACAAATCTCGCAGAAAATGTTATATAATCAATGTCATCCATTTTTGCGTGGTCTCATATTTTGCATCCTTTATTTTCAAGGAAAAAGTTATCATGAATCTGAAGTCTGAACACAGTTCAACGTTCTGAGTTTTTTTGTTAAAACTTATAATTATAATTCATGGCACTCCAAGAATATGGGCGTAGCCACGGGAACGGCCTGGTGGGCCGTGGCCTGCCCAGAATTTCTGAAAAAAGACCTTTAGACCTTGTTTGGCCTTTCTAAAAGTGACTAGTATATCGCGCCTCATTCTCTAGAGAGAAAAAAAAAGGTTTCTATTGGACGTTACTAGGGTAGGGCGCTCTTGCCACTTGGGCAGCACCAAACCCTTCAGGCCTTGTTTGGCACTCCAGTAAAATCCAACAAGGAAACCATCCTTTATGAAACACAAAACTACACATTGTTTTGATATAATCGGTGTAATTGACAAATTATAGGCATCTCGTATTCATATAAACGCTGCTAAAACTTTTTTTCTACAAGATTCAAAGCCCGTTTCAACAAAATACACTGCTCATTAACTGAGCTCTATTTCAAAATTGGCTTTCAGCTAGTATAGATTGACTTGCGTTGTATCGAAGTTGTATCGGAGCATGGCGTGTCTATGACTACAATCCTTGCAACCGAACATATACAACCAGTCATATTAATAGAAGCATTTTCATTCAGAGTGTAAAATTCACCGTTCCATCCTAACCATTTTAAGCTTATAGTTACAGACTATACTGAAGAAGATATGCCGTAGAGGCAATCAATAAAGTATTTTATTTATCATATCATATTTATTCATAATACATTTTGTGTCATGCTATAACTGTATTAAGCGGAACCATTAATACATGTGTGATACGTAAGACAACCAGGTCCCTAATAGCCTCTACGTGACTAGTTTATTGTGCAATCGATGATCGAGATTTCCCGATCATGTGACATGGTGTCAGTTGACAATGAAGTCATATCGTTGGACATACCCAATATTTATAGGATGTAGTCATTATGCTTTTGACCGTGAGATCAACTCTTATTGCTATTCCTACGAGAGATCAAGAGCGGGATTTGCCAGTCCACATAGAAGGATAGATACTCTAGTGTCCACTCGGTGAGATTATGTCAAATAAGCTTGCAAGCATGTGACTAGGTCACCAGGACATAATATCATGGACGAGTAGAAGATAGTGTTGTCGGTAACGAGATCAAACTAGGTGTCGCGATATCTATGAACGAGTCTCTGACACGCTAAGTATCGACATGGAAAAAGGTTTAAGACTCGACCTCTAGATTCAAACGAAAAAGTTATTTGTTATCTTACAGGGATTAATTCTGGGTATCCAAGGTCCACGAATTAGTCATTGATCGGAGAGCGCGTCTCGATCATGTCTGACGAGATCTCGAACCGCTAGGGTAACACACTTAAGAGGAGCTGACAAGTTCACCGGAAGAGAAATTAGAAGAGAGTACCGGGACTGTCTCGGGAAAGATCCGATGAAGATCGGAGAGCGACGAATTAGTTTTCGAATCCAAAATAAATTAGATAATGTGTGTTTAATATTAATTAGTGTAATTAATAGTTAAATACATTTGGTAGGACAATGGGTAGCTCCAAGACAAAACTTCGCAAACCAGGAACTTACTCTCTTGTAATGCATGGAAATGACTTTGTGCTTCAATATGTAAACATGGCTTATGTAAAATTTGACAGGCAAGTGTTAAGAAAGTAAAAAAAAATCGCTTTGTTTCGACAAGGGAAATATATCCAGGCTGTCCTATGCATCAAATGAATACTTTGATTGCATCAAACGTCATGTCTTAATAATATGACAATAAAGGTGTCCCTCTTCGTATCATACTACAATACAAGCACGTAAATGTACCCTTTAAGCCTTTGGGCAGTGATTTTTCTTGCTCCCTTCGTTTCTTAATATAAAATATTTTATTATTTTTAGTCCACATGTATCTAGATATGTTTTAGTTCAAAAATTTCATGAAAATGCTTGAACATCATATCTTTATGAGCCGAGAATACTATTTTTCTTCTTGAGCAGCGATCGCCGAAACTTCCCTGATGCTTCCTTTGTCCAAAAGGCAAAGATCGAACAAACTGATGGGATGGAACATGACCTTTCAACACCTGAGAGAAAAAAAAGGGTGACATATATCACCCAGAGAAACACAGAAGTACCGGCTGGCGAAGGCGACTGCGAAGGCGACTGCGGAGGCGACCGCGGCTGTGGCCGTGGATCCGGCCGAGGACCTCCCGGCTACCGGAATCCTCACGCCGGTGAGCGAGCCAGCCAGTAGTGGATTTGTTCCTTTCGGTGGGCGCTTTTGGGCGCTTGCATCGGATGAGACTTCGTCGGCATCGGATGAGGAGCATTCTGAGAAGATTGGTGGCAGCTATTTCGATCTGTGATGCACCCCGTCTTCATCTTCGGGACGATCTCTTCCGTCTTCATCGTCAAGATCCCTTACGCGGGAGGTCAAGCGAAAAGGTCAGAAACTAGCATCTCTTCTACTAACGTCTTTTGATGAAGGTACAGAGGTGATGAAACCGACGAGGAAGACGAACTTTCGTGTTCCAAAGATCCCCGTTCTGGAACCGACGATCCTAGAAGATGCTGATGATATGGAAGGATGGATCACAGTGGCTAGACGGCGGAGGCGAATGCCGATCTCGCCATTGACGAGATCGCCGAAGGTACGCGGATCCCGATCTCAGCATTCAAAAAATTTGAAAACGCATCGGGCATCTGGCGAGCTCGGCCCGGTCAGACCCGCTTTGCATGAAAGCCCACGTCGGATGGGCCTCGAATTGAAAGAAAAAAACCAGCATAACCCTAATATGTGTGGAGTTGGTCTCCGGCGCATCCTAGGGTTTTTCTGGAGAAAAGTCTCACCTCCTGTCAACGTTGAAGCGATGGCGAGCGGCGGAGGCGGACGAGGTGGGGGAGATGGTTACCATGGTGGAAGATTTCCGCAGGGGCGGGGGGCTGCTCATGGCGCTGGACAATCCACTTTCAAGGTGGGGGGAACCAGCAGGACAGCACCGGGATTCGGCGCCCAAAGACAAGATGGTGCGGCTGCAAACTACGGCGCCTTCCATGCCGGCTCGGGGTTCTATAACACTCGAGGTTACCGCGGTGGCTACCATGCCGGCCGAGGTCGGCGTTCTTTTGATGGGCATGGGCATGATGCCAGTTTTCGTGGCCGGGGTCATGCAGATGCTGGACAAGGAGGATATGGCCATGCTGGTTACCGAGGTGGCTATGGGTACGGTCGAGGACGAGCTGATCAGAACCGTGGCGTTCGTGGTCGTTACGGTGATGGATCCTATGGTGCTCAAGGTGGACGTGGTTACGGGCATGGGTTGCCGCCTGCTGCGACAGCTCCGGTGGCTCAAGGGATGCCTCCAGCGACCCTTTCTCAGCAGGTGGAGGCTAAGCAGGTGGAGGCGTCGATGACCGTGGTACAGCCGGTCGTGATGACACCTGCGGTTGCACCAGTCACGGTGAATGGGGTGCAGGTTTTGCAGCAGTCTCCTTCGACAAAGCTAGGGGCTATACCGGTGGTAGCAGCTGCCGGGGTGTGTGTAGATCAGTTGGCTGAATCCTTGGTGGCTGCTGAACCAAAGAAAGGGAAGAAGTTCTATAGATGTGGCGTGGCTGGGCATAGGTCTACGGACTGTTCTGTTGAAGTTTGTATCATATGTGAAGGACCAGATCATGGGGAGAAATTGTGTCATTTGTTGACTGCACCAAAACCCCAAATCAGGATGTATGGATTAGCACATGAGGAGCTTATCTTTTTCGAGTATCCTGGTACAACGTCTTATAAGCCAAGAATGGAGAATGTTCGTCTTGCATCCTTAGTGGTATCCGGAGGGACGATGTCTATTCCTGAGGTTGTATCACAGTTGCAACGTTTGGTTCCTTCAGAACAGTTCGTGTGGGAGGTCAGTCAAGCTGGACAAAACTTTTATAAGATTCAATTTCCAAATAGGAACGAGCTTGAGAGGCTAAAGATATTCGGCCTCTGTAGAGTGCTGGACAGCCAGTGTGAATTAACGTTTAACTACTGGAATCACAACCCGGAGCCAACATCTACTTTGCCTGCGGTCTGGTTGCGTGTTTCGGGTGTCCCAAGGCCGCAGGTGGGTGACTTTCTAGCGCTATGGGTTGTAGGTGATATGTTTGGCAAGACACTTGATATTGATATGGAGTTTACAAGGAAGCACGGGGTGCTGCGAATACAAATCGGTTGTCTTGATCATACAAAGATCCCACGTCATTTTTCAATGCTTTTTAAGACTGGTTTTTTCACCCTTACCTTTGTGGTGGAGGATGCAGCACCTACGGTGGATGATGATGTTGACATGGATGATCTAGATAAAAAGGAAGATGATGGTGATGATAATGACCAAGGTGATGACTTTAGGGAGGCGGTGGCTAAATTCCATGCTGGAATGGCAAAAGGTGACGATACTAATACTACGGTACAGTCCAACACCGAGACGAAGCAGCAAGGGGGGTCGTCCTCAGCACCGCCTAAGACGATGGTCAAGGGGGGTGTGGTTTTCTCCCCTTCTGTTCGACGATCGTTTGAGATGGTAAGGATGGAGTATGTGGAGGCACAGAAGAGGAATGAAGAGATGGATGCAGCGGGAGACATCATATCACAGCAGGAGGCGATCTTTGAGGATTTCCCTTCGGCTGAGATGGTGGAGGCTGAGGTCGACGTCGGTTCGGCTGGACGAGTTTCATCACTTGATCATGCACAACGTGAGGCGGTGGTTGAACGGATAGACGTCGCCTAGAGGGGGGGTGAATAGGCGATTTAAAACTTTTTCGAGGAGCCGGAATATCCGGTCCAAGAGTGACCCGGAAATTCCGAGTAGCCGGAATATCCGGTCCACGAATGACCCGGAAATTCCGGTATGCTTGATAAAGGCGGAATAAAACTAGAGGTTTACTTTAACAAGCATACAACCTAGATATATAAACTAGGCTCGTCTATGTGCACCAACAACTTAAGCTAGGTAATACAAGTAACAAGATGATAGCAAGATATATGACTTCAAGCACGAAGGCTATCACAATGTAAAGTGCATAAGTAAAGAGCTCGGGTATAGAAATAACCGAGGCACGCGGAGACGAGGATGTATTCCCGAATTCCACCCAAAGGTGTACGTCTCGTTTGGAGAGGTGTGCGCAACCACAACAGGTTAGCCGCAACGCCACAAAGGCTCACCTTCTTCTCCTGATGAACTCAACCACAAAAGGTTCGAGTTCACCTTCCACTATTGATCTCCTTTGGGGCGGAGATCGAATCCCGTACAACTCTTGAGGCACACACCCACAACTTAATTGGAGGCTCCCAAGTCTTGAGGCACACACCCACAACTTAATTGGGGGCTCTCAAGTGACCACAAAAGGTCTTGGCCACAAAAGGTCGGCCACAAAAGGCGTCTAGGGTCCAAAGACCCAAGAGTAACAAGCTCACAAGTATCACCACCACGAATCCTCGTGGAGGGCTCAAACCGATGTAAATGCAATGGCAAGAGCACACGAAGTGCTCAAGTCCTTCACTCTCAAATTCTAACACAACAACAAATGTTTATGGGGGAATAAGAGAGGAAGAACAAAGGAAACCACAAAGGAGTCAAATCCTTCACTCCCAAATCCCACCAAAAGCAACTAATGCTTATGGGGGGAGAAGAGAGGAAGAACAAAGAAGAAGAACCACAAAGTAACTTCAAGAACTAGATCCACTAAGTTCCCCTCACTTAGAGGAGAGATGGATTGGTAGGATTGTAGATCTAGATCTACTCTCAACTTGCCCTAAAGAATATGCAAGAATCTATGGAGGGATTGAGAGGGAAGTGAGTTTTCCAAGATCAACAATGGAGTAGGAGAGAGGCGAAAGTCGTGCTGCCTTGGTTAGGCAAGGGAAGAAGAAGGGGAGGGGTATTTATACCCCCCAGAAAATAGAACCGTTGCACCCAGAATTTAGACCGGAAATTCCGCCCAAAAGTGAAATTTCCGACCTGAATTTCCGGTTCCAATCAGTGCCTCTTTTTCGAGAAAAACTGCGAGAATCGGATATTCCGATTCATTCAGAATCGGATACTCCGAGTGACTGAAAACTGACAGAAACAGCAAAACCAAAACTGCAATATCTTTTCCATTCGAACTCCGTTTTCGATGATTTTTGGCTCGTTCGAATCGTTACAACGAGCTCTACTTGAATATGCATAGAAACATCATAGTCCATCATGTGAGGATAAAACCAAATGGGGAAAGGTTTAACTTTTCTAAAACATGTAAACCGGTAAAACCTCCAATATCAAAAACGTAACAAGATATTTATACGAAATCCGTTTTTGATGAACTAGAGCTTAGTATGGAGATAAACCAAGCTCTAAATCCTCACATGGATGAAAGCCAACAAGTTTTCCAAAGTAAGACCGTTTCCGATGAACAAGAGCTTGACATGGAGATGAACCAAGATCTAGTTCCTCACCACCATAAAAGCCAAATAAGAACCCAGAAATATGATATGCCAAGTATGCAAAGGTTTGAGTTCTCCACAACGATGCGATCAAGTTACTAACTTGAGAGCCCCTCTTGATAGTACGTCTATCTATCCTATAGCCCTATCAAGATCATACCTTTGCCTTGAGCATTCCACTTGAGTTAGATGATTAATATCTTGATCTTTTCAAGTGGTTCATCTTTCTTGATTGTGCGTCCAAGCACATGCTTGATGAAGACTTCTCCAAATACTCCCCCATGCTCACAATGGGAGAGTCTCGCTTAGCTCCATCTTCATGTATCCATTACAAGCACCAAACATAGGATCTCTTCAATAGGCTTCTCTTGGTCTTGGTCTTGCACATCTCACCTTGATGACGATCACCACATGACGTCATCCTCCATGAGCTATATGAAATCTTCATTTGATGCAATCCCATGGGAAGATACCTAACCTCATATAAAGATACCACACACACATATATCATGGGTTAGTTCACAAAGCTATGCAGACAAGTGTTTACCATCCCAAGAGATACATGATCGCTCTTGGTACATCTTGTAGCTTTGTGTGTTGATCAACATCTTGATCAACCTTGTATCTTACAACATTTCTTCACTAATATGATGTCTTGAATCCTTCAAGACATACTTGCAATATGCTCCACTCAACACATAAGCTTCAAGAGTCCAACACATGAACTCCACAATTCCATGGACATGATCTATAATGATATCTCAATGCAAACATTAGTCCATAGAGATTGTCATTCAATTACCAAAACCACACATGAGGGAAAATTCTCTTTCAATCTCCCCCATTTTGGTAATTGATGACAATCTCTTTTGAGAGGGTTTATAATATGGAATTTAACGAACAAGAATGGTTGCACTAACATCAAATACTACAAAGGTATGTGATGTTAGTTCATCCACATATATAGAGCAAACTCCCCCATAATTTATGCACGTGTGTATGAACAGGAATTCATTGCATATATTATCGACCATTACCGATGGTGGAGTTTCCACTATATATATAAAACCAAGCAACGAATGCAAAGGAAAGGAAGGTAAATACTTAAGAATAAACCAATGTACAAATCCAATTCCATACAACCCTCCAAAACTTCTCCCCCATAGGCAACGATTGCCGAAATGGGCGAAAAGCTTTGGAATAGTAACATAATAAGATCTCCTTCATGATTTATGCATTTATCATGATATGAGTGAAATCAAATGCACTTATCCAATGACGAATAGATGAAGGGGATCAAACTATATTGAGGATCCAAAAATTGCACAAGAAAGATATCAATTGAAATCCACTGGAAGGATACCAATTGCAAAGGGGAAAATCATTCACAAAGAAGCAAGCAATCAAGGGATCCAAAAACAACTGAGCACAAGAAGATGTTATGATAAGATCAACCAAGTGTTCTAGAAATCAAGAGGGAACTCCCCAAGGTACATGCACAATGAAAAGATTTGTATTTCAATATGGTGTGCATAACATGGAATCCTCATTCCCTCCTAGATGCTTTGGAACACAAAAAGGTGCAAGATTATAAAGTTAAGAAAATAAGTATACCTTGCAACAAACAAATGTTGAGCAACAAGAGAAAGAAGTGACAAATGAAGACTTGCTCAAACGAGAAAGGATGGGTGTGTCATGAAAATACATTTTAGGAGACTAAATAAGGATGTGCCTAAGCATCACCATAGTCTTTCAAATTATGAGGCACATAGTGCATATCATGTATTTCGCAAACAAGCACACCCAAGAGGATAAATCAAATAGGATCACAAGCTTATTAAGAGGCAATGTGAAACCAATAGAAAAACAAGGCTTGTGCCATTTAGAGATCACCAAAGAACCAAGAAAGTAATAAAAGGTGATCACTAAAGATTTTGAATATCAATTAAAAATGTAACTATCCTCATGTGTATAGTTCCTACGTGGACACTAAGTCCTCAAAGAAACATGCACACACAATGTAGGTACAAGGTAAAACACATGATATCCAAGAGGAAGTCATAAATACACCGATAAGATTTTTGCTTAAAAGCAAATCATATAGCTCAAATTATTCTTAAAGGGTATAGATGAACTTCCAACACCAAGTTCTCAAAGCATCACAAATACCCACAAAGGATAAGTGATAGTTGGGATACTTCGAGACACAAAACAAATATCACTTAAGGCAAATGGTTTAAGAGAATTCATCAATATTGCATATGAGAGACTTTGAAATGAATTTTCTAGATTAACACATTGGGGATCCGTGAATCATGAAAATGATTATATATAAATATATATTCCCCTTGATGTTTAATCATCCCGGCTAACTCACATTTGCAATGAAGATGTTTTGAAAGAAACTTTGCAAAAACAAAATCAAATGCAACTTAGAGAAACTCATGCCAAAGAACAACCTACACAAGGTTGAGAGCTAGAAGTATATGCATGAGTTAGATACTTGTTACCGAGATAGCATTGACGGTGTAGAGGATGAGAGTTCACAATCATCCAAGCTTGGCTCCAAGAAGCACATGGTGAAGACATCTTCTTTAAATAGAGGCAAGCTTCCAATGCATCTCTCATGTACCTAAAACAAATCAAGTACACTATGGCACCCAAACTTATTGGGTCCAAAGTAGTTAGTCCAACTACAATACATAGGACAAACTCCACATAAATATGTGCATATTGATATGAAATAGAATTTCATGCACATCTTAGCCATTTAGGATTTGATGGAGTTTATCCTATATATTGGATCAAGGAAAGAAAGCATGCCATAAGATATACAAATAGTAAATTTGCATGCACAAAACTTTCAAGAACCAAACGAGATACAATTTGGACAAACACCAATTAAATCAAAAAGCTACACAAAAGTGTGGCAAGAGAAAGATTTGTCTTCATTGTATCAAGGACTCAAACCAACCCATGATTGGAGAAACCCATTTGAAAATATATCAAATGAAAACAAGGTCAAGGCTAAACCAATGAGCATAAGAAATAAACAAGCAAACATGCTCGAAGGTTTCATCTCATCCAAGAAGGTACACTAAGAACCGTGGGATGAGATAGCCAACTCCACAAAGAGGAGTAAGGTTCCAAAAAATAAACCAAGCCCTCTACACTTTTCATGATGCACAAAGTACCAAGACGAAAAATGTTTGTCTTTCAAAGAGACATGTCATCGGGATCAAAAACCAATTGAAGACAACTAATGTTCAATAACATATAGGGTTGCTCCCACAAGATTAGTGTATTACTTATGATCTTGTATATGAATACAAAATGCACACAAATGAGATCATCACTCACCATATACATTGTTAAAACATTAGTCATGTTCAAGAAGAGCAATAAGATACCAAACCAATTTTAAAGAATGTAAATACAAAATGCACACAAGTGGGATCATTACCCTCCATATATCATTTTGAACGCAAAGTTCAAGAAAATCAATAAGACCCGATAACAATTAAAAGGATGATGTTCTACTCAATGTAGGATAGCTCCCCCAAGAATAGTGCATTACTTAGAATTAAGTCTTCGAATGTAAGTGCACAACAATGGGATCCTTGCTTTTCCTAACTCAAGAACGTTCAACACAAATTATGAGTAGAGCAACAAAAAGATCCAAATGAAGCAAAGAAGACAAAAGGATGGTTAAACCAAAACAAACTTGGCGATAGAAAAATACAACTTAAGAACAATAGCCAACGTGAATATGATCAATAAATTTACCACAAATATAATTATCACTTGTCAAAGACAATGATTGTATGGAGACATTCCTCGGTGGTACATGACATATATGTATTCAAGATCATATTCACAAAACATAAGCATGTGGCAAAATAAAAGAATTGAAAACCATGCTTATATAGAGTTTCTTGATGACTTCTCATATTCAATGATCATACTAAGTATCAAGAAACTCTCTCACAAACAATATACCAAAAGATGGGTGAACAAACTTCATTTAAGCAAATATGGAACTTGTTTGAGTCTCATGTCACCTAAGAACAAGATAATCACAAATATCAACTCTAGGTGACACTACCTCACATGTTCACATTTTCTAAGCTTGTAATATGCACATAGCTTATTACTCCCCCATAATGTGATAATACATTCTTTGTTAACAAGAGGCAAAAGAAATCCAAGAGATAATTAATGGACATTAGAATTTGAATTTCTCATGAGTAAGACATACCACAAAGAGAGTAGTTAACATTGATATATCACCACTAAGTGGTAGTCCTCATGAATACACATTTTAGGGTGGTGAGTTACCAAAAAACACATCACTCCCCCAAAATGGGATAGTCCATTAAAATCCCTAAAAGAGCCAATTAAGATAAATGCAAATAGGCAAGAGGCTCAAAACATACATGGTGTGCAAACCAACATACACAAGCTTGATTACTCAACATAAGTAATTAGAGTGCACAACACATATAAACACTTGTAAGGTACAAAACCAAACACATGCAAGGGTGCAAGTAACTTTCAATGCATACATATGATTTAAATACAAGTTACCGCAAGGAGGAGCATTGGATATATGCTAAGACAATATAATCCACTTGACTTGACTTGAGATAATATGGATGATGAAGATCCCTTAATTCTTCATGATGTAGTCAAGTCTCCAATGTCCTCCGCTTACACCTATTGATCAAGTTTTAGCTTGTTGGTCCCCAACCAAGTTGGGTCCTATGAGGTTAGTCACAATAGGCTTGGCAACCCAAATGGTTCTTTTCTTGACACCACTTTGAGTACCAATAACTTTGGCAAACACATTGCCAACCTTATCCTTCCGAAGAGAATGAACATTATCAATAATAGTGGGGTTGGATAAGTTACCATGAGTGCATGAAGAAGCAAAGTGATTCTTCCCACGACATTTGTAGCAAAGGCGGCTTTTACCTTTCTTCTTGGGAAGGGAAGGTTCTTCAACTTGGGAAGCTTGAGTTTGGACTTGAGGTTGCTTCCCTTGTTGCTTCTCACTAAGAGGCTTCTTCTTCAAAGGACAAGATCTAACATGGTGCCCTTCAATCTTGCACTTGAAGCACACAATCTTGGCCAAATCAATAACTTGTTCTTGGCCCTTCTTCTTGATGAACTTGTGCTTCTTCTTGACATTGGACTTGTTCTTGTTATTGGAGTTGAATCCAAGTCCACTATTGTCATGAGGAAGTTGTTGCACTCTCAACATGTTGTTGAGGGTGGACTTCCCTTCATGACACTTCTTCAAGTCTTTCTTCAAAGAATTGACTTGTGCCTTGAGCTCTTTGAGTTCCTCTACATGGTTAGTTTCAACACAAATACTAGAGGAAGTTGATGCTACAATGTTAGAGCAACAAGGCAAGGAAAGTAATTCATCACAAGATTTAGCAATGGTATGTGATGTAGAATTACTAGTACTAGCACATTGCAATAAAGCATTAGTAGTAGAGTTTGTGCTAGTGACCATAGGAGGCTCACAAGATTTTGCCTTCGTTGTGACAGCCTCATGAGCTAACTTTAGCCTAGCATGGGATGCTAGAAGATCCTCATTAGAGCTTGAAAGCTTTTCATGATTTTCTTCCAATATCCCATACTTGCTAGTTAGCAAATCAAGTTGAGCCCTTAGCTCAACATTCTCCTTCAAAATAGATGCTTCACACAAAGTGGAGTTAGTAGCACAAGCACCATTATCATTAGAAGTGGAAGGAGACAACATGACAAGCTCATTATTTAACTTAGCATTTTGTTTACTAAGCACATTACATTTAGCAATAGCATGTTCATGTTCTTTAGTGAGTTTAGCAATTTTGGAGTTATGAGACTCCATGATAGTTTCAAGTTGCTCTTGAAGGTGAGCATTAGTTTCTTGTTCATCTTCTAGAGATGATTGAAGAGATACCTTTTCATAGGCATCTTCTCTCTCAATCTCACCTTTTAGCTCAAGAACATCCTCAAGCTCACCTATACGGCTCATAAGAGAGCCAAAGTGTTTCTTGCCAACTCCTTGCAAGTTAGTCATGAAATGATCAAAAGCAATAATTTCTTGTTTGATTTCAAGACTAGTATCATCATCAACATCATCATCATCATCACCATGAGATATATTGGAGTGCACGGTAGGACCTACCTTATACTCCTTAGACATAAGGCAAAGGTGAGTAGTGGATGAAGACGATGAAGAGTTACTTGAAACACCATTGAGGTCTAAGTCTTGTTCCAACAATTGTTGGAATTCCTCTACATTGTTAGCCAAACAAGTACTAGAGGAAATAGAAGCACTTTGATCATGGCAACAAGACAAGGAAAGCATATCATCATGAGATTTAGTTAAGCAACTACTACATGATATGCAAGGACTACCAACACTAGCATGTATGACATTTTGAGTGCTATATGTGCTTAAGTCCAAAGATAGAGCATTGCAAAAAGATGAGTGTGAAGTATAGTCAATAGTAGGTTCACCATCAAGATTGCAATTTCTATCACCACTCACCATATCATTACCTTGTGGCACACCAGATGTCGGTGAAGTGGAGGAAGTCGTGAGCTCATCACGACCGGAAGTGGAAGGAGGACAATCATCCTTGGAAATGTTGGACACCTCATATATATCTTGAAGTTTTGTCCATAATTTATGAGCACTCCGAAAAGGCATGATTGACGCAAGCACTACATCGCTCAAAGCACATATGAGACCATTAGATGCTAGAGTATCTAGATAAGAGTTTTTCTCATCCTCTAAAGATAATTCTTGTGAATCCTTTGGAGGAGAAAAACCCATATCTACAATACTCTCTAAATTTGAACCCATGTCTCTAAACAGATTAAGCATTCGAATTTTCCAAACATCATAATTTGTGCCATCGAATCTATAAGAGGGATTGTGCACTAGATCTCTAAACGACATCTTTATCTCTAGGCGGTTAGTCCTAATAATGAGATAACCTGGCTCTGATACCAATTGAACGGATAGACGTCGCCTAGAGGGGGGGGTGAATAGGCGATTTAAAACTTTTTCGAGGAGCCGGAATATCCGTTCCAAGAGTGACCCGGAAATTCCGAGTAGCCGGAATATCCGGTCCACGAATGACCCGGAAATTCCGGTATGCTTGATAAAGGCGGAATAAAACTAGAGGTTTACTTTAACAAGCATACAACCTAGATATATAAACTAGGCTCACCTATGTGCACCAACAACTTAAGCTAGGTAATACAAGTAACAAGATGATAGCAAGATATATGACTTCAAGCACGAAGGCTATCACAATGTAAAGTGCATAAGTAAAGAGCTCGGGTATAGAAATAACCGAGGCACGCGGAGACGAGGATGTATTCCCGAATTCCACCCAAAGGTGTACGTCTCGTTTGGAGAGGTGTGCGCAACCACAACAGGTTAGCCGCAACGCCACAAAGGCTCACCTTCTTCTCCTGATGAACTCAACCACAAAAGGTTCGAGTTCACCTTCCACTATTGATCTCCTTTGGGGCGGAGATCGAATCCCGTACAACTCTTGAGGCACACACCCACAACTTAATTGGAGGCTCCCAAGTCTTGAGGCACACACCCACAACTTAATTGGGGGCTCTCAAGTGACCACAAAAGGTCTTGGCCACAAAAGGCCGGCCACAAAAGGCGTCTAGGGTCCAAAGACCCAAGAGTAACAAGCTCACAAGTATCACCACCACAAATCCTCGTGGAGGGCTCAAACCGATGTAAATGCAATGGCAAGAGCACACGAAGTGCTCAAGTCCTTCACTCTCAAATTCTAACACAACAACAAATGTTTATGGGGGAATAAGAGAGGAAGAACAAAGGAAACCACAAAGGAGTCAAATCCTTCACTCCCAAATCCCACCAAAAGCAACTAATGCTTATGGGGGGGAGAAGAGAGGAAGAACAAAGAAGAAGAAGCACAAAGGAACTTCAAGAACTAGATCCACTAAGTTCCCCTCACTTAGAGGAGAGATGGATTGGTAGGATTGTAGATCTAGATCTCCTCTCAACTTGCCCTAAAGAATATGCAAGAATCTATGGAGAGATTGAGAGGGAAGTGAGCTTTCCAAGGTCAACAATGGAGTAGGAGAGAGGCGAAAGTCGTGCTGCCTTGGTTAGGCAAGGGAAGAAGAAGGGGAGGGGTATTTATACCCCCCAGAAAATAGAACCGTTGCACCCAGAATTTAGACCGGAAATTCCGCCCAAAAGTGAAATTTCCGACCTGAATTTCCGGTTCCAATCAGTGCCTCTTTTTCGAGAAAAACTGCGAGAATCGGATATTCCGATTCATTCAGAATCGGATACTCCGAGTGACTGAAAACTGACAGAAACAGCAAAACCAAAACTGCAATATCTTTTCCATTCGAACTCCGTTTTCGATGATTTTTGGCTCGTTCGAATCGTTACAACGAGCTCTACTTGAATATGCATAGAAACATCATAGTCCATCATGTGAGGATAAAACCAAATGGGGAAAGGTTTAACTTTTCTAAAACATGTAAACCGGTAAAACCTCCAATATCAAAAACGTAACAAGATATTTATACGAAATCCGTTTTTGATGAACTAGAGCTTAGTATGGAGATAAACCAAGCTCTAAATCCTCACATGGATGAAAGCCAACAAGTTTTCCAAAGTAAGACCGTTTCCGATGAACAAGAGCTTGACATGGAGATGAACCAAGATCTAGTTCCTCACCACCATAAAAGCCAAATAAGAACCCAGAAATATGATATGCCAAGTATGCAAAGGTTTGAGTTCTCCACAACGATGCGATCAAGTTACTAACTTGAGAGCCCCTCTTGATAGTACGTCTATCTATCCTATAGCCCTATCAAGATCATACATTTGCCTTGAGCATTCCACTTGAGTTAGATGATTAATATCTTGATCTTTTCAAGTGGTTCATCTTTCTTGATTGTGCGTCCAAGCACATGCTTGATGAAGACTTCTCCAAATACCCCCCCATGCTCACAATGGGAGAGTCTCGCTTAGCTCCATCTTCATGTATCCATTACAAGCACCAAACATAGGATCTCTTCAATAGGCTTCTCTTGGTCTTGGTCTTGCACATATCACCTTGATGACGATCACCACATGACGTCATCCTCCATGAGCTATATGAAATCTTCATTTGATGAAAGCCCATGGGAAGATACCTAACCTCATATAAAGATACCACACACACACATATATCATGGGTTAGTTCACAAAGCTATGCGGACAAGTGTTTACCATCCCAAGAGATACATGATCGCTCTTGGTACATATTGTAGCTTTGTGTGTTGATCAACATCTTGATCAACCTTGTATCTTACAACATTTCTTCACTAATATGATGTCTTGAATCCTTCAAGACATACTTGCAATATGCTCCACTCAACACATAAGCTTCAAGAGTCCAACACGTGAACTCCACAATTCTATGGACATGATCTATAATGATATCTCAATGCAAACATTAGTCCATAGAGATTGTCATTCAATTACCAAAACCACACATGAGGGAAAATGCTCTTTCAGTGGTCTCGGCACCATTGGAGGTCGCGTCGATGGGAGCTTCGTGCTCCATGGTGACCACTCCTTCCGCCACAGGAGGTGGCAATGGGGTGGCGGTAGCGGACTCTCCATGTACCCCAGGCGGGGGTGCGGGATCGAGTCCAATGATCATGCCGAGGCTGACGGGGGTCATCGCCAGGATGTCTCCTTCTCCGATATCATATGCTGGTGCGAGTGAGGAGGAGGTGCCCAAGAGGAGCGTGATTGAGTTTGGCGGCATCCCGGACGTCGACGTGGTTGGAATTCGGTCCAGCGGTCGGATCAGGGAGCAACCTAACGCTGATGACACGCAGATGGGCCGGGCGATGGCGTTGGCTGACCAACGAAACCACATGCAAGGTACTTTAAAACCCCTCCATTTGATTCTAGCTTTCTCTGATAAACAGATTTTGGATAGGGCGTCTAAATTAGGAGTGTCTCTTGGTTCGACAGAAAAAGAAAGTATCAACTCTGCCATGTTAATTAAGCAATCTGAGTTAAGTCGTACTATTAGTTTTCTAGATAATAAACTGAAAAACAGAGAGGAAGCCCAACCTTTTTGCTTAAGTCTTAGTAGAGCCTCAGCCCTAACGGAGGATTTAATAGATGAGGAGTTTGATATGAGGGTGGAGAATTACTCGGGGTCTCCAAATTTGTCAGACACTGTTAAGAGGATTAGGAAAAGGAGAGATTATTCGGGGGTAACAAAGCGTAGAAGTGCTAGGATTAAAACAAAAGGTAAAAAGAAAAATGCATAATCTGAAAGGTTTGTTCTGGAATAGTGAGGGTTTTCGTGACCCGGGAAAACATTTGTTCGTGCAAGAATCAATTTGGGAGAGGAAGTTGGATTTTTTGGCTTTGTCGGAAACTGGAAGATCCAATTTTGCTACTCCATTTTTAAATCATTTGGCTGCTGGTCAGGACTTTAGTTGGTTCTGCCTACCACCTTGGGGCAGGTCTGGGGGCATGCTATTAGGTGTTAACGTTGGCACACTGTTGGTCACGGATGTAGAGGTTGGTGATTTTTGTGTTAAACTAAACCTCAAGTCAAAAGCTGATGGGTTTCGGTGGGTGTTAGTGTCCGTTTATGGGGCAGCCCAAGAGGAGCACAAAGCACAGTTCCTATCAGAGTTAGTTCGTTTATGTGAAAATGAACCATTACCGATGATGGTGGGTGGTGATTTTAACATTATTCGAAAACCTGAAGAAAAGAATAATGACAATTATAATCCGAGGTGGCCAATTATGTTTAATGCAATTATTCAAAGTCTAGAATTGAGAGAGCTAGAACTTTCAGGTAGACAATTTACTTGGGCTAGTAGGCGTGAAATTACAACTTTTGGAAAATTGGATAGGGTTCTTGCTTCTACAGAATGGGAACAAAAGTATCCCCTTGTGACAGTGCAGGCTTTAACTAGGGTAGGGTCCGATCATACTCCATTGTTAGTCGATTCAGGAGACAAGGCTCATGTAGGGAATACATCTCGCTTCTCTTTTGAACTTTCGTGGTTAAGAGAGGAAGGGTTCTATCAGATGATTGCTGCCGAGTGGAATGCGCCGGCTAAAGGAGACACACCAATTGAGGTGTGGCAAAATAAGATTAGACACCTTCGTCGTTTTCTCAAAGGTTGGGCCAAAAATCAAAGTGGAAAATATAAGATAGAAAAGGAGAAACTGATAACACTTATTGATAAACTTGATATTAAAGCTGAGACTACTCCGCTTTCGGCAGTGGAGAGAGATGCTTTAAGAAGTGCTAACGACAGGTTATGTTGCCTCCGGAGAAACGAGGAAACAAAGTGGGCACAAAGGGCAAAAGTTAAACACATTCAGGAAGGGGGAAATAATACAAAATATTTTCATCTAGTCGCAAATGGGAAACATAGAAAGAAGAAGATTTTTCAGCTAGAACAGGAGGAAGGAACGATTGTAGGACAGGAAAATTTAAAAACTTTTATCACGAAGTATTACAAGAAATTGTTTGGGGCTTCATTACCAAATGATGTAACGATGATTGAGACTTTAAATAATTATATACCACAATTATCTGAAGAGGAGAACAATATCCTTACAGCTGATTTCTTAGTGAAAGAAGTGTATGAGGCTATCTCTCATATGGAAATGAACAAGGCACCTGGGCCTGATGGATTTCCTGCATAATTCTATAAAACCTTTTGGGAGGTGATTAGGAATGATTTAATGGCTTTATTTGTTCAGTTAAAACAAGGGAATTTGTCTATGTTCAAACTGAATTTTGGAGTCATCACTTTATTACCTAAGAAGGATAATGCGGTTCAGATACAGCAATATAGACCAATTTGTCTTCTCAATGTCAGTTTTAAAATTTTCACGAAAGTAGGTACTAATCGTATTACCGAAATCGCTCAAAAGATTATCAGACCGACTCAGTCGGCTTTCATGCCTGGTCGTCACATCCTAGAGGGGGTGGTCGTGTTGCATGAAACTATTCATGAACTTCAAAGGAAGAAAATGAATGGTGTTATTTTTAAAATCGACTTTGAGAAAGCGTACGATAAAGTTAAATGGCCGTTCCTCCAGCAAGCGATGCGCATGAAAGGTTTCACACAGGAATGGTGCAACTGGATTACGCAATTTTTGCAAGGAGGGAGCGTAGGCATTCGTGTAAATGATGACATCGGTCATTATTTTCATACTAGGAAGGGACTTCGGCAGGGAGACCCTTTATCGCCGATGCTGTTTAATATAGTGGCGGATATGCTAGCCATCCTTATCGCAAGGGCGAAGGAAGATGGTCAGATAGGAGGTCTTATCCCTCATTTAGTTGAAGGGGGTTTATCTATATTGCAATACGCCGACGACACTATTCTGTTTATGGAACATGATCTGGAAAAGGCCGTAAATATGAAACTTATCCTGTGTATCTTTGAACAATTATCAGGACTTAAAATCAATTTCCATAAGAGTGAGATCTTCTGCTTTGGGGCAGCAAAAGAGGTAGAGTACCAATACAAACAGATTTTCGGCGGTGAGTCTGGTTCCTTACCTTTTAAATATCTTGGGGTCCCAATTCACTATAGGAAACTTCGGATTTCCGAAGGGTACCCAGTTGAAAGCCGTTTCGAAGGCAAGCTTGGGTGTTGGAAGGGTAAAATGTTATCTTATGGAGACCGGCTAGTTCTTGTTAATTCGGTTTTAACAAGCCTACCGATGTTCATGTTGTCTTTTTTAGAAATACCTATAGGGGTTCGAAAAAGACTTGATTTCTATAGGTCTCGCTTCTTTTGGCAAAGTGATGAAAACAAAAAGAAATATAGATTAACTAAATGGAACATTATTTGTAGACCAAAGGACCAAGGGGGTTTAGGTGTGGAAGTGCTTGAACTAAAGAACAAATGTTTACTCAGTAAGTGGTTGTTTAAACTTTTAAATGAAGAAGGGGTTTGGCAGGAATTGCTGCAAAACAAATATCTTCATAGTAAAACTTTAGCTCATCTTGAAGTACAACCCAATGATTCTCCTTTCTGGAAGGGTCTTATGCGTGTGAAGGAAGATTTCTTTAGTAGAGGATCTTTCCAAGTTGGCAATGGGGAGACTACCAGGTTCTGGGAAGATACTTGGTTAGGTAAGACACCATTGAAAGACCAATATCCATTACTTTATAACATTGTGCAACAACGTAATGCTTCGGTTCATGATGTGTTTCACAATGCTCCTCCCTTGAATATAGGATTTCGGAGGGCTCTTGTAGGGAATAAGTGGGACATGTGGTCTCATTTGTGTATTAGATTAATGGATATCACGTTGAATGATGTTCTGGATAGTTTTCGTTGGAATCTGAGTCAAAATGGCACGTTTACGGTGAAATCTATGTACGAAGACATGATGAATGGACATACTAGATTTCTGCAAAGGTACTTATGGAAATTGCAAATCCCTCTTAAAATTAAAGTTTTTATGTGGTTCCTCCAAAGAAAAGTGGAACTAACCAAGGATAATTTGGCAAAAAGAAAATAGAAAGGAGACTCTAGTTGTTCCTTTTGTGGGACTAATGAATCTGTAGAACACCTTTTTATTTCCTGCCCTTTTTCTCAACTTGTTTGGCGTGTTGTTTTTTGTACTTACAATATTTCTCCTCCTACCAATATTACTAATATGTTTGGGAATTGGTTAAATGGGATGGATAATAAGACTAAGAATAGGATTCGCATCGGCGTCTCAGCTATTTGTTGGTCTATTTGGAATTGTAGTAACAATCTTATCTTTAACAGGAAAGAAACTTTTCATGTCTTACAGGTTATTCATATGGCGGCGCACTGGATTCAGCTTTGGCCCTTTTTGCTGCCTTCGGACCAGCGAGACCTTATGGTGGCTGGATGTGCATGACTCCTGTTGGTGGCACAGGATTTTTTCTCCCGGCATACGTGGCAGCATATTAGTAGACTTTTGTATTCTTCCTTTTTTTGTGCTGTCATTGTCTTTTTGTTTAAGTTTCGATCCTACGTGATCGTCTTCTGGTAAACCTTATGAATATTGGATACTGAGAACTTTGTAATAATTAGTTGTGTGCATCAATCGATGCAGAGGCTGGGAGTAATAAAATTCCCTTTTCTAAAAAAACGAGAACAAACAAGGACCCAGGAGAAATAAAATCATGTGCTTTAGGGAAAATAGTGGGAACTGGGTATCTAGACGGTTCACAACAAACACGTTGCTACTGAAAGTTGCAATGAGATGGTACAACCCTCCTCCTCCTATAGATGCAGTGATCTTGCACCCAGAAAACAAGATGGTTACCGACGCATACCCCTAGGTATATGAGATCTCTAGGTATATATACAGTAGCACGAATGCATGTAGACATTAAAGATAGAGCCTAATGATGTGTCTGAAACAGATAACTTCCAACACTAGCTAGAGTACCATTAGTAGGTAGTTACAGTCTACGACTCATCGTTTAATTAGGCCAAGCCCAAGAAGTTCGACTAAGAACTCGAATGCTGTATGCCACAATTAAGTTGAAGGTGTAACGCGCATGGAGTGAAATTAGAAAGTAAGAAACTAACGAAGAGATGGCTAATCATGGTAGTGCAAAAGGACATGTAAGAAAAAAGGTACAGCAAAAGGAGGACCATAGCTTCTCAACCTTCTACACTTGAAGATTTATTACATAAGTGCATATGTTTGACTTCTACAGCGCTAGGTTGTTTCCTCTCATATGATCTCTTATCTACCTTTTTAGTTTGTGCGTTTGGTAGGACACTGTGTAGCTCCAAGACAAAACTTCGCAAACCAAGAACTTACTCTCTTGTAATGCATGGAAATGACTTTGTGCTTCAATCAGTAAACATGGCTTATGGAAAATTTGACAGGCAAGTGTTAACAAAGTAAAAAATCGTTTTGTTTCGACAAGGAAAATATATCCCGGCTGTCCTATGCATCAAATGACACAACCAGACATATTAATAGAAGCATTTTCATCCAGAGTGTAAAATTCGTCGTTCCATCCTAACCATTTTAATCTTATTGCTACAGACTATAAATGTAGTAGTACTACTTTGTGTCAATTAAATGTCGTTAGGGCATTAACAAGGTCTCGGTGTGGCATTTTTGCGCATAGCTTTCTGTGAAAACATGTTATTTAAGATTTCAAATTAGAAAATGGAAGTATACATATTTATCATTGATCAAATAGTATAAATATGGTGTTGTCAATATTGGTAATTTATCTAGATTTGAGGGCACCTCCAACGGTTGCCCGCATCCCTGCTCGGCCTGTCTGTTTTTGTCCAAACGGACAAAACAGGCCCTCCAACGAGCCGGCGTAAAGGGACACTTGTCCGCACGGACAGCCAAACTGGACCAAACCTAGCCCAAGTTTGGTCCAGGTTTGGGGAGCCGCGGACGAAGCGCGTGTCCACCCGTTGTCCGCCCAAGGCAACCCGCTAGCGAGACCGGCCGCTTGGCCTGGTCCTATTAAATGGGGTGGGTGGACGGCTGTCGCTATCCATCCCTACTCCCCACCTCCCTCTCCGCCGACGGCCGCTGATCTACACGGTGGGTGTGTTGTTGGGAGACCCCAAGAGGAAGGTGTGAAGTAGTGCAGCAGCAAGTTTCACTCAATATGAAACCAAGGTTATCGAACCAGTAGTAGATGAATGTTCACTCGAGGTTTTTGGCGGCGACGTTGACACGGCGCAATACCAGCGTCAACAGCGAACGTGGAGCCTGCACACAAACAATCAATATACTTTGTCCCAACTTAACAGTGAGGTTGTCAATCTCATCGGCTTGCTGTAACAAAGGATTAAACGTATGTGTGAAAAAAAGAGTGTATGTTTGCAGAAAGTAACAGGTTTGCAGTTATGGTTTTATCAGATTAATGAGAAGGACCGGTGTCTACAGTTCACTAGTGGTGTCTATTCATAAATAATAATAACATTTATCTATGCGTGGTAAACAAATTACAGCTAGGCAATTGACAGAATAATGATAAGCAACCCAATGCATATACTAATGATCTGGTGTCTAGTGTGAGATTCATTCGGTCATTACAACAATATACGTAGACCGTTCCAACCGCATCTATGACTAATAATCCACCTTCCGGTTAGCGTCTGCACCCTTTCAGTATTAAGTTGCATGCAACAGATTATCGTCTTAAGCACTGTGTGTAAAGCAAGTAAGTAACATCATCCTTAGACAAAGTACTACAATTTTATCCCTAGTAGCAACAATATATCTACAACCTTAGAACTTTCTGTCACTGCCCCAGATTTAATAGAGATATGAACCCACTATCGAGCATAAATACCCCCTCTTGGAGTTACGAGCATCTACTTGGCCAAAGCACACACAAGTAACGGAGAGCATGCAAGATCATTAAATAGAACACACATGATATATTATGAAGCAATAACTTTAGTACTCAATATTCATCGGATCCCAGCAAACACAACATGCAGAATTATATAAAGATGATCTTGATCATGATAGGCAGCTCACAAGATCTAAACATGATAGCACAAGAGGAGAAGATAACCATCTAGCTACTACTATGGACCCGTAGTCCAAGGTAGACTACTCACGCATCATTCTGGCGGCGGTCATGGCGACGTAGAGGCCACCGGGGACGATTGCCCCTCCCGGTAGGATGCCGGGGAGCAGTTCTGATCTCCCCCGAATTAGTGTTGATGACGGCGGCGGCTCGGGACCCGTGGAGGAAAAAGTGATTAACCGTCTCGAGTTTTTAGGTCAGGGAGGTATTTATGGGCGAAAGACCTAGGTCGGTGGGCGCCCGAGGGCGCCACATCACCTTCTGGCGCGGCTAGGATGGGGCCCGCGCCAGCAGGTGGTATGGGCTCCTCGCGGCCCTTCTTCGTGTCGACTTCGGTTTCTCGCGACGCAAATAATCCAAAAATAATTCTTGTTTGATTTATTTCCAATTTGGCGGATATTTCCTTAAGTACTTTTCTGAAACCAAAAACAGCAGAAAACAGGGGACTAAAACTGTGGCATCTTGTTAATAGGTTAGTCCTAGAAAATACATAAAACTTTATAAAATGCATACAAAATATGTAATAATATGATATAACATAGCATGGAACATAAGATATTATAGATACATTGGAGACGTATCAACATCCCCAAGCTTAGTTCTACTCGTCCCAAGTAGGCAAGAACGATAAAAGAAGAATAATTTCTGAAGTGACATGCTTAAACACAATCTTGATCATGTAATAATGTAAGGCATGTAAACTGAGATCAAATGAATAAGGGTTGTAGTTTATATTGATATCAAACGAGTAATGAATAAACAAGTAGGTGAAGCAAGCAAAGCTTTTAATGATATTAGAGATGATTTAAGCTTCAAGCACAACAATATAATCATCTAAAGCTTCCAACAAACATGGCAACTTAATGAAAGGATCAAGTCAAGTAATAGCAATATGCACGTAGAAGATTGATGTCTACGCACGCTTCTATTCTTGTAGACAGTGTTGGGCCTCCAAGAGCAGAGGTTTGTAGGACAACAGCAAGTTTCCCTTAAGTGGATCACCCAAGGTATATCGAACTCGGGGAGGTAGAGCTCAAAGATATTCCTCTCAAGCAACCCTGCAATTAAGATACAAAAAGTTTCTTGTGTCCGCAACACACCCAATACACGTGTCAGATGTATAGGTGCACTAGTTATGTGAAGAGATAGTGAAATACAAGTAATATGGATGATTATAAGTAGTAATTGCAATCTGTAATAAAAATGGCAGCAAGCAAACATGTAGCAGAACTTGTTGCAAACTGTGTTTTAATGCTTAGAAACAAGGCGTAGGGATCCTACTTTCACCAGTGGACATTCTCAACAATGACATCAAAGTTAAATAAATAAACACTACTCTCAAACACTCTCATGTTGAATAACAAACACCATTCATTGTGTAGGGCTACAAGAGCATCCTCAAAGTCTGAGTAAACTAACACCAACAATGTCATAAAGGGAATCACACACGGTGCACACAGTGTCACCATTACACACGTGAATAATCCTAGAGTTCATATTAAAGTAACCTCTAGAGTGCATAATAGACAAAGTGTAGCATCACATATTCAACTAGATTACAAAGCTCATGATCACATAAAGATCACATCATGGGAGAGAGAGATAAACCACATGGCTTCCGTAGATCCCGCAGCACCGGGAGAGAACTACTCACTCCTCATCGTAGGAGTCAGCAACAGCGATGGAGATGGTGGCGGAGTCGATGGAGATGGCTCCAAGGGCAATTCCCCGTCCCGGCAGGGTGCCGGAACAGAGACTTATGTCCCCCGAATCTTGTCGGCGATGGCGGCGGTGTTCGGGACCCGTGGAGGAAAAAGTGATTAACCGTCTTGAGTTTTTAGGTCAGGGAGGTATTTATGGGTTAAAGACCTAGGTCGGTGGGTGCCCGAGGGCGCCACATCACCTCCTGGCGCGGCCAGGATGGGGCCCGCGCAAGCAGGTGGTGTGGGCTCCTTGCGGCCTTTCCTCGTCTCGTCTTCAGTTCCTCGCGACACAAATATTCCAAAAGTAATTCCTGGTTGATTTATTTCCAATTTGGCGGATATTTCCTTAAATACTTTTCTGAAACCAAAAACAGCAGAAAACAGGGAACTGACATTGTGGCATCTTGTTAATAGGTTAGTCCCAGAAAATGCATAAACTATATAAAATGCATATAAAACATGAAATAATATAATATAACATAGCATGGAACATAAGAAATTATAGATACGTTGGAGACGTATCAGCCCCCGTCCACGCCAAACCCTAGGTAGCTTCGGCCACCCGTCCCAGTGATGCACACGGTGAGTGTGTTGTTGGGAGACCCGAAGAGGAAGGTATGAAGTAGTGCAGCAGCAAGTTTCCCTCAGTATGAAACCAAGGTTACCGAACCACTAGGAGATGAAGAGTTCCCTCGAGGTTGTTGGTGGAGACGCTGGCACGGCGCAACACCAACGACAACAACGAACCTGGAGACTGTACACAAACAATCAAGATACTTTGCCCCAACTTAACAGTGAGGTTGTCCATCTCACCGGCTTGTTGTAACAAAGGATTCAACGTATGTGTGGAAGAAAGATGTATGTTTGCAGAAAGTAACAGGTTTGCAGTTGTGGTTTTATCAGATTAATGAGAAGGACCGGGGTCCACAATTCACTAGTGGTGTCTCTCCATAAATTTTAATAACATTCATCTGTGCGTGGTAAACAAATTACAGCTAGGCAATTGACAGAATAATAATAAGAGACCCAATTCATATACTAATGCTATGGTGTCTAGTGTGAGATTCATTCAGTCATTACAACAATATACATAGACCGTTCCAACCGCATCTATGACTAATAATCCACCTTCCGGTTAGCGTCTGCACCCCTTTCAGTATTAAGTTGCATGCAACATATTATCGCCTTAAGCATTGTGTGTAAAGTAAGTAACATCATCCTTAGATAAAGTACTATTGTTTTATCCCTAGTAGCAACAGTACATCTACAACCTTAGAGCTTTCTGTCACTGACCCAGATTAAATAGAAACATGAACCTACTATCGAGCATAAATACCCCCTCTTGGAGTTACAAGCATCTACTTGGCCGGAGCATACACAAGTAACCGAGAGCATGTAAGATCATTAAATAGCACACACATGATATATTATGAAGCAATAACTTTAGTACTCAATATTCATCGGATCCCAGCAAACACAACATAGAGAATTACATAAATATGATCTTGATCATGATAGGCAGCTCACAAGATGTAAACATGATAGCACAAGAGGAGAAGACAACCATCTAGCTAATGCTATGGACCCGTAGTCCAAGGTAGACTACTCACACATCAGTCTGGAGGCGTTCATGGCGACGTAGAGGCCTCCGGGACGATTCCCCCTCCCAGCAGGGTGTCGGGGAGCAGTTCTGATCTCTCCCGAAGTGGTGACGGCGACGGAGGTGGCTCGGGACCCGTGGAGGAAAAACTGATTAACCGGCTGGAGTTTTTAGGTCAGGGGCATATTTAGGGGCGAAAGACCTAGGTCGGTGGGCGCCCGAGGACGCCACACCACCTTCTGGCGCAGCTGGCTTCTGGCCCGCGCCACGAGGCGACGTGGGACCCTCGGGGCCCGTCTTCATCTCGTCTTCGGTTTTGCTGAACGCATATTTTCCAAAAATAATTCCTGGTTAGCTCGTTTCCAATTTGGCGGATATTTCCTTAAGAGCTTTTCTGAAACCAAAAACAGCAAAAAACAGGGAACTGGCACTGTGGCATCTTGTTAATAGGTTAGTCCCAGAAAATGCATAAAACTATATAAAATGCATATAAAACATGTAATAACATGATATAACATAGCATGGAACACAAGAAATTATGGATACGTTGGAGAGGTATCAACATCCCCAAGCTTAGTTCTACTCGTCCCGAGTAGGCAAGAACGATAAAAGAAGAATAATTTCTGAAATGGCATGATTAAACACAATCTTGATCATGTAATATTGTAAGGCATGTAAACTAAGATCAAATGAATAAGGGATGTAGTTTATATTGATATCAAATGAGTAATGAACAAACAAGTAGGTGAAGCAAGCAAAGCTCTCAATGATATAGTACTAGATAGCAATCAACTGTGCAAAGTAGATATTAGAGATGATTTAAGCTTCAAGCACAACAATATAATCATCTAATGCTTCCAAAAAATATGACAACTTTATGAAAGGATCAAGTCAAGTAATAGCAATATGCACGTAGAAGATCAATGTATTATTCGTTCAAAAGAAACAAGCAAGCGTTCAACGTTCGTTCTTAGCACCGGGATGTTATGGCTAAGAGAATATTAACGGAGGTTTGGAAGGCCAGCGGAAGAAAGGGTCACAAAGCTATAGATGATCATTAGACAAGAGAAAGTCATACAATTGAATCTATGCTAGGAGTAGTGATTTCCATACAACGGATGCACAATGAGCTATAAGTATATGAAAGCTCTCCAATGGAACTAGTGGGGGTGGATCCAAATTGCTTGCTCACGAATACCTAGAGCACTTTTGAGGAGGCTCATCATTGGAATATACAAGCCAAGTTCTATAGTGTAAAGTTCCCACATAGTTATGCAACTAAGACATGAAAACTCTCTCATATGGAGTAAAGGTGCTAAACATGAGCACAAATGATATGGTGCTATAACATGAGCAAAGGTGATGACTATAAATGATATGGTGATATAACATAAGCACAAGTGTGTGATAAAGAATAGTAATGCTGCCCCTTTTTTTATTTCTTTCTTTTTCTCTTTTTTTATTTTTTTTTCTTTTATGTTTCTCTTTTCGATGGCCTACATGGCTCTTTTCACTTTTAGGGGCAAGCATCCTAATATGATCCAACAGTGGCTCTGCTAGTGTAGCAGATTATGCAGTGCTCTAGCGTAACATGGGTAAAACCACACATCAGGTTTATAGAAACACGCAAAGCAATAAACAAGTAATGAATGACAACAAGTCATGTATTGTAAGATTGATGTTGCATGGCAATATATCTCGAAACAGCTATGGAAATGTTGTAGTAGGTAGGTATGGTAGATGTTTTGAGAAAGATATTTGTCTTATGTGTAGGAGAACAAGATGAAGATCTCCCACGAGTTTGGATGTACCCGCGAAAAATGCACCAACTCTCGATGTGAGAAAGGGCAAAACAAAGTACCGAAGAGGATAGCAATATGGTGGTGGAAGTGTCATGAAAACCACAGTTTTAAAACTCACAAGTAAAAAGATTCCATATAAAAATATGATCATGCAAGGCATAATGAAAATTACTCCTAGGGGTGTTGTGACAAATGAACAAGTCACGGTTGGGGACCCGACCGTAGCGCATAACATAAAGTCATTACGGTTGCTTTAGGCAAATAGAAGTCATATACCATTATGCAATCAACTAGAAATTTAAGTGTGTCACAGTTTTCAAGTTTCTCTAGACCAACCATTTAATCATTCCACTTTACTAGACCATCATGTTTACCCTTAAGCAAATTAATATCTCAAAACAACATCAATGATTCAAGTGACACAATTTAATGATCTACAAGATTAATGTATCATTTAATTATACCATCTACCACATTTAGCATTTTGTGTTCTCAACAAACAACAATCAACTTATTTAAAAGATAAACTCTCCAAGTAATTAAACAATGAGATATGAGAGTATGATATAACAAAGCTAACAGCTCTAACAAGAGATGCATGAAAAACAAGAGCTAGAGGGCAAACGATCACAAAAGACGAATACTCAACAAATATAAGTGAAGAATACGAGTATTCATATGAAAAAGCAGAGCGTATCTCTCTCCCACTCAAAAGAATGCTAGGATCCATATTTAGTCAGAGAATAAAAAAAACAGACGCTTCAAGATAAGCACATAAGATGTGTTGGAATTAAAATATAGTTTCACTAGAAAGGACCTGATAGTTTGTCGATGAAGAAGGGGATGAATTGGGCATCCCTAAGCTTTGACGCTTGAGTCTTCTTGAATTATCTTGGGATGAACCACCAGGGCATCCCCAGTCTTTGGCTTTACTATTCTCTTGATCACATTATATCATCCTCTTCTCTTGATCCTTGAAAACTTTCTACACACCAAACTTAGAGTAACTTCATTAGAGGGTTAGTGCATAAACAATTATGATATTATGTAGGAACACAATTTCTACTGAACATTAGCTACAGCCACTGATACTTAATAGGATAAAAGGATCAATCAAAATAGCAAAAGACGCATTGAAAAAGAAAATGACAGAATCTGTCAAAAACAGAACAGTCTGTAAAGATGAATTTTTTCGAGACACTTAACTTGTTCGGATTAGAAAAATTAAAGCTAATGAAAGTTGAGTATACATCTGAGGATTATGCACAAAAAATGTAAGATTTTTCTGACGTTCCAGTGAATTGATATAATTTTACGGTGGACAGCAGAAATCTGTTTCAGCACAGGAATTGAATTTTAGCATCAACTTTAGACTAGTGGCTTAAATTGACATAACATTGCAATAAAAATAAGATACAAAGGAATTGCTACAGAGGTAGGACAATTCCTTGACACAAGCAAAACAAATTAAAATAACATGAAATAAAAGTGAGATGTCTCACATAAGCGCTTTTGTTTAACGCCTTTGAGCTAGGCACAAAGTAGAACTCAAGTATTATCAAGAGATGAAACATCAACCTAAATGACTAAATGACTTCCTCCAAACCATGGTTGGTTGAAATAGGTGTTTTTGGTATCCATGAGTATGTACTTTTATGATAAACCTATAGGCATATTGGTAGGTTTGAGTTTGGGAATATAAATGAACTTTTGCTCTCTTCCTACAAAAGCCTTATCTCTCTTAGTTTTAATAGAAGCAAATGTTGAACCTAAACTTTCCATAATATATTCCAATTCATCAATTCTATGATTATGAGTATCAAGGGTGTTACTAGTTTCTAAAGCATTGATTCTTCCATTAATAACATGCATTGATTCATTACCCTTGCTAGCATTATCAAGAAAAGTTTTATCCATAGAATCCAACCTTTTAATTATATTTTTCAAAGTGATCTCAGTTTTAACTTCTTTAGTAAGGGGTGGTGATCCTACCAAACTTTCAATTAAATTGCAGGCTTCAAAAGCAGGTGTTCCAAGAAAATTACCCTCCGTAAGAGTGTCAAGAACATACCTATACCAACTAGAGATACAAACATAAAAATTCCTAAGGAGGATTAAAGTGGAGTGTTTCTTAGTGCATTTTTTATGAGCATCATTTATTCTATACCAACCAGATTTTAAACTTTCTCCCCCTTGTTGTTTAAACGAACGAACTTCAACTTCAGGACTACCCATTTCAGCAATTTTAGGACAAACCGAAATAACAAAATTCAGAAAATAAATTGCAACCCGAAATATAAAAATTAATGCAAGTATGTCGGCCCAGTGGGAACTGGGGTATGGAGAGCCCATTCCGCCCAGGCCTCACACGCTGGCCAGACAGACGAACCGGCTAAGGACCAGGCATCACCGCCTGGCGGGACCCTCGAGAGGCAATTCCCCTCGAGGGCCTGAAGAGGAAACGAGGGCCTCAAGGGATCCCTCGCCTCAGGGGACCATCCCGAGGCGATAGCTCGCCTCGAGGGGGTCCCGCAGGAATCTCCCCTCAGGCCTCCCCGCGCCTGAAGGGAAACGTTGCAGCCAAGGAAGTACGGCAAGGCGCACATGGGCTCTGCCACACCCACGTGGTGACGCAAGCACTCCCGTTGCCGTTTTGGTGATAAAGGGGTCAATAAAGCAGCTCCGCCTGCTGCGCAGCTGCCAGGACCTTCTTCTCTGGCGATAAAGCAGGTGGACGATGCAACCCTCCAACGGAGAACGTCATCGTGGGCTCCACCTCAGAGACTGCCCTCTCTGCGGGAAATACACCGCGGTCGGCCACCGCGCCCGCCTTTATCAACAATGGACCGCGTCCATGGACGAGGACGCCGCGGTGGACTCCAACTCCACCATGCCACTGCCATGTGGGAGCCACCTTGGAGGCCAAGACGAAGGAGAGCGCCAGAGGCGCCTATAAAAGAAGGAAGACATCCTTCGTAGCACGGGTGGACTCTGGGCGTGCTACAACCCTTGTAAACCCTAGCAATTCTTGTTAGGATAGCCTTGAGCCCGAGGAGGAAGAAGATCATCGCTTCCCTTCTCAGGCAAGAACTGCCTCAAGGGGGCCTCCGGCAGACTCCTTTGTACTGTAAACTCCATCATCTAATACACACAAGCAGGAGTAGCGGTCTTACCTCCTCACGAGGGCCGTGAACCTGGGTAGGGGCCGGTGTCTTCCTCTGTCGTGTGCGTGTCTTCTTCGGGTCCGGCGAGCAACGTCGCGGAGCCACTTGAGGGTCTAGACCTCCGCGTTCAATCCCCTTCACGAACTACTCTTCAGGAAGTGACTACCGCCGATTCTTGGGAGTCATAACCCGACATTTGGCGCGCCAGGTAGGGGATTGAGGCGCGTCAACAACCTTCGAGTTCGTCTCCGCGCCATGGTGAACACCCGCGTCACCCGCATCACCCGCGTCAACCGACGTGCGCCAGGGGGAGCACGCGCACCGCCAGGCACCGCGACCACCCGCGCACGGCGGGGCCGACCCCGCCATTAAGAGCATGTCCCTTCTGGCCCTCACGCAGAGGTGCCGGAGCACAACTCCGACCACCAGGAGGAAGCGCAGTCGTCGCACCCGACGCAGGGCCCGAGCGGCTCAGGCCCGGGGAGGACAGACCCTGCGCCTCACACCGCGCTGCTCATGGCGCAGGAGCTACTCCGCTACCAGCCCACCGCTGAGGCTCACGAGCAGTGGCTCCAACGCCTCAACCACCTCGTCGGCATCGCTACGACGCGTCCCGCACCGTCGCAGTCCAACCTGCGCCCCTCTCTTGCGGGCTTGGTCGCGACAAACGCGCCTCCGCCACCTCCGGGGCCTGCACCGGCTGCGGCGCAGAGGGCTGCTTCGTATGCGTCCTCGCCGCACGATTGCTTGATCGTGCAGCGCACCGCGCCCGACGCTCGTGTGGGGATGGAGCTCCAGCGAGACCACCAGAACAGGCTCGTGGAGGAGATTGGCCAGGCGGGTCAGCAGAACCGCGGCGCGCTGCAGCACGGGGTCGCTACGTACGCCTCAGGCTGCATGGCGTTCACCCGTTCTCTGCGTCGCGTGGTCTGGCCCCCGAAGTTCAGGCCTGCTCTCCCCAAGGGCTACGACGGCTCCAGCAACCCCATTGAGTTCCTGCAGCTCTACACCACCTCCATCCAAGCTGCGGGTGGAGATGACAAGGTCATGGCCAATTGGTTCTCCCACGTGCTTCGCGATTCTGCGCTGTCGTGGCTCCTGAACCTCCCTGAGGACTCCGTGAACTCCTATGAGGAGCTCTGCAAACAGTTCATCTCCAACTTCAAGGGGACATACGAGCGCGCCCTCACCCACAACGATCTGCGCGCCGTAGTGCAGAAGAAGGATGAGACTCTCCGCAAGTACATCCAGCGCTTCAGCCAAGTGCGCAAAAGGATCCCTAACATCCCTGACACCCAAGTCATTGCTGCGTTCCGCGAGGGCGTCACTAACAGCAGGATGCTCGAGAAGCTAGGCATCCACGACAAGCTCACCTCCGTGGTCAAGCTTTTCGACCTGGCTGACAAGTGCGCCAAGGCTGAAGAGGGACTCCTCTTCGTCAAGATGTCCTCAAGAGGGGACGATCACGCTGAGGGTCCAAGAGCCTGAAGAAGAAGGAGGAGCCCAAGCGCAAGGCCACCACGGTTCTCGCGGTAGAGCCTGACGCGAAGGGCACCCGCAGGGACTCCCTCGAGCCTGGAGAGAGAAGAGACCACCACCGCCCTTTCTGCATCTACCACAACTGGTGCGGCCACTCTACGGAGTCCTACTTCGACCTCAAAAGGTTGAGCAAGGAGCGCGAGCAAGCAGAGGGCAGTGGTAGCCGTGGTCGAGGCCGTGGCTACCGCGGGAGCGGACGCAAGGGCGGCTACCAGAAACCATCTGGAAATCAGGCCAACGCCGCAGAAAAGAACGGCAGCCTCCCTGATGAGGAAGATGGCGGCTACCAAGCCCCGAGAGGCGCCATTGCCTGCATCCTCGGGGGAGCGCAGGCGCCGAAGTCGAACAACCAGTTCAAGCAGTTCGCCCGCGAGCTCAACGCCGCCCTCCCAAGCATGGAAACCTCCAGGCCCCTCAAGTGGTCGCAGTACACCATCGCCTTCGACGCTCAGGACCACCCTAAGTCCACCAAGACTGTTGGAACCCTCCCGCTGGTCTGCACCCCCACCATCGACGACGTGGCTGTCTCTAAGACTCTCATCGATGGCGGAGCAGGCCTGAACGTTATCTCCATAGATACGTTCGAAGCGCTTCAAGTGCCCTACGAGCGGCTCATGCCCTTGAGGCCCTTCAGGGGGGTCACCAGCGGCTCGATCGAGCCTCTAGGCCAGGTCAGGCTTGCCGTCACCTTCGGGAGCAAGGAAAATTACTGCACCGAGCACATCGATTTCGATGTCGCACACATCATCCTGCCGTACAATGCCATCCTCGGCTACCCCGCGCTCGCGAAGTTCATGGCCGTCACGCGCCATGCCTACAACATGGTCAAGATCCCCGGCAGCGCTGGCACGATCACAATTCATGGGCATGTTCTGGACGCTACGCGCGCGGTTGAGACGGCCTACAAGACCGTCGCCATGGCATTCCCCGCAGAAGAGGACCTAGAGCCTCTCGAGAGACCCAAGAAGAAGAAGCAGTTGTTCTCCTAGGAGGCAGCTGCTACCAAGAAAATCTCTCTGAGCTCCAGTAGCTCGGGGGCTGAAGGCTCGGGGGCTAGCGTCACCATTGGCGCCGCGCTGCCTCCCAAATAGGAAAGCGCGCTCGTCGCCTTCCTCCAGGCAAACTCTGACATGTTCGCGTGGACACCGTCAGATATGTCTGGTGTACCGAGGGAGGTGATCGAGCACCACTTGGCTGTGTGCCCAAACGCGCGCCCCGTCAAGCAAAAAGCAAGAAAGCAAGCCCCCGAGAAGTAAGCATTCATCGTCAAGGAGGTCGAGAAGCTCAAAGCGGCAAAAGTCGTTCGCAAAGTCGCGCATCCTACTTGGCTCTCCAACGGCGTGGTAGTCCCAAAGCCCGCCGGAGGAGGCCGCCTCTGCATCGACTACACTGATGTAAACAAGGCCTGGCCCAAAGACCCTTATCCCATGCCCAGAATTGACCAGATTGTGGACTCCACGGCAGGCTGCGACCTCCTCTATTTTCTTGATGCTTTCTCTGGTTATCACCAGATAAAGATGGCCAAGGAGGACGAGGAGAAGACGGCTTTCCTCACCCCGTGTGGTGTGTATTGCTACGTCTGCATGCCCTTCGGCCTAAAAAATGCCGGAGCCACTTTCCAGAGGTTGATGAGGATAGCCCTTGGCGGGCAAATGGGGCGGAACGCCGAAGCATATGTCGATGGCATCGTTGTAAAATCACGAGAAGGAAATACTCTCCTCGGAGACCTTGAAGAAACCTTCGCCAGCCTGCGCAAGGTGAACATCAAGCTCAACCCTGCCAAGTGCGTCTTTGGAGTGCCTTCAGGCAAATTGCTTGGGTTCCTCGTGTCTCATCGAGGCATAGAGGCAAACCCAGACAAAATCAAGGCCACATAAGACATGCAACCTCCGCGCAGGCTGCATGGCCAGCTTGGGTCGATTCATCTCCAAATTCGGCGAAAGAGCCCTGCCATTCTTCAAGATCATGAAAAGAACAGGCAATTTCAAGTGGACCCCTGAAGCTGAGAAAGCATTTGAGGACTTGAAGAAGTATCTGGCCAGCCCACCGGTAATGGTCGCCCCAAGGCATGTCGAGCACCTGAAACTGTACTTATCAGCTACTCCGCAAACAGCCAGTGTTGTCCTTGTGGTGGAAAGAGAAGAGCCAGCACTCCACAAGAAGAGTGCAGTCACTCCAAAGAAAAAGCCTCCTGATAAGGAGCTCGACGAAAGGGCAGCCCTCAAAAACCCGCCGCCAGGCCCAAAGCCCCAAGAGAGGCCCGCCCCAAGTCCACCGCTGCAAGGAATTCATGCCGAGGAGCCTGAGGAGCCTCACGAAGCCAACCCCCTCGAGGCACAGGGCAAGCCCCTTGAGGCCAACACCCTCAAGGCACAGGGCAAGCCCCTTGAGGCCAACCCCCTCGAGGGCAAGCCCCTTGAGGCCAACCCCCTCGAGGCACAGGGCAAGCTCCTTGAGGCCAACCCCCTCGAGGCACAGGGCAAGCCCCTTGAAGCCAACCCCCTCAAGGCCAAGGCAAACCCCCTCGAGGGCCAAGCTGAGCCACCTCAGGCAAAAGACGCCGAGGCTACAGGAACTACAATCGTTGAGCATCCAGTCTACTTCGTCAGCACAGTACTGTGTGATGCTCGCGAGCGGTATAGAATGCAGCAGAAGCTTCTCCTCGCACTCCTCATCGCCTCAAGAAAGTTGCGACACTACTTCCAGGGGCACCCCATCACAGTGGTCACCTCTTTTCCCCTGGAGCAAATACTACGCAACCCAAATGCAACAGATCGTGTCGCAGGGTGGAACATTGAGCTACAGCCATTCAATTTGCGCTTCGATAGCACAAGGGTAATCAAAGGAAGAGCGCTGGCTGACTTCGTCGCCGAATGGACTGACCCAACCCCTGAAGAGCCTTTGGGAGAAGAGCAAGGGCCCTCTGGAGCCGCAATGCCCAGCCTCTGGACCATGAAGTTTGACGGAGCTTTCGCTTGTCGCCGCGGCGGGCAGGCGTAGTCCTGATCTCCCCCAAAGGCGACAAGTTGTATTACGCTGTCTAGCTGTGCTTCAGAATCGACAAGATATCCAACAATATCGCCGAGTATGAAGGCTTGCTTGCCGGCCTACGCGCCGCAATCGCCCTAGGCGTCAAGCATCTACTCATCAAGGGCGACTCCCAGCTGCTCGTCAACTTCTCCAACAAAAGCTACAAGCCTAAGGACGACCACATGGCCGCATACCTTGAAGAGGTCCGTAGGCTTGAGAAGAACTTCAGGGGAATGGAGCTCATGCACATCCCAAGAAAGGAAAACCAAGAGGCTGATGACATCGCCAAGCGCGCATCGAAGAGGCAAGCTCAGCCGCCAGGTGTCTTTGAAGAAAGGCTCGTCAAGGCATCCATAAAGCAGCCCCAAGAGGCCCTGCCCGCAAGCACAGACGAAGCGCTCCCGCCACCACCTGCAAGCGGGGCTCCAGGCTGCGGGCCCCCTACAGGGGAGCGTCTGTTGCTCACAGCAGTGCACCAAGAAACAAAATGGATCGACGAGATCAAAGATTACCTCCACAAAGGGGTCCTTCCCGAGGAATACGTTGAAGCGGAGCGAATCGCCCGCCAAGCAAAATCGTACCAAATCCTCGAAGGAATTCTCTATCGCAAGCGCCCAAACGGCGTCGCGCTCAAATGCGTCCCTCCTGAAGAAGGCAAACTGCTGATCAAGAACATCCACAGCGGGGAATGCGGCCACCATTCGTGCGCCCGCACCCTCGCAGGCAAAGTCTTCAGGAGCGGCTTCTACTGGCCTCAAGCGCTTCAAGATGCAATGGACATCATTCAAACATGGGAAGCCTGCCAATTCCACGCCAAGCAAATCCACCAACCAGCGCTGGGACTACAAACCATTCTGCTCTCGTGGCCGTTTGCGGTATGGGGGCTGGACATCCTGGGACATTTCCCAACGGCGTAAGGTGGATATCGCTACCTATTCGTGGCCATTGACAAGTTCACAAAATGTCCTGAAGTGGAGGCGACGCGCACAATCACAGCAGGCGCGACGGTGAAATTCATCAGAGGACTGGTCTGCCGCTTCGGAGTGCCTAACCACATCATCACCGACAATGGCTCCCAATTCACCAGTGGCATCTTCAGAGCCTACTGTGAAAGAATGGGCATCAAGCTCTGCTTCGCCTCAGTCGCCCATCCGCAAAGTAAGGAACAGGCTGAGCGCGCAAACGAAGAGGTCCTCAAAGGCCTAAAGACCAGGACCTTTGATATCCTCAAGGGCCACGGCAAGGGCTGGATCAACGAGCTCCCCTCGGTGCTCTGGTCCATCCGTACCACGCCACCCAGGCCCACTGGGGAAACACCGTTCGCCCTCGTCTATGGAGCCGAAGCAGTCCTCCCAACAGAGATAAAGAATGGATCCCCACAGGTCCTTGCCTTTAACGAGGACCAGCAAGAGGACCTCCACAACGACGACCTGCTGCTCCTTGAAGGGCTACGGCGCCGCGCCGCCCTCCGCGCAGCCAAATACCAGCAGGACCTAAGACGCTACCACAGCCGCAACGTGCGCTCGCGCACCCTGGAGGCAGGCGATCTCGTCCTTAGGCGAATCCTCTCCAGGAAAGGCCTCCACAAGCTGTCCCCGATGTGGGAAGGTCCCTACAGGGTCACCCACATCGCCAGGCCTGGCGCGGCTCGCCTCGAGACGCAAGAATCCATGGAACATCATGCAGCTACGCAAGTTCTACCCGTGATCATTGTCACGTCAAGGCATTTAGCGAAAGAGGCAGCCCACGGCTCAACCTCCAAGCACTTTTTGTCCCTCAAGGTTAAAACCTCAAGGCTTAAACCTCACAAATCTTTGTATCCACAAGGAACAAATTAAAAACGTGATCATAGTCACGCCCGTGATCATTGTCACGTCGAGACTTCAAGCGGAAGAGGTAGCCTACGGCTCAACCTCCAACCATTTTTGTCTCTAGAGGTTAAAGTTCTCACGGCTTAAACCTCCAAAACATGCTTTGTCTCCTTAGGGAACAAATGAAACCGTGTTCATTGCCACGCCCGTGATCATTGTCACGTCGATACTTCAAGCGGAAGAGGCAGCCTACGGCTCAACCTCCAAGCATTTCTGTCTCTAGAGGTTAACATGCTCACGGCTTAAACCTCCAAAGCATGCTTTGTCTCCTAAGGGAACAAACGTAACCGTGATCATTGCCACGCCCGTGATCATTGTCACGTCGAGACTCCTAGCGGAAGAGGCAGCCTACGGCTCAACCTCCAAGCGTCTTTGTCTCTAAAGGTTAAAAGCTCACGGCTTAAACCTCCAAGCTCCAAAGGCTTCTCTCGAGGGCAAACCCTCTGAGCTCTCCATTTAATGAGCCACCTCAGGCCGTTGGGAGTCTCTGCCACTAATGGGTGGTCCCCATGCCTCGACATGGTCAAAACATTAACTTGGCAACCCGAAGCATAATAACTTAATTTCGTTCCCAAGTGAACTCAGTGCTTCGGCGCCGCTTTAAAATGTATTTGGTGAGTTTTATTTTCGCATTACTCTCTTGAAGTGTGCGCTTACATCTCTCCACATGCGTACCTCGCGAGCGGGGGCTGAGTACGGTGCCAGTGCCTCAAATGACACACCAGCAGCACTGCAAAATCCAAGGGTCCAAGCTCTGGCCGGAGGGCAAGATCCCACAAACACGCCATCTCTACAGAGGACCTTGGTACTTACTCTCCTCGCGAGGAACGCCTGAGGGGACCTATAAGAGCGCAAGAGTCCCTTGAACTGTGTTCCAGCGTTTGGGTTCGCCACTCTAACATCTGCAGGAAAAAATTCCCCCGCAAGTCTGAAGAGGCATCCAGGAGCGACCCCTCAAGTGGGCAACCTCGCCAGGCGAAAAGCCTCTGCAGGGTGGAAACCTCGAGAAGCTAAGTCGCGCACCCACGCCTTAAGAGCGTTTTCTCCCCCTAGCGCACGTTTGCCCCTCAAGGGACTTTGCTTTCCCTTACGCTTCATGGACTACTCGCACGTCTAAGGGGGGCACTTGAGCATCGCGACTCAGGGCTCTTACCTCTCCTAGGCCTAAACTCCCCCCCCCCCCCCGTCCTTGCGGAGTCATTGCTACTGCATACCGAAGTGGCGGAGTCATGGCACAAAGAGATGGGACCTACCGACGCAGAGAACAAATAGACATGAAGATGAGTCCAAAGAGACCTCACTGGGGGCAGACAAGCTCGGATTAAACAACAATAAAGAGTATATTACAGGCCAAAGGTCTTAAGAAATCTAAACACACAACTGTTTCAGATACAAGCGCTCACAGGCGCAATAAGGAAAGGCTCAAGGGGAAGCAGCGCCGCCTGGGACCTCCTCCGCGGGACCCTCTTCAGCCTCGGCAGAGCAGGCCTTCTCCTCGCTGTCTTCAACCGCAGCCTCCACGCGCCTGAAGCGGTTGCAGAAGGCGTCAACTTGCTCACAGAGGGAACCGCAGACCCGCCGCGCGTCCTCGCCTTGAGCAGCTTCTGTGACGGAGGAGAGATCGAAGCCTGGCGTGCGGAACTTGAGGTTGGTGAAGATGCGGTCAACAACCACCCCCAGGAGCTGCATGCTCTCGTCTTCGATCATCCCGCGAAGCTCGACGGCGGGGCCCTCAAGCGCCGCGAAGAGCTGGTCGAAGTAGGCCAGGAACATGGGGCGTCCTAGCCTCGGCCTCCGAGGCACGGCGCATCCGCACCAAGCCGCGCCGCAAGTTCGTTGCCGCGTGTGACCAACGCCTCAAACAGGTGCTCACACTGCTTCGCGAGCATGCTGACCACCTGGGCTGAGTCTGGCGTTTCCTCCGCTCGCTCCATCGCCGGAGCCACCTGCTCTTCCACGCCCTCGACCGAAGGGCCGAAGCCGTGAGCTGCTTCGTCGCGAGCCTCCTCCGCTCGGCGCCGACCAGCCTTGGCGCGTTTGAGGTGGCGCACCAGTTTGGAGTTGGCCTTCTCGAACTTAGCGAGCCGCTGAGCGTCCGCAACGTACTTGGCCTTGAGGCGGTCCTCCCGCTTCCGGACCTGAGCGCGGTACTTCTGAAAGAGGGACCGACGGAACTGCTTCTCGTGCTCCACGAGGGCCTTCCTAGCCGCCTTCGTCTTCTTGGCGAAACACCGCTCGAAGCGCTCATAAGAAAGCTTCTGAGCAGCGACACGCTCGTCGAACTTCGAGATCGCCTGGGCCAGGCCTCCTTCACGCGCCTCGAGGGCCTCGCGCTGGGCAAACAAGTCCTCCGCCTGGAGATGTTGTTCCTCGCGCCGCTGTTGCTCTCTCCCCATGAGGGCCAGCTGCCGCTCGCGGTCGTCTTCGTTGTGGCGCCTTCGCGCCCCGTGGAGGAGGTGACCGAGGCGGGGACGTCCTTCGAGACAGGCGCTTGGTCGGGGAGGCGCGAACCTCGTACCAAGGCTGTGGTGTATCGTTCTGGGGACGCCTCGAGGGGGTCCCGCGGGAATCTCCCCTCAGGCCTCCCCGCGCCTGAAGGGAAACGTTGCGGCCAAGGAATTACGGCAAGGCGCACATGGGCTCTGCCACGCCCACGTGGTGACGCAAGCACCCTCGTTGCCGTTTTGGTGATAAAGGGGTCAATAAAGCAGCTCCGCCTGCTGCGTAGCTGCCAGGACCTTCTTCTCTGGCGATAAAGCAGGTGGACGGCGCAACCCTCCAACGGAGAACGTCATCGTGGGCTCCACCTCAGAGACTTCCCTCTCTACGGGCAGTACAGCGCGGTCGGCCGCCTGTCGGCCACCGCGCCCGCCTTTATCAACAATGGACCACGTCCATGGACGAGGACGCCGCGGTGGACTCCAACTCCACCATGCCACTGCCATGTGGGAGCCACCTTGGAGGCCAAGACGAAGGAGAGCGCCAGAGGCGCCTATAAAAGGAGGAAGACATCCATCGTAGCACGGGTGGACTCTGGGCGTGCTACAACCCTTGTAAACCCTAGCAATTCTTGTTAGGATAGCCTTGAGCCCGAGGAGGAAGAAGATCATCGCTTCCCTCCTCAGGCAAGAACTGCCTCAAGGGGGCCTCCGGCAGACTCCTTTGTACTATAAACTCCATCATCTAATACAGACAAGCAGGAGTAGCGGTCTTACCTCCTCACGAGGGCCGTGAACCTGGGTAAGGGCCGGTGTCTTCCTCTGTCGTGTGCGTGTCTTCTTCGGGTCCGGCGAGCAACGTCGCGGAGCCACTCGAGGGTCTAGACCTCCGCATTCAATCCCCTTCACGAACTACTCTTCAGGAAGTGACTACCCCGGATTCTTGGGAGTCATAACCCGACAAAGTAATTACTTTTTCGTATTTTTAATAATAAGCAAACAAACAGTAAGAAAAATAAACTAAGCAAGACAACAAAAAATAAAAAGATTGGAAGTGTGAAAACTCCCCTCGTAGTGAATATTCAACTCCCCGGCAACGGCGCCAGAAAAGAGCTTGATGGCATGTAGTTGACGGAGGAGTTGAAGGTCTTCAAAGGAATTCTTATCGTCTCCCCGGCAACGGCGCCAGAAAAGAGCTTGATGCACACGGTGGGTGTGTTGTTGGGAGACCCCAAGAGGAAGGTATGAAGTAGTGCAGCAACAAGTTTCCCTCAGTATGAAACCAAGGTTATCGAACCAGTAGGAGATGAAGAGTTCCCTCAAGATTGTTGGTGGAGACGTTGGCACGGAGCAACACCAGCGTCAGCAACGAACATGGAGTCTGCACACAAACAATCAAGATACTTTGCCCCAACTTAACAGTGAGGTTGTCAATCTCACCGGCTTGCTGTAACAAAGGATTAAACGTATGTGTGGAAGAAAGATGAATGTTTGCAGAAAGTAACATGTTTGCAGTTGTGGTTTATCAGATTAATGAGAAGGGCCGGTCTCCACAGTTCACTAGTGGTGTCTCTCCATAAATAATAATAACATTCATCCATACGTGGTAAACAAATTACAGCTAGGCAATTGACAGAATAATGATAAGCGACCCAGTGCGTATACTAATGATATGGTGTCTAGTGTGAGATTCATTCGGGCATTACAACAATATACATAGACCGTTCCAACCACATCTATGACTAATAATTCACCTTCCGGTTAGCGTCTGCACCCCTTTCAGTATTAAGTTGAATGCAACAGATTATCGCTTTAAGCACTGTGTGTAAAGTAAGTAAGTAACATCATCCTTAGATAAAGTACTACTTTTTATCCCTAGTAGCAACAGTACATCTACAACCTTAGAGCTTTCTGTCACTGCCCAGATTAAATAGAGACATAAACCTACTATCGAGCATAAATACCCCCTCTTGGAGTTACAAGCATCTACTTGGCCAGAGCATACACAAGTAACGGAGAGCATGCAAGATCATTAAATAGCACACACATGATATTATGAAGCAATAACTTTAGTACTCAATATTCATCGGATCCCACCAAACACAACATGGAGAATTACATAAAGATGATCTTGATCATGATAGGCAGCTCACAAGATCTAAACATGATAGCACAAGAGGAGAAGACAACCATCTAGCTACTGCTATGGACCCGTAGTCCGAGGTAGACTACTCACGCATCAGTCCGGATGTGGTCATGGCGACGTAGAGGCCTCCGGGCACGATTCCCCCTCCCGGCAGGGTGCCGGGGAGCAGTTCTGATCTCTCCCGAAGTGGTGACGGCGACGGCGGTGGCTCGGGACCCATGGAGGAAAAAGTGATTAACCGTCTGGAGTTCTTAGGTCAGAGGCATATTTATGGGCGAAAGACCTAGGTCGGTGGGTGCCTGAGGACGCCACACCACCTCCCGGCGCGGCTGGCTTCTGGCCCACGCCACGAGGCGATGTGGGCCCCTCGAGGCCGTCTTCGTCCCATCTTCGGTTTTTCAGAACGCATATTTTCCAAAAATAATTCCTAGTTAGCTCGTTTCCAATTTGGCGGATATTTCCTTAAGAGCTTTTCTGAAACCAAAAACAGCAGAAAACATGGAACTGGCACTGTGGCATCTTGTTAATAGTTAGTTCCAGAAAATACATAAAACTATATAAAATATATATAAAACAAGTAATAACATGATATAACATAGCATGGAACACAAATAATTATGGATACGTTGGAGACGTATAACCCACCACCGCCGCCCGTCGACCATGAAGCCGTTCTAGGCCAGAGGCGGCCGAAACAATCATGAGGCATCGAGCTCGCGTGGGCCGTCGTGCCGCCGCTCGCTGCCCGCCCCCATGGCTCCACCCCGCGGTCCCGCCGTCGCATGCGACGCTCGCAACACACGCTGCGCCCACGCCCAGCCGAACGTGGCCGCGATGTACTGGGAGCGGCGGCAGCTGCTATCGTGGGGAGATGTCCACCTCCCCGAGGGGCGGCATCTCAACCGGCAGCGCGTCCCCGTGCCCCCAGTGCCACGCTCCGGCCGCGAGCGCATGGAAGAGATCCACCGGCGCCGGGCCATGCTGCCCCCGGCTCTCTGCCACGACCCAGCCAACGCCGTCAGCTCGTCCCTATGGGACGGGAGTTTCGAGCTAGAGCACGACCACCGGCGCCGGGCAGCCTTCGCGGAGACGCTGCCCCAGGAGGACTACGCCGAGCACGAGGATGAGGACGAGGTCAACGAGCTGCTTGAGGAGGACGAGCAGGGCTGGGACTACGACGACGGCGGCGACGCCCCTCCTCCTCCCGTCAAGGAGGACGAGGACATGAGGCAGGCCATCGATCTGTCCGAGCGTCCGCGGAGGCTGCCGCCAAGCAGGCGCGCCGGGACGAGGAACGAGGAGCGCGCGGCCTGGCATGGCGCGTCGTGGTCGTCGTGGCCAGAGCCCGGCGAGGGCCAGGCGTACGTGCCGCCACCGGCATGGTCTCAGGAGCCCAAGGCGCCACCCATGCCGCCTCCACCTCCACCTGCAGCGCCACCGGCATGGTTGTACACGCCGCCAGCCTGCATCATCCTCTCCATGAGGATGAGTACGCCGGAGTCACCGCGACCAGGACGGGGCCGGCGTCCATTTTGAACTCCGGCGACGCCGTGTCTCACTGGCCACTGGGCCCTACCGAACAATATTATGTTAATTAAGTTTAAATTATGTCTTTTTTTTTTTGCGCTGGACCATTGGAGGTACCTCCGCCGCAAAACAAACGGAACCCCAAAATTTGTCCGCGGACAGCCTAAAGCGGACACAATCGGTCCGCTTTGACTGTTCATATGCGAAGACCCGTTGGAGGTGCCCTGATGTTATCAATGTTGGTAACGTTTGGCTGACAGGCTATAAACAACATGTATTTTGGTGTGGAGAGCGTATAGCTGATCCGGATATGACCAATCACCTCATACTTTTGCAAAGATAATTCTTATATCTCCTAGTCATATCCAGTAGCTTGCTAGGACAACCAAGAAAAGAGAGCCTCCCGCATGCACTCTACCACATAGCTAGTACTGATTAAGCTACTAGCTAACAAAGCTAGTATTCCTACTAAGAGCATCTCCAATCGGTTGGGTCAAAAGGACCGCCAATAACATTATTTGATGCACCCATTCGTAATTAGCGGGAATAGTGGTCTTATGCCGGATGCGCCCTAATAGTTTATTTGGCGCGGTCAGTTCACGCCCTCTTCGTTAGAACGATTGGGTGCGGACGAAACTTAGCACGGGCCCACGTCGGGCTCTGATGGGTGGGCCAACGCTGTCATTGACCCCTCCCATACCTCAAAATCCCACTTAACCCCAATTTCATTTCTTCCACCATGTCGCCCTCTTCCTCCCGCCTCGTAGCCAGGGCGCCCCACCCAAAACTCCCAAGGCAACTAAGGAGAAGGCATCGGGGACCACGCTTGGTGTTGTCGGATCAAAATTGGCAGTACGACGTCCTCCGCCGCCAGATATACACGGAAGACCACACGTCGCTACACCTTAAGGAGCTAGCGAGGAACCAAGCTAACTTGATGACTAAGAACTTCTCTACATTGAATCAGGTGTTCGCGTTGGGAGGAAGCCATGTGAGCGGCACAACGGTCGTCCATCCGAGGAGTTTTATCTTGCCGTTAAATTATTCGTACTACGCCTCATTCAATGTTCTCCCTCTCCCTCGACACCAGGTTCTCCCTAGTGTTCGGCAACAACAATGTGCACGATGACTTCAACCCGAACATCATCTTCTCCCCAGCAAGGAGTCGACTTGATGCATTTCTTCAAATCCGATAAATGGAATGCGTGCCGAAAGTCACTCAATAAAGGTCGTCGTGTCGACCTCAACGTCAATGCATCAAAGTCGGAGGGAAGATCGATCAGGAATAAGAAGGGAAAGGCGTCCGCTCTAGAGAGGGTCCAGTCATCCATCGACAAGGTGAACGCCGATATCTCCACCAATTCCATCTTGAGGCGCGCCAAGAATGGTGCAAGGTGGGCGACCTTAATGGAGTAAGACTGACATGAAGCTCGAGCTGGAGAAGAAGAAGGTTGGTGTGAACAAAATAAGCCAATATATCATGGTCTTGACCGCCGATGAGAGTTAATTACAAAAAACCACCACAATTCATGCTAGGGTTTCAAAAAACCACCTGGATTCAAAAAAATTGCAAAAAACCACCGGCCCAACGCTAATTAATTCCACATAGCCACCAGTCGGGGTCTAACCGTGCGTGACGCTGACATAATACGGATTATGACAAGGGGGGGCCAGTTTCAGGAGACAAGTAGCAAGTTTAACACTGCACCATGAACAACCAATTAATTATGGACTTTTATGCAAAATTTCAAAACTTAAATATCCAAAAAAAAAGGGGAACATGACGTCTTCTTTCTGCCCGTGCTCTGCGGGCCTCCACTCCCGGCCCCGGCCAACGCCGCCGCGGCACCCTCCACCACCACGTCGAGGTCAACGCGTCGCCCGGCTGCTGCCCGCCGGGCCCAGCCGCCTCGCCCCCGGCCGCGCGCGCGCCCTGCAGCGCCGCCCTCTACTGCCCACCGCGCCCCGTCTAGGCCGCCCGGCCTGCCGCCTCGCCCCCGGGCGCGCCGCGCCCTGCAGCGCCCCCGGCCCGCGCCGCGCCATGCTGCCCCGCGCCTCGCCCCCGGCCACGCCGCGCCCTGCAGCGCCGCCCGGCCTGCTGCCCGCGCCTCGCCCCCGGCCACGCCGCGCCCTGCAGCGCCGCCCGGCCTGCTGCCCGCGCCGCCCAGCCTGCTGCCCGCCCCGCGCCGCCCGCCCTCCACCACCTCGCCGCGCCGCCCGCCCGCCCTGCTGCCCACCGCGCCCTGCCACGCCGCCCAGCCTGATGTCCGCCCCGCGTCGCCCGCCCTCCACCCGCCCTCCACCACCTTACCGCGCCGCCCGCCCGCCCTGCTGCCCGCCGCGCCCCGCATCGGCGTGCTGAGCCGGAGGTGCGGCGAGTGAAGCCCGACACCTACTCCCTGGACGGCTGATGGGTTCTGCCCCGACCGGCGGTGCCTATGCGCCTGCGACATGGACGCCCGGCCACCGGTGGTGACGGAGGCGTGGGAGGAGACGTGGCCCTGGGTGTGCTTCAGGCTGGGCTACGGGAGCGGTAGCCGCGACGAGCTGGCAGCGGCGGCCATGGCGAGCTAGCAGCGGCGGCCATGGCGTGCGGGGAGCGGTGGGGGCGGCCAGCGGGGAGTGGCCGCGGCGGGCGCCATCGAGCAGAGGATATTGTCTAGTTCCTGTTTTTTATATTTAATTTTGGAAAATTGCAAACAAGTCCTCCAAAACTTGCGCAGAGTCAAACTCGCCACGTGTCCTCTGAAACTGGGAACCTCATGTCAGTTTCATGCTTAATTGAGCTTCGCGCACGGTTAGATCCCGACTGGTTGCTATGTGAAATTCATTAGCGTTGAGCCGGTGGTTTTTTGCAATTTTTTTGAATCCAGGTGGTTTTTTGAAACCCTAGCATGAATTGTGGTGGTTTTTTGTAATTAACTCCGCCGATGACCATGAATGTGATGGCGAAGGCGGCGCACGACATGTTTCAATTGGCTACCGTGCAAGCACTAGGGCTTGCCCTGCCTCGCACCCCCCCCCCCCCCCCCCCACCCACCACCACCACAGACACAGATACACACGTCAGACAACCATAGCGAGGACGGCCACACGCACGAAGTTTGATTGCGCATGGCTGGGCGAAATTTATTTCGTTTCGCGTGGCTGGATTTCTTGGCTTTTCTGGTGACCCAAAACATTGAACCCGTGGCCTAAACTGTAAATGTGTGACCAAAAGTTGAATTATGGCCGAGATTTATGTCCTATTTGATTCCAAATTGCATAAAAATCATTTAGAATTTGGTGTTGACGCCGCGAGGAAGGGTGCGGCTCTACTAACAGCCCACAGCGCGTCCGTATTGCGCTGCTGCCGGCCATGATTTAGGCGCTGCAAATGGAGATGTACTAGAGATGATGAACAAAAGAAAAGAGTTCAATACCATGGCCCACCCAGCCACGTGGGCGGGGTCCATGATCCAAATTGGCGTTGCATGTCCGTTGGCATACACCACTTGAAGGCTAAGTCAATATTGTGTTCCTCGAGCTAGATGGTTAGGATTGCCCCAGCTTTCTTGACAATGGAGGGCAAACACGAAACTTTCCTACTTCATCTCGTAGAGAAAGAACAGCAACAGACAAAAACCTCAATCACCTTTCCCCATCGTAAGGTTCTGAAAAGGTGAAGCTGAACAAAGTTTTCCCCATGCATGTGCCTAGGAGAATCAACCATACAAAAACTAGGGCTCAAGATCGGGAGTCTGGACCATGTCTCAGTCGCATCTGTTGCCCTTCACCCGTCGTAGTGGCCGCGCTAACCCGATCTAGCGCCGCCATGGTGGGAGAGACGAGAAAAGAAACAAACGAATGAAGGTAGAGAAAGTGAACCAGCCAGATGGTGAAGAAAACGTTTCATGAGTGAGGCGAGCGACACCAGCCAAAAGTGGTTGCCCTTGTCCGGCAAATTTCGGCGAACGGCCTCAACCAGTTTTCTGAGTGAAATACCAAAAATCTAGTTGCCCTCATCCCTCACATGATTTGAACCAAACGGATGACACCACTAAAAAGTGGATATCCCTAACCGATCAAGGAATAACCACTGAACCAAACACATCCTTAGCCATGTCAATGGTCAAGTTTGCCCGGGATAGAGCATTTTTCTGATTTCGAATGTGTTAGCACGAACGCCTCAATCGAGACCAAGTATGTAAGCACGATGTCATTGACACAGTGGTTGTTTCTACACTCTTTATATAAAGGGGAGCAAAAGTTTTCTTCTTAATCTTAGATCAAACGCAGCTACGGACAACACCATATAGTACGTACGTACACATTTGCTGAATTCATAAACGAATGAAACCTCTAAGCGAAATCCACAATATCGAACTGAGTACGTCAGGTCATTAGTCATTAGAGGTGAAACATACAAACTCTTGTACTCAAGCATCAACGTAGCCAATGTGTGATGCCTGATTCGTTTAACCTGATATATACCTCTATATATATAGTCTCCTTTCTAGATTCAGTGCACTCGATGGATTGAACTTTTCATGTTGAAATGGCGAATGGTATTTGGCTGCTAGACAGACCATGTCAAATAAGCAATGATAGATGATGCCAAATTGCCATCCTTATTTTGCAGTGGTTTCTTGGTTTGGGGTACAGGTCAATTTGGACGGCCCAGCCCACCTCAAGAACCAGGAGACATATAGTCGTTCCTTTCTGTACCTTTTATATTTTGGAGAGACCAATTCATTTTGTACTTCTTTACCTATTCACTTTATTAAAATGTACAGAGTAACTGTAGAGTTAATTTGTCTGCATGTTGACATATTGTACATAATTAATTAATGTAGTCACTTGGATCACCTTTGTTTTACTTAGATATCTAAAGATTCAATTCATCTTTGTTTTACTTCTTCAGTTTTTATGTAGTCGTATATTGGCAGCAGCAACTTTAAAATGATTGTGATTTGTCTATAAAAACTCTGTAAAGTGTCACCCCTTCTATTCGATTAGCAGGGCACAACAAGGCAGTAAAAGTTGAGCCGCGGTAAGTAAGAAATCTTATTCACAATTGTTCCACATTACAGTCCGAGTACCGGCTATGGATCGACATACAAGTTGGTAATCATCAGGAGTTAGTGATCGGTCGTATATGCCGAATGACTCTTAATTACTGTTACTGATTAGAAGTTTAGAACGACAAAGAAAAGATATAGGAACATGAGTTCTGGCTTCTGAACTGAGCATGCACGTCGGTCGTCAATTCATCCACATCTATATCAAGGATCAGCACAGCGCCATTGCTCTATCAAGCATCATGTCCATGCACATGGTAGCGTGCTCGTTCAGCTCCGGCACGGCAGGGCTCTCTGCCGCCGCTACAGGGATCACCGGTGACGTCCAACTCGAACAACGGTCCAGCAGCACTGACAGCGCCTCGCGCATCCAGTCGTAGCGGCAGAGACCGTACGCCTCCGCAGGGGAGACCCACCTTCTATTGTGGGTGTCCTGCTCCGGCCATTGCTCGAGCTCCTCGGTGACCTCCAGCGCGAAGACGTGGCCCTTGCAGGCGCCCCTTGGGCTGTCGCTGCTCTGTTCACTCTGACTGCTCTTGCTCCTGAAAACCCACAGCCCCAGCGATTCTCTCTGAAGAAAAAATTGGTCGATAACGGCTCATCAGCAACACAACTAGATCATGAAAATGCTACATACTACTTCCTCTCTATATGAATATATATAAGATGTTTCGGTAGCTCAAATTGAAAGAATATCATATATCAAGATAACAAGTTTGGTGTGCTTACAGAGCTTGCCGCTCTACGTCTTACATTTTGTTACAGAGGGAGTATATAATTATCGCAGACATGACACCAAAAAGAGTTTATTGTTTAGATCGGTGTAGGGGAAACATTAGACACGTCACATGCATAGTAGCAGTCTTCGAGATCTCTGGATGTTTTTTATTTGTTTTGTATAGAGGAACCACATCAACGATGAATAAAGAGGCAATGATTCACAAATAATCAAGAGGCCCCGGCCAACTAGAGAATTCGAGGATAATCGTGAAGGAATTACAACACGTCACAAGGTGCTGATGGAATATGTGCTTATCTTAATTAACTAATAAGATTAGCTTAATATGTGTTATACTAAACAATTACTAAGTCAACGGCCATGTCCTTTTCTTGTCTCCTGATTGTTATGTATGATCCAGAAAATTCTCTCCGCCGGATTTTGTCAACAGAGAAAATTTCCCCGGGTGGTTGCTTTCCCTGTCCAACAGTTCATCGTGTTCGTCTCTATCGACTTATTCTAGTATATCCTCAAATATAGATCAATCGATCTCTAGCCTCTAGGAGGTCAAATCAGCAAATGACCTAGAGGTACATTAACTTGCACCATTAGCTAAAGCTGCTGTTGGGCATGCATGCAAAGGACTGATATGGGTGAATGAGTAGAGTAGTTACATCGATGTTGCCCCGGACTCCGGCCTCCTCCAGCGCCTCGCGGCATGCGGCCTCGTGGACGTCCTCGTCGTCCTCCCAGCCGCCCTGAAGAAAAATGCAAAAAAAAAATCATCAGTTGGATGGATTGACGACGAAGTATATGGTGATGCTAGAGTGAGTTGTGGCGTTACCTTTGGGAAGACGAGATCGTCCCTGCTTGGGGTAGAGACCATGAGGACCTCGAGCTGCCCATCTTTGCCCACGCGGTACGGCACGCACCCTGCGACGAGGCGGTACTCGTTGTCGTACCGCTGCCTCAGCCTGCCCTTCCTCGCGACGAGCTTCTCCGGTGCCATTGGCGCCACGCCAAACAAGCGAGCTAGCAGGGAAGCCGGCCAGGCCGGGCAAGAAGGAGCTGCCTCCTGCCTGCCGATGAAGAGAAGAAGCAGAAGAGAACAAGAAATAGAGTGCTCGGGCGAGACTCGGTCGTAGGAAGCTGGATGTGCCCTATGCTCTGTCTCTGCGGCTCTCACGAAGAACGGTTCTTCCCGCGCGATTTAAAGGAGCAGGGAGGAGCGGGAGGAGGAGGTCAACCGCCATTAACGCACCAGCACCGCCCCAACCAGACAAAACAACTAGCTAGGCTCGGTCCGATTTCTTCGAAGCAGAGAGAAGGAAAGAGAACTGCAAATGATTTGGGAGGGGAGTAGTAAACAAAGGGGAGAGGTCCGTTGAATCGCGCGGCACCTCGAGCCGGCCTATGATTGGGGGTGGAGGAGGCAATTACGAGGGCCGGTGCGGGTGCTGCTCTCGCTCTGCTCTCTTCCGCTTTCGTGGTTGGGTTCGTTCCGGGAGTAGCGAACGAAGTCACGCACGGATAATTTATAAATGTATCGATATGTGTAGGGTGTTGCGAACAACGGATAACTAGCTGAGAGCAGAGAACCTGATATTTATAATGGTTGTTTTTTTTTATTAGAAAAGGCATATGATAAAGTAAAGAGGTGTAGAGACACATGGGCGAGGAGGAGGACGCCAGGTGAACGAGGGTCTTCATGGGGGTCTCGGGCGAAAATCCAGGCGACTCCCTCCCGACGGCTGGTCTCACCGGCGTTTCGCTGCCGGGTGGCCGGTTCTGGGCATTGCTAGGAGAGGAATCCGATGGGGAGTCGGAGACACCAACGTTGCCTGGTCCTGAACAGTCATGGTGGGACATCTGCCGCACGCCGCCGTCGGTGCCGTGCGATGGGGTCTCGAGTCGCCGGACAAAACAGTTGGAAAAGAGACAAAGACAAAGGTACAGAGATCTAATGGCTTGTCATGTGGAGCTTTCTTGCGCAGGGCAGACGACCCAGGTTCGGCGAGCTTCCCGGCCTCCGCGGATCCCGGTGATGGCGCCATCCTGCTTCCTGGAAGAGAACTTCGATGCTAAGGAGTGGACAAGGGTTCAACGTCGACGAGCTCGTGCTGGCGCAAGAGGATGGCGGGCGTGCCTAGGTGCTTCTTCTCGCCGGCCGGTGAGACTCTTCAAGGCGGCGCCGATATTCACGGATCGAGATGCCGTTTGTGATATTCAAAAAAATTCAAAATTACCGATTGTGGACCGGGTAGGGCATAAGGCCCATCGACATCTGGGGTTAGGATCGGCTTTGCTGGGCCAAAAGGGCCTACCAAAGCTCCGATCTTTGATCAGTTCGGATTTAGCACCATTGCGAAGGGTTTTTGGTCAAGTCTGGAAGCGATCGCAGGACACATTGCTCGTTCCATCGTGCTCTGCTAACCCTAAGGCGGCCATGGCTTTTAGGGGTGGCGGCGCCAATGGCAGAGGTGACAGGAGCTTCAACCACAACAACTATCCGCCAAATCGTGGCCTGCAGCAAGGTGAGGGCCGGTTTTTCGAGCGTGGTGGTTCATCCGGAACAGCTGGTGGTGGTCGCGGGAGTGCTTTCTCATCACAAGATGCCGCCGTCTTTGAGCAAGGAGGGCCGTCAAATCTTGGCAATAGTCGGGATGGATTTGGGGCAGGTATGAGAGGTAGAGGAGGCTTCGGTAACCACGTGCCGTTGTCTTCTAGGGCCCCTGGTAGGGGGTTTGGTGCTGCACAAGGCGGCCCGAACAATGGAAATCAGTGGGATAATGATGGATGGTCTGAGCAGAATTCTAGGTGGAGTGCTAATCAACAAGGTTCGGATAATTTTCATGGCAACTTTGGTGCTTTCACAGAGGGGTACCATGAAGAGCAGCAGTTCGGTCATGGCACAAGAGGTGCATATGCAGGGGCTGGGCAACATATTAGCCGGCAACAGTTCGCTGGCTTTGGTCGTGCTGGTCGTAATGTTAGAGGACGTTATGGCCAGGGACAGCTAGGTCGTGGTGGTGCTGTGATAGTTGGACAGGTCGGTAGGGCACAGCAGCAGCAGGCTGCAGCGCCGCGCCCAACAGCGGGTGCGGACGCTGGGCTTCCAAAGCCATTACCGCATGCTGCGCAGGGAGTCCAGAATGTGGTTGCACAAAGGCAGAATCAGCAGGTCCAGCAGCCTATTCCGCAAGGTGGCCAGGTGGCTGACAATGTAAAAAAAACAGCGGCCAAGATACCTAAGAAAAGGGATAAAATACTTTGCTTTCGCTGCGTTCAGACGGGACATTATGCAGCTGATTGCGAAGCGGTGTTGTGTATTTATTGTGGGAAGGTATCTCATTTATCCAAGGATTGCAACTTGCTAACAGCCCCGAAGCCGGTGGCAGTTATGTATGGACTCGCAAATGATAAGCTGCTATTTTTTGATACTCCTAAGTCGGAAGGTTTGCGTGATCCGAATGTTAGTGGAAAAGAAGGAAGAATTAGAGTTTCGGGAGGGGTATTAACTGTGAGTGAAGTTATCCATGAATTGGAGTGGTTGGTGCAAGGTGACCACCAATGGGATGTGTCCGTAGCTTCTGTTGACTCTTTTCGGGTGGTGTATCCGTCTAAAGTTGAATTTACGAGGCTCAGGAAAATTGGGGCAATCCAAGTTGAGGAGAAAAATGTTGTTATGCAATTTGAAGATTGGTTTGATGATGATGTGGACAGATATGAGTTAGTAGACATGTGGGTGAGGGTGAGAGGTTGTTCCAAGGAGCTACTGAATGATTATCTTGCACTTTTTGCTGTTGGTTCCCTCATAGGGAAGACGCTGGAAGTGGACATGGAGTATACCCATGAACATAAGGTGGTCCGTATGAAAGTGGCATGTGCGGAGCCTTCGGCGATTCCGAGAAAAATTGATCATACTTACGATGGTGTGGGGTATATGCTACGATTTGAGATAGAAGGAGAGGAGGAGCAGGATGCGGATATGCAGGATGTGGATCAGGGTGACGATCAAAATGATGGGGCTGGTAAGAAGGATGATAAAACCTCAGATATGGTGCATAGTACGGAGGATAAGCCTCCTGCGGTAGACAAGGAGTCTAGTTCATCGAAAGCTACCGAACAAATTAATTCAACTGTGGCTGGTTCGGGCAATAAAGGGGGTACAGTCCTCGCGGATATTCAATTTGGATCGGTGGACATGAACTTATTTTCCAGCAACAAATTACAGTGTTTGACTCCGAGAAAGTTGTGGAGTGATCACATGGAGGAAGAGGAGGACAGTCTCCCGTCTCCATTGGCTGCATCGGCACCACCTGCGTTGGGTGGTAAGAGAGTTGTCTCTTGTATTGTTAAAAATTTGTCTAATTATCCTAGCTCGCACCCTGCTGATTGTGAGGCTGCAGGTCTTGGACCGAATATAGGACCTGCTACCTCGGAGAGGAGCTCTGGGGTCGCGGGGCTTGTGGTTTCACCACTGTCTAGTCCGAGTGTAGGTGGCTCCATGAGGGGGACACCGTCCTCGCCATCTCGGCCGGCGGATTGGCGTGCTACTTCGCCTGCCAGGACCTCTACATCGACAACATCGCCTTGTACTCCAGGCGGGAATGCAGGTCGCGGCGGTTCTTGTTCTCCGAACAAAGGGACAGGAGTGTTCCTAGGTGGTCGGTACTCACAGGCGGAGATTATCGCATACGGCGGTATACCAGCGGAGAAGGCGGTGGACATCCGCTCAAGTGCGCGGATTCGAGCCCAGGTTGACGCCGATGAGACAGCCCTGGAGAGGGCGCAGCGGCGTGCCCAGGACCGCGATGCATTGTTATCAGGTAATGCTACGGTCTCCAAATTTACAATTGCTGCGTTTTCTGATGATGTGATACAAGATAGAGCCAAAAAGTTGGGTATTTCTTTAGGAGTCTCTCCTAGCCAGGTGTTGAATTCAGTTGACACCTTAAAAGATATAGATCTTACACGTACTCTGAGTTCTTTTAAAAAACAGGAAGAGGATGAACAAAATGCTAGACTAGAAGGGAAGGATGTTTTAATTATGAGCAAGGCTCTTAGGCTGAGCAGAGATTTAGAGGGGGAGGAGTTTTCGGTTACTGAGGGTCATAAGGACCTTGATTTAACGCTAGTATCCAAAAAAAGAAGAATGTACAATAAACAAATTTATGCAACGGCTGCACCTAGGCGTAGCATCCGAATCAAATTTAGCACTAAGAAACAATGAAAGGCTGTTTTTGGAATAGTGGTGGCTTCAGAGATCCAGCTAAGCATTCTGTAGTTGCAGAGAGTATTAGGGAGTATCGCCTAGATTTTTTTGCAGTAATTGAAACTGGGCGAGACAATTTCTCAAATCCTTTTCTTAAAAATTTGGCAGGAGGGCTCAATTTTGTGTGGTTCTGCCTACCACCACAAGGGCGGTCGGGTGGCATACTAGTAGGGTTTAATTCGGATAACCTTTTGGTGAAAAATATAGAACCAGGAGAAAGATGTGTTAAAATTCAACTTCAATCCAAAGTAGATAGTTTTGAATGGTCATTGGTAGTTGTTTATGGTGCAGCTCAGGATGCCCAGAAGGGGGAATTCTTAGCTGAACTTGTGCGCATTTGTGAGAATGAGCAAGGCCCGCTCATGGTGGGTGGGGATTTTAATATTATTCGGCGACAAAGTGAGAAAAATAACAATAATTTTGATGCTAGATGGCCTTTTATTTTTAATGCTATAATCGAAAGTCTTGATCTCCGAGAAATAGATCTCTCGGGTAGGCAATACACGTGGGCTAATAGAAGACCTAATCCGACGTATGAGAAGTTGGATAGGATACTTACGAATGTGTCTTGGGAACAGAAATTCCCTCTAGTAAGCGTAAGAGCACTAACTAGAGCAGAATCGGATCATACCCCTCTACTTATTGACTCAGGGGAACAAGCCTTTCTGGGTAATAAGAAATATTTCTCTTTTGAGTTGGCATGGCTAAGAAAGGAAGGCTTCTTTGAGATGGTGACTAATGAGTGGTCGTCTATCTCGGTGGGAAATAGTCCAATGGAAATATGGCAGAATAAGATCCGCCATCTCCGCTCCTATTTGAGAGGATGGGCTAAAGATCAAAGTAGTATTTATAAGAAAGAAAAAATACGTTTAATGCAAATTATTGAAAGACTAGATATCAAAGCTGAAACCTCCCCTCTTTGTACCTCCGAGAGTGAGGAAATGAGGGAAGCTACGGATAAATTGGCAAATATGAGGAGGGAAGAGGAGTCCAAGTGGGCTCAAAGAGCAAAAGTAAAACATATCCAAGAAGGGGGCAACAACACAAAATATTTCCACTTAATTGCAAACGGCAAACATAGAAGGAAAATGATATTTCAATTAGAACAAGATGAAGGAATCATTTCGGGCCATGACAATATTAAAAATTACATAACAGACTATTATAAAAGGTTGTTTGGTGCATCGGCACAAAATAATTTTTCTATGATGGAATCTGTAGTTTCGGACATACCACAGATTTCACACCAAGAAAATGAAATTCTGGTTTCAGATTTTACTGAGAAAGAAGTACATGAAGCAATTGTACAGATGAAAAAGAATAAAGCACCGGGACCAGACGGGTTTCCAGCTGAGTTCTATCAGACATTTTGGCCAGTCATAAAGCAAGATTTAATGAAACTATTTGAGAGCTTTCAAAGGGGGGAACTACCTCTGTTTCATTTAAATTTTGGAACTATCATTCTACTTCCAAAGAAAGAGAATGCTGTACAGGTACAGCAATATCGTCCTATTTGTCTCCTAAATGTTAGCTTCAAGATATTTACCAAAGTAGGTACTAATAGGGTAACGGAAGTAGCACAAAAGGTGATACGTCCTACCCAAACGGCATTTCTGCCAGGTAGAAACATTCTGGAAGGGGTTCTGATTTTGCATGAAACGATCCATGAACTTCATAGGAAGAAAATGGATGGTGTCATACTGAAAATTGACTTCGAAAAAGCGTATGATAAGGTACAATGGCCGTTCCTACAACAGGTATTACGCATGAAAGGTTTTGACGAGAAATGGTGTCGTTGGGTTCAAGACTTTGTGAGTCGTGGTAGCGTAGGTATCAGGGTAAATGATGACTTAGGTCATTGTTTCCAAACCAAGAAGGGTTTACGGCAAGGAGATCCGTTATCACCTATCTTGTTTAACATCGTTGCTGATATGCTTGCCATTGTTATTGCTCGTGCAAAAGAGGATAACCAGGTGGATGGACTTATTCCTCATTTGGTAGACGGTGGGGTGTCCATTCTACAATATGCCGATGACACCATTTTGTTTATGTCCCATGATATGGAGAAGGCTTTAAATATGAAACTTATCCTTTGTATGTTCGAACAATTGTCGGGATTGAAGATAAACTTTCATAAGAGTGAGCTCTTTTGTTTCGGTAAGGCTAAAGAGGTAGAAGATCAGTATAGACTTCTCTTTGGGTGTGCATCCGGCACCTTTCCCTTTAAATACTTGGGCATCCCTATTCATTTCAGAAGATTGAAAAATGGGGAGTGGAAATTAGTGGAGGACCGGTTTGAGAAAAAATTGGCTAGTTGGGCTGGAAAGCTTTTATCTTATGGGGATCGCCTCATTTTGATAAATGCTGTTCTTACTAGTTTGCCCATGTTTATGTTGTCCTTTTTTGAGGTACCCAAAGGGGTACGTAAAAGGATGGACTTCTATCGATCACGTTTCTTTTGGCAAAGTGATGGCCATAAAAAGAAGTATAGGCTTACAAAATGGAACATTATATGTAGGCCCAAAGATCAGGGTGGACTGGGTATTGAGGTTTTAGAGTCAAAGAACAAAAGTTTATTATGTAAATGGTTTTCCAAACTTCTATCAGAGGATGGAGTATGGCAGGAGCTAATTCATAATAAATACTTACATTCCAAATCATTAACGCAAGTCACAGTAAAACCGCAGGATTCTCCTTTTTGGAAGGGATTAGTAAAAGCTAAGGAGGAGTTTTTCCAACGGGGTTCCTTTTCTCTAGGCAATGGTGAGATGACTAGATTTTGGGAAGATACTTGGTTAGGGGACAAGCCCCTGTCTCACCAATATCCGAACCTTTATAGCATTGCTCAAAGAAAACAAGTTTCAGTAGCATCTGTTTTAGCTCTAGCACCTCCTCCTAATATTGTGTTTAGAAGAGCACTCACGGGGGTGAGGTGGATTAGATGGTTACATCTTGTCAGTAGGTTGATGGAGGTGCGGCTTACAACATCTCAGGACGAGTTTAAGTGGGGTTTGACTAGATCAAGAAAATTCACAGTCAAATCTATGTACCTAGATCTTTTGAGTGATCAGACTAGGTATTTACGCAATTATATTTGGAAAATGAAGGTACCACTTAAGATAAAGATTTTTATGTGGTTCCTACACCGTAAGGTGATTCTTACAAAGGATAACCTTACAAAGCGAAATTGGAACGGATGTAAAAAATGTTGCTTTTGTGATCAAGAGGAAACAATCCAACATTTGTTTATCTCATGTTCTTTTGCTAAGATGGTGTGGCGCATTGTGTTTATGGCTTTTAATATTCAGCCCCCTTGTAGCATTGCCAATCTGTTTGGTAACTGGTTACATGGGGTGGATAAAAAAGAAAAAGTGCAAATCCGAGTGGGAACATGTGCTTTACTTTGGGCCATATGGAATATTCGGAATGACATTATCTTTAACAATGCAAAAAAATCTTCTTTCATGCAGGTGATTCCGATGGCTATTCATTTGATTCGTATGTGGTCTTACCTACAAGCAACGGACAAGCTTGTCGTTCTGGATATTGGGTGCAACCGGCTATATTCGGTGGCGCGGGACTTATACAACCAATACAGCTGGCGTTCTGATCTTAGGATAACTGGTTGATGCAGAATCAAATTATGTTATCGATGTTTTTTAGATGGTTAATTCACGTTTCCACTTTATGTGACCCATGATGTAATCTCTTGTAAACCTGGTTCGGAAATAAATTAATAAAAGCCGTATGCATCAATCGATGCAGAGGCTGGGACTGCCCCTTTTCTAAAAAAAAATCTTATTAGAGTTTAAGCCATAGTTTTGAGTTTTATGTTTCTCATTTAAACGGAATATTTTTCAACGAAAGACGACGTTCCCGTAGACAGCGAGATGTTTGTGGTGACTTTATCAATCTCAATACCTGATCTGTAAGCTCGGTCTTCTGGATGTGCTCCTATGGATATGGTGTATGTGTATGTGCATTCCTGAGTGTCTGTGTTGCATTGTGTTTCGTAAAAAAAAAACTAGCTAGGAGCATCTCCAATCGGATCTGCCCTTGATAAATAAAAGTTACTAAATTGGATCTCATATAGGTAACCCAAATGTTCTTACTGTCAAACACATGCCTCTCATGTTGAGTCCGTATATGTGGGACGAATTTACAGAGGTCTAAAGTCGAAGAAAACTAGGACGAGTTGTTGGTAAAGAATTTAAGCGCACTCCTTATACAACGAGGAGCTCACCATTTGTTTCAATCCATGAAGATGAAATATAGTGCAAATCTTGGTTGGCCATAAGCATATATAATTTTGATGGAACAAATATGTTTTGGAAAAAATCACAAATTTGGCCATGAACTCAAGAACCACGTAGGGCTGCATCCAACACATACCATGTTTGATAGGGGCTCTGTTCACCATACATGGGTAGTAATCCAACATTTCGGGAACAGCTCTTTCGGTTGCTTCAATTTTATTGTTTGTTCGCTTTATTGCATATGTTGACTGATTTTTCTTCCTAGATGGACTTGGCTGCCAATTAGCAGCATCATCTTGAGAGAACTACATTCACTATGGAACATATTGAAGGGGATACCCCGCCCTGGAAATGACAAGGGAATGTCAAGTCCAAATGGCAATCTTGTGATGACAAGGAGATCAACCGGAGGCAATTCGGTCATTCACATGAATTGTTGAATTATTGAAATTGTGATTTTGCCATGTGATCTAAATATTTAATTGGTGATTTTGTGCAATATGATTTGTGTGAAAGTAAGGATTTACGTAGGCGGGTATTTGTTACTAGAAAGGACATACAGGGGATGGTCAGCTTCTAACAGTGAACACGTCCAGACGTGTCGTGGATATATAGGGGTCGCATTTCCTGGGTATCGTGGAAATGCTTCAACACTCTCATTAATAGGTATTGACACACCCGGGAAAAATTTCTCTATTAGGGTCGGCTGACACTTGTCCACCCCTATGGGAAAAGTTGTTGTAGAGGCGCCCCCTATGGTTTTGTTAAAAAATAGATAAACACATAAATTTTTAGCAGCCCCATCAATTTTTCATTTGAACTTATGAACATCTTAGAAGAAAATTTAAAACTACAAACATAAACGCTAATTTAAACCTTATCTTGGTCTACGTCGACGATGGGGACGGACTCGCTCGGACCAGGCTCGCCATATTCCGCAACTGACTTGCATCCAACTTGTTGTTCGTGAGCCACTTCATCCTTGCCATCTTGGGTGCGTTGTTTCCCTTTAGGATTGCAGTGCCATGGTGGCTTACTGCTCGCCAGTCATGAGCTGGCGTGTGGTGACCTCTTTCGCCATGGAGTTGTGACGCCCTGTTGGACGATGCCGTTGGTCGGTCCGTGACCCAACGTCCTGAGTCAATGTTCATTGTTCTCCAGGCATCTGATGCCATAGGAGGCAAGCATAGCGGTCTTCTCCCTCCACCTACTCTTCCTTATCTGATGAAGGTGGGGTAGCGCCAGCGGTAGTGCCTCCATGTAGTTGAAGTCTTGGTGGCCTACATGGTAAGGAGGCATTGGACCTCATAGGAAAATTTTGGTGAAGCCGAGAGATAATGGGTAGTGGGAAGGGGGTGTGTCAGTTTAATGTCGGCGACATGTGGGGAGTTTCGCACTATCTCGTCGAGAACCGGCAGTGCTCACTTCGGGAACCAAAGAGGTGATTGGCGCCATTAAATTTATGTTGACCTTACATCTTTGAGAATGATAGGTTACCCCCCCCCCCCCCCCCCCCCCCACACACACACACACACATACACTTTTGCATCTAATTTGTTGAAAAGGCGATGTTGCATCCAGTCGCTGGAAGATGATGTGCCATGCTATGAGAAGATATGGCATGAAAATGGTGATCGGGGAAGAAAGTCGATTGCAGGATAGGTTGCTGATATTGATTTGTTGCAGATGTCGACCGTACATGATATCTTCTTGATATTGATACATCATTCTTTGTGAGAAACATATGTGTTCAGTATCTAGGTTACAAGGTAATTAGTTTTTGCAGTTGTGATAGGATTAAGGTGCATCTTGATGTAACAAAAATGTTAATCTTGAAGAAATAACCAACATGTAACCAAGGTTGCGAATTAACCGGTAAACTCAAACGTGTTCCTTGATCTGAGTTATGGAGGAGAGTGTGTGAAGCCATGCTCCTTAGATATAGGCCATATTCCGCGGCTGACTTGCATCCAACTTGTCGTTCGTGAGCCGCTTCATCCTTGCCATCTTGGGTGCGTTGTTTCCCTTTAGGATTGCAGTGCCATCTTGGTGAGCCAGGTAGTTATGTCGACGGCACATGTGACTTTGTTTTGGTGGGTCCTTATGAGTTCCTAGTCTTGTGATGTAGGATGAAAAGTTTAGGTATGATATTGAAATATTAAAGATGGCGCCTAGAGGGGGTGAATATGTGACATATTATTTTAATAAAATCATTGATTTTAGGGATCATTGTTGATGATGAAGGTGAACGTAAAAATAAATAGAGGAACAATTCCAGATGATAAGATACACGATACAAGTAAGAAAGGTAACGATCGAATGAACCGCAAGCAGAAGGATACAAAGACCCGGTGATGTATCTCGAACTTCAAGCCATTGGGGGAACCCTACTATCTGTTGTTCAGGTCGTGGCAAACAAAGCCAATATATATCCCTTCTTGGATCTAGCCTCCATTTCCGTTGAGCTCTCCTCACCAAGTGAGAGCCCTTCCGCTAAGAGGGATATTGAGAGGTGATAATCGGAGATCTACAAACTCCTTGATAACTTTCACACACCAAAACATCCTAAAGTAACACCAACTGTCTAGGGTCCCCCGGAAATCTAAGAGTAACAAGACCAACCTTACTCGATATGGGGAAACAAATTTTGTATGCATGGATTTGAAAATATTGTTTCCTCTCTTTTTTCCGTAAAATATTAGCTAGATTAAGTTGGGGGATTTGGACGGTTCGGAAAGGTTTGAACCTTTTAGGTCAAAGTAAGATGTCATCTTCTTGATAACCCTCGATTAAACCTTTTATGTATGGGTAACCATTCACCTCACATTTCCCACGCCAGAAACTAAAACCTTGTGTATAAAACTTTTAAACACATCATTCATCATTAACACCAAAATCCACATTGGATAAGACTTGTGCATTCAAAGATTCATTGGTTGTGTGACAATGGCGGTGTTTCTGGTCCTTTAACTCTTTTTGTTATTTGGATTGACTGAATATGATTTGTAGAGTGAAAACCCATGACTGAGCCTTAAGTCGTTTGATTTGTCGATGGTGACGCCGGTAAATGTTGTTTCTATTCTTAGAATGTTTCTTGGCAAAAATCATTCTTGAGTTCCTTTTGTTATCAAGTGATGACCGGTGATTACCACTCAACGTGGATCGTTGCTCCTCACTTTTGATTTCTCGTTTTGTAATAATGTTGATGTGGGCATCGTCGATGTGTTGAGTAGTCTGATGATATCGTGTTGTTACCGCTGCATATAATTTGTATCTTCTTGATAAGTGGTATCAATATATTAGCCTTTGTCCGAAACAAAAAGAAGGTCTCTCAGCACTTCTTGTGTGTTGTATTCAGTATGATCTACGCTTTCCACCGTGACTCGTGAGACTTGCCTTGTGCTATAAAAAATAACGTGCTTAGACGGCTAGCCTCTTTTTAGTTCTTGGACAGGCTTTTCAATCGGCAGGAAATCTGACACAGTTTCTTATCTTTGTATCTCTCTTGACATGGCTGAAAAATGAACATTAGTTGTAACAGGATTGGTCTCCTTTAGGTTTGTCACGACACAAAAGGAGCATTTTGTATACATCAGAAGAATTCTTTCAGACTTGCTTTCTTTGTAGGAGCTAGCGTTCATCCTCGTCAGTAGTAGGAAATTTCCAGGAAATTTCGATAATGAAATATATTATCTGCTCCACTTCAAAAGGCAACCATGCATAAAGGTTACAAACGCAAAGTGCTGCATCGATTCTTCTGCTGGTGACTTTAAAGAGAAGACGGATGGTGCATTGTTTGTTAAAGAGCAAAAAAAGAGCTATTTGGTAAGTGTGGTAGTTTTACTTAATACTGTCTCTTAATATGTGGTGTGTTAATTTGCATTATTCAAACTTTTAGTCTCCCTAATGTATATATTCTCTCCTAAAATATCATGCGGTATCTCTAGCAGATACTCAAAATGGGGGGAACAAACGAACAAATGTGCGTACGTGTTTGTGAGCGTGGTTTTTTATACTCAATACCACGATCAGTTGGGGGATGGAGATTTCACGTCCAACTGCCCTTGCACCTAGACCACGCGAAGAGTTCACCTACTCGATCTACAAAAAAACATTGTGCCGATAACGCTAGAACCATCAGTATCTGCACCGAAGCGTAGACCCATCATCCTTGAGATCAACAGGAAAGCAGAAACCAGCGGACATTTGAAGCGGAATATGGGGGTAATAGTCGTGCCGATGGTGACGACATTGGTCGCATGTTAAATAAGGGGCTGCCACCACAAGCAGAGCTCCTCAGCAGACCGAAGGTCAGGTCTAGATGAGGAGCAGGAGCTAAGCTAATCCTCACATACAGCAAAGCTAACTGCAAAACATTGAACGGAGGACTGTAAACCTGCAAACAAAAGAATCTTGGTACTCCCTCTATCACAGTTTATAGAGCACGCACGTAAGAATGAATTTTGACCATTAATTTAAGCAACAAAATTCAAATTTAATATTACAAAAATTATGTCATTAAAAACTTATTTTTAATATAAATCAAATGATATAATTTTTGTAACATATAACTCATAATTTGTTGACTAAATCAAAAGGTCAAACTTTTTCTTAAACTGCGTGCATGCTCTATAAACCGAGAGGGAGGGAGTACTAAAACATGTCTAGATACCTATGGGCTATTAATGAAAAATTGACATAAATCTTGCAGTAAACATGTTTAGACATGTGGCAGAAAATGCTAAAACATCTTTACATTTAATAGCTGGTATTTGCAATTACTTACTAAGCTGGTGAAGTTAGGTCTAGCTTCACAAGTCATGGCTTCTATCTACAAAATTCAAACCTCCCAGACAATGAGAAACAATGCTTGTACTTCACACAAAAAAATGATTGTAGGGGGCAGGTATTTCTGCAGAGCCTCCTCGTTCTGGAGAAGTAGACCTTACGCAGAGAAAAGCCGTACAAATTTTTCCCAACACTTCCATCCAAATCTACGGACGCGTAACAATGCAAAGGTTTCTGCAACAAGAAACATGCCCCTACAGCAGCCAGCCTCGTGTAGAAAACATGCATCAGTGCAGAAAATACCAACGAACAAACAGCAGCATAATAGAGAGTAAGCAACAACAAATAACAGTGACTCATCAATGAAAACCATATGGTCCAGTAACGCTAGGTGGTCTGATCTCACAACCAAAACAGGAACATAGGAACAGTGTCATAAGATTACTCCAGCGAGATATCAAATTACCAAAGGTGGGTTCACTTTTGCTGACATCGCAAAAATTTCAGACTACATCCTGGATAAACTAAATCCTTGAAGAACAGCTTGCTTTTAGATAGCCTACATCTTAGTCGCCCTTGCGACGGAAGGAGCATCCCTCGGTTAGCCTGGCCTTCCCACCCGTTGGCTGGCAGAGCACGGTTTGGCAGCCTGAGCACACCACGACAGTCTGGGAGTGGCTGAACACAGTAGTGCTGCAAGAGAAGAGTTGAGTTCATTAATCAAAAAACAAGGCATGTTAAAGAGAATTCTGATCAACAAAAAAGAAAAACAGGGCAACCAAAGCAAATAGACTAGTATGTCCAAATGAAATCATAAATAATAGATACTTAAAAACAGCTTTCTAAAATGACATGGCAGACTAATGATTCATGTAATAACTATGAAAAGATGAGAAAAAATAGGAACAAGATGGATCATTTAAGGGTATTCATAAATAAGTTTAATGCAGAAAAAGAACACACAAAACAAAGCTGTAAGGCACACGTATTTTAATGACCTATGAAACATATATAGTCTTAGAAACCTGTTCAACACAAATAGCTATTGATAAACTATTGCATTTAATAACCACGTCAACATAACAAATTACCAGTTTACTTTAACAACGTAACATTTCCCTATATAATGGCTGACAAATTTGATACCAAGGGACCATCCAACATTAATCAGTAGTTCAACAACAAATAAATATACTGAGCTGCTCCCTCAGTTGCACAATATAAGATGTTTTAGGTGTAACACATCTTGTCTTGGTTCACACAAAAATGACTGCATATGGACAGTAAAACATGTCTAGACACATGTGTGTACGTAAGAATATGAATGAGAAAAATTGCTTAAACATCCTATATTGTGGAACAGAGGTTGTATCTACTAGCAAAGAACAAAGTACATCAGATACGAAATATTACATGTTGAAGCAGCCCTGGCACTTGACGTCCTGCAAAAAAATAACATGTGATGATTAAAGAAACATAATCCTTACAGCAAAAAATTATGAAAATCTTAAGCATAAGTAATGAATATTTAGTCCATTGTAGCCACAACTTAACTACCGTAGACAACTGCTAAGCCTCTAATAAAAGTACATGGCATCAATTTACACATCAATGTCTGTTCACTGTGATTCAATGGATCCATAAAAACAAATAATTTCATACTAGCATTTACCTGTTCGTCCACATATGTATTAGTATTAGCATTCGACAGAATAAATGAACTAACGCCGGCTTCAGGACAAATCACGACCAGACGAATAAGATAGGACGAGTCGCACATCACGACCAGACGCGTAAACTAGCACGAACCTATGGTATCAGTCACTATTTTTGGCAAGCCAAAAAATGCACTATCTTGGGCTAAAACTACGTATTACTTCAACGCGCTACACTGGGGAAAACAAGCAGGGAAAGGATGAGAGTGCAATAGGGATTACCATGAAGAAGGAGTTCGGGGACTGGACGAGGCGCTTCTTCTTGTGCTTGAGCTTCTCGAGGTCCGCCGGCGGGTTCAGAAGATCGATGTCGTTCTGGAGCACCTGCACCACCGCACCACAAACACATGAGATCAGAACCCGTAAATCCAACGAGAATCCGAAGCAGGGAAGACAGGGAGATCGAGGAATGAGATGCCGTACCATGGTGAAAGGCTAGGGTTTGCTCGTGCACAGCGCGCTCAAGGTCTCCGGTAGGGACGATCCGAAGAGGAGGCGGCGGCTGCTGCGCGAGGTAGAGGAACTTTGCGAGATTAGGGTTGGGGTAGTCTTTATAGAGGAGGCGTGAGGGGATCTCCGCCGTCAGAAAGATTATGGCCTTTTGGGCCATTTTGCCAGTGGATCGAGTCCATGACATATTAGTAGGTACAGAAGGCCCATGGACTACTATGGCGGCCGACTTACTCTTCGTGGAACACTCACAAGGAAAAATTACTAGAGTCTCAAAAAAAACAAGAAAAAATTACTAGTGAGGGCAGTCGGCCATGGAAGAAATTTGACATAACTCCTGTGGTTTTAATGTTTAACTAGATCATGTAGGCGCGTGTTGTCGTGCCCGTTTATTAGATAAATAGATTGTTAGTAAGCAGTGGGTGCAATACAGGGAAAGAAGACACGAAGGCTGCAATCTCTAAATATATAATGTTATCTGTTACATCTCTTCTTTTTGTAGAGGCGAAGATGAGGGTAGAGGAGGCGATTGGGAGGTCTACTAGAGCTTCTCCTTGGATTTTTTGTTGAATTTTATCTTCAACAGCCGCTCTACAGGATGACAGCAGATGGGGCACCCGGTCGTCTGGTACCTCAGGACCAAGCAATACTACATATGCTAACACATCGGCGGTTAGTTAACACAAATAGCTCATAGATGTGGAAATGTCTAGTAATCATTAAAACTCAGGTTTACTTTCCTAGACCAACTAAACCGAATATGCATGTCAAAGATGATAACACGTTAAATTTATGTAGCTTCAACCAAGGACTAATGTCGCACATAAACTTGTAGTTTTATAGATTAGAGACTTACCATGTGCATAGAAGGAAGGGCAATAGTGTCCCTTGAGATAACACATTTTTCCCACGATCATTTGTATCACTTTCTCCTTCCACCTAGCTCCATTTAGCCAAAGGATTTGACTGACTGACTTCTACATCATAGGCTTCACTTTCAACATGCATGATATGTAAGTTAAGAGTTTTTATCTTCTGATCTTACCCTTCCAATGGAGCTTTATTTACAGGTGGATATACTTCAATTCCTTCCCGTTTCAGTTTTCAAAACCTCAGTCCACTAACGCAGAGAAGTCAACACGCGTCCTTGAAGGTTGCCTGAACTTTAACATCTTGTGGAGATATGTCTTTCACAATAGTTGCTCCTTAGCTTTGATCTTGTCTTTTTTTAACTTCAGAAGTGGACATGCTCTCAATGTTAGCATGCAATTTAATTATGTCTAGCCAAAGTAGAAATTGATATATCTAACTACAAATATAATAATAAAATTATTGGATTTCTCCATTGGGTTTCATTCATTGGTTAGAACAATATTGTTGCTGAAACCTCTCAAAGTATAATAGAGTATAATAGGCACAACACGTCAGTTATTCAAACAAATAAAGAGAACACTACCAAGTTCCAAGAGACTATCGATCATTTCTCATGAATCCTTGATAGTCGATTTAGCAAGGCAAAATCCTAAGGTAGCGAGGAACTGAAAATATAGTGCACTAACCATCCAGGCTGATCTCCATTTAGGCTGATCCAGCTGCAACTCTCAACTTGGTAACAATAAAATTGCATTCATACACTGATAATCTGAATGACATGCTTCAAGGTAGTGCAATAATCACGCCTCGTGACATAGCTCATCAGCGCTTGAAAAGGTGGTCGTTGAGCATAGAGAAAATCAGGCCAGTGCAACTCCGGATGTTCCCTTTGATCAGTTTAGTCTGTAGGTACTTAATATCAGAACACATTCAAATTTGTCGCTCATTGCATCTAACAGATGTAGCAACCAGACAATGCTAAACGTCCATACCATCCAAAAAGCGAGTAAAATTTAGGGTTCAGTAATTACCCTTTGAAGTGGTTGTCTAATATATCCTTGCACACAAGGGAGCTGCATTTCACAGCATTGGACAAGGCCTAGTGGACGGTGTAGCGTGGCTGAGGTGGCTAGTGATCCTGGAAAGGAAACCACGGTGGAGTCCTTTCCCTTGAGGGTCCCGTCGAGTACCAGGCGGTGAGTGTGCAATTGCATCTGCTACTTGTAATGTGAAGTCCAAGTTTAACTGTTGCATGAAACATACAGTTCTAGACATAACTGTTTTTTTCTAGATCATTTTCTTGAATATAACAGGTAACCATCACTCAGCGGCCCATGAATCTTTACATCACAGTTCATACCTAACATGGTCCATAAGAAAATCAAAACCATAGGGTTATCAGCTAGACAAAGAACACTAATCCTGCGAGCTAGCTGTTGTTCATAGATGATATAAGCACATAGACAATAGAAAGCAACCCGGGGAAGACATATGCAAGATATGGCGGTTGGGGAGTGGGGAAGGGTTGCAGCCATCTTGGTGGCAGCGCGCCCGGGGACGCTGCATCTTGCGCCGCCACCAGACAAACTGGCTAATCACGATAGCGGTAGGGGCCTTCGCTTGAGGTCAAGGAACGGGCGCATGCTAGAGGAGAGAGTGGAAAGAGGCGGGCGTCCCGAGTGTAGGGTCGCCGGCGACAGCGGGCAGTGGACGCGCTCGCTTGCCAAATCGTCTCTTCTCCTACCGGCCGCATCGTTCCTCCTTTGTTGCCTTTTTTCTCGGATCTGAATCGGCTCGCTTGCGGCTCGGTGGAGCGAGTTTGTCGCTTGGATCGCACCGACGTGGGAGAATAACTTGTACGCCTGTTGGTCCATGGAGAAGAACAAACACCGTCAGAGACACCAACAAGGGCCCCTCGGGCCCCTCCTTCATCCTAGGGAACTGCTTATCCATGACATCATGTGCACCGACTACACTCAGATCCTGGAAAAGCAAAGATCCATGCCGTTTCAGCGGAGAGGTAGGAAAAATCGAAGGTTTGGTTTGGGTTCGGGGCACCATACCTTGAAGAAGAACACCATGGTTTCTCAGGAGGCGCTGAGATACAAAGCGAGAATGAGAGGAGGAGGAAGAGGAGTCGAAAGGGGACATCCAGCAAGAGACGGTGTGTTTCCGCGTGTTGGGCCAAATCAACCACAGTGGGCCGATTTGACGTCAGGAGCAGCGTCCCCTAGGGATTTTGGGTTGACAGCAGATAAACGGTCCTGATTGAATAGGGAGAGTAATCATCCGGTATAAAATGTTGATGCCCTGAGAGAGGTCATATTTGGCTCAATATCCCTAATTATCAAAAAAATTGAGTCCATGGTCACATAGTTTCTGAATAAAATATTACGGGGTTGCTAATTCTCAAAAGCTAGAGCTGAGTCGGATTCTACAGCGTTGGATTCGCGTCGTGATTCGTACCGTTCGGTGGGTTGCAAATGTGTGCAACTAAAAAGAGTTTACATGGTACAAAATCTTTCTCACGAGGCTAAACAATATGTACACGCATTACAAAATCATTGTTATGTCACCCGACTGAGAATTAAAATATTTCTTAGCGGAGAGAGATATAATGACTCCTGATATATAAAAGAAAATAATAGCCAAGTTCATATCAAGAGAGTATAACTTCTTCTTTTGGGGTGGTGAGTATTATTTACATGTCAGAGATTTTATTAGAATCAATGAAGGCTTGGACTGCCCCTTGTAGAACTCAACAAGTGCACACCTCCCAATCGAAACAAGTTGAAGCATATGTTCCTCAATTCACCTACTGTTTCACACACTTGATTTTGAAGTTAAAAATTTGCTCCATGATAAGGGAATAGTCACTAGAGCAGAACATGCTATTGGTCCCGGGCCGTATGGGCTATTTGTCCCGGGCACGCTCCCGGGACAACATGCTCGGGACAAATAGGGTGGCTTTTTGTCTCGGGCACGCCACGACCCGGGACCAATTGGGGGGCACGTGGCCGCGTCAGCCAGTCTTTTTGCCGGAGGCTATTTGTCCCGGTTCGTATTACGACCCGGGACAATAGTGTTTTTTGTTTTTTTCCTATTTTCTGTTTTTCTTTTTCTTTCGTATTTCTTTCCCGGTTCGTATTGCTGGCTGCTATTATGTTTTTCTTTTTCTTTCATGTTTTCTATTTCTTTTTTTTAATTTCTCACTTAGCCACACATTTAATTACCTACTAACTCACACACTTCATCACTAACTACACACTTATTCTCAAGTCAAACTTCCCGTTCGGTCACCCATCCTCAGACTACTCCAACCCCAGCACGCTTAACATTTAGGTTCCTTTCAAATTAGATACTAAGAGAGAACTGAGAACTTACTGATATTACTATCTTATCAATCGTATTAACCACTCGGTCATCATGTTATACTTTTTCATTACTTGTATTATAAAAATTAAGTTGAATAAATAACAATGACTATAGAATAATAATAATATTGTAATAAATAATGATAAAATAAATATTATTTTATTTTTGCCTTTTTTATTTACTATGGAATAATTCGTATCTTTAAAACCTTAAATCAGAATTCAACAAATAAAATGTCTAAATTGATCAAAAAACTTAGAGGATTTCAAATTTTACATCCAAATCATCTTTTGCACTACAGAAACATAGATAGCCATTGTGACCATTTTGATCGGTTTTAGGGAAAAATAAAATGATAAACACCTAAAAAAGGATATCATTTGGCATGAGGTCCTTATACGTGTACTAGTTGCTATGAAAAATTATAAACTTTATTTTCACAAAATTTCCCAAAAAAAAAGCTTCACAAAAATGTCTTTCATCTATAAACATCTAGAAGTCAAATGATCAAGTTATGGTCATTTCCACAACATAATTTGTGATAAAGATCTCATATTGCACAAATAGGTGCATATTGAAATAAGAAACTATCATGTTACTTTTTTTGTGAACAAAGTACAAAAAATATGATGTCAAATGACACCCATTTAATTTTAATGGAAACCAGTACACATATGATGGATAATCCTCAAGTATTAGGTTTTTGCTTGATTTCTAGCTAATTTCGCCTAGTTAAAAAGGTTAGGTTTTAATGATTTTTTGAAAAATCATTTTAAGGTACACAACTATTGGTTATATCACATAAATAAAATGAGAAACATCTCAAAAAAAGATATCCTTTGGTATGGGGTCCTTATATGTGTACGGCATTCCATGAAAAATGATAAACTTGATTTTTGACAAAAATTGAAAAAAGTGTTTACAAAAAGGTCTATCATCCATAAAAAGGATATCCTTTGGCATGGGGTCCTTATATGTGTACTAGTTGCCATGAAAAATAATAAACTTGATTTTTGACAATATTTGAAACGAAAGTCTTCACAAAAGGTCTATCATCTATAAACATTTAGAAGTTTGAAGCCAAATGATCAAGTTACAGTCATTTTCACGGTATAGGTTGTGATACAGATCTCATATTCCACAAATAGGTGCATATTGGTATAAGAAACAATCATGCCAAAGGAATTCTTCAAATCATTTTCATAAATATCATTTTCTATTTTTTAAGTGCGAAACATGACTTTTTTTGTGAGCAAAGTACAAACAATATGATGAAAAATGGCACCCTTTTTAATTTTCATGGAAACTAGTACACATATGATGGATAATCCCCAAGTATTATGTTTCTCCTTGATTTCTACCTAATTTCGTCTAGTTAAATGAGTTTATGTCGATTATTCGAAACTAATTCAAATTTGAGCTATAACTATTTGATAGTTTGGTTTTAATCTTTTGGAAAAATCATTTTAAGGTACACAACTATTGGTTATATCACAGAAATATTGATAATTTTAAGGTACACATCTCAAAAAGGATATCATTTGGCATGGGGTCCTTATATGTGTACTAGTTGCCATGAAAAATGATAAACTTGACTTTTCACAAAATTTGCAACAAAAGTCTTCACAAAAAGGTCTATCATCTATAAACATTTAGAAGTTTCAAGTCAAATGATCAAGTTACGGTAATTTTCACCGTATATTTTGTGATACAGATCTTGTATTCCACAAATAGGTGCGCATTGGTATAAGAAACAATCATGCCAAAGGGATTCTTCAAATTATTTTAATAAATACCATTTCCCATTTTTAAGTGCAAAAATGTCTTTTTTTATGAACAAAATACAAAAAATATGATGAAAAATGACACACATTTAATTTTCATGGAAACTAGTACACATATGATGGATAATATACAAGTATTAGGTTTTTAATTGATTTCTACCTAATTTCGTCTAGTTAAATGAGTTTATGATGATTATTTGAATCTAATTCATATTTTTCAAATTATTTGTGATAAAAATCTCATATTCTACAAATGAGTGCATCTTGGTATAGTAAACAATCGTGTTGAAGGGATTATTCAAATTATTTTCATAAATATTATTTTTTATTTTTTAAGTGTCAACAATGAATTTTTTAAGTATCAAACCATTTTTAAATATATAGGCACCTACTTTTGTCCCGGTTCGTGGCTTGAACCGGGACAAATGGGGTCCAGTGACCTTTTGTCCCGGTTCGTGGCTGGAACCGGGACAAAAGGTTCGATTTTGAAACGCGTGTAGGCTGAGACCAACTATTTGACCCCATTTGTCCCGGTTTGTAATACGACCGGGACAAATGGGGTATTTCTGTTTGGTCCTATGGCCCGTTTTCTACTAGTGAGTGTTAGTTATTTCTAAATTTATTTTATATTCTTTTGGGATTGCTAATTCTCATATAGGTGGGAATGGAATTAGAGCTCGTTCAAATCATCATACGCTGAATTGCGTTGCGATTCGTTCAAATGGGTCACAAGTGAGAAAAATAGATGAGAATTAAGTTATGATTCTCGTTAGTTGATCTGGGTGATCGCACACTTGTTTGAGTATAAAGTGTCATATAGTGTTTGCAAAAAAAAAGTCAACTACACACAAAAGGATGGCACGCAAAAATGAACGGTAAAAACTAGGATAATTATATTGTTTGTACATATATATTCATTTCTTCAACATTGATTAGATACACGTTATATTTACACAGACACTGAACAATATGCACACATTTAGTATACACACTGACAAACCTATTCAGAAACATAAGTACATGTACATGCTGAAAATCAGCTAAGGACACTAGATATCAGAGAACATGCAGACGATATAGAACACATAATATACACATTGCCGATGTACATACAGACCTAGTAATTAACTGAAGCTTTCTGCCAAAGCCCTAGACGTACCCAAGCTTCAAATCCAGCATCTCGTGCATGCTGCTGCCTTGGACGTCGCTCTTCAGAATCAAAGGCGTACCAGGCGGTGGCAGGTTGAGGTCCAGCACGGTCGCCACCGCGGCCTTGGACATTCCGGACCCGCTGCTACCCGCAGCGGCAATCACCACCGCATCCCTCACCAAGTGGCATCGCCTGTGTCCGCCGAGGGCCTGTCCGCTGGCGAACCCGCGGTTGCAGACGCTGCACTTGTGGCCGTGGTCGCAATTGGCCGGCAGATCAGGTGCAGCCGACGCCGACGTGCCGCAAATCTCCAGGGTGCTAGGACTAGGAGACGCAGCCGCAATGCTCTTCTTGCCCTTGCCCTTGCCGGTGCCTGCAGGACTCGCTGCGGACAGCATGAGGAGGGTGGTGGCGACCTCGCGCTCCTGCACGGTGAACCGACCGGCGCCACCGTGGAGAAAGCGCGGCGGGGGCGTGATGCCGCGCCACGGGCGCTCCGGGTGGCAGCGCATGTGGCCGAAGAGCGCCTTCAAGGACGGGAACCGCTTGCCGCACTCGGTGCACGGACTCGCGTCGCCGGTGAGAGAAGACGACCGAACGACCCCGAAGCCCTCGCCTAGACTCGGTGAGACCAGCGAGTAGGGGAGGCCGAGCGTGAGTGTTGTGTCATGGCTCTCGTGGGGCGGCGGCGGCGCTGGAGGAAGCGCCATGCATGGCGTTTGATCTGGGGCGAGTGGGAGAGGCCGGAGACGGAGTGCGGAAACTGCAAGAGGTAGTGGCCTGGTGGATCGTGAAAATAGCAGTTTGCCAGTTGAGATCCGCGCGGGATTAAAATGATCTACCGTGTACCGTCGCAACTCGCAACCAACGAAAAAAAATAGCGCGCTAAAACGTGCTATAGCCCTATTTTTTCAGAAGAATTTAACATCAACCCACTATTCTTTTGGACTTTCCGGCCCAATAACCCTAACCACATCACTATATCCCTCACCCTCGACCGAGCGAACTCCCTCGCCCTCGACCGACAAAACCTATCGAGCGGCAACGGCGGCCGCCGGTGCGTCGCCCGTCTCCTCCAGCCACGGTCGGCCGCCTCTTGCGCCTCCTCTGCTCGCCGCATCGCCTACGCTGGTCGTCGTCGCCTCTCCGGTCGTCGTCGCCTCCTTGCTCCTCTTGCTCCAACTGTCCAACTCAATGTTTTAGTCTTAGTTTTAGACTTTTAGCTGCTAAAATCTGTCATTTCTATTGTTATATGCTGAAATCTGAACAATGTTTTGTGACACACTATTTTGTAAAATAGCGCACTATTAGCACTCCAGAGTGTTTTTTGAAAGGCTGCGCTATTTAAAACATTGCTCGCAACATACTCACCAATATCGTGGTTGTTAAATCTTGGTCCTTCCTATAAGTACATTGTCAACCCATACAATTAAAAATAATTATTCAATAACTTCGTAACCCAACAAATTGTGATTCATGGTTTGTAGATTGACTATGTATGTGAGTTGTTGTTAAAAATGAGCTCGACAACTCAAGAACTACAAATTGTGATATATTAAGTTAGATATTTTGGTAGAAAATCGGATTGTTCGGACTAAAACCATCGGATGTTATCCTTTTTTCTGTATAATCTATATTCGGCGTTGTTTGACATGCGATATATGATTTATTTAAAATGGTTTCAGAATCGTGAAATTATCCTATCCGTTACATCCTATGGGAAGTAGTACAAAGAGGCGCAGACCCAGATCAAAAAAGTCTCGACCCCCCGCGTCGCCCTCCTCTGGCGACCCGGGGGGAAACCCTAGCCGCCCGCGTCCGAGGGCCTCCCCGACCTCCACCAGCTTCGCCGCCGCCGGAGGGGGCACCGGCAAAGCTGTGCGCGCCCCCAAGGAAGGTGGCGGCGGGGCCTCTCCTTCCTTCGCTTCGCTGGGAGCTCGTGAATGGCGTGGCGGCGCGGCTTGGATGCAGGGCGCGGCGGCGGTGGCGCGGCAGGGCTACAGAGCGCGGACGCGACGGCGCTGAGGCACAGGGGTCTCGGGCGCGGCGGTCGCGTGGGCTCCAGGTGGGCCCGATTTGGGCTCCCCAGGGCTTGGCGCGAGGTGGACGCTGGCGGCGGTTGTGGCGGCGGGGATTTTCTCCGTGCACTCGGCAGCGGAGCCCTCTCGGGCGACGGCGGAGCGTGTTTCGGCGGCGGGGCGGCGCGGCGTGGAGTCGCGGTGCCCCCGACGACGAGCGCCATTTGACGACCTGGGTCGCATGGGCCCAATCAGGGCCGCGCGCGTCACAACTCTGCGGAGGCTGTTTTCCCGCTCTGGCGGAGGCAGCCCTGGCCGTCGGCCAAAGCTATGATGTTGGCAGCCGGTGGGTGGTCAAGGTTGCGTTGAGCCCCGCCTCACACGGCCTGCTTCCCCTGTTGTCAGATGAGGCCGTCGCGCCGATGGTGGCGGCGGGGAGATTCCTCACGTGCTTGCGCGTGTGGGTGTTCCTCCTTCCTCCCCTCGATGGAGCATGGTGGCTAACTCCGGTGATGTCCCGGCTCTCCGTCTTTGACGTGTCTCCGGTGTGTTGTGCTAGCACACCGAGTTTTTTTCTCGAGGTTCAGAGGTTGGTGCAGCGTCCTTTGGTGTTCCTCTCCGCGTCCTCTTGAGGGTGGCTGACGTTTGGTTCTGGGTGGGTCTCGGTGAACCGTGCAATGGTTTGTCTAGTGCTGGCGATGACAACACCTTCGGGTGTTGTTCCCTTGTTGAAGGCCTCGTCATGAAGATCTTCCCTATTACTGGATGGTCGGAAACCTTCTCGTTGTCCGCTCCGTTTCCCAAGTGCAGGTGTCTGGTGAAGGCTCTCATAGCGGTTTGTGAATCACCCTACTTCTAGGGTTGGTGTCCCGGGGTCTTGGCGAAAGCTCTGCAGGTTCTCTGCCGGTAACGACGACGTCTTGGATGTCGTTTTCCTTCTTGGAGGTGTTGCTGTAAGCCCCTTCCTTTGGATTCATAAGCTTTGCGTGGCTCCTCGATGACGTGTCTTTGGTGGTGATGGGGATGACGTAGTGGAGGTCTGTTGGTTTTGATACCTCCGACGGCGGCTCCGGGCAACTGCAATCAAGGCGTCTACAGGTTCAAGCAATTTTTTATTGCTCGGTTTTTCTCCCTTGTGCTACTGTGTTGCTTGTAAGGGGTGCGGGTGTGTGGTTAGTATGTGTTGTAATCTGTAACTGTTAGCCGGTGAAAGAACATTTCTTAATCCCTAGTGTTTTGAGTGTTAGTTAACAATATCAATGATGTACTAATCCTATTGCTAAGTATTTCAGTTTATGTGAGTTGCATACCACATATCCCAAAGCCAAAATGTAGAGAAAAAGAGTTTCTGGAATTCTTCCCAGAATCGGAATATTGGAGCCGGAAATTTCCAGGATCGGAAATTCCGGGTCTCCTATATCTAACAGAAAAATGGGTAAGGAAAAGTCAGGAAGTGGTTCTGACTCAAACCGGAAATTCAACTCGGAAATTTCATTGACTCGGAATTTCCGAGTCACCCAGAAAACCACTCCAGATTTGGCTAAGGAAAGAAGAGAAAGTGGTTCTGACTTCAACCGGAAATCCAGCTCGGAAATTTCACTGACTCGGAATTTCCGAGTCGCCCTCAGAAATTTGGCTAAGTCAAGATGTCGAAGACGTTCTGATCTCAACCGGAAATTCAGCTCGGAAATTTCACTGACTCAGAATTTGCGAGTCACCCTCAGAAATTTGGCTAAGTCAAGATGTCGAAGACGTTCTGATCTCAGCCGGAAATTCAACTCGGATATTTCACAGACTCAGATATTCCGAGTGACCTGGAATTTCCGGGTGTCACTTATACTGGAATTTCTGGGTCCTCGAGGCAGCCAACGGCCAGATTTTGGGAGGGGGTATAAATACCCCCTCACTCACTCAAGAACAACTAGCTCTCATATTTTCTCTCTCCTACTATTCTTGAAAGCTCAAATCATCAAGATCTCCCAATCCCTCCACCCAAATTCGTTGATCTTTGGAGGATTCGAGGAGAAGGCCCGGATCTACATCTTCACCGAAGGGATTTGCATTTCCTCCCCATTCACTTGGTGATTTCGTGGCTAAGGTTTCCGGTGGGAGAATCTAGTTCACCATTGTTGTAATCTTGGTGTTGCCTTGACCTTTTGTGGTCCTTGACCTTTTGTGGTCATCTTGAGAGCCCCCAATTAAGTTGTGGGTGCGTGCCTCAAGCGTTTGTAAGGGATTCGATCTCCGCCCTAAAAGGGGATCAATAGTGGAAGGTGGACTCGCAACCTTTGTGGTTGAGTTCATCGGAGAAGAACGTGAGCCTTTGTGGCGTTGCGGCTAACCTGTTGTGGTAGAGCACACCTCTCCAAACGAGACGTACACCCTTGGGTGGAACTCGGGATTACATCTTCGTCTCCGCGTGCTTCACTCGGTTCCCCTTATCATTGCTCCCTTACTTGCTTGTCTTGTTAGCTTATTTATCTTGTTATTACTTAGATTGTCATTTAGGTAAATTCACCATAGTTGCATATCTAAAGAATTTACCTTCGTGTTGAGCCTAGATTTGAATAGACCTAAAATTTGGAATAGCACCTATTCACCCCCCCCCCCCCCCCCCCCCCGCCCTCTAGGTGCCGGATTCCCGTTCAGCCGGTTGTTGACTTTGTTAATTCAAAACTGGCTCATTGCGAGTCTTTCGTCTAGTAGAACAAAGATTTCTATGAGAAAATTTCCTATAGAAACTAATCTTATGAATCAAACCACCAGGAAAGATATCAGAATCTTATAAAATTCATTTGAATCAACTAAGCCCTATGATCTGTGGTAGTGGCTGACAGAGCCAAGCGAGCAAGGAAATGGAGCTGGGCAGCGATCCTGGCGCAAACTCTGACCAAGTATGAGCAGGAGGATGATATATGCAGAGCAGTTTCGCGCATGATTATGCACAACTGGCAAACAGGGTTGTGTGCCCACCCTCTTTTAGCTAGGTTATCGGTAGTGAGCCATTTGTTTTGCAACAGAAGCCAAGCGTGAAGTCGGCATTTAGGTATCGCTCTTGTCTTCCAAACTTTTGCCATAATAATGGTTGATGTGATGCGTGCTTTGTTAGTTATCCCCTAATTAAAAAAAGCTTCGCACCAGCGCTCCAGGAAAGGTGATCTAAAAGGCGATAATCGAGGTCTCCGCCTCCTGCCGGCGGCGCCGCCGGTCTGCCCGCCTCTGTGGCCTTAGTGTCATGGTCGCATGGTGGATCCTAGTCCCTGCCGGCGGGAGTGCTCCATCCTTCTTAGGTTTTTTGTGTTTTGTTAGGTTTTGTGTTTTACTTGTAGAGATCAGGCGGCGGCTGCTCTCTGAAGATGGGTTCTCCTCACCCAGCCTCCACTCCGGCGACGTCTCTAGCGTCATTCGAGGGTGTGTGGAGGTTTGTCTCTGGTGGATCTCGTCAGATCTGGCCAGTGGTTGTCTTCGGTGAATCCGGTTGGATCCGATCGTCGCTCGTGTGTCAAAAAATTAAATGCTTATGATCTTTGCATCCCTTTATTGGCGGCGGTTACTGTGCTAGTGCACTTGTCCTCTGGGTCGTAGTACGACAACTTCCCGACTGTCTTCTACAACAAGATTCGTCCGACTCTGATCGTAGAGGGGTGATGGTAGCGGCGTGCCTTCGGCTCACTCTAGTGTATGTAGTCGTCGCTAGGTGGTCTTCTGATGTTCTTTGTACCGCCTTGATTGTTGATGAATAGATTGGAAGTTTCTTTGAAATATAAAATTGGTTGATGTGATACGTCCAACAAGCAGCGCATCATAAGCACAAGATGCAGAATAGCCTCGAGTAGCAGTCCATCGCCAGGTGATCAAGTTCTCTAACTCATCAAACACCAAAGGGTCAGATTTGTCAAGCAGTTCCCGAAGCTGCAGATATTCAGCAAGAACTAGCAGGCTTGGGTTTGGCAGAGGGGCAAACTCCACCCCCCAAATCCAACCAAACCAATAATCTACTAGTAGTCAGTAGGTCCAAACTGCACGAGGCATCTTAAAGCAAGTAGAGTAAATCCAAAATTTACCCCCTACCCCTAGTGACTTGTTTTTCTTACTCTAATCATCCCATTGAAGAGCTTCTACCCCATTTATATTTAGCAAATGTTGTTCGAAATTGTATTCCTATTATTAAGTTTTGGATGCAGTCTATCAAATGGGTACCCCCAGGCGACCAAACACGCCCCAGATTGATAGATCGGTTGACTGAGAACTGACTGGGAAGCGAGAAGACGAGAGTAGAAAGAACAAACAAGTATCCACGACCAAGAGAAGAAAGATGCATTACTCCAACGTATTAACATGTACATTGGATCATTAGGGGGCCAGACCTTGGGGGGGGGGGGGGGGGGGGGGGTCTGACCCCTTGTCGCCCCCCTCCCCTCTGACCCCTGGTAGCCCCTCTCCCTCCGCCCCTTGTCCTAACGTAATATTATCTACTAAGAATTTTTTAAAGTGTCCGACCGTTGGGCTGAGGCGCGACTCAAACTCGTACAATGGGGCAGACGGAACCCATTTTTTGTCCGTGACCCGACGCATGCGTCGGGCCGCTGGAGTTGCCCTAACTCATCAACACCAAAGGGCCAGATTTTTCAAGCAGTTCCCGAGGCTTGGGTTTGGCAGAGGGGCAAACTCCACCCCCAAATCCAACCAAACCAATAATCTACTAGTAGTCGGTAGGTCCAAACTACACGGAGCATCTTAAAGAAAGTAGAGTAAATTCAAAATTTACCCCATAATGACTTGTTTTTCTTACTCTAATCATCCCATTGAAGAGCTTTTACCCCATTTAGCAAATGTTGTTCGAAATTTTATTCCTATTATTAAGTTTTGGATGCAGTCTATCAAATGGGTACCGATTGTCAGTTAAACATGTTGTATCAATTTTTGTGTTGCTAACCACGTATGAGTACCGATTGTCAGTTAAACATGACACGCCATGTCAGCAGTTTTCTTCTGGTTAACCACCCAGGTCCTTCCCAGGAAGAGCGGGTAGAACAGAAGCTTCCTGTTCATGGCAGGCGCAACCGCCCTCACATCAGTCATCACAATTCACAAGTTCCTCATGCCTCGTCGCCCCAAGCATCCATCTTGGATGAGCGCGCGCTTCATGGAGGAACAAGTTCAACAAGGTAGCCATGCGTCCAGGCTCAAGCCATGTCCAATCAGGCCACTATACAAAGCCAGCCCTCCTCCCGGCTGCCCATCACACAAGTCCACACACAGAAACTAGAAACGACGCCAAGATCGAAGCTGCAGCTCGACATGGCCAGTGCTAGCGCCTTCACCGTTCGTCGCGGCGTCGCCATCGCGTTCGTCATCGTCGCGGCCATGGCGGTGGCCGCGGCCGCGGCCGGCGAGCCTGACCAGGACCCCGAGGTCGGGTCGAGCAGCGCCAACATCGTGGGATGCATCATGGGCTGCGCCACGGAGATGACGGGGTGCACTACGGCGTGCGCGGGCGACCCGGCCGCGCTGACGCCCACCTGCGCCCTGGGCTGCGTCCAGCAGCACATCACCTGCCTCGGCGACTGCGGCATCGTGCCCTCGCCGGCCGCCGCGTCAGAACCCGGACAATAAGCTGCTGCCGCTGGCCAGTTCCACTTCCATCCTCTCGCATACATTTTCCATCCTCTCGGATATACACACGATACATGGACACATTCATGATGCATCCATGGATATGATGAAGCTTTAGAAGTTATCCAGCGCCGCACGCAAGTAAATTTTAACTAGCTCGTTGATTTCGATGCACAATGTATGCATACCTGTACTGTTCGCGTGATCGGAAGACACGACCAAAGAAATATGTTATCACCACTTTATATTATGTGCCTTGTTCTTTGTTTTTGACAGCATATATGTGCGTTGTTCTGTTTAGCGGTTCATTGTCAATCATGGCTGATTAGTTGCTTAATGAATTAACTTAAGTAAATCGATCTCTGCACATGTGAATACGGGAAGAGAACGAGCTGAATAGCGATTGCATTTGTCATATTTATTGAATGCGTCGATTTTACTACAGGCTAAAGTATACTTGCACAAATCATCCTGTTCTGACTCGTTATTTACTAGAGTACTCCTTTTTAAAACACAAATGGAAGCATCATGTTGTGTCAATGAGTGGAATATATACATTAACGCCCTTAAGCATTATTACCACACGTTAGCTGTTCATCCGAGCATATATTCGTGAGTATCCGATTACAGTCTACACATGCTATAGTACTTCCTACGTTTTGCTTTTTATTTACTTTTTTTCCTACATCCATGCTCACACAAACCTTTCAGAAAACACATTAAAAAGAGAACACACTTCAGAAATATGACGAAAAATGTCAATTGTTTGTGGATCACACAAACCTGAACTCAGCCCAAATTTCCCAGCTCCGGTAACCTTCCAACAACACAAAACCCGGTCAACAAACTGCTGCTTTGCTCTCGTCCGACCATTCTTCCTACATCCATGCGCAGCCAATCAAACCCTCCTAGCGCCGGGGTTATTTAAGAGCGGCAGATCATAATGCAAAAACTGGGGCATTTCGTCACCGTCCTCAGGCCATTCACCAAGTAAAACTTTACCTCCCAGGCCATTCAGCAGCCTTCGCCGAGGGGAAACATTCAGACCGGAGGTAGAGGAAAACACACACAGCAGCCATGGCCTCACTGCGCGTCCTCTCGGTGATCGCCGCCATCACCCTGTTTGCCCTCGCCGACACGTCCGTCGCCACCAAGGCTCCTGACTACGTCGTCCAGGGCCGCGTCTACTGCGACACTTGCCGCGCAGGGTTCGAGACGAATGTCACAGAGTATATCGAGGGTAAGTCAAACTCCACACCACATGTGCATATAGCTGAATCTGTGTCCAGCTGAAACAGAGATCATGGTATCTGACCTCTGAAACTGCACAGAAGATAGCCCATATTATGTCTCTTCTAAGAAAAAAAAGCCCTCAGTTGGCTTCTTGATTGGATTGCAGGTGCCAAGGTCAAGCTGGAGTGCAGGCACTTCGGCACTAACGTTGTTGAGCGCTCGATCAATGGTGTGACAGACGAGACTGGCACTTACAAAATCGAGCTCAAGGACAGCCACGTGGAGGACATATGCGAGATAGTCCTCGTCCAGAGCCCCCTCGCAAACTGCCATGAGATCGAGAACCTCAGGGACCGTGCCCCTGTTCTGCTCACCAGGAACGTTGGCATGAGCGACAGCCTGCGTTTAGCCAATCCACTCGGCTACCTCAAGGATGTGCCGCTGCCCGTCTGCGGTGATCTGCTCAAGACGTTCGACTTGGCTGACGATGATGAGTGAGGGGATGGTCGCCATGGCACCACCTGAGTCGCTACCAAACCATATATGAGTTACCTGACCTGCCAATAGCATGGTTGTAAGTACAGCATCAATGCACAGCTGTCTCAGAACATGGAAACTGTAACTTTGCCATCGATCTAATGCTACTTACATCCTTGTGATTTACCGGATTCAAGTTGCATTCTTACCATCAATTTTGCTTCCGTGAGGTGAAAGCATTCTGTAACCAATCTTACATACCAAAATCACCATGCATATATTCTAACGGAGAGGAACAGCACCATTTCATTTCTTCCCAAATGACCAACTTACAAATTGCTCATTATGTCAGATAAGGCAGAGGTGGTGTTTACACCAGCGGCACTGCATTTCTATTACATCACATATGAGGAGGTATGAACTATTTCTACACGGCTTATGTGGCAAGGATAAGAGTGAAGCTCTTCACTACCATGGTTTCAGATCTCCAACAGGTCCGGCAGTCCAGTTGAGATGCTTCTCTTCAGGTTGTAAGTATGCACCCTCTGGGTGTGGGAGCTTGCGAGCAAGGCCATTCAAGATCTGGTGGAATGCATCTCGTGGTTGGGCTGGCTGTGGGAACAACATGGCCTGCTTCATTGATGGATTTGCGAGCAATCTTTGCTTTCTTAGAATATCCTCAATAGGCATTGATGTGAGAATACTGTCCAACTTTGGGACATCCTTCTCCTCCACAAAAACACCAATTTCCTCCCATGGGATAGCATCAGCAAATGGTAGCACAATATCATCAGCTATGATGACAGGAATGCAGCCAAAGACCACAGCCTCAACCAATCTAGGGCTCCATGGTGCCCAGCCCAATGGACACAGGCAGAAGACTGCACGCTGCATGTCTTCATAGTAAGTGGCAGGGTGATCTGTGGAAATGTCAAAAAGAGGATTATTCTTGAAGTTCTCCCACAATGAAGCTCGTGCACCTCTGTAAAACGAAATAATTGAAGTGAGTAAATGAGACCAAACCATTACGAACAATTCAAATTGGTTTAAAGTTTTGAAGCCTATACCTTGCATAGTAACCACCCTCAGGATCATTCCCGGTGTCATAGAATAGACCCCTGAAGTAAACGAAGATTGAACGTGGAGTGTCAGGGGGAATCAGGTGAGTCTGCATCTTCTGAGGAGGAGCAAAGGGTGGAATGATGATAGACCCCTCCTTCAGACAAACATGATTCTCCTGTCCAAACGTTTGCACCAATGTCGCACGTCGCAGCAATGGGAGTATACCACGTTCGATAGCTTTTTCTTCCTGCAAATACCAGCATAGCTATTAAACAGAAGTACCAAGCAAATGCAAAATAAGGGAAGATATATTCCTAATTATGGCCTCCTGTTATAAAGTGTGCTAGAAGAAATAACAAGATCCCACATAAAAAAAACCCAAGAGAATATGGGAGGTTCCAGGACTAGTGAACTCACCTGATAATGAAAGCAAGATCCAAAATCATGTGGGACAACAAAGAAGTGATCTGCACCATCAGTTCGGTTCCAAAAGGGCCATTTATTCGAAATATACTGGATTGCACTCCTCATCACCCTTGGTGACTTGAATGGCAAGGGAAGTCCAGCAGGAGTCAGGTCACACGTAGTATAAACTGGTGTGTAGAACCAATCAGCCTCCTTAGGTTTAAGTGTCCGCACGGCACTTGAGAGCAAGAAACGATGCATAAATATTTCTGCAGCGAACATGTGATTCAGGCAGCGGGGATCCTTGGTGACCATCTTCTTGTTGTACTTTCTTGGCAAGTCATAAATGTAAACCTTCAACTTTCCCACAGGATTGTCTTCTAGCACATCGCCAGCACTCCCTGCAAATCAATAATCATGGATTTAGAGCAAACAGATGTGCAAGTTATCTGAACAGAACATGAAACAATTAAGTTGTACAGCAACATCCATCTCTAGCTAAAATTGTGGAATCATATGAAGTATAAACCACCTACCATGGTATACTGAATCTTCCGATTAAAATTGATCCATGCTATATCAACCAATCCAAACCACCACAAAACATAATCTTAGCAACAACGAATAAATTATCAAAAGCAAGAAACTCTGGAGAAGGAAACGGGGAGTAACATCCAACACAAACCCTACAACTTCGGCTGGAAATTTGTGGTGGATGGCTAGACGGTGATGATGATATAAGCAACTTTTGACAAGAGTGGAATCAAAATTGAAATTGTAACATATCACAACCATATCCAACACGAAAGGCAGAAATGAGGCAATTGAACTAAAGCAATCTGGATTCAGTATTTCTGAAAGATGACATGGTCAACAACTCCAAGCAACAGCCTTGAACCAATCATGTTCACTATCATAATATCTGACAGTTTAAGAGCACCAACACGAGTATCAGGAACGACGAAATCTTAGGTTCTTAACAACTGAAAAAAATGTAACTTTTGAGAAGAAAAAAAATGTAAAGGAACGACTTTGGTGATAAAACGGGACCTGAGATGCGTTCGCTGTGCTGCTGGACGGCGTGGTCGGCCTCGCCGGACTCAGAGGCAGCGGCGACGGCCGGCGGCGAGAGGACGGATGAGAGGGCCGCTGCCGCCAGGAGGAGGGCTACCGGGAGCCATCCGGCTTTCGATCCCATCGCGGACGGCGGACGGCACCACCCTGTAGAGTCTCCGTCTCCCGAGAGCCGAGTTTAATTAACGAGAAGATTGGGTTTGGGAGTTCGATAAAGGGGAAATTTTGGGAAGCAGGACGAAGCAAGGGAGGATGAGGCCAATTAGATTTTGGCAGGACAAATGGAGATTGGAGAGAGGAGAGAGAATGGTTCCGGTCTCTCAACTAAAAGTCGACAGTATAGCGTGGAAACCCACTTTTCTTCACCATTTATGAAGGAGGCTTAGTCCCTAAAAAAAGAGGCTTAGATATGGAAATACTTCCCCTAATCTGTTTTAAGGGCCTGCGTGTGTCTATAGATTGATTGTCAATTCGACTAATATATATATGACTTGCATAGTATAAATTTATATTTTTAAATGGTATATTTTTTGTAATATACAAATCATAGAGGTTGGTCAAAATGACAATCTAGAACATGTGCAAAGCCTATAAAATTGACTAGAGGGAGTACTAATACTTGATGTTCATGCTGGGTTAATTTTTTACTCCCCGTCAAAAGACACCCTTGTTATTTTCTTAGCATGTTTAGGACTCGGCGATGAGAGAGTGAAAAAAGTGATGAGAGAGAACTTTCTGCAAATATAACTTCTTATATCGTGAAGTCAAGTTAGCGACAAAGATGACAAGCACTCACCTCGATATCGACAAGTATGTGAGGCAAAAATATTATTGTATGTGACCCATTGTTAAGATTCATCGGTTCGACTTTGCAAACACCAAGTGAGTTCACACATTTTGTTAAGATTCACTATTAGATATCGACTTAAATCAGGTGAGCAGTGTACTTTTAGCCACATGAAGGAATTTGGAACGCACTTAAGTGGTATGTGTAAGGTCACCTGCTTAGAGCATCTCCAGCCGTGCCTCCAGGAGCCTCTTTAAACCTTCGAACGACGAAATTGAAGGGGATCGTGTGCAGAAAACAAAAAAATTCCTAGCAACGATATCCTTAAACTAGCCAAGATCTACACTATGAAGATATAGAAGTACGGCGGAGATCGGAATACATACCCTCGTAGACCGAATAGCGGGGATTACGCTCCCGCACAAGCGTTGACGATGAAGACGCCGTAGCCGACCTCTAGGTCGCGGAGAACTCGGCGCGACGAAGACGACAAAGATGACCCCGAGGTCGGGTGGAGGAAGTAGGCCTCCGAGTACCGCTAGCGCAGCACCTCGCAGGGAGTCGCACACATACGGTGGAGACGACGACCTCCGAATCTCCAGTCCAGGACGAGCAGCGGAAGACTTGGACCGGAACACCAGCAGCGCGACAGCGGGCTATGGTGGAAGAGATCCCCCTCCTCTACTCGGCGCGGCTCCGTCAAGGGAACCACGAGATTGAGAGAGAAATTGGGAATTAATTGGTGAATTAAAAGGCCAGGGGTGCCCCTTCTTATATAGGCTCCCACGGGGAGCCAACCTTGCCAGCCAGGCAATGTGGGACTATCCCCCATTGCCTGGTTCGGCCAAACCAGGTGCACCGGCCCTAGGTGGGCCCCATTTGGCCCACCTAGGCCGGCCAAGCCTCCCCCACAAAATTCCCTTGAGGGTTTTCCCCCCCATGGGCCTTCTTTCGACCAGAAGGCCCATTTAGGGAAATCAGCCTAAATAAATTCGAAAATAAATATATAAAATCATATTTGCATATTAATTACACTAATTAATATCAAACATAATATATATAATTTTTCCTAGCTCCGAAAACTCTTTCGTCGCTGCCCGATCTCCATCGGACCCCTCCCGGGACGTTCCCGGTGATCTCTTTCCTTTCCGGTTGTCTTGTCGAAACCCCTTAAGTGTGTTACCCTAGCGGTTCGATATAATATCAGGTATGATCAAGACTCCTCAATGATCAACGACTAACTCGTAGGCCTGGACCCCATGAATTAACCCCTGAGATATAACGAATGACTTTCATCTATCAAACCTGGACGTATAGTCTTAAACCCTTTGTCATGGCGATACTTAGCGTGTCCGAGCATCATTCTCAGATATCTCCATACCTAGCATGATCTCGTTACCGACATCGCTATCTTCTACTCGTCTATGATATTATGTCAGCTGGTGACCTAGTCACATGTTTGCAAACTCATTTGACATAATCTCACCGAGTGGGCCCTAGAGTATCTATCCGGCTATGCAGACTGACAAATCCCGCTGTTGACCCCTCGTCTCAACTACTCCTTTCCGATACCCAAAAGTATCACCGTTATTGTCATACTAAATAAGATACGACGTTTGGTGCGATCAAAGTATCTTCCAGGAATAACAATAAGAGTTGGTCTCACGGTCTTAAGGCGTAATGACTATGTCCTATAAATACTGGGTACGTCCATCACATCGTTAACGATATGACTTCCATTGCCGACCGGCGCCATGCCCTATGATCGGAAAACCTCGATCATCAATCGCGCAACGAAACTAGTCTTAGTAGAGGCTACTAGGGACCTGGTTGTTTTGAAGGGGTTACGGTGCAGAAAACAATAATTTTCTAGCGAGCGAAACCCTAACTAGCCAGGATCTATCTATCTAGTACATGTGATAACGGTGGCGGAACGGGTTACATTACCTCTATGTAGACCGATAGCGGGGATTACGCTCCCGCACAAGCGTTGACGATGAAGTCGTACGTAGCCGACCTCGAGGTCGCGGAGAACTTGCCGCGATGTCGGAGTCGATGACGCCGGGGTGTCGACGATGATCTGCGTCGACGGGCGTCGGGCGGAAGAAGGCAGAGCGCCAGCACCGGGGCTGGCGCGCCGGCAGCAGAGGGGGGGAGGCGCGGCGGCTGCAGGGGGCGAGACGACGTCGCCCAAGCTCCTCAATAGAGTAGCCTCCGAGCACTCGCAAACATACGGAGCCTAGCGACAACTCCCGGTCATTCAGATCCAGCTGAAATCGCAGGAGTAGATCTTATCTGGAATCCCGCAGAGCAACGGCGCTCTGCGGTATGGCTTAGGTGGAGAGAGACCCCCTTCCTCAGCTCGGCGCGGCTCCGACTTGGGAACCACGAGATCGAGAGAGAAATTGGGAATTAACTGAATTTCCTATGAATTAAATCAATTAATATGCCTTGCTATATAAAGGGGGAAGGGGTGTGCCAACCCCCTTGGCTCCCCCATGTGGGACTAAAAGGAGGAGAGGGGAGGGGGGGTTCGGCCGAACCCCCCATGGGCTCGCCCACTCCTAGTCCGAGTTGGACTAGGAGGCCCAAGCCTTCCCTTCCTTGTGTGGTGCGGTTTCCCCCTCTTGGGCCCTCTTAGGGCCCATTTAGGTGGGAGCCCCCTTTTTTCCTTTATTTAATTAATATTAAATTAATATAAAAATCTCATTAATTCATAATTAATATATTTATATATAATTCAATATCCCATGACTCCGAAACTATTTCGGAACCACCCGAACAACTTTCGGACATTCTCGGAACCCTTCCATAACTCCCCGGAACTCCTTCCGGATCACCGGAACTCTTTCCGGATCATTTCTTTCTCTCCAATAAAAACCTATAAAATTCCAGAACCTATCTCCTAGCGTCGCTAAGACCTTAAGTTTGTTACGCTACGGTTCGGGAATACTCCAGACATGGTTGAGACACTCCGCTCACCAATGATCGTCAGGGATACCTGGAAATATATAACGACCCCTGTGCATTCCACGAATATCGTCGTTGAACCATAAGTATGATATTTATTCCCTTTGTCTCTGCGATACTACCTTGTCCGAGATATGATCGTAGACACACCGATGCCTTTGCTGTATCTCGTTACCGACGAAGGTTATTAACTCGTCTGCGATATTACATCTCCATGACCTAGTCATAAGCTGCGCAGCTATATAGATGCAATATCACCGAGTGGGCCCAGAGTATCTTTCCATTACAAGAATGAACAAATCCCGCTCTTGATCCTTACGTCTTGATGCTCTTTCGGAATACCCAAGATGGACACCGTTATTGTCATGCTATATAAGACACAACGTTTGATGCTCTCAAAGCACTCCTACGAAGCAACAATAAGTACGGTCTCACGGTCTAAGGAATAAGCTATCATACTCTTATCTATTGCAAATGACAAACATCGTAATACGATCTTATTGCAATACTTTGCGTATGTCCACCACCTTATTCTGCTAACAAGATGACCCCATTGTCAACCGACGTCATTGTCCTTGATCGGGAATCTCGATCAACTGTTGCCCAATGGACTAGCTCATATAGAGGCTTGCTAGGGACCTGGTTGTCCATGTATCACACGTGTATTAATAATTCCGATTAATACAGTTGTAGCATAATACACAAAACTATTATAAACTTATGAGATAATGCAATAAATACTACTTTATTTATTTGCCTCTAGGGCATATCTCCTTCAGTCTCCCACTTGCACTAGAGTACAAATAAACTAGCTGCATTTTACTTTATCAGAATCCCTTATCAAATAAGAATCATTTGATAATGCTTGCTCGTGGAAAAGTGTTACTGCACAATCCATGATTGTACATGCTTTTGCGATTCACTGGCATCAACTTGCTTGATGTCATCACGTTGTCTAACAACATATATGCAAATACCGTAACTAAGTGAGACTTCTGCTTCCCAGCGCTTACTCTGATTATACTAACCAGATAACTGCTCTGAAAAACACACTCAGCCATGCAGAGCCCCTTGTAACAATTACAAACTCGCGATATCTACATACCTTCACACCAATGTAGAAAACTTGACATTCAAATGTCAATCCCTTAACTAACGCACTTCTACTTCTAGTAAATTCCAATTTTACTTTCATAACTGCTCTTTATTCCAAGAACATCGGTTATAATTCATCGAGCAGATAATATGGTTTCTGTATGATGTCTAATATTACATAATAGACCCACATGTCATACAACCATTACTTTCATGCATCATTACTCTTAATGATCAATTGGATTCCAAAGGACCATCCTTTTGATTCTATTCTGACTCCTCAGAAATAATCCAACATAACTCGACTAACTATTAAAATTCCCGTTCTATTTCAAAATAGATACTAACTTTTAAATAGTTTCACAACTTCATCCTATTCTATTGGTACAGTTTCACAATGTGTTAACTACACAAGATGAATTCGACTCCCACTCAAATTATGTTTCCACATATTTGACAACACACGCTCCCACTCAAAAACGTGTTATCCACATATTTGAGTTCCTGACCTCCCACTCAAAAATATGTTCCATACATATTCCACCTGAGTAAACTAACTTTGACTCCCACTTAAATCGACATTTTGGTCTGACCAAAAACATTGATCTATTATCAATTCGAATTCAATACAAACTCCAGTATTACATTAATACAAATCCCTCAGACTTCAAGCATGTCTACATAAATGTAGTCAACAAATTTGATCTTGTCCAAGACACATTTCTCGACAAGACATGCTACCGCGTCTTTCTTATAGTCACATTTCTCATATAACACCTTATATGACGATTAAACAATCTTATTCCTCTAATAAGAATTGCAGCAACAATTACTCTCTTAATCCTTTCAAATGCAACTTTGGATTTCCAGGCTCAAAAAAACCTTTGTTCGTATTCCGATATTTTCTCAACTTTCTTTGTATTCATAAAGTGCACCTTGATCTGTCAACAAGATCTGAAATACTTAATACAGTGCTGTGACCTGACAGCAATATTAAATATAACAACACTTTATTTAGAAGTTTCTTTCATGAAAATATTATGATCTTTATGAAGAGGATTGCAAGCAGAAAACAATTTTCTAGTCTCCCTCACTCTTAATCACTAAACTTTCATTAGCAGACATATACTCTTTGGAACATCTTCCAACATAAGTCTGACACTTTATTCCAAACTTCTAATTTCAATCCATAAACCATAATTCGAAAAGTCATCTTTTCTCGGAATTACATAGACAACAAACTGAACTTTGTTTCTAATTGATTCTGGAATACACTCTCGTCCAATGCGAGCAATCTACAAAGAACTACTCATGTATATTCCGAATTATCGCATAATCATATACACGTCGACATTACTGTCGATCCTATGAATTCTTGTTGAGAAAAATATCTATTTTCTAAAGTGGACATCGACTATAATGTTTCGAACATATTAGGAGATTCTAAGACTGATTCTGACAGACCACACTTTATTTAAAATAGAGCATGATTATAATTCCCCACATATCACTATATATGACATTATAATTTTGTGAAACTAATTTCCACAAGTCTTTTGTGTTGAAACCATAATTCAAAAATATTGTCCTTTGATCGAATCTTGTGAATACAATATTCACTAATCTTTCTTCTGAAAAAACCCCATTTGATCTATTATCAAATTAATCTCAGACTCCATAATTTATCGGGCAAATACTCCTATTTACCAAAATCATGGAAGAATTCGGATCATGCAATAACACCATTGATTAATCATTAAAATGACTCTCAATCAATTTCCTCCAGTATTGCAACTTCAATACTGCATTTCAAACTTAATCAATTTTGGCACTCGAAATACTTAAATGGACCAAAAGTATCCATTACTTCTTTCATTGCCTTTATGACTAAATTCGATGGTGTTTGTTCTTTGGACACATAATTTTATCATTCCCGCCATTATAAATGTATATCATACGCATAATGTAATTGAGATGTGATGCAAATTACTCATAACATGAAACAACTGCTTTGTTCCATAACATAAAACAACTGATGTGTTCTATATGAATAATTATGTCTTGTAACATTCAAGACACCAAACCAGGTCACATTCTCACTATTACAAAATGTCTTATAAAAAACTATTGATGATAACTAATATGATATCTCGAGGGCGTGAGCACTACTGGCCATTAACTTGCCATCACTTGTGCACTGTCACGTCACCCTTCGCCACATACTTGTGATAATCAGGGACTGTTTCACAAACAGAACAATTATCAAACACTTTTCATCAAGTATGAGAAGAATACATTTATATCTTCGTATATCAAATATACCCATAGCGTCGAAGAACTCTTTTTCGATGAATCAACTTTTAGAGATTTGAACTTGTTCACGAACGTGAAGAAGCTCACCGTGTCTCTATAGCATATTAACGCACATGCTATTCACAGCTAGGAGGTAAAGCGCAATCTCTATTGCACTTGAGTTCGCTATCTAGAAATCGTAGATATTCGTAAGCCTGAAGTAGATGTCACAAAACTTCTTCAACTGAGTCTCCAGACAGGTATGCTCCCCATGTGAATGGTCCGGAACTTTCTAAGCTGTCTGAACCGCTCAAGACTAAATTCATCTTTGAAGTGACCTCTGATCGCATCAATCACGACATATGGCTCCATGTGTTGAAACAACTTTCAACTCAGGTGCTAGGCATACGCTCATGACGATCGTCACTTCCATGAACATGTCATGATGCTTACGGAACTCATCATCTTGCTCCTTGCTATCAGAATCATCTGGTCTAACTCCTAACTAATGTTCTAGCACATATAGGATGTTTGTTGTGTTTGGAGAATGTTTCTAAAACCAATGCACCAGCTGATGAAGTTGGACCCGTCAGCTTTCAAGGTAGAATCCGAGCTCTTGAGGAAGCAACCGAAGTGTAGTTCCGTAGTCTCCAGATGTGATCGCAAAAGAGGTAAGATAAGTTTATAATATATAGGTGAGTTTTAGTTCTATAATCTCATTATCAAAAACACACCACACCAAGATTATTATCCCTAAAATAATAATGGCGATTACACGACCCTCATCCACCACACTGCCCCCGATCATCACGGCCGGCAGCACAGCTTCAAAGGTGGACATAACATGTCGATCACAACAACTCTGTGACTCGTGCTCGATCTTTCGATCTTCCCGTGTTCCGAGGCCATACCTCTGAGTATGCTAGGCTCGCCAATCAAACCTCGAAGACCTGCGCGTGCAACATGGCTTACACCCACTGTATGCGAACGACGAGATGTGTGACACCCGATCATCACGGCCTGCCTCATAACGTAGAACTTTCTTGGTGGTGCGCAACGAGGGAGAACACAATTTTGGTATTTGTTAGGGATCATCCTATTTATGACGCTACCGTTGTATATCTAGCATATAAGCAATCAATAGGATGCACACACAACAGCACACAACAATGATGCAATGAAGTGCGATGCGACATGATCGATGCGTCTGGACCTTCATGGCGCCATGTGCCTGGCCCCCGGCGCCCCGGCATGACTCCGAGTCTACAGAGCCCTCCATTGCCTCCGACAGTACGAGTAATATCAAAACTTACCGTAACCATGTCACATAAAATAACGCCTCTGCAAAAAAAAGTTAGACGCCTCTAGCTTTATCTAGTTTTGCAAGTTTTACGTGGCATATAGGCTTATTCGTAAGAGAATCGCTTCGCTACCTACGAACTTTGTACCACAACGTCGATCGTATAATTGCATGTTTAAGCATCCCTTTCGGGCCCTCCATTGAAAATGCTTTGCCGACTAGAGAGAGAGAAACAGACACCCGCCAGCCACAGATACGGAGCAAGCCGTATGTCAGTAGTGGAACCAGTCTCGCGTAAGTGTACGCGTAAAGTCGGTCCGGGCCGCTTCATCAACTCAATACCGAAGGCATCGCAAGTGCACGCTAGAGGGTAGCAAATATAAGAAAGACACCCTCATTCAACATGAGTTCTAACCGTACCAGCAGTACTACGCATAGATCGGCTCTGATACCACTGAAGGGGTTACGGTGCAGAAAACAATAATTTTCTAGCGAGCGAAACCCTAACTAGCCAGGATCTATCTATCTAGTACATGCGATAACGGTGGCGGAACGGGTTACATTACCTCTATGTAGACCGATAGCGGGGATTACGCTCCCGCACAAGCGTTGACGATGAAGTCGTACGTAGCCGACCTCGAGGTCGCGGAGAACTTGCCGCGATGTCGGAGTCGATGACGCCGGGGTGTCGACGATGATCTGCGTCGACGGGCGTCGGGCGGAAGAAGGCAGAGCGCCAGCACCGGGGCTGGCGCGCCGGCAGCAGAGGGGGGAGGCGCGGCGGCTGCAGGGGGCGAGACGACGTCGCCCAAGCTCCTCAATAGAGTAGCCTCCGAGCACTCGCAAACATACGGAGCCTAGCGACAACTCCCGGTCATTCAGATCCAGCTGAAATCGCAGGAGTAGATCTTATCTGGAATCCCGCAGAGCAACGGCGCTCTGCGGTATGGCTTAGGTGGAGAGAGACCCCCTTCCTCAGCTCGGCGCGGCTCCGACTTGGGAACCACGAGATCAAGAGAGAAATTGGGAATTAACTGAATTTCCTATGAATTAAATCAATTAATATGCCTTGCTATATAAAGGGGGAAGGGGTGTGCCAACCCCCTTGGCTCCCCCATGTGGGACTAAAAGGAGGAGAGGGGAGGGGGGGGTCGGCCGAACCCCCCATGGGCTCTCCCACTCCTAGTCCGAGTTGGACTAGGAGGCCCAAGCCTTCCCTTCCTTGTGTGGTGCGGTTTCCCCCTCTTGGGCCCTCTTAGGGCCCATTTAGGTGGGAGCCCCCTTTTTCCTTTATTTAATTAATATTAAATTAATATAAAAATCCCATTAATTCATAATTAATATATTTATATATAATTCAATATCCCATGACTCCGAAACTATTTCGGAACCACCCGAACAACTTTCGGACATTCTCGGAACCCTTCCATAGCTCCCCGGAACTCCTTCCGGATCACCAGAACTCTTTCCGGATCATTTCTTTCTCTCCAATAAAAACCTATAAAATTCCAGAACCTATCTCCTAGCGTCGCTAAGACCTTAAGTTTGTTACGCTACGGTTCGGGAATACTCCAGACATGGTTGAGACACTCCGCTCCAATGATCGTCAGGGATACCTGGAAATATATAACGACCCCTGTGCATTCCACGAATATCGTCGTTGAACCATAAGTATGATATTTATTCCCTTTGAATCTGCGATACTACCTTGTCCGAGATATGATCGTAGACACACCGATGCCTTTGCTATATCTCGTTACCGACGAAGGTTATTAACTCGTCTGCGATATTACATCTCCATGACCTAGTCATAAGCTGCGCAGCTATATAGATGCAATATCACCGAGTGGGCCCAGAGTATCTTTCCATTACAAGAATGAACAAATCCCGCTCTTGATCCTTACGTCTTGATGCTCTTTCGGAATACCCAAGATGGACACCGTTATTGTCACGCTATATAAGACACAACGTTTGATGCTCTCAAAGCACTCCTACGAAGCAACAATAAGTACGGTCTCACGGTCTAAGGAATAAGCTATCATACTCTTATCTATTGCAAATGACAAACATCATAATACGATCTTATTGCAATACTTTGCGTATGTCCACCACCTTATTCTGCTAACAAGATGACCCCATTGTCAACCGACGTCATTGTCCTTGATCGGGAATCTCGATCAACTGTTGCCCAATGGACTAGCTCATATAGAGGCTTGCTAGGGACCTGGTTGTCCATGTATCACACGTGTATTAATAATTCCGATTAATACAGTTGTAGCATAATACACAAAACTATTATAAACTTATGAGATAATGCAATAAATACTACTTTATTTATTTGCCTCTAGGGCATATCTCCTTCATGTTTATCTACCACACCTGTCTTAATGTTTTCGCTTAATACAGTTATAGCATGGTGTAAAACATATAATGAACGATTGGGATATTGCCAATAAACTATGTTTATTAAGTGCCTCTAGGGCATATTCCCTTCAGTCTCCCACTTGCACTAGAGTAACACTTAATCTAGTTTACAACCTGGTAAAAGCTCAACACCCATAGCATCTTGGTGCCTGCTCGCCTCGTGGAAGAGGAATACAGTCAACAGATCTCACACATTGAGACCTATATGTGCTTTGCAACACTTCTATGTCACCTAGTTTGACATAATCCCGTATCTTACGAAGACGGTGAAATATATCCAAGTGAATGGAGTGAGACTCGAGCATTCGCGTAGCATGCGCCTTAAAAGTCTAAGAGATCTATTATGGAGACCACCTACGCTCGGAAAACTACTGCTCAGTCCATTCACACTTGCTACTTATGAAGTCGCGATATATTTCTATACCTATGTAGATTATGCGACAGTGCATTCATATGCGACTTCGCAAACTAACCATGTCTATCTTCAAAACAAAGGACATCTCCTATATGAGATTTCTAGTCGTATGGGTCAGTGTAATAACTTGCATCATCGTAACCGCTTTGCGGCAAGTTTCCATTCCACTCTTACCCGTTACTAGAAAACCTATCTTCATTTCTCATACACACTGAAGAATAAACTTAACGTTTGTTCACTGATCCACACAAGGATCACTCTAGAACTTGTTCTTGAACCAAGAACTCGGGTCACACCAAGTCGAGCTTTCAGCCTGATAGACTCTATGTGTGATACATAGAGAATGTCGAACATCATTTTCTATCACTGAAAAAGCCAAGATTAACTTAATCTTTTACCTAGTCATACAAGTAAGAACCTCTTTCTTCGCTTGTCCTTTTCTGAAACACTTCAGAATCCTGACTTAGGAAATACTCTGACTTAATGTTATTAAGCCCCCTCTGATCTATACAATTATAAATCGGATGCCTAATACTCCTAACTTCATTTCACAGAAAATTTAATCACTTAAATAATCCTTTACACTCTACTAGAGGATCTGTGTCATTCAATATGTCGTTACATACAGAATCACAAATGACACCTAGCTCCCACTCAATATGCCTTCCTCATATAAGATCAAGGAAAAGCTACTTAGCTCCCACTCAAATCTTTGCAAATGTAGGTTTCTTCAACTATTTTGGACAACTCCAAAATCCTTTGATCACATTATCAAAGTGAAGATTCCAGCTCCGATATGCTTGCTTCTGCCCATGAATGGACAACCGAAGTTTGCACACATGTTTAGCATCCTCAGGATTACAAACCATTCTTAATTACACTATTAAGAACCATGGTTTCCTCATCCATCTATCAATTTCTCATTCGAAATTATAGTAATTGCTAAACGACCCAGAATAGATTTAGGCTTCGCCACTTGAGACAAAGTCTCATGTGGTCTGTCGGAACTGTTTCACGACAAATCGAATCTGCTCAATATCTACTCTCTCATAAAACTCCATATACTATCAACATCCTAGATGCCATCAAGAAGATCTCCCAAGTAAATACCTGGTAATCGTATATTATGGATTTTATTTCGGATCACAAATGACTCATAGCCATTTCTCGGACTTAGGTACACCATCTCTTCTTCGTAGTTCGTAGGTCTATCATATTCCATTAATATGAACTTTATAACAAGATTGTTGTAACACACAATGTGGAACACAACCTCGTATACCTACGCTCTTAGTATGAGCTCAGAACATCATGATTTTGAACCATCAGCTTTTTCAAGCTGTGGAGCCTGACACCGAAAAACACTTTCGATTGCGCCACTCTGATGTCTGGAGAGGAAGTTCACCAACTTCGTCTTGCTCTACTTTCTTTCTCACTTATACCCTCGGACAAGAAACTATTTCTTTCGCAAGGTATATCCCGGCAAGGATTTTGCCTATGTCGTGAGACATGTACCCAACTAACTCTTTAGGTAGGGTATACTACAAAGATTAATCCATTTTAGGTTCGATTACATCGAAACGCTAAATTGCTGAAACGACAATCCAGGCTAAAAGCCACGCCATGACTCATACGGTATTGTCTCCATGGATTCAAATGGTTTCCCTATTTGCTAACGTGAGTGTTTACGTTTCTACCATATGACTCTAATGATCATAATAATTCGGTAAGAGAATTATTTACCACACACTATCCGATAAGGTGCGATTACGACGCCCTAACACACCATAACACTATGGTGTTCCATTCGACGTAATTTGTGGAACTCTTCTCACTTGTCTTCCAATGATGTGCCAACATTATAACTCAAATCTTCATTCCTCGATTTGCATCGCGGGAATTTGATTTTCTTGTTAAGTTTATTTCCTACTTCATTCTGAACTTCGTTTGATCGAATCAAAAATTCAGACTAACATTCCCCGGAGTGGATATCCATATATCTACTCGGAATATTCATGAAGTCTATGAAATAAAGACTTCCACTACACGTTAAAGTACTTCATTGATTCACATACACCCATATGCATGATTTTCAACAAGCTATACTCAAAACGTTCAGTGAAGTTCACGAAATAAAGGTCTCCACTACCCGTCAATTACTTCATTGAACCACATACATCTCCATGTATGACTATCAATGAGTTATATGCCCGTTTTCCGAAAACGGTGTCACAGTTATTTTGCAAGTGTCAAAAGATCAAATCTTAGGACTTGTAGGTCCATCCAGTGTGGAGCTAATGCATATAACATTGACATGACTAAACGGTAGTGCCACACATATGTGGTGTCTTTATTAAGTTTGTATCCTTTGGCATTAATACTATGAATGTGGGAGCTTCTACCATCTAAACTCAAATCGGCATATGATCATTACTTCATAAATATAGGACACCAATTTGTCACTATCATGTATGAACAAGTGTCTCGCTAGAGGAGACACACTCGTAACGATCATACCAACACCCGATCATAAAGAATTTATTCAAATGGTAGATCTAGAGGGAGAGTGTCTATGGCCGTCACAACAACTTGATTGCCGTTATCAACACGCAATGTCGCCTCATCCTTTCAAGCTACTCAAGCAGTAAACCTGGTTTTTCACAAAACATGACTAGTTCAAGACTTAGTCACTACTGCGAGCACTTGCTTAGCTAAAACATTCATAACTTGTATATCATATATACACCATCATCATTGATGACTTCCGGCGATCTGTTTCATCTTCTTGATACTTCCACCGTAATCAAGAACCATGAAGGTGAACGATTCCCCTTGCATGACATAGTCTATGACAGCGGATTTGCACTTGGCAACGATGTCTGTCATCCAGTGATTGAGCTGAGCGAGGCGTCTCAATGTTCATTAATCATGAACATATGTCATTAAACATGACCGCCACATGCTCCCTCAATGTATGCATTCTCTTCCATCTTGGTTATGAAGACAATCAGTCAACGTACTGATAAACTTTATCAACCCAACGTTTGGGGTACCCCGAGTTTAGCGACCATATCATATGTTCGCGATCTAAAAACTCGTACCCACCGTTGGTTCTTTATGGCAGAGATCATAGCATACACTGGACTATGATGATATCATCCGCACAAAATCCGATAATCCAAATTATCTTTTGTTAGCGGAATCTCCGGGTTTATCTCCTAGCGGGTATTGTAACACAAAAGAGCTAACGGTTTACAAGGAGTATCCTCAAGCTAAAGCATAAAACTATGAAGTTTGGACCCAACCTTTTAAGTTTCTCAATCGCAGGACTGCGCCTAATTTGAAAAGATGCTATCACAATGGTTAATATCTACAAAGGTTTGCAAAACAGACTATGTTCATTATATTCTGAGTTCTAGTATTTTAGAAAATAACTATCCGAACTCCCACTCAAACGAACATCCCTCCTGATCGTTTAAGCGATTACACGACCCCCATCCATTGCACCACCCCTCATCATCAGAGCCGGCGGCACAACTTCAAGAGTAGACAAAAGTCCGCCACACCAATTTTGTGACTCGTGCTCGACCTTTCGGTCTCCCTGTTCCGAGGCCATATTTCTGAATATGCTAGGCTCGCCACCAAAAACCTCCACGCTGACGCTTGTGCAACATGGCTTACACCCACCGTATGCGAACGAAGATATGTCTGACACCCGATCATCACAACCTGCCTCATAACGTAGAACTTTCTTGGTGGTGCGCGTTGGAGGGAGAACACTAGTGGTATTTTGAAGGGATCATCTTATATAGCTACCGATGTGTAACTAATGTATACTATACACACAATCACACAATATAAGATGCACACAAAACATCAAATGTAATGCAATGTGATATAGTCCATTGCGCCATGGTCTTCTTGGCGCCCGCAGTTTATAAACAATTTAATAAACCTACCTTGACCATATCACATAGCCCCTGCAAAATAAAGTTAGACGCTTCTACTTTATCGTTTGCATATTTTACGTGGCTCGGGGCTTTCGTAAATAGAACCGCTTCATACCTACGAACCTTATGACCACAACAACGATCCAATAATTGCATGTTTAAGCATCCCTTTCGGGCCCTCCATTGAAAATGCAAAGCCAACTAAAGAGAGAGAAACAGGCACCCGCCAGCCACAGATATGGTACAAGCCGTATGTCAGTAGTGGAACCAGTCTCGCGTAAGCGTACGCGTAAAGTCGGTTCGGGCCGCTTCATCAACTCGATGCCGCTGGAATCACAAGTGCACGCTAGAGGGTAGCAAATAACAGGAACGGTGCCCCCGTGCAGAACACAGGTTCTAACAGCGTACAGCTATATCTACGATAGATCGGCTCTGATACCACTGAAAGGGATCGTGTGCAGAAAACAAAAAATTTCCTAGCAACGATATCCTTAAACTAGCCAAGATCTACACTATGAAGATATAGAAGTACGGCGGAGATCGGAATACATACCCTCGTAGACCGAATAGCGGGGATTACGCTCCCGCACAAGCGTTGACGATGAAGACGCCGTAGCCGACCTCTAGGTCGTGGAGAACTCGGCGCGACGAAGACGACAAAGATGACCCCGAGGTCGGGTGGAGGAAGTAGGCCTCCGAGTACCGCTAGCGCAGCACCTCGCAGGGAGTCGCACACATACGGTGGAGACGACGGCCTCCGAAGCTCCAGTCCAGGACGAGGAGCGGAAGACTTGGACCGGAACACCAGCAGCGCGGCAGCGGGCTATGGTGGAAGAGATCCCCCTCCTCTACTCGGCGCGGCTCCGTCAAGGGAACCACGAGATCGAGAGAGAAATTGGGAATTAATTGGTGAATTAAAAGGCCAGGGTGCCCCTTCTTATATAGGCTCCCAGGGGGAGCCAACCTTGCCAGCCAGGCAATGTGGGACTATCCCCCATTGCCTGGTTCGGCCAAACCAGGTGCGCCGGCCCTAGGTGGGCCCCATTTGGCCCACCTAGGCCGGCCAAGCCTCCCCCACAAAATTCCCTTGAGGGTTTTCCCCCCCATGGGCCTTCTTTCGACCAGAAGGCCCATTTAGGGAAATCAGCCTAAATAAATTCAAAAATAAATATATAAAATCATATTTGCATATGAATTACACTAATTAATATCAAACATAATATATATAATTTTTCCTAGCTCCGAAAACTCTTTCGTCGCTGCCCGATCTCCATCGGACCCCTCCCGGGACGTTCCCGGTGATCTCTTTCCTTTCCGGTTGTCTTGTCGAAACCCCTTAAGTGTGTTACCCTAGCGGTTCGATATAATATCAGATATGATCAAGACTCCTCAATTATCAACGACTAACTCGTAGGCCTGGACCCCATGAATTAACCCCTGAGATATAACGAATGACTTTCATCTATCAAACCTGGACGTATAGTCTTAAACCCTTTGTCATGGCGATACTTAGCGTGTCCGAGCATCATTCTCAGATATCTCCATACCTAGCATGATCTCGTTACCGACATCGCTATCTTCTACTCGTCTATGATATTATGTCAGCTGGTGACCTAGTTACATGTTTGCAAACTCATTTGACATAATCTCACCGAGTGGGCCCTAGAGTATCTATCCGGCTATGCGGACTGACAAATCCCGCTGTTGACCCCTCGTCTCAACTACTCCTTTCCGATACCCAAAAGTATCACCGTTATTGTCATACTAAATAAGATACGACGTTTGGTGCGATCAAAGTATCTTCCAGGAATAACAATAAGAGTTGGTCTCACGGTTTTAAGGCGTAATGACTATGTCCTATAAATACTGGGTACGTCCATCACATCGTTAGTCCTAACGATATGACTTCCATTGCCGACCGGCGCCATGCCCTATGATCAGAAAACCTCGATCATCAATCGCGCAACGAAACTAGTCTTAGTAGAGGCTACTAGGGACCTGGTTGTTTATCTACCACACCTGTATTAATGTTTTCGCTTAATACAGTTATAGCATGGTGTAAAACATATAATGAACGATTGGGATATTGCCAATAAACTATGTTTATTAAGTGCCTCTTGGGCATATTCCCTTCAGAAATAACGCTGTTTTTCGCTCAGCCGCACCCTCAAGAGGTTAAACACCGGTGCTCCCAGACCGAACCCACCATGTTGGGGGTGATTGGAGGGTAGGGTGGCGGAGAGGAAAGGGAGCTAGCATGGACCAGACTTGTCGACGAATCAACACACTTTCCCCACCTCGGCTCGCCATCCTGCAATACGGCACGAACCCTTCCCCTCCTCCGCAAACAAACATGTAGGAAGGATTTGGGTATCAAAACTTGTTGAAGTATTTGTATGGATTTGTATCTAATCAGGATGAATTTGGTGTATAGAGTCCCAATATAAGGAGCTTTACGTGAAAATAAAAGGAGTTGTACCGGTTTCACAAACATAGTCGTCACTACCTCCATCATGTAAAATCTCCACTAGTTTGTTTACTTTCAGCGTATTTTAAGGGATTGGAGATGATAATCCACCACCAACCACCTCATTTTTATCTAAAACAAAAACTCTAGAATAGTAGTGTATTGTAGGGGTAAAGTATTCGTAAGTGATTTGTGAGAACTAAGTGTCAAATCTTCTCTCATCCTAGCCCTCTCATCCCAAGAAAGCACTTGGAGTAAACAAGGACTAAGTCAGGTAACTGGATCTAGCAATCCACTGCTTGACGTTCATCCCTACACACGCGAATATTTTGGAGGTGTTGCGTCTGCGACGTTTTGACGAACTGGTAATATTTGGATGGAGTTTGTGAAATCACAAGGTAAAAAGGAGTTGTTTGTAGAATCACAAGGTGAAGGAGATAAAGAAAACGGTGCACGATCAATATGATGGTGATAAAGAAAACGGTGGATGCACATAACAGTGATAGCACAGTGGCAGCTTATGAAGTGTACTAGCCCGATGGCAAGATTTTGTTAAGGTAGTGTTTGAACATTGTGGTGCACGAACTCAAAAGTTTTATCAACTGTTGTCTGAGTACTAGGCAACTTAACGCGGCAACGCGCCCGTGTTGTAAATAAAATTTGAATTATGTGTTTTGAACATTTTGAAATTTTGTAGATTTAAACTTGGTGTTTGGATATTTCAAAATTACCTAGGTTTCAAAATTAACGAAATTTGAAGAAGTCTGCGTCTGAAAATTGTTTAGTTTGCGGAAATTATTGGAAGTGGTGCGTTTTCATATTTGGAAGTGTAGTTTAATCTATGCTATTGCACGGCTTTCATATCAGTAATGTTATAATTCTCATCTGTTTCGAAAATATTTGAATAGGCAACAGAGAAAGTTTATGTATTGAACATGAAGTTGTAGAACATCGCGGAAATATTTGAAAGACGTAAACAATAATCCTATTATCCCGACGTATATGTGCAAGACGTACGTATGAGATGGACTCATTAAACCATTCAAAAATATTTCAGTAATTTTCCGATTTCAGTCGCCCAAAACTTCATAATTACAAAGATTAGAAGGAGCAACATGTGCTAATTTATCCATGTCTAATATATCTTTTGTAGAGTATATGCACATGATTATAATATCGGAGTGAAGTATTTAAAGTAAAACCGAACAAATTAATGGAGTTACATAAATTATAATGTGTAGTGTATTTAATTTTTTAAAAAGTTGTTTAAACATGTATGGGGTTGGGTTGTAAAGATATTATTTTTCTGTGAAATTTGATTTTTTTTTGTATTTTTTTGAGTTGTATTTAAAAAGATATGATTTTTTCTGTTTTTCCGTCTGAAAATGCAGAAAACCTGCCAGGCGGGCCCGGCGCGTCAGCCGCACAGCGCTGACGTCAGTCCTTGACGTCAGCGCCGGCGAACGCGGGCGGCGGCGCTCGACTCGCAGCAGCGCAGCGCCGCCCAGTCCTGGGCCATGGAGGTGCGCCGCTTGTAGAGCAAGGCGAGGCGCGTCCAGCCGACCGCGGGGCGTGCCGAATGGTCGCTGAAATCGCTGCCGGCAACCATTTCCGCGACGACGAGCAGCAAAAAGGGCGGCGGTGATTTCCGGCGGAGTACCGACGACCCCGGCCGCCCAAGCGAGATTCGTCCGGCGAGGAGGAAGAGGAGACGACGCTGCACGTTCCCGTGGCCGCCAATGTGAGCTGGGAGGCGGCACCGGCCGGCGGCGGCGCCGGCGACCGCACGGTCGCGGGAGAGAAGAGAGAGGCGAGGGGGAAAGCGCGTGGTGATTTTACACAAAAGCATGCGAACTTTCCAGTATTCACGAATAGGTCCCTCTGCATAGTGTATGCTGGACTGCGGGTTTGATTTCTAATTTGTGCAATGGCTTTTCTACAAAAATAACGTGCGACCGGCGGAACCGGAGGCAGCGGGCGGGTGACCGGGCAACGTGGCGGCGCACGATTGACCTAGAGGGCCAAGCTACAATAACTCGTATCTGGGAATCGTTTTGGACGCATCCTGGCCGTCCGACGCGCCGCTCGGACGGCCGGCATTTTTCGGGTGATGTGGACGCTGGATACGGACACGAATTCCACGCCCTTTTATAGTACTATGTTAAATTTCTCTTTTACTTCAATGCAAGTATGGCAGTCTAGCTGTACAGATGAACTTGGACGTAGTCGTTTTCTTCTTTGCTTCTTGGGAGGCACGGACTAAAAGCAGCCGGCACTAATAACATTGTATATGTGCCATGTCGTCATTGGCGGATTAACCTGGTCTCCCTTCCAGCCATGTCATCAGCGGCATAACCGTGTCAACGACTAGTAGAATCAACATAAACCTGGTCTCCCTGCCTGGTATTCCATCTGCTGCAACACCGTGTCAAGGACCGACCATTAGAATCAACATAACCCTAGTCTTCCTGCCATGTATACATCAGGAGAGAATTGCCACAATATCACTACACAAAACCGAGGGATTGGGAACGATCTGTTCATGTGAACAATGGCTAGGTCTAGTTGAGGGTATATCTGGTATTCTAAAAAAACTGACCAACAAAATAAGCTTTGACTAACGGGAGAGCATTGAAAAGTCACGGCAGTGGTATCGTGGCACAAAAAACCTTAACGTCCATGGTATTTTGGCAAGCAGTAATGCTCCTACGGGATTAGTTAGGGTCAGGGTAGATTATTAGGGGTGGGCCGCGGGTGAAACTCAGAGGGCTGTGAACTAATCAGATAAGTCAAGTATGGTTTTCTCAGTGTTATTTTGGAACTCTCGGTTTTGTGTAATAGTATTGTGGCAATTCTCTCATACATCAGGCGCAGCACCGTGTCAAGGACCATTAGAATTAACATACTAGCCATCAAGTTAGAGCAGACATCCAAATATCCAATCTTAGGAACATTTCAAAGAATAACTCAATAGTACAGAGACTGGAAGAACAGCATGTTTGTTATTTATAAAAAAAAGGAGGGGGAAGGGCCAGAAGAGGCAGCCAGTATCCTTCCAAGGGTGTCCCAAAAATATGAGCTCAAAATAACTTATACATTTCAGTAGCAACATAGCACAAACAATTATTTCGCACTCCAGTAGATAACAGCGGATCAACATTGCGACGATAGTCGTGAAACAAAAAGTCCTAGCCACATCGAAAACAAAATAACAGCGCAACAGGGATTCACCCCTGTGGAGGATATTTGTCTGTAGGTGCCAAGTCTTGGGCCCTTAGCCTATGAGCATCTTGTTATCTTCCAAGAAACTGTAGGTGGGGACCTCAAGGTTGTACGGTGCAGGTCCCTTGCGGATTCTGCCAGAGATGTCGTAGTGGGAACCATGGCACGGGCAGAACCAGCCACCAAAGTCTCCAGAGTTGGGGAGGGGAATGCATCCAAGATGAGTGCAGACACCGATAACCACCAGCCACTCTGGGTTCTTCACACGCTCACCGTCTTCCTGTGGGTCGCGCAGGGATGCAACATCCACGCTGTTGGCCAGCTTGATGTCGTCATCTGTCCGTCGCCTGATGAAGACTGGCTTTCCACGCCACTTGACAGTCACTGTGGTGCCGGGCTCGATGCTGGATAGGTCGACCTCAAGGGAAGCAAGCGCTAGCACATCCTTACTGGCTGACATGCTCAAGACAAACTTCAAGACGAGGAGACGCAGCAGTGATGCATACACAAACCTCCCACCACTCAGAACAAAGTAGGCAAAGGCACGCTTGCTGGGATCTCCAGGAGGATATCTTTCATGGTTGTACTGGTCATAAAGCACTTTTGAGTTGGGGTTCTTCAGTGCAGCCACAGTTGATGGGAGTTCAGTCAGTCCAGCATCTTGGTTCTGGGGAACAAGTGTTTCAGCCGAAGAAAATCCTGCACCAGAAGTACATGTAGTATGAATAACTTGCAGACCACAACAGAAGAGTATTGTAGATCTAATATTACACTAGCACCAAAGAAGGTAAATCTATTTGCAGAAGTTGACAATAATAGAACGTACATCACCATATCAAGAATTTGTGGCACACACTGAACGATGTTGAGTAGTAAATGTATCTTCTCCTATGGAACTCATAGTATGTATCAAGTACTGCTATTTGAACAACTCTTCAGTTTGGTGTAATAGCATTCCTAGTAACAGTGAGAATAAGCTACCCAGACTTTGGATTAACATACAATCAGATGACTACAGTTTTATAAACCTGAGAATGGTTTAAAAACTGCACCACAACCAAACTGAACCCACACGAATATTTGTATCAGTCCAACGCCAACTAAACCCATACAATACTTTTATCAGCCCAACAAAAACCAATCGACTCAATCTTAGCACCCCAGACGTAACTAAACCTAGTGCCCATCGGTGGGTTAAAATCATTTACTAAAATGGGTTGAAAACCATTCGTTCCAATGGGTCAACGCCTCAGGCACATATGCGTCCTCACCAAGCCAGGACCTTGTGCTTAACGATGCCGCGCTAGTTAATTATCATCCTTTTTTGCCGCAACGCCTCCTTTTGCCGCCAGCGCCACCCAGTGTGGCCTTGTTTTTCAGCTGCTTTGCTACACCCTCCGTTCACCGGCCATTCACCACCACCACACCCCACCTTGTGCTGCAGCTGCTCAGGTTCCTAGTCGCGGGGCCAGAGAGCTGTGCGCAGCTGGCAACAATTGTACTTGCAGAGGCGGTGCAGGCAAACCACGAGCGAGCGGCGGTGGAGAGGCAGGGCTGGCGCGCGGTGGAGGTTGCGGCTATTTTTATCTCTTGAGATAGGGGCTGCGTCTATTGAGCTTTGGGAGATTGGAAGGGCTATATGGTGAGAGACAAACTATACCTGCAGATCGGTTTCCCAACTGGGTGTGAACCGTAGGTTTCACTAAGCTGGAACCAGGTTTAACTAAGCTGGAACCGGACCTGTTAGAGCATGTACTTGACCATACTGAATTGTATTGTACACGAAACCAAATTAAACCATACCTGTTGTCAAACTGGACCTATTAATTTACACCTGAACCAAACAAAGCCATGAACCAGCGCACATGGTTTAGATAAAGCTTCACAGATTTAATTTCATAAGTACGGGTTTTCCACATATTTGTCAGCAGGTAGGCAATTGCAGTAGAAGCATCTCAACTAAATTATAGTTTACCAGCACACTGACGTGTTATCCAGTTCATCATAAATTAGACAGGCATAGAAAATTGCGCATTCATTTTAGGATGTTCGCAAGCACAGGCGGCACAAATTATCAAGCCAGTCAACACATAAACGTATGCAATCGGTAAGCTTTGTAAGTAACAAAGGCCATCCACAGGCTCGATCCACGCTAGAATGATCAGTACGACGTGATAGCAAGCAATCGTCAACGGTAGATAGACAAGTAGGTCGACTGGAAATCGCAAGCCCTACGGGGTGATAAATCAAGGAGGAGATGAATTTCGCATCAAGGATCACACGATGTTTTCCAAAACCAAGGCGATCTCAATCCACACACAAGCGAGATCTACGGATGCGACACAGATCAGGTAGAGAAGGAAGACGAGGTTGGCCCGTTGGTGGGGTGGGGGGGGGGGGGGGGGGGGGGGGGCGAGACCGCATCATATACCTCTGACGGCGGTGAAGAAGGGGGACTCGACGGCGAATCGCGGCTGGCGGGCCGAATTGTCGTCGTCGTCGTCTCTCCCGGGGCCGGTGGCGCCGGTGAGCGGTCCCCTGGATCCGACCGCTGCCGCGGGGCGCCAGGAGACGGAAGACGAGAGCCTCCTCCCCGCGAGCCTCAGCATCTCGTCGCCGCTGCGGTCTTCCTCCGGAGATTGGGGGCTAATCTGGGTTAGGGTTCGCTGGGTCGTCACGCGGAAGGAAGAAGCTAGAGAAGAGGAGGAGAGAGAATGAGAGGTGGAGCAAATATTGAGGGGCGGTGGGCTGTTTCGGATTGGCCTCTCCGGCTCACTGGGTTTTAATGGGCCTCCATACCCTCCAGGCTCCAGGGCTCCTGGCCCAGTGTAACCTCCGGGAAGTCTGGAACCATTCTGAATTCCCTCTCAAGAAAAAATTGGAACCATTCTTAATTTTCGATTTCTTTCTTTTCTTTATGGCACGATCTTATGTATGAATTCAAAGTCGCCGACCACCCCCTTCAAATTTATATAAATTAAATCATAAAATTATACTAAAAAATATGATCCAAATGTGGAGAAACTTCTCACTAGCGCACTGTTATCTTCAACTTTTGCTCATATACACCACAAAAATGTGCTAGAAAGAATGAACCGATCCTTTGATCTATGCATCTAGCTCTTTCCAGATTGCTGCATCCAAGCTAAATTTTAATATAATTACTCAACATTTTTATTTCTCAAATGTGGGTGGAAAATGTTGAATGATGATGTCCAAATGCAATCAATTTTTTTGGGAGCAAGTTTAGCTTCCTATCTTTTCGCATCGTCTTTTTTTTTAGTTGTAGGAGTATTCCCATGACTTGAGGGGCGTCAAGTCATGGCCTATCCTAGCAAGTGCTACGCACTACGTCTCCTTTTCTCAAGTCATGCCGACGTCCTCCTCTTCCAGTTTTCATTTGTCGGACATGTGATGATGGTAAAAGCTTCGAGATTGCACACTTTCGTGGAAATATCTATGGCAATGTTGACAACTTGACATGCACTTCACATGAATTTCGGCAAGATTCATCATTATCGGCGCACGTGTGATGTTCATTTTTTTTCCCTTCTTGAAGCTTTTTTTCCTTCTTGAAGACTTAAGTTGAGCATTTTCTGTTTTTTTGTCCTTTACCAGAGCCAATAGAAACCTAATGTAGTAGGTGTTGTCGCGACGCATTTTTCATCAGGTTTATTACTTTGTATTTTTCTGAACTTTACAGTAAAAATATCTTTCTAAACTTTGTAATAATAGAGTTGTGTGCATGGTTTCAGTGCAAAAGGCTCGCGCTTCGCTCACCATTTGAATAATAAAAAAATAGATCGACGACTTTGATCATGCTTTGTAAATCCAAAATGTATGTGTGGGTTAATCATTCCAATCCTACCAACCAAACATAAGAGATTTTAGGCGGACAGCTTTGCTCATGCTTTGCCAGACAAATCATAAATGCTCTTATGGGGTCACATAATTGACAATTGACATGACAAAGCCGAAACGAGAATATTTTGCCCATTGCTTCTACGATATGTACAAGCTGAAACAGTAAATATTAACAGAAAACAGATGCAAATCAAAAGCGAAGGAAACCAGCTGTAAGATTACAGGATAACACTCCATTACCATTTATGTTAACACGACAGGCATTAGAAAATCATCAGTCCACGAGAGGCCTTTTTACTGTACTCTTCAGGTTTCTGAAGCTTCTTCCTCATCAGCAGCCGAGGCGGTATGTGCTGGGTATTTCCACATGATGTCTGCCCAGGTGCTCTGCCCATCAGTCACTTCCTTCACAACTGAGGCCACCTCATCGACCTCGACGCGGATCTGATCCTTGCTGTCCCGGTCACGGACAGTCACGCTTGTAGTCGAGTCGACCGTGATCGCTAGGGGGACACCAATTTCGTCCGTCCTTGCGTACCGCTTACCAATTGAGTTGCCTGCAAAAGTACCCAAGGCACAAATTACTAGCAGAATACATGACTGCTTAGTCAACTATCATGGCATCATAGCACACTATAGGTATTACCACGACATCATAATTTTGAAGAGCAAAAACTCTATGTAATGATTCATTCAATTGAAACATTTTGAAAGAAAGAAGGGTTAACAGTACAATCCACTAACAGAGTGCGATAAATATCAATGTTTACCAAGGCAGCAATCTAGACAGAAGATTCAGAAGTATATATGAATACCATCTTATACAGATTAAATATTGACAATTCAACTAAATGTTTTGCGGCTTAACCCTTTACATGTAATAAATGTTTTAAAAAATTGCTATCACAAAAAAAAGTACTAATATCTGCAACTCAAGGGAGGTGTATACCAATATCCTGACATATAAAACCAAGATAAGAGGCCAAAGGAGTGAGCACTGCGTGCAATAGGAGGCTCTAAATGGAAAGGGATAATATGTGATGCAAAACACACTATTTGGTGAAACTTGAGAAAGTGCGTGTGCATAAGAGGGTAATTAATGTGTGGGTGAATGTAGGGTGCAAGGTTCCAACTTATTTCTTATCCATTGAGTCATTTTCTTTATGGGTAGATTGTTTGGATCAAACCTACTCTATGCCATTTATATTGGTATAGATGAGACAGCAAGCGGGAAGAAGTTACAGAGTCAATTGACAGAACATCGAAGAACTATTTCTCATTTATCTCATCTCTCGAAGATCCACAGGGTAAGATAAAATTCAGCTGTAACGATCAAGCCATGCTATGCAAATTGCAACACTTCATATAGTTAGAATAGAAAATAAACACAATGGTTTACGTAAGTTTAGTAGTGTACCTGTGAGGTCGATAATGTGAGAAATCCCTGCCGTTGTCAATGCTTTTGAAATTTTCTTGGCAACAACATTAAATTTCTCAATCTTGACCAGTGGAAACACCGTACACTTAACTGGAGCAACAACAGGAGGGAAACCAAACACATTTAACTGCTCATCATCTGTCTTGCCAGTCCTTTGATAGAAGCAATGTTCAAACAAGCAGTAAATAATTCTCCCTATACCAAATGATGGTTCTATGACAGAAGGAGTAAATTTTCTTTGATGTTCCGTCTTCTTCTCGATGTTAATTGAAACCATATTTTTGTTTATGATAACATCCTTCCCAAGGGTACAAACCTTAAACTCAACCTCCCCTTTAGACTCTAAAGCTGCTTTCACATCCAAAGCTTCAGCCTCACCCATGGCCTGCCGGCAGAGAAAGTAGAAATCAATCAACACAGCAGCTACAAGATGTAACAATTCAATCTGGAGATGAAACTTACTTCCAATGCTTCAAGAACCATCTTTTGGTTCCCTTTAAACACAATACCAAGCTCCTTCTTTGATGGGGTTATAACTAATTTCTGATTGTGCCAAGAAGAAACTTGTCATTAGGCAAAGCAGATAATTCAAGAAACTGATCAGAGCATCAAAGCTGCAAGAGTTCAGTAGTAATAATTCAAATATTCAGTGTACAATGAGAAACTTCTACCAAAAGTAAGCCTCACCTCCACTTCTCTGGGTTCTTTAATTTTTGCATGTGCTTCGAGTGCAACACCACTTTTAACCTGCTTATTGTTGGCGGTAGCATAGGATTAGGTCTGTTATGATAGATATGTACAAACGACGCTTCACACAGAAATACATAAGCAGTGCACCCCTAATTTTTTTGGTCTACAACTGTACAACAAATTAATAATGTGGATTAAGTGATTAATTGGAACGTTGATGAAATCGATGAATAATTTTCAGAAACTGAAATGGGAACAGCAGTTGAGGTAGCAAAATATGTCTGCCATGAAGTAACACATTAACAACAAAAGAATGGCAAACAGTGGCGATTTCGTAAAATTGTTTTTCAGTTTGATACTGGCAGGCAGATAGGTTTCACATTCATATACTATTATGAATCCGACTGGCAATTCCAGTTGAGAGTAAGCCCTGAAAGGTGATACATACCGAGTGGGCACGCAGGTCATATGCAGATCTATCAGCAATTCCGACACACTCGATCCACCCATAAGAGCATTCGATCTCTGCATCCCAACAATCAGCAGCATAGTGAGCCATTTCATTTGGCAGATGTTGTCGGAACCGTAGGCGGTCTTTGTCAATCCCAAGTTGCGTCAAGAAGAGATAGACCCTTCCAATAAAATAGCCAAGGGTCTCATTGTTCACAGTTCCCTGTCAGTTGCAGTAAGTGTTACTTAGTTAAGAGACAAAGAGTAGCAAAGAAGGAATTGAAATCAGATATTGCTAGAAGTATAACAAATATAGTACCTCAGATACGGCTCCGCCGAGCTTAAGTTTTGTGGCTGATTTTCCTGTCAGTTGCTCTTCTCTCGGAAACATCAGGAACTCTAGATCAGAAACATCACTGAACTTTGGGTGTGATTTGTCCTCTGGGTCCACAAAATGCTCTATCTCCGCCAATGTAAATTCACGTACTCTCAGAAGGCCTTGACGAGGAGATATCTAGTGAAACAAGTTTGTCTGAGACCACAGAGGTTTTTAAGCAACACCCCAACACCCTACAGTTACTAGTAATTATTGCACTTGTTCCCACCAAAACTACTCCAGTTTATGACAACAGTAACCAGATAATAACTATTCAATAATATTTTTACCACTGGTTTGAGTTTCTATCATTCATGCAATCAACGTTAAAATGTAACTTTCACTTCTTCAATTCCCAATCTGGTCAACTAGCTTTGACTGTCTTACTGTTAGTTTTGCTCAAAAATATCCTTATCTCCCTCAGACGCAAAGTGATAATATAAGGTTTTTCGGGGCAGTCCAAGACGGGGATCGAAAAGTGAACAGGTGCTGAAGGAACAGTGACAAAAGAGAAGTGCATTTTGCTAATGGTAGAAAGGAGAAAGCTTGACCAGTGGCGAAAACATATGACTCTTTGTATGCTGAATAAGAATACCTAACAGATAAGATAAAGATTTATGCCTATTATCTACCAAAGATGAACATGCACAATAAAATCAACAGGAGTCTTTCATATGTACTTTTATGACATGGTAGATGGCAAATATGTTAAGAAGTTCATCATGTAAACCCTAGAAAACAAGTTAAAAATAAAATGATACAAACCCTTGCAAGAAAGTTCGGATAGATGATCCAAACTCCATCGAATTATTAGTAAGTAGATGAAAAGATGGTTACGCGGTTAACAGAGTCATGCCTCATTTCGAAAGGCCTGGCCAATTTGGGCTGCAGCAAAGGGTAGCTTGTTGCCATTGTAGTTATACAAGTCTTTGAAGTTGACAAAGATACCCTGTGCTGTCTCTGGCCTCATATACCTACAAAACAGATGTAGCATATGAGCTCAAACTAGATTGAATAACGCATTAACATATTGAGCTGGTCTTGGCCTTACCCTGCGCTCAAACTTGATGGTCCAATGGATGTCTGAAACATGAGATTAAAGGGGTACGGATCTGACAATGGATTTTTTGTGTCAGGAGCAACAATCTCATACTCCTTGATCTTAGCACCTAATTGTTCAGCCGAAAGATCATCCAAGATAGCAAGAACATGGTTTAATTCTTCTATTTTCTCTGGTGACAATGTGGTGTCTTTCTCAAGCTTATCCTTGCAAAAGTCCTTGAGTAAGTGATCAGCGCGATAGCAGCTGCCTGTCTTTTCATCCTTAACCATTAAGTCTGTAAACTTCTCCACATGGCCTGAGGCCTTCAAGACAACTTCTGGTGTTACACATGGACAGTCCACCTCAAGCATCCCTTCCTCCAACACAAAATGCTAAAGAGGAAAACACAAGTAGATCGTAAGTAGATTATCTATCTACAAATACAATGTCCTCAAAATTTACATAAGATAATATATCAAATAAATCTTAGGCTAAAATAATGTCTTCTATACACAAAACCTACATCTATGTAATGTTTCTTAGTTTTTCTTGCTGTCATCATGATATGGGCAATGTTTCAATGCACATATCAATAAAACTTAATTGTGACTTTTGTCACTAAAATCATAAATATAGAGGTTTCTACATATTTTTTTACTGAACAGATTTTTTTGCTGGGCATCAAGAAAACCAACTTAGGAGTGCATTCATCAAGTTTCATAATCAGTATTCCCAAAGTCACTAGGCACCCAGCCAGCAGTGGACATGCAAGGGAGTGAGCAGACCAAAAAGAGCAGCACAAGGACGAAACATGGATGAATAAGGGGCAAGAAGGTGCATGGAAAGGCATTCCCCACCCACACACACAGAGATGAACATGTATGTATTCATCACTGTGTGTCTGTGTCCACGACATTTGTGCAAATGTGGTCCAAGTGTCTGAATTGGTTGAGCCCTCATGGACCAATGCATCAGATTGTGGGTTGTGTATTGAGGAAGACAGACAACAACACGAATTTGTATCACCATTTTGCCTGTTGGGGAAACACTGTGGGGATAAGTTGATCAGTTGAGAGTTCCAATTGGCTAGCTGGGGAGACCCCTGGGGATGGGGCAGAACGAGCTGACTGAAAGTGAGGGAGTTCGGCAGCACCAGGTGGACTCAATGGATGCAGTGCCCAACTAGATGGCCATGGCACCCCAATACACCGCCTCTGTGAAATTGTGGCGAGGTTTGTGTAGCGCCTATGCAGCTCCAAAGACCTTTCTGGAGCCTGAGCATTATGCGAATTGCTGAAAAACTCAAAATGTGAACTTGGTGAAACTAACTTACTACTATTATAAACGCAGCGGAAGGTCCACATTGATATATGCATAGCAATAAAATTTTGACGTTAAGTGGGCCTTAAAGTGCTACAAAGGCTTAAATAATGTCCAGAACAAAAATGTGTTCCTTTTCATGCCTTCTAGTTTGCAGGTCTATTTCTTGTTCACTTACATTAGACCGTTAGTTCCTTCCGTCATCATTAGAAAGTTCAAGCTAGTATTAAGTAAACGCTAGGCGACATTCTCATGTGAAAATTTACATCTCACTGACTTTTAGGCTATGTGTTTTTTACATAGCTAAGACTGCACGTAAAACTTCATAGATTTTAGTTGTTAAACTGCTTAAAGGTCACTTCCCTTAAGAGTGCTACAAGCATGATAATTGAGTCGAGAGTCGCCGACCCTGTGACTTGGTGATTAGTCGAGCAAAGTCGCTGTATATATAGTCTTGAGAAACGTCTCGCCGATTAGTCGGCGACTATTCGGCGACTCAAAAACCATGGCTACAAGATGGGTTGGCAATCGATTAACCGCTTACCCCTTTTTAGAGAACTACCAACAGCATGTTTAGTTGTAATAAACATCACAGAATGTTACTGATGTAGTATTATATAAAGCTCAATATTTTAATAAAAAAATCCTCAATAATCATAATCAGTACATCAAACCAAAAGGGCGTGTTTGAACTTCTTAAGCCCAGCAGAACTGAGGTAGGATGGGTCCGGTAACTAATGAGAAGCATAAACCATATTAATACAAAAAATGAAGCACGGTATATGCTGATGAGCAACCAACTTTCAATCACACATAATAAAAGAAGCCAACTCCAAGATGAATAACAATGATATAAGCGAATACTTGATCAAACTATAATCATGTATGATAAAATAACAAACTAAAGTAGCAGCATACACATGCTTTAGTGTAGTACCTCTCCATGAAAATAATCTTCCATAGCACGGTACGTCGAAGCATTAAAAATCATAATATTAAAAATGAAAAATCAAGAACATTAATCACAATTTAGGTTTCACCATCAGCATACAAAATTTCAATATATCTAAAACACTAAATTGACACTAGATCAATCATGAGATACATGTTAATAATCTAAACTTTGTTTTATTTAACACAATATATTTTCATAGAAATCGATGCTGTCACATAGGAGACCATGTCAGTGTCTACAGCGACCAACGTTAGAACTCAGAAGCAGAAGCAGTACAAAGTAAGGAAGTAAATCCAGTACAATTTCATCATTTGCTCTCCATCTCCCGCATTTGTAAGGTTTAAGTTTGCAAGTTAAGGAAAACCAGATCAATTTCCTCCTAATCTACAAAGTGATAAAAAGAAATTTAGCTCCAATTCCGTTCCAGGGAAAATAATTGCTCTAGAGTATCCAGTAGACACCTTTGTTTATCAAAAATAGCCAAATTCAGAAATCACACGTGTTACACGTTTACACCACACAGCACCATTGGTACAAATACAAAACCAGCACGGCACGTCACTTTGCTACACCAAGCCTGTCTTCAGCTCACTACTTGCAAGTAAAGGCCAAAATTAAGTACCGATTAGCTCCCCTTGCAGCTTCTTCCGCCACAATTCAGAACCAAAAGGAGGCGAACTCTGGCTTCGCTTAGACGACTCGCCCCAATCTGCGACTCTACCAGCTCGATAAGTAGTACAGTAGGAGAGAGGTACGTGATCGGCTTACCTGGCGCCAGGAGGCGAGGACGTTGGCCTTGACAGCGCACCCTGGCGGCCCGTAGTCGTAGAGCCCGGCGACCCCGCCGTAGATCTTGAAGGACGGCACGTAGAAGAGGCGCCGCTCCAGCGTGTTGGCCACCGCCACGCGGAACGCCTCTCGGTTCCCCGCCATGACCGCGAGCTGCCGGGTAGTCGAGGTCAGGGTTTGGGGTGGGTGAGGTTTTGCTGCGATGGCGCGAGAGGCGGAAGAGAGGAGGCGGAGGAGCATGGAGGGAGGGATGGGTCGTGGTGGGTTGGAGATGCGACGCGGGCGGGGGAGACGCCGACGTCTGGGCCCCACTGTCTAGCGTGTGGCGCCAGACAGTCCACCATCGATAGGCCTGTATAAATGAACGGGGAGTATATGCTCTGCCATCGGCAACAACATTTTGAGATGTCGAAAAAATCTGAACAAAAGATTAGCGCCTATATTTCGATATTTCATTTGCTTGCGGCGAGTTTCACGAAAAACTGACAATTTAGTACTCCTCCGATCCATATTAATGGACTTAACTTTGTCTAGATATAAACACCTTTCGTACCTCTTTAGAAGTAGTTGGTATCAATGGTAGATTAATCTGATTGTTGAAAATGTTCCCTTTGACTCATCAACCATCCCCTCAATCAATCTATATCTCCTATGCTCCCGTGAAATGGAGTCCTCTCAGCCATCCAGCCACTGTAGAGCGTTGGCCCACCTATCTATGTCAGCTCCGTGTAGATCGGTTCAGTCGATGGATGGCCCACATGTCTATCAGTCGGTAGGAATTGTCGGTTCATTTCCCTTTTCCTTGTTTCTCTGAAATTCCTTTTCCCCTTCCTCGCTGCATCGGCGCACACCTTCTCTTTCCGCTCTCCACGCCTCGCGAGCCCCCAACCCCAGGCGACCATCCCTCCTCGGCGGCGGCAGCACGGCGGTGATGCAGATGACGGCGACCACCACAGACTCGCAGGTGGTCGTGCCCCCTCACCACCCCAACCCCCACACACATCCGCATCCGCCTCCGCAGCACGCGCACCCGCATCACCGCATGCTGCAGACACGGTGGGTCGTTATCCCCTACCCGCCGCCCTCCATGGTGGCTGCCCCGCCTCCGCCGCCGCAGTTCGCCAAGCACTACGCAGCGGTCCCCCCCCCCCCCCCCCGCCGCGGCCGGGCGGCGCACGCCGACACCACCCGCGGCCGGATCCGGTGGGAACGGCTGCGAGGAGAATAAGACGATCTGGGCCGGCGACCTCCAGTACTGGATGGCCCGCGCTCGCCGACGCCGCCAAGACCAAGGCCCTGTTGTCCCCGCCTCCGACTCCTCCCCTAGCTGCTGTCACTGCCGTTCGGTTCCTCCTCTTCTCCCGCCGCCGCCTCATCGGTCAGATATCTCTTATCTGTTTATCCTCCTACGATTACGAATCTCTTATTACTGTTGTTTGTCTTGGCGATTGATTGGTGAAGCTCTGAGTTTTGGTTATCATCATTCATCGGGCCATGACGAATCTGTCCAACTCGCCCAGGCACAGCTCGGGGACCCACCATGGCTGCCATAAGACGTCCAGGCGTCTCCGGCTCCGGCAGCAACAACAGCAGCGGCGGCGAAGACCACTCCCCACGTGACCAGCAGGACCATCATGACAACAGAATCATGACGAGTTCCATTTGGCAATCTTCAGGACGTTGAGAAAGGAGAGCATGTTTGCTGATTGTGTAAGTGAAGTTCATAGTTGTGTAATAGCATGATGTTATTGTTGCACATCTGGTATTAGCATGCATATATTATTAGGGAATGGTTGGAACTTGATGAAAATTAGGGGCTGCCGATATTTTGTTTGACGACTCTCTGGTGAGATGGCCAATTGACCATACAAAGAGTTTAGCAACAACTTGTACGAGCTGAAATACTTATCGATGCAATACGCCAATAGATGACATATTTTACTCCTAATTATTTCTTACAATTGTTATGAGTTATATTTGGAATTATATTAGCCTTCGCTTCCAACATTGGTGCATCATAGAGTTAGTCGGTCATGTACACAGTTGTTGGTGTTCGACTCAGATTTGACACATTTTACATGACATAGAAAAAACACTGTGATTCGAATAAGAATTCAGGGTCGGCGGTCATGGAATCTGATGAGCTAGCTGAAGGAGATATTGAAAGTGCATGGTTGCCCCCATGCGTGGTTTTGGTAATTAATGACAATCCTTATAGACTAATGTTTACATTGAGATATTCTTATAGATCTTGTCCATGGGAAATTATAGGAGTTCATGTGTTGGACTCTTCAAGATGACTTAATGACCAATGCTCTATTCAAAGGGTTTATATGAAGAATGGTCATGTGTAAAGTTGAGCTCATTGCAAGTATGGCTTGGAATAGAAGATTGAGTGAACAATCATGTTTAACCCCAAGTCATCATACATATCAAGAGAAGAAGATGAAGTGCAAGTTCAATATGATGCATATCGGAAGATATCCTTTGATTGAGTCTTGCAAAGGAAACATGAAGACAAAGCCTAGCGAGTCCCTCCCATAACGGAGTATGGGGGAGCATTTGTAGAAGTCTTCATCAAGCATGTGCTAGCAAGCACAATTAAGAAAGGTGTTTCAACTTGAGAGAGTCAAGATCTTCATCATCGAGCTCAAGTGGAATGCGCAAGGCAAAGGTATGATCTTGATAGGTTTTCTCTCTTACCGGTCTCATGGTGTTAGTAGGAGACCGGGTTTTAGGATAGATGGCGTACTATCAAGAGGGGCTCTCAAGTGAGTAACTTGATCGCATTGTTGTGGAGAGCTCAAACCTTTGCATACTTGGCTTCTCATATTTCTTGGTTCTTATTTGGTTTTTCTCCGTGTTGAGTTTTGGTGCTTGTCGTGATCTTCAAGACAAGACCAAGTCCTTCGAAAATGGTTTTACTTTGGAAAACTTGTTGCCTTTTATCCATGTGAGGATTTAGAGCTTGGTTTATCTCCATACTAAGCTCTAGTTTATCAAAAACAGATTTCGTATGAATATCTTGTTGCGTTTTTTATGAAGGAGTTTTTACTGGTTTGCATTGTTTAGGAAAGTTCAACCTTTCCCCATTTGGTTTTATCCTCACATGATGGACTGTGATGTTTCTATGCACATTCAAGTAGAGCTCGTTGTAACGATTCCAACGAGCCAAAAATCACCGAAAACGGAGTCCGGATGGAAAAGATATTGATGTTTTCGTTTATCAGTTTCTGCTGTTTTTTGCTGTAGCGGTAGTACCACCGCGGTACCGCCCGAGGTACCGCCGGAGCTAACAGAGAGCTGTTTTCGGCGGTACCGGGAGCGGTAGTTCCGCCGGGGCGGTAGTACCGCTGCCCGGGGCGGTAGTACCGCTACGGAAGCCTTTTTTCAGCCCGTTTTGATGCTCTAACTCCCTAAGGGGGCGGTAGTACCGCTAGGGCCAGCGGTAGTACCGCTACGCCGCGAATCTGCACCCAACGGTTGGAATTTGGGTTGACCTATTTAAGGGGCCTTCTTCCCCAATGGTTCCCTAACCTTTCTAGCAAGTTTTGACCTCCATTGTTGACCTTCTTGAGCTTGCTATCTCTCCATCCCTCCAATGATTCTTGCTAATTCTTGAGGGAAAAGAGAGAGGAGATCTAGATCCACCTTTCCACCAATCAATCTCTCCTCTAAGTGAGGGGAACCTAGTGGATTTAGATCTTGGAGTTACTTTGTGGTTCTTCTCCTTTGTTCTTCCTCTCTTCTCCCCCCATAAGCATTAGTTGCCTTTGGTGGGATTTGAGAGTGAAGGATTTGACTCCTTTGTGGATTCCTTGTTCTTCCTCTCTTCTCCCCCCCATAAGCATTAGTTGCTTTTGGTGGGATTTGAGAGTGAAGGATTTGAGCACTTGTGCTCTTGCCTTTTGCATTTGGTGCATCGATGTGCTCTCCACGAGGATTCCTGGAAGTTGAAAGTTTGTGAGCTTGTTACTCTTGGGTCCTTGGACCCTAGACACCTTTGTGGTGGTTGGACCCTTGTGTGGTCACTTGAAGCCGTTCGGGAGCCCCCAATCCCATTGTGGGTTGTGTCCCGGATTGTTGTTGGAGGCCGTTCGGGAGCCCCCGATCCCATTGTGGATTGTGCCCCGAATTGTTGTTGAAAGGCTCCGGATTCCGCCTCGAAGGAATTCCGATAGTGGAAGGTGAACCAAGCCTTTGTGGTGCGGTTCATCGGAGAAGAAGGCGAAACCTTTGTGGTTGTTGAATCGTTGTGTCGGTTCACACCTCTCCAACGAGACGTACTCCCTTAACAAGGAGGAACTCGGGAATACATCCTCGTCTCCGCGTGCCTCGGTTATTTCTATACCCGAGATTTTACTTATGCACTTTGCATTGTGATAGCCTTCGTGCTTGAAGTATTCTATTGCTATCAACTTGTTGTTTATCTTGCTTAGCATAAGTTGTTGGTGCACATAGGTGAGCCTAGTTTATTTAGGTTGTCGGCTTGTTAATTTAAACACCTAGTTTTATTCCGCAATTATCAAGACTAAACCAGAAAAGTTTTAAACCTCCTATTCACCCCCCCCCCCCTCTAGGCGACATCATTGTCCTTTCAATTGGTATCAGAGCCTGGGCTCTCTTATTGGGCTTTACCGCCCAGAGAGTAAAAGATGTCGTTTAGAGAATTAGTGCACGATCCCACTTTCATATTCGATGGCACAAATTATGATGTTTGGAAAATTCGCATGCTTAATCTTTTTAGGACCATGGGTCCAAATTATGTTAAGAGGATTGTAGATGTGTGTTTATCTCCTCCAAAGGATTCTCATGAATTATCTTTAGAGGATGAGATAAACTCTCATCTCGAGACTCAAGTTACTAATGGTCTTATGTGTGCTTTGACCGATGTAGTTCTTGCTTCAATCATGCCTTTTCGAAATGCACATGAGCTTTGGACCAAGCTTCAAGATATATATGAAGTGTCCAAAATTATTGAGGATGATTGTTCTTCCTCCACCTCCGGCCGTGATGAGTTCACAACTTCTTCCACTTCACCAACATGTGATTTGTCACACGGTAACGATATGGTGAGTGGCGATAGAAATTGCATTGGTGATGGTGAACTTACTATTGATTATACCTCTTCTCTATACATTGCAATCTTCTATCTTTGGACTTAAAATCTTCTAGCACTCCAAATGTCATACATGATAGAGTTGATTGTCCTTGCATATCAAATATCAAGTAATAGTTGCTTGACTAAATATAATGATGATATGCTCTCTATGTCTTGTTGTGATGAAAATTACTCTTCCATATCCTCTAGTATTTGCATGACTAACAATGTTGAGGAATCCCAACACTTGTTGGAACAATACATGGACCTCAATGGAGCTTCAAGTATTTCTTCATCCTCCTCACCCATTAATCATGTTTGCCTTATGGCTAAGGATTCCGAGGTATCTCCCACCTCGAATCCAAATTGTGATGATGTGGATGAGGATTCTCATGAAGAAGGTTTTGACTTTTAATCCTTAACCAAGATGGGTGAGATGGTACTTGGTGCTCTACCCAAAGGTAGTAAAGCTATCCCTCCTCTTTGTGAAATCATTGATTATGTTACTAAGAGTAGGGAATTCATTGAGGATTTGGAAAGTCAATTTGATGAGAAATGTCAAATTGAGAGAGATGACTCTATCACCATAGCTTCTTTGAAAGCTTCTCTTGAAGAGGAAGAAGAGCTTAGGGTTTCTCTTGAAGAGAAACTTGAATCCCTTGATGAGTCTAATGATCTTATTATTGCTAAAATCATTAAGGAAAGAGATCATGCTATTGCTAAATATAAAGTGCTTAAAAAGGAAAAAGTTGAATTTGATGTTGGCAATGCTAGACTAATTGAGGACATAGAGAGACTTGACAAAGTTCACAAAACTTTAGAAAGTGAACACTCTCTCCTTATCATGTCTCATGATCAACTCCAAACTCAACTATCTAACAATGATAAGCTTTCCAAATTGTCTCCTTCCATTTCTAATGTTAATGATGTTTGTGCTACTAACTCCACTTCTCGTGAAGCATCTATTTTGAAGGAAAATGTTGAGCTAAGGGCTCAACTTGAGTTGCTATCTAGCAAGTATGGGAAATTGGAAGAAACTCATGAAAGGCTCTCTAGCTCTAATGACGATCTTCTATCATCCCATGCTAAGCTAAAGTTAGCTAATGAGGCGATTATGTCAAAGGTAACATCTTGTAAGCCTCATGTGGACAATGGCACAACGTCTTCTCTTAATGCTATATCATCTTGTGCTAGTCCTTGTGATTCATCCACTCATAATGTTGCTACATCTTGTGATGAATCACTTTCCATACCTTGTTGCTCTAACAATGAAGTTTCTACTTCCTCTAGCATTTGTGTTGATACTAACCATGTAGAGGAATTAAAAGAGCTCAAGGCCCAAGTCACTTATTTGAATAAAGACTTGGAAAAGCGTCATGTTGGGAAGTCCACACTTGACAATATGTTGAGTGTTCAAAGACGCCCCAATGACAAGAGTGGACTTGGATTCAACTCCAATAACAAGAACAAGTCCAAGATCATCAAGAAGAAAAAGGGCCAAGAACAAGTCAAAGATTCGGCCAAGATTGTTTGCTTCAAGTGCAAAGTTGAAGGGCACCATGTTAGATCTTGCCCTTTGAAGAAGAAGGCTTTTAGTGAGAAGCAACAAGGGAAGAAACCTCAAGTTCAAACTCAAGCTCCTCAAGTTGAAGAACAATCTCTTCCCAAGAAGAATCAAGCTACCCCTCCTCAAGTCAATACTCCAACTAAGAAGAGAGGAGGAAGTAGATGTTGCTACCTATGTCGTGAGAAGGGTCACCTTGCTTCTTCATGCACAAATGGTACCTTATCTAACCCCATTATAATTAATGATGTTTATTCTCTTCGGAAGGATAAGGTTGGCAATGTGTTTGCCAAATATGTTGGTACTCAAAGTGGTGTCAAGAAAAGAACAATTTGGGTTGCCAAACCTATTGTGACTAACCTCTTAGGACCCAACTTGGTTGGGGACCAACAAGTTAAAACTTGACCAATAGGTGTTGTTGGAGGCATTGGAGACTTGGCTACATTATGAAGAATTAAGGGATCTTCATCAATTATATTCTCTCAAGTCAAGTCATATGGATCATATTGTTCTATCTCATATCCAATGTTCCTCCTTGCGGTAACTTTTATTTAAATCATATATACATTGAAAGTTTCTTGCACCCTTGCATGTGTTTGGTTTTGTACCTTGCTAGTGTTTGTATGTGTTGTGCTCTCTACTTACTTATCTTGAGAAATCAAGTATGTGTATGTTGGTTTGCACACTATTTACTAGTTTTGAGCCTTATTGTTTTTATTTGATATCTTATCTTGTTGGCTCTCTTTGAGAGATTAATGGACTATCATATTTTGGGGGAGTGATATGCTTCGTGCACTTCACAATCCTAAAATTGTGTATTCATGAGAAATACAACTTAGTGTTGATATTTTTATATTATCTACTATCTATGTGGTATGTCATTCTCATGACAAATTCAATTTCTATAATGTCCATTAATTTTTCGAGTTGGTTTTGTTTGCCTCTTGCTTTAAATAAATGGATTATCACATTATGGGGAAGTAATAAGCTATGTGCATATTACAAGCCTAGAAAATGTGAACATATGAGGTTTTGCCACCTAGAATTGATATTGCTAGTTATCTTGTTCCTATGTGGCATGTTGCTCAAACAAGTTTCCATTTACTTAAATGCTTTTTGTCTCTCACTTTTTTGGATCTTGTTTGTGGAGGATGTTCTTGGTATGGCTTTCCCAAATATGTTCTCATGTATCTTTTGGGAAGCCAATTGTTTCAAGCTACTCCTTGGAGTTGCTTTGCACCTTCGCATGATTTGTGAAGCTATCAAGAATATCTATATATCTAAGCATGGCTTTTAATTCCTATCATTTGACATATGCTTATGTTTTGTGAATATGATCTTGAATATATCCTTGCAATCCACCACCGAGAAATATCTCCATACATTACTTGTCTTGACAAGTGATAATCTTTTTGTGGTAAATATATTGATCATATTCGCTTTGGAGCTTGCTTTGAATTGCTTTATTTGATTGCCAAGGATTTGTTTTGATCTAACTCTCATTTGTCTTGATTGTATCTTTTGGATCCTTTATTGCTCTACTTAAAACTTATTTAGTGCTTTCTTGAGTTGGGAAAAGCAATGAACCAATTCTTGTGCATTGACATTCAAAAGTCATACTTCTTGATAATGCACTATTCTTTGGGAAGCTATCATACTTTGAGTAAAACACCGTTCTTTAATTTGGTATTGCAATTTCTTGCCTTTCTTGAACATGACTAGTGTTTGAATAATATATATGGAGAGTGATGATCTCATTTGTGTGCATTGTGTATTCAAATGCAAAATCATAAATAATGCACACATCGTGGGGGAGCAATCCTATATGCTTTTTGAACATTAGTTGTCTTAGTTTGATATTTGATCCCCGATGACGTGTCTTCTTGGAAGACAAACATTCTTCGTCTTGGTACCTTGTGCCATCATGAAAAGTGTAGAGGGTTTGGTTTATTCCTTGATGATATTTTTCATCAATTGGTCTCTTGTTTTCATTGGTATCTTTTCAAAGTGATATCTTCAATCATGTGTTGATTTGGGTATTTGATACAATTTGGATAATTTATTTTCTTGTCACACTTGTGTGTGCTTTGTTGGTTTACTTGGTGTTTTATCTAAATTATATCTCGCTTGGTTCTTGTAAGTCTTGTGCATGCATATTTATTATATGTATATATTATGGCATGCTTACTTTCGTTGATCCAATATATAGGATAAACTCCATCAAATCCTAAATGGCTAAGATGTGCATGAAATTCAATTTCATATCAATATGCACATATTTATGTGGAGTTTGTCCTATGTGTTGTAGTTGCTCTAACTACTTTGGACCCAATTAGTTTGGGTACCATGTTGTACTTAAATTTGTTTTAGGTACACTTGAGATGCATTGGAAGCTTGTCTCATCTACAAGGTGGTGTCACCATGTGTTCATTGGAGCCAAGTTTGGATGATGGTTCACTCTTATCTTCTACATCACCAATGCTATCTCGGTAACAAGTATCTACCTCATGCATACATTTCTAGCCTTCAACCTTGTGTAGGTTGTATCTTGGCATTAATCTTTTTGTTCCAATTAATTTGGTTCTTGAAAAACATCCTTATTGAAAATATGAGTAAGCCGGGATGATTACATATAAGGGGACTATATATTCATTTCTATGATTCATCGATCCCAAGTATGTCAATCTAGCACTTTCTACTTAAAGTCTCTCATGTGCAATATTGATGTTTCTTCAAATCATTTGCCTTTCGTTATACTTGTTATCTTACTCGGAGCATCCATTTGTTAACCTTTATCCCTTGTGGATAATTTTTGATGCTATGATGAGTATGTGTTGGAAGTTCACTTATATTCCGTTAAGATATAATTGGGATTTGTGCTATGCTTTTAAGCAAAGATCTTATTGGTGTATTTATGACTTCCTCCTGGATATCATAATCTTTACCCGTGTATCTATCTTGTGTGTACATGTTTATTTGTAGACCCATATCTTAGTGATTAGTGTCTACTTAGAAACTTATACACATGAGATTAGTTACATCTTTTATTGATATTCCAATTCTTTAGTGACCACCTCTTTTTGCTTTTAGTTCTTTGGTGGTTTCTAAAAGGAACAAGTTTTATTTTTCATGTGTTATGCTTTTTTGCATTTTACTAAGCTTGTGGAGTTATTTGCTATACCTCTTTTGGTGTGTGGGTATGGGAAAGACACGATATGCACTATGTGCAACTCTTCTTGAAAGACTATGGTGATGCTATCATCCTTGTATTAGTCTCCTATAATGTTTTTTTATCTCACACCCATTATTTGATTTACCGCTCCTTGCTCTTGTTGCAAAACATTTTATTAGGTGAAAGTTGTTTTGCCTCCTTTATCATTTACATTCTCTTGCATGAGCTTGTGTTCGAATTTATCTAGGAGGGAGTGAGGATTCCATGTTGTGCACACTATACTGAAACACAAATCCTATTTTTGCACGTACCTTGGGGAGTTCCCTCATGATATTTAGAACACTTTTCGGATCATTTTGATTGCTTGCTTCTTTCGTTGAAGTATCTTTCCATTTGAAATTCTTTTGCAATCTTTGGATCCTCTATATAGTTTTATCTCCCTCCATCTATTCGTCATTGGATATATGCATTTGATTTCACTCATATTATGAGAAATGCACACATTATGGGGGAGCTCTCACTATATTTGCGTTCTAAGTTTTTCTTCCTATTTCGGCAATCGATGCCAATGGGGGAGAAATTTAGAGGGTTTAAGGGAATATGGGTTTATTCTCTTGCGGTTCTCTTGCATCCTTGCTCTTTGTGTTGCATGGTTGCTTAAATTCATTATATAAACCCTCGTAAAAGGGATTGTCATCAATTACCAAAATGGGGGAGATTGAAAGTGCATGGTTGCCCCCATGCGTGGTTTTGGTAATTAATGACAATCCTTATAGACTAATGTTTACATTGAGATATTCTTATAGATCTTGTCCATCGGAAATTATAGGACTTCATGTGTTGGACTCTTCAAGATGACTTAATGACCAATGCTCTATTCAAAGGGTTTATATGAAGAATGGTCATGTGTAGAGTTGAGCTCATTGCAAGTATGGCTTGGAATAGAAGATTGAGTGAACAATCATGTTTAACCCCAAGCCATCATACATATCAAGAGAAGAAGATGAAGTGCAAGTTCAATATGATGCATATCGGAAGATATCCTTTGATTGAGTCTTGCAAAGGAAACATGAAGACAAAGCCTAGCGAGTCCCTCCCATAACGGAGTATGGGGGAGCATTTGTAGAAGTCTTCATCAAGCATGTGCTAGCAAGCACAATCAAGAAAGGTGTTTCAACTTGAGAGAGTCAAGATCTTCATCATCGAGCTCAAGTGGAATGCGCAAGGCAAAGGTATGATCTTGATAGGTTTTCTCTCTTACCGGTCTCATGGTGTTAGTAGGAGACCGGGTTTTAGGATAGATGGCGTACTATCAAGAGGGTCTCTCAAGTGAGTAACTTGATCGCATTGTTGTGGAGAACTCAAACCTTTGCATACTTGGCTTCTCATATTTCTTGGTTCTTATTTGTTTTTTCTCTTGAGTTTTGGTGCTTGTCGTGATCTTCATGACAAGACCAAGTACTTCGAAAATGGTTTTACTTTGGAAAACTTGTTGTCTTTTATCCATGTGAGGATTTAGAGCTTGGTTTATCTCCATACTAAGCTCTAGTTCATCAAAAACAGATTTCGTATGAATATCTTGTTGCGTTTTTGATGAAGGAGTTTTTACTGGTTTGCATTGTTTAGGAAAGTTCAACCTTTCCCCATTTGGTTTTATCCTCACATGATGGACTATGATTTTCTATGCACATTCAAGTAGAGCTCGTTGTAACGATTCCAACGAGCCAAAAATCATCGAAAACGGAGTCCGGATGGAAAAAATATTGATGTTTTCGTTTATCAGTTTCTGCTGTTTTTTGCTGTAGCGGTAGTACCGCCGCGGTACCGCCCGAGGTACCGCCGGAGCTGACAGAGAGCTGTTTTCGGCGGTACCGGGAGCGGTAGTTCCGCCGGGGCGGTAGTACCGCTGCCCGGGGCGGTAGTACCGCTACGGAAGCCTTTTTTCAGCCCGTTTTGATGCTCTAACTCCCTAAGGGGGCGGTAGTACCGCTAGGGCCAGCGGTAGTACCGCTACGCCGCGAATCTGCACCCAACGGTTGGAATTTGGGTTGACCTATTTAAGGGGCCTTCTTCCCCAATGGTTCCCTAACCTTTCTAGCAAGTTTTGACCTCCATTGTTGACCTTCTTGAGCTTGCTATCTCTCCATCCCTCCAATGATTCTTACTAATTCTTGAGGGAAAAGAGAGAGGAGATCTAGATCCACCTTTCCACCAATCAATCTCTCCTCTAAGTGAGGGGAACCTAGTGGATTTAGATCTTGGAGTTACTTTGTGGTTCTTCTCCTTTGTTCTTCCTCTCTTCTCCCCCCATAAGCATTAGTTGCCTTTGGTGGGATTTGAGAGTGAAGGATTTGACTCCTTTGTGGATTCCTTGTTCTTCCTCTCTTCTCCCCCCCATAAGCATTAGTTGCTTTTGGTGGGATTTGAGAGTGAAGGATTTGAGCACTTGTGCTCTTGCCTTTTGCATTTGGTGCATCGATGTGCTCTCCACGAGGATTCCTGGAAGTTGAAAGTTTGTGAGCTTGTTACTCTTGGGTCCTTGGACCCTAGACACCTTTGTGGTGGTTGGACCCTTGTGTGGTCACTTGAAGCCGTTCGGGAGCCCCCAATCCCATTGTGGGTTGTGTCCCGGATTGTTGTTGGAGGCCGTTCGGGAGCCCCCGATCCCATTGTGGGTTGTGCCCCGAATTGTTGTTGAAAGGCTCCGGATTCCGCCTCGAAGGAATTCCGATAGTGGAAGGTGAACCAAGCCTTTGTGGTGCGGTTCATCGGAGAAGAAGGCGAAACCTTTGTGGTTGTTGAACCGTTGTGTCGGTTCACACCTCTCCAACGAGACGTACTCCCTTAACAAGGAGGAACTCGGGAATACATCCTCGTCTCCGCGTGCCTCGGTTATTTCTATACCCGAGATTTTACTTATGCACTTTGCATTGTGATAGCCTTCGTGCTTGAAGTATTCTATTGCTATCAACTTGTTGTTTATCTTGCTTAGCATAAGTTGTTGGTGCACATAGGTGAGCCTAGTTTATTTAGGTTGTCGGCTTGTTAATTTAAACACCTAGTTTTATTCCGCAATTATCAAGACTAAACCAGAAAAGTATTAAACCGCCTATTCACCCCCCCCCCCCCCTCTAGGCGACATCATTGTCCTTTCAGATATGCCCTAGAGGCAATTAATAAAGTGTATTCTTTATCATATCTCGTTTGTTCATAATAGGTTTTTGTGTCATGCTAGAACCGTATTAAGCGGAAACATTAATACGGGTGTGATACGTAAACAACCAGGTCCCTAGTTGCCTCTACTAAGACTAGTTTCGTTGCGCGATTGATGATCGAGGTTTCCCGGTCATGGTGCATGGCGCCGGTCGGCAATGGGAGTCATATCGTTGGAGAACGATGTGATGGACATACCCAGATTTGGAGAACATAGTCGTTACGCCTTTGACCGTGAGATCAACTCTTATTGTTATTCCTAGAAGATACTTTGATCGCACCAAACGTCGTATCTTATATAGTCTGACAATAACGGTGATACTTTTGGGTATCGGAAAGGAGTAGTTGAGACGAGGGGTCAAGAGCGGGATTTGCCAGTCCGCATAGCAGGATAGATACTCTCGGGCCCACTCGGTGAGATCATGTCTAATGAGCTTGCAAGCATGTGACTAGGTCACGGAGACATGAGATCATGAACGAGTAGAAGATAGCGTCGGTAACGAGGCCGGGATTAGATATGGAGATATCTATGGAACGACGCTCGGACATGCTAAGTATCGCTATGGCAAAAGGTTTAAGACTTTGCGTTCAGGTTTGATAGATGAAAGTCATTCGTTATATCACAGGGATTAATTCATGGGGTCCAGGTCTACGAGTTAGTCGTTGATCATAGAGGAGTCTTGGTCATACCTGTTATTATATCGAACCGCTAGGGTAACACACTTAAGGGGTTTCGACAAGAAAACCGTAAATGAAAGAGATCACCGGGAGCGTCCCGGGAGGGGTCCGATGGAGATCGGGCAGCGATGAAAGAGTTTTCGGAGCTAGGAAAAATTATATATATTATGTTTGATATTAATTAGTGTAATTAATATGCAAATATGATTTTATATATTTATTTTCGAATTTATTTAGGCTGATTTCCCTAAATGGGCCTTCTAGTCGAAAGAAGGCCCAAGAGGGGGAAAATCTCTAGGGGATTCGGTGGGGGCCATGGTAGCCGGCCTGGATGGGCCAAGGGGCCCACCAGGGGGCCGGCGCACCTATCCTAGCCGCACCAGGCATACGGGGATAGTCCCACATTTCCTGGCTGGCAAGGTCGGCTCCCCTGGGAGCCTATATAAGAAGGGGCACCCCTGGCCTTTTAATTCAACCAATTAATTCCCAATTTCTCTCTCGATCTCGTGGTTCCCTTGTCGGAGCCGCGCCGAGCTGAGGAGGGGGATCTCTTCCACCATAGCCCGCTGCCGCGCTGCTGGTGTTCCGGTCCAAGTCTTCCGCTGCTCGTCCTGGACTGGAGCTTCGGAGGCCGTCGTCTCCACCGTACGTATGTGACGCCCTGCGAGGTGCTGCGCTAGCGGTACTCGGAGGTCTGCTTCCTCTACACGACCTTGAGGTCAGCTTCGTCGGTCTTCATCGACAACGTTTGTGCGGGAACGTAATCCCCGCTTTCGGTCTACAAGGGTACGTATTCCGGTCTCCGTTCGTACTTCTATATCTGCATAGTATAGATCCTGGCATGCTTTTAGGATATCGTTGGTCGGATTTTTTTTGTTTTCTGCACACGATCCCCTTCAGTAGTATCATAGCCGATCTATCGGAGATATAGTTGTACGCTGTTAGAACCCGTGCTCTGCACGGGGGCACCGTTCCTGTTATTTGCTACCCTCTAGCGTGCACTTGTGTATTCCAGCGGCATTGAGTTGATGAAGCGGCCCGAACCGACTTTACGCGTACGCTTACGCGAGACTGGTTCCACTACTGACATACGGCTTGTACCGTATATGTGGCTGGCGGGTGTCAGTCTCTCTCTCTTTAGTTGGTCTTCGCATTTTCAATGGAGGGCCCGAAAGGGATGCTTAAATATGCAATTATTGGATCGTTGTTGTGATCATAAGATTCGTAGGTATGAAGCGGTTCTATTTACGAAAGCCCCAAGCCACGTAAAATATGCAAAAGATAAAGTAGAAGCGTCTAACTTTATTTTGCAGGGGCTATGTGATATGGTCAAGGTAGGTTTATTAAATTGTTTATAAACTGCGGGCGCCAAGAGGACCATGGCGGAATGGACTATATCACATTGCATTACATTTGATGTTTTGTGTGTATCTTATATTGTGTGATTGTGTGTATAGTATACATTAGTTACACGGCGGTAGCTATATAAGGTGATCCCTTCAAAATACCACTAGTGTTCTCCCTCCAACGCGCACCACCAAGAAAGTTCTACGTTATGAGGCAGGCTGTGATGATCGGGTGTCATACATTTCGTCGTTCGCATACAGTGGGTGTAAGCCATGTTGCACAAGCGTCAGCGTGGAGGTCTTTGGTGGCGAGCCTAGCATATTCAGAAATATGGCCTCAGAACAGGAAGACCGAAAGGTCGAGCACGAGTCACAAAATTGGTGTGGCGGACGATTTTTTCTACTCTTGAAGTTGTGCCGCCGGCTCTGATGATGGGGGGGTGGTGCAATGGATGGGGGTCGTGTAATCGCTTAAACGACCAGGAGGGATGTTCGTTTGAGTGGGAGTTATGTTAGTTATTTTCTAAAATATTATAACTCAAAATTATTATGAACAAAGTCTTATGTTGTTGCAAATTCCATTGTAGATGTCTCGCCTCTCGTTTAACTTAGGTCTGTTCCTTGAGAAAGAAAAGCTTAAGACCAATGGGTCAAACTTCATGGTCTGGTTCCGCAACCTGAGGATCCTCCTCACTCCCCATAGGGTGGCCTACGTCATTGAGGCCGCCGTAGGTGACCCTCCCGCAGATGATGCCTCTGGGGATGAGAAGAAGGTCTTCCAGACCCGATCGGAGGATTCTGCCTTTGTCCAGAGTGGCATGCTCTACGCCATGGAAGCCGACCTGCAGAAGCGCTTTGAGAAGATGAGCGCCTTTGAGATCATTTCGGATCTTAAGGCTGTCTTCGCGCCGCAGGCTAAGGCTGAGAGATATGAGGCTTCTGAGCTTTTCTTCTCGGCCAAGATGGAAGAGCATAGCAGTGTGAGCGAGCATGTAGTCAAGATGTCTGGCTACGTTCAACGCCTGAATGCTCTGGAATGCAAGATTCCCGATGAGCTGGCGATTGACAGGGTGTTGCAATCGTTGCCCCCTAGCTACAACGGCTTCGTCATGAACTACAACATGCAGGGCATGGCTAAGTCCCTGGGTGAAGTGTTCGTGATGCTCAAGACTGCTGAGGTAGAGATTAAGAAGGAGCACACGCTGTTGATGGTCAACAAGACCGTTGATTTTAAGAAATCCGGTGGCAAGGGAAAGCAGAGCTGGAAGTCCAGGAGGGAGGCAAAGTTGGCTGCCAAGACCAGGACTAACAGGTCTGGTCCCAGAGCTAGCGTGGAGTGTTTCTACTGCAAGGGGAAGGGTCACTGGAAGCGCAACTGCCCCAAGTACCTGGAGGATAGGAAGTCTGGCAAGACGGTCGACAAAGAGCAAGGTATATTTGATATACATGTTATAGATGTGTACCTTACATCCGCCCGGAGCAACACGTGGGTATTTGATACTGGTTCTGTTGCTCATATATGTAACTCTCAGGAGGAGTTACAGAATAGAAGGCGGCTGGCGAAGGATGAGGTGACGATGCGCGCCGGCAACGGATCGAGAGTCGACGTGGTGGCTGTCGGCACGCTCCCTCTGCATCTACCATCGGGATTAGTTTTGGTTCTAAATAAGTGTTATTTTGTGCCATCCTTGAGTGTAAACATTATAAGTGGGTCTTGCCTGTTACAAGACGGTTATTCATTTAAATCAGTGTCAAGCAATTGTGCTATTTATATGAATGATATCTTTTATGTTGATGCTCCCGAGAATAACGGTTTATTCTTGTTGAATCTCGATCGTAGTACTCACATCCATAACATAGAAGCCAAACGGATTAAGTGTAGTGACGATACCGCCATGTATTTGTGGCATTGCCGTCTTGGTCATATTGGTGTAAAGCACATGAAGCAAGTCCACTCCGATGGACTTTTGGACTCGTTGGATTTCGGATCCCTCGGTACATGCGAAACATGCCTCATGGGCATAATGACCAAGACACCGTTCAAAGATTTCGTTGAACGGGCGTCGGATTTGTTGGGGATCATTCATACAGATGTGTGTGGACCGATGAGCGTTTCGACACGCAATGGTTATCGTTACTTCGTCACCTTCACTGATGACTTGAGTAGATACGGTTATATCTATTTGATGAAACACAAGTCTGAAACGTTTGAAAAGTTCAAAGAATTCCAAAGTGAAGTTGAGAATCAGCTTAATAAGAAAATCAAGCACCTCCGATCCGATCGTGGTGGAGAATACTTGAGTTTTGAGTTTGGCACACATCTGAAGAGTTGTGGCATAGTACCCCAACTTACGCCAGCCGGAACACCGCAGCGTAACGGCGTGTCCGAGCGACGTAATCGTACTCTACTGGATAGTGTTCGATCTATGATGTCTCTTACCGATCTGCCAGTGTCCTTCTGGGGTTATGCGTTAGAAACAGCCGCATTCATTTTAAATAGGGCTCCGTCCAAGTCCGTTGAAATGACACCGTATGAATTATGGTATGGCCAAAAGCCTAAGTTATCGTTTCTGAAGGTTTGGGGTTGTGAGGCGTACGTTAAGAAACTACAGCCCGACAAACTCGAACCGAAGTCGGAGAAAGTCGTCTTTGTAGGATATCCACGGGAAACCGTTGGGTACACCTTCTACAACCAAGTTGAGGGCAAAACTTTTGTCGCGAAGACCGGTACCTATCTAGAGAAGGAGTTTCTCGCGAAAGGAGTAAGTGGGAGGAAGGTAGACCTCGATGAAATCGTTGATCCTGAACTCGAGATTCCGAGTGGCGCAACGGAAGCAATTCCGGAAACGTCCTCCGTGGAAGGAGTGGGAGAGACTATCGAGGAAGGTGTTCTACCTCGTAGGTCTGGTAGATCTCGGATCGCACCAGAATGGTATGGCAACATGGTTTGCACCGTCATGTTAGTTGAACAAGACGAACCTACGAACTACAAGGAGGCGATGGCGAGTCTAGAATCCGAGAAATGGCTTGAAGCCATGAAATCCGAAATAGGATCCATGTATGATAACAAAGTGCGGACTTTGATGGATATTCCCGAAGGGCGCAAGGCCGTCGAGAATAAATGGATCTTTAAGAAGAAGACTGATGTTGATGGTAATGTGACCATCTATAAAGCTCGGCTTGTCGCAAAGGGTTTCCGACAAGTTCATGGAATTGACTACGATGAAACTTTTCACCGGTAGCGATGCTTAAGTCTATTCGGATTTTGTTAGCGGTAGCTGCCTATTATGATTATGAAATATGGCAGATGGACGTCAAAACGGCCTTCCTAAATGGAAACATTGAGGAAGAGTTGTACATGGTACAGCCGAAAGGTTTTGTCGATCCAGGAAATGCTAACAAGGTGTGCAAGCTTCAGCGATCCATCTATGGATTGAAGCAGGCATCTCGGAGCTGGAATCTTCGCTTTGATGAGGTGGTCAAAGGTTTTGGATTTATCCAAAATGGGGAAGAGACCTGCATTTACAAGAAAATGAGTGGGATCTCGGTTGTGTTCTTAGCACTGTATGTTGACGACATATTGCTGATTGGGAATGATGTGGAACTTCTGAATAGCGTGAAGGAATATTTAAACAGTAAATTTTCCATGAAGGACTTAGGAGAAGCTGCGTATGTTTTAGGCATAAAAATCTATCGCGATAGATCAAGGCGCCTATTAGCACTGAGTCAGAGTACTTATCTTGATAAAATACTGAAGCGTTTCCGTATGGAGAAGGCAAAGAAGGGTTCTCTGCCGGTTATCAAGAATAAGATATTGCGTAAGGCACAGTGTCCGGTGACGGAACTGGGTAAGGCCGAAATGACGAAACATCCTTATGCTTCAGCCATAGGATCGATCATGTATGCAATGTTGAGTACTAGACCGGATGTGGCATTAGCTCTAAGTTTGACAAGTCGGTTCCAGAGTAATCCTGGAATGCCGCATTGGATAGCTGTTAAGAGCATTCTTAAGTATCTCAATAAGACAAAGGAAATGTTCCTTGTGTATGGTGGCTGCGATGAAGAACTTGGCGTAACAGGTTACGTAGATGCAAGTTTCTGCTCAGACCCCGATGACTGTAAGTCACATACAGGTTACGTGTTCAAGGTGAATGGAGGCGTCGTGTGCTGGAGAAGTGGGAAGCAACCCATAGTCGCACAATCTAAAATGGAGTCGGAGTATATCGCTGCTTGCGAAGCCGCGAATGAAACTGTGTGGCTGAGGAAGTTCGTCATCGAACTTGGAGTGTTCCCGAGCGTGCAAGACCCCGTGATCCTCTTATGCGACAATACGGGTGCCATTGCGAACGCCAAGGAGCCAAGGTCTCACTCCACCGCCAAACACATTCTCCGACGCTTCCATGTGATACGTCAGTACGTACAAGGAGGCGATGTGAAGATTTGCAAAGTGCATATGGATCTGAATGTGGCAGATCCGCTGACGAAGTCTCTCCCGCTTGACAAGCATGAAAAGCACCAGTTAGCTATGGGTGTTAAGCTTTTACCAAGTTGTAATCTAGATTAATTTGTACTCTAGTGCAAGTGGGAGACTGAAGGAGATATGCCCTAGAGGCAATTAATAAAGTGTATTCTTTATCATATCTCGTTTGTTCATAATAGGTTTTTGTGTCATGCTAGAACCGTATTAAGCGGAAACATTAATACGGGTGTGATACGTAAACAACCAGGTCCCTAGTAGCCTCTACTAAGACTAGTTTCGTTGCGCGATTGATGATCGAGGTTTCCCGGGCATGGGGCATGGCGCCAGTCGGCAATGGGAGTCATATCGTTGGAGAACGATGTGATGGACATACCCAGATTTGGAGAACATAGTCGTTACGCCTTTGACCGTGAGATCAACTCTTATTGTTATTCCTGGAAGATACTTTGATCGCACCAAACGTCATATCTTATATAGTATGACAATAACGGTGATACTTTTGGGTATCGGAAAGGAGTAGTTGAGACGAGGGGTCAAGAGCGGGATTTGCCAGTCCGCATAGCAGGATAGATACTCTCGGGCCCACTCGGTGAGATCATGTCTAATGAGCTTGCAAGCATGTGACTAGGTCACGGAGACATGAGATCATGAACGAGTAGAAGATAGCGTTGTCGGTAACAAGGTCGGGATTAGGTATGGAGATATCTATGGAACGGCGCTCGGACATGCTAAGTATCGCTATGGCAAAAGGTTTAAGACTTTGCGTTCAGGTTTGATAGATGAAAGTCATTTGTTATATCACAGGGATTAATTCATGGGGTCCAGGCCTACGAGTTAGTCGTTGATCATAGAGGAGTCTTGGTCATACCTGTTATTATATCGAACCGCTAGTGTAACACACTTAAGGGGTTTCGAAGAGACAACCGGAAAGGAAAGAGATCACCGGGAGCGTCCCGGGAGGGGTCCGATGGAGATCGGGCAGCGCCGAAAGAGTTTTCGGAGCTAGGAAAAAATATATATATTATGTTTGATATTAATTAGTGTAACTAATATGCAAATATGATTTTATATATTTATTTTCGAATTTATTTAGGCTGATTTCCCTAAATGGGCCTTCTAGTCGAAAGAAGGCCCAAGAGGGGGAAAAATCCCTAGGGGATTCGGTGGGGGCCATGGTGGCCGGCCTGGATGGGCCAAGGGGCCCACCAGGGGGGCGGCGCACCTATCCTAGCCGCACCAGGCATGTGGGGATAGTCCCACATTGCCTGGCTGGCAAGGTTGGCTCCCCCTGGGAGCCTATATAAGAAGGGGCACCCCTGGCCTTTTAATTCAACCAATTAATTCCCAATTTCTCTCTCGATCTCGTGGTTCCCTTGTCGGAGCCGCGCCGAGCTGAGGAGGGGGATCTCTTACACCATAGCCCGCTGCCGCGCTGCTGGTGTTCAGGTCCAAGTCTTCCGCTGCTCGTCCTGGATTGGAGCTTCGGAGGCCGTCGTCTCCACCGTACGTGTGTGACGCCCTGCGAGGTGCTGTGCTAGCGGTACTCGGAAGTCTGCTTCCTCTACACGACCTTGAGGTCGGCTTCGTCGGTCTTCATCGACAATGTTTGTGCGGGAACGTAATCCCCGCTTTCGGTCTACAAGGGTACGTATTCCGATCTCCGTTCGTACTTCTATATCTACATAGTATAGATCTTGGCATGCTTTTAGGATATCGTTGGTAGGAATTTTTTTGTTTTCTGCACACGATCCCCTTCACTAGCGTGAAAGTAGGGCATGATACGAAGAACATGCCCAGCATTCAGATAAGGTCCCTTTTCTTTTTGCTGGAACAACCAGATCAGTTTTCTTCCGATGATGTGCGCGGTTCATGAAAAATAGATCAGACTGCTTTTCCCGCATGGTGTGATTTCGGATTTTAGCATTTCCGTCCACATCTTGCTTGGTAGTTGGTTCACATCCACTCGCAACATAGTTTGGTTTGCATGCCTCTATAATTAACCATGAAACTTTCTTTTGTTGCATTTTTGTTTACTTTCATTTTTTGTACACTGAGAAGAAAATCTTTTGGATACGATCATGTAAGTAATTTTTTTACCAGGTATAAATTGCGTGCAGCTTTTTTTGAGTTGAATCTTCTAATTTATATTTAGCTCATGCGTTTCTGTTCTGTAACATGAATGAGTCTTATGTAGATCATTGTTTAATCTTCTATGAATTTATATTTCGATTTGCAATGTATAAATCTCCTCTGACTTTTATAAATTTAGATACCTTGAACAATCTCATATGAAACAATGTCTTTGCAGTGTACTAATTATCTGTGAAATTGTGTTGTTTCTTCACACGGCTATGTATCTTATGTACAAAAAATGATACTGAATGAAATTTGTGTGCTTTAGCAGCTAGAGAATGCTTAATGAAACAATCCTTTTGAAAACGAGTGCATGTTACAGAATGAACGCTTAATGAAAATTTTCTTTTGACATTGAATTTAACAGCTACAGGGTGCATGTTGTAGAATAAACATGACCGCAATAATAATATAGGTCTTTACTAGCATAAAATCTGGCTGCCATCATTTCTGGTAAAAAATCTCTTTCGTTTACATGATCCAAATCCAATTAGGTGTCTGTCGTTAACTTTTGAGCATAAATTACATGGATACAGTTATGCTTAATCAGTGTAAGAGTTGATGGTGCAGAAGGAGTAGAAGGATAGGAAAACTATAAGTGAATAAGTTGAATGTATTTTTTGCAATGAGCAACAATAAGATGGAGGGTTCTTAGCAATGAATAAGGGTTGTTGCATCTGTGGGAGGTATATTCGCTCTGCACCCCAGAGTGTGTGTGGAAGCACCTGGTACATGATTGCCACGATTTTCCTTATTCTGTAATATATTTCACCAAAGAGCAAATAATTTTAATAAGCTTTTGTTTCCTTCTCTTTTTCTTAGATTTAATCTATTGTCTTCACAAACATAATCAGAAACCATGTGCCATGTTTAGTCCATAATTTTGCTAGAACTGAAAATCAAGTTGTACGTATGTTACAAACCTTTGTCAAAGCTTCTTATTCATGTTGTTTCTTTTCAGAGCAAAGGGAAATTTGATCTTCCACCGTGTTGAAAACTAGCTTTGCTGGCAGTTTATTTTTGACTTGCTGGGAGTTCTACCATTTGGTGCCTAATCTTTTTTTGTATGGGCAAGAGTATTAGTAGGTGTTCCTCAGTCAAGAAATTACTAGGTAAATCGGCGCGGCGTGCCCGTGGCGCAAGTTTTGACATTGACGTTTGTATGAGCATTTTTTAGTTGCCGGCTAACCTATCAAATATTGACATTGTAAGAAGTATATGTCAGTCTTTCTCTTCTACTCAACTGGCAAGCTACCTAATTCACCTTTCTTACATCTATGTAATCCATATCAAACCAAAATAATCTCATTGACTTGTCAGTTTTGAATTGCTGAGCTATGGACGAAGCAGCGTGTGAAAAACCCTGCATATACGGACATAAAATATGTTGCCTCGGGGAAGACGACACCTCACTCCGATGTTTATTCTTTTTGAATTGTCGTCTTGCTCCTTTTAACTGGAAAGTCTTCCGTCGACATAAATGAGATTGCAAAAGATGCGATAAAGCAAGATAACTTGGATTCAGTAGTTTATACCTCAGTCGGAGAGTGGCCTGATGTGCACCACATTTATCAGTTAGCAGACCTTCCTCTCAGTTGCACTGAGCAAAATAGCTGGTCTCATCCTGTTATTTCAGGCCAACTTTGGACAACGCTTGAGATCATGAGGGATTCTCTAATGTCCTCTTCACTGTCCTATTCTAGTTCGGTGCAGGCTGAAGGCAGAACACCGTCATACTTCATCTATGCTATATTGCTATGTCGTTGGTGAGTACAAAGGAACCATATGAGTCTTTATTACTACAACTTCTTCCATGTTCAGTACTCAGAGCAATGTCTGAATGTCATGTCCATGTTAGGATCAGAAAATAATTAGTCGCTTAGTGTGAGAAATAAAACTCAGTCAGATATCTGTAAGGGGGTAAAGACACTACTGATTATCTGTTGTTGAGGTGTGCTTAATCTACACCATACATATCTTTTCTGATTTGTAAGCGGTACTTAATCATATGTAGGCACCTTGCCAGTCAAAGTACAGTAAACTGGTACTTACGATGGATGACTTGCAGCCAAGAAATCAAATAGGCTAACCAAAATGTCATTTAAACCTTCCGCCGTATTCACCGCCCTTAGTACATCTAGGCCAACAAAAAGAAATGTCAGCTCATGTTATAATATGAAGAAGGCAAACAGAGGGCTGGAAAGTACACACAGCAATGTCTGAATGTCAATCTCTCTGTTTTTTTTAGATTAATCTCTCTGTTAGTATCAGAAAATAATTAGTCGCTTAGCGTGAGAAGTAAAACCCAGCCAGATATTTGTAAGGGGTAAAGAAACTACTGATTATCAGGTTGTTGTTGAGCTGTGCTTAATCTACATCATACATATCTTTTAAAATTTCTAAGTGGTATTTAATCATATGTAGGCACCTTGTCAGTGAAAGTAGAGTAAAATTGGTACTGAACGGTGGATGACTTGCAGCAAAGAAATAAAATAGACTAAGCAAAATGTCATTTAAACCCTCACGCCGAATTCACTGCCCTTAGTACATCTAGGCCAACGAAAAGAAATGTCAGCTCCTGTTATAATACCAAGAAGGCAAACAGAGGGCTGGAAAGCTACCTCTTAAAGCCATCAATTATAACATGATTGGTTGGATCATACTTCAAACCCTCTATGTATGTTGTCATACCACTTCCATAGTCCTTCATCAGGGCTTGAACTTTCGTTTACAAACATAACCCATCTGATAAGTATAATTCAGCTCGAGATAATTTTCAGTAGAAAGATGTGATGTTGAGCTCTGTTCCTTTAAACCTAGATGGTCGTAATTTGTAAAAGCTTACAGTGGTACTTCCAAGAGGTTCATAAGCAAGAGCTGAAATTATTGCTTAAATTGATTCATTTGTTGTGCTTGTTGATTTCCCGCTAATGGATCTGAATTGTATGGGTGATTTTTATGGTGAAGAAACATTGTATTTTTCAGCGAGTAAGTAAATATAAAGAATAATATTAATTATGTAGTGAATTATACTTCTGGCGGACAGCAACTACTCATAGTACTCCCCAAGGTATAAAGAATAAACCATACCAAACATACCTTTAATTGGGACTTGCAGTTATCATTCAGACATTTTTGTACATGAAAAGGGCACTGAAAATTTCCTTGAAAATCAGCATACTAAGATAAACAAACGGAGAAAATGTTATAACTGATCTAAATAGCCAATCTCCAGAAAGAACTTACTGAAAAGAACTGCTGCAATATTGGCAAAATACGCGAGAAGCTGAAATTCCCTCGCTCGTCTGTAGGTCCTCTCCACATAAGAATATCCATCAGGAAAATGTAATGACAATCACACACAATAATAGATGTGGCAAGGCTGGGGTTGTTGGTGCTAAAACTCCATGCGCTAGCAACAACCTCCAACTCCACATGCAGTTCGCTCAACCGCAAACCAAGCATATTAATATTGTTTGTCAAGCATACTAATTTGCATATAGTCTGGAGTATTAATTTATGGATCTAGCAGTTCACCTAACTGCAAATCAGAGACAATATCATCGTATTAGAATGCCTTAAAAATGTAAATTCTTCAGAGATGTTTTGACAGCCTATCAGTTCTCACCTTCATAAATAGCTGCTCAGCCTTGTTGGCTGCTACTCCTGAGGGGAAGATGTTCCTCCTATATGCATTCACCGTCGGCCACCCTACAACTTGTTCCTGAAGCCAATTAACCATGGTTAGCTTAATTAGCTCATGCATAGCAAGTCATTGCAGTGTACATCAGATTCTTCAGAGATTCTGCAGTGTATATGTACTTACTTAGTCAGCTTATTGTTTGATATAGAAGTATTCTACATTTCTACTGGATGGAGTATTCCGATTGTAGGTTTTAGCTCTTCTGTTGACAAAAGCCTACAAAAATGTAGAGGACTCAACTTAAACACAAACTTATAATGTTCAGTGTCTATGACAGGAAAAACTAAAAACTGTAATTTTTACCCATCATTACCCAGTTCAAGCCGTGAAAATGATTTTCTAACCGGTGCATCAGAGCCGTTGGAGTTAACTGTTGAAGTTTCATTATTATCGTAATGTCGAATTAAGTCAGACAATCCATTATAGAACAACCAGTTTATCATGTATGTACTTTCTCTAGCATCCTTTGGCTCCACGCATCTGCTAGAACGCTGATCAAGCTTTGGGCCAGGAACACCAGTAGCCAAAGCAATATGTGTATAAAATTATAAATGGTGTCGGAACAAAGAAAATGATTCTAGACAGCTTGAATTCAGATGGCATGTACATGATGCGAACACTCCGTATGAAAAAACCCAATAAAGCTCTATGCTATTTCATCTAAGATATGACATAACATTGATTTCTCGAATATGTTGTCTGAACTGAAATTACAAAAGCACAAATCAGGAAAGGATTGGCCCTCTATCACTGTATTCACTAACCTCTTGCTGCTGATGAAACATGAGTAAAATATACACCGTAAGTTTCTTTTGGTCCCAATATATTAGATTAGCAAAGGAGACATGTTGCCAAAGACAAACCAAGTAGATGCTAATACTTTTTAACTCCAATAAAGGGTATCATCCAGACCAATAAAAACTCAAACAACATGAAGGCCTAAACTGTAGTGCACATATAAATCAAATTTAGAACATACCATGTCAAACTGGTGTGTCGGAGCTACATATCTTTCATCCATAAGCAGTGTATCATCATTGACTGGTCCAGACCTGAAATGATAAATGTTAGCAGTAGTCCAAGCTTTCAATCTTGTTTGAAATCAAATTGACAACACCAAATTTGTTTTGCCCAATAGCTCAGCTAACAGGAGCTGGAGCACATCATCCTCCATCATGGGCGCCATGCCAGCCGCAAATGAGGCATCGTAGTCCTCAATCTGTAGCAACCTCCAAGATCCCCAAAATCGTGCACCCAGATATGGAAAAGGAAGCTTGGGAGAGAGGCCGGCCTAGGACTCGCCTCCACCGATGCCAGTGTAGGCGTCGCCGTCAGTTTGAGCAGAGAGGAGGTGAGGTGGCGACCGGGGCCCGGTCCCGGCTCGATCTGCTCGAAGAGAAGGTAGAGGAGATGGAGACTGTGGCAGGAGGGATGGTGGGGTGGTGCCGGAGATGGAGGAGGAAGAAGAGAGAGGGTCGGAGCAGGGAGAGGCGGCGACGGTAATGAAGATCTGGGGAGAAGCCGGCTTGGGGAGCGCGCGGCCTCGAGGTGGAGGTACGCCAGAGCGCGGCCGGCCAGCAGCGCCCGCAGACCGTCCCCGCCCCGTGGCGGCCGGTCGTCGTCGACCAAGATAGGGCCGAGGTAGCGGGTGGCGGCGACCTCCCGTGTGCGGGAGAGAAGAGGAAGGGAGGGGAGAGTGCGGTGGTCTTTTTTCAGAAAGCATCCGAAGTTGTTTGGATTTGCGACAATGTCCTCCGCAGTTCTGGAAAAAGGACTGCGGGTTACTGGTTGAATTGTCCAGTGACTTTTTTGCAAATAAGGCACGGTGACCGGTGGAACCGGAGGTCACCGGCCGGCGACCGGGCGACGTGTCGCGCTGGGATTGGTGGAGAACCCCATGCTACAGTAACTCCAGTTTTGGTTCTTAGAAACTTAGATCTGGACCGTCAGTTGCTCCGATCGGACGGCTGACGAAAAGAGGGTGACGTGGATGCTGCATTGGGGAGTGAATCTGACCAACTTTCATATATAGGGTAATTATAAGGTGTTTGCCCTCATGTCTAGCTTCTCTACATTTTCTTTCTTTTCTTTGTTGTCTAGATAGCTGGAAATAATGCTGATTCATATGGCCAGATTGTTTCTAATTTCCACCCTCAGCGTCGACTAACATATAAGGAGTGATACATTTAGTACAGGTCTGAAGGTTGGAATCCTATTGTATTATCATTAATCAAGTAACTATGACACTTCCCTTAATTCTGTGAATGAAAAAGATGATGTCGTCAATCTATTCAACATAACTATTTTTTCAGCTGCTGTTTTTCCTATGTTCACAACAAGATTTTATTGATTTTTAAACAGGACATAAGTTGAGACATTACAGTTCCCTTATCAATACACTTATACTATTGAAGATTGAAATAGTATTTGGTAGCCAATATGTTATTGGAGGTTAACTGGTTTACACAAGAGTATATGTATCCACGGGCGCGGCAAAGCGCACCCTCTCCTTCAAGTATATTGTAAGAGTGAGGATACGACACAAAAAAGGTGCGTAAGAGAAGGTACAAAGGGGTGGTGTTAGTCTCCATCACTGTGTTAGATTTTCTGCTTAGTTAAAAGAGAGAGTGGAAACCTATGGGACTACCCCCATAGGCGGAGACTCCCCCCTCCCTGTGTCGCACCCTCTGGCGACATTGGGGGCTCCCCGCGCCGCCGCTCCCGTCTCCCTCACCTCGCCCTCCTCGCCGCTATCGTCGTCGGCCTCTGCGCCGCGGCGGTGGCGGCCTCTCCGCTGCCACAAAACTGGTGGCGGGGGTGCTCCTCTTCCTCATCTTCGTGCGGTGTCCTCCGGGTCTGACTAGGCGGCGATGGCGCGATGCCGACGTGGGCAGGACGGAGCGGCGGCTCCGGGGGTCGTGGGTCGACGGCGGGGCGGCAGATCCGGGGCCCTCGCACCCGGAGCTGGTGGGGGCGTGCTCAGGCCCGACCGTGCGGGCGGCGGGCCAGAGTCGCTGGCGTCACGGGCTCCAGAGCTCAGCCGGCCGTGGCATGGCTCCTCAGGGTGGGCGTTCGGGATTTCCCGAAATTTCGGGACGGGAAATTCAGGAAATAAGAAGTTCGGGAATCACAAATTGACTCCCGAATTTTCATGAGAAATTTTGATTCCCGCCAATTCGGGATTCGGGAAATTTGGGATCGGGATCGGGAAATCCCGAATTTCCTGAAGTTTAGACTTTAATATACATGGGCTTAGACTTCTTGGCCGAGTAGGGATGTGTGTGTCCGAAAGAATAGGGTTGTTGCTGACTTGTTGGGCCACTAGAGGGAAAAGATCTAGTCTAGTCATAAATTCACCGAACATCGCATACATGTGCTTCGTCTGGGATGAAAAAGACTATAGTTTCACCTATGCCTTTTGGATTTTTATCTTTTCGGGATAAACGGGATATTCGGGATTCAACACTACATTCCCGAATTTTCCGAAAAAAATTCGGGAATTCAAAACAGCTTCCCGAGAATACGTTCCGGATTGTCGGGTTCGGGAAATTCGGGATCGGGAACGGGAAATTCGGGATTTGGGATTCGGGATCGGGAAATATGCCCAGCCTGAATGGCTCCTGCGGCGGCGCGGGATGCGGCCATGGGGCGCATCGGCGGCGGCGACGGCCGTCGGGCTGGTCCTGTGTGGGCCCCATCTGGGCCGCACTGGCCGGCGTTTTTTGCGCACGGCGTCGACGGCGGCAAGGCGGAAGCGGTGGCCATTCATGGCTCTGAGGCTTCATGTCGGATGTGCCATGGTGTGCACGACGGAGGGTTGCTGACCAGATCCCAATTGGTCCTCCTCTCTGCGTTCTTCAGGGCTGCTGACCATATCCCAGTTGGTCCTCTTCTTTGCGATCTTCGTCAGTGCTTCTGGGTGCTGCAGTAGGTGGCGATGATCTGGGCCTCCTGCCCAGATCCATAGTTTTGGCATGTCGGGGCGGCGGCCCCGGAGCGGTGGTGGCTTTGGTGCTTCGGTACAACTCTTTCTGTCGCAGTATGTGGTGCCGCGGCTGATAAGTTCGTTGCGGGAGTTGGCGGCGAGGTTATGCTCGGGCTCATGTGTCGTGGACTAGGTGTTCCGAGCGAAAGCCTCACACTGGTTTAGGCCGGTGTCGACTGGTTTAGGCCGGTGTCGACGATGAAGACGCCCCTGCTCGTCGCTACTCCTTCTTGAAGGCATCGTCGTGAAACACCGGTCCTCCCACACCTTAAAGACCAAGGTTTCTTCGGGTGAAAACCCAACTCCATTGGAGTGGGCGGTGGGGTCGTCTACGTCGCTATCTTCTTGAAGGCACCGCCTTGAAGTACTTGGCACTTTGTGGGGGTCTCTATAGCATAGCTTGCCGGCGAGGTTGGAGGATGCCAAGGCGGCGGCCCCGGACAGTGGTTGTACGCCGAGGCGGCGGCCTCGGAAGACTTTTTGTGACCTTTTTTTTGTGGTTTTTCCTCTTGATCTTCTTTTCCGTTATTCATTTGCCTTTGGGCTACTTGTACATATTCTGCCTCCTAATTAATCGAAAAGCCAGCAATTGTTGGATCTTTCAAAAAAAAAAGAGTGAAGAATGAAAGATCAAGATGTCGCCTAGAGGGGGGGGGGGGGTGAATAGGCGTTTTTAAAATCAATCACGGATTTGCCTTGAAAGAATGCGGAAATAAACTATCGTTTAGTTTTCAATCACAAATCCTAATTATGCTAGGCTCAACTAAGTGCACCAACAACTTAATCTAAACAAGGTAAGCACAAGAGATATATGACAAGTGATAAACTAGATATATATAACTTCAAGCACGAATGCTATCACAAGGAAGTGAACTCGGGTATAGAAATAACCGAGGCACGTGGAGACGAAGATGTGTCCCGATGTTCCCTTCCACGAAGAAAGGTAATCACCGCTGGAGAGGTGCAGGATACCACGAAGGACACCCGTACGCCACGAAGGCTCACCTTCTTCTCCAAGCCCCACACGAAGCAAGGGCCTTTTCCTTACGGTTAGCTTTTCCTCCACTCCGCAGATGGCAAGCTCCACAACCACTTCACAATCCCCACGAAGGAGAAGACCCGGGTATCTTCACAATCTTCCACGAAGAGGTCACCGCGGTCACAAACACCAAACCATCTAGGAGGTCACCCTCCAAGAGTAACAAGCACACGGGATCTCACTCGAACGAATCGAACCAAAGAGCTCAAGACTATGCAACAAATGCAAAGCAAGAACACAAGAGGTGCTAAAATCCTTCTCTCTCAAATTCCACCAAAGCAACAAGTGCTAGGGAGGAATAGGAGAGGAAGAACAACGGAGAAGGTCAACCAGTGACTCCAAGATCTAAATCCCAAGGGGTTCCCCTCACTAAGAAGGGAACTTGATTGGTGAGGATGTGGATCTAGATCTCCTCTCTCTTTTCCCTCAAAAGGATGCAAGAATCATAGGAGGGATGGAGAGGAAGCAAGCTTTCTTCAAGGTCAACAATGGAGGTGAGAGAGGTATCCTTTTTCGTGTTGGGAGCTGGTTGCTTGCCTCTTTGAGAAGAAGAGGATGACTTATATACTTGTCCCTTAAAAATCTGACCGTTGTGCAGAAAAAACGGTTCACCCGGTATGGAACCCGGTATGCACCCGACTGGGCGCTGGATGGAACCGGTATGGATTCCGGGGGGCATACCGGGCAGTCCCTGGACTCGCCCGGTTTAAGCCCGGTATTAATTCCGGATGGACCCGGTATGACACCCGATAAATTCTGGGTTTAAAACCGGATTGCAAAACAAGAAAACCACTTATACGGAAAACGTAATATCTTTTGCATACGGAATCCGTTTTCGATGAACTTGGGCTTGTTTTGAACGTAACAACAAGCTCTATCTCCTCATGCACATAAACACCAAATAAAACCAAATGAGGGTAGAACCAAGAGGGGAGAGATTCAACCTCTCTATAAATGAAGAACCGACAAAACCTCTGACACCAAAAGAGTAACAAGTTTTTCATACGAAAATCGTTTTTGGTAATCTTAAACACATCATGAACATCGCAACAAGTTCTAAAGCCTCAACCAGAGAAAAGCAAAATGCGAACCAAGAAAGATTTTGTCAAATATGCAATGGTTTGAGCTCTCTACGAACGATGCAGACAAGTTACTAATCCGAGAACCCCTCTTGATAGTACGGCTATCAAACCTATAACCCGGTCTCCCAACAACACCTTGAGACCGGCAAAATATAAAACCTATCAAGGTTATACCTTTGACTTGCGCACTCCACTTGACTTCGATGAGGACGATCATGCCCGCCTCAAGATGGAGCAACTTTCTTGATTCCATTTGCTTGGTGAAGACTTGCAAATTTCTCCCCCATACTCCACTATGGGAAAGTCTCGTGTATAAATATCTTCCCATGTCCATTACACAAGAATGGACGACAAGATTCAAGCATGTGATCTTCGAGATGGTCATCTTGAACTTGCACTTCTTAACCTTGGTGACAATCAACACTTGATGTCATCCTCTCATGGGCTACACGAAATCTTGCTTTTGACGCAAGCCCATGGAAAGGTACCTAACCACATACATAAACACCAAACGCATATATCATGGGTTAGTTCACAAAGCACAGTTAACAATTACTTACCATACCACGAGATCACTTGATCCCACATGGTACACCATATATATGCTTTGTAAGTTGATCAACTTGAGTCCAATATGTATACTTTGTCTTGATCAACCTCATATCTTCCCTTCTAACTTCATTATGATTGTTCCTTGAAGATAAACATGAATGCTCAAATAATCTTCATTCTTCAAGACACACTTGCCAAAGGCTCTACTCTCACATGACCATTCTTCGGAGCACACCTTGAACACCACTTTGGTCATCACTTAATATTCTTCATGCTCTATCATAAAATCTTGAGATACATAAATAATTCTTCACTTGCTTGCATGCTCAAAGTATTGGTCAACTAGGACTCAACACATGAGTCCATCATGACCTTGACTTAGCGCCATATGTTGAAATCTTCTCTTTAAATCCAACACTCCAGACCTTGATTCTCAATGGCTTAACACATAAATTAGAGCATGGCTTATTTGAGTTCTATGCATGAAATCCATCACCATTTCTTCTTCTTGATCATATCATATTCATCTTTTCACATCGATGATCTTGATGCCATTATCCAACCTATATATTTATCCTCATGGCATCCAACATTGAATCCAACACATTGACTTCATAATTACCTATGGAAAATCCTTCAAATATGACTCAATGAAACCATGCATTAGTCCATATGGATTGTCATTAAGTACCAAAACCACACATGGGGGCTCTATGCACTTTCAATCTCACCCATTTTGGTAATTGATGACAATCTCAAAAAGAGGGTTTATATAATTAATATTGAAAACAAGTATGCAACTTATTCGAGAATAAATGCATACATACAAGGTTGTAATTGATATGGTCAAGTATCACAAAAATACTTGACTATAGCAAAATCGATTGTACTCACATCACCTACTACCAAAGAAGGTGATGAGAGTAGAATCACAATATATAGAGCAAACTCCCCAACAATATATGGATGTGTGATGAACTTGAATTTCATTGCATATGTTAGCAAGATTAATCTTTGGATGAGTTTACACGATATATTAAACCATGCAAAACATCAATCAAAGATATATATGCATGAAAGGCAAACACTTAAGAACAAACCAACCTTAAGAATAAAAGCATTTCCTTTAAACCCTCTAAACTTCTCCCCCATTGTCAACAATTTCCGAAATGGGAGAAAAATCTAGAGAGCCAACATAGTATGAGAACCTCCCCAAGATGCGCACAACTCATAAAATGAGTGTAATTCAGTGAAATTATCCAAGGATGAATAATTGGAGGAATTCAAACCATATCGAGGACCCAAAATGCAACAAGATGATATAAGAGCGACATCAACTTAAGAAGCAAAGAAACCATAAGGATCCAAAGAATATATTTTGGAGATGATATTGATAAGTAATAATAAGTTTATTAAGACAAACTTTGGTCCAAAATATATCCACCAAAATATGAGTGCACGAAGATGTAATCAAGTAAAACAAGCACTCATGAATCAAATTCTTTTGGAAACCACCAAAACCAAACAAAGAAGAAATATGGTATGCTAAGAACGAGAATATCAAGGCGAGATAATAAATCTCTCATGTATATAAGTTTCTAAGTGAACAAAACATAAGGATGAAGAATCCACAAAGAAACATGCACACACAAGGTAATTACTTTAAAAGGAGATACCATGATATCCAAGAAAGAAGTCATAATTACACCAATATGATTTTTGCTTAAAATGCGAAGGACAAAGCTCAATTTAATCTTAAATGGTATAGATGAACTTCCAACACAAAATTCTTAAAGTATCACAAATACCCACAGAGGATTAGTGATAGTTGGGATGCTTCGAGAAAGGTAACAATTCTCACATAGGGCAAATGATTTTGAAAATTCATCAATATTGCACATGAAAGACTTTGAAAAGAATTTGCTAGATTAACATATTGGGGATCGGTGAGTCATGAATATGATTCATTATATTCCATTTGATATGTAATCATCCCGGCTTACTCACATTTGCAATAAATATGTTTTTATAAGACATTTGCAATAAATATGTTTTTATAAGATCTTTTACAAGAACCACATCAATTGCAACAAAAGGTATTCATGCGAAGATACAACCTACACAAGGTTGAAAACTAGAGATGTATGCATGAGGTAGATACTTGTTACCGAGATAACATTGACGGTGTAGAAGATGAGAGTTCATAATCATCGATCCAAGCTTGGCTCCAATAAGCTCATGGTGACAACACCTTCTTTGAAAATGAGACAAGCGCTCCAATGCATCTCCCATGTACCTAAAACAAATTTAAGTACAATATGGTACCCAAACTAAATGGGTCCAAAGTAGTTAGGTCAACTACAATACATAGGACAAACTCCACATAAATATGTGCATATTGATATGAAATAGAATTTCATGCACATCTTAGCCGTTTAGGATTTGATGGAGTCTATCCTATATATTGGATCAACAAAATTAAGCATGCCATAATATATACATATAGTAAATATGCATGCACAAAACTTTCAATAATCAAACAAGATACAATTTGGACAAAACACCAATTAAATCAAGAAGCTACACAATAGTATGGCAAGAGAAAGATTTGTCCATATTATATCAAAGACTCAAGTCAACCCATGATTGGAGAAACCAATTTGAAAAGATATCAAATGAAAACAAGGTCAAGGAATCACCAATGATCATCAGAGATAAATCAAACAAACATGCTCAAAGGTTTATCTCATCCACGAACATAGACTATTAAACATGGGATGAGATAGCCAACTCTACAAAGAAGAGAAAGGTTCCAACAAATAAACCAAACCCTCTATACTTTCATGATGGCACAAAGTAACAAGACGAAAAATGTTTGTCTTCCAAAGAGACACGTCATCGAAATCCAGCACCAAAGTAAAAGGATCAAATGCCAACTGAAGACAACTAATGTTCAAACACATATAGGATTGCTCCCCCAAGATTCATGCATTATTTATGATCTTGTATTTTAATACAAAATGCACACAAATGGGTTCATCACTCTCCATATATATTGTTAAGAACTAGTCATGTTAAAAAAAAGATACAATATCAATTTTAAAAGACGATGTTCTACTCAATGTAGGATAGCTCCCCAGGAATAGTGCACTATCTAGAAGTAAGATTGTGAATGTAAATGCACATGAATGGGATCCTTGCTTCTCCTAACACAATAAAGGACAAAATAAATATTTGAGTAGAGCAAATAGGATTCAAAAGATGCAAGGGAAACAAAAGGCGTATTAGACCAAAACAAAACCTTGGCAGTAAGTAAGACAACTAATGAACAATAGCCAATGTAAATATGATTAATAAATTCACCACAAATATAATTATCCCTTGTCAAAGACAATGAATGTATGGAGATATTTCTCGGTGGTACATGACGTATATTTATTCAAGATCATATTCACAAAAGATATAAGCATGTGGCAAAAGATAAGAATTTAAAAACATGTTTATATAGAGATTCTTCATAGCTTCAAATAATAAGTGATCATACTAAGCATCAAGAACTCTCTCACAAACAAGATACCAAAAGATGAGTGATCAAATGCATTTAAGCAAATATTGAACTTGTATGAGCAACATGCCACATAGAAACTAGATAATTAACAATATCAATTCTAAAGTGGCAATATCTCACATGTTCACATTTTCTTGGCTTGTGATATGCACATAGCTTATTACTCCCCCATAATGTGATAATCCATTCTTCTTAACAAGAGGCAAAAATAGTCCAACAAGAGATAATTAATGGACATTAGAATTTGAATTTCTCATGAGCAAGACATACCACAAGAGAGTAGATAATATTGATATATCATTACTAAGTGATATTCCTCATGAATACACATTTTAGGAGAGTGAATTGCCAAAGAGCACATCACTCCCCCGAAATGGGATAGTCCATTAATATCCCAACAAGAGCCAATTAAGATGAATGTAAATAGATAAAAGACTCAACACATACATGGTGTGCAAACCAACATAGACAACCTTGATTACTCAACATAAGTAAGTAGAGTGCACAACACATATAAACACTAGTAAGGTACAAAACCTAACACATGCAAGGGTGCAAGCAACTTTCAATGTATATATATATATATATATATATATATATATGATTTAAATACAAATTACCGCAAGGAGGAACATTGGATATAAACTAATACAATATAATCCAATTGACTTGGCTTGAGAGAATATGGTTGATGAAGATCTCTTAACCCTTCAGGAAGTAGCCAAGTCTCCAATGCCCTCCTCCATTACCTATTAATCAAGTTTTAGCTTGTTGGTCCCCAACCAAGTTGGGTCCTAAGAAGTTAGTCACAATAGGCTTGGAAACCCAAATGGTTCTTTTCTTGAATCCACTTTGAGTCCCAACAAACTTGGCAAACACATTGCCACCCTTATCCTTACTAAGATAGTATTTATCATCAACAATGATAGGGTTTGCTAAGGTACCGTTATAACATGACGAAGCAAAGTGCCCCTTCTCACGACATAAATAGCAAGAAGTGCTCCCCTTGCCTTTATTCTTTGATTTCTTGACTTGGGGAGCATTAGCTTGAATCTTCTTGAGAAGTTGCCTTTCTCCAACTTGTGGTTGGAGTTTACCTTGATTTATTGGTTGCTTCCCTTTTTGCTTCTCACTCAAATGCTTCTTCTTCATTGGGCAAGATCTAACATGATGCCCTTCAACCTTGCACTCTAAGCAAATGATCTTGGCCAAATTATTGGCTTTGTCTTGACTCTTATTCTTATTGCTCTTGGACTTGTTCTTGTTAGTGGAGTTGAATCCAAGTCCACTCTTGTCACTAGGGGATTGATGCACACTCAACATTTTGTCAAGTATTCCTTCATGACACTTGTCCAAGTCTTTCTTGAAAGAAAAGACTTGGTCCTTGAGCTCTTTGATTTCCTCTACATTGTTAGTGACAACACAAGTACTATAGGAAGTAGAAACTTCATTGTTAGAGCAACAAGTCAAAGCAAGCAATTCATCACAAGATGTGGCAACATTATGTCTAGATGAATTACTAGGACTAGCACAAGACAATATAACATTTTGAGTAGAAGTAGTGCTAATGTCCAGACGAGGCTCAGAATGTGCTACCTTAGTGATACTTGCCTCATAAACCAACTTAATACTATCATAGGAAATTAGAAGATCCTCATGGGAGCTTGAGAGCTTTTTGTAAGTTTCTTCCAATTTCCTATAATTGCTAGTTAGCAACTCAAGTTGAGTTCTTAGATCAACATTTTCTTTTAATATAGATGCTTCAAAAGAAGTAGAGTTAGTAACACAAGCATCATTAATAACTATAGCATTTTCAAGCTTATAGGTTTCAAAGGATTGAGATAGATAAGCACTAGTACGTTTCTCGTCGTGGAGCTCTTGCTTAAGTAGATTGAATCTTATGTTCCATTTATTAACAAGGGATTTCAAATCCTTGATGGTTTTATTGTTTTCCACAAATATTTCCATTGAGGATTCAAGTTTAGCACGAGCATTATCATTACCACGAAGAGAGGCATACACAATGCCCATATCATGAACAAAAGAATTATGAGCATTAATATCATCCTCCTCCTCCTCATCATCATCATCATCATCATGGGATATGTTTGGATTAGAAGTTACCTTTGATCCTCTAGCCATAAGGCACATGTGAATTTTTGTGGATGATGAGGAAACATCTCGTGGCATGTCACATATTGGTGAAATGGATGGAATTGAAGATTCTTCACAATATGAGGTAGAACCGACTTGAAACTCTTCAAGATGTAAAGAAAGATCCTTGGGGAGATAATCGATCTCAAGAGAATTAGATTCACCAAATGTTTCTTCAAACTTGATCCACTTCTCGTGAGACAACTCACATTCTGAAATCATCAACCACACTGAAATTTCATGGCCCAGGGAATGTTGAAACTCATAAGATATTTGATTATCAAGATCTAAGTTTTTCTCATCCTCTAAAGATAGATTTTGCAAATCTTTCGGAAGAGAAAAACCTACATCTAGAAATCGCTCTATATGTGGACTTATGGTCCGAAATTTACAAAGAATGCATTTTCTCCAAGAGATATAATTTGTGCCATCAAAAAGTAAATTGGCATTGTGCACTATGTTACTAGCCGACATCTTTTCACTCTAGGCGATGAAGCCTAAACAAGAGAGAACCTTGCTCTGATACCAATTGAAAGATCAAGATGTCGCCTAGAGGGGGGGGGGGGTGAATAGGCGTTTTTAAAATCAATTACGGATTTGCCTTGAAAGAATGCGGAAATAAACTATTGTTTAGTTTTCAATCACAAATCCTAATTATGCTAGGCTCAACTAAGTGCACCAACAACTTAAGCTAAACAAGGTAAGCACAAGAGATATATGACAAGTGATAAACAATATATATATAACTTCAAGCACGAAGGCTATCACAAGGAATTAAACTCGGGTATAGAAATAACCGAGGCACGCGGAGACGAAGATGTATCCCGATGTTCCCTTCCACGAAGAAAGGTAATCACCGTTGGAGAGGTGCGGGATACCACGAAGGACACCCGTACGCCACGAAGGCTCACCTTCTTCTCCAAGCCCCACACGAAGCAAGGGCCTTTTCCTTACGGTTAGCTTTTCCTCCACTCCGTAGATGGCAAGCTCCACAACCACTTCACAATCCCCACGAAGGAGAAGACCCGGGCATCTTCACAATCTTCCACGAAGAGGTCACCGCGGTCACAAACACCAAACCGTCTAGGAGGTCACCCTCCAAGAGTAACAAGCACACGGGATCTCATTCGAACGAATCGAACCAAAGAGCTCAAGACTATGCAACAAATGCAAAGCAAGAACACAAGAGGTGCTAAAATCCTTCTCTCTCAAATTCCACCAAAGCGACAAGTGCTAGGGAGGAATAGGAGAGGAAGAACAACGGAGAAGGTCAACCAATGACTCCAAGATCTAAATCCCAAGGGGTTCCCCTCACTAAGAAGGGAACTTGATTGGTGAGGATGTGGATCTAGATCTCCTCTCTCTTTTCCCTCAAAAGGATGCAAGAATCATAGGAGGGATGGAGAGGAAGCAAGCTTTTCTTCAAGGTCAACAATGGAGGTGAGAGAGGTATCCTTTTTCGTGTTGGGAGCTGGTTGCTTGCCTCCTTGAGAAGAAGAGGATGACTTATATACTTGTCCCTTAAAAATCTGACCGTTGTGCAGAAAAAACGGTTCACCCGGTATGGATCCCGGTATGCACCGGACTGGGCGATGGATGGATCCGGTATGGATTCCGGGGGGCATACCGGTCAGTCCCTGGACTCGCCCGGTTTAAGCCCGATATTAATTCCGGATGGACCCGGTATGACACCCGATAAATTATGGGTTTAAAACCGGATTGCAAAACAAGAAAACCACTTATACAGAAAATGTAATATCTTTTGCATACGGAATCCGTTTTCGATGAACTTGGGCTTGTTTTGAACGTAACAACAAGCTCTATCTCCTCATGCACATAAACACCAAATAAAACCAAATGAGGGTAGAACCAAGAGGGGAGATATTTAACCTCTCTATAAATGAAGAACCGGCAAAACCTCTGACACCAAAAGAGTAACAAGTTTTTCATACGAAAACCGTTTTTGGTAATCTTAAACACATCATGAACATCGCAACAAGTTCTAAAGCCTCAACCAGAGAAAAGCCAAATGAGAACCAAGAAAGATTTTGTCCAATATGCAATGGTTTGAGCTCTCTGCGAACGATGCAGACAAGTTACTAACCCGAGAACCCCTCTTGATAGTACGGCTATCAAACCTATAACCCGGTCTCCCAACAACACCTTGAGACCGACAAAATAGAAAACCTATCAAGGTTATACCTTTGACTTGCGCACTCCACTTGACTTCGATGAGGACGATCATGCCCGCCTCAAGATGGAGCAACTTTCTTGATTCCATTTGCTTGGTGAAGACTTGCAAATTTCTCCCCCATACTCCACTATGGGAAAGCCTCGTGTATAAATATCTTCCCATGTCCAATGTACAAGAATGGACGACAAGATTCAAGCATGTGATCTTTGAGATGGTCATCTTGAACTTGCACTTCTTAACCTTGGTGACAATCAACACTTGATGTCATCCTCTCATGGGCTACACGAAATCTTGCTTTTGACGCAAGCCCATGGAAAGGTACCTAACCACATAAATAAACACCAAACACATATATCATGGGTTAGTTCACAAAGCACAATTAAAAATTACTTACCATACCACGAGATCACTTGATCCCACATGGTATACCATATATATGCTTTGCAAGTTGATCAACTTGAGTCCAATATGTATACTTTGTCTTGATCAACATCATATCTTCCCTTCTAACTTCATTATGATTGTTCCTTGAAGATAAACATGAATGCTCAAATAATCTTCATTCTTCAAGACACACTTGCCAAAGGCTCTACACTCACATGACCATTCTTCGGACCACACCTTGAACACCACTTTGGTCATCACTTAATATTCTTCATGCTCTATCATAAAATCTTGAGATACATAAATAATTCTTCACTTGCTTGCATGCTCAAAGTATTGGTCAACTAGGACTCAACACATGAGTCCATCATGACCTTGACTTAGCGCCATATGTTGAAATCTTCTCTTTAAATCCAACACTCCAGACCTTGATTCTCCATGGCTTAACATATAAATTAGAGCATGGCTTATTTGAGTTCTATGCATGAAATCCATCACCATTTCTTCTTCTTGATCATATCATATTCATCTTTTCACATCGATGATCTTGATGCCATTATCCAACCTATATATTTATCCTCATGGCATCCAACCTTGAATCCAACACATTGACTTCATAATTACCTATGGAAAATCCTTCAAATATGACTCAATGAAACCATGCATTAGTCCATATGGATTGTCATTAAGTAACAAAACCACACATGGGGGCTCTATGCACTTTCAAAGAAAGATATTTTTTAGCTTCAGAAGATCTCTTAAAAGAGTGAGACAAGTCTATCTTGTCCATTAGACCATCATATGTCTTCCCTAGTAACACAATTTCCGTTAATTGATAAATTATTTCTTATTAATTGTTTGGGTGACAATTAGAGATGATGCATTGTAAGGATTATATTGATTGTCAATCTCTACATGACACGCATGGTTAATTAGGAGACTGCTTGCAAGGATTTGGGGGTTGAGGGTTTTGGTGAAATCATTACTTTCACCCATAGAAAAGTTATTGTTTGTTTTGTTTGGAATATAATTAAGTTGGAGCCTAGAAGCCAGTGCATTGTATTTGTATGAGTCATTGTCTAAACTGTAGCATGTGTGGTAGGTATTTACTATATGACGCAAATTGCATCTGCTACAGATGCAATGTTTGCATTCACAGCGCCAAAGTGGCTGTGCCTAAAAAGGCTGTTTTTTCTTTCACTTTTCTTGTTCCTTTTCCTCCTATTTTCTTCATTTTATTTCTTTTCTTTATATTTCCTTACTATGTTCATCGTTCTTTTTCTCTTTTTTGTTTATATTTTATTTTAAAATCATATGAATTATATTTTTAATGTATGTTAAGTAACCATTTTTAATCTTTGTGAACACTTTTGTGAATAATTTTTCTATAATCACGAATAGTTTTTTATAACCATGAGAATATTTAATAGAACTCGTTTGTACCTATGCAGATTTCTATTGTACGGAATTTTTTCCCTCTTACGAAGTTTGTAAAACTCACATGAATAGTCATATTAACTCCAAAACATACTTTGTAACGAAAAAATGTTCAGAGAATTTTTTTCACAAAATCAAATAATATTCATTCATTAAAAATTGTGTATGGTTTTAAGATCACAAATAAAATTGCAAAACATTGAAAAATAAAAAATTCAAACGAAATATAGAACTGGAAACGGGAAAATAAAAAAGTATAAACATGAAAGAAAAAAGAAAAATGTAATTGGGCCGGCTCACCAAGCAGTATTTTGCATCAGTTAGCTCCCTCCCTGGCTGACGCATGACGCGTTAGTATCGCCCATTCGCATGGGCAGAACTCTGGCTCGGGCCTAATTCAGCGAAGTGGCCTAATTTAGCCTGCTTAGTAAATTTTGTCTTTGTATATTTTGTCCAGTACGGTAGTACAGTAGTTCTAGTCCACACATTCTCAAAAAAAAAAGTAGTTCTAGTCCACTTGCACCAGTGGGCTGTTAGGTTTATGGTCCATCGTTCTTGGGCTGGGCTAACCATGCAGCCGCATACAGCTAGTATGTAGCAAGGTTTTTTAAAAGTAAATTAAAAACTTGTCAAAGAAAGTCTTATATTTTAATACGGAGGGAATGGCATGCAAGGACAATGTCAATTTCATTTTGTGCTTCCTTTAAAAAAAAATGTGTGTAGCCTACAGAAATGTGGTGGCGCAACCATATTGTAGGATTTGTTTTGAAAGGAACGTCATAACTCATAAGCCATTCAACTGCTAAGAAAAATTGTAAACTTTGTTTAAAGGTCACAATTTTTTCCTAGAATGCCCTCGAAGGCATAAATTTCATAGAATAAGAGGCAAGATTGAATGTTTTCTATGCTTGCAGTCTACAACGACAACTGCACACATAGAAGTGCAACCTAGAAAGGCAGGAAAGAACAGAAAGGAAATACTCGCCTTCCCTAGAGCCCTACTATGAAAACTTCCCCGGTTGAACAAGTGGGTATCTCTCAGCATATATATTATGAAGTATCATATTTACCACCAATGCAACTACGTCGAAGATGACAACACTATGGTGTTGACAAGGTCTCCTCGGCCTCCGTGCGCCTAGCAAATGGTCCACTAATCAATCACATCAGAGTCGACTGTAGACATGAGGTCTAATCTATCACAGACTGTCAAGACCGTAATGGATCTTAGATTGTCAGAATCGTAAGCAAACATCTCTAGTAATCAAACTCCCAGTGTCTCCAGTTCATACTCTCACAAAGAGGGCTACACATATGATTAATTGCTAACAATAATTGTAAACTTTGTTGAAGGGTTTTCATGTTTATTCATCTAGGACAGTAGTCTCCTCATCAATAACATAAGATGAATTGTTCGATGACTTGTTACGGAAAGGGCATGTTTCAGCAAAGGTACATCCATGATCATATGTTTTTATTGACCAAATAAGCTACTGAAGAAACTTATAAAAACCTTGGAGGTAGTATATCTTATGTAGGTTTGGTCTCTTGAAATATTTTTTCTACTTAAGTCTTGTGTGATATCGAGATGCAATAGTTGAAGATGGGGATGACTTCTACATAACATGTAGACCTGTACCGAACTCCTTGATCTCTCCTAGAAAAGTTAAAAATCAGAATAGATTTAGAAAAATAAATCATAATAAAAAACATAGAAAGAGAAGAAACGGTTTTCCCAACACAATAGACAATCTTTCAGGCATACTTAGCTCTCTTAAGGCCGGAGCAAGGATCCCGAAGCTTGATATGCTAGTAGCATATCTTGAAATAATCCTGATTTTCTGAGCAGTCTAAATAAACCATAGATATAGTAAGATAGATGCACATTTTAGTGGTTAGCTATTGCAAGTCCTTTTGCTTTGGCCCATCATTTCATCTCGTTTGGCGGAAATGCAATCATGTTATATTTCTTTTATCTTGACGTGAAATGACAGGGTTAGTTAGGTATAGGATTGTCATAACAAACAACAGTCATTTGCCAAAATACTTAAATTTATTAATAATCTAATCGCCAATTTTGTTACGAGACTGACCTCATTCTGACTAAACACGAGGTCAAAGTGGTGCCACTGCATGCTTCCACTTGTGTATTTAGTTACAAATTTTGAAAATTTAAAATGTTTTCTAGCTCAAACCATTTATTCAAATTAGATTCCGTTTTCACCATTGAATAGTCTCGACGAGATCTTTGAAACTAGATCCCATGTCAATATGTTTCGATGACTTTTTTTAGGATGTAAATTTTTGCTGGATGGAACTTTTTGCGCTTCTCGGGATGTAACTTTTTACTGGATGATGTAACTTTTGTGCTAACTTAGATGTAACTTCTTGTTGGATGTAAGTTTCTGATAATTTGAATATAATTATTTTTTTGAAAATTACATCCAATCAAAATTTACATCCTTTTAAAAAATCATCGAAACATATCGATATGGGATCTAGTTTCGAAGATCGTTGAGACTAATCCAACGGTGAAAACGGATCTTGATCCAGATAAACGGTTTGGACTACAAAGTATTTTGAATTTTCGGATTTCGTATTTAAATGTGTGGGATGGAGTGGGTGCGGTACGGCTGAGTAGTGTATTCCTTTTTTGGAATAAAGCTGAAACTCATTTGCTTTTTCTGTTCCATAAATAGTAATATTTGTGAGTTGTCTGAACTGACTTTGTTTTTTTCTTAGAACGAGGCCGACCTCGAATTAGCAGGGTCCTAATCTAATATGTCAACTAGTGTTCCAGAAGTCCAAATGGAATGAAATGTACAATTCATAACAGACAACCAGGTTGAGAATGAAATCACCAAATAAATTTCATGATTTCTGCTCGAAATAATGGCTACCGAAGGACTTCTCAGTGTTACGATAGAGAATAGTTACAGTAAAGTCCTACCTGATATTGTTAACTTATGTAGTACGTGGTACACTAGCATCTGATACGCATATACTCACTCCATGATTTTATACGAGCATCATGCATGCTGAGATAGACGTGTTAGCCTTTATCACTTACATATGTTCTGGAAGTATAATGATGCATGGTACGTGCTATGGAGAGATGTGAGAGACACGTAGCTACAATAGAGAACAGGTTCATGCACCCTTTTTGCGAATCACGAGCCAGTGCGGCGCAAAGCTAAAATAAGATTCCCTTAACACGAACTATATATAAAACGTTCATGCATTTGTTTTTCAGGGGAAATTTTTATGCATTTGTGATGTCAATCAATACGACAAACCAGAGCTCTATAGCTAGGCATGTCGTTCACTTTTAAGCTGCGTTGCAGCCAATTGGCGCCGTAATGCTTCAAGCCGAAAGAAGCCGAGAATCTGAAAAACAGGAATACAGGCCGGGGATCTTGTGCCGTTGTGCGGCTACTCCGGCAAAGAAAAACAGCGACATGTACATTCCATTAAAAAATAGCTTCAAAATGCCAAGAACAAAACTCGATCGGCCTAGGAACTAACTAGTGAACTGAACTGAACTGAACAAAATAATCATGAAAGGAAAGCTTTGGTGCTAGTTACATGAATGCACTTTTGGAAAGGGTTGACATGGAGTTAGTTCCTTGGGAGGATTAACCTGGAACCATTCTTGCAAATCAATCATGAGGGATGGTATCCTTTTTCTGCACAACTGGACGATTTGTTAGGTAAAGTGAAAGTGGCAATATTCCCTTGTCTTGTATTCCTTCCGCTACTGAAGTTGCAACAATTGATCTGTAGAAGTTCAATGAACCGTTCAATTAAACCTATCAGAATGATTATAGTCAAATGTAGCAATTAATTGTAACGAAGCTACATGGTTTTGTCCCGACATAATATAATCTTTCATATATTAGTGGCAACCTTTGGGAGATGTTCCATGCTGAGGTAGAATAAAGGAGTACCCAAGGGGGAAAAGCAAAGTCATATCCTTAGTTAGTTGGAGAAAGTATCTCCATAGTGGCTCACAGAAGATGCTGCTTTGGTTTGAGCAACACGCTAAAATTAGCAAGGGGATAGTTGATAAATCATTGACAATGTCATCGGGAGAATGTCAACATGTATTATCTTATAAATGTTTGGTATAAACCCTCAACGAAATGTCTGTTACCCTCTTCATCATCATAGTATTATGTTGATGTCGATTACTCAATCACACGGGCATACAAACATACTATATAGCAATAGCGTATATTTTAAAAAAGACGAACATTTAGTACGTGCCTGGAAACTTGAAACCAAAAGAAAGGAAATGACTATTCTCCCTAATAAATGAATTTCCAGGGAGAGAATTGGTGTCAAAATATCATTGATGAATCACATTGATCATCTTCCACTCAAAGATTGTACTCCATCATGCATGGCTTTGCGTGGCTGCATTTATGAAAGTATATCTTCTCAACGATTGGTGACTCCATCCACTATGTTTTCTTTGTAATGTTGCTCACTTTTACATGCTAGAACCTCAGACACATACATTTGGAGTTTAATTTAGTTCGTATGAAAAAATGTACACAATGTTGAATTATTTAGCACTTTAATTTCAAATAAGTTTGGTTCAAATAAACAACATCGCATAAGCACAAAGAAAATTGACCGCAAAGGATATAACAATACATAAATTTACATAACCAAATGCAAGTACCAACAAAGATGAAATTATTACTTTACGTGTTGGGTCCGTAGATCATATAGAGGGGGAGATATTGTATGTGACATGCAGACAGTCACGATTAGACGCTCCCAAAAATCTTATTGTCAACTACCTGAGGCGCGTTCTCTAGGGACATGGTTTCAGAGACCTAAATTCTTGCATAGACGTGAGCACGGACATCAAGATGGGTGATACCTTGAGACAACTCGGTAAAATATTTTGGAAATGTCGCGCGAGAGAGTTGTTCACTAATATCGGTTCTCTCAGGGATAACACAATTGTCACACGATACTGAAAGCATAGAAAAACAGAGAGTTCATACTCATGCTTGATCGTCAACACATACCAGAACGTGGCATGCATTCACACATTTATTGATGCGTGCATCAAGAGCGGAAGTGGTGAACCAAGCCATTTTATAGCAGACCTCTCATGGACTCGATGCACAAACACGCTCGAATAAGCTTGTTCATTTTTCTCACACTACAAGGAAGACTAGGATAATTTCACTATGCATTGTTGGTGATTCCCAACCTCCAAAATAATTCACAAACTTAGGCATGCATGTCAAACGAGTGTTTGAGATTTTTCAACAATAACTACGTGTATTATGGTGAACCACAATAATTTAAGAAGTTCTATATCCCGTTGTAAGATAACTGGCGTTCTATATAGCATAGAAATATATTGTTGTTTGAGTTTATCAAATTTCTAGGTTAGATGTTGATAAAAACTTGGTAAAAGTAAAAAAAAATCAACTTTGGGATGTCAATTATTCACTTAGTTCGACTAGCTTAAAAAAATCAACTTTGGGATAATTGGTTCCAATTGCGGTGATATTTTTTTTTCCATAAAAGGCCTTTATTGCCCAGTTTTGAATTGACAAAGACACAAAGTTCACCCAGAGTACATGCTGCGGCATACAACTTCGCCAAATAGAGAAATACATGTGGTGATACTCAACATGGTTCTACCCATTTGTATATTTTTTTGACTGATTTACTTCATATTCGACGCTTTGTGTTTTTTTCTCGATAAAGGGCGGCACTTTCTATTTAGAAAAGCAACATACGAAGCCGACTTGTTTGTTTCGGTTGCGTGGTTTATTTTCGTGGTTCTACCTATTTGTAGATATTTGTTTATCGTTTTACTTCCTAGCTAAGTGAAACAACACTCCTGTATTCCTTCATGCAGTAGCGTAAGGTTGCCAAGAGACCGGACGTAACATTTCCACTAGGATAGAGAACAAAAAATAGAGTAGAACCTACTCCCCCAAACAATAAGGCAGTTCTAATTAAGAGCTAATTAGGGATAGTAGGTCTAAAGATGTGCATTGTGCATGCATGTTAGGACTAGCTAGCGCTCGGCAAGTCTACTGGTGCATGCATGCACGGTCGACGGCCCATGGGCAGCCGCGGTGTGAACGCTAGGACTCGGAAGCCCGGCCGCAAACGTTGAAAAGGGGCGGCGCCGGCGGGCGAGCCGAAAGCTTTGAATCAACTCTAGACATTTTACAACGTGGGTAAAAGCTGCAGCGTGGCGTCGCTGCAGGAGTATAGAGAGGAAGAATTGCTGTCCGCCACGAATATGGATGGATCGAGAGATGCATATGGATGGATCCAAATCGAGCGGCTGAATGAAGCCTATAATAAGTTTGACTAGCTAGGTGTGCCACTACTCACCACTGCGTTTGCATGCGTCAAGTGCCAAACTAAAGCGGGAAAGATGGTCGCGCGCCAAGTCGCCACTTGGAGGTGGCCGATCGAGTTATATCTTTTCTTTTTGGAAAAGCATCACTTAAATCTCACTACCTACTGCTCCTACTCGATCGCTTTAAGCTTCACATGCATGATGCAGCTGTAGGAATTGAGCGATGGAGCTAGCTAGCAAGCTCCGTTAGATATTTTTCTGCCGAAAGGTCGCTGTATCTATCTATAATGTCACTGTATCCTGGCGTGGACTCACGCACGCAACCGGCAGCCGGAGACGTCGATCTCGTACGTACAACTGTACATGTTGCTCGTTTCGGCTAGCACGGAGACGGGGTTCTCCGTTGTTGAACTTATTGCCCGCCCGTCCCTCCTCGATCTCTCATATGTTCAACGTAGCCATCGCCGGCCGGAGAGTACACGTCGTTGGCTTTAGCATGGAGCATCCATGATACTAACAAAGTAACAAGCGTGCGAAAATAAACGAGGATCGTTTGGTATCTCCACATGCATCGCTCAATCAAACCATCGCGATCGACGGATCCATCGATCGGATGTATCTTATATCATGCATGGACTTGATGAATTGACTTATACCCTTCGCCCGTCCCTGAATCTCCACGATCGAGTATCCAGAGCCCTGTCTATACTTAGGCCAAGGCCAAGATTTAGGTTAGGGTCGATCACTCGTGGAGCGAGAGGCCGCTAGACCTCATGAACATGCATGCATGCATGCATGGTCCGACGACTAGATAGGACTAGGAGGGGCACGATTAGACGTTGGCCCACATGGAGGAGACAGAGCATGCGTGTGTGCACGCGCTGCTGGCCCGCTAGCTAGCTGGTCGGCCCATCTACAGATAAGCTCGACATTATCCGTGTACCACTTGGGGTTGCGGAGACGTATCGAACACCGAACCGCACACGTTATTTGCCCGGTTTCTTCCACCTTTTGATTTTAAAGCGGGAAACCAAGGCTGCTTCTGCCCCCAGCCTAGCAGCTTAGACCGGTCGTGGCGCCTACTATTCACTGCCCGGAGTACTTTGTTGGAGTATTAGCTAGTGATCCATCATCTGTCGAGATTAGCTATGGCAAGCAGAAGTAAGATCGTCGAACGGTGCAAGTTACTGGCTGGAGATTTTTCGGCTTGCTTCTGAAAATGACACCACACATTAATTTCCTGGATGGATATCGCATCTTTCTGGTACAGTAGTTGGGTAGTATAAAGGAGAGAACCAGATTCCTGTTAACATTCAGTGCATGTGCATATTCTGAAAAAAATAACAGGGGAAAGGATTCATTGTTATGTCCAAATTGGAATTTATTAACACACCTTATTTATTAACATACTGCATCTTTTAATTTCTTGTTTGTGCCACATCTAGGGGAAAGAATATGTTGTAGCATGTAGCAATGCTACAAAAATGCAAAACAGTGTTGGGCGGGTGGATGGTATGCTGCAATGGAGAAGAGCAGTCCAAATCCCGCGTAGTAGTGCGCTGCGGAGGTGGGGAGGCTGCCGATAGGCCTCCTTCCACCCGATCAAATATTGTCCTATTTCGAGCAACACATATTGAACCAGACATAAACACATAAACTGTTGTTTTAAGTTTGGTTCAATCTAATATTTAATTCTACACTTGGCATTCACACAAGTTAGGTATACTCATTTATCTTCTTGTTTGGCATGCCACATGATATACTCCGTACTACCTGCAGTGACCAAGAAGCTACATCATTGTATAATCTCTATATCTTGCTTTGTCCCATCAAAACAAGACATGATCATGCAAAGTTAGGTGTCATTCGGCAAGTAGAGTGAATACGTGGAAGATCATGGCAACACACAGAGTACTATAGTGCGTCCAAAAAGCTTCGGCTCCTAGATATATTCTTGGCTTGTATAAATGATATATATGTGTTGAGTTTGATCTAATCGTACGTACATGAATGATTCTTGCCCAACCCCAAAAGCTGGCTCCTTTCATGTTCCGGCAAGCTGCTAGGTGGCAGGCAGTATAGCAGTGCGGAACCCAAAGGAAAACGCGCGCGCGTGTCGAAGTTTGATACTTGCACGGTTGCACCCATCAGAAAGCAAATGGAAAGATGAACACAACAATGTGCTATCCATGTTACCGTAATAAATAAATGGACAACCACGAAAATGATGAATGATTGAGATTTGGTTAATAATCTTGAAAAGGGAGGAGAAAATTAAATGTAAACAGTAGCATGATAACAATACAATATTTACACTGTTACACGGTCAGTTGCTTGTTAGACTAGGACAAATAATTGATTGTCATTTCATAGCTGAACACGACTACTAGTACATACTCTAGATTAACCGTGGCGGCGGGGAAGCCGCCACTGCCGCGGCGCAACGGCCAACGACATCAGCCGCGAGGAGGCATGGAAGGCGGGGACTGATGGTGGCGTGACTATCACCCCAGTGCCGCGACATGGGGGTGGGGGTATGTTGGGCACTCTTGTGGTTGTGTGGGCTTCGTCCCGTGGGGTTCGTTGTTTGGTTTTCGCCCCATAATAAACGGGGAAGGTTCTTAATTAATGAAAAGGCAAATCTTTTATCTTCATTTAAAATAAGAAAGGTTAACAGTTGGGTGGACACGCCTATTGAAAAACAATACTCGGTATATGCAAGTATGCAGTTGAATCCATGCAGATGGTTTGGCATTTAATCGGTACAATATCTAGCATATTCTTCTAGAAGCATGGGATGGGGATGATATGCTATGCTCCTCCAGACGTTCGTATCATCACGTTATGTCGGTAACAAGTTGGTCGAATAAATCTCGACACATGGGTACCAAATCACAAACTCAAATACTATAATCAGCATACGTACAAACTGAAGATACTACGTGTCACACGCATGTTCGTGTCACTATCGACATCATGGATCCATGTTATTAGTGCCAGCATCTCTGCTGAATAAAGAAACCGATGACTTCAGCAATCTTGGTTTAGTAATAGTACTCCTTGCGCTGAAAAATTTACAAATACCTTAACACTCTAGAGATTATATTCTTGTTAAGGTTCTCTGGTTAAAATACTTATGAAAGTATACATGCATATGCTAGGATTTATTTTAAATGCTATGCATATATTAAAGGAATGCGTAGCAGACAAATTGGCAGAACAAATGCTCAGTGCAACAGGACATACAAGAATAATTTGAACAAAATGTCAAAATCTCCTATTAATTGTAAAATAATAGAATAAGATATCTTTTTTTGAGGTATATTAATTTTAATCGATATCATGACAATTGAAACAATGCCCATAAAGTCATCTGATAATCATCAATTAGGTGTCTGGTTTTTTTCTAACAATCGAAAGATATTACTAGATAAACATATTTCCACGAATCCAAATAAATGTATTATAAAGGAAGTGCAATCCCCCTAGAAAAGAAAAAAACACTACCAATCAACTGAAGAAAAAGTCAAGCATGCGGTTTAACAAAACAAAAGAGTAGGTTCGTCTCTTATTGATTTGGATAATTCAATTTCACAAATAGTTCAATATACTTGGTAAAAAAAACTAGAGAGACACGGCAAGCAATTAGACAAGGCACAAGCTATACCTGGCTAGTTAAGAATTCTTCAATGGAAGTAAAAATAAACGAAACAAGAGATTTGAAAAATAAACTAGAGGCACTAAATTAAATGTTCAACCAGTGAAACCAATTGACCAAGACTTACCCCCCATATTGCATGATGCGTGCGTGCGCATTCCTCATCTACTGCTAAGACATGTATGCGATCGGTCGTCATATTGTAGACCAACTTTGAATGCACGCATATCGCTCGAACTGTTCTCACGAAGTCACGAGTCTGTATTATTCTTGTGCTCCTCACTGTACGGCCATGCAGCACTGGGCGACGACGCCGTGGTCGTGGACGATGACGTGGATGCAGCGGCAGTGCCCGAGCCCGACATTGCCACGGCGGGCGATGGCGGGCCTGCTCGGATGAGCTGCTGCGTCGAGAAGTCGATTATGTGCGATGACGACGAGGGGGACATGGCGCCGAACGGTAGATTGACGCCGCCCCTGGCACCGGCGCCGGCGCCGGCACTGGCGCTCTGCAGCAGCTGCGCGTACCGCATCAGGTCAGGGTACGGCACGACGGTCTGCTGCTGCTGGTGCACCGGTGGCCGCATTGCCGGAGTACCCACGGCGGCGGGGTAGTGGTGGTGGTGCTGCTGCTGCTGCAGTGATCTCTCCGGGATACCGCGCGTGACGACGAAGCCGAGGTCGGTGCGGCCCTGGACGCGCTCGGGGAAGTTGAGCTTGGCCTTGGTGCCCTTGAAACGCAGCGCCGCCTCGTCGTAGGCGATGGCAGCATCCTCCGCCGTGTCGAAGGTGCCGAGCCACACCCGCGCCGCCTTCTTGGGGTCCCGGATCTCGGCCGCCCACTTCCCCCATGGCCGCTGCCTTACCCCTCTGTAGTGTCGCCTCCTCCCTGCCACGTACATGTGCACAAATGTGATTAGTTCGTTCAGCACTTGATGATAATTAAATTCAGCCTCAATTGTATATATTATTTCAACTACATTTCGTCAGGGCTAACGTAATACGCTTATACTCGTACGTATCCTCTCATAAAATATTTGCGCACGATTGAATAAGTTAAGGAGTTGAATCGAACACATAGTTGTTAGCGTATCTTCGTGCATGAAACAGGCAAAACTACTGACTTTGTTTACCGTTAATTTATATTAAGTCATAGGTAGATTAGGATGAAAGAAACAAGAAAACTAATTGTTACGATTTACAGGTAGTTTAGCTGGATGCATGTGCTTGGCTGATGTGAAGCTTCCAAACGGTTACAACTGAGCGGAAGCCGCGCATGCCATGCTCTCGCCATCCGACGTGCACACGGACAAAAGAAGACGATGTTTGGATGCATCGACCGATGTTTAGCTAGTATTCATTAGTTACCTTGCTCCTCAACGGCGACGGCGGCCGCCGCGGTGGGCTGCTGCTGCTGCTCCACCGGGACAGCGAGGGATCCGGCGGAATAGTAGGCTTGATGTTGCTCGGGAGAGGCGCAGATGACGTGGGACAGAGCGGAGACCATGGCGGTAGCGTCATGGTCGGCGCGTGCCGAGTAGTAGTACTGCGCGTACGCCTCCGGGGACGGGGACGGGTCAGCCAAACCTGTGGCCGAACTTCCGCCGCCACTTGAAGCTCCTTGTTGTTGCTGCTGCTGCGCTTGGGCGATGAGGTGGTGATACTGCTCATCCTCCTCCTCATGCTCGTGCTTTGCTGCTGACGGCAGCGGTGGCAGCTGTTCCTCCTCCTCGTCCGTGGGTAGGGGCCTCTTCCCATGCCGCCGGGGATCCACCTTAGTTGCTCGATCTCTCCACCGCCTGCCGCTCTTTCTTTTCTTTCTTCGCGCCGGGGATCGAGATCGAGCTATAGCTATGGCGCTGGACTTTGGAGGACAGCGTACTGATAAGAACGCGGAGAGAGACAAGAGAGATGTAGGGGATGAGCTCAAGTGCCGAACGCCTTTATGATATCTCGTTAGGAGTACTAAAGAAGAAAAGAGAAGCGTCTTGCTCTTACATACGCAGAGACGTAGAGTTCTTGCACCTTTATTTGGCTGTGCTTTTCTTTTTTTTCTGTCTGAAAGTGATGATATAGTATTATACAAATATTTTCTATAGTAACTCTTGGTTTCAAGTATGAACGAATACTCCATGTGTTTATTTATCTTCCCTGGATAACTTCAAAACAGAAATCATTCAGATTAGTGAAAAAAAGGATTACACAGCGGTACGTGCCCATATGGCGGGAAAATGGACATATTTGACAAAAATAGCCATACAAACTATGAAATTCAAAAAGAGTATCCCAAATCATAAAAGTAGAGCAAAAATAAGCTAATTCAAAAAATATAGAAATCCTTAAAAAATAATAATTATGATATGAAATTGTGTAATTTTTTATGTTTCTCCAACTTCATGGTATTTCTAAATATCCTTGTTATTTTATTTAGTATTTTCTCATAATATTTTTAGTTTACCTCAAAGCAGAAGATAACAGATTTCAAAGTAATAACAGACTGAAATATTTAATTCATTATACATTTTCCAATTGCTCATTATATTTGTTTTTATTATCCTATTTATTCTTCACAAAAGTTATAACAAACTTGTTGAAAAAATATGATAATTATGGGTTTCTCGTGTCAATATTTGTGTGACATGTTCATTGGTCGATGCCAATATTAAATTTATTCATCATTCGTAAATTTAGTAGGTAGATATTTTGGCATGCAATTTTTTTATGGAAAATTATGATCCAGCTAGACATAATAACAAATTATGATACTTTACATACATACTATATTAGAACTTAAGAGATTTGTTCAAAAAACATCTTTCAAGTTAAGATAAGCACAAACATATAATGGGAGTATATGAAGTATTATGATAACTTACTTTCAAGATTAATACCTTCTGTAAAATGCTTATTTATTTTCCCTTAATAACCTTCAATTTTATGACCTCATTATTAACATAGAAAACATAAATTTCTCTCAAAAGTGTATGTTGGTCATGTATATGTTATTAGAATATAAGTAAGAAAAAATACATTAGCTCGATATATATGTTGTCTATTGACGGGTAGATGAATTTTTGTGTGAACTAGGCATGTGCATAAAAATGTAGGGCCCTTGTTTGACCCGACTAATATGGCTAATTTTTTAAAATAATACTTTTTTAATTGAAATTTCAAGAAATATTGCGCAGATTTAGGATATTTTAAAAATAATACGGCCTCGGCCTGGAGGAGGCCGACTGGGGCTCGTCGGCCCAGAGCTGGCCGACCAGGGGGGAGAGAGGATCACGGGCCGGCCGAGTGCCTGGTCGGCACCGAGCGGCCAGGGTTCGGCCACGTCACGGCCGAAAGGCCCGTCGGCCTCCTCCGAGCCGACGAGGTCCTGTTAAGAGCCGAGGCCTCTTCTTCTTCCTCCCATTGCGCGGCTGCTATCTCCTCTCTCTCTCTCCTGTTCGTCCCAAACGAAAAACCAGCTTCGTTTTACACCGTTTCTCCACTAGAAATTAGTCCTAGGTTGTTACAAAGGTTGTGGGGTGCCCGATCTATCATGGTGTAGGCTGTGGAGGCGAGTTGGACGGTGGGAGATTGTGTTTCGAAGGTGTTCGTGGTCGTGGTGGTGCTCCGGTGGTGGAGGCTCTGGGTACACCTGTGGAGGAGGGTTCGGCTGCTGTGGTGGTGCTGCTGTCACGCTTCAAGGGTACGTGACTATTCTTACATTAGGATTAGGGTTTGTGTTATTTAGATTAGGGTTTGTGTTATTTAGATTAGGGTTAGTGTGTTGTTAGTCTGATAGGATTTTTAGTTAGCCCGGATGGATTCGTAGTTGGTATTGTATTAGTTTATGATTCCCGTTTGCAATAACTTTACGGCAAGTTTTGATTACATCATTTAGTTGTTTCAGTATAATCAATGGGACGGTCGTATTAATATTTGATACATTTTAAAATTTGACTAGGTGAGAAAAATGTCGGATGTAGTAAAATTTGTTTTCTACTACGGTGACGGTTCAGTACAACAAAATGAAGATGGGATGGACCTGAGTCAGTTTCAGCACATCGAGTTGGATCTGACTGCCCCTAAAAATTGGTCGGTTAGTCAGTTAAAATATTGGTTGGTAGAGTGTTTGGGATTAAATGCAGAAACACACACTGTCGGGGTGCACGCGTTATGGTCGAGGTCCAGTAAAAAAATTAGGTACACTCTGAGACCGATTGATCGGGATTCTCAGTGGGTGAACTGGTTGCAAGGTTGTGAAAACAGGGGAAGCCACCCAGTTGCCTTGTTGCTTCCTGTCGTTAAGGATGTAAATGTCAATTCTCCTGAAGGCGAGGGTGGGCACGATCCAGTGCAGAGCAGTTCAGCAACCATGGAAATTGAACATGATGACAGCCATGGTTATGATGGAGGCAGTGGTTATGAATCAGGGCAGAGTAGTATGGTTGGAGGGCATGATGACGGTGAAAATGTGGAGGCAGATGGGGATGAGGAAGATGGCCGAATGCAGAACGAGATGGCAGATGAAGATATTGAGGGTGATTGCGGGGACGGCAGTGATTCTGATTCGTCGAATGACGCAGAGTACGAACCGGAGGTGCCTTATCCAGCTTCATGGACTCAGGACTTCTCATCTGGCATGACTCTGGACGATGGTCATGATTCTTCCTGGCAATATCACCAGAGCATCATGGCTGTGGGAGCAATTTACGCTGACAATCAACATCTGCAGGAAGCAATCATACAGTGGGCAATGTCGACATCAAGGGTTTTCAAGACAACTGTGTCGAGTAAGAAATATCTGACCATGGAATGCTCGAGGATAGATTGTACCTCTCACAAGGGTTTTCAAGACAACTGTGTCGAGTATGAAATGAACGACCGACCTCTCACGTATGTCTTGAGTTCGATGAATCGGCTCATTAGTAACATGACTATCGAACTTATCCGCAAGCCTCAAGACTTCAGCACGGATTTGTTCTGTGGTCCTATACGGAAACCCATCTCGGCATAGCCTCGCCCCTAGCAAAGCGAGATGTCTCTCACTACCAACAATTTCTTCAAGTGGAACTTCCCTACCATCTACCTTCAAATAGGTGATAATCTTAGCTAGATGCTCGGATGCGGCTATGTAACGTACCTGCTCTCAAAATAAGACAGATACCTGTGTATAGTGCAAATCCCTGGATCGTTTCATTTGCACACACAGTTTACGATGTAATATCACAACAAAGCATCAATTATATTACATCGATGATCCAGAATTACAACATATTTAATACAAGTTTAATACCTGTGTATAGTGCAAACTTGTTTGTAAGTGAGATTTGATCAGATGACGAGTGAGGTTTCGTAAAGGTTTCGAGTCTACAACCAACATGTTTTCGCCTGTGGCAGCATGAAAGTTATAGAGACTCACTGCTATTGTATTTCCGCTGTGTACTTTGTCAATGCTAGCTTCAGGATATGCAACTTGTATTAAATATGTTGTAATTCTGGATCATCGATGTAATATAATTTATGCTTTGTTGTGATATTACATCGTAAACTGTGTGTGCAAATGAAACGATCCAGGGATTTGTACTATACACAGGTATCTGCCTTATTTTGAGAGCAGGTACGTTACAGGCTATATGAAAGCCGGACACACACTTATCACAAGGTACAATACACACCATGTTGGCGCTCTGTGAGAGTACCCCGCTTAGCCTAGAGTGGTTTTTATAGGACAATGGTGGCGGGAGGAACAGGCGGGAAACGGTGGCGGGAGAAACGGGCGGGAAACGGTGGCGGGAGAAATAGGCGGGAACGGCTTGCGGGAGAAATGGGCGAAACGTTGGCGGGAGAAAGAGGCGGGAACGGCTTGCGGGAGAAATGGGCGGGAAACTGTGGCGGGAGAAAAAGGTGGCGGGAGAAATAGGTGGGGGAGAAATGCCTGCATGCAGGCCTCGGCTTTCCCTGGGCCGACAGGGACCAATCGGCCAGCTCTGGGCCGACCAGGTTAATGCCAGATCCGTGCAGTCGCGGATGCGGCCGACGAGCCCTGGTCGGCCAGCTCTGGGCCGACGAGCCCCAGTCGGCCTCCTCTAGGCCGACGAGCCCCAGTCGGCCTCCTCCAGGCCGAGGCCGTATTATTTTTAAAATATCCTAAATCTGCGCAATATTTCCCGAAATTTCAATAAAAAAAGTATTAATTAAAAAAAATTAGCACTAATATGAGGGCTTGGATATAAACGCACATAGCCCCATATTCATTGTTAGAAAGCAAAGTAAAGCAGGGCATCAAACCGAACAAGTCAAATAAAAGAACAAACGACATGTTGCATGCCTTACGAGTGTAACTCAACTAAGCTGCAATTAACCCGGTGGTAAACGACTGAAATAAGCAAAAAGTGCATAACTCTTATACTAAACCTTCAAGAAAAAAACATGGTTAGACTTCCGTATTTTCAACCAAAAATATGAGAGTCGTATTTTTGGAGTCGGTTTTCATGAATAGCCAAACAGGGGCGCCTTTTGGAGTCGCACATTAAACCCCACTCAGCACAACACCGTTATAATCGTTTTTTACTTGTTCCAACACCTTGAACACAACATGACATGGGCCCGTCGACATTGGTTGATCGGAATCATGTGTTTCCACCTAAGTGTGCATACTGGCCGTTGAAGCCACCTCTAGCGCCAACATTTGACAGGCTACGACGCCTCGCTAGCTTGATGCCGCTGGAGGAGATACTAAAAGTCGAGCACATCCATACCAAGTTGCTTTCAACAGAAGTTACACATTTGATACAGTAGTAACATGCATGGCTTGACGCTTCCACAAGACACATCGTGGGTAGCACCTGTCAGGAACCGGCAAGACTTGACACGTATGCATGAGACCTTGTGTGTAGCATCTGAACGGATAGACGTCGCCTAGAGGGGGGGGTGAATAGGCGATTTAAAAATTTTTCCGAGGAGCCGGAATATCCGGTCCAAGAATGATCCAGAAATTCCGATATGCTTGATAAAGGCGGAATAAAACTAGAGGCTTACTTTAACAAGCATACAACCTAGATAAATATACTAGGCTCACCTATGTGCACCAACAACTTATGCTAAGCAATAAAAGAAACAAGATGATAACTAGCAAGATAGATAACTTCAAGCACGAAGTCTATCACAAAGTAAAGTGCATAAGTAAAGAGCTCGGGTATAGAAATAACCGAGGCACGCGGGGACGAGGATGTATTCCCGAGTTCCACCCAAGGGTGTACGTCTCGTTTGGAGAGGTGTGCGCAACCACAACAGGTTAGCCGCAACGCCACTAAGGCTCACCTTCTTCTCCTGATGAACTACCACAAAAGGTTGTGAGTTCACCTTTCACTATTGATCCCCCTTTAGGGCGAAGATCGAATCCCGTACAACACTCTTGAGGCACACACACAACTTAATTGGGGGCTCCCAAGTCTTGAGGCACACACCCGAAAGAATATTTCTTAATCCCTAGTGTTTTGAGTGTTAGTTAACAATACCAATGATGTACTAATCCTAAGGCTAAGTATTTCAGTTTGTGTGAGTTGTACATCACTTACTCCAAAGCCAAAATGTAAAGAAAAAGAGTTTCTGGAACTCTTCCAAGAACCGGAATATTGGAGCCGAATATTTCCAAGAATCGGAATTTCCGTGTCTCCTAATTCTACCAGAAAATTAGCTAAGGAAAGGTTCTAAAGTGGTTCTGACTCGAGGCAGAAAATCAGCTCGGAAATTTCATTGACTCGGAATTTCCGAGTCACCCAGAAAACCACTCCAGAATTGGCTAAGGAAAGAAGAGTAAGTGGTTCTGACTCGAACCGGAAAATCAGCTCGGAAATTTCATTGACTCGGAATTTCCGAGTCACCCCAGAAAACCACTCCAGAATTGGCTAAGGAAAGAAGAGGAAGACGTTCTAACTCCAACCGAAAAATCAGCTCAGAAATTTCACTGACTCGGAATTTCTGGGCAACCCTCAGAAACTTGAAAATTTTTGGCTAAGTCAAGAAGTCGAAGACGTTCTGATCTCAACCGGAAATTCAGCTCGGAGATTTCTTGTAACCGGATATTCCAGGTGACTCGGAATTTCCGGTTGTAACTTATACCGGAATTTCCGGGTTGTCGAGATAGCCAACGGCCAGATTTGGGAGGGGGTATAAATACCCCCTCACTCCCTCAAGAACAGTGAGCTCTCAGATTTTCTCTCTCCTACATTTCTTGAAAGCTCAAATCATTAAGATCTCCCAATCCCCCCACCCAAATCCGTTGATCTTTGGAGGATTGGAGGAGAAGGCCCGGATCTACATCTCCATCGAAGCGATTTGCATTTCTTCCCCATTCACTTGGGGATTTCGTGGCTAGGGTTTCCGGTGGGAAAACCTAGTTCACCATTGTTGTAATCTTGGTGTTGCCTTGACCTTTTGTGGTCCTTGACCTTTTGTGGTCATCTTGAGAGCCCCCAATTAAGTTGTGGGTGAGTGCCTCAAACGTTTGTAAGAGATTCTATCTCCGCCCTAAAAGGGGATCAATAGTGGAAGGTGAACTCGCAACCTTTGTGGTTGAGTTCATCGGAGAAGAAGGTGAGTCTTTGTGGCGTTGCGGCTAACCTGTTGTGGTAGCGCACACCTCTCATACGAGACGTACACCCTTGGGTGGTACTCGGGATTACATCTTCGTCTCCGCGTGCTTCACTTGGTTCCTCATATTCTTACTCCCTTACTTGTTTGTCTTGTACTCTAGTTTACCGTGTTATTGCTTAGCTTGTCATATAGGTAAATTCACCGTAGTTGTATATCTAGAGAATTTACCTTTGTGTTGAGACTAAATTTGAAAAGACCTAAAATTTGTAATAGCACCTATTCACCCCCCCTCTAGGTGCCGGATTCCCGTTCAATTGGTATCAGAGCCAGTTTCACTTTTAAGGGCTTAACCGACTAAGTGCAACGATGATGGAATCCGATGCCGAGAGGGCCGCCCGTGAGAAATTAGAGGCAGAGAAGGAGCCGTTAGCCAAAGGGGCAACCATGGCCGATCTTATAGATATGAGATCGTCCTTGGAGGCCCAACTCCTCAAGATGAATGAGATGATCATGGCACTCTTGAAGTCTAAGGAGCCCGAGGCTACTTCTCCCTCTCCTCCTCCTAAGGAGCACGGTGAGAACTCTAAGGAGTCATCCTCGGATGGGTCCAAAGATGTTCCTCCAAGTGCTTCCCCCAGAAGGCGGAAAAGGATGAATCACCTCGCTCCTCTAATTCCCCCAAAGGAGAGGAATTTCATAATGTTAACCATAATTAATCTCCTAACCCACCTATCCCTCACCCTCATGTAAGCTCAAACCGACTCATTTCTCTCGATGGCAATTTCAAATGAAGTGTCATTTATGTAGTGTCTCCATTGAGCTATGGCGCATCATTGAAGAAGGATTCAAGGTCCATGATCCAACCAACTTGACAAGAAGGACCCAATGCCACCACTCTTCATCAACTCCAAATGGCCGTTGGAGAGAAGGACATGCCTCCTATTCAACAATTCTCCACTGTCAAAGAAGTTTCGAATGCTATTTTCGACATCTTCGTCGGCAATGAGAGCATGAAGAAGAACCAGTATGATGCCTTATGCAATGAGATGGAAGGGTTCTACAAGTTGGATGGAGAAAGTCATTAGGACATGTACCGGAGGTTGGTGTTGATTGCTAACACTTTCAAGAACCTCGGTGCGGTCTACATTGATGACGCTTGGATCAAGAGGAAGTTCGTGACCGCTCTCTTGCTCTTTGAGGAAACGGACTTGAATACACTCCAAGGGAGACATGACTTTGCGAAGATGACATCCAATGAAGTCATGCAAGAGATGACCGTTTATAAGGTGGCCTCCAAGATTGCACAAGATGCAAGAGCAAGAGCCATAGGGATGCACAAGCATGCCTCAATTGCCTTGAAGGCCACCGTTGAAGAAGAGGATGAAGATGAGTATGATGATCAAGTCGAGCTATCTAGTGAGACTCTCTCAAGTACTCTCACCCAACACATGGGTCTTGCGGCAAGAACGTTTTGGAAGAACCTTGGAAGGGCAAAGCAAGGATTGACAAGAAGTTCCCCTCCAATTGAGGAAAGCCAAGCAACAAGGTGAGGCTATGCTATAATTGTGATGAAAAAAGCCACTTTGTTGTAGATTGCCCATGGGAAAGAAGAGAGGATCATGGTGGGAGGCTCGTGGCCAAGACGAAGGGCAAGTGGCCCATGCCCATGAAGAAGCCCTACTTCAAGAAGAACCAAAAGATTATCTTGGTAACTCAAGAGCAATATCCCACTGATGATGAAGATAGTGACAAGAAGGATACCCCAACGCAAGTGGTCACACTAGCCATTTCCTCCACACCTCTGTCACTCTTCTCCTCACCAAATGAGAGCCCCATCATAAAGAATGCAAGATGTCTTATGGCAAAGACATCCGAGGTAAAATTGTCCCCTACCTGCATATCCCATGAAATTGATGATGGTATGAGCTTAGAAGTCAAGAAAGAAATTATTGCTTTTGATAAATTCATGACTAACTTGCAAGGAGAAGGAAAGAAACACTTTGGCTCAATTATGAGTCGTATAGGTGAGCTTGAGGATGAGCTTGAGTTAAAAGGTGAGATTGAGAGAGAGGATGCACATACTAAGGCGTCTCTCCAATCCTCCCTTGAAGATGAACAAGAAGCTCATGCTCTCCTCAAGGAGCAACTTGCTAAGATTACTAAGGATCGTGATCTTTACTTTGCTAAATGTAAAATTGTGCAAAATGAAAAGTCCGAGCTTATAGTTGCTCATGCTAGACTTTGTGAAGACTTCGAGTCACTTGAAATTACTCACAAGGTATTGACAAGTGATCACGAACGTCTCCTCAAGTCTCGTGATCAACTCCAAACTCGGATATCTACTCTTGAGAAACCTAGCACTTCTACTCATTTGAATACTAATGCAAATGTTGTCAAGGATAAGTCTAGGGTTTTGTTTGTTCCCTTCATGGCAACCGAGCCCAAGACCTCTCTTGATAAAGGTAAGGGGACACTCACTACACCTCTTCATGAGCGAGTGCCCCACAAGGGTAATGAAGGTCTAGGCTATGTTGCGAAGGAGAAGAAGAAGATCAAGAAGAAGGCCAAGCCCGCACAAGCCAAGAAAAGATGACATTGCAAGTGGAAATGCCACAAGGGGCACTCCCACTCGTGCTGACTTTGCGGGCATATCTAACCCCAATTATGCTTTATCTGTTGATTACTATGGGGATGTCTATGCTAGATACATTGGCCATTTTGATGGCTTTATTGAATATGCTATTTGGGTGCCAAAGACCCTTGTTGCTAACCAAAAGGCACCAATTGCAAAATGGGTACCTAAATCAAAGAATTGATTGTGTGTAGAGCCTTGCTTCCGCAGGATCGAAATGGATAATTGATAGTGGGTGCACTAGTCATATGACCGGAAGCAAGGAGATTGTGACGGAGTTGAAGCCTAATGATGATCAAATGACCGTTACATCTGGTGACAATTCAAAGTCTAAGTTAATAGGGCTCGGCAAGGTGGTAGTGGCACCGGACATCACACTTGTGAATGTCTTGCTTGTCGAGTCCCTAGGTTTCAACTTGATCTCGGTGCATTATGTAACTTGTTTGGGTTATACCGTTATCTTCTAAAAGGAAATGGTTATCCTTATGCGTAGCAAGTCTCTCAAAGTATCTTTCGTTGGGTACGTTGAGAATGGGCTCTATGTGTTTGACTTCTCCGGAGTCACCACTTTCCATGCAATGTGCCTATTCACTAGGGCGGACTTGGGTTGGCTATGGCATCGCCGACTAGCCCATGTCAACATGAGGACTTTGCAAAGTCTCCACAAGGGTGGCCATATGCTAGGACTAAAAGACCATGTTTCTTTCTCGAAGGATCGAATGTGTAGGGCTTGTGTTGAAGGAAAAATGCATGACATCCACCATCCAAGCAAGACCATCATTTCATCAACAAGGGTTTTGGAGCTTCTCCATGGTGACCTCTTTGGTCCCATTCCGGAAGCTAGTCTTGGTGGCAAGAAATATTGCATAGTGATTGTTGATGACTATTCAAGAAACACATGGGTTTTCTTCTTCAAGTCGAAGGTGAAGACTCAACAAACCATCATTGACTTCTCCAATGAAGCTCAACGTCAACACAATGTCCCAATCATGGTGATAAGAAGTGATAATGGTTCCGAGTTCAAGAACTACACCTTGAACGAGTTCCTTACTGAAGAAGGGATTCGTCATCAATATTCCACTGCTTATACTCCCCAACAAAATGGTGTAGCCAAAAGGAAGAACTGCACACTTATCGAGATGGCAAGATCGATGATGGCCGAGTTCAAGTCGCCTCACAACTTTTGGACCGAAACGTCAACACCGCTTGCCATTCATCCAACCGGCTCTTCTTTCGCAAAGGACTCATGAAGACACCTTATGAAGTGCTTACCGGGAACAAGCCCAACATCTCTTACTTCCGAGTTTTCGGTTGTAAGTGTTTCTATCTCATCAAAGGTGTTCGCGTATACAAGTTTGATTCTAAGTCTCTTGAAAGGACGTTTGTTGGTTACGGTGCCGAATCCCATACTTATAGAGTCTATGACAAGGCCTCGCGCATTATCATAGAAACTTGTAGTTCGGTATTCGATGAGAATGACGTCTCCCTTGTGGAGCAAAGTGGTGTTTCCGATGTAGGTGATGATCAACCTCAAGATGTTATCCGAAGGATGTGGTTGGGAGTCCTCCGCCCCGTCGAAGTCTATTATGAGGGTGCTCAACAAGGATCAACCTCTACGCAAGTGGTAGCTACCCCAACACAAGAAACACCCAAGAATAACACCGTGCCTAACACGCCCAGCCAAGAAGAAGCACAAGAACCTCCAGCTGCTCCAGGAATTTCCGGAGGGCCGGAAAATCCGGTTCAAACTGGAGTCAGAAATTCCGGTGACTCGGAATTTCCGTTCCATACTGAACCCGGAATATCTGGTTCTGCTGACATTCCCGGTGGCAGCTCGCAGCTAGTCCAAGATCAACCTACTTCCCCACCTCTGGACGTCACTCATGTGTTTGATCAAGGCCATCAAATCCGTCAAGGCGGATCAAGATGATCAAGCGATCCCTCCCACCACTAGGAGGGAAATCGAGATACGCCGCTTCAATAGGGTTGGCACCTCACAAGAATTGAGAGCTCTATCTCATGACAAGGTGCTTGGTGATGTGAGAAGCAAGATCTCTACCCGAAGATAACTTGCAAGTTTTAGTGAACATCAAGCTCACATCTCCATGGTGGAACCCAAGAAAGTCTTTGAAGCTCTTGAAGATAAAGATTGGCTTGATGCGATGCATGAAGAACTCAACAACTTCGATCGCAACAAGGTGTGGAAGTTGGTGGAAAGACCCAAAGATTGCCGCAATGTTATCGACACCAAGTGAATATTCAAGAACAAGCAAGATGAACATGGCATGGTGGTGATGAACAAGGCAAGATTGGTGGCTCAAGGTTACTCTCAAATTGAAGGCATTGACTTTCGAGAAACCTACACGTCTGTGGCTCGACTTGAGTCAATTCGTATTCTTCTTGCCTATGCCTCTCATCATAACTTTAAGTTGCAACAAATGGATGTTAAATCCGCTTTTCTTAATGGTCCACTAAATGAACTTGTTTATGTTAAGCAACCACCGGGGTTTGAGGACCTCAAGTATCCGAACCATGTCTACAAGTTGGATAAGGCACTCTATGGCCTTAAACAAGCCCCACGTGCGTGGTATGAGCATATTAGAGAACTACTTGTAGACCATGAGTTCCAAGTTAGGGAAATAGACCCCACCATTTTTACTAAGAAAGTAAATGGAGAGCTTTTCATTTGTCAATTATATGTGGACGATTTTATATTTGGGTCTACTAACAAAGCATTTAACGAAGAATTCTCCAAGCTTATGACTGACAGGTTTGAGATGTCTATGATGGGTGAGATGAAGTTCTTTCTCGGATTCGAGATCAAGCAATTAAAGGAAGGAACTTTCATCAACCAAACAAAATACATTCAAGACATGCTCAAGAAGTATGGGTTGCTTGAGCTCAAGGGTGCCTCTACCCCAATGCAAACCAAATGCCACCTTGAGCTCAGCCCTAAGGGTAAGGATGTGGATCAAAAGGTATACCGCTCCATGATTGGATCTCTTCTTTACCTTTGTGCATCTAGACCGGATATAGTGCTAGCCGTAGGAGTGTGTGCAAGATATCAAGCGGGTCCTAAGGAAAGCCATGACATGGCGGTCAAGAGAATCTTTAGATATTTGGCTTATACCCCAACCTATGGATTGTGGTACCCCAAGTATGCACATTTCTCGTTATGTGGGTACACGGATTCCGATTGGGCGGGAGATCATGATGATAGGAAGTCAACCTCCGGTACTTGTCAATTTATTGGGAGGTCCTTGGTAAATTGGTCTTCTAAAAAGCAAAATTGTTTATCTCTCTCCACCGCCGAAGCCGAGTATGTTGCCGCCGCAAGTTGTTGCACACAACTGCTATGGATGAGGCAAACTTTAAAGGAGTACGAAGTCGATTGCGACAAAGTGCCTCTTCTATGTGACAATGAAAGTGCCATCAAGATTGCATACAACCCGGTGCAACATTCAAGAACCAAACATATTGAGATTCGCCACCATTTCATAAGAGATCATGTGGCCCGAGTAGATATTGACTTATCATATGTGGGCACAAGGGATCAATTGGCTGATATCTTCACGAAGCCCCTTGAGGAAGGAAGGTTTTGCTTTTTGAGGAATGAGCTCAATATTATTGATTCGAGGTACTTAGCTTGATCGCTTGCACACTCACCTAGGACGTAATTGCATCTTATCTTGTTTAGATGTAGGCATGGGCATAGGGGGAGTGCGGTACTAATACATTAGACCATCCCTCCCCCATTATGCCGATAGTAAGTGTTCTTTTATCTCTATATTCATTCTTATGACTAATGAGCTAAAACGACGAGTATTGGTTATGTACCCAAGATACATCTTCGCGGTGACATGCCATACACTCCTACATGGTGGCTTTGGCCACCGACCTCTTCTCTTTGAAGAGTTGGTTTTATTTGGAGCTTACTGCTGCTATTTGCTCTCTTTTTCATGCATGTGGGAAACCTACTCAACTTGGCGCTTTATGTTTCATTTTGGTAGTTGTGAGTTGAGTATGGTGTACCAATAACAGTTTGGAATTCTATCCCTCAAGCCTACTCCCCCCCCCCCCCCCCCCCCCCCCTTGATAACATTTCTCTCCATTGCACACAAGTCATCCATTTGAAAACTGGCATTTTGGTTCAACAGGTCGGAATATCCGGTTCATTTCTGAATCGGAATATCCGGTGACTCGGAATTTTCGGTGTGAGCTACACTCGGAAATTCCGGTTGGGTGGTTTGTCTAAAAAAATATAGGGCAGGCTCGGGGTGAAGGGCTCATTTGTGCCCTTCTTCCACCTCCGACCTCCCTCTCCTCCAACCGCCGCCCCTGCTACTCCAAGGTCCCTCCGGAGCACTCCGACCGCCGGGGAACCTCTTTCTCGGCCTGATCTGCTCCTCCTTTGCCCCGGGAACTCACTCCTCCAAGCAAGTGTCCTCAATGGATGAGGGTAACTTCACTTTTCCCTATCGCTAAGTGCTTGCACTAGGATCTTTTTGTGGAGTTATTTGTTTCAAAATTATTTGTAGAGATTGTTTCTAGCATCATTCCCTGCCATCTACATACACTAGTTTTGCATTATGTTGGATCGATCTAGTTTTAGACTGAGTCAATCTCAAATCTGCATTGTTTCTGTCCAGCTCGGAATTTCCGACTCGACTTGAATCAGAATTTCCGGTCATACAGAATTTCCGATTAAGTCTGAACCGGAATTTCCGAACTGAACACTGCAGTTTTCAGATTAACTCAAGTTTAACTACATATGATCCATCAAATGCCTACCTAATGTGTGTATCCTATCCTGACTTGTGTGTACTTATCTTGTGCTACCCTCTTTTCTCAAATTCACAGGTTCTAGTGGGAGTCCTACCCTTGCAGAGGTAACAAGGAACATATCAAGGGCACCTGTTCACAAGACATCTGTTTCCAAGGGCAAGGGTCCTGCCTCCTCAAGCATCCCAGTTGTTCCTAGGAAGAAGAAATCACTTGCTAGCAGGCCTCAGTACAAGAAAAGAAAAAATGCCCTTGTTCCTCAACGTCAGAAATATGCGAAGATGAACTCTGTGGACTACACTCTACTCCGCCAAGGGGATTGGTACCTTAGGCCAAGGGACAACAATCTGAATGATCACAGCTTTTGGTGTCAAGAGCAAGAATTCATTCTCAAGGACATCTACTACTCTCTGTCGAAGCCCATTAGGACTATCCATCTTTATAACCTTGCAGCTCTGCAGGAGAAAGCCTCCTTTGTTGAAGATATACATATTATCAAGGCTATGGGCTTGAAAAGGCTTGTGATCACTCGTTGTCCATACAACTCTCAGCTAGTGATGCAGTTCTTTGCTACTCTTGTGATGAAGGGTGACTCAAAGAAGACACTTCAGTGGATGACAGGTGACACCTATTGTGAGTCCAACTTTGAGGAATTTGCCAAGTTTTTGGGCTACAAGTTTGATGGTGATAACCCTCAAGGCTATCGCATGCACCACCCGTACAAGCTCAACAAGAAGCAAACCGTGCACTTATATGGTGAGGGAGGCATACCCGGCAACTCTCGAGATTTGCTTACACTTTATGACGTCCTTGTGCACATTCTCCGTGAGAACATTGCGCCAAGTGGTGGCAACAATGACAATGTGGTGACTCCTCTGTGTAACTTGCTCCTTCATGCCAACCACATTGTGGAGAACCCTGATAGTGATGAGGACTGGAGTGTGGATGTTATGGATTACATCCATAATGAGATGCATGAAGCCGTGACCACCAAGGTCACTATCCCTTATGCTCCCTACATCATGAAACTCATCAAGTTCAAGTTTCCTGACCATACCTTCAGTAATGATGAGTTGGAGGGTGCATGACTTCAAGAAACTATACGATAAGAAGACAGTGGTCAAGCCTCCTCCTGTGCCTTCTTCTAGCTCAGCTCGGGGTGGCTCTTTTATGGGTGATGCTAGGAGGGCTGCTGCTCCTACTTATGTCTCGGCCACTCATGCGAAGGTCAAGAAACTGAATTGGTTCCAACGCAACATCCTTTGCATGAATGTGGACATCCGCAAGGAGCAATACACCGCCTACAAGAATCGTCGTCAGCTTGCCTACAATCAAGACTTGCTCCTTCATCATGTGTCTGGCTCTCCTGCTCCAGCTGCTCTTTCTGATCCCCTGACTTTTTCTCAGTGGAACGAGGATTCTTTGGTTCCTTTGGCACAGATTGATCATGACCTTGGCGGCAGCTCGTACACCACTGGTTAGGCTTATGAGAACACTTCAGATGATGATGATGATGATGATGAGGAGGAGGAGGAGGAGGATATTGAGGAGACTCCTTCTGACTGAAGACCGGCATGGGACGTAGCATCGCTCCTCTTCCTTTTTGGCGTTTCGATGACAAAGGGGGAGAAGTTGCTCTAATAGCACTTCGGGGATTTGCATGGGTTCGGGCACAAGCATATGCGTTTACCATTTCTTTGCGCTTGTGTCCATTTATCTTATTTGTGGTTGTTAAACTTTTTTCATTTGTGTGTGTATTGAGACAATCCTATGCTATCGATATCTTTTATGCTTGAGTATTCTCTTCATATCCTATATACACAAGGTATGAAATTCTATCTAGTCTCAAATGCTACCATAACCTTATATTTTGTCTCCTTACTCCTTTGTGATATCTCGTGTTTGTTATTGCAAAATTGCTCCTATCCATTGTCATCATGTGTTTCATACATGCACTTTTTTAGGGGGGGCTATTTTCTGTTAAAAACATGATATAGCATTTCGTTTCCCTGTAAATCTTGGTATTGTCATCTAACACCAAAAAGGGGGAGATTGAAAGAACATTTCTTAATCCCTAGTGTTTTGAGTGTTAGTTAACAATACCAATGATGTACTAATCCTAATGCTAAGTATTTCAGTTTGTGTGAGTTGCATATCACTTACTCCAAAGCCAAAATGTAAAGAAAAAGAGTTTCTGGAACTCTTCCCAGAACCGGAATATTGGAGCCGATATTTCCAAGGATCAGAATTTCCGGGTCTCCTAATTCTACCAGAAAATTGGCTAAGGAAAAGTTCTAAAGTGGTTCTGACTCAAGACGGAAAATCAGCTCGGAAATTTCATTGACTCGAAATTTGCGAGTCACCCAGAAAACCACTCCAGAATTGGCTAAGCAAAGAAGAGGAAGTGGTTCTGATTTGAACCGGAAAATCAGCTCGGAAATTTAATTGACTCGGAATTTCCGAGTCACCCCAGAAAACCACTCCAGAATTGGCTAAGGAAAGAAGAGGAAGACGTTCTGACTCCAACCGGAAAATCAGCTCGGAAATTTCACTGGCTCGGAATTTCCGGGCAACCCTCAGAAACTTGAAAAAAATTGGCTAAGTCAAGAAGTCGAAGACGCTCTGATCTCAATCGGAAATTCAGTTCGGAGATTTCTTGGAACCGGATATTCCGGGTGACTCGGAATTTCCGGTTGTGACTTATACCAGAATTTTCGGGTTGTCGAGACAGCCAACGGCCAGATTTTGGGAGGGGGTATAAATACCCCCTCACTCCCTCAAGAACAGTGAGCTCTCAAATTTTCCCTCTCCTACATTTCTTGAAAGCTCAAATCATCAAGATCTCCCAATTCCCCCACCCAAATCCGTTGATCTTTGGAGGATTGGAGGAGAAGGCCCGGATCTACATCTCCACCGAAGCGATTTGCATTTCTTCTCCATTCACTTAGGGATTTTGTGGCTAGGGTTTCCGGTGGGAAAACCTAGTTCACCATTGTTGTAATCTTGGTGTTGCCTTGACCTTTTGTGGTCATCTTGAGAGCCCCCAATTAAGTTGTGGGTGAGTGCCTCAAGCGTTTGTAAGGGATTCGATCTCCGCCCTAAAAGGGGATCAATAGTGGAAGGTGAACTCGCAACCTTTGTGGTTGAGTTCATCGGAGAAGAAGGTGAGCTTTTGTGGCGTTGCGGCTAACCTGTTGTGGTAGTGCACACCTCTCCAACGAGACGTATACCCTTGGGTGGAACTCGGGATTACATCTTCGTCTCCGCGTGCTTCACTTGGTTCCTCATATTCTTACTCCCTTACTTGCTTGTCTTGTACTCTAGTTTACCGTGTTATTGCTTAGCTTGTCATTTAAGTAAATTCACCGTAGTTGCATATCTAAAGAATTTACCTTTGTGTTGAGCCTAAATTTGAGAAGACCTAAAATTTGTAATAGCACCTATTCACCCCCCCCCCCTCTAGGTGCCGGATTCCCGTTCAACACCCACAACTTAATTGGGGGCTCTCAAGATGATCACCAAAGGTCTTGACCACAAAAAGTCTTGGCCACAAAAGGCGTCTAGGGTCCAATAACCCAAGAGTAACAAGCTCACAAGTATCACCAACACGAATCCTCGTGGAGGGCTCAAACCTATGCAAATGCAATGGCAAGAGCACACGAAGTGCTCAAATCTTTCACTCTTAAATTCCAACAAAGCAACAAATGCTTATGCGGGAATAAGAGAGGAAGAACAAAGCAAACCACAAAGGAGTCAAATCCTTCATTCCCAAATCTCACCAAAAGCAACTAATGCTTATGGGGGGAGAGGAGAGGAAGAACAAAGAAGAAGAAGCACAAAGGAACTCCAAGAACAAGATCCACTTGGTTCCCCTCACTCAGAGGAGAGATGGATTTCTAGATCTCCTCTCAACTTTCCCTAAAGAATATGGAAGAATCAATGGAGGCATTGAGAGGAAAGTGAGTTTTCCAAGGTCAACAATGGAGTAGGAGAGAGGGGAAAGTCGTGCTGCCTTGGATTAGCTGGGGAAGAAGAAGAAGGGGAGGGGTATTTATACCCCTCCAGGAAATATAGCTGTTGGTTGTTTTGACACTCGGGAATTCTGGTATAAGTGAGACTCGGAAATTCCAGTCAACCGGAAATTCCGAGTCCATGAAATTTCCGAGCTGAAATTCCGGCTGGAGTCAGAACCAAAACCAAACTTTTCCTTAGCCGTTTCTGGAGGGTTTTTCTGGGTGCACTCAGAAATTCCGGTATATGGAAATTTCCGAGCACAATTTCCGGCTCGCGTCAGAACTCTTTTTCTCCTTTCCTTAGCCGTTTTCTTGGGTGAGCTGGGGAACCGGAAATTCCGGTAGAGCGGAATATCCGGGCCCAATAATCCGAATCAGCAAAACACCGAAACGAAAACTGCTATAACTTTTGTAAATGAACTCCAAATGAGGTGAGACCAATTTTGTTGGAAAGATAGCGACGATGAGCACCCAACAAAAAGTGGGACTTTCCTCACGGTAGAACCGGCAATATTTCCGCCACCAAAGACACAATAAGTTGTCCAAAGTAAAACCGATTTCGATGAACAAAAGCTTGACATGGAGATGAACCAAGCTCTAATTTCTCACCAACATAAAAAGCCAAATAAGAACCAAGAAATATGATATGCCAAGTATGTAAAGGTTTGAGCTCCTCACAACGATGTGATCAAGTTATTAACTTGAGAGACCCTCTTGATAGTACGCCTATCTATCCTATAGCCCTATCAAGATCATACCTTTGCCTTGAGCATTCCACTTGAGTTGGATGAAGATTATCTTGATCTCTTCAAGTGGTTCATCTTTTCTTGATTGCGCGTCCAAGCACATGCTTGATGAAAACGTCTCCAACTACTCCCCCATGCTCACAATGGGAGAGTCTAGCTAAACTCCGTCTTTATGTATCCATAGCAAGCTCCAAGCATAGGATCTCTTTAAGAAGCTTCTCTTGGTCTTGCACATCTCACCTTGATGACGATCACCACATGACGTCATCCTCAAGCTATATGAAATCTTCATTTGATTCAATCCCATGAGAAGATACCTAACCTCATATAAAGATACCACACACATATATCATTCGATCCAGATCGGGTTCAATCCATTGCTAGTGTATCTTATGCAACAAACCATTCTTGTTGCCTACAGATGCTGAAAGAGCATTTTCCCTCATGTGTGGTTTTGGTAATTGAATGACAATCTATATGAACTAATGTTTACATTGAGATATCATTATAGATCATGTCCATGGGATTAGTGGAGCTCTTGTGTTTAGTGAAGCTTACTGCAAGTATGTCTTGAAGGATTCAAGACATCATATTAGTGAAGAAAAGTTGGAAGATACAAGGTTGATCAAGATGTTGATCAACACACAAAGCTACAAGATGTACCAAGAGCGATCATGTATTTCTTAGGATGGTAAACACTTATCCGCATAGTTTTCTGAACTAACCCATGTGAAATGGGATGTCCCATACGAAGTGGGTGTACCATATTGTTAACGACCCTTGAAGGATTGAAAACACAATTTTGAAAGTCATCACCATTTCAGATTCCGCCACGCTATCCACATGATCATGGTGGCTGCCACCGTAAAAAATAAGGGTTAGCGTCCGTATTCGCAAACTTCATGTTCGTGTGTGACACAGCCGTCGTCACCTTGATGTAGTGAGCAGACCATAGTCCAACGCCAACGAGGCCAAGATCGTATTGCAAATCCCTTTGTTCGGATTTAGATGACTCGCTTATAGGTAAAAAGGATATATTTAGGCACATTTTTAGGATTAGTTGCATCCATTTCTAACTATAAATTACCTTTTATCACTCTTAGATACTCCGTTTTTAATATAAAACATGCGTGCATCATTACCTGGAGCTTTGCTCCAATTTCTATAAGTAAAAACTGAACTATACAATCATCAGCTCTATAGTGTTGCATATGTCCGCGTGTGTGAGGTGTGTCCATCTCTAAATTTGGCATTTTGGCGTGGCGTAGGTTCGAGAACAATGAGGCCCTGTCCTTGAAGGATGTTTCGCTCTCACACAGGCGATCGAGAGTCGAAACTAGGCACACAGTGGTGGTCGCGAATTAGCGTTGCTGTCCCGGGGTCAAACCGGAGGCGGGCCGATTGGACGGCTCTTTGATTCAGCGGTCCGCCGTATTGCCTCGCAAGTCGCCGGCTCACCGACGGCCGGCGAAATGCACGGCTGGGAGTAATGTTGCCAGAGGTAGCGACGCGACGGCAGGTACCAGCTTTGACCGGCCGGCTGGGGCACGTAACAGATCACAGATGGAGGTCGGTTTTAGAAGCAAACCGTTGAATTTGAGCTGCTATGCAGAACCTCCTCGCAACCACTATTCATTGATTCGTCGCCATTTGTTTGACCATAGAACAATTAGTAATGGGTATATATGCAATTATGTAGACTTGAGTTTTGCGGCTTAGTTCGATGGAAAATTGGCTCTGTTTCCGTTTCTTTTAGTGTAATGTGTACATGAATCTTTACGGTAAAAAGTTTTGCCACCACATTGCATATTATTTGCTTAGCCGTACTCCTTGTGTTCAATGTTGCATGATAAACTTCCTCAAAATAAATCAATCACCCGTCGTAACCATAGCAGAGTCATAGTAATGTTGCTTAATTGACATATGTTTAAGAGTGTCTATTTTTATTTGCTCGTGGTTTGTCAAATCTTAATTCATACGAGTATGGGATATTTGTACCTTCTATAACTTTCTTTGTTTGGCTTTATAAGGTCCATACATATTTAATAAAATTAGCCATAAGTTCGATAAATAAAATTTAATTTACAGTCACAAAATGTATATCTTTGGATTCTCGTTCTAAATATTTTATTTTGATGGAGTAATTTTAGAACATAATATACTTTATTAGTCAAGCTAATGATATAGGTTGTTTTAAAGCCAACAAAGGGAGTATCTAATATCTTCACTCTAAGATGTAAAAGTACTCGTGTTTTTGAGTTGCAAGGCAAAAATGTGACAGAAAACATATAACAATGTATTCGATGAAAGTCATGTATGGCTTGGAGGAAGACTTCCCTATATTAATAGCATTTTAAATGAAAATAATTCCAAAATTCTCGGTTTTCCTACAACCGTCTCTGATCACCACTGTAATACTCAGATTTCTACTAGGACCAACTGATATTCTGGTATGGTTTTCTTGTGTGACCATGCTCAACACCATTTGATGGGCTATGACGGTGTCGTGGTTGTGATACCGGTCGTAAGTAAGATGATGTGCATGTATTCCGGACATTCCATGATAAATAGTCACCCAATAGCATATGTTTAGTGTTATTTGTACTTACTCCCTCTATTTCAAATTGTAAGTTGTTTTACATATTTTTATATGAATTACATATAAACTGAAATGAATAAACAAATACACTAAAACTTATACAAATGCATGTGATTTAGAAGAGAAAAAAGAAAATATTCCTAGTTTGGAATGGAGGGAGTGCCGATTTGCATTAAAAAGTAGAGTGGGGATAATAAACAAATAAATTAGTACTATGGGCAAATGTTTATATTTTACTAGCAAATATAATCAAATGTTTATACAAGGAATAAAACTACTAATTTTTCAAAATGAACTACCAATTATGCTGGGCTGCTGGCTCCACGTAGAAGCACCTTGACTGAAGACACATCGACGACTTGCATAAAGTACTGAAATTTCGTAAAATTGGCAAAACATCTGGATATTGGCGACAAATCAATGTACTTCTAGATTTTCCCCCCCTACCAGACCCAGATACGCCTCTAGTTGTTGACAACGATACAGCCGAACTATATGCTCTATTCGTTTACATTCAACAAGTATAGTAGCACTGCATGGTCAAAGGTGCACCACTACTAAATCAGTTGGAGCCACAAGAATGACTAGTTTTTCGTGTAGCAACAGAAACTGCTGGGTGCTGACTTAGTAATAATAACCTGGTGGCCGACTGTACGTAGCTTTGAGTCGCCAAGAGGACTAATGGCCTATTTGTCGCTTTGAAAGAAAAAGAAAAAGAAAGAGGGAAACGACTCCCTAGGCTCCCGCGATTAAACCTAACCTAACCGCCGTGTCTCCCTCCTCCCTTGCGCGGCCATGCCGTCCCCGCGGCGGCCGGACGCGAACGCAGCCTCCTCTCGCTCGGAGCTTCTCTCCCGCAACCCCTGTCGCAGCCGTCGGCTGCGGCCACCGGGCGCAGCCCGGTCGGCGGCGGCGGCGGCGGCCTGTCTTTCCCCGCGCCTGGTTGGTGGAGGCGGGGCTCCTTCCTCTAGGCGGCGGTGCTCCTCGGTGGCTTCTGGTTTCGGCTTTGGCCGGGGGGGGGGGGGGGGGGGGGGGGGGGGGGTGGCGTCGGCGGCGCACGCATGGCTGCGGGGCAGCGCAGCGTTGTGGGCGACGACGAGCTGCAGGGAGACTCGGCTCGCTCGGTCGTATCCAGCCATGGTGGCTTGGATTGGTCGCTGGCCCAGGTCGGGCCCTGGTGATCCAGATTGGGCCCTGGGGTCCAGGCGGGGCCCTAAGGGCTCATCTGAACCGGGTTGAGTCAGTTTTTTCCGCAGCGCGTTCGGCAACGGATGGCGAGGTGGGCGGTGCAAGGTAGCAGCGATGGCGACCGGCTTGTTGCAGCGTGGCCATGGGCGTCACGGGTCCGCTCTGGACCCGGCCGGACCCTTGTAGGATTGGTTTGCCCCCACGGGGGCTTTACGGGCCAGGTGGGCTCGGCCAGACCTAGGGACTGGTGTGCTCCGTGGCCCCGTCCGGTCGACTACCGTCTTCGGCGGTGGAGATAGTTCCCTCCCGCGTGGCCGCGCGGTTTCTGCTCTTCCTAGTATCAGCCCTCTTAGCCTTCGTCTTGCTATCCTCGTGACGGTTGCTTCGGAGAGACGACGATGTTGACTCGGTGGCCGTGTTGGCGCATGGTGGTGGGTGGTGAGTCTGGTGGTGGCGAGGCCTCATCCTCGCGGGCTCCTGTGCGTCGGATTGTTCGGGTTTGCGGACATGGTTATTCGGGAGAAATCTTTGTTGGCTCGGCCGACACCGACGCGGTGCCGCCTTTGGGTGGCATCATCCCTTGCTGAAGGGCGTCGTGGCTATCCATGTTCCGTCTCCCTGGGTGTGCCGGGGGAAACCCTAGGACCAGTGTGTTGGTCCGGGCGGCAGCGTGAGCTTCCCTTCTTGAAGGTGATGCTTGATACCGGATGATTCGGAGCTAGGAGCGTGGTGGTGCTTCTCCGGAGAGGGCGCAGCGGTTGCGGGTCATCGTAGTTTAGTCGATCCGCCTTTGTCTCCTTTTCTTTCTGCTTTTCCTTTCTTTGGGTGTTTGCGTTTGTTGCTGCCCCAGCGTGTGTGGTGTTGTGTTTGTATTGTCGGTTGTTTGGTGGTCGGTGCTTTATTTATAAAGCGGGGCGAAAACCTATTTCGTGGAAAGAAAAAGAAAAGGAGAAAGGGAGACATTGTTTTTTTTCGAAAGGGAGACATTGTTGCTGTAGCTAAACTAAACGTACTCCTTATGACTTCTTCCATGTAGGCTGTATATATGTTTTTTTTACAGGAGGCTGTATGTATGTGAATAACAGTTTCCTGTATGTCATCTGATAGCCAAGTGACTACCTGAGAGGGGTTATATCGTGCTAAGTATATAAAAACGTATTATATATCCAGTTACTACATAAATCTCCTAAATGCAGTTTTTATACTCTCTATGTTTGGGTTTATAAGGCCCCTAGAAATTCAAGTCAAACTTTTACCACCATTTTTAACTGACTAAATACAAGTATATGGCACAAACATTAACTCATTAAATTCTTTTGAATATGAATCATGATCAAAGTAGCTCGAATTCAAGGGGTGGGGGGTTTAAACCCAAACATATGGAGTAGTTTTCTTGTAGAAAAATAAACTTCACGTATCAATTCCTTGGTGTTAACTGGCTAATACGGCATGTCACAAAGGTCATTTCACACAAGAGAGCGAGGAGAGGGCTGGAGTTCCTGTATGTCATCTGATAGCCAAGTCACTACCTGAGAGGGGTTATATCGTGCTAAGTATATAAAAACGTATTATATATCCAGTTACTACATAAATCTCCTAAATGCAGTTTTTATACTCTCTATGTTTGGGTTTATAAGGCCCCTAGAAATTCAAGTCAAACTTTTACCACCATTTTCAAACTTTTACCACTCCGGAGGAGTGCAGACACCAGGATGAGGGCAGACAACGTGACGAACGGAGGGCAGACAACGTGACGAACGGAGTGAACCGACACCACGTCGTCCTAGAGGAGCTAGCCTGAGCGTTGGAGAGGAGCCGATGTGGCGCCAATGTTGGGAGGGTACTTGAAGAGACTCGGGAAGGTGAGGAGATTGTGATAGAACCCTAACGATTTGATGCGGAGGATGCATTGTAGTGTCCGGATAAACTGTAGTTAGTTTCATATAAAGAACCGTCTCCCAGATTACAATGTCAGAACCAATTACGCTTCTAAACCAATATAGGTATCTTGGTTGAGTCGGTACCTAGCAAAACCGACTATCATGCTTATATTAGTGTCGATGGTTATTTTCACTCTATAAGCACCCACACAAGGTGAATCCTGGTCGGTTGTTTCTCGGCAAAAAATCGAATCCAATAACCAACTCTAAACTATGTTTTATACTCCCTCCGTTTAGGTGTATTAGGCCCCTGAAAAAAACATCAGGCCAAGGCATACATAGATTGGACGATGTCTCCTCCAATCCAGTCACTGAATTAATTGGAGGAGAGAAAAAATGTGCATGCATTGGTCAAGCCGTTTTAAACTTTGCATGCATAGAGTAGAGAGAGGAGGAGGATGGGGTGAGGAGCAATTTTTGGAAGAAATAATTGCACAAAACAATTAATTAGGAGCATTAATTAGAGAAAGTGGTCTTATTCTAGTGAACAAACAATTTTTTATTAGGGGCCTAATACACCTTAACGGAGAGAGTACTATGCTTATACGAGTGTAAATATATCTTAAAATCAGTTTTTACAAAATATAATCATCTTATAATGTAAAGTTTTGAGACAAATTAATTCCTTGTATATGCACGTTTTGTAAACTTATATTGTAAAGTTTCATTAGGGGCCTAATCCACGCCTCCTCCAATCCACGCCTCCAATGTACATGGCCTGAGGAGGCGTGGATTGGAGTAGTTTTCTTGTAGAAAATAAACTTCACGTATCAATTCCTTGGCGTTAACTGGCTAATATTCGGGGTGTCACAAAGGTCATTTCACACAAGAGGGTGAGGAGAGGGCTGGAGAAGTTTTTGAGTCGGAGCTTGTTGTCGTGGCTTCGTAGGGAAGTTTTTTAGTCGGAGATTGTTGTCGTGGATTGGAAGCATCAGGTGGCTGGTTGCAGTGTACTTTTTTTAACGGGGATCGGCCCAGAGGGGCCGAGAATATCATTGACTTGGTTTTGGATAAACGATGATCAGATTATGTCATGCATTGACTATGTATCCATGGAGTCTACCAGATAAGTATACGTACGTAGACGTACCAAGCTATAGCAGAGGTTAACTCCGGTATTCGAAAAGTGAGTTTTTCTATTTGGTAATGTTAACCAGCATAGGCATATTCATGCGATACATGGATTCAGTAGATGCTAGTAATGGAGTCAATATTCTTCTATTCTTACACTTTGATCGATTTCTTGTCTGATATTTTGGCGTTACGTCGATCCTTATCCAATCTCTTTGATTGCCCTCTTTTGCTGCATGTATGCGTGGCGCAGAAAATAATGGTCTCTTAAATTGCATATAGTCAGTCGACATTGGCATGCCGTGTCTCCCACGATCATGCATGCATATCCGTTGTGTCAGTCAGACGATTTCTCCATTGTCGCTTTTGTGGCTTCCCTCCTTTCGGCAATTGGGCATGCATGCCTCTTACTTTATCTTCTTGAATTCTTCTCTATAGGTAGACAATCTTGTTTTTAAGGAAAGCGGTGCTACCTCAAAAAAAAAATTAATAATAAGAAATCAAATTCGTGTCCGTGAGGATTTGAACCCGTGTGGCTGAGTTGTGCACACACTCCACTAGACAATCTCGCGTTCAATAAATTTTGAAGTTTCAAAAATGACCACTATTCAAAGTATCCAGATAAAAAAAAACCTTGTTTTCTTTTAACTAAGAGATCATTTTTTATGACGCCCTTGTAGAAAGATAAAATAAAAAATCATGGAGTCCCTTGTAACTCCTCCGCTTGTAGTTTCTTGGTCCCATACCTGGAGCAAGATAAAACAGGGATCCATGACTTGAAAAATTGATTCTAGAATGTCTAGATGAGATTAGCAATGACATGCAGTAGGCAAGACTAAATGATGTTCGTCGCCTTGTAAACAACCTAGTTTCCGGCATTAATAAAATCCAATGGATTATCTAAAACAATAGGAATCAGGAACATATATATCTCTGGTCAAACAAAATATTCGAGACCACTCAGTCAATGCGACAATGCCACAATATCTATTCCAGAGACAACAGCCATGCGAGTATATGACTCAAAAGAACCTGATTATTTGGCAGGTAGGAGCAAAAGAACAAGTATCACTCTCACAACGACACAATCATACTAACTCATATGGATTATATTATGTGTGCAGCTGACAGGCAGGACAATCGTTGAATGACCAAAAGTAGGTTGCAACTGCAGAAGATGTACCTGGTCCTAGCTAGCTATATGGCTGTGGCGTGGACAAACTCCATCAGCCCTCCAATTATAGCGACCTACTGTAGCATCGGTGACTTCCTAACTTACTGGAAGCAGGTGTCGTTGCATGAACGTGTACAGGTGTCAACCAGACCTCCATGCCACCGATGCCACTAATTTAGGTCCATTTAAATTCCGCATAAAAGACACGTTTTGTGCATATGTTGGGATATAAGTGCTTAAAACTTGCACAGTTGCGTCATGCTTCTTGTGCACCAAATGAGAAAGTTTTGAATATTGATTATGAAGAGACATTGCCCACTTATCGTTCCAGAATCTTATATATGTTCCATCATTCATGTTGTTACGAAATGAAAGAAAGGTATGTTTACCTTCGTGAAACCGTACGTTCAGCGAATCAGAGCCCCTCTATTTTGGGTTCGACTTGAGATATTGTCTCGGGGATAAAGAGACTTTTAAAAAAATATCTCTAGAGCAAATAGGGAAAGTACACCCAAGCTACCACCTACCATGAATTACATATATACTAGTGTGAGAATTACACTGAGAAACCTATCAACATAATTGTTTGTAACGAGCACAAGGTAAAAGATGTTCCTAACTCTGACCAACTCTACTAAAATTATTTATTTTTTGAATGTTGAATCCAAAGAAAAAAGTGCACGTATAAAATCCCACGCATCCTGCATCGGAGAGAGGAAACCTACCAAAACCCTCCTCTTGTTATACTTGTCAAGGATGCCAAACACCAAAAGTGGTACGGGGATAAAGTAAAACTAAATTTTGCCAGGAGTAATTTGTTTCTAACCATGCAAAGAGTAATTAGAGGAGTTCTATTTTTAGGCAGAAGAATTAGAGGAGTGATTCTCCTCTATTGAATGGGCTGGTATGGCCTGGAACTCCAGTTTGGGCTGGTATGGCCTTGGACTGTTAAACGCGCCCCATACTGAAGACTGGACTTTATGGTCTGATTATTCAGGAAGCAAGTCGATGGACATCGATTACTATTAAGCTGCATGAATCTTGAATCGTGATGCGTTCTTTGTTGTAAATACATCTCTAAGGGCTCGCTTGGATTGTAGTTTCAGATTACGGCCCAGAATTCTATACCCCGCTCCCATAGTATTTTGAGCGGGGAGGTACGCAGGTCCGTATTTTAATCCTATCGTTTTGGCTAAAAAAACAACGTTCCAAGCAGGGCCTAACTCGTAAATCGTAATTGGTATGCTATGCAAGCATACTAAAACGAGGTAGTACTATTTTGTACGGCATGTGGGCTAGGAATGTGTGCAAACATGGTGATGCCCTTAGGGCATCCGTAATGTATATGGGGTGGTTTTTCCATAACGTGGGTCCCATATTGCTTATAGATATAAGGTGTACTTTTACCATAAGGTGAGACCCAAATATTATATCATGTTCCTACATGCAAGAGAAAGAGGAGAGAGACAAATACTTTTTTATTGCTTGTGGATGACCCATAGGCTTATGGACGTCCATAAGCTTGTGGACAACTTTATTTCTCCCACAATGTATAAGGTGTACTTTATGCATTGCCACCTAACCCTTATGAGGAGGTTTTCACCACATTGCGGCTGCCCCCTTAGAAAATATGCATAATATGCATGTATGAGCTACTGACATGGCTCTTGATTTTTTTTAAGAATATCTTGAATTTATATTTTGGGTCGTTTGGCCTCATCCTCCGACTAATTTATCAATTGGGCCTCGTTTCCATGTCGTTGCCACCGTTGAAGCCTGAGCCACTCACATTATGAAAAGCTGGCTTCAGGGCATCCGTGCATCCGAGCAAGCACCACTTCCCACAAAGCGCAGTTGCCAGTTGTCTGATCAGTTTCCTTGATACACATCATGTTGAGATTGACAAGTTTTTTTTTTTGAATTTGATTGACAAGGGTTTTGATCAAGCGACTCGTTGTCATTGCATTTGATCTTCCCAAATTCATTGCGCAACCGTTGTGTTGTCCACTCGCGGAGGCCGCTCATCCTCATCTTCACGCACATTGGCCTCCTTGACAGCAAGCAGTAGCACCATCTTCAGTGGTACCACTCGGATCAGCACCAAGAACACCGATATGTCCTCATAGTTTTACCCGGCATGTCAGTCCATCCCGGACACGACTTCCAGGAGAGCATGCACGCACACGTTCTGTATCACAAAGACCACTCGATGTAACTGGTGGACTACATCTGCATCAGGTACCATCAGTCCATCACACGTTAAACGCAACTAATCTTGCACGTTGCGTCCTCCAGGCGTGCAGCTTGCTACCTGCTGTACCACCAGAACAGAAAACATTACATAACAAAGGCAATAAATTATGGCACCATGCTGTCTTATACTCCAGCACGGCACCCAAAGCCGATGTCCTCAGGACACACCGCTGGAATCAACACCGAAACAGTTTCAAAAGATGGGGCACAGCCTGCCTTGCATACAATAGAACCAAAACAGACTAAACGTTTTCAGGTTTTGGCTGACCCCGTAGTGATCAATCCTTACTAGGAAACCCTGTACAACACTGGGTTATACCTTTACAGTCCAAAATCCCGGAGCCCTCCCCGTGAGTTTTTGCCCTCCGTGGGCTTCAGTTAATAGCATATAGGCTCAGGAGAAACTGGGAGCACCCTCTGTCCATCCCCTTGCTTCTCCTCAGCAACAAAATTTGCTGCCTTTGGGGAGGCTCCGGTAGCCCGCGACGCTGAAGTAAAATAGCTACATACTCTGAACATACCAAAGAAGGCAAAAATGCGGAAAAGGGATGGCAGTGTGAAGGTGGGATTGCAAACGTCAAGTGGTTGGATGGATGGTGTGGTTAGTGCTTAAGCTTTCAAGCTGTAGTTGGGTCAGCCTCCTTCGGGTAGCCTGAAGAGTGGCTGCCTCCATTAGGAGGAGTCCAACTATTGGCCGAGGTGGACACGATGTCCCGCTGGCTTTCTTCACAGCTCAAAATCCTGGATCTCCCAGGCCTAGAACGGATGTGTGTTCCCACTGGAAAGGGTTCCTGCAAAAAAAAGTTCACAACAAAAACATGTCATTTCAGACTCGTGAAGCGGGAAGTAAATTCCAGGCTGAAGACAAAATCTAAGCCGCCTTCTGTGCAACGGGTGATGGGATCAGGTAAGAATGGAAATAGTGAGTTCGATCCATTGTCTTGGAATGAGATGTGCAGCCTCATATGCCACCGTTTCAAATCCAACTGGACATATGTGTTTTTGTGGGACAAGTTGGGCAATATTGTTAAAATTACAAAAAAATACACACAAACTAAGTGAAAACTGTCCATTGTCAGGGGGAATTCTTGTCATGTATGCACTACATCCTCTATCCCAGATATATAAACCAACCAAATGTCAACCATGGCAACAAGAAGATAGTTTTATTTCCTACTCCCTAACCCACAACTAATTCCAAACATCACCATATGTGAGGAGAATGATGTTCCCATACTGTTGCAACAAAAAGAAAAGAAACACCAACAAACAATAATGACATGCTTATACTGAATACTTAAGGGCCTCGTCAATTCGGAGTTGCGTTTGTGTTCGTTGATTTGTAAGATTTTGACTCAGAAGTACTTCCCCTGGATAATTTTTAACAATAAAATGCTGAAGAAATTGCGATTCTCTTTACGACAGGGGATTCTGATCTGCCACAAGAAAAATATAATAACTGCCCAGAAAGGCATACTGCATATTTTAAAATACAACATAATAACCATATAAAATTTAACAAAATAGGGTTGAACCACGCTGCATTAAGATCCTATTGGTGAAAACACAGTTCTAGAAAGACTATGTGGGTTATTAAAGCTACTAGTCTTCTTGAATGGAAATGCTCATAGAAGGTGGTCCCTTAGCTCTATGTACCAGGGCAACAGATAGCAAAAAAGGGGATGCCTTTCCTGGGGGGTGTTAGTTTGGGCCTTTTTTAGCTTTCCACAAAAATATGCCAAGAAATTGAAATAAACGGGGTTTAGTTGTCAGCTTTTCCAAAGCCAATGCGCAAATAGACAGAGCGAGAGAAGCACGCCTTGAGGTGCTTCCTGGAGCTTCGTGTGACTTGAAAATGAAACGGTATGTCTCCTCGCCCCCTGATGTTTTGCTAATCTACACACATGTCATCGTAGGGCCTCGCTGCCTCACGTTCTCTCTTCTCGCATCATGGTCGATGTGTGCCTGTGTCTCTCCATGCGGCCCAACTTCCTCTCAGCTTATTCTCGCATGCGCGTGTGTTTGAAATCATTCATTTGTACGTACAGGTCAAATAAACAAATCATTTGTACGTATGTCTCTCTTGGTTAATGAGAAAAGTAATAGATCTGGCGAATAGAATCTACCCAGCTGATAGTTACGTATTTCTTTAAAGAATTATTTAGTGTGTATTCGTATGTATTCATGGAAGTACATGCGATAGATATGATAGTTACGCTTAAATCAGCAAAAATACATCTTCTCGGAATTATAGGAGTATTTCCAACAATTACTCCGTTTACAGCCAGCCAGCTAAGTTACCAAACACTAAAACTCAGAACAGGGGCTTTTCCTGCAGAGCAGCTTTTCCTGCACGCACAGCCAGCTCAAACAAACAGGCCCCTAGTGGACTGGGATTCAAGGATTATGAGGGAACAACAACTTTACCCAGGGACCAGAACTGTAACTCAAAGGCTCTTACAGTAATAAAAGGGATGCAATTGCTAGTGGACTTAGATTAAAGGAACATGAGGGGTCTGCATTCAAATGCAAGTCCCCTTGGTCAGAACCACAAGTTTCCAAGGTTAGTGCTGACTGAAGGCTACCTTTACCATTCGCCACATGGTTTCAGGGGCAGAATTGATGAACCAAGGAGGGTAGTGGGCATGTTTCACCTTACTCTTGCACTTGGATGCGATTAATTTATCATGGACAGTATTCCCTAAATCTTATTAGATAAAAATCATCTTTACTATTAAAGCAGAATGCGTGGTATGGTGTCACAATCTAAATGGTGTCACACTTCAAATAACCTCATATTTTAAATTAATTACATTTCATGCCACCTATAAGTGAATACCGGTTCAAAAGGAAAAGAAACAACAAAGGAAGGACAAAAGAGAGGAGAGAAAGGAAGGGAAAAAACGGAGGGATACACACGAAATTCAGATAAAGGAAAAACTCCACACACATGCACAACCGGACCCTAAAAAACTTTGCTACTGGTTCAAAAGAAAAAGAAACATAAAAGGAAGGAAAAAAAGATGAGAGAAAGGAAGGGAAAAAACGAGGGATATGGCGTGCACAACAAACTCCACACAAAATTGAAAAAAAACTCCCCACACATGCACAACAACCGGATCCTAACAAAAATTTCGCATGCACAACAAAAACAATCCAACTCAAACCGCACCGGGTGTTTCTCCCCTAATAAACTTTTTTTAAATATCGGCTAACACGTCGAACTTCTTTTTCTTAACAAACTATTCAAACTTGCTGACAGCATGTGTCCAACAAATTTATTCGCCTCGCCTAGCCTACTCCAGCACAACTCGTCGACGCCACTGCCGGTCGCCTCAGTCTGCCGGCGCTGCTGCCGCTCACCTTAGTCAGTAGACGACGATGCCGCTCGCCGGAGTCCGACGCTGCTTCCACTCGCCTCGCCTTGCCGTGTAGCCAACAATATTAAACATTTACACTCGAGATTGCAGATAGTTTCATCATGTTGATTTTTTCGGGATGAAATGCTTACGCACCATTTGGTAATCTTGTAGTTCGTCGTGTGGATTGTTTATGTTGAACTTTATGAAATATTGGACATGAGATATTCTTTCTGGTCATGTCACTGGTCATGTCACCCAGACATTTGATTTTCAAGATTCAATTGCTAGGTTTCATTTTAAATTATTACGAGAGTGATTCTTCTTGCTACTTTGCAGAAGGATATAAAAGAATTTCGAAAAAAGTTAGTTGCCATTTTGTATGAGTCGGAACTAAATAAGTTAACGGAGAGGAAGCCCAATCTACAAACAACCAGGCGATAAAGAAAAGGCATTTGATTATGATACTGAAGGGTTATTGAATCCAAACCAACAAGACTCAGTGGTTGTAGACAAAGAAAGATGTACCCTTTCAGCCTCCATGGTGCCGGCTGACCCATCTGATTTGGACGAGATCGTTAGATACATCATGTCCATTAAGGATGCAAAGTGTTTGGAGTAAGTACCATGTATTATAAAAATCATTAAGTGTCAATATATTATGATGATATGGTGATGCATGTCGACTGTTTCATAGATAAGAATGGGTGCGAAGATCAAAACCATATCCATTGGGATTGAGTCTGAAACAAATCCAGGGCATTCTCTGTATATTTGAGAAATTATCCGGGCTCAAAATAAATTTTCACAAGAGTGAACTATTTTGTTTTGGGAACGCAAAAGAAGCCGAAGAGCAATATAGATTCATTTTCGGTTGTGAGGCTGGCTCTTATCCGTTTCAGTATTTGGGAATTCCAATTCATTTCAGGAAGTTAAAAAATAGAGAATGGAAAACAATTGAGGACCGTTTTGAGAAAAAACTTGCAAGTTGGGGCGGTAGACTACTCTCATACGGGGATCGACTTATCTTGATTAATACTATCCTAACAAGCTTACCAATGTTCATGTTATCTTTCTTTGAAATACCCATAGGGGTACGGAAAAGATTAAATTTCTATCGATCAAGGTTCTTCTGGCAGAGTGATGGCCATAAGAAAAAATATAGACTTACTAAATGGAATATCATGTGTAGGCCGAAAGATCAAGGGGGGCTGGGGATTGAGGTGTTGGAATTAAAGAACAAAAGTTTATTATGCAAATGGCTTTTTAAGCTGTTGACTGAGGAAGGAGTTTGGCAGGAATTAATTTCAAATAAATACCTTCACTGTAAGTCCCTTTCTCAAGTGAAGCCTAAATCTACCGACTCTCCTTTTTGGAAGGGCCTCATGAAGGTCAAAGATCAGTTCTTTGATCGAGGTCACTTTATAGTTGGGAACGGTGAGTGCACCCGTTTCTGGGAGGATACTTGGCTAGGGGATAAGCCTTTATCTAGTCAATATCCTTCTCTTTATAATATTGTGCAAAGAAAAGAAGTATCTGTTGCGACAGTGTTAGCTCACGCTCCTCCGATAAACATAGGTTTTAGGAGAGGTTTAAATGGTGAAAGGTGGTCAAGATGGCTACACTTGGTTAACCGTGTGATGGATGTCTCTCTTGTAGACCAGAAAGATACCTTTGCATGGAAGCTAACAAGTAATGGGATATATACGGTAAAATCTATGTACATGGACTTCATGAGTGGTCATACTAGATTTCTACGTAGGTATCTTTGGAAAATGAAGGTTCCACTCAAAATAAAGATTTTTATGTGGTTCCTACATCGTAAGGTTATCCTCACAAAAGATAATTTGGCAAGACGTAATTGGGTGGGTTGTAAAAAATGTTGTTTTTGTGACCAAGACGAAACCATTCATCATCTCTTTATCACATGCCCCTTTGCAAAAATGGCATGGAGGATAGTCCACATGGCTTTTAACATTCAGCCACCAATGAGCATAGCACATTTGTTTGGCAAATGGCTAAGGGGTGCTCCTAAAGCAGAGAAAGCTCAAATCCGAGTTTGAGTTTGTGCTTTACTTTGGGCAATATGGAACATAAGAAATGATTACATCTTTAATAGAGCAAAGAAAACTTCTTTTATGCAGGTTATTCCGATGGCCTCACACTGGATCCGTACGTGGTCCTTCCTACAGTCGGAGGAGAAGCGAGCCGCCATGGATTTTGGGTGCAACCGCCTAGAATTGGTTGCATCGGATTTATACAACCAGTGCAGCTGGCGTTCTGATAGAAGAATTACATGCTGATGTGGCCAAAACAAAATTTGAGGATGTCTTTGCTCTTGTTTAGATGGTTGATTCATGTTTCGACTTTGAGTGACCCATGATGTAATCCTGTTGTACTCAACTTTCAATAAATTAATAAAGGCCGTATGCATCGGTCGATGCAGAGGTTGGGTGCGCCCTTTTTCTAAAAAAAATGGACAAGGATTGCTTCAACATGGCTGTGCGTATATTGGCATGCGAAGATATACAATTATTTATAGAGCCTCTCGTGCACAATATGGATTTAAGATTTTTTGTAAGTTGCTATATTCACATTTTATTATTATCGTCGCCATCTTTCTAAACCTTGTGTATTGACGCCGTCGGCATTATCGAATGGCATAAAACATCCTAAGTGGCGTGTAATGACAGACATTAAGACTTTGGCGGCATTTTTTCACGGCTGGACTGAGATGAACAATGATATCTCGTTGTGTCATATAGTAAGTTTGCATTTCTTCTTGGTTATCATTGTTATGATCTATTTTTTTTTAACCCTTGCCACTAGCAATTTTGTTTTTGCCATATGCATTCCTAGGCGATTTCATGTTGTTCTTCATCGACAAATATAAATGCCGTGTCTCCATTTTGGACTTGTGCGTTGAACAACTACCAAAAGAGAGGTATTAATTGAAATTTCTGAGGTATGCAATCTACCTAAACGAAACACTTCAAATAGCACAACCTGGATGGAATTCAGATATATGGTTCTGGCCACGTAGTTATTCAGATGGTATTACAAGATGCCATGACAGGTGATTTATTGAAAATCATTATGATAATTTATTTATTTTAATCCTGGTGGTGCTCTAGGATAATGAAAGTGCATTGATCTGCAGAAACTTAGGAACTTATCGGGTTACATAGTTTTTAGTTTGATGCTCTCATATGATGGTAAAAAGTTGGTCCATCAAGTTTGTACCGTGAGTATTCTTTATTGTATATTAAAATTAAACATGAAAATTTTGATATAATTAACATATATTTTATATATTCCTTGTGCAGGATGGTTATGAGATGAGGAAAAAGTTTTTATTATATCTGCTCAAGTATCATGCAAATGAAATCGAAGACAACATTCCGGATGTTGTACGAGCATATCTTAAGCACGTTAATAGATACCAAATTTGATAGGAGATGGTTCAAATCGTTGCTTCTTTTGTAAACATGACGTTTAAAATTATATGTTTGGATTTTAGTTTGTTGGATTACAATGTGCTATATTATCTATGTACATTAATCTTTACATATATTTAATATTTAATTGTGTAACAAAAATACCCCATTGCAACGCACGGGCATTCATCTAGTATGAGTAAAAGTGAGTTCAACCGTTCACCAGCTGTTTAATCACCAGCATTTGGCTAAATATTTATAGTGTTTCATGCTACTGTGAACCTTTACCACAGTGAGACCATGTATTCCATGATCATTGACTCACTGTGACGCCCATAGCAAGATAGATCAAACAAGAAATACAGGTATATGAGGGAAGAGAAATGATCATTGACTCATTGTGACGGCCATTTAGTTAGCATTACCCAGTTGAGCGCCGCTACAAAACAGTAATACACCAAACAAGAGATACGGACAATCAGAGAACATACTTGATCTCCTGCGTTTGGACCGTCTGAGTGGAAGAGTATAGGGCGACAGCGTTTATCCTCATTCATCAAACTTGAGTTTTGGAAGTGAGCAATTAGAGATGATTTTCCTTGGATTCTAGCATATGCAAGTGATGCCACCTTCTCACTATTGAATTTCTCCCACCTTTTCCCATGAAATATCTGACAGAAAAAGACATCTTGCTTATGTATCGGTTGACAATAGGGTTAAAATTGACTATCTAACATGAAACACCCAAAATGCATGCAATCGTGGCATGAGACAGCGATACAGGTATAAGAGGGGGGAGAAATGAGGACTGAATACTAGATTGCAGATAAAACTGTCAAAATGAAGCTTTATCTCATATGCTGCAGCCATTTGATAGCTTGTAACATCTCACCTTATAAAATGGAATAATATGCTCAGGACTGATCATGTTGATGAATGCATAACCCACATTGCATTTATTCTGAAATTGCACATTACAACCGTTTAGGCCATTGTATGCAAGTACTATCCAAGCAAAAGTACAAACAAGGCAATGTTTGTTTACAAAGAAAAGCTCCGCTCACCTTAAAGTCAATTGGCAGGTAGATAAAATCATAAGTTCCCTTGTGATTTTCATCGATAGCGGTCAGAAGCATCTTAGAGGTATACCTGGAATACCATTGAGGCAACAGGAACATCAAAACATGGCATTACTTCAAACATAGACACTTGCATATAAATAAATGATAAAAAAATCAGTAAGTCCAAGATGTATACTTGTTTGGGATATTCTTTATCATTAGTGTAGTACGGGAATCCTCGCCGCAAGCTATACGCTCGACGTCAAGCTCATACTGCCTTTTGTTATCAGATTGATTAGAACACGATTCATTTCTTCGGCTCCTTGTACGTTCACCCGGTGAATCAAATGAGGATGGAAGGGGACTTATATGACTCCTTCCATGAAACATATGCCCCCTCTGCTGAGGGGATCGAGCACTAACGTGTGCAGGGGACATGGCTGGGTTCCCTCCATTCCGGGAAATCATACTAGCGAGCTCCAACTGATGAAGACGCGGACTGCCAGAGAAACCCATGCTTCCAACACTCCCAGGATGGAAACTTGGTGCTTCCAACAGCTCCCCTGCATATCCATTTCTCCTATCCCAGATTGATGCATTGACAGCTGGTGCGGATCCAACATGATGATTAACTCCACTGGCATTTTCAGGCATGCGAGATGCTCTTGAAATTCCATGCACTTGCGTCGGCGGACGAGATTGTATATTATTGATAAATGGTCCCGAGTTTGGCCATGGCATGGGGGAAGAGGTATGATGCTGGGAGTTATTTGAATTATTCCATGCTACTTGCTGGCCATGGAGAGGGCAGCTTCCAGTTCTTGAAAACCCAGGTCCTAAAACAACATTAGGGGTGTCCAAGTAAGAATGATTCAATAGCCTGCATTAACTAACCAGGCTAGTTGCAAGATTCAAAGTAGAATCATTTAGATTATTCCAATTACCATGGAACTATAGAAGCATTGTTATTTTTATTTATATCAAAGCATGTGTGCTTCTAAAATGACATTATCTAGAAAATGACAGAAACGAGGGAGGAATATGATAGCGGAAATGGACCTAATGGAAATAGTGCGCCGTCCAGAAATAATATGGATACATCCACAAATAAGGAAAAATTTAGTACCTTCGGTATGACTAGAAGAATGACCACAAAGTTTAGCACAACCAACTTTGTAAAGATGTCTATTATCCATTCCTTCAGCAGTTCTAGAGTTGCTGTTAACACCAATGGGTGGTATGGTTCTTAAATTGTAAGGAATGCCGCCGTTGTGGAAGTCAGGAAGGGAATGCGGATTGAAAGCTCCAACCCCTTGAAATCCATAATGTCCATTCATCTTTCCAAGTGAATGGCCATGCTCACCAAAAGCAGACTGGTTATTATGTGTCCCTGCAGTTGCAATTCTAACAGGAGAGGATATGCTTTGCATAGTACTTGACGGAACATCCATGAAAGTCCCCTCCCTGAATTGGTTCACTGATGGCTGTACTCTGGAAGGAAGAACCCGAATGGTCCCATGTTCAGGGCCAGCAGATGTCATGGATGCCATGTTGACAGAGCCTTGCATTATGGCATACACAGGTTAGTACAACTAGCAGCAGAAACATGTTTCGTGATTTCAAATCAAACTGCATACCATGGTAAGTTGACGGCAGACTATTTGTGTTCCCTAGCCTGCGTGCACCAAACTCTTCCTGCTCCAACTCACGAGACCTTTGCTGCATCAAACTGTTGTGCAAAAGCTGGCATTACTAACACATTTGTAAGAACAGCGTAGAGAAAATAAAGTATTCTTTGTTCTTCCCTCAAAATAAAGTCCATACATGTATAGTAATCCAGAGGGGACATTACAGATCAAGTTCTAGAGCCCAACAAAAAAAATCATATACATCATATGAGAGTTTTTACACCTACCAGATTCGCTCCAAAAAATACAAGACACATTCTTTTTGTGGCGGCCCTAAATACCATAGATAAACAACCAACTCTCAATTCAAGTGCAAATACTTACTCGACTAAAATAATCAGAAGAAAAAAAGTGAAAGCATAGCTTATGTGTTTCTATGAGAGAATAAAATTGTTTTGCAACATTCAATTGAATGTACACGGTAGCACATATCAAACCAGTGTCTCCAGTGAACATATCTACCAACTACACAGTATATGCAGGATGACAAACTGTGTTGAACTGCAAATTTCATAAATTCCTAGAAACCCATGTAACTTCACGCGGAGTAGAGCTGTGTTTCCACAACATACTCAACAACTATATGCTGCTGTTTCATGAGGCTTCAGACCTCTTGCTTCAAATAGCAGCCCTTATGCAAGTTTTGGTTAGTTTTTGTAAGCACTTTGTGTTTTTCATTTGCAGGTTCTTTGGTTTCTGTTGCTTTTTGGTTTCGGTTGGTTGCACCTCGCTCAATTTCAATGCCTTCTTCTAATACAAAATGACTTTACAATTCTACATGTGTTTGAGAAAAAACTTTAAATGCAGAATTGCAGATACAAGGCGTGTAAAGAATTTTCAAAAGGCAAAGGTAGGTTGAAACACCAATAACGGAGAGATGAGCAAAATATGGTCACCAATGTACCGTTTAGTGTCACCCAGACAGCAGGGCTCCAATTTGATTTTCCTTCCTGCAATATCCCGCATGTTTAAAGCATAAAATGCAGCTTCAGCTGCTCTAACATCATAAAACTCGATGGATTTGCGATGACCGTTTTGTGAAGTCTCGTGAATCTGATAAAGAGGTAGTTAGTATTGGTAGTGTTCCAGCTGAGATAGTGGCTAGTTAATGTACGACTATACCTCCTTGATTTCACCATAGCAACCAAATATACGGCGAAGGTCATCATTAGTTACAGATGGGTCGAGGTTAATCACTGCAAGTGTGCCCTGGATATTATCTTTCACCGAAGGATTCTCCTATTGGAACAAAATCACTGTCAGAATGTATAGCTGCGAACATTCTTGCAGCCATGTATATGTTTCTAGTGCCAACCAACAATAAGTGCTTACTATTACAACACATAACGAGAAACAAACATTATAATAATATCACACTAAGTACTGTTCAAGGGATCACATCATCCTCTGTCAGAAAGGGTTACCTTCGGGGTGGAGTACTGTATGTCAAGTTTCCAGTGCCTGAATAGCTTGCTCTGGAGCGCCTTCATGGCATGTTCTGCTGATCTTATATCATAGTAAGATATCATCACATAACCATGGTGTTTGTATGCAGTGTAAAGTCTCTGGATGTCTCCATATTGCTAAAAAAAAAGTATCAGTAAGATATATTACTTGGGACAAGTCTAGATGAAAGAGAAAACCTCACCTCAAACAGAAGTTTCAATTCAGAATCCTCAACATTGGTATTCATGTTTCTAACAAAAAGGGTTCTCGAGGGGTGTTCCCCATATGGGTTTTCACCATACAGTGGGCCATTTAACCCTGTCTGGCCGTTGTTGCCTCGACCGTTAAGTTTTAACAGTTTATTGTGTTCATCAGCTTCCAGTTCCATTCCACCTCCAGTAGAGAATATATCATCATCAATGTCATCCCTGTTATTAGCATGGGCAGGGAACCCCACATTATCAAGAACACCTGATAATAAGTCATCATCATCAGGGAGCAGATTGCCAATTACTTGTGCCTCAATTTCCTGAGTTAACTCAAAAGGCTCATCATCCGAATGGTTGAGTTCCTTTCCGACTGGCTGGCCAATCAGGCCGTTCTTGGCTGTTAGTCTCACTGCACATTAGCGAATGAGAAGTAGTTTAATATTAAGCACTGATATTATTCCGGTTGTCTCGTTTCTCATTTGGATGTAGCATGAAACACACAGGACAGATAATCTCATTGCTTGCTGAGATGTAGCATGAAAAGCTCAGGACAAAATATCTCAATTCTTACTAGAATGCAGCATGAAAAGCTCAAGGCCCAATTATCTCATTTCTCGCTAGAATGTATCATGAAAAGCTCAGGCTTTTAATGAAAGTGAAGCACTCGAGAAAGCAAGAAATATTTTCATTCATATCCATTTCTACTCATAATTCCCTCCTCGTCCTTAATCAATCTATTGATCCATGCACTATTATTGTACTCTAAATGAAGTAAAAAAACAAAAGACAAAGGACAAGGGCTCACATTTCTTATCAAAAATGTCTGGAAGGGAGCTTGAGAAGAGTCCATTCTCATAGTGAGTCGTACTTAAATGTCCCTTTCTAACATTAGGAAACAAAGCCAGTGGCTTCGATTCATGTTGTTGTACGGGATCTTGATCAGCTCTCCATGGGATTGGCGGCAGGTTAACATGCCTTTGTTGGCCCAACAACTTGTGCTCGCCAAAGGAAGTTTTCTGGTCCATCAACTTATATGGTTCCATAAGCTCTAACTGTTCCACAACCTTTGCGCCAATAGGCCTGGGCTTCTCAACTGGAGAAGATGCAGCAGACTTGCTTCCCGAAATCAATGAAAACCGTTCTGTTTTTTCAGAAGAAACAAATCAGCCATAGTCCCAACCAACACAAACATCAAGAGCAAAAAAAGTGATAAGCAACATATCATCCTTTACTGGAAGAATTGTGTAGGCAACATCCATGGTATCATGTGGCATTACCACCTGTGAGAACATGTGCCTACCAAATCAGCTGTTCGCCTATATATAGCAAGACAGCTACCTTAAGCTACTACCTGGACACAGCCATGCACATCCTCAAATCTTGTCCTATAAATTGTCCCAGATTCGAAACCTCGGATGTCCCCACATATCCCAACTAACATTGTAACAGTTCTCTGCTAGGCCACATTTTCATTTAGACGAAAAGGAACTCCCCTAAGTTTTACAGTAAACAAGAAACTACAAATTAACACCTAAGCTCAGGAACTCACCAACATCCTCATGACAGGACTCCTGCCTGAAAAGTCCAACTGGCCTCTACAAAAGAGTTGGACATGATGAGCTGAATTAGCCTAAGTCTAGTTGTTAATGATACCCAAACACTAAACAATTATTACCCTGGCCCAAAGAAAGAATGGAGTCCATCATTAGATATCATTTAAGGACAGCGGGCAATAATTTGGCTATTGCAGTTGGCTTACCTCATGGGAAGATGACGATTCGGACTCGATGGGGAGGTGGAATGCGGCCATGTGATGCCTCTGCTCCATGGCTCTAGTTGGCATCCTGCTGGCACCTTGAAAGATACAGATATACCAAGTTTCAGCAACTCCGGTAACTCGATCTAAGCGGATCAAACAAGAAACGAGCGGAATCCCTATAGAAATGCAGCCCCAGGACCTAAATCTGGCAGACCGACAAAGGAAATTTCGAACTTTCGAGAGAACTGGGCTATGGAACACGGCAGAAACTCTCTCTGCAAAATTTTGGACCGGAACAAGTCGAATCGACCGATTAAAAAGAAGATTCTGCAAAAATCCGTGCAGAACTCTGAGCTCCCAGAATAATTAGGCACAAACCGGCCAAAAGGAAGACGGAGAAATTTAATGCACCTCGTCCTCGGCGAGCTCGAAGGGCACAAGAAACTTGTGAGCAAAACAAAAAGGCGGAGCAGACCAAAATACCGCCCAACCGCACCCAAAGCATCCCCCGAAACCCGAGCACAGATCACAGAAACAAAGGCAGCAATATACGCACAAAAGTCACCACAAACACAACAACCTACAGGAATTCAAACTCCATATTCCTCCTAGAAAAACGCACCCTGAATTCCCACGGAAAAAAAACTAAAAAAGGGCAAGGAAACGGCGGAATCCGCAGGCTCACCAGATCGGGGCAGCCGAGATCCCCTTCCCGCCGGTCGTCACAGCCTGGAGGACGCGCGACCCGTCGCCGCGGCCGGCTCCATGGCGCGCGCAACCCAAACTGGCTCCCGTCGCCGGAGCTCGCGGGCGGGCGGATCACGCGGCGCGCACCGGCCGCGCGGCTAATGCCCTCGCTGGGGAAGCCGAAGCGAAGCTCTTAGAGCGAGCTCCACCCCCACGCACGCGCGCACCTAACCCTAGCGAGCGAACTCGGCAGCGGGCGGACCTCCGCTCCTCCCCATTCCCCTGCTCCCCTCTCTCCGCGGCGACGCACCGCCGCAGGATTTTCTCCGGGCGAGGGATTCCGGCGAGCTTGCTGGCGGTGGACTGGCAGTTGTGAGACGAGACGAGACGGAGCGGAGACGAAGGGCGGAAAATATCTGTATTTATAAAAAGGAAATAAAGGAAGCGGCGAAATGCTAGCAGTACTGGAGTAATATTATTAATTGAACTACGGAGTAGTAAATGGAAACGCGAAAGAGGTGAGGTGCGGGGCGTATATATACCGCGCCTGGTGGCTGGTGGCCCGATGTGGTCCCCGCCGCGCGCGCGGTAGGCTCACCGCCTGGCGCCGGATAACCATCCCGGTCACGTCACCGGCGTCTGGGATCGGGGCCCACGTGGCAGCGGGTGGCCTGGGGCGGGAAGCGGCGTTTGGAAACGGAGTTATTTTGGGCGTGGGATGGTGGGGGTTGGAGTGGAGCGGCGGTGACGTGCTCGCGTTGTCTGGTGCGGGACAGGATAACGCTCGCCGGTACGAGATGTGTGTGCTGGACCGCCCCAGCTTGCTGCCGCCGAACCACCCGGGATTTCGACGCCTTCTCTTCTCCCACGTTTCTGCACCTGCCTGCCGCTCCCTCACAATTCCATTACGGTCTCAGCAGCAGCGATTTTTTGTTTGATTTGGAAAGCCTAGTTTGGCCGTAAAGTTTTATCAAAAACTGAAGTACTCTGATACACAGTATTCACTTGCCTAGCAGTAGTATATTATATTTATTCAATGATTTAGGTCTAGTTTGGTATCGAAATATTTTTAAATTCTGAATAATACTACAGTTTCTCATTAACTAGAATATACCCATGCGTTGAATATGTTATCAAAATATGGAAACTATCATAATTATCAAAATACTAAATTTAATTGACTTGATTTTTTTGCATTTTATGATTCAAAAGGGTGATGGCGTGGATAGGTTGCATGCAAAATATATTGTCATTAGTGGGATAACATGAATGACTGGTTGAATATAATAATGGATGATGTGGATAACTTACATGTTGAGATAGAAAATCATAAATAAATGTAGCGGAGTTTTTATGTAAGGTATAGATATTTTCTACATGTTTTTTTCTGAACGGGCCTATTAGCATGAAGTGCCTATCACGCATGAGTAGCACCATATGTAACCATAGAGATAGGTCCTTTCATAGGGGTGAAGGGGATCGTGTGCAGAAAATAAAAAAATTCCTATCAACGGTATCCTTAAACTAGCCAAGATCTATACTATGCAGATATAGAAGTACGACGAAGATCGGAATACATACCCTCGTAGACCGAATAGCGGGGATTACGCTCCCGCACAAGCGTTGACGACGAAGACGACGTAGCCGACCTCTAGGTCGCGAAGAACTCGACGCGACGAAGATGACCTCGAGGTCGGTGGAGGAAGTAGGCCTCCGAGCACCGCTAGCGCAGCACCTCGCAGGGCGTTACACACATACGTTGGAGACGACGGCCTCCGAAGTTCCAATCCAGGACGAGCAGCGGAAGACTTGGACCGGAACACCAGCAGCGCGGCAGCGGGCTATGGTGGAAGAGATCCCCCTTCTCTACTCGGCGCAACTCCGACAAAGGGAATCACGAGATCGAGAGGGAATTAGGGAATTAATTGGTGAATTAAAAGGCCAGGGGTGCCCTTTCTTATATAGGCTACGGGGAGAGCCAACATTGCCAGCCAGGCAATGTGGGACTATCCCCATTGCTTGGTGCGGCTAGGAGACTTGCGCCGGCCCTAGGTGGGCTCCTTTTGGCCCACCTAGGCCGGCCTCCCTCAATCCGAAGCCCTGGGGGGGACTTTCCCCCCTCATGGGCCTTCTTTCCACCAGAAGGCCCATTTAGAGAAATCAGCCTTTAAAAATTCGAAAATAAATATATAAAATCATATTTAAACATTAATTACACTAATTAATAGCAAACATATTTATATAATTTATTCTAGCTCCGAAAACTCTTTCGCCGCTGCTCGATCTCCATCGGACCATTCCCGGGACGTTCTCGGTGATCTCTTTCCTTTCCGGTTGTCTTGTCGAAACCCCTTAAGTGTGTTACCCTAGCGGTTCGATATAATAACAGGTACGATCAAGACTCCTCTATGATGAACGACTAACTCGTAGGCCTGGACCCCGTGAATTAATCCCTGTGATATAACGAATGACTTTCATCTATCAAACCTGGACGTATAGTCTTAAACCCTTTGTCATGGCGATACTTAGCGTGTCCGAGCATCATTCTCAGATATCTCCATACCTAGTATGATCTCGTTACCGACATCGCTATCTTCTACTCGTCTATGATATTATGTCAGCTTGTGACCTTGTCACATGTTTGCAAACTCATTTGACATAATCTCACCGAGTGGGCCCTAGAGTATCTATCCGGCTATGCGGACTGACAAATCCCGCTGTTGACCCCTCGTCTCAACTACCCCCTTCCGATACACAAAAGTATCACCGTTATTGTCACACTATATAAGATATGACGTTTGGTGCGATCAAAGTATCTTCCAGGGATAACAATAAGAGTTGATCTCACGGTCTTAAGGCGTGATGACTATGTCCTATAAATACTGGGTATGTCCATCACATCGTTACTCCTAACGATATGACTTCCATTGCCGACCGGCGCCATGCCCTATGATCGGAAAACCTCGATCATCAATCGCGCAATGAAACTAGTCTTAGTAGAGGCTACAAGGGACCTGGTTGTTTTATCCACCACACCTGTATTAATGTTTTCGCTTAATACAGTTATAGCATGGCGTAAAACATACAATGAACAATTGGGATATTGCCAATAAACTATGTTTATTAAGTGCCTCTAGGGCATATTCCCTTCAAGGGGCGGAATTGGTTGCATATAATACCCCACCTCCATATTTGTTTGAGGATGGACATATTATTAGAACTTATATTGACAGTAGATTTGCTATATATATTTAAGTTTTTTATTTACCCATTTCATATTTGTAATGTATGTTGACTTGGACATAAGAACATCTTCAAGTTAAATATTTATTAAGACTCACATGGTATTGTTTCGGAGATTACCACATGAATGGCATCATGCCTCTCAAAGTGATCTTGTTAGTAAGCGAGAGAGAGGGTCGTCCACCATGAGCAGCGTCTCTCTAGATTTCCTTGTGTCAATCCGGCTAAAGTCGTTACAGGTCATGCTAAAGTCCTTACAGGTCATGCTTCGGGTAACATCATTAGTGTGTTCTGTCTTGAGCATGTGCATCGATTTTTCTTGTAACTAATAAATCATTCCACACTCCAGGTCTTTGAAGAGAACTTTCCAAATTCTATGACACACCCGAGAAAAGTGCCAAACATGTTGCACACTGATTCACGATGATCAAATAAAAACCATGTTATTTCGATTATAGTAGTGGTGTTGAAATGAATAAAGACTCACATGGTATTGTTTCGGAGATTACCACATGAATGGCATCATGCCTCTCAAAGTGATCTTGTTAGTAAGCGAGAGAGAGGGTCGTCCACCATGAGCAGCGTCTCTCTAGATTTCCTTGTGTCAATCCGGCTAAAGTCGTTACAGGTCATGCTAAAGTCCTTACAGGTCATGCTTCGGGTAACATCATTAGTGTCTTCTGTCTTGAGCATGTGCATCGATTTTTCTAGTAACTAATAAATCATTCCACACTCCAGGTCTTTGAAGAGAACTTTCCAAATTCTATGACACACCCGAGAAAAGTGCCAAACATGTTGCACACTGATTCACGATGATCAAATAAAAACCATGTTATTTCGATTATAGTAGTGGTGTTGAAATGAATAAATCGTGAAGGGAATATGCCCTAGAGGCACTTAATAAACATAGTTTATTGGCAATATCCCAATTGTTCATTGTATGTTTTACGCCATGCTATAACTGTATTAAGCGAAAATATTAATACAGGTGTGGTAGATAAACAAACAGGTCCCTACTAGCCTCTACTAAGACTAGTTTCATTGCGCGATTGATGATCGAGGTTTTCCGATCATAGGGCATGGCGCCGGTCGGCAATGGAAGTCATATTGTTAGGTGTAACGATGTGATGGACATACCCAGTATTTATAGGACATAGTCATTACGCCTTAAGACCGTGAGATCAACTCTTATTGTTATCCCTGGAAGATACTTTGATCGCACCAAACGTCATATCTTATATAGTGTGACAATAACAGTGATACTTTTGGGTATCGGAAGGGGGTAGTTGAGACGAGGGGTCAACAGCGGGATTTGTCAGTCCGCATAGCCGGATAGATACTCTAGGGCCCACTCGGTGAGATTATGTCAAATGAGTTTGCAAACATGTGACAAGGTCACAAGCTGACATAATATCATAGACGAGTATAAGATAGCGATTTCGGTAACGAGATCATGCTAGGTATGGAGATATCTGAGAATGATGCTCGGACACGCTAAGTATCGCCATGACAAAGGGTTTAAAACTAGACGTCCATGTTTGATAGATGAAAGTCATTCGTTATATCACAGGGATTAATTCATGGGGTCCAGGCCTACGAGTTAGTCGTTGATCATAGAGGAGTCTTGATCGTACCTGTTATTATATCGAACCGCTAGGGTAACACACTTAAGGGGTTTCGACAAGACAACCGGAAAGGAAAGAGATCACCGGGAACGTCCCGGGAATGGTCCGATGGAGATCGGGCAGCGACGAAAAAGTTCGGAGCTAGAATAAATTATATATAATATGTTTGATATTATTTAGTGTAATTAATGTCTAAATACGATTTTATATATTTATTTTCAAATTTATTTAGCCTGATTTCCCCAAATGGGCCTTCTGGTCGAAAGAAGACCCAAGAGGAGAAAATTCCTCAAGGGAATTTGGTCGGGGACATGGTGGCCGGCCTAGGTGGGCCAAAAGGGGCCCACCAGGTGGCCGGCGCACCAGCCTAGCCGCACCAGGCAATGGGGGATAGTCCCACATTGTCTGGCTGGCAAGGTTGGCTCACCCGGGAGCCTTTATATAGAGGGGCACCCCTGGCCTTTGAATTTACCAATTAATTCTCTTATTTCTCCTCGATCTCGTGATTCCCTTTGTCGGAGTTGCGCCGAGAAGGATGAGGGGATCTATTCCACCATAGCCCGCTGTCGCGCTGCTGGTGTTCCGGTCCAAGTCTTCCACTGCTCGTCTTGGACTGGAGCTTCGGAGGCCGTCGTTTCCACCGTATGTGTGTGACGCCCTGCGAGGTGCTGCGCTAGCGGTACTCGGAGGCCTACTTCCTCCACCCGAACTCGAGGTCATCTTCGTCGTCTTCGTCGCGCCGAGTTCTTTGCGACCTAGAGGTCGGCTACGTCATCTTCGTCGTCAACGCTTGTGCGGGAGCGTAATCCCCTCTATTCGGTCTACGAGGGTATATATTCCGATCTCCGCCGTACTTCTATATCTGCATAGTGTAGATCTTGGCTAGTTTAAGAATATCGTTGGTAGGAAATTTTTCGTTTTCTACACACGATCCCCTTCAGTGGTATCAGAGCCGATCTATCGTAGATATAACTGCACGCTGTTAGAACCCGTGTTCTGCACGGGGGCACCGTTCCTGTTATTTGCTACCCTCTAGCGTGCACTTGCGATTCCAGCGGCATCGAGTTGATGAAGCGGCCCGGACCGACTTTACGCGTACGCTTACGCGAGACTGGTTCCACTACTGACATACGGCTTGTACCGTATATGTAGCTGGCGGGTGCCTGTTTCTCTCTCTTTAGTTGGTCTTGCATTTTCAATGGAGGGCCCAAAATGGATGCTTAAACATGCAATTATTGGATCGTTGTTGTGGTCATAAGGTTCGTAGGAATGAAGCGGTTCTATTTACGAAAGCCCCAAACCACGTAAAATATGCAAAAGATAAAGTAGAAGCGTCTAACTTTATTTTGCAGGGGCTATGTGATATGGTCAAGGTAGGTTTATTAAATTGTTTATAAATTGTGGGCGCCAAGAAGATCATGGCGCAATGGACTATATCACATTGCATTATATTTGATGTTTTGTGTGCATCTTATATTATGTGATTGTATATATAGTATATATTAGTTACACGGCGGTAACTATATAAGATGATCCCTTCAAAATACCACTAGTGTTCTCCCTCAAACGCGCACCACGAAGAAAGTTCTACGTTATGAGGCAGGCCGTGACGATCGGGTGCCAGACATCTCGTCGTTCGCATACAGTGGGTGTAAGCCATGTTGCACAAGCGTCAGCGTGGAGGTTTTTGGTGGCGAGCCTAGCATATTCAGAAATATGGCCTCAGAACAGGGAGACCGAAAGGTCGAGCACGAGTCACAAAATTGGTGTGGCGGACAATTGTCTACTCTTGAAGTTGTGCCTCCGGCTCTGATGATGAGGGGTGGTGCAATGGATGGGGGTCGTGTAATCGCTTAAACAACCAGGAGGGATGTTCATTTGAGTGGGAGTTCGGATAGTTATTTTCTAAAATACTAGAACTCCGAATATAATGAACATAGTCTATTTTGCAAACCTTTGTAGATATTAACCATTGTGATAGCATCTTTTCAAATTAGGCGCATTCCTGCGATTGAGAAACTTAAAATATTGGGTCCAAACTTCATAGTTTTATGCTTTAGCTTGAGGATACTCCTTGTTTAACTGTTAGCTCTTTGTGTTACAATACCCGCTAGGAGTAATCCCGGAGATTCCGCTGACAAAAGATAATTTTGATTATCATATTTTGTGCGGATGATATCATCATAGTCCAGTGTATGCTATGATCTCTGCCATAGAGAACCGACGGTGGGTACGAGTTTTTTAGATCACGAACATATGATATGGTCGCTAAACTCGGGGTACCCCAAACGTTGGGTTGATGAAGTTTATCAGTACGTTGTCTAATTGTCTTCTCAACCAAGATGGAAGAGAATACACACATTGAGGGAGCACGTGGCGGTCATACTTAATGACATATGTTCATACTTAATGAACATTGAGACGCCTCGCTCAGCTCAATCACTGGATGACAGACATCGTTGCCAAGTGCAAATCCTCTGACATAGACTATGTCATGCAAGGGGAATTGTTCACCTTCATGGTTCTTGATTACGGTGGAAGTATCAAGAAGATGAAACACGCCGGAAGTCATCAATGATGATGGTGTATATATGATATACATGTTATAAATGTTTTAGCTAAGCAAGTACTCGCAGTAGTGACTAAGTTTTGAACTAGTCATGTTTTGTGAAAACCAGGTTTACTGCTTGAGTAGCTTGAAAGGATGAGGGGACATTGTGTGTTGATAATGGTGGTCAAGTTGTTGTGATGGCCATAGACACTCTCCCTCTAGATCTACCATTTGAATAAATTCTTTATGATCGCCTGTTAGTATGATCGTTACAAGTGTGTCTCCTCTAGCGAGACACTTATTCATACATGATAGTGACAAATTTGGTGTCCTATATTTATGAAGTAATGATCATATGCCGATTTGAATTTAGATGGTAGAAGCTCCCACATTCATAATATTAATGCCAAAGGATACAAACTTAATAAAGACACCACATATGTGTGGCACTACCGTTTTGTCATGTCAATGTTATAGTCAATGCATTAGCTTCATACCGGATGGATCTACAAGTGCTAAGATTTGATCTTTTGACACTTGCAAAATAACTGTGACACCGTTTTCGGAAAGCGGGCATATAACTTATTGATAGTCATACATAGAGATGTATGTGGTTCAATGAAGTAATTGACGGGTAGTGGAGACCTTTATTTCGTGAACTTCACTGAACGTTTTGAGTATAGCTTGTTGAGAATCGTGCATATGGGTGTATGTGAATCAATGAAGTACTTTAACGTGTAGTGGAAGTCTTTATTTCATAGACTTCATGAATATTCCGAGTAGATATATGGATATCCACTCCGGGGAATGTTAGTCTGAAATTTTGATTCGATCAATCAAGTTCAGAATGAAGTAGGAAATAAACTTAACAAGAAAATCAAATTCCCGCGATGCAGGTCGAGGAAATGAAGATTTGAGTTATAATGTTGGCACATCATTGAAGGACTTATGAGAAGAGTTCCACAAATTACGTCGCATGGAACACCATAGTGTTATGGTGTGTTAGGACGTCGTAATTACACCCGATAGGATAGTGTGTGGTAAATAACGTAAACACTCACGTTAGCAAATAGGGAAACCATTTGAATCCATGGAGACAATACCATACGAGTGATGGCATGGCTTTTAGCCTGGATTGTCGTTTCAGCAATTTAGTGTTTCGATGTGATCAAACCTAAAATGGATTAATCTTAGTAGTATACCCTACCTAAAGAGTTAGTTGGGTACATGTCTCACGACATAGGCAAAATCATTGCCGGGATATACATTGCGAAAGAAATAGTTTCTTGTCCGAGGGTATAAGTGAGAAAGAAAGTAGAGCAAGACGAAGTTGATGAACTTCCTCTCCAGACATCAGAGTGGCGCAATCGAAAGTGTTTTCGGTGTCAGGCTCCACAGCTTGAAAAAGTTGATGATTCAAGATCATGATGTTCTGAGCTCATACTAAGAGCGTAGGCATACGAGGTTGTGTTCCACACTGTGTGTTGCGACAATCTTGTTATGAAGGTCATATTAATGGAATATATGATAGACCTACGAACTACGAAGAAGAGATGGTGGACCGAAGTCTGAGAAATGGCTATGAGTCATTTATGATCCGAAATAAAATCCATATACGATTACCAGGTAATGACTTGGGAGATCTTGATGGCATCTAGGATGTTAATAGTATATGGAATTTTATTGGAGAGTAGACATTGAGCAGATTCGATTTGTCGTGAAACAGTTCCGACAGATTCAAAAGTTGACCTCATGAGAGTTTGTCTCAAGTGGCGAAGCCTAAATCTATTCTGGGTCGTTTAGCAATTACTATAATTTCGAATGAGAAATTGATAGATGGATGAGAAAACCATGGTTCTTAATAGTGTCAATAAGAATGGTTTGTAATCCTGAGAATGCTAAACATGTATGCAAACTTCAGTGGTCCATTCATGGGCTGAAGCAAGCATATCGGAGCTGGAATCTTCACTTTTATAATGTGATCAAAGGATTTTGGAGTTGTCCAAAATAGTTGAAGAAACCTACATTTGCAAAGAAGTGAGTGGGAGCAAAGTAGCTTTCCTTGATCTTATAAACGGAAGGCATATTTGAGTGGGAGCTAAGTAGCGTTCGTTGATCTTATATGCAGAAGGCATATTTGAGTGGGAGCTAGGTGTCATTTGTAATTTTGCATGTAACGACATATTGAATGACACAGATCCTCTAGTAGAGTGTAAAGGATTATTTAAGTGATTAAATTTTCTATGAAATGAAGTTAGGAGTATTAGGCATCCGATTTATAATTATATAGATCGTAAGGGGCTTAATAACATTAAGTCGGAATATTTCCTTAGTCAAGATTCTGAAGTGTTTCAGAATAGGACAAACAAAGAAAGAGGTCCTTGCTTGTATGACTAGGTAAAATATTAAGTTTATCGTGTCATTTTCAGTAATAGCAAATGATGTTCGACATTATCTATGTATCAGACATAGATGCTATCAGACTGAAAGCTCGACTTAGTGTGACCCAAGTTCTTGGTTGAAGAACAGGTTCTAGAGTGATCCTCGTGTGGATCAATGAACAAACGTTAAGTTTATTCTTCAATATCTATGAGAACTGAAGATATGTTTTCTAGTAAAGGGTAAGAGTGGAAAGACAACTTGCCGTGCGACTAGACCCTAAACTGACCCATGCGACTAGAAATCTCATTTAGGAGATGTCCTTTATTTCGAAAATAGACATGGTTAGTTTGCAAAGTCGCATATGAATGCATTGTCACATAATCTACATTGGTATAGAAATATATCGCCACTTCAGAAGTAGCAAGTGTGATTGGACCGAGCAGTTTTCCGAGCGTAGATGGTCCCCTTAATAGATCTCTTAGACTTTTAAGGCGCATGCTACGCAAATGCTCGAGTCTCACTCCATCCACTAGGATATATTTCACCGTCATCGTAAGATAAGGTATGATGTCAAACTAGATGACATAGAAGTGTTGCAAAACACATATAAGTCTCAATGTGTGAGATCTATTGACTGTATTCCTCTTCCACGAGGCGAGCATGCACCAAGATGCTATTTGTGTTGAGCTTTTACCAAGTTGTAAACTAGATTAAGTGTTACTCTAGTGCAAGTGGGAGACTGAAGGGAATATGCCCTAGATGCACTTAATAAACATAGTTTATTGGCAATATATCAATCGTTCATTATATGTTTTATACCATGCTATAACTGTATTAAGCGAAAACATTAATACAGGTGTGGTAGATAAACAACCAGATCCCTAATAGACTCTACTAAGATTAGTTTCGTTGCGCGATTGATGATCGAGGTTTTCCGATCATAGGGCATGGCGCCGGTCGGCAATGGAAGTCATATCATTAGGTGTAATGATGTGATCGACATACCCTGTATTTATAGGACATAGTCATTACGCCTTAAGACCGTGAGATCAACTCTTATTGTTATCCCTGGAAGATACTTTGATCGCACCAAATGTCATATCTTATATAGTGTGACAATAACGGTGATACTTTTGGGTATCGAAAGGGGGTAGTTGAGACGAGGGTTCAACAACGGGATTTGTCAGTCCGCATAGTCGAATAGATACTCTAGGGCCCACTCGGTGAGAGTATGTCAAATGAGTTTGCAAACATGTGACTAGGTCACCAGCTGACATAATATCATAGACGAGTAGAAGATAGCGATGTCGGTAACGAGATCATGCTAGGTATGGAGATATCTGAGAATGATGCTCGGACACGCTAAGTATCGCCATGACAGAGGGTTTAAAACTAGACGTCCAAGTTTGATAGATGAAAGTCATTCGTTATATCACAGGAATTAATTCATGGGGTCCATGCGTACGAGTTAGTCGTTGATCATAGAGGAGTCTTGATCGTACCTGTTATTATATCGAACCGCTAGGGTAACACACTTAAGGGGTTTTGACAAGACAACCGGAAAGGAAAGAGATCACCGGGAACGTCCCGGGAATGGTTTGATGGAGATCGGGCAGCGACGAAAGAGTTTTCAGAGCTAGAATAAATTATATATAATATGTTTGATATTAATTAGTGTAATTAATGTCTAAATACGATTTTATATATTTATTTTCGAATTTATTTAGCCTGATTTCCCTAAATAGGCCTTCTGGTCGAAAGCAGGCCCAAGAGGGGAAAATTCCTCAAGGGAATTTGGTGGGGGACATGGTGGTCGGACTAGGTTGGCCAAAAGGGGCCCACCAGGTGGCCGGCGCACCAGCCTAGCCGCACCAGGCAATGGGGGATAGTCCCACATTGCCTGGCTGGTAAGGTTGGCTCCCCCGGGAGCCTTTATATAGAGGGGCACCCCTGGCTTTTTAATTCACCAATTAATTCTCTTATTTCTCCTCGATCTCGTGATTCCCTTTGTCGGAGTTGCGCCGAGGAGGATGAGGGGATCTCTTCCACCATAGCCCGCTACCGCGCTGCTGGTGTTCCTGTCCAAGTCTTCCGCTGCTCGTCCTGGACTGGAGTTTCGGAGGCCGTCGTCTCCACCGTGTGTGACGCCCTGCGAGGTGCTGCGCTAGCGGTACTCGGAGGCCTACTTCTCCACCCGACCTCGAGGTCATCTTCGTCATCTTCGTCGCGCCGAGTTCTTCGCGACCTAGAGGTCGGCTACGTCGTCTTCGTCGTCAACGCTTGTGCGGGAGCGTAATCCTCGCTATTCGGTCTACGAGGGTATGTATTCCGATCTCCGCCGTACTTCTATATCTGCATAGTGTAGATCTTGGCTAGTTTAAGGATATCGTTGCTAGGATTTTTTTTGTTTTCTGCACACGATCCCTTCAAATCGTGGATTACATATCAATTTAGAAGCATGGATAAAAATATTTTAATATTTATGTCAAAGACTTCAAACACACCCCCTCTTACAAACGCACAGTTTTTTCCCTGGCTTAAAATATAAGTTCCCCTCTCCCAAACTTATTCCATAAACCGACTAAACTTACTAATTACGACTTCTGGTTAAGATATAAGATAATTAATTTAGAAGCTCCCAACAATAAGTTGGATGGCTTATGGGAGGGGCACTTTTTTTAAGCTGGCAAAATAATTGGGCCTAACTTAGCAACAACGCATTAAAAAAATAAATGCTTAACTAATTATATTTCCTTACAATGACCACACACTTTTTGCCATTCCCCATTTCCACAAATCATATTTGATCGTTATTTATTGTGAGAAGAAACAAAAGGAACACCTTGGGTTTATAAGATACGTTTTCAGGTGAAACACACAAAGGTTGCATACCTCCAAAATTAACTACTCCCTCCGTCCCAAAATAATGGTTTCAAGTTTGCCTAAAAATTGATGTATTTAAACACGAAACTATCCAAATTAAAGTTAAAACAATTATTTTTGAAACGGAGTGAGTATTGCATACATTTATTTATTTGGAAGAAGCACAAGGGTGCGCAATCCTTGTCAGAGAGGATCCCATCTGCGCGGTTTGGTTTTCACGTCCAGAGCGGGCAAAACCAGTTGCGTTGCATCTGTTACACAACCTCTGCCGGCTGGCCGGTCCCGAGGATGTGTAGCGTAGAGGAAGTAGTCGAAGTAGTCGAAGACGCGAGGCACACACACGAACAAAAAGTAAATTGACACAAGGTATGAGCAAAGTCTCTCTTCTATTATCTCTGGAACTGGTAAACAGTACGTACAATGATTTGCTTTATATAGAGGGGAGAGGATAGAAGGATAATACCCACTTAACGTTAAACGTGGGGGGATTGACTTGGCCATTACGTGGACTCGCACGCACCACCGAAGTGGGCTGCCTCGTACACGAGGCCCAAGTTTCCCAACACTCCCCCTTGGGTTTATCCGTATATCCATGACTCAAAACTCCGAAAAACCCAGTGGGAAAAATATGGAGAAAAGTACATGGTATACTTTTATTATGTTACACGAATTGCCTCACTAAAAACCTTATGTGAGAAACTTCATAAAAACTCACTAAAGGGAAAAAGAGTACAACTCACTTAACATTTTAAGTTAAGTACTCAATCATCGGGATCGAGATTTCAGCGATGAGTTTGTGAAGATTCTCCCCCTGAACCTTGCATCTCCCTAAGTCTCATCATACCCATTCCACGGACACATCTCTCGAAAGAAGATGCCGGTAATGACTTAGTGAACAAATCAGCAAGATTTTCACACGACTTAGTATGCAAGATTCTTACTTCGTTCATCTTTTGCAATTCATGTGCATAGAAGAACTTGGGGTCGATATGCTTTGTGAGGTTGCTCTTGACATAACCCGTCTGGACTTGTGCAACACAAGCAGCATTATCTTCATAGATAATAGTTGGGGTTTGGACGGTGTTCAGCCCACATGTCAGTTGGATGTGACCGATCATCCGTCGAAGCCATACACACTCTCGTGATGCTTCATATAATGCTATGATTTCCGAGTGGTTCGTCGAAGTCGTTACTAAAGTTTGCTTAGACGATTTCCAGGAAACTGCGGTTCCACCACATAGAAAAACATATCCAGTTTGAGACTTAGCAGTATGCGGGTCTGACATGTACCCAGCATCAGCATATCCCACAAGTGAAAGGTCTTGGTTCCTTCGGTAAAACAAGCCAAGATCTTTGGTACCTTGGAGATACCGGAAGATGTCCTTAATGCCTTTCCAATGTCTATTGGTAGGCTCGGAACTGTACCTAGCAAGTAAATTGACGGCGAACGCAATGTCCGGTCGTGTACAATTTGCGAGGTACATGAGTGCGCCAATTGCACTCAGGTAAGGAAAATCTGGTCCCAGAATTTCCTCCCCCTCTTCCTTAGGCCGGAACGGGTCCTTGTCCCGTTGTAAAGATCTCCCTATCATCGGGGTCTTAGAAGTATAAGCCTTATCAAATCCAAATCTTTCCAACACCTTCTGGGTGTAGGCTGATTGGTGCATTAAGATCCCAGCAGGGGAATGCTCAAGTTGTAGACCTAGACAGAACTTAGTTTTGCCTAAGTCTTTCATCTCGAATTCCGACATCAGGTAGGAACTCGCTTCCTCAATATCCTTAGGTGTACCGATTATATTCAAATCGTCCACGTACACCGATATAATACAGAAACCATCTTGTGATCTCCGTATAAAAACGCATGGGCAAGATTCATTGCTCGTGTAGCCCTTCTGATGAAGGAAATCGCTTAAACGATTATACCACATCCTACCAGACTGTTTAAGTCCATACAGTGACTTCTTAAGTTGAACACTGTATAAACTTCTATTTGCTCTATCCTGGTTCGGAACAGGGATACCTTCGGGTACCTTCATGTATATGTTCGAATCCAAGTTACCATATAGGTAAGCGGTGACAACATCCATAAGTTTCATTTTCAAGTCCAAGTTTAATGCCATTGAGATCAAGTATCTAAAGGTAATTCCATCCATGACAGGTGAGTAAGTTTCCTCAAAGTCGACACCTAGTCGCTGAGAGAAACCTTGAGCAACGAGCCTTCCTTTGTACCGTACTACCTCGTTATTTTCGTTTCTCTTTCGAACAAAAACCCACTTATGGCCAACGGGGCGAATGTGGGAAGGAGTTAGACAAACAGGTCCAAACACCTCTCTTTTGTTCAGAGATACTAACTCAGCAGTAATTGCCTTCTGCCAATCTTTCCAATCCGACCTCTTCTTACATTCAGCGAGCGTGTTAGGCTCGGGGTCAGGATCTATGATTGAGGCAATTTTAGTGGCAAAGTATATGTCGACATTTGCCATGGCTCTATTTATTTACTCACCTGAATTAACATAGTTAATGGCCATTTCGTCATGGGGTGCATCAGGCACATTTCCTTCCTCCACCGGATTTCCTAATCCAGGAGCAAGTTCCTTTAGCTTTCCCGCTCCAATGTGTGCGCACACATCTTTGCTGGGTATTTCCGATGTAGGAAAATTCAAGTCCGGAATTTCGTGCACTGAAAGTTTCGTACTTGTGCCAGGTCTCGACTGGCTCCCCACTTGAGGGGTAGGCTGCGATAAATCTCTCTTGTCCTTTTTCTTTGGGCGTCCCCGAGTACTTGGGATTTGAGAAACCGGATTCCTCGTCCTTTTAGGCCTAAGGACGGGTGCGGGTGTACCATTATTTTTCTTTGGTATTTCAACCCTTTCCGGTGCATTGCGTGCAGGCACATGCGACTTTGTCACATTCTTTAGGTCACTAAAATGATCAGGCAGTTGATTCGCTAAATACTGCAAATCTATTATCTTTTGGACTTCTTTATTAGACTCAGCAGTGCGCGGGTCATTTGCGTGGATCCCCGTGGCGTACCACGTAATTTCTCGACTTTTATCATCAAGGAGTTGATTATCTCCCCCTAAAGTCGGGAAAAGATCCTCGTCAAAAATGCAATCAGCGAAACGGGCCGTATGACAGTCACCTGTCGCGGGGTCCAGGAACCTGATTATGGACACAGTCTCATAACCAACGTATATCCCCGACTTACGGAGCGGTCCCATCGCTGATCGCTGAGGGGGTGGTATAGGTACATATACCTGGCAACCGAACCTACGAAGGTGGGAAACTTTCGGTGCCGACCCTTGCGCAAGCTGCATAGGAGAGTGGATGTTGTAGGCCGATGGTCGAAAATTGATGAGATTGGCCGCGTGTAACACTGCGTGGCCCCAACATGTAGTTGGTAAATTACAACCCTGAAGGAGCGGTTTGGCAATGAATTTAATTCTTTTAATCAATGCCTCCGCAAGTCCATTTTGTGTGTGGACGTGCGGTACAGAGTGCTCAACTTTGATTCCCATTGCCATGCAATAATCATCAAACGCCTTTGAAGTAAATTCACCGGCGTTGTCCATTCGAATAGACTTTATACGATAATCAGGGAATTTATTCCTCATTTGTATGATCTGTGAGATCAATTTTGCAAAAGCATGGTTCCTTGTTGACAGCAGGCAAACATTGGACCATTTAGAGGAAGCATCGATGAGCACCATAAAGTACCTAAAAGGTCCCGAGAGGGGCTGGATAGGACCGCATATGTCCCCTTGGATACGCCCCAAGAACGCGGGGATTTCATCCTTCACCTTTAGGGGCGATGGTCTAATGATTAATTTCCCCGTAGCGCATGCGGGGCACACGAAATCATCTGGATTTGGGAAATTTTTCACATTGACAGTATGACCATTCGAGTTGTTAATTATATTTCTCATCATTCTAAGACCGGGATGGCCTAACCTATCATGCCAGAGGCTGAAAAGTTCAGAGCTTCTAAAAACAATTTTAAGGGTAGTGTACATGGGCGGTGCTACTATCTTGGTGTAGTACAACCCTGTAGGAAATGAAGGAAGCCTTTCGACAACATGTTTACCATTTTCATCGTGCTTTGTGATGATTAGGTACTCCTTACCCGTGTCATCATCATAGGTCTCAACATGGAAACCATTCACACGAATATCTTTAAAACTTAAGAGAGTACGAGTCGATTCCGGATACAACAATGCATCGTTAATGATCAATGTTGTTCCCATGGGGAGTACAATAGTGGCTCGTCCGGAGCCAACTATATGAGGACCGCATCCGGCGATCGTCGTAATATTCCCCTCAATCTTAGTGATGGACTCAAAGTACTTTGTTTCTCTCAAGATGGTATTAGTGGTGCCGCTATCGGCAAGGCACGTTTCCTCCATGCGGGCGCCACACGTGTTCTAAAATATAGCGTCTAATTAATAAAATGAAGCGAGAAAGATGCTACATTAATACATGAACGCTCAAATATTTCAGAACATAACATGAACATCTCTATTAAATAATGGAATAAATGAATGAGAACAAAGTCATCCAATCGCCGATAAACAAATAAATGTTGGTGAAACAAATATTATTGCTCTCATAGAGCTTACAACCAAATCGAAATAATTGTATCAATTTATTGCCATAAAGGAATCATAAATAAATGAAGAGAATCTAGGTGGATTCAACAAAGTATCCATTCACTTCAGCCGCAATCTCGAGCTGGCTGATCTTCTCTTCATTAGCGATCATCACCGCGGCAGAGTCGATGTCCAACTGTGGCGTTGGAGGGTGCACGGTGTGCTCAACCTCCATGGACACGGTGGCGTTCGTGGGAACCGCCACAGGTGCCTCCACAAGCGCCTCACTCTGTGTCACAATGGGTGCAACAGTGGGCGTTGGGATCATCACGGGCGCCGCAGCGGGCGCCGGTGGTGCCACCACCTGGACAAGGTGCGTCTCGCGCGCCTTCTTGGCCTTGTACGCGTCCACCACGTGTTTTGGGGCCCGACACTGCCTGGAGAAATGAGTCTTGGAGCCGCAACGGAAGCAATCCTGGGGCCTTGCCTCCCCCACACCCGCCTTTTGGTGCTTGGCCGGGTGGGGAGGTTTAGGTCCCTTCTTGCCGTTCTTGCCACGCTTCTTAAACTTTGGCTGGCGCACCTTATATGCGCCTGCATAAGTTTCCTGACTTGGACCCCCTCCGAAAGGCTGCGAGTTGAAGTTCTTTTTGAGAACCTCATCCTGCGCCTCAGCCACCTGGAGAGCGTCGATAAGCATAGCGTACTGTGTGAACTTCTCCTGGCGGTAGTTCCGCGCACTCTGGAGAGCTGATGGATGGAACGTGGAGAGAGTTTTCTCAATCTTCTGACTATCCGTGGTAGTGACACCACAGCACTGAAGAGAGGTAGTAATCTTGTGTAACTTTGAGTTATAATCTCCCACCGTCTTGAAGTCCGCAAACCTCAGACGCATCCATTCCGCCTCCGCCTGTGGCTGAATGGTGTACTTCAGCCTAGCGAACCGTGCCTCAAGGGCGGTCCACAGGGCTGAAGCACTCCGTTTAGCCATGTACTCCTGTTTCAAGGTAGTACACAGATGATGGCGGAGGAAGTGCAGTACTTGGGCGTTTTCCGCCGGAGTGGTGGCGCTGGGGGCCATCCGGGTCCCCTCGTCCAGCACTCCCTTAAGCTTGCGGCCCTCAAGGACGAGTCCAACGTCCGAGGCCCAAGTCAGGTAGTTCATCCCGTTCTGTGCCAACTCCTCGAATTCCCGGTTCATGATTCCGGTCATCTGCGATTTATGCAAAAACACATCAGATTACAGCAGGTAATCGATTGCATAAAGCGATGTTGATACAAAATTTTCAATAAGACGGCGTTCCAAAATTTAAAAGAACATGCTAAAAATGCTCTACTAAGTATTTAAAAAAAAATTACTGTAGTAAAACATGATATAAAAAGCATGTACATAGAGATATTATGCTAAGCGTATGCTAAACGTGAAAATTTGTCCTAAAAATGACTTTCCGTAGTTTTTAATGCCCAAATATACAATTTCAGCAAAACAGACTGTTTCAGGGACTTAAACATAAATTATTCAGCGGGAATAAATTATATAATAAACTTGAAAAAGTACAGTGCTAAAAATGCAAATTTCACGCGCAGACGTCATGGGCCGAGTTCAGCCCATCTCCGGTCGCTCGCGTTGGGCCGGCCCATCTCGCGGGTGTCCAGCAGGGACATCACGTTAGGGTTCCCTAGCACTGTAGATTGCTGGCGGCTGCGGAACTGCATCGTCGCCGGCGGCGGCCAACAAGACGCGGGGCGCAGCGATCACGCGGCGTAGCAGAACGCGGCTAGCAAGCGGTGCGCTTCGTCGTGCGAGCGTGGGCGCGCAACAGCGATGGCTAGCATGGCCAGCAGGGCCAGCAGTATGTAGCACGCAGCTTGGCATGCATGTGCTAGCATGGCCAGCAGCAGGCAACGGCCAGAGCAGCCAGCGCCCGCGCGCATGCGGCCATGGCCAGCGCGAGGCGCGCACGCGACGACGACGGCTAGCTGGGCCGGGCGGCGCAGCTCGTGTAGGCGACGGCGACCATCGCGGCGGCGGCCAGTGTGCGAGCACGGTAACAGGGCCAGCGGGGCTCGCACGGCAGGCGAACACGGCGGCGGCCAGCGGGGCCGGAGCTCGCAACGGCGCAACAATAATACGGAAGTCAAATTTCTTCGTCTCATTCATCTGGAACAATGACGGCGCGTCGCACAACCGGTGTGCCGCGGCGGTACCGTGATCATCTGGATCACGTCCGTACCGACTCCCTACAGTGTCGTCATCAAATCTCCCATGAATCCGAGAGCATCGACATTGGTCGGCGACGTGTTCGTCAGCTCAGCTCTCGGGAGAGAAATCGACACCGTAGGTATTAACTAAAAATTACGGAAGACGCAAAAACGGAAAGGAAATCTCGATACGGATCCATTTTTGCGATCAGATTGATGTTATACCTTCGCATCGCGATCGATGCAGGGAGCCTCCTTGAGTTAGGCTCGACGGAGGCTCGACGGAGAGTCGGTGCTGATAACGTGTTACACAACCTCTGCCGGCTGGCCGGTCCCGAGGATGTGTAGCGTAGAGGAAGTAGTCGAAATAGTCGAAGACGCGAGGCACACACACGAACAAAAAGTAAATTGACACAAGGTATGAGCAAAGTCTCTCTTCTATTATCTCTGGAACTGGTAAACAGTACGTACAATGATTTGTTTTATATAGAGGGGAGAGGATAGAAGGATAATACCCACTTAACGTTAAACGTGGGGATTGACTTAGCCATTACGTGGACTCACACGCACCACCGAAGTGGGCTGCCTCGTACACGAGGCCCAAGTTTCCCAACAGCATCCTCCTCCCGCGCCCAAAGCGTTCGAATATAACCGGAGGGCAGCCGCGTCCTTTCCTCCCTCCTCCCTCGTGCGTAGCGTATAGGTCGTAAATAAAACAGTCGCTCTCGTTGTCCTCTGGGAGGATAAGAAATTGCGTTCAGCTGGGTCGTCGCGGGCGTGTGGGCCCGCTCCTTTCAGGCACTGTGGGACCTGGATGCGGAGAGCCGGGTATGGTGGGCGTATGTAGGGGAAGACGGAAGACGTGCGTGCTGCGGTTGCTGGGTTAGGTCACGGGTTGATTTCGAAGATTCGGAGGAATCGACCGCAGGCATGAGCAGGTTGCCCCGCAGACCGCAGTGCTCGTTCCCTCTTCTTTTCAGTTATTTTGTTTTTTTCGTATTGAGAACAAATGGTTGCTGCTGTTGATAGCCGAATGGGAACGGCTTCTCTCAGAAGCAAAAAGCACGCAATTACGCATGCTGAGACTGATGAGAGAAGCAGCGTGAGGATGAGTGAACCGGAACCAGGCTTTGCGGAGGTCTAATAAGTCCTTGTGCTGCTACAGATTATAATTACAAATAAAAAACAGGAGTAGAGTGAGTGGTGCACGCAACCGTCTACACTGTACTAGTAGTTCCGTCGCGCAAGCAAGCAAGCAAATCAGGCGGGGATGTAGCTAGCGTGCGCGAGTCCCCGCGGAAACGAAACGCAGCATCCCATCTCTGTGACCGTGAGGCCCGCCAGGACCACGTACCACCGTTTCTGCGTGTGCGCGCGCGTGCAGCCGGCGGGCTTGGTGAGGAAGCACGCGCCGGCCACCGTGCATGGTATGAGCCTGGGCATCGCAAGGATAAGATAACCCATCGGAACCCGAAGATGGCAGCCGTCCGATCGCGATCGCGATCGCGGGTCGGTGATAGTGAGCGACCGAGCGTGCTCTGCCGGGCCGCTGCTTCGGTCGACCTGCATCGGTCGGTCTCTACTGCGCGGTTTAAGAAATGAACTGCACGGGGACCAGCTAGTGAGATAGATGATGATGATGCTCTCCTCTCGCGGATGCTGTGCGCGGGCACCGGGCGGGCCCCGCTCCGATTCATGGCCGCTCTCCCACTCCTATGATCCTATCCGTTCTTACTCTTTTTGTCTTCCGCTCTCCCAAAAGAGAGATGCTCTAAACGGGGCAATTTTGACTAAATTGATCTTTTTAATCCATTTAATAAAATGAAGTAATTTTTTTAATCAGTTCATGATATTACCCTTTTACTTGGCGCGCGTAATGGGGCTCCATACTCAGACTTCACGAACTTGTCATGTCAGCCAACCTGAGTCCGCAGGCCGTGAGCTTGGCGCTCTAGGTCGGGGCTCCGAGCTGTTAAACCTGACGTCCCAGGACAGACCACCTTGCTGAATCTCTGGGCCAGGGCTCCGTGTTATTCCATCCAGACATCGCGTCCGCTCCCTCGTATGCTTCTACGTCGCACCCGCTCCATCCTCCTTCCTCACCTACCATCCCAGATCCTCCTCACCCATCACGCCCGACATTTCTCTCTTGTCTCGCCATTGATTCTGTCATGGACCATAGGCGGGCTGAGACACATACTTGTCGTGTGGGGAGGACCTTCACTATGCAAAATGATCCTGACACTTCCTATAAAGGGGTATCCCGTGTGTAGAAGCAGTGACACACGGTGGAGCAAGGCGTGCTTCTGTGACGTGCCTCCTACCCTAACAAGGCGGTTGGAGCATCCTTTCGTGGATTGCTACCAGTTTCACAGTTTGCCCTCCCGAGCTGAACAAGAATTCTAGAATTCTGAAGCGGTGGAGTAGCATGCCCATTACGCGGACATGTGTGGTGTGTTATCATTCAGGTTCTTTCTACATACGGTAGTGAGGTGACACGCCATTTATGTACCCTACGTCATATGGAGCCATGGCTCGAGGCTTAAGGTACTGGCACGCAGAGCTATGGCCTAGGGCTTCAAGGTACCAGCACAGAGCCCCGGCCTGGGGCGGTAAGCTCACAACCCATGGATCCAGGTTGGCTGACGTAGTAAGTTCATGAAGCTCCAGGCCAAAGCTTTATCGGACATGGGTTAGATCGTGAATTGATGTGAATTTTGGTCCATTTTATAGAATACATTTTAAAAAGTCAATTTACTCAAATTTTTCTATAAATGACGGAGTGAAAAGAAGATATCGATGTTGACGGAAAGAAATCATTCTTGTGTTCTTTTTGGGGATTGAGTGGAATGGATTGGTTCCAGAAAATAGAATATTCTCTCAATCTGCGAAACCGACAGTTCCGGCCGATTCGGCCAGACGAGGGGAACAGAGCAGTAATGCTAGGCGATCAACGGTAATTTAATCAAGCGTATCAATAATCAATTAAGATTAGAAATAATTAATCAATTTTACCAATAATTAAATAAGTTTAGCAATATTTTATCTAGATTAGAAAATAATTAATCGAATTTTATGTCGTTCTCATTCCATTCCATTCTCATTCCATTCCACCCGATTCTAAAAAGAACACAAGAATGGAACAGTTTCATGATAATTTTTTGTTCAACAAGTACACAGGAATGAAACGACTCCATGACAGTGGAATGAAATGGTTTCCACCCGGAAGAACTGAATTGCGGCTATTTTCACATGGTCTACGCACACCATGGAGTTCCCGCCGCTCACGGTCACAACTTTTCTACTACTCCACAAGGGCGATTGCACAGGAGAAGCACAAAGTTTGATGCCTCAGGGTGAAGATGCAACTGATTGTGCTTGACAATGACTTTGCTGGAGGCATTGTTTTGAGTGCGAGTACTATCTCCAAGATGCAAACCTATGGAAAAGTTGCTCTGTTGTCTACGTGGTGTTAGGTCCACTTCTTTTGGGCTTCTAAAACAGTTTCGAGTTCCCGAACCGCTTAAGCGTAAAAGAAGTGTTGGGCTTGTAGAGAGCTTATTTCCACCGCGAAACGGTTTTCCTTCACAACTCGAGAAACTGCTCTGGACGTGCTTTTGGCCGGCTTCCCGCAAAGGCCCGAAGCGGTACGGAGGCTCACCCTTCATTTTCAAGTTAATTACCAAAGAACTACCACCGCAGGAAAAAAATGATTGGAGAGGAAAAAAAGTCAAACCGCTCGTCCTCACGTCCTTCCCGAACAGTACTCTCTCTTCTCGCGATCGGATCAGGGACATAGGTTTCCGCCGCCGCCGGCCCGCCTCCGTCCCAGCTCCAGCTCCTCCCGTCAGCCCGCCTCCGCGTAAGCTCGTCTAGCTCCGACCGACGACCCGCCTCCGTGGTCCTCTTACCGGCGGCCCGCATTGCAGCTCCTCCGACCAACGCCCAGCATCGCATCTCCTCCAACCATCGCCGCCGCAGCTGCTCTGCCCCGCCGCCTCCTCCGACTGTCGTCGGGCCAGCTACTCCAACCGCCGCCGAGCAGCTCGTCCGGTCGCCGCCAACAAGTTCATCCGACCTTCGCTGACCACGTTGATCCGCCGGTTCCCATGCCAATTTTTTCCAGACTCAGAAGCTCAATTTGATGGTCATCTTGCTTTGACTTAAATTTAAACTTTGTGCGCATGCTATGGTCGTGCTGGTCTGATGGTGTGTATTGGATGCAATGGTGTGCATTGCCCATTTGTTGTAGAAAATTTATTGCTTGTCTCAGTGCTAATTACAGTAAATCGTATCTACTGATTTAGTGTTTAGTTTGACCGTTGTTGTGCATCTAGATGGTAAAGCCAACATATTTCGGTAAAATTTCTTTTATTTTGGCATGTACTCGATTATACTATGACTTTTATTATTGGTTATCTTTCATATTATTTTTATTTTATTTCAACCTCATTTTATATTAAAAATGTATATGTAATATAACACTGTTCTTAAAATCAAATGCAGGGGTGGTATAGACATCTCACAACCCAACACATCAAAAAAGCTAAAACTTCACAACCCCAAAAGAAGTCTCCTACCGGATTTTAGGAGCTTCTCCCCACCACAGTTTCTCCCCACCGGAATCCATAAGTCGGCTTATGCATACGCATAAGCCTAAAAGAAGTGGCCCTTAGTACTGTTGTTTTAAGGACTGGATCATTGCAACGGGACTTTTGTGTTTTATATTGTTTTCTTTTTTTTGGTTGTCTGCATCCGTAAGGCCGTTATGGCACTATGTTGTTGGAGAGGCTGAATGTATTTGATACTTTCTTGATATCATTAAATTTCATTTGTTTGGAAAAAATGAGCCCTTTCCTGTCTTCAAGGGCCGGCACCATGGCAGGTGGTCAAGCTGATCGATGCCGTTCATTTTCGAGATACACCGCTCGACAGCTACTCCGGAATACAGTAGGTCCTAAAGAATAACAACCAATTGGCGGAAAGTATTATGTTAAACATGGGTGCATATGCACACGTTTTGGAAATATATTTTTTAAACATAAAAAAGTTCCGGAAAAAAATCCGCGTGTGCATATGTATGTTCCATGGGTGAATATAAAGTTTCACGGAGAAACAACTTTTAACTTAGCCTATATAAAAAAGACAAAATAAGTCACATATATACTGCTATATAGCATGTAAATTTTCTCTTTTTACAGAGGCAAGGTAAATCATAATTTTGTCATGAAATTGACGTGCACGACACATGTTTTACATCCCCTATGCATATAAATTTTGTTTCAAATTTTTTGGACATGTTTTGCATCACCAATGCACATACCAAATTAGTTGGTTTATGGAAAAAGTCCATTTCAAACTCTGAACTCGTAGAGGTCCGGCGAAATGAACCCTGAAGTCGAAATCCCTGTCGTTTGGACCCTGAACTACTAAATCCCGGTCTAAATTGAACCCTAGACCTGTTTGCCGCACTGGGAAATGAGGATCCCGGTTGGGATTACACGTTTGTGTCGCAATGGGACCCACATGTCATATTCATCTTCTTCCTTAATCCCTCCATAAATCTGAATCGATTTCAATCTCCATCTAATTCTGTGTTTTCATCTTCCTCCTCAATCCCTCAATAAATCTGAATCAATTTAGCCATCTAATTCAGTGTTTAACAATCAGATTGATCATAGTAGGCGCTGGTAATTAATTATTGATCCAGTAAGGTAGTTCCGTGGTCTATATGCAGCTACCGAATGTGGTAATTACTCTTGAATGGATCACACATGCTACCGTCAGCGTCCACCGGAGCCACGGAAGGAAGCAGCGGCGGCATCGATGAGAGCGCACTGCGCTGGGAGGACACGGTCTCTCCAGGCTAGCGGGAGGCGAGCGAACACGCCAGGCGTGGGCGAGCTTGATGCCCAGGATGCACGCCCTCCCGTATGACTCCTCCTGCCCAGCGTGAGCCAGCAATGACGTGTGGGACGTGCGTCACACCGCCGGTCGATCAGGTTCAAGATCGTGAGCCACCAAGTGGTTGCGCCGCTGACGGACCTGGACTTCCTGACGGAGGAGGCGCGGGCTCAGGTCCATCCTGCCAATAAGAGGGCCCCCAATGGTGCACGCCTGCAACGAGGAGCCTGTGGGGTTGGTGGTGGAAGATCTCGACACCGGTGCCGGCAAGGATGCGACGCCTCAGATCGACCGGAGGGCCAGCTTCAGGCGTTCCTGCGAGTGGATGGTGTGCGGGGACCCAGGGCCGCGCAGCAGCAGCGGGAACCTGCCCCGGCTGGGTCCATGGTCGCCGGGTCCCTCGCCTGCTCCTTCAGGTACCCCTCCCCATGCCATGGTCGTGTTCCCCTACGTTTTTTTAGATCGGGAGAAACATATGGAGATAGAAGATGAATATGACATGTGGGGCCGCTAGTCAGAGAGACAATGGATATTCCCGACCGGGATATTTATTTCCCAGTGCGGCAAACATGTCTAAGGTTCAATTTAGACCGGGATTTAATAGTTCAGTGTCCAAAGGACAGGGATTTCGACTCAGGGTTCATTTCGCCGCACCTCTACAAGTTAAGGGTTTGAAATGGACTTTTTCCTTGGTTTATATGCCCCCATCACGACTCACGGGTGAGAAAAAATGAAAATGGAAATAGCATCTCCGAGTCTGCGACTCTGTGGTGGACGTATTGGTTCGTGCCCACGCCGCGCCGTGCTGCGCAGCAGAGAGATAGAGTAAACCGAGAGCAAAAAGAGGGCCGAATAAATGGTGACGAGGATGAGGCGTGGCGCCAGACACCTTTTTTCATGGCCGCAGTAATTATTCAGCCTGCCACAGCAACAGTGAGAAGGACTGAAGGAGGACAAATCACCAATCCCATTCACCCTACTCGCCCAACATCCCCTCTCACTAAGCTAGGGTATGGCGTTGGCTGCACTGCCTGGTCATATCTTGCCGGATGGATATTGACGTGCTGTGCCTCTGCGTGCGACCCTGCGTGCGTGTGATCACTGCTGTTCAAGTGACTGCTGGTTTACTGCAACTTTTTCTCTCGATTTTAACCAACAAGATGCACACGGTTATCAAACGGTTCATCACGTTCTACTCCTGCGTATGAGCATACCCACTACACATACAATGGTCACTTGCATAACACAAGTCTATAACAGAGAGATATTAAGTACAAGTTAAAGAACCACGGCGAAGTGAGGCTAACTCAGCTGGTTGGTTCCTGCTGATAGAACCAGTCATGCTTGTAATGATTTTTTCAACCTCAAGACCTACCAGATCAGGCTATCTACCAGATCAGTCTTTTAGAGATGCTCACAGAGCCGGTCCTGGCGGGGAGGGGCAACCGCCCCGGGCCCCTGAACCCAAGGGGCCCTACAAGGAGGGGAATAAGCTCCGTTCATGTCCTGGCACCATTAGAGGCAGATCGAGAGCTCCTTTTCCGAGTGATTCAGGCTTCAGCAAGATGAAAGTAAGAGTTACGTTCTCTTGGGCTTTTCTCTCTAGATAACTTGGGTCTTTTCTCTTTTGATTGGCTGGACCTTTTCTCTTTTTGTTTCTAAAAAATTCAATTTTGTGAGTGGGCGGGGCCATTGGTAAATAATGTTGAGATATACTGAGTATGATCAATCGATTGTATGCCCATTGCTCCAAATTTTGGGAAGGCTGGAATAATCAGTCCTTATGAGTTAATCATATTTAATGATTGACGCTCAAGTTTTAGCGGGCGGTAGCGACAATTATTAAGGACCGACCAGATTGTTTCATTTGAACCAACAAACTTGAGAATTTGGAAAATAAAATCTAGATCATGGACAAGTATGAGTGTATTTTTTTCATCTGGTATAGTTCGACCGTTTTATGGAAATTCCCCATCAAGCTGACCCCCCTCATGCAGCATAGTTAGAGTTGATTAAATCATTAAGAAGAATATTTTAACGCATTTTAACTAACATAATATATTTTTATGCACATATATTTATTATTACTATGTTTGTATTGAGGGGCCTAAGATTGTTTTTTTGCCCTCGACCCCTAAATTCTCAGGACCGACCCTGGGTGCTCATATGGGTAGGGAGAAAAATCCTATACAACTAGCTATGAACGACTCAGCCGTGGATCTAACTCAGAAGCACACAATTTTGATGTGCCGGTGGGAATTGATTAGCTGAGAAGCCACGTATAGCATCATAGACATGGTCCACCGGTGGGTCATACCACCACTAGGTTGTATAAGCCTTTTTCTAGGGGTAGGATTTACGTGCGTGCATTCATATCATATGGGTGTATGTACGTGCGTGTTCGTAAATCGTCTGTACCAGTACTTTGTTACTAAAAAAAGGTAAAAGTCACGGTCCCAACTCCACCTCGTCGTTAACAACTAGTTATCGCCTTAGGAAAGTTACTGTCAGCGAAGACAACAATTTCGTTGATTTGTGATATTCCTTTGTACTAGTACTATTCAAAAGTCATTGTATCCTGCGGTCGAGAAAAGAACCATGGCTATATATGCTGAGCATGATCAGCTCCCATCAACAGAACATGGAACTGTATGTTGGAGTACATCACTATCGTCTCATCTCAACCGACTCTTTAAGCGTTGATTTCCGAACCAATTTTATACCATTTGGAAATAGTGGTCCTCATCCTATCAAACGGAAATAGTGGTCCTTATTATTGCTTACCGGCCGGCCGTGGATTTTAGGTCGTGGAAGAAGATTCCTTTTCTCTGTAGGCGCCGATAGTAGAGATCTAAAATAACCATTCTCAGAAGAGGATGAACGTCATGGTGTGAACTCTGAACTAGTGAAGTTTAGCTTGCAAGCCATACTGAAAAACGGTAAGAACATAAATCTAGTGCCGGTGCCGGGTCCTTGTTTTTATATAATTTCTGCCGTGCATCTGACAATGTTATTTCCTTGTCTGAAAAGAGCTTGCCGATTGATGTCACTGTCACATAAGGATATTTCTACACCCAATATTACTTGTATTATTAACTTTATTATATGATCCTTGTGAGTGTACATAGGAAAGCTGTCCGCAGCCCGTGTTCTTTACCCAGTTCAGAGCAAAATAATTGCCAGAGCACGTATATACAACTTGACCTACCTGGCAGCCTCCCTTGAAGATTGATTATTTCTATTCTCTAGTGATTGCAGCATCAAGTGTTTTATTCTCAAATATTCATCAAACAACATGGAAATTTGTCATCTTCAGTGTTTATAATTCAATCATTACTTCACTAGTGATCTCACGGTGGAAGAAACACGAGCAACCAACATGCCAAAAGTGTACTCAATTTCGTTTTGTTTTAGCAAAAGAGAAGCTTCAGGAGTATCTCCAACTATGTTATACTACAACTCAACAAATACTTCAGGTGCAAAAGAGAAGCTTCAAGAGTATGCTAAGTCGGATCATGTCCGGGATTCCAGGTGCGCTATATCTTGTGCACATCGCACACAACTGTGGTGACACCTAACAGCACTTGCGATCACCGGTCAACAAAGTTAGCACTCAGAAAGCAACTGCCAACAAAAGAACATTGCGGAGATATTGAACTTGTGGTTGGTTCTTACCTGAGAATTCAATATCCAGTAACTAACACTGTAACAGTATGCTCACTACACTACTGATACCAGATGTGTATATTCTTACCTGAGATAAACAGCAGAACAAATTATATGATCCCAACAAATGCTGGTCCCATTAGTTTCGGATCCGATCTGGAGCATCCGTCCCGATTAATCTAGGGAAACCGGAAATCTGAGCAGGATCGCCAGCCCCAGATCGACTAGCTAACAACAGCCCCGGATTGGCCGCTTGCGAACCGTGAATCCTGAGGCAGCGACGCCATTCGTCCTCGCGCACCACCATGGTCCATGGCCGAGTACTGCCGCTGTGCAAGACTTTCAGTGAACTGGAGCTCTGTGCATGGAAAAAGGCTAGATAGACAACAGCTCCCCTTTGTTTTGCAGCTAGGGCAGGCAGCTGACGAAAGTAATAAGGTGCACGTCTTTTCGCGAGATGGTTGGCGCTAGTGAAACTTTGCACGTTTTAAAGCTTTGGACCACGTAAGTTCTGGCCTCTTCTTGGTTTGAAGAATTTTCAAGAGTTTTTGTGGAATTTCAGACATGGAGAATTGTGTATGCAGAGTTTGTATTACTTTGGAAGTTTTCTCATAGGTCAATTTGCTCTAAATGTTTAGAAGAAAATTATTGGCAAGTTAGAATTTACTTGGAATTGTTGGAAAGTTTTTTTATGCAAAGGCTGAACTATATACATTGAGGATAAAAGATCCGGTTACAAGAAGGGAACTCGATCTACACACAGCGACACTTCTCATAAGTTAGACCTTGTTTTATGTGTCTTGTTGAGACTCATGGCTTGAAGGGTACCCCTTCAAAACCTGCATTCATCTTTTGTCGTTCAAACATGGAAATTGTGTTGTGCCCTTAGGGAATTGATGATGTGTCTAGGGTTGAACTTATTTTAACAGAGAATTCTAATATCTTACCGTCACTTTTATTTTATCTAAAATTTCCCGAGGACCACATCAGACACTTTTTTCATGCAAATCATATGAATTTCTTTGCTTCATTAGATCGGCTACTACGATAAACCTAACGCACATTAGATCAAAATTTTTGGTGTCGCCATGCCTTCCTTGCCCCAAAAGAGGGTGGGGGGGGGGGGGGGGGGGGGGGGGGATAAGCTGCCAAATTTTGGACCTAAGTTCAGTTTTGAACAAAATGGTAATCGTCAATTCAATCCAAAATTCATTCTCCCATGAGCAAGCAAACTAGCCAATGAAGATTTGTGATCCAACAATCTACATATGGTTTGCAGAATATTTGGGACATAATATAATAAGCAGAGAATGGTGGACCCCATAATTTTGTCTTGCGCAAACATAAAAGCAGAATGATTGGGTGGATTACTATCATCTGCTAGGGGTGACAGAACGTAACGCTCTGAACCTTATCTCCAAGAGACCAAGACTCCACATGTTTTATATTTTGTCAGACTACTTTTGTACTTTACAAAATCATTAATGTTGGTACGTTTGGATGAGATGAGAGGCACATTGTTGGTTTAGTTAGCTGAGTATGCTAACAATGCGGCAGCGTTCAATTGTGCGGGAGATGTCATATAAAAAAGAAAGATATATCATGCCTCATTAAGATAAGAGATATGCCTCCGGTAACTTAAAGAGCAAACGAGTCTCATCTCCAAACACGTCGAGTTGAATTCCGTCTCTCATATACTCCACGAATATCTTGCTAGGAAGCAAGCAACGGTTCACAGCAAAGTCCGCAGATGCGCCGGGAGTGGAGTAAACTCTACACGAACGTGTATAAGTAAATCTTCCTGTCACAAAAATTATACAAGAAGCAGACACCGATGTGATATGTGATCAGAAGACCCTACGACCATACCTGTCCCGTTATTGGTCAGTTGCACGTTCAATCTGTAGCCGAGAGGTGGGCCCTCGAATCATTTCGTACGCGCAAATGCATTATTTGCGTACCCTTGCGAGAGATAGGCTGTATGCACCTGGTTGGTGCGACGAGTATAGTTCTACTACAAATGCCACACACATAATTATTAACGATAATGCATGAAAGCCATACTCTAGCGAATTTCTTCAACGGTACGAAGAAACCCAATGGCCGGAGCGAATTAGGATACTCAATTTCTGCCTTGTTGCCAAATACACATACCGTCTTGTCTTGTGTAAAACGAAAAACAGGTTTTCGAATCATATAATTAGTGGTACTATGTGAGGAGAGACCTTGCAGATGTCGTCGACACTTATCTTCCGGTCCCTCCTTCACTCGCTGATGGAGGGCCTAACCGAACGAAACCCGTACGTTGTTGGTTGCAGCGATGTTCTCCGGTTCCTCCCGAGGAAGGACGACATACCAGAAAAATTGCATCGCTAATCTTCGGAATTCATGATGGTCTTCTACAAGGCCATGTTCTGAGTTTGGAACTATAGGGGCGACGGTCAGATCCTGAGATTGTGATGGCCTTCATCTGAGTCTGTTGAGGTATGAGAATATGAGATGCCCCCTCCACTTCTCAAAAAGTTCGATTTGGCTCTGTAGATGTTGCTCACGACGTCTCATGTGGAGGCATCAAGTCATGCATGTCGTAGGGACATGCTACTCATACTGTATCTTATGGATGGGTTACGTCGTACCTATTTGCTGCATGACTAGAATCGAGGCGGTAAAGTATGCATCGGCTTCTTTTACCTCCCACATCGATATCTGACTACTAAGGATCGTTAGCTAGTCGAACGATGATGGTATAATCTTCTTTAGTGACATGTGTGCGTAATATCAACGTGGCACAACAATGTTGAAAGGGCATGGCGCCCCAATGTATGGTTTTGCTACTTAATGACAATCCCTATTAGTCTCCCTATGGACTAATGATTGCATTGAGTTATACTTGTAGTGTTTGGTCATAGACCTTGCTTGATATCCATATGTTGGATTCAAGGTTGATACCATATACCTAGTCTCAGTGTTGGTAGTACCGATTAGCACAATCAGCACTGACTACCTCCTGTCGTTTTTCACTTAGTTTCCCGGTACCTAACCGGTAGTACCGACTGGCCGGTAGTACCGATTCCCAATCGGTAGTACCGACTTGCACGAATTATGTGCCCAACGGTCACTTATTGGTGAGGGGTATAATAGGGGGCCATCTTCCCCATTCAGCTAAATCTTGCTCTCTCTCATATGGAGCATATTTCAAATATGTCTTGAAGAAAAGGATTATGTGATTATTATGGTTATCTTCAAGACATCATCTAATCAAGAGAGAAGAAAATATACAAGGTTGATCAAGATGTTTGATCAACACACAAAGATACAAGATGTACCAGGTGGGATCATGTATCAGCTGGTGTGGTAAGCACTTGTCCATATAGCTTTGTGAACTAACCCATGGTCTATGTGTGTGGTTTGTCTATGTGGGGTTAGGTACATTTCTATGGGCTTTCATAAAATGAAAATTCATATAGCCTATGAAGGACGACGTCAAGTGGGGATCGCCTTCAAGGTTGAAGTGCAAGTTCAAGAGAAGCATCTCGAAGAAATCTTATGCTTGAAGCTCACAACCCATTTGGAGAAAATGGTCATGTGGAGATGTGCCTAAACTAGACTCTCCCATAGTGGAGTATGGGGGAGCAATATGTGAGTCTTCACCAAGCGAAGCGCAATCAAGATAGCTGATCCACTTTAAGAGATCGATCTTCATTATCTAGCTCAAGTGGAATGCGCAAGGCAAAGGTATGATCTAGATAGATGTATAGGTTAGATACCGTACTATCAAGAGGGGCTCTCAACTAAGCTCTATCGTATCTATCGGAGAGAGCTCAAATCTTTGCATACTTGCCATCATCATCTCTCTTGATTCTTATTTGGATTTTCTCCTTGTGAGGTTTTGGTGCTTGACGTTTTCTACATGGCAATCCCAAGTTCACGAAAAAAGGTTTTTCTATGGAAAACTTCTTGCGTTTTTGGTGTTGGAGTTTTTACTGGTTGTTCTTTAATTGAGAGATAACACCTTTCATCATTTGATTTTTACTATTATGATGGACTATGATGTTTCTCTGTATGATCTTGTTGTGCTCGTTGTAACGATTTCAACGAGCCCAAAAACATCAAAAATGGAGTCCAGACGATCAAGATATGCTCGTTTTCGTGTTTGGTTTTTCAGCAGTTTTTGTGATGGTCGGTAGTACCGGCCCAAATTCGGTAGTACCGGTTATCAGGATGCGTACTGACTATCTCAGCCTATTTGGATCGGTAGTACCGGCCCGGGTTCGGTAGTACCGACCGGGGACGAATCTGGGGCCAACGATCACCCATTTGGATGGCCTATATAAGGGGTCTTCTTACCCAAAGAGTCCCCACCTCTAGAGCACGAATTTGACCACCATTGTTGACCTTCCCAAGCTCTTATAACTCTCTATCCCTCTAATGGTACTTGCTATTTCTTGAGGGAAAAGAGAGAGGAGATCGAGATCTATTGTTCCACCAATCCATTCCTCCTCTAAGTGAGGGTAAGTCTTTTGATCTAGATCTTGGAGTTCCATTTGTTGAGTTCTTATTTGTTCTTCCTCTCCTCTCCCCCCATAGCATTATTTGCTTTGGTGGGATTTGAGAGTGAAGGATTTTGAACACTTCTTGTGTTCTTACCTGTTGCATCGGTTTGAGTTCTCCACGGTGATACGTGGTGATTAAAGTTGAAAAGCTTATTACTCTTGGGTGCTTGGGTGCCCTAGAGCTTGTTCCTCTTGGGTACTTGGGGACCCCAAACGGTTGTAGTTTATCTCGGAGTTTTGGTGGCTCGCGGGATTGTTGGGAGGCTCCAATTAAGTTGTGGAGTGTGCCTCAACCTTGTTGATTCGTGTGGCTTTGAGAGTCACGGGAATTTGGTGGGAGCCTCCAGTTAAGTTGTGTAGTGTGCCTCATCCTTGTACGGGTTCGGTGACCACCTCAAGTGTCCCATAGTGGTTCGTGGTACTCCACATTGGTGGAGGCACGAAGGAGATCACTTTGTGACTCCGCACCGCTCCAACGGAGACGTAGCTTCCATTGGGAAGTGAACTTCGGGATACATCATCGTATCCAAGTGCCTCGGTATTTCTATACCCGAGTTTCTACTTATGCAATTTACTTTGTGATAGCCATCGAGTTTGAAGTAATATATCTTGCTATCACATTGTTGATTATCTTGTTTAGCATAAGTTGTTGGTGCACATAGGTAAACCTAGTTTGTTTAGGTTTCTTGCTTGATAGATTAAACATTAGTTTTATTCCGCATCTATTCAAGCATTAAACTGTATTAATTTAAATCGCATATTCACCCCCCTCCCCTCTAGACGACATCTGTGTCCTTTCAATTGGTATCAGAGCCAGGCTCTCTCATTAGTAGGCTTCACCGCCTAGAGAGTAAAGATGTCGACTAGTGGACTACTGCACAATGTTTCTATTTGAAGGAGATATGACCTAGAGGCAAATAAATAAGTAGTATTTATTGCATTATCTCATAAGTTTATAATAGGTTTGAGTATTATGCTATAACTGTATTAATCGGAATTATTAATACACGTGTGATACATAGACAACCAGGTCCCTAGCAAGCCTCTATATGAGCTAGTCCATTGGGCAACAGTTGATCGAGATTCCCGATCAAGGACAATGACGTCGGTTGACAATGGGGTCATCTTGTTAGTAGAATAAGGTGATGGACATACGCAAAGTATTGCAATAAGATCGTATTACGATGTTTGTCATTTGCAATAGATAAGAGTATGATAGCTTATTCCTTAGATCGTGAGACCATACTTATTGTTGCTTCGTAGGAGTGCTTTGAGAGCATCAAACGTTGTGTCTTATATAGCATGACAATAACGGTGTCCATCTTGGGTATTCCGAAAGAGCATCGAGACGTAAGGATAAAGAGCGGGATTTGTTCATTCTTGTAATGGAAAGATACTCTGGGCCCACTCGGTGTTATTGCATCTATATAGCTGCGCAGCTTATGACTAGGTCAGGGAGATGTAATATCACAGACGAGTTAATAACCTTCGTCGGTAACGAGATACAGCAAAGGCATCGGTGTGTCTACGATCATATCTCGGACAAGGTAGTATCGCAGAGACAAAGGGAATGAATATCATATTTATGGTTCAACGACGATATTCGTGGAATGCACAGGGATCGTCATATATTTCCAGGTATCCCTGACGATCATTGGTGAGCGGAGTGTCTCGACCATGTCTGGAGTGTTCCCGAACCGTAGCGTAACAAACTTAAGGTCTTAGCGACGCTAGGAGATAGGTTCTGGAATTTTATAGGTTTTTATTGGAGAGAGAGAAATGATCCGGAAAGAGTTCCGGTGGTCCGGAAGGAGTTCCGGAGAGGTCTGGAATGGTTCCAGGAATGTCCGAAAGTTGTTCGGGTGGTCCGAAAGAGTTTTCGGAGTCACGTGATATTGAATTATATATAAATATATTAATTATGAATTAATGGGATTTTTATATTAATTTAATATTAATTAAATAAAGGAAAAAGGGGGCTCCCACCTACATGGGCCCTAAGAGGGCCCAAGAGGGGGGAGCCGCACCCCACAAGGGGGGTGGGCCCCATGGGAGGTTCGGCCGGCCCATGGTGGGGCGCACCACCCCCTCCTCCTTTGTTTAGTCCCACATGGGGGAGCCAAGGGGTTTGCACACCCCCTTCCCCCTTTATATAGCAAGGCATATTAATTGATTTAATTTATAGGAAATTCAATTAATTCCCAATTTCTCTCTCGATCTCGTGGTTCCCAAGTTGGAGCCGCGCCAAGCTGAGGAAGGGGGTCTCTCTCCACCTAATCCATACCGTAGAGCGTCGTTGCTCTGCGGGATTCCAGATAAGATCTACTCCTGCGATTTCAGCTGGATCTGAATGACCGGGAGTTGTCGCTAGGATTCCGTATGTTTGCGAGTGCTCGGAGGCTACTCTATTGAGGAGCTTGGGCGACGTCGTCTCGCCCCCTGCAGCCGCCGCGCCTTCCCCCCTCTGCTGTCGGCGCACCAGCCCGGGTGCTGGCGCTCTGCCTTCTTCCGCCCGACGCCCGTCGACGCAGATCATCGTCGACACCCCGGCGTCATCGACTCCGACATCGCGGCAAGTTCTCCGCGACCTCGAGGTCGGCTACGTACGACTTCATCGTCAACGCGTGTGCGGGAGCGTAATCCCCGCTATCGGTCTACATGGAGGTAATGTAACCCGTTCCGCCACCGTTATTGCATGTACTAGATAGATAGATCCTGGCTAGTTAGGGTTTCGTTCGCTAGAAAATTATTGTTTTCTGCACCGTAACCCCTTCAGTGGTATCAGAGCCGATCTATGCGTAGTACTGCTGGTACGGTTAGAACTCATGTTGAATGAGGGCGTCTTTCTTATATTTGCTACCCTCTAGCGTGCACTTGCGATGCCTTTGGTATTGAGTTGATGAAGCGGCCCGGACCGACTTTACGCGTACGCTTACGCGAGACTGGTTCCACTACTGACATACGGCTTGCACCGTATCTGTGGCTGGCGGGTGTCTGTTTCTCTCTCTCTAGTCGGCAAAGCATTTTCAATGGAGGGCCCGAAAGGGATGCTTAAACATGCAATTATACGATCGACGTTGTGGTACAAAGTTCGTAGGTAGGGAAGCGATTGTCTTACGAATAAGCCTATATGCCACGTAAAACTTGCAAAACTAGATAAAGCTAGAGGCGTCTAACTTTGTTTTGCAGAGGCGTTATTTTATGTGACATGGTTACGGTAAGTTTTGATATTACTCGAACTGTCGGAGGCAATGGAGGGCTCTGTAGACTCGGAGTCATGCCGGGGCGCCGGGGGCCAGGCAAATGGCGCCATGAAGGTCCAGGCGCATCGACCATGTCACATCGCACTTCATTGCATCATTATTGTGTGCTGTTGTGTGTGCATCCTATTGATTGCTTATATGCTAGATATACAACGGTAGCATCATAAATAGGATGATCCCTAACAAATACCAAAATTGTGTTCTCCCTCGTTGCGCACCACCAAGAAAGTTCTACGTTATGAGGCAGGCTGTGATGATCGGGTGTCACACATCTCGTCGTTCGCATACAGTGGGTGTAAGCCATGTTGCACGCGCAGGGTCTTCGAGGTTTGATTGGCGAGCCTAGCATACTCAGAGGTATGGCCTCGGAACACGGGAAGATCGAAAGATCGAGCACGAGTCATAGAGTTGTTGTGATCGACATTTTATGTCCACCTTTGAAGCTGTGCTGTCGGCCGTGATGATCGGGGGCAGTGTGGTGGATGAGGGTCGTGTAATCCCCATTATTATTTTAGGGATAATAATCTTGGTGTGGTGTGTTTTTAGATAATGAGATTATAGAACTAAAACTCACCTATAAGTTATAAACTTATCTTACCTCTTTTGCGATCACATCTGGAGACTACGGAACTACGCTTCGGTTACTTCTTCCAGAGCTCGGATTCTACCTTGGAAGCCGACGGGTCCAACTTCATCAGCTGGTGCATTGGTTTTAGAAACATTCTCCAAACACAACAAACATCTTATAGGTGCTAGAACATTAGTTAGGAGTTAGACCAGATGATTCTGATGGCAAGGAGCAAGATGATGAGTTCCGTAAGCATCATGACATGTTCATGGAAGTGACGATCGTCATGAGCGTATGCCTAGCACCTGAGTTGAAAGTTGTTTCAACACATGGAGCCATACGTGATTGATGCGATCAGAGGTCACTTCAAAGATGAATTGAGTCTTGAGCAGTTCAGACAGCTTAGAAAGTTCCGGACCATTCACATGGGGAGCATACCTGTCTGGAGACTCAATTGAAGAAGTTGTGTGACATCTACTTCAGGCTTACGAATATCTACGATTTCTAGATAGCGAACTCCAGTGCAATAGAGATTGTGCTTTACCTCCTAGCTGTGAATAGCATGTGCGTGAATATGCTATAGAGACACGGTGAGCTTCTTCACGTTCGTGAACAAGTTCAAATCTCTAAAAGTTGATTCATCGAAGAAGAGTTCTTCAACGCTATGGGTATATTTGATATACGAAGATATAAATGTATTCTTCTCATACTTGATGAAAAGTGTTTGATAATTGTTCTGTTTGTGAAACAGTCCCTGATTATCACAAGTATGTGGCGAAGGGTGACGTGACAGTGCACAAGTGATGGCAAGTTAATGGCCAGTAGTGCTCACGCCCTCGAGATATCATATTAGTTATCATCAATAGTTTTTGATAAGACATTTTGTAATAGTGAGAATGTGATCTAGTTTGGTGTCTTGAATGTTACAAGACATAATTATTCATATAGAACACATCAGTTGTTTTATGTTATGGAACAAAGCAGTTGTTTCATGTTATGAGTAATTTGCATCACATCTCAATTACATTATGCGTATGATATACATTTATAATAGCAGGAATGATAAAATTATGTGTCCAAAGAACAAACACCATCGAATTTAGTCATAAAGGCAATGAAAGAAGTAATGGATATTTTTGGTCCATTTAAGTATTTCGAGTGCCAAAATTGATTAAAGTTTGAAATGCAGTATTGAAGTTGCAATACTAGAGGAAATTGATTGAGAGTCATTTTTAATGATTAATCAATGGTGTTATTGCATGATCCGAATTCTTCCATGATTTTGGTAAATAGGAGTATTTGCCCGATAAATTATGGAGTCTGAAATTAATTTGATAATAGATCAAATGGGGTTTTTCAGAAGAAAGATTAGTGAATATTGTATTCACAAGATTCGATCAAAGGACAATATTTTTGAATTATGGTTTCAACACAAAAGACTTGTGGAAATTTGTTTCACAAAATTATAATATCATATATAGTGATATGTGGGGAATTATAATCATGCTCTATTTTAAATAAAGTGTGGTCTGTCAGAATCAGTCTTAGAATCTCCTAATATGTTTGAAACATTATAGTCGATGTCCACTTTAGAAAATAGATATTTTTCTCAACGAGAATTCGTAGGATCGACAGTAGTGTCGACATGTATATGATTATGCGATAATTCGGAATATACATGAGTGGTTCTTTGTAGATTGCTCGCATTGGATGAGAGTGTATTCCAAAACCAAATAGAAACAAAACTTAGTTTGTTGTCTATGTAATTCCGAGGAAAATATGATTTTTCGAATTATGGTTTATGGATTGGAATTAGAAGCTTGAAATAAAGTGTTAGACATATGTTGGAAGGTGTTCCAAAGAGTATATGTCTGCTAATGAAAATTTGGTGATTAAGAGTGAGGGAGACTAGAAAATTGTTTTCTGCTTGCAATCCTCTTTATAAAGATCGTAATATTTTCATGAAAGAAACTTCTAAATAAAGTGTTGTTATATTTAATATTGCTGTCAGGTCACAGCATTGTATTAAGTATTTCAGATCTTGTTGACAGATCAAGGTGCACTTTATGAATACAAAGAAAGTTGAGAAAATATCGGAATACGAACAAAGGCTTTTTGAGCCTGGAAATCCAAGTTACATTTGAAAGGATTAAGAGAGTAATTGTTGCTGCAATTCTTATTAGAGGAATAAGATTGTTTAATCGTCATATAAAGTGTTATATGGAAATGTGACTATAAGAAAGACGCGGGAGCATGTCTTGTCAAGAAATGTGTCTTGGACAAGATCAAATTTGTTGACTACTTTTATGTAGACATGCTTGAAGTCTGAGGGATTTGTGTTAATGTAATACTATAGTTTGTATTAAATTCGAATTGATGATAGATCAATGATTTGGGTTGACCAAAATGTCGAATTAAGTGGGAGTCATAGTTAGTTTACTCAGGTGGAATATGTGAAGGACATATTTTTGAGTGGGAGCTCAGGAACTCAAATATGTGGATGACACGTTTTGAGTGGGAGCGCGTGTTGTCAAATATGTGGAGACATAATTTGAGTGGGAGTCGAATTCATTTTGTGTAGTTAACACATTGTGAAACTGTACCAATAGAATAGGATGAAGTTGTGAAACTATTTAAAAGTTAGTGTCTATTTTGAAATAGAACGGGAATTTTAAATAGTTAGTCGAGTTGTGTTGGATTATATCTGAGGAGTCAGAATAGAATCAAAAGGATGGTCCTTTGGAATCCAATTGGTCATTAAGAGTAATGATGCATGAAGGTAATGGTTGTATGACATGTGGGTCTATTATGTATATATTAGACATCATACAGAAACCATATTATCTGCTCGATAAAATATAACCGATGTTCTTGTAATAAGAGCAGTTATGAAAGTAAATTTGGAATTTACTGGAAGTAGATGTGCGTTAGTTAAGGGATTGACATTTGAATGTCAAGTTTTCTACATTGGTGTGAAAGTATGTAGACATCGCGAGTTTGTAATTGTTACAAGGGACTCTGCATGGCTGAGTGTTTTTTTCAGGGCAGTTATCTGGTTAGTATAATCAGGGTAAGCGCTGGGGAGCGGAAGTCTCACTTAGTTGGGGTGTTTGCATATATGTTGTTGAACAACATGGTGATATCAAGCAAGTTGATGCCAGTGAATCGCAAAAGCATGTACAATCATGGATTGTGCAGTAACACTTTTCCACGAGCAAGCATTATCAAATGATTCTTATTTGATAAGGGATTCTGATAAAGTAAAATGCAGCTAGTTTATTTGTACTCTAGTGCAAGTGGGAGACTGAAGGAGATATGCCCTAGAGGCAAATAAATAAGTAGTATTTATTGCATTATCTCATAAGTTTATAATAGGTTTGTGTATTATGCTATAACTGTATTAATCGGAATTATTAATACACGTGTGATACATAGACAACCAGGTCCCTAGCAAGCCTCTATATGAGCTAGTCCATTGGGCAACAGTTGATCGAGATTCCCGATCAAGGACAATGACGTCGGTTGACAATGGGGTCATCTTGTTAGTAGAATAAGGTGATGGACATACGCAAAGTATTGCAATAAGATCGTATTACGATGTTTGTCATTTGCAATAGATAAGAGTATGATAGATTATTCCTTAGACCGTGATACCGTACTTATTGTTGCTTCGTAGGAGTGCTTTGAGAGCATCAAATGTTGTGTCGTATATAGCATGACAATAACGGTGTCCATCTTGGGTATTCCGAAAGAGCATCGAGACGTAAGGATCAAGAGCGGGATTTGTTCATTCTTGTAATGGAAAGATACTCTGGGCCCACTCGGTGTTATTGCATCTATATAGCTGCGCAGCTTATGACTAGGTCATGGAGATGTAATATCACAGACGAGTTAATAACCTTCGTCGGTAACGAGATACAGTAAAGGCATCGGTGTGTCTACGATCATATCTCGGACAAGGTAGTATCGCAGAGACAAAGGGAATGAATATCATATTTATGGTTCAACGACGATATTCGTGGAATGCACAGGGATCGTCAAATATTTCCAGGTATCCCTGACGATCATTGGTGAGCGGAGTGTCTCGACCATGTCTGGAGTGTTCCCGAACCGTAGCGTAACAAACTTAAGGTCTTAGCGACGCTAGGAGATAGGTTCTGGAATTTTATAGGTTTTTATTGGAGAGAGAGAAATGATCCGGAAAGAGTTCCGGTGGTCCGGAAGGAGTTCCGGAGAGGTCTGGAATGGTTCCAGGAATGTCCGAAAGTTGTTCGGGTGGTCCGAAAGAGTTTTCGGAGTCACGGGATATTGAATTATATATAAATATATTAATTATGAATTAATGGGATTTTTATATTAATTTAATATTAATTAAATAAAGGAAAAAGGGGGCTCCCACCTACATGGGCCCTAAGAGGGCCCAAGAGGGGGGAGCCGCACCCCACAAGGGGGGTGGGCCCCATGGGAGGTTCGGCCGGCCCATGGTGGGGCGCACCACCCCCTCCTCCTTTGTTTAGTCCCACATGGGGGAGCCAAGGGGTTTGCACACCCCCTTCCCCCTTTATATAGCAAGGCATATTAATTGATTTAATTCATAGGAAATTCAATTAATTCCCAATTTCTCTCTCGATCTCGTGGTTCCCAAGTTGGAGCCGCGCCGAGCTGAGGAAGGGTCTCTCTCTCCACCTAAGCCATACCGCAGAGCGCCGTTGCTCTGCGGGATTCCAGATAAGATCTACTCCTGCGATTTCAGCTGGATCTGAATGACCGGGAGTTGTCGCTAGGCTCCGTATGTTTGCGAGTGCTCGGAGGCTACTCTATTGAGGAGCTTGGGCGACGTCGTCTCGCCCCCTGCAGCCGCCGCGCCTTCCCCCCTCTGCTGCCGGCGCACCAGCCCGGGTGCTGGCGCTCTGCGTTCTTCCGCCTGACGCCCGTCGACGCAGATCATCGTCGACACCCCGGCGTCATCGACTCCGACATCGCGGCAAGTTCTCCGCGACCTCGAGGTCGGCTACGTACGACTTCATCGTCAACGCTTGTGCGGGAGCGTAATCCCCGCTATCGGTCTACATGGAGGTAATGTAACCCGTTCCGCCACCGTTATCGCATGTACTAGATAGATAGATCCTGGCTAGTTAGGGTTTCGTTCGCTAGAAAATTATTGTTTTCTGCACCGTAACCCCTTCACTATTATATTAGATGGCACAAAATATAATGTTCGGAGAATTCGCATGCTTGATAATCTTCGGGCCATTGACCCATACATAGAGCGAATCTTAGATATGAGTTTTTCTCCTCCAAGGAATCCAAATAGATTAACCTTATTGGATGAGAATAACTCGTATCTAGATGCTCAAGCTTCTAATGTGATTTTCAATGCTTTGAGCGATGTAGTAATTATGCCGGTCTCTCCTTATCGGAATGCTCATGAGCTTTGGACAAATCTTCAAGATAAATATAGTTTCTCCAAGATTGATGGAGATGATTGTTCTTCATCCACCTCCCGTCATGACGAGTTCTCAACTTCCTCTACTCCACCTACATGTGGTAAGCCACAAATTGATGCAATGGTGAGTAGTGATAAATATTGTAATGTTGATAGTGAGCTTATTGGTGATGATTTTTCAGCTCTATCTTATTGCAATGATTTATCTTTGGACATAAACACATATAGCATCCAAAATGATATACATGCTTGTGTTGATAGTTTGTGCATATCATGTACAAATTGCTTAATTGATCATCATGATGAAATGCTCTCTATGTCTTGTTTCCTTGATAAAAATGCTTCCATTTCCTCTAGTATTTGTTTGACTAACAATGTAGAGGAAACTGAACACTCGTTGGAACAAGATATGGTTTTGAATGGTGCGTCAAGTAAATATTCATCATCCACTAATCAATTTTGCCTTATGGCTAAGGCTTCCAAGGTATCCTCTACTCTGGACTCCAATTTATCTCATGATGGTAGTGATGATGATTGTGATGATAGAATGTCTTCTCTAAAAAGTAAAAGTGCAATTGTCTATCATGCTCTAAGTGAAAATAAAATTGCTTGCTCTAACTTCGTTGAAATATTGACAATTGCAATTGAGAGCAAGAAACTTATTGATGAGCATGAGGACACCATTGAGAAAGATCTAGACCGTGAACACAAATATGCATATGAGATTGCGGAACTCAAGGAAACTCTTGAAGAAGAACAAACCACTAAGGAGTCTCTGAGGAGACTTTTGCTCTTGAACTTTCTAGAGTAAAATAATCTCATGATAGAGCTATTGATGTGGGTAATGATTTAAAAATAAAAAATGTTGAGCTTGTAGAGGCTCATGCTATACTCCTTGGGGATTTTGAGCGCCTAAACAATGACTCTAAGGTCATTAAGGGTGAGCTCATCAAACTCACCGAGTCTCATGCGCATCTTAAGGCTTCACACTCAAAAGAGCTTTCCAATTTATCATCTCCTATCCTAATTAATTGTGATGCTTGTGCTACTAACTCTATCTCTTGTGAAGCATCCATTTTAACGGAGAATGTTGAGCTAAAGGCTCAACTTGAGGTGCTATCTAGTGGTTATGGAAAATTGAAAGAACTACATCAAAAGCTCTCGAGCTCTCATGTAGATCTTCTAGTCTCCCATGACAAGCTAAAGATAGCTCACGAGGCTATTATGACAAAGGTAACATCTTGTGAGCCTCATGTGGATAATGGCACAACTTCTACTCAACTAAATATTTTATTCCCATGTGCCACTCCTTGTAATTCATCCACTCATAACATTGCTACATCTTGTGATGAATTAATTGCATTGCCTTGTTGCTCTAACAATGAAGCATGCACTTCCTCTAGTCCTTGTGTTGATACTAACCATGTAGAGGAATTAAAAGAGCTCAAGGCCAAAGTCACTTCTTTGAAGAAATACTTGGAAAAGCGTCATGTTGAGAAGCCCACGCTTGATAATATGTTGAGTGTGCAAAGACGTCCAATGACAAGAGTGGACTTGGATTCAACTTCAAAAGCAAGAACAAGTCCACAAATGTCAAGAAGAAGAAGGGCCAAGAACAAGTCAAGAATCCGGCCAACATTACTTGCTTCAAGTGCAAAGTTGAAGGGCACCATGTTAGATCTTGTTCTTTGAAGAAGAAGTCTCTTAGCAAGAAGCAACAAGGTAAGTGGCCTCTTGTTCAAGTTCTTGAACGACCCCTTCCCAAGAACAAACAAGACATTCCTCCTCAAGTTGAAGTTTCCACTAAGAAGAAAGGAGTATGCCAATGTTGCTACTTATGTCGTGAGAAGGGTCACTTTGCTTCTTCATGCACTAGTAGTACCTTATCCAACCTCATTATAATTGATAATGTTTATTCTCTTAGGAAAGATAAGGTAGGCAATGTGTTTGCCAAATATGTTGGTACTCAAAGTGGTGTCAAGAAAAGAACCATTTGGGTTGCCAAACCTATTGTGACTAACCTCTTAGGACCCAACTTGGTTGGGGACCAACAAGCTATCACTTGATCAATAGGTGTGGAAGGAGGGCATTGGAGACTTGGCTACATCATGAAGAACTAAGGGTTCTTCATCAATTATATCATCTCAAGCCAAGTCATGGATTACATTGTTCTATCTCATAGCCAATGTTCCTCCTTGAGGTAACTTGATGTTAAAACATATATACATTGAAAGTTGCTTGCACCTTTCCATGTGTTTGGTTTTGTACCTTGCTAGTGTTTGTATATGTTGTGCTCTCTACTTACTTATCTTAAGTAATTAAGTATGTGTATGTTGGTTTGCACATCATTTACGTGTGGTGTTATGTTGAGCCTTTATATCAACTTACTTATATCTTAATTGGCTCTTGTTGGAGAAATTAATGGACTATACTATTTTGGGGGAGTGGTATGCTTTTTGCTCTTCACAATCCTAAAAATGTGTATTCATGAGAAATACCACCTAGTGTTGATATATCACTTTTATCAAGCCTTTATGTGATACTTCACTCTCATGAGAAATTCGAATTCTATAATGTCCATTAATTATCTATAGTTGGATTTTATTGCCTCTTGTTGAGAACCAATGAATTATCACATTATGGGGTAGTAATAAGCTATGTGCATATTACTAGCCTAGAAAATGTGAACGTATGAGGTAATGCCGCTTGGATTGATATTGTGCATTATCATGTTTCCATGTGACATGGTGCTCAACCAAAATTCCAATTCTCCCAAATGTTTAAATATGCTCATCTTGTCGATCTTGTTTGAAACAAATGCTCTTGAAATGGTTCTCACTAAATATGATATCTATATATCCCTTTGGGAACCGATTGCTTCAAGCTACCCTTTGTAGTTTCTTTACATGCTCTCATGAATATTTGAAGCTATCAAGAACATTTATCTATCTAAGCTTTATGCTTCAACCTTATCCATTGTCATTTGCTTAGTTGTTGTGAAGATGATCTTAGAAATTATTCCAATATACCACCGAGAAATATCTCCATATACTCCTTGTCTTTGACAAGTGATATTCATAATTGTGGTGAAATTTGAAGACCATCTTCATATATATAGGCTCTTGATTTATTGCCTTATCTCTTGCCAATAATCATTATGTTTTAACTCTCATTGTCTTCATTGCCTCTTGTGGATCCTCTTGTTTTCTCCCAACCTTTCCTAGTGTTTCAATTGGAGTAGGAGAGGCATTGATCCCATTATTGTGCATGTTGCCTTCAAAGGCTATAGATGAAGCACTATTCTTGGGTGAGCTATCCTATATTGAGTAAACTATATCTACATCTTCATATTGGATCCTATTGCTTTCTCTTGCTATATGACTAGTATTTTAATAGACATTTGGAGGAACAATGATTCCACTTGTGCATTTAGTATTTTTATGCAAGATCATATATAGTGCACTATTATTGGGCGAGCTACCTTATATCCTTTTATATACACTAGTTGTATTCTTGTGTCACTAGAGCCCTCTTATTGCTCTCTAATCCCAATGACACGTCTCTATGGAAGACAAACCTTCTCGTCTTTGTACTTGTGCCATCATGAATTATGTGGAGGGTTTGATTTATTTGTTGGAACCTTGATCCTCGTAGGACTTAGTCTCAATTGGTATCTTAATTTGAAATTTGATTGCCACTTCGTTGATGTATGTTTTATTGGTATCATTTTTCAAATTGGTAATCGATCAATCATGTGTTGACTTGATTTGGAATCCATTTGTATCTTTGATATAGCTTGGACTTTCTTTGATTTATTGATGATTTTTCCGAATTATATTTCCTTTGGTATTAAAGGTTGTAGTCATGCATATCAACTACATGCTTGCCATATGACATGATTTATTTCTTGCGCCAATATATAAGGGAAACTCCACAAATACTAATTCGGCTAAGATGTGCACGAAATTCAATTTCATATCTATATGCACATATTTATGTGGAGTTCCTCCTATGTATTGTAGTTTGACTAACTACTTTGGACCCAATTAGTTTGGGAAACCAATTTGTACTTAAAATGTGTTTTTAGGTACTTGGGAGATGCATTGGATGCTTGGTTCACTCGCAAAGAGAGGTTCTCAGCACAAGCTTATTTGATTCATGCTAGGACGGTGGATGAACTCATATCTACTCCATAACAAAATGTCATCTTGGTAACAAGTATCTACCCTCATGCATACTTTTCTAGCATTCCACCTTGTGTAGGTTGCGTCATGGCATCAACATGATTTATTTGTCTTTGTTTGTGGGTTTTTGCAAAATCATAATCTTTATTGCAAGCAAGAGTAAGTTGAGATGATGGATACCCATCCCAAATATACCAACCTAATAATACTATTTTATATCTCTTAGTCAAATACCCTCATGTGCAATATTGATGCATTTGCAAAACCTACTTAGTTTTATTGATACTTGTTGTGTTTTTCAATACCTCCCAAATATCTATTTTCCCTTATGGATTTTTGTGATTCCTTGATATGGTTGAGTTTGAATTTCATTAATATACACTATGACAATTTTGAGCTATGGGCTATGATCCTAAATAAATAATATGTGTATATTCTATGACATCCTTATGGATATCTTGATTCTTTTCTTTAGTAACTAATTTTGTGTGTACATGTTTCTTTGTGGATGTATATCATATGATTGTTTCCATTGAGAAACCTTTATACATGAGATAATTTACATATTTACTCGATATCCTAATTTCGGTGGTGTCACCTATTTCTATCCGTTTTGATTCTTTGATGTGACTCCGGAAAGAATTTTATTATGAGTGCCTATCCTATCTTACCACATTGATGTGCACTCATATTGGTAAATATCCTTGACCACATGTTTGTCTTGACAAGCCAACTATCTTCACCATGATATAATACACAAGTCTTGATTTTGATTTGCATCTCTTTTGTGCTTGTGAACCTATTTACCATATATTTGAAATTAGTTTCATTGTGTGTTTAAATAACATTATTGGCTATATCTTATCATCTATATAAGACTATGATGATGCTCATTGCTCACTCTTTATTAGTCTTATACAAGCATTTGCCATGTCACACACATATCATTTGGTTGGGACTTTTATTCATTATTGATGCATTTTAATCTTGTATTCATTGATACTCTTCTACTTTATACCCAACCATATGAATAATTTTTGCAAGTGATATACCTCGTCTTATATCCTATTCTCTATTGCACATGTTTTGTTTCTCAAACAATGATGAGGAGTGAGGATGTCATGTTTGTACACCTTGCCTTCAAATTCCATAATCCACATTGTGTACATGTATTGGGGAGCTCCTCTAGTTTTCTTTCAAACTTTCTTTCACTCAAATCGTAACATATTTTGATCAATTGTTTGTTAGATCACTTGTTTGCTTTGTATTGGGAGAAGGTTAAAATATTTTGTGTATCTTTCTTTTGGAAACTTTGGATCCTAAATATAGTTGGATCTCCCTAGTACTATTATTCTTTGAATATGTGCATTTAATTTCATTCAAATTTTGAGAGATGCACACGTTATGGGGGAGCTCTTACTATATTGACCTTTTAAGATTTTTCGCCCATTTTAGAAATGGATGCCAATGGGGGAGAAGTTTTAGAGGGTTTAAGATAATTGGTTGTATGATAATTTACCTTTCATGCTCATGCATTCTTGCTTGGTTCATGCATACATAGTTGCTTAATTCGTTATATAAACCCTCATAAAAGAGATTGTCATCAATTACCAAAATGGGGGAGATTGAAAGGGCATGGCGCCCCCATGTATGGTTTTGATAATTAATGACAATCCCTATGGACTAATGATTGCATCGAGTTATACTTGCAGTGTTTGGTCATAGACCTTGCTTGATATCCATATGTTGGATTCAAGGTTGATACCATATACCTAGCCTCAGTGTTGGTTGTGCCAATCGGTAGTACCGGCCAGCCATGACCGGTAGTACCGCTTAGCACAATCAGCACTGACTACCTCCTGCCGTTTTTACTTAGTTTCCCGGTACCTAACCGGTAGTACCGACTGGCCGGTAGTACCAATTCTCAATCAGTAGTACCGACTGGCACGAATTATGTGCCCAACGGTCACTTATTGGTGAGGGGTATATGAAGGGAATATGCCCTAGAGGCACTTAATAAACATAGTTTATTGGCAATATCCCAATCGTTCATATATGTTTTATACCATGTTATAACTGTATTAAGCGGAAACATTAATACAGGTGTGGTAGATAAACAACCAGGTCCCTAGTAGCCTCTACTAAGACTAGTTTCGTTGCACGATTGATGATCGAGGTTTTCCGATCATAGGGCATGGCGCCGGTCGGCAATGGAAGTCATATCGTTAGGAGTAACGATGTGATGGACGTACCCAGTATTTATAGGACATAGTCATTACGCCTTAAGACCGTGAGATCAACTCTTATTGTTATTCCTGGAAGATACTTTGATCGCACCAAACGTAGTATCTTATTTAGTATGACAATAACGGTGATACTTTTGGGTATCGGAAAGGAGTAGTTGAGACGAGGGGTCAACAGCGGGATTTGTCAGTCCGCATAGCCGGATAGATACTCTAGGGCCCACTCGGTGAGATTATGTCAAAATGAGTTTGCAAACATGTGACTAGGTCACCAGCTGACATAATATCATAGACGAGTAGAAGATAGCGATGTCGGTAACGAGATCATGCTAGGTATGGAGATATCTGAGAATGATGCTCGGACATGCTAAGTATCGCCATGACAAAGGGTTTAAGACTATACGTCCAGGTTTGATAGATGAAAGTCATTCGTTATATCTCAGGGGTTAATTCATGGGGTCCAGGCCTACGAGTTAGTCGTTGATCATTGAGGAGTCTTGATCATACCTGATATTATATCGAACCGCTAGGGTAACACACTTAAGGGGTTTCGACAAGACAACCGGAAAGGAAAGAGATCACCGGGAACGTCCCGGGAGGGGTCCGATGGAGATCGGGCAGCGACGAAAGAGTTTTCGGAGCTAGAAAAATTTATATATATTATGTTTGATATTAATTAGTGTAATTAATATGCAAATATGATTTTATTTATATATTTTCGGATTTATTTAGACTGATTTCCCTAAATGGGCCTTCTGGTCGAAAGAAGGCCCATGGGGGGGGAAAACCCTCAAGGGAATTTTGTGGGGGAGGCTTGGCTGGCCTAGGTGGGCCAAATGGGGCCCACCTAGGGCCGGCGCACCTGGTTTGGCCGAACCAGGCAATGGGGGATAGTCCCACATTGCCTGGCTGGCAAGGTTGGCTCCCCTTGGGAGCCTATATAAGAAGGGGCACCCCTGACCTTTTAATTCACCAATTAATTCCCAATTTCTCTCTCGATCTCGTGGGTCCCTTGTTGGATCCGCGCCGAGTAGAGGAGGGGGATCTCTTCCACCATAGCCCGCTGCTGGTGTTCCGGTCCAAGTCTTCCGCTGCTCGTCCTGGACTGGAGCTTCGGAGGCCGTCGTCTCCACCGTATGTGTGCGACTCCCTGCGAGGTGCTGCGCTAGCGGTACTCGGAGGCCTACTTCCTCCACCCGACCTCGGGGTCATCTTCGTCGTCTTCGTCGCGCCGAGTTCTCCGCGACCTAGAGGTCGGCTACGGCGTCTTCATCGTCAACGCTTGTGCGGGAGCGTAATCCACGCTATTCGGTCTACGAGGGTATGTATTCCGATCTCCGCCGTACTTCTATATCTGCATAGTGTAGATCTTGGCTAGTTTAAGGATATCGTTGGTACGAAATTTTTTGTTTTCTGCACACGATCCCCTTCAGTATAATAGGGGGCCATCTTCCCCATTCAGCTAAAGCTTGCTCTCTCTCATATGGAGCATATTTCAAATATGTCTTGAAGAAAAGGATTATGTGATTATTATGGTTATCTTCAAGGCATCATCTAATCAAGAGAGAAGAAAATATACAAGTTGATCAAGATGTTTGATCAACACACAAAGCTACAAGATGTACCAAGTGGGATCATGTATCACTTGGTGTGGTAAGCACTTCTCCATATAGCTTTGTGAACTAACCCATGATCTATGTGTGTGGTTTGTCTATGTGGGGTTAGGTACATTTCTATGGGCTTGCATAAAATGAATATTCATATAGCCTATGAAAGATGACGTCAAGTGGGGATCGCGTTCAAGGTTGAAGTGCAAGTTCAAGAGAAGCATCTCGAAGAAATCTTATGCTTGAAGCTCGCAACCCATTTGGAGAAAATGGTCATGTGGAGATGTGCCTAAACTAGACTCTCTCATAGTGGAGTATGGGGGAGCAATATGTGAGTCTTCACCAAGCGAAGCGCAATCAAGATAGTTGATCCACTTTAAGAGATCAAGATCTTCATCATCTAGCTCAAGTGGAATGCGCAAGACAAAGGTATGATCTAGATAGATGTATAGGTTAGATACCGTACTATCAAGAGGGGCTCTCAACTAAGCTCTATCGTATCTATCGGAGAGAGTTCAAACCTTTGCATACTTGTCATCATCATCTCTCTTGGTTCTTATTTGGATTTTCTCCGTGTGAGGTTTTGGTGCTTGACGTGTTCTACATGGCAAGACCAAGTTCACCAAAAAACGGATTTCCTATGGAAAACTTCTTGCGTTTTTGGTGTTGGAGTTTTTACTGGTTGTTTTTTAATTGAGAGATAACACCTATCATCATTTGGTTTTTACTACTATGATAGACTATGATGTTTCTCTGTATGATCTTGTTGTGCTCGTTGTAACGATTTCAACGAGCCCAAAAACATCGAAAACGGAGTCCAGACGATCAAGATATGCTCGTTTTCGTGTTTGGTTTTTCAGCAGTCTTTGTGATGGTCGGTAGTACCGTCCCAAATTCGGTAGTACCGGTTATCCGGATGCGTACTGACTATCTCAGCCTATTTGGACCGGTAGTACCGGCCTGGGTTCGGTAGTACCGACCGGGGACGAATCTGGGGCCAACGGTCACCCATTTGGGTGGTCTATATAAGGGGTCTTCTTACCCAAAGAGTCCCCACCTCTAGAGCAAGAATTTGACCACCATTGTTGACCTTCCCAAGCTCTTCTAACTCTCTATCTCTCCAATGGTTCTTGCTATTTCTTGAGGTAAAAGAGAGAGGAGATCTAGATCTATTGTTCCACCAATCCATTCCTCCTCTAAGTGAGGGGAAGTCTTTTGATCTAGATCTTGGAGTTCCATTTGTTGAGTTCTTCTTTGTTCTTCCTCTCCTCTCCCCCCATAGAATTAGTTGCTTTGGTGGGATTTGAGAGTGAAGGATTTTGAGCACTTCTTGTGTTCTTACTCATTGCATCGGTTGCATCGGTTTGAGTTCTCCACGGTGATACGTGGTGATTGAAGTTGAGAAGCTTATTACTCTTGGGTGCTTGGGTTCCCTAGAGCTTGTTCCTCTTGGGTACTTGGGGACCCTAAACGGTTGTAGTTTATCTCGGAGTTTTGGTGGCTCGCGGGATTGTTGGGAGACTCCAATTAAGTTGTGGAGTGTGCCTCAACCTTATTGATTCGTGTGGCTTTGAGAGGCGCGGGAATTCGGTGGGAGCCTCCAATTAAGTTGTGGAGTGTGCCTCATCCTTGTACGGGTTCGGTGACCACCTCAAGTGTCCCATAGTGGTTCGTGGTACTCCACATTGGTGGAGGCACGAAGGAGATTACGGTGTGCCATTGACGGCTACTCGGGGATCACTTTGTGACTCCGCACCGCTCCAACGGAGACGTAGATTCCATTGGGAAGTGAACTTCGGGATAAATCATCGTTTCCAAGTGCCTTGGTATTTCCATACCTGAGCTTCTACTTATGCAATTTACTTTGTGATAGCCATCGAGCTTGAAGTAATATATCTTGCTATCACATTGTTGATTATCTTGTTTAGCATAAGTTGTTGATGCACATAGGTAAACCTAGTTTGTTTAGGTTTCTTGCTTGATAGATTAAACATTAGTTTTATTCCGCATCTATTCAAGCATTAAACTATATTAATTTAAATCGCCTATTCACCCCCCCCCCCCCCCCTCTAGGCGACATCTGTGTCCTTTCAAATGTCCTTGTTAAAGTTGGGGGATCAAACTTGATTTTAGAGAAAGAGATCCCGAGATCAACATACTATTGGACTCCTTATTATCAAGGATGGAGCCAGGCCCAGGAGGCGCTGGCGCTCCCCTCTCCTCCCTCCTAACCCTAGCCCAGCCGCGCCGCCGCCGGCCTCTGGCAGCAGCCGCCGCTCCCTCCTCCCTCCCTCACCTTCCCTTCTCCTCCCTCGCGTGGCCGCGCCGCCCCCGCGGCGGCCGGCCACGGCCTCTTTTTCCTCTCTCTCTCGACGCGGCTCTCACGCCTCCTCGGTCGCCGCCGTCGGCAGTGGCCACCGGGAGCGCCCCAGATGGCGGCGGCGGCGGCGTGTCTTCCCCCGCGTTGGACTTGGAGGAGGCGAGGCTCCTTCGTCCGGCGTCGGTGCGTTTAGGGCGGCGGTGGTCCGGCTCCGGCCGGGGGGCGGCGAGCGTCGGCGCGCTCGTTGTGCGTGGGGTGCACTGCGCCATGGGACGGTGGATCTCTACAGGGCGGCGGTGGATCTGCCTCGGCAAAGATCTGGGCCCATCTGGGTTGTGGCGGGCCGAACTGCCCGGTGAAGATCCGTTCTACAAATCGAGGTGGTTAAGCTCGGGATGGGGTACAACATCGACAACGGCAGCCCTGGTTACAGCGCGACTGCGGGCTCTGCTAGACCCGATTGGAACTAGCAGGTTGATGGATCTAATTGGGACCGGTGGGGCTGCGATTGCGTTCGGTCGACTACCGTTTTGGCGGTGGAGGCAGTTCCCTCCCGCGCAGCCGTGGTGCCGCTGACTCCGAGTCGAGCTTCGTCTCTCCTCCATTTTGTAGACCTCGTGGTAGTCGCTTCAAGGAGACGGCGGTGGTGACTTCGTGACTGTGGTGGCGCAAGCTGGTACGCGGCGAGTCTGGGTTGGCAAGGCTTCGGCTTTGCGGGGCTCCTACACATCGTATCGCTCGAGTTGTGGATATGGTTTTTGGGAGAAATCCTTGTCAGCATGTCTGACACCGACGCGGTGCCACCCTCGGTGACATCATTCCTTTTTGAAGGGCGTCGTGGCTACCTTACATCCGCTGTCCTCGGTGTGCCAGGGGAAACCCTAGGACCAGCTATGGTCCGGGCAGGAGCAATTGCTTTCCTTCTTGAAGGTGCTGCTTGGTACTCAACGATCTAGTGATAGGAGCGTGGCGGTAATTCTCCGGAGGGCGCAACGGTTACGGGTCACCTTAGTTTAGTCTTCTTGCCTATGTTTTCATTGCTTTTGTTTTGGGCTTGTGGTGTTTGCTGTGGCGCCAGATTGTGTGGTGTGTGTTGTATCTTGATCGTTGTGTTGTCTGACCCAGTAGCGGTCTCAAACGTGTGGATTTATTAATAAAACGGGACGAGAGCGTGATTCGAGAGATGGATGGAGCCAGGGGCACGCTAAGGCCATGGCTGAATTTTTTTTGAAACCACCTACAAAATTTATGGGCTTGTCCACCAAAATTACTAAAATTTACCTTATGTCCTCCTCGAACGTATACAACTGGGGCCCCTTATGTTGTATTTCTGGCCCCGTCCCTGGTTATTATCTGTGCATGTGCAAGGATACCTTCTTAAACCCTTTTAGGCTAATAGTTAACCCTTTTAGGCTAATAGTTGTGTACTTTTTGTCTATTTCGGAAATGAAAATATGAAATCTAGGTTATTGATAAACGACATGTTACATGACTTTTACTACTACTATAATAAATATTTTTTTTAGATAAACTACTAATAAATATTTTCATGGGTGCGATGGTTATCATCAAAAAATAGTACTCATTGAACATAATAATCTTTCTAGTGATTGGGAACAATATGCGCAGAATCACCGACCTAAAAACCATTGTTCTCATCAGAGTGGACCACTGAGCCGTCCTGCTGATAGTTGATTATTAGAAAGATGAGATTAATTAGGCAAAGAACGGCGCGGGAGACAAGATTAGCTCATCTTTGCAGACCGCATGATGGATGGATCAGTCATCGGTGGCAGTGTACTAGTGACTGATGAAAAGATGCCACCACGCGCTGCTTTCTCTCTATCGGGTTTTTCCTTAATCAGGCAGCCAATCATTGTCGGGGTCAGAGCCGTAACCTCCATAATAAAAACCGTCATGGCGCTAAGGCCGAGACCCTGTTGGAACAGGCGAAGAAACCTTAGTGACAGTACAATATACTAGTGGAGCCGGCGCGGCAATGCCGCACCCATGTACTTCCTCTGTTCATTTTTAAAGACGTTTTAGATGGTTTTATGTAGGTCTAGGTGTATGTGCATGTTGATGAACTTATATACTAAAAATAGATTAGGTACAAGCTAAAGTGGATGAACCTAGAAAATGTTGGCACGTCTTATAAAGATGAACGGAGGAAGTAGTAAATAAATGTTAAATTTGTTAGTTTAAATATATGTAATTGTTTGGATATTTATAAATTTCATCCGTGTAGTATATTAAGTGTAAGTTTGAAATCGTGTAGTATATTAAGTGTAAGTTTGAAATATGTAGGTCAATTTAAATAAAAGTGAGATGTCACGTATGTAATGTAATAGGTACAAAGGGTTTATTTGTGTGCAAATCTTGATATATTGTATGGATTATCGTGAATTGCATATCAAAAGATATAAGTTTGCTTTGATACAAATTTTATGTTTGACATAATAGTTTTTTCAATAAAACATGAATTGCAACTTGATTAATTACAGGTGGAATGGAATTGCCATTGTCGGAAAGTATTTTTTATTCTACAAATTTTGATATGTTGTTTGCATTTTTCTGAATTATGCGAATGACATTGGCACAAATTACATATTTGGCATAATAGTTTTTTTCCAATTAAACAGGAATTGCAACTTGGTTAATCACGTGTGAAATGTAATAGCCGGAAGGTTTTTTTTATTATGCAAATTTTGATATATTTTTTGCATTTTTCTGAAATACAGATGAAAAGTTATTATTTTTTTGAATTTTGGAATTTCCTGTAATTGAAAAAAATCTGTCTGGTGGGCTCGCAGCCCTTGCCGTCACGCACGCGGCGGTGGACGCGGAGGCGCTGCGGAGGTCGCGCTCGAGCTGCGGCGCATGCGCGCGGGGCTGCGACCGCGTGGATCTTCAAGAGCACATCGAGGCGAGTCGAGGACGCCGCGCGGCTGACCAAATTGTCGCCAGAATCGGCGCCGGCGACCGAACCTGCGGCGGCGGACGCGGTGGAGACGACGACGACAAACCACCGCGATTCCGGACCTCCCGGGACCCCATCAGCAGCGAGGAGGTAGAGCGGAGGGCGGTGGAGCTCGCCGTGGGTTTCAATAGGAGCTAGGAGGCGCGGAACGGTCGTTGCGTGCGGCGGCGCCGCCGGCGACCTCACGGATCGCAATAGAGAAGAAGGTGGAGGGGAAAATGCGTTGGAGAATTTTACGAAAAAGCGTTCAAGTTTTCTGGAATTTGCAGCGAGACCCCTCGCAGCGTTAATTTCTGGACCACGGGTTGAGAGTTTGATTTCTCATATGCTTTTCTGCAAAATCGCATGGAAATCGGCTGAACTGGACGCCACCGGGTGCTGACCGGGACGCGTGTCGCATTTTTATTGGATTAGATCCCCGTGCTACAGTAGCTGATGTTTGAGGTGTTTCTGTGGACGCATCTCGACCGTCGGAGGCGTCGATCGGACGACTGGCGGCATTCGGGTGACGTGGATAGTAGATTGGGACGCAAAAACGACGCCTTTCATATATAGATTCATATATAGAGTATATCTATTCTCCATCACTCTGACCTGATGATCTTTCTATACTCAAATATCCCTTATCATCACCAGTACGAGTACTTACTTTGGGACAGAATAAAATTGCAGATGTTTCTCCACCATCACTGCGGAGAATGGGCAATGGCGGTGGCGCCATCGCAACTAATCTCACCACAAGTGGCCGAACACAAGCTGAATCCGCCGCTGTCTGTTGCGAGGATGTTAACGTCCGCTCTATATAGGCCAGCAGTTGGCAGCGGCCAGCCATGGCCCCGATCCTCCGCAGCTGAAAGTGGTTGCCATGAGCATCGAGGTGGATGTGACGCTTCCTAGCGAACAAGACTCATCAACTTGCTGCTAATGACTTGACGACTGCCGTCAATAACTGAAGCTGGTTTGGATTCAGAAAATGTCGACGGAGTAGGTTCAGCTTAGCTTCACAGGGAAAAGATCGAGACGTACTAACTCAAAACAACTCTCATAAGCACAACAGGCTGATCTGTCCATACTATGCCATGCATGGAATAAACTTGATTAGTTTACAGGAAAATGTTCTGCTACGGGTGTCCAGTACGGACACGTGCCGCTATCGGATTGGCCGATAAAGGTCCAGGTCCCTATCGACCAATCGGTCAGGCGCTGTGCTCCACAAGCTGGAGATTTCCTTTGGCAGCAAGTGGTTACGGGGAGATTAGTTGGCGCGATCAAGCGACCGTGACGGGGTTCGGTTCTGTCAGATCTGACTATTCCGCCCAACTGCACAGGCAACGGTCCTACAACGCCCAATCTATGGCTGGTGATGCCCCTGATAAAAGTACGGCTTTCTCATATAAAATCAAAAGGGAAAGGAATTATGTATGTTTTGCTACAGTTCTTATCTTATTATCTTGGTCTGTGATCATTATCCAAGAAAAAAGTTGCACTGAAACTGAAAGTATGGCAATGGTAGTTGCTGCGAACAAAAAGGAAGCTATCTTAGTCTGTTTGATACTGCATGCTGCAAATGTCCAACAGAGAGGATTTCGCCATCTTATCATCTCATGGCCATAAAAATCAATCTATACAAAGGCAGAGGATTACCTACCATCTCCAACAATAGGTTCTTATACAATTCTGAAGAAAAGAGGGCTTCACTACCTGCTGTCCTGATTCATAATTCTGAAGAAAAGAGGGCTCCAGGCGAGCTTCTGGCCCAACAACGGTAATTCTACAATTGAGCCCACGTTCAGGCTCAGCCCAAGCCATGACCCGAGTTCTTTTCTTTCACATGTCATATGCAAAGTACAGCAAAGTCTCCTAAATCCCTCAAGAAAAAGTAGAAGTCCCTTTAAAAAAGGGAAAGACGCGGTCAGGTTGATCTGACTGGGGTTACAAAGTTAGCCATTAGTTTCATGTGGCTGATCCAGCTTAACAAATGGACAGAAAGACTGGTAGTTTTTGCTTACACGGAAGGGAGTTGACCTACCCTTCTATTTTCCATGTGATCTTAGCGATGCACTAGTGTCAAATCATGTGCACGTTTTCGTTGATGTAACTACCATGAGTGTCAAATCCTGATAAGCACACAACGCAAGGATATAGAAGCACATGAATGTTATGCGACAACAAATTTCTTCTGAATAACCACTTGACGTCAACGGATTCAGCACAACAACGAATGTGACGGATAAATCTGGGAAACATCATTCTGCACGCACATGATCTTCAAATACGTTATGTAGAGAATTAGTGGGTAGTTTGCGTGCTTGTGCAGAGTACAGTTCAGCCTACTTTCTTGCACAATTAGTGGTAAGGATGATTTGACACTTATATCTGGTTCAGATTTCGGTAACGTCATCTTCCTTCCTGGATGGTTTCTTTCTCTTCTTCATGGTGATAGGATCTTTTCCCTTCAGGTCTCGAGAAAATGTCCGCAACTGGCCCATAAGATGCTCATTTCTATGCGCTGGGATTGCAATGCAAAAATCATAGTGACAAAAAAAATGATTAAGAGAACAAATATGAGAGTAACTAGAGCCATTTTCCACGTAGCTCAGCAACTATGTATTCAGAATTTGTAAATTTCGAGTATACAAGCATTTCAAAGAACCCTTGTATAAAAACAACAATTCTAGTTTTTTCATTCTTTTTTGGGGATTAGTAAAGACATTGTTTGTTCAAGTACCTGTGAGAATAACATCGTCCATCCTAATGGATTTACGACCAGCATGTTGGGCAAACAACTCAACATCCTTAGCCAGCTGCTCTGCACAGTAGAAAATGTTTAATTGCAGTACCTATACAGATGCAAATCTAACAAGATTCAGAACCATTCTTAGGGCCTTTTTGGTTCACACGAATTCAAAAGTACAGGAATAGGGAAATCATAGGAATAGAATGTCATGACATGTGAAATCCTACAGGAATTGTAAACGCATGAATCATTCACACAAGTTGTTTGGTCGCACCGCAGGAAAAACACAGTAATTTTCCATAGAGTTGTGTACAAGTCAGAATCGTCATAGACACATAGGAATTTTATCAAGAGGTCTAACCTCTTTCTCGAAATCCTATGGGATTGTAGTGTAGGAAAGACATCCATAGGAATTTCGGAGGATTCATTACTTTGAAAGAAATGAACTTCATAGGAAAAGTTCCTATGGATTGGAATCCTATTCCTATGAAAATTCTTTTAACCAAATAGGCCCTTATTCTACAAACAGAGTAAAAATAAGCAGTGTAGGATAGTTAGCTCACTAGTTTCCGAGATGCTGCATGGAAATTCACTTTCTTATGTTTTCATGCATCTCCTTTACTCTCGCTGCAGAACTAAAATTTTGTGGTTCCTAAAAAATCGCCCAGCTGAAAAATTCATGTGCTCAACTCTTACTTTCTATCGGATACAGTGCGCCACTTAAAGGGTGTGATTCTGAAGTTCGTGAACAGGATAGAATGATGTTCAGTGCACCTGTATCTTATTTATCAGGTGTATTCATACAACCCACCGAGGTCCGGAAGTCAATCTGACCACCTAAATGGATAGAAAAGTGATTCTTGTTCTTTTCCAAGGACACGTTTCACTTTCAACTAAATATCCTGAATGATCTTAAAAGAGGCACGCGAATCAGCAAAGGTAATAGCTACAGCAGAGATTGTTTACTACAGTTTGGCGTACAAACTCATCAGGAATGTTTGGTTTAGAATTTCAAAGACTTCCGCCAGATTGGATTTATCCACTTTTTTCACAAGAAATAAATCAGGAAAATTATTTCTAATATTTTAGATAGAAGAACAATCAAATGTACAATCTATCTTCTTATCCCGGCTCGAGTTTGTACTCTGTGGTAAAGCTTGTTGTAGGACAAAAGGACCAATTACAACAACCGAAAATTTGAGATGCGGAATGAAACAACAAACATTTCCCAAATCAAAGCCTTCTCTTAATGGCCAAGTCAAAGGTAATTCCATCGCTGCAGGCATTCAGAAGAAATCAAACAGGATCATGTTAATGTGCTAACAATTCAGGACAAATCCAACATGAAGTTCATCGCTCCAGATCTGTTCTATCAACATTGCAAATTCACTAGTCACTACTCAACCAACACACATTACCCTCGATTGTTTTTGTGTGAATCCATTACAGTCGAGTTAGTATGTCTTGATAGGCATTTGGTCCCGCCGAGGCTCGGACTAAAATTGATCGGATGGATATAAAGTAATGGGTACAGTCTGAAAGCAGATACAGCAAAAGGAGGAGCGGATTTAGGAGAACCTGCGCTCTTAAAGGCCAGGTCGGCGATGCAGGCGACGACGGGATCCGCGATCTCCATGCCCGCCTTCTTGCCTGAAAAAAAATCGTGATAAGCACTGCTCCGGATCCCGGCCCTAAATTGCTAGAGCAAGAAGTGACCGCGGAAACTGGACCTGGACGCCAGGTGAAGAAGTGGTGTGCTTTTAACCTACCTTCGGAAGTCGCGATGTTGATGACAGCGAGCCTGAGGCGGTCGCGGAGGAGTTCGGCCTCCGCCTCCGCCTCGAGTCTTTCGGCCTCGCCGCTGTCGCCGGCGAGTACATCGTCGTCGGCGAGGGTTTCCACGTCCGGGTCCATTGCTTTCTGTTTTCCGTGCGATTTGGTCCCTGAACTTATTATGTTCGAGATAATAGCCACTATACAAAAATTGAAAATACCATGAAAATATATGATCGCCAAAAGCCCAAAATACCATTACAATCTACTCGCTCTGTTCTGAATTAATTGACTTAGATTTAGTACAAACGGAGGGAGTAGTACTGTACTACTATAGTTTTTATGATAAAATATTGCTATGCACTTAATGAGAGCAAAGACATACCATTCTACAAGGGGTGATTCAAAAATTACGAAACTAACAAGTAGAGATGAAAACAGAACCGATAGGATGAGTGGTGCCATATTTATTTTCATATTTACAGAAACCCCATAAATAAATACAGAAACAAATATTGTTGAAAACAGATACAGAGACGAAACACAAAGTAGATATTCACAGGAATTTGAGAGACACCTTAAATAATTAAGTTAATACATAGGTTCTAAAAATGCTTGGTTCAGATTATTTTTATTTTTATTCAGCTCTTAGGTTGTGTCTAAATAATAAATATTCTCACTAGATTTTTCGTGCCTGTTGGGTTTGGAAATCACCGCGTAACAAAAGTTGCATACTACCGAAAACAGAATTTCCTTTTTCATAGTCGTTCCGCCAGAATATGATGTTTTGTTTCTGTTTCCGTTTTCGCATAAAAGATTTCGTTTCCGCAAAATAATGTTTCCGTATTTCCATTATGTTTCCGTTTTTCTGCGGAAAATCTCCGTACCGTTTTTATCCCCTACTAACAAGCAACTGAGTATTGAAAACAAGACCCGATAAATTATATCGAAGTACGAGATTAGTTGAAGATTATGAAGCACTTTGAGTTTAATTAAGAGCACCCTCCATTTTTCTCCTATTCACATACCACAACTCTCTCATGTCCTCTCGTAGACACTTGTGTCCCCACACATTGGCACATTTCAGCACCGCTTAGATAGCATTCCGAAAACGGGCAATTATGGCAGCACTTTTAACAAAATTTGGGTAGCAAATTTGCTTCATGTAGCCTAGCGAAAGTCCTTTGCCATCTTACGTGGATGGTATTTTGGCATTAAGAAGCTATACTACAATGCTATTTTGGTGTGGTTCTTTTAGGTTTTCATGGGAACTTTTGGTTATAATTAAAATTATCTTTTACTATTTCACTTTGAGGGTTTGCTAGGAAATTTTAAATTATTTTAGAAGGTAGTTTTTTTAATTCTAGTTAGAAGGTAGTTATTTACATTATAATTTATTTTTGAAGAATATTTCAGTTGTTTATCGAGGTAGATAATACTCCAGCTGTTGATTAACCAGAAATATGGTGTGAAAATGGAGGGCATCATTCCATGTTTTCTTTTTAAGGAACTTATATGTTCATCAAAACCCCAACCTTTAGAGAAAGAAAGTACAACTGGATCTTTGGGGAACTCTCTGTGTTCTTCCTTAAACATGATTACATGAGCTGATGGAGTGCCGCAACTACTGCTTTGCTGGGGAGCCAATCTAACATTGTTAGCTTCAACTAGTAACACGGTGAGGCTACAAACCACAAGGAATATTTTTCGGGAGAAGAAATCATTGGAGCAGTTAAGATCTCGATCATCGACGTCGCAACTCTGAAGAACATCGCACGCTAGCCCTCTTGTACTAGCACATAAGGGTTTTAGACGATTCGTAACAAGTGAAAGTGCATGGAGCCCCATATGGTGTTTTGATAATTGATGATAATCTCTATAGACTATTGAGTTATATTTGAAGAGTTCCATTGATACTTGAATAGACGTCATGAAGATAAACATATACCACCTGGGGTATGGACGTGTTGGCTTTGCGCGGTCTATGATATCGTTGCCATTTCAGTGCATTGTCCCTTAGTCCCACTAATAAGAAAGTGACCATCAAAGTCAACCCAGCTAAAACTCGTTGAAAAGAAATCAGTAATAATCCAAAATACCCAGTTCGAGGTGCAGCCTAAGGTTCAACTAAACTTGGTCCAATGGAAGGCCAATACAAGTCAAACCACAAAATTGCACCTCACATAAATTTCCATTTTGGGTAGGGAATAGATACCATAATTTAACAATATGGTATCGTCTTTGTAGATCTTAGCTGATCCGAAGTGGTCAGGCGGCAAAGAACCGATTCAGAGCATAATGCAAGAAAACAAACAAGGCCACTATTATGCATTCTTCTCCCTTTATGTCTTTAACTGTAGGCCTCAGGGGTACCTATCATCGTCAATAACAGACGGATGGTTTCGGTCGAACTGCTCATCTGCCCAGCTAAAAATAAAACATCATAAATGAAATATTTTGTGGTTACAGAAAAGGAGACGGAGAGAGTATTTGGTCATAACAAAAAAAAATGTCGACAGTCCTTGCCATTAATTAGCCAGTACACAAATTGCCATCAGCATGTCATCATCGTTACACAAGCTTAAGGGCAGTGTTATGTCACGGTCAGAGCTGATAGGTCTGGTGAGACCACCACAACATATAGTGCCCTTTTATTTTAAGCACATGAGTGCAAATGGATAGGGGTCATGCTTCCAGCACCGAAAGGGAGGGCAACGATTGAACGATATATAGATGAATGGGAGAAAAGACCAAGGAATAATCGTGTTGTTTAATTGGTCTACGTTATAGATCTTGTCCGTATTGCCCTGTGCATCTCTCATGGTGGAAAATGCAGAGGTCTCTTCCATTACCTTAGAAAATTGTTCCCCGTGAGGGGCAAGTTAGGGATGTTTAGATGCATGGAAATCACCGGAAATATAGCAAACAGTTCAACTCAATAGAACTAGAAACGTCGAACTTATGTCAGTGAAATAAAAAACATTTTCTTTTGTTTTCTTTGTTATGTAATAGTCCATCTAGGATTTTGTTTGTTACAGAAATGCAATTATATGCTACCCAACAAGAGTTTAGTTGATATCATTATTTTTAGTTCTTGCACTTCTCGAATAAAATTCAAGGTCAGTTGACCCTGCTGCTGATATACTAGATCCTCCTCTGATGTTATGGATGACTGCAAATCCAACCACTCTGTGTGGGTGAGAGTGAGAGATAACCCCTAAAGCATTTGCATAATTTGTGTCCTAAGTGTGGAGAGCAAGGAATAAAATCCCACCAAGTGCCTTTTAATTCGCGAATTTGCGTCCCCAATCCATGGAGGGTAATGTACTTTACAGGTTGTGGACAAGCATTTTCTTACGGTAATGATAAGAATCCACTGATGATTGTCCTTAGACCTTAGGAAACACATGCTCATGCAACAAATTTCAATATACATAGAGGATGTTTGTTACCATTGTATCACACATCATGAAGTGCAACATATAGATCAGGTCATCAATACCAGTTACGTACCATGGAAGCGTCAAGGTATGTCTTAAACCACTAGGTTTTTTCTGGTTCACAAAACTCGGGAATCGTAAGAATATGATAGGTATACACATGCAAAACAGAGGACTGGAAAATACAGAAATTTTATAAGCTTGCGTGTTTGGGTAGTATTATTGAGATACAATTATGCGTAAATAAACTGGTATCGTAATTTGTTTGTAGGAATTCTAACATGAGGTTCAAGTGGATTCTAAAATTCCTGTATTTCTTCTTTAAACTGAGATCAAAGAAAAAATTCTCTATTCATTTTTCTTCATTAGAATGTCGCTGAAGACTTTGGTAACTGTTATGTACTAGGGAAACCTTCTCGAAAGCGGTACTATGGAGGGAGAATATCCAGTAATACTAACTCTCGCATGTTCCCATTTATAAAAAATGTTAAAAAATTATATAAAAATGTGAATGTTCACAAGGAATATTTCTAGAACCTCCAAAAATTTCAGGTCTAAATTCGAAAGGCACATTGAGAAACAGTTAAGACAAATCTATATTGAATAGTCTCAATTTTTCTTGTCTTTTTATATTATTCATATCAGATTGTATTTTTTCTCAATCTGTCTTTTTTACATACACAAAACAAATATCAAATTTTCACATATATAAAATTATTTTGTGGAATTTGGTATCATGAGAGCCCCTAACAGATGGTATCTCACCTGATACTTTCCCTTATATGGAAGCGACGACATATGTCCGAGAACAGTCATGGGAAAAACAGTTTTAACTGCACGGGGAATTTAGGGAAAATCCCACACGCAGCATCAAATTGCTTGCCGTTGCTACTAAAGGAAATCCTGGAAAAAAAGCTGGTATCGCCATCTATCACCTGTGGACAACCCATGCATCCTCTGAAAAAAAATGAGGTCCCATCAGCATCGATCCTCCAAGGGGGGCAGGGTGCTCTAGGTAGCGTCTCTCAACATGTATCCATCCATCCAGCTGCGGTCATGGTGGCCATACGGGGTTGTAATCAATCTCTTCCAGTGGCTGAAAGGGCAGCGGCCCCTCTGCTCACAAAAACAGAGGCGGTTAATTCAAAGGTGCACCCAAGAGTAGCTGTTTTTGGGTGAAAAAAGAACTTACCAAAATGGCAAACAATTCTAAAAGCAATTGTACATCAAACATGCATATGTTTGAGTAATTTGTGTGCTTATAAATTTGCATAACAAAAATAATTTGTGTAGAGAAAACAAGTTTGTTGCTCAAAATGTCTTTTGGATCATCAAATTGCTTTTTGTTCAAGGTGCAGCGGCGATATATTTTCCACGGGACTTCACAAGGATATAAGAAAATTATAGATTTACATTCGTGATTGTTTTTTCCAAAGTTATTTGTCAACTGTAAGTTTATTATGTGAATTTACAATTCATCACAAGAACACATCTTCCTCGGAGCTATTTCCTGTTGGAGACCTGGCATTAGTGCTCTTGGGGTGGCCTTATTTTCAAAATCCAAATAAAAATATCATGTTATTACTTAAACGATAGGTTTAATAGACACTTTTCTGCATCGTCTGACAAGAAATAGCAACAAAGAAATAACAAATGGAACTATGTGAGGAAGGAAGGCCTCTCAAGTCAGACCTCCCATATAGCGACACCTTGTATATATGCCTAGGCCTACCAATGCATACATTTTAAGTCACCTTTCTCTAGATGATATGGTGTATCAGCTCCGGGGTTGTCCTCTTTATATATCTTTTCTGCTAATCGCTATGACACAATTAAAAGTAATTGATCTGTAGAGGACCATAAGTGTATGAGTGGTTGAAATTTGTTTTGAAGATAGCCAGTATCTTATTGCACTGTAGCCCAACTTGACATGTACCCTTGATGAGTAGTTGGATATATATTAGTGCTACTATAAGCTGTCAACCTCCTCTCAACACTCGAAAATATAATATATATAGTCCTACAAAACTGAGAAATCGTAACAACACTAACACATAGTATAAGATAATATGAGGCTCCAAGATTTTGAATCGGAATTCAACCTCGTCGAAGACAAGTCAAGGGCACCCGGCGCAGGCTAAGTTTTGTGGGAATAGTGGGGAAGCATTTCTTTCTGGAGGCCACCTAACGTTGGAGATGGACGTCCCTGCCTCGCCCCACCAGTCTCCTATTAAATCCTGGATTGAGTGAGAGAGCGTCCTTCACACAATCCTACCTACAAGAAAAAACGGGACCTGGCTGGCCGGCGACTTGATTGGACAAGATGTAAGCAACAGGTCTACAAGAGCCAATCGTCTGAAAGGAACATATATGCAAGAAGAAGAAGAAAAAAGGCAACGGGTGACTGCTGATTAGAGATGTATGGGCCTATGGGGCAGTAGGGACTGCACAAGGCATGGCACTAAGCTAGCTGTAAGCACCTTTCTAAATCAGTGGCACCATGGCTAAATTAGCAGGACTACATAGTTCAAACACACAAAACAAAACTATTCTGAGTGGTATGAAGCAAAATTATATCTCTATGTCTCTTTATACGACTGATGATCTAGGTGATCTGCTACGCTAAAGTATAAAAGAAATACCTAGCCTTCTCCATGACCTTGCTCACGACGTTATGTTTTTTCCTGGCCAAGAAAAGCAAGGTGAGCAAAGGATTTGATCATATCCACAAGGAAAAGACCCAGACAATCTATGGCTAGTTTGCTACAATTTTAGTTGTGCAAGAAAGGTATACCTAAAACTAAAAGTATTTCTAGAAATGAGCTTTCGACGCAAAAGCGATACCGCAAGTTGACTTATACAGCGGGTACACGCCACTTTGTACATACCTACATTTAAACTTTTGCATTGTTCATTGTGCATCCAGATAACATCATTTACTTGTGCTACAATAAGTTAAAGCTGGCAACAACCACAAAAATGCCAAAGGTGACCGTTGTGATGTTTTCTTGCTTTTATTTTGCATCAAGTTTGCTGAAAGTGGTTTCTTGTGAATCAACCTTGGTGATTAAACTCAAGGTGCATCCACAATTGAGCCCGGATATCTGTCTCTTAGCACTTTCATCCGCCAATATAATGAAAGGGGGAGGCAGCATATCTTAACCAAGGAAGGCAACATAAGTAAAAAAGATAAAAGTTGGAGATTAACCAATACGGCCTCACCAAAGACAGTTGTCCAAGTACAAGCATGTCGCAGCGAGAAAGTATGCTGTGGAAACCACATTTAAAAGCTTTAAAAAATTCAGAAAAAAATATGTATGAGAAAACATGTGAAATTGAACTTGAAACTCATAATCGATTGAGATGTAAGGAAAAATTATGCATGCATAGTGATGTGTCACTATTCGTTGCTGACTTTATTTTTGTGCGTCCTAGAAGAACTTGACTTTGAAGTTGAAATTTCACATGTTTATCGATCATAGGAATCGCCTCTCCAACATATATATATATATATATATATATATATATATATATATATATATATATATATATATATATATATATATATATATATATATATATATATATTCAGCAATTTAGAAATATCATTCTACTTGATTCCTCCGAGGTTCCACCGTTACTCGGCTTCCACCGCATATTTTCTCGGAGCGAGCCGTCCTTTCCAATTATTTTGTCACATCAAGAAAGCATGAATATCACAACAGCACCCTACCCCATATATTGCTGAAAACCAGAAGCAGATCAACAATCGCAATAGGTTAGCCCCCCAATTCCCCTTGCGTCCCCCACTCTCCTATACTCCAAGCCAGGAATTAGTCTCCATTAATCTTTCTCTAATCATTCCAACCACTCTTCCTTTTTTCCTTCCTCTCTGGAGCTGGAGGATCCACCCCGTAATCCCCCACTTAATCCTCATTAATTAGTTCCTAAAAAATTAAGGCCACTCTCTCAACGAACCTCCTCCTCTGTCCTCTCCTCCCTCAGCTGGTTTGCTTGCTTGCCACACCTCCGTCCTGCCTACAGCTGTCGACCCACAGACGCCGTCGACAAGGACTCGCTCAAGTCGCGGTGCGCGCGCGCCAGCCATGTCTGGCGCCGGCGAGGCCGGTACAGGGTCCGGGCGCGCGGCTCGGCTGCCGCGGTGGACGCGGCAGGAGATACTGGTGCTGATCGAGGGGAAGCGGGTGGTGGAGGTGCGCGGGCGCGGCAGGGGCAGGGGAGGAGGAGGAGCGGCCGCGGCGGAGCCGACCAAGTGGGCGGCGGTGGCGGAGTACTGCCGGCGGCACGGCGTGGAGCGGGGGCCCGTGCAGTGCCGGAAGAGGTGGAGCAACCTCGCGGGCGACTACAAGAAGATCAGGGAGTGGGAGCGCTCGCTGCCGTCGTCCAAGGACCAGGTCTCCTTCTGGGCCATGCGCAACGACGCGCGCCGGGAGCGGAGGCTCCCGGGCTTCTTCGACCGCGAGGTGTACGACATCATCGAGGGCCGCGGCGCCGGAGGCGGCGGTGTTCGTGACGGTGGCGGGAATGCCGCCGTGGTGCTCGCGGAAGAGGGTGGCGAGGAGAAGGCTGTGTTCGACAGTGGACGCGCGTCCGCGGCCGCGGACGACGGGCTCTTTTCGTCGTCATCGTCGTCCGACGAGGAGGACGAGGAAGCGTCCGCGCCAGCGCCAGCGCCGACGCCCGCGCCACCATTGACGGCTCCGCCTCCTCCAGCTCCATCGCCCGCACCCGCGGTGGTGGCCGTGCCGGTATCCGGTGAGCGTCCTGCTTCCTTCTTGCACGCGAAGCATGTGTGCTTGTGCTTTTTGATGGTGCAGTTGAGCCGTTGGTTTGTTGCTGATTCTTGGCGGTAAAAGCGTGGGCTTCATCGGTAGTACTCTGTACCTCTTTGGAATTTGGCCATTGGGCTGAGACCTTTCCTCCATGGAAGAATCGAGTTTGGTGCACGATTTGCCGCTTTGAAGTTCTTCTCTAATACACAAAAGACACGCGTTTAGATGCATATTCAAGCAATTATAGTTTGGCATAGTTTGTTTGTTTGTTCGATTGCTTGGATTGGCTGAAATAGTTTTGCTTCCTGTGGTGTTGGTTGCAGAGAAGAAGACCGAGGCACCTACGCAAGAGACGCCAGAGCAAGGTGGAGACTCATTAGCTTGGTTTCTATTCAAATATTCTGGATTGCCCCCTTTCCTACTGCTGTTCTCAAGTATCTTCCTGTCTTTGTTCCCGATTTGTTCCACCTATGCAGGATTTATTTTACTGTTCCATTACTTAGAGCGGCCAAAATTTCTTAACACAAAATATTTTAACACGTGTCTCACTCAGACTAACTCATCATTTAAAAGAAGTAAGAAAACCCCAGGCAACTGGTGTCATTCATCCCTAGATGATGAAAATATTGCTATAGTTGAAACGACTGATGTGCAATGTGTGAACTGATGCGTACAAAAGAGGATCTTGAAAGGTCGACCTAGCTATCTTCAGTTTACAATAGCAAGTAAAGCAGACTCACCTAAGACTAAGTAGTGATACCTTTGAAACTAAATTGATATAAAAAACATAAGATAACCATTTTTATGGAAATATTAGGTTTTAAATGGCATTTAAATTTTACAAGCGTGAGGTTCACGGATGTATGTCACTTTTAGGCAGCGCAAATTCTGAATTACTGGCAACTAATGCCAGTTTCAGGTAACACAGATTCAGAGACAGTGGCAACTAGGGCTATTTTTAGCTGTGGCCAGTCATCAAATCATTTTATGGTCGGTCCACCTGGATTATAGATTGAGAAAATCGACCTCTCTCCTGTCTATTCAAGTCATGCTACTCGGTATCAGCCTATTCACGTCACTCTCATTGCCTTACTCTCTTCATTTTTATAGCGAGAAAAATAATCAACTAATCAGTTCCTTGCTAGTTTTCTCATCGGGAAAAAGTTATAACTCTTGTTTCTTTTCACTGTATACTACTCCCTCCATTCACTATTATAGAATGTTTTAGATATTTAAATGTGGATTAGAAACGGACTAAAATGAGTGAATGTAAACACTGAAATGCGTAGCTTTCCCTCCATTTCTCTGCATACATGTATTTTCGAAAAAAGCTAAAACGTCTTATAATAGTGAACGGAGGGTGTAGCTAATTTCAGCAAGGGGTTGAAGTTCCCTTCAATGGAACGCTGCTATCTGTCCAAAAGAAACAGTCATACGGCGCATAAATTTAAGCATGTTGTGCAAGCAGCCCGAGACAAACAGCAGTAAATAACAATCTAAATTTCTAATAGCAGGAACATCCAAAGGAAAGCAACAAGAACAAATTACTGGTGATCAACCACCAGTGCAGGGTGGGCAAAAGAGGCAGCGCAGCGATGACACCCCAAGGCCAGAAGAAGCCACTGACCTGCAGAGTCGGCTTATTGAGGTTCTAGATCGGAGCAGTCGGATGGTGGCAGCGCAACTGGAGGCACAGAACATCAACTGTCAACTGGATAGGGAGCAAAGGAAAGACCAAGTGAGCAGCTTGGTTGGTGTGCTTGGCAAGGTAGCTGATGCCCTCTACAAAATTGCTGATAAGCTGTAGTTGCCTCTGTAAATGTCTTGAGGAAAGTAAATAATTACTGCAAATAAGAAGGAAGATAGCATAAATTATGAGAATGTACAGATTGATATAGAGTGTATTGGCATTCAATTTTCTGGTAGACTGGTTCTGAAATTTAGTCAGAAACCTGAAGGAGATGTCCTATTTTCCTCAAGTAAGATGCAAGATAAAAACATTGTGTATTCTGGTGGATCTAGATTCTTGGAATGAATATTAGTGCTCATTATTGGACTGCACGGACACGCTGTTTCTCTCTAAGTTGATTCCTGAATGCACAATGGAACTGTAAAACACTGTTTTTGCCCCCCCCCCCCCCCCCCCCCCCCTAAAACTACAAAAGAGAAGCAAAAGCTGGTTCAGTAATTAGCATACTCAGCTTATTGATAGAACTTTCTGAAATTTCTAGCAACAGCATCAACCACAGATCCCACTATAGGAAATTCAACATAAATTGATTATAAATTACACTGTGATTAACATCTGGTCAGCTCCGGTCACAAACCGAAGCACAGGTACAATTAAAGTATCCCAAAACATAGGTAGAATTACCGGGAAGCTTAAAACTAGTAGTTTTCTTAAACATACATTAACAGGGTGCTCCAGAAACATCAGTTCTACTCATCATCTGCTCTACTTGACCTGTAACGGCGGGAGTTCGTCTTAGAGTTAGTCTGTATCAGTGGCGGTTGTGGTGACGCCTTAGGGCCATCTTCATCCATCTCGCATTGATCGGTTCCATCAGAGGCTAATGCTACCGGAGTGATGACAGATGAATTTACATCACCAGATTTTGGGACCTCATCCACCACCATGGCATCAACTGGCTTCTTCCGAGGGATGAATGTTACTGAGCTAGGAATCTCAACAGGTGCCTCAGGCTGCATCTTGCTGCCTAACATATTGTGCAAATCTGCAAGCGCTCTACGGTTAGATTCATCGGTACTCTCTGGTGTGTCCAGAGTGTAACGTGTGTACTTTGCTGGGTTCATCACATAGTCAGGAACCCCAGGAGACTGTGATGAAGTGGACGAGGTGTCCTTTGATGTTACCACATCCATGGACTGAGGAACCATGGGAGAATCTTCGTCATGCTCAGAAAGCTCCACTGTTTGATCTTTAACATCAGCATTAAATCTGACACGTTTCCTTGGTTTAGAATCACCTTGCTCCTCCTTCCTCTTCAGTATAGGTTTCACATTAATATCCTGAGTTTTCATTGCTTGCATCCCAGCAGTAGGGAACTCCTTTGTTTGAGTTGTCAAATGACGGCCACCTTTAACTGAACCATTGTCTTCTCTGAGTCTTGCAGATGCTGCGCCAAGATCTGCCCGAGGATCCTTAGATAAACCGCAGATCTCGTCAACGGTATCATCAAGGAGGTCAGGCACTACAGTGTTGATGCTCATGTTAATGCCGCCATCCATGATTTCACTCATGTACACACGGTCTACAGCATCCTCTCTACCAAATGCAGCTCTATCATATCTGTCCTCCTCTTCCTGAAAGATAACAGACCCAATCAGAACACATTACCAATGTGCACATAGAAGGTATTGTCAAATAAATAAGTGAAAATCCTTAATAACGAATCAGGGTTAAGTAATTTCAGTGTTTCATCAGGTCAATGTCATGTTAAGTCTACGAACATTTAACGGTTTGCTTTATGGTTTATACCAGTACTAGTAGTACTTAGCCAAAGAAGAAGTAAAATGCCTTACAAAACGAGCCGTCCTTAAGGTTCTACAGAAACTGTGGAGTAGAATGCTGGGTAGCCAATGATGATAAGTTGATAACAATATCCCAAATCCTCTATACAGTTAAAAGTATGATTAGTAAATGAAGCTAAATCGGTCAACAAAATCTAATCCACGCCTTAATTTCGACGAGCAACATACGTATCATCGATTTGGTAAATGGCCAAATCGAACACTAAAATTCATAAGATATGTTTTCTCACCTCCCGATCCAGAGTCGGGTCGAGGCCGATGGAAACCCTAACCTCCTCCTCCTCGTCCTGCTCCCCCTTCGTGCCGTCCTCACCCCTCCCTTCCTCCTCCTTCTCCTCCTCGTCATCGTCTTCGGGGTCGTCCTCAAAGTCCTTAGCCCGCCGCCTCCTGCCGCGGAGGCAGCCGTTGGTGTCGTAGAACGCGGAGGCGCAGGGCGTGTCGGCGCGGTCGGCCTCGGCGCGCTCCTCCTCCTCGTCTCGGGCCTCCGAAGGGCGGGCCCAGCGCTGGCGCTCGACCTCGCCCGCGGCGACGGACCAGGAAGCGGACGGGAAGGAGGAGGTCGGGACGTCGCCGAAGAGACGCGACCCGAAGAGCCGCTTCACCCGCTCCTCGAACCCCTCCCCGGCCCCGCCGCCTCCTACTCCGCTCCCCTCGGCCGCCATGGATCGAATTCGGGCGCAACGCAGCGAGACAACTTTCCAGAAACTTCTAGAAGGTTTGTCCCGGCCCGGCACTTGCGTGGTGGGTTTGAGATGGCTGTCCGATGGGTTGTGAGGTTTGAAGTTGAAGACGGCAGACTGGGTTCCGGATTAGGCTTGGGCTTTGGAGTCGTTGACGAGACGGCTCAGCCCATCACTTGACACGCGCACTTGGTAATGGTAGGCCGGACTAGAAAAACAGATTAAAAATACTCTCGGTGCTATATGATTGTTCAGTGACAGTAGAATTACCTCCATGTGAATATAGTGACCGTAGTGACTATATTCTTAAATTCAGTAATAACCACAGAGAGCTTCACTGAATATGAGTGTATTTTAATCTAAAAAACACTTCCTCTTTATTGCCTACCTAGTTTAATACTCAGTTACTCACCCCTCCTCCTTCTCCTCGGTTTATTTCCCGACCCCGATTTTACTTTCTCGAAAACTGTTACGATACCCTATACTTATGGATCATTAGTGAGTAAGTACCAAACAAGTCTTCACCTTTTCATGGGTATAACCCTCGGCCACAAGCCGCCCTTTGTACTTCTCACGAGTACCATCATGCCTAAAGTTTTTCTTAAACACTCACTTACATTCTACATGGTTGCACTCATAAGAACGATCAGTAACTTCTCAGGTTCCGCTAGCCAAGATGAAATTCATCTTGCTACGAACAACTTCCTTCCAGTAGTCCAGTAGTCAGCATCAAGACATGCATAAGATTCTGAAATGGTTATGTGATTGTCCTCTATAAGATACACAACAAAATCATCATCAAAGGATTTTGAAGTCCTCTGTCTCTTGCTTCTAGCACAAACTCCATTGTTCTTGATTTTGCACGAAACTCCATTGTGATCCTCCACAGGATTATCAGTGGGTTTCATCCAAACGGTGTGATCAAGAATTGCAACTAACTCCTAAATAAATGTACTGGGTACCTCTTGATTTCATGAGTTAGGCATACCCTTCATCAGAAACTGAAAGCAATTCATGACTAGAATATATGAGCAATCTATCAATTGATTTAATCCATAGAAACTGGAAGCAATTCGTGACTAGAATAACAAGAATTAAACTAATTATGTGATCTACTAAACAGTAGATAAACATATCATATAGTACATATACTAGAAACAACAATTCTAGTAATATCTCAAAAGGAAGAACTTGAACACGTACGATGCAACAAAGGCATAGTCGTTGGTGTTTTGATTGTCAGCCATTTCATCGAGGAAGATGTTGCCGATGTCAAGGAAATATTTGCAGGGGAAGTAACCGCACAGTAGTGCGCGAGTGCCCTCCCCAAATACTTGATCGCCCCTCTCCCATATAGGATCACAAGAGGCTAGGTTTTCAACGCCTACTGTTCATTCAACCGGTGCACGTCGGAAGACGGGATGGAGAAGATTTGGATGATGGCGGAACAAGGTTCTGGAACGGTGAAATACCATTCAGCTCGGCATGTATATATATATAGTGCGAGTCAGGTAGGTTGTAGGCACAACCCCACGATCAAGTCCGTAACCGCCCCACGATCCAGATGAATCAGGATATGGTTGATTAATTAACGTGTATGTTCATTATTGATCAATGACTCATTAAATTTCCCCGAACAAGAAAAATATAGGCATCATGTCGGATCATTCCTAAAACCCGAAACCCGAAGACTTATCGAGTTAAATTTCTTTACTTCCGGCACTTAAGTACCGTACACCTCTAATTCATTGCTTTGCGCACAAGGCCATATAAGTGGGTTATAGGGCATTAGAAAATAAATAGTTACCTTTAGCTCCTTGTCGGTTCAACACTCGAAGACTTAGCGAACTGTGCTTCAATGATTCCATGCCCTTGAAGATTATCAGCGCTTCATTTTATACATTGTCGATACTCTGCTTATACGTGCTTTTCTCCATCGAAAAACCCTTTTTGTACCTTTCTTCAAAACTTAATCATGTTGATGGACAATCTTCCAACAATTAGTTATTTGCCAATAGTTATCCATGCTGAATAATACCATTAGCATGGCTTGTGACCTCCTCGTTGTTCTGTTCGACACATTACACTAATGGAAATTGAATATGAACGATTGTTCGCTTCAGCACATTACACTAGTAGAGAACTAGTGGAAAATGAATACGAAATGTTTCACTTTATGTCTTGACTGTTGTCGTGGTGGTGTCACGGCAGATGCCATAGGATGGCTAATGTGTGGGGCCGATGGACGTTGGTGGATCCGGGGAGGGATAGCGAGCTGAATAGCCCACGCAAGGAGGAACTCGGGATGACCGAGATCTCCCAGGAACAAGAAACCAGATCTAAGTGCAAAGGGGAAGATCTAACAAACACGAACAAATGCACGAAGGCACACAACACACACACGATATACCCAGGTTCAGGGCCCTCGTGAGGAGGTAACACCCCTACTCCTGCCTTTCCTCTATATATATTTGTGGTACAAGAACTACAACTTGCTGCTAGATCTCTCAAAGGGAGGAGTTCCAAGAACTAGATGAACTCAAGGTGAGAAGGAGTAAATGTTCTAAGAGTAAATGCGACTATAGCTTTGGCTCCGAAGTTGGTCTCTCCCTCTCAGGAGCAGTTATGGCGCCTTTTATAGAGTTCCGGGCAGGAGGGCCGGAAACCCTAAATCGGCTTGGCCCCACCGGACAGGCCTAGCCGGCATGTCGTCACCGGCTAGTGCGACCTAGTCGCCGCGCTATCCGGCGTAGCCCCTTCGTCATCATCTCGATAAGGACGGCAGGCGCCGTCCTGCACCATCATTGTCCCCCTGTCAGAGACAAGACATGTCTTCGCCCATCCCGGATAGCCTTTTCCGGATTGCCGGGCTAGGCATGTCAGGTCTTGTCGTACCACGATCGTACCGGCTGACGCGCTCCCGTGTCAGGCGGGAGGTGACCATGCTTCCGTGTCAGGCGGGAGGTGACCATGCTTCCGTGTCAGGCGGAATGGTACTTCCCCCGCGATAGACGGGAAAGCCTGCTCTAGACCGTTGACGGCCTACCGGGAGCCCTCTCGCCGGCTACCTCCTCGCTTGCCACCGTGAGCCTCTTCTGCATAAGACCAAGACCGAGACACACGTTCCGGTTAGTACCCACCCGGACTACCTATCCGGTAAAACCGAGTACTCCTCCTTCCGGGAGTTTCCTCGGAGCCCGAGATCCGGGATCCTTTTCGGAGGGGTCCGAGGTCGTCTCAGGATGAGTATCTCTAGGCCTAGCCTCCCGAAGATGTCTTAGCTTATCAGCAAAGACATCTTCGAGAAGCTAGTTCTTAGAGGAACCACCCGCTTATGCTTGTGCTGCGATTGTGCAGGCCGGGGGTGTCTATTTATAGGTGCGAGAACTGACCCTTGCGCCTGCCAGGAGACACTTTGTCCTCTGCCAGCGCTCAACGGTCAAGTTGCCCTTTCAGCACACCAGGAGGTGTCCCTTGCTCTCGCCAAAGGTCAAATACTGTTGGCACCTTACTGAATTATACTGGGATCTGCCCCTACTGAAGGGGATCGTGGGCAGAAAACAATAATTTTCCTAGCAACGATATCCTTAAACTAGCCAAGATCTATTCTATGCAGATATAGTAGTACGAACGGAGATCGGAATACATACCCTTGTAGACCGAAAGCGGGGATTACGTTCCCGCACAAACGTTGTCGATGAAGACCGACGAAGCCGACCTCAAGGTCGTGTAGAGGAAGCAGACCTCCGAGTACCGCTAGCGCAACACCTCGCAGGGAGTCGCACACGTACGGTGGAGACGACGCCTCCGAAGCTCCAGTCCAGGACGAGCAGCGGAAGACTTGGACCGGAACACCAGCAGCGCGGCAGCGGGCTATGGTGGAGGAGATCCCTGACTCCTCTTGCTCGGCGCGGCTCCAACTTGGGAACCACGAGATCGAGAGAGAAATCAGGAATTAATTGGTGAATTAAAAGGCTGGGGGTGCCCCTTCTTATATAGGCTCCCAGGGGGAGCCAACCTTGCCAGCCAGGCAATGTGGGACTATCCCACAGCCTGGTTCGGCTAGGCTTGGTGCGCCGGCCCCCTGGTGGGCCCCTTGGCCCATCCAGGCCGGCCACCAAGGCTCCCCACCGAATCCCCTAGGGATTTTCCCCTCTTGGGCCTTCTTTCGTCCGGAAGGCCCATTTAGGGAAATCTGCCTTAATAAATTCGAAAATAAATATATAAAATCATATTTGCATATTAATAACACTAATTAATATCAAACATAATATATATAATATTTCCTAGCTCCGAAAACTCTTTCGGCGCTGCCCGATCTCCATCGGACCTCTCCCGGGACGCTCCCGATGATCTCCTTCCTTTCCGGTTGTCTTGTCGAAACCCCTTAAGTGTGTTACCCTAGCGGTTCGATATAATATCAGGTATGATCAAGACTCCTCAATGATCAACGACTAATTCGTAGGCCTGGACCCCCTGAATTAATCCCTGAGATATAACGAATGACTTTCATCTATCAAACCTGAACGTGAAGTCTTAGACCTTTTGCCATAGCGATACTTAGCACGTCCGAGTGTCGTTCCATAGATATCTCCATACCTAATCCCGACCTCGTTACCGACGACGCTATCTTCTACTCGTTCATGATCTCATGTCTCCGTGACCTAGTCACATGCTTGCAAGCTCATTAGACAAGATCTCACCGAGTGGGCCCGAGAGTATCTATCCTGCTACGCGGACTGGCAAATCCCGCTCTTGACCCCTCGTCTCAATACTCCTTTCCAATACCCAAGAGTATCACCGTTATTGTCATACTAAATAAGATACGACGTTTGGTGCAATCAAAGTATCTTCGGGGAATATCAATAAGAGTTGATCTCACGGTCAAAGGTGTAATGACTATGTTCTCCAAAACTGGGTATGTCCATCACATCACTCTCCAGCGATATGACTCTCATTGCCGACCGGCGCCATGCCCCATGACCGGGAAACCTCGATCATCAATCGCGCAACGAAACTAGTCTTAGTAGAGGCTACTAGGGACCTGGTTGTTTACGTATCACACCCGCATTAATATTTTCGCTTAATACGGTTCTAGCATGACACAAAAACCTATTATGAACAAACGAGATATGATAAAGAATACACTTTATTAATTGCCTCTAGGGCATATCTCCTTCAGTCTCCCAGTTGCACTAGAGTACAATTTAATCTAGATTACAACTTGGTAAAAGCATAACACCCATAGCTAACTGGTGTTGTTCATGCTTATCAAGCGGGAGAGGCTTCGTCAGCGGATCTGCCACATTCAGATCCGTATGCACTTTGCAAATCTTCACATCGCCTTCTTGTACGTACTGACGTATCACGTGGAAGCGTCGGAGAATGTGTTTGGCGGTGGAGTGAGTCCTTAGCTCCTTGGCGTTCGCAATGGCACCCGTATTGTCGCAGAAGAGGACCACGGGGTCTTGCACGCTCGGGAACACTCCAAGTTCGATGACGAACTTCCTCAGCCACACAACTTCATTCGCGGCCTCGCAGGCAGCAATGTACTCCGACTCCATTGTAGATTGTGCGACTATGGGTTGCTTCCCACTTCTGCAGCACACGGCGCCTCCATTCACCTTGAACACGTAACCTGTCTGTGACTTACAGTCATCGGGGTCTGAGCAGAAACTTGCATCTACGTAACCCGTTACGCCAAGTTCCTCATCGCAGCCACCATACACAAGGAACATTTCCTTTGTCTTATTGAGATACTTAAGAATGCTCTTAACAGCTATCCAATGCGGCATTCCAGGATTACTCTGGAACCGGCTTGTCAAACTTAGAGCTAATGCCACATCCGGTCTAGTACTCAACATTGCATACATGATCGATCCTATGGCTGAAGCATAAGGATGTTTCGTCATTTCGGCCTTACCCAGTTCCGTTACCGGACACTGCGCCTTACGCAATACCTTATTCTTGATAACCGGCAGAGAACCCTTCTTTGCCTTCTCCATATGAAAACGCTTCAATATTTTATCAAGATAAGTACTCTGACTTAGTGCTAATAGGCGCCTTGATCTATCACGGTAGATCTTTATGCCTAAAACATACGCAGCTTCTCCTAAGTCCTTCATGGAAAACTTACTGTTTAAATATTCCTTCACGCTATTCAGAAGTTCCACATCATTCCCTATTAGCAATATGTCGTCAACATACAGTGCTAAGAACACAACTGAGCTCCCACTCATTTTCTTGTAAATACAGGTCTCTTCCACATTTTGGATAAATCCAAAACCTTTGATTACCTCATCAAAGCGAAGATTCCAGCTCCGAGATGCCTGCTTCAATCCATAGATGGATCGCTGAAGCTTGCACACCTTGTTAGCACTTCCTGGATCGACAAAACCTTCCGGCTGTACCATGTACAACTCTTCCTCAATGTTTCCATTCAGGAAGGCCGTTTTGACGTCCATCTGCCAGATTTCATAATCATAGTAGGCAGCTACCGCTAACAAAATCCGAATAGACTTAAGCATCGCTACCGGTGAAAAAGTTTCATCGTAGTCAATTCCATGAACTTGTCGGAAACCCTTTGCGACAAGCCGAGCTTTATAGACGGTCACATTACCATCAGCATCAGTCTTCTTCTTAAAGATCCACTTATTCTCGACGGCCTTGCGCCCTTCGGGAATATCCACCAAGGTCCACACTTGGTTATCATACATGGATCCTATTTCGGATTTCATGAAGCCATTTCTCGTACTCTAGACTCTCCATCGCCTCCTTGTAGTTCGTAGGTTCGTCTTGCTCGACTAGCATGACGGTGCAAACCATATTGCCATACCATTCTGGTGGGATCCGAGATCTACCAGACCTACGAGGTAGAACATCTTCCTCGACAGTTTCTCCCACTCCTTCCACGGAGGACGTTTCCGGAATTGCTTCCGTTGCGCCACTCGGAATCTCGAGTTCAGGATCAACGATTTCATCGAGGTCTACCTTCCTCCCACTTACTCCTTTCGCGAGAAACTCCTTCTCTAGAAAGGCACCGGTCTTCGCGACAAAAGTTTTGCCCTCAGCTTGGTTGTAGAAGGTGTACCCAACGGTTTCCCGCGGATATCCTACAAAGACGACTTTCTCTGACTTCGGTTCGAGTTTGTCGGGCTGTAGTTTCTTAACGTACGCCTCACAACCCCAAACCTTCAGAAACGATAACTTAGGCTTATGGCCATACCATAATTCATGCGGCGTCGTTTCAACGGACTTGGACGGAGCCCTATTTAAAATGAATGCGGCTGTTTCTAACGCATAACCTCAGAAGGACACTGGCAGATCGGTAAGAGACATCATAGATCGGACACTATCCAGTAGAGTACGATTACGTCGCTCGGACACACCGTTTCGCTGCGGCGTTCCGGCGGGCGTAAGTTGAGGCACTATGCCACAATTCTTCAGATGTGTGCCAAACTCAAAACTCAAGTACTCTCCACCGCGATCGGACCGGAGATGCTTGATTTTCCTATTAAGCTGATTCTCAACTTCACTCTGGAATTCTTTGAACTTTTCAAACGTTTCAGACTTGTGTTTCATCAAATAGATATAACCGTATCTACTCAAGTCATCAGTGAAGGTGACGAAGTAACGATAACCATTGCGTGTCGAAACGCTCATTGGTCCACATACGTCTGTGTGTATGATCCCCAACAAATCCGACGCCCGTTCAACGAAACCTTTGAACGGTGTCCTGGTCATTTTGCCCATGAGGCATGGTTCACATGTATCGAGGGATCCGAAATCCAACGAGTCCAAGAGTCCATCGGAGTGGAGTCACTTCATGCGCTTTATACCAATATGACCAAGACGGCAATGCCACAAAAACATGGCGGTATCGTCACTGCACTTAATTCGTTTGGCCTCTATGTTATGGATGTGAGTACTACGATCGAGATTCAACAAGAATAAACCGTTATTCTCGGGAGCATCAACATAAAAGATATCATTCATATAAATAGCACAATTGCTTGACACTGATTTAAATGAATAACCGTCTTGTAACAGGCAAGACCCACTTATAATGTTTACACTCAGGGATGGCATAAAATAACATTTATTTAAAACCAAAACTAATCCCGATGGTAGATGCAGAGGGAGCGTGCCGACAGCCACCACGTCGACTCTTGATCCGTTGCCGACGCGCATCGTCACCTCATCCTTCGCCAGCCGCCTTCTATTCCGTAACTCCTCCTGAGAGTTACATATATGAGCAACAGAACCAGTATCAAATACTGAAAGTGCATGGTTGCCCCCATGCGTGGTTCTGGTAATTAATGACAATCCTTATGGACTAATGTTTACATTGAGATATTCTTATAGATCTTGTCCATGGGAAAATATAGGAGTTCATGTGTTGGACTCTTCAAGATGACATAATGACCAATACTCTATTCAAGGGTTAATATGAAAAATGGTCATGTATAGAGTTGAGCTCATCGCAAGTATGGCTTGGAATAGAAGATTGAGTGAACAATCATGTTTACCCCCAAGCCATCTTACATATCAAGAGAAGAAGATGAAGAGCAAGTTCAATATGATGCATCTCGGAAGATATCTTTTGTTTGAAGCTTGCAAAGGAGACATGAAGACGAAGCTTAGCGAGGCCCTCCCATAATGGAGTATGGGGGAGCATTTGGAGAAGTCCTCATTAAGCATGTGCTAGCAAGCACAATCAAGAAAGGTGTTTCAACTTGAGAGAGTCAAGATCGTCATCATCGAGCTCAAGTGGAATGCGCAAGGCAAAGGTATGATCTTGATAGGTTTTCTATTTTACCGGTCTCATGGTGTTAGTGGGAGACCGGGTTTTAGGATAGATGGCGTACTATCAAGAGGGGCTCTCGAGTGAGTAACTTGATCGCATCTTTGTGGAGAGCTCAAACCTTTGCATACTTGCCATTTCATCTTTCTTGGTTCTTACTTGGTTTTCCTCCTTGTCTAGTTTTGGTGCTTGTTGTGATCTTCACGACAAGCCCAAGTTCACCGAAAACGAATTTCATATGGAAAACTTGTTACGTTTTCGGTTTTGGAGGTTTGCCGATCATTCCTTTTTAGAGAGATTTTAACCTCCTCCATTTGGTTTTATCTTCCATTGTTGGACTATGAGGTTTATCTGCATGATCTTGTAAAGCTCTTCGTTGTGATTCCAACGAGCCAAAAATCATCGAAAACGGAGTCCGGATGGAAAAGATATTGACGTTTTCGTTATCGGTTTTGCTGCAGTTTTTCCTAGGCCGGAGTCTCCGGTCCTAGACCGGAGTTTCCGGTCTGTGCATGACCGGAGTCTCCGGAATGAACGTTTTTCTCCAAACGTTGTTCAGCCCTTGGTGGGGGGCGGAGTTTCCGGCCCTAGAGGCCGGAGTTTCCGCCCCTGGATGAACTTTCCGGCCCAGGGCATCGGAGAGTTTGCCCAAGCCTCGGCGGTGTTGACAGTGTTCAGCCCCTGGTGGGGGCCGGAGTTTCCGGTCCTAGTAGGCCGGAGTTTCCGCCCCTGGCCGGAGTTTCCGGCCCTAGTGACCGGAAACTCCGGTGTGAAGTTTTCCTGCAACGGCTCTTTTTCGTGGGACCTATAAAAAGGCCCCTTCTTCCCCAGAGAGAGAAGCTCTTCCAAGCACGAATTTTCCCCCTCTCTCTCCTCCATTGTTGACCTTGGAAAGCTTGCCCCTCTCTCATTTCCTCCCATGATTCTTTCATATCTTTGAGGGATTTGAGAGAGGAGATCTAGATCTACATTTCCACCAATCCATCTCTCCTCTATGTGAGGGGAACCTAGTAGATCTTGATCTTGGATTTGTTGGTGCATCTCCTCTTTGTTCTTCCTCTCTTATTCCCCCATAAGCATTTGTTGCTTTGTTGGAATTCGAGAGTGAAGGATTTGAGCACTTGTGCTCTTGCCTTTTGCATTTGGTGCATCGGTGTGCTCTCCACGAGGATTCGTGGAAGTTGAAAGTTTGTGAGCTTGTTACTCTTGGGTCCTTGGACCCTAGACGCCTTTGTGGTGGTTGGACCCTTGTGTGGTCACTTGAAGCCGTTCGGGAGCCCCCAATCCCATTGTGGGTTGTGCCCCGGATTGTTGTTGGAGGCCGTTCGGGAGCCCCCAATCCCATTGTGGGTTGTGCCCCGGATTGTTGTTGAAAGGCTCCGGATTCCGCCTCGAAGGAATTCCGATAGTGGAAGGTGAACCAAGCCTTTGTGGTGCGGTTCATCGGAGAAGAAGGTGAAACCTTTGTGGTTGTTGAACCGTTGTGTCGGTTCACACCTCTCCAACGAGACGTACTCCCTTAACAAGGAGGAACTCGGGAATACATCCTCGTCTCCGCGTGCCTCGGTTATTTCTATACCCGAGCTTTTACTTATGCACTTTACATTGTGATAGACTTCGTGCTTGAAGTATTCTATATTGCTATCACCTTGTTGTTTGTCTTGCTTAGCATAAGTTGTTGGTGCACATAGGTGAGCCTAGTTTATTTAGGTTGCCGGCTTGTTAATTTAAACACCTAGTTTTATTCCGCAATTAATAAGCCTAAACCGGAAAAGTTTTAAATCGCCTATTCACCCCCCCCCCCCTCTAGGCGACATCATTGTCCTTTCAATTGGTATCAGAGCCTGGGCTCTCTTTTTGGGCTTTACCGCCTAGAGAGTAAAAGATGTCGTTTAGAGAATTAGTGCACGATCCCACTTTCATATTCGATGGCACAAATTATGATGTTTGGAAAATTCGCATGCTTAATCTATTTAGGGCCATGGGTCCAAATTATATTAAGAGGATTGTAGATGTGCGTTTTTCTCCTCCAAAGGATTCCCAAGAATTATCTTTAGAGGATTAGATAAACTCTCATCTCGAGACTCAAGTTACTAATGGTCTTATGTGTGCTTTGACCGATGTAGTTCTTGCTTCAATCATGCCTTTTCGAAATTCACATGAGCTTTGGACCAAGCTTCAAGATATATATGAAGTGTCCAAAATTATTGAGGATGGTTGTTCTCCTTCCACTTCCGGCCGTGATGAGTTCACAACTTCTTCCACTTCACCAACATGTGATTTGTCACAAGGTAATGATATGGTGAGTGGTGATAGAAATTGCATTGTTGATGGTGAATATTCTATTGACTATACTTCATCTCTATCTCATTGCAATGTTCTATCTTTAGACTTAAACTCTTCTAGCACTCCAAACGCCATACATGCTAGAGTTGATAGTCCTTGCATATCATGTAATAGTTGTTTAACTAAATCTCATGATGATATGCTTCATATGTCTTGTTGCCATGAAAACAATACTTCCATATCCTCTATTTCTTGCATGACTAACAATGTAGAGGAATCCCAACATTTGTTGGAACAAGACATGGACCTCAACGGTGCTTCAAGTTTTTCTTCATCCTCTTCAACCATTAATCATGTTTGCCTTATGGCTAAGGATTCCGAGGTATCTCCCACCTCGAATCCAAATTGTGATGATGTGGATGAGGATTCTCATGAAGAAGGTTTTGACTTTGAATCCTTAACCAAGATGGGTGAGATGGTACTTGGTGCTCTCCCCAAAGGTAGTAAAGCTATCCCTCCTCTTTGTGAAATCATTGATTATGTTACTAAGAGTAGGGAATTCATTGAGGATTTGGAAAGTCAATTTGATGAGAAATGTCAAATTGAGAGAGATGGCTCTATCACCATAGCTTCCTTGAAAGCTTCTCTTGAAGAGGAAGAAGAGCTTAGGGTTTCTCTTGAAGAGAAACTTGAATCCCTTGATGAGTCTAATGATCTTATTATTGCTAAAATCATTAAGGAAAGAGATCATGCCCTTGCTAAGTATAAAGTGCTTAAAATTGAAAAAGTTGAATTTGGTGTTGGCAATGCTAGACTAAATGAGGACATGGAGAGACTTGACAAAGCTCACAAGGCTTTAGAAAGTGAACATTCTCTCCTTATCAAGTCTCATGATCAACTCCAAACTCAACTATCTAAGAATGACAAGCTTGTCAAATTGTCTTCTTCCATCTCTAATATTAATGATGCTTGTGCTACTAACTCCACTTCTTGTGAAGCATCTATTTTGAAGGAGAATGTTGAGCTAAGGGCTCAACTTGAGTTGCTATCTAGTAAGTATGGGAAATTGGAAGAAAGTCATGAAAAGCTTTCTAGCTCTAATGATGATCTTATAGCATCCCATGCTAGGCTAAAGTTAGCTCATGAGGCTATTATGTCAAAGGTAACATCTTGTGAGCCTCATGTGGACAATGGCACAATTTCTACTCTTAATGCTATATTGCCATATGCTAGTCCTAGTGATTCATCAACTCATAATGTTGCTACATCCTGTGATGAATTACTTTCCAAGCCTTTTTGCTCTAACAATGAAGCCTCTACTTCCTCTAGTTTTTGTGTTGATACTAACCATGTAGAAGAATTAAATGAGCTCAAGGCCCTAGTCACTTCTTTGAAGAAAGACTTGGAAAAGCGTCATGTTGGGGATTCTACACTTGACAATATGTTGAGTGTTCAAAGACGCCCCAATGACAAGAGTGGACTTGGATTCAACTCCAATATCAAGAACAAGTCCAAGCTTAACAAGAAGAACAAGGGCCAAGAACAAGTCAAGGATTCGGCCAAGATTGTTTGCTTCAAGTGCAAAGTTGAAGGGCACCATGTTAGATCTTGCCCTTTGAAGAAGAAGGCTCTTAGTGAGAAGCAACAAGGGAAGAAACCTCAAGTTCAAACTCAAGCTCCTCAAGTTGAAGAACGGTCTCTTCCCAAGAAGAATCAAGCTACCCCTCCTCAAGTCAAGACTCCAACTAAGAAGAGAGGAGGAAGTAGATGTTGCTACCTATGTCGTGAGAAGGGTCACCTTACTTCTTCATGCACCAATGGTACCTTATCCAACCCCATTATAATTAATGATGTGTATTCTCTTCGGAAGGATAAGGTTGGCAATGTGTTTGCCAAATATGTTGGTACTCAAAGTGGTGTCAAGAAAAGAACCATTTGGGTTGCCAAACCTATTGTGACTAACCTCTTAGGACCCAACTTGGTTGGGGACCAACAAGTTAAAACTTGATCAATAGGTGTTGTTGGAGGCGTTGGAGACTTGGCTACATTATGAAGAATTAAGGGATCTTCATCAATTATATTCTCTCAAGTCAAGTCATATGGATCATATTGTTCTATCTCATATCCAATGTTCCTCCTTGCGGTAACTTTTATTTAAATCATATATACATTGAAAGTTGCTTGCACCCTTGCATGTGTTAGGTTTAGTACCTTGCTAGAGTTTGTATGTGTTGTGCTCTCTACTTACTTATCTTGAGAAATCAAGTATGTGTATTTTGGTTTGCACACCATCTACTTGTTTTGAGCCCTATTGCTTTTATTTGCTATCTTATCTTGTAGGCTCTCTTTGAGAGATAAATGGACTATCCATTTTTGGAGAGTGATATGCTTCGTGCACCTTACAATCCTAAAAATGTGTGTACATGAGGAATACCACTTAGTGTTGATATATCAATATTATCTATTCTCTTTGTGGTATGTCATGCTCATGAGAAATTCAAATTATATAATGTACATTAATTTCTCTAGTTGTTTTTATTCACCTCTTGTGTTAAAATAAATGGATTATCACATTATGGGGGAGTAATAAGCTATGTGCATATTACAAGCCTAGAAAATGTGAAAATGTGAGGTTTTGCCACCTAGCATTGATATTGCTAATTATCTTGTTCCTATGTGGCATGTTGCTCAAACAAGTTCCCATTTACTTAAATGCTCTTTGTCTCTCACTCTTTTGGATCTTGTTTGTGAAGGATGTTCTTGATATGGCTTTCCCTAAATATGTTCTCATATGTCTTTTTGGGAAGCCAGTTGATTCAAGCTACTCCTTGGAGTTGCTTTGCATTATCACATGATTTGTGAATCTATCAAGAATATCTATCTAAGCATGGCTTTTAATTCCTATACTTTGCCACATGCTTATGTTTTGTGAATATGGTCTTGAATATATCTTTGCAATCCACCCCCGAGAAATATCTCCACACATTACTTGTCGTGACAAGTGATAATCATAATTTGTGGTATATATATTGATCATATTCACTTTGACTCTTGCTTTGAATTGCCTTATTTGATTGCCAAGAATTTAGTTTGATCTAACTTTCTTTTGTCTTCCTTGTATCTTTTGGATCCTTTATTGCTCTACTTGAAATTTGTTTTGTGCTTTCTTGAGTTGGGACTTGCAATGAACCAATTCTTGTGCATTGACCTTCAAGAGTCATACTTCTTAATAATGCACTATTCTTTGGGAAGCTATCCTACTTTGAGTAAAACACTGTTCTTTAAATTGGTATTGCAATTTCTTGCCTTTATTGAACATGACTAGTGTTTGAATATATATATGAAGAGTGATGATCTCATTTGTGTGCATTTTGTATTCAAATGCAAAATCATAAATAATGTACACATCTTGGGGGAGCAATCCTATATGCTTTAGAACATTAGTTGTCTTCATATAATATTTGATCCCGATGACATGTCTCCTTGGAAGACAAACATTTTTCGTCTTGATACTTTGTGCCATCATGAAAAGTGTAGAGGTTTTGGTTTATTCCTTGATGATATGTTCATCAATTGGTTTCTTGATTTCATTGGTATCTTTTCAAAGTGGTATCTTCAATCATGTGTTGATTTGGGTATTTGATATAATTTGGACAATTTGTTTTCTTCTCACACTTGTGTGTGTGTTTTGTTGGTTTACTTGGTGTTTTGTCTAAATTATATCTCGCCTGGTTCTCGAAAGTCTTGTGCATGCATATTTATTATATGTATATCTTATGGCATGCTTACCTTCGTTAATCCAATATATAGGATAAACTCCATCAAATCCTAAATGGAGAAGATGTGCATGAAATTCAATTTCATATCAATATGCACATATTTATGTGGAGTTTGTCCTATGTGTTGTAGTTGCTCTAACTACTTTGGACCCAATTAGTTTGGGTACCATGTTATACTTAAATTTGTTTTAGGTACATTTGAGATGCATTGGAAGCTTGTCTCATCTACAAGGAAGGTGTTGTCACCATGTGCTTATTGGAGCCAAGCTTGGATGATCATGAGCTCCTATCTTCTACATCACCAATGCTTTCTTGGTAACAAGTATCTACCTCATGCATACATTTCTAGCTTTCAACCTTGTGTAGGTGGTTTCTTGGCATGAATCTTTTTGTTGCAATTGATTTGGTTCTTACAAAACATCTTTATTGCAAATATGAGTAAGCCGGGATGATTACATATGAGGGGACTATATATTCATTTCTATGATTCATCGATCCCAAATATGTTAATCTAGCACTTTCTAATCTATGTCTCGCATATGTAATATTGATGTGTTTCAAAATCATTTGCCTTTTGTGAGACTTGTTATCCTACTCGGAGCATCCCGTTTATCACCTTATCCCTTGTGGATACGTTTGATGCTATGATGAGTGTGTGTTGGAAGTTCATCTATATCCCTTTAAGATAAAATTGAGCTTTGTGCTATGCTTTTAAGCAAAGATCTTTTTTGTATATTTATGACTTCCTCTTGGATATCATGTTCTTTACCCTTGTATCTATCTTGTGTGTACATGTTTATTTATAGACCCATATCTTAGTGATTTGTGTCTACTTAGAAACTTATACACATGATAATAGTACATCTTTAATTGATATTCCAATTCTTTAGTTACCACCTCTTATTGCTTTTGACTCTTTGGTGATCTCTAAAAAGCACAAGCTTTAGTTGTGATGTGTTATGCTTGGTGCATTTTACTAACCTTGTGGAGCTTTTGTTATATCTCTTTTGTTGTGTGGGTATGGGAAAGACATGATATGCACTATGTGCAACTCTTCTTGAAAGACTATGTTGATGCTTTGGCTCATCCTTGTATTAGTCTCCTAAAATGTCTTTGTATCTCACTCCCATCCTTTTATGTTCCTCTCCTTGCTCATGTTGCAAAACATTTTATTTGTTTCAAGTTGTTTTGCCTTCTTTTCTCATTTATATTCTCTTGCATGGGCTTGTGTTCGAATTTATCTAGGAGGGAGTGAGGATTCCATGTTGTGCACACTATATTGAAATAAAAATCCTATTTGTGCACGTACCTTGGGGAGTTCCCTCTTGATATTTAGAACACTTTTTGGATCCTTTTGATTGCTTGCTTCTTTCGTTGAAGTGTCTTTCTATTTGATATTTGTTTGCAATCTTTGGATCCTAAATATAGTTTGATCTTCACCCAACTATTCTTCATAGGATATGTGCATTTGATTTCACTCATATTATGAGAAATGCACACATTATGGGGGAGCTCTCACTATATTGGCCTTCTAAGTTTTTCTTCCCATTTCGTCAATCGATGCCAATGGGGGAGAAGTTTAGAGGGTTTAAGAGTTTTTGGGTTTAAGAGTTTTTGGTGTTATGCTTTAGTTTCGTTCTCAAGCATTTGCCTTTCTTGCTCTTGCATCCTTGCTCTTTGTGTTGCATGGCTGCTTAAATTCATTATATAAACCCTCGTAAAAGGGATTGTCATCAATTACCAAAATGGGGGAGATTGAAAGTGCATGGTTGCCCCCATGCGTGGTTTTGGTAATTAATGACAATCCTTATGGACTATGTTTACATTGAGATATTCTTATAGATCTTGTCCATGGGAAAATATAGGAGTTCATGTGTTGGACTCTTCAAGATGACATAATGACCAATACTCTATTCAAGGGTTAATATGAAAAATGGTCATGTATAGAGTTGAGCTCATCGCAAGTATGGCTTGGAATAGAAGATTGAGTGAACAATCATGTTTACCCCCAAGCCATCTTACATATCAAGAGAAGAAGATGAAGAGCAAGTTCAATATGATGCATCTCGGAAGATATCTTTTGTTTGAAGCTTGCAAAGGAGACATGAAGACGAAGCTTAGCGAGGCCCTCCCATAATGGAGTATGGGGGAGCATTTGGAGAAGTCCTCATTAAGCATGTGCTAGCAAGCACAATCAAGAAAGGTGTTTCAACTTGAGAGAGTCAAGATCGTCATCATCGAGCTCAAGTGGAATGCGCAAGGCAAAGGTATGATCTTGATAGGTTTTCTATTTTACCGGTCTCATGGTGTTAGTGGGAGACCGGGTTTTAGGATAGATGGCGTACTATCAAGAGGGGCTCTCGAGTGAGTAACTTGATCGCATCTTTGTGGAGAGCTCAAACCTTTGCATACTTGCCATTTCATCTTTCTTGGTTCTTACTTGGTTTTTCTCCTTGTCTAGTTTTGGTGCTTGTTGTGATCTTCACGACAGGCCCAAGTTCACCGAAAACAAATTTCATATGGAAAACTTGTTGCGTTTTTGGTTTTGGAGGTTTGCCGATCATTCCTTTTTAGAGAGATTTTAACCTCCTCCATTTGGTTTTATCTTCCATTGTTGGACTATGAGGTTTATCTGCATGATCTTGTAAAGCTCTTCGTTGTGATTCCAACGAGCCAAAAATCATCGAAAACGGAGTCCGGATGGAAAAGATATTGACGTTTTCGTTATCGGTTTTGCTGCAGTTTTTCCTAGGCCGGAGTCTCCGGTCCTAGACCGGAGTTTCCGGTCTGTGCATGACCGGAGTCTCCGGAATGAACGTTTTTCTCCAAACGTTGTTCAGCCCCTGGTGGGGGGCGGAGTTTCCGGCCCTAGAGGCCGGAGTTTCCGCCCCTGGATGAACTTTCCGGCCCAGGGCACCGGAGAGTTTGCCCAAGCCTCGGCGGTGTTGATAGTGTTCAGCCCCTGGTGGGGGCCGGAGTTTCCGGTCCCAGTAGGCCGGAGTTTCCGCCCCTGGCCGGAGTTTCCGGCCCTAGTGACCGGAAACTCCGGTGTGAAGTTTTCCTGCAACGGCTCTTTTTCGTGGGACCTATAAAAATGCCCCTTCTTCCCCAGAGAGAGAAGCTCTTCCAAGCACGAATTTTCCCCCTCTCTCTCCTCCATTGTTGACCTTGGAAAGCTTGCCCCTCTCTCATTTCCTCCCATGATTCTTGCATATCTTTGAGGGATTTGAGAGAGGAGATCTAGATCTACATTTCCACCAATCCATCTCTCCTCTATGTGAGGGGAACCTAGTAGATCTTGATCTTGGATTTCTTGGTGCATCTCCTCATTGTTCTTCCTCTCTTATTCCCCCATAAGCATTTGTTGCTTTGTTGGAATTCGAGAGTGAAGTATTTGAGCACTTGTGCTCTTGCCTTTTGCATTTGGTGCATCGGTGTGCTCTCCACGAGGATTCGTGGAAGTTGAAAGTTTGTGAGCTTGTTACTCTTGGGTCCTTGGACCCTAGACGCCTTTGTGGTGGTTGGACCCTTGTGTGGTCACTTGAAGCCGTTCGGGAGCCCCCAATCCCATTGTGGGTTGTGCCCCGGATTGTTGTTGGAGGCCGTTCGGGAGCCCCCAATCCCATTGTGGGTTGTGCCCCGGATTGTTGTTGAAAGGCTCCGGATTCCGCCTCGAAGGAATTCCGATAGTGGAAGGTGAACCAAGCCTTTGTGGTGCGGTTCATCGGAGAAGAAGGTGAAACCTTTGTGGTTGTTGAACCGTTGTGTCGGTTCACACCTCTCCAACGAGACGTACTCCCTTAACAAGGAGGAACTCGGGAATACATCCTCGTCTCCGCGTGCCTCGGTTATTTCTATACCCGAGCTTTTACTTATGCACTTTACATTGTGATAGCCTTCGTGCTTGAAGTATTCTATATTGCTATCACCTTGTTGTTTGTCTTGCTTAGCATAAGTTGTCTTGCTATCAATAACCAACTCCTCTGGGATCACACTTCCCAGATCACTCAGAAGTCGAGCGCAGCCAAACAACTTGGCCAAGTGCTCACTGATATTGCCGTGCTCTTCCATCTGGGCTGAGAAGAGAAGCACAGTTGCCTCGTACATCTCAGCCTTGACTTGTCGTGCAAAAACAACCATGAGTTCAGTGATTATATCATAAGCACCCTTGTTCATGAAACGGTTTTGCAGGTCAGCCTCCATGGCAAAGAGCATGCCACTCTGGACATAAGAAGAAATCTCTGCCTTTACCCCATGGACAATCCTATCGATTTCCGGGGCGGTGCTAGGAAGATCACCTAAGGGGGTATCAAGGATGTAGGCCACCTTTTGGGTTTCAAGGATGGACTTCAGATCGCGGAACCAGGACACGAAGTTAGACCCATCGGTCTTAAGCTTCTCTTTCTCAATGAACAGGTTCAGGTTAAAGGAGGGGTGAGACATCTACAATGGAATTTGCAACAACATAAGACTTTGTTCATAATAATTTTGAGTTATAGTATTTTAGAAAATAACTAACATAACTCCCACTCAAACGAACATCCCTCCTGGTCGTTTAAGCGATTACACGACCCCCATCCATTGCACCACCCCTCATCATCAAAGCCGGCGGCACAACTTCAAGAGTAGACAAAATCGTCCGTCACACCAATTTTGTGACTCGTGCTCGGCCTTTCGGCCTTCCTGTTCCGAGGCCATACCTCTGAGTATGCTAGGCTCGCCACCAAAGACCTCCACGCTGACGCTTGTGCAACATGGCTTACACCCACCGTATGCGAACGAAGATATGTCTGACACCCGATCATCACGGCCTGCCTCATAACGTAGAACTTTATTGGTGGTGCGCGTTGGAGGGAGAACACTAGTGGTATTTTGAAGGGATCATCTTATTCAACTACCGCCGTGTAACACACAATCACACACAGAATAAGATGCACACAAAACATCAAATGTAATGCAATGTGATATAGTCCATCGCGCCATGGTCTTCTTGGCGCCCGCAGTTTATAAACAATTTAATAAACCTACCTTGACCATATCACATAGCCCCTGCAAAATAAAGTTAGACGCTTCTACTTTATCTTTTGCATATTTTACGTGGCTTGGGGTTTTCGTAAATAGAACCGCTTCATACCTACGAATCTTATGACCACAACAACGATCCAATAATTGCATGTTTAAGCATCCCTTTCGGGCCCTCCATTGAAAATGCGAAGACCAACTAAAGAGAGAGAAACTGTCACCCGCCAGCCACAGATACGGTACAAGCCGTATGTCAGTAGTGGAACCAGTCTCGCGTAAGCGTACGCGTAAAGTCGGTCCGGGCCGCTTCATCAACTCAATGCCGCTGGAATACACAAGTGAACACTAGAGGGTAGCAAATAACAGGAACGGTGCCCCCGTGCAGAGCACGGGTTCTAACAGCGTACAGCTATATCTTACGATAGATCGGCTCTGATACCACTGAAGGGGATCGTGGGCAGAAAACAATAATTTTCCTAGCAACGATATCCTTAAACTAGCCAAGATCTATTCTATGCAGATATAGTAGTACGAACGGAGATCGGAATACATACCCTTGTAGACCGAAAGCGGGGATTACGTTCCCGCACAAACGTTGTCGATGAAGACCGACGAAGCCGACCTCAAGGTCGTGCAGAGGAAGCAGACCTCCGAGTACCGCTAGCGCAGCACCTCGCAGGGAGTCGCACACGTACGGTGGAGACGACGCCTCCGAAGCTCCAGTCTAGGACGAGCAGCGGAAGACTTGGACCGGAACACCAGCAGCGCGGCAGCGGGCTATGGTGGAGGAGATCCCTGACTCCTCTTGCTCGGCGCGGCTCCAACTTGGGAACCACGAGATCGAGAGAGAAATCAGGAATTAATTGGTGAATTAAAAGGCTGGGGGTGCCCCTTCTTATATAGGCTCCCAGGGGGAGCCAACCTTGCCAGCCAGGCAATGTGGGACTATCCCACAGCCTGGTTCGGCTAGGCTTGGTGCGCCAGCCCCCTTGGCCCATCCAGGCCGGCCACCAAGGCTCCCCACCGAATCCCCTAGGGATTTTTCCCCTCTTGGGCCTTCTTTCGTCCGGAAGGCCCATTTAGGGAAATCTGCCTTAATAAATTCGAAAATAAATATAAAAAATCATATTTGCATATTAATAACACTAATTAATATCAAACATAATATATATAATATTTCCTAGCTCCGAAAACTCTTTCGGCGCTGCCCGATCTCCATCGGACCTCTCCCGGGACGCTCCCGGTGATCTCCTTCCTTTCCGGTTGTCTTGTCGAAACCCCTTAAGTGTGTTACCCTAGCGGTTCGATATAATATCAGGTATGATCAAGACTCCTCAATGATCAACGACTAATTCGTAGGCCTGGACCCCCTGAATTAATCCCTGAGATATAACGAATGACTTTCATCTATCAAACCTGAACGTGAAGTCTTAGACCTTTTGCCATAGCGATACTTAGCACGTCCGAGTGTCGTTCCATAGATATCTCCATACCTAATCCCGACCTCGTTACCGACGACGCTATCTTCTACTCGTTCATGATCTCATGTCTCTGTGACCTAGTCACATGCTTGCAAGCTCATTAGACAAGATCTCACCGAGTGGGCCCGAGAGTATCTATCCTGCTACGCGGACTGGCAAATCCCGCTCTTGACCCCTCGTCTCAATACTCCTTTCCAATACCCAAAAGTATCACCGTTATTGTCATACTAAATAAGATACGACGTTTGGTGCAATCAAAGTATCTTCGGGGAATATCAATAAGAGTTGATCTCACGGTCAAAGGTGTAATGACTATGTTCTCCAAAACTGGGTATGTCCATCACATCACTCTCCAGCGATATGACTCTCATTGCCGACCGGCGCCATGCCCCATGACCGGGAAACCTCGATCATCAATCGCGCAACGAAACTAGTCTTAGTAGAGGCTACTAGGGACCTGGTTGTTTACGTATCACACCCGCATTAATGTTTCCGCTTAATACGGTTCTAGCATGACACAAAAACCTATTATGAACAAACGAGATATGATAAAGAATACACTTTATTAATTGCCTCTAGGGCATATCTCCTTCACCTACCCGGGGGGCAGCCCCCCGACACTAGTCCCCGAAGCTGGTGCTGCACAGCGACTTCGGATGATGTGCGGGATCAGCTTTTAAACAACGACTATCTTCCGAGAACATATGACACCATTCTCCGTTTTCTTGCCGAGATTGATTTCTTCCGAGACCTTCTTACCGAGACTGTGTTAACCGGGAGGCGAAGCCTGCAACCGGATAACACAATCTCAGTGAATCTCGACCGTTGACTTCATGCTGAGTTCGAGATCACGGGCAGGGCACCACACGACGTCCCGTCCGAGCAGAAATGCACTCGAGTGCTTCTGCTCGAGCACGCTGTCGCTTGGGTTCCCGCGCCGGGAGCCGCATCCGATCCGGAGCCCAACCGTTGGGGCCGTGTGACCCTCGGTGTGGCTGGATCGGGCGCTCCGGATAGCGCCACGTGGCGCGCTGGGCAAAACAGATCCCACCCACGATCGTGGAGGTCGTGGGCGGGAAAAATGGAAACCGCTCCGGAATCCCCCCCATAAATAGGGGACCGGAACGGTCTCCTCTCCTCCTTCCTTTCCTTCGCCGCACTCGTCCACCATTGTCTCGAGCGCATCGCTGCCGCCGCACTCGTCGCCCGAACGCCGCCGCCCTCGCCGTTCTCCGGAGCCCGAGCGCCGTCGCCCTCGCCGTCACCGATCTCCTCTTCTCCGGTGAGTCGCTCCCTCCGTCTCGATGATCTCCTTTAGTAGAATAGCCGCTCGCCTCCGACCGTGCCCTAACACATGCACGGTTGAGTCGCCGCCGGTGAGCACTAGTTGAGCGGCGCGCGCGAGGCGCACGGCGGTGACGCACCGTTGCGGTAGGATGCAGATCTTTTGCTCGCACTTTGCTTCGTTCGAGTTTAGCCCGCACCCTTTTTTCCTTCCTTTTGTTTTGATTTTCTAGCACACGGTAGATCTTACTTCCCAGGAACTCGGTTGTGTTTAGCAGTTTGTGCTCCGGTATCCTAGCTCCCGGTAGACTAATTCCGACTAACTGCCGCCGCGCCTGCAGAGTAGCCCGGATACATCTGCAGACTTCTCCGACATGGGCGAAGAAAGTATCCGGGGATGCTGGGATGGATCCGAAACCAAACAATGGGACCTGGACTGGCTGTACCGGACACACCGGATTCCGCCAGAAGTTGAGAGCCGTCTACCGGAGGGCGAGGTTGAGCCGGAACCCCAACCCGGGGAATACGTTGTATTCCTTACGCATTTCGAGCGTGGGTTTGGGCTTCCGGCTAGCACCTTCTTCCGCGACTTCCTCGACACCTACAGCCTCCAACCGCATCACCTCCCAGCCAACGCCATTATGATGCTCTCGGTCTTCACCACGTATGCAGAAGCATATCTCGGCGTGTGGCCCTTTCTGGATCTTTGGGCCAAGTATTTCATCCTTCGTCGCCAGGTCATCCACCGGATCAGAAAGAAAAAGACTTGGTCGACTGTGGAGCGGCCACCATCATCCCTCTTGCTGACTCCAGATTCCCTATAGTCAAGGGATTAGAATCCTGCCGGAAGTGGCAGCGCAGCTTCTTCTACGTGAAGAACCGAGAGAACTCGGGAGATGGTCCGGGATCCTCTAATCCGGATTTCATAAATTTGCCGGAGTTTGTCCATGGCCCTCCTCGCAAGTTCAACCTCTGGAAACGACTGCCGGATACCGAAGAGGTCAATTGCATGCATGACGTGCTCTTGGCGCTGAACAAGAAAATGACCGGCGACGATCTCCTGCGCTGCTTTATTATCCGCCGCGTCTGCCCTCTGCAAACCCGAGTGCACAAGATGTGCCATATGGATGGGAGCTATGACCCCACCAGGACCAGTATTTTCCCTCTTGACCGTCTCGCGGTCGTCCGACGTGTCCGAGCTATTGCTCGGACGAAGATGTCGGATGAGTATGTTTGGGGTGTCATTGGGGGATCCCGGAAAAAACCGTTAAAACAGGTGCTCCTGTCTGTCTTTCGTGCATTTTCCTTCGTACATGCGTTCACCTGGAAATCAACATGTGGTGATTTGTTTGCGCAGTTATTCGAGCGGCAAGCCGAGGAGGACGCAGTCTACGCCGACGGGAATTTCGTGCCGAATATCCCGGTGCCGGATAAGATGCCGAGAAAGGACCCCGACGGCGAGGACCATCTCGCCATTCCTCTATTCAAAGCTGCAGCTCCGGGTAACCCTTCAACCTCAGAGGCAGTTTCCATTTCTTCGGACGATGAGGATGAGATTGACTGCCAAATTCTCGATGTTATTGACGCTCTTCCTCTCAACTGGGCCTCAGCAGTGGTTCCGAAGCCGACTGCCGGGACCAAACGCGCCGAGAGCCGGAAGCGCGCGGCTTCCGACACCGAGGCTGCCGACAACCCCGGCAACCCCCCCAAAAGGAGCAAGCCGAATAAACAAACGGCCCCGAAGCCTCGCCGGCAAAGGGGCCCTCCCACTGTGGACTCCGGGTACATTCTTCTTGCCTTATGCCACATGACTTTGCCTTCTCCATAAATTATTACTGATGTATTTTCTTTTAGGGACGCACTCGACCTCCCGTCACCTGCTATTCCTCCTCCTCCCGGAACTCGGACTCCTAGCCCTGCTCGGGCTTCGCCTTCTCCTCCTCGCCCCTCTACCCGAGGAAGCGAAGCTGCTGCCGCTGGTGCCGCACCGGCATCCGTTGTGACTCCGGATGCTTGCCCGGTGATCGACGAAATCTCGGTGCAGGCCACGACGACCTCGGGAGACATTTTCCTTCCGGAAAGTCCACGCCGGGTGCCCGGGCTTGAGGCGGAGATCTTGAGCGGCAGTCCGTGCCAAGCGGTCCCTCCCGGCAAGCTCCGGACAAGACTGCCCCGGAGAAGCGGCCCGCAGCCTCCTCCCGGCCAGCTGATCCACCTGTCGGGAAGTCGCGCCCCAAGGTCACTGGGCAGAAAACGACTTCTGCCAAGGCTGCAGCTGCCCCGACATCCTCGTCCCAGGACTTGGTGTTGCGCCCGGGTACGTTTTCATCGTTACCACCGCCTCCCGCCGAGATCCCTACTGCTGCCTTGCGGATGTTGCGAGCAACCGTTAGCTCCTTTGTGCCTTCAGGGTCCCGGGATATTGCTGCTACCCGCGCGCCCGGCGGCTCCGGCATACAGGTTGTTGACGAATACAACCAGGCCTGGCTTGCCGCCGACGCCTCCGAGACCGCGGGAGACTTGCACGCTGCAGGCCCAAGCCGCAACGCCCAAGCCCTGCACGCTCTCCAGGTGGCCGCGCTGGATGTTACTCGGGTGACCGAGGTAAGCTTGTTCTATTTCTTTTATCAAAAAACATTTGTTCCTTCCACTACCACTAGTCCCCGAGATTGGTGCTTAGTGCTCTAGATTCCACCGAATAGCAGATCACTAGGTTCCAATCTTAGAGAAAATTACAGGACTCGGACACCGAGTCCCCGAGATCCTCCCAACCGGGTAGCTTGCTTCAAAATTTGCTTCATAACCACTAGTCCCCGAGATTGGTGCTTAGTGCTCTAGATTCCACCGAATAGCAGATCACTAGGTTCCAATCTTAGAGAAAATTTCAGGACTCGGACACCGAGTCCCCGAGATCCTCCCAACCGGGTAGCTTGTTATGTGTTAGAGATCCCGCATTCTCCCGATTTCCTTACATTTGTCCCCGGCTAATTCTTCCTTCTTTGTCTCGATTTCAGGAGTGCAGCAAGAAACGCTGCAGCATCTTCAACCGAGTTCTTGCTGACCTCGGTCAGTCCAAGAAATGCGAGGGGCGGCTCCGGGAGGAGCGAGACGCCGCGCGCAAGGTCTCGGTAGACCAGAAAGCCGCACTTGCCACCGCACAAGCCGAGATCACGCGACTCAACGGCGAGCTCGAAAAGGTCAAGGTTGCTGCGACCGAGATGAAGACGCGCTTCATCGAGGCGACAAAGAAGCAAAAGGAGACCTTGGACCAATCCGAGGAGCGTGCGCATCTTGCCAAGACCGAGTTGGCTCTCCTCCGGTCCCGGTCCGATACGTGGCTCTCCGAGCTCACTGTACTGAACCGGGATCTTAACAGTAAGTGGACCGACATCCGTCTTGTTGCTTTCTTTCTTTGTTGTTGCTTTTCTTATGACCTAGCCGTTTGACAGCTCTTCTTTTTAAAGGAGAATTCGAGCACTCCCGCGATGCTGCCACCCTTGCCGTTGATGTCGCCCGAGAGAAGCGCGCCGGGAAGGGCCCTGTCTCGGATGCCTGGGACATCGAGGATCACCTCACCGCCCTGAAGGCCCGGATAGTGCCTCTTCGAGCTATCGGGACGGAGCTGCTTAGCGCTGCGGTCCACGTCCACGGCGCACTGTGGCCGAGTATCCGCGCGACGCTTTCGGTTCCCGAGCTCGCGATCGCACTCCGGTGTGCCGGGAGGCGCCTCCACGCTTGGAAGCGTTCCGGTGCGCGAGCTGGTGCCGACCAGGTCTTGACCCAAGTACTTAGTTGGTACGAAGGTCTTGATTTGGAGGCGATCCAGCGCCTGCGGACGATCTCGCCGTGGGTGAGTGATTCGGCTAAGATCCAGCGGCGACAGGAGGTGGCGCACCGCATCGCCTCGTGGTCCAGCATCCGTGCCTTCACCGCCAGCGTCCTTCCTTCCGACTCGGAATCTGATTACGAGGATGACGAAGAAACCGTTGCGACCGGTGACACGGATGACGAGGCCCCGGAAGAAGATGACGCTGCCTCCGGTGCCGCGCCCGAGAGTGTGGTTCCCCGGGACGCAACGACTCCGCCGAGACCCGAGGCCATCGAGACCGAGGTGCGCCCCGACGCCCCGAGTAGCGCTGCCAGAACTGAAGCCGAAGCTGCTCCTGCTGCCTCTTCCGAGATTGCTGCTACTGGTGATGCCATCGGGACTGCTGCTCCTGCTGATGCCGCTCCCGAGGTCGCTGCTCCTGGTGTCTCGGTCGAGAAACCGACATCTCCTAATGCTTAGAAACATTTAAGAGTAGGTCTGTTAAATCCCCGGGATGCCGGGTACAAGATGTAATATACACTTATATTATTTTCGCTTCGTAGTGAACTATTTATCCGAGTAACTTATGTCAATTTATTCTGTTATTGAGTTCCCGAATTGCCTTTCATGTTTACCGTACTTAGGTAATTTCTGCTCTTGTCTACCATTTCGGCGTTCGACAGTCGAGTCACAAAACTCCACATACGGCATACACTACTTAAAGCAATCCGAGTTCCGACTAACCGAATTCCCGACATAAAAAACAACTAAGTTAGTAAAAAACAGGTATGCCGGAAAAGTTCCTGCTCCGAGTCCCCGAGACCATTTTCGTGTTTCCCACTTTCCCTCTCTTTGCTCTTGACTACCATTTCGGCGCGCGTCAGTCGAGTCACAAGATGATTTCACATGACATACATTACTTTGACTCTGAGAATCGAACTCGGAACTTTTCCGGCATACAAATAAAACCGAGGACAGTTATCCGGCAGTCCCCGGGTTCCATCCCGAGATGCCGGTATAAAATAACGAATGAACTTGACAAAGATGAGAACAAAACATGCATATAAACGAGGCAGTCCCCGGGTTCCTCCCGGGGTGCCTTACTTTCATTAATACTGAAAATTGAGATACAACATACACTGAGCCCTTTACGTGTAAAAGGGGCGAAGTAGAGCTACATTCCATGGACGCTTGGTTTCCTCACCGGATTTGTCCATTACACCTTTTCTAGCCTTCTGTGCATCTACAAGGTAATAAGAATCATTGTGCAATGCCCTGCTTATCACAAAAGGTCCCTCCAATGTAGGTGACAATTTATGCATTCCAGCCGTGCGTTGGATGAGCCTCAGCACAAGATCCCCTTCTCGGAACACCCTCGGGTGCACTTTCCGGCTATGATAGCGACGGAGATTCTGTTGATAAATTGCAGACCGAGATAATGCCAATTCTCTTGCCTCTTCGAGTAAATCTACATCATCTTCTCGGGCCTCCTTTGCCTCCGTCTCGGTGAACATTGTCACTCTCGGGGAATCATACTGTATGTCAGTCGGGAGTACTGCCTCAACACCGTATACCATGAAGAATGGCGTGTACCCGGTAGATCTATTCGGTGTAGTCCGGAGACCCCATAACACCGCCGATAACTCCTCTATCCAGCATCCCGGAGTTCTCAACAATGGCTCGATCAAACGAGCCTTGATGCCGGTTAAGACTAAGGCATTCGCTCTTTCGACTTGCCCATTTGGTTCCGGGTGTGCAACTGATGCTACATCCAGCCGGATTCCCTTCTCAGCACAAAATCGAGCGAATTCCCCCACAGCAAAGTTGGTGCCATTATCCGTGATAATGCTGTGCGGGTATCCGTATCTCAAGATGATGTCTTTCAGGAATTGCACAACGGTGTGTCCATCGCACTTCCGGATTGGCTTGACTTCTATCCATTTGGTGAATTTGTCCACCATAACCAGTATGTGCGTCATATTGCCTCTTGCCGGCTTGAACTGACCGACCATATCCAAACACCAAACTGCGAATGGCCAAGTGATGGGAATTGTTTTTAGTGCTGACGCCGGCATGTGTATCCGGTGAGCAAATCTCTGGCATCCTCCACACTTCCGGACAATATCTTATGCTTGTTGCAATGCAGTGGGCCAGTAGAACCCATGCCGGAACACCTTTGCCACCAGGGCCCGGGATGATGCATGATGTCCACATTCCTCCTGATGTATTTCCAGTAGCATCTCTTGTCCTTCTGCCGGTTCTACACACCTCTGGAGTACCTCGGTAACACTCCTCTTGTATAGCTCTTGATTGATGACGGTGTATGCTTTTGACCTTCACAATATCTGCCGGGCTTCCACTTCATTTTCCGGGAGGGTTCCTTCCCAGATATAAGCCATAATGGGTTGTGCCCATCCCGGGACGGGTCTAACCGGGAACATGGGAGCGTCCATGTCCATTGGTTCTGCCGACATCACCTCTATCATCATCTTTCTTTGCCTTTCTGAGCACTGCGATGTAGTCCCCGGGTCCGATGTTATGCTCCCGACATCTACTTCCATGGGTACTGCATCTGAACCAGGCTCCTTGGGGATGAAGATAGAATCCGACTCGGGTGAGGGCTGAATAGATGGCTTCCTCAAATGCTCCAGGGCTATCCCGGGTGGGATGGCATCCCGAGACGATCCTAGTTTGGACAAGAAATCCGGGTATATGCTTGAACTCGCATCCTTCAAAAAATCCGGATATTTTCTGCACATGAAACCTGTATAAGTCCATGTTTGCATCGAGGGCATCCCAATTCCCCGACACCTGTTGCACCACGAGGTCGGAGTCACCGAAACACTCTATCCGGCGGATGCCGATTTCCTTGGCGACGTTCAATCCATGAACCAAAGCCTCATATTCTGCGACATTGTTGGATGCCCGAAAATGAATTTGCAGCACATACTTCAGTACATCTTGCTTTGGGGAAGTGAGGACCACTCCGGCACCCAATCCGATCTTAGCCTTTGAGCCATCGAAATGCATCCTCCAGAAATTGTAATCCGGCATCGGAGGTTCATATTGCATCTCGGCCCAGTCCACCAAAAAGTCCAGCAGCGCCTGCGACTTGATGGCATCTCGTCTCTCGTACGCCGGGGCGTATGGAGACAACTGGATGGCCCATTTGGCTACCCGGCCGCTAGCGTCCTTGCAACCGATGATCTCAGCCAGAGGAGCTTCGCATACCACTGTGATCGGATGTTCCTGAAAGTAGTGCTTGAGCTTGGTCACTGCCATGTACACCCCATACGCCATTTTCTGGTAGTGCGGGTAGTTCTGTTTGGATTCCGAGATCACCTCACTGAGGTAATACACCGGCCTCTGTATCAGCTTGCCCCCTTCTTCCCTTTCTACCACCATCGCCACAGTGACTACTCGGTTGGTTGCGGCAATATACAGCAGCATAGGTTCCTTTGGTAATGGGGATGCCAACACGGGTGCTGTCGAGAGCATCCTCTTCAAATCGTTGAACGCCGCATCAGCCTGCGGGGTCCAAACAAATGTCTTACTCTTCTTCATCAGTTGATACAGGGGCAAGGCTTTCTCCCCCAGTCGACTCACAAACCGACTAAGGGATGCAAGACACCTGGTAAACTTCTGCACATCCTTGAGACGCACGGGCAATTTCATGCTCTCGATAGCACGAATTTTACCCGGGTTGACCTCGATTCCCCGGCTTGAGATGAGGAAACCGAGTAACTTTCCTGCCGGAACACCAAATGTGCATTTATCCGGGTTCAATTTCATCCGGAACCTTCTCAAGTTTTTAAATGTTTCCCTCAGATTATCTATTAGGGAGGCTTTTTCTTTTGTTTTTATGACTATGTCATCGACATAGACCTCGGCATTTCGGCCTATCTGGTCATGCAAGCATTTCTGCATGCACCTCTGGTATGTAGCACCAGCATTCCTCAAACCGAAAGTCATGACACGATAGCAATAAGCCCCATAAGGGGTAATAAAAGCAGTTTTTAATTGATCATCCGGATTCAAAGGTATCTGGTGAAAACCAGAATAGGCATCTAAAAAAGTCAAAAGCTCACTCCCGGCAGTGGAATCTATGACTTGATCTATCCGGGGCAATGGAAAGGGGTCCTTCGGGCATGCTTTGTTGAGATTGGTGAAGTCGATGCACATGCGCCACACCTTAAGCAGGAAGGGATCATCTTTCTTCTTCTCTACCAGGACCGGATTTGATATCCAATCCGGGTGCAGCACCTCCATTATGAATCCAGCGGCCAGCAGTATAGCCAGATGCTCCATGACCGCGGCTCTTCTTTCATCTGAGAGGCGCCTAGTTGGTTGCTTCACCGGCTTCGCATCCAGTCTAACAAACAGAGAGTGCTCAGCCAACTCCCTCGGGACGCCTTGCAGATCGTCACTCGACCACGCAAAAGCATCCCGATTCTCACGGAGGAAGTCGACGAGCTCCCCTTCCTATTTGCTGTCCAGGTTGCTGCCAATGATAACTTGGCGCTCCGGGTTGCTGGGGTCCACGCACACCTTCTTGGTCTCTTTGGGGGGCTGAAATGATGCTCCCTGCTCCGGGTTCACCATCCCGGGCATTCCGAGTTGGGAGGTCTTGGCCATTGCCACCACCTGCTGGATCCTCTTCTTTTCTTCCGCGATCACCAGAGACTCAGCCAAGCACGACCCCGTCGAGGCACATTCCATGGAGCGCTTGTGGTCTTCCGAGATGGTGATTATGCCGTTAGGTCCCGGCATCTTCATTTTGAGGTAGCCCATGTGAGTCGAGATCATGAACTTGGCAAGGGCCAGCCTGCCGATTAGTGCGTGATATGGGCTTTCGAGGTCCACGACCTCGAACTCCAAGCTCTCGGTTCGGCAGTTCTCCCGAGTTCCGAATAGCACCTCAACCCAGATCTTTCCCATGGGCGAGCAAGAGACTCCGGGCACAATGCCGTGGAAGGTTGTCTCGGCAGGCAGCAGGGTGTTCATGGATACTCCCAGCTTCAGCATCGTGTCCTTGTACATGATGTTAATGGCACTGCCATTGTCGATCAGAACCCGGCTGAAGCGGACGTTGAGGTTGGGTCCGACAAAAGTTGGGTCCACCACCAAGGCATACGCCCCCGGCTTAGGCATAACTCGGGGGTGATCCTTCCGGCTCCACGTGATCTTCATCTCGGACCAGTGCAAGAACTTGGGCACCGCCGGGATCACAGCATTCACCTCCAGGGCACGCTGCCGCACACTCTTTCGGTCAGTGGGTTTGGTCACGAAGACCACATAGCTTTGATGTGCCTCCCGATAGTTGCTCTGCTGCTGTCCGACTTGGTTACTGGGGCCTGCACCGTTGTCGTTCCGGGTGTGCACCATGTTCACTGGCCGAGGTGGGGGTCCTCTCGGAGGAGGGGGAAGTCGTACAGCGTTGGCCCCCGATGTCGGAGGAGGGGGTCTCGGGATATTGGGCCGAGATGCCGGAGCACTCTGCCGAATAGCTCCCGAGCTGCCTTCCTGCAACGTGCGCTGATACCAGCTGCACTTCCGAGTAGAGTGGTTTGCGGGCTTGTTGGACTCCAAAGTATGGTAGCAGCATGGCTTGTTCAGCATTTCCTCATACATCAGGGGCTTCTTTTGCTCCACCCAGGTCTTTTGCACCTCCTGACTCTGACCCCAAGTCGGGCCACTTGTCTTTTGACGCTGGCTGTTGCCGGCATCCTCCTGCTCCCGGGTCACTGCTGCGACGTGCTGTGCGGCATGGTGGTACTCGGGCTGATTCCTTTTGTGGCCAAACTCCTGGCGATCATGGCTTCTGCTCGGTCCTGAACGCTGAGGTCCCGCATTCCTCCTGTTGGAGTCACCGACATCCACCAGGGGTTGCATGGGATCTCCAAGCGTGTAGGTATCGGCGATGCGCATGGTCTCTGCCAAGGTCGTTGGCATCTTTCTTTGCAACTTCTGCCACAACATAGAGCCATGCCGGCATCCTTGTGCAAACCAGGAGATGGCCTGTGCCTCTACCACTCCTTCGCAAGAGTTGCGAATATTGCTCCACCGGGTAAGGTACTCTCGGTCAGTCTCATTACTCCTTTGCCTACAGATGGCGAGCTGCTGAGGTCTGTTTGGCCTTTTATATGTGCTGGTGAAGTTGCTGATGAATGCCTCCTCGAAATCTAACCAGCAGTCTATGCTGCCAGCTCTCAGGTTGTTCAACCAGATCCGGGCTGGTCCTTCCAACATTTGCGGTACGTAACGTACCGCCCATCGTCTGTTTCCACCGGCTATGCTTACTGCAGTTACATAGTCGGTTAGCCATTCCTCCGGCTTCTTGCTGCCGTCATAGGTATTGGCACCCCTGTTGAGCTGAAAGTTCCGAACAGGTGGTTCCCGCATGATCCGAGGTCCGAAGTAGGCAGGTCCCGGAGGTCCTTGCTCTTCCACCAACTCGGACTGGTGAATCCGGTCGAGCCGAAATCTGGCGTCTGCCGGGTTTAGCTGCCTGGTTCCTATCCGAGATCCCAAAGGGTTCTCGTCTGGCTCATACCCGAGCTGCTGCAGCCTCGAGTTGCTGTCATTTAGCCGGTTCTGCGCAGGGATCATGGCCTGCTGAGGGACAGAGGCGACCTCCCTCTGCGGGTTTCCCTGAACATGAGGAGGGTTCCGGGGTGGATTACCACGACCGGCCGGGTTATTGTTTCCTTCACCCTGGTTACCATCCTCACGGGTACTTCCCGCCTGCGCCGAGTTACGTTGTCCGGCTTGCCCGGCTTGCTGGATACCGGCGAATGCCGGGTCATAGGTCTGTAGCTGCTTGTTCTTCCCGGAACCTCGACTCCGGCTTCGGCTCTTGCTCTTGCTTTTGCTTCTGCTCGGATGCGGGGAAGAGGCCTCCCCGTCCGACTTCTGGCTATTGGGTCTAGCTGAGTGCACTTGGGACCCTGCCCCGGGGTTCTTCTTCTTGAAGGCCAGATTCTGACGGTTGGCCTCAATCACCAACTCGTTTACCCGCTCCTGCTGCTTGCGCAGGGCCTCACCGGATAACCCCACCAATTCGGCCATGGCGGCTTCGGCGGCCCTAAGAGTTTTCGCCGGGGAGCTGTACACCGGCTTCCCCGCTGAAATCCGACTTCCCGTGTGACTGGTGGTGGCTCCACCAGCCAGCTCCTCATTCACCATTCTTCCTTTCTTGCGCAGATCCGCGATGCGCTTGTCCCGGGAGTCTATCTTAAGGAATCCGTGAGCTGCATTGTACTCCCGGAGGCTGGCATTGAGCTCGCGATGGATTTCGGTGATCTCCTGCGCTTCAGCGAGTAGCAATCTCCGCTGTTCCTCTAAGTCAGCCGAGGTGGCCTGGGTATCCGCTTCAGCAGCCACAGGTATAGTCAACTTGGCCACCAGCCCCGAGAGGGGATCCGGGCGACGCCGCGGCTGGGATGGCTGTGGATCGGCATCTCGGGCCGCAGGTCTTTCCTGCGGGGGTTTGGCCAAACGGGGATAGCCGCTCCCGGTATCGCCGTCAGCGTCCTGATACTCCTCCTCGGTTGCCCCGACCATCATCACCGCGACGGAACTCGGGGGGCGACCGGCACGCAGACCCCGAGCAGCGCAGAGCATGGGCGGGTCCTCAGCTTCCAGGACCATGTCCGGGTAGCTACAGACAACCTCGGTGGCGACGTAGGTGGTGAAACCACCGAAGTCAATGAGACATCCGTTCACCGGAAAGGGCCTGTTCCGGAAGCATCCTGCGTTGTCGCAGACGAAGTCCATCTCCCCTAGCCTTACGACCAGGCCAGAGAGAACCTGAACCTCGAAGTGAACAGGTGAGCCCGTCCGGATGTGTACACCAGCCAACGCCTCTGTCTGCCCCACGGTGGGCGCCAACTGTCGTGGTGGTGTCACGGCAGATGCCATAGGATGGCTAATGTGTGGGGCCGATGGACGTTGGTGGATCCGGGGAGGGATAGCGAGCTGAATAGCCCACGCAAGGAGGAACTCGGGATGACCGAGATCTCCCAGGAACAAGAAACCATATCTAAGTGCAAAGGGGAAGATCTAACAAACACGAACAAATGCACGAAGGCACACAACACACACACGATATACCCAGGTTCAGGGCCCTCGTGAGGAGGTAACACCCCTACTCCTGCCTTTCCTCTATATATATTTGTGGTACAAGAACTACAACTTGCTGCTAGATCTCTCAAAGGGAGGAGTACCAAGAACTAGATGAACTCAAGGTGAGAAGGAGTAAATGTTCTAAGAGTAAATGCGACTATAGCTTTGGCTCCGAAGTTGGTCTCTCCCTCTCAGGAGCAGTTATGGCGCCTTTTATAGAGTTCCGGCCAGGAGGGCCGGAAACCCTAAATCGGCTTGGCCCCACCGGACAGGCCTAGCCGGCATGTCGTCACCGGCTAGTGCGACCTAGTCGCCGCGCTATCCGGCGTAGCCCCTTCGTCATCATCTCGATAAGGACGGCAGGCGCCGTCCTGCACCATCATTGTCCCCCTGTCAGAGACAAGACATGTCTTCGCCCATCCCGGATAGCCTTTTCCGGATTGCCGGGCGAGGCATGTCAGGTCTTGTCGTACCACGATCGTACCGGCTGACGCGCTCCCGTGTCAGGCGGGAGGTGACCATGCTTCCGTGTCAGGCGGGAGGTGACCATGCTTCCGTGTCAGGCGGAATGGTACTTCCCCCGCGATAGACGGGAAAGCCTGCTCTAGACCGTTGACGGCCTACCGGGAGCCCTCTCGCCGGCTACCTCCTCGCTTGCCACCGTGAGCCTCTTCTGCATAAGACCAAGACCGAGACACACGTTCCGGTTAGTACCCACCCGGACTACCTATCCGGTAAAACCGAGTACTCCTCCTTCCGGGAGTTTCCTCGGAGCCCGAGATCCGGGATCCTTTTCGGAGGGGTCCGAGCTCGTCTCAGGATGAGTATCTCTAGGCCTAGCCTCCCGAAGATGTCTTAGCTTATCAGCAAAGACATCTTCGAGAAGCTAGTTCTTAGAGGAACCACCCGCTTATGCTTGTGCTGCGATTATGAATTAATTATGAATTAATTATATTTATATTAACTCAATATTAATTAAATAAAGGAAAAAGGGGGCTCCCACCTACATGGGCCCTAAGAGGGCCCAAGAGGGGGGAGCCGTACCACCTTGGGGGAAAGGGGCTTGGGCCCCTAGTCCAACTCGGACTAAGGGGTTCGGCCGAACCCCCCTCCCCCTCGTATTCCTTTAGTCCCACATGGGGGAGGCAAGGTGTTTGCACACCCCTTCCCCCCTTTATATAGCAAGGCATATTAATTGGATTAATTACAGAAAAATACAATTAATTGTATAGCAGGCCGGCCGAGTTGCTTCTCCGCCCGTTTTGCCCCCTCTCTCCACCTAAGCTATACCGCCGGGCGTCGTTACCCTGCGGGATTCCAGATAAGATCTACCCCTGCGATTTCAGCTGGATCTGAATGACCGGGGGTTGTCGTTAAGCTCCGTATGTTTGCGAGTGCTCGAAGGCAACTCTTTTGAGGAGCCTGGGCGACGTCGCCTCGCCCCCTGCAGCCGTCGTGCCGCCTCCCCCTGCCGCCGACGCACCCCCTGCCGCCGGCACCTCGCCATCTTCCGCCCGTCGCCCGTCGATGCAGGTCATCGTCGACACCCCTGCGTCATCGTCTACGTCATCGCGGCAAGTTCTCCGCGACCTCGAGGTCGGCTACGTACGACTTCATCGTCAACGCTTGTGCGGGAGCGTAATCCCCGCTATCGGTCTACATGGAGGTAATGTAACCCGTTCCGCCACCGTTATCACATGTACTAGATAGATAGATCCAGACTAGTTAGGGTTTCATACGCTATAAAATTATTGTTTTCTGCACCGTAACCCCTTCAACAAAATCATCTCCTCATTCAGTGCATGGTATCAATTAGGACTGCATGTACATTATTCAAGATTTAATTCTCATGGATCTTGCATATGATTTTTTAAATTGTGAGGTTGAATATGCTCTAGCCATAATAAACCGCATTGGCGGTAGGGATTTGGATTTAGTTATGTTAAAAAAATTATGACTCTACCTTCATTGCGAGGAAAGTACTGTAGCTTCATTGTGAGGAAATTATGCTTCCATTATGAAAATATTTGTTGAGATTATGCTTCTTATATTATGCAGCTTATTTTTTGTTCCACCAAGCATCTCAGGTAGCAAAAAGGTTCTTCAATTTTTTTAACTGATTGTACCCTATGCTTCCAATTTTTTAGTGTTATCCAAACCTGTGGAATTATGGTGCTCAACCAAGTTAGTTTAGCTTCCTTTGAACACATGTATGTTTTGTTTCTACATACATCTCGCTTCCTCTCCGACATTACTATTGCTTCTTCTATATGCCTGGACTACATGTTGCTTGCACTGTCACAGTGAGATTGATTCATTTTATCTTTTGCACACAGCTACCATGAAGCCGGTGGATGAGTGTTTGTTGAAGAGCAGGTTTTCTGCATCTCGGCTTAATGATATAGCTTTAGGTATGGTGAAAGAACGCAAAGATCAGATTCGCCTACGAGGTTAGGGTAATCTTCTGGAGGTTGGTTCTTTCTCAGCGCCTGAGGGACTGCTTGAATGGATTGTTAGTTCACAAACCCCCGCAATAATACTTCTATATTGTTCATGAAAGATATGATTGTGAAAGTTCTTGTCATTCCTCCTGGTAATAGGCCGGTTGTGCTCACCGCCAAGTTCCAAGAATCAGTACACCGTGAATTCTACAAAATAGAATTCGAGCATGGACGAAGGGCACCAATACACCATGCAACCGATATGCTTGACAAAGGAGACCTAGATGAAAAAACATACTTCATGACATTTTTTGTAGTAGCATTGGGAACTTATCTATGCCCCGGAACTGGAAATATGTTACCTTTGCAATATCTTGGTAGTCTAGAGGTTTCAAAGGAGGTCAAAGACTATGATTGGGGTGCACACATCTTGCAACACATAATGTCAGAGGGTGATGCATTCCTAAAGAGGAAGGCAAATAACACATTAAAAAATGTTCGAAAATCAATATGGGTTGGTAGTTGCTTACCTGTGCTCATGGTATGCCCCAAATTTTGTGCATCCCAATTAATTCAGTACCCTTGCATTATACATGAACTAACAGCCATATGTAAACTACATTCTTATGCAGATTATATTCATGGATCATCTTGATTTCCCAGAGTCATCCTTGTCTACGCATCAATTTAATTACTCGCTACCCAGAGCATCACATGTTTCGGATGCGGATTTTAATTTTGTTACGAAGCATGACAAAAGAAGACTGACTCTCAATTCTCATGAATATGGTGCACGTACTGTAAGTGATGCATAATTACTATGTACATATACAATCTCCTATATGTTGATACTGACAACACTCTCCTTTTGTAGTTCCGTCCTTTCCACATGACTCTGTACGCTACAGAGCATGAACCATTCGGGCACCATCCCAAGCAAGCACCAAGACCACTGGAACCTCTTACTCGCACACCATCTAACATTCATGTGCCCGGCGTATGTCGATAGCCTCACTCATTTTACTCTTTTATATTTAGATTTCATATAGCATGCTTCAAATCATTTCAGATTTCATATAGCATGCTTCAAACCATGAATAAATGTTTGTGCATGCTTCAAAACAGGCCACACCTGAGAACCTCCAAAATAATAATCTGGAGAGTACAAAGGCTCACTTACAAGCTTCGAATCAAGATTCACCTTGGCAAAACCATTGCAATCCAAACCAGACAACTGAGGTTCCTGATCAGGTGATTTAACCTTGTTTCATTGAAAAAACATTATAGCAATTCAAATGCGATACCAATACTTTGGCATTCTAATTGCTATACGTGCTCATACACAACTAGCAATCTGACACACCCTCATTTTTTCTCAATTACATTGCGCAGGACCTTCCAGATTACTTGATCCCCATTATTCAGAAACATTCGCAATTATGGGCTAACGATATTGAAGATACCATAGCAACTTTGAGGGGGAAACATGTCACTCGCATGTCTGAATTCGCTCGGGATGTCATCACATTTACGAAGGAACACACCATACACGTCCCGTCCTTTGCGTCACCGCCAAGGTGTGTGGATGTTTCAAACCTTCAACCAGACGAAGGTAGTGCTTCCAAGGCAACTCCTGAAACAAGGTTCTGGAAGCAAGCTGTCCAGATTGCTGAGGAGGTGGAGCAACAAGTGGAACAGAGCAAAGAGAAGTCTATCCACCAAGAAATGATGCCCAATAAAGACCAACTTCCATTTGAAGCACAAAACAACGACGACCAATATACAAGTCGCCAAACATATTATGATACTGAGCCACCTTCGTTCAGTCTCTTTGCACCAGGTGAGGGCTTCTCTCAACCACCGCCTCCAGCAGACAACGGGGAACACGCAAGTGCGTACACCACTTATGTAGGAATCTAAAATTCAGGTATCCATCATGTTTACTTAACTTTCGATATTCTTGATGTATGCGTCTATTTTTTTCATTCTTAATAGTGAAGTTTTTCCGCGGTTTCAGACTTTAACCTCACAGTTTTTTCCCAATCAGTACCCGATGCACCAACATTGGTTCAACATCAAGTATCCTCACAAGAAATACCTCACAAATCGGCCTCAGTAGCACAGGACCTTGTAGCGCAGGTCAAAATTGTCATGGCCGATGCTCCAGAACTTGAAGCATCCCCTGCACGCACTTTAGGTGAACCTGGTGTGCCTACTACTCCCAACTTCTGCTCTTCATTTTATTTGAATCAATATATTTTTACAATTACCTGTACTAAATCCTTTATAATTTCATTTTGCTTATAAGCACCCATAATCATGCTTCCCACGAATTTCCTTACAGCTTCCGCATCCGATGCACCCACTACTGAGCACATAAGAACTACATGTGCATTATTTTAGTTACACTTAGTGAAATATATGCTTGTTCCTTTGGTTTGTGTACCACATAGATAAAAATTGCCTCACCCCTAAGCAAGGTTAACTTCCCTGCGAAAAATGTATTTGTTTCCATTGCCTACTGCATCATGCTTCCTACTCATTCTCGCTAATACTGAATATTTGTTCTTGCTTTTGAGGTACACGAGAAGAACCGGAACAGGCCCTGAAAAGTGAAAAACATCTTTGACACCATCGGCACACAAACTCAAGAAAAGAAGAATAGGAAGAAGAGAGCTTTTCTAGGGCTCAATGAAGCAAATTGCACAAAGAAGGGGAAGACTAGCGATGAATCGAAGGAAACATAGAACAAGTTCATTCTAAAACAATGCGTCAAACCACCCAAAAAAGAAGACAATAAGACACGGTTAGTTCTACTTCTCTCCACGTACCTAAAAGCTCACAATACAAAAATTCAATGTTTCCATTCGGTAACTGACTCTTGTTATTTGAAACTAAGTTAGTACACTTCTCCTAGGCCACTTTATGTGCATCTACAGGCCACATTTTGTGGATTTTGGAAGTTATCATATCTCCTACGAAGACATTCGTTCAGCGCTTCGTCCTCGTGGTCATATCGACACTCACGTCATGGAACTGTTTATCAGACACTTCAACACCGAGAAAAACAATGTGACATCCACCTTACACAAGTGCACTAAGTTTGCCTTCTCACGATCATTGACTGTACGGAAGTCTTCCAAGCCCAGCTTCAGTACTTTTTCCATATTGTCGGAGGATTAGAACATGCATCCCACCATTGCCTAATTTACATTGTTTTTTGTAGAATAAACAAATGAAAGATGAGGACCTTTTTGATCCTAGGAGTTGCATCCGAGAATTCACTCAAGTTTACAAAGACCACAAACTCAAATCAAAGGATCTGGTAAGCAGACTTTTACTTATGTGCTCCCCCACCTTTGCTTCCCAAATTATACTAGCTTTGTAATGGTTCCTTGTCTCCTTATTTGTCAGCTATTTTTCGCAATTGTTGACACGGAACATTGGATTCTGTGCTGCATAAATCTTATTCATAAACAGCTTAACCTACTAGACTCAATGAGAAGTGTGCACAAGACAAAGGTTTAAAAATAAGCAAAAAATCTGGCAAGTCCTTGAATTTCTCATTCGAGCAGCATTCAACAATCTTCTAATCTAACATGCATCCAACAGGTTAGTAATTTTAGCAAGGTGGCATGCATGGCAAAAGCTTTCCCCAATACTGATTTCATGCAGTATGAATGGTTGAACCCTCAAGAATGTCGTCAACAACTAACCAATGAAAAAAATAGCCCGCTATAAAATATAGCGTGGCCCTTTTTAAAATGCTACAAACGCTATAGCGTGTTATAACGTGCTATTTTTGAAATAGCGTTTAACAAAAAAACTGTAATTTGAAATCAGGTATAGCAGGATACTACCGACGATTCATTGAAAACTTCTCCAAGATTGCCAAGGCCTTGACGGAATTATTAAAGAAGGAGAAGAAATTTGAGTGGACAGAGGCATGCGAAGCCAGTTTTCAGGAATTGAAGAAACGTCTGGTTTCAGCCCCAGTTCTATGCTTACCTGATTTGGAGAAGGAATTCCAAGTATACTGTGATGCTTCACGCCAAGGCTTGGGAAGTGTGTTGATGCAGGAAGGCAGAGTGGCATCTTATGCCTCTAGACAACTCAAGAAACATGAAACAAATTATCCAACTCATGATCTCGAGTTAGCATCAGTAGTGCATGCCCTGGAAACTTGGATACCCTACCTGATGGGAAAAAGATGTGAGGTATTCACGGACCACAAAAGTTTGAAGTACATATTTACACAGAAGGAATTGAATATGAGACAAAGAAGATGGCTGGAACTTATTAAAGATTATGATCTAAGCCTTCAATACCATCCGGGAAAAGCTAATGTGGTAGCAGATGCTCTGAGTCGTAAGGTGTATGTGAATGGCCTTACAGCAGGAGAATTACCTGAGGATTTATGTAAAGCATTCAAGGACCTCAGATTGGAAGTAGTACCTGAAGGGTTTGTAACCTCATTAGTTGTACAGCCCACCTTGATGGACAAGATACGTGAAGCTCAGAAAGGAGACAAGGAAATAGAAGAGATCAAAGTCAATTTAAGAGCTGGAAAAGCTAAGGGATTTCATGAGGATGAGCAGGGGATTTTGTGGTTTGAAAAACGTGTATGTGTGGCCAATGACCCTGATATTAGGAAGTTAATTCTGCAAGAAGCTCATGAAACACCTTATTCAATTCATCCGGGAAATACCAAGATGTATATGGATGTGAAAGAGAGATTTTGGTGGAATAATCTGAAGAGAGAAATAGCAGAATACATCGCTAAGTGTGATGTATGTAGTCGAATAAAGGCAGAACATCAGAAACCAGCGGGGCTCTTACAACCTTTGAAAGTACCGGATTGGAAGTGGGATTCCATTGGGATGGACTTCATCACTGGATTACCAAGGACCAGATCGGGTTATGATTCTATTTGGGTTATCATTTGTCGTCTAACCAAAATAGCTCACTTCATACCCGTGAAGACCACTTATACTAGTGCAAAGCTAGCCGATATTTACATGAAGAGAATTGTGTGCCTTCACGGCGTTCCCAAGAGTATCGTGTCTGATAGGGGGACCCAGTTCACCTCTCATTTCTGGAAGCAGTTGCACGAATCTTTGGGAACCAGATTGGAATTCAGTACGGCTTTCCACCCGCAAACAGATGGTCAGACTGAAAGAGTGAATCAGATTTTAGAAGATATGTTAAGAGCTTGTGCGCTTGACTATGGATCTAGTTGGGATGATAATTTGCCATACGCTGAGTTCTCCTACAACAATAGTTACCAAGCCAGCATTGAGATGGCACCGTTTGAAGCCTTATATGGAAAGATATGCACTACCCCACTGTTGTGGAGTGGTGTAGGAGAACGGAGTTTCTTTGGGCCTGATATAATACAGGATGCTGAAGAGAAAGTCAGGCTGATTAAGGACAGATTGAAAATAGCATAGTCACGCCAGAAAAGCTATGCAGATTCCAAGCGTAGAGAAGTCACCTATGAAGTAGGAGATAGAACCTATTTAAGGGTGTCACCACTTCGGGGCGTGAAAAGGTTTGGAATCAAAGGAAAGTTAGCACCTCGATTTATTGGACCATTCAAAATTCTTTCTCGCAAAGGTGAAGTGGCATATGAGTTAGAGCTACCTGAAGTGTTGTCTGCTGTTCATAATGTGTTCCATGTCAGTCAGTTGAAGAAATGTCATCCCGAGATGATGGGAGTGCCCTTAAATGATACTGTACCCCTCGAGGAGGTACAATTGGAGAGTGACCTGACATACGAAGAGAAGCCCATCAAGATATTACAGACAGCAGAAAGAGTCACTCGTACCCAAACCATCAGGTTTTGCAAGGTCCAGTGGAATCATCACACCGAAGACGAAGCCACCTGGGAACGAGAGGATGACCTCCGAGAAGACCACCCACACCTATTTGCTGACCTTTCCGAAACTCGAGGGCGAGCTTATTCTTAAGGGGGTTAGTCTGTAACATCCCAAATTTCTCAAAAATTTAAAACTTTGCATTCAAGTATCATGCATCATAAAAGTATGGCATTGAAATCACATAAGGAGTAAATTGAATTTTAATTATAAGTTTAAATAAAGTTGTGGTCAATAAAGAGGTTTATTTGAGCTCATTATAAAAATATGTATTTTATTATTTTATTTATTTAGTAAAATGATATCAAAAAGTTATAAATTAAATTAGCTTTTCAAAACATATTTTTATGATTTTTTCTGAAATGTTTTGATAAGTTTTAAAAATCAAATTGTTTGAAAAAGGATTTAAACAGAAGAAAAAAATGTGTCGGGCTAGTTGGGCCGACCCCCCCTATGCTATCCGCCGCGCGCGCAGCGCAGAGGCCCAAACCGCAGCCCATGTTCCTCCTCTCAGTCGCTGACAGACGAGGCCCACTCGTCATCTTCATCGTCGTGAAGAACACGAACTCTACCGAACCCTATATCGATTCGGATCAAAATCCGTTGGTAAATCGCGAATAAATCGCTCCCCTCCTTCCCCATATAAAGCCCCTCTCCGCCGCCGTCTCCCGCGCCCAAAAACCCTAACCGATACTCGCCTAAATCGCGGAAACGAGAGTTTCATCTCCGACATCGCCGCCGCCGCGTTTCGCTCCGTTCCGGTGAGTCCGGCACCCGAGCACCACCCCCAGACCCCCTCTGCGACTCCCCGTCTCCGTACGCATCTAACGGACTTGCTATGGCGTCCTCTTTTGCACCAGGGCGACTGATCCTTCGACGACCCGACGCCGCCGTCCGCCGCGCATCTCCGACGAGCACGCAGGGGAGGAGAAGGCCACCTCGACCGCACCTACCTCGCCATCGAGTTCGCTACGACGATCCGCTTCAAGTGGTATGAGTTTTCCTCTCTCCTTAGCCGTAGAACGCGAAGTCGAGCGACGCCGGCCATGGCGCCGCCGCGGGCACGAGTTCGCCGGCGAACCGCGCCGCCCGTCCGCCCCCTTTTGATCCCGGCCGTCGGATCTAGATCCAATGGATCTAGATCGGGTGGATCTGGAGCGTTCGTTTTAAAATAGATCGGACGGTTCGCGTTCGCGATCCGCGCCGAACCGGTATCAGCCAATCAGAGAGCGCCGCGTGGCATCTTTATTTTCTATTTTCGCTGAGAAATTGTTTTAAAAACAGAAAACAACACAAACTTACAAAATTCATAACTTTTGTTCTGTTCATCCAAATTTGATGAATTTTATATCCACGTGAATCTCTGCTCATGTAGTTTAGTATGGTTTCATTAGTTTATCCTTTTAGTGTATATTAAATTGCGGAATTTAATTGTTTATATTTTGGATATGAAATCTATAACTTAATTAATAAAATCTCTTTCCAAATAAATCCAATTGTTTTAGAGATTTATTAATGCCCTCTGTCCAGAGAGTGTAACATGAGTTTTATTTGAAACTTCTCATAATAGACTTAAAGAAATTGGTTTTAGAACTTAAAACTACTAATATGCTCAATATTTTAAATGATTAAATAAAATATTAAAATATTGATCATTGCATTTTATGCATTAATAACAGAGAAATTAAAATGGTAATTATATGGTGTTATTAAGTTCATTGCATATTAAGCATGCATACATATTTTTGTCTTGATATTTTAAGTGTTATGCTTGTGTGTTTATTTAGTGTTATTGTTTGTCTCTAGATTGTGAAGAGGAGGAAGGTCCTTGTGATTGTTATTCTTGTTGTGCTTGCTCCTCTTGTTACCAAGGCAAGTGACATTCATAATCTATCCTATGTTTTCTATATGCATTATGAGTAGATTTTGAGTAGTATGCATGATAGGGAAATTTTGAACTATCTTATAATGCTAAGTTAGTTTACACTTTGAAAATATCCTAGTAGTGTGTAGCCATCCCTCCCCATGCAGCCACCAAAAGTTTTATTAGATGCTTAGCTATGCTTTAAAGGAGTTTACTTATCATGTTATAGAATTATTGCTAAGTGTTAAAACCTTGAATGCACTTCTGGGTGGAATTGGTTGTTTGGTTTATGTTGAGTGGCTTTTGGGACCATGTTTGTGGTTGTCTTTGCCTAGGATGAATTTCTATTCTACTTAGGGCCATGAGTATGGTGGTTGTCACCCAGAAGCGCACTTGTGGACGGCCACCCAGGAACAAAGAGATTTCTAAGTCCCTCCAAGTTTAGAAGCTTCCCGTGCAGCCTTCTGACAATGAGCTCTGTCTAGAACTACTAAGTTGTGAGAGTGCAACCTGTCAGCTTGACAAGCAGATGTAGAGTTGATAGGTGGAACGGGTCTTGCTAGTATGGTTGTATTCTTCTTCTGAAAGTTCTTGTCTCAATTCTCTCCTTTCCTTAATGCACTCCGCGTGTATAGGATGTCTGGGTTAATTGAGTCTTAAGGTGAAAGTGCACAACCTCTGCAGAGTCGACAAACTGAGTACTCAGCCGTGTCCCCGGTGATGGACTACTTCGAGCAACTGGACAAGGATGGACGGAAGAATCTCAACATGGTTTTCGTAAAGTAAAATTTGACTAAGGAAAGAATTATTGGTGCACTTGGGCTTCATCCCTTGGTGCCAAGTCTTTGAGATACAAAAGTGTTTTATAAAAGATAGGAGAAAACTGGCTTTCTGCAAAATAGCCTACAAACTCCACCAAGCCAAATATGCATATAGAATTAGACTTGTCATAATTTATCCACCATAGTCACTTGCCAATACTTCATTGTATTGACCTCCTACGGGGGCTGCATATTCAAATGTGCAGGTAATTCTGGTGAGGAGTAAGTTTGGACTCGATTCTACACCCAGCATGTCTGCTTGTGGCGTATGCTAGAAGAGGAGGCCCATTGCTTTTATTTCGTTGTGAACTCTGAATATTTTAGCTAGTCTTCATGACTATGCACCTTGTAATAAAGCTATACTTGGCTATTTTTGGATCTCGATGTAGTATTTTGATACTTATGCAATGATACTATATATTTTGTACTGTGGTGCTGGCAGTGATCCAGGGACTAGCACATAACACAGGTGTTCCATCTTTATTTTAAAGATGGGGCGCTACAAGAACCACCAGATTGCAATGTACAACATTAATCAGAATTTTATTGGACTCATCTTCTTCACTAAACGCACAACCAGATTGCACACCATCATCATTACCGAAGACAGGAAACATATAGTTCCTTGTGATGTTGATCCTTCAACTTGTAAATCATCAGGTTCATAGGAACTTGCGAGCTTGGGAGCTCTTCCTAGGAAGTAGGAACTCTATTTCCTTGTGATGTTCTTCCTAGAAGTTTGAGAGTTGGACTTTTGTAGTTTTGTTACGTGTTTGGGCAGATGGGACCTGGGCTTTTGTTTGGGCCAATGGGCTTCCCGTGATGATATTACTCACCCTTAGCTGGCAAGGGCTGGAGCTCAACCGGCTAAGGGAGAGCGAGTGTCCCGCAGTCCAGGCATCCAGCAAGCTAAAGTAAAGTCAGCTCGCGTAATGGCTGGAGTAGTGGAGATAGCATCTAACGTAACGACCCGAAGGGCCCAGCAAGAGGAATTGAATCTAAGCGGGTATCTCTTGTAGCGGAGGGAAGAGGCAAGCGTTCCCTGCGATACCCAATTTTCTAGTTTTTTTATAGCGTGCTATACGCTATATTATTTAGCGTGGTATAGCGTGTATATAGCGTGCGTAGCGATGTAGCGAGCATTTTAGACTAAATATAGCGTAGTCTGCTCAGAAACGCTATAACGCGCTATAAACGCCGATATAGCGTGCTATTTTTTTCATTGCAACTAACACTGTAAGTCTCATTCTACACAATGCCAGTGTTATAAGGCCCCATGATTCTGCTTCTTACCTTGCACTCAATGTGCTGCAGATTTGATTGCGGAGTCTTCACAATGCTCCACATGATACACTGGGAAGGCAAGATTGTGAAGCCATTTAACATGGTACGTCCACACCCCCAATGCTTTGTTCTCACAATTATGCATAACATTTTCCAATGCTTCTTCCCATTCATACTGTCTGGGTTTTTTCCTTTCAACTACGTTGCTTGCAGAAGATGATTGAAAACCGCATGCAAATTACCCACATGATCCTACATTCTCCCCTGAACAAGGTTGATCCAAGCTGGGTGCTCAACCAGAAGTGAATAGGATTCTACAAAAAAAGAAATAAAGACTACTTCCTAGTGTTGCTTCGTAGTTAATCTCCATCATGTTTTTTTGTACACAACTACTATGAGTTGTAGAATCCGTGGGTTTCACTGCTTGTTTGAATGACAACTACTGAGATGTTTCTCTCTCTATATATATATACCTATGCACCTTTGATTCCATTTTGATATTTGAATTCCCGATATATTTGTATGCTACGATTATTAGCCAAACTTGCTTCGAAATTTCAAATTCGAAGCTCATTACAGAAGCTTTTCTTTTAGCTACGGAAGCTCTACTTTTACTTACAGAAGCTTGACTTTCACCAGCGGTTTCCACCCCATCACATCTTATGATTTTATGGAATATGAACTTGACCCTACATTTTCATCCAGTACTGTAGCTTCATTGCAGGGAAAATACAAGCTAATTCATTATAAATTTGTTGCTTCAATAATACATCCACTGAACATGACTTCCATTTTCAGTAAATAGCAAGGTGCTAGCACAATGTGTTGGAAACATTATACATGTCCAATACATAGTTTCCAGGCAACGGAAATAACAATGTGCACACAAAACAGGTACAAAACAAGGCAAGGGAAATAACGATGTGATATGAAATAAATTACTGAACAAGTTCACAAAGTCAGCTCTGGCTCGCGCCGCACCCTTTCCTCTTGTTCAGCTTGCATCTGCTCTTCAAGCTCTAGTTTTGGGCAATGCCTCCGGATGTGTGTGGGGTCACGACAATATGAGCATGTGTACTTACTCTTCTTTCGAGACAGTGGCTTCGCTGCCTTCTTCTTGGCATTGTCCTGCAGATGCTCCACCAACGACTTCTTTCTTTTCTCTTGTTGCTTCGGCCTACCCTTCTTTGCTGATTTTGGTGGATTCACCAAATTGTTGGTGATCTTTACCACCTCTTCGGGAGCTTCAACCTCTTGTGCACCTCCGGACAATCTTAGCTTATCAACCATTATTTCCAACTTGTCCACCCAACCATCCACAAGTTGGTACGTCTCAGAACCAAAGCATGCACGAGATGCTAGGCCCCCCATTTTGCGGTAGAGGGCATTATACCGCAATGTATTTGTTTCCGGCTCACTGTTTAAATGTAAATCCATATTCTTACTTCCTACTTGATGGATGGTTGCAGCCTCTGACCAACGATGAATCAAGTAAGCATCTGGTATCTCTTGCACATTCGTGCGTATCATAACCTTCAGAATATGATGACATAATACCCCATTAATATGGAACCGATTGCACGTGCACTTGTAGGATTGCCCAACTGGATCAACCAAAACTGCACGATGCTTCGTAGCTGCTGGATCATTACGCCGAAGCACATACTGATTCAAATTTCCTTCACACTGATTTATAATCAAAGCTGACGTCAACTCCATAATTTCCTTGAATTTCCCAAACATGGCCCTCGTGTAAAACTTCGATGCTTGCTCCTCAATCTTGAATCTATCAAAATCATATGAAATGATCAGTAAATATCTTTGTTCAGAAGAAAAATAACTCCAATTTTGCAAGTAAGTTTTCATGTCCTGTTAATTTTCCATGACCACCAAATCAAAAAGTATAAAACTGAAGAACTTTTCCTGCTCCTGTAAGCATACCACCATCACCTATACACATAACGTCAAAACAACCAAGAATACATAGCTGAATTTAACCATCTATGATAAAGCATATCATACCTAGACCATACTGGTGATGTTGTGCCCTCATCAATGTAACAAGCATTGTCCTCCCTATCTAGTCTAGTTTCCTGTATGTACTCGTACTGCTTCACAAACTGCCACCGAATCCTGAGGGTGCACTAGCTTCTTAAAAAAAAGAGTTGAGGCCTTCAGATCTACCAGTTGTTCCAGTGAATGGGAAGAAGTTATTCTTGAAGTACGCATGTGCCCATGTACGCCTACAACCCCACATCCTAATTAGATGCTCGTTTTCTCGCAACTCATGCTTCAACAACATTTGTTGCCATAACATCTCAAACTCTTCAATCGTGTCAGATCCATATATACTATAAAAGAATTCTTGCTCAAAATCTTTGCGGGTTATGAACAACCTTACTAGCTTTTCCCGAGCAATCCGAAGCACGTGCCACAAGCAACACCGATGCACTACACCGGGAAACACCTCTCGTATAGTTGTTTCCATTGCAATGTCCTGATCGGTCATTATGCATGTTGGATGTTCATTGTTCATAGCTTCCATCCAGGCTTGAAACACCCACTTGAAATGTGGCAATTGTTTCATCTGGAAGCAAAGCACAACCAAGCATTATGGTTTGCAAGTGGTTGTTGATCCCTACAATTGGCGCAAATGGCATATCATAGCGGTTCGTACAGAAGGTGGTGTCGAAAAATACACAATCCTTAAATTTCTTGTACATCTCTCGTGTCCTGCCGTCAACCCAAAAAATAGCTCTCACCGCATCATTCTCATCTTTAATCAACTTGTAGAAGAACTGTGGACTCTCAGCCTGAAGCTTCTCAAAGTACTAAATGGTTTTTGACTTATCCTTCTCTGATACCCCCTTTCGGAGCATGGTTCGAATGTTGGCCACATCTTTACTTGTGTATATCAGGTTTCCAACACGCCCATGCAGATCTCCAAGCGTTGCCATAATAAGAGAGGTCGGTATGTTGCGATTATGCAATGTCTTCAGAAACTGGTAGTCCTCATACGACACTCTCCGATGTGATCGGTATAACCGAGTCCTCCCTTCGGTGCTGATCATTGGATGTGTGTGTTCCTCGTGGAATACTGTAACTTCCCATTTACCACTCCGCGGTCCTACAGCCACCCTAGCCTTGCATTCATGTCTGTTAACCTTATTTCTATTCCTCTTAGAAGCTACCTTCTTTCCACTACAGTCTAGCTCCTTACTACATGCTTCAACCCCACAGTCCATTGCATCAAGTAACTCTGGATCTTCAATTCCGATGTTATTTCCACCCAGTACCTTATCCTTTCTTGCATGCGCACACTCAAACTCTCTCCTGATTATATGATCACATCCTTTCTTTTGTGTCTTCTTTGAGCATGCAATTCTAGTTCCAAATCCTAACTTCTTCGCGTAGTCATTATAAAACTCTTGCGCTCCTTTAACCGTGCTAAACACCATACCAACATAATGTGCTAATGGTGCAGAGCATGACCCTTCATCTGCTACATGAGTTGATGAGTGTGCTTCAACGCCATCCATTTCAACCTCCTGTACAAAAAGGGACAATTCTTACGAGTGCAAATTTTTAGGAATCAACATTGCTTCATACAAATATGTTCTCCACAAGATAAGACACGGCACAACTGTAGACAAATATTTAAATTTCGTGAGAAGTACACCCTCTATCCATAGAGACCGACCCCCCAATACTGCTTCCAGCAAACACTGGGCACACGTGCTTCCAACTAACCTTATTTTTGCTACGCAACTTATTCCTACATGAATCGAACACACAATTATGGAGCTTTTAGCACTAACAGAATATTGTCTTCCTCCTAGACGATGCCCCCGTCTGGAGATTCATCAGTCCAAAACATTGTCTGCTATGCTTCCAAGATGCATAGACTTAGCTTCATATCTAATAACTACTAGCACTCTACAAACAAAATAAAAGCTTCATAACTAATCAGTAATGCACCATCCAATCCCACATTCGTCTTCCTCCTAAATGTATGTCTGCACTGAACCATCGCATCACACATGAACTAACACATAAGTCAAAATCGAACCCTGACACAAGCACAAGAAAGACCAAAACACAAAAACACCAAACTGAATTCAGATTCAAACACCAAACTCATAGACGGAGAACGATTGAATAGAAAACGATGCAAAGCTGGGATTACCTCATCTGCTCCATTATTTCCTAGGGGCGGATTGTTGAACTGCTGATGTCCAGCCGAGGATGCAAACCCGCCCGGTGCACAGCTGACCGGTGAAGGATGGAGGATTCGGGAAGCACGCCTGCAGATTGGATCTGCGTGCGGAGGAAACTCAATATCATGGGTAAGGTGCACCATTTTTCTTCACAAGGAAGCACTGGCTGAAGCCCGGCCGGAGATGATGCTAGGAGTGCGATAGGGAAGTAATTCGCGCGCGAGTGCAGCGTCGTGAAATAGTAACGCAGACATCCCGGCCGGAGATGACGTTAACGATTGAAACTAACGTCGTCAACAATGCGATACAGGGAGCAGGCCTGCTATTACATCGCACGGCTAGCTTTAAACCCATCGTGTGGCTGCTAGCTGGTTCGATCGGGTGCAAGGATCAGTAGTACGATGCCTACTGGTTCCCATATTGTTTACCTCTTCCTTTTACTTGTTTTCCCAATCCATCATATACATGTTGGCCTATTGGTTATTTGTTTTCACTCATCACTTTCAATCACACCATACGTGTGTGGTGGTTATGGTCATGGTTGTGTGTACGACTTTCAAATGTGAATGAAAGGCAAGGTAAATCCAACGGCAAAGATTTTTTTTGGCGTGTGAAAACGCATTGTATTATTGGCTAAAGAAAAGGTTTTGTCTGTGGTGAAAAAGAAAACAGCGGAGTGAGGGTGTGTGGGCCTTTCTGGGCCTTTTGTTTTGTTTTTTAATCGAGGCTAAGCCGATAAGTAAGGGTGGTGGGTGTGGTCTCTCCTGATCAATCGACAGAGTGCCGTCTAATCCGAGGCGACGAGGGCACGGAGAAGAGGAGAGTAGCCCTAGCCACAGCGCGGCGGCGGCCAGCGAGCGCGGCGGCGGTCGGGACTCCCACGTGCGCCGCCGGCAGGAAGGAGTTGAGGTATTTTCCGTCCTAGCACCATGCTCCTACAAGGGTCGGTCGGAGTTGTTAATATTTTGTATAGTTATAAATAAATGTTATTAAAAGCTATGAATTGCTAGGATTTCGCATCTCGCTCTTAGCCTTATCGGCTTCGCCATACCAAGGTCCTCCGCTGCTGGACGTCCTCGCCGAGGTGAGGCTCCGCCGTCCGGCCCCGCTCCTCGGTCCCTCCGCCGAATCCGTCCTTCGTCGGGTCGACGAGTCCCCGCGCGTTGTTTCCGCTGGAATTTTACGGGTTGAAGCCCGTCTGTTCGGGTGGGGGATTTCGTGGATTGGGCTTTGGTGGTTCCGGGGGTTGATGATTGGTTGGTTCTAGCCTTCTAGCTGTATTTCCGCGAATCCGGTTTGTACCGCGCGCGTCGGTGGAGGTTGTATTGCTGCTGGTAGCTGCTATGATGTGGATAAGGTGGCCTGCTTGGTGCGTGTAGGCTCACGCTAGGGTCGGTCCGGTTGAGGTGCGATAGTCGACCGGATTTAGGTTGGGTTCCTCTGTTGGTTGGAGCTCTCACTGTGGATAACCTTGTGTTGAGTTGGAAGTCTACCTAGAACTAATCAAGCTTAATAAAAACACTGTCCTCGAATTGATTGGAATCATGTTTTCCTATTTGATTCGGCATTTTTTAGATGTAGAATTAGGCGGGATATGTGATGGTTTGCTATTTCTTCTAACCTAACAGTTTAGTTCTCGTTTAGTCACAATCATATGTGACCATTTTGTGATGTTTACTGTTTGAATAATATACTTCTTTTGCAGGCGCTGGTAAATCAGTGGCTCTCTGGTTAGTTCAACATGGAGGGTACTCTGGTTCAGTCTGCCATTGCTCCAACCCTACACAGGAGCGGTTCTGCACGGTCCCGTGTGCGCGCGAGGGCTACAATGTTACGCAGTATGCCAACAAGGACCCTTACGCTTGGGGGTTTTCAAGGTCTGCGGCAAACAAACTTCCTGGATACAAGGTCCGTGATCAAACGTGACTTTGGCTCCATCGTAGCAAGCCAGATTTCACGGCCACGAGGGCTGGGGTCAAGGATGGTAGTCCGGGCCATGTTTGAGCGCTTTACTGAGAAAGCAATCAAGGTGATTATGCTTGCACAGGAGGAAGCAAGACGTCTGGGCCACAACTTTGTTGGCACAGAGCAGATTCTGCTGGGCCTTATTGGTGAGGGAACTGGAATTGCAGCCAAGGTTCTCAAGTCTATGGGGATCAGTCTTAAGGATGCCCGTGTGGAAGTTGAGAAGATTATTGGACGAGGCAGTGGATTTGTTGCTGTTGAAATCCCATTTACACCCCGTGCAAAGCGTGTGCTGGAACTGTCGCTTGAAGAAGCCCGCCAGCTAGGTATTATCTTCATCTATCCGCAAATTCAGCTAATTAGTCCTATTTCGTTCTCTTTGATTAGCTGTTCTAGAATTGTTATATTATGCACATCATCAGCACTTCTTGATGCCCCTCTCAGCTCTCAGTTTGTAATCAAATCTGTCTGTTTACTCTTATTTTCTCCTTATTCTGTTCTGACTTAGTGTCAGTTGGTTGAGAACTGTGCACAGTTACATGTAGTGGATTGATCATTAAGCATGTACAAATAATATATACTGAAAAATATATATTCGGAATGTTAATTAAGGAAAAGTTACTATTACTAGGTATGGGAATGGAGCCTCATTCCCTTTTGGTGACAAGTGTGGGGAATAGTGGGTAATCCCCCATCTTGTAAAGCAAGGGCACAGATGGTTTCCCCCCATCTCCTTTCACCAGCGGGCAGACAACACATGTCATATCCAACCCTAAATTTCTCACCATCCTTTTATCAGGGTAGCTGTCAGGCCCTTTAGAATTGGTGTGGTTGGGAGATTATTGTTATACTCTTGATATTACGCTGCACTAGAGTGTTAAAAAGGAGAAACAGTATCTATTGCATTGTTCTTGAAGGTTTTCTTGATCTCAGGTGATGAGTTACTATATCAAATCAGGCTTTTAGGTTATTGGTACTAAATAGCAACTCTTGCTTGTTGACCAGCCCTTTATTTTCATCCACATTCGTGTATGGAACTCGTCTTTGCTTCATGAGAGCAGTCATTTGTTCGATATACATATGCATCCTATGTCAACTAATTTTATTCTATGTTCATTGCTCAGGGCATAACTATATAGGATCTGAGCACTTACTCCTAGGACTACTTCGCGAGGGTGAAGGTGTGGCCGCCCGGGTACTTGAAAGTCTTGGTGCTGATCCAAACAACATCCGTACCCAGGCAATTTTCTTTACCATTCTCCTTCTTAGACTATTTATTTGAGTTAAACCTGTGCATGGAATGAACGTTTTACATGATGTGCAGGTCATAAGAATGGTTGGCGAAAGCACAGAAGCTGTTGGTGCTGGTGTTGGTGGGGGAAGCAGTGGTCAGAAGATGCCTACACTTGAAGAATATGGTACTAATTTGACAAAGCTGGCGGAAGAGGTATTTTTTCCCTCTTATGTATGCTTTGTCTATTGCAAATATTAAGCGGCAAATGAATAGTCTCATGTTTCCTTTTCTTTTTGCTGCAGGGTAAACTAGACCCAGTTGTTGGCAGACAGGATCAAATTGAGCGTGTAACTCAAATTTTGGGCAGGCGAACAAAGAACAACCCGTGCCTAATTGGAGAGCCTGGTGTTGGCAAGACTGCTATTGCAGAGGGGCTTGCACAGCGTATTTGCAATGGGGATGTTCCAGAAACAATCGAAGGAAAGAAGGTTAGCCTAGACTGTTATGTTATCCATCCTTACATAGGTTTCCTCTATATGCTTGCAAGTGAGTAGTATGGATTGCAAAAATGGCTGGTTATTTTTTTCTCGTTATGCAGCACTGATGGTGATAAATGTATCGGTATCTAGGCGATACAGATACTGGAATGTGCCATTTAAAAAATTCTATTATGTGGGTACATTGAATTATTTAAATATGCCAATACATGGATATACTGGGACTGTGAGTTGGGACAGATGGCAAGCCTTGGGACAGGGGATTTTTTTGTTTGATGGGGATTTTTGATAAAATGCCACATGGTATCCTGCCCTTTGAGAAATGCCAAAGCCCACCTATTACTGTCGTAGGACAGAGCATTTTATAGAAGCCCAAGCTACTACTGCCATTTTTTCAATTTTTCTAGATAGCACTTATTGTGTAGGGTTTTATCCACTATATGTAGAGATGTGCCTTTAATATTTTCTTTTAATGGTAATTATTCTGGTACTTGTTGTGCGTAACATTCTCCATATAGGATACTAATACCCTAGGTTTATCATGTATTGTTGTCTGAGCTATTTCAAGTAGAACATGTCAGGCTTGTTTTTCTGACCTACTTTGTCATTCTGCATGATATTATTAGTGTTATTATTGAGTATCAATAGCCTTCAACAATAAATGTCGTGGATTAAAGGCTATTATCAGCCGCAGTGGCTCAAGATTGTTAAAAAATAATTGAGTAGCGTAAATCCCCATTTCCTCGTTATCATCTTGTTGTTCCAGATTATTAATCACAGTTCTTGTGTTCAGGTTATTACCCTTGACATGGGGCTCCTTGTTGCTGGTACCAAGTACCGTGGAGAGTTTGAAGAAAGACTGAAGAAACTTATGGAGGAAATTAAGCAAAATGATGACATTATTCTTTTCATCGATGAAGTGCACACATTGATCGGAGCAGGTGCAGCTGAAGGTGCAATTGATGCTGCTAACATATTAAAACCAGCTCTTGCAAGAGGTGAATTGCAGGTAATGTGCCTGATTTAAAAATCCATCTCTGCAATTGTTATGTTGCTCACATGTCTGGTTTAGTCAGCATAAAGTCACCAAGGCCTCACTTAGGCTGGATCCAGATACTGAGTCCTTCCACTCCACAAGCCATGTCTCTACCAAAAGATACATGAGCTGCACTAATTGCCTCATTTCTGACGCATCTTCTCTTTTTTAGTGCATTGGTGCCACAACGCTAGATGAGTACAGGAAACATATCGAGAAAGATCCTGCATTGGAGCGAAGGTTTCAACCAGTTAAGGTCCCAGAGCCCACTGTTGATGAATCAATACAGATCTTAAGAGGACTTCGTGAAAGATATGAACTTCATCATAAGCTGCGGTACACCGATGAGGCTTTAGTTGCTGCGGCACAGTTATCATATCAGTATATCAGGTTTGCATTTCATCACACATGTAATTTATTTGGTTGATCTGCAATATTTTTTGGTTAATAGTTTGTTTTATACCAACTCTGGAGCAACAGTTATTTCTTATGTATTGGTTGCATCTTAATTGCTTCAAAATTTCAATTTCGCTTGGGCATAGGAGTGTGTATAAATTTGGTCTCCGTTTTTTGTCTATACTGTTAACTTAGGTATCTTCAATTTATTACATTGTCATCGATATTTTGGGTATTCAAGATGCATGCATTAGTAAAAATGAGACCAAACCTCCTGTTGATTTTTTTAAAAGAAGAAGCAACTGTGAGCACTATGGAAAGACTCGAGGGACTCAGAACCCTGGTGGTGGGCTGGGTGCGCACCCGCTGGCACTACCAACTGGTCAATGCCCAGTTCTCAGTGCTTGCATTAGTGACATCTCATGATTAGATTATCCATCATCGAAGGGTTTAGTATCCTGAATTTTGTTGCTCCTTTGTTCCCTTTCCTCTAGGTTTAATATCCTGAATTTTGTTTCCTCCATTATTCCCATTTTGAAAATGTTATAGCACTGCATTTTCACCTGTAATCTGCAAAGTTTGTGTAAAACAGTAATTAAACTGCGAGAGGTCTGGAATGTAAAGTTTGATTGACTCTACACATGTATGGTCATTAGGACCCTTCCTAGAAGGGAAACCACACTTCCAGTTAGTAGATATGGACAGCATATGTTTTATACCTTTTTTTTTGCTCATCTGTTTTGTTACCGTAAATAACATCTGTTACTGTTGCTGTGTCTGCAGTGACCGCTTTCTGCCTGACAAGGCCATTGACTTGATTGACGAAGCGGGTTCACGTGTTAGGCTTAGGCATGCACAGGTACCAAGCCTGAATGATTCTGATAGCCGAGAGCCCCCTTCACATCATTGTTTCTGTCTAACAATGATCCCTTTACGTTACAGCTCCCTGATGAAGCCAAGGAGCTGGACAAAAAACTTCGCCAGATAACCAAGGACAAGAATGAGGCTGTGCGTGGCCAAGATTTTGAGAAGGTATACATTTCTTTTTTAGATGTGCTCTGAGTTCTTTACGAAGGTTCCTAAATGACAGATTTTTTTCATGCAAGCCTGTGGGTTGATTTGGTTATCTATAAAATGTATTGTACCACACCTCACAATCTATAGTAGAAGCCAGCCTTTTCTTCCTTTTCTACTGTTGTTTTGTGATTACAATTATATGTTGCTGTTTCTTCCATGTTATCTTATTGGTTTTGTTTCTTGACAGGCTGGGGAATTAAGAGACGAGGAGATGGAGCTGAAGGCTCAAATTACAGCCATTATTGACAAGAGCAAGGAAATGATTAAAGCAGAGACTGAATCTGGCGAAGTTGGTCCTGTTGTCACAGAGGCAGATATTCAACACATTGTCTCCTCTTGGACTGGTATACCTGTGGAGAAAGTCTCATCTGATGAGTCTGAACGCCTCCTTAAGATGGAAGAGACACTCCATACTCGTATCATTGGGCAGGATGAGGCTGTCAAAGCTATTAGCCGTGCTATCCGCCGTGCTCGTGTTGGCCTCAAGAATCCAAATCGACCCATTGCTAGCTTCATATTCTCTGGACCAACCGGTGTTGGTAAATCAGAATTAGCGAAGGCTCTTGCATCCTACTACTTTGGCTCAGAAGAAGCCATGACCAGATTAGATATGAGTGAGTTCATGGAGAGACATACTGTCTCCAAACTCATCGGATCACCTCCAGGTTATGTTGGCTACACTGAGGGAGGTCAGTTAACAGAAGCAGTCCGCCGCCGTCCATACACAGTTGTGCTCTTTGATGAGATCGAGAAGGCACATCCAGATGTCTTCAACATGATGCTTCAGATCTTAGAAGACGGGAGGCTCACTGATAGCAAGGGACGGACAGTTGATTTCAAGAACACGCTGTTGATCATGACGTCGAATGTTGGAAGCAGTGTGATTGAGAAGGGAGGCCGGAAGATTGGATTTGACCTTGACTCCGATGAGAAAGACACCAGCTATAACAGGATCAAGAGTCTGGTGACCGAGGAGTTGAAGCAGTACTTCCGGCCCGAGTTCTTGAACAGATTGGATGAGATGATTGTGTTCCGTCAGCTGACGAAGTTGGAGGTGAAAGATATTGCTGATATTATGCTCAAAGAGGTGTTTGACAGGCTCAAGGCTAAGGACATCGACCTACAGGTAACAGAGAAGTTCCGGGATAGGGTTGTGGATGAAGGTTACAACCCAAGCTATGGTGCCAGGCCTCTGCGGCGTGCTATTATGAGGCTCTTGGAAGACAGTCTCGCGGAAAAGATGCTGGCTGGCGAGGTTAAGGAAGGTGACTCTGCCATTGTTGATGTGGATGCGGACGGGAAGGTGGTTGTTCTCAACAGTGGGAGTGGTATCGCGGAGCCACTGGCGCCTGCTTTGAGTGTCTAGTTGGGGACACAATCTTCGGCCAGGATCTGGCTTTCTTTACCTCTCAGCTTGGGTCCTCCGTCCTCATGATGGTAAAAACTAGATTTTACGTCACACTCCTTGCAATCATGTGCTTTTCCCTCCCTTGTTTTCTTTTTTTCTTTTTGAGGTTTTAAGTTTGGAGTGGGGCAATAGAAATTGTCGTGTAAAAGGAACAGATAGAGATGCATTTACTAAGCAAGCTGTACGCTAGATTTTGAGTTGCTTTTTTTCTCAAAGAATATTGGAAGCCTCATTGTCATGGAAGTAATTTGTAATAATTTTGGTAGTGACTGGAGAGATGATTTGTCTAACCGACCAGGTAGCTCCCTGTCAAAACAGCTAGCCTGTGAGGCAGGGAATGGTTCATCCTGGAAGCACGGGTCTTTGCCCATTTAATCCGAAAGCTCTGTCGTTTAATCGGTCGCTCTGTACCTAGACGTATATCAATATGGACTTGCACGTCCACCGTGACCATACAAAATTGTTATTAGTCTAAAAAAGCCATTACAAATTGGCCATCCTCTCATTTTTCTCTTCTTTCTTCTGTATATACATGATCCCTTCCGCCACCCAGGGTTCTGTTCTGTACCCAACACCATTTGTCCGTGCACTCCAAGCTCCAAACAAGCGCAAGAACGTTTCTTGTTGGAAGCAAGTCATTTCAGATCATGGGTGTCTTGGATCACTTCTCTGATATGTGCAGCATGACGGAGACAAAGAATGCCCTTAAGCTCAGGAAGAAGCGGCCACTGCAGGTGAGGTTTGTGGAATTCAAGAAAACATCATGTGCTCTCCCCTTTTCTTGATCTGTTCCCCGGAAACAGTTTCAACCAAACTCTGATCTTGTCAAGTGATCTTTCTGCCATTTTCTTGACCGTGATTAACTGAAGTTTTTTTAAAAATCTGCAGACAGTAAACATCAAGGTGAAGATGGACTGTGAGGGCTGCGAGAGGAGGGTCAAGAACGCTGTCAAATCGATGTCAGGTATAATACATGCGCATAGTAGTAACTTTCTGCTGGAAATAATTTCTTGTTTAACTAAACTAATCTGCTGAACGCTCATGGATCTCTCTGGATCGATGATTGGCATAGGCGTGACGGCCGTTTCGGTGACCCCTAAGATGAGCAAGGTGACGGTGACGGGGTACGTGGAGCCGAGCAAGGTGCTGGCGCGTGTGAAGAGCACGGGAAAGGCGGCCGAGATGTGGCCATACGTGCCCTACGCGCTCGCCACCTACCCCTACGTCGGCGGCGCCTACGACAAGAAGGCGCCGCCGGGCTTCGTCCGCAGCGCGCCGGCGGCCATGGCCGACCCCGGGGCGCCGGAGGTCCGGTACATGAACATGTTCAACGACGAGGACGTCAACGCCTGCACCATCATGTGACGTGGTCTGGTCGACGATAATCATAACATCTCCACACCAGTACACCACCGGCCAGCCACCAAAAGACGACGCGGCCTAGATTATATTACCTCTGTTAAGTCTTTTTAGCTAGCTTGCTGAAAAGTTTACATTATGAAACAGAAGGATCACATCGTTATTCCACATAGTACAAGTAAATCTAAGTATGATGTGTGAGTTGTTGTGCAGTTTTTGTTCCAGCTTGGAGACATTTTAAATAATACGAATATTGTTTGCTTGTATAACTTTGCTAACTTTTAAGCATGGTAAAATAGTACTACTTGGAATTTGTAACTTCACTGACTCTTAAGTATGGTATAAAATAGTAGGACTCCAATAGGACCGAATCTGGCATGCACATACACAAACAAGCAATTTATGCTGTCACCAAACCTTTTTTACAATAGCAAAACTTTATTTTATCTCCCCAATGGTGAAGATTTAGGGTTCGCCTTCCCCAATGGCATTGTATGCGCAAGATTTTCGAAGCATGACACTTTGTTGGCAAGTTTCAGTGTCTTTGTTTGCCTTTAAAGTCGCAAACTGAAGATGGATGCGATTGTCATGTGACAAGTACTGAGGTTACCACATGGAAATTAATCGCGTTGCAAAAAATGTTGAGAACTTACGCGTTACTGTGACTGGTAACCGCAAGTCCGAAAAAGGTCTGACGAAACATATGCGTGTGGATCTAGTTTTGAAACATTCATCGATGCAAAGCCAAGGCGAAAACGAATTGCGAATCATTGTGCTAAAAAGGTTTTTTAATCATCTTTTAATTGGATGGTGTCAGTCTTATTTTATCGAGTTTACCTAGCTTTTATTAATTTGTTCCCCATGTGAAACCAGCCATGTCCTTTTGCATGCAAAGCACCGGTGAATAGTATAGCTAATTATAATTAGCAAAGGGGATGACGTCTCACATGAGAGCCAACACCTTTGAAGAGACCGTGCACATTAACCTAGATTCCCGACCCGCATATCACTCACATAGCGATCACTGAAGACGAGTGACCCGAGGCTTAAAGATTGACCATATCAGCAGTTCAGCACATATGTCTATGGCATGTCTCACTGTTAAATACTCTCTTCAATCCACAATTCCGCAATGTAATATGTTTTAGATATTTACTATATTCACATGTGTATACATGTATTTAGACACGTTTTACTATATATGTGCACGCAATTCATTTCCAATCTAGACAATATATACAACATCTAAAACATTTTATATTGTGAAACCGAGAGGGTACCTGTTTATTATTAACATGGAACATAGCCGGAATCCACATCAATGGGACACACCGTGTGTCAGTGCGATATCTTATGTATTGAGTCGTATATTGCATGTGATTCAGAGAAGGTACACAAGTCGCCAAGAATTGCTTTCAAGTTTTAATGTCCAAACAAAACGAGGTAGTAGCTACGACATAAAATGTTTTGGTTAACACAGTACCCTGCATTTTCTCTATCTTTTTTCCATGTGAATCTATTGGACCGTACACAGCAAACCATGCGCCGAGTAAGTTTCAGATGTGAGTTAAATTACGTGCTCTGCACTGGAGGAAAACACGGACATCACCACGATCTGCAAGACTTTCTCTTACAGAATCTGCATACATTTCCAGTGCGCCTCCACGCCTTTGCAATACAACGTTTTCCTTCCAGAAGAACAATCGATTACACTTGCGAATACTTTTCTGATTGGATTCCCAACCTTTAGATGATTGGCGCATGCACTCTACTAGCTAGAGTAGATAGTAGTACAAGAACCTGAACTGTCTCTTCTTCAGTTCAGGTCACTCGAACGATTCCGGCAGCGGCCGGCTGGCAAGGAACGCTCTGAAGAGCACGAGGGACCTCTCCGGCTGCGAGAAGGGCGCCTCATGCGACGCACCCCGAATGGTCGCGAACGACAGCGCGTCGCCGAACACCTGCGTCCATCCACCGACCTACAAGAAGAAAGCTTCAGTTTCGCCACCATGACAGTCAGGAGTGGAGCTGATGGAGATGGACCGGAGCTCACATACCTGCTGCCCTTCGAACCAGACCCGGTAGGGCACCGTGGCCTTGAGCCGGAGCCTCTTAGCGAGGCGGTGCACCAGTGTCCTGCTGCCCGTCAGGGGGATCACCGAGTCCTGATCGCCGCTGCAGGAAATCCAAGAGCAGCAAACGTTTTATTGCAGGCGTCAGGTTCAGGTGCTAAATTGCGTTCTTTCATTGACATCCATGCTGGCTAGTTTACTTTACTGTACTGGGTTCTTCACCTGTAAACTAGCACCGGGATGCCGGACTTGACGAGCGCGCCGACGATGTTGATGGTTGGGATCTTGAGGTCCAGTTGCTTGTACTCAAGAACACTGGATTGGGCATAAACTTGTAACCTTGCTGATTGAAGGAATGCAACCATACATTTGAAAAATGCAGATAGTAGATAGCAAATTGGCAAACTCGCACCTGCTGCACACTGTCCACTTCGGCACACCGTTGAGCTGCGCGTGCATTGCTTTCTGGACATCTTTTCGGTTGAGGTAGTTCACCGTCTCGTCCTCGACACACACGTCGAGCTCTCTGTTCAGTTGCTGGCTAGGCTGCGCAGAATGTACAGTCCGTCAGTACATTGTTAAGTACATGATAGTATCTCCTTAATATATAATAGATGATGCCGAAAGCGTTTTACCTTTGGGGTGAGGATTTTGGACTGCGACAACACTGAAGAGATGCAGACATCGAGGGTGACGTCGTACTTGTCCACGAATCTGCTGGTCTCTCTGGTCACTTGGTTCATCACCCTGTCGCAGGCCTGGCTGATCGATCCGTGGTAGTACTCGCTCACATACCGCGAATAGTTGCAGACCGTTGTGAAGATATTGTAAGTTGAATCCGAGATCAGTCCGTGCGACCAGAAGAACTCGGCCCTTGAGTTGAAATCGGTTGAGAATTCGAGAACTGGATTCCCCAACTGAGAGAGAAAACAGGAAGTGAGTGCGCTATAGAAGTGTAAATGGACGAGGATTCAGTAAACATGCTCTTATCGAGGTAAGTTGGTAAATGCTTACAGCAATGCCTTTCAGATTGAACAGCCTCTCCTTCTTGTTGAATTCAACCATGCGCTGCGCTAGTTGCGGAACATAGTGGCCTGAAAAAATCATCATGTTAGTTTTTTTAGAAATACAGGGAGCCCCTCCCCGGTTCCATTTATATCAAACGAAACCGATCACAGGACAAACATGCCGAAAAGGCAACAAAGGGATGAATTCAGGATTTAACAACAACAAAGTGGTAGCAGAATGGGCTGTACCAGCATAGCTCTCTCCTGTGATGTATAAGTCCCTGCCCTTGTACTGTGGGAACTTGGCAAACCAGCCTTGCAGGAACTTCAAATTGTCCCTGGCTTCAGACAAAAATTCTAGCTTTAGAAATGGAAAGCCCTAAAAAACTATCTTGCGGGTTCTACAAAGGAAAATTGAGATGCTACAACTTTGCAGGCTTGGAGGTCACACCTGTCATGCTGTCACCAACACCCCCATAGAAGGAAGGATCAGTGGAGTAGGAAAAACCCACACCTGCAGGGCTCTCCAAATACAGCATGTTGGCCTCTGAAACAAGCCAACAGATACCAAGAAAGCAATTCAGTTGTGATACAAAATTTGTGAACTCTTCTTCTTTTTTGCACCAACAAGAAACAGGACCAGTGAAAAGGTAGACCAATCAAAGGAACACAAAGGTTATCTTTTGTGGTGCGGGTCTGCAACTTTTACAAGAGACAAGTGCTCACCTTTGTTCCAGCTATACTCATTCCTCACAAGGGCATTGCCACTAGGCCTGAATGGCCCATTCTCTGAGAATGCTCCCACTCCCACAGATGAGCATCCAGGTCCTACACAAACACATGCATGTACATCATCAAAACTTGAAACACAGAGAGACACAGAATCTTTCATCATAAATCAGGTGAGATCCCCCACCCAATAGGTTTCAATAACTGAAGATGATATCATGCTAGGAACCGTCTCCTCCCATATGGGTCGTCTGTTTTTGCAACATTAATTCTATTTGACGATATCATGTAACCTAACAAAAGCACATTTCCGCTACAGAGGCATAAAAATTCAAAAGCCCCTTTCTCTTAACAGCTGGGGCACTTCCCCTATCTTCTTTTCAGGAAGCCAATTAAATACAGTGAAACCAAGCAGAAGACCTTGGCTATAGGCGCATCTGCACAGGAAATCTACTGTCGGCATTTCTTAATTTCCTTTCCCCTTTGAGCTCTGCTCTTCGCAGTTCACACTGTTGTTTCTCGAGTGATGTTCCCCAATACCAATAATGCAGGACGAAACAGTGAAGCGCTTCTAATCAGCCAGTGGATTTACCTCCATTTAGCCAGAGGACAAGGGGCTTGGTGGCCGGATCTAGCTCGGCCTCGGCGAAGTAGTAGAAGAGCGACCTCTTCTTCACGGCGTCCACCGCCACGTAGCCCGAGTACTGCGCGAAGCTGACCGGAGGCTGCCCCGGCAGCTCGCTGATCTTGTCCTCCACCATGGCCACGGAGAGGCAGCCATTGCTGATTAGCAGCACGGTAGCTGCACAGAGCACGGCAGCAATGGAGTCCCGGTGCATGTTCCTGCCTCTGCACTTAAGAGAGAGAGAGAGAGACAGAGAGAGCGGGGGAGAGTGAGAGAGAGAGAGAGTGTGTGTGCGCGCTTCAAGGTGGTGAGGTTGGAAATGGATGGGTAGCAATAAATAGATTTAACAGTCGACGGCGAGGTGTGCGTGTGAACTGGTTTAATGGCGTTTTTTAAGTAAAAAAATGAAGTTTTAATAGAGCGGGGGGAAGTAGTACATTTGTCCATTTTGAGTCGGCGGACTTAAAATATGCAGATTTCAGATTCCTGTGTATCAAGCGAACACTGTCAGTTATGCCCTGCCAAGTCCAAGTGGATGCCGTTCTGTTTTCACAGAAGGTGGATCTTTTTTCTCAAAAGTTATCTTTTGAAAAACAATCAGCGATCTTGAGAAAATGGTAGATTAATTTCCATGTATTTCCTTGAACACGAAGAATTTTATTCTGTTCCAGCCTATGTGCTTTGATAATACATTCAATCACATACACAATTCACAAATTAATAAGTATATTTACAAATGCCGCGTTGATTCCGTCAAGATTTCTCGTGAGTTGGAGTCTGGAGCTCACCGCTCGTGCGACGTCGTGGCTTGGCGGTATGGTTGGGCAAAGCCCAAGCTCAATTTTACAAACATCACAAGTCGGGTGGATGCGGAATTCCTTGCTCTTCGACAATCAGATTGTTTCTCGCAATGAGGAGGATAAAGAATACATCCACTCCGTCATGTAGCGCAAGGCCCATGAGAGTGATGCAACGGCTATGGCGAGGTACATTCGGAGCTAATGCGGGAGGAGTAAGAGTTCTTTGCCAGTGGTAGCGCATAGAAGAATAGAAACGAGGCTCACATTTGGGAGTTTGAAATATCTATGGAAGAGGAGTTAGACTCCCCTCCGTTGTCCGTGGAAGGGGAGGTGGACACTCCTTTCGCCTTCGTCGTCTCCGCCAACTGTGGAAGAGGAGTTAGACACCCCTCCACCGTCCGTGGAAGAGGAGGTGGACACCCCTTCCGCCTCAGGGACTTCCCGCTGGCCGTGGAAGAGGAGGTGGACACCCATCCCTTCGTCGTCGTCACTTTCGCCAGGCGTGGATTAAGAGAGGTTTGGAAGAAGGGACAAGATGGCGGCGCCACCACCTCCTGCCCCAGCCGCCGCCTCCACCGGCCGTCTAAGAGGAGTCGTCAATATTGAGATGAACGAAAAAATTTGAGTGACTAAAATACATCACCGAGAACATCGTGCCCTAAAATAAATCACTTACTAAAGTTGGACACTTTCGACAATGTGAACTGGTTTAATGGCGTTTTAAGTAAAAAAATGAAGTTTATCTTTTGGCTACATTTGTCCATTTTGAGTCGGCGGACTTAAAATATGCAGATTTCAGACTCCCGTGGAGAAAATTACACACAACCCCAATGTTTGATGACAAAGTTGTACAAAACACAGAATCAAAACAACTTTTGCGGCTAGCCCCAACTTTTTGTGTAATATGTTGCGGCAAGCCCAACTAAATGTCTTAGTGTACTTAAGAACTGAGAAAATTGCACATAACACCAATGTTTGGTGATAAAGTTGCACAAAACATAGAAATAAAATTATTTTTGCGGCTAACACAAACTTTTGGTGTAATATGTTGCAGCTAGACCAAATAGATATCTTATGACTCTTAATAATTTATCTGACAAAGTGTGAGGGTTTTATTTTATATAGTACTGTATAAGACAATTCTAAAAAGTATAATTAAAATTTATATCAAGGTGGTTGGCTATTTGTGGGGTAAATTTATCGTACATGTATTGTTTATACATTTATGTGTCATATTTTAAATGCTAATTGAAATTTTAGATACCATTATAAAAATATAGAAAAAATATGTCTATTTTATTTTATCATACAATTATGTTGTACATTTTTATAAATGTGATATATAGTATAAAAAGTTGGCCTCATTTGTTAGGTAATTGTTAAATACACTAAGACATCTATTTGGGCTAGCCGCAACATATTACACTAAAAGTTGGGCTAGCCGCAAAAACTGTTTTGATTCTGTGTTTTGTGCAACTTTATCACCAAACATTGGTGTTGTATGCAATTTTCTCGATTCCCGTGTATCAAGCGAACACTATCAGTTAGGCCCTACCAAGTCCAAGTAGACGCTGTTAGTTAGTTATATTTTCACATAAGATGTTTTTTTTTCTTCTCAAAAGTTATTTTTTGAAAAGCAATCAGTGATATTGAGAAAATGGTAGGTTAGTTCAATGGTAAATCTATTATTCTTGCAGTACGAACGAAAATCTACCACACATTCTTTTCAAGTTAAATGTATTCCATTGGTATTTGGTGTACTTGATTCCTTCAAATTGCAAGCCAAACATTTTACGACATGAAGTTCCTTGAACACGAAGAATTTTATTCCGCTCCATCATATGTGCTTTGACAATACATTCAATGACAAACATAATTTATAAATTAATTAGTATATTTATATATGTGATGATCCACAAGTATAGAAACGTGTATCGTAGTACTTTCGATAAATAAGAGTGTCGAGCCCAACAAGAAGCAGAAGGTGCTGAAAAGCAGTTTTGATTAGGATTTCATTTTAAACATTAGCAGACATGTTTTTAGCAGTTTTTGATATAACAGATAAATAAAGTGCGAGTAATAAAATGTAACAATAATAATTGCAGCGAGTGGCCCAATCCTTTCTAAAGCAAAGGATAAAACGGTTTGTCTACTTATAATGAATGACTAAATGTTCTTGAGGACACACGGGATTTATTAGTGCTTACGCTTCATATAGATGATTAATATTTAGTGTTTCGATAAGTGTTGTGTGGGTGAACATATGCTAATGCACCGCCCTTTCTATGACTAGTACATACCTGTGATTAAACCCCTTTTAAGTATCCGTCAATACAAGAAATTAATTAACATAAATCTAATCACAACTTTAAACTCTGAGATCCTACAATCCCTCATGAATCGAGATACCAACGGGGGTTTAGTGTGAATTGGTTTAATGTTGTTTTTAGGTAAAAAAATTAAGTTTATTTTTGGCTACATTTGTCCATTTTGAGTCGGCGGACTTAAAATATGCAGATTTCAAATTTCCGTGTATCAAGCAAACACTATCAATTGTGCCTGCCAAGTCCAAGTGGACGCCGTTAGTTCTATTTTCACAGAAGATGTATTTTTTCTCTCAAAAGTTATCTTTTGAAAAGCAATCAGCGATCTTGAGAAAATGGTAGGTTAATTCCATGGTAAATCTATTATTCTTGCCGTATGAAAGAAAATCTACCACACATTCTTTTCAAGTTAAATGTATTCTATTGGTATTTGGTGTACTTGATTCCTTCAAATTTCAAACTAAACATTTTGCGAAATATATTTCCTTGAACACGAAGAATTGTATTCTGTTCAGCCTATGTGCTTTGATAATACATTCAATCACATTTAATCATAAAGACAATTCACAAATTAATTAGCATATTTACATATGCCACGTTGATTCTCCTTACCTCTATCGAGTATCGACGACCACCTCACGGTCGGGCCCGCAGCTCCGCCACCGCATCTGCTAGCTCCGGTAGTGCATCGACCCTCCACCGCTCTCCATCGATTCAGACACCACTGCCACTGCCCCCAACGATGTTGCAGCACCCTAACGCCTCCCTGAGGATCAGAACGGGCTTCCACGACATTATGCTTCAACATCAGGCTGATACGCCGACGAGATTTCTAACTAACGTCAATAGAAGAAAAAGACGAGGCTCGCCCCTAACGTCAATTAAAAATGAGTATGACGGTGTTGACCGGGACAAAATGTAGAATCAACATGTTTTCTACCTTATACATTGTTTAGTTCCAAATAAATATGTATGCATGTTTATTATGTGCATTTGGGAGTCTGAAATATCCAAAGTATGCCAGATTTCACAATTTCAACATGTTGGGTGCTCTGTTTTTGTACATCCGTTACGACAAATGAAATTTGGATGCGCTATTTGAGGCCAACGGCTACGACACAAAATATGTGTATATCATATTAACAACAAAAAAAGAAATCCTTTTGGTGTCCTAAAGTGCTTTTGAGAGCATTTCCAATAGGTGATGTAAAATAGTATTTAATCGCTTTTTACATCACTATTGGTAAGAATGTGGTCTCCAACAACAACCCGTTATGGTATACTAATTTAGGACGCGATGTAAAAATAGGCTCTAGTGATGCAAATATACATCACCTGCTATCGGCCGCCCGCGAGCGATCTGCTTCCTCCGCCGACTCCGCCCTTCCTCCTTGTTGTTGCGGCAAACGTCCTTAGTACCGTCCCCGTCGTTGGCGTCCATCCTGCTGTCGCCGCCTCTCGCCGGTCGTGGAAGAGGAAGTGGACGCCCCTTTTGTCGCTGCCTCCGTCGTCCGTGGAAGAGGAGGTGGACACCCCTTCCGCCTCCGTCGTCACCGCCAACCGTGGAAGAGGAGTTAGACGCTCCTCCGTCGTTCGTGGAAGAGGAGGTGGACACCCATTCCACCTCCGGGGCCTCCCGTCGACCGTGAAGAAGAGGAGGTGGACGTCCATCCTATCATAGCCGCCACTTTCGCCAGGCGTGTAATAAGAGGGGTTTGAAAGAAAAAGCTACCGTGCCGAAGGGACGAGATGGCGGCGCCACCACCTCCTGCCCCAGCCGCCGCCTCCACCGGCCGTGTAAGAGGAGTCGTCGATATTAAGATCAACAAAAAGTTTGACTGATTAAAATACATTACCGGGAACGTCGTGCCCTAAAATAAATCACTTATTAAAGTTGGACACTCTCGGCAATATAAAAATCATGTAATTGGTGATATATATTTGACATCTCGCTTTTGGGATGCTACTTTACACTACCTGCCCTATGTAGAACATACGTTGTACATGCAGAATGCTCAAGTTAAGTGACCCATCCCACTGCTGGGTGGGACATGTCTTTGGCAGTACGAACATGATAAACACAAATTGTCCATGCGTGGTACTACGTTCCATAGTTATTATTGGATCTGGCCACAAGCATGTGACCGCCAGGCCAGGAGGGCCTACGTCTACGTTTCGGCGAAGTGAAATAAAATAATGGAGCCCACTATCGGATGACACTCGATCGAACACGGCCATGGTAATTGATCGTTTACAGTATTGTCGTTGAAGCCCCTTCCTATCTTGTCGAGACAAAAAGGTAATATTTACCGAAAAGATATGAACACTAAAAAGCCTGTATTCTCCTGCTATCCACTGCAACAAATCAACGGAGTTGTGAATCCCTAGTTTATCCAACGGACGGGCTTTGGCTTCTGGGCTCGGCTGACAGGTGCAGATTTGACCACTACTGTTTAGTGTCTGCATAACTTAAATCCGTTAAATTGCCGGACATTTCTGCCAAAGCTAGCAAGAGAGAATACATGGATTTTAGACCAATCTCTACAATATCTAAACTACCGAAGATTTAAACTCCTAGGTTGAGCCAGGTGACGGGCTCTCTCATTAGTTCATGCTGAATACACTCGTGTCATTAAATTGATATCAATATAATAATATCCATATCCGTTAGTTTAGTTGGACACATAAAATTTAGTGATGATTTTTTAACGACCGCACATGAATCACGAGCCTCTTTTCGCTTAGACCATCTCCAATAGTTTATATATTTTATGATTTAACTATTTTAGAACATATGAGACAAAAAAGTGTCTTCAACATCTGTAATTGATGTAAATTTTATTCAAATTTATATAGAGCAGTGCACAAAAAATACTTTTTGCTGCAAAGTACAACACTTGGGTTGCTGCTAAACAGAAAAAGGGTAACGTGGCACGCCAACTGCTAACTGAAAGTTTCATGTCCCCGCCTCTTCTCTCGTGACCGTGCTGCCTCGTCGCCCATCGCTTTAGCCTCAAACTGGCCGCTCCGCCGCAACTTATGTTGATTTGGCCGTGAATTCGCCGCATTTGATCGTAGGCATAGTAGTGAATTGACCTTGAGGGTTGTCGTTGCTCCCCTTCCCCACACGGCTACCATCGCTTCCTGGTTTTCTATAGCTTCAGCCGATGAGCCACCCGAGCAACCCTCCTCTCCTCCCCTCCTCACCGTGCCTCCTCCTTCCCTACAAGCATGCACACGCACACGAGTGGTGCATGCAAACTCTACCTCCGACTGTACCTCGACTAACCTCCGCCTCACTAAAACTCCTCTGCCTCTATAAACCAGGCGCAGGGCTCGCCTCGGTTGAAGATTGAGAAATTCAAAGTTGTTACTTTTGCATTATATGGGTTATATTAAATATACCTGGCAACTTACGATAGTTGCATGTAAGAAGGTTATGTGAAATACAACACTTAAGTTGTTGCTATATGGAAAAAAAGGCAATGTGTGCACGCCAATTGGTAATTGAAAGTTTGATGTTACCCTCCCGCGCTCATCTCTCGTGACTGTGACCGCACTACCTCCTCTCCCATCTCTTTGGCCTCGAACTTGTCGCTTGGTCACAACTCTTATTGATTTGGTCATGAATTTAACACCTTTGATCGAAGGAACAATAGAGATTCAACCTTTAGGATTGTCGTTGCTCTCCTCCCCACGAGGCCACCATCGCTTCCGGGTTGTTTATAGCTTCAGCTGACGAGCCACCCGATTAACCCTCCTCTCCACCCCTCCTCTTTCCCTACAAGCACGTGCACGTGCGACGCTTGTAAGCTCTACCTCTGGCTGCACCTCTACCAACCCCCGCCCCGCTAAGACTCCTCTGCCTCCATGCATTTGAGCTACTAATGGTAGTCAAATAACATGTCATATACTGATTACCGTAAAAATATCTTTGGGCACAGCAAAGCGTGTCATCCTCTTCTAGTTGAAGCTAAATTTCAGTTAAAACTTGTACAGACGGTTTTTTTCTTTCCAAGATGTGTATAAAATGAGTTGTGTGACTAGATAACCCACGTGTATTTGATTCCTCTCCAATGTCTCTTGTGTGACTTAGTAGGGAAAAGTATGATTCAAGTAGAGATGTCTTTCAAATGGCGGACATTTCTGACCAAGCTAGAGAGAGAATACATGGATTTTAGACCAACTTCATTTGCTTTTCAGAAAAAGGGATGCAGATCTCTGGCTTCTGCATCAAAGTGCCTAAATTTCAGTTAAAACTTGTACATACAGATTTTTTGCTTCTAGAATTTGATCCAAGCAACGTGTATAAAAGAAGTTGTGTGACTTGAGAACCAAGTGTATATATGATGCCTCTCCAATGTCTCTCCCTTGCCTGCTGCTTTCTTGGAACTCCTTTCTGTTGTCGAGGAGCCCTCTCTAGATAGCTGTCAAAGAGAAGGTAAATTCATACCAACGGGGAGTCTCCTCCAATACTAGAGTTTCCTCTCACTATATCGATATGATCGTTGAATTTTCACCATCTGATCCAATCCATGTACTCCCAAAAGAGCTTTCAGGGGTATGTTTTAGGTGGTTTGCTGGAGATGCTCTTAGTCAGCATACAACTATCTAACCTCTCGAAATAACTTCCAAAGCAGAGTTGGATTAGGCGATGCCTAGGAATCGATTAAGCACACTTAGGCACTAGAAGATGGACAAACCAATCGCCTAGGTCATAAGCGGAACTCTAGACAACACAACTAAAAATTTGTCGTCTCTAACAAAAAATTCATTTCTTATTACACTTTACTCATTTATATGCGGTCAATTAGTATATATAGATATAGAATGAGCTAAATATACACCCGAGGGCAAAAACTATATATCGTCTATGTCACGTTGGTGCCTTAAACATCACGTAGGTGCTGGGAGAATGCTAACCGCCTCGCTTACGCCTAAAGCCTTTGCCAACTTTGGAAACGATACATAGACAAAGTGGAACTACATAAAATTGTGAGCATAGGATGTTCTGCTGCTTGTATTGAGCATACGTTTTTTGAGAAACCATACAAGACATGTGATCAAATTTTACCTTTCAAGAGGTAATTGTAATATTACTAACATGATTGCAACGAAATGCATGACTCATATCGATTTTTGAGCGTCCCTAAGATTATTTGGGGAAATTTCCTGCTTTAAAAATATCTATATTTGTGGACTGAGAAATGACTCAAGGGCCCCATCTCCCGGGTCACTCGCGGGAGCGACACCAAACCCTAGAAAAAAGCTACCATCCCCATTGTTCCTCACGGTAGTGGCGGCGGCATTCCGCCGCCAAAGGCGGTATGGTCTTGTGTGTGCGCACCCTGACGGAGCTCCCTTACACCTACAGTGATGTGTTCAGGGAGGGAGTGTTGTAATACGAGTTAATGATGATATAGGTCATTACTTCCAGACACTAAAAGGCCTTCGACAAGGTGATCCCCTGTCACCTCTTTTGTTTAATTTAGTTACGGATATGTTAGCTATCCTAATTTCACGAGCAAAGGAGGATGGGAAAATTGGGGGATTGGTACCACACTTTTAGTGGAGGGTGGGGTGTCGGTGCCAATACGCGGATGATACAATTTTGTTTCTTGAGCATGACCTTGCAAAAGCCGTGAACATGAAACTGATACTATCCTGTTTGAACAATTGTCAGGTTTAAAAATAAATTTTCATAAAAGTGATATTTATTGTTTTGGTAAAGCTAAAGAAGCACATGATGAATATCGTCATATTTTTGGGTGTGAGGCGGGGACCTTGACGTTTAGGTACCTCGGCATACCTATTCATTTTAGGAGATTGTTGAATAAATATTGGAAACCGGTGGAGGATAGGTCCGAGTCCAAGTTGGGGTCTTGGATAGGCAAGATGTTGTAATACGAAGAGCGTCTTGTCCTAATTAATTATGTACTCACAAGTTTATCAATGTTCCTGTTATCTTTTTTTTTATACCTAAAGGGGTTAGGAAAATATTAGATTTTTATCGATCAAGATTTTTTTGGCAAAGCGATAGTCAGAAGAAAAAATATAGATTGATCAAATGGAACATTGCGTGTCGACCAAAAGAGGGGGACTTAGTATTGAGGTACTAGAAATTAAGAACAAATGCCTACTAAGTAAATGGTTGTTTAAGATTATGAATGAGGAAGGTGTGTGGCGGGAAATATTAGTAAATAAGTATTTAAGGGATAATACGTTTATCCCAAGTACAAGCAAAACCTACAGACTCTCCCTTTTGGAAGGGTTTAATGGAGGTGAAACAAAAATTCTTTTCTCGGGGTACTTTTGTGGTTTGGAATGGGCGGCAAACAAATTTTTGGGAAGAAACATGGCTAGGGAATGTTCCATTTTCCACGGAATATTCATCACTGTACGCCATTGCGGATGATAAGCCACTGTAGCAGATGTGTTAAGTACTGTACCTATCAACCTTTCATTTTGTAGAAACGTTCTAGGTGCTAGGAGGACGACATGGCTGAACCTGGTTGAGCGACTAATGTGAGTTCAACTCAACAATGACACGAGGATACTTTTAATTGGAAGCTAACTCCCAGTGGAGTATTCTCTGTCAAGACAAGGTATGCCGACATGTTAAATGGCCACACAATATTCTTACGAAAATATTTGTGGAAAATGAAGATTCCGCTAAAGATTAAGATTTTCCTTTGGTTTATGCAAAGGAAAGAATTGTTGACAAAGTATAATCTCAAAAAAAGAAATTGGAATGGGTGTACAAAATGCGTCTTTTGTCATTCAGATGAAACAGTGAACCATCTCTTCATTTCTTGTTCATTTGCCCAAAGTGTTTGGAGATTATTTCATTTCACTTTCAATTTGTACCCCCAACTAGTATTCCTAATTTGTTTGGTAGCTAGTTGAATGGTATTGATAAGGCAACAAAAGGTCGGATTCGAATAGGCGTTGCAGCGTTCCTATGGGCGATATGAAACTGTCGTAATAATATTATCTTTAACAAAACCAATGTTATTCATTATTTGCAGGTGGTCAACAAGGCGGTCTACTGGATCAACACGTGGTTCATGCTACTTCCTGTCGACCAACGTGGACTTATGGATTCCGGATGTACCCGCATGTTGGCGGTCGTACGGGCTATCTTGTGTCGGGCTGGCTGGCTTCATACTAGAAGAATAGAGTTTAGTATTTTGGTCTTCGAGTGGCTGATTTTTGTAGCAACTTTGCGTGATGCTTGAGTTGTAAACCTGAACCTATTATGGATGTTTCTGTTGCAATAAAATGCGGTGGCTGTGTGCATCATTTTGATGCAGAAGCCGGGATCCGCACCCTATTATTTAAAAAAAACTGGTGGAGCTCCTCCGCACGGAGCAGCGACACAATGTGATCGCGCGGATGTCCTTAGAGCATTTCTAACAGAGCCCTCAAACTCGGAACCTCAAAAGTATTATAAGGTTCAGCTTTTTTGAGAAATTTGCCCAGATGAACGCGTAACACATAGCAGAAACCGTAATCAAAACTGCAATATAATTTTGGCGGGAACAAAGTAGTGTTTGTCCCCAATTCATCGAACATAGAGAATTCATCACCGATCCAAAGTAAATTTACATATTCCAAAATCTAAACCAAGTGCTAATCATCGACGGAGCCTACCGTACTACCAAAATGTGGCTCACCGGAGCCCAGGCGCGGCGGCGACGACGTAGAGGCGGCGGCGACGATCTTCACTCATCGTCGGAGACGAGGTCGACGAACTCCTCCACGTACGCCGCCCAGTACACTTTCTTCTCGGTGGCGACGGTGTCTGCCTCGAGCCCCTGGCGGAGGAGGATCTAGTCGATCTCCTATTTGCGGGCAGCCTACGCCGCCTTCTCCTCCGCCTCCTGCGCTCAACGGAGGAGCACTTGAGCTGTGATGGCAACAAATGCGTCCTCGAGGAAGAAGTCCTCCACCGCGACGGCGGACTCAAAGTCGGCGGGGTCGTACTCCTCCGTCGGAGCCAGCAGTGCAAGCGCGGTGGAGGTGCTGGAGCTGCCGCTTGAGCTCCCTTCCACGTTCAGACGCTGACGGCGGCGGCGGGCCTCGCTCTCGGCGCGGAGGAGGTCGAACTCCTCGACCTCGCGCCTTAAGAAGGACGGCAGGACGTCCTCGCCACGGTTGCTGTACTTGAGCGCCCCCGCTTGCGACCGGCGTCGCTCTTGACCGCTTTCGCGCGGCGCTCGTCGGAGAAATCACCGCCGAAAGGGTCTCGGCGGTGCGGCGGGGAGGAGGGCTCGCGCTTGGGAGCCATCGGGCGGCGGAAGCGTCCTCCGGCGACGTGGATTGCTCGTTGGAGATGAAAGGGCGGTGACGCGGATTGCTCGTTGACGGTGCGGGAGGATAAGAACTATGACCTAGAAATGTGACCGAGCCCGGCATATATACGGATGTACGCGCCGCCGCTACGATCACCATTATCGTGTTTGAGGGCCGGTTCACGTTCACGGTCTCTGCTATGAGTCAAAAAATTGTAACACCCTCAAACTCGTCAAAGTTTTATGGTTTTTCGTGGATTTGAGATCTCTAACAGAGATGTTGTCAGTGAGGCACAGGGCAGAAGTGTTTCGACATAGTGGTGGCTTAGTGGCGGAGAAGCTGCGGCGCTGCTGTTTTGGCCTGGGTCGGGCGGGCTGTAGCGAGACCCTGCTCCCACTCCGCCCCCACCAACTCATATAAACGAGATACCGCAAGGTTAGGTTAGAAAACCTATGTGACGAGACGTTGACAACACCATACGAGTTTACTGTGAAGACGCTCTTTCTTTTGTTTCATAGACACTTGCTCGTGGACATGTGGTCATATATCAAGATTCATCCCGGCTGGAAAGCAAAGCACACACTCATCGTATTGGCTCGGATCGGATCTGCTAGATTCTCTCTACCTTACCAACAAAAGGTTGTGAAGAGCAAATTGCGGTATTTATCGAGGTAGACTTTCTCCAGTAAGTAAACAGGTTTATCCTTGTTACAAAGCCGTTGTTGCTTTGATCCATGGGTGGCACTGGCAGGAAAGGTGGGCAAATGCCAGGCTGAATCCAAATTGCCGATGCCCTTTACGCCACTGAGATACTGACGATATGGCTAGGACTGGATGCTTGGCTGCTTGCTACCGGCGCTGCACTGAATGATGATGATGATAGGTGAAGAATATACTACACAAGGGAGCGTAGGGTTCATCAAAAGGCTTGGACATGAGCCACAAAAGGCTGCATGCACGCAGCACACAACACAACACAACACGCACAGCTGACAAAAGGCTCTCGCCGCAGCGTGGCATGCGGCCCGTGAGACTGGGATTACGACGACTCGTTTCTTTGTGTCGTGACATCTCGCTCTCTCCTGTCTGCAAGGACCATCTACAGCGCTAGTATGTGCTTTGATGATGCTAAACTTTTACCTTTTGGAGTATGCAAAAAGTATCGATGCACGTAAAACGATTTCACTATTAACTTATAGCTAAGATCTTTCTGTTTTGATGATGCTACATCTCCCCCGCTCGCACGACGTAGAGGCGGGTAGCTCCCGTGCCGGATACCTTCGATGTGATCTCTTGCCACGCTTCCAATGGACCGACCATGCGGTTGACGAAACTTGTTGCCGCTACGAAGGTGACGACGAATGGTGATTCTAGTGCTCCGGCCCAACTTGAAGCCGCCAAGGCGGAGCATGTGCTCGCATGGGCGTTGCGCGACTCAGAGTTCCGACACTACCTCGGTTTTAAGTGAGCACGTTAGCGCATCAGTTTTGTTCAGGCCCACGCCATATATCGTAAACCAGTTTCGGGTCAACCATAATTGATTTGGGCAGCGCTGCGCGTCCACCGGAGGATCAAAACGTTCCATCCTCTCAGTCGCTAGCCGTCTGATCAAAACGCGCATTACCGTGTGATCAGAGAGTCGAAAGCCAGCGACGGGCCTTGCTCTCGCGTGTGCATCAATCCTCTCACGTGGGTGGGGCCCATTGGCTCTCGCGTGCACAACAGCGCTGCCTCGCGTCTTTTGTCACGGATGCTAGTACTCCGTAGTAATTTGCTTCCATCCTCTCCAGCAGCTAGCTTCGAAATTGCTAGCTCCAATGTTTTTTAATCGTTGTTAAGGTATCTCACAATTAGCATGAACCCAAAGTAAAAAAGCACTGATGCAAGAAATAAAATTATTTTTATCGCCTATCGATGTAGACGGCGTCGAAAGGTTTCTAGCACCAGCAATAAACCAGGGTCGGTTTCTCCTCCACGTATTGTCTTCATGAAGTAAAAGTTATTCGCTTGAAATATTTTTTTTTTTGCAAAATGGTTAGTTTGTAATTGGATTTTTGTACTATTATTTCCTCTTAAGAAGTTAAGTTACACAAAATGCTTCTACAATGCATGAAACTTTGATCGTAGCAAAAAAAAATTGTTGCCCACAGTAAATGCTTCTATGGCAAAAAAAACTTCTATTTACAACATTTTTTTTGCTATTGTAGCAAATCCGACGAGACCTCGCTAGCAACATTTAGAACACCCGGACGCAGTGCCGCCGAAGCAGCGACTCCATGGTATTGGTAGGGGATTGCAACAACATGGATGCTCCACGGTAGCATCTTCCTCAGTGAGGCATAGCTCGCTCGCACCAGCGTAGATGCTTTTACGTAACAAAACACACACCGTCGGGGACATCAATGTGTGTCCTCGATATCACGCTCCATCCGGTGGCATCGCCGGCTCATCGATAGCAACACCGCGAGACGTTGGTAGCATCTGCTCGTAGCATTGCTGCTTGTAGTATCGTTGATAGCATCTTCGACTCGTCAGCAGCAACATCGCACGCCATTGGTAACAATCATCACATGTCGACAACAAATGTTGCAAAGCCATCGATAGCACCGTCACAAGCGAGTAGCACAAGGGTGAGACGACAACATGACTGTCGTTGACCTACGGTAGCACTGCTGTCTTCTTGCTATTGCAGCACGTAACGAGTATCACGGCGGTCTGCACCGTCTTTTTGCGATTGCAGCACATAACACAAATATACTACTGTAGCAAAATCCAGTCCAGTGGACACATCAGCGGGGTAGCAAAACATTTGTACAATTGTAGCAAAAAAACAAAATTGTTATACCAAAAAATTAAAACGTTTATATGATTATATGAGAAATATAGCGTGGTTGTAGCAAAAACTTAAACCATTTGTATGATTGTAACAAAAATACACAAATTGTTGTAGCAAGGACTTCCTCTCATATGATGCAAAAATGCACACGTTGTGGCATAACGTTAAAGAGGATTTGCATCCAGAGAGAATTTTTTTGGCTACTACCCTTCCCAAAATTTGCACCACACTAAAAATTTGCATCATCTCATGCAGCATATAAAAGAATTTTTGCTACAACCATTATGTGGATTTGCATTTACAAAGGAAATTTTTGCTAGAACAATTATGTGGGTTTGCATTTAGTGAGGAAAATTTTGCTACAAACCTTTCTAAAATTTGTATCACATTAAAAGAAAATGTATCATCTGAGGAGACAAAAATGCTACAGTAATTATGTGGATTTGTGTCAAAGGAGATTTTTTTTTGCTACAAACATTAGGAGAATTTGCACCACATATAGCAAAAGAAAAAACTGCTCAGAAATTTGCGTCGCGCAGCTCAAAACCGGCCTGACCCTGACCCCCTTGCATCGCAGCAACGATTTTGCTACAACGGAGGACCTAGGCATAGCTACCAGCCACATGCAGCGGTGCTACTCGCTGGAGACGGACTGCTGCATTACTGGGTGTGAAAGTGGTACTTGCCGTAGACGTCCGTGCTACAAGCTGAAGCTGGGATGCTACGACGGTAGCATCGCCGGTAGAAACACACCTCAACGTTGGGACTTGGGAGCACCGCCGACGTGCCATGGAGGCGCCATGCCTCGCCGCCGGAAGCAACACACCTCAACGTTAGGAGCAGCGCTCCACCACACATGACACGTAAAGCAAGCAGCTACAGAGGACTACTGTAAGCATGAGCAGCAAAAAGGACTACGGCAAGCAGCATCAGCAGAGGAGTTGAGAGCTTCCAAGTCGACTGCTCCAAAACGCATCTTGTCGGGGCGCCACCCGGTGCGTGCAGCTCGACCACGGTCGACGAGGGGGACTTCGCAGGTTGGCGGTGGCGTATCCGTGCTGCAAGGCCTCCGCCCGGAGGTGTGGGAAGCCGAAGACGGCGCGGTGGAGTGCGATGCGTTGGAGCTCGGTGTGGCGGTCGGCGAGGCGCATGACGAGCTCGAGGCGCGTCTGGCGGCTGCGGATCCGGAAGCCGGGTGACGGTGGCTGGGGAGGCTGGAGGTGAGGTCGTTCCGACGTCATGGACGGCCATCTAGACCCAATCCCACACGAGAATAATGCGTCGTTGACCGGGGATTTTTGCTGCCCGCGGAGGTAACGTCCATCGGTCCATGGCGCCATGGCGGTGAAGACTGGGCGAGCGCGGCTGCGGTAGACTACCAAAGCACGGGCGCGTGGCGGCCTACCAGAGCGCGGCGACGGAATCCCACAAGGCGCAGCGGCGGAATTTCGTTACGTGAGGATCGCAGGGAACGGAGTCTAGCAGGGGGGCGCGGCGGCGGAGGCTAGCAGGAGGGCACGGCGGCGGAAGCCATTGGAACGGGGACGAGAATGAGACAGGAGCGACTGCCATGGTGCTGTCGAGAGGAAGAGGACGACTGGACGAGTGATGCAAGCGATAGGATAAGAACGAAACGTTTTCTCCACACTAGTAGAAAACAGGCTAAAGGACCAAACTCCAAAACCCCATTTGTCCCGGTCGTACTGCAAACCGGGACAGATGGGGCATAAAACCCGCCGAGTGCTCTAGGCGACACCCATTTGTCCCGGTTCCAGCCACGAACCGGGACAAATGAGGTAGCACCCGCCAAGCGCTTCAGGCGACACCCATTTGTCCCGGTTCCAGTCACGAACCGGGACAAATGTCACGGAAGCCGAGCCATCGCCGCGTTTTTTCGACGCGCACGGAAGACGAGCGGAAATACGGCGCCGCCGGCGATTCCTCTGCCCTCCGGCGATTAATTCCTCTGCTCTCCGCCGGCGATTCTTCTTCCTCTCCGGCGCTATAAAATGCACTGCACAGTACGACTCCTCCACACACCATCTCTCTGGCTCCTTCACACACCATCTCTCCTCTCTTTTCTCCGGTCCTATGGAGCCACTTGCGCGTCCACCTCGGTCCGAGTTGTACTACTACAAGAAGGAAGGCATGCGGTTCAAGGTGTGGGTCACCCTTCGTGCATGGCGCGTGGAGAAGTGGATCCGCGACGTGAAGAACTACTTCCTCGACGCCGCTCCGATCAAAGCCGTTGGACTCGATTGCGAGTTCACCGACCCTCGACGGAAGGATACTCCGCAGTGCGCCGCCGTCCTTCAACTCTCGGTGGCGACCGAGACTCTTGTCTTCCAAATTTGCAAAGCTGATCGGGTGCCACAGGTCCTCGTGGATTTCTTAGGTGATGAGACAATCAAATTCTACGGCGTGGCAATCCATAATGACATGAAGATGCTAGCCTACTACGGAATTATTATTCGGTCCGCGGTCGACCTGCAGAGGGATCGCCGAAACCCTACCGGCAATTTTACTCCTAGTCTATATGCTCTCTCTAATGCGGTCATTGGGACAAATCTTGAGAAGAAGAAGAAATACAAGAAGAAGAAGAACACGGACGACGACAAGTAAGACATGTTAGAAGAAGACCTAATTTTCGGATGGGGCAACGTTCCATTGAGCTACGATCAAGTCGTATATGCTCCTTTAGACGCTCGCCTTGGCTTCGAGATTGCACGGAAGTGGGATAGTCTACGCGGCTATAATACGGAGTATGATCATCTTAATGTCGTTGATGAGTAGACTATCTATGTATTCCGTTACGCAAAAATTCTGTGTGCGCGTGTTCTCTTGTATTGACCGAAATATATCTAAAGTTTGCAAAAGTGTTTTCAAATTCCAAAGTTTGCAAAAGTTATTTAAAACAGAGAACAGAAAATGGTTTTGTATTAGTTTGTCAAATTCAAACATTTTTCATATTCATAGTTTTTCCAAAATCCAAAGTTTGCAAAAGTTATTTAAAATAGAAAACAGAAAAAGAAAATAAAAAAAAAGAAAAAACCTCCATCTGTCCCGGTTTCAGTCACAAACCGGGACAAATGGGCCTCCTTGTTGTCCCGGTTTGTGACTGAAACCGGGACAAATGGGGGGTGCCTATATATACTGATCAGCAGCCCCCTCCCAAAACCATTGGAGGCATTTTTTTTTGAAATGGAAGGAGGGGGCGTGTGCTAGTCTGTTTTTTGTATGCATGCAAGGTGTTTGATGAAATGCCCGAGAGAGTTCACAAAATGATTTGATGTACACTTAAAGAAGTTTATTCTTCTTTTCGATCAAGGTTAATTTTCTCTCATTTCATTTGTAATTAATTGATACCGTGCATGTTCAGTGTTTATTTGTCGATGTTCTGTAATGGTTATTGATGTAGTTCATTATATAATGCAGATGGACCGACAATGGATGTATGGTGACCGACGCACTGCCGAGTACATGACAGGTTTGAGGAAATTTCTAGAGAAAGCCCAGGCCCACAGTACCAATGGTTTCATGTGTTGTCCATGTGTCAACTGTCAGAATAAGACAGATCACCCAAACGTGAGAACCCTTCAAAGTCATCTTATTCGACATGGTTTCATGCCCAGCTATAATTGTTGGGCGAAGCACGGAGAAAAAGGTGTTATGATGGAAGACAATGAAGAAGAGGAAGATGATGACAACTATCCTATGTTCCCGGAGTACGGAGATTCTGCAACGGAGGAAGCTGAAGCTGAAGAGGCACCAGATGAGCCCACTGACGATCTTGGTAGGCCCATTGCTGATGCAAAGAGAGAGTATGGAACTGAAAAGGAGAGGTTGAAGTTCGACCAGATGTTAGAGGATCACAAGAAATTGTTGTATCCAAGTTGCGAAGATGGTCAGAAAAAGCTGGGTACCACACTGGAATTACTGCAGTGGAAGGCAGAGTGTGGTGTGACTGACAAGGGATTTGGAAAGTTGCTGCAGATAATTAGGAAGATGCTTCCAAAGGTCGACGAGTTGCCCGACAGCACGTACGAAGCAAAGAAGGTTGTGTGCCCTCTAGGATTAGACGTGCATAAGATACATGCCTGCCCTAATGACTGCATCCTCTACCGCGGTGAGTATGAGAATTTGGATGCATGTCCAGTATGCACTGCATTGCGGTATAAGATCAGACGAGATGACCCTGGTGAAGTTGAGGGTGAGCGTCCCCGGAAGAGGGTTCCTGCCAAGGTGAAGTTTTTTCAAATTCCAAAGTTTGCAAAAGTTATACAAATTCACATTCAAAAGAGTTTTAAACTTATTAAAATAATGGTTATAGAAAAGAGAAAATGTTTTTGTATTAGTTAGTCAATTTCAAACACTTTTCATATTGAATTTTTTTTCAAATTCCAAAGTTTGCAAAAGTTATACAAATTCACATTCAAAATAGTTTTAAACTTATTAAAATAATGGTTATAGAAAAGAGAATTTTTTTTTGTATTAGTTAGTCAATTTCAAACACTTTTCATATTGAAAGTTTTTTCAAATTCCAAAGTTTGCAAAAGTTATACAAATTCACATTCAAAATAGTTTTAAACTTATTAAAATAATGGTTATAGAAAAGAGAAAATGTTTTTGTAGTAGTTAGTTAAATTCAAACACTTTTCATATTGAAAGTTGTTTCAGATTCCAAAGTTATTTAAAACAGAAAACAGAATACAGAAAAAGAAAAGAAAAAGAAAAAGAAAAAACCCCATCTATCCCGGGTGGTGGCTCAGCCTGGGACAGATGGGTGCTATCTGTCCCGGGTGCAGCCACGGCCCGGGACAGTTGAGTGCTATTTGTCCCCGGCGGAGCCACCACCCGGGACAGATAGAGTGTTGCTATATTAGCAACACTTAGCCACGGGTGGTGGCTCAACCCGGAGCAAAACCACATCCACGCCGTCAGGCTGCCAAAATTTCCCCTCGAGCGCCGCCGCCTCCTTCCTCGACTCCAGCCGAGCCTCCGGCCATCCCTGTGCGCACCTCCGGCCATCCCTATCCTCCTCACTTTCTCCATCGCGCCTCTCTCTTTCTTCCTCCCTTCCTGTTTTCCCGAAAACTGCAAACCCTAGCCGCCGCCGTCCGCCGGTGAATATCATCGGTTCTGGCCACCCCATCTCGTGTTGAGCAGCTGGGAAGCTTCTCCGCCCAGATACTCCATCCTCCTCAAGCTGTTCGTGCTGGGAAACTCGGACTGCCGAGTATTACGCCGTCTTCTCCATCTCCGGCCGCTGACGCCGTGGAAGTTCCCGTCGCCGTGCGTCGTATCCAAGCCTTCCCGAGCAATTCCTCGAGTTTGTGGTGAGCTTTTGAACATCCTAGTACCCTCCATTCATCTCAATCCGTCCGGGATTAGTAGTTCGTTGTGAATCACCTCCGGCCGCCGCAAAAGCTCGCCGCCGAGCAAGCTCCGGCAACCAAACCGGAGCGGCGCCGCCACCCACCTGTCTGCCTCAACTCCCTCTAGCTGCTTCACTCTCTGACTTGCACCAATTTGCCCCAAATCGTCGAATTCATCTCGGATTGGAGATGAACTCCAGTGCTGACATCACATGACGTCAGCAAATCCATTTAAATCGTTTTTTGTAATTTACTGGAATTATTCTGAGTATGACATGTGGGACAATCATGTCAGACTTTTATTATTTTGGTAAATCATTTCGGTAAATATTAAAATTATGACAGGTGGACCCAACTCTATTTATTAAATTACATAAATTGTTAAAAATTCATATTAAATCAGAAAAAATATAATCTTTATACCAAAATGATCAGAAAAATATAATCTATAATGTTGTATCATAAAAATGTTCATATTAATTCATATCAACTGGATTCATATCTATTTTTTCTTACTTGGATTTTGCGTGCAGGTACTCGGATTTGTCACCGCGTCGTAGCCGCCGTCCTCTCGGAGCCCTAGTAAAGTTCGAGAGACTTCAAAAGAGAAATGTAAATAGAAATGAGATACTCGATATGATTGAAATGTGTTTGTCAAATTGAAATGTCTTAATGTATTTGTACTATTCAAATAACTTTGCTTCAGGTTGAAATTGAAATGTGTTTGTACAAATAAATGATAAAAGATGTTGAGTTAGATTTAGTTGTATGACATATCGGTAAAGTTATTTAGATGTTGAGTTATTAAAATTATTTAAATGGATTGAAATCTCTTGCAGAAACTATGGACACCCGTAGAAACCTTCAACAAGAAGAGGACATGTTCGGCATCATTCGCGAAGGTGATGAATTGGACCCCGGTAGAAACCATGAACAAGAAGAGGAACACTTAAACGATTTCACCGGGCAATTTCTGAACGAGTCCGGTGATGGACTGGAGGGGCATTCAGACGGAATAGACGTCACCGACAGTTCAGCTCACCGACAGTTCACCGACTCTACTGTTGGAAAGTCGGCCGCCGAGGTAGATATATGCCCTCAGGTTTTTGTCTCCGTTGAATAGATTTGTGTGTATACATATATTAACTATCACTTTTTCTTGTGTTTAGCCGTCGGCGGGCCATGAACCGGGACCAAGCAAAAAAGCAGCGGTGAAACGAGGCGGGCCACGAACCGGGACCAAAAAGCTCCAAGGGAAACAGAAGTACCACATCGAGGAGATCAATGAAAAAGGAAAACCGATTGCTCCCGCTAACCACGCAAGGAAATTTGTAGCTCAGTGCGGAGTCATCGTTCGGGACAGACTCTCCATCAGGGCTCAAGAATGGTATAAGCCAAAGGTGCCAAAAGAGGGGGTTATTTATGTAAGGGATGAAGACAAACAACTCCTTTGGGACGAGCTCATGCAGAATTTTACTTTACCAGAAGAGGAGGATGTAGAGAAGCCGGTTATAGAGAATCGATGCAAGGCCTGGACTTATATTGAGATGGGTGAATTGTTCCGCAGGTGGAAGAAAAGGCTAAACAGGTTCATAACTGAAGGTAAGACTCCAGAATTTGTCGGAGTCTATGAGAAGATAAAAGATGAGTGACCCGAATTTAAGGCCTACAAGCAATCGGAAGCCGCTAAGAAAATCTCAACGAAAAATAAGAAAAATGCAGAGAAAAAGATATATCACCATAACATGGGGTCAGGTGGCTACCTGACGGCCATGCCTAAGTGGACGAAAATGGAGGATGAGTTTTTGGCTAAAGGTATAGAGATCGAGACATTTGGCTGGCCAGACCGGCTTAAGGCTTGGTTCTATGGGCATGGTGGAAAGTTAGACCCTGAAACAGGTGACTGTCTTTTTACCAAGGAGCACGGACCTGACCCTATTGAAGCTCTCAGAGAGGTATGGAAGGAGGTCACGGAAGGCAGGTTCCACCCTAACAGAGAGAAGGACGAGCTATCGTGAGCCCTTAAGAATCCTGAACACAGTGGACGAACACGAGGAACCGTCGGCTCCGTACCGTGGATAATTGGGTTTCCCAAAGATGTTGGCACTTACAGAAGGAGACCGAGAAAGAAGAAAGAGCTTGCCGACCGGGCCGAGTGGATGGAAAATAAATTACTACAGCATGAGAAGGAGATAGCAGAGCTGAAGGCAGCGCAGACTCGACGGATGCCCTGCGAATCTGAGACGCCCGAAGATCCTTCTCTTGATCCAAAATCAATGCGGAGAAGCAGCGTGGCTTCGACGGAGCTCGATCGCCACAATGATATGCCGGGTCCTCGTCACCCCGTGGATAATATCGTGCAGCGGGAACTTTGCGACCTACATGTGCCATGCTTGAACATAACCGTGAAGGTGGCGCACGGCTTTGCCCTACCGCCTTGACCAAATTGAACTTACCATTGTCGCCCTATTCCAGATGGCTATGCTGTTGTCGGGGTTGATGAGGTTATCAAGACATATGAGGGAATTAAGCTGGACTTCCCTACGGGTGAAGACGAGGTTGTGTTGAGATTTGCCCTCAAGAGTACTTGCTTATGGAAAAAAGAATACATCGTGTTCCCACACATGCAGCAAAATCACCCTCCCAGTCCACATGCGAGCCCACATAACTACAACAAGGACAACCAATGCGCTAGTCCAGACACCCCCCACAACGACAACCAAGGCGCTAGTCCATCTCCGCCGTCGCGTGAGCGTACTCCGCCGCGTGAGCGTACTCCGCCGCCTCCGCAAAAGAAGCAGAAGTGCACCGCTGCGTCGACTAGCACTCAGAAAAGCGAAACGGGGAAGTCTCGCTTTGTGAACTCTCGCGAAGATGTCGATATATGGGTCAACGAGATCCAGGCTTCCCAGAGAAAGAAGGCAAAAAAGATGCCTTTGCCTGTTCCGGTATATTCTTCGGATGCGATACGGTGGGCCATAGAATTTCTTACGCATCCGTCGCAATATGAACTAAATATGGACGATGACTACACACGCGTTCTGGTGCGTACATCTAGGAGAGTGCGGGAAGAAAAAAAATCTGCTGCCACCCAGAAGAGAGATGTTCCACAGCTCGGAATGCAGACGGGACAATCGGCCCCTCCACTCATATTGGCGCCATACAACCGGAACCCGGTCGATGATGTACTTTCGCAGCAAGCTAGAGATATGGGTATAACTCTGGCAGAGCTTAAGGCATTACAATCTGGCGAGAGTGTCACCATACATGAGGTGGTGCGGAAATATGTGGGAGGAGAAGATCTTGTCGACCCTGCTATGGTGCGCACTCTACCAGCTAGGTGTAACGCCCCGGGATTTATCCCAATTTTAGTTTTGTTTGTTTTTCTTTTACATCATCATATCATCATGCCATCATGCAATTGTCAATTCATTTGTTTTAATTGCATTTAAATTTTATTTCAACTCCATTTAAATTCTTTTCCACTTTTAAATCTAATTGCAAATCAAATGAATTTAAATATGGTATTTAATTTTGTTTTTCAAATATTCAAATTAATTTATTAAATTGTGTATTGAAAACAATAATTAAATTGACTATTTTAAAACAAAAACTTTTTTGTAAAGTTTCTCTATACAAATTATTTCTCTATTTTGTTTCAAAATACAAAAACAGAAATGAATAATTTAAAGGAAATAAAAATTGCAGAGAAAAACAGTAGCTGGGCCAAGAGAACTTCCAGTGGCCCATTCTCCTTCCAGCCCGAAGCCACGTACCTGTCGAAGCCCATTCGCTCCTTTCTTCCTCCTCTGTACGGCAGACGATCGAGCGGAGCCACGTTTCCCCTGGTAATTGATGGGACGGCCGGGAGAGCTCGCCCCTTCTAATAAAACCACCACCGGCTACGCCCCCTCCTAACCCTAGCTCGCCTCCCATCGCGCCGCCGCCCTTTCCCCATCCTTCTCCTCTCCCTGGTTTTTCTCTCCACCGAAAAAATCACCATGACCGACGCATGAAGCTCCTCCAAGCCGTCGATGTGGGTGGCGCCGAGGACGACCAGGTCCGGGAATCGAACCAGGACTTCTTCCGCAACAAGATCGTCGAAGGGAACCGGTGCTGAAACCGCAAGGAGCGCCTCCTCCGAGTTCTTCCCCAGCGCGAAGCTCACCGTCCTCTTCTTCACAGCCCCCGTTTTCGGCCTTCTCCGAGCACTCCTCTCCGACCCCAGCCACCCCACAGTGAGCCGCTCCCTTTTCCCTTCCTCCCCGTTGCTCTGGACGCCGCCATCGCGCGGCTTCGTCGTGGTCGCCGCCGGCCAATGCTTCGTCGCTGCTTCTGTCTCGGACGATTTCAGTTCGTCAGTTAAAACCTGCACCTTTAACACTTTAAAAGAAACCAGACACGGTTAACATCAACAACGCACACCCGCCCTAGTGTCTAGCGCGGCCGAGAGAACCAGCAACGCGCCGCGCGCGCGAGCTCGATCCCCAGGCCGGCCGAATAAAACCCCCCTTTTCCCATTTTACTTTCGCCATTGACATGCGGGCCCCGCCTGTCATTGACTGCGGGAGCACGCACAGCACACACGCGCCCGCGTGGCACCTGGGCCCGCCTTGCAGCCGCAGGTGTGGACTTTGTTTCGGTGAGAAAGATTCTGAGGAGAATCTCTGCACGGGAAACTTGCACCGGAGCCCCTGTATTCTTGTTTTTAGTGCTTAGCCCCTCAAAGTAACTTTTCCATCACCAACAGGTCCCTGACAATTGCAGAAACACCCCTAATTTTAATTGGTTAATAACTTTAATTCTATAACTCCAAACAAAATAATCTTTATATGTTTTTATATCAGAAAAATGCAATGAATATTAATATGCCATTTGTATGCCATTTTGCATCTTTTATTTTAATTGCTTAGTGTAATTTATTTGTTGCACCTATATAATTAAATATGGAATGTGTTGGGCTTTACCTAATAATTGCCCTATTCCATTTAATTTAATTACATCACCCATGCCATGTGTTGCCATGTTAACCAACGTTTAATATTGCTGGTAAATAAAAAAACTTGCACCTAAATATTAATTGCTGGGGTTGTTTTCCCGCTTATTTTGGATTACCTGCATTTTATTGCATCTTGTCATGCCATGCATCATTTCTCATATGATCATGCTGGATCTTTTGCCGTAGTTGTAAAATGCATCTTTTACGCTTTCCAGTGTTTGTTGCTTCTTCGCGGATAAGACGTTGAGATGTGTGAGCAACGACAAGATCTGCTTCCATGCGGGATTCCAGGCAAGCAAAGTTTGCTTGTTTACCTATACATTGTCTTTCATTCCTGCCGTTGATCTCTGCTACCCTAGTTATCGATTCTTGAACTGCGATCCCATCACATGTTTATCCTGCAGCCTATAAAGCTTTATCCCCACCACCTAATACCTGTTGTTTGTTTATCTGTTGGCCTTGCGAGTCGTAGCGCATGCTTAGAGTTGTTTGTGCGAGTCGTCTGTTGGTCTTATGTTTCATCTGCTTAGTATTATTATTCTACCTTAATAAAATGTTGTATTATATTGGGGTATTATAATTAAAAGATAAGGCACCAGGCGGAAGGCCTTGCGAGGTGTTTTGTTCTGCTCAGTGTCGACATAGGAACTGAGATTTTGTCCTCGGATCCAATTTTGAGCGCACTAACCACTTGTGGGTGGCCCAATGGAGCCCCCCTCGACTTTGAACGGATCCGCAGCTCGTCCATGTGCCGCAAGTAGTTCGGGTTTTCCATTCGCTCATATGCATGTGCATGATGATGATGATAATGATGAGAGGTTACATGATACGGGGGGTCATATAGGTGTGGTGCGTACGTAGCGGACAGTTCCTACTGTGGTTTGAGGCGCATGATGCGTAGGCACAAACTAATGAGTCCGCAATTGAGATTCGGCCAGACTCCTGACGCGGGTAACAACTCATATGGGTGGCACTTGGGCTTGCTGTAGTGAAGGAATGAGTCGTGTTGAGAGGCCCTAACGGGTTGATCATGCGAGTATGGGTACTGTAGTGCACCCCTGCAGGGTATAATCTTATCGATGAGCCGTGTCCACGGTTATGGACGACTTTGGTGATGATGCTGGCTAACAAGATCTAGACAACTTACACTTAATTAATGTTAATTAAATTGACTGGTATCATAGAATTACTTTCACCATAAATTATAACTAAAACTATTCAATGTGTGAGTTTCCCGAATTGCTTCCTCATATTTGGTTGAGGGGGTTAATTCGAGAATGGGTTATGTTTGGTGTTAGTTGTAGATGTTTATTTTATGCGCTCTCTTATCCCTCTCTGATTAGACGGAAGTTGTAGCGTGTCTCTTTAGGTTGCTAGTGCTGCTGCCGCTAAGTCCACCTCCCCTATATTTTGGGAGATGGTGTAGAAAGTAGGCAAGTCGGTTTTGCTTGCCAGGGAGTGCCCTGGCCCTCTTTTGGGATGTGCTTTATGTGCAGTCAAACAGGTTTGAAGTCCGACGACGTTAGCTTGGGAATCCCTCCGGCTTGGCTGGGCAGGGATATGGCGCCATCGCTTATCTTCAGGACTCTTAGTCCAATTTGCATCTTATCCGTAGTCGGATACTATTTTGCTTCCGCTGTCATTTGAATCTTTGTATTGTATCATTTGTATCTTGACTCGTTCGAGTCGTTGTTGTAATTATATCTTCTGTTGTATTTGTGGATGTATCGGAACTGTTGTAATGTTATCACAATTTCACCCACATAATGCGCATGTTTCGGCGTGCACATTATGTCTGGTGGGCGACCTAAAATCGTTATTATGCGGATTTCGGCGGGAACGCTTAAATCTACATAGTACCGATTTTAGGGCGTCACAAAGTGGTATCAGAGCCTTGGTTTCGATCTCCTTGTTGTTTCGATACGAATGGTTATCGAAGCAGCGGGTCCGCAAAAGCCGGTAGGATAACCTCGCTAACGGTCGTTGTTTGTAGAGTGTCTAAATTATTTGACTAAAAGTTATTTTAAAAATATCTCAATAGGTTTCTTTTTACTCCTTACCTACATTCTATTTCTCCTCTTACCTTACTTGTTTTGAGTCTCTTCTCTTATCCAAACTTTCAAAGTTTTAGGATCCTACGTGTGGGTGGACGATTTCTGGCCTTGTATCCTATTAGGGTTCGATCTTTGGAAATCTTCATCAACGGAGCAACAATCTCTTGTTAGTGGTGTCGAGAATTTCAAGGTGGAGCAACAATCCCTTGTTAGTGGTGTCGAGAAGTTCTTCACGGAGCCTGAAGACCCGATAGTTACCCCTCTCTTCTTGTGGTCTCGGCGTGGATCGCGGGACGCGATCCCTTGTTAGTGGTGTCGGTTGTAACGCCCCGGGATTTATCCCAATTTTAGTTTTGTTTGTTTTTCTTTTACATCATCATATCATCATGCCATCATGCAATTGTCAATTCATTTGTTTTAATTGCATTTAAATTTTATTTCAACTCCATTTAAATTCTTTTCCACTTTTAAATCTAATTGCAAATCAAATGAATTTAAATATGGTATTTAATTTTGTTTTTCAAATATTCAAATTAATTTATTAAATTGTGTATTGAAAACAATAATTAAATTGACTATTTTAAAACAAAAACTATTTTATAAAGTTTCTCTATACAAATTATTTCTCTATTTTGTTTCAAAATACAAAAACATAAATGAATAATTTAAAGGAAATAAAAATTGCAGAGAAAAACTGTAGCTGGGCCAAGAGAACTTCCAGTGGCCCATTCTCCTTCCAGCCCGAAGCCACGTACCTGTCGAAGCCCATTCGCTCCTTTCTTCCTCCTCTGTACGGCAGACGATCGAGCGGAGCCACGTTTCCCCTGGTAATTGATGGGACGGCCGGGAGAGCTCGCCCCTTCTAATAAAACCACCACCGGCTACGCCCCCTCCTAACCCTAGCTCGCCTCCCATCGCGCCGCCGCCCTTTCCCCATCCTTCTCCTCTCCATGGTTTTTCTCTCCACCGAAAAAATCACCATGACCGACGCATGAAGCTCCTCCAAGCCGTCGATGTGGGTGGCGCCGAGGACGACCAGGTCCGGGAATCGAACCAGGACTTCTTCCGCAACAAGATCGTCGAAGGGAACCGGTGCTGAAACCGCAAGGAGCGCTTCCTCCGAGTTCTTCCCCGGCGCGAAGCTCACCGTCCTCTTCTTCACAGCCCCCGTTTTCGGCCCTCTCCGAGCACTCCTCTCCGACCCCAGCCACCCCACAGTGAGCCGCTCCCTTTTCCCTTCCTCCCCGTTGCTCTGGACGCCGCCATCGCGCGGCTTCGTCGTGGTCGCCGCCGGCCAATGCTTCGTCGCTGCTTCTGTCTCGGACGATTTCAGTTCGTCAGTTAAAACCTGCACCTTTGACACTTTAAAAGAAACCAGACGCGGTTAACATCAACAACGCACACCCGCCCCAGTGGCTAGCGCGGCCGAGAGAACCAGCAACGCGCCGCGCGCGCGAGCTCGATCCCCAGGCCGGCCGAATAAAACCCCCCTTTTCCCATTTTGGCAGTTATTCAATTTTGATGCGCCCGACAAATCTATCATCAGTGCCTTTTGCATGTAAGTAATTAAATTATGTATATATGTCAGTAATTCTCTAACTCAACTTATTTTTCATTGCTTGTAATTATAGTTATCACTATATTACTTTTGTACTCTATTATGCAGGCTGAAAATTATACAATCTCGAAAGCTGGGACTCAATCACAAGATTGGATTCATTGACCCTAATCGAGTTCATCATCATGGTTTGTTACATTACCCAGAGAGTACGGAGGAGCTTTTGCTTACTTATTTAATGGCGCAACATTACAAAAACACCATACTTTTCCCGTTCAACTTCGAGTGAGTTGTTTACTTTCTTATACATACTCGATGTTAAGTATATGTAATTGATGATTTAGTTATTAACAAATATAAACATATGACATATTTCACTGGGTATTATTTGAGATTGATGTTGAAAAGGCAATCGTTGATGTCCTCGACCCATTATCGAAACCTGAAGAAAAGTTCGACGACACGAAACAGATGCTCCAGAGGTAATTTCGTTCATTATCACAATCGACCTCGTCTTTTCTAATAATATATAGTAATTAGTAAACTTCTTTACTAATTTTCCATACCGTAAACTTCAGGGTTTGGGACAAGTTCACCTCTTTCCACAAGGACGTCGGTATAGCCCGGAACCTCACTTTTAATGGCGAGAGGTAAGCCGAACTAGCTAGGTTCCACGTATGCATATTCTTAATTTCAGTCTCACAATATCATGTTTTCAATATTTTTGATTATTTTTTATTGGTTTCTTATCTTATTCTATCATAAAGTGCGCGAAGCAGCAACAAGGCACCAATTTGTGTGGATTCTATGTCTGCGAGTTCATCCGAATTCACTTCAATGAGGGTCCAGACTGGAATAGGGTACGTTAACAATTTATTCAAACTTGTTCACTTTTTAAATTGAATTATTTTCATAATGGTTAATATATTGGTGTTGATCTCTCCTTTTTAGTTTGAGACGATCCGGAACAGGCTTGATGCAAAAGACCGCCTACTACCTATTGCGGAGGAAATTGCGGGCTTTCTGCTTGACTATGTCATAAAGCCAAGCGCAGAATGCAGTATAATCCAGCTGCGGAAAAAGACCATCCCGAGGAAAAAATAGGGTCTAATGCCTCTCTGTCATGTAATGATCTCTGTTTGTAAATATTTAGACATGATCTTCCAGTTGTAAATATTTGTTGTAAATATTTGTTTGGGTGAACTCGTGTACTAGTAGTATTCATGACTATATCCCGAGGAAAAAATCGTGTATTCATGATATATATTATATAGTAACGTATAATATGCAACTCGATCTTGTTTGAAATAAAACATAAATGAAGAAACAGAAACACAAAAGAATCAGTAATATAAATATCAAAAACATAAACACAAATAGAAAACAGGAAAAAAAATAAAAGAAACAAAAAATCATATATACTGTCCCGGTTCGTATTACGAACCGGGACAAATGAGTCGCAGCTAGAGGCTGGCTTGTTTGGCCACGTGGCCCCCTATTGGTCCCGGGCCGTGGCGTGCCCGGGACAAATAGGGGAGGCTATTTGTCCCGAACACGCTGTCCCGGGCGCGTGACCGGGACAAAAAGCCCTGCCGGCCCGGGACCACTGGCTTGTTTTGCTCTAGTGCCACGGACCTGGACGCGTGTCATGCGCGCAAACAGGAGGAACGGAACGCACGATCCTCCGGCTGATAGGCAGCGTTTTCCAATTGATTTTCAGGACAGGTTTTTCAAATTTGCTAGAAATGATCTTAACCGTACACTAAAATGTGAATAGTCGCCAATTAAGAACTACTCCCTCCGTTTAAAAAAATAAGATGTTAGGGCTATTGAACATGTTATCTAGCTACATACTAAAACGAATGAATATGGACATTAAAACATGTCTAGATACTTTAGATATGTATATGTGATAAAACGCTAAAGCATCTTATATTAAAAAATGGTGTATGTTTCTACTACTACGTATAGTTTATAGCACGCTACAAACCTACAACAGATTATCCTGGATATACACTGGTGTAATGAAACCCACGGATGGATGTTGATTGTAACAGTAGGTTGCTTCCAACAGCACGTCGCCATGTGCCTTGAGATCCCAGCCAGACCCTGGTGCCTGGGCCAAGCAAGTCCATCTTTACCTCGATCGGTCGCCTTTTGGGGCGTGTATCTGCAAAATTATCCGTGGAATAGGGCATTTGAGGATCGATGGACTCCTGTTAATTGTCATCTTAACTGCTAAACCATCAATCAGTTGCGGATTAAAGCTGTTTCTTCTTCGCAGCGTGCTTTTTTAGGCCTCCATGGGCAAGCGCACATTTTTTTTTTGCCTTCTTTCTTTAACGCAGGTGCTTTGCCTGAACTACACCGCTAGACTCAAAGGGGAAACAGAAACACACACCACAGCCACAAGCCCACAAGCTTGCCTGAATGTAGAGGGAGACTAATAAGAAATGCGAATGCAAATGTTGTTGCTTTTAAGGCCCAAGGACACTGCACTGAACTCCAATGGGTCGGTTTTCTTTCGACCCTACTCCTATTTGACGACCACGATCATGCGCTATTAGAGCACGACCATCCCCTCCGGGTGAGTGGGCCGGCCCAATAGTGTACGGCCTGATTTTTATTTTCTTTTTTCTTGTTTATTTTTCTTTTTTTCTGTTTATATATATTTTTTTCGGATGTTTTTTTTGTTTTTTTTTCTGTTTTTAATTTTTTAAAATATTTCTTATTTTATTTAAAGTTTCAACTATAATTATTTTTATGATTTTTTCTTTTTTCTTTATTTTTTTATGTTCATATATTTTTTCTGTTTATGGGATTTTTTTTGTTGACAAAAAAATATAATTTTTTTTCATATTTAAAAATTATTCAAATTTAAAAATTGTTCACATTTAAAAATTATTTAATTTAAAAAGTTTTTAGATTTAAAAAATTATTCACATTTAAGAACTATTTAAATTAGAAAATTTTAGATTTAAAAAATTGCTCAAAATTAAAAATAGTTCAAAATTTTGTTCATACACAAATATCTTTTAAATTATGCTATTTTTCTATAAAAACTGAAATAAAAAAACAAAATAGAAAAGGAGAGCGTTATTGGGCCGACCCTTTTCGCGGGGTGGTCGTGTGCTAATAGTGCACGACCAGGTCGGAGAATAGGCACTCCCGGTCTTATCGTGTATCCCTGCATCTGAAAAGTTTTTTTTTTTAGAAAAGGGCACCCAGCCTCTGCATCAATTGATGCATGTGGCTTTTATTTTATTAAATCAAATCATCTTACATCTGAAAAGTTTGTGACCACCCGATTAGAATCCTAAAGCTATGGTTGCTTCTGTTGTAATCTTGTGAAACCACCCCCACTGCCTCGTAACTAGTCATGTAAATGTAAATTTGCAAAGTCACCCTGCCGGTTCAACCGTACCATACACCTGAACCCCGCATTCCTCCCTTCAATCGATTGTGGTTGTCAGCTTCCTTCACCATGACGGAGCGAGACAGAGAAGTCGTCATGCGGAAGAAACTTCGATGAACACATATTCCGGCAACTGTTGGATTCAGGGCATCTCCAGTCGTTCGCCCCCCCCCCCCCACCCCAGGTTTCGATCCGGCGCTTTTAAGCGTTAACGTCAGCGCTAACCAAAAACTGGGGGGGGGGGGGGGGCGATTTCACCAGTCGTTCGGCGCGCCCAGAAAACGGGTGGAACATAAATTTGAAAGTTGTTCTTCCCGCCCCCAAAAAATAGCACGAGGTCGGCGATCCACGGCCGCAGTTGCCGATCATACAAAAAACGCCACAAATGGGCGAGCGATCATACAAAAAAGCGCCACAGTTAGGCGATATGGCCGCAATCGGCAGTCCGACAGAGGCCGACGCGGCGTCGTCGTAGATGGGCGTGGTGGTCGGAGGTGGCGCCGATCTTGGAGTGACATCCTCGGCGGTCTCGAGGTCGACGTCCGGGGCGGCATCCTCCAGGTTGATGGTCGTCGCAACAGTTGTGGCGTTTTCCGCCTCGGGCTCGAGGTCGACAACGGGCGTCGCAGTAGTGGCCGTCGCAGCAGGCTGGCCGTCCGGCGTAGCCGAGCTTGACGGGCTGCTGGCAAGCCGGCTGATGTCGCTGAGGATGAGGCGGCGCTGCGCCATGAACCATGCCCTCACCTCGGGGTCCATCGCGGCCGGATCGCCGCCGCCCATGAGGAAGGCGAGGTCGTGGTTCCTCTTCTTCGCCTCGGTGCCGGTCCTGAGGAGGTCGAGCTTGATCTTCGAGTTGTCCATGACCGCCGCCCACCGCTGTTTGGAGGTCTCCTCCCTTTTCACGGCGTGGGCCTGGGCATCGGCGATGCAGGTCTCGATTGACGCCTATAGCTTCGTCGCAGCCGGCGCGGCGTCCCTCGCCGCTCTGGCTTTCTTGTTGCCTATCGGGGGACGGCCATCCGAAGCACCTGCAACCGGCGTGTCCGGGACATACTCCTTGCCGCCCTTCGCCAGCGATCGACGCGTTTCGTCCCACTTCTCGCACCCCTCAATGACGAGGAAGACGTGGAAGTACTTGAAGTCCGTCTTCTCGGCGTCCTTGCACGCCTCCAACATCCGGGTGAGGTCCATCTCCCGGTTCGCCCCACTCTTCGTCCTGTGCTTGACCTCCTCTTGTTTGCCATGCCACTTGTTACAGGCGGTCTGCATAAGCGCCCAATGGTTGGACATCGCCTTCTGACCGCGCTCCGTCAGGCACCCGGCGAAGTCGGGGTTGATCATTTGGCGCTCGCCATACGCCGTCTTGACGCGCTTCCAGTGGTTGTCCATGGCCTGGTTGGAGCCGTGGATAGTGTCCTGGGTGGTATCTTTCCATGCCTCGGCGAGCAGGACGTCCTCCCGGCTCGTCCACTTGATGCGAGGCTCGACGGACGGCTTTGGGTGCGCGACCTGAGAGCCCTTCTTGGGGCGACGGCCGGGCGTGTCGCCTTCCTTGGCCGGCCCTTCCTCCTCACTCCCGACCGCCTGCGATTCATCCCCTCCTCCCTCGACCTCCTCCGTGCCGGTGCCGCCGCCGAAATCGATGCCACCAATCGATCCCGTGGGAAAATCCTCACCCGGCGCCGACAGGACGCCCGGGGATGCCGTTGCCGCCGCCGAGCCCGTGGCGATGATGTCGTCCATCTCGTTGCTCATCCCGAGCATGGACTGCGTCCCGAAAGTGGGGGAGCGGCGCAGCAGCGGCGACGGAACGTAACCGGGCGAGCCGGCGTACATCATGGATGGATGATGGGGGAAGGTGACGTTGGGGTCGAAGCCACCATGGAGCTCTCCGTCAGCGTAACTAGGCGAGTATCGCGGCGACGCGCACCAGTGCGGCGACGACGATGGCGACACAGACGATTGGCCCCAGCCGGGAAACTGGGGATGGAGATGAGGATGAGGGGACATGCCGGCCCTACGCTTGGCCAGCGGCGCTGCAGACATGGCCGCAGTTGGCGGCTCCACATCTTCTTCCTCCGCCTCCTCCTCTTCCTCCTGCTCCTCTTCTTCCTCGGCTGCAGCTTCACCCGTGGCCAGCAGCTTTGCCGCCAGCTCCCTTTGCCGGTGCTTGAGCTCCCTCCCCCTATGCTGGAAGTTCTCCGCCTTCCGGCGGTCCTGCTCGACGATCCATTTTTTGTTGGTTATGCCCAACGGCCTTTGCTTCGGTGGTCTTGGCTTGCGCGACTTCTTGGCGGGGAGAGCAGCGGTGGTTGTTGCAGCTCGGGAACCGGCGAATTTGGCGGGAGCCATGACGGCCGCGGCCTGATGGACTGGGGGGAAATGGCGGGATCAGACGGCGGGCGGGCTATTTGGGTGTTGGGGGGGGGGGGGGGGGGGGGGGATGGAGGGAGACTCAAAAATATGGAGGGAAATCGGCTAGTCTCGCCGACAGGTCTGTCCCGCGCACGCCTTTTGCCCCCAGGCGGTGACCTGATTTCGCTGGCGTGAAACGGCATAAAAAACGACGCTAACCAGCGCTAAATTGACTTGGGAGGAGTGACTGGTGGATTTTTCGTTTCGTCGACGCTAAAAAGACCGTTGGGGGCGCTAGGGGACACTGGAGATGCCCTTAGCCCGATCTTCCGACAACTCGGCGTCTACTGTCCGACGCGGTACTACATCAGGCTGGCTCGATCTACTTCCGATGCGAAGCCGCCGGAGGATTTCCACGTCCGCCAGCGGCTAGCTACAGGCGCCTAATTAAAAGGGACTCATAGAACCTGTCGTGGATTGCAAAGGCTGGATTAGTATTCCTATTCTAACAGCGGACAGAGGCATGCACTACAGCCTACACGCACAGGCAGATCTGATTGCTTAAGCTATAGTTTAACGACAGAAGAAGGCTTATGTACAATGTACACATATGTAGATGATATGTGAACCACAATGACTGGATATTGCTTTCAAATTCTCATTAAGATTTCACAGCAAACTGCAGTCTTATTGTTGTTTGCTTTCTTAAGTAATTACAGTCTTAGTGCTGCTTGCTTTTACTAGAAACTGAAGGATTTTGTATCAACAGCCTTGCAGCAATTTTTGTACTATACTGCTGCCAAGTATATTTGTAGACATTGTACATTCACATAATGCTCTCTATTTATTTACATGTGAACAGCTTGCTGTCATTCACTAACCTATTTGATAGTCACAAACTGAATCTGATGTATTTAAATTTTAGTAACAAGCTTGTATCGATCATTTTTCTGTGAACATATCAGAATGTATCTATGGCCAGATTCAGTTATATTTAGTGACATAAGAACACCTCAAATTGCAAGTACTAATATGGCAACAAAAATTGTTTATTGCTGAGTTTCCATTGACAACAACTTATACAATTCTCTGGAGAAAAACATTCACCAAAGATGTACATTCATATTAGACTCTAGCTACATGCCGATCAATTGACACGTCGCCAACTCATGTGCCACCTTGCTATTATCTTGCAATCTTGATCGCTCAACTTCAGGAAGTACATCACATAATAAAATAACTTCTATGTTGATGGTACATATCCTTTTCTAGATTGATGACACCACTGATACTATCTACTTTTCCGAACACTTTTGCTATTGTTTTAACTCTAATTTGTTTGTTTTGAATGCAACTAACACAGACTAACGTTGTTTTCAGCAGAATTACCCTGATGTCACCTTTTTTTTGCAGAAATATCAACTTTATAGAAAAAGCCCGAAAAACACCTGGAAGTCGTTTTGTATCCGGAAGGGACCATGAACCACGAAGACCAAACGGAGAGGAGCGTCAAGGCGGCGACACCACCTCGTGGCGCGGGTGGGCCCTGGCCGCGCCAGCAGGTCGTGGGGCCACCTCCCTCACCCCCTTGCGACCCCCTCTCGGCTATAAGTCCCTCCTGACCTAAAACCCACGGGCGTAGCCACTTTTCCACGGAACATCTCCGTACGCCGCCGCCACCGCGAACCCTAGTTCGGGGACCATAAGTCTCTGTTCCGGCACCATGCCGGGACGGGAAATCGAAGGGATCATCGCCATCGTCATCGCTAACGCCTCTCCATCAACCATCCATGTTTCCCCCATCCATGTGTGAGTAATCCACCGTTGTAGGCTTGAGTGGATGGTAGGTATTGGATGAGATCATTCATGTAATAGATGTAATATCGTTAGGGCATGGTGCCTAGTATCCGTTATCGGTGTTTTGCGTCATTATTGCAACTTTTTATGCTTAATTCTTAACAATACGGCCCGAGTATCATGATTTCAGATCTGAACACGTTATTGTATCATGAGAATAAATATTGTTTTAGATCATATCTATGAGTTATATACACATGTTATTATCCGGAACCGATGGTCCCAAAGTGACAACAATTGGGATAACCGGAGGGAATAGCTGTGATGTGAGGATCACATGTGTTCACGGAATGTTAATGCTTTGCTCCGGTACTTTATTAAAAAGAGTATCTTAATTGTCAGTAGTTTCACTAGAGGCCCCGCTGCAAACGGGCTGGCAGGACAAAAGATATTGTGCAAGTTTCTCATTGCGAGCACGCACAACTAAATTGGAATTCATGCTTATGATTAGTTAATACTTGGATGCTTAATATTATTTATCTGTAAATGCCTATGCTATGATATTATATTAATTATCTTATCTATGCAATGCCCGCACATCCGTCTCTATGCCTACAATATTTTAATCCTACTGTCTACTGCAGTCACAATCGTTGTCTTAATTCTACTGCTGCTGTTATTTCACTATTGTCACTGTTATAAAACTGTTGCTACTGATATTTCATCTCGAGCAAGTCTATTCACAGGTGCAGCTGATCTGATAAATCATCTGTTAAAACTTATAAATATTCTTTGGCTCCCCTTGTGTCAAAACAATAAATTTGGGTTTTACTTCACTCGGAAACTGTTGCGATGCCCTATACTTGTGGGTCATCAAGACTATTTTCTGGCGCCGTCGCCGGGGAGCATAGCTTTATTCGTAAGACCACCTGAGTGTGATATTGTTTGCTGAAATTTATTCATCATGGGAAAAAATACTGATAAGAAGTTTCCTATCATGCCATCCACTACAAGAAAGGTACAACTCTGAACTCCACTGCTGCTCTTGATTCTCCGTCTGTGTTAAGTAAGCTTGTTACACCACCACAACCTGCACGTTCTGTTACTACTGTTGAATCTGAAATTACTTATGATGATGCTTCTACTGTTCTTGATGAAACTGGTTCATTAGGTCCTTTTTAGATACTACAATTGCTAAATCTAAACAAACTGAAAATGTCGAAATTCCTAATGAAAATGTTGAAACACTTGTTAATTCACCTGAATTTACTCGTGATACTTATGATGAGCGTGATGATATATATGTGGATCTTGATGATGCTCTTGTTAAAGAAATTAATGCTATGAAAGACGCTAGTGCCTTTAAAAAACTTCTTAAAAACATGTTGTTAGATATAAATTATCTCCTGATACTAAATTTACTACATCACCTATAAACATCAAAGATAAAGCTTATGATTTCTCTCTTGATTTGGCTCATATAGCTTTTTCGAAAGAGAACCTTTCTGTGGAACAGAAAATGAAAGTGATGTAGAACACATGAATGTATTGTCTGATTTAAGTGGAATATTTGGTAAGGACATTAAAATACGCACTTACTTTGTCGCTAAAATATTTCCTTTCTCATTGAAAGGAGAAGCTAAAACTTGTTATAATAATTTGTGTCCTGGTTCCATCACTAGTCCTAAGGGTTTTTTTGATGCTTTATTTCAAAAATATTTTCCTGCTAGTGCTCAACATGATGCTTTGTTTAGAATCTATAATTTTAATCAAGATGAAGATGAGAAATTGGCTAAAGCTTGGACACGCTTTTGTTCCATCTTAAGGGGCCAGCCGAATCATGATTTGGAGAAAATGATCTACTTGATATATTTTATGGTGGACTAACTGCTGAATCTAGGACATACCTGGATAGTTTTGCTAGTTGTGTTTTCAGGAAAAGGACTCTCGAAGAGGCTGAGGAATTATTAGCCATGATATGCAAGAAAAATGATGATTGGGATATTCCTGAACCTACTCCAACACCGCCACCAACACCGAAAAAGAGGGGTATGATTTAATTAAATGAAAAAACTATGAGGGAAGACAAAAGATCTCTTCAGGAGAGTGCTATTAAATCTGAAGATGTGAAGTATTTACCTCCTATTGAAGAATTATGTAAGTCTATTCCTCCTTCAACCGTAATTGAGGTACACTCTCTCGAAAGGTTTGATGATAGAGATATCCCTTACTCTAAACCTCCTGATCAATGCTTAGATGAATTTGATGATTTTATTTCTAAGCAATGCAATTTTAATATGAGAATAGAGAATCATTTGATGAAAAATTCTCGTGCTATTAGTGATTTGCATGATATTGTTGATAGAACTTCTAATTATGTTAAAGTGCTCATTAAACACTTTCATATGGTTCAAACTAAAATAGATCAACTCACTAAAGTGCAAAAAGAATTGCTAGCGAATGCATCTATAGCTAAAGATAAACTTGTTTGTGATGTAACAACTAGAGGTGGTAAATCTACTCAACATCCTTTATATCCTTAAGGACATTATAAAAGAATTGAACAAGATTCTCAACGAGTTAATGAACCTAGTACTCCTTCTAGGAAAAAGAAAAAGAAACATAAAACTGTTGTAGAATCCTCTGAACCTGTTAATGATCCTAATAGTATATCTGTTTCCGATGCTGAAACTGAAAGTGGAAATGAACTCAACAATGATAATGCTAATAACAATGATAATGATAAAATTGTTAATTCAGAGGTAGAAGAAATAGAAGAAGAACCTGAAAAACATGCTAAAAATAAAAAGTACACTAAAGAAGATTTTATTGCTAAGAAACATGGTAATGAAAGAGAACCTTGGGTCCAAAAACCAATGCCTTTTCCTGTTAAGAAAATTAAAACTAAAAAGGAAGAACATTATAATAAATTTTGTGATTGGATGAAAGCATTGTTCTTGCAAATTCCTTTGACTGATGTTATTAAGTTGCCTCCTTATTCTAAATATGTGAAAGATATTGTGACTAACAAAAGGAAAATTCGTAATGAAGAAATATCTACTATGCTTGCTAATTACTCTTTCAATGGCAAGGTTTCAAAGAAACTGGGTGATCCAGGTATTCCTACTATTTCTTGCTACATCAAAAATAATTATTTTAAACCCCTCTATGTGATTTGGGAGCTGGAGTAAGTGTTATGCCTTTCTGTCTTTACAAGAGACTTTACCTTCATAAATTGATACCTACTGATATATCTTTGCAAATGGCTGATAAATCTACTGTTGTTCCTGTTGGAATTTGTGAGGATGTTCCTGTTCAAATAACTACCAATTGTTTAATTATGATTGACTTTGTTGTTCTTGAAATGCTTGAAGATGATAATATGTCTATTATTCTTGGAAGACCTTTCATAAATACTGCATAGGTTGTTATTGATTGAAATAAATGAAAAGTTACATTATTTAATGTTCATGACAAGGAGCATACTGTCTATTTTCCCAAGAAAGTTGATAAAATGCGTGTAGTTAATACAATTACCAATATGAGGTCTATTAGAGTGGGAAGTATTGATTTCCCATATAAAGAAGAATACAAAACTCTCATGATTGGATCCATACCAATTCAATATAAGGTAACATGAGTGTCTCATGTGGTTTAAATCTTTTATGTCATATAAAATTCATTTGGTGGCAAGACTTGATCAACCGTGTTAACAAGTGCATTTTAAATGATAAAGAGGCTAAACAATTTTCTTTCTCTCATTCTTGCTTTACCTACTGCAATGTTATTTAGTTTAAAATGTTTAGTAGAATTTGTTGTTGGAAAATAATTTTTCAATATTGAATTTAATAATGCAAAATACCAGAAAATGGAAAAATTAAGTTTCTCAGAAAATTAAATTTTTTATATCTAAAATCATATTTTTCGAGGAGGCTCCTGGAAGTGCCAGAGAGCTGCCAGGGGGACCCACATGGCCACCCCACCACATGGTGGCGCGGCTGGCATCTGGCCGCGCCAGCACATGGTGTGGGGCCCACAGGCCCCCCACTTACTCTCTCTCATTTCTCTGCCTTCGTCTTGCCCAAAAAATCACTCTTGGATATCTCAAACTCGTGTTCTTGTTGCCCATCTCCTGGGATTTCGATCTCCACATTCAGCCAATTTATGTTGCTGAAATTTGGTGCATCTCTTCTCCGGTATGTGACTCCTCCGAATATCCAAGTAGATTTTTGTTTAGTGGTGTGTTTATGAAGTATTTTGCTGATGTAGATATCTTGTTTAGTGAGTTTGAATGCTTGTTCTAAGTTGAAATAACTGGTTTTGATGCATGCTTAAGCCTCTAGCAACTCACTATAGTAGTTTCCCTTCATTTAGTTGGCTAAAAATCGATTTTTATGATGTTTGTTAAAATTTCAGAAAAGAAAGATGCATAACCGTGACTTTGATGAGGTGTTTGAGGGAGATTTCCAGAGGAGGACAAGGCCTCCAAGGGCTGCCACTCGTGTTAGGAAATCCTACAACGAGGAAATCCTTGCACCGACGTTTGGAGATGAGGGAGATGCGGGAGTTCCACACTCCGCATCTCACCCATGTGCTAATTTCCTTCGTGCTGCAGGTTTACTCGAGAATTTCTGAACTCTTGTGGAGAATGTAGGCTTGACCTCCTACATGATGGATGAGAGGCCCCAATACTATGAGCTTACCAAGACTTTTTCGGAGACTTTCATTTTTAACACCAAGTCTTATGGGAAGGCTATTTCTTTCAAGATATATGATATGCCTAACCTTACAGGAATTTTGTGGGGTGATAGGTACAACAAACGTTGGGACATCGATGAGAATTGTTGGGAATACCCACAAAAACCTACCAATAGGTGACCAACGAAGACACCCATTCTGCACAACGCGGCAAGATAAGGAACATCCAATTCCCAGCTATCAAATATTTTCCCTACTATATTGCCACTAGTGTACTTGGTAGGGAAAACACTAGCAATGTTTCTAACTTGCAGCTTGCATTTCTTACGGGTGCCCTTAAGGGTGAATTCTCGTATAACCTTGGTTCTTCGATTGCTCGCCGCTTAGCTGCTATGGGCCCCATCTTTGGAGGTATTATTGCCTCACGCATTGTTGAATATTTGGGGCTGTTTATTGATCCTAATGAAACACAGCTTGATCTTTGTTATCTTGGCCTTGTTGCAATGAAAGACCATAAATTTGTCACTAACAACTCCACTTTGGAGAACATTGTGTTTAGGGTCAGTTTTGCTAACAATCGTGAAAAGGAGGTCCTCTTGCCACAATCTTCTTTGTCCAATCTTAACAGGAGACCATGGTCGTACTCGATGGTGGAATTGGAGGAACAATTGAGCATGCTTGGTTTTCCCCAGGCGCATAGCAGGCAGGAGCCACCGGAGGAGGATTACACCAGATACCACGCCGGCGCATCCTCGAGCTCATACTACGGGGAAAGCTCTTCGACCTACCCCCAGGGCACCAACGGATGGGGACATTGGGGCTTATCTCCACTTAGGCCAAAATCCTAAGCTTGGGGGGAGGTATACCGATAGCACACTCACTTACATATCATTATCATTCGGTACTTTGTATATCCATGTTTCGTTTTAGTTTTCTTTCTTTCATTTGATTCATGCTTTGTTTGCTTTCTATAAACTCAAAAACACCAAAAAGATTATTTGTTATTTCTCTTGCTGATTTTTTTTAGTATATAGTATTAATATGCTTAGTATTTATTTCAGTTCAATATGAAAAAACATAAAAATATTTTGCTTTGTTGCATGCTGTTTTGCGAAGAGACAGATTTCTTCTGTCCACCGTTAAATTCATAACTTTTCACAGAAACATCCGAATGACCTGAAATTTCGTGTGCACGTGTCTGGGATGTGTACGCAACTTTCATTACTTTTGAGTATTCTGATCTGGTCATGTTAAGGTACTCGAAAAAAATTGTCTTTGCTGGCTGTTCTGTTTTTAGTTCCTAAATCCGAAAACCCAAAAATATTGACTGTTTCTATTTGGTTTTGTATAGTTTGTTTCAGAGGTCATTACCTTCAGTTACTCCATGAAGTTTGGCTATTATTTCCTATCTTTCAAACACACAAGTGATAAGGCAATTATGATGATCTATGACAATTTCTAGTTGGGTAAGAGGCCGTTAATGAACTCTATTTGTTTCTCATTTTTGTACATATACTCATTCATGTGAGCATGTGTCGGCCCAGTGGGAACTGGGGTATGGAGAGCCCATTCCCTCCAGGCCTCGCACGCTGGCCAGACAGACGAAACGACCAAGGACCAGGCATCACCACCTGGCGGGACCCTCGAGAGGCAATTCCCCTCGAGGGCCTGAAGAGGAAACGAGGGCCTCAAGGGATCTCTCGCCTCAGGGGACCCTCCCGAGGCGCCAGCTCGCCTCGAGGGAGTCCCGCAGGAATCTCCCCTCAAGCCTCCCCGCGCCTGAAGGGAAACGTTGCGGCCAAGGAAGTACGGCAAGACGCACATGACCTCTGCCACGCCCACGTGGTGACGCAAGCACCCCCGTTGCCGTTTTAGTGATAAAGGGGTCAATAAAGCAGCTCCGCCTGCTACGCGGCTGCCAGGACCTTCTTCTCTGGCGACAAAGCGGGTAGACGGCGCAACCCTCCAAAGGAGAACGTCATCGTGGGCTCCAACTTAGAGACTGCCCTCTCTGTAGGTAGTACAGCGCGGTCGGCCGCCGGTCGGCCACCGAGCCCACCTTTATCAACAATGGACCGCGTCCATGGATGAACGGACGGCGGTGGACTCCTGCTCCGCCATGCCACTGCCATGTGGGAGCCACCTTGAAGGCCAAGCCGAAGGAGAAGGCCAGAGGCGCCTATAAAAGGGAGAAGATATCCATCATAGCACGGGTCGACTCTTGGCGTCCTACAACCATTGTAAACCCTAGCAACACTTGTTAGGATAGCCTGGAGCCCGAGGAGGAAGAAGATCATCGCTTCCCTCCTCAGGCAAGAACTGCCTCAAGGGGGCCTCCGGCTGACTCCACTGTACTGTAACCTCCATCATCTAATACAGACAAGCAGGAGTAGCGGTCTTACCTCCTCACGAGGGCCGTGAACCTGGGTAAATGCCGGTGTCTTCCTCTGTCGTGTGCGTGTCTTCTTCGGGTCCGGCGAGCAACGTCGCGGGGCCACTCGAGGGTCTAGACCTCCGTGTTCAATCCCCTTCACGAACTACTCTTCAGGAAGTGACTACCCCCGGTTCTTGGGAGTCATAAACCGACATTTGGCGCGCCAGGTAGCGGATTGAGGCGCGTCAACAACCTTCGAGTTCGTCTCCGCGCCATGGTGAACACCCGCGCCACCCGCGTCGCCCGCTTCAACTGACGTGCGCCTGGGGGAGCATGCGCGCCGCCAGGCACCGCGACCACCCGCGCACAGCGGGGCCGACCCCGCCAAGAAGAGCATGTCCCTTCTGACCCTCACGCAGAGGCGCCGGAGCACAACTCCGACCACCAGGAGGCGCGCAGTCGTCGCAACCAACGCAGCGCCCGAGCGGCTCGGGCCCAGGGAGGACAGACCCTGCGCCTCACACCGCGCTGCTCATGGCGCAGGAGCTTCTCCGCTACCAGCCCACCGCTGAGGCCCACGAGCAGTGGCTCCAACGCCTCAACCACCTCGTCGGCATCGCTACGACGCGCCCCGCTCCGTCGCAGTCCAACCTGCGCCCCTCTCTTGCGGGCACGGTCGCGACAAACGCGCCTCTGCCACCCCCGGGGCCTGCACCGGCTGCGGCGCAGAGGGCTGCTTCGCACGCGTCCTCGCCGCACGATTGCTTGATCGTGCAGCGCACCGCGCCCGACGCTCGCGTGGGGATGGAGCTCCAGCGAGACCGCCAGAACAGGCTCGTGGAGGAGATTGGCCAGGCGGGTCAGCAGAACCGCGGCGCGCTGCAGCACGGGGTCGCTACGTACGCCTCAGGCTGCATGGCGTTCACCCGTTCTTTGCGCCGCGTGGTCTGGCCCCCGAAGTTCAGGCCTGCTCTCCCCATGGGCTACGACGGCTCCAGCAACCACATCGAGTTCCTGCAGCTCTACACCACCTCCATCCAAGCTGTGGGTGGAGACGACAAGGTCATGGCCAATTGGTTCTCCCACGCGCTTCGCGATTCTGCGCTGTCGTGGCTCCTGAACCTCCCTGAGGACTCCGTGAACTTCTGGGAGGAGCTCTGCAAGTAGTTCGTCTCCAACTTCAAGTGGACATACGAGCGCGCCCTCACCCACAACGATCTGCGCGCCGTAGTGCAGAAGAAGAATGAGACGCTCCGCAAGTACATCCAGCGCTTCAGCCAAGTGCGCAACAAGATCCCGAACATCCCTGACACCCAAGTCATCGCCGCGTTTCGTGAGGGCGTCACTAACAGCAGGATGCTCGAGAAGCTGGGCATCCACGACAAGCTCACCTCTGTGGTCAAGCTTTTCGACCTGGCTGACAAGTGCGCCAAGGCTGAAGAAGGACTCCTCTTCGTCAAGATGTCCTCAAGAGGGGACGAGCACGCTGAGGCGACCAAGAGCCTGAAGAAGAAGGAGGAGCCCAAGCGCAAGGCCACCGCGGTTCTCGCGGCAGAGCCTGACGCGAAGGGAACCCGCAGGGACTCCCCCGAGCCTGGAGAGAGAAGAGACGACCACCGCCCTTTCTGCATCTACCACAACAGGCACGGCCACTCTACGGAGTCCTGCTTCGACCTCAAAAGGTTGAGAAAGGAGCGCGAGCAAGCAGAGGGCAGTGGTAGCCGTGGCCGAGGCCGTGGATACCGCGGAAGCGGACGCAAGGGCGGCTACCAGAAACCATCTGGAAACCAGGCCAACGTCACAGAAAAGAACGGCAACCTCCCTGACGAGGAAGATGGCGGCTACCAAGCCCCGAGAGGCGCCATTGCCTGCATCCTCGGGGGAGCGCAAGCGCCGAAATCGAACAACCAGTTCAAGCAGTTCGCTCGCGAGCTCAACGCCGCCCTCCCAAGCATAGAAACCTCCAGGCCCCTCAAGCGGTCGCAGTACACCATCGCCTTCGACGCTCAGGACCACCCCAAGTCCACCAAGACTGTTGGAACCCTCCCGCTGGTCTGCACCCCCACCATCGACAACGTGGCTGTCTCCAAGACTCTCATCGATGGCGGAGCAGGCCTGAATGTTGTCTCCATAGATACGTTCGAAGCGCTTCAAGTGCCCTACGAGCGGCTCATGCCCTCGAGGCCCTTCACGGGGGTCACCAGCGGCTCGATCAAGCCTCTAGGCCAGGTTAGGCTTGCCGTCACCTTCGGGAGCAAGGAAAATTACAGCACCGAGCACATCGACTTCGATGTAGCACACATCGGCCTGCCGTACAACACCATCCTCGGCTACCCCGCGCTCGCAAAGTTCATGGCCGTCACGCACCATGCCTACAACATGATCAAGATCCCCGGCAGCGCTAGCACGATCACCATTCGTGGGCATGTTCTGGACGCTACGCGCGCGGTTGAGACGGCCTTCAAGACCGCCGCCATGGCATTCCCCGCAGAAGAGGACCTAGAGCCTCTCGAGAGACCCAAGAAGAAGAAGCAGTTGTTCTCCCAGGAGGCAGCTGCTACCAAGAAAATCTCTCTGAGCTCCAGTAGCTCGGGGGCTGAAGGCTCGGGGGCTAGCGTCACCATTGGTGCCGCGCTGCCTCCCAAATAGGAAAGCGCGCTCGTCGCCTTCCTCCAGGCAAACTCTGACATGTTCGCATGTACACCGTCAGATATGTCTGGTGTACTGAGGGAGGTGATCGAGCACCACTTGGCCGTGTGCCCAAACGCGCGCCCCGTCAAGCAAAAAGCAAGAAAGCAAGCCCCCGAGAAGCAAGCATTCATCGTCAAGGAGGTCGAGAAGCTCAAAGCGGCAAAAGTCGTTCGTGAAGTCGCGCATCCCACTTGGCTCTCCAACGGCGTGGTAGTCCCAAAGCCCGCCGGAGGAGTCCGCCTCTGCATCGACTACACAGATGTAAACAAGGCCTGCCCCGAAGACCCTTATCCCATGCCCAAAATTGACCAGATAGTGGACTCACACGGCAGGCTGCGACCTCCTCTATTTCCTTAATGCCTTCTCTGGTTATCACCAGATAAAGATGGCTAAGAAGGACGAGGAGAAAACGGCTTTCCTCACCCCATGCGGTGTGTATTGCTACGTCTGCATGCCCTTCGGCCTAAAAAATGCCGGAGCCACTTTCCAGAGGTTGATGAGGATAGCCCTTGGCGGGCAAATGGGGCGGAACGCCGAAGCATATGTCGATGACATCGTCGTGAAATCACGAGAAGGAAATACTCTCCTAGGAGACCTTGAAGAAACCTTCGCCAGCCTGCGCAAGGTGAACATCAAGCTCAACCCCGCCAAGTGCGTCTTTGGAGTGCCTTCAGGCAAATTGCTTGGGTTCCTCTTGTCCCATCGAGGCATAGAGGCAAACCCAGACAAAATCAAGGCCATAGAAGACATGCAACCTCCGCGCAGGCTCAAGGACATGCAACGTCTGGCAGGCTGCATGGCCAGCTTGGGTCGATTCATCTCCAAGTTTGGCGAAAGAGCCCTGCCGTTCTTCAAGATCATGAAAAGAACGGGCATTTTCAAGTGGACCCCTGAAGCTGAAAAAGCATTTGAGGACTTGAAGAAGTATCTGGCCAGCCCACCAGTAATGGTAGCCCCAAGGCATGGCGAGCACCTGAAGCTGTACTTATCAGCTACTCCACAAACAGCCAGTGCTGTCCTTGTGGTGGAAAGAGAAGAGCCGGTACTCCACAAGAAGAGTGTGGCCAGTCCAAAGAAAAAGCCCCCTGATAAGGAGCTCGACGAAAGGGCAACCCTCACAAACCCGCCGCCAGGCCCAAAGCCCCAAGAGAGGGCCGCCCCAAGTCCACCGCCGCAAAGAATTCGTGCCGAGGAGCCTGAGGAGCCCCTTGAGCCCAACCCACTCAAGGCACAGGGCAAGCCCCTTGAAGCCAACCCCCTCGAGGCACAGGGCAAGCCCCCTGAAGCAAACCCCCTCGAGGGCCAAGCTGAGCCACCTCAGGCAAAAGACGCCGAGGCTACAGGAACTACATCGTCGAGCATCCAGTCTACTTCGTCAGCACAGTACTGCGTGATGCTCGCGAGCGGTGTACAATGCAGCAGAAGCTTCTCCTCGCACTCCTCATCGCCTCAACAAAGCTGCGACACTACTTCCAGGGGCACCCCATCACAGTGGTCACCTCTTTTCCCCTGAAGCAAATACTGCGCAACCCAAACGCAACAGATCGTGTCGCAGGGTGAAACATTGAGCTACAACCATTCAATTTGCACTTCGATACCACAAGGGTAATCAAAGGAAGAGCGCTGGCTGACTTCGTCGCCGAATGGACTGACCCAACCCCTGAAGAGCCTTTGGGAGAAGAGCAAGGGCCCTCTGGAGCCGCAATGCCCAGCCTCTGGACCATGAAGTTCGACGGAGCTTTCTTGTCGCCGCGGCGGGGAAGGCGTAGTCCTGATCTCCCCCAAAGGCGACAAGTTGTATTATGCAGTCCAGTTGTGCTTCGGAACCAACAAGATATCCAACAATATCGCCGAGTATGAAGTCTTGCTTGCCGGCCTACGCGCCGCAATCGCCCTAAGGATGACCACATGGCGACTCCCAGCTGCTCGTCAACTTCTCTAACAAAAGCTACAAGCCTAAGGATGACCACATGGCCGCATACCTTGAAGAGGTCCGTAGGCTTGAGAAGAACTTCAGGGGAATGGAGCTCATGCACATCCCAAGAAAGGAAAACCAAGAGGCCGATGACATCGCCAAGCGCGTATCAAAGAGGCAAGCTCAGCCGCCAGGTGTCTTTGAAGAAAGGCTCGTCAAGGCTGTAACGCCCCGGGATTTATCCCCTTTTAATTTTGTGAGTTTTGTTTTTGCATCGACATAGCATCGCATTGCATCGCATTAATTTAATTGTTGCATTTAAATTTAATTTTCATTCAAATGCATTTCAAACTAATTTAAAAAATGTGTTATTTTCAAATCTTTTGCAAATGTTAAAAATTAGTTTATTAAATTGTCTATTTAAAACTAAAAATATTTTGTAAAGATTTCGTGTTCAAATTATTTTTCCATTTGGTTTTAAAAAAATATAAATCCGAAAATAATTAAAGGGAGATAAATTAAAGCCCAAGCCCATCTAACCACAAACCCTAGGGTTTCCTCCTCGAAACTTCTTTCCCATCACCTGAAAAGTTGCAGCCACCCTCCTCTATTTTTCTGGAATTTGCAAAAGTCCTCCCTCCTTTTTTTTTTCATTTTTTTCCCCCTCCTTTTCATTTCTTTTCTTCTTTTTCTTTTCTCCTCTTTCTTTCCTTTTCCTCTTCTTCTCCTTCCCGAGCTCGTCCCGCACGGGAGAGAGAGCTCCCGAGCTCGCCCTGCGCCGCCGGCCGCCCCACCCGCGCGCTCCCCCGCCTGCGCCTCCTCCACCCGAGCCGCTCGCCGCGCCGCTCCTCCCTCCGGCCCGCGCCTCCACCTCCGGCCGCCGCCCGCGACGCGCGCCGCGCGCCTCCTCGCCTCCACGCGCGCCGGCCGTTCCCCGCCGCCGTCGGCCGCGCCTCTCTCCGGCCGCTCCACCCCGGGCCGCGGCGCGCGGCCTCCTCCCGAGCTCCTCCAGCCCGCGCTCCCCCGGCCCCGCACGCTCCCCCGCCGCGGCCGCCAATCGCCGCCGCCGCCCGCGCCTCCGGCCACCTCCGGCCCGAGCGAGCCGCCACGCCGTCGGCCGCCCTCGCCTCCTCCCACGCGCGCCGCATGCGCCTCCCCGTCCCCGAGCGCCGCCCACTCCCCGCGAGCCGCCGACCTCCTCGCCGCACGCCCGCGCTCCTTCCCTGCCGCTGCCGCTTCCCGGCGCCTCCTCCGCCTCTCCCAGCCGCCGCGCCCCCGAGCCAGCGCGCGCTGCCGCCTCCCGCCGGCCGCCGCGCCCGCGCCGCCCCCGGCATCCTCCGCCGCGCGCTCGCCTGCTCACGCGGCCGCCTGCGCGCCCGCACGCCCGCATCCGCCCCGCTCGCCCCGCGCGCTCCCGTGCCCTCTAGTCACCGCGCCGCCTTCCCGCCGCGCGCCTCGCGCCGCTGCTCCACCGCATGCTCCCCGCCGCCCGCGTGCGCGCCCACCGCCGTGCGCGTGCTCGCAGCCCGCGCCGGCCTCCTTCCATCCACGGTTGCCCCGTCCCGGTGGCCTCCCCGCATCAGCCGCGCGCAAGGTGTTCGAGGGAATGCCCGCAAAAACCTCCGGCGTTTCATTCGTTGCCCGAGTTGTCCACCCTTTGAGGTGCTGCACCGTGTTGCCGCGAACGTCGACCATGCCAAGATCTTCCGTCGACAAGGCCTCCGCCCGTCGTGATGTGCGCTTTGAGTTGGCCGCCTTCGTGCGTGTCAAGGAAGACCGTGATCCGTGAACGATGATGATCAGGTACAACGACTCCGACCAGTCCCACGACATCGACAAACGACGATGCCCCGGTTCTGCGACGGCTACTTCCCCGACGTCGACTACTTCCTCTACGCACCGAATATGTCGGTTTCGAACCCTATCTCTCCCGATCCGACGTGCGGACCCAAAACCCTAACCCTACGCCTATTTTATTAAATGTCATCTATCTTGTGCATTTCGCATCATAATTACATGTGTTGCATCTCTTGGGTTTGCGGGTGTAGCATTTCACCTAAATAATAAATAAGGAATGTGTGGGGTAATAAATATATAATGCCCTATTCCATTTAATTTAATTAGATCACCCATGCCATGTGTTGCCATGCTAACCAACATTTAATATTCCTGGTAAATAAATAACTTGCACCTAAATATTAATTGTCGGAATCCCGGTTCCGCTTAATTTGGATTAAGTGCGTCTCGCAATGCATCTTGCCATGTCACGCATCATTCTCCCATGATCATGCTGGATCTTTGCCGTAGTTATAAGATGCATATTTTACGCTTTCCAGTGTTTGTTGCTTCTTCGCGGATACGACGTTGAGATGTGTGAGCAACGACAAGATCTGCTTCCATGCGGGATTCCAGGCAAGCAAAGTTTGCTTGTTTACCTATACATTGTCTTTCATTCCTGCCGTTGATCTCTGCTACCCTAGTATTCGATTCTTTATCGCGATCCCATCACATGTTATCCTGCAGCCTATACAGCTTTTGAAGGGGTTACGGTGCAGAAAACAATAATTTTTCTAGCGTACGAAACCCTAACTAGCCAGGATCTATCTATCTAGTACATGTGATAACGGTGGCGGAACGGGTTACATTACCTCCATGTAGACCGATAGCGAGGATTACGCTCCCGCACAAGCGTTGACGATGAAGTCGTACGTAGCCGACCTCGAGGTCGCGGAGAACTTGCCGCGATGACGAAGACGATGACGCCGGGATGTCGACGATGATCTGCGTCGACGGGCGTCGGGCGGAAGAAGGCAGAGCGGCAGCACCAGGAGTGGTGCGCTGGCAGCAGAGGGAAGGGGGTGCGGCGGCTGCAGGGGCGAGACGACGTCGCCCAGGATACTCAAAAGGAGTTACCTCCGAGCACTCACAAACATACGGAGCTTAGCGAGAACCCCCGGTCATTCAGATCCAGCTGAAATCGCAGGGGTAGATCTTATCTGGAATTCCGCAGAGCAACGACGCTCTGCGGTATAGCTTAGGTGGAGAGAGGGGGGCAAAACGGGCGGAGAAGCAGCTCGGCCGGCCTGCATACAATTAATTGTATTTTTCAATGAATTAATCCAATTAATATGCCTTGGTATATAAAGGGGGAAGAGGGCGTGCAAACCCCTTGGCTCCCCCATGTGGGACTAAAGGAAGAGAGGGGAGGGGGGGGGGGGGTTCGACCGAACCCCCTTGGGCCTCTCCCTCTTCTAGTCCAATTCGGACTAGGGGGGCTTGAGGCCCCCTTGCTTGGTGCGCCACCGCCTCATGGGCCCTCTTTGGGCCCATGTGGGTGGCAGCCCCTTTTCTCCTTTATTTAATTAATATTAAATTAATATAAAATATAATTAATTAATCGTTAATATATTTAAATACTAATTAATATCCCATGACTCCGAAACCATTTCGGAACCACCCAAACAACTTTCGGACATTCCCGGAACCATTCCATACCTCCCCGGAACTTCTTCCGGACCACCGGAACTCTTTCCGGATCATTTCTCTCTCTCCAACAAGTTCCTATAATATTCCAGAACCTATCTCCTGGTGTCACTAAGACCTTAAGTTTGTTACGCTACGGTTCGAGAACACTCCAGACATGGTCGAGACACTCCGCTCACCAATGACCGCCAGCGATACCTGGAAGTATATGACGCCCCCTGTGCATTCCATGAATATCGTCATTGAACCATAAATATGACATTCATTCCCTTTGTCTCTGCGATACTAACTTGTCCGAGATATGATCGTAGACACACCGATGTCTTTGTTGTATCTCGTTACCGACGAAGGTTATTAACTCGTCTGCGATATTACATCTCCATGACCTAGTCGTAAGCTGCGCAGCTATATAGATGCAATATCACCGAGTGGGCCAGAGTATCTTTCCATTACAAGAATGAACAAATCCCGCTCTTGATCCTTACGTCTTGATGCTCTTTCGGAATACCCAAGATGGACACCGTTATTGTCATGCTATATAAGACACAAAGTTTGATGCTCTCAAAGCACCCCTACGAAGCATCAATAAGTACGGTCTCACGGTCTAAGGAATAAGCTATCATATTCTTATCTATTGCAAATGACAAACATCGTAATACGATCTTATTGCAATACTTTACGTATGTCCATCACCTTATTCAACTAACAAGATGACCCCATTGTCAACCGACGTCATTGTCCTTGATCGGGAATCTCGATCAACTGTTGCCCAATGGACTAGCTCATATAGAGGCTTGCTAGGGACCTGGTTGTCTATGTATCACACGTGTATCAATAATTCCGATTAATACAGTTATAGCATAATACACAAACCTATTATAAACTTATGAGATAATGCAATAAATACTACTTATTTATTTGCCTCTAGGGCATATCTCCTTCATTCTCCCACTTGCACTAGAGTACAAATAAACTAGCTGCATTTTACTTTATCAGAATCCCTTATCAAATAAGAATCATTTGATAATGCTTGCTTGTGGAAGAGTGTTACTGCACAATCCATGATTGTACATGCTTTTGCGATTCATTGACATCAACTTGCTTGATATCACCATGTTGTCTAACAACATATATGCAAATACCGTAACTAAGTGAGACTTCTGTTTCCCAGCGCTTACTCTGATTATACTAACCAGATAACTGCCCTGAAAAACACACTCAGCTATACAGAGCCCCTTGTAACAATTACAAACTCGCGATATCTACAAACTTTCACACCAACACAGAAAACTTGACATTCTAATGTCAGTCCAACAACTAACACACCTCTACTTCCAGTAAATTCTAAATTTACTTTCATAACTGCTCTTCTTCCAAGAACATCGGTTATACTTCATCGAGCAGATAATATGGTTTCTGTATGATGTCTAATATTACATAATAGACCCACATGTCATACAACCATTACTTTCATGCATCATTACTCTTAATGATCAATTGGATTCCAAAGGACCATCCTTTTGATTCTATTCTGACTCCTCAGATATAATCCAAAACAACTCGACTAACTATTTAAAAAATTCCCGTTCTATTTCAAAATAGACACTAACTTTCAAATAGTTACACAACTTCATCCTATTCTATTGGTACAGTTTCACAATGTGTTAACTACACAAGATGAATTCGACTCCCACTCAAATTTTGTCTCCACATATTTGATAACACGAGCTCCCACTCAAAAACGTGTCATCCACATACTTGAGTTCCTGAGCTCCCACTCAAAAATATGTTCTTTACATATTCCACCTGAGTAAACTAACATTGACTCCCACTTAAATCGACATTTTGGTCAAACCAAAATCATTGATCTATTATCAATTCGAGTTTAATAATAACTACAATATTACATTAATACAAATCCCTCAGACTTCAAGCATGTCTACACAAATGTAGTCAACAAATTTGATCTTGTCCAAGACACATTTCTTGACAAGACATGCTACCACGTCTTTCTTATAGTCACATTTCTCATATAACACCTTATATGACGATCAAACAATCTTATTCCTCGAATAAGAATTGCAGCAACAATTACTCTCTTAATCCTTTCAAATGCAACTTTGGATTTCCAGGCTCAAAAAGCCTTTGTTCGTATTCTGATATTTTCTCAACTTTTCTTTGTATTCATAAAGCGCACCTTGATCTGTCAACAAGATCTTAAATACTTAATACAGTGCTGTGACCTGACCGCAATATTAAATATAACAACACTTTATTTAGAAGTTTCTTTCATGAAAATATTATGATCTTTATGAAGAGAATTGCAAGCAGAAAACAATTTTCTAGTCTCCCTCACTCTTAATCACCAAATTTTCATTAGCAGACATATACTCTTTGGAACACCTTCCAACATAGGTCTGACACTTTATTCCAAACTTCTAATTCCAATCAATAAACCATAATTCGAAAAATCATCTTTTTCTCGGAATTACATAGACAACAAACTGAACTTTGTTTCTAATTGGTTTGGGAATACACTCCCATTCAATGCGAGTATTCTACAAAGAACTATTCATGTATATACCGAATTATCGTGTAAGCATATACATGTCGACACTACTGTCGATCTCACGAATTCTTATTGAGAAAAACATCTATTTTCTAAAGTGGACATTGACTATAATGTTTCGAACATATTAGGAGATTCTAAGACTGATTCTGACGGACCACACTTTATTTAAAATAGAGCATGATTATAATTCCCCACATATCACTATATATGACATTATAATTTTGTGAAACAAATTTCCACAAGTCCTTTTGTGTTGAAACCATAATTCAAAAATATTGTCCTTTGATCGAATCTTGTGAATACAATGTTCACTAATCTTTCTTCTGAAAAACCCCATTTGATCTATTATCAAATTAATTTCAGACTTTATGATTTGTCGGGCAAATACTCCTATTTACCAAAATCATAGGAGAATTCGGATCAAACAATAAACACCATTAATTAATCATTAAAAATGACACTCAATTAATTTCCTTTGGTATTGCAACTTCAATACTTGATTTCAAGCTTAATCAACTGGGCACTCGAAATACTTAAATGGACCAAAACATCCATTACTTCTTTCATTGCTTTCATGACTAAACTCGACGGTGTTTGTTCTAGTAATAGAACTCTTATTCATAGGACACGCTATTTTATCATTTCTACAATTATGAATACTTATCATACAATCAATGTAACTGAGATGTGGAATCTTTATTCATAATATAAAACAACTGACTTGTTCCATAACATAAAACAACTGAACTTGTCTTATTACATGAATAACTTTGTCTTGCAACAATCAAGACACACACACTCGCTCACTATTACAAAAGATCTTATAAAAAACTATTAATGATAACTATGATAACTTGAGGACGTAAACACCAAAAGGCCATCAACTCCTTGATTACCAGCTTCAGCGCCAGGTCACATCAAATTGCGCCGCACATATGTGATAACTAGGACCTGTTTCACAAACAGAGCAAGTATCAAATACTTCATCATATACCAAGAGGCGAATTCATAATTCTGCATATATCAAATATATACCTGTAGCATCGAAGATCTCTCCTTCGATGGAATCAACCTTCAGAGATTTGAATTCAGACACAAACTTGTAGAAGTTCATATCATCGGCCTTCAAAATGTACTTGCGTACATGCTTCTCATAGCTAAGAGGTAGAGATATCAGGACAGTCCGAATGGCACAAGAATCTCCCATCCAGTAATCGAAGATCATCGTCAGCTGGAAGTAGATGTCATACAATCTCTTCAAATGTGTCTTCAGACAGGTATGCTCCTCCATGTGAATGGTCTGGAACATTCTAAGCTGCCTGAATTGCTCACGCTTTAATTCATCCCCGAAGTGTGTCTTTATCGCATCAATCATGACACTTGGCTCCTTGCGTCGAAACAACTCTTTCACCTCGGGTGCCAGGCAAACGGTCATGGTGATCTCCACTTCAATGAATATGTCTCGACGCCTACGGAAATCATCTTCCTCCTCCTCGCTAGCAGAATCTTGAAGGGAATATGCCCTAGAGGCACTTAATAAACATAGTTTATTGGCAATATCCCAATCGTTCATTATATGTTTTATGCCATGCTATAACTGTATTAAGCGGAAACATTAATACAGGTGTGGTAGATAAACAACCAGGTCCCTAGTAGCCTCTACTAAGACTAGTTTCATTGCGCGATTGATGATCGAGGTTTTCCGATCATAGGGCATGGCGCCGGTCGGCAACGGAAGTCATATCGTTAGGAGTAACGATGTGATGGACATACCCAGTATTTATAGGACATAGTCGTTACGCCTTAAGACCGTGAGATCAACTCTTATTGATATTCCTGGAAGATACTTTGATCGCACCAAACGTCGTATCTTATTTAGTATGACAATAACGGTGATACTTTTGGGTATCGGAAAGGAGTAGTTGAGACGAGGGGTCAACAGCGGGATTTGTCAGTCCGCATAGCCGGATAGATACTCTAGGGCCCACTCGGTGAGATTATGTCAAATGAGTTTGCAAACATGTGACTAGGTCACCAGCTGACATAATATCATAGACGAGTAGAAGATAGCGATGTCGGTAACGAGATCATGCTAGGTATGGAGATATCTGAGAATGATGCTCGGACACGCTAAGTATCGCCATGACAAAGGGTTTAAGACTATACGTCCAGGTTTGATAGATGAAAGTCATTCGTTATATCTCAGGGGTTAATTCATGGGGTCCAGGCTTACGAGTTAGTCGTTGATCATTGAGGAGTCTTGATCATACCTGATATTATATCGAACCGCTAGGGTAACACACTTAAGGGGTTTCGACAAGACAACCGGAAAGGAAAGAGATCACCGGGAACGTCCCGGGAGGGGTCCGATGGAGATCGGGCAGCGACGAAAGAGTTTTCGGAGCTAGGAAAAATTATATATATTATGTTTGATATTAATTAGTGTAATTAATATGCAAATATGATTTTATATATTTATTTTTGAATTTATTTAGGCTGATTTCCCTAAATGGGCCTTCTGGTCGAAAGAAGGCCCATGGGGGGGAAAACCCTCAAGGGAATTTTGTGGGGGAGGCTTGGCCGGCCTAGGTGGGCCAAATGGGGCCCACCTAGGGCCGGCGCATCAGCCTTGGCCGAACCAGGCATGTGGGATAGTCCCACGTTGCCTGGCTGGCAAGGTTGGCTCCCCCTGGGAGCCTATATAAGAAGGGGCACCCCTGACCTTTTAATTCACCAATTAATTCCCAATTTCTCTCTCGATCTCGTGGTTCCCTTGAAGGAGCCACGCCGAGTAGAGGAGGGGGATCTCTTCCACCATAGCCCGCTGCCGCGCTGCTGGTGTTCCGGTCCAAGTCTTCCGCTGGTCGTCCTGGACTGGAGCTTCGGAGGCCGTCGTCTCCACCGTATGTGTGCGACTCCCTGCGAGGTGCTGCGCTAGCGGTACTCGGAGGCCTACTTCCTCCACCCAACCTCGGGGTCATCTTCGTCGTCTTCGTCGCGCCGAGTTCTCCGCGACCTAGAGGTCGGCTACGTCGTCTTTGTCGTCAACGCTTGTGCGGGAGCGTAATCCCCGCTATTCGGTCTACGAGGGTATGTATTCCGATCTCCGCCGTACTTCTATATCTGCATAGTGTAGATCTTGGCTAATTTAAGGATATCGTTGCTAGGAATTTTTTTGTTTTCTGCACACGATCCCCTTCAAATCACCTGGTCCTTCTCCTAACGGTTCATCGAGAACATATAGAATGTTGTTGTGTTCGAGAATGTTTCTAAAACCGCTGTACCATCTGATGAAGTTGGACCCGTCGGCTTCTAATGTAGCATCCGGGCTCTTGAGGAAGTAACCGAAGTATAGTTGCGCAGTCTACAGATGCGATCGCAAAAAGAGGTAAGGAAAAGTTTATAATATGTAGGTGAGTTTTAGTTTTATAATCTCATTACCTAAAACACACCACACCAAGATTATTATCCCTAAAAATAATAATGGCGATAACACGACCCCCATCGACCACACCACCCCCGATCATCACGGCCGGTGGCATAGCTTCAAAGGTGGACATAAAATGTCGATCACAACAACTCTGTGACTCGTGCTCGATCTTTCGATCTTCCCGTGTTCCGAGGCCATATTTCTGGATATGCTAGGCTCGCCAATCAAACCTCGAAGACCCTGCGCGTGCAACATGGCTTACACCCACTGTATGCGAACGACGAGATGTGTGACACCCGATCATCACGGCCTTCCTCATAACGTAGAACTTTCTTGGTGGTGCGCAACGAGGGAGAACACAATTTTGGTATTTGTTAGGGATCATCCTATTTATGATGCTACCGTTGTATATCTAGCATATAAGCAATCAATAGGATGCACACACAACAGCACACAATAATGATGCAATGAAGTGCGATGTGACATGGTCGATGCGCCTGGACCTTAATGGCGCCATGTGCCTGGCCCCCGGCGCCCCGGCATGGCTCCGAGTCTACAGAGCCCTCCATTGCCTCCGACAGTACGAGTAAAATCAAAACTTACCGTAACCGTGTCACATAAAATAACGCCTCTGCAAAACAAAGTTAGACGTCTCTAGCTTTATTTAGTTTTGCAAATTTCACGTGGCATATAGGCTTATTCGTAAGAGAATCGCTTCCCTACCTAGGAACTTTGTACCACAACGTCGATCGCATAATTGCATGTTTAAGCATCCCTTTCGGACCCTCCATTGAAAATGCTTTGCCGACTAGAGAGAGAGAAACAGACACCCGCCAGCCACAGATACGGTGCAAGCCGTATGTCAGTAGTGGAACCAGTCTCGCGTAAGCGTACACGTAAAGTCGGTCCGGGCCGCTTCATCAACTCAATACCGAAGGCATCGCAAGTGCACGCTAGAGGGTAGCAAATATAAGAAAGACGCCCTCATTCAACATGAGTTCTAACCGTACCAGCAGTACTACGCATAGATCGGCTCTGATACCACTGAAGGGGTTACGGTGCAGAAAACAATAATTTTTCTAGCGTACGAAACCCTAACTAGCCAGGATCTATCTATCTAGTACATGTGATAACGGTGGCGGAACGGGTTACATTACCTCCATGTAGACCGATAGCGAGGATTACGCTCCCGCACAAGCGTTGACGATGAAGTCGTACGTAGCCGACCTCGAGGTCGCGGAGAACTTGCCGCGATGACGAAGACGATGACGCCGGGGTGTCGACGATGATCTGCGTCGACGGGCGTCGGGCGGAAGAAGGCAGAGCGGCAGCACCAGGAGTGGTGCGCTGGCAGCAGAGGGGAAGGGGGCGCGGCGGCTGCAGGGGCGAGACGACGTCGCCCAGGATACTCAAAAGGAGTTACCTCCGAGCACTCACAAACATACGGAGCTTAGCGAGAACCCCCGGTCATTCAGATCCAGCTGAAATCGCAGGGGTAGATCTTATCTGGAATTCCGCAGAGCAACGACGCTCTGCGGTATAGCTTAGGTGGAGAGAGGGGGGCAAAACGGGCGGAGAAGCAGCTCGGCCGGCCTGCATACAATTAATTGTATTTTTCAATGAATTAATCCAATTAATATGCCTTGGTATATAAAGGGGGAAGAGGGCGTGCAAACCCCTTGGCTCCCCCATGTGGGACTAAAGGAAGAGAGGGGAGGGGGGGGGGGGTTCGACCGAACCCCCTTGGGCCTCTCCCTCTTCTAGTCCAATTCGGACTAGGGGGGCTTGAGGCCCCCTTGCTTGGTGCGCCACCCCCTCATGGGCCCTCTTTGGGCCCATGTGGGTGGCAGCCCCTTTTCTCCTTTATTTAATTAATATTAAATTAATATAAAATATAATTAATTAATCGTTAATATATTTAAATACTAATTAATATCCCATGACTCCGAAACCATTTCGGAACCACCCAAACAACTTTCGGACATTCCCGGAACCATTCCATACCTCCCCGGAACTTCTTCCGGACCACCGGAACTCTTTCCGGATCATTTCTCTCTCTCCAACAAGTTCCTATAATATTCCAGAACCTATCTCCTGGTGTCACTAAGACCTTAAGTTTGTTACGCTACGGTTCGAGAACACTCCAGACATGGTCGAGACACTCCGCTCACCAATGACCGCCAGCGATACCTGGAAGTATATGACGCCCCCTTGAGGAAGTAACCGAAGTATAGTTGCGCAGTCTACAGATGCGATCGCAAAAAGAGGTAAGGAAAAGTTTATAATATGTAGGTGAGTTTTAGTTTTATAATCTCATTACCTAAAACACACCACACCAAGATTATTATCCCTAAAAATAATAATGGCGATAACACGACCCCCATCGACCACACCACCCCCGATCATCACGGCCGGTGGCATAGCTTCAAAGGTGGACATAAAATGTCGATCACAACAACTCTGTGACTCGTGCTCGATCTTTCGATCTTCCCGTGTTCCGAGGCCATATTTCTGGATATGCTAGGCTCGCCAATCAAACCTCGAAGACCCTGCGCGTGCAACATGGCTTACACCCACTGTATGCGAACGACGAGATGTGTGACACCCGATCATCACGGCCTTCCTCATAACGTAGAACTTTCTTGGTGGTGCGCAACGAGGGAGAACACAATTTTGGTATTTGTTAGGGATCATCCTATTTATGATGCTACCGTTGTATATCTAGCATATAAGCAATCAATAGGATGCACACACAACAGCACACAATAATGATGCAATGAAGTGCGATGTGACATGGTCGATGCGCCTGGACCTTAATGGCGCCATGTGCCTGGCCCCCGGCGCCCCGGCATGGCTCCGAGTCTACAGAGCCCTCCATTGCCTCCGACAGTACGAGTAAAATCAAAACTTACCGTAACCGTGTCACATAAAATAACGCCTCTGCAAAACAAAGTTAGACGTCTCTAGCTTTATTTAGTTTTGCAAATTTCACGTGGCATATAGGCTTATTCGTAAGAGAATCGCTTCCCTACCTAGGAACTTTGTACCACAACGTCGATCGCATAATTGCATGTTTAAGCATCCCTTTCGGACCCTCCATTGAAAATGCTTTGCCGACTAGAGAGAGAGAAACAGACACCCGCCAGCCACAGATACGGTGCAAGCCGTATGTCAGTAGTGGAACCAGTCTCGCGTAAGCGTACACGTAAAGTCGGTCCGGGCCGCTTCATCAACTCAATACCGAAGGCATCGCAAGTGCACGCTAGAGGGTAGCAAATATAAGAAAGACGCCCTCATTCAACATGAGTTCTAACCGTACCAGCAGTACTACGCATAGATCGGCTCTGATACCACTGAAGGGGTTACGGTGCAGAAAACAATAATTTTTCTAGCGTACGAAACCCTAACTAGCCAGGATCTATCTATCTAGTACATGTGATAACGGTGGCGGAACGGGTTACATTACCTTCATGTAGACCGATAGCGGGGATTACGCTCCCGCACAAGCGTTGACGATGAAGTCGTACGTAGCCGACCTCGAGGTCGCGGAGAACTTGCCGCGATGACGAAGACGATGACGTCGGGGTGTCGACGATGATCTGCGTCAACGGGCGTCGGGCGGAAGAAGGCAGAGCGCCAGCACCAGGAGTGGTGCGCCGGCAGCAGAGGGGAAGGGGGCGCGGCGGCTGCAGGGGCGAGACGACGTCGCCCAGGCTACTCAAAAGGAGTTACCTCCGAGCACTCACAAACATACGGAGCTTAGCGACAACCCCCGGTCATTCAGATCCAGCTGAAATCGCAGGGGTAGATCTTATCTGGAATTCCGCAGAGCAACGGCGCTCTGCGGTATAGCTTAGGTGGAGAGAGGGGGGCAAAACGGGCGGAGAAGCAGCTCGGCCGGCCTGCATACAATTAATTGTATTTTTCAATGAATTAATCCAATTAATATGCCTTGGTATATAAAGGGGGAAGAGGGCGTGCAAACCCCTTGGCTCCCCCATGTGGGACTAAAGGAAGAGAGGGGGGGGGGGGGGGGGGGGGTTCGGCCGAACCCCCTTGGGCCTCTCCCTCTTCTAGTCCAATTCGGACTAGGGGGGCTTGAGGCCCCCTTGCTTGGTGCGCCACCCCCTCATGGGCCCTCTTTGGGCCCATGTGGGTGGCAGCCCCTTTTCTCCTTTATTTAATAAATATTAAATTAATATAAAATATAATTAATTAATCATTAATATATTTAAATACTAATTAATATCCCATGACTCTGAAACCATTTCGGAACCACCCGAACAACTTTCGGACATTCCCGGAACCATTCCATACCTCCCCGGAACTCCTTCCGGACCACCGGAACTCTTTCCGGATCATTTCTCTCTCTCCAACAAGTTCCTATAATATTCCAGAACCTATCTCCTGGTGTCACTAAGACCTTAAGGTTGTTACTCTACGGTTCGAGAACACTCCAGGCATGGTCGAGACACTCCGCTCACCAATGACCGTCAGGGATACCTGGAAGTATATGACGCCCCCTGTGCATTCCACGAATATCGTCGTTGAATCATAAATATGACATTCATTCCCTTTGTCTCTGCGATACTACCTTGTCCGAGATATGATCGTAGACACACCGATGTCTTTGTTGTATCTCGTTACCGACGAAGGTTATTAACTCGTCTGCGATATTACATCTCCATGACCTAGTCATAAGCTGCGCAGCTATATAGATGCAATATCACCGAGTGGGCCCAGAGTATCTTTCCATTACAAGAATGAACAAATCCCGCTCTTGATCCTTACGTCTTGATGCTCTTTCGGAATACCCAAGATGGACACCGTTATTGTCATGCTATATAAGACACAACGTTTGATGCTCTCAAAGCACCCCTACGAAGCATCAATAAGTACGGTCTCACGGTCTAAGGAATAAGCTATCATATTCTTATCTATTGCAAATGACAAACATCGTAATACGATCTTATTGCAATACTTTGCGTATGTCCATCACCTTATTCAACTAACAAGATGACCCCTTTGTCAACCGATGTCATTGTCCTTGATCGGGAATCTCGATCAACTGTTGCCCAATGGACTAGCTCATATAGAGGCTTGCTAGGGACCTGGTTGTCTATGTATCACACGTGTATCAATAATTCCGATTAATACAGTTATAGCATAATACACAAACCTATTATAAACTTATGAGATAATGCAATAAATACTACTTATTTATTTGCCTCTAGGGCATATCTCCTTCAGCTTTATCCCCACAACCCATAACCCCTTGTATGTTTATTTGTTGGCCTTGCGAGTCGTAGCGCATGCTTAGAGTTGGTTGTGCGAGTCGTCTGTTGGTCTTATGTTTCATCTGCTTAGTATGATAGATTATTCTACCTTAGTAAATTGTTGTCTAAAACTGTTCAATGTGTGAGTCTCCCGAATTGCTTCCTCATATTTGGTTGAGGGGGTTAATTCGAGAATGGGTTATGTTTGGTGTTAGTTGTAGTTGTTTACTTATGCGCTCTCTTATCCCTCTCTGATTAGACGGAAGTCGTAGCGTGTCTCTCTAGGTTGCTAGTGCTGCTGCCGCTAAGTCCACCTACCCCATATTTTGGGAGATGGTGTAGAAAGTAGGAAAGTCGGTTTTGCTTGCCAGGGAGTGCCCTGATCCTCTTTTGGGATGTGCTTTATGTGCAGTCGACAGGTTTGAAGTCTGACGACGTTACCTTGGGAATCCCTCCGGCTTGGCTGGGCAGGGATATGGCGCCATCGCTTATCTTCAGGACTCTTAGTCCAATTTGCATCTTATCCGTAGTCGGACACTATTTTTGCTTCCGCTGTCATTTGAATCTTTGTATTGTATTATTCGTATCTTGACTCGTTCGAGTCGTTGTTGTAATTATATATCTTCTGTTGTATTTGTGGATGTATCGGAACTGTTGTAATGTTATCACAATTCCACCCACATAATGCGCATGTTTCGGCGTGCACATTATGTCTGGTGGGCGACCTAAAATCGTTATTATGCGGATTTCGGCGGGATCGCTTAAATCTACATAGTACCGATTTTAGGGCGTCACAAAGGCATCCATAAAGCAGCCCCAAGAGGGCCTGCCCGGAAGCACAGGCGAAGCGCTCCCGCCACCACCTGCAAGCGGGGCTCCAGGCTGCAGGCCCCCTACAGGGGAGCGTCTCTTGCTCACAGCGGTGCACAAAGAAACATAATGGATCGACGAGATAAAAGATTACCTACAAAAAGGGGTCCTTCCCGAGGAATGCGTTGAAGCGGAGAGAATCGCCCGCCAAGCAAAATCGTACCAAATCCTCGAAGGAATTCTCTATCGCAAGCGCCCAAACGGCGTCGCGCTCAAATGCGTCCCTCCTGAAGAAGGCAAACTGCTGATCAAGGACATCCACAACGGGGAATGCGGCCACCATTCATGCGCCCGCACCCTCGCAGGCAAAATCTTCAGGAGCAGCTTCTACTGGCCTCAAGCGCTTCAAGATGCAATGAAAATCATTCAAACATGTGAAGCCTGCCAATTCCACGCCAAGCAAATCCACCAACCAGCGCTGGAACTACAGACCATTCCGCTCTCGTGGCCGTTTGCGGTCTGGGGGCTGGACATCCTGGGACATTTCCCAACTGCGCAAGGTGGATATCGCTACCTCTTCGTGGCCATTGACAAGTTCACAAAATGGCCTGAAGTGGAGGCGACACGCACAATCACAGCAGTCGCGGCGGTGAAATTCATCAAAGGCCTGGTCTGCCGCTTCGGAGTGCCTAACCGCATCATCACCGACAATGGCTCCCAATTCACCAGTGGCATCTTCAGAGCCTACTGTGAAAGAATGGGCATCAAGCTCTGCTTCGCCTCAGTCGCCCATCCGCAAAGCAACAGACAGGCTGAGCGCGCAAACGCAGAGGTCCTCAAAGGCCTAAAGACCAGGACCTTTGATATCCTCAAGGGCCACGGCAAGGGCTGGATCAACGAGCTCCCCTCGGTGCTCTGGTCCATCCGTACCACGCCACCCAAGCCCACTGGGGAAACACCGTTCGCCCTCGTCTATGGAGCCGAAGCAGTCCTCCCAACATAGATAAAGCATGGATCCCCACGGGTCCTTGCCTTTAACGAGGACCAGCAAGAGGACCTCCACAACGACGACCTGCTGCTCCTTGAAGGGCTACGACGCCGCGCCGCCCTCCGGGCGGCCAAATACCAGCAGGACCTGAGACGCTACCACAGCCGCAACATGCGCTCGCGCACCCTGGAGGCAGGTGATCTCGTCCTCAGGCGAATCCTCTCCAGGGAAGGCCTCCACAAGCTGTCCCCGATGTGGGAAGGTCCCTACAGGGTCACCCACATCGCCAGGCCTGGCGCGGCTCGCCTTGAGACGCAAGATGGCGTCCCCGTCAAGAATCCATGGAACATCATGCACCTACACAAGTTCTACCCGTGATCATTGTCACGTCAAGGCATGTAGCGAAAGAGGCAGCCCACGGCTCAACTTCCAAGCACTTTTTGTCCCTCAAGGTTAAAAGCTCAAGGCTTAAACCTCACGAATCTTTGTATCCACAAGGAACAAATTAAAAAAGTGATCATAGTCACGCCCGTGATCATTGTCACATTGAGACTTCAAGCGGAAGAGGCAGCCTACGGCTCAACCTCCAAGCGTTTTCGTCTCTAGAGGTTAAAATGCTCACGGCTTAAACCTCCAAAACATGCTTTGTCCCCTAAGGGAACAAACGCAAAACGTGATCATTGTCACGCCCGTGATCATTGTCACGTCGAGACTTCAAGCGGAAGAGGCAGCCTACGGCTCAACCTCCAAGCGTTTTCATCTCTAGAGGTTAAAATGCTCACGACTTAAACCTCAAAAGCATGCTTTGTCTCCTAAGGGAACAAACGCAACCGTGGTCATTGCCACGCCCGTGATCATTGTCACGTCGAGACTCCTAGCGGAAGAGGCAGCCTACGGCTCAACCTCCAAGCGTCCTTGTCTCTAGAGGTTAAAAGCTAACGGCTTGAACCTCTAAGCTCCAAAGGCTTCTCTCGAGGGCAAACCCTCCGAGCTCTCCATTTAACGAGCCACCTCAGGTCGTTGAGAGTCTCTGCCACTAATGGGTGATCCCCATGCCTCGACATGGTCAAAACATTAACTTGGCAAACCCAAGCATAATGACTAAATTTCGTTCCCAAGTGAACTTAGCACTTCGGTGCCGCTTTAAAATGTATTTGGTGAGTTTTATTTTTGCATTACTCTCTTGAAGTGTGCGCTTACATCTCTCCACATGCGTACCTCACGAGCGGGGGCTGAGTATGGTGCGAGTGCCTCAAATGACACACCAGCAGCACTGCAAAACCCAAAGAGTCCGAGCTCTGGCTGGAGGGCAAGATCCCACAAACACGCCATCTCTACAGAGGACCTTGGTACTTACTCTCCTCGCAAGGAATGCCTGAGGGGACCTATAAGCGTGCACGAGTCCCTTGAACCGCGTTCCAACGTTTGGGTTCGCCCCTCTAACATCTGCAGGGAAAAATCCCCCACAAGCCTGAAGAGGCATCCTGGAGCGACCCCTCAAGTGGGCAACCTCGCCAGGCGAAAAGCCTCTGGTGGGCGGAAACCTCGAGAAGCTAAGTCTCGCGCCCACGCCTCAAGAGCGTTTTCTCCCCCTAACGCAAGTTTGCCCCTCAAGCGACTTCGCTTTCCCTTATGCTTCATGGACTCGCGCGTCTAAGGGGGGCACTTGAGCATCGCGACTCAGGGCTCTTACCTCTCCTAGGCCTAAACTCCCCCCGGCCTTGCGGAGTCATTGCTCCTGCATACCGAAGTGGCGGGGTCATGGCACGAAGAGATGGGACCTACCGACGCAGAGAACAAATAGAAATGAAGATGAGTCCAAAGAGACCTCACGGGGGGCAGACAAGCTCGAATTAAACAGCATGAAAGAGTATATTACAGGCCAAAGGTCTTAAGAAATCTAAACACACAATTGTTTCAGATACAAGCGCTCGCAGGCGCAATAAGAAAAGGCTCAGAGGCAAGCAGCGCCGCCTCGGAACTCCTCCGCGGCACCCTCTTCAGCCTCGGCAGAGCAGGCCTCCTCCTCGCTGTCTTCAGCAGCAGCCTCCGCGCGCCTGAAGCGGTTGCAGAAGGCGTCAACTTGCTCACGGAGGAAACCATAGACTCGCCGCGCGTCCTCACCTTGAGCAGCTTCTGTGACGGAGGAGAGGTCAAAGCCTGGCGTGAGGAGCTTGAGGTTGGTGAAGATGCGATCAACAACGACCCCCAGGAGCTGCCGGCTCTCGTCTTCGATCATCTCACGAAGCTCGGCGACAGGACCCTCGAGCGCCTCAAAGAGCTGGTCGAAGTAGACCAGGTACATGGCAGCGTCACCGCGGCCTCGAACGTCGGTGTGCAGCGCATCTGCGCCGAGCTACGCGGCGAGCTCGTTGCCACGGGCGACCAATGCCACAAACATGCGCTCGCGCTGCTTCGAGAGCGCGCGAGCCGCAGTGGCAGAGTCTGAGGCCTCCGCCGCCCGCTGCATCGCCGGGGCCACTCGCTCCTCCACGTCCTTGGCCAAGGAGTTGAGGTTGTGGCCTGCCTTGGTGCGAGCCTCCTCCGCACGGCGACGACCATCCTTGGCGCGCTTGAGGCGAGCCTCCAGCTTGGAGTTTGCCCTCTCGAGCTTGGCGATCCGCCGATCATCCGAGGCGTGCTTGACCTTGAAGCAGTCCTCCTACGTCTGGGCCAGGTCGCGGTACTTCTGAGAAGTGGACTTGCGAAATTGCTTCTCGCGCTCCTCGAGGGTGTCATCGGCCTCCTTCTTCTTCTTGGCGAAACGCCGCTCGAAGCGCTCGTAAGCTATCTTCTGGGCAGCGACGTTTTCGTCGTACTTCACGATCGCCTTGGACAGGTCTCCCTCGCGGTCCTCAAGGGCCTCGCGTTGAGCGACCAGGTCCTTCTCCGCCTGAAGGGGCTGCTCCTCGCGCTGTTGCAGCTCCTTCTCCTTGAGGGCACACTACCGCTCCCGCTTGGAGAAATCCTTGCGGTCTTCCTCCAGAGCGGCTTGCGCTGCTTGGTGGGCGGAGAGCAGCTGAGTCTCCAGTTGGCCCAACTCGCGGCGTTTCTGCGCCAGCGAGCCCTCCATCGCCTCGCGCTCAGCCTTGGCCTGCCGCAGGAGCTCCTCGGCGGCGTCACGTTCCGCTTGGAGGGGCTCAAGGAGCTCCGCAGCGTCACGAATGGCCCCCTCGCGGACCTCCTTGGCAAAGCGGGTGGCCTCCTCACGCGCGGCTTGCAGCTCCGCATCCTCCAGCCGGCGCGCCTCGATCGCCGCGTGGAAGGATGACCATGACTTCGCCAGCTCCTCCTACCGCTGAGCGAGCCATATGTCCCCGAGGGCGAGAAGGGCCTCCAAGCCCTCCAAGGATTCCCTCACGAGGCCGAAGGCGACCTCGCGGCGCCCCGTGCTCCAGTCCCAGCCGCGGAGGACCAACTCCTGGCTCGTGGAGGGCCCGACCCCCGCGACGGGTCTCGCAGGCCCGGCCTCGGGGAAAGCTTGGGGGCTAGCCTGAGCTTCGCTTGCGCCCGCGCCGGTATCCTCTTCCGGCCCTGCAGCTGCGGGGCGTTCCTCGGTCACAGCTTGACGAGGAGGCGAGGAAGCTTCTCCCCCAACAGCACCGCATGTGCCTGCTGCTGCCTCGTGTGCTTCCGCAGGCTGCACGGGAACAGTGGCCGCAGGTGGTGGGGTAGGCACGCGCGGAGGCGTCAACGCGCGCAGCGGCGTTGGTTCGCTTGGTGGAGTGACCTCGCGCGGAGGCGTAGCCGCGTGAGGGGGAGTAGGAGCGCGAGGCGGCGCGGAAACTGTCTCCTCCGAGCCTTCCACCAGCGGAGGCTCGGGAGGCGGTACAGGAGCCTCTGGGCGTACCATGCCCTCCTCCACCTGAGGCCCTGCTGCCCCGCCTGGGGCACTTCCGCCTCCGCTTGAGGCGCCCCCTCAAGGGGGTCATGGAGGCCGCCTCAGCAGGCCTCGCGGCCTCATCGGCCGCGGCCCCTGCCGTGGCGCCCTTCACCTCAGATGCCTTGCGAAGTCGGCGGCGCTTCGCAGGTACAAGGTCATTGGCAAGAGGCCAAGAGAAGACTTCAGGAAAAAGTAAAGCGAAAGAGAAAGCTAAAGGACGAATGACCCAAGATTATGGGCACTAACCCTGAAAGGGGGGCACCAGCGTCGACCCACGCCAGGCCTGGCGAGCGCCATGAGTGGAAGGGCTTTGAACCAGGCCTCGCAGGTGGCGCCTCCGCTTTCCTCTTGGAGGGGACGTCAGACGGCCTCGCCCCCGAGTGGTCCACGGCGGCTTTGGTGCGAGGCCCGCGCCTTCCCGGAGAGGCCTCCGCGGCTGAGGCCTCCTCTTCCTCAGCCTCTTCCTCCACGAGGCGCGAGGGCGCCACCACGAAGGCGTCTTCATCGCCTGACGAGATATCGCAAATCTCGTCAGTAAATGGCCCAGCCCTTGAAGAAGAAACCTCCCCGGCCGCGGCCTCCTCCTCACCTGGGTCAGCTCCTGAAGCCGAGGGAGAACCGGCCCCCTCCGCTTCCCGCGCGACCGGCATCGGCGCCTCAAGGTCCGCCTGGCCTGTCGGGGTGAACGGAGGCATCCCCTCCAGGAGGGCCATGCGCTTCGTCAGATTGTATTGGTGAAGGGGCCGGAGCGCCGCAGGGAGCTCATCCACGGGAAGCACTGATGGGTTGACGAAGAGCGCGGAGAGGATGTTGTCGATGACGTCTTTGTCGTTGTCCTCGACGTGGAGCCGCATCTTGTCCTTCGGCCCCGAGTACATCCACATGGGGACCGAATGCGCCTGGAGGGGCGCAATGCAGCGCGTCACGAAGTCCGCGACGATCATCTGCCCCGTGAGGCCCTCCTCGCGGAGAAAGCTCAGGCGCCCCATCAAGTTCACGTTCCTGGCGCCGTCAAAGGTGGCCTTGCCCCAATGGGAGTTCTTCACCGGGGGCTCGTCGGGGACCTCGAGGAAGGCGCAGGGACGCTCCACCCCAACAAAGAACCACTTCTGGCGGAAGTCATCCACGTTCTTCGTCACCGAAGTGATGGCCTTGCCCTCGCTCCAGGACATGGGGATGTAGACGCTCCCCATGCCATCGACGATGCGGAACGAGACGCACCCCGAGCGCTCGTTCTTCGCCGTGTTCCGGAGCGCGTAGAAGCACCGGAACAGCCCCACCGTGGGCTCCAGGCCCAGGTACGCCTCGCAGAGGTAGGCGAAGACGGCAAGGATGAGGACGGAATTGGGGTGCAGGTGCAGCAGCTGCACCTGGTAGAACGCCAGCACCGCCTCCAGGAATGGCGAAAAAGGCGGCACCAGTCCTGCAGCCAGGCAATGCTGGAAGACCGGGAAGAACCCGCGCGGGCGCTTCCCGTGCGCCGCGGGCTTCAGAGCAGTGGCGCCGTGCTCGTTTGTCCTGTCCGCCACCAGGCATCAGACCTTGGCGAGCGCCTTCTTGTTGACGCGCACGCCCAGCAGCGCCGCGCCCACAACGGTTTCAGGGGCCTCAGCCTGGGAGGAAGACCCCGCGGCGGCCTTGCCCTTGCTCTTGAGAGGGCTCATCGTCGCGGAAACTTGGAAGAGTTGGAGAACGGAGATTCGCAGGAGAGAGCGGAGGCGGAGAGCTCTGTAGAGCGGAAATTTCTGCGATAAGATTTGGAAACGGTAACGGCTCCCTGCTGCCTCGCTCGGGCTTTATGTCACCCCGAGGAGCAGTTACCGGGACGTGGTGGGACCCCCACGACTCGCGCCCCGGATCGTGCGAGACGGTTATTCGTCCAAGTGCCGCGTGGCTCGGGCCGGCTGGGCACTAAGGGCCCACGACGCTTCGTCTGAGCCCATGGGCTCAATCGTGCCCATCATGGGCCTGGGGGCTACTGTCGGCCCAGTGGGAACTGGGGTTTGGAGAGCCCATTCCCTCCAGGCCTCGTACGCTGGCCAGACAGACGAAACGACCAAGGACCAGGCATCACCGCCTGGCGGGACCCTCGAGAGGCAATTCCCCTCGAGGGCCTGAAAAGGAAACGAGGGCCTCAAGGGATCCCTCGCCTCAGGGGACCCTCCCGAGGCGCCAGCTCGCCTCGAGGGAGTCCCGCAGGAATCTCCCCTCAGGCCTCCCCGCGCCTGAAGGGAAACGTTGCGGCCAAGGAAGTACGGCAAGACGCACATGGCCTCTGCCACGCCCACATGGTGACGCAAGCACCCCCATTGCCGTTTTGGTGATAAAGGGGTCAATAAAGCAGCTCCGCCTGCTACGCGGCTGCCCAGACCTTCTTCTATGGCGATAAAGCGGGTGGACTGCGCAACCCTCCAAAGGAGAACGTCATCGTGGGCTCCACCTTAGAGACTGCCCTCTCTGCAGGGAGTACAGCGCGGTCGGCCGCCGGTCGGCCATCGCGCCCACCTTTATCAACAATGGACCGCGTCCATGGACGAACGGACGGCGGTAGACTCCTGCTCCGCCATGCCACTGCCATGTGGGAGCCACCTTGAAGGCCAAGCCGAAGGAGAAGGCCAGAGGCGCCTATAAAAGGGAGAAGATATCCATCGTAGCACGGGTCGACTCTTGGCGTGCTACAACCCTTGTAAACCCTAGCAACACTTGTTAGGATAGCCTGGAGCCCGGGGAGGAAGAAGATCATTGCTTCCCTCCTCAGGCAAGAACTGCCTCAAGGGGGCCTCCGGCTGACTCCACTGTACTGTAACCTCCATCATCTAATATAGACAAGCAGGAGTAGCGGTCTTACCTCCTCACGAGGGCCGTGAACCTGGGTAAAGGCCGGTGTCTTCCTCTGTCGTGTGTGTGTCTTCTTCTGGTCCGGCGAGCAACGTCGCGGGGCCACTCGAGGGTCTAGACCTCCGTGTTCAATCCCCTTCACGAACTACTCTTCAGGAAGTGACTACCCCCGGTTTTTGGGAGTCATAACCCGACATCATGGTTAGATGGTTCGCATAAGGTATATGTCTATTGGTGGATTCTTAGTAGTTCGTGTTCTCTTATGACCGTTTCCAATTTATTTATGATGGGTGTCATGTTTCTATGGATATTTGTTTGCATTGTTTTGATCATAATAGAATATGACATTGTGGTATCCTGCTCTGAATAATTCACTTGAATTGACTTGGCACATGTTTACACATGTTATGACTGAAAACAAAAAGTCAATTAAGTCTTGATGACATATTTTCCCTCAGAGTTCTAGTATCATTATTATGCCTCCGTTAATTCTATTTCGTCGCAAGCATGATTATGACGGCTATTGCTCTCTTAAATTGTCGCATTCCCTTCTTTTGCTAGGCTCCACTTGTACTAAGCTGAGAATGCTTGTGCTTCCAAATCCCTGAAAACCAAGTTATCCAAAGAGTTCACCATAAAATCATATGCATGGCAATTTCAAACAATTCAACTAAATTCGCATGTGCTACTTTTAAAACCTTCAAACACTTCTCAATTTGTGCCACTGTTTTGAGCTCATAAGGAAGTGGTAGTTGGTCTTGTTATCTTCCATACTAATTAAGTATTTGACTTGCATGCTACATATGCTCGTCACTAATTTTGCAAAGGGCTGGTCAGACCATTATAATACAATTTCTTTTTTGAGAGAATAAAAATAGGCACTCCTCCATGGTTTGAGATTGTTTGGTGGGCACCCGAGGATTCGGTTAGCCATGGTTATGTTAGTAGGGATGGGAGGAGTGCCAAGCTATCAAAATGAATATAAATATGCATATTATAAGTGTCTTGTTTTATTAATAATTTGGAACCGCTCTCAACTTGCTTAGTATGGAAGATAACAAGAACTCTATTGCCATTCGTTGACCAAGCAACCACCACTCAAAAACAATTTTACCTCTGTTTTCAAAATGATAAGAAGCTCTAGCACATGTTGAATCCCTACTTCTCTCAATGAAGGGCAGATCTTTTACTTTATTGTTGAGTCACCATCCTTCTTTGAGCACATTCTTGAGAGCATAATTGTCATTTTTAGTGTAATGTGCTTGTCCCTTAATATGTTAACCGCAGTGTAATCTTGATGTTTTTATCTTTGATATCTTTATCTCTAGTCTTCCCTTGAAACTTAGAGGTGCCTGGGCATTTATGTTTGGCTGTTCCATTCGGACAAGCGAGATGTCACTTTATCATACTTTCTTATGAGTCTTGCAATCCTGTGAATTGATATGTTTCATGTTATTTATCATCGGTCTAATTGGCATCTTTTCATGGTTTACATAACTATTGGGTGACACTGTTTATATATGTCTTATTATGAATAGTCTAAGCATTTATCCTCATAATGAGAATATTTACATCACATGAGCAAATGAGTTCGTGAAAGTTCTTTTATCGCACTCAGTTGTTAACTGAATTGCTTGAGGACAAGCAATAAGCTAAGCTTGGGGGGAGTTGATACGTCCAAAATGTATCTACTTTCCCGAACACATTTGTTATTATTTTACCTCTATTTTGTGTGTTTTGAATGCAACTAACACAGACTAACGATGTTTTCAGCAGAATTACCCTGGTGTCTCCTTTTCGTGTAGAAATATCAAATTTATGGAAAAAGCCTGAAAAACACCTGGAAGTCGTTTTCTATTCGGAAGGGACCAGGAACCACGAAGACCAAACGGAGAGGAGCGTCGAGGTGGCGACACCACCTCGTGGCGCGGGTGAGCTCTGGCCGCGCCAGCAGGTGGGGGGCCACCTCGCTCACCCCCTCGCGACCCCCTCTCGGCTATAAGTCCCTCCTGACCTAAAAACCCACAAGGGGTATCCACTTTTCCACGAAACATCTCCGTACGCCGCCGCCACCGCGAACCCTAGGTCGGGGACCAGAAGTATCGGTTCCGGCACCCTGTCGGGACAGGGAATCGAAGGGGATCATCGGCATCGTCATCGCCAACGCCTCTCCATCAACCATCCATGTTTCCCCCATCCATGTGTGAGTAATCCACCGCTGTAGGCTTGAGGGGATGGTAGGATTGGATGAGATCATTCATGTAATAGCTGTAATATCGTTAGGGCATGGTGCCTAGTATCCGTTATCGGTGTTTTACGTCATTGCTGCAACTTGTTATGCTTAATGCTTGATACTAGGTCCCGAGTGACATGAATTCAGATCTGAACATGTTATTGTATCATGAGAATAATTATTGCTTTAGATCATATCTATGAGTTGTATACACATATTATTGTCCGGAACCGATGGCTCCAAAGTGACAGCAATTGGGATAACTAGAGGGAATGTATGTGATGTGAGGATCACATGTGTTCACGGAATGTTAATGCTTTGCTCCGGTACTTTATTAAAATTAGTACGTTAATTGACAGTAGTTTTCCTACAGGCCCCCTACAAACGGGTTGGCAGGACAAAAGATGTTGTGCAAGTTTCTCATTGCAAGCACGCACAATTAAATTGGAATACATGCTTATAATTAGTTAATACTTGGATGCTTAATATTATTTATCTTCAAATATCTATGCTATGATATTACATGAATTATCTTATCCATGCAACGCCCGTACATCCGTCCCTATGCCTACAGTATTTTAATCCTGCTGTCTACTGCAATCACAATCGTTGTCTTAATTCTACTGTTGCTGTTATTTCACTATTGTTACTGTTATAAAACTGTTGCTACTGATATGCCATCTCGAGCAAGTCTATTTACAGGTGCAGCTGATCCGAAAAATCATCTGTTAAATCTTATAAATATTTTTTGGCTCCCGATTTGGTCAACAGAGGACAGTTTCTTTGGTATAAATGAGTTGGAGTTTTCTTTGTAAAAATAAACATTGTTTAAGGTAGAAGCGGGCATGTTAATGTCAAGTTTCATTGGACTTAATTTGAGCCACATGATTTACGTTGTTCCGCCGGCAAGAACCGGATGCATGGATACACGGTAAGACCGTACTCCATTTCATGGCACATGGCCGGACTTTGCATCGAAACTATGGATAGAGTAATTCCTTATTGCAACACTCCCTCCCTCCCTGCACAAACCTCAAAATTCATTCACAAGTTTTGTGAGCATATTCGTGGGTATATCTTGTTGCCGGAAGGACAAGTTAAATTTATCATAAGTTTTTCAAAACCATTTCTAAAAATGACAACATCCATCTCCTTCCTATTTATCTCATGAATGGTCTCATGGAGGACAACACCCACTCTAGGATATACCTTCCCAAAAAAACAGGTTGAGTTGGTCTAACTTCTTTATATTCTAATACAATCCGTACTAACTTTGGTAAAGATTTTGAATTTAAAACTAAACAAACAAATAGGGAGGAAATTGCAGATTCCACCATACCCTCCCTGCATTGCACAAAAAACCACATCCATTAATATTTTGCGGCTTCCGCCAGGTTGTGATCTAATCATTGTATTTTCCACTAATTAGTCGTCTAATCAGTTTATTAACTGCATAGCAAGAAAAATTAAGACTTAGTCCTGTATGTCAATGTTTTGATTGTTGTCCAAATATATGGACTCCCTCACAAGTCTATATTTTTTTACATATTTGTTACGTGACACCATAAGCAAATCACAAAAATAATTGTACGTCACTAAATCATGTTAGAAGGTTCAATAAAACTATTTTAAACAATAATTGTAAGTCAATGCTTCAATTAATTTTCTTTTGGAAGAAATTAAAAATTCATGAAGGGTTAATTGTTCATTCAAAAAATTATGAATTTTTTCATGCACTTAGCAACAATTTTTTACTTTAAATCATTTTGTTCGTTTATATTTTAAAATAAATACCCGTCGCACACTAAAAATATCTTAAGAAAATTGACATAAAATGAATTTATATATTTTCCATCTAAAAGTTGTATTCAGTGTTTAAATCGACAATTAATGTTTAAAATAGTTTTATTACTCCTTGTAAATCATGATTTCATGAGTACAATTATTTTTCCTGATTTGCTTATAATGCCACATCACAATTATTTTATATGTAGAATAATATAGCTTGTAATGGAGTCTATATATTTTGACACCAATCGAATCACTGACATACATGGTTAAGTATCAATTTGTTTGCAATGGAGTTAATAAACTGACTAGATAACCAATTGGTGAAAAACACAATGATAAGACTACAACCTGGTGGAAGCCGCAATAAATTGACATAAGTGATGTTTTGTGCAACATAAATAGGTTTATATTGATAATTCATGATGCATCCTGTATATGTAGAAACTTAATTACACCAAAATTTAACATGAAAAATTGACATATCACTTGTATGCAACTGCGTAAATTGCCATCAAATTTCCTTTGATAACATAGAAAAAATTGATAAAACTCAGCGGGAAACACAGGTTACCCCCGCGCGCTCTTCTATCACGTATATGTACGAAGCACACTCGTCTGTTGTACAAATATACAATGTACAAAATAATTGAACTGGAAGTACATATATAAAATAAGTGGTACACATTACTACAACTGAGAATACATAATATATATTTTAGTGTATATAGACTCATGTGTATACAACTACACAGTCAGGTTGTACGTATAACTACATCTTAAATTTCAGGTTATATGTACAATTACATAGACTGAATTATACTTATACAGATTCAATTTATACATACAACTATTTAAACTCAGGTTTGAGTTTGTACGTACAACCAGATAGATTCAGTCGTACAACTATAAAAACTCAGGTTGTACGTCAGCTACACAAACTTAGATTGTACATACAACTACACAGATTCAATCGTACAAGTATACAGACTCAGTTTATACGTACAACCATAGATACATGTTGTATGAACTATATATAACCGGAAGTATAAAAAAAATTCGTCAAAACCTATCAACATGTGATTTAGTTTTGAAGATCTCGACGCGAGGAGCTGAAAAACGGTTAATAATTTAGATAAATGGTTCTGGAGATATTTTGTTTTGAAATTTCTTTTTTGAAAAATGAAAAGGGAACTATCCTCCCACCTCTTCCGTATCTATTTCTCTCTAATCCGCATCCTTACTTTTATTCTAATAGCGATACTTGGTGGACATGCAAACAAACATGTGAGACCAAACTATGCAAAAACTTGTCGGTGAGAGTAAAGTTTATTTTACAAAGAGAAGCATTTTTTCAGTGATTTTCGGGAAAACAGGAGTACGAATGGGCTGCACAGGCGGAAGCGTCAGACCACTCGGAGACGCACTTCTCGGGCCGAACATGTAAGCCCATTTTTTAGCTAAAAAACAAAGTAAGCCCATTATGTCGGTTTACTAGGTGTTTCACAATTTATGCTCTCTTGCAAGGCTGCAACATTCAGATAGCATTACTGCATTATGTAAGATAAGTGCGTGCGGTCAATCTCGTATCCCTTGATCCTTTCACCGGCCTAGGGTAACGATGCCAGGTTCACCTTCTTATGCGTTCTCAATCATATAGATGTTGTTCTCGCCTTCTCGGCATAGGTGAGTCGTTACTTTTCTTATGCAGGCTGTATTAGTATAACAACATATAATAGTACAAAAGCATTATCTTCCATGAAAACTACGGAGTAGTATTGTTTTGAACTCAAAATATCTAACCTTCTTATTATACATAACTAGCATGTTGGCCCTCGCAAATATGAGGGCATCATCTTTAGCGTATTAAATAGTTTTTTTGTCTGGTTTTAGAGATACTAAAATATGATATTCTTAATTTCATGATTCTTTGGACACTCAAACCGTGTTGATAAGAAAAAATAATAATGTTAAAAATAGTTGGAAACCATATATTTCGTGACAGAATATTTGTGAGATTTAAAAAAATGTCATGCACTGTTTTATAATCGTAGGTAGTGTTATTTTGACTATCATAAGTATGTCCCAATACATTAGGTAAACAAATGTATAGCTTAAACAAAATATGAAATATACAAACTTAATGGCAATGTATGTCCACTAATTTAAGTTATAGCCGATAAAAGTGTTATATATTTTTTTAAATAGACATACAAAGAGAATTTTAATCATGATTTCTGTGTGATCAATAAACAACCATTCTTAAGACCTATGATGATGCAAATATTATTCTCAGTTAAAAAATCATAGGATCAAACGTTCTTCAAAATATTATTTCATGATTTTAATTCAGGACTTAGTGTAGCCTAATATCCAAAGGACCACACACAACTTTGATTTGCTGACTACGTCTTATACACTCTCTTATGCACATGGTATGTCCATTCAACATTTATGTGCGGACACTTATTACACAATATCATGCATGTCTTTATGTAGATACTTTACATATATAGTCTTTCATTCTTCTCAATCTACAACTTTTTTTTAGTGATAAGGAAATCTACTTGTGTGTATCGATCATCATCTATGTTCTACTTCGACATATCATCATATGTGCTTCTCCAATAGAGAAACACATCCATTTTATATCTAAACAATCCATGCAATATTTTTACATCACAACACTATACATTGAAATCGAATTGTGAAAAACAATTAAGCGGTCAGATGGTTAGCAGAGGTTGTTGCACTTCTAATTCACCGGAGGTCAAATTACGTGGTTGAATTACATTGCATTTGGTGGACATATTAAGATTTTGGTGGGGTAAGCGAAGTTGAATTACATTGCATTTGTTTAGAAAATAGTTATGTGTAATTGTTTATTTTAACTATCAACTATGTTAGGTGCCACATCAATTAATCAATGGTCAACAAATTTTATGAAGGCCCGGCTTTATAAAACTGCAACACTTTCATTGATTTTTACGGGGAGATTGATTATAGTTCTTAATGCAAGTCAAGTATTATACACATGTTCCATTTGTTATGCACTATTGGGTGTAATAATTTTTAACTGATAAATCATGTTTAAAGAAAAATTATGAATATGATATTCTAAAATTTACATTGCACTATTCCTCCGACGATGTCCACACTATGGCGAAACCCTTCATTTGCTATAGAATCACACACCCTGTTTTTCTTATGTCTTCAGCTCGTGTAAAAGGGGCCAACCGTTTTTTTTTTTGGTGCTCGCTTGGGTTAATAATGTTTTAGGCTAATCCCATACAAATATGCATGCTTGTCTCACACCGGCTTGGCTTGAGATTCTGAATTTTCATTTATAATCATTGATTATCTCGTGACACCGATATTTTTTAAGTTTTGCTTTTCCTTTATGGACTTTGGGAATGTTTTATGTTCCTTTTTAGATGTCGTAGTATGAAATTATTGGCGCAGTCGACAATACCAAAAATTCTTACCAAACATATTTAAATTGAACCTGTTATATCTTTTTCCTGGGAACGGTTATATCTGCATTTGTAATACACGTTAGTAGCATGAATATCGAGGAACCATTACATAGTCAATCAACAGAGGTCAATATGTTCAAACATGATGGAAAAAACACACCAATTAAAAATAAATAATAATATTTGAAAGTTGTCCATGCTACGAGTTGAGTATTGTCAGGCTAGAGCTATATAATAGTAAATGAAGGCATGGCAACGTTGCATTAGAGGTTGAACGAACATGTTGTTGGACAATCTAGGTTGGGTGACTGCCGCGGGTAAGGCGCTCATGTTGCTTGTATGTGTGTGCACTGAACTTTTATCTAAACCTCATGGGATCCAACTTGTGTACATGTCATATTTATTATTCATTTCATTCACTAATGTAAGTCATTTTAGAATTTTATGATTCGTGTGTATATGGAGATATTTTATTTGAACATGTATGCAGTCAATACTTGCATATTTAAATTTAAATGACTTACATTAGTGAATGGGGGTGGGGGAGTAGATTTTATTATTTTGATTTTAAATCCTAACTATTGCTTTTAGATCTAACTATCAAATAATTTTGTTAATATTATCTAGCGCCTCAAATTTAATCATTGAGTTTGTAATCTATAATCACTGTAAATAATCAATACTCGCTCCGTTCCGTAATCTAAGAGCTATAGTTTTTCTGCACGGTAATTAGCGCACGCTTGTTTTCTGTTGAGATGTTACATGTGGTAGTTCGATTAGATGGAAATAGCGATTAGTTTTTCTTAAAAGTTAGCTGAGCGATCAAACAAACTTCATATTTTCGTGGATTCCCCGGGGAGGCAGAAAAACAGCCAAAGCCCATTTATTTTAAAACAGTTGTCGAAAAACTATATCAATAGGATTACGGAACGGAGAGAGTATTACATACGGCAAGCGATCGGCCGGTTTTCGCGTACGCCAACTGCCGGCCGGCCGGCCAGTTCATGTACACAGGCGGCACGCCGTTTTCCTTTTTTCTTGACGATACTTGGGTGGTTACGTCACAATGCTTGGAACTTTTTAGAAACGTATGGGCTTGGGCTTGTAAAAACGTTTTTACATCTGATTTGTATGTAACGCTATTTAATTTGTGCATCGTGTTTGTACGTAACGCTATTTAACTTGTGTATCGTGTGAAGAGAGAATATAGTTACGTTACTAATATTCTCAAGTTAAATCCTAACCATAGATTTTAGATCTAACCGTTAATATAATTCGAATGATGTGGCTTAATTTGATGTCTCGAAAAACTAACTCATTTTACTTTTAGTATATAACTAGCATTTGCGGGCATCATGTTTATCATATTGAATACATTTTTTGTGGTTTTAGAGATACTAACATAGAAAATTCTTAATTTCATGGTTCTCTGGACACCGAAACCATGTTGATAAGTAAAATAATATTGTTAAAAATAGTTGGAACCCATATATTTTGTGACAATATTTGTGAGATTTTAAAAAATGTCATGCACGGTTTTATAATCGTAGGTAGTGTTATTTTGGTCTACTTTCACTCCTTTCGTAATGTTCCTTATTGTTCAATATAGCTGATATACTGTCCTACTAACACATAATTGTTAGAGAACTATTTTTAAATTTTAAATTAGTCAAATATTTACTTCATCTGCTTTAATCTCTACTATTTCCACTACACCAACAAATCCTACCCAGCTTATCATCAACACTCCTTGTAACTATCATAAGTATGTCCCAGAATATTAGGAAAAAAATTTGATAGCCTAAACCAAATATGACGAAATTAATGGCAATGTATGTCCACTGATTTAAGTTGTAGCAGAGAGAAGTGTTTTATATTTTTAAAAATAGGACAGACAAAGCGAATTTTAATCATGGTTTCTGTGTGATCAATAAAGAATCATTCTTAAGACCTATGATGATGCAAATAGTATTCTTAATAAAAATCATAGGATCAAACGTTATTCAAAATATTATTTTATGATTTTAGTTCAAAACTCAGTGTAGCCTAATATCCAAAGGACCACACACAACTTTGTTTTCATGCATACGTCTTATACACTCTCTTATACACAAGGTATTTCATTCAACATTTATGTGCGGACACTTATTTCACAATATCATATGCATGCCTTTATGCAGATAATTTATATATATATAGTTTTTGATTCTTCTCAATCTACAACCTTTTTTTAGTGATCAAGAACTCTTCCTGTGTGTATCGATCATCATCTATGTTCTACTCCATCATATCATCATATGTGCTTCTCCAATAGAGAAACACGTCCTTTTTATATCTCAACAATCCATGCAACATTTTTACAACGCAACAATATACATAATACATTGAAATCAAATTGTTAAAAATGATCAAGCAGTCAAATGGTCAAATATACGTTGTTAGCGTCCTATACACCTCAGAAAGACATATTAAGCTTTTGGTGGAATAAGCGACGTTGAATTACATTGCATTTGTTTAGAAAATAATTATGTGTAATTGTTTATTTTCACTATCAATTTTGTTAGGTGCCACATCAACTAATACATGGTCATCAAATTTTATGAATGCCCGGTTTCATAAAAATGCAACACTTTCATAGTTTTTTTATGGGGAGATTGATTATAGTTTTTAACGCAAGTCAAATATTTTATGCACATGTTCCATTAATTTGTTATGCAGTATTGGGTGAAATAATTTTTAACTAATAAATCATATTTGAAGAAAAATATGAGTATAATATTTTAAAATTTATTGCACTATTCCTCCGACGTTGTACACACTATGATGAATCCCTTCATTGGCTGTAGAATTATTCTTGTGTCTTCAGCTCATGTAAACCTACATTTAGTAGAGGGTGCTTCATTGGTTGATGTGTTTTTTACCAACCGGGTTAATATTTTTGAGTTGGTCGCTTGGATTAATAATTTTTTACGCTAATCCTATACATATATGCGTGTTTGTCTCATACCGGCTTGGCTTGAGATTCTGAATTTTCATCTATTATCATTGATTATCAAGTGACACCGAGGTCAAAAAAAAATTTGCTTTTCCTTTTTTACGAACTTTGGGAATGTTTTATTTTATATCGTAGTATGAAATTATTGCCACAGTCAACAACACTTAAAACTCTTAGCAGACATATTTAAAATTCTTAGCAAACATATTTAAATTGAACGTAGTATATCTTTTTTCCTGGGAACGATTATATGTGTATTTGTAATAAACGTTAGTGGCATGGATATCGAGGAAACATTAGCCACATAGTCAATCAACAGAGATCAATACGATCAAACTTGATGGAAGGAACACACCAATTAAAAATAAATAATAAGATTTGAAACTTGTCCAGGCTACGCGAGAATGGTCACACTGGAGCCATATCATAGTAAATGAAGGCATGGCAACGTTGCATTAGCACTGAGCTTTTCTCTAAAACCTTGGGATCCAACTTGTGTACGCGTCATATTTATTATTAATTTCGTTCACTAATGTAAGTCATTTTTAGAGTTTTATGATTTGTGCGTATATAGACATATTTTATACCCATTCACTTATTTTAATATGTATACGGTCAGTACTGACATATTTAAATGACTTACATTACTGAATGAAGGGAGTATAGATTTCATTATTTTGATTTTAAATCCTAACTATTGATTTTAGATCTAACTATCAAATAATTTTGATAATATTATCTAACGCCCCTAATATAAGCATTGAGTTTGCAATCTCTAATCACTGTAAATAATTAATATTACATACGGCAACGATCTGCCGGTTTCGTGTGAGTTTTTTTTAAATAATACGTTATTTTATTACAAATTCGGACGGTAGTACGCGCGTCAGTGGATTTTCAAAATTAGCGCGCTGTCGGTCCCGGGCGGGCCAAAAGTCAACTTTCGGTATCTCCTGAGCCGAAAGTCCTCTGCGCATGCAGGGTGGCAGGCGGGGTCCCGCTTCTTTCGGCCCCGAGGCGAGCGAAAGTTAAGTTTCGGCCTCGGCCGGAGCGAAAGAGCCTCTTTCGGCCTGGAGCGGAGCGAAAGCTCGCGGATAAGAATCTCGAGTCCGCCAGCTCCTCCCGGCCGAGCTAGCTTTCCCCTTCCTTCCTCTTTTCTTCCTCCAGCTCGTGTTCTTCCTCTGTTCTTCATCTCCATGAAATGAGCAGCTGATTCTAGTCAGAAAAAATTGCTGCAAGTGATTAGATAGCTAAAAAAGAAGAGAGAAGTGCTGGGGCATCCAAGATCTGTTGATGGGTTAGGTTTTTTTGGACTCGTTTTGAGGGGTGGAGGTGGAGGATTGGGAGCAACGGTGGTCAAGAATGGTGGAGGATAGTGGTGTTGTGCGCTGGTGTTTGAGAAGGTGGTGCTGTGGTGGAGAGTGGAGGCGGTAGATTGAATCCGGAGAGCTGTGCTGACGGGATCCACACGCGTCAAGGGTAAACCCTATTTAGTCACTAGATGATTTATGTTTAGTGTAATAATAGTTTGTGAGCTAGCGTAAATAGTGTAGGTACTTTTTCATTATATTCTGTTAGTATATTGTCTAAATAATTTATTAGATGGATACGTTAATATTAGTGATAGTCTAGACATTTAACCGGTGGTAGTAATATTATATTTTGTCAGTTAGATTTAGTAATATTATTAAGTGCGTGTAATAATGGTCGGTCATAAATAAATTTGTTTATGTCATGGAAGTGGTTGATATTGTCATGCACTACAGCGCCGGTAATGTCGGTGTAAATGAGTCAGGTGTTGATTTGAGTGAATTTGATAATATGTCGATTCAGCTTACAGACCCGATGAATTTGAGAATAGCTGTCATTCAGCACTATTTCACAATGAATTTCGGGTTTGATCCTAATAGCTGGATAGTTAAGATTCAGTCAATATGGAGCAAATCCCGTACAAATATTTTTCGGGAGTTGTTACCGCTGGATCGGACAAGTCAGTGGACATCTTGGCTGGCATCATGCCAACGCCGAGGTACACAACCAGAAATCTTGCTGATGTTTTATCTGAATCAGAACAATATGGAACACGGTGGCGAGGGTCCGGAGCATGGACAGAGTCGTGAGCATACTGGATCAGAAAATATTGATTTGTTTGGCTCTGTGGCAGATATTTCTGAAAATTATGAACCAGCACTTAGTAGTCAGTCGGCCGGATCAACGGAAGTAGGGGAGGCAGATGGGGATGAGCATTCAGGAACATTACAACAAGAGATGTTGAATGAAGATGAGGATGGCCTTGCAGAAGATCTTTCTGATAATGAAGAGGATGATGAGGAGGATGTTGATGATGTGCCTATTCCTGACTCTTGGAATGTGGACAAGTCGAACATGACAGTCGTGCATGACAGACCCTCTTCGTCATGGGAGTATCACATGAATAATATTCAAATCGGTGCTCAGTACAGCACAAAGCAGCAGCTTCGGGAAGCCGTGATTAAGTGGGCTTTGTCCACGCAAAGGGTTTTCCGCACTGAAGTCTCAAACAGTCAATATTTGACTATGAGTTGTGTTGATATTAACTGTCCAGTAAGGGTGCATGGTCACTTACCCAAGTATGACGTGATTTGGGTGGTATCTGGCTTCGAGCCGCACACTTGTGAAATATCGAGTACAATGAGTGACCATCCAAACCTGACTTCAACTCTCATTGCACGCCTCTTGTATGATGAGATAGTGCGGACAAAAGATATGGTGGCGAGGAGCATTCAGTTGACGGTTAAGGCAAGATGGAACACAAGCATTAAGTATGGAAAGGCGTGGAGAGCAAAACAGAAGGCTCTGGAGGAGAGGTTTGGGAGATTTTATGATGCATACGATAATGTTGTCCGTCAAATTACCACATTGAGCGAGAGGAATCCTGGCACCCATGTATCTTTGCAAGTAATTCAGATTCCGGAGCAGCCAAATGATACTGTATTTCGCAAGATGTTCTTCTCGTTCGCAGTATGCATCGAGTCATTCAGACATTGTCGCCCAGTCCTCCTCATTGATGGCACATTTCTCACAGGCATGTATAAGGGGCAGATACTAACCGCGATTGGTGTCGACGGTAACCAACAGATCGTTCCAATTGCTTATGCCTTCGTTGAGGGGGAGAATTATGAAAGCTGGTTATACTTTCTCAGGCAATTAAAAGAGGCAGTCGTGAAAGATCGGCCAAATGTGTGCATACTACATGACAGACATCCAGGCATATTGAAGGCAATCAAGGCACTTCAGGAACCTGGTTTGGAAGAAACTCATCCCTGAACTACCTGCATAGCCAATGGTGTATGCGTCATCTTGGTGCAAATTTTTACTCATGTTTTAAGAGTAAGAGGCTGATGAATCTGTTCAAAAGACTCTGCAATATGAATCAGGAAAGAAAGTATAATTTTCTGTGGGAAAGACTAACTGAATTCACGAACAAACAAGTGAAGGAAAGAAGAGCTGCACAGGCAACAACTGTCGCTGCTCAGGTGGCAGCGGCTCAGGCTTCGCAGGCTTCTGCGTCGCAGACAGATGAAGGGGATCCTGTTGGATTGTGTGACTTGCCTGGAATTGACCCACCTGGAACAAAGAGAAAGAAAGGAACTCGAATACGGAATTTTGTAGAGTGGATAGAAAAAGAGCCTCCCGTCAAATGGTCTTTGTTGCATGATACACATGGAGCACGATATGGCATCATGACAACCAACCTTGCTGAGGTATACAACTTCGTACTCAGAGGTAACAGGGGTTTGCCACTCACAGCATTAGTCGAGGGGATTATGCACGGAACAATGACATATTTCAGAGACAGACGTCAAGAAGTCGTGGAACATATTGAACGTTACCCCAACACACCGTATTGTAGGAAGATCAGACTGTACATGGAGAAGAAGACAATGAAGGCACGTTTGCATGGCGTCATTAGAATTGGTAACGAAGAAGCAAGGTATGAGGTGCGCTTACCGATTGCGAGATTTGGTGCTGCTAATGAGAGGAGAACCCACGAGGTTACAATTACTGATGACGCACCGCCAACTTGTTATTGTACATGCAACAAGCCAAGACTACTTCATCTCCCATGCTCACATGTGTTGGCAGTATGTGGGCAGATGGGTATGAACCCATACTACTTCGTCTCACCGTACTATATGAAAGAGGCAGTGTTGCATACCTGGACCGGGGAGATGGCAGGATATAGAGTTGTCGGTAACTTCAACAAGGTTGATCCGTCAACGCGAATATACATTCCCCATCCAGCCAACAAAAGGACAACCAGAGGAAGACGACAGTCGCGACGCATCCGGAATGATATGGACGAGGCTGAAGCAGGTGGAAGCACTTACCAATGCTTGCTTTGCACTATGTATGGCCATAGAGAGAAGCATTGTCATGAATACAACCAGAGAGGTGGTCCTTCAAACCAGCGAGGGAGAGCAGTTCCTCCACACGGACGAGGAAACAGAGGCCAAAGAGGACGTGCACAACGTGGCTAGCATTGGGCTAGGATCTATGTGGACTATGTTTTTATTTGTATTACGAATAATATGTCGTGTGGACTATATTTTGTATTTGTAATATGTCGAGTGGACTAACTGTTTTATTTGTAATTTGCGCTACATACCATGGTTTTATTTGTAATTTGCGCTAGATACCATGATTTATTGTAGTATGCAGATGGCTCGACGTGCCTTGCTTGATGACACGATTGATGCCAAGCATCGGGCTAGGATCTGGGAGTCAGGTAGTCAGCCTCCCCGATTACGTACGCGGACTGCAGGAGCTAATTGGCCGCTGCACCCCGCTTGGATTGATCGGTACGTGAAACTTTATAACTGTGTTTAACTATGTATTACATAAATGTGTTTAATTTATCTCACTGATTTAACTTTGTATGTGCAGATTGGCTTGGTCAGGTCTATTACCACTTGCTCGTTTGGTCGAGATGAGTGATGAGATAGAGGTTCTGATTCCGCCAGAGGAAGTCGGCCAAGAGGCCCAACACCTCTACCAGAGTGCTAGTAGTCGTGTCGGCGTGGACAAGTCACTTTTGAGCTGCCTAGTTGATCGATGGAGGCCCGAGACCCACACGTTCCACTTCCCGTGGGGGGAGATGGCACCTACTCTTCAGGATGTGTCATATTTGTTGGGACTCCCGTTAGCTGGCGAGGTGATTGGGCCGTCGGAGACTCCAGTCGGTTGGTGTGACAACATGCAAGCACGGTTCGCCGGCGTGAGTCCAGAAAATCCTGAGTTGGAATACAGTTCGCACGGTGTGAGACTCGCGTGGCTCACCAATTTTAAGGTAAACTAAATTTTGTATTTCCTAACTAAGTAAATTTTATTGCTTACTTCTTATTGTTCAATGTGTCCGTACTAACTTAATTTGCCTTTCATTGCAGCTTGATAAATTATGATACCCTGAGGTGGTTCTGAATCAGACGCTGATTACTAGAAGTCTGGAGGCCTATCTGTTGTGGCTATTTGGCAAGGTGATGTTCACTGAGACTCACCAGGACACAATTACTGCGCGATGGATACCTGTGGCACAAGAGATTGCGGAGGCGCAGATGGAGGGGGACATCACGCCCCGTAGTTTCGAGTCTGCAGTCTTAGCCGCTACGTACAGAGCCATGTGCAACGCGTGCGTGAAGAGTAAGGAAACCTCTTCGCTACTTGGATGCCCGCTTCTTCTGCACCTTTGGTCTTGGGAGAGGTTCCCTGTTGGCAGACCTGGCGTCGACGCGCACATTCCTTGGGACTACAGACTCATGGATCATACCGAGGTCGATGCGCCTACGTTCGGCAGCACGTGGGCACAACGAGAGGTAAACAATCTATTATATTCGGTTATGTAATATGTTATTTTTCGGTCAACTAACTAGTCTATTTTATTTACATACAGCGACGATTCAAGGGTGACCAAGTGCGGAATTGTTATGGATCATTCACTGAGTGGTTCGATGGGCTTCAGGACCACCAGGTTATATGGGAACCATATAACCTCGTCGCAAGGCAGACTAGATTTCCTGGGGGGGTTTCTCTACTGTGCACGAGAGATCAAAGGTACTGGTTCACACGAGCTCGTATTGTGTACGATGTATCGGTAGAGGAGATGTCACAACACCGGATCATGAGACAATTCGGAGCACGCCAGCTGCCGGAGCCTCCGATGCGACCTCACCTCCCTTCCCACGTGCACATGTAACTCTTCTTGCTTAAATTAATCTACATGTATTTATACTGCATGCTACATCTACTAGTTTTAAATTAGTCTACACGTACTTATACTGCAGGTTAAGTCGCCAAGGAGACAGACCACTTGTAACTTGGCTGCAGAAGGTCCAACCGTACATGGCTGAATGGGCGACTGCGACCGTGATTGAAAATATGTGGCCGGTAAATGAGGCGTTTGTGCGTACTGATTTTGAGCAGTATCTATAGGCATACAGACAAGCCACTCGCACAAGGTTACTTCCGTCGGCACATCCTGATCAGATGGAGCCAGCTACTGTCACCGACATGTACCCACTACACGGCATCGGAGGGCCGCGGTACTCTGCGGTACGAACGGAAAATATGATCATCCACTGAATATTCTATGTCATAATATAAATATCTAACATTTTTCGTTATTACACAGGCTGAGCTGCTAGCTGAGATTCAGCACGATGTGAGTACGTACGAGCCGCCACCTGAGTGTGTGTCATGGTTCAGACGACTAGAGGACAGGCTTCGTCGGGTGTACAATGTGCTTACCTGTTCTAGGGCTACCGATGTTGTTCCACGCCAGCCAGCTCCGCGTTCTCCACGCCACTCTACACGCACTACGGATACACATGTATCACCTACCCAGCAGAACACACATCGGCATGACCCAAGACCTTGTTTTACAGCTCACCAGCCTATGAGCACACGACCTACGTTCGAGGTCGGTTCATCATCGCACCAGCCAGAGTATTTCGAGTCGGGTCCTTTACAACCAATTCCTACCCAGCCCGGTACTTCCTCGTGGGTCATGCCCCCTGGTATGATGATGCAGCAGCCCGGTATGCATCAGTGGGGCATGCCACGTGATTTCGGTTTTGGGCAGCCGTCTTATGGACAGATGACTTGGAGCGGGGCTTTCCCTCCTATGAGTCAGCCAATGCTCGGTAAGTATGTTTTCTTTTTGTAACATATTATGCTTGTTCATAAATATCAAATACTAACAAAATATCATCTATAGGTGGAGGTGGTTCCGCGTACAACTCTCCCCAGTTTGACGAGCAGCATCCGATATACTATACCCCACCGCCCGAAACACAGGAAACCCAGTTTGAACAGGAGGGCGAGGATTTGCCGCTTAAAGGCCGTGGGATGCGACAACACCGCGCTCCGACACGCTTGTCACCCTCCGGACCTAGCCAGAGAAGACATCGCAACCATCCTCGGGCAGACGAGTAGCGATACTTTTATGTACGATATATTTCTATCTATATATTGTACTAGACATATTTCTACCTATGTACCATTATGTAGTACACATTATGTATCGTTATGTACTAGACTTAATTCTACCTATGTAGCAAAATTTGATATGTCAGTAACCGGTATACATTGGTACGTAAGATAAGATACAACAAACCTCGATTACATACCGATCACACCACACAACATTAGGAAATGAAGGTACAACTACTAATTAATCGATACTCAAAGAAAGATACAACATAACTCAAATTAAGATTCTACCTATCTCCCATCAATGCAGACTGCACCATCCGCAGATTTAGCACCCTTGCCCTTTGACGATGATTCAGGCTTCTTTCCCGCACCCTTTCTCGATGTTTCTGCCTTCTTCTCCTTGCCCTTACGCACTGGTTCAACCCCCCTTTCCTTTGACGACGGCATGAAATCGTCGTCATCATTGCTGGAGTATACCCAAAGAAAGGAACGACCGTACCTCTCACGTATGTCTTGAGTTTGATGAATCGGCTCATTGGTAACATGCCTATCGAACTTATCCGCAAGCCTCATGATTTCAACACGGATTTGTTCTGTGGTCCTATACGGAAACCCATCTCGGCATAGCCTCGCCCCTAGCAAAGCGAGATGTCTCTCACTACCAATAATTTCTTCAAGTGGAACTTCCCTACCATCTACCTTCAAATAGGTGATAATCTTAGCTAGATGCTCGGATGCGGCTATGTGAAAGCCGGACACACACTTCTCACAAGGTACAATACACACCATGCTGGCGCTCTTTGAGAGTACCCCGCTTAGCCTAGAGTGGTTTTTATAGGACAATTGAGGTGAAAACGGTCGCGGGAAATGGTGGCGGGAGGAACAGGCAGGAAACGGTGGCGGGAGAAACGGGCGGTGGGGGAGAAATGGGCGGGAACGGCTGGCGGGAGAAACGCGCGCGAATCGGTGGCGGGACAAATAGGCGGGAACGGCTGGCGGGAGAAACGCGCGCGAATCGGTGGCGGGAGAAACTGCGTGGCGGGACAAATAGGCGGGAACGGCTGGCGGGAGAAGTGCACGCGAATCGGTGGCGGGAGAGATAGCTGGGAGGACGGGGGAGAACACTCGTCTTCTTCGGGGCCGAATGAGCCTTTCGTCTCGGGCAGGACCGAAACATGGCAGCTTTCGGCCCGGGCAAGACCGAAAGTATCCTTCGGCCCCTCCTGAAGCGAAAGCCACTTTCGGCCTGGCCCAAGCCGAAAGTTGGAGCTTTCGGCTCCCTCCGGACCGACGGCGCGCTAATTTTAAAAATCCCCTGAGGCGCGTACTACCGGCCGAATTTATAATAAAATAACGTATTATTTAAAAAAAACTCGGTTTCGTGTAGTCAACTTCCGGCCGGCCGATCGGTTCTTATACGCACACCGTTTTCCTTTTTTTTTCTTTGTCAAGCCTGCCTGGGTTACGTGACAATGCTTGGTAGTTTTTTTTTTTAAAGTATGGGCCTATAAAAACATTTTTACACCTGATGTTGTACGTAACGCTATTTAACTTGTGGATCGTGTCAAGAGATAATATAGTTACGTTACTAATATTCTCTAGTTAAATCCTAACCATAGATTTTAGATCTAACTGTTAATATAATTCTAATGATGTGGCTTAACCTGGTGCCTCTAAGAATCAACTCATTTTGCTTTTAGTATATAATAGATAGATGAACCATTTTCTCAAATGTTGGGTTCAAAGGAAGTATATGAATAGTGAGGTTTGTTCTAGCTTCACAACATGAAAGAAACATGTGCCTATTCTGACCAATGCTTGCTGGGTATAGTAATGACAGGAGAGTCGCGTTCTAAAGCAAAGGGGCACCAATGCAACAACAACTGATGTTTTTTTTATTTGATGGGAACAACAACAGCAACTGATGTTGAACTTAATGATGGAAGATGTGTAGTGTTATTCCTTTCTTTTCCAGTAAAAGGTCTTTCTTCCTGATACCTTCTTCTTTTCTTTCCTTTTTGCTATGTTTATTTTCCCAATTTAGACTCTTTTCGTATTGTAAGACTCCTCCTGCATCACTCTATCATTTTAGAGACTTTTAGTATGCAAAAAACATGCACGACGTGTTGTCGTTTTAGCTCTCTAGTAGCATGCTTGTATTATTGCGTACAGTTTCTCTTCAACAGTACGGGTGTTAATCCGTCAGTATCCTGGTATACGCTATCAACCTTTCATCGTTAATGGCTTTCACATCTCCTATTTCCCACCACCTGTTCAAGTTTATACGAATTCTAGGTTGCGTTGGCCATGGTCTTTGATTTTATAAACAAGAAGACACTTCTGCTGCTAAATTGGAAGCAACTCCCAGTCAAACAATGACTGCCAGACGGTAAAACACAATCTTCGAAGTGATCTCAACCGTTTGGTTGATTTGTTCCTTTGGATATACTTAGTTAACGATTCTGTTCTGGTCATTCAAGCAGTGTGAAAGTCCACTCGTGCATGCTAGACTGTAAATGGCAATGCTTTTACTTTTGGTTTTCCATCCTTTAGCAACCAGCTGAGCTAGATGATGATGAAATGCACACGTGATGCTTCCACAGTATGCTCTTGGGTCTTGGCCATTGCATGGATTCCAAGCAAGCTGCGGTGCGCCGCGGAATCATCGCCTTCTTAAAATAGTACTTGACAAATCATGGACAATATATATACCCTTTGGTTTCTGTTTTCTTTTTCCACATCACCTGAAACCAGAAGCTTCTGGACGTGCATACTTCTTTAATCGCCCATACCATTTGTTGAACTTAATTTGCTGGAACATAGCGATTAAGCCTGCGTTTCCACTTGCAGCTAGTACAGAAGATGAGTCGGGTGGAACAGTCCGTATCTTCGTTTTTTGTTTCTTCTCCTTGTTTTTCTCATTCCATCTTAATACATCAATGTATTTCCATTGTGGAGCTGATGATCATTATGTCTCAAGATAATCTCTCTGAACAACCACTGCTCACTATACAACTGTCAGTGTGTTTCTTCAAGCGTGTCTGTGTGGGCAAGGAACCTTGCATCAGGCAATGATGTACATAATCATTCTCTGAGGCAGCTTCATGACCATTACCAGAGCTGAAGTACACTGGAAACAGACGGACCAATATATGTGGTGAGCTGGTGATGATGTCCGTCTTACCTGGCCTGATGCAACGTCTTCAGCAACATCGCATGCACTGAAACATAACGGCGCCAAGACAAGGTTAAGTGGAGCATGAATGTGCAGGTATACTTCATTTTCCTATCATATCATACTTCTAAGCGCCGCCTGGGTTGCTACTGACGCCACGCTTGTTTTCTGCAGTAGGTATTGTGAGCGTGCACTGGGCACTAGAGGAATACAGAGATTGAAGTGAGCAGAATTGCCAACAACTGCAATGACCTTGTTATCATTATCCCAGCTGAAATTTCAGGTTCAGAAACGTAGTTGTTCAGGTGGCCTTATCAACTGTCAAGCGCACGCGTGGACCGGTTAATAACGTTTTTAAGTTATCACGCCGAGTTTTAGGTTGTTGTTGCTCCTTCCCTTAACCATGTCTATTCGAATTTTATTTTATCGAAAGCCGAGTTTTAACTACGGGCAGGCATGGCCTTAATGCTGTCTACTTCCTGGGAAGCTCAGGTTGTCTTAATCACGTTTATGCTGTCTTAACAGCGTTTATTTATCATGCACTAATCATCAGCTTGTCTTTCTCAGTAGCAGTGTGCGTTGGAATGCCTGATACGTGTAATCTCTGGAATTTCCTGAGCTCACCTCGTCGCCTCGGCAGCATCATACTGGTGATGTCGACCCTCTACTGGTGCCTGACTGAGGAGGGTATTCGGTGACTTTGATGTCTGATGTGGTGTAGCTTTCCATCTGATTATAACTTAATACGTGCGTTGTTAAGTAGCACCTGCTGTAATTATATCTGTTACCTTGTTGTTCCACTTCTTGACCGGCTCCGGCGGGACGCACATTTTTATTTCGTTGGGCTTGCTGACGGTTTCTGAAATTTGTTTGTGAAAGTAGACGTGGTTGCAGAATGGCTAATGGTGTTACTGACTTGTTGGTCTTTCTGTTACATAGCTGCATCGCTTTTTTTCTTCTTCTAGAAAATGGAATAATGATTGCCCCGAACACCATGTTAGAAACTATAGTAGTACATAGTTGGATTATTGGAGCTGCTATTTTTTTTGTTCTCTGCAAGATGAGCCTATATAGGTACATGTGACTGTCATAAGGGACAAATATGGACCGGTACAATTTTGTGTGGTTAACTAGAAAAAGGAGGAGTTAACAAATCTCTAAACTGAATATGTTTTCAGTTTAGAGGAAGTAAACTGAATATGTAAGAAATTACGTAGCCTACTTTAATTCTGTGGCACAAGCCAATGAAAAAAATAAGTAAGAGCTTCAATGGACAAGTCATGAACAAATAAAATGCTCAGTGAGACGTCAAAATTTGCTCTCTGAAGGTCTTCAGGAATCGGAACATTGCCAGCTTCCAACGCAAAGAAAATAAGCATGCAGCAGGGACACAAAATAAGACAGCTGGAATCTCAAATTAGTAAACCAGGTGAAAGCGATGGCCAAAATGGCTTGGAAGTGCACTCTTCAGTGAAATCCCTTCTTCTGAAAGTTTTGATTTGATCAATCATGTCAGGCAGCTTCCAAGCCGTTTTCTCCCGTAATTCTCTGGAGAAAACAAAGCCTGTGTACATGAAGGGGTGGTCAAGAAAAAGAAAAAGGCTCTGGTGTGCCAATGAATTACCGCGCCGTTTGTCAGGGGAAAAAAAAGCTCCATTCCGCACCTTCTCTTCTGTGGTTCACCAATAGATCATCAGCAGCCTGCGAGCCCAGGCGATCGGGAATTGTGATCCGTCATGCCGCCTGTTTTCGGTACGGTCACAGCCGTGCCAGCAAAATGGTTAAAAGAGGGGTAGAATCTACATTTCAGTGAGTGACATCAGAAGGGAGGGGGACTGTCTACTAAGGCCTTCTGCCATACTGCAAAACCATAATGTGGTCAGCGGTTGACATGTCCGCCGAGACCGACGGCGACACGGCGTCCCTCTGGCACCAAATAGTGTCGCGGACATGCTGCAGGGTCATGAACGGGAGGAGCGGTCGCGCTCGGCATGTAATCTCCACCTGCAAACACACACATTTTCTTCAGTTCAGTTTCAGTGTTGTCAGCGAAAGCCTAAACTTCTTGGTAGAGCAAGCAAAATGATGATGTGCGCATGACTCCACACTGATGCACGGATGCTAGTGAACTGTGACCAAAGTACTAAGAAACAAGACACGAGTGGATTACAAGGCAAGCAAAATAGTTTAGTAGGACAACAGTTACTGTTAGTACTTTTTTTTAAAGGTAAGGCATCAATTACAGCGAGGTGAGAGCATTGCATTGCATTGCTTCTGGTGAGAGGAACATAGTGATGTGATGGGAGTTTCTCCTTTGTGCAAGCACATAAGCTTAAATTGCAATTCCATGGCCGATGCCCTATAAAAGTACTACAATACAGAAAAGAGCAGGCAAGTCCTCGTGATGCATGCCTGATGCTGATGTCTGATTCCCCTGTTAGTTTGTGATGATGGCATTTCATTACCTTCTCCCCCACGGCCACATGTGAGACGCCCAGCACAACAAACCAATGCTAAACTTCAATAAACGTGCTTGGATCTGAGATGCCAAACTACTGCAGCTCTTGCCTATATAGTTTATTGCCTGTCCTGTTCATGAATGTTTACTTTCTTTAACAAATCATCAGCTCAGCCTCAAGTCAATGGCTGGTATAAGTGCTCATCCAAGTTAAGATAAAAAAAACTTCACACTTACTGAGCCTAATCTACAAAGGATGCTGATTGATTGAATGGTTCATCTTCCTTCCCCCAAACTTCCCAACATGAGCGTGCAAGTGTTCTAGCTTCTCTGACCGTGCTCCTCCACCAAACATGCCATTTCCACAGCATGACAAGGACGCCCGGCCCTACTACTGATTATGATTTGTAGATGCTATCGTGCCACCGACATCGATGAATGTGACAGCAGATTATGGTACAGAGCCTAAAATTGACCCTCGTTGTTCATACTAATTAATAATCAGGAATCGCGCTGATAATTGGTCCCAAGGATATGGCTGGTTTATGGCAGTATGCAGGACAGTCCCTAGAGTAGATGCATGAATGATGAATTCACGGGCTCATTTGTGGTCACATGCTTAACCTCTCAAACGCCAGCTCAAGTGAAAGTGATAATCTGGCAAGACACACTAATGGTGTCTGTATATATGTGTTTCTACTTGTGAAAGTTTATCACTGGATCTATCTCATCTTAAGAGTAAGATTTGTAAGTTCAGCTCATCATTAACATCTAACATCATACGCTATATAGTATATTTCCATACATATCACCTAATAGTTAATACATCAGTGGTCCACTACAAGATCTAATATTAAAAGCATATTAGGAGAAATGTAGCATACCTACCTCTTGTCAATCCTATACGAATCTGTGGCGTCACAAAGAGGACTGATTTCATTGGTCAAGATATATGAGTGACTCAAAGCATCTACTAATTAACTCGCTTAGAAGTGAACTAAATTCGTACCTCTAGCTATTCTCATGCTCATGGGGAGAAAAGAGTAGAATGTGTAAATAGATACAGTTTTGATTCATACTTCCACTGTGGTACGTGTTCCTTTGTTGTATTCCTAGCTTTTTCAGAATGCAGTAATTTGTAAATGGAGTTGAAACCCGAGCAGAGTTCAGTGCATATACTGTTCGGATAGCAATGTTCATTCTAAATTGAAACTTCAAATAATAAGACAGAAATGCTTCATAACTCCTCGTGAAACTTCTTTGGATTTTTCGTCTATTGTAAAATGGCACGGGTTTGGGTGTTTGAGAAAAAAAAGTGTAGACATAGATCACAAATGATCATCCTAAGAAGTATGGTTTCTATGTTTGTACGAAAGTTAAGGTTGCTAAGTAATTCTTGGGTAGAATTTTATCTTTGCAATCTTACGAGGAATCGTGCGGTTAGAAAAAAAAGAGCATAAATTATATACGCAGTTGCCATAATCATTTCGTAGTTCTTTGAGATTGAGCTTCTAATAAAACGATTTTTTCGAAGCTCCTACACTTGCTCACTAACAAAAAATTATACTATCCACCTGAAAGTTATACAAACAGATATAAATAAACTTAGCTAAAGTCCATCTGATATTGCTAACCATTATAAACTGCCAGAGAGTCCAAAATAGCTATAGGACAACCGGCAAATAATATAAGGTCCTAGTGTGCTAGGTCTAATATGATCATCTAGGCGTGCATTTTTCTACACAGAATGCATGCATTAACCCTGTACCAATCAAACACAGCCAAGCAAGACAAAGTGTTGTATATAAAAACATAATCATGTACCACACTAACAAGAAAACAAAAAGGAAAGAACACCTATTATATATATCATCCAGCGAATCTCTGATCGCACCGATCGTATGTCTATGACGCCATTAGACGTGCCCAGCACTTTGTCAGTTAGCAGAATTTCTTAAAGACCATAGATCAGGATAATTATTGCACACCCTAAGTTCATGATCACCATTGTACCCAGCAAAAAATAGCTGTCATCCGGTGCCAATTATATGCGTGATCATGCATGCACTACATCGATATATCATTAGTCCTTATATAGCAGTCGTGCACAGAACCAGTTAATGTATTTACAGCTAAAATATATGTGTACGTATCCTCTAATTTGATTCCTTTGTCTTGGTGTAGTTCTCTACGTGAGTTTAATAAGTTTTGCATACCATATAGAAGAATATTCTTATTATTATGAATAGCTACACTTATTTGTCTTGCAGTCATGTGACCCATGATCCATGTATATGTTTGTGCGGCCGGCCAAACGTCCAACTTCCCTAGCTTTGCCCCCAAAGAAGCACACCTACCTACATCAATGTGACCTTCGAGCTACTAGGACTATTACTCTACTGGTAGTACTAGTCTAATCACGATCACTAATTAGGGGTGTACTTACTATAATATCATTTATATGCACGTACACATATAATTACGGATATAAAAGGAGAAGTGATTAACTAAAACAATAATTGAACATAAATATCTATACGTGTACATGTATTGCAAGGAAGTTGATGGATTTGATTGATGTGCTAGGTCCCAACCGACAAATGGTTTGTACATAATATGAAAGCTGTGACAAAGAGGATACACGTTTTTGTTAGGTTTGGCTGCATGCATGAGCATGATGCATGCATAAACCCTTGCACTCTCTAGCTACTAGCTAGATAGGGAATATTTCCTAGCATGGCCACAAACAAGTACCCTCCAACTAACGCTCCAGCCTATAATTTATCTTAATATAATCATCGTGGTGTTCCTACTTGATTACTCGTTAAGTACACATCTGATTTAGCTTCTAATAGTTGGAGGGACGAGGCGTGCGTGCATGCATGCAATTAATGCTGCATTGCATAGTGATTCAGGTGTGCTTAAACTAGTATTAGATTTTGTCCTTGTTGGTAGGCCTCTCTGCGAAAACCACCTCTTCATTCCCGGTGACAATTGGTAGGTGCACCAATTGAGTGTTTTCTTACTTTGCAAATCACTAAAATTAAGATCAATTTAGTATGCAACTTGGCACCCTTCTAGCTAGCTAATCACTCCATCTCGAACAAATATAGGGGCTTAGCATATATGCACATGGTCCCTCGATCCATAAGCATGAGAAAAGAAAGGTGGAAATACAATCGGACGTCCTGGCACTATCGTAATTAATCATCATAATTCTAAGATTCATGCTACACTCTGCTTTTCTACATTTTATCACATAGACTTTTCTAGTTTATAGAAACTAGCCGGGGCTAGAAAAATCATGTTTAAGTTCGTCACGGAAAAACCCATATGTTGACTACTGAATACTGAATTACTGATCAAGATTGCTAAATATATGGCAGTAGAAATTATGGTCAACGTTGCATTATATTGATTTTGTAGGTGTCGCAAAATTCTAAGAAGGACCAGAAAGAGTACTTATTGAGAAACAGTACTGGAGATTGATTAAAGTGCCCTGAGGTGCAATTCTCCACTACTCCATGTCGCAAGAGTCTCTAAAGTGCAATGCTTCCCTTTTAACCACTAGCTAAGCTACTAGCACACCAATAAGAACTAAGGACGACACGTCCGATCCCAGGAATTCCTTGCATGCATGAGAAGGAATTGCAGAGATTGAGTTCATGTCGCAGAAGCGTACTAATAGTAGTTAGTTGTTCTTTTGGCTTATGTCCATCCGTCTATTCTTTCCTCCAGCTTCCCTTCCATTGAGACGCCTCACCCTTCACCAACTTGGCATTATTCTCTCTCTCAGTCTCTCTACTGTGCATGGCCCCACCACTCCCATGCATATTTTTTCTTCTTTCCCAAAAATCAATCATATGAGCATAAAACTAGTGGTGTGGTGGATCCGTTTCATTGGCTAACAAGGTGGGCCACATGCATGCACGTATGTGTAAAAGTATTCCACCACAAAGTGCACCCACTTGAGGTTCTTCGATTTGTCATCTAACCACAAAACCAACGCTATATATTTAAGCTATCTTACCTCCCCTCTAGGCTTTGCCTCTGATGGGAATCTGTAGTAGTTTAGCTTCTATGGAGTGCACGGTTAATACGTGAGGCAAGCTCAACGATAGCATGACAGCAACAAATAAATGCCATCGAGCATAAGGAAATGAATTGTATGGTGTGCTTTATCCATGCATGAACAACTGTACATAAAAGTTGTTACTTTTGCGCTTGGATGAAGGATATACATACATCATATTCTACCAGGTAAAATAAGTCCATAAGTGTTATGTACCAACGAAATTTCAAAAAAATAAAATAGATCAGAATCAGGACCAAGCGAGAACTGAGTACAGTTATCGTTGTGAACCACTTGACCACTATAGTCTGCATGAGACACACTAGATGCATTGGATTTATTTCCGATTGATCTCTCTATTATACATTTGTTATTAAATCTTGAAGTGAAGCCTATAGATGCTTGCCACATTAAGTGAACGACTAAGATAGCATTTCAAGAAAGAGCACCAAACTACTAAAGACAAACAAGAAGTACAACCCATATGTTTCATATAAAGTGGTAGGGCCGTTTGGTGCATGCATGATATGTTGTATATTAAGGCATCCATGAAAAGATGGAATATTTATGTTAGCTAAGAGTTTCCACTATGGTCTGATTAATCATACATATATTATCCTAATCAAAGCGTGGCCACGTTTCATATTCTGTGCAGATTGTTAAATCAAACACGCATCTCTACTGCCTAGTCATGAGGAACTTTTCACTGCTCAATACCGACACACGTTTGAACCTAGTAAAACAGTCACCATCTCTTTCTAGAAAAGAACCTCCTTAAATATAATTAAAGTTCATATTATATATAATTCATTGGCAGAGACAAAGTTGACCCCGAAATATTTATATGAATGACAATAAATATACCTACATCGACATGCATGGGCAATCATTCTACTACATCGTGCATGCATGCTGATTAGTAGAAGCCATGCTGATAGTTACTCCCTCCATTTCATATTAGATAATTCTCATTTATCCAAAAGTGGATATATTTAGATTTATAACGTCTAGATACATTCAGTTTTATATAAATAGAACTAATCTAATACGGAACAGAGGGAGTACTATTAACTTTGTGGTGGTGCGGCTCATATGGTGATTGATCGAATGTTAATATTGTGATGAGCCTATTCATGGAATTTAAGACCTATTTTGGTTTTAAAAGCATTATAGGAGTAAAATAAATGGATTTTCATTACATGCAAATTTTAGTTAGGATGAATGTGATTTTTCCAAGTATTTATATTTTTATAGAGCTCAACATTCCTTTCAAACTCATATGTGATTAATTGAATTGAATATTTTGCAGTGAAGTTTTTCGTTATATATGATATATGACAAACTAACAAATTCTAGAGAAGTGAAAATATTTTAGTGATATATTCTTCTATCTATACTGATTACAATTTATATATTCGATTGTTTTAATCTTCAACGGAAGTGTCGACTAATGTGGTTATGTAAAGTTTAAAGAAGATTCCTATTTTTTGGAACTAATATGAATCATATTACAAATACGCTTCGTCCAAACTTCAATTGTAATTCCGATTTTAGGCTGGTGGTTGTTTGGGTGTGCATAACTACAACCCAGCGTGGGTAAGCATATACATAGTGTGAACTTGTATGTAGGCATTATGACACAAAAACAACAAAATCGACACTCGATAGGAGGGATTCTATAGCTTCAGGCTTGTGGTTAGCGCAGGTCAATTCCCAGAAACATATAAAATGGTGCACATATTGAATGGCTACACTTTTTCTTACACAAAATATGCTTAGTTTTATAGAATTGTTGCACTAGTCATTTAGACCAAAAGTCCGAACTGATGGAAAGGGAACTGATGGAAAGGGGCTAGCACTATATTTATATTCAACACTCCCCCTCACGTCTAGGCTATTTTAGTCCTTAGCGTGGGATATGAGCGGGCCGCGGGATCTTTTTTTTCTCGAGACCTCTTGGCTCCGATACCATATAGAACTGTTGCACTAGCCATCTAGACCAAAAGTCCGAACTGATGGAAAGGGGCTAGCACTATATTTATATTCAACAAGTTTTATTCGAGTTAAGGCACATCCCTGTTTTATGTATAAGTATACCGCTATTTCTAGTGTTCTACTGAATAAAATGAAGCCTAAACAGAAGGGGCATGCATTATCCTATACCGTCCACGTATAGATTTACATGTTGCGTGCATCACCTTAAGTTGTTGCACACAAGTGTATATAGACATACACACCTTAAAGTTAGCCTTCCTTTCATCATTGGGAACGGCTTGCACGTACCAAGGCTCCCTAAGCTACCTAGATATATGAGTAATTGTTTCACTGATGTATTTCTTTTTGTATATATATATAGGCAAGAAGCAAGATTCCTGCATGGCCGTGCATGCATGCCATTTTGCATGAGATTGATCAGAGAAACAGAAAGGAAAAGTTGCTACCTACTGTACTAGCTAGGCAAGTAAATTGATATAAAAATGTGTAGATAAGGAAAACAAAGCAGTTTTGCTAGGGCCGGGCCGCATGGTGTAGAGTATTAGGGAATTAATATTTAGCATATAATATAATGCGTGTACTCCTGAACAAAAAGAAGCCTACTGTATATCATTGCAGTTACTGAAAACATATGCAGGCTTGCTAGCCAGGGCCTATCAAGTGCAAAAGGAAGCAAGATCTCCAAGTCATGATGAAAAGGATCCATTCCCTGTACCGCGGTACGTGATGGAGCAAGAAATGGTGTGTTAGAGGGGGTGGGGGGAGTGTTGTGTTCATGCACTGATGGAGCTCTCTCTCTCTATCTATCTCTCATGGCGCAAACACAACACTCGAAAGCCCTACTTGATGCTTCCATAAGGTGAGGATGGTGCATAGCTTTCAGTGATGCATGCATGGTAGGTGAAGGAGACCCCCTTTTTTTCTAGGTCATGCGCCATCTAGCATCTCACTCAGACACTAACAATGTTAGCTTTACACAAATACAGCCCCACACACAGACGCACATACTAGGCAGAGGCACACTACAGATAGATGCATATATACATGCCTACTCATGTGTCCTATATATGACCATAGCTCTGCAAGGCTCTGTTGCATGCATGCTAGCCCTTCCAAGTTCCATGCCTCCATTTGAGGCATTGGACTGGGGAGAAAGGGCTTGGGCAATGATGAGCTCCTTGGCCATTTGCTGAACCCTATGGTGCATAGGAAAAGAAAGAACAGAAAGGCTTGTGAGGGCTCTACCCAGCTAGCTACCCACAAGGCTCCCTAAGCTACAATAATAAAAATCTATTTGGCTTGTGTGTTTGCATGCACCCATAGAGAGCAATAAGAAGAAGAAACAAGTGAAGTTCCATCACTAGACAGTGATAAGTGATAACAAACATCTATACATCTTAACAACCTCTCACTATATACACCCTTTATTTTCTCTCAGTGTGTGTAGGATGGACGGAGGAGGAGGAGTACGTACGTTCTTGTCAAGTGGAGAGGGGATGATGTGCCACCCAAGACACAAACCCCTCACCTACAATAGGAACAAGCCCACACCCTTAATGCCATGCTTGATTCATTAATATATTTTGTGTGGGAGAATATTTTATATACATTGGCAGGACTGCAAGTATATGTAGTCCCTTTTCTAGCTCTAATGTTCCTTTCATCACCGATGTTGGAAAAAGGCAAGAGGGGAAGACATGCATCTTGGGAGATAAAAAATATAGTAACAATACTCCACCACAACGCAAAGAGACCGGACGGAGAGCAAGGAAAGAATAAAATGCAAATGCTTCAAGAACGGATATAAATCTGAAGGTGTTCGTAGGTGTGGATAAATAAAATACCTCCGATTCATCTTCCAGTCGAAGCTTGTTAACCAGGTACTTGATCAACAATCTAACTGTCACCCTAGCGTCTCTGAAAAAGATTGAAAAACCTTGTTAAATTTCATATTTTCCGGTACCAAACAATTGACAGTATGTGAATTTGAAGCATTGCTTTTCAGCTGGATACGCTGATAGCCTCATGTATTTGGAGGCGCGTAAAAAAGACAAATGCAGGATAGTAATAAGAGATAATAAAGCGAGGCAACAAAAATCAGACTAATTAACCGAAAAATAAGAAGATGTGGTAGTAGAACAGTACTTGATCCTTAAGTAGCTTCTTGGAATCTGAGGCAAGAACGGCTCCCTCTCTCTGCACAAATCAATAGGCAAAGAAATAAAGTCAAATAAAACCCAAGAATTAGTGTTTCTACGACGAAAAACAGACCAACATGCAGATGAAGGAGCTGCATTTTGCAGGAAGTAATCATCCAGGTAGTAAAAGCTACTGGGAATCAACTGACATGCACCGAGCTAGGAAGAGATGCGAAGTCGACGAACACATGCAATGCTCGTGTGTTTCCATGTAGATAAGCGGCCTCAGAGAGTAGTAGGGAGAGTGCATGTACTCACTGGTGAGGCGCGGCCTGGAGGACAAACCAGACGCCGGGGGCGGCCGCGGTGGCCGCCGGTGGAGGCAGCACGACCCTGATCGTTTCGAAGCCGGAGGAGCTCGCGGCCGGCGAGCCGGGCCCGTAGAACCCGCGGTGGCCAAACGGGAGAAGCTGCAGGGACGGCTGTTGCGCCGCCGCCGGGCTCCAGGGCGGCATCCAGGGCGGGCCGGCGCGCGGCACGGGCATCTGTATGGACGCCTGCGGAATGCCGGGCACGCCGGGGCGCGCGAAGGCCCCGGGCGGCATGCCCATGCTGTCCCGGACGTCGTGCCCATGCCGCGGCGCCGGCGCCAAGAAGAGGTCGATCTCTGGAGCGGCTGCGCCGGGGCTCGGAGACGCCGGGCCGAGGCCGAGCCGTAGCCAGTCCCCTGCCCCACCACCGCCGCCGTTGCTGCTGCTCCCGCCGCTGCTACTGCCGCTCGTGCCGGCGGCGGGCTGGAGGTGCTGCTGCGGTGGTGGCAGCACTGCTTGTCGGCGCTCCTCCTGGTCCTGGGGTACTTCCTGCTGCTGCGGCGGCGGCAGCGGCTTGGGCGGTGCCTGGTCGATGGGCTCCTGGGCCATGTGGTGGTGCGGGTGCGCCGTCAGAGCGGCGATGAAGGCCGGCGTGGCATGCGCGTCGCGGAGGAGCTGCAGGTTCCGAGCCGGGACCATCCGGGCCGCCGCCGGTTCATGCCATCCACCCGGCCGGGCCGGCCCGGCCCAGGGCTCGTCGGAGAAGCGATCCAGACGAGCGCGCACCTACGCTAGGTAGCTAAGCTAGCTAGCACAGGAGATCGGAGGAAGAGGACGAAGAAAGAGTATTTGGTAGCTAGCTAGAGGAGCTAGGCACGCGACGAGGAGGGGTAGCTAGAGAAGGAGGAGGAGAAGCAGTAGCAGCATGTCACGGAGGGAGAGGCGGCAGCTACGCAACGCGAAGATGGAGAGAGCTCGGCTCGGTCCTCGGTTGGATCGGAGATCAAATAGTACTAGCTAGTTTCTAAGGGTGGAGCGAGCAGGTCGTCGTCGTCCTCGGCTCAGCTCCCTCCTCTCTTCTCCGGCCGTCTCTTTTTTAACTTTTGATTGATGCAGACAAAAAGAACAGAAGCTGCGGATATTTAAACCCGGTGCTCTCGCGCGAATTAGCTCCGTTGCCCAGGGGCCTTTGTGGAAGAGCCTCTCCTCTCCGCAGTAAAAAGACCACGTTGTGGTGCCTGACGTGGCGACTCATGTGCTGCTGCGCAGCGGCCTGCAAGCTGCAGCTCCGTGGGTTTCCGCGCGGCCTGGAGAAACTTGGCCGGTCAACGAGCCTTTTTTTTTGCTTGACACGGCGGCACGTCCAAACGACCAAACCACCCCCAAAAAAACTACCAAAATACTTTCAAGTTTTAAGCCATGACAACTGATCCCGTTGGCATTTTGGTT